>CP136058.1:320369638-322869638 GCA_032464435.1 Aegilops umbellulata | reverse complement strand
GAGGCGACGGCTGGCGCCTCGGTTCAGCACCGGATTATAAACCTGCCTCGTCATAACACTGATACGCCACCGGCCATGCCAACGCCGTCAGGTCATTATTCCAACCCGATGGATAACCTCGTCGCGGCGGCGGCTCGGTTAGAAGCCATTCCGATCGAAGGAGATTCACCGCAGGATGAAGAGACACGCCGGGTCAAGGAGCTCCTTAGGACCGCGTTGGCCCAGCAAGAAGCGTATTCGCAAAGCCGTGATCGGATTCACTCCACCCCTCGCCCCAGCAGGAGCTATAGTAGGCGCGTGGAGGAGCCGGCCGTTTCTTCTAACGACAGGCGTGAAGCGCTCCGCGGCAACAATCCGGCGGGCGTCGACAATACTCACGAGAATGTGGATCGCACCCGTGCACGGGAGGCCGGATTAGCAGCGCAGCATCAGGCTCGTCATCTTACACCTATCTTCCCAGCAGCTACGGTTGAACCGGGGGTGGTTTCCAGTTCTTTGGGAGTACCGTGCCTTGTTCCCGCTTTACGCAACGTACGCCTGCCCAAAGACTTCAAAGGCCCCCGCAAGGTACCAAACTACACAACAGATCAGCCTCCGGAGACATGGGTGGAGAGCTATGAAATGGCTATGGAGATGCTGGATGTGGATGACACGGCGTGTGCCAAATATTTCACTATGATGTTAGAAGGAACGGCCCGGACTTGGCTAAAGAGCTTACCGCCTAATTCAATTAGTTCATGGGCCCAATTGCGCGCCCGGTTTATCAAGAATTTCAAGGACACGTGCAAACAGCCAATGTCAATAGTTGACCTAGCAGCCTGCGTTCAGCAAGAAGGGGAATCAACTACCCATTGGGTACGACGAGTATCAGAAGTGTTGCACTCATCAGATCGCATCAACGCAGACACCGCTGTAGTGCTGTTGGAAAGCAACTGTCGGTTTGGCCCCTTGAAGCTAAAGCTGGGCCGGATGAAGCGTGATTGTACAGATATAGGAACGCTCATGACCGCTTTAGTGAAGTATGCGGATTCTGACAGTACCAAGGATCCTGACTCTGGTGATGACAAAGCAGGGAAGGGAAGGAAGAATAGCAACACCAAAGGCCAGCAGCATCGACCGACAGGTAATGGAGGCGGAGGAAAACGTAAACCGGACGGGAGCATGGACTTGGTGGCCAGCACAAGCGCACAGGATAAAGGCCAGCGGCGTAAGGGAAAACAGCCAAGTTTTCGCGCACATCCCGGTCCTAACCCGGAGCGTTTGAACTTTTTCTTAAACCAGCCCTGTCCGAAGCACGGAACAAAGGAGGAACCAGCGGCCCATCTTTGGAAGGATTGTTATATCATGAAGGAATTCAAAAGCTCAAACACTTTCCAATATGATCACAGCTCCGGCGGCGGTTCCGGTTCCGGATCAGGGTACGGTGGCGGGAATTCCGGTCCAGGGTTCCAGGGTAACCCGGGCGGACAGGTCAGCCAAAATAATCAGAATAATCAAAGTAATCAAAGTGGTTATCAGAGCAACCCGAAACAGTTGAGTGGTGGACAGTATCATGTCTTTACTACGAGCTTGGATAAACGAGATAGGAAGCTTCAGAGGCGGGCAGTCAGTGCTGTCGAACCGGCCACGCCTCACTATCTGCATTGGTCGGAACAGCCTATCATATGGAGCCGAGAAGATCATCCTCCCAGGGTGTATAATCCGGGTCAGTTAGCACTGGTGGTAGCGCCTCAGGTGGGAGGTTATAAGCTCACCAAGGTGCTCATGGACGGAGGGAGCAGCATTAACATCTTGTATTATGAGACCTTCCGTCGTATGGGACTGGTAGATAAGGATCTCAGACCGACCAATACAGTGTTCCACGGGGTGGTGCCTGGCAAGTCTGCGTATCCGGTTGGTAAGATAGCCCTTGAAGTGGTATTTGGCGATAGTCACGATTCCAGATCAGAGACGCTAACGTTCGAGGTGGTTAAAATCCAAAGTCCGTACCACGCTTTGTTCGGGCGGCCAGCTTACGCAAAATTTATGGCACGGCCCTGCTACGTATATCTGCAACTTAAGATGCCAGGTTACAAGGGCACTATAACGGTTCATGGGAGCCGCCGAATCGCTTTGGAATGCGAGGAAGGAGATGCGACTTATGCTGAATCGGTTTGTGCTACGGAGGAGCTAAAGCAGTACAAAGACAGTGTTGATCCGGAGGATATGACTTCATTAAAAAAGCCAACTACGGACCACAATCCGGCCTTGAAGTTCAAGTCAGCGGCCGAAACTAAGCTTGTTGACTTCGTACCTGGCGATTCATCCAAGCAGTTTAGCATCAGTGCAAACTTGGATCCAAAATAGGAAAGCGCGCTCATCGAGTTCATCCGTGAGAATCGGGACATCTTTGCATGGAAGCCATCTGACATGCCTGGTGTACCGAGGCAACTCACTGAGCACACCCTTAATGTGGATCCTAAGTACAAGCCGGTAAAGTAGTTCTTACGGTGGTTTAACGAAGAAAGACATAAAGCGATTGGTGAGGAAGTGGCCAGGCTCCTGGCAGCTGGGTTTATCATTGAGGTTTTTCATCCCAAATGGCTCGCTAATCCGGTGCTAGTTCTTAAGAAAAACGGCACCTGGCGCATGTGTGTGGACTACACAGACTTGAATAAAGCTTGCCCAGCAGATCCTTTTGCTCTCCCCCGGATTGATCAGATCATTGATGCTACGGCAGGTTGCGAGCGTTTAAGTTTTTTGGATGCTTATTCGGGTTATCATCAGATCAAGATGGCAGTTAAGGACCAGGAGAAGACAGCGTTTATTACTCCCTTTGGAGCCTTTTGCTATGTGTCTATGCCCTTTGGGCTTAAGAGTGCGCAGGCTACTTATCAACGATGTGTGCAAAATTGCCTCCACGAGCAGATTGGTCGTAATGTGCATGCTTATGTGGATGATATTATGGTTAAGTCATGAAAGAAGGAGACCCTGGTTGACGATTTGAAGGAGACTTTCGATAACTTGAGAGTGTACCAAATGATGCTCAACCCGGCTAAATGTGTTTTTGGTGTACCTGCAGGCAAGCTGTTGGGATTTTTAGTATCCCATAGAGGAATTGAGGCCAATCCAGAAAAGATCACAGCCATCACCTCCCTGGCCAAACCGAAATGCATCAATGATGTTCAGCGCATGGCCGGGCGGATTGCAGCGTTAAGCCGTTTTATCAGTCGCCTTGGTGAAAAGGCGATCCCCTTGTATCAAATGCTCAAGAAGACGGATCAGTTTGTCTGGAGTCCGGAGGCTGATAAAGCGTTTGAGGACTTAAAGCGACAACTAGTCAATCCGCCAGTGTTGGCAGCCCCTGTAGATAAAGAGCCACTCCTGTTATATGTTGCAGCAAATGCCAGAGCAGTCAGTGTGGCGATGGTGGTAGAACGAAAGGAGTCTGGAAAGGAACATCCGGTTCAGCGACCGGTTTACTATATCAGTGAAGTACTTATCGAGTCCAAACAAAGGTATCCGCATTGGCAGAAGCTGGTATATGGCGTTTTTATGGCAAGCCGGAAGCTGAGGCAATATTTCCAAGGACACCCAATCACGGTGGTCAGTTCTGCTCCTTTGGGTGACATTATACAGAACCGGGAGGCGACCGGTCGGATTGCCAAGTGGGCTATCGAGCTCGGGCCGCACGATTTAAGGTACGTACCCCGGACGGCCATAAAATCACAGGCACTTGTCGATTTCATAAACGATTGGACAGAGTTACAAGCGCCTGAGGAGAAGCCAGATAACACCTATTGGACCGTTCATTTCGACGGGTCAAGACAATTGGAAGGCTCGGGGGCTGGAGTCGTTTTAACTCCCCCACGAGGAGATAAGTTTTGTTATGTCCTCCGTTTAATGTTCCCCTGTACAAACAATGCGGCTGAGTATGAAGCTTTGCTTCATGGACTTCGGGTGGCTAAAGAGATGAATTTGAGCAGAGTTAGGTGCTTTGGTGATTCGGATCTGGTGGCTCAGCAGGTATCTGGCACCTGGGATTCTAAGGATCCGCTTATGGCTGCGTACCGACGTGAAGTAGATATGGTGGCTGGGCATTTCAAAGGTTATCAAGTGGATCATGTGGACCGCAGAAAGAATGAGGCAGCGGACGCTTTAAGTCGCTTGGGCTCTCAGCGTAAACCGGTCCCACCCAATGTTTTCTTGGATGTATTGTACCACCCATCGGTACAGCTGCCCGGTGAGCTGGAGTTGGCTGTTCCTGATCCAGAGGCTCAGTTAGTGGCGGCTCTTCACGCCACCCCGGATTGGACGCTCCCTTACCTGGCATATATGAACCGGGGTGAGTTGCCAGAAGATGAAAGCTTGGCTCGACAGATAGTACGACGGTCCAAGTCTATGACCATTTTCCAAGGAGAGTTACATCATCGCAGCGTATCAGGAGCGCTGCAACGGTGCATATCCCCTAAGGAGGGGTGCGAGATATTACGAGAAATACATGAAGGGGATTGCGGCCACCACGCCGGTTCAAAATCATTGGTGGCTAAAGCGTTCCGCCACGGTTTCTACTGGTTAACTGCTCATGCTGATGCGGAAGACCTGGTCAGATTATGTGATGGTTGCCAGAAATTTTCCAGACGAGCACACATACCGGCTCAAGAATTGAGGATGATTCCAATCACTTGGCCGTTTGCGACTTGGGGGCTTGATATGGTTGGGCCTTTTAAGCGTTCCAAGGATAAGAAGACCCACCTACTGGTGGCGGTTGACAAATTTACAAAGTGGGTAGAGGCGGAACCTGTCAGTAAGTGTGATGCAGCCACGGCGGTTCGGTTTATAAAGAAGGTGATCTTCCGGTTTGGTTTTCCACACAGCATCATCACAGATAATGGTACCAATCTATCCAAGGGGGCCATGAAGGAGTTCTGTGCACGGGAGCATATACGGCTTGATGTTTCTTCGGTAGCGCACCCACAGTCTAATGGTCAGGCAGAACGAGCGAACCAAGAGATCTTGAGAGGTATCAAACCCCGGCTTCTGGTCCCTTTGCAAAGGACGCCGGGTTGTTGGGTGGAGGAGCTACCGTCTGTATTATGGAGCATCAACACCACGCCTAACAGATCCACGGGGTTTACGCCGTTTTTTATGGTTTATGGAGCAGAGGCGGTTCTCCCAAGTGATATACGACATGACTCACCTCGCGTGGCAGCATATGTTGAAGCGGATAATGAGCAGGCACGGCAGAACGCTCTTGACTTGTTGGATGAGGAGCGTGACTTGGCAGCTGCCCGTTCAGCGATTTACCAGCAAGATCTTCGCCGTTACCACAGCCGTCGGGTTAGGACCAGAACCTTTCAGGAGGGGGATTTGGTGCTTCGGCTCATCCAGGATCAATCTGATCAGCATAAATTATCCCCGCCTTGGGAGGGACCTTTTGTGGTTAGCAAAAATCTGAATAATGGGTCATATTACCTGATTGATATTCGAGAGCGCAAGGATTCACGCACGTCAGAGGAGGAGACCAGCAGGCCGTGGAACATAGCTCATCTTCGACCTTATTATACATGAGCCCTGGGCTCTGTTTATGTACATATCATGACCATGTATATATTATGATTAAATACAATAAACCGGAGCCTCGAGTAAAGCGGGGTCTCTACTGTTCTTCACATCATGTGTGCTTACCCCTGGAGGTCGTTTCACAGAAGTTCAAATTATAGACTCCGGTTTAAAAGCCGGTTCAAGGGAAGATGTCTCCTACAAGGCTGTGAAGCTCTTAATATCCGGTTCAACATCCCGGTTCAAGCATGAGGCTTCCTGTTCAAACATAGGTCGTATTCGAACCAAAGAGAACATAGCTATTCAAACACGGGGCTTCCTGTTCAAACATAGGTCGTATTCGAACCAAAGAGAACATAGCTATCCCTATAAAGTCAGTTGGGGACCTAGTCGGCCTGAACCGTAGCCACACCTCCGGGGGGCTTGGTCATGTCTTGACGACGGTAATGCCTTCTGGCTGGCACATTTTCCACTGAATCAGTTGGGGACCTAATCGACTTGAACCGTAGATTACGCCTTATGGGAACTCGGTCATGTCTTGATGATGGTAATGCCTTCTGGTCGGCTTTTTAGCCAATGAATCATTTGGGGGCTTGGTCGTGTCCGAACCAACGCAATGCCACTTGATCGGCCCTTGGCCATTGAGTCACTTGGGGGCTTGGTTGACGAACCAATGCAATGCCATTTGGCCGGCATATTTGCTACGATTCAGTTAGGAACCTAGTCGACCTAAACCGTAGCTACACCTCTTGGGGGCTCGGTTTTGTCTTGACGATGGTCACGCCTTCTGAACGGTTCATAGTAACCACTATTCGCATGCGTTTTACTGTCGCGTTGCCTTTTCATATTTGGTTTTGTTTTCTGCCTTTATTATGGTGTTTTTTGGTTCTTCGGAACGTCAAGTATCCTTAAACCGATTCAGCTGGCATAGCCTGGTCCGTTTTTTAACCCGGAGGCAAATTGCCCGGTTTGGCAAAGGCGCAGCACGGTTCAGGTGGTCGAAGAATCACATTGTGTACTCAGTAAAGACAGGAAACATAAGTTGGAAACGTCATTGGAAAGAGCATCAGTACCCGTGCGCGAAGGCACATTCAAATATAGAGGTATTAAACTATCTTATTACAAGGCAACGTAGTGCCTGAATATATTGTTCGTTGACGGATTAAGACATCGCCAAGTAAGGTGAACCGGAGCGTTGATTATGCCTGTTCGCCGCCTCGGTTCGAAGGCTGGGGATCGTCTCGCGCCGCTTCAGCTCCATCTTGGTTACCCATTGGCTGGAAATCAGTAGTGGTCCAGTCGATTCCCATTAGCGCTTGAAAGACGGCTTCTTCGTGAATCAGCGAAGACGGTTCAATATCTGGGGCGTAAGTATGCTTACGGATTGGAGGAACAAGGTTTCCCGCTTCAGGGACCGGGGCAGATACTCGTTTGTTCTGGTTGTCGTATTGGGCTTGGTAACGTGACAGATCTGCTTCCTCAGCCAATTGGCAAGCTAGGGGGCGCACCGCCCGGTTTATCGCCCTCAAGTCGTCTTCACCAAAGTCTGAACCGTCTTCCTTCAAGCTGGGGTATCCTTGGGCCGCTTCGACAGGATCGAAATCTGGTACCCATGCTTTGGCCCGGATCAAGGCAGTAATGGCTCCAGTTCGAGCAGCTGATCTCTTCAACTCTTCAATCCGGGCTGGAAGCATGGACAGCCTCTTTAACGTGTCCTGGATTAGAGACGGCGCAGGGTTGTTGTGCGATGCAGTGGTGATAGCTCTTTGTGCTCCGGTGTACAACTGTTCAATCAGAGTGTAAGCAGCTTTGAGTTTCATCCGCACATCAGAACCCAAATGTCCGATACGTGAGCCTGCAGTGTTCCAAGATGGATTACAAACCGGACATAGGATGTAGCAGACAAGGTACAAATTGGAAGAAGGGCGGCGAAAAGCTTACCAAAGATGGCAGAGGTCATGGAGTGTATCTGTCGCTTCACGGTGGATAATTCATCGACCACCGGTTTAAGAGCAGCTTCGACATTTTCAGCCCTCTTCGTCAAAAGAGCTCTCTCAGTAGCCCAATCAGCTTGTTCTTTTTTGTGGCTTTCTTTCAGCTGTTCCATAACGGTTAAGGCATGGGCCAATTCGTCCTTCGTTTTTTCAGTTTCAGCCTGTTGGGTTTGTAAGATTTCCTGAAGGTCCGAGACTTGTTTCGCTTTGGTCTTCAGATCCCCCTACAGCAGGCCGTCAACAGTGTTCAAAAAATATTGCACGGTTTGGAAGTATCAACCACACAAGCAAGTTATGCGCTCGATACTTGGGGGCTAATGCATACTTGATTTTAACGCAAGTTTTCCATTACAAAAAGTCCCAAGATTAATACAAGTAATTAAACTTGGCACTTGGGGGCTAATAGTTATCTAATGATGTTTTCTGGTTATGACCTATGTTGAAGCCTTGGGTTTTCTAAACCGGACCTTAATTGTAAAGACAGCCTGATCCGGGTTTACCATCTCGGTTTGGAAATATTGATAAGCTAAGTTGCAATGGAATGAAGCACAAGGGAGTTACCTCAAGTTTCTCCTTCATCATCTTGATCATGCCAGCTTCATAATCCCGACTGGTGTACAGTCGGTTCAGGTACCCGGAATAAAGATCCGGGGCGCTTAAAGCGGCGTACGTAGAAGAGTCAAGGTCCCATTTGCCCTTCATGGCCGAGATTTCGTCCTTGGCAGTATGCTTGGCTAAGGTAGCAGTGTTCCCCGGTTCAGAGTGACCGATGCCGGTAATCACAACATCATCATCCTTGGAATCGCTGCTCTGCAGTGGCCCTGTCGGTTTATCAGCAGTTCCAGAAGGGGGGATGGATTCCTCAACCCGAACAGGACTGGCAGGCGGATCAGTATGGCTGGCAGGTTCGATAATCCTTTCTTCAGCGCAGGTGTCATCTTGCGGAGATAGATAACTCTGAGTATCCTCACGACCCAGAGTGTCAGCACCAGGAGTTTTCTCCGGTTCAGGAGCGGCAGTTCCTCCAGCCGGGTTATCCAGACGAGCTTTCTTGCTCGGTCTAGGTTTGGCCCTGGAAAAAGCCCAAAGATTGAAAAAACGGTATAAGATGGATTAAGAGACCCATACAGAGATATGTTGTGATCGGTCCAACTTACCCAATAACTGTCTTCAACGGTGGCAGTTGAGTGGCTGAAGATTCACCGGAAGATGAATGGGAAGTGACCTGATAATCGGAGTCAGATGGATTTAGAGGCCGACGAGTTAAACCTGCTTTAGGAGGAAAGCTAGCGCATAAATTGGAGACCTCTGAGCGGCGTTTCCGAACCGGGCTGTTCGGTAAACCGGCGGAGGTGACTACCTGGCCGCTATGCCGAGTGGTGCGTCGAGCTTCATGTTGCTGGGTCTTCACAAGAAATTTGGGATCCAAATAAGCAAGAGGGTGAGAAAATTTAATTTTCCGGTTTGCTTGGCGAGGTTTTTTCAAAGGCAAAGGAACGACATCAGAAGAAAGAATAGTTACCTCTGGGCCTTCAGCATTGCTCGCTTCAGCGTCGTCCTGACAAATATCATCATCAATAAGACGTACAAAAAGTAAGCCAACTGAATCAAGGTCTACCCCAAGGTCCGGATTACCCACATCATCCTCCTCTAAATCGGGGGTACAGGAAGCAGTGTGCCTTTTCTTTGTAGCAGGCTTCTTCACCCTTGTCTTGGGTCTGATTATCTTTTCGGTTGGCTCCTGAAGCTTCTTGCTCCAAAACGGATCATCTCCCTGTTTCGGAAAGGACTGGAAGTTAGCAACATATATAAGGAGATCAAAATTTCTATAAACAGGGAGGAGTTACTTACAGCAGGTGGTTTGTTTGTGGCGCAAAATGGAAGCAGGCCGGTTCGAGCGCAAACATGTTCCGGTTCGTTCAGCATCTTTTTCACGGCTTCAGCGACTTCGTCCTCCGTCAGCTGAATGCTGCAGTGCCTCAAAGGATCATCAACCCGACCCGTGTATTGGCACATCAAACCGGAGCGGATGCTAAGGGGCAGGATGCTCCATGAAATCCAGCAACGAGCAAGGTCAACCCCCGTTAAACCATTAGCCATGAAGGCTCTGAGCTTGGACAGCTGAGGGGCATACTTACTCCTCTCTTTGGCAGTTAGCCGTGGGGGGAAGGGGTGAGTGTTGCTAAGTCTCTCTGGACGGAAACCGGGCAGTGGATTTTCTTCAGCAGGGGAAGTATCTTTGCAATAGAACCAATTGCAATTCCATTCTTGCGGATGACTATGCAACTTGGCGTGAGGATAAGTCACCTCTTTCCTCTTCTGAATCGCCATACCACCCAGTTCCATATTAGGGCCGTCGGTAAATTCATTACGTCGGTTCAAATGGAAAAAGTCCCGGAACAGCTCTACAGTAGGTTCTTCTTGGAAGTACGCCTCGCAAAGTACTTGAAAATGGCAGATATTCGTGACTGAATTTGGACCAACATCTTGTGGGCGCAGCCTAAAATTAGCCAAGACGTCCCGATAAAATTTTGAACCGGGTGGATTAAACCCCCGGGCCAGGTGATCCGCGAACACCACCACTTCTCCCTCCTGCGGGGTAGGAGGACATTCGTCTCCTGGAACCCTCCAATGGATGGTACTTTTGCTACTCAAAGCACCAGTCAGAACTAAGTTGTTTAGTTGGGTCTCAGTGATGCAAGAGGGAACCCAGTTGCATTCATACACCTGTTTCGCCATGAGGAAATCTACAAGGCAAAGGTATTCCGGTTTGAGAGCAAGTATGATTGTAAACCGAAGATGCTCTTATATAGAGTCAGGTTATCTACAATAATATCAACCGGCGGTTCATCAAGGGGACTAATGGATGTGTAGATCGGTTTGTTCGCTTTGCTAAGAGTTAAACCGACCAGATCTAAACAGTTGTGAGTATGAAAGCAGAAACAGATCCCGTACGGATTCTTTCAAAGCAATGGATCTACAGCTAGGGCGAAAAAGAAATAAAAACAGGTAATATGAAGTCGGGCTCACAGCAGAACAACATAAGTTCGACAAGCAGGAACAAGAGTGAGATCTAAGGAAATGAGTGCAGATTTATGGCGACTGCTAAGAGGAACTACAAATCCAGATACAGGTATCATCATCTGTTCGCAAAGGCTGCTATGGGGATGAGCAAGAAACAGTAGCAGGACGATGAACCCTAGAACAGATCTAAAGCAACAAGAACAGGGGCCTTACCGGGTCCAAACAGATGTGGAAAGTCGCCACGGTGCTCTGATCCGATCAGGTTGATGCAGCGGCCGGAGTTGATGCAGCAGCTGACGGCGGCGGCGGAGCTTTGAGGTCTGGGTCGCGAGGAAGACGAAGAAGGGGAGGAAAGGAAGATGGCCTTCAAGTCCTATTTATAAGGCGCGGCGCGCGTGTCAGGCGCGCGAATCCAGGGGCCGGAGATTTCGGAAGCCCAGCCGTCGCCCTGATTCTTGCGGGTTAGCGAAAGGAGACGGTAGCTTGCGCTGACGTCATATCGGTTTACCACAGCAAGAGGAGACGGAGAAACGACGGTTTAACAAGTCACTGGAAGACATTTAAATACAGAAATTCTTATTAAGGATTGACATGAACCTGTTCAAATCAATCTGGGGCCTAATGTTGGGGATGTTGCTATCCGGGGTAAACCGGCCTGCAGGGCCCGGGTTACCTCCGTCAACAGACCCGAGATGTTAAAACCCAAGGAGAGATAGAAGGGCCTAAGGCCCATAATCGGTTTAAAGGTTTATGGTGTAAACCGGCCTGATGTAAACTTGTATTGTAAGTTAGGAATAGAGAGACCGACCCGGGCACGTTTATTAGCCGGAGGTTGGGACTTTGCAGACCGACGGGCGTCACCCGTGTATATAAGGGGATGACCCGGCGGCGGTTTGAGGACAGAGAAGAAGAACTCGAGGTTTAGGCGAAGCATATCGCTCCCTAAGCCCTCGAAACCCATCAATCCCATCACAACTAGACGTAGGCTTTTACCTTCATCGAAGGGGCCGAACTAGTATAAAAATCGTGTCCTTGTGTCCACTTTAACCCCTTCAAGCTAACCCGTTGCGATGGCTCCACGACTAAGTCCTCTTACTAGGACATCTGCTGTGACAAATCCACGACACCACCCCTATTGCCAAAGTTATTCCTCGCGCTAGACTTCGTATGTAATTCACGGGGTCACCTTCCTAGTAATCTATTTTGGTATCAGACGCAATACTTATTCTCGTTGCTTTGGACCCCTTTCACACCTTGTCTCAGACATCGAACGATTGTCTATCCGTTTGAAACTTCATATTGCACCTTCTTACTTTGCTCTCGATGTGTTTTATTTGTTCAACTCGAGAGATGGTCATGTGCTCATTCATGGGACAACCCCCAGATGATTACCCCTTATAACATCCTATCAATGTCAAGCTGCCCTTTACCTATTCGTAAGTACGATGGAATTTCCGAAGAAAGGATGACGACTTCATCATTTTGATATGAAGCAGAAGTATGAATACATCAATATATTGGATTGACCTTTTCGAGAAGAGCAACCAACACCGAGAAGACCCGTTAGAATTTTGTAACCAATCCCTCCCCCCTTACTCCCGCTCCTAAATCTCGGGACGAGATTTCTTGTAGTGGAGGAGAATTGTGACGCCCGGATAATTAGCTACAGTAATTCCCTATTAATGATGCCACGTCACCACAATTACTGTTGTTGATCTCGCGTTAGTTCAAAACCAATTCAAATTCAAAATTCAAAATCAAGCAAACAATATAAGTTTTCCAATATTAAAACTAAAATGTTCAATAAATAGTAGATAAATCAGAGGCTAGGATAAAATTGTAAACAACATTATTGAAATTTGATAAGTCATTTAAACAACCTCAAATAGTGGCCGAATACATTATTTAATAACATTTTAATTAATCTAAATCTAATATGAAATAGTATTTCACCCAAACTAGTTTTTGTTGCTAGGATCTAATGCACTGCAATTTATGAGGTAGCCCCACTCCTCGCTCGCCCCACTCCTCGCATCCATCGATTGCTCCCCACCTCCCGGAGCGCCTTCGTCGCCATCGCACCGTCGGTTCCACCATGGCCACCGGCGTCCCCCTGCGTCCCCGGGTTGTCCAAGGGCCGCATCTGCTATGACCTCGTCTTGTGCACCAAGCAGTCGGAGCCAGGGAGTTCTACGTTGACCGGATCGACTACGTCGTCCACCTCGGGCTCCGGCGACGCCACCATCGATCTGCACTGCTTCGGCCGCATATGCTTCCCCGAGCTCACGTTGACCTCACTGTGAGCCCCCCCGCACCTTTGCATCCTTTTGTGCTCGAGCCCAAGCTTATGCGTGCCGACCATCGTCGCCTGTAGTCTCACCGCCGCACACCTTTCTGCTGTCCGTGGCCTCGCGCCTGCTACCGCCGCTGCCTTCAGCTGCTCTTGTTGTTCCTCACTGCAGGTCGCGGCCGCCCACACACGCGTTCCCCTGCAGCTCGCCCTGCCGAGCCCACGCCCGCGGCGGCTCGCCGACCGCGCCCCGCTACCACCCCGACCTCGTCCGCCTCCGGCCACCGCGACGACAGCTGCTCCCACCATGCCCTAGCTCGCGCCGACCGAGCCCCAACGTGCGTGCCCGCAGCCGCTGCTCCCTGTGTGCTGCCGCGATTGCTCGTGCCGCTGCTTGGCCACTAGCTGCTGTTGTTTTAGCTGCTGTTAGCGCTCCTAGCTACTTCTGTGTGCTGCCCTACTGCTGATGCTCTAGTCCTTGCTATTGCTCTGCTTGCTACCACGACCGCCGTGCTGCCGCTCCTCTATGCTTCTAAGCTACGCCTGCTGCTCTTGTGCTGCGTTGCGGCCGCCTACAGCTCCTAGCTGGCCATGGAGCTCGTGCTCCTTGAGCACAGCCGTGGTTAGGCCACTGCAAGTGGCCGGCCTTGTTTAATTAGACTAGGTCTAATTAGGACCAATTAGGACTAGTTTAGTAGCACTAATTTAGTACTACTAGTTTAGTCTGTAGAGTAAATGGCATGTGGCCCCCTAGTTTAAATTAATATAGACAATAATCTACCCCCTATGACACTTACATGTGGGTCCATTGACCCTGTGACCAGTCAATGTTGACTGGTCAACTACCGCTAACTGGACCCTCCACTGGTACAAACTCTTGGGTATATTTCTATGTACCTGTAGCAGTTTAGAATTAATATATTTTCGAATTAAATTAAATCCAGTAAATTAGAAAATCATTTAAAACATAAGAAAATCATATAAAATAATCCGTAATTCGGATAAAAATACTTTGTACATGAAAGTTGCTCAGAACAGCGAGACGAATCCGGTTACGCAGCCCGTTCGTCCGCCACACATCCCTAGCATAGCAAACACGTAACTTTCCCCTTCCGTTTCATCTGCCCGAAAACGTGAAACACCGGGATACTTTCCCGGATGTTTCCCCCCTTCGTCGGTATCACCTCCTACCGCATTGGGGCATACCTACACCGCGTATTGCCTCGTTATGTTTTGTTATGCTTTGTTTGCTCTGTTATTTATTGTGTTCCCCCCATTCCCCCCCATTACTTCTGTCCGGTAGACCCCGAGACTGCTGTCGATACCCCTGTGATCGACTACGGTGTCGATGACCCCTCCTTGTCAGAGCAACCAGGCAAGCCCCCCCTTGATCACCAGATATCGCCTATTCTTCTCTGTACTGCTTGCATTAGAGTAGTATAGCATGTTACTGCTTTCCATTAATCCTATCCTGATGCATAGCCTGTCCTTGCTACTACTGTTGTTACCTTTACCTGCAATCCTACATGCTTAGTATAGGATGCTAGTTTTCCATCAGTGGCCCTACATTCTTGTCTGTCTGCTGTGCTATACTATCGGGCCGTGATCACTCGGGAGGTGATCACGAGTATATACTATATACTTTATACATGATACATGTGGTGACTAAAGTCGGGTCGGCTCGAGGAGTACCCGCGAGTGATTCACGGATTGGGGGCTGAAAGGACCTTTGTCCCGACGGCCCTCTGGGTGGATCTTTGTGGCGGAGCGACATGGTAGGTTGAGGCTACATGGGTGAGAGGTGGGCCTGGCCCTGTCGGTGTTCACGGTTACATCATTAACACGCTTAACGAGATCTTGGTATTTGATCTAAGTCTGGCCATTTGGTCTATACGCACTAACCAACTACGTGGGAAAGATATGGGCACTCGGCGTCGTGGTATCAGCCGAAGCCTACGTGACATCAGCGACGGAGCGGCGCGCGCCATATTGGACCGCGTAACGTGACTTCCGTTGTACTGGAGGTTGCTAGTTCTGCTTCTGAAAGCACAAGTGCTCCCTAGGTGGTTTTGGTAATTAATGTCGACATATCTCTTATTGGACTAACACTTTTATCTAGTATGTTTCAGATAAGTTCAACAATGGAGTGGCATGGACTAAAGGTTGTGGGAACTCCTTCAAGATGCTAAGGACAAAGGATTGGCTAAAGCTTCAAGCTCAAGACTCTTCATTTTACATTTTAGTGATCCAAGATCACATTGAGTCTATAGGAAAAGCCAATACTATAAAGGAGGGATGAGGTGTTGCTTAATGAGCCTCTTGCTTTATGTGCTTAGTGATATGCTCCAAAACCCCCAACTACTTTCCCACTTCCACATAAGACCTAAACCCAAAGTCAAACTCGTACCTACCGATTCCTTCTATCCGGCGCCACCGAGTTTCACATGTCATAGCCACTGCCAAACCCTAGCAAATCGGTTTTACCGACAGGGATCTCGGTCTCACCGAGATGGGATTGTAATCTCACTGTGTATGTCCATTACCAAAATCGGTCTCACCGAGTTTGTGCAATCGGTACTACCGAGATTACAATGCAAACTCTCTGGTTAACTTATTACCAAAATCGGTCCAACCGAGTTTAGTAATCGGTCCCACCGAGTTTGCCTGACCAACTCTCTGGTTAGCTAATTACCAAATCGGTCTCACCGAGTTTGTGTAATCGGTCTCACCGAGATTACGTTATGCGCTAACCCTAACCATATCGGTCCTACCGAGTTGCATGTCAGTCCCACCGAAAATCTCTAACGGTCACTAGGTTTACTATTTCGGTCCGACCGAGTTTGTTGATTCGGTCCCACCGAGATTGGTAAATTGTGTGTTACGGTTGGATTTTATGTGGAGGCTATAAATACCCCTCCACCTCCTCTTCACTCATGGAGAGAGCCATCAGAACACATCTACACTTCCAACTCATATGTTCTGAGAGAGAACCACTTACTCATGTGTTGAGACCAAGATATTCCATTCCTACCATATGAATCTTGATCTCTAGCCTTCCCCAAGTTGCTTTCCACTCAAATCTTCTTTCTACCAAATCCAAATCCGGTGAGAGAGAGTTGAGTGTTGGGGAGACTATCATTTGAAGCACAAGAGCAAGGAGTTCATCATCAACACACCATTTGTTACTTCTTGGAGAGTGGTGTCTCCTAGATTGGCTAGGTGTCACTTGGGAGCCTCCGAAAAGATTGTGGAGTTGAACCAAGGAGTTTGTAAGGGCAAGGAGATCGCCTACTTCGTGAAGATCTACCACTAGTGAGGCAAGTCCTTCGTGGGCGATGGCCATGGTGGGATAGATAAGGTTGCTTCTTTGTGGACCCTTCGTGGGTGGAGCCCTCCGTGGACTCGCGCAACCGTTACCCTTCGTGGGTTGAAGTCTCCATACACGTGGATGTAGGATAGCACCACCTATCCGAACCACGGGAAAAACATCCTTGTCTCAAATTGCGTTTGAATTCTCCAAACCCTTCCCTTTACATTCTTGCAAGTTGCTTGCTTTACATTCCGCTGCTCATATACTCTTTGCATGCTTGCTTGATATGTATTGTGTATGTTGAAATTGTGCCTAAAACTCCACTCAAACCGAAAAAGTTTAAAAATTGCAACTTTAACACTAAGTGTCTAATCACCCCCCCTCTAGACACACCTACTTCTCGATCCTACAAGTGGTATCAGAGCCAGGTTTCCATTGCCTTGGTTTAATCACCATTGGAGGAAGATGGATGTGTCTACTTTAGGGAGTCTTAGACATAGAGTGCCTATTCTTGATGGAGAGTATTTTCACGAGTGGAAAAATGAGATGCTTGTAATTTTCAATCAATATCATTTGAACAAGTACATTGCTAGCCCTTGTGCACCTAATATTGATTCTTTGCATCCTACCCTAGATGAAGACGTTGACATGATTCACAATCTTAGAACTGTTGAGCTCATCATTAGAGGATTGCCCAAAAACTTGATTGCTAGTTTACCTACTCTTAATTGTGCCTATACTATATGGAAATTTCTTGACGAACGATTCCCCGATTATTCCTTGAAAAATTTGGATGAAATTCTCCATAAATCTATTGCCTTGAGTAAAATGAACTCTAGTGAACCTAGTTTTGGTGATTGTCTATTTGAGCTTACTAATCTCATGCATGCTAAAGGAAATGTTGGAATCATTAGTGATATTATATCCGAAGCTATAAGAATTCATAAAAGTGACCACTTTGATGATCATTTATCTAATGAATCACTCTCTCTAGGAAATGATGAGTCATAAGATCATGTTGAACATGGATACTACGATGAGAATGATGATAGTGACTTCGATCTTGATGATGCAATGAGACACTTTGGTCTTATGGCTAATCTTCGGGGATATGTGTCAGGAGGAAAGGAATGGGTTCTCGACAGTGGATGTACTGATCATATGACTGGAGACGAAGAGATGTTCCGTGAGCTTGCTGAAAATGACGACCCTCAAAAATATGTCACTTTTGGTGATAATTCAAATGGTAAGGTGGTTGGCCTTGGTAAGGTGGTCATCTCACACGATAGCTCCATTCAAAATGTCATGCTCGTTGAATCTCTTGGCTACAACTTACTTTGAGTATCTAGACTTGCTGATTTCAGTTTGAATGTCCTATTTACTAAGGTAGATTGCCAAGTGTTTCGTCGAGACAATCATAAAATGGTTTTTACCGGTATACGTAGAGGTGACCTTTACATTGTCGATTTCTCTAAAAAGGCACATCCTAAAACTTGCTTTATCGCTAAATCCTTAAAAGGTTGGTTGTGGCATAGACGACTAGGTCATGTTGGCATGAGAAACCTTGACAAGCTTATTAAAGGAAATCATATCCTTGGAGTTAACGATGTCATATTTGATAAGGATAGACTTTGCAGTGCTTGTCAAGCAGGTAAACAGGTTGGAGGAAGGCATCCCGTGAAGAACATCATGACCACAAGGAGGCCACTCGAGCTACTTCATATGGATCTTTTTGGTCCCAATGCCTACAAGAGTCTCGGTGGAAATTCTTTTGGTCTAGTTATAGTCGATGATTTTTCAAGATTTACGTGGGTGTTCTTTCTTGATGATAAATTGCAGGTCCAAAAGATCTTCAAAAACTTCGCTAGGAAGGCCCAAAATCAGTTTGACGTGAAGATCAAGAAGGTTCGGAGTGACAACGGAACGGAGTTCAAGAACGCAAATGTGGACACCTTTCTTGACGAAGAAGGGATTTCACACGAGTTCTCGGCTACGTACACACCTCAACAAAATGGAGTTGTTGAGAGGAAGAACCGGATGCTCATCGAAATGGCAAGAACGATGCTTGATGAGTACAAGACACCGAAGCACTTTTGGGCAGAAGCGGTTGAGACAGCTTGTCATGCAACAAATCGCTTGTATCTTCACAAGCTACTCGGCAAGACGGCATACGAGCTCCTCACCGGTAACAAACCCCAAGTTGGATACTTTCGAGTATTCGGCTCAAAGTGCTACATTCTTGATAAGCATCGTCGTTCAAAGTTTGCTCCTAAATCTCATGAAGGTTTCCTACTGGGTTATGGCTCAAACTCCCACACTTACCGTGTCTACAACAATTTCACCCGAAAGGTTGAAGAGACGGTAGATGTGAAGTTTGATGAATCTAACGGCTCGCAAGTAGAGCAGTTGCCAATTGATGTAGGAGACAAAGACCCTTCAGAAGCAATCCAAGACTTGTCCATTGGCAAAGTTCATCCAACGAAGGTGAAGGAAAGTACTTCATCCGTCCATGTGGAAGCCTCTACTTCACGACAAGGTGAACCAAGAATCGACACGGAGGCATCCACAAGTGGGACACACCAAGATGAAGAAAACGAGGAAATGCATCAAGACGAACATCAACAACCTCCTTCTCCACCACGACAAGAGAACGACAATGTCAACAATGAGGAAGACCAAGAAGAAGAACAAGATGAAGAAGATGTTCAACAAAGACCCAAGCAAAAGCTTTCACGAGTTCGAGCAAGAATTGCCAAAGATCATCCCGTCGAGCAAATCTACAATGATATTCAAACTGGGAGAATTACTCGCTCAAAAACTCATTTAGCTAACTTTTGTGAAAACTATTCATTCATCTCTAGCATTGAACCTATGAAGGTTGAAGAAGCATTGGAAGACCCGGACTGGATAAACGCTATGCATGAAGAGCTACACAACTTTGAGAGAAACCAAGTTTGGACATTGGTTGAGAAGCCCGACAACAACCACAACATCATTGGTACAAAATGGGTGTTCTGTAACAAGCAAGATGAAGATGGACAAGTGGTTCGCAACAAGGCACGTCTTGTCGCCCAAGGGTACACACAAGTCGAAGGTATGGACTATGGTGAGACATATGCTCCCGTTGCTAGACTTGAGTCCATTCACATCTTACTTGCTTATGCTAATCACCATAATATCAACTTGTACCAAATGGACATTAAAAGTGCTTTTCTAAATGGTGAAATAGAGGAGGAAGTTTATGTCAAACAACCTCCCGGATTTGTCAATCCTAAGAAACCAAATCATGTTTACAAACTTCACAAAGCCCTTTATGGTCTTAAACAAGCTCCTAGAGCATGGTATAAATGCTTGACCAAGTTCCTTATTGCAAGTGGTTTTAAAATTGGAAAAATTGATTCCACACTTTTGACTAAAAGGGTTAATGGAGAACTATTTGTATGCCAAATTTATGTTGATGATATCATATTTGGATCAACTAACTCTCTTTTTAGTGAAAAGTTTGGAAAGCTTATGTCGGAGAAATTTGAGATGTCCATGATGAGTGAACTCAAATTCTTCCTCGGTTTGCAAATCAAGCAAACTAAGGAAGGTACATTTGTCTCCCAAACGAAGTACACCAAAGACTTATTCAAGAAGTTCAATATGCAAGAATGCAAAGGTATGCCTACACCCATGCCTACTAGTGGACATCTTGATTTGACCAAAGATGGTGAACCGGTTGATCAAAAGGTTTATCGCTCTATGATTGGTTCATTGTTATACCTATGTGCTTCACGTCCCGACATTATGCTAAGTGTGTGCATGTATGCACGATATCAAGCTGCTCCTAAAGAATGTCATCTTAAAGCGGTGAAAAGGATAGTGAGATACCTAATTCATACACCAAATTTTGGCATTTGGTATCCTAAGAGGTCCTCTTTTGATCTTGTTGGCTATTCCGGCTCGGATTATGCCGGAGACAAGGTTGATAGAAAGTCCACTTCGGGTACTTGTCAATTTCTTGGTAGATCTCTTGTGTCTTGGTCTTCCAAGAAACAAAACTCGGTATCCTTATCCACCGCTAAAGCGGAATACATTGCCACTGGTTCATGTTGTGCTCAATTACTTTGGATGACCCAAACTCTTAAAGATTATGGGGTCTATGTGAAACATGTTCCACTGCTTTGTGACAATGAAAGTGCTATCAAAATTGGTCATAATCCTGTACAACATTCTCGAACTAAGCATATTGAAGTTCGTCATCATTTCATTCGAGACCATGTTACTAAGGGTGACATTGATCTTAAGCATGTTCGCACCGATAAGCAATTAGCGGATATATTCACTAAACCACTTGATGAGAAAGTGTTTTGCAGGTTGAGAGGAGAATTGAACATTATTGATGCTTCAAATTTGGAGTAGAAACTCCATTGGATACATGCAACACATGAGCTTATGACTAATCCATGATATATCTCTTATGATGACTATCTTGTGTCTTGGATATATTTTGTACGTTGCATGTTATCTAACCCATGTAGGCACTTGGTTGAATCTAATTCTATGAGATTGCAACTTACTCACATCTTGAGCAATCTCTACATCACTAAGTCTCTACACAACGGTGGTTGACGGCAAGGAAGCACGAAACCATTCGAACATATCCTTTGACAAATTCTATGTTCAGCTTCATGATTGTCATTTTTGGATATACAAGTGCTTTTCCTTGCAAAAACTAACCCATGTAGGTAGATGAACTCAAATTCCAAGTGGTGCTCCCAACTCTTGATGAGCTACATCAACCTTGAGCACCCACACAAGTTCCACTACATGAGCAAGACCCACACCACCACCCAAGGTATGATATTCCATCTTAGAGAAGCTTTACTCCAAGTCATGAGTCAAAGCAACTCAACAAGATGAGAATACATCAAGATGCTTAAACGAAAAATGGTAACCCCGTTTAGAGCTTAAACGATGAGTATGACCTATGATCAAGTGTTCTCACTTGACTCCTAAGTCAATATACTCTAACATAGGTGACTATGTCACCGCCCAACTCTAGATGAAGTTCTCTTGTGTTCTTTTCTGTGTTATTGCATTTGTCTCTTGCATATTTGTTTCCCTCTTTTTCATCTAGAACCTTCATTCTTTTCTGTTTTTCTTTTTTCTGCATTTTCTGCATCCAATTCCTTGCAAATCTTTCAGTTAATTCATTGCAAATCTTTGTGAAGATCTTATTTGACTAGTGAGCTGAGGTGACAAATGTTTTTCTCTGTGATGGACTCGGCCTCACCGAGTTATTGTTTTTGGTCCAACCGAATCCTTTCGGTACCACCGAAACATGCCAACTCGGTGACACCGACTTCACAACAGGAAAAACAGTTTGCCACTTGTTCTATATTTCTTCTGATCCAGCTCCACTCAATGAATCTTGTCCTCTACAAGCATAACAGTTTTATCCACTGCTTTGTGCTGAGTCTCAAGGACCAAACCCATTCGACGGATTCCAGAAAAACCTTCTTGGAAATTGATGTCAAAGGGGGAGAGAGAGATCACATCAAAGCTTATCTCCTACAAAGGAGAAAGTATTAAGGGGGAGAGAATACTCAAGGATCCCAAGTATTAAGGGGGAGAAAGAGATCTCCAGGGGGAGAGAATACTCAAGGATCCCAGATGCTTGATGTTCAAGAGGAGAGATGCCACATGTCTTTTTGGGGGAAAGACATGTTCATATGTGCTTATTTGCATTAAGTTCTATTCATTTATATCTTTCAGCTCTGATTTTCTGTTCCCTATCTTCTCCCAATATCCCATGTCAGATTTAGGGGGAGCAAGACATCTAAGGGAAAGAAATCATTCAAATTCATTGCATATCTTTACTCTTGGGGACATGTCTAAACCAATGTGGTACCTTGTACTCACTCTTTACATGTCATCCCAGTCTTGGTATTCTTGTGGTTTCTTTTGTTTGCTCTGGCTAGTGGATGTATCTGTGTTATCTAACCTTGTTTGTGCAGGTTCATTCCATCCTAAGCCAACTCAAGACTACAAGGTAAGTGTATGCATCAGAATCATGAGTATGAGGAATTCTTGCTTATGCACATACTATTTGCAAGAAGGACTCATGAGCATGAAGGTATTTTCCTTAATAATCTTTTGCTCTGATGCATATGGCCAAGATACACGTAACACATTGCCTACTCTATCATGGTTATGCTCTCACATGCTTCTATGCCTCATATTCACATGATTTCATACATGTAGGGGGAGCCTATGTTTGTTACATGTCTTTCCAAAGCTTTACTTGCTATTCTTTATATCTTAATCTAAAGCTTTGATGTATGTTGCCATCAATTACCAAAAAGGGGGAGATTGAAAGCACAAGTGCTCCCTAGGTGGTTTTGGTAATTAATGTCAACATATCTCTTGTTGGACTAACACTTTTATCTAGTATGTTTCAGATAAGTTCAACAATGGAGTGGCATGGACTAAAGGTTGTGGGAACTCCTTCAAGATGCTAAGGACAAAGGATTGGCTAAAGCTTCAAGCTCAAGACTCTTCATTTTAGATTTTAGTGATCCAAGATAACATTGAGTCTATAGGAAAAGCCAATACTATAAAGGAGGGATGAGGTGTTGCTTAATGAGCCTCTTGCTTTATGTGCTTAGTGATATGCTCCAAAACCCCCAACTACTTTCCCACTTCCACATAAGACCTAAACCCAAAGTCAAACTCGTACCTACCGATTCCTTCTATCCGGCGCCACCGAGTTTCACATGTCATAGCCACTGCCAAACCCTAGCAAATCAGTTTTACCGACAGGGATCTCGGTCTCACCGAGATGGGATTGTAATCTCACTGTGTATGTCCATTACCAAAATCGGTCTCACCGAGTTTGTGCAATCGGTACTACCGAGATTACAATGCAAACTCTCTGGTTAACTTATTACCAAAATCGGTCCAACCGAGTTTAGTAATCGGTCCCACCGAGTTTGCCTGACCAACTCTCTGGTTAGCTAATTACCAAATCGGTCTCACCGAGATTACAGTATGCCCTAACCATAACCATATCGGTCCTACCGAGTTGCATGTCAGTCCCACCGAAAATCTCTAACGGTCACTAGGTTTACTATTTCGGTCCAACCGAGTTTGTTGATTCGGTTGCACCGAGATTGGTAAATTGTGTGTAACGGTTGGATTTTATGTGGAGGCTATAAATACCCCTCCACCTCCTCTTCACTCGTGGAGAGAGCCATCAGAACACATCTACACTTCCAACTCATATGTTCTGAGAGAGAACCACCTACTCATGTGTTGAGACCAAGATATTCCATTCCTACCATATGAATCTTGATCTCTAGCCTTCCCCAAGTTGCTTTCCACTCAAATCTTCTTTCTACCAAATCCAAATCATGTGAGAGAGAGTTGAGTGTTGGGGAGACTATCATTTGAAGCACAAGAGCAAGGAGTTCATCATCAACACACCATTTGTTACTTCTTGGAGAGTGGTGTCTCCTAGATTGGCTAGGTGTCACTTGGGAGCCTCCGACAAGATTGTGGAGTTGAACCAAGGAGTTTGTAAGGGCAAGGAGATCGCCTACTTCGTGAAGATCTACCGCTAGTGAGGCAAGTCCTTCGTGGGCGATGGCCATGGTGGGATAGACAAGGTTGCTTCTTCGTGGACCCTTCGTGGGTGGAGCCCTCCCTGGACTCGCGCAACCGTTACCCTTCGTGGGTTGAAGTCTCCATCAATGTGGATGTAGGATAGCACCACCTATCCGAACCATGGGAAAAACATCCTTGTCTCAAATTGCGTTTGAATTCTCCAAACCCTTCCCTTTACATTCTTGCAAGTTGCTTGCTTTACATTCCGCTGCTCATATACTCTTTGCATGCTTGCTTGATATGTATTGTGTATGTTGAAATTATGCCTAAAACTCCACTCAAATCGAAAAAGTTTAAAAATTGCAACTTTAACACTAAGTGTCTAATCACCCCCCTCTAGACACACCTACTTCTAGATCCTACAGCTTCCGCCCGCCCTCGCAACGTGCAGGTGTGCTAAGGGCGATGGGCCCAGACCCCTGTGCGCTTAGGTTTAGACCGACGTGCTGACCTCTCTGTTGTGCCTAGGTGGGGCTGCGACGTGTTGATCTTCCGCGGCCGGGCATGACCCCGAAAAGTGTGTCCGGCCAAATGGGATCGAGCGTGCTGGGTTATGTGGTGCACACCTACAGGGAAGTTAATCTATTCGAATAGCCATGATCTTCGGTAACAGGACGACTTGGAGTTGTACCTTGACCTTATGACAACTAGAACCGGATACTTAATAAAACACACCCTTTCAAGTGCCAGATACAACCCGGTGATCGCTCTCTAACAGGGCATCGAGGAGGGGATCGCCGGGTAGGATTATGCTATGCGATGCTACTTGGAGGACTTCAGTCTATTCTCTTCTACATGCTGCAAGACGGAGGCTGCCAGAAGCGTAGTCTTCGACAGGATTAGCTATCCCCCTCTTATTCTGGCATTCTGCAGTTCAGTCCACTCATATGGCCCTTTACACATATATCCATGCATATGTAGTGTAGCTCCTTGCTTGCGAGTACTTTGGATGAGTACTCACGGTTGCCTTGTTCCCCCTTGTCCCCCTTTCTCTACCCGATTGCTGCGACCAGTCGATGGAGCCCAGGATCCAGACGCCACCGTCGACGACGACTCCTTCTACACTGGAGGTTCCTACTACTACGTGCAGCCCACTGACGACGAACAGGAGTAGTTAGGAGGATCCCAGGCAGGAGGCCTGCGCCTCGTTCGATCTGTATCCCCATTTGTGCTAGCCATCTTATGGCAACTTGTTTAACTTATGTCTGTACTCAGATATTGTTGCTTCCGCTGACTCGTCTATGATCGAGCACTTGTATTCGAGCCCTCGAGGCCCCTAGCTTGTATTATGATGCTTGTATGACTTATTTTATTTGTAGAGTTGTGTTGTGATATCTTCCCGTGAGTCCTTGATCTTGATCGTACACATTTGCGTGCATGATTAGTGTACGATTGAATCGGGGGCGTCACAACCCCCTCCATTAATGCCCTCCCAACCCCTCTTCTTTGCCCTCCACCCCCTCAATTAATGCCCTCCCTCCCCCTCTTCTTTGCCCTCCACCCCCTTCCATTAATGCCTTCCCTCTTCTCTCCCTCTCCTCTCCCACTATCTCCCTAGCTAGCTCTCTCTCTCCCTAGTTAGCTAGCTAGCTAGTTAGAGCTATATATCTAGAGCTACTAGGTAATTAAGAAGAAAGGTGCTTGATATCCCTCTCAACACATAGGTGAGCAAAAAAAGGTGTTTGTGTGGATAGGACCACAACTATATATATATGGGCGATATGAGAATATATATACTGAATTGTGTGTGGCATAATTTGAGTTGCCTACTGTTGGTGTCAAAACCGGCGGATCTCGGGTAGGGGGTCCCGAACTGTGCGTCTAGGCGGATGGTAACAAGAGACAAGGGACACAATGTTTTACCCAGGTTCGGGCCCTCTTGCTGGAGGTAAAACCCTACGTCCTGCCTGATTAATATTGATGATATGGGTAGTACAAGAGTAGATCTACCACGAGATCAAGGAGGCTAAACCCTAGAAGCTAGCCTATGGTATGATTGTTGTATGTTGAGATTCTTGTCCTACAGACTAAAACCCTCCGATTTATATAGACACCGGAGAGGGTTAGGGTTACACAAAGTCGGTTACAATGGTAGGAGATCTAAATATCCGCATCGCCAAGCTTGCCTTCCACGCCAAGGAAAGTCCCATCGGACACGGGACGAAGTCTTCAATCTTGTATCCTCATAGTCCAGGAGTCCGGCTGAAGGTATAGTCCGGCCATCCGGACACCCCCTAATCCAGGACTCCCTCAGTAGCCCCTGAACCAGGCTTCAATGACGACGAGTCCGGCGCGCAGATTGTCTTCGGCATTGCAAGGCGGGTTCCTCCTCCAAGTTCTTCATAAAAGATTGTAAAAACTAAGAGTAGTGTCCGGCTCTGCAAAATAAGTTTCCACATATTGCCATAGAGAGAATAAAATTAACACAAATCTAATCTGCTGACGTATTCCGTAGCGTGACATCACACTACGGCCAAGCCTTTATTCGAATCGTTTTCACTTCTCAACCTCAACGCGTTTTGCGAGGCGGTTTCCTTGGCACGTCTTGTCAAAGAAGAGATCGTGTCCCCCATTTACGGGATTCTCATCATTACGGACGTGGGTAACCCAGCCGCGCCATTTATCATGGCGCTTGGGAGGCAAGCGAGTTATACTAGGCTGGTGGGGATGCATAGCCGCATCCGCCCATATAAGGGGATAAGGATCCACCTTTTTACCTACGCCTTCTTCCTCCTTTGCCTATCCATCTTCCGAGCACTCGAGCTCCAGCGCCCAAGCCCGCACCTCCCACCTCAACCTTCTCCAACAATGTCCGGAGCGGGAGGCAAGTGGATGGTCTCCTCCGTCATGGAGGGCCATGTCAAAAAGCTGAGGAAGGCCGGATACTTGTCCAAATACATCGCGCACCGGCTCCCTGAAAAGGGGAAGCTTCTCCCCACCCCAAAGCCCCATGAGAGGGTTGTATTCCTTCCCCACTTCCTCCGCGGACTGGGCTTTCCTCTCCACCCATTTATCCGGGGGCTCATGTTCTACTATGGCCTGGATTTCCACGATCTGGCCCCGAACTTCATCCTCAACATCTCGGCGTTTATTGTCGTGTGTGAGGCCTTCCTCCGCATCCGCCCCCATTTTGGCCTTTGGCTCAAGACTTTCAAAGTCAAGCCGAAGGTGGTGCGCGGCAGCCAAGCGGAGTGCGGAGGCGCCATGGCGGGCAAGATGGCCAACTTCCTATGGCTCGAGGGCTCCTTTGTGGAGACCTTGAAGGGGTGGCAATCAGGGTGGTTTTACATCACCGAGCCGCGCGATCCGGAATGGATCGCAACCTCTGAGTTCCGGTCCGGACCCCCTATGCGGCTCACGTCTTGGAAAGAGACGGGCCTGTCATGGGGCGACGAGGAAGAGGTGACCGGACTGCAAACATGCATCTAGTCCCTGGTGAACAAGCGACTCAAGCTTGTCAATATAGTCCAGGTTATGCTCGTCCGCCGGATCCTCCCGTGTCAACAATGGGACTTCAATCTGTGGGAGTTCGACCCGACGCAGCACCAAACCCTGAATAGGCTCTTCGATACGACGTATGAAGACGCCTGGAAGGTGCTTTTCAAAGGGGCCGAGGCTCCTGCATCCGCATCCGAGGCACGGATTCAGCACGCAGCGTTTAGCTAGTGCGGTGAGTTATCTTTACCTTTTACAGGACATTTGTTTCTCATAGTTTGACTCTATGCGGGATCTAAACTCCCTTACCTTTGACAGGAATGGCAGGCGAAGTCCGGACCAATTAACTGTCCGGCTCCTTTGCCTGAAGACCCAGTAGACGCTCGTTTATCGAAGCTGCTGGCTCCGGCGCCTTACGTGGTGCCGGAGAAGAAGGCCAAGAAGAAGAAGGCCACGGGGACTCGAAAGAGTTCCCGTCATGTGGTGGTGTCGGACTCCTCGTCCGACGAATCCGAGATGCACTCCTCCCGTGAAGACAAGGAGGCGGAAGAAGAACCCTCTCCCCCTCCAGCGGGGGGGGGGGGGGGGGGGGGGAGGAAAGAAGAGGAAGGCTGCCCCAACTGGGGAGGACGAAGGGTCCAAGAAGGGGAAAGCCCTTCCTCCGGACTACTCCGCCGACACCGACGACGACGAAGAGGAGTGGCCGGACAGAGCCAAGCGTCCGACGGGATCGTAAGTATTCGGATACTAGAGTGACTCATAGCTTTCCTTTAGCTTTTCCTTATGTCGAATATAATTATGCAGTCCGCCCAAGGCCGGGCTCGACGAGTCGTCGAGTGGCTCCCTAGATTCATTGGACGTGAACTCAGTTCCGCCCGCTGCCTCCCCCCGCACTATGGACGACGCCAAAGTGGCGTCGCGACGAGCTTCGGGCCAAGAGGAGGTGGTCCTGGAGGAGCCACGAGGCGACCTCCCGAACTCCTAGAGTAAAGGGGACAAGACCCCCCAGGACTTCAAGTCCGGCTTTGAGCCGGAGACCGCGCCGGAATCTTCAACGGTTTCGGACTGCGGTAGGCGAACTCCTTCCAAGAGGAGCAAGCCTTCTGAGCCGGCAGCCCCCGTCCAACCGGGGGCGCCGGACAATCTGTTGGAGGTGCTTAACGGCGCCTCCATCGACGAGGAGCACCGTACTAATATGAGTACGGTGATCCAGAAGGTTCAGTCCGCTAAGAGCGGACTGACTGAAGCTTGCGCTAGCCTTCTAACAGGCTTCGAGGTAAGCGAAATATGTAAAAGTACTACCGCATAGATAGTAGCCCCTGATGCTCTGTTTGGCGTTCGGAAAGAAAAGCCGAATAGAGGATCTATTAAATTTAGCAGGAGTCTAACAAAAAAGAGTCAATATGCGTATGCAGGCTTCGCTGCTAGCCACCGCCGGACTGACTACGGAGGTGGGTGCCCTGAAGAAGGGCCTCGAGCGGACCGAGCAAGAGCTCGGCCTTGCCAAACGGCAGCTCAAGGAGAAGGATGGTAAGAGATACCTTATAGAAAAATATATACAAAAAAGATGCAATTGCAAAAAATGACAGGATTGTACTGCTTATTGTAGGGGCCACGACTAGCGACCCTCAAGCAGGTGCTGTCCGAGGCCGAGAAGTGAGTGGCCACGGAGCACACCAAATGAGAGAATTTTGAGGCCCAGGTCGGCGAGGTGCAGCAAGAGCTTCAGGCTCTCATGAAAAAACATGAGAGTTCGGAGCTAGACTTGAAGACGCGAGCATCCGAGCTTGTTGCGGCCCTTGAAACGGCCAAGTCTGCCAAGGCCGAAGCCCAGAAGGCCCTCCAGGAATTGGATGCGGTGAAAAAGATAGCGGCGGGTAAGGCATTCTTTATGCAAAGCAGACATATAAAAGTAAACTACTTGTTGCTTACCCGAATCCGGAGCTCTCCAGGGGCGTTCGCAGATCTTCCCCGCAGCATATCCGATGCCGCCGCATTCTACCGAGCTGAACAGGGCAGCTTGACGGAGAAGGTGTTTTGGTCTCAGTACGCTGAGGCCAGACACCCTGTGCCCTTGAGCGACCAGCTGAAGTAGCTGGTCGAGCTCCACAAGGCGGCCGAACAGGCCATGAAGGGCTTCATAGTTCGACTGTGGCCTGGAGAGGCCCTACCTGGGAGCTACTTCGGACTGGTGCGGCGGTTGGTGGAGGCCTGTCCACGGCTCGAGGTCATCAAGCGCTCCGTCTGCATCGAAGGTGCCCGTAGGGCCCTTGCCCGTGCAAAGGTGCACTGGGGTAAGCTGGATGGTGAGAAGCTTGTGAGGGACGGGCTGCCGCCGGGGAAGGAGCATCGCAAGCCCGAGAACTATTACAAGGATGTTCTTGCTGGTGCCCGCCTTATGGCGGATGAATGTACCAAGGATGTAATTTTTGAATGAACTCGCTTGTGTTATCCTGTGCGCTGAAAACTTGTTCATATGCGCTAAGCAATTCTTGTTGAATTTAAAATATTACTTTCTGTGCGGCCGTTTATCAAAAAATTGAGAGATGGCTAGTCGTCGGCTTCTGCCCCCATGCCACTAGTGCTGGAGTGTTTGGGATAAACCTGAGCGCTCTTTTTCCCATGTTTGGGTCCTTCGAGGGAGGCGCTCAGCACAACGAACAAGGCAATCGGACTATAATGCTTGAACACTCTCACTTAGCCATAGAACTCTATAATTTTAAATTTCGGCGAAGCCCCTAGTATTCGGAAGACCGAGTTCGGGGCGCTATCCACGTCTTGGCCGGACAAAATCCGGTTCCTCGCTCTAAGCGGCATAGGTCTTTAAGGACCCGAAAAACCTCTCGAACAGCGACCGGTCTCTCGCCTTATCATGACAGTCAGTTTTAGCTTTCTCTACTGAGGTGCTCAACCCAGCTCAACTGGGGCACAATCGCAGTAGTTCTCCTAGTGCTACCTTAGCCGATATAGCGGAACGTAAGACACCAAAACATAGGAGCCGGGCAAACCCAACTATTGACCCAAATCATGATTCGGAGCCGATGCATATAGTGCTATAAGTTCGGGGTGCCGCACTTGTGAAAGTGTTCGGACTTCTCACACCATATTGAGGGGTACTGAAGCCCCTGGCGTATTTTGCCATACCACAATGTACGGGTGCAACATGTCATTAATAAACATATATGGAAAAAGAGGATAATGCAAAAAATAGACAAAAGCTATGCATTGTTTATAGAAAGGCTGCTATCAAAGCAGAACGATACAAATAGTGCGATAAGCAAAAGAAATTGGACTATTTAACATGTCCTGGCCAGGGGCAGGCCGCAGAATTGTATTCAAAATAGGTATACTGCTCGTAATAGAGACCACCTGGGAGTTCCATAATGCGGCATGGCTTGTCTGCTTCCCTGGTTCTGGCATCGTTTGTGCGTCAGTTGTATTGCCGAACATGTCGTCCGAAGTATGGAGTTCTGAAAGTAAGAGAAAATTAAAAGAGAATTCGGCAGCCCCTGGTGCGGTTTAAGCCGTATTTCGGGCGTGCCGTGATAGTGCCCCTCCCCTTGTGCCCATGGTATTTCGAGAGCGTAGTTATGTACGCGAGGCACTGGTTTCGCTATATTGCGAGGGCTAGGGTTGGGGCCGCATTGCTACGCTAGCTCGGAACGTGCCAGGCGGTCTTGTTGTAGGTTACTCCGGGCGCGCTTGACAGTGTCTGACTTTTTGAAGGCCGGACTGGAGAACTGCCTAGAGAGGCTGCTTTGTACTTTTGCTGCGAGCGCTGCCGTGTGCTCCTCCGTTCGGAGGGAGCGTTTGGTGTTTCCGTTGACCGTGATTACTCCTCGAGGGCCTGGCATCTTGATCTTGAGGTATGCATAGTGCGGTACCGCATTGAACTTTGCGAATGCGGTTCGCCCGAGCAGAGCGTGATAGCCACTGCAGAACGGGACTATGTCAAAGATTAACTCCTCGCTTCGAAAGTTATCCGGAGATCCGAAGACCACTTCAAGTATGACTGAACCTGTACAGTTGGACTCTACACCTGGTATGACGCCTTTAAAGGTCATTTTGGTGGGCTTGATCCTTGAGGGATCTATGCCCATTTTCCGCACTGTATCCTGGTAAAGCAGGTTCAGGCTGCTGTCGCCGTCCATAAGGACTCTTGTGAGATGAAATCCGTCAATAATTGGGTCTAGAACCAATGCGGCGAACCCGCCATGACGGATGCTAGTGGGGTGGTCCCTTCGATCAAAAGTGATCGGGCAGGAGGACCATGGGTTGAACTTTGGGGCGACTGGCTCCAGCACATATACGTCCCGTAATGCACGCTTCCGCTCCCTCTTGGGGATGTGGGTTGCGTATATCATGTTCACCGTCTGCACTTGTGGGGGAAAACCCTTCTGTCCACTGTTGTTCGGCGACCTGGGCTCTTCCTCGTCGTCGCTATGCAGCCCCTTGTCTCTATTTTTGGCATTTAACTTGCCTGCCTGCTTGAACACCCAACAATCCCTGTTGGTGTGATTGGCTGGTCTTTCGGGGGTGCTATGTATCTAGCACAAGCGGTCGAGTATTCGGTCCAAACTGGACGGGCCCTGAGTGTTTCTTTTGAATGGCTTTTTCCGCTGACCGGATTTGTAGCCTCGGAATCCGGCATTGACTACCGTATCCTCGTTGTTGTCGCTGTTGACACGGTGTTTCTGCTTGTTCCGGCGCGACCTGCCGCTTTTGTCCTTGGTATTCGAATTACCAAGGTTCTTGGTTAAGTTGTTGCTGCGAGCTAGCCAGCTATCTTCTCCCGCGCAAAAGCGGGTCATGAGTGTCATAAGGGATGCCATAGATTTCGGCTTTTCCTGTCCCAGGTGCCGGGCGAGCCACTCGTCACGGATATTATGCTTGAAGGCTGCTAGGGCCTCTGCGTCCGGACAGTCGACTATTTGGTTTTTCTTTGTTAGGAACCGCGTCCAGAATTGCCTGGCCGATTCCTTTGGCTGCTGAATTATGTGGCTTAGGTCATCAGCGTCCGGTGGTCGCACATAGGTACCCTGGAAATTGTCGAGGAATGCGGCTTCCAGGTCCTCCCAAGAACGATTGAATCTGCTGGCAAGCTGATAAGCCAATGCCGGGCCGGTCCCTTAAGTTTGAGCGGGAGGTATTTGATGGCGTGTAGATCATCGCCCCGGGCCATGTGGATATGAAGGAGATAATCCTCGATCCATACCGCAGGATCTGTTGTGCCATCGTATGATTCAATGTTTACGGGTTTGAAGCCCTCAGGGATTTTAGGATCCATTACTTCATCTGTGAAGCATAGTGGGTGTGCGGCGCCTCTGTACTGGGCTATATCACGACGCAGCTCAAAGGAGCTTTGTCTATTGTGTTCGGCCCGACCGGATTTATTGTATCCGGAGTGACGATCACTGTCACGTGCCGTGGGGCGCCCGCGCGATCCGTAGATCGATTTTGTTTGCCTTGCCTTGTCCTCCAGTATACCTCGCAGGTCTGGTGCGTTTTCCTGTGCCTTAGCGTGTTTTGAGCGGCGTCGAGGCATGGCTTGAGTGGAGGTCCTAGAGGCCTCTCTGTCATGGCCACGAGGTGGCCGGTCGGCCATGTCATGCGCTGGTGATGTAGGTGCTTCCTCCTCTAATCGGGGTAGCAGCCTGCGTTTTGGGTAACGCTTGGAGGGGCGTTCGAGTTCATACTCTTTGGCCGCAAGGACTTCAGTCCATCTGTCAGCTAGCAAATCTTGATCAGCTCTAAGCTGTTGCTGCTTGCCGTGGCTAAAAGCCTGCGTTTAAAACGCTCTTGTTCGGCGGGATCTGATGGCACGATGAATTCGTCGTCGTCGAGGCTTGCCTCGTCTTCGGAGGGAGGCATATAATTGTCATCCTCAACCTCTCGGTCTGCCGCTCTCTCATGAGGGCTGGCTTCTCCATCCTCCTGTGCTGAATCTTGCTGGAGGGGGTGTTCTTCGGCGCTATCCGGAGTAGTATTATCTCCCGTGCCGGAATCACTGTTTTTGCTTTGGCGGGATTTAGAGCGGCGCCGCTGACGCCGACGCTTGGGATGTTTCTTAGAGGTGTCATCCCCCGCTGTTCCATCGCCTTCTCCATCTTTTTGGAGTGTCCACCATATATATGTCATATGACGAGGTGGCCTTCTAGCGCCCTACAGGTGCTGGTTCTTGTTCGTCTCCTGCATCGTCGTCCATACCGTCGATGTCTTCGGAGTCGAAGTCGAGCATGTCGGTGAAATCGTCGACAGTGGCTACGAAGTGGGTGGTGGGTGGGATTTGAATTTCTTCATCGTCTGTATCCCAACCTTGCTGACCGTAGTCCGGCCAGGACTCTCCTGATAAAGAGAGAGCCTTTAGCAAATTCAGGATGTCGCCGAAGGGCGAGTGCTGAAAGATGTCCGCAGCGGTGAACTCCATTATCGGCGCCCAATCGGATTCGATCGGCAGGGGCGCGGGGGGCTCGGAGTCCGGAGCGGAATCCGGCTCCCCAGAGTCACGGGCCATGCAGAGTGCGGGGCTGGTGTTTGGCTCGATCGCCTTTGAGATTGCAGCCCCCGAGGTGGCGTCCAACCGCCCATCCTCGATCGGCGCAGCAGGCTCCGAATTAAGGGTCGGAACCGATGCACGTGCGGCCTCTAGGACACTGTTCGGCGGCAGAGCTAGATCATGCCCATCGAGACGGTGCGGCGCACTTGGCTGTGGCTCGAATCCTTCGAAGATCAAGTCCCCGCAGATGTCAGCCGTGTAGTTCAAACTTCCAAACCTGACCTGATGGCCAGGGGCGTAGCTTTCGATCTGCTCCAGGCGGCCAAGCGAATTGGCCCGCAGTGCGAAGCCGCCGAAGACGAAGATCTGTCCGGGGAGAAAAGTCTCACCCTCGACCGCATCGTCATTGATGATCGAAGGAGCCATCGGGCCTAAAAGTGACGACACAGAGGAACTCTCAATGAAAGCACCAATGTCGGTGTCAAAACTGGCGGATCTCGGGTAGGGGGTCCCGAACTGTGCGTCTAGGCGGATGGTAACAGGAGACGAGGGGCACAATGTTTTTCCCAGGTTCAGGCCCTCTTGATGGAGGTAAAACCCTACGTCCTGCTTGATTAATATTGATGATATGGGTAGTACAAGAGTAGATCTACCACGAGATCAAGGAGGCTAAACCCTAGAAGCTAGCCTATGGTATGATTGTTGTATGTTGAGATTCTTGTCCTACGGACTAAAACCCTCCGGTTTATATAGACACCGGAGAGGGTTAGGGTTACACAAAGTCGGTTACAATGGTAGGAGATCTAAATATCCGCATCGCCAAGCTTGCCTTCCACACCAAGAAAAGTCCCATCCGGACACGGGACAAAGTCTTCAATCTTGTATCTTCATAGTCCAGGAGTCCGACTGAAGGTATAGTCCGTCCATCCGGACACCCCCTAATCCAGGACTCCCTCACCTACATTGTGTATTTGATGAAATAGTTTGGGTGACATGAGTTGCCTATGTTTTGCCGAAATGTTGATTCAATTCCGTTTCGACGAATTTCGGGCAAACTCAATATGTCCTATGTTTAGGGAAGGTCATGCCAAATTTTTGTATGAATTTGATCCATGCATGCATATATACATGGTTATAATATTTGCTCCGTGCGCAGGTGATCATGAAGGTCAATGGAAGTATGGTGGAAAGATACTGGCAATCCGATGTGGACACATGTACGGCCTCGGAATGTCGATGGCGAAGAGGCAGCTCAAGGCGGAGAAGACGCAGACACGCTGCCATCTTCGTCGCTACTAAGTTCAGCCATGCGGGACCCGCATGTTCGAGACCTGCTTCGCAAGAAGACGACTAGCGACAGAGCTGCTTCTAGAGAGGAGGCCAAACTGGCGCAACTGGAGGTAGACTCGATGACTCCTTTGTATGATGGTTGCAATCCCGAGGTGACCCGCTTGAGTTTCACACTAGAACTTCTAAAGACGAAGGCAAAAAACAAATGGTCAGATACAAGCCTGGATGAGCTTCTGAAGTATCTAAATAAGGTTCTTCTCGCGGGAAGCCTGTGTCCTACTAGTGTCGAGGAGGCAAAGAAAATCGTGTGCGCTCTTGATCTGTCACACATTAGATGTCACACATGCATCAATGATTGCATCATATATCGGAACGAGCATGCGGAAAAAACCATCTGTCCAAAGTGCAATGCTTCATGATATAAAAAGGCCGAAAGAAAGCTCCACAGAAAGTTGTATGGTACTTTCCGATCACTCCACGTCTACAGCAGTATTTCGTAGATCCTAAGGAAGCAAAGCTTATGCGCTGGCAAGCGGAGAGGGTGAAGCCAGATGACGGAGATGAGCCGAAGCTGAGACACCTCGCAGATGCTAGCCAGTGGAGAGCATTAAATGCTGAATTTGATTTTTCACAAATGATCCAAGGAACATCGTGCTTGGCGCTAGTAGTGATGGCATGGATCCATTTGGCAACAAGAACACCAATCATAGCACATGGCCCGTGTTTGTATGGATGTACAACCTCCCCCCTGGTTGTGCATGAAGGAAAAATACATACACATGGCTATGCTTATTCAAGGGCCGAGACAACCGGGAAATGATATAAATTTGTATCTCGGGTTACTGTAAGAGGAGCTACATACCTTATGGACAACGCCGACCAAGACATGGGATGCAAGCAAAGGAGAGTATTTCTACATGAGAGCCGTGCTGATCACGACGGTGTAGGACTATCTTAGTTACAGCTATCTCTCCGGCCAGGTGTGCCACGGATATTGCGGATGCACGAGGTGCATGGATGATACAACTTCTCTGCAGCTATCGAAAGATGGCGGGTCTTCGAAAATAGTTTACATGGGGCATCGAAGATGGCTCGAGAAGGATGACCCGTGGAGAAGGTGTGGAGATCTATTCGATGGTAAGGCTGAGCATCGAGGTCCTCCACGTAAGCGTAGCGGTGCAGAAATATATAAGTTATTGAAGAACTGGGAAGAGTGCCCCTCGCCGGGAAAGACGAAGAAAAAGGCGCCGAAGCCCCTGCAGGTATGGAAGACGAGATCTGTTTTCTGGGACTTGGAATACTGGCCCATACTCGACAGCCTCATAGCCTTGATCAAATGCATATCACAAAAAATATCCTTGAGAGTTTGCTTGGAACATTGATGAACATGCCGGAGAGGACCAAGGATGGGCTGAAGGAAAGAAAAGACTTGTAATTTTTCAAATCAGGAAAGATCTCCAAATGCCCGGTAAAAGGTCGTCAGAGGAGACCGAGATGGAGACGGAGACGGAAGATAGGGGCAAAAAAGTAAACAAGAAGGAAGAAAAATATTGCCCCCCACTTGCTTCACCTTAGATCTGAAGGAGGTCGATCAATTGTTCAAGTGCCTTGCCGGAATCAAAGTTAGTTCTGGATACTGTGGGAAGATAAGCAGATATCTAGACACTAAGAAAAAAAGGTTTAGTGGGATGAAGTCTCACGACTGTCATGTGATGATGATGCAGTTACTCTCGGTTGCACTTAGAGGGATTATGGACACACATGTGCGTGAGACGCTTACTGACCTATGCCAATTTTTTGATGCTATCTCTTGAAAGTCAATCAGTGTGAAGCAACTCCATAGGCTACAGGAAGAGATCGTTGTCATACTGAATGAGCTAGAGATGTACTTTCGACCCGCATTCTTTGATGTCATGGTGCATCTATGTGTCCACATCATGGACGACATCATCGACCTAGGGCCGACATTCCTGCACAACATGATGCCGTTCGAGAGGATGAATGGCATCATCAAAGGATTCGTTCATAACATGTCTGAAAGGATCGAGAAGAGGTGTCTAGAGGGGGGGGGTGATTAGACACTAAGTACCAAAAGTTGTAGTTTTTAATTTCTTTACGTTGAAGTGGAGTTTTGGCACAAGTTTAACAAACACAATACATATCAAGCAAGCATGCAAAGAGTATATGAGCAGCGGAAAGTAAAGCATGCAACTTGCAAGAATGTAAAGGGAAGGGTTTGGGAAATTCAAACGCAATTGGAGACTCGGATGTTTTTGTCATGGTTTCGATAGGTGGTGCTATCGTACATCCACGTTGATGGAGACTTCAACCCACGAAGGGTAACGGTTGCGCGAGTCCTCGGAGGGCTCCACCCATGAAGGGTCCACGAAGAAGCAAACTTGTCTATCCCATCATGGCCATCGCCCATGAAGGACTTGTCTCACTAGCGGTAGATCTTCACGAAGTAGGCGATCTCCTTGCCCTTACAAACTCCTTGGTTCAACTCCACAATCTTATTGGAGGCTCCCAAGTGACACCTAGCCAATCTAGAAGACACCACTCTCCAAGAAGTAACAAATGGTGTGTTGATGATGAACTCCTTGCTCTTGTGCTTCAAATGATAGTCTCCCTAATACTCAACTCTCTCTCTCACAGGATATGGATTTGGTGGAAAGAAGATTTGAGTGGAAAGCAACTTGGGGAAGGCTAGAGATCAAGATTCATATGGTGGGAATGGAATATATGTTGGGGAACGTAGTAATTTCAAAAAATTTCCTACGCACACGCAAGATCATGGTGATGCATAGCAACGAGAGGGGAGAGTGTTGTCTACGTACCCTCATAGACCGAAGCGGAAGCGTTGACACAACGTAGAGGAAGTAGTCGTACGTCCTCCTCGTGATCCGACCGATCCAAGCGCCGTTACTCCGGCGCCTCCGAGTTCTTGACACACGTACAGCTCGATGACGTCCCCGGGTCTCGATCCAGCAAAACCTCCGGGGATGAGTTCCGTCAGCACGATGGTGTGGTGACGATCTTAATGAATTATCGACGCAGGGCTTCGCCTAAGCACCACAACGATATGACCGAGGTGGAATATGGTGGAGGGGGCACCGCACACGGCTAAGGAACGATCTCAAGGATCAACTTGTGTGTCTTGGGGTGCCCCCTGCCTCCGTATATAAAGGAGCAAGGGGGAGGCCGGCCGGCCTAGAGAGGCGTGCCAAGGGAGGGGGAGTCCTCCTCCTAGCAGGAGTAGGACTCCCCTTTCCTAGTCCAACTAGGAGGGAGGAAGGGGGAAGGAAAGAGAGGGAGAGGGAGAGGGAAAGGGGGGCCGCGCCCCCTCCTTGTCTAATTCGAAATGCCCATGGGGGGGCGCCACCTCCTGGCGCAGCCCTCTCTCTCCCCTCGTGGCCCAATAGGCCCATTACTTCCCCCGGGGGGTTCCGGTAACCCCTCCGGCACTCCGGTATTATCCGAAACCACTCGGAACCATTCCGATGTCCGAACATAGCCGTCCAATATATCAATCTTTACGTCTCGACCATTCCGAGACTCCTCGTCATGTCCGTGATCACATCCGGGACTCCGAACTCCTTCGGTACATCAAAATGCATAACCTCATAATAACTGTCATCGTAACCTTAAGCGTGCGGACCCTACGGTTCGAGAACAATGTAGACATGACTGAGACACCTCTCCGGTCAATAACCAATAGCGGGACCTGGATGCCCATATTGGCTCCTACATATTCTATGAAGATCTTTATCGATCAGACCGCATAACAACATACGTCGTTCCCTTTGTCCATCGGTATGTTACTTGCCCGAGATTTGATCGTCGGTATCCAATACCTAGTTCAATCTCGTTACCGGCAAGTCTCTTTACTCGTTCCGTAATACATCATCCCGCAATTAACTCATTAGTTGCAATGCTTGCAAGGCTTACGTGATGTGCACTACCGAGAAGGCCCTGAGATACCTCTCCGACATTCAGAGTGACAAATCCCAATCTTGAAATATGCCAACCCAACAAATACTTTCGGAGACACCTATAGAGCACCTTTATAATCACCCAGTTACGTTGTGATGTTTGGTAGCACACAAACTGTTCCTACGGTAAACGGGAGTTGCATAATCTCATAGTCATAGGAACATGTATAAGTCATGGATAAAAGCAATAGTAGCATACTAAACGACCGGGTGCTAAGCTAATGGAATGGGTCATGTCAATCAGATCATTCAACTAATGATGTGACCTTGTTAATCAAATGACAACTCCTTTGTCTATGGTTAGGAAACTTAACCATCTTTGATTAACAAGCTAGTCAAGTAGAGGCATACTAGTGACACTCTGTTTGTCTATGTATCCACACATGTATTATGTTTCCGGTCAATACAATTCTAGCATGAATAATAAACATTTATCATGATATGTAAGGAAATAAATAATAACTTTATTATTGCCTCTAGGGCATATTTCCTTCAATATATTGGCCTCAACACATGAGTAGGTGGTTCTCTTTCAGAAAATGTGTATTGGAAGTGTAGATATGTTCTGATGGCTCTCTCCACGAATGAAGAGTGGGTGGAGGGGTATATATAGTCTCCACACAAAATCTAACCGTTACACACAATTTACCAATCTCGGTGAGACCGAATTGAGAAACTCGGTCAGACCGATTTAGCAAACCTAGTGACCGTTAGAATTTTCGGTGGGACCGACATGCAACTCGGTAGGACCGATATGGTTAGGGTTAGGGCATAACGTAATCTCGGTGAGACCGATTACACAAACTCGGTGACACCGATTTTGGTAATAAGCTAACCAGAGAGTTGGTCAGGCAAACTCGGCGAGACCGATTACACAAACTCGGTGGAACCGATTTTGGTAATAAGCTGACCAGAGAGTTTGCATTGTAATCTCGGTAGTACCGATTGCTCAATCTCGGTGAGGCCGATTTTGGTAATGGACATACACAGAGAGATTACAATCCCATCTCGGTGAGATCGAGATCCCTATCGATGAAACCGATTTGCCTAGGGTTTGTGGCAGTGGCTATGACATATCAACTCGGTGGCGCCGGATAGAAAGTGTCGGCGTTCTGGGAACGGGGGTCCCCAGACTTGCCTGCCTGCGGCCTGCGGTGTGGCTCAAAGGGGGGCCCAGCACGGCCCATCTTCATCAACACAGACTCAAGACCCTCGCGAGGGGCCAAGCCTCGCGGGGCGGACAACACGGAGCTTCCTTAGGCACGGCCTCATCAGGTTGGCTCGCGAGGAGGTGGAGAGGTCAAGGCGGGGTACCTCACAAGGTACCCATGACGCAAGCCATGACAACCGAGGGCGCCAGGCGGGCGCCAGCCCACACAGTGTCCTCCCCTTCCTCTTTGGTGCAAAGGGAGCAAGCGCAGGCGAGAGGATCAAGCAAAGGCACCCATTTCGGTGCAACGAGACCAAGACCTACTCCGCGAGAAGGAAGAAGTCATTGTGGAGCCCAAGCCAGCGTCATCACCAGAGCCTTTGGCAGGCGAGGACCAACTTTAGTCAGGATAAGTGTACCAGATGTTCCCCTTCAAAATGGCCAATTGTTGGCGCCCTTCCCGCTCAATATTTGGGAGGAGGCCCAGGGCCTTTGACTATAATTAGGACTAGCCACCCTCCCGAGGTAGGAGAGGGATGGATCCATGGATGCATCCATCTATCTAGCGAGAGGCACCCAGAGAGAAAGAGAAGGGCGAATGAACCCCTCTAGCAGTTCATCGCCCCAGCCAAGAACAGACCCTCGCGAGGCTATTCTTCCTTGTATTGTTCATCATCATCCCAAGAGGCAATCCACCACACCACCACACTGGAGTAGGGTATTACACCACACCGGTGGCCTGAACCAGTATAAACTCTGTGTCTCTTGTGCTGTGTTTTCCATAGCTTAGACCCTTGCGAGGCGGAGGGGTACGAGTAGGTAGGAAGTGTAATCTCCGCGTGCACCCCAGAGTTTGAACCTCAAGGGTCTGCCGGAACTCGAAATCCGACATTTGGCGCGCCAGGTAGGGGTGCGCCAGAATTCGTCTTCCACCGCCCGTTTCTCCCCCGACCATCGCGTCCATGTCTGACGCTCGTCGGGCCCGCGCCGAGCGCCGAGCCGCTCTCGCTTCCTGCGTCGCCCAGACGGCCCCCGTCGGCGGGCGTCCTCGTCGTTCCCCGTCGCCTGCCGTTAACGCCGCCACCGGCCCGGCGGTAACGGGCAGCAAACGTCGTCTCTGCATCCTTCCGTGCGGCAAAATGGCCGCACCGCCACTCCCTCGCTCACCCCCGCTGGTTCTTCGTCCCGCGCGCTCCGCGCACCCATGGAGGCTCGAGCTGCGCTCATCGCGGCAAACGAGCTCCTGCGCTACCATCCTGTCGACGACGTCTATGAAGAGTGGCTCGACTGCGTCGCCGAGCTCGTCCGCACCGCGGGGGGCTCTGTGACGCCCCGAGACCGATGTGCCAGTTGTCCTCCAGTTATTCGCTGTTGTTGCTTTGTCATTTGCTTGCGTGTCGCATCTTGTCATGTCATCATCTGCATTGCATCATCATGTTTTCAAAAACTTGCATCCGTCTCGGTCTCTTTGTTCTCTCCGTTGTCCGTTCTGAGCCCACACACACTTGCACGCGCCCGCGGCATGTCCGAAATATTATTTTATAAGTGGCCGGAAAATGTTCTCGGAATGGGATGAGAGTTGACGTGTGGTCTTATTATAGTGTAGATAGACCGCCTGTCAAGTTTTATCGCATTCGGGGTTCGTCTGATAGCCCAACCGTTAAACTATAGCGGCAGTATAGCCGGTCTAACGTCGGACGTTTTCGGTCTCCGGAAACCGTGTCGGGCTGCATCTCTCCCCTCTTCTCTCAGACCAACCCGCTCTTCACAATCCGCCAGACCCAACCTAACCTCTCTCGTCAGCCCGCGGACCTCCTTGCGCGCGCGTCCGAAAGTTGTCCCGGACCCGAACCGGACTGTCGCTACCGTTGTGTCCGGATCATCTCCTAACATCTACAAAACATCTCCGTTTTCTTGATTGGACTTCCTAACCTATTTTTTTTCTTTCTTTTTCAGCCGTCCGATTCTGATCGTAGGGTCGTGATAACCCCTAACCTAACCTACCCACTATATACACTAGTCTAAACCGAGACCAAATCACTAATTTCTAGGGATCCTCCTCGCCACCGCCGCCACTCTCTCCCGCATCCACCTCGGGATCCTCCCATTCCCCACCGAGCCAATCGCCAGCCTCCTTCCCGATCCACCCCTCGCCGAGCCTTCGTACAACAGCCGCCACCCCCTCTCTTTCCGAGGCCCGAGCAGGAGCGCTCGGCCTCGTCTTCCCGCGCGGCCAGCCGCCTCGATGGCGACCTCCAGGTCCACCGCCGCACCCTGCTTCTTCGTCCTCCTCGAGGAGATACCCCTTGCCTCGAGCACCAATGCTCCAAGGCCGTCTTGTGCAGTTTCGTCGCCAGAGCTCCCCACCACCAGCAGGTCGCCGCACCTCTCTTGCGTCGCTTCCTTCCTATCGGCCTCTCTCACCCGACCCCCCTCTGTCTCTCTGTTCGAGCAGGAGCCCCACGTTGTCGCCATGGATGGTTGCAGCCCGAGCTCCCGTCCGTCACCGCAACAGGGCCACCACCGCTTCTCATCGGATCCGCCGGGTCCCGGCCATCCCCGTCCTTGCTGGACCTCCTCAGCTCGCCGGAGCCCCAAGTCCCCGCGCCAAGCCCCTCTACAGGAGCCGCGTCTGTCCGCTGCTGCTCCTCTTCATCGAGCCGCCCAAGTTCCAGGAAGCCGTCGCCCCGCCAAGTCCCTCTGTTTTCCCCTGCATCGCCAAGTCCGCCTCGTCTGCCTCCCCTGCATCACACCTCGTCGCCGGGAGGTCGCGCCAAGTCCGCCGCCATCCTCTGCTTCGCCCGCACGATCCTGCTGCTGCCTGCTTCGCTTCATCGAGTAGTGCCACCGCCGGAGTCCTCGTCGCCGGGAACCGCCTCCCCGACCCTCGGACTGCCCGGATCCGCCGCGCCCGCGGGTCCCCTGCCTCTGCATCGCGCCCTGCCGTCGTCTTCCCCATTGCCATGCTCCTGCTGCTGCTTCTGTTTCTTCAGAAACGAGAGCAGCAGTGGCTCGCCCGGTCCAGTCCTGGGCGTTGACCGACCTCCAGCGCCTCCCCAAGGCCCCGCATCCCGGCCTGCCTCCTCCTCTCCACCAACCCGGGCCAAGGCCCATGGTGAGCACCAGATCCGCTGCGCCCCCTTCCACTGTTGGCCCAAGCGCAGATTCGGCCCGTAGATGTTTTTTTTCCAGTTCTGCGATTTTAGCATTATCTAGAGATTGCAGTTTTACAGATTAGTCCCTAGACTTCATGCATTTAATCACCCATGAACCGTGCATCGGATTAAAATGATTTATATATGAAACTTGCTTAAAATTTTGTGTAGATTAATAATTTGCAACTTTCATCTATGTTTAAAATGATTAAAATGATGTTTGATTAAATTTGCTCCTATGCCATGTTAAAATGATTTAATTCATAACTAATTAACCGTAACTCCGATTTTAATAAACTTTATATGTAAATGGGGTAGAAAAATGCCTAGTTTAACATGGTGCACTTTATTTTCCTGTTTAACAACATTAAAAATATGCTTTAGGACAGATCAGTACCAAATCTAAAATATGCACATGAGGTTCTTCCGGAATTGTTGTTCGTTGTTTCCGGCCTCATTTAAACTTGCCTAGATAGGTAGTTTTTTATGCTTCACCCCTTGCCATGTTAATCAACATTTAATATTGTTGAGTACCTAACCGAGAGTGAACTAAATAACTTGTCGTGGTGTTTCGTCAATATGCACCGTTGCACATTGAGCTCCACTTAATTTGTAGGATTGCTTGTGCTCTTTTGCCATGCCTTGCCTCATTAATCCGGACATGCATCATACTTGATTGTGCATCATGCCATGTTCATGTGATTATTGTTTACTATGTTGTTTGTTTTTTTCCGGGTTGCCTCTCGTTAGCTTTGGTTTCGTTCCGGATTTGTGAGGATTCGTTCGACTACGTCTGTTTGTCTTCTTCATGGACTCGTTCTTCTTCCTTGCGGGATTTCAGGCAAGATGACCATACCCTCGAAATCACTTCTATCTTTGCTTGCTAGATGCTCGCTCTTTTGCTATGCCTATGCTGCGATACCTACCACTTGATTATCATGCCTCCCATATTGTCAAACCAAGCCTCTAACCCACCTTGTCCTAGCAAACCGTTGTTTGGCTATGTTACCGCTTTGCTCAGCCCCTCTTATAACATTGTTAGTTGCAGGTGAAGATGAAGTTTGTTCCTTGTTGGAACATGGAGATGTTGTTCCTTGTTGGAACATGTTTACTTGTTGGGATATCACAATATATCTTATCTAATTAATGCATCTATATACTTGGTAAAGGGTGGAAGGCTCGACCTTATGCCTGGTGTTTTGTTCCACTCTTGCCGCCCTAGTTTCCGTCATATCGGTATTATGTTCCCGGATTTTGCGTCCCTAACGCGGTCGGGTGATTTATGGGACCCCCTTGACAGTTCCCTTTGAATAAGACTCCTCCAGCAAGGCCCAACCTTGGTTTTACCATTTGCCTCACCTAGCCCTTTTTTCCCTTGGGAGTCGCGCTCTCAAGGGTCATCTTTATTTTACCCCCCGGGCTAGTGCTCGTCGTGAGTGCTGGTCCAAACCGTCAGCCGCCGTTGGCCACCAGGGGCAACTCTGGGTTTCGCCTACCAGAAGTTTGGACAATCCGGTGTGCCCTGAGACCGAGATATGTGCAGCTCCTATCAGGATTTGTCGGCACATCCGGGCGGCTTTGCTGGACTTGTTTTATTACTGTCGAAATGTCTTGTAGCCGGGATTCCGAGACTGATCGGGTCTTCCCGGGGAGAAGGAATATCCTTCGTTGATCGCGAGAGCTTATCATGGGCTAAGTTGGGACACCCCTGCAGGGTTTGAACTTTCGAAAGCCGTGCCCGCGGTTATGTGGCAGATGGGAATTTGTTAATGTCTGGTTGTAGAAAACCCGAAGTTGATCTTAATTAAAATACACCAACCGCGTGTGTAACCATGATGGTCTCTTCTCGGCAGGGTCCGGGAAGTGAACACGGTTGTTGGAGTTATGTTTGACGTAGGTTGTTCTAGGATCACTTCTTGATCATAGCTCATCGACCGTGCTTTTGCCTTCTCTTCTCGCTCTCATTTGCGTATGTTAGCCACCATGTTTGCTAGTCACTTGCTGCAGCTCCACCTCATACCTTTTACCCTACCTATAAGCTTAAATAGTCTTGATCTCGCGGGTGTGAGATTGCTGAGTCCCCGTGACTCACAGATACTTCCAAAACCAGTTTGCAGGTGCCGATGAGACCGTGCATGTGACACAACCGTGCTCAAGGAGGAGGCCGATGAAGATCTTGTTCATTGTGTTGTTTCATTTCAGTTGATCAGTAGTGGAGCCCAGTTGGGGTCGATCGGGGATCTGTGTAGCATTTGGGGTAGTCTTCTTTTATTTTGGTTCCGTAGTCGGACCTTGATTGTATCTGTTTGATGTAATGCTCTACTCATGTAATGTGTGAAGTGGCGATTGTAAGCCAACTATGTATCTCTTTCCCTTATGTATTACATGGGTTGTGTGAAGATTACCTCACTTGCGACATTGCTTTCAATGCGGTTATGCCTCTAAGTCGTGCTTCGACACGTGGGAGATATAGCCGCATCGAGGGCGTTACAAGTTGGTAATCAGAGCCTTCCCCGACCTTAGGAGCCCCCACTGATTGATCGTTTTTAGCGGCCGAGTTGTGTCTAGAAAAATGTTTTGAGTCATTTAGGAATTATATATCGGAGAGTTTAGGAATTCTTTTTACTTCCCAGTCTCCTTATCGCTCTGGTAAGGCATCCTGACGTAGAGTTTTGACTCTTCTCTTCTCAAATTTCACTATTTTTTTTGGATCATGCGGGTATCTTAGAATCGTTCCGATGGTTTTATGATGACAACATTGTCTTGGTTGCCTCCCGTCAGCAGGGGTTTTAGTGGAGGTGTGCCGGGGAGTTGAGCTCCGAGGTGTTGTCGTCATAATTTTATCGTTACAGTTCTGGAATACATGAGTTTAGTACGCCGACATCGAAAATCTCTTTTGTATAGTTGTTGGTGAGATAACCCTGATAGCCCAGTACTGAGGCGAGTGCGGGAGTATTGCCATAACTCGTATAACGGATGCTTTTCGAAGGTTGAGGTAAACGATTTCCGAAGGTTTCTTGGTTATGTGTTGAAGGATGGATACAGCTGGATCTAGGTATTGTTAGTTTGGGTGATATATTTTGTGTCCCCTGTATCCCCAACACCTGATTGCATAACCAGAAAGTTTCGGGAGTTTATAAGTGGGAATTCAAGTAGCTCCTAGAATATCTTTCCAACAGACACATGCTACGATATGGGATCTATCATCTGTTCGTTCCGGCTTATTCTGCAAGCCAATCCTTTGTTTTTGTTTTGTTTTGTGGTATTCAAGTTGCTTCAATGTCAAGTGTTGATTCCATACCTTTTTTTTCTAAACGGTGTTCTCATATTTCTATGGGATTGCTAATCCTTTCAATCATCGAGATAGTCATGCCATTTCTTTTCCAACCGGTGTGTTTCTCTTCAAATTGATCCAATCACTTCAACATTCGCAAGATCAATTATCAGTTCTTCTCAACGGTGCTTGCTTCATCCGTTCCAAGTTGTCTTTGTTTTCCCGCCCTCCCACCCTTATTTCTTCAAGGACGCAGACTTCTTAATCAAGTATCCATCTTATTGATGTGAAGCCTCTCCATTCTTCTCCTTCATGTTCTTACCCGGTGTTTCTCATGAAGATTCTAACGGAGCTTCAAGTTTATCATTCTTCATTGTTTTCTTCTCCGGTGGATTCAATTCAAGCTTTGTCGATCATATCTTTTCCTCGTTTCAAATGTTTTTTTCTCGTATCGGTGCACCTCTTAATCATCCACTTCTCGCTATTCAATTGTTCCGGAGTGATGAAGATATCTCAGAAGATTCAATTTTCCATTCTTAATTCACTCAAGTTCGTTTGAGGATGTTATCTCATTCTAGCCATTTAATTCAACCGGTGCAATCTCTCTTTTCAAGTGATCGTTCAACGGTGTATCTTTTGAGTGGGCCCTAAACCACAGGTCTTTTCCCAGGATCTTACCTGACTCTTTTTATTTTCCCGGAGCTATTTCAAATTCTTCTCTAAGTTTGACGTAAGCATGAATTTTCATCAGTCAGATGTTTTTCTCCAAGATCTTCCAAATTCTTTCATCGTTGGTTCAACCTTTCCAATTTTCATTCCGGAGTGCCTCAACAATTCATGGTGGTGGTTCTCATCATCGTTCTCAACATTTGAAGACCGAAGAAGAGTTTTCCTCTAAATCTTGCTCCGTTCTCTTAAGGATTCAGGGTTCTAGCTTGTTGCCATTCTCTCATGATTGTTTCGATTGTGAGAATTCTTTTCATACCCATCCGGAGCATTTCATGAGTTGTTTCCATTTCTTTTCCCTGAAGGCCATCATTTCATAATTCCTCATTCTCAGCTTTCAGCTCTCGTTCTCCAAATCTTACCGGTGCATCTTTCAATATTCTCTAATCAGTTCATGATCTCTTCGCTCTCATGTATCTAAATCCTAGCAAGCATCTTCGTTCATTTGCTAATTCTTCCCGGTGTTTCCTTATCTTTTCTTCGTTCATTTTCAATTTTACGGTGTTTCGTTCAACATTTCTCTTCTGTTGTTATCATACCAATTCATTCGTTCTTTCCAAATCCTACCGGCGGATCGTTGAAGACTTTTCTCAAGTTTGCGCTATATCTCTCTTAATCTTTTCTATGAGAATAAGTAGTATGCCAAATCCGTTGCTTGTCATCAATTTTAATTGGTGAAGGATACGCATAACGTAATTCTTATTATTGTTTCATCCAAGTGATTAATTCTTTCTTCCGGAGTTCGTAATGGTATCAATTTCCCAGCGCTAAGTTGTTAATCTCTTCTTTCCGGAGTTTGTCCATCATATCACATTCTCGGTTCGAGATGCTTCATCTTTTCTTTTCTGGAGTTTAAAGTTTTCTCATTATATCGTCTTGAAGCTCCATCTAAATCATCGCAGGGCTTCACCTTGTGTTCTCAACTTCTCTTTCTTTTATCATCCTTTTATTACCGGAGTTCTTCGTGGAGGCTCTACATGGTGGTTCGTCAAGGATTCTTTTCATTCTTCAATTGTTCATCAAGATTTCTCTCGGAGTTAAGATCCGCCAAGCTATACTCTAAAAGAAACATGGTGCTCAACACATGTTTGTTTTGAGGAGTTCAAGCATTCTTCATCTCGCATTCCGAAGTGCAATTCTTTCTACCTTATCTTTTGAGATGGTGTTATGTCCTTCTTGACAATTTCCATTCATGTTCCATGATTCACATGTTGTCAAGCATGAGATATTTTAAATCCACCAATCCCTTCGTTGGAGTTATCTTGGGTTATATTTCACCTAAAGCTTTCCCTAAGGATTGTTGCTATTTATGGTGCTTATAAATGACCCAAGTTCTTCGTTTGTTCTCCCGGTGAAATAAGTTTCTCGTCTCCTTGTTGATATCAATCCCATCTATTGAGTCCTTTAGTGGCATAATTTCGCCTCAAGTTCGAGATGTTTTTCCATAAGCCCACTACAAGCTTAGTCGTTTCATTGTTGGTTTTCCAACAACTCCGTTCTAGCATTTGTTGCAAACGTGCTCTCTCAAATCTTGTTTCCCTCCGTTCATTTCTTTCTAGCCTTTCTTTCTTCCGAAGGCATTGTGATGTTGTTCTCTTCACTCATCATCTCGAATTGTGAGGACTGTGTTCTCTTCGTGCTTATCCATTAACCGGAGTGTGGTGTTCTGTTTTCAAGTTCTCCCCATCTTATCAAGTTTATCCTCTCTTTTCAACCGAAGTGCTGTTTGGAATCATTCTTACCCCTTGTGTCATTCTTATAATTGTTTTCGAGGCAGTATGTTGTTGATCTCATCAAGTATCCTCTCATCTTGTCAAGTTCATGATTCTAATTCCTTCCATTTTCAGTAGGAGTGCTGCCCGAATTATATCATTCTGATTCCTTCTCTATCTTGTTTTAACCGGAGTGGTTTCAATGTCTATCTTGTCACTTAAGATCTTCTTTCTCGCTGTATTCCTTGTTCCTTGTCCAACGGAGTGTTTTCACTTCGTTCATCCCTGTGGTATTCTTTCTTTCAAGTTTTCAACCTCTCAAGGTTCATGGTTTCACTCTTTTGTCAAAGCAACTTTGTTTTACCTATTCCTCTTCCGCTTCCCTCCGGTGCCATTCTAGATCTCGGGACGAGATCCTCTCGTAGTGGTGGAGTGTTGTGACGCCCCGAGACCGATGTGCCAGTTGTCCTCCAGTTATTCACTGTTGTTGCTTTGTCATTTGCTTGTGTGTCGCATCTTGTCATGTCATCATCTGCATTGCATCATCATGTTTTCAAAAACTTGCATCCGTCCCGGTCTCTTAGTTCTCTCCGTTGTCCGTTCTGAGCCCACACACACTTGCACGCGCCCGCGGCATGTCCGAAATATTATTTTATAAGTGGCCGGAAAATGTTCTCGGAATGGGATGAGAGTTGACGTGTGGTCTTATTATAGTGTAGATAGACCGCCTGTCAAGTTTTATCGCATTCGGGGTTCGTCTGATAGCCCAACCGTTAAACTATAGCGGCAGTATAGCCGGTCTAACGTCGGACGTTTTCGGTCTCCGGAAACCGTGCCGGGCTGCATCTCTCCCCTCTTCTCTCAGACCAACCCGCTCTTCACAATCCGCCAGACCCAACCTAACCTCTCTCGTCAGCCCGCGGACCTCCTTGCGCGCGCGTCCGAAAGTTGTCCCGGACCCGAACCGGACTGTCGCTACCGTTGTGTCCGGATCATCTCCTAACATCTACAAAACATCTCTGTTTTCTTGATTGGACTTCCTAACCTATTTTCTTTCTTTCTTTTTCATCCATCCGATTCCGATCGTAGGGTCGTGATAACCCCTAACCTAACCTACCCACTATATATACTAGTCTAAACTGAGACCAAATCACTAATTTCTAGGGATCCTCCTCGCCGCCGCCGCCACTCTCTCCCGCATCCACCTCGGGATCCTCCCATTCCCCACCGAGCCAATCGCCAGCCTCCTTCCCGATCCACCCCTCGTCGAGCCTTCGTACAACAGCCGCCACCCCCTCTCTTTCCGAGGCCCGAGCAGGAGCGCTCGGCCTCGTCTTCCCGCGCGGCCAGCCGCCTCGATGGCGACCTCCAGGTCCACCGCCGTGCCCTGTTTCTTCTTCCTCCTCGAGGAGATACCCCTTGCCTCGAGCAGCAATGCTCCAAGGCCGTCTTGTGCAGTTTCGTCGCCGGAGCTCCCCACCACCAGCAGGTCGCCGCACCTCTCCTGCGTCGCCTCCTTCCTATCGTCCTCTCTCACCCGACCCCCCTCTGTCTCTCTGTTCGAGCAGGAGCCCCACGTCATCGCCATGGATGGCTGCAGCCCGAGCTCGCGTACATCACCGCAACAGGGCCACCACCGCTTCTCCTTGGATCCGTCGGGTCCCGGCCATCCCCGTCCTTGCTGGTCCTCCTCAGCTCGCCGGAGCCCCAAGTCCCCGCGCCAAGTCCCTCTGCAGGAGCCGCGTCTGTCCGCTGCTGCTCCTCTTCATCGTGCCGCCCAAGTTCCAGGAAGCCGTCGCCCCGCCAAGTCCCTATGTTTTCCCCTGCATCGCCAAGTCCGCCTCGTCTGCCTCCCCTGCATCACACCTCGTCGCCGGGAGGTCGCGCCAAGTCCGCCGCCGTCCTCTGCTTCGCCCGCATGATCCTGCTGCTGCCTGCTTCGCTTCATCTAGCAGTGCCACCGCTGGAGTCCTCGTCGCCGGGAACCGCCTCCCCGACCCTCGGACTGCCCGGATCCGCCGCGCCCGCGGGTCCCCTGCCTCTGCATCGCGCCCTACCGTCGTCTTCCCCATTGCCATGCTCCTGATGCTGCTTCTGTTTCTTCAGAAACGAGAGCAGCAGCGGCTCGCCCGGTCCAGTCCTGGGCGTTGACCGACCTCCAGCGCCTCCCCAAGGCCCAGCATCCCGGCCTGCCTCCTCCTCTCCATCAACCCGGGCCAAGGCCCATGGTGAGCACCAGATCCGCTGCGCCCCCTTCCACTGTTGGCCCAAGCGCAGATTCGGCCCGTAGATGTTTTTTTCCAGTTCTGCGATTTTAGCATTATCCAGAGATTGCAGTTTTACAGATTAGTCCCTAGACTTCATGCATTTAATCACCCATGAACCGTGCATCGGATTAAAATGATTTATATATGAAACTTTCTTAAAATTTTGTGTAGATTAATAATTTGCAACTTTCATCTATGTTTAAAATGATTAAAATGATGTTTGATTAAATTTGCTCCTATGCCATGTTAAAATGATTTAATTCATAACTAATTAACCGTAACTCTGATTTTAATAAACTTTATATGTAAATGGGGTAGAAAAACGCCTAGTTTAACATGGTGCACTTTATTTTCCTGTTTAACAACATTAAAAATATGCTTTAGGACAGATCAGTACCAAATCTAAAATATGCACATGAGGTTCTTCCGGAATTGTTGTTCGTTGTTTCCGGCCTCATTTAAACTTGCCTAGATAGGTAGTTTTTTATGCTTCACCCTTGCCATGTTAATCAACATTTAATATTGTTGAGTACCTAACTGAGAGTGAACTAAATAACTTGTCGTGGTGTTTCATCAATATGCACCGTTGCACATTGAGCTCCACTTAATTTGTAGGATTGCTTGTGCTCTTTTGCCATGCCTTGCCTCATTAATCCGGACATGCATCATACTTGATTGTGCATCATGCCATGTTCATGTGATTATTGTTTACTATGTTGTTTGTTTGTTTCCGGGTTGCCTCTCGTTAGCTTCGGTTTCGTTCCGGAGTTGTGAGGATTCGTTCGACTACGTCTGTTTGTCTTCTTCATGGACTCGTTCTTCTTCCTTGCGGGATTTCAGGCAAGATGACCATACCCTCGAAATCACTTCTATATTTGCTTGCTAGATGCTCGCTCTTTTGCTATGCCTATGCTGCGATACCTACCACTTGATTATCATGCCTCCCATATTGTCAAACCAAGCCTCTAACCCACCTTGTCCTAGCAAACCGTTGTTTGGCTATGTTACCGCTTTGCTCAGCCCCTCTTATAGCGTTGTTAGTTGCAGGTGAAGATGAAGTTTGTTCCTTGTTGGAACATGGAGATGTTGTTCCTTGTTGGAACATGTTTACTTGTTGGGATATCACAATATATCTTATCTAATTAATGCATCTAATACTTGGTAAAGGGTGGAAGGCTCGGCCTTATGCCTGGTGTTTTGTTCCACTCTTGCCACCCTAGTTTCCGTCATATCGGTATTATGTTCCCGGATTTTGCGTCCCTAACGCGGTCGGGTGATTTATGGGACGCCTTGACAATTCGCTTTGAATAAGACTCCTCCAGCAAGGCCCAACCTTGGTTTTACCATTTGCCTCACCTAGCCCTTTTTTTCCCTTGGGAGTCGCGCTCTCAAGGGTCATCTTTATTTTACCCCCCCGGGCCAGTGCTCGTCGTGAGTGCTGGTCCAAACAGTCAGCCGCCGGTGGCCACCAGGGGCAACTCTGGGTTTCGCCTACCGGAAGTTTGGACAATCCGGTGTGCCCTGAGACCGAGATATGTGCAACTCCTATCAGGATTTGTCGGCACATCCGGGCGGCTTTGCTGGACTTGTTTTATTACTGTCGAAATGTCTTGTAGCCGGGATTCCGAGACTGATCGGGTCTTCCCGGGGAGAAGGAATATCCTTCGTTGATCGCGAGAGCTTATCATGGGCTAAGTTGGGACACCCCTGCAGGGTTTGAACTTTCGAAAGCCGTGCCCGCGGTTATGTGGCAGATGGGAATTTGTTAATGTCCGGTTGTAGAAAACCCGAAGTTGATCTTAATTAAAATACACCAACCGCGTGTGTAACCGTGATGGTCTCTTCTCGGCGGGGTCTGGGAAGTGAACACGGTTGTTGGAGTTATGTTTGACGTAGGTTGTTCTAGGATCACTTCTTGATCATAGCTCATCGACCGTGCTTTTGCCTTCTCTTCTCGCTCTCATTTGCGTATGTTAGCCACCATGTTTGCTAGTCGCTTGCTGCAGCTCCACCTCATACCTTTTACCCTACCTATAAGCTTAAATAGTCTTGATCTCGCGGGTGTGAGATTGCTGAGTCCCCGTGACTCACAGATACTTCCAAAACCAGTTTGCAGGTGCCGATGAGACCGTGCAGGTGACGCAACCGAGCTCAAGGAGGAGCCCGATGAAGATCTTGTTCATTGTGTTGTTTCATTTCAGTTGATCAGTAGTGGAGCCCAGTTGGGGTCGATCGGGGATCTGTGTAGCATTTGGGGTAGTCTTCTTATTTTGGTTCCGTAGTCGGACCTTGATTGTATCTGTTTGATGTAATGCTCTACTCATGTAATGTGTGAAGTGGCGATTGTAAGCCAACTATGTATCTCTTTCCCTTATGTATTACATGGGTTGTGTGAAGATTACCTCAGTTGCGACATTGCTTTCAATGCGGTTATGCCTCTAAGTCGTGCTTCGACACGTGGGAGATATAGCCGCATCGAGGGCGTTACAGGCTCTCCCGCACCATCCGTTCCGCTGCACTGCACCCTGCCCCGCGCGGGCGACGAAGCTCCGGGGGCGCCCCAGCCGCCTCCTCACCAAGAAGACGCCCCGGCCGCAAGGCGCGTGGCCCCTGGCTGGAACCCGCTCCGCTAGGCACCAGCGCGGCAAGAGCAGAGCTGCCAAGAAGTCCTTCGCCCGCAAGAAGCCGCTTGGGCGCTCCATGCCCCGGCACGTCGCAACCACGCTCCTGCCCCCGCACGTCAAGACTCCGCGCTGCTCCCAGCTGCAGCACGCGGGGACCTGCAAGACCAAGCTCTCCGTCACCCAAGGCCTCTCGTGGTCACGGCGGGCTGCCGCGCCTTCACCACCGAGCTGCGCAGCGTCGCGTGGCCCGCCAAGTTCAAGCCAGACTTGCCTCCTTGCTACGACGGCACGGCCGACCCTGCGGAGTTCCTCCAGCTCAATGAGCTGGGCATCGAAGCTGCCAACGGAGATGAGAAGGTCATGGCGAACTGGTTTCCCATGGCGCTCAAGGACGGGGCCCGCACCTGGCTCCTGAACCTGGCCCCAGGTACGATCTCCTCCTGGGACGAGATGCGCACCCGCTTCATCGCCAACTTCCAAGGTACTCGTGATTGGCCACCCGCCGTAAGCGACAAGCGCCGTATCAAGCAGCAGCCCGGAGAGACCCTGCAAAAGTACATTCAGCGCTTCAACAACGCACGCCTTAAGATTCCCAGGGTGTCCGAGGAGGCCATCATCTCAGCCTTCTCCGACGGCGTGCGCGACATCAAGATGAAGGAGGAGCTGGCGATGCATGAAGACCTGTGCACTTCCTTGGAGCTGTTCAACTTGGCGACCAAGTGCGCCAGGGCTGAGGAAGGGCATCTCTCCCTCCTCGAGCTGCCTGCCGCAGACCCAGAAGAGAAGAAGTCCAAGGCCAAGGATGTGAAGCGCAAGGGGGCTGCCGTGCTCGCGGCAGAACCGGACACCAAGCGGGGCAGAGATCAGCCCGAGTCTTCCAAGGGCAGCTGGTACTGTGTGTACCACGACCTCCACACCCACAACACCAATGAATGCCAAGAGCTCCGAGCCGTGCGAGAAGGAAGGATCGGCCGTTGCCCCGACCGTGTCGACCGGGGCTACGGTCAAGGAGGAGGAAGGAACGCACGGCGCTGGGAAGACCGCGGCCAACGCCAAGGGTGGCGCGATCGACCTCGCGAGGACCGCTGGCAAGACCCGCCTCGCGAGGGAGACTGGAGGGATCAGCCTCACGAGGATCGCCCGCAAGGTAACGCAGGCCTCCCTCCATTGCTGCCGTATCCAAGAAGAAACAAGGACCGCCACCAGGACGAAGAGGCCGGGGGCTTCCAGGAGCCACGCGCAATCGCCTGCATCCTGGACGGAGCTCAAGCCCCAGCCTCTCGGCGCATCTTCAAGCAGTTCGCCCGCGAGGTGAACGCAGTCCTCCCCAAGATCAAAGCCACACGTCCTCTCAGGTGGTCATCATGTGCCATCACGTTCAGCTCAGCGGATCAGCTCAAGTGTGCAGCCACAGCCGGAGTCCTCCCGATGCTTTGTTCCCCAATCATCAGCAACGTGGTGGTCACCAGGACCCTCATCGACGGCGGGGCAGGGCTCAACGTCCTGTCCGTGTAAACATTCAACAATCTCCAAGTGCCCTACAACCAGCTTCAACCAACCAAGCCCTTCTCCGGAGTCACTGACGGCTCCACGGTCCTGATCGGGCAGGTCCGCCTCCCTGTCACCTTCGGAGCGCGCAACAACTACCGCACCGAGCTCATCGACTTCGACGTCGCTCACATTTGCTTGCCGTACAACGCCATCCTTGGGTACCCGGCGCTGGCCAAGTTCATGGCCGTGACTCACCATGGCTACAACGTCCTCAAGATGCCAGGAAGTGGCGGAGTCATCACGGTGCCCTCTGAAGAGAAAGACGCGGTGTGTTCCCTGGAACGAGCTTTTCAGGCCGCGTCATTGGAAGAACCGGATCGTGGAAGTAGGAGGCTTCCCGAGACCGCCCCCAAGAAGAAGAAGACATCGTCCGGCCCGGCCCCTCAGGAGGCAGGCCCCTCAGGGCCCGTGCCTGCCCAGGGGGATCCTCCCTCCATCGCATAGGAAAGCGCGCCCGGCGCCCTCCTCAGGCAGGGCTCGGGGGCTCTCCCCTAGAGGGCCACCGACCTGGCCAAGGTCACGAGGGAGGCGCTTGGGCACCACGTGGAAGTGTGTTTCGAAGCACGTTTCCCTCAAGAAGGAGTGAAGCAAGGAGGGTTAGACCCTCAGGAGTTCGTCAGCGAAGCCATTCAGGAGCTACAAGAGTCAAGAGCCATGAGAGGCGGCCGCCGCCTACCAGCTGTGGTCCCCCATCCAGGCAAGGATGGTGGGCTGCGCGCCTGCGTCGACATACCAGGGCTCAACCGAGTCGCCTCGCTGGAGCGCCTCTGGCCCTCGCGAGTGGGGCGCTGTGAGGGTCCACCCCACAGCTATGTTCGCTTGCCTTACGGCTTGCCGAACGCGGATGCCACGTACCAGCGCCTCATGAGGGGCATCACGGAAGCTCAAGAGGCCAGGCGTTCCGCAGCCCTGGCGGAGATGGAGACGGTCCGCGAGGAGCCACCAGCGCCTCCGGAGCCTCCCGAGGCCCCAGGGCTTGGGGGCTCATGAGGATCGGCTTCCGCAGCCCACCGAGTCTGCTGCACCAACACTGCTGCGACCTCAACATCATCAGGTGACATCTTTCAAGTTCCGTTTCCAGTTGGGAGCGCCCCCCAGGGCTGCATTATTCCCAGGCCACGTGGGTCCGTCCCAGTGGCATGTATCCCTTTTATGTCGTGTCGTTAGCTTACTTTGTTGGGGGCGCCCCTCGGGCTGCATCATCCCCAAGTCGCTCGGGCCAGACCTAGCGACATGTATCCCTTTCGCGTTTACTTCCGGCTATGCATTCAACCCACCATGCTTGATTATTTGATGCCGGTCCACGGCACCTCTTCTTCTCCATGTCGACCACTTGCACGTCAAAGGGGGGGTGCCTGAGCATCGCGACTCAAGGCTCTTACTGGCTCTCCAGCCCTCACCCTCTGGCCTTGTCCATGGCATCGCGACCTGGCATACCAGCGACGGCTGAGACCAGCTCGAGGGTCGGGACCCGAGGACGTAGAGTGTAGGCATCTAACCCATTTTGCAGGAACACATCACAAGATAAGGCCCAGTGCCAGGCGCAACCCGCCTAGAGGTAGGTCCCCGTGAGTCCCGCGCTGGCTCACGGGTGCCCAGATACACCTCACCAGGCCCTACCGTGCCAGCCACGTGTCAGGGCGGGGCTGTACACGCCCCGGGGGCTCCTCCCGGAGGGGGCCCCCTCCCACGTACCAGTGGAAGCACCATGCTCCGCACTGGCTGACGACACTGCCGAGGAGCGGCTATGCCCGTACACATACGGAAGCGCTATGCTCCGCGCTGGTGATAAACAACTGAGGGTGGCCCCCGGGCCGCATCAACCTCAGGGAGCCCAGAGCTCAGTGTCCAGCCTCATCGTAAAGCCTCCCCCCGGGAGTGCCGCGCGAGGGGGCTGGGCACGGGGGCTGCGCCTGGGTCACGCCCGGGCGCACGCCACCCAGCCAGGCCCTCCCGGGCCTGGTTCGTCGCGCGTCTTTCCTCGAGCGGAGCCAAGGTACGAAGGCCGTTTGAGCGTCAAGGGGGACTCCTGAGCATCGCGACTCAGGAGCCTAACTGGTCCCGTAGACCCTCACTCCTTAGTTCCGAAAGGCTAACGCTGGGTGAGGTACGCGCGGGGCCGGGCTCTGCAGACGTAGAATGGTAGATCCACCCACATCTCACCTCCCTACTTGCTGTTCGAGCGCCAAGGGGGACTCCTAAGCATCGCGACTCAGGAGCCTAACTGGTCCCGTATCCCCTCACTCCTTAGTTCCAAGGCTATTGCTGGGTGAGGTACGCGCGGGGCCGGGCTCTGCCGGCGTAGAACACAAGTAAGTAGGAAGGAAAAGCGTAAACTTCAAGGATCGCCTCCCTACTTGCTGTTCGTGCGCCAAGGGGGACTCCTGAGCATCGCGACTCAGGAGCCTAACTTGTCCTGTAGCCCCTCACTCCTTTGGTCCCGTCCTGGTTTCCGGTCGGGGCTAATGCTGGGTGAGGTACGCGCGGGGCCGGGCTCTGCTGGCGTAGAACATAAGCAAGTAGGAAGGAATAGCGTAAATTCAAAGAATTCAGAAGCAAATATTACAGTCCATACTGTTATCTCGACGCCAAATGCAAGTTTAAACGCCTCCCCGAGGCATGATACATGTGCAGGAATTGAAAACAGGACAGGAGCCACGACGGAGTCGCCAGACAATGGTGGAGCAGCGCGGGGTGGCTTCACCTCATGGAGCAGCAGGGTCGGCAGCACCTGGCTTCGGCCTGGTGCTGAAGGCCCGGAACTTCCCCAGCAGAGCCTCCGCGCGACCCTTCATGGCCTCGGCAGCGGCAGCAGCACGCTCGCCGCTCACTGGCTCCAGCAGGCTGTCGAAGTCGATGTTGGGGGCGCGAAGGTGGATGTGGGTGAAGACTCGCGTCAGCGCTGCAGAAGATAGGACACGCGCCTCGGCCTCGGTCGTGGGGCCAAGGCCAAGGGCGACATCCTCAAGAGCACGAACCAGGAAGGGAAGCAGCTTGGCGGGGCCGTCCTCGGTGCCAGCTAGCGGGCTCTCCAGGCCGCTGGCGTAGAGCATCTTCAGCGAGGCCAGGGCCTTCTCCTCCATGTCTGCAAAGGCCACGCGGTCCTCGGTAAGAACCCGAGCCTTGTCGTCCAGCTCGACCTTCCTCGCCCCCAACTCCTGCTCCAGCACGCGCATGCGGTCGCGGCGTTTCTTCAGCTTGGCCTCCCGGACCTCGACAGCCGCCTCGCGAGCCTTCACGCTCTCTTCTTTCTCTTGGCGAAGGCGGGCCTCTTTCGCGAGCTGGTCCCGCAGGCCTTGCAGCTCGCCCTCCAGCACCTTGCAGCGACCACGGACGTTGGCCGCCTCCCCCTGGGCCGCGTCACGACCAGCCTTCGCCTCAAGGGCGGCCTGCCTCTCCTCATCACAAGCCGTTGAGGCCTGGACCAGCGCCGCCCGAACCGAAGCATCGGAGCAAATCCATCCTAAAGCTAGCTCCAAGCGCCCGGCCACCAAGCGAGGGTCGGCGCCAAGAAGATCCTGCCGGAGCCGGTCCAGCTCGGCAGCAACATGATCCAGAACGGCGGGAGGAGTCGGAGAAACAGCAGTCGATGGAGTAGGAGGAGAAGGCGGCGGCACGACCACAACACCCTGAGATGGGGCCTGCTACGCCCTGACGACTGTGGTGGCGGCGACAGGCAAAGGCACCTTCAGAGTCACTTGGGCCATGGGGGCTGGGCTCGCCCCAGCCAGCTCGGCCAGACCTCGCAAGGACGACCAGGTAGGAGAGGACCGTGCGTCGCGGTCACCTTCTCCCGCAGGCAGAGGCGCTGCCGCGGATGGAACCTCAGGAGCCCCCTTCAGCTTCTTCGCCGCGGGCGCCAGCCTATCAAGAAGACACGGACATCAAGCCTCAGCAGCAGAACAAGAAACAAGGACAACAGTCAAGAACTTACGGGTCGTCGCCGGCAAGCTCAAGCTGCCTCCGGCCAAACTTGAAGCCTGAAAGCCGGCTGGAGGGATCAACCTCGGAAGCAGAAGGCGCGTTTGCGGATCGCCCCGGAGTCGGGGCGGACCCGCGGGGGATCAGCCCGGTCTTGTCCTTCTTCGGGATCGGGGGCGAGCTCCCGCTGCCCAGCACGTCATCGTCCTCGTCGTCATCGCTCGGAGAGAGGCAGAGAGCGCGGGGCCTGCACCGAGAGAGGGGAGCCCTCGACTCTCCGTCAGTCGCCTCGGAGTCAGGCCCCTTCCCCCGCTCCTCTCTGTCCTCCTCTTCGCTGGAGTCGTCGGAGGACACGTCCACTGGTTCCTCGAGGGCCTCAGCGGGCAAGGGCCCATCCCCGTTGAAGACGGGCATGGACTCCACCACCTGCTCCCAATCGTCGCGGAGGAACAAGGGCGTAGGAGCGCCCTCCAACCTTGCCACATCGCCCCCGACCAGAGATTGGAGCACTGCGGCTAGATCTTCGTCACCCAAGGCCGCAGGGTTCGGATGAGGCCTCCACATCGGAGGTGAGTACTGCCGAAGCGGAGCCAGCTGGTGCTCCAGGAATTCCCTCAGCAGCGGCGCGCCAGTCAGCTTCGCCACCGCCATGCTGGCCGACCTCAGATCCGCGTCCATCTTCTCCAACACCGGCTTCGCGCGGGGGTCCGTGAGCTCCGCTCGACCCCAATCACCGGAGCTTGTGGGTAGCTCAGTGGGCACAATCAGCCGAGGGTGAATGCGCCTTGCGTGAGCCAAGACCCACTTGCTCCTGAAGCCCTCAATCCTCTTCCTGGGCTTCGAAATGGCAATGGCGCCATTGTACGCAATGAAGCTCGCTCACGCGAAAGGAGAACTGCGAGAGACCCGGAGGGAGAAGTAGTGGCGCAGCAAGGCCACAGAGGGCTGCACCCCTATGTGAGCCTTGCAGTAATAGGCAAAGATCGCCAGGAGAAGGACGGAGTTGGGATGGAGATGCAAAGCTTGTAAGTCATAATGGCAGAGGATAGAGAAGAAGAACTCCGAGAAGGGAGGCACCAGGCCAGCAGCAATGGAGCTTACGAAGAGCGGATAAATGGTGCTCCCTCGATCCTCAGGGGTGGCGGAGCCGGCCTTCAACACCCTCGCCCCGTCAATGCCCCGCGCCGTCGCCAACCGGCGCAACCGGGCGAGGCTCGCCTCCGACACGTTTGGCGACTCCAAGGCAGACAAGTACCAACCTCCGTCCGGAGACTTACGAGGCGCCATGGCTTCTGGATCACGCGGTCAAAGCAGATCTGGAGATTTGGAGGAAGGAAGGAGAGGCGCAAGAAAGGGGATCTGAGCAGCAACCGGAGAAAGCAGAAAGAGCAAAACCAGCGCGGATGCCGCTCCTTATCAACTCGCGCGGTTAGGGAGACGCCCACGTCCAATCAACCGCCACGCGGCGCCCAAGGCCGCAGGCTATTAGGGCCCGCGGCGCTTCACCATTGCCCTTTCGCCTCTCTGCACGGCCAACTCCGGGCGCGCCTTGGGCCCGGGGGCTACTGTCGGCGTTCTGGGAACGGGGGTCCCTAGACTTGCCTGCCTGCGGCCTGCGGCGTGGCTCAAAGGGGGCCCCAGCACGACCCATCTTCATCAACACAGACTCAAGACCCTCGCGAGGGGCCAAGCCTCGCGAGGCGGACAACACGGAGCTTCCTCAGGCACGACCTCATCAGGTTGGCTCGCAAGGAGGCGGAGAGGTCAAGGCGGGGTACCTCACGAGGTACCCATGACGCAAGCCATGACGACCGAGGGCGCCAGGCGGGCGCCAACCCACACAGTGTCCTCCCCTTCCTCTTTGGTGCAAAGGGAGCAAGCGCAGGCGAGAGGATCAAGCAAAGGCACCCATTTCGGTGCAACAAGACCAAGACCAACTCCGCGACAAGGAAGAAGTCATTGTGGAGCCCAAGCCAGCGTCATCACCAGAGCCTTTGGCAGGCGAGGACCAACTTTAGTCAGGATAAGTGTAACAGATGTTCCCCTTCAAAATGGCCAATTGTTGGCGCCCTTCCCGCTCAATATTTGGGAGGAGGCCCAGGGCCTTTGCCTATAAATAGGACTAGCCACCCCCGGGGTAGGAGAGGGATGGATCCATGGATGCATCCATCTATCTAGCGAGAGGCACCCAGAGAGAAAGAGAAGGACGACTGAACCCCTCTAGCAGTTCATCGCCCTAGCCAATAACAGACCCTCGCGAGGCTGTTCTTCCTTGTATTGTTCATCATCAACCCAAGAGGCAATCCACCACACCACCACACTGGAGTAGGGTATTACACCACACCGGTGGCTCGAACCAGTATAAACTCTGTGTCTCTTGTGCTGTGTTTTCCATAGCTTAGACCCTTGCGAGGTGGAGGGGTACGAGTAGGTAGGAAGCGTAATCTCCGCGCGCACCCCAGAGTTCGAACCTCAAGGGTCTGCCGGAACCCGAAATCCGACAGAAAGAATCGGTGGGGCCGAGTTTGACTTTTGGTTTAGGTCAGATGTGGATGTGGGAAGGTAGTTGAGGATTTTGGAGCATATCACTAAGCACTTTGAGCAAGCAAGCCATTAAGCAACACCTCATCCCCTCTTGATAGTATTGGTTTTTCCTATAGACTCAATGTGATCTTGGATCACTAAAATACAAAATGTAGAGTCTTGATCTTGAAGCTTGAGCCAATCCTTTGTCCTTAGCATCTTGAAGGGGTTCCACATCCTTTAGTCCATGCCACTTAATTTGTTGAACTTGTCTGAAACATACTAGGTAAAAGTATTAGTTCAACAAGAGATATGTTGTCATTAATTATCAAAATCACCCAGGGAGCACTTGTGCTTTCAATCTCCCCCTTTTTGGTAATTGATGGCAACATACATCAAAGCTTTAGATAAAGATAAAGAGAATAGCAAGTAAAGCTTTGGAAAGACATGTAACATGCATAGGCTCCCCCTACATGTAGGCAATCATGTGAATATGGAATATAGAAGCATGTGAGAGCATAACCATGACAAAGTAGGCAATGTGTTACATGTATCTTGGCTATATGCATCAGAGCAAAGGATGTGAATATGGGAAATGTACCTTCATGCCTATGAGTCCCTCTTGCAAACAGTATGTACATTAGCAAGAATTTCTCATACACATGACTATGATGCATAAACTTACCTTGTGGTCTTGAGTAGTCTAGGATGGGATGAACCTGCGTAAACAAGGTTAGATAACACAGATGCACCTACTAGCTAGAGCAAACAAAAGAAACCACAAGAGTACCAAGACTGGGATGACATGTAGAGTGAGTACAGAGTACCACGATAGATATTGACATGTCCCCAAAGAAAAATATATGCAATGAATTTGATAATTTTCTTTCCCTTGGATGTCTTGCTCCCCCTGAATCTAGCATGGGATATTGGGATAAGATAGGGAATAGAAAATCAGAGCTCAAAGAAACAAATGAACAGAGCTAATGCAAATAAGCACATATGAACATGTCTTTCCCCCAAGAAGACATGTGGCATATCTCCTCTTGAACATCAAGCATCTGGGATCCTTGAAGATTACTCTTTCCTGGAGTATTCTCTCCCCCTAGAGATCTCTCCCCCTAGGGATATGATTAAGCTTTGATGTGATCTCTCTCTCCCCCTTTGACATCAATTTCCAAGAAGGGTCTTCTGGAATTTATTGTGAATGGGTTTGGTCCTTGAATCATAGTACCGAGCATTTAGGTAATTGTGGTGCTTGCAGAGGACAAGATTCATTGAGTGGAGCTCGATCAAGAATAAAGCAGGAATAAATGGCAAAATGTTTTTCCTGTTGTGAAATCGGTGTCACCGAGTTGTATGCTTCGGTTGCTCCAAAAATCTTCGGCTAGACCGGAAACATGAAACCGGTGGAACCAAGTTCATCACAGAGAAAAACACTTGTCACCTCAGCTCACTAGACAAATAAGATCTCACAAAGATTTGCAGTGAATTGGATGCAGGAAATGCAGAACAAAAAGCAAAGAAAAGAAACTAAAAGATCTAGATGAAGTTTTTTTCTTTTTCTTTTTTATTTTTTTTGCAAAGAAAAGAAAGGGGAAACAAATATGCATGAGACAAATGCAAGAGCATAGAAAAGAACACAAGAGAACTTCATCTAGAGTTGGGCGGTGACAATGTCACCTATGTTAGAATATATTGACTTAGGAGTCAAGTGAGATCACTTGATCATAGGTAAGGATGGCAATGGGTCGGGTTTGGATCGGGTTGAACAATATCAAATCCGTATCCATATCCATGAAGATAGTCTTTGCCCGCCCATGAAAATATCCATGGGTGAAAATTTGTGTCCATGTCCAAACCCGATGGATATCCATACCCACTGGATATCCATTGGGTCCTCTCAAGACATATAAATAAGACATAACACAATGTTAACCTAAGGTCTTCCATTCTTCACCTCGTAGCAAGATAGGCTTCAATTATTGTAAACATCAACGTCCACTAACAACCTAATATCATTTAGTACTTCTCTAAAAGATGAGAATGATGAGTCATTTAACGAGGAGATGAAATAAGGGAAGGGGCGCTGGAGTATGTTAGTGGTGATGGAATGTCAACTAATAAAATTTACAATGGGGATTGTGAAATTTCTTTTGCATGTTTTACATAGCAACGCGTAAAATTGCAGTGGGACATGTGACTGTGGGGTAGGTATAGCAGATTTTTGCCCATTAATGCATACTGCCGGGTCGGGTTTGGATATACCCATGGGTACAAGATTATATCCATGCCCTACCCACGAGCAATCGGGTCGGGTTTGGGCGCCGCCCATGGGCACAAAAGCATATCCAAACCCTATCCATTCGGGTCGGATATCCATGGGTATCCATGTCCATGGATAAAATTCCCATCCTTAATCATAGGCCATACTCATCGTTTAAGCTCAAAATGGGGTTACCATTTTTCGTTTAAGCATATTGATGTATTCACATCTTGTCGAGTTGCTTTGACTCATGACTTGGAGTAGAGCTTCTCGAAGATGGAATAACATACCTTGGGTGGCGGTGTTGATCGTGATCATGTAGTTGAACTTGTGTGGGTTGCTCAAGGTTGATGTAGCTCATCAAGAGTTGGGAGCACCATTTGGATTTTGAGTTCATCTACCTACATGGGTTAGTTTTTCGCAAGGAAGAGCACTTGTGTATCCAACATGACCATCATGAAACTCAACATAGAATTTGTCAAAGGATATGTTTGAATGGTTTCGTGCTTCCTTATCTTCAATCACCATTGTGTAGAGACTTGGTGATGTAGAGATTGCTCAAGATGTGAGTGAGTTGCAATCTCATAGAATTAGATTCATCCAAGTACCTACACGGGTTAGATAACATGCAAGATGCAAATTTTCCAAGACATAAGATAATCATCATAGGAGAAATATCAAGGATTAGTCGTAAGCTCAAGTCTTGCATCTATCCAACGGAGTTCCTACTCCAAGTTTGAAGCATCAATGATGTTCAATTCACCTCTTAACCTGCAAAACACTTTCTCATCAAGTGGTTTAGTGAATATATCCACTAATTGCTTATCGGTGCGAACATGCTTAAGGTTTATGTCACCCTTACCAACGTGATCTCGAATGAAATGATGACGAACTTCAATATGCTTAGTTCGAGAGTGTTGCACGGGATTGTGAGCAATCTTGATAGCACTTTCATTGTCGCAAAGTAATGGAACATGTTTCACATATATCCCATAGTCCTTAAGAGTTTGGGTCATCCAAAGTAATTGAGCACAACATGAACCAGCGGCAATGTATTCCGCTTCGGCGGTGGATAAGGATACCGAGTTTTGTTTCTTGGAAGACCAAGACACAAGAGATCTACCAAGGAATTGACAAGTACCCGAAGTGGACTTTCTATCAACCTTGTCACCAGCATAGTCCGAGTCGGAGTAGCCAACAAGATCAAAGGAAGCCCTCTTTGGATACCAAATGCCAAAATTTGGTGTATGTATTAAGTATCTCACTATCCTCTTCACGGCCTTAAGATGACATTCCTTAGGAGCAGCTTGATATCGTGCACACATGCACACACTTAGCATGATATCGGGACGTGAAGCACATAGATATAACAATGAACCAATCATAGAGCGATAAACCTTTTGATCAACCGGTTCACCATCTTTGGTCAAGTCAAGGTGTGCACTAGTAGGCATGGGTGTAGTCATACCTTTGCATTCTTGCATATTGAACTTCTTGAATAAGTCCTTGGTGTACTTTGTTTGAGATACAAAGGTACCTTCCTTAGTTTGCTTGATTTGCAAACTAAGAAAGAATTTGAGTTCACTCATCATAGACATCTCAAACTTCTCCGACATTAGCTTCCCAAACTTTTCACTAAAATGAGGGTTAGTTGATCCAAATATAATATCATCAACATAAATTTGGCATACAAATAGTTCTCCATTAACCCTTTTAGTAAAAAGAGTAGAATCTATTTTTCCAATTTCAAAGCCTTTTTCGATAAGGAACTTGGTCAATCATTTATACCATGGTCTAGGAGCTTGTTTAAGACCATAAAGGGCTTTGTGAAGTTTGTAGACATGATTAGGTTTCTTAGGATTGACAAAGCCGGGAGGTTGCTTAACATAAACTTCCTCCTCAATTTCACCATTTAGAAAAGCACTTTTAATGTCCATTTGGTACAAGGTGATATCATGGTGATTAGCATAAGCAAGTAATATGCGAATGGACTCAAGTCTAGCAACGGGAGCATATGTATCACCATAGTCCATACCTTCGACTTGTGTGTAGCCTTGGGCGACGAGACGTGCTTTGTTGCGAACCACTTGTCCATCTTCATCTTGCTTCTTGCGAAACACCCATTTGGTACCGATGATGTTGTGGTTGTTGTCGGGCTTCTCGACCAATGTGCACACTAGATTTCTCTCAAAGTTGTGTAGCTCTTCATGCATAGCGTTTATCCAGTCTGGATCCTCCAATGCTTCTTCAACCTTCATAGGTTCAATGCTAGAGATGAATGAGTAATGTTCACAAAAGTTAGCCAAACGAGTTTTAGAGCGAGTGATTCTCCCGGTTTGGATATCATTGTAGATTTGCTCCACGGGATGATCTTTAGCAATTCTTGCTCGAACTCGTGAAAGCTTTTGCTTGGGTCTTGGTTGAACATCTTCTTCATCTTGTTCTTCTTCTTGGCCTTCTTTATTGTTAGCGTTATCGTTCTCTTGTCGTGGTGGACAAGGAGGTTGTTGACGTTCGTCTTGGTGCACTTCCTCGTTTTCTTCATCTTGGTGTGTCCCACTTGTGGATGCTTCTGTATCAACTCTGGGTTCACCTTGTCGTGAGGTAGAAGCTTCCACTTGGACGGACGAGGTACTCTCCTTCATCTCCGTTGGACGAATCTTGCCAATAGACAAGTCTTGGATTGCTTCCGAGGGATCTTTGTCTCCTACATCAATTGGCAATTGCTCTACTTGCGAGCCATTAGATTCATCAAACTTCACATCTACCGTTTCTTCAACCTTTTGGGTGAAATTGTTGTAGACACGGTATGTGTGAGAGTTTGAGCCATAACCAAGTAGGAAACCTTCATGAGACTTAGGAGCAAATTTAGAACGACGATGCTTATCAAGAATGTAGCACTTTGAGCCGAATACTCGAAAGTATCCAACTTGGGGTTTGTTACCGGTGAGGAGCTCGTATGCCGTCTTACCAAGTAGCTTGTGAAGATACAAGCGATTTGTTGCATGACAAGCTGTCTCAACCGCTTCCGCCCAAAAGTGTTTTGGCGTCTTGTACTCATCAAGCATCGTTCTTGCCATATCGATAAGAGTCCGGTTCTTCCTCTCAACGACTCCATTTTGTTGAGGTGTGTACGTAGCCGAGAACTCATGTGAAATCCCTTCTTCGTCAAGAAAGGTATCCACATTTGCATTCTTGAACTCTGTTCCGTTGTCGCTCCGAACCTTCTTGATCTTTACGTCAAATTGATTTTGGGCCTTCCTAGCAAAGTTTTTGAAGATCTTTTGGACCTGCGATTTGTCATCAAGAAAGAACACCAACGTAAATCTTGAAAAATCATCAACTATGACTAGACCAAATGAGTTACCACCGAGACTCTTGTAGGCATTTGGACCAAAGAGATCCATGTGAAGTAGCTCGAGTGGTCTTTTTGTGGTCATGATGTTTTTAGCGCGATGACTTCCTCCAACTTGTTTCCCTGCTTGACAAGCACTACAAAGTCTATCCTTGTCAAATATGACATCGTTAACACCAAGGATATGATTTCATTTAATGAGTTTGTCAAGGTTTCGCATGCCCACGTGGCCTAGCCTTCTATGCCACAACCAGCCTTTAGAAGATTTAGCAATTAAGCAAGTTCTAGGTTGAGCCTTTTTAGTGAAATCAACAATGTAAAGATCTCCTCTATGTATACCGGTAAAGACCATTTTATGATTATCTCTATGAAACACTTGGCAGTCTACTTCAGTAAATAGGACATTGAAACCGAAACCAGCAAGTCTAGATATTGAAATTAAGTTGTAGCCAAGAGATTCAACGAGCATGACATTTTGTATGGAGCTATCATGTGAGATGGCCACCTTACCAAGGCCAACCACCTTACCCTTTGAATTATCACCAAAAGTGACATACTTTCGAGGGCCGTCGTTTCCAGCAAGCTCATAGAACATGTCTATGATCAGTACATCCACTATCAAGGACCCATTCCTTTCCTCTAGCCATGTAGCCGCGAAGATTTGCCATAAGACCAAAGTGTCTCATCGCATCATCGAGATCATAGTCACTATCATCATCCTCATCATAGTATCCATGTTCAACATCATTTTGTGATCGACCAATTCCTAGAGAGGGTAATTCATTAGACAAATGGCCATCACAATGGTCACCTTTATGAATTCTAATAGCTTCGGATATGATATCGCTAATGATCCCAACATTTCCTATGGCACGCATAAGATTGGTAAGCTCAAATAGACAATCACCAAAGCTAGAATCACTAGAATTCATCTTACTCAAAGCAATAGACTTATGGAGAATTTCGTCTAAATTTTTCAAGGAATAATCTGGGAATCGTTCCTCAAGAAATTTCCATATAGTATAGGCACAATCAAGAGTAGGCAAACTAGCAATCAAATTTCTGGGCAATCCTCTTATGATAAGATTGATGTTTCTAAGATTGCGAATCATGTCAAGATCCTCTAAGGGTGTGGGATGCAAGGGATCAATATGAGGTGCACAAGGGCTAGCAATATACTTGTTCAAATGATATTCATTGAAAATCTCAAGCATTTCATTTTTTCACTCATGAAAATATTCTCTATCAAGAATAGGCACTCTATGTCTAAGACTCCCCAAAGTAGACACATCCATCTTCCCCCAAAGGTGTTTAAACCAAGGCAATGGAGACGAATTCTCTGATATCAATTGAAAGGATCGAGAAGAGATGTCTAGAGGGGGGGGGTGATTAGACACTAAGTACCAAAAGTTGCAGTTTTTGATTTCTTTAAGTTGAAGTGGAGTTTTGGCACAAGTTTAACAAACACAATACATATCAAGCAAGCATGCAAAGAGTATATGAGCAGCGGAAAGTAAAGCATGCAACTTGCAAGAATGTAAAGGGAAGGGTTTGGAAAATTCAAACGCAATTGGAGACTTAGATGTTTTTGTCGTGGTTTCGATAGGTGGTGCTATTGTACATCCACGTTGATGGAGACTTCAACCCACGAAGGGTAACGGTTGCGCGAGTCCTCGGAGGGCTCCACCCACGAAGGGTCCACGAAGAAGCAACCTTGTCTATCCGATCATGGCCATCGCCCACGAAGGACTTGCCTCACTAGCGGTAGATCTTCACGAAGTAGGCGATCTCCTTGCCCTTACAAACTCCTTGGTTCAACTCCACAATCTTGTTGGAGGCTCCCAAGTGACACCTAGCCAATCTAGGAGACACCACTCTCCAAGAAGTAACAAATGGTGTGTTGATGATGAACTCCTTGCTCTTGTGCTTCAAATGATAGTCTCCCCAACACTCAACTCTCTCTCACAGGATATGGATTTGGTGGAAAGAAGATTTGAGTGGAAAGCAACTTGGGGAAGGCTAGAGATCAAGATTCATATGGTGGGAATGGAATATCTTGGCCTCAACACATGAGTAGGTGGTTCTCTTTCAGAAAATGTGTATTGGAAGTGTAGATATGTTCTGATGCCTCTCTCCACGAATGAAGAGTGGGTGGAGGGGTATATATAGCCTCCACACAAAATCTAACTGTTACACACAATTTACCAATCTCGGTGAGACCGAATTGAGAAACTCGGTCAGACCGATTTAGCAAACCTAGTGACCGTTAGAATTTTCAGTGGGACCGACATGCAACTCGGTAGGACCGATATTGTTAGGGTTAGGGCATAACGTAATCTCGGTGAGACCGATTACACAAACTCGGTGAGACCGATTTTGGTAATAAGCTAACCAGAGAGTTGGTCAGGCAAGCTCGGTGAGACCGATTACACAAAGTCGGTGGAACCGATTTTGGTAATAAGCTGACCAGAGAGTTTGCATTGTAATCTTGGTAGTACCGATTGCTCAATCTCGGTGAGACCGATTTTGGTAATGGACATACACAGAGAGATTACAATCCCATCTCGGTGAGACCGAGATCCCTATCGGTGAAACCGATTTGCCTAGGGTTTGTGGCAGTGGCTATGACATCTTAACTCGGTGGCGCCGGATATAAAGAATCGATGGGGCCGAGTTTGACTTTTGGTTTAGGTCATATGTGGATGTGGGAAGGTAGTTGAGGATTTTGGAGCATATCACTAAGCACTTTGAGCAAGCAAGCCATTAAGCAACACCTCATCCCCTCTTGATAGTATTGGCTTTTCCTATAGACTCAATGTGATCTTGGATCACCAAAATAGAAAATGTAGAGTCTTGATCTTGAAGCTTGAGACAATCCTTTGTCCTTAGCATCTTGAAGGGGTTCCACATCGTTTAGTCCATGCCACTTAATTTGTTGAACTTGTCTGAAACATACTAGGTAAAAGTATTAGTTCAACAAGAGATATGTTGTCATTAATTATCAAAATCACCCAGGGAGCACTTGTGCTTTGAATGTCCCGGCCAGATGGAAGCATAGCCCAGGGATATCTGACCAAAGAGTGCATATCTTTCTGTGAGAGTTATCTAGTAGGCACCGGAGACCCTGTTGTTGGTTTGCCCGTCAACAAGCACTGTGGAAGGCTCGAAGGCGAAGGTCACACCAATGGTCATAGGGATGTGAATGTGTTACGCTCGGGCCGACAAAATGACCTTGACAGGGCAAACTTAGTAGTGCTAAAACACCTAGATGTGCTAGAAGATTTCGTAATACTGCACAAAGAGACCATCGCAAAGAAGTACCGTGATCGTGGGGTGCACAGGACGGGCGCTGAAGTTATTAGAGGGCACAACTCCGCTTTCTTGCGTTGGTTCAAACAGCGAGTTCTGGCTAATCCCCCGGAAGAGGGTTGTCCGAACGGAATGCTCATATACGCCTTAGCACATGGCCCCTCGACCAACCTCGCGACTTATCAAGCATACGATATCAACGGATACACGTTCTACACGGAGGAGAAAGATATAAACAGTGATGACCAAAACTCAGGGGTGACGATGGAAGCCGTGACCGGGAATGTAATTGAAAGATATTACGGAAGGGTCGAAGAGATATGGGAGCTTAACTACTCTGGATTGCATAACGCGACGATGTTCCGTGTCAGATGGGCTAAGAATGTACAGAGAGAAAATCGACATTTCACTACCATGTGTATACCCGACTCCGATAGCGTTACCGTCAATGCCATCGCCAAAAATGAGCCATGGGTACATGCTAAACACGTGACACAATGTTTCTTCATAATTGATCCGATCAATCCCAGCCGTGTTGTTGTGAGGAGAAGCAAAAGGAGCTTCGACGGAATGGATGGAGTCGCCAACGAGGAAGACTACGACCAGTACGGTGATCCGATGAGGGAAGATGATGCTGGTGACGATGAAACATACGTCAAAAGAAGAATGAAGACTACATTACCTACGAAAGATCATAATCCCTGGAGAAGGTAAAGTCACGACCATGGGCTCAATCATTCGACAATGAACAAAAGAGGGAAGAAGATAAGTCTGAAGCGTCGTCGTCGCCCAAGCTGACAAACTAATCCACAAATTTTGTGTGTGTCTAGCTATTCTGTATACCGCTGATAGCGGCCGGTCTAATGATGTAATATATATTATACTAATTATTATTCGGAGGGTAACAATGGTATTGCTCCAACGACAGACCAAATTAAACCCTAGCTAGAAAGAGCTATATATAAATAAAATAAAAAGGAAGATAGTTTGTGGAATATGAAAAAGAACAAGAAAAATAAAAATAAAAAGAAAAAAATGAAAAATAAAAAGAATAATAAAAGCAAAAGGAGAAATAGAAATAAAATAAAAAAGAAGGAAGTTTTTGGAATATGAAAAAGAAAAAGAAAAATAAAAAAAGAAAAAGAAAAATAAAAAGTTAGCAGTAGTGCATTATGGCTTGGCAAGCGCTATAGCTAAGAAAAAGAAAAATAAAAAAAGAAAAAGAAAAAAATTTAGCAGTAGCGCGTTTTGGCTTGGCAAGCGCTATAGCTAAGAAAAAGAAAAATAAAAAAAGAAAAAGAAAAAATTAGCAGTAGCGCGTTTTGGCTTGGCAAGCGCTATAGCTAACTTAGCTATGGCGCGTTTTGCCAAGACGCGCTATAGCTAAGTTGTGTATACAAAGCCACTGCACCCATATCTTTCCTGTGTCTCACTCTCGCTCGATCCGATCGATACCCTTTCTCTGTGCCACCCCTCCCCCGCCACCGACGTCGCACCGCCGACGCCGCACCACCCCCGACCTCAGCCCTGACCCTGACGCCGGCCTCAACCCCGACCCCGACGCCGGCCTCAGCCCTGACCCCGACGCCGCCCTCACCCCGACCCCGACGCTGCCCTCACCCCGACCCCGATGCCGACTAGTGCCCCGACCCCAACACCGGCCACTGCCCCGACCCCGACGCCGGCCACCGACCCCCTCCCGTTCTGGTACGACCCCCCGCCCCTTCTTCCTCCCGCTCATATTCAAGTAAGCCAGAGAGGAAGCTAGGTGTCTTGCTGCTGCTAGGTGTCCGTTCTTACAAAATTGTTAGGTGTACACTGATAGATCATCATCATAGAACAGAATGTGATAGCTGCAGTGCTACTGCAATTTTGAAAATAAACTTCTGCTCCCTCTCTAAGAGGGATTTTTTCTAGGTTTGATAAGTACAGTGAACTTTGGTCATATTGCTATAGGTAGTGAAGCTAAACTAATGCTTTGCCTAGCTAACTAAACTAAACTTATTACTTGATCTAAGGTTGTGAAACATAGCAACCATATTTAATGTTTTGGCATGTGGTAGCCATTCCTGGTATCTCCATTGCATTTTCCTATGGGCCAACCAGTTGGTAACCATCAGGGCTCATTTTGTGGCAGCCATATTTTTTGTTTTTTGGTGGCTTTTGTTCATGGACTGCAATAATGTAAGTTGCAGCTCAAGGCTCATTTTGTTAGTACCTGAAGTTTACTTGCATTGTCCATGACAGTGACATAACTAGTGGCTGTGTGGTACCTAGATTGGCCAAAGACAAGTGTGGATGATCATGCTGCTTTGATTATGACTGCTCTGTTGCTACCACGACAACGATAAATTTGGTTGTTGATTCATTTCCCAATTGCGAGTGACCTATGTTTTGCCGGAAATGTTGATTCATTTCCATTCCGGCAAATTTCAGGCGCTCTATATGTGCACTTTCTAGCAAAGGTCATGCCGAAATTTTCCGTGAATTTCGGCATGACTTGTGCTAGAAAGTTGGACATATCGAGTTCTTGAGATTTGTCGCGACGGGAATGAAATGGCATTTTCGGCAAAACAAAGGTCACTTTTTTTCATTATTCACTTTATTATATAAAGCTCGATAATTAAACGACTACGACATTGAACCCTAGGAAACATGACCGACACCAATGAGGCCGGAGGTTCTCAGTCCCAATTAGGCTGAGCACACGCCTACCTCGACTTTCTGGCGGATCAGGAGAGACAGCAAGCTGGGTGTCCGGACCCCCTTGTCATGACGGATGACGACGGTGGTGGCACCGGCGCCGACCCCCTTCAGCATGCGAGGTGGCTACATCCAATGCAAAAAACAAATAAGGCCGGGCTTTGTTTCGGCCAAAAGACTGACTTATGTTGCATCCAGCAATCGGCAAGAAGTGAGAATGATGGATTCTATGTCATCCATCTAATGATGGAGTATAGAAGGGATGTGCAATCACTTGGCATGAAATCTTCATCCGATACCCATATCCAGAGATGGGCCGAAGCCTTTGGGGCCGTGCTGGATAATCGACTTCGAAATGATTTCTACTGGATCCAGCAGGAAATTGCATCCATCATCATGAAAGATGTCCTCAAAGAGAATGGGATGTTCTATGGTGGCCCAATATCACGAGCTGACGTCCGAACCCGCATTACCCTACAGCGTCGGGACATGACGCCTTTCACTAAGCTTGGGTGCACCCTTCCGGATATGGACAGATGGGAAGAGTGCACTGCTTAAAAACAATGTGTCTGTTTAGTTACTTGTTACTTTCTGTACGATGAAACTTGGAATCTCTCAGTACGACAAAACTATTAGATGTATGGTGCCACCCTCTAGTTAATTACTTTCGGTACGATGAAATTTGTTAACTATGTTTACTATATATGTTGCTTCTATTTCATAACTATTTCGTTGAATTCGCTTCATGATATATATATATATATATATATATATATATATATATATATATATATACATACATACATCTCTGACAGGTATATAGATCAATGATGGAGAGGAAGTGGTATGCCGTGTATGTAGGGCATGTTCCCGGTGTGTATGATGAGTGGCCAGAGTGTCAGGCCCAAGTCTCTGGCTTCTCCGGCGGAAGCCAGAAAGGGTTTGATAGTAGAGCGGAAGCCGAAGCTAGTTACTTGAGATTCATAGCACAATAGAGGATTCAGAACCAGTGCCGCTGCAAAAACTACTACATAATACCGCTTTTGATCATCGTGATCGCTCTTATTTCGTATGTCATAGTTTAGGTCGATGATGAAACATGTGTCTACGGTGACAATGTAAGAGACATGTGATCATTAACTTGTATCGCTATTTCGAGATGATGATGAGATCGACATCATTTGTGTTGAGACTATGTTGATATGATGAGACTATGTTGTACCACTTCGATGATGATGATGAGACATTCCTTTTTCATATAGTTTCAGTGTATGTGTATGTTGTAATTGTATAAAACCTATAAAAATACGAATACAACAACATAAAAAAAAGAAAATACTAGTAGTAGCATGGGGTATTGGAGCAGTAGCAGCGCTGCTTATCAGTAGCGTTGGTTGTAGGGGCACGCTACTAGTATTAGCAGTAGCGATGGACACAGGCGCGCTACTGCTAGATATAGATAGCAGTAGCGCTGGTTCAAACAAGCGCTACTGCTAAAAAATAGCTGTAGCGCCATAGCAGTAGCGCGCCTGCCCGCGCTACTAATAGCCAAAAAACCAGCGCTACTGGTAAGGGTTTTCCTAGTAGTGTCAATAGAGATGTCGCCCTTCAACACATGATCACAAAGAAAATGATGACGAATCTGAATGTGCTTTGTCTTCGAGTGCTGAACTGGGTTATGAGAAATCTTGATGGTGAAGGAAATATGCCCTAGATGCAATAATAAAGTTATTATTTATTTCCTTATTTCGTGATAAATGTTTATTATTCATGCTAGAATTGTATTTACCGGAAACATGATACATGTGTGAATACATAGACAAACAGAGTGTCACTAGTATGCCTCTACTTGACTAGCTCATTGATCAAAGATGGTTATGTTTCCTAGCCATAGACATGTGTTGTCATTTGATTAATAGGATCACATCATTAGGAGAATGATGTGATTGACTTGACCCATTCCGTTAGCTTAGCACTCGATCGTTTATTATGTTGCTATTGCTTTCTTCATGACTTATACATGTTCCTATGACTATGAGATTATGCAACTTTCATTTACCATAGGAACACTTTGTGTGCTACCAAACGTCACAACGTAACTGGGTGGTTATAAAGGTGCTCTACAGGTGTCTCCAAAGGTACTTGTTGGGTTGGCGTATTTCGAGATTAGGATTTGTCACTCCGATTGTCGGAGAGGTATCTCTGGGCCCACTCGGTAATGCACATCACTATAAGCCTTGCAAGCATTGCAACTAATGAGTTAGTTGCAGGATGATGTATTACGGAATGAGTAAAGAGGCTTGCGGGTAACGAGATTGAACTAGGTATTGAGATACCGACGATCTTATCTCGGGCAAGTAACATACCGATGACAAAGGGAACAACGTATGTTGTTATGCAATTTGACCGATAAAGATCTTTGTAGAATATGTGGGAGCCAATATGAGCATCCAGGTTCCGCTATTGGTTATTGACCGGAGACGTGTCTCGGTCATGTCTACATAGTTTTCAAACCCGTAGGGTCCGCACGCTTAAAGTTCGATGACAGTTATATTACGAGTTTATGTGTTTTGATGTACCGAAGGATTTCAGAGTCCCGGATGAGACCAGGGACATGACGAGAAGTCTTGAAATGGTCGAGACGTAAAGATCGATATATTGGACGACTATATTCGGACACCGGAAAGGTTCCCAGTGATTCGGATATTTTCGGGGGTACCGAAGAGTTACGGGAATTCATATTGGGCCTTAATGGGCCATACGGGAAAGGAGAGAAAGGCCTCAAAGGGTGGCCGCACCCCTCCCCATGGACTGGTCCTAATTGAACTAGGGAGGGGGGCGCCCCCTTCCTTCCTTCTCCTTTTCCCTTCCCTTTCCTTCCCTCCTACTCATACTACTTGGAAGGGCTCCTAGTTCTACTAGGAAAGGGGGAATCCTACTCCCAGTGGGAGTAGGACTTCCCAGGGCGCGCCATAGAGAAGGCTGGCCCCTCCCCTCCTCCACTCCTTTATATACATGGCCAGGGACACCCCATAGACACAACAATTGATCCCTTGGATCTCTTAGCCGTGTGTGGTGCCCCCCTCCACCATAATCCATCTCGATAATATTGTAGCGGTGCTTAGGCGAATCCCTGCATCGGTAGAACATCATCATCGTCACCATGCCGTCGTGCTAACGGAACTCTCCCTCAAAGCTCGACTGGATCAAAGTTCGAGGGACGTCATCGAGTTGAACGTGTGCAGAACTCGGAGGTGCCGTGCGTTCGGTACTTGATCGGTCGGATCATGAAGACGTACGACTACATCAACCGCGTTGTGCTAACGCTTCCGCTTTCAGTCTACGAGGGTACGTGGACACACTCTCCCCTCTCGTTGCTATGCATCACCATGATCTTGCGTGTGCGTAGGAATTTTTTTGAAATTACTACGTTCCCCAACAGTGGCATCCCAGCCAGGTTTTATGCGTAGATGTTATATGCACGAGTAGAACACAAGTGATTTGTGGGCGATACAAGTCATACTGCTTACCAGCATGTCATACTTTGGTTTGGCGGTATTGTTGGATGAAGCGGCCCGGACCGACATTACGCCTACGCTTACGCGAGACTGGTTCTACCGACGTGCTTTGCACACAGGTGTTTGGCGGGTGTCAGTTTCTCCAACTTTAGTTGAACCGAGTGTGGCTACGCCCGGTCCTTGAGAAGGTTAAAACAACACTAACTTGATGAACTATCGTTTTGGTTTTGAAGCGTAGGTAATAACGATTCTTGCTCAACCCATAGCAGCCACGTAAAACTTGCAACAACAAAGTAGAGGACGGCTAACTTGTTTTTGCAGGGCATATTGTGATGTGATATGGTCAAGACGTGATGAGATATAAGTTGTTGTATGAGATGATCATGTTTTATTGAAGTTATCGGCAACTGGCAGAAGCCTTATGGTTGTTTATTTATTGCATAAGATGCAAGCGCCAAATAATTGCTTTACTTTATCGATATGCGATAGCAATAGTTGCAAGAGCAATAGTTGGCGAGACGACCATGTGATGACACATTGATATAGATCAAGATGATGGAGATCATGGTGTCATGCCGGCGACGATAGAGATCATGACGGTACTTCGGAGATGGAAATCAAAGGCGCAAGATGATCATGGCCATATCATGTCACATATTTTGATTGCATATGATCTTTATCTTTTATGCATCTTATTTTGCTTTGATTGACGGTAGCATTATAAGATGATCTCTCACTAAATTTCAAGATAAAAGTGTTCTCCCTGAAGTATGCACCGTTGCCAAAGTTCGTCGTGCCCAGACACCACGTGATGATCGGGTGTGATAAGCTCTACGTCCATCTACAACGGGTGCAAGCCAGTTTTTGCACAGGCAAAATACTCAGGTTAAACTTGACGAGCCTAGCATATGTAGATATGATCTCGGAACACTAAGACCGAAAGGTCGAGCATGAATCATATAGTAGATATGATCAACATAATGATGTTCACCATTGAAAGCTACCCCATTTCACGTGATGATCGGTTATGGTTTAGTTGATTTGGATCACGTGATCACTTAGATGATTAGAGGGATGTCTATCTAAGTGGGAGTTCTTAAGTAATATGATTAATTGAACTTTAATTTAGCATGAACTTAGTCCTGGTAGTATTAGCATATCTATGTTGTAGATCAATAGCTCGCGATGTTGCTCCCCGTTTAATTTTTATATGTTCCTAGAGAAAACTAAGTTGAAAGATGTTAGTAGCAATGATGCGGATTGGATCCGTGATCTGAGGTTTATCCTCATTGCTGCACAGAAGAATTATGTCGTTGATGCACCGCTAGGTGACAGACCTATTGCATGAGTAGATGCAGACGTTATGAACGTTTTGACAAAAGCTCGGTATGATGACGACTTGATAGTTAAGTGCACCATGCTTTACGGCTTAGAACCAGGACTTCAAAAATGTTTTGAACGCCACGGAGCATATGAGATGTTCCAAGAGTTGAAATTAGTATTTCAGACTCATGCCCGTGTCGAGAGGTATGAGACCTCTGACAGTACTTTGCCTACAAGATGGAGGAGAATAGCTCAATCGGTGAGCATGTGCTCAGATTGTCTGCGTACTACAATTGCTTGAATCAAGTGGGAGTTAATCTTCCAGATAAGAGAGTAATTGACAGAATTCTCTAGTCTCTATCACTAAGTTGTTAGAACTTTGTGATGAACTATAATATGCAAGGGATGAGGAAAGTAATTCCCGAGCTTTTCGTGATGCTGAAATCGACGAAGGTAGAAATCAAGAAAGAGCATCAAGTGTTGATGGTTAACAAGACCACTAGTTTCAAGTAAAGGGACAAAGGGAAGAAAAGGGAACTTCAAGAAGAACGGCAAGCAAGTTGCTGCTCAAGTGAAGAAGCCCAAGTCTGGACCTAAGCCTGAGACTAAGTGCTTCTACTGCAAAGGGACTGGTCACTGGAAGCGGAACTGCCCCAAGTATTTGGCGGATAAGAAGGATGGCAAAGTGAACAAAGGTATATTTGATATATAGATTATTGATGTGTATTTTACTAGTGTTCGTAGCAACCCCTCTGTATTTGATACTGGTTCAGTTGCTAAGAGTAGTAATTCGAAACGGGAGTTGCAGAATGAATAGAGACTAGTTAAGGGTGAAGTGACAATGTGTGTTGGAAGTGGTTCCAAGATTGATATGATCATCATCGCACGCTCCCTACACTTTCGGGATTAGTGTTGAACCTAAATAAGTGTTATTTGGTGTTTGCATTGAGCATGCATATGATTTGATCATGTTTATTGCAATACGGTTATTCATCTAAGTTAGAGAATAATTGTTGTTCTATTTACATGAATAAAACCTTCTATGGTCATACATCCAATGAAAATGGTTTGTTGGATCTCGATCGTAGTGATACACATATTCATAATATTGAAGCCAAAAGATCCAAAGTTAATAATGATAGTGCAACTCATTTGTGGCACTGCCGTTTAGGTCATATTGGTGTAAAGCACATGAAGAAACTCCATGCTGATGGGATTTTGGAATCACTTGATTATGAATCACTTGATGCTTGCGAACCATGCCTCATGGGCAAGATGACTAAAACACCGTTCTCTAGAACTATGGAGCGAGCAACAGATTTATGGAAATCATACATACAGATGTCTGTGGACCGATGAATTTGAGGCTCGCGGAGGGTATCGTTATTTTCTCACCTTCACAGATGATTGAAGCAGATATGGGTATATCTACTTGATGAAACATAAGTCTGAAACATTTGAAAAGTTCATATAATTTCAGAGTGAAGTGGAAAATCATCGTAACAAGAAAATAAAGTTTCTATGATCTAATCGTGGAGGAGAATATTTGAGTTACGAGTTTGGCCTTCAATTAAAACAATGTGGAATAGTTTCACAAACTCATGCCACCTGGAACACCACAGCATAATGGTGTGTCCGAACGTCATAACCATACTTTATTGGATATAGTGCAACCTATGATGTCTCTTACCGATTTACCACTATAATTTTGGGGTTATGCATTAGAGACAGATGCATTCACGTTAAATAGGGCACTATCTAAATCCGTTGAGACGACACCATATGAACTGTGGTTTGGCAAGAAACCAAAGTTGTCATTTCTTAAAGTTTGGGGCTGCGATGCTTATGTGAAAAAGCTTCAACCTGATAAGCTCGAACCCAAATCGGAGAAATATGTCTTCATAGGATACCCAAAGGAAACTGTTGGGTACACCTTCTATCACAGATCTGAAGGCAATACTTTTGTTGCTAAATTTGGATCCTTTCTAGAGAAGGAGTTTCTCTCGAAAGAAGTGAGTGGGAGGAAAGTAGAACTTGATGAGGTAACTGTACCTGCTCCCTCATTGGAAAGTAGTTCATCACAGAAATTTGTTCCTGTGACTCCTACACCAATTGGTGAGGAAGCTAGTGACGATGATCATGTAACTTCAGATCAAGTTATTACCGAACCTCATAGGTCAACCAGAGTGAGATTCGCACCAGATTGGTACGGTAATCCTGTTCTGGAGGTCATGTTACTTGACCATGACGAACCTACAAACTATGAGGAAGCAATGATGAGCCCAGATTCCGCAAAATGACTTGAGGCCATAAAATCTGAGATGGGATCCATGTATGGGAACAAAGTGTGGACTTTGGTTGACTTGCCCGATGATCAACAAGCCATAGAAAATAAATGGGTCTTCAAGAGGAAGGCGGACGCTGATAGTAGTGTTACTATCTACAAAGCTAGAATTGTCGCAAAAGGTTTTCGACAAGTTCAAGGTGTTGACTATGATGAGAGTTTCTCACTCGTATCTATGCTTAAGTCTGTCCGAATCATGTTAGCAGTTGCCGCATTTTATGAAATCTGGCAAATGGATAAACAAAACTGCATTCCTTAATGGATTTATTAAAGAAGAGTTGTATATGATGCAACCAGAAGGTTTTGTCAATCCTAAAGGTGCTAACAAAATATGCAAGCTCCAGCGATCCATCTATGGACTGGTGCAAGCATCTCGGAGTTGGAATATACGCTTTGATAAGTTGATCAAAGCATATAGTTTTATACAGACTTGCGGTGAAGCATGTATTTACAAGAAAGTGAGTGGGAGCACTACAACATTTCTGATAAGTATATGTGAATGACATATTGTTGATCGGAAATAATGTAGAATTATTCTGCAAAGCATAAAGGAGTGTTTGAAAGGAGTTTTTCAAATAAAGACCTCGGTGAAGCTGCTTACATATTGAGCATCAAGATCTATAGAGATAGATCAAGACGCTTGATAAGTTTTTTCAATGAGTACATACCTTGACAAGATTTTGAAGTAGTTCAAAATGCAACAGTCAAAGAAAGAGTCCTTGCCTGTGTTACAAGGTGTGAAATTGAGTAAGACTCAAAGCCCGACCACAGCAGAAGATAGAAAGAAAATGAAAGTCATTCCCTATGCCTCAGCCATAGGTTCTATAAAGTATGCCATGCTGTGTACCAGATCTATTGTATACCCTACACTGATTTTGGCAAGGGAGTACAATAGTGATCTAGGAGTAGATTACTGGACAGCGGTCAAAATTATCCTTAGTGGAATAAGGATATGTTTCTCGATTATGGAGGTGACAAAACGTTCATCGTAAAGGGTTACGTCGATGCAAGTTTTGACACTGATCCAGATGACTCTAAGTCTCAATCTGGATACATATTGAAAGTGGGAGCAATTAGCTAGAGTAGCTTCGTGCAGAGCATTGTTGACATAGAAATTTGCAAAATACATGCGGATCTGAATGTGGAAGACCCGTTGACTAAACTTCTCTCACAAGCAAAACATGATCACACCGTAGTACTCTTCGGGTGTTAATCACATAGCGATGTGAACTAGATTATTGACTCTAGTAAACCCTTTGGGTGTTGGTCACATGAAGATGTGAACTATTGGTGTTAAATCACATGGCGATGTGAACTAGATTATTGACTCTAGTGCAAGTGGGAGACTGAAGGAAATATGCCCTAGAGGCAATAATAAAGTTATTATTTATTTCCTTATATCATGATAAATGTTTATTATTCATGCTAGAATTATATTAACCGGAAACATGATACATGTGTGAATACATAGACAAACAGAGTGTCACTAGTATGCCTCTACTTGACTAGCTCGTTGATCAAAGATGGTTATGTTTCCTAGCCATAGACATGAGTTGTCATTTGATTAATGGGATCACATCATTAGGAGAATGATGTGATTGACTTGACCCATTCCGTTAGCTTAGCACTCGATCATTTAGTATGTTGCTATTGCTTTCTTCATGACTTATACATGTTCCTATGACTATGAGATTATGTAACTCCCGTCAACCTGTGTGTAGCCTTGATCTACAAGCCATGCCTTATTCCTCACCACAAGGCAATTTTCATCTTGCTTGTTGCGGTAGATCCACTTTGTGCCAATGATTTTGTGCTTGCGAGGATCTAGACGTTTGATCAGTTCCCATACGTTGTTGAGCTCGAATTGATGTAATTCCTCTTGCATAGCTTGAATCCACTCAGGCTCCAGAAATGCTTCATCTACCTTAGTGGGCTCCGTGATAGAGACGAAAGCAAAGTGCCCACAAAATTTAGAAAAATGTGAAGCTCTTGAGCGTGTGAGAGGACCTGGTATGTTGATGTCGCTGATGATTTTCTCAATCTGCACTTCATTTGCAACACGAGGATGAGCGGGTTGTTGTTGAGGAATTTGATCAGCATTTTCTTCAACACCATTTTCCTCAGGTGCATCAACATGATGTTCTTCACGTTCTGGAATGACTTCTCCAGCAGATTCTTCAGTAGGAATGACATCCTCAGTAGCCTTGAACTTGATGGTTTCCTCAGGTGACCTTTCATCTAGCACAGGAGGTAGGTGCTCTCTTTGCGAGCCATTAGTTTCATCGAACCACACATCTACAGTTTCAACAACTTTGTGGTGAACTTTGTTGAAGACTCTGTAGGTGTGCAAGTCCTTTCCGTAACCAAGCATAAAACCCTCATGTGCTTTCGGTGCAAATTTAGAATTGTGATGAGGATCTCTAATCCAACATTTAGCACCAAAGACTTTGAAATAACTCACATTGGGTTTCTTGTCAGTGAGGAGTTCATATGTAGTCTTCTTGAAGAATTTGTGAAGATATACCCTGTTGATGATGTGGCATGCAATATCAATTGCCTCAATCCAGAAATGACGAGGCGTCTTGTATCCATCAAGCATAGTGCGAGCCATCTCAAAAAGAGTCCTGTTCTTGTGCTCCACGACGCCATTTTGCTGAGGAGTATAAGGAGCAGATAACTTATGAGTAATACCAAGTTCATCAAGATAGTCATCAAGACCAGTATTCTTGAACTCAGTTCCATTGTCACTTCTGATGTGCTTGATCTTCACACCAAAGTTGGTTGAAGCCCTCGAGGAAAATTGTTTGAAGACTTCCTGCACTTCACGTTTGTAAGTGACAATATGCACCCATGTGTAACAAGAGTAATCATCAACAATAACAAAGCCATATAGAGATGCTTCATTAGTGAATGCAGAGTAATGGTTAGGACCAAAGAGATCCATGTGAAGCAATTCAAATGGTCGAGTGGTAGTCATGATAGTCTTTGATGGATGCTTGGCCTTGGTCATTTTTTCACCTTCATAGGCTCCGCAAAAGTGATCCTTGAGGAATTTGACATTCTCAATGCCAATGACATGCTTATTCTTCGCGAGCGTGTGCAAGTTCCTCATGCCAGCATGACCTAGTCGTCGATGCCATAGCCAGCCTTCTGAACCTTTTGCAAGTAGACATATAGCCGGTTGTGGTCCTGTAGAGAAATCAACAATATACAGATCTCCTCTCCTAAAGCCTTCGAAGACTTTGGAATTGTCAGCTTCCATGATCACGACACAACGATACTTGCCAAAGATAACAACCATATCAAGATCACAACGCATTGAGACTGACAGGAGGTTGTATCCTAAGGACTCGACAAGCATAACTTTGTCCATGTGTCGATCCTTTGAGATCGCTTGTCACATCCTAGCTAGTCCATGCATTAGAGTGTTGCATCATGTCTATCTTTCATCAGAAACTTGAATTGGGGAAGACAGAACCCCCAGCACCCCCTCTGAAATCAACTAAGGTTTACTAAAAATATTTTCAATGAACCTAAAATGCCCTTCTAAAAAGTTCACCCTCTTTGTCTTGGGTTAGAACCTCTGGCAAAAATTGGTGCACAATTTTCTAGGTCAACAGAATGCTCAAATAATTCTGAAAATAAGTGTGGGCTGTTGGAGATTTTCTAAACAGAGCCTCTGATTATTTTCAGGATTTTTAGAAGTGCCTAACTAATTTTTAATAAAGCCACAAACTTACAGAAAAATAGAAAAAGAAAAACAAAGCAAGGCAGAGGCTTACCTGGCGCCCACCTGGCAAGCCCACCTGCCGGCCCAGCCAAGCCACCGCTCCAGCGAGCTGCTTGTCTCGGCCAGGCAGGCAGCCAGGTGCTCGACGCGGCACCAGCGCGCGCCACGCAGCTGCCCGCCACCCTGCTTCCTCCCCTCGCCGTTCTGCCGCCCTGGGTCGGTCACCCGCTCCTCCCCCGAGCTCGCAGACACGCCCTTTCCTCCCCAGCTCCTCTCCCTCGCTCTCCCGCACCATGGCCGACGCCACCGCTGCCGCACCGCCGCCGTAGTTGCGCTCTCCGTCGTCCCCACGCCATGCCATCGTGTCCAGAAGCTCCGCCGCCCTCCTCTCCTTCGAGCAAGCCGAGCCCCGAGCACTCGCTTGCCCCGAAGCCGCTGCACCGACCTCGCCCGACTACGCCACCTCCGGAGATCCCCTTTGCCGTCACCGCCGCACCAGTTCATCCTCGACCGCGTCATCTGCACCGTCGTGACCGTTGTGAGCTCAGCTATCTCCTCCCCTTCTCATTCTCTCTCTCGAGCACCGCAGCAACCCCATGGAGCTTCACCGCACGCGCCACCACCGAGCTCGTCGCCGACGTGTCTCCAGCCAACCACCGGCCACACCACCGTGTCTAACACACTCACCACATCGCGAGGAGTCCGTCGCACCACTTCCCGTGCCTCGCCGTGCCCCGTAGCCTCGGGCTCATCTTCACCCGACTCCGGCGACCGCCAATCTCGTCGCCGACGACGTTTCCGGCCACCCCGAGCTCAACCACCACCACCAAACACCGCGGCTTGCTCCCAGCTACGCGTAGATGCCCTCCACCGCTCATTTGGTCGCCGGAACGCGCTAATGCACTCTCACCGCCACGTCTGGCCTCGCCGACGGCTAAACGCCGGTGTGTTTGACCTTTGACTTTGACTGGGTGGGCCCAGGTTGACTCCCCTGAGTCTATGACAAGTGGGGCCCCCTGAGGGAGTCCTGGATTAGGGGGTGTCCGGATAGCCGGACTATACCTTCAGCCGGACTCCTGGACTATGAAGATACAAGATTGAAGACTTCGCCCCGTGTCTGGAAGGGACTTTCCTTGGTGTGGAAGGCAAGCTTGGCGATACAAATATGTAGATCTCCTACCATTGTAACCGACTTTGTGTAACCCTAGCCGTCTCCGATGTCTATATAAACCGGAGGGTTTTAGCCCGTAGGGGAGAAGAACAACAATCATACCATAGGCTAGCTTCTAGGGTTTAGCCTCCTTGATCTCGTGGTAGATCTACTCTTGTACTACCCATATCATCAATATTAATCAAGCAGGAGTAGGGTTTTACCTCCATCGAGAGGGCCCGAACCTAGGTAAAAACATCGTGTCCCTTGTCTCCTGTTACCATCCGCCTAGACGCACAGTTCGGGACCCCCTACCCGAGATCCGCTGGTTTTGACACCGACATTGGTGCTTTCATTGAGAGTTCCTCTGTGTCGTCACTTTTAGGCCTGATGGCTCCTCCGATCATCAATAGCGATGCAGTCCAGGGTGAGACTTTTCTCCCCGGACAGATCTTCGTCTTCGGCGGCTTCGCACTGCGGGCCAATTTGCTTGGCCATCTGGAGCAGATCGAAAGCTACACCCCTGGCCGTCAGGTCAGATTTGGAAGTTTAAACTACACGGCTGACATCCGCGGGGACTTGATCTTCGACGGATTCGAGCCACAGCCGAGCGCACCGCGCTGTCACGATGGGCATGATCTAGCTCTGCCGCCGAACAGTGCCCTGGAGGCCGCACCCGCATCGGCTCCGACCCTTAATTCGGAGCCAACTGCGCCGATCGAGGATGAGTGGTTGGACGCTGCCTCAGGAGCTGCAATCTCTACGGCGATCGAGCCGAACACCAGTCTTGTCCTCTGCAAGGCTCGTGACTCCAAGGAGCCGGACTCCGAGCCCTTTGCGCCCCTGTAGCTCGAATCCGATTGGGCGCCGATTATGGAGTTCACCGCCGCGGACACCTTTCAGCACTCGCCCTTCGGCGATATTCTGAAGTCACTAAAGTCTCTCTCTTTATCAGGAGAGCCCTGGCCGGACTACGGTCAGCAAGGTTGGGATACGGACGATGAAGAAATTCAAAGACCACCCACCACCCACTTCGTAGCCACTGTCGATAATTTAAACGACGTGCTTGACTTCGACTTTGCAGACATCGACGGTATGGACGACGATGTAGGAGACGAACATGAACCAACGCCTATAGGGCACTGGACAACCACCTCATCTCACGATGTGTACATGGTGGACACACCTAAAGGAAGCGACGACGATGAACACAGGGATGCAACAGGGATCGTTCTCTCAAAAAGCAATCAAAGCGGCGACGTAAACACTGCTCCAAGCCCCGCCTCGACAGAAACAGCAGCCATACAGACCCAGCCATAGAGAAGGACGAGCCGGCGGACGACGAACATGCCCTCGAGCAAACGTTCGAACAGGGCAACTTGGATAAACAAACCGAACAACCCGTCCCCGGCGAGAACAGCATTCCGGACGACCTTACGCCGGACAAGCTCATGGAGCAGAAGAACCTCCACCAAAGGCTCGTTGCCACTACTTGTAGCCTGAAAAAGCAGAAACGGAAGCTTAAAACTGCGGAAGATGCACTCAGAATCAGATGGAGCAAAGTACTCAACACCGCAGACAAATACGGCGGCATTCGCCACACCAAAAGCTATCCGAAGCGAAAGCTACTGCCTGAATTTGACGAGGAGGCCTTAGAGCCCCCGCAATCAAAAAATAAGAAAGCCACCCGGTCGGATAGACGACCCCATAGCCAGCATAAGGTAGCAAGCGGCGCCGCATACAAGCCGGCACGCGACCCACTCAAAGATTCGCATCAAAAAGATGGCCCAGCTAGATCTATCTATGGGCCAAGAAAGCAAGCTCTCGTAAGCAATGCAACACAACCAATATCCAAACATCACGGCACACCCAAATACAGGGGTTCCGCACACCCCCTATGTTTCGCCGATGAGGTTCTGGACCATGAATTTCCAGCGGGATTCAAGCCCGTAAACATAGAGGCGTATGACGGAACAACAGACCCTGGAGTCTAGATTGAGGACTATATCCTCCACATACACATGGCAAGAGGAGATGACCTCCACGCCATAAAATACTTACCCCTCAAGCTTAAAGGGCCAGCTCGGCATTGGCTCAAAAGCCTTCCCGGAAACACCATTGGAAGTTGGGGAGAGCTCGAAGACGCTTTCCGGGCAAATTTTCAAGGGACCTATGTCCGTCCTCCGGATGCAGACGATCTAAGTCACATAACTCAACAGCCCGGAGAGTCATCCCGGAAATTTTGGAACAAATTCCTTACTAAAAAGAATCAGATAGTCGACTATCCGGAGGCCAAAGCTCTAGCAGCTTTTAAGCATAATGTTCGAGACGAATGGCTCGCCAGACACCTCGGCCAAGAAAAGTCAAGAACAATGGCCGCATTAACAAGCCTCATGACCCGCTTTTGCGCAGGAGAGGACAACTGGTTGGCAAGATGTAGCACCAGCGACCCAAGTACATCCGAAATTAGGGATGGAAACGGAAAACCGCGACGCAACAAGGACCAGCGCCGGACTAAGGGAAGCAGTCCGAAGAGCACGGCGGTCAATGCCGGATTCAAAAGCTCTCGGCAGAATCAGAAAAAGCCGCCCCTCAACGATAACAGGGACGAGCTATCCAACTTAAACAAAATCTTGGACAAGATATGTCAAATACACAGTACTCCCGGGAAGCCTGCGAACCATACCCACAGAGATTGTTGGGTTTTCAAGCAATCCGGCAAACTCAACGCTGAACACAAGGGGCTCGACACACCAAGCGAAGACGATGACGAACCCCAAAAGCAGAGCACCAGGAAACAAAATAATTTTCCACAAGAAGTCAAAATAGTAAAATCACTTCACATAACAAAATGAGCGGCGCCCATAGAGATACGCGCCATACGGCCTATCCCAAAGGAGTCTCGCCACTGGTTGTTAACACCAATCACCTTCGACCATCTAGATTACTCTAGAAGTATTCGAAACGCAAGCTGGACTGCCCTGGTATTAGATCCAATAATGGGCGGACTCCACTTTACAAATGTCCTGATGGATGGCGGCAGTGGTCTAAACCTGATATATCAGGACACAATCCGCCACATGGGGATAGACCCAAAAAAATTCGCCATAGCAAAACCTCCTTTCAAGGGGTAACGCCAGGCCCGGATGCCCACTGCATGGGTTCTCTCCGGCTAGAAGTTATGTTTGGCTCCCCCGACAACTTCCGTCGCGAAAGGCTAACCTTCCATATCGCCCCATTTTCAAGCAGCTATCAAGCACTACTGGGACGCGAAGCTTTCGCCCGCTTTAACGCAATTCCGCATTATGCATCTCTTACGCTTAAGATGCCCGGTCCACGAGGCATCATCTCATTAAAGGGAAAGCATTGAGTGTGCCTCCCGCGCGGAAGATTGTGCGGTTGCCTTAACAGCCCCACAATAAAACGGCTTCACTAGCCGAAACATCTAAACAGGTCACTAAGACCACGGACACGGCTAGACGAGTCCGGCATAAAAATATAATTGGTAAAGGCTTAATAGCCGTACACCCCTGTACTAGGGGCTCCGCGCATATAAAACAAGAGACAATCAAGCTCAATTTTACCCATTTAAATTTATACTTTATTTATTTAGTATAACTTTTGTTCGGCACGACATTTCTTCAACTAAGTTCCTCTCTTTTACAAATGAGCACCGTGCTGCGCCCGTCCAGGATACGGCACAACGGAGACACAGGCCCAGACGTGCAGCAGGGACCCGTTCCAAGGATTCTTTTCAGATTAAGACCCTGCGTAAACCTTTTTTCTGTCTCTTGTTGATACACATCCCCTGGTTTTTCGGTATAACCAAGGAGGCTGGCGTCTTGGCATGTGGCCACGTCAGAATTTTGCACGTACCTGGACACTAGGGGCTTATAACTAAGGGCGTTGTCCCGCCCTCCCTCATAAAGACCGAATACCTTAGGGAGTGTTAGGCATCGCGAGTTTGGCCGTATATGCATCAACTCCGAATCATGTCTTTGGTCAAATGTTGGGTTGCCCGGCTCCTGTGTTTTGCTGCCTTACGTTCCTCTCTATCGGCTAAGGTGGCACCAGGAGAACTACTGCGATTGTGCCCCGGTTCGGCCCTGCGAGCACCTCAGTAGAGAAAGCCGAAAACTGACTGTCATGATATATCATGAGACTGGTCAACCACTGGATGACTCACCGGAATCTTTAGGATTCCTCCGCATTAACGAAGGTTTTCCCAGCCAGGCACATACGCGCCCCGAGTTCGGGCGAGCGCAGGCGCCACCAGGGGCTATATAAGTAGCCTCACTGTCAAACTCCTATGGCTAAGTGAAAGTGTTCAAGCATTATAGTCCGATTGCCTAGTTCGCTGCGCTATCACCTCCTTTGTAGGACCAAGACGTTGGATCAAGTGTGAAAACGCGCCTTCTGCGAACACCCCCACAATATTTGCGTGGGGGCTGAAGCCGACGATTGCCATCTTTTAGACTATATATACATATATCTTAAACGGCCGCACAGGAGGTGCTATAATACTTGAAGGCACAAGTATGAAAAGCTTATACAATTTATCAAAACATTGTTTTACAATAACATATGCTATTTGAACATAACATCCTTCGAGCACTGCGTCTCTATCACACGAGCGCCTTGAAGAACTTCCTAAAAATAGTGCTCGGCAGGTATTCGGCTTTTGTTCGAATCTCGGGATGCAACAACGGTGGTCTCCATCTCCGCCCAGTATGTCTTGACACGGGCAAGAGCCATCCGTGCATCCTCTATGCATGCTGACCTCTTCATCGCATTAATATGCGGCACCGCACCAAGGAACTGCTGCACCAAGTTGAAATAACTTTTCGGCTCTGGCCTCTCCGGCCACAGATGGCTCATGACACACTTCATGGCAAGTCCGGACAACCTATTCAGCTCAGCCCATTCGGCCATACGATCGGCTACTGACAGCGGACGCTCTGGATTATGGAACTGCGACCAGAAGAGCTTTTCCACTTCGCAATCTTCTTGATCTCGAAAGTGTTCGATCGCATCTGCACTCGCTGCCAGATCCAGATAGGTGTCCGCCGTACTCCACATTCGGTCTAACAGAGCATGTTTAGGATCACATAACTTCCTCCGCAGCATAAAGGGCTTTCCAGCCGCGATCTCTCCGGCCTGACGCAGCTCCTCCTTCATAGCTCTCATCACAGAGCGAGCATCCTTGGCATCGGCAATGGCCTTTTCCAGGTCCGTTTGTTCCGCACGGTCTTCTCTTTCAAGAAGCTTGCAACGGTCAGCAGCGCTCTTCAACTTCACGGCCATCTCGGCCATTTCCTTCTTGCTTCGGTAGTGAGCAGCCTGTTCGGCTCTTAGCTCTTCAATTGCCTTTCCGGCAGCCGCATCACTTTTTCTGGCTTGCTCCTTGGCTCGGGCAAGTTCCGCCCGAAGATTCTCCATGGCAGCAGCACCATCTGCATCAAGCACACACATTGTAAGATACTAGCACAAAGCTCCTCTTACCAGGTGCCACCGGAGGAATTACATACCTTGCGTCTCGTCAAGCCGCTTGTTAACAAGCGCGATGTCGGCATCTGCCACGTCAAGTTGCCGCTTTAGGTCGGCAAACTCATCAGTCCGGCTGGCCGCCGGACACTTCGCCACCTACATATGAAGGCGACATTTTAGACCTGGGGTTATGATCCTCTAGGCGTCGTCACTTTTGACAACGCACAGAGTCTCAGGGGCTACTATCTACACATGGCACATCTTATTTATGCGCAACTGTCGCAAAAGTGTACATTACTTCACATACCTCAAAACCTGTCAGTAAACTCCTGACGGCCTCGTGCAATCCTCTCTCTGCGGACGAAATCCTCTCAATCACCGTACCCATCAATGCACGGTGCTCCTCTGAGATAGACGCTCGCCCTAGCAGATCCTTCGGCTCCTCCGACCACGCACCGGACGGTGCCGGACTCATCCGATAGCCCTTTTCGAAGGCCAGACGCGGAGGGCTTTGGGGGCCCAGACGACTACCTTCCGGCCCTGCCGGATTCAGAGAAACCCTCCGCAACGATACCTCAGGGTCGCCCGCCTCGCTAGGTGGTACGGCAGGGGGAGGCATTCCGCTCTCCATCATCTCCGGAAGAAGGTCCCCCGAAGACGAGCTCTGTAGAGAAGGGCTGAGGTCCGAGCTACAAGGTAAAATTTCGGTTACTTTTCTCAGATATAAAGCAAGGATTTCTCTCATCTCTTAAAAAGAAAACCTCTCTCAACTTACGGCTCGGTGAAGGGCTCATCCCCTTGAGGGCATAATTCGGCCGAGGTATTCCCCGGCGCAGGACCCTCTGACGAGGATTTCTTCCCCCGCTTTGAGGCCATGGTCTCCGGGTCTTCAGAGGCGGTCCTCTTCTTCCCCTGAGGAGAGGAATTTTCGGTTCCTCCCTTCCGAACAGCCTCCTTCAAGGAGGCCGTAGTTTCCTTATCCCCTCCCTTGCTTTCCTCCAAAGGCACAATCTTCAACATCCTAACTAGCACGGGATCCGGCATGGTCTCGGGGAGGGGAACCGGACACCTGATCAGCTTTGCTTTCGCTATCCACTCCTGTTTAAAGGACAGATCTTTTATGGGGCAAGTTTATGACAAATATACGGATAGCGAGTCCGGGCACAAGGCTACTTACTTGAGTATTCGGGCGATTGCAGCTCAGACCTGCGTCCTCGGTCAAGTCCGGACACATTACTTGTGATCCGAAGAACAATTTATACATCTCCGCGGGCGTTGCGCCCATGAAATGCTAGAGAGCTCACGGTCCCTCTGGATTAAACTCCCACAGGCGAAGGGGGCGACGTTTGTGAGGCAGGGTTCGGCGGATCAACATGACCTGCATCACTTTGACCAGGCTGAGGTCTCTTTCTAAGAGATCCCTGATGCGGCCCTACAACAAGGGCACGTCCTTGGATGGCCCCCAGTCTAGTCCTTTACTGACCCATGACGCTAGCTATGGTGGGGGCCGAGCGAAAGGCAGGTGGCGTCACCCACTTGGTGCCCCTGGGAGCGGTGATATAGAACCACTCCTGTTGCCATAAGCCGAGCACCTCTTGAAAAGAGCCCTCGGGCCATGGAGCATCAGCATTCTTGCTTATAACAGCGCCTCCGCACTCTGCGTGCCGTCCCTCGATCATCTTCGGCTCTACTTTGAAGGTCTTGAGCCATAGTCCGAAGTGAGGAGTAACACGGAGGAAGGCTTCACACACGACGAAGAATGAGGAAATGTGGAGGATGGACTCCGGAGCTAAGTCGTGAAATTCCAACCCATAGTAAAACATGAGCCCCCTCACGAAGGGATCCGACTGGAAGCCTAGCCCCCGACGGAAGTGAGACATGAACACCACACTCTCACCAGGCTTGGGAGTGGGAATGACCTGCCCTTGAGCAGGCAACCTATGCGAGATTTCGCCGGTCAAGAACCTGGCCTCTCTCAGCTTTAGCACGTCCTCCTCCGTAACGGAGGAGGGCATCCATCGGCCTCGAAGGTCGGAACCGGACATTGTCGAAGATTCGAAGCGCCTGAAATCTGGAGCCTTGGGTGTTGGAACTCGAGGCGAAGGGCGAACTCGTTTGAGATTGCAAGAAAGGAGTAAGGCCTTGGTCTCTTATTAAGAGGATGAATACCAAGGTCCTTCCCCGTAACCGTTTGGGACTCGCCTTTAATCGAGGAAACATGCCAACGGGCATGATTGGGTTACCCATGTCCATATTGATGAGAATCCCATAAATAAAGGGGACACGATCTGTGCTTCGACAAGACGTGCCAAGGAAACCGCCTCGCTAAACGCGCTGAGGTGGGAATGTAAAAACGATTCAAATAAAGGCTTGGCCGTAGTGTGATGTCACGCTACGGAATACGTCAGCAGATTAGATTTGTGTAAATATTATTCTCTCTATGGCAATATGTGGAAACTTATTTTGCAGAGCCGGACACTATCCTGGTGTTCAAAATCTTCTATGAAGTACTTGGAGGAGGAAGCCGCCTTGCAATGCCAAAGACAATCTGCACGCCGGGCTCGTCGTCATTGAAGCCTGGTTCAGGGGCTACTGAGGGAGTCCTGGATTAGGGGGTGTCCGGATAGCCGGACTATATGTAACGCCCTCGATGCGGCTATATCTCCCACGTGTCGAGGCACGACTTAGAGGCATAACCGCATTGAAAGCAATGTCGCAAGTGAGGTAACCTTCACACAACCCATGTAATACATAAGGGGAAGAGATACATAGTTGGCTTACAGTCGCCACTTCACACAATACATAAATAAACATCCATCATTCAAATTACACTCAAGGTCCGACTACGGTACCAAAATGAAAGAAGAATACCCCAAATGCTACACAGATCCCCGGATCACCCCAACTGGGCTCCACTACCGATCATCTGGAAAAGAAACATAGTAACGGCCACGTTCCTCGTCGAACTCCCAAGTGAGCTCGGTCGCGTCATCTGCACTGGCATCGTTGGTACCTGCAACTGTTTTGGTAGAATCTGTGAGTCGTGGGGACTCAGCAATCTCACACCCACGAGATCAAGACTATTTAAGCTTATAGGTAGGAAAGGGGTTGTGAGGTGGAGCTGCAGCAAGCGACTAGCATATATGGTGGCTACAACGCAAAAGAGAGCGAGAAGAGAAGCACATCACGATCGTGAAGCTAGAAGTGATCAAGAAGTGATCCTAGAACAACCTACGTCAAACATAACTCCAACACCGTGTTCACTTCCCGGACCCTGCCGAGAAGAGACCATTATGGTTACACACGCGGTTGATGTGTTTTAATTAAGGTCAACTTCGGGTTTTCTACAACCGGACATCAACAAATTCCCATCTGCCTCATAACCGCGGGCACGGCTTTCAAAAGATAATACCCTGCAGGGGTGTCCCAACTTAGCCCATTATAAGCTCTCACGGTCAACGAAGGATATTCCTTCTACCGGGAAGACCCGATCAGTCTCGGAATCCCGGACTACAAGACATCTCGACAGTAATAAAACAAGTCCAGCAAAGCCGCCCGATTGTGCCGACAAATCCTGATAGGAGTTGCACATATCTCGGTCTCAGGGCACATCCGGATGAGACTAGCTACGAGTAAAACCAGGCCTCGAGTTTCCACGAGGGGGCCCCGCAGGCAGCTCAGTTCGGGCCAGCACTTAGAGAAGCACTGGTCCGGGGGGGGGGGGGCTAAAATAAAGATGACCCTCGGGCTCGTGAAAACCCAAGGGAAAAGTGGTAGGTGGTAGGCAAATGGTAAAACCAAAGTTGGGCCTTGCTGGAAAAGTCTTATTCAAAGCGAACTGTCAAGGGGGTCCCATAAATCACCCAACCGTGTAAGGAACGCAAAATCAAGGAACATAACACCGGTATGACGAAAACTAGGGTGGCAAGAGTGGAACAAAACACCACGCATAAGGCCGAGCCTTCCACCCTTTACCAAGTATATAGATGCATTAATTAAATAAGAGGTATTGTGATATCCCAACAAGTAAACATGTTCCAAAAAAAGGAACAACAAGTCCATGTTCCAACAAGGAACAAACTTCATCTTCACCTGCAACTAGCAACGCTATAAGAGGGGCTGAGCAAAGCGGTAAAATAGCCAATCAACGGTTTGCTAGGATATGGATGGTTAGGGGCTGACATGGCAATATGGGTGGCATGATATAGCAAGTGGTAGGTATCGCAGCATAGGCATAGCAAAAGAGCGAGCATCTAGCAAGCAAAGATAGAAGTGATTTCGAGGGTATGGTCATCTTGCCTGCAAGGTTCTCAGAGTTGTCGAAAGCTTGGTCCTCGTAAGCGTTCTCAACAGGTTCCTTATTCACGTACTCGTCTCCCGGCTCTACCCAAAGCAAGAACACAAGCAAAGAGGACAAACATCAATCACGATGCAATGCACACGCAACATGATGCAAAACATGGCATGATATGCGAGATGTGATATGCAATGCATATGCGTGCTCCGGAAGGAAAAAGATGAAAAAGGCATAATCTTGGCAAACAAAGTATGCCACTGGATAGGTGAGGTGATTTCGGTTGAAATCGATATAAAGATCACCGGAAACGGATGCACGGTTTGCAAATGACAAGCAATACAAGAATGACAATAATCTGCCATTAACAGCATGATGCTACTTAGCAAGCAACAAGAAATTAAGCTACTGCACCCAAACATATCAACAAATCATATGACAGTGATCTACTCAAGATGCTTGACAAAAGATGAACACTGAGCTACGGCTAAATCACACCACAACAGGTTCAAATAAGCATGGCAAAAGTGCAAAAGACAACATGCCAGAAATTAACATCAGGATGACATGTTTAGAGCAATGAAACAACATGCTACAGGAACAGGACATAGCAAAATACGGCATGGCATGAATCTACTCAAAGCACTTAACAAAAGTCCCTTACTGACCATAAGCCAAAAAGGATCGAAAAAAAAATGATAACACCCATGTCAATTAAGCAAGTTTCGTTACATGTTTCAGAATTTGCAGAAAACAAGACATGTTAAAAACAGATAACAAGTAGGCATGTTCGTGAGCTCGATGCACTCACTACAGAGCATTGCACGATAAACTAAGCATACATTCATCAAGAAGACGTGGCATAGAAGCTAGACATGGCAAGAACAACATCATAGCATGCAAGTATCAACTACAACAAGCTTGGCAAAATCGAATAACATGTAAACAATCTGCCAGCAACATTTTATAACAAAACTAGAGCTCGATTGACTCAAGCTATGGCACTCCATAAATACCAACAAAGGCATGGATGGATAGAGCAAAACCATATGTTCAAAACACTCTTACTGATCATGCTCAAAAGAGGCATAGATCTCTCTGAAACAACATGAACACATGGCATAAAAAATAACAGCAAGCAGGGATTTAGTGAAATTACTAAGTCTCTGAAATCAGCAACATTAAGTACCCTAGTTTGCATGCTTGTGCTAGTCACCACAAAGGCAACAAAAATACATGGCATAAATCTCTGGAAAGATGGCATGGAATATTACAAAACTCATGTAGGACCCAACTTCATAGGATGCACACATCAATCATGACAAAAATGGCAAAAGTGCATGTTCTGATAAGAATCAGAAACTAACATCACATAGCCCTCTTCTAACAGCATTTCGGGCATAAAGATGAGCTCAAATGAAAATGATGCAATGAGATGAAATGATTTACTCATCGAGGCGAACAATTTGCCATATTATACGCACGAAACGGAGCAATATACAGCAAGTTATGATGCGATGAACTTGCGACAATTATGCAAATATTTCGGGACAGACAAAACGGGGGAGGAAGAAAAAGTCAACCGAGGCGCGGGCTCGCCGGAGTGCTCGCAAGGGATGGCCGGAGGAGGCGCGGGGTGGACGGATCCGGGGCCGGGGAGGCCGGATCTGTCGCGGGCGGCGGCGGAGGAGGCAGGGACGGCGACGCGGCGGCCGGCGTTGCGCGGGACGCGACGGGCGCGGGACCGGGGCGGCGGCGGGTGCGGCGGCGCGGGCGCTCGGGCGCGGGGCGTGTGGCTCGCGGGAGCGGGCGGACACGTCCGCCCGTCCGGATTTGTCCGGCGGCGGCGGGAGGGGAAATGGACTAGGGTTAGGGTGGATTGATCCGGGATTTTGGAGGGGGAGGTATATTTATAGGTAGAGGGGGCTAGGAAGCTCCAAATGGAGTGCGGTTTTCGGCCACGCGATCGTGATCGAACGGCGATGGACATAGGAGTGACTTAGATGGGTTATTGGGCTGTTTTGAAGGGGTTTTGGGCTGCAACACACATGAGGCCTTCACGGTTACCCGGTTAACCGTTGGAGTATCAAACGACCTCCGATTGACCCGAAACTTGACAGGCGGTCTACCGGTGCTATACCAAGGCCACTTGACAAACCTCGGTCCATTCCGAGAAGGTTTAATACCCGCTCACGGAAAAAGGTAAAAGGGGACGCCGAGGGACATAGGAGCGCCGGATTGCAAAACGGACAACGGGGAAAATGCTCGGATTCACGAGACGAACACGTATGCAAATGCGATGCACATGATGACATGATAGGAAATGCATGACATGAACAAAAAGTAAAATGACGGGAAACCCAACCACAGAGGTAATATCATATCACATAGCCGAAAATGGCAAGAGTTGGATTACAAATATGGCAAGTTACATCCGGGGTGTTACAACACTCCACCACTACGAGAGGATCTCGTACCGAGATCTAGGAATGAAAGAACTCCGGATACTCGGAACGGAGGTGGTCCTCGCGCTCCAAGGTGGCTTTCCGGTCTGAATGGTGTGACCACTTCACTTTCAGGAATTTGATTGACTTGTTGCGAGTCTTGCGCTCAGTTTCTTCAAGAATGGCAACGGGATGCTCATGATAGGACAAATCTTCTTGAAGATCAATCTCTTCGAAGTTGATGGTGCGCTCAGGTGTCTTGAAGCACTTATGAAGCTGTGACACGTGGAAGACATCGTGCACATTTGCAAAGTTGGGGGGAAGCTCAAGTTGATAGGCGAGATCGCCTTGTTTGCCGATGATCTTGAAAGGGCCCACGTATCTAGGGGCAAGTTTCCCCTTGATACCGAAGCGACGAGTTCCTTTCATTGGAGAGACGCGGAGGTAGACATGGTCTCCGATCTCGAATGCCAAATATCGGTGTTTGCTATCGTAATAGCTCTTCTGGCGCGATTGCGCGGCTTTGAGGTTCTCACGAATGACCTTGCACATAGCCTCAGCCTCTGAGATCAAATCGTTGCCAAGAAGTTGGCGTTCACCCGTCTCAGACCAGTTGAGAGGAGTACGACACTTTCTGCCATAGAGAATCTTGAATGGGGCTTTGCCCGGGCTGGCTTGAAAGCTGTTGTTGTAAGAGAACTCAGCATAAGGAAGACAATCCTCCCACTTCATGCCGAAAGAGATAACACAAGCTCTGAGCATATCTTCAAGAATTTGGTTGACACACTCGACTTGTCCACTAGTTTGAGGGTGGAAAGCTGTGCTGAAGCGAATATTTGTGCCCATGGCCTTCTGAAAAGAATCCCAAAACTTGGAGGTAAAGATGCTGCCACGGTCTGAAGAGATCAATTTTGGAATGCCATGCAAGGAGACAATTCTGGAGGTGTAGAGCTCTTCCAGCTGCGCTGCTATGATAGACTCTTTGATAGGAAGAAAATGAGCCACTTTGGTGAGCTTGTCGATGACGACGAAGATAGCATCATTTCCACGCTTGGACTTAGGAAATCCAGTCACGAAGTCCATTTCGATATGATCAAACTTCCATTCTGGAATAGCAAGAGGTTGGAGAAGACCAGCTGGTCGTTGGTGTTCTGCTTTCACCCTTCTGCAGACATCACATTCATTCACGAATTTAGCAATCTCTCGCTTCATTCGAGTCCACCAATACGACTGCTTGAGGTCATGGTACATCTTTGTACTTCCAGGATGAATTGACAGAAGAGAGTTGTGCGCTTTGTTCATAATGACTTTACGAAGATCACCCTTTGGAACCACAATCCGGTCCTCGAAGAAAAGAGTATCTCTGTCATCAACTCGATAGCACTTGTATTTGGAAATGCCCTTGTCAATACCACATTTCACCTTCTTCACCATGGTATCCAACAGTTGTGCCTCACGAATTTGATCTTCCAAATTAGGAGAGACAATGAGGTTGGCAAGAAAACCTTGAGGGACAACTTGGAGATTCAACTTGCGGAAAGCTTCACAGAGATCCGGTTGAAAGGGCTTGAGGATTAAGCTGTTGCAGTAAGCCTTCCTGCTCAATGCGTCTGCAATCACATTAGCCTTGCCTGGAGTATATTCAATACTCAGATTATACTCTTGAATCATTTCGACCCATCGAGTTTGCCTGAGGTTGAGGTGGGGCTGAGTGAAGATGTACTTGAGACTCTTGTGATTGGTGAAAATGTCCACTTTCCTTCCCAACAGGAGATGTCTCCATGTTATTAGTGCGTGGACAACTGCCGCCAACTCAAGATCGTGAGTGGGGTAGTTCTTTTCGTTGGGCTTCAACTGATGAGAGGTATAGGCCACAACCTTCTTCTCTTGCATTAAGACGGCACCGAGGCCTTGAAGAGAAGCATCACAGAAAACTTCATAAGGCTTGGATTCGTCAGGAGGAGCCAAAACTGGAGCAGTGACGAGTTTCTCTTTGAGAGTGTTGAAAGCAACGTCACACTCAGGAGACCAGACATACTTCACATGCTTCTGGAGGAGGTTGGAAAGAGGCTTTGCAATCTTTGAGAAATTCTCAACGAATCTTCGGCAATAGCTTGCAAGTCCAAGAAAACTGCGAAGCTGCTTGACATTCTGAGGAGGTTCCCAATTCACAACTGCAGACACCTTCTCAGGATTAACAGCGATGCCCTTGGCAGAGATGATATGGCCAAGATAAAGAACTTCATCAAGCCAGAATTCACATTTGGAGAACTTCGCATATAATTTATACTCTCTGAGCTTGTCGAGCACCAATCACAAATGTTTGGCATGATCCTTCTTATTCTTGGAGAAGACCAAAATATCATCGAGATAGACCAAGACAAATTCGTTGATGTAGGGGTTGAAGATGAAATTCATCAAGCGAGTGAATGTTGGAGGAGCATTGACAAGGCCGAATGACATGATAGTATATTCATAAGAACCAAAGCTTGTTCTGAATGCTGTCTTGGGAATATCTTCTTCACGAATGCGGATTTGATGATAACCCATACGAAGGTCAAGCTTGGAGAACACCTTAGCACCTTTGAGTTGCTCGAATAGCTCATTGATGTTGGGAAGTGGATACTTGTTCTTGATTGTCTTCTTGTTCAATGGACGATAATCGATGCAAAGTCGGTCCGTGCCATCCTTCTTCTGGACAAAAAGAACACCACAACCCCAAGGAGATGAACTTGGTCTGATCAAACCCAGACGCTCTTGTTCATCGAGCTGTTTCTTCAATTCCTTCAGCTTATCTGGTCCAAGCTTGTAAGGACGCTTGCAAACGGCTTCCGTGCCAGGGTCAAGATCAATAACGAATTCAACTGGCCGGCGGGGAGGCATACCCGGAAGCTCTTCTGGAAAGACATCTTGGTACTCACAAACGACTGGAATCTGAGAGATAACATCCGATTCACCATTCTCATTGAGAGAAAACAACCGAATGGTATCATCACGAGCGGCATAGATGATCACATCGTCAGAAGAGTGAGTCAATTGAATTTCCCTGGCAGCACAATCAAGCTGAGCCTTGTGCTTAGAAAGCCAGTCCATCCCGAGAATAAGATCAATATCAGAGTCACGAAGAACAATTGGTTTAGCCAGAAATCTATAGTCACCCATCTTGATACCGACATTCGGAACCATCATGCTAGAACTCAAACGTTTAGCCGGGGAAACAACTTGCAAAGGTTTAGGTAAAACCTCTGTGTCAAAATTGTGCTTCGATGCAAAAGGATATGACATGAAATAATGCGATGCACCGGTATCGAATAAGACTTTTGCAGGAATATCATTAACAGGAAGATTACCCATGATCACTTCTGAAGACCCTCTGCTTGAGCTGCATTCAACATGTTCACCTTTGCAGACTTGGAATTATGCTTGACCACTGCATTGTTGGAAGATTTCACAGGAGGAGGAGGCGGAAGGCGCCTTTGGTTGAAGCACTTGTCCGCATAGTGACCCTTTTGCTGACATTTCCTGCAAGTCACCTCTGAGAGTGGACGATGATAAGGAGCATTTGGCCTTGGAGCTTGGTTCTGAGACTTGTTCTGATAGCCAGGGTTGGGTGGGTGGGAAGATCCACGACCACCTGAGTTCTTCTGCTGATAAGGCTGACGGAACGGAGGAGGAGGAGGCAACCAGAACTTCTGTTGCTTAGCTGCCACAAGTGAGGAAGAAGAAGACTGAACTGCGTCTCTGACTCTCTTCTTAGAAGCCTCACACTTGAGCTGAGCAGCTTCTTGTTTCAACGCCATGTTGTAGAATTCATCATACTTTAACGGCTCGAAAAGCACGAGAGCAAGTTGCAGATCTTCTCTGAGACCACGCCTGAATTGGTAGATCATACTCTTCTCATCAGGGATGTCTTGCCTCGCAAAACGAGAGAGCTTATGGAATTGAGTGTTGTATTCATAGACAGACATGTTGCCTTGCTTGAGATTGCGGAACTCCTCACGCTTACTCTCAACAACACTTTCTGGAATGTGGTGAGCTTTGAAGTCACGGTGGAAATCATCCCAGGTAATCACACGACCTCCTCTGGAATCTTTGTATTGCTGGAACCACTCAGCAGCTTGATCCTTGAGTTGAAAAGAGGCAAACTTGACAAAGTCCTCAGGTCTGACATTGCTGCACTCGAAATGCTTGCTGATATCCACGAGCCAATCATCGGCGTCTGTGGCCTCGACACAGTAGCTGAAGGTCTTTGGCTGATTAGCAAGGAACTGGTTGAGTGAAGCGAAGTGCGGCTGATTGTTGCCTTGGCCTTGATTCCCTTGATTACCTTGCCCTTGGTTGCGATCTTGCAAGAGCTGAATCAGAATCTGAGCATTGGCATTTGTGGCAGTCATCAGGGCTTGCCATGCCTCCGGAGGCGGAGGTGGTGGCGGAGGGTTAGCCTAACTTCCTTCATTGCGTTCCGGATTCTGACGCGTTGGCGGAGCCATCCTGAAGAGGGTGACATCCATTAGCATCTTGAAAAAGATATATAATCAAGCTGAATCAAAGGATCGAAATTGCAACATATAGTCTTCACAATAAACATTCGAACGAGAATGAACGAATGAATTCCAAAGTAAAGCATCACACTTCCATAAGCTGAGAAGCCACTTAGAAAAAGGTATGGAATAAAATCAACAAGGTACGGATGTGAACAAATAGTTGGTAAGGATTACCCAATCACAAACCAAATATCTGCAGAAGAAGTACTAGAGCTACATGAATTCCCACTTATAAACTCCCGAAACTTTCTGGTTATGCAATCAGGTGTTGGGGATACAGGGGACACAAAATATATCACCCAAACTAACAATACCAAGATCCAGTTGTATCCATCCTTCAACACATAACCAAGAAACCTTCGGAAATCATCTACCTCAACCTTCGAAAAGCATCCGTTATACGAGTCATGGCAATACTCCCGCACTCGCCTCAGTACTGGGCTATCAGGGTTATCTCACCAACAACTGTACAAAAGAGATTTTCGATGTCGGCGTACTAAACTCAGGTATTCCAGAACTGCAACGATAAAATTATGACGACAACACCTCGGAGCTCAACTCCCCGGGACACCTCCTCTAAAACCCCTGCTGACGGGAGGCAACCAAGACAATGTTGTCATCATAAAACCATCGGAACAATTCTAAGATACCCGCGTGATCCTAAATTTTTTTTTAGTGAAATTTGAGAAGAGAAGAGTCAAAACTCTATGTTAGGATGCCTTACCAGAGCGATGAGGAGACTGGGAAGTAAAAAGAATTCCTAATCTCTCCGATATATAATTCCTAAATGACTCAAAACATTTTTCTAGACACAACTCGGCCACTAAAAACGATCAATCAGTGGGGGCTCCTAAGGTCGGGGAAGGCTCTGATTACCAACTTGTAACGCCCTCGATGCGGCTATATCTCCCACGTGTCGAGGCACGACTTAGAGGCATAACCGCATTGAAAGCAATGTCGCAAGTGAGGTAATCTTCACACAACCCATGTAATACCTAAGGGAAAGAGATAAATAGTTGGCTTACAGTCGCCACTTCACACAATACATAAATAAACATCCATCATTCAAATTACACTCAAGGTCCGACTACGGTACCAAAATGAAAGAAGACTACCCCAAATGCTACGCAGATCCCCGCATCACCCCAACTGGGCTCCACTACTGATCATCTGGAAAAGAATCATAGTAACGGCCACGTTCCTCGTCGAACTCCCAAGTGAGCTCGGTCGCGTCAACTGCACTGGCATCGTTGGTACCTGCAACTGTTTTGGTAGAATCTGTGAGTCGCGGGGACTCAGCAATCTCACACCCGCGAGATCAAGACTATTTAAGCTTATAGGTAGGAAAGGGGTTGTGAGGTGGAGCTGCAGCAAGCGACTAGCATATATGGTGGCTACAACACAAAAGAGAGCGAGAAGAGAAGCAAAGCACGGTCGTGAAGCTAGAAGTGATCAAGAAGTGATCCTAGAACAACCTACGTCAAACATAACTCCAACACCGTGTTCACTTCCCGGACCCCGCGGAGAAGAGACCATCACGGTTACACACGCGGTTGATGTGTTTTAATTAAGGTCAACTACGGGTTTTCTACAACCGGACATCAACAAATTCCCATCTGCCTCATAACCGCGGGCACGGCTTTCGAAAGATAATACCCTGCAGGGGTGTCCCAAGTTAGCCCATTATAAGATCTCACGGTCAACGAAGGATATTCCTTCTACCGAGAAGAACCGATCAGTCTCGGAATCCCGGACTACAAGACATCTCGACAGTAATAAAACAAGTCCAGCAAAGCCGCCCGATTGTGCCGACAAATCCTGATAGGAGCTGCACATATCTCGGTCTCAGGGCACATCCGGATGAGACTAGCTACGAGTAAAACCAGGCCTCGAGTTTCCACGAGGGGGCCCCGCAGGCAGCTCAGTTCGGGCCAGCACTTAGAGAAGCACTGGTCCGGGGGGGGGGGGGCTAAAATAAAGATGACCCTCGGGCTCGCGAAAACCCAAGGGAAAAGTGGTAGGTGGTAGGCAAATGGTAAAACCAAAGTTGGGCCTTGCTGGAAAAGTCTTATTCAAAGCGAACTGTCAAGGGGGTCCCATAAATCACCCAACCGTGTAAGGAACGCAAAATCAAGGAACATAACACCGGTATGACGGAAACTAGGGTGGCAAGAGTGGAACAAAACACCACGCATAAGGCCGAGCCTTCCACCCTTTACCAAGTATATAGATGCATTAATTAAATAAGAGGTATTGTGATATCCCAACAAGTAAACATGTTCCAAAAAAGGAACAACAAGTCCATGTTCCAACAAGGAACAAACTTCATCTTCACCTGCAACTAGCAACGCTATAAGAGGGGCTGAGCAAAGCGGTAAAATAGCCAATCAACGGTTTGCTAGGATATGGATGGTTAGGGGCTGACATGGCAATATGGGTGGCATGATATAGCAAGTGGTAGGTATCGCAGCATAGGCATAGCAAAAGAGCGAGCATCTAGCAAGCAAAGATAGAAGTGATTTCGAGGGTATGGTCATCTTGCCTGCAAGGTTCTCAGAGTTGTCGAAAGCTTGGTCCTCGTAAGCGTTCTCAACAGGTTCCTCGTTCACGTACTCGTCTCCCGGCTCTACCCAAAGCAAGAACACAAGCAAACAGGACAGACATCAATCACGATGCAATGCACACGCAACATGATGCAAAACATGGCATGATATGCGAGATGTGATATGCAATGCATATGCGTGCTCCGGAAGGAAAAAGATGAACAAGGAATAATCTTGGCAAACCAAGTATGCCACTGGATAGGTAAGGTGATTTCGGTTGAAATCGATATAAAGATCACCGGAAACGGATGCACGGTTTGCAAATGACAAGCAATACAAGAATGACAATAATCTGCCATTAACAGCATGATGCTACTTAGCAAGCAACAAGAAATTAAGCTACTGCACCCAAACATATCAACAAAGCATATGACAGTAATCTACTCAAGATGCTTGACAAAAGATGAACACTGAGCTACGGCTAAATCACACCACAACAGGTTCAAACAAGAATGGCAAAAGTGCAAAAGATAACAGGTTCACAGACTTGGTGAAAATAACATGCCAGAAATTAGCATCAGGATGACATGTTTAGAGCAATTAAACAACATGCTACAGGAGCAGGACATAGAAAAATAAGGCATGGCATGAATCTACTCAAAGCACTTAACAAAAGTCCCTTACTGACCATAAGCCAAAAAGGATAAGAAAATATAATAACACCCATGTCAATTAAGCAAGTTTCGTTACAGGTTTCAGACAGCAGGAAACTAGATGTTAAAAACAGATAACAAGTAGGCATGTTCGTGAGCTCGATGCACTCACTACAGAGCATTGCATGATAAACTAAGCATACATCCATCAAGAGTAGATGGCATAGAAGCTAGACATGGCAAGAACAACATCATAGCATGCAAGGATCAACTACAACAAGCTTGGCAAAATCGAATAACATGTAAACAATCTGCCAGCAACATTTTATAACAAAAGTAGAGCTCGATTGACTCAAGCTATGGCACTCCATAAATACCAACAAAGGCATGGATGGATAGAAAAAAACATATTCTCAAAACACTCTTACTGATCATGCTCAAAAGAGGCATAGATATCTCTGAAACAACATGAACACATGGCATAAAAAATAACAGCAGGCAGGGACTTGGTGAAATTACTAAGTCCCTGAAATCAGCAACATTAAGTACCCTAGTTTGCATGCTTGTGCTAGTCACCACAAAGGCCACAAAAATACATGGCATAAATCTCTGGAAATATGGCATGGGATATTACAAAACTCATGTAGGAACCAAATTCATAGGATGCACACATCAATCATGGCAAAATGGCAAAAGTGCATGTTCTAATAAGAATCAGAAACTAACATCACATAGCCCTCTTCTAACAGCATTTAGGGCATCAAGATGAGCTCAAATGAAAATGATGCAATGAGATGAAATGATGTACTCATCGAGGCGAACAATTTGACATATTATATGCACGAAACTGAGCAATATACAGCAAGTTATGATGCGATGAACATGCGACAATTATGCAAATATTTCGGGACTTAGACAAAACGGGGGAGGAAGAAAAAGTCAACCGAGGCGCGGGCTTGCTGGAGTGCTCGCCGGGGATGGCCGGAGGAGGCGCGGGGTTGCCGGATCCGGGGCCGGGGAGGCCGGATCAGGCGCGGGCGGCGGCGGAGGAGGCGGGGACGGCGACGCGGCGGCCGGCGTCGCGCGGGATGCGACGGGCACGGGACCGGGGCGGCGGCGGGTGCGGCGGGTGCGGCGGCATGGGCGCTCGGGCGCGGGGCGCGCGGCTCGCGGGAGCGGGCGGACACGTCCGCCCGTCCGGATTTGTCCGGCGGCGGCGGGAGGGGAAATGGACTAGGGTTAGGGTGGATTGATCTGGGATTTTGGAGGGGGGGGGGGTATATTTATAGGTAGATGGGGCTAGGAAGCTCCAAATGGAGTGCGGTTTTTGGCCACGCGATCGTGATCGAACGGCGATGGACATGGGAGTGACTTAGATGGGTTATTGGGCTGTTTTTAAGGGGTTTTGGGCTGCAACACACATGAGGCCTTCACGGTTACCCGGTTAACCGTTGGAGTATCAAACGACCTCCGATTGACCCGAAACTTGACAGGCGGTCTACCGGTGCTATACCAAGGCCACTTGACAAACCCCGGTCTATTCCGAGAAGGTTTAATACCCGCTCACGGAAAAAGGTAAAAGGGGACGCCGGGGGACATAGGAGCGTCAGATTGCAAAACGGACAACGGGGAAAATGCTCGGATTCACGAGACGAACACGTATGCAAATGCGATGCACATGATGACATGATAGGAAATGCATGACATGAACAAAAAGTAAAACGACGGGAAACCCAACCACGGAGGGAATATCATATCACATAGCCGAAAATGGCAAGAGTTGGATTAGAAATATGGCAAGTTACATCCGGGGTGTTACACTATACCTTCAGCCGGACTCCTGGACTATGAAGATACAAGATTGAAGACTTCGTCCCATGTCCGGAAGGGACTTTCCTTGGCGTGGAAGGCAAGCTTGGCGATACGAATATGTAGATCTCCTACCATTGTAACTGACTCTGTGTTACCCTAGCCCTCTCCGGTGTCTATATAAACCAGAGGGTTTTAGCCCGTAGGGGAGAAGAACAACAATCATACCATAGGCTAGCTTCTAGGGTTTAGCCTCCTTGATCTCGTGGTAGATCTACTCTTGTACTCCCCATATCATCAATATTAATCAAGCAGGAGTAGGGTTTTACCTCCATCGAGAGGGCCCGAACCTGGGTAAAAACATCGTGTCCCTTGTCTCTTGTCACCATCCGCCTAGACGCACAGTTCGGGACCCCCTACCCGAGATCCGCCGGTTTTGACACCGACACCCCCTCTGCTAATTAACCTAGATTAGTTTTAACTAAATTTAGTTAGTTTAAATAACTGCTGACATGCATGACTCACTGGTCAGGTTGACCTGGACGTCCCCTTTGACCACTGACGTCACCCTGACGCACTCCTGACGCGATAACTAATTTTTGGATTTATTTTTATATAGAAAATTCCAGAAATTGTTGCAAACTTCAAAAATTCATAGAAATTAATCTGTAACTCCAAATGCAAAGATTTATATATGAATTTTGATCAGAAAAATTCAATCTATCAATTGGTAATGGTTTCATGCATGACAGAACAAGTTAACCTTGCTGTTTAAGCAAAATAAGATAATGCACTAATATGGCTATGTTAAATGAAATAACATTTGAATCTTTGATTCAAATGAGTTCATTCCTTTCTGTTTTAGCTTGCATTAGGCCAAGAAACATTCGTATTGCCATGTCATAGCATGCATCATATTGTTGCATATCGTCATGTGTTGATTATGTTCGGTGTGTCTTTCGTGGTAGGTTCTGCCTCCGAGGATAACTCCGAATATCCGTCTGAAGGGCAGTACCCTACTACCACTACATCAGGCAAGCAACCCATTGACCATTCCGATACAAACCCATGTTCTCACTTCTGCTCTTGTTTACTGCATTAAGACAACGCGATTCAAACTGCTGTGTGTTGTGGTAGTTGAACCCGCTTCCTTTGCATGACCTGTCATTGCCACTATAACTAGATGAAACCCACTAGCATGTGTAGGAGTTGATTGAGCCATATATGTGTTTCCTACCATGCTATGCTTGCTATGCTTAGAGTGGTGTCAGGTCTGGCTCATCAGGATGATGAACTAGAGTGAAAGATTGTGTCGGTAATGAGAGTGAAAGTGTTGAATATGATTTGGTAAAGGAATCGATGAGAGGCCATGTAGGAGTACATGGTGCATTGTTTCATTGAGGCCGTCCTTAAGAACTGAGATCTGTGTGTGTGATTTAAGATTCAGCTACTACCACACATTGGGATCCTTAATTGACCCTCTCGACTTATTAACCACTCTTATCCTCTGTCCGGGAGTTGCAAAGTAGTTTCTGGTGTTTGTAGCATGCTGGGGGCCGCACGCAGCGCTGACCTTAGGGGTGGGCTATGTTGCGGTAGGCACGTGGCCCGGTGTACCGATTCACCCGTTTGGTGTCTCGGGAACCCTGCACACATCATTCGGGGCCGTTAGTGGAAACCTGGGCCGGACTCCCTGTGGATGGAACCCGAATAGGCGATAAACCTGGACTAGGGACTCGTGTGCTTAGTCAGGTCGTGGCCGACACCCTCGCTGGGCTTCCGCTTGAAGGTTGCCGAGTACACGTCGTGTAGCGCCGATAAGTGGTGAGAGCGTGTGTGAAGAAGTACACCCCTGCAGGGTATAAAACTATTCGAATAGCCGCGTCCGCGGTGAAGGACTACTTGGTCACCTATGCAATTCATAGACAAGTGAATGGATACTACTAAAAGCCTCAAGATAACTGTGAGTACCGCGGATGGCCCTCTCGTAGGTTGACGAGAGAGGATCCACGGTGGAGTATTGTGTTGGTGATTAGTGGACTCGTGTGCGACAAATGCTTTCCAAGTGGTGTCTCGTAGGATATCTTAGCCAAGAGTCAAAGCTGGCTTGCTGCAATAACTCCACTACCTTCTTGAGAATGTGCATGTATAGTAGGATTCTGTTGTAAGACTTGCTGAGTACCTCCGTACTCATGTTGCTTTAATTAATGTTTTCAGACGACAACACCGCCCCCTCCGATGGGTTCTATGTAGACCTTGATGTCGACGAGTGACTAGCCACCTAGGTGGTGGTCCAAGCCTTGGAAGGGCCCTCTGTAGATAAATAGGCTTCCTCAAGCCTTTTTCCTTTCTAGTGTCTGTACTCAGACTAAGTTGCTTCCGCATGTGCTCGTATGATTGTATGACTTGAGTGTCGGGTTGTGTGACCCCTACCTGTATGAATATGTTATGTATGGCTCCTCGGAGCCTTTTAAATAAAGTACTTTGAGTTGTAGAGTTTTGTTGTGATGCCATGTTGTATGTACTCATATCGGGCATATTGTGTGTATGATTGAAATGCTTGGTATGAGTGGGATCCGACAATCTAGTTGTTTATCCTTGGCAGCCTCTCATATGGGGAAATGTAGTCTAGTGCTTCCTGAGCGATAGTAGTCTGCTACAGCCCGGTTCACCGGAGTCCTGCTAGCCCAGCACTACTGCTCTGGACACTTGACTGGCCGGCATGTGTTTCAGTTCGTTCCCGTGTCTGTCCCTTCGGGGAAATGTCACATGATGACATCCGGAGTCCTGCCTAGCCTGCTACAGCCCAGGTTACCGGAGTCCTGTTAGCCCAGTGCTACAGCCCGGATTCACATGCTGATGACCGACATGCTCGAAGTTGATTCATGTATGCCTGTCCCCATGGGTTAGTGCCGCTTTGGGTTCACGACTAGCCATGTCGACCCGGGTTCTCTATCATATGGATGCTAGCGACACTACCATATACGTGAGCCAAAAGGCGCAAACGGTCCCGGGCCATGGTAAGGCGACACCCGTGGGATTACCGTGCATGAGGCCGCAAAGTGATATGAGGTGTTACCGGCTGGGTCGATGTGACTTGGAATCGGGGTCCTGACATCGCTACCTTACCTAGACCCAATATCTTGCTTTTGCCTTTGCCAGCGAAGATGATATGCTTCAGATGCGATGGAGATAAGGGAACATCCATTAATAGACTCTTGTCACCAGTCATGTGATTCGTACATCCACTATCGAGGACCCACTCAGTGGCTTTGGGTAGATCATTCTGCAGATGAATTAGTGCAACTTACGAACTCATATACTTCATTAATGAACAATATGACATAAATTTCATCAGATCAATTTCATCAAGCAATAGAACAAATAAAGCAGTATGAGGACGTGAGAAATGAGGATTCATTTCTTCATGATTAGCCTGCGTCCTTTCAGGCATTTTCGGGTCTCCAGCAAATTGTTTAGACGTTTAAGCACGTCTGGAGACCCGACCCTGCATAAGAGATTAGTTCTTTTTCTTCACCACCCACATCTGAAGGGGTGGCAAAGAGTTCATCATTCTGCGAGCTCCATAAGAGAAAGGTGGCATAGAAGCCAGTCCACTTCGTTTCACATAAGAGGGGTTAGCATAAGCATATGAATAAGCAGATAAATTCTTCGAGGACTTATGAACATAATGGTTATTCACAACCCTTAGATCTTCCCTGCGAAACAGAAGTGTTAGCACGATGATGTTCATATGAGGACTTTGGTCCATTTGAAGAATTTGGTCCATATGAGGAATTTGATCTGGGGTTCCTGTTCTTCACAGGTGGTGTCATGATGACATTCACTTGAAGACTTTCAAGGCACCTTTTGGGAACCCATATTTTCTTCATAGGAGAACCGTTCCTGCAGTTAGTGCCAACATATCTAGCAAATACTTCACCATTCTGATTTTTGAACAGTTTATAGTTTGAGTCAAATGAATCATCAGAAGAATGAGGAGATTCACATGTAAAGCCAGGTAGGTAGATGGATCTACTGGAGGTCCTTTTGCAGCGACCCATGAGGTTTTGGGGTACTGCTCAGGCTTCCAGTATGTTCCATTAGCATTAAGTTTCCTCTCAAAGGCAATACCCTCTTTCCAAGGGTTCTTGTTGAGAATCTGCTTTTTAAGCACATCACAAAGAGCCTGATGCCCTTTGAGGCTTTTGTACATGCCTGTCATATACAATTCCTTCAGCCCTGCATTGTCAGTGATACTAGCAATGTCTCAGATGAGGAATTAGTGATAGCAGAGGCAGGTGAAGAATTTGTAACATTAGAAGCATTTGAAAATTCAGGTGAAGAATTAGCAGATTCACGTTCAATGCACTTCAAACATGGAGGAATGAATTCTTCCTGAGCAACGCTGATTTGTTGAGTTAGTAATGAATCGCGCTCCTTCTGAAGATCTTCATAACTCACCCTTATCTTTTCAAGATCTTGCTTTCTTTGAAGAAATTCATAAGAAAGCTTCTCATGATCAGATAAGAAAGTGTTATGATGACTTTGAAGGTTGTCAAACTTAGTCTGAAGTCTCTGAAGATTTTCAGTCAAAGTTTTAGTGCGATCCATTTCTTCACCCAACATATCATCACTTTTGTCTAGCATGTTTTGAACCTTTTCAAAAGCCTTTTGTTATTTCGCAGCAATCTTAGCAAGTTTAGAGTAGTTAGGCTTGAGGTTTTCATCAGATTCATCCTCACTTGATTCAGAGGAGGGGTATTTGAGTACCTTGGCACCCTTTGCCATGAAGCAATAGGTGGGAGTGTAGTCATCATCGTCGTCATCAGCCTTGTTGTGGAAGCCATTTTCTTCAGTGTTGAAGATGGACTTGCTGACGATCGCATTAGCGAGGGCTAGGCTCGCCACACCAGATTCTGACTCCTCAGATGCCTCCTCTTCCTCATGTTCCTCAGATTCGGCTTCAGAGTCCATTTCCTTGCCAATGAATGCCCGAGCCTTCTTAGAGCAGCTCTTCTTGTGAGATGAAGACTTTGAGGATTTTGATGATGAAGACTTCGAAGATTTCTTCTTCTTCTTTGAGTCATCAGAACTGTAATCCTTGTACTTCTTCTTCTTTGATTCCTTTTCCCACTGAGGACAATCTTGAATGTAGTGACCAGGTTTCTTGCATTTGTGGCATAGCCTCTTCTTATAGTCACGGGATGAGGAATCATGACTCCTTGAGGATTTTCCAAAGCGACCACGCCTTGAGAACTTCTGAAATTTCTTCACGAGCAATGCTAGCTCCTGGCTCAGTTCTTCAGGATCACCAAGGCCGCTACCAGAATCTTCACCTTCAGATTCAGAGACTGCTTTGGCCTTCAGGGCGCGTGATCTACCATAGCTCGAACCATAGAGATCTATCTTTTCAGCAAGCTGCAACTCATGAGTGTTTAGCTTCTCGAGGATATCAGCGGGACCAAGTGACTTGTAATCTCCACGTTCTTGTATCATTAGTGCCAGAGTATCAAATGAGGAATCAAGCGATCTCAGTAATTTCTTCCCCACCTCATGGTCGGTGATGTCAGTGGCACCAAGTGCTTGAAGCTCATTTGAGATGTCAGTGAGGCGATCAAAGGTTTGCTGAACATTTTTTTTGAAAATTAACGACAGTGGGAGAGGCTCCCACTGACTTTTGTATTACTCACAACAGAACAATTACATGGGTGTTACAAAGGGTTTTAGGCCCCCCGGGCCGTACTGGTTACACAATCAGAAAAACTAGTGGTCCAAACTTGTAATGTAATCAGAGAGAAAAGGATGGAATTTCTCTGGACAATTGTGGACTACTAGGCCCAATAGATTTTTGAATCTAGCTAGCCATGCCACGAAGGAGTGCGGGATCCCCCTGAAGTGTTGGTTGTTTCTCTCCATCCATAAGCTCGAAGCGGCAAGAAGAAACACATCCATGAATAGAGGTCGACGCCAATTATCTTTTCCCCTATGCAAGATGGCCAACCTGTTGGTTCCTCCTGGCCATGACAGTCCAACCTTACTCCAGCATTGCTGGGCAAAGGGGCACGTGAAAAAGAGATGCTCCACAGTTTCCTCGGGGGGGTTCTGACAGCACATGCAAGTATAATTATCCCCGGTCACAGCGAAATGCCGACGCGTCAGCATGTTCCTGGTGTTCAGACGATCGACCAGAAGCAGCCACCCAAACATTTTGAACTTGATCGAGCATTCGGAGTTCCAGAGCCAACAAAACGCCTCATCAGCCACTACCTTCCTGAAGCAGTGATTGTAGTATTTTTTGGAGGAGTAACGCCCTAGATCACAGACCCAAGTGTCTGCACATTCACTATCTAGTCGGACATGCTCGGACCCCCGTTGAATCTCTCTGATCTCCTCTCTAGCCTGGCTCGAAAGAGGCAGGCTGAAAATCGTGGCCGGATCAGTGGTAGTGAGAACCTTGGCGATGGAGTCATGTTCGTTGATGGCAAAGGAGAAGGCTCGCGGGTACGTGTCCATCAGTGTGGAGTCATTGTCACTAAACCAGACATCTTTCCAAAACAAAGAACTCGACCCATCCCCCGGTATGACCTTGGTTATCCCCCGAAAGGTCCCACTGAGCTGCATCACATCCTTCCACCAGAAGGAACCAATCAATTCAGTGGCATGTGGAACCTTGTTCGTGTAGTATGTCTCCTAGACTAGCTGGACCCAGGGCGCATCCTCACGATTATATAACTTGAACAAGTGTTTTAGGAGTAGCGCAGCATTTTGCGTCTTGATATCAATAACTCCAAGGCCACCGCACCGTTTGGGTCGACAGACAAGTTCCCAGGCAGCGAGGGAGTTGGTTTTAACCCCATCTTCAGAGTTTTTCGCCCAAAGGTAGTAGCAGCGTAATTTGTCCAGGTGCTCGACCACTTTGGGGTGCAGCTTGATCGTGCACATTGCATAGATCAGCATGGAGGTCACCATCGAATTGACCAGCGTCAGCTTGGCCCCTGACGACATCAGTGATAGGGCAGTGGAGGTTTTCCTCTCAACCGATTGTACCAGCGGCATGAGGTCCAGAACACTCGGCCTCGTTGTTCCCATGGGGATACCGAGGTAAGTGAACGGCAAAGTGCCAACAGAGCAGCCAAACAACTATGCTAACTCGCTAGCACGTTGGTCGTCAATATTAATGGGTATGAGGGTCGATTTATGGAAATTGATCTTAAGCCCCACCGAAGCTGCATAATCTTCCAAGATAAGTTTTATGCGGGCAGCCTCTGCGGGACAAGCTTTCATGATCAAGAGTGTGTCGTCAGCGTATTGCACCACCGGGAAGTCACCTACACGAGGAATAGGAAGCTCCAGCAGATCCTGGGCATAAGCGTCATTAATTGCAGCTTGGAGTAGATCGGCTGCAAGGACAAAGATCAGTGGCGAGAGAGGGTCTCCCTGTCGTACGCCACACTTGCATTTGAATTTCCGACCAGGAACACCATTCGAGAGGATAGCTGAAACCCCCGAACCAAAAATCGTTTCCATCCAACCCAACCACTTGTCATCGAAACCCATGTGTTTCATGATTTCCAGCATGGGGGCATGTTCAATCGTGTCGAAGGCCTTGGCAAAGTCAAGTTTAAGCAAGACAATCTCTCTTGCAGATGAGTGGCATTGATGAATATATTCATACGACCACGCAAGGCAATCCTGGATGGTCCGGCCCTTGATAAAACCATACTGGTTCCTGTGGATGATTTTGAGAATAACTTTCTGCAGCCGATTAGCCAAGATTTTTGTAATGATTTTCAGACAACAGTTTAGTAGGGTAATTGGTCTAAAATCATTAGCCATTTCCGGAGAGGAAATTTTGGGAATGAGGGTGATGTATCCTTCACTAATGCTCGTTATATCAAGCCCACCATCATGGAAAGCATGGCACAGGTCATAGAAATCAGACTTAATAATTTGCCAGCACTTCTTAAGAAAACAACCATTGAAACCATCCGGGCCGGGAGCTCTGTCACTCGGCATTTCCTTGATAACAGCATCTATCTCATCAGTAGATAAAGGCGCACTCAGTTGGTCCAACCTCTCAACCCGGCGAATGATCCTAGTGAGGTCAAACTTCATGCTGGTGGGTTTCGAAGAACCTAAATGTTCCTTGTATGTATTGAACAAAACCCCCTCCTTGCCAACATGATCATGGATTTCCACCTCACCAGCCCTAAGCATGGCAATTGCATTGTGTCTATATCTCTCTGTGGCCAGCGACTGAAAAAGCTTAGTGTTCTCATCAGCAAAGCGAAAGTACCTGATAGTACATCTCTTCCTCCAATATTCATTCAGGTATTTGAGCAAGGCCTGTAAATGGGTTTTCAATATCTTCCTGAAATTTGACTCCTGGGTATATAAAGGACGTTTATCCTCAAGGTTATCCATGATTGCCAGAGGCTCATTGCTGTTTTGGATCATAATTTTGAGTTTCGAGACACCCTTGCTCCATCTCTTAAGATCATATCTCAGGGTTTTAAGTTTTTTGCAAATACGAGAAGCGGCATTGGGGGCGTGACATGCCTTAGACCAGGAGTTAGAAACAACTTCCATGAACCCATCGTGATTAGTCCAAAATTTCTCAAACCGAAAGAGCCTGGATCGGGGGATATTTGATTCGATTGTGACCACGCACGGAATGTGGTCAGACACTGGCTTCCCCAGAGGCAGGACCATTGTGTTCGGATATGAGGTGGTCCAACAGGATGACGAAAAGAACCAATCCAACTGCTCCAGCAGAGGATCATCCTGCATATTGCTCCAGGTGTATGCTCGGCCTTTCATAGGTAATTCCATAAGCGACTGTGCACGGATGAGCTCATTAAATAACAACATGTCCGCAGTGTCCCCCCAGGTTTATTTCTGTTATGCGTGGATCGAATTAAATTAAAATCACCAAGAATTAGCCAGTTTTCATCATCCGGAATATTCAGATCAAAGAGCCAATTTGTAAAATCCACTCGACGCTGGCCAGAGCAGGGGCCATAAACATTGATCAGATTCCACGAATCATTCGATTGCATGGAAATAAAAGAAACCCCCACCACAAAAGAATCCACATACCAAGGTGTGCCCGTAAACACAGAACTATTCCAAATAATAATGATGCCACCCGAGGCACCTACTGATGGTGCAAAAACAAACTTATCGAACCGCTTAGGGCAGAAAGTTTTAATAAAAGCAAGATCGAAGGATTCACGTTTAGTTTCCTGGATACATAGCACAGAACAACCGCTAGTATCGATCGCATTCCTAATAGCCAAAAGTTTTGCATCCGAGTTTATGCCTCTGATGTTCCATGAGAGCACGTTCCACGATTTATTCATCGGAAGAGAAGGCTTCAGACGTCAGCCTCCGCAGATGAGCTCTGGTCTTCCAGCAGCTTCTCACGGGAGAGGGCTTCCGGGGCAATTCCACAATTGTTTCCTATGTGTTGAAGCTCTTCGATCGGTGTTGTAGGGGGATAATCAACAGTGGGCACTTGCACAGGAGTAGCAGCCAAAGAAACATCAGTGACAAAAGGAGTCTCACGTGGTTTCACTCTTGACTTGGAACGCTTTGTGTCGGGAGCATGGTTGATTTTGAATCCATCGTACTTATTGGATCTAGTGCTCTGTCTGACAGCAGTGGTATCCAAAGGCACCAACATATTGCGATGCTGTGGAACACTAAACGTGGAGGAGGATGCAATCACTTGAAGCGCATTAGGCTGGTCTGTTGAAGGAACTGACCGAGAATCCACCTCTATAGAGACAAGCTGCGAAATCGCCTTGAGGCCAGGAGAATGATCATGTAAATCCCAGTCCATAGCAGACAGTCAAGCCCTGGGTTCAGAGAGCAGCACAGATGATGGGACAACAACAGATTCCCACTGAAAAGCAATAGCAAAGGTCCTGGATAGGACATCAGGTTCAGGTGCCAGGCAATCAATCCAGGCTGCAGCAGCAGCATTAAGATGATCCTGGATGATCCGAAACGGGTTGAGGGGCAACATCACGGGAGAAGCATGGTGGAAGGTGATAGCTGGTGTATAGATGCTTTTGATCATACCCCCAAACCAAAGCAGAAACTCACGATCAGCCGCAACCTGAAGAAACATAGAGCTTCCTCCGGCCCTGACGAATGCCATCCTAGCCGCAGGGCTACCATTGACAAATCCATCAGCCAAGGCTTCCACCGCCTGAAACTCAGAGTCAGAAGACCAAATATCCGACATATTGTCTTCCACATTATGCTCTGGATCCACACCATCCATGAGTGACGGTCCATCGTACTGAAAGAAAGTCCTGAAACTGAACCCAGTATATGGAGGAGGGATCACAGGCCACACACCCCATCCATTATTCAGTTCCTGAGCAGGTGCTGGAGCATTCCAGGCTGCCTCATTCAGTGCTTCCTGAGCAGCCATCTCATCAATGCGTGCTTGCTGCATGAGGGTGTAGTATGGAAGCTGGTACGGGTGTGGAGATGCATTCAGTAGCGGGGGAACATCCTCATTACCAACCAAATTTGGGATGGTGCTTCTACCGTTGAGAACATACACTGGCACTGACCACAAACGGGCATGACCTGGCAGTAAACCAACCCTGGTAAGCACAAGACTGTGTGGCACCTCAGCAACATCTTTGATATGGCATTTGACTAGGATTCTAGCCTTTTTCTGTCTCTGGCGGGGCCAGACTAGCAACTTCCCAAAATTTGAAACAGCCTTATGAACATAATGTTCAGTTTGATAATCCATTGGAAAAGCAAGAAACATGACCCAAACTTCATATTCAAAAGCCGGCATGCGCATATTGATGCTCTCATCATGCGGGACTAGGGAGAAGGTGGAATCACCAGTCAAAGTGTGCGGTCCTTCCCTAATAGCAGCATCCCTACTTTCCATGTCTGTAAAAACCACACAGCCGATTCCCAACGGGTAAACAAAATCATCTAGCAGCCCATACTCTAAATCTTCAATAATAATGCGACAGACCTCAGCTAACCAGAGCTCCTTCTAATGGTCGGGGACCGGAGGATGAACAGAAATGATGGCGTACCTATCATGGTTCAGAGGCGGATCATCCACCACCATGACATGGTGCTGAACATTTTCATTGTCGAGTCTTTTGAAGCGGTTGAAGAGATTGCGAAGAACATCAACACGGGAGTCACGCTGTGTTGAGACTCCTTCATTTACTTTGGACAGCCTATCCTAGATAAGCTTAGCAGTTTCCAAAGCACTCACTCTGCCATACTGCCCATTACTCATATGGCCACATATGATGTTCTTCGCTTGAGAATCGAGTTGCTTGAATCTCTTCACATCAGCAGCATTCACAGAAGGTGTGACAGAGGGAACACCATTTTCCACAACATACCAGAGATCGTTGTCTATTGCCTCAAGATGCATTCGCATCTTATTCTTCTAGTAGGGGTAGTCCGTCCCATCGAAGGTAGGACACCCAACAGAGACCTTGATCATACCTGCGGTCGACATAACTAAACTCCAGGCGGTTAGACCAAAATCACACGGAACAAGGGAGTACCTTGCTCTGATACCAATTAAAAGTGCATTAAGTTGACTAGAGGGGGGTGTGAATAGGCGATTTTTATGAATTCTTCATTGAGGAATTTCAGGGTGAGGAAATTCCTTACTGAATAACTACTTCCAGCAGAATAAGTACTCAGATGCAAACATAACAGAGCATAAGCATGGTCATCATGATGAAATGAAAACACGCACAGAGTACAGAAAGCGTAAACACATGATAGACAGGATGAGGACAAACAGACTAAAGAAATTGAACTGAGGAAATAGGGAAAGTCTTTAGTCAAAGTCTTCGAACAGATATGAACAAGTACACAACACAGTAATGAGGAAATGAAGGAGTTGAGGAAATAGAACCAGTTGGCTTGGTGAAGACAATGATTTGGTAGACCAGTTCCAACTGCTGTGACAGTTGTACGTCTAGTTGGAGCGGCTAGGTATTTAAACCTGAGGACACACAGTCCTCAACGTATTCTCCTTGAGCTAAGGTCACACAGACCTAGCCCAATCACTTGTGGTAAGTCTTCAGGTGACATCCAAACCTTCACAAACTCGGTCACTCGGCGATCCACAATTTCCTCTTGGATGCTCTAGACCATGACGCCTAACCGTCTGGAAGATGCACAATCTTCAAAGGTAACAAGCGTCGGATCCACGCAGGAGCAATCTCTTTAGTGATGCTCAATCACTTTGGGTTTGTAGGTGTTTGGGTTTGGGTTTTCCTCACTTGATGATTTTCGCTCAAAGTCCTCGGAGGATGGGGTGCTCTCAATGACAAGTGTCAGTTTCTCTCGAAGTAGCCAACCAACTAGTGGTTGTAGGAGGCAGCTATTTATAGCCTCGGGAGCAGCCCGACGTGATAAGACATAAATGCCCTTCAATGATATGACCGTTAGGTGTATAAGATAATTTTGGGACAGCTGGCGCGTAGCACAACAACGGTCGGAAATTTGACTATCAAATTCCTTAGGGCTATCATGTTCCTCACTTGTAGGCAATCCGCACTGGCGAATTCCTAACTCCTTAGTCAGAACAAATTCCTCAGAGACCAGAAGAACTTTGTCTCTGTCACTAAAGAAATTGACTGAACTGTATGAGATTTCCAATGGCTTCACTCGAAGGATTGGTAGGTGTAGGATTTTGAGTTGAGCATCACTTGGAAATTTTTCCTTAGTATTTCCTCGACCCCCTTTAACAGTATGGTGTTTCCTATGACTCAAGAAAGAGAAAATGAAACTACAAAAACAAAACTCTTCACGCTTCATGATCCTCCCATGAAATCCAAGTCTTCACGATCACACCAATTTCTTCACTCTCAAAGTCTTCAGGAAGTCTTTAGAAATCCAAAGTCTTCGGTAGAAGACATTCATTTTTAGGGGTCGACTTTCTCTATAAATATCAAACTCCTCATAGACTTATAGACCTGTGTACACTCATAAACACATTAGTCCCTTAACCTATAAGTCTTCAATACACCAAAATCACTAAGGGGCACTAGATGCACCTACACTTGCCCCATCCTACAATACACCTGTGAAACACTTATCATAATAAAAGCCACTTCCGTTGGTGCAAAAAAAAAACTAAAGGCACTATTTGACGACTTCACCATAGCTACATATCTAGTCATAAATTTCTCTAAAACCATGGTCATTACTCCTATAAAAGATGCTCCTTTGCGGTCAAGTCAAGAACGCCCTTCGCATGGGCCTCCCACGGGTGGCTCCGTAGCACGCTCCACGTCGTCCAGTCTGTGCGGACGCCCCACACCCGCCCTAATTTCCTTGAGGGCCATGGCTTGTGGGCCACATGCACGACCGAGGCCACCATCCTATGGTGTTTACAGTCGAGCAGGCGTGCACCATCTCGCGCATTACCCCGCGCGCGACGGGTCGGGGTGGGTCGGTCATCAGCGATGTTCGTCCCTTGTCTGGTTGCGTTGCTCGCGCCATCCGGGAAGACACAAACGTCGGGCTATATCCCGCACCAATCGTGCAGGCGCTTGTGCGCGGCTTGTTCGCCCCTGCCCGGCTATTTCACTCGTGTAGTCCGGCTAGGTCTCGCGATGGTAAGCCAGTTATCCGTGGATGTTTCGCTCACCCCAGCCGGTCACACGTGCGCCCTTCTTGATGTGCTGCGAGCGGGTGTAGTTTGCGATGGCTGGGAGCCGAGTGGACGGACGGGGCTACTTGACGTGTGGTGGGTCATTTTTTTGGGTCCAATGTGCGAGATCTTCCCAGCTTAGCCGACGCGAGATGGGACGTGTAATGTTGGTTCCCATGCGTTGGGTAAAAGCGTGTTTTGTGCTCGGTCATCCTCTTTGTGCTTGCAGGCACTTGATTTGGTTATTTTTTCGTTGGTTATGGTTGTTCCTTGCCTTTACTCTGCGCGCTACCCGAGTCTTAGATTTGGTTTGCAAGGAAGGATGCCTAAGTCTTAGGTCTGGTTCTAGCTCTCTGCCACGTTAAATGTAGGTGGGCGGTTTGGACTTGGTACCCTCTAACCAAAAAAAATGAGGGACTAACTAGAAAGGATGGTTAGCCCTTCTCTTGAACCGAAAGGCCGAGTGGGTGAGCGGGGATGGTCAACAGGGCAACCGATTATTGTCCACAGGGACGACACAAACACGTCTTTTATATGCTACTGGGACTAGCTGGTCAGTGGAGTTAGTGTTTTTTGGCTATCGGGTGCTTTAGATTCGGTGGATGGACATATTCAGATCATCTCCTGATCAGACTGTTGTGCCCGACGACTGTTGGACACTACTATGACTATTCGATCTGAGAGCATGATGCTTTCATTCTTTGGTACCCAAAGATTTGTGACCAACAGTTCTGTCGGCATTTTGGGGACCGGGGTACCCATACTTGCCTACCTGCAGCCCACGGCGTGGCTCCGTCGACGGCCTGGTATGGCCCATCTCCAGCATCAACAACACAAGACGCTCACGAGGGGCCAAGACTCATGAGGCGGGCGATGTCAAGACCTCCAGAGGGAGTGGCCTCCCTAGGTTGGCTCCTGAGGAGCGAAGGTTCCTATGCAAGCGCTCACCTCGTGAGGTTAAGGCGATGCAAGCCATGACGACCGAGGCCAGGCGGGCGCCAGCGGGCGCAGTACAACAGGTTTCCTCTTTGGTGATAATGAGGCAAGCGCAGGTGCAGAGTCCCGAGGAATCAACCAAAGGTTTCCATTTCCGTGCTACAAGACCAAGACTGCCAGGACAGCAGGATGGAGGTCATCGCCGAGCCCACCACGATGTCATGACTAGAAGCTTTGCAGGCGAAGACCACCTTTCGTCAGGATAAGATGTACTAGTTGTCTCCCTTCAAACTTGGTCGTTGTGGAATCCCTTCCCGCCTTCATTTGGGAGGAAGAGGACCAAGGCTACTATAAATATAGCCTAGCCACCACCATAAAGAGGAAGATCTGTAGGATCGAAAGTAGGTCTAGAGGGGGGGTGATTAGACTAGTTGACCAAATAAAAATCTAGCCTTTTCCCAATTTTAAGTCTTGGCAAATTTTAACAACTTAGCACAAGTCAAGCAATCAACCTACACATGCAATTCTAAGAGTATAGCAACGGAATGTAAAACATTGCATATGAAGGTAAATGGAGGGGTTTGGAAAGGCAAACGCAATGTAGACACTGATATTTTTGGCGTGGTTCCGATAGGTGGTGCTATCGTACATCCATGTTGATGGAGACTTCAACCCATGAAGGGTAACGATTGCGCGATTCCACGGAGGGCTCCACCCACGAAGGGTCCACGAAGAAGCAACCTTGTCTATCCCACCATGGCCATCGCCCACGAAGGACTTGCCTCACTTGGTTAGATCTTCATGAAGTAGGCGATCTCCTTGCCCTTACAAACTCCTTGGTTCAACTCCACAATCTTGACGGAGGCTCCCATGTGACATCTAACCAATCTAGGAGACACCACTCTCCAAAAGGTAATAGATGGTGTGTTGGTGATGAACTCCTTGCTCTTGTGCTTCAAATGATAGTCTCCCAAACACTCAACTCTCTCTCACAAATTTGGCTATGGTGGAAGGATGATTTGAGTGGAAAGCAACTTGGGGAAGGCTAGGGGCCTTTTCCGGCATCCTGTCGGAGGGGGATTCGGTCATGGAGGGCTTCTACATTAACACCATTGCCTCTCCGATGAAGCGTGAGTAGTTTACCGCAGACCTACGGGTCCATAGCTAGTAGCTAGATGGCTTCTTCTCTCTCTTTGATTCTCAATATATACCATGTTCTCCTCGATGTTCTTTGAGATCTATCTGATGTAATACTCTTTTGCGGTGTGTTTGCCGAGATCCGATGAATTGTGGATTTATGATCATCTTATTTATGAATATTATTTGAATCTCCTCTGAATTTTTATATGCATGATTTGATATCTTTGCAAGTCTCTTCGAACTATCGATTTGATTTGGCCAACTAGAATGGTTTTTCTTGCAATGGGAGAAGTGCTTAGCTTTGGGTTCAAGCTTGCGGTGCTCGATCCTAGTGACAGAAGGGGAACCGACACGTATTGTATTGTTGCCATTGAGGATAACAAGATGGGGTTTTCATCATATTGCTTGAGTTTATCTCGCTACATCATGGCATCTTACTTAATGCATTACTCTGTTCTTATGAACTTAATACTCTAGATGCACGCAGGAGTCGGTCGATGTGCGGAGTAATAGTAGTAGATGTAGGCAGGAGTCGGTCTACTCGATACGGACGTGATGCCTATATTCATGATCATTGCCTTAGATATCGTCATAACTTTGCGCTTTCTATCAATTGCTCGGCAGTAATTTGTTCACCCACCGTAATATTTTCTATCTTGAGAGAAGCCTCTAGTGAAACCTATGGCCCCCCGGGTCTACTTTCCATCATATAAGTTTCCTATCTATAATTTTAGTTTCCTATTTACTTTCTTTGCAATATTTTACTTTCTATTCCATAAACCAAAAATACCAAAAATATTAATTTACCTTTATCCATCTCTATCAGGTCTCACTTTGCAAATAACCGTGAAGGGATTGACAACCCCTTTGTCGCGTTGGGTGCAAGTTGGTGTTTATTTGTGCAGGTATTCGGTGGCTTGCGCATTGTCTCCTTCTGGATTGATACCTTGGTTCTCAAAAGCTGGGGGAAATACTTACTCTACTTTGGTGCATCACCCTTTCCTCTTCAAGGGAAAAACCAATGCAAGCTCAAGAGGTAGCAGAGTTCTATCCAATGTAATATTCTTTTGCGGTGTGTTTGTCGAGATCCGATGAATTGTGGATTTATGATCAGATTATCTATGAATATCATTTGAGACTTTTCTGAACTCTTTTATGCATGATCAAATATCTTTGTATTTATCTCTGAATTATCGGTTTGGTTTGGCCAACTAGATTGGTTCTTCTTGTAATGGGAGAGGTGCTTAGTTTTGGGTTCAATCTTGCGGTGTCCTAACCCAGTGACAAAGTAGGGGTAGCGAGGCACGTATTGTATTGTTGCCATCAAGGATAAAAAGATGGGGTTTTCACCATATTGCTTGAGTTTATCCATCTACATCATGTCATCTTACTCAAGGCGTTACTTCGTTCTTATGAACTTAATACTCTAGATGCATGATGGATAGCGGTCGATGTGTGGAGTAATAGTAGTAGATGCATAATCATTTCGGTCTACTTAACATAGACGTGATGCCTATATTCATGATCATTGCCTTGGATATCGTCATAACTTTGCACTTTTCTATCAATTGCTCGATAGTAATTTGTTTACCCACCGTATGTTTTCTTTCAAGAGAGAAGCCTCCGGTGAAACCTATGGCCCCTGGGTCTATTTTCCATCATATATTTTCAGATCTATAAACGAAAAAACCCAAAAATACCTTGCTGCAATTTATTTAGATTTACTTTTTTTTTGCCTTTTTATTTATCTTTTATACCTATCTCTATTAGATCTCACTCTTGTTCGAGAATGTGAAGAGATTGACAACCCTTTTTTCGCGTTGAGTGCAAGTGTTTGTTAGTGTGCAGGTGCATAGATTGGAGACTTGTTTGTGCCTCCTACTGGATTGATACCTTGGTTCTTATCTGAGGGAAATACTATCTCTACTTTGCTGCATCATCCTTTCCTCTTCAAGGGAAAAATCAACGCAAGCTCAAGAAGTAGCAATCATCACGGCGATTGTCTTCATGAACGTCACCATCTTCACCAACATCTTAATCACCTTCCTCACCTCTTTTCAGCGCCCCATTTTCGCGCAACCAATTGTAACCCCCCTACTTGAACATATTGTTTTGGTGCTATGAATTATTGCCCAATTATTTGTGTCATCACTATTGTGTTTGAGTAGATTATTGTTGTCCTATAATTGAAAAAACAATAAACGACGCATTTTTGGTTGACTATTGGCACACATTTCCTTGAAATATCTGCCCATACCTTGTAAAAGGCATGAGAGTTTACTAAATAGCACGAGCATGGTTTTTAAGACCGGTCTTGTGCACCTTTTCATGCACTGATTGTTCGAATTTGAATTATGTGCATTAATGCCTAGAAAATGCACATAATCCCCTAAATATGGTAAATGAGCCCGAAAAAATGCCAAATTTGAACATGTTGCATTAGAGGGGGTACGTTGATCGTTGAAAAAAATGGAATGACAAACTAGGGCGGAAATTTGGACTCCCCTTCAATCTTCGTGATTTCCCCATCGAAACCATGAAACTTTCTCGGTGGTGGTTCAATTTATGAAGGGCGTGCATGATGACATAAGCCAAACCTTCTCAAATTTTTACGAGGGCACGATGAGGCCATACCATGGCACCATGCCAGGCATCATGTTTCTCAATCATGTATTTCATTTTTCTATAGTTGAAAAAACAATAAACGACACGTTTGTGGTTGACTATTGCGACACATTCCCTTAAAATCTCAGCCCATTCCTTGTAAAAGGCATGGGAATTTACTAAATAGCATGGGCATAGTTTTCTAGACCGTTCTTGTGCACCTTTTCATGCACCGATTGTTCGAATTAGAATTATGTGCATTAATGCCTAGAAAGTGCACATAATCCCCTAAGTATGGTAAATGAGCCCGGAAAAAATGTCAAATTTGAACATCTTGCATTGGTTGGGGTATGCTGATCATAGAAAAAACTGAATGACAAACTAGGAAGGAAATTTGGATTCCCGACCCCTTCAATCTTGGTGATTTCCCCCTCGAAACCATGAAACTTCCTCGGTGATGGTTCGATTTATGAAGGGCGTGCATGATGACATAAGCCAAACCTTCTCAAATTTTTACTAGGGCACGGTGCGGCCATACCATGGCACCATGCCAGCCGTCATGTATTTCAAGCATGTATATCATTTTTATATAGTTGAAAAACCAATAAACGACGCATTTGTGGTCGACTATTGCCATACATTTCCTTGAAATCTCAGCCCATTCCTCGTAGAAGGCATGAGAATTTACTAAATAGCACGAGCATGGTTTTCCAGACCGTTCTCGTGCACCTTTTCATGCACCAATAGTTTGAATTTGAATTATGTGCATTAATGCCTAGAAAAAATGCATAATCACCTAAATATGGTAAATGAGCCCAGAAAAATGCCAAATTCGAACACGTTGCATCGGAGGGGGTGTGTCGATCGTAGAAAAAACTGAATGACAAACTAGGAAGGAAATTTGGATTCCCCTTCAATCTCGGTGATTTACTATCGCACACGATTCATCTCCGTCGCCTCTGCGAACTGTGTGTCTTCAGCCGCACATGCAAAAGGAAAAAGAAAACCCTCGCCCCCTGCCCACTTCCTCCCCACCCACTCGTCGCGGACTCCTCCGCAAGTCTGCACCTCATCAACTTCTATCGCTGTGGCCACCCTAAGCTCAACGACTGTCGTCAGCGGGTGGAGGTCGCGCTCCAAACGACACGGGATTTCGTCCCTCCCGCTTGTCGCCACCTATCTGCACCGACTTGCACCGACATTCTAGACTCTGGTCGATTGGGGTTTTCTGAGGGATTGGGTCGGGGATTTTTCTCATGGAGAAGGTAACCAGTTTAGTGAAATATTCACTCATCTCTTATCGCAGTCCGTCCGTCATTGTTAATCAACTGGTGAAAATCATTGTGGATTCATTTTTCTTCTAGCTGATTTGTGGGTTTTCATTCATGTGTCCACAGTGCGAGCACAAATCGGGCAAGTGTGGTCGCGGGCAGTCGAAAACGAAGTTCTATCTCACCATTCTGGATGAATTCAGGGAGCGCTCGATATGTTCAATCTCACCCTACCACGGTCGACATGGCCTATTTGTGAACATATACCGTCTATTGCCACATTTGGATAAAAGGTACAGTGCCACATGTAGCCTATACGTCGAAGACGATTTTTTTCCTTATATAAGGCAAATTAATGATGTATTGTTCATTTAGTTACTCTCATATTTGCATCAAATCTTTGTTACATTATCTATTTTTAATTATATATTTTTGTACTTTGCTTTCAGCTATATATTTTTCTGTTCTATCAGTTACTCCCATATTTGCATCTTGCTCTGTTATTTCAATATATCTAATTTACGATCTTAATTTTCATTTCAAGCAGTACATCCATAGCTTTGCAAGAACACGAGTAGAAGGAAATCTTGGATTTTACTTTGTTGATGACTCCATGGATGTCATGTTGACAACGCAACATGGATTTACAATGACAGTTAGCGTAAACCTTGATATAGATGGTCACTCCTATTCTGATGCAGACCTTTGGAGAAAAATTTCTAAATTTTATGAACTGACATTTGGCAATAAGTTTCTAGTGTGTGCACCGCAGCCTGGTCTAATTAACATGGATGTTTACTTCCCAGCGTCATATGTCGATCAAAGTCTGATCAAGGTCAGTGTTCTTTCAACTTTCTCCATGGTGACGGATTACTTAGCAAAATCGGGGTATTTGTTCTGACTAACTGATCACTATTTAAGAAACCAATTGTGATTTCATTTTTTGACTCTGTTTCTAGGCAGTAACAAATTCTATTTACCAACTTATGCGCACTATATATTCTTCTATCATGTTCTGAATAAATAATACCTTTCCACCTTTTAAGCAGGATATGTTGGATGCATAGTTAAAGATCTGTATGTTACTCAGCATACCAAATTTCACTGGAAAGACTTGAAGCGTGTCATAAAATTTGTTGATAATCTGACAGAGATAGTACAGTGTATGAACGCTGGATTTTGGATGGGATTAATTATACCTATGGTGCACACATTGAACAAGACCAACTGTGTGCACAAAACACTGGTACAAAGTCTTAATTTTTATGTTGATGTTCATAAACTATATATATATCTTCAACGACAATTGGTTTTTATTATACATTTCAACAGAAATTACCCGCTGCACCTATTCCTGAATTGATTTTCTTTACACATGTGCCTGCTAATAACGCCAAAGTGATTGCAAGGTACCACATTTCCCGTAGAAATGGAACCATTTAAATTAACAAGTTCTCGCTTGTAGCGACAATGCATCCATATTGGAAAATTGGAGAGACGGTTCTACTCATGCTCTACCAAGGCACAGGAGGGTTCTTCCTTTTCATTGATGAGATGCCGAGTCGCCATGATCAAGTTGCTTCCAGCGGATAGTTGTGGTTGTTTGCCCTCAGCCTCTTAAAATGTAATAGTTATTACTATGTTAAGTATGTAGATATGGACCATATGGTTGTGGCCTCGACCTCTTAAAATGTGCTAGTTGTTACTATGTTAAGTATATATGGACCATATGGTTGTGGTCATCGACCTCTTAAAATGTGCTAGTTGTTACTATGTTAACTATGTAGATATGGACCATATGGTTGTCAAAACCGTGTTACGAAGATCCTCTTATTGTCGAATAGTGTCACCACTATATATATGTTACTCAAATGATGTTAGACAAGTTCTTAAATTTTCATGGAAAATGTTAGTATCGTACATAGTTCATTCAGTTTAAGCGTGTGCCCGGTAGAGTAGAGGATGTCCATGTTTTTGACGTGGCGATCAACACCGATGTCCAGAAGGCATTTGCATATTAATTGTCCATATTGCAAATTCAAATAATATACAGACAGGCCAGCCCATACAATTGACATATTTGACATGCATGAAGAAATCAATTGAGTACATATATATTGCTAATTTACAAGAATATAACAAACCGCACGCGCACAAAAGAGCTACACTATGCACCTAACGCTGGCCCAGCATGCACAAAAGTCATCGTCCATCAGCGTATCGATCACGGACTCAGTGGGAGCGGAGGCCGCCAAGTCGATGACCTACACACCTTGATCGATCGAGGCTGGGGAAGACTTAACATTGGTAATCGCCAGTACTGCCTCGGGTGCAGCGCTCACCAGGTTTGTCGCGACCGCCGGGACTACCCCGACGACGACCGGTGAGACGACATTAGCTCTCGCCAGGGTTGCCGTGACGGCCCCAAGGCATGCCCCGGCGATGTCCGGCGCCGCGGCCTCCTCCATCTAGGACATAAGCCTGCGCCTCATGCGGCGGCCTCCACTGTCGTAGTTGTCCTTGCATCGTCAAGGTCCCTCCTCCATCGCCCGCACCATCCACCACACTCTACGCCGAGCCAGCAGTATCGCCCAATTGCGATCCCTGTCCTCTTTTAGGACGACCCTGGCTAACCTGGCAGCTTGCTCGTACCGCGTTTCCTGCTTCCTCTGGCCGTCATCGGGAGAGGCGGCGGCATGGCCGTTGATGTCTACTACACAACTTCTTCTTATAGACTCGTGTTGGGCCGCCAAGCGCAGAGTTTTGTAGGACAGTAGCAAATTTCCCTCAAGTGGATAACCTAAGGTTTATCAATCCGTGGGAGGCATAGGATGAAGATGGTCTCTCTCAAACAACCCTGCAACCAAATAACGAAGAGTCTCTTGTGTCCCCAACACACCCAATACAATGGTAAATTGTATAGGTGCACTAGTTTGGCGAAGAGATGGTGATACAAGTGTAATATGGATGGTAGATATATGTTTTTGTAATCTGAAAATATAAAAACAGAAAGGTAACAAGTAACAAAAGTGAGCGAAAACGGTATTGCAATGCTTGGAAGCAAGGCCTAGGGTTCATACTTTCACTAGTGCAAGTTCTCTCAACAATGATAACATAACTAGATCATATAACAATCCCTCAACATGCAATAAAGTGTCACTCCAAAGTCACTAACAGCGGAGACCAAACGAAGAGATTATTGTAGGGTACGAAACCACCTCAAAGTTATTCTTTCTGATCGATCTATTGGGATATTCCTATAAGTGTCACGAACAGCCCTAGGGTTCGTACTAAAATAACACCTTAAGATTCACATCAACCAAACCCTAATGTCACCTAGATACTCCAATGTCACCACAAGTATCCGCGGGTTTGATTACACGATATGCATCACACAATCTCAGATTCATCTATTCAAACTAACACAAAGAAATTCAAAGAGCGCCCCAAAGTTTCTACCAGAGAGTCAAGAAGAAAACGTGTGCCAACCCCTATGCATAAGTTCACAAGGTCACAGAACCCGCAAGTTGATCACCAAAACATACATCAAGTGGATCACGTGAATATCCCATTGTCACCATAGGTAAGCACATGCAAGACATACATCAAGTGTTCTCAAATCCTTAAAGACTCAATCTGATATGATAACTTCAAAGGGAAAACTCAATCCATTACAAGAAGGTAGAGGGGGAGAAACATCATAAGATCCGACTATAATAGCAAAGCTCGCGGTACATCAAGATTGTGCCAAATCAAGAACACGAGAGAGAGAGAGAGAGAGAGAGAGAGAGAGAGATCAAACACATAGCTACTGGTACATACCCTCGGCCCCGAGGGTGAACTACTCCCTCCTCATCATGGGGAGCGCCGGGATGATGAAGATGGCCACCGGTGATGGTTTCCACCTCCGGCAGGGTGCCAGAATAGGGCCCCGATTGGTTTTTGGTGGCTATAGAGGCTTGCGGCGGCAGAACTCCCGATCTAGGTTTCTTTTCGGTTTTTTGTATTTATAGGAATTTTTGGCGTCGGTTTCATGTCATGGGGGTCCACGAGGAGCCCACAAGGACGGAGGGCGCGCCCAGGGGGTAGGGCGTGCCCTCCACCCTTGTGGAGGCCTCGTGGCTCTTCTGGCCCAACTCTTTTGCTTTGGTGGCTTCTTCTGGTCCATAAAAAATCACCGTAAATTTTCATCTCATTTGGACTCCGTTTGATATTCCTTTTCTGCGAAACTCAAAAACAAGGAAAAAACAAAACTGGCACTAGGCTCTAGCTTAATAGGTTAGTCCCAAAAATCATATAAAATAGTATATATATGCATATAAAACATCCAAGATAGATAATATAATAGCATGGAACAATAAAAAATTATAGATACGTTGGAGACGTATCAAGCATCCCCAAGCTTAATTCTTGCTCGTCCTCGAGTAGGTAAATGATAAAAACAGAATTTTTGATGTGGAATCCTACCTAACATATTTATCCATGTAATTTTCTTTATTGTGCAAGAATAGTCAGATCCATAAGATTCAAAACAAAAGTTTAATATTGACATAAAAACATTAATACTTCAAGCATAGTAACAACGCAATTATGTCTTCTCAAAATAACATGGCCAAAGAAAGTTTATCCCTACAAAATCATACAGTCTAGATATGCTCCATCTTCATCACACAAAAATATTCAAATCATGCACAACCCCGATGACAAGCCAAGCAATTGTTTCATACTTTTGATGTTCTCAAACTTTTTCAACTTTCACGCAATACATGAGCGTGAGCCATGGACATAGCACTATAGGTGGAATGGAATATGGTGGTTGTGGAGAAGACAAAAAGAAGAAGATAGTCTCACATAAACTAGGCGTATCAACGGGCTATGGAGATGCCCATCAATATATATCAATGTGAGCGAGTAGGGATTGCCATGCAACGGATGCACTAGAGCTATAAGTTTATGGAAGCTCAATAAGAAACTAAGTGGGTGTGCATCCAACTTGCTTGCTCATGAAGACCTATGGCAATTTGAGGAAGCCCATCGTTGGAATGTACAAGCCAAGTTCTATAATGAAAAATTCCCACTAGTATATGAAAGTGACAAAATAGGAGACTCTGTATCATGACGATCATGGTGCTACTTTGAAGCACAGGTGTGGTAAAAGGATAGTAACATTGCCCCTTCTCTCTTTTTCTCTCATTTTTTGTTTTGATTTTTTGGGCCTTCTCTTTTGATAGAGGCGAGGGTCCCGATCTTTCGATGAGATGATAACTATCTATTTGGTGGAGACGACTTTGACGATCCGACTACAAACGTGCACGACGTTGCGCCTTAGCAATTGCTAAACCAATCTCCCGAGGTTACTGACGATGCTGGAAGCACGATTAGCCTGACCACGAAGGTATATTCCTGCAAGCAATCGAACAACATGCAAGAATATGATAAAGCAATCTGAATATTGCGAATATGGATGAAGTATTGATAATGGTGGGGATCCGAAAGCGGTCTTGGTCTGGTCGTTGGACACAAACGAAGTACACGAAGTTGCGTTGGCTAACTTTTAACTAAATAAATCCCCAGGAAAAAGCTACTAGATGGATCTACTTATATAGGAGCAAGGGGTGGCAGCCAAGGAGGTGGAAGGACGTCCCAAGGCAGCCTAAAACTAACCCTAGGCCGTACAAGGCTCATGGGCCCAAGTGGAGGTGATGCAACACCTTTGGACTTGTTGTTTGACTCGGATTCCGCTGCCGCGTCAGATTGTTTCATCGATATCTCAATGCTCCGGAAAAATTTGAAGGTGAATCCAATTGGGTTGGAAAGAGCACAAAATCTACTTTCCAAGAAAAAAGAATCATCCAATTCGGAGTCCGTATGAAAAAGTTCTTGGCGTTTTGAGTCAGGTATGTCTATGCAGTCCGAATCTGAATCCAAAACGTGAGAGACTTGGACTCTATCTTCTGTTGGCCGAAAAGTGACGTGAGAGGACTTTTTGAACAGAACCTAAACTTCTTCTTTTTCCCTTATCTTCATATGTGGATTGTACAAATGTCCCATACACTTGCAATTAGACAAAACACAAAAGTGTGTGAAGTATTGTTGTTCTGGATAACATAAATAGATTATTGAATAGTTTGCACTAGAAATCACCTAATAAATATGCATGTATGCAATATTTTTGGTCGTATCCAAGGTAGTCATGTCCTCATCATCTTTTTTTGGCCTTTCCTCTTTTTTCTAACATGGGACAATGCTCTAATAATGAAGGTCATCACACTTTTATTTACTTTACAACTCAAAAATTACAACTCGATACTAGAACGAAATATGACTCTATATGAATGCCTTCGGCGGTGTACCGGGATCTACAATGGCTCAAGAGTGACATGTATGAAAGAATTATGAACGGTGGCTTTGCCACAAATACGATGTCAACTACATGATCATGCAAAGCAATACGACAATGATGAAGCATGTCATAATAAACGGAATGGTGGAAAGTTGCATGGCAATATATCTCGGAATGGCTATGGAAATGCCATAATAGGTAGGTATGGTGGCTGTTTTGAGGAAGGTATATGGTGGGTGTATGGTACCGGCGAAAGTTGCGCGGTACTAGAGAGGCTAGCAATGGTGGAAGGGTGAGAGTGCGTATAATCCATGGACTCAGCATTAGTCATAAAGAACTCACATACTTATTGCAAAAGTCTATTAGCTATCGAAACAAAGTACTACGCGCATGCTCCTAGGGGGATAGATTGGTAGGAAAATACCATCGCTCGTCCCCGACCGCCACTCATAAGGAAGACAATCGAAAAAATATCTCATGCTCCAACTTCGTTACATAACGATTCACCATACGTGCATGCTACGGGACTCACAAGCTTTTTAACACAAGTATTTCTCAAATTCACAACTGCTCACTAGCATGACTCTAATATCACCATCTTCATATTTCAAAACAATCATAAGGAATCAAACTTCTCATAGTATTCAATGCACTTTATATGAAAGTTTTTATTATATCCCTCTTGAATGCCCATCATATTAGGACTAAATTCATAACCTAAGCAAATTACCATGCTGTTTAGAGACTCTCAAAATGATATAAGTGAAGCATGAGAGTTCAACAATTTCTTCAAAATAAAACTACTGCCGTGCTCTAAAAGGATATAAGTGAAGCACTAGAGCAAATGACAAACTACTCCAAAAGATATAAGTGAAGATCATTGAGTAGTCGAATAATTATGTAACTATGTGAAGGCTCTCTAACTTTTAAGAATTTCATATCTTAATATTTTATTCAAACAGCAAGCAAAACAAAATAAAATGACATTTCAAGGATAACACATATCATGTGAAGAAGCAAAAACTTAGGTTCAACCAAAATTGACCGATCATTGTTGAAGAAGAAAGGTGGGATGCAACCGGGGCATCCCCAAGCTTAGATGCTTGAGACTTATTGAAATATTAATTAGGGATGCCTTGGGCATCCCCAAGCTTGAGCTTTTGTGTCCCCTTAATTCCTTTCATATCGCGGTTTCCCTAAATCTTAAAAACTTCATCCACAGAAAACTCAACAAGAACTCGTGAGATAAGTTAGTATAAATCAACGCATAAACCTTATCATTCTCTACTGTAGCAAATCACTAAAATTATTATTTGACATTGCATACTAAATGCCTGTGCATATTTAATAGTCCTATCCTGAAATAGAATCATTAAACAAGCAAACATATGCAAACATAACAACAATCTGTCTAAACAGAACAGTCTGTAAAGAATGCAAGAGGAATCATACTTCCCTAACTCCAAAAATTCTGAAAAATTACCAGACTGTAGATAATTTGTTGCTTCTCATTGTGTAAACATTTCAAGATTTTACCATGTTCGGACTATTCACAAATATTCAAAACATAACAGGAAACTTTCTGTTTTTAAACAGCAACATATGGACTTGCAAAATAAGCATGGTAAAGGCTATATTTGACCTTTTATTGAACTAAAAGATGCAAAAAATTACTCTAAATAACAGGAAGCAAATATTAATAAAATAAAATGATGCTCCAAGCAAAACACATATCATGTGGTGAAAAAAATATAGCTCAAGTAAGGTTACCGATGAACGAAGACGAAAGAGGGGATGCCATCCGGGGCATCCCCAAGCTTAGGCTCTTGGTTGTCCTTGAATATTACCTTGGGGTGCCTTGGGCATCCCCAAGCTTAGGCTCTTGCCACTGTACCCTATCATTTCTACAATTTATATCAAGCAATATAAGCCATAGAAACTAAAAAACAAGCAAAGTATGCATCGAAAATAGAATCTGTCAAAAACAGAAGAGTCTGTAAAGATCTGAATTGATTTAATACTTATGTAACTCCAAAAATTATGAAAAATGGGGACAACAGAGGCAATTTGTATATCAATATAGTGTAGAATTTTTCGATGCTCCAGTGATTTTTAACAATTCTGTGACTGGGCGTAAAAGTTTCTGTTTTTGGACAGTATTGAATCAACTATCATCCATACTATCCCAAAGGCTTTACTTGGCACTTTATTGAAAAAAGTTGTAAAACATGATTACTACAGTAGCTTAATCATGTGAACACACAAAAACAGTAGGGGTAAATATTGGGTTGTCTCCCAACAAGCGCTTTTTTAATGCCTTTCTAGCTAGGCATGATGATTTCAATGATGCTCGCATAAAAGTAAAGAATTGAAACATAAAGAGAGCATCATGAAGCATATGAATACCACATTTAAGTGTAACCCACCTCCTATGCATAGGGATTTTGTGAGCAAACAACTTATGTGAGCAAGAATCAACTAGCATAGGAAGGTAAAGCAAGCAAAACTTCAAGATTTTAAACACATGGAGAGGAAACTTGATATTATTGCAATATGTAGAAGCATAAGTTCCTCCCTCATAATAATTTTCAGTAGCTTCATGAATGAATTTTTTAGGCAAACGACACATATGGGATCACGTGGATCCCTTCTCTACCGTTTGGCAGGGAAGAGGGGTGCACAAAGAGCAGATCTAATGATCGACACGAGCGATTTTTACCCAGGTTCCGGCCACTGAGAAGCATAAACCCTAGTCCTACTTGTAGTCTATATTGAGTGTTCTTGAGCTTCGGCTCGCTGCTACGCATGCAAACTGGGCCGAAAAGTCCAAAAGTTTCCCTGTATCGCCTTGGGCCTCCTTTTATACCAAAGGGGCGTCCACAGCGGCGTACAGGCACACATGAGGTGTAAAGTAGCTACAACGTGCATGCTTATCACTGGCGTCTTAGGACAAACACATTAAATGCGCTGCTTACATGCCCTCTAACTTTATCGGGGACGGAAATGGAGCCCGTCCCGTCCGCCGCCGCCTCACCCCGTCTTGACACGCATGCAAGATAACGAGGCATGCAATGCCAAGCTGATTGGCTAGCCACTGCATTGGAGCGGTGGTAGGATCTTCACAAAGATATGCGTGCCGCCACGCAGGCGCTTGCCAGGTTAGGAGGCTAGTTGCTGCGCTGGAGTAGCGGTAGGGTGGCGAAACCTTGCCGTGTGTGAGCCTTGCCACGACCTTGCAATCGTCCCTGGCAAGAGCCTTGCCGGGGCCTCCGTCTTCTGGTCTTCACAAAGATCTGCATGCCACCAGTCTTCACAAAGAACTGCATGCCACCACACAGGCGCCCTTGGATCTTGGTCTTGACATTGTCGATGGTGTCAGAGCTCTCAACCTCAAGGGTGGTGGTCTTGTCAGTGCTTCGCAAGCCGTCCCGGCAAGGATCTTGCCGGGGCCTCGCAAACCATCCCGGCAAGGATCTTGCCGAGGGCTCATCTTGTCATCTGTTCTCTGATTACTGGCTCAGATGCCGTCTTGGCCGTCTTGTATTCTGCCTCCAGCTACCCCCGTCAAGCCTTGTTGGAGGCGTGGCTGCAACTACCCGTGCAAAAGTAAGGGGTACGAAAGGGTCCAAACTTTAGTACACCGATAGGAGCCCCCGGGCCTGGGGATACACGAGTGTGAAGCATCGCTGGGCCAGGCCCAAACAGTGCACGGGCACGCATGGCAGGATTTAACTGCTGTAATCATCTCGTCTGTTGTGCTTCCCCATGATCTACATTGAGTGCACGACGTGGGGCACGTGTGCGGAACGGTCGCAGCACGCCTGCAAAAATGCCTTCACATCAAACAGTAAAGAGGTAGCCCCTGACTTCCCCATAAAAAGAGGAATCCGTAGGGGCGCTGCTCATTTACCCTCTGCCCATTTGTAGCGACCAGACCTCAAACAGTCTGATCTCTGTGCATCAGTGTCATCCCTGGATCGGTAATGCTGACACGCATAGTACTTGAAGGATTTATAACAGAGTAGCAATCACACACTTATTATATCGAATGTCTCCAAAGAGAACTTATTACAATAAATATGGCTTAATGCCATCTAATACGATAACGACGGAAGGCTTGGAAGATAAAGTGAGTCCATCGACTCCAACGGCGTCACTGAGTGAAAGACCATGACCTAAGGCTCCTTACTCGTCGTCTGAAAAGTCTGCAACATGATACGTTGCAGCCCGAAAATGGGTCAGCACATGGAATATGGTGGCAATGTAACATAAGAGAGTAATGAACAGAATAAAGCTATCACTATATGCATATATGGCTGGTGGAGGCTGTATGGTTAATATGTTTTGCGAAAAGCCAATTTTTCCCTACAACAAAGGAATATATTTTATTTAACTACAAAGTTGTTTGAAAACATTGAGAATGGTAAACCCCATCTCAATCCCAATTAAAAGTAAGTAATAACCCAACAAAATTAATCTTATAATAGAGTGATGAGATGCACATGATAATCCAAGAACTAGATACTCAAGATGTCCATAACCGGGGACAAAGCTAACCATGATTAGTTTATACACTCTGCAGAGGTTTGTGCGCTTTTCCCCACAAGACTCGATCTCCACTGTTTGATTTCTCGCACTACATGATGTTTGAGAAATGGATGACCGAGACACAGTCTTTCCGAAGAGGTCCCCTTAACCGATAGATAGGCCTGTACACCTACAATCCCCTACATCTGCTAGCCCATCATGGAAAGGTTTCCCACAACTTACTCAACTATGCCAGAGCCCATAATGGCATGTGGCTGCACACGGAAGTTTCTAGCATGAATAATCTTATGATCCCTTTGAGCCTGGGTGGTAGTCCATAGGAAAATCACACGGTACCCCGGGATTTCCAAAAATACAGGCAACACTGGATTCCCTTTGAGCCGAGCAACCCAGTTGGCCAATGAATCCCGCAAGCTTTGTTGGGGCATCTTTCTCAAGGTGCTCACCAAGGCGGCGTACAGGAACCCCGGCCTCAACCTCACCAACGTGTTTGACAGCTTGCCAGAGGATGCAGACCGCAAGGCGCTTGAAGAGCTCGTCTCTCCCATCGTCGCCGTGGTTGACCAAGTCAAGAGGGTGGAAGGCCAGTGCCGGGACTAGACGCTTCACTTTTCCTTGCCGCCAAGAACTCGTACCCAAGATAATTTATCTTAAGTTAGAACTGCGGCAACCATTGATGTAATATAACTTGTTGTGCTTTGTATGAACACATGTTATCTTCCTTGTCTGATTTCTCACTGTATGGTATATACCCTACGCTTTATTGGAAAAGGCTTGGCGGTGTGCGCACCCTTGCTGCGAGCGCCTTGAGGAATGGATCCTTAGCAGCCCGCCGGGGGTACCGCTGCCGGCAAGACACCTTGCCGTTCTCAGTGCAGCCACTCAAACTATTGAGCGGACTCGAAACAGAGCAAGGGCACAACCAATTATGACAAGGTTCCTTCACGTGCAGGTTTTCCATACAAGAACAAACATTGTTCAAGAAAAATAACATCATATTTAAAAGAAATACACTCAAGGTTTCACAACTTAGCTTTTTGTTGTTGTACTCTTCCCCGCAAGATGCCACTTCGAACATCGCTTGTTGGTGTCCATAATCTCTATCCCCCTCGGCAAACTTGTATGCGAGGGAACCTTCTGTCCTTTGAGAAAAAGAGAGAAGAGAAAATAGGAACATGGAACCTTGAGGGTTCATCAGTACTTGCTGGGAACAAACATAGTACAATATTCTGGGAAAGCATGCATATATATAATCATGGAAATCAACAACAACTGTACGTACTTAAACTTATTCAACTGCGCACAGGGTCTGCGCCTGGCTCTGTACATAGGGTTATATGCCTTGCCTGCAAGGCTAATACAAAAAGGGGTTGCCGGGGGACCCGACAACCATGCCTTATGGGTAAAACTTGCGAAGATGTTCGATATTCCAGGAGTTGCTCGTATTACCCAATAAGGGCCTTCCCACTTTGGCGTCAACTTGTTGGAATTCTTGGCCGACTGAACGCGCCAAAGAACAAGGTCGCCTTCCTCAAGGCTTCGGGCGTGAACCTTGCGGCTATGGTAGCGGCGCAAGGCTTGCTGGTAGTGCGCAGCTCGCACAGCAGCCTGAAGACGATCTTCCTCAAGGAGCGTAGCATCATCTTGTTGCAACTGCTCTTTGAAAGTCCTAGTTATCGACTAGAGGGGGGGGGGGTGAATAGGCGATTTTTATTGAAGTCTTCAAAACATGGAAGTTTCGAAGACAAACAATAGAAATGACCCTATTGATATGCAGCGGAAGGTAAACTAAAGTAAGCAAGCCATTGTCAAGTATGCAATGAAGTGAAAGCACGAAGACTAATAGCAGTTAGGTAGTAAGGATCAGGATGGAAGATGATATAAAGCCAAACAATGATAGTAGTCAAACAGTGAAGACAAATAGGTAAAGGAAACAGGCAATGACTTCACGAAGACAAACTCTAAGTAAAGAAAGGGAGAGGATAGAACTAGTCACTTGTTGAGGACACAGGATTTGTTGGACCAGTTCCAGTTGCTGTGACAACTGTACGTCTGGTTGGGGAGACTGAGATTCAACTCAGAAGACCGCATCTTCACCTTATTCCCCTTGATCTAAGGACACCCAGTCCTCGCCCAATTACTCTGGTAAGTCTTCAAGGTAGACTTACAAACCTTCACAGACTTCGTTCACCGGCAATCCACAATGACTCTTGGATGCTCAGAATGTGACGCCTAACCGGCTGGAGGATTCACAGTCCTCAAGTGTAACAAGTCTTCAGGTCATGCAGACAGAAAGACTTCAGTGATGCCTAACACTCTTAAGCTCTGGGTGTTTGGGCTTTGTCCTCGCAAGGATTTCTCTCTCTCAAAAGCTTTGGAGGCGGGTTGCTCTCAAACGACAAAAGCTGTGCACTAACTCTGAGCAGCCAACCAATTTATGGTGTAGGGGGTGGGCTATTTATAGCCACTAGGCAACCCGACCTGATTTGTCCGAAATGACCCTGGGTCACTAAGGAACTGACACGTGTTCCAACGGTCAGATTTCAAACACACACGCCAACTTTACTTGAGCTACAAGCAAAGCTGACTCATCCAGCTCTGGATAAGATTTGCTCTCATTGTCTTCGCTCGAAGACATAGGATTTTGGTTAAGCATCCCTTCAGTCACTCTGACTTTGTTCACTTGGACCCCATTTAACAGTATGGTAGTTCCTATGACTCAACAAATAAGAAAAGGAAACAACGAAACAACTAAGTCTTCGCACTCCATAGTCTTCACTCAATGTCTTCTCATGTCATAGTCTTCAATGTGAATATCTTCATATATCACCATTGTCTTCAATGTCTTCATACATTTTTAGGGGTCGTCTTCGGTAGGTAAACCGAATCAATGAGGGACTACTACCTGTGTTATCCTGCAATTCTCACAAACACATTAGTCCCTCAACCAGGTTTGTCGTCAATACTCCAAAACCAACTAGGGGTGGCATTAGATGCACTTACAATCTCCCCCTTTTTGGTGATTGATGACAAACTGGTTGAAGTTTTCAACGGGGATAAAGTACGTGAAATTGTAAAGGATAAAGGTATTGTCTTCATAAGTGGCAAAGGCTCCCCCTGAAGATGTGCATATAAGTAATTTGCTTTTGGAATGCAAATGCACATGGCAGGTTGTACTTGTGGAGATCCTCTTCAACTTATGACGACAATTCGTCATGCAAGATTTGATATAACAAAGATAATGACATGCATAAAGAAGAATGGACGTCTGCAAGATGACCTAAGTGCGGAAGTTATCATCGCACATGCGGAATTTATCATTGGATCACAGAATAGCAGAAAACATAACATACAACCATCAAGTTTAAGTGTTACAACTCAAAGAACCAAATGTATCAAAAACAAGAGTTGTAAACACTAGGCAAAAATATAAAGCAACCACCCATATGGACCCGCTTGAAGACTATCAACTCATATGCTTCTCCCCCTTTTGTCAGTAAGGACCAAAAAGGTTTGAAGACATAGAGCTTCTACTCGTTCCCAGAAGGAGTAGGAGAAGACGCAGAGTCGGCGTTGGGGTTTGGCGGTGCAGACGAACTTGGTGCAGTGTCGATACACGCTGAAGTCCTGGGTGTTGAAGTAGCATCATCTTCATCATTGATCACTCTGGCATTCACGGTTGCAGCGGAGGAAGAATAGTCAGAGTCTTCAAGAGATGGAGTTCGACGCAGGACATCATTCCTTGGGGGAGTGGTGTCAAACTTGAATCTTTCAGTGAAGCCATCGTCTTGAAGATCTGCTTCAGCACTGAGCAATGTCAAACTCTTCCATGATCGCTGAGGGAGTCCTGGATTAGGGGGTATCCGGACAGCCGGACTATAACCTTTGGCCGGACTGTTCGACTATGAAGATACAAGATTGAAGACTTCGTCCCGTGTCCGGATGGGACTCTCCTTGGCGTGGAAGGCAAGCTTGTCAATACGAATATGTAGATCTGCTTCCTTGTAACCAACTCTGTGTAACCCTAGCCCCCTCCGGTGTCTATATAAACCGGAGGGTTTAGTCCGTAGGACACAACAACAACAATCATACCATAGGCTAGCTTCTAGGGTTTAGCCTCTCTGATCTCGTGGTAGATAAACTCTTGTACTATCCATATCATCAATATTAATCAAGCAGGAGTAGGGTTTTACCTCCATCGAGAGGGCCCGAACCTGGGTAAAAACATCGTGTCCCTTGTCTCCTGTTACCATCCGCCTAGACGCACAGTTCGGGACCCCCTACCCGAGATCCGCCGGTTTTGACACCGACATTGGTGCTTTCATTGAGAGTTCCATTGTGACGTCACCATAGGGAAGGATGTCTCGTCTCGTCCTTAAAGACGACATTACCGCCGGAGGGGCCTTGGCTGTCGGTCAAACTCTCCGGCTAGGCGGTTTTGTCATGACCGCTTGTTCGGCCGCTGCAACAATGATGACTTCTCGGGTCATCGAAAACGGCCTCTACGTCAACTCGGAACTTTCCGAGCAGATGGATCCAATGGATCTCTCTTCCCTGCACATGCTCTTGGATCGCATCACCGCCTTGGGAGTCGCTACGGACTATGATCAGATTGGGCTTAAACCCGATCAATGGGAGATTAACTCTCCACCTGTCACCCATCATATTGCGGTAGTAGAGGAACAATGCGGCGACTCTTCCTCTGTCTTGAGGACTAATTATGTCCAGATTCCCGAGCTCTCCGATCCGAACACCCATTTACGGGAGGAAACCACCCAAGCCCTGAACCTAGAGTCAGGCAGCGGGCCAGACTTATCGGGCAACATCCCGGAACCCGAACTTCCAAGATTGGAAACTCCTCGGCCCCTGGGTCTCGGATCGGGTGAGGTTTCGGATTCAATTCCACCCACCCACCCAAACATAAGTGATCTTTCCCACATCAGGCACGAGCCCCAGGAAACAGTACATCATTGTTGGGCCAGTTTCCTCCGTGTAATGAACAAGGTTAAGGACTGTCGCGAGGAAGACGCAATCTCATTCTTCTGCAATAATTGCACGGACAAGGGAATCCTTAACGCCATAAGTCACCGTGAAATTACACGCTTTGCCGACTTGGCGTCCATAGTACGAAAGTACTATGCGATGGAAAGCGCCTGGAAAACCGAAACAAAATTTTGGGACAATCCGGCGCCAAATACGAACCCAGTCTGAAATAAAAGGGTGCATTATCACAAGACACCTTGGTTAACTACCAAAAAGCAAAAACCCTCTACATGGCATGGAACCGTACTAGAGGGATGGCTCAATGGACCCTGCAAAATTCATAGTACAGAGGGCGCCATACCAACACATAGCCTTAGAGCATGTTGGATACTCCGGCAGGTAGCCAAAAGTGGCGAGGATCTTCTCATCCCAGAAGCCACAGAGCACCATCCCAGGGATAACAATACGGTATTAACAGTCTTTGAGACCTTTGCATCAAATAATCGGCGCAAGTGAGCACTCCGCAACCTTGCCGAAATCTGCCACGTAGCAGCAATAAATACATGGAGTGACACGGCTATTACCTTCAATGCTAGTGACGAACCCAAATTCCGAACAGCCCGGGCACCAGCCGCACTGGTCCTCAGTCCAATTGTGGACGGCTTTCGACTCACAAAAGTACTCATGGACGGCGGCAGTGGATTAAACCTCACCTACGAGGAAACTCTCTAGAAAATGGCAATAGACTGGAACCGCATTGAGCAAAGCAGCACAACCTTCAGGGGAATCATCCCCAGTCAGGAAGCACGCTGTGCTGGGAAAATCACACTAGATGTGGTATTCGGAACGCCGGAGAACTATAGGTCTGAAGAAATTACATTCCAAGTGGCCCCGTTCAGTAGTGGATACCACGCCCTTTTAGGGCGGGAGGCATTCAAAATCTTCCAAGCCATACCCCATTATGGGTACATGAATCTTAAAATGCCTAGGCCCAACGGAATCATCACTCTCGCTAGTGATCCGGACACATGCCTTCGAGCCGAAAACAAAATAGCTGCATTGGCCCTCGAGGCATTATCCAAAGCCCTCGCGTTTTAGGAATTAACCGCGCTACGCTCCACAGTGGACAGGGACGATGTGATACTCGACAAAAGATCCAAGTCCACCTCTTTTAGACCAGCGGATGAGATAGTCAAATTCCAAGTCCACCCAACGGACGCTACGAAAACAGCCTCCATCGGGACACAGTTAAACCCCGCCGTGGACGCCGCACTACGAGAGTTCCTGCGCGAGAATTGGGACATATTCGCCTGACATCCTTCAGATATGCCAGCAATCCCATGCAGGCTGGCCGAACACAGCCTTAGTATCCTAAAAGGATTCAAGCCGGTCAAGCAAACTCTTTGGCGTTTCTCTGAACCCAAGAGACAAGCTATGGGAGAGGAACTAGCCAAGTTATTAGAGGCCGGATTCATCAGAGAAATAAAACATCCGAACTGGCTAGCAAACCTGGTGATGGTACCAAAGAAGGACAAATCCTGACGCCTATGCATCAATTTCAAGGACCTCAACAAGGCCCGCCCAAAGGATCCCTTCCCACTCCCCCGCATCGATCAAATTATCGATGATACCGCAGGACACGATTCATTGTGTTTCCTCGACGCATACTCCGGCTACCACCAAATTAAGATGGCAGAGCCCGACCAAGCCACAATGGCATTCATCACACCATATGGCCCTTTCTATTTCAACACAATGCCTTTTGGGCTCAAAAATGCCGGTTCAACATATCAGCGCATGATTCAGACATGCCTGGAGATACAAATCGACAAAATAGTCGAGGCATACGTAGATGATGCGGTCGTCGAAACCAAACACGTCGACTCTCTAATAGACGACTTGAGGCTCACATTTGACAACCTCCGAGCATACGACATTAAGTTAAATCCGGAAAAATGTACCGGCCGGAAAGCTCCTGGGCTTCATTGTCTCCAGTAGAGGAATTGAAGCAAATCCATCCAAGATCCAAGCTCTATCACAGTTCGCTATCCAAACGGACCTCAAACAAATCCAGAAATTAACTGGATGCATGGCGACTCTAAGCTGCTTTATCTCCCGCTTAGGAGAAAAGGCATTACCCCTGTATCGCCTCCTTCGGCGCACCGAACACTTCGAGTGGACAGATGCTGCCACAGCTGGATTGGAAGAAATAAAAGCCATATTAGCAACCAACCCAATCCTGGCCGCACCTAACATCGGCGAACCAATGCTGCTATACATAGCGGCGACTAATCAAGTCGTAAGCACAATGCTCGTCGTCGAACGAGAAGCGGACGGACATAAATTTCCCCTTCAAAAGCCAGTATATTATGTATCCACTGTCCTCACTCCATGCAAATCACGGTACCCGCATTATCAAAAGTTAGCATACGCGGTATTCATGGCATCCTGGAAATTACGACACTACTTTCAGGAGTGTTCAATTACAGTGGCCTCGGAAGTACCACTCAACGATATAATAAACAACCGCGACGCCATAGGCCGGATTGCCAAATGGGCCATTGAGCTCCTCCCGTTCGACATAACATATAAACCTCGGCGAGCCATTAAGCCGCAGGTGTTGTCCGATTTCGTTGCCGAATGGACAGAAGCCGAACTCCCTAAAGAGTACGGCGCATACTCCAATTGGATTATGCACTTCGACGGCTCTAAAATGTTGGCCGGTCTAGGGGCTGGCGTCCTCCTGACGTCTCCCACCGGAGACATAGTCCAGTATGTACTCCAAATACTGTACACGGACTCCAACAATGCAGCCGAATATGAGGCCCTATTACATGGTCTCCGAATGGTAGTTTCCATGGGCATTCGATGCCTAGAGGTGCGTGGGGACTCGAACCTCACAATATCCCAAATAAATGGAGACTTCGACGCCAAGGATCCAAAAATGGCGGCCTATCGCAACACCGTCCTCAGGATGTCAGTTCGGTTCGAGGGGCTCGAATTCCACCATGTGGCTTGGGAAAACAATCAAGCGGCGGATATCCTCGCCCGCATCGGCACAAAACACGACGCTGTCCCACCCAACATCTTCTTGGAAAGGCTGTTTAAGCCATCCGTAGCATGGGAAGGGGACATCGGTAACAACAGTCCGGACCCGGCCACAATGCCCGATATCGAACACTCTGACATAATCGGAGGCTCTGCCACCGAAATAACACCTTCAGCCCACGTAATAATGGCCATCATCGCCCAACAGAACCATTCCTGGGCTACCTAACTAGGCAGGAACTTCCCGAGGACCAAAATGAGGCACGCTGTATAGTGCGGCGGTCTAAAGCCTACAGGGTCCATGAGGGAGAGCTTTATAAGAAAAGCACTACCGGAGTCCTTCAAAGGTGCATCTCCGAAGAGGAAGGGCGGAAACTTCTGGCAGAAATTCATGCCGGACTCAGCGGCCACCACGCCGCAGCCCGGGCCCTTGTAAGCAAGGCCTTCCGTACATGTTTTTATTGGCCGACGGCCCGGGCAGATGCACAGGACCTGGTCCAACGCTGCGCCAGTTGCCAGCTTTTTGCAAACCAAAGCCATATGCCACCCACTGCCCTCCAAACAATCCCCATTACCTGGCCCTTCGCGGTCTGGGGGCTTGATATGGTTGGACCCCTTAAAGGGGGAACACATAAGAAAAAATACTTACCGGTCATGGTGGATAAATTCACCAAATGGATAGAGGCCAAACCCGTTAAAACGGCCAAATCCGGACCGGTGATAGACTTCATATCCGGGGTTGTACACCGTTATGGCGTCCCCCACAGCATCATAACAGACAACGACACAAACTTCACGGCCGATGAGGTAAAACTCCGGTGCGGCAATATGGGCATCAAGCTCAACTATGCTTCTGTCTATCACCCGCAAACTAACGGTCAAGTCGACCGAGCAAATGGTCTTATCATTAGCGGCATCAAACCCAGATTAGTGCGGTCCTTAAAGGAATCTAACACACACTGGGTAGAGGAGCTCGACTCCGTACTCTGGGGGCTGCGGACCACGCCGAATCGCACCACCGGATGCACACCCTTCTTTATTGTGTACGGCGCAGAGGCGGTTCTGCCCTGCGACATAATCCATGACTCACCTAGGGTGTGCATGTACGAAGAAAGAGAAGCCGAGCTCGATCGGCAGGACAGTCTGGACACCTTGGAGGAGGAGCGCGACGTGGCAAAAGCATGTTCCGCATTTTATCAGCAACAGGCTCGAGGATACCAAAGCAGAGAAGTACGGGCCAAAACTTATAACGTTGGCGAACTAGTTCTACGCCTGCCGGAGAAGAAAAAGACCAAGCTCAAGCCCAAATGGGAAGGTCCCTTCATTATTGACCAAGTTCTGACCGGTGGAGCGTACCGTCTGAGGGATACATCTGATAACCGACTTGAGCCAAACCCATGGAACGCAGCCAGGCTCCGAAGATTCTACGCCTAGTGCCGGACTCTAAGTTCGTCTCCTTCCTCTGTCCATTTTTTACATATACATTATCTGTCTTTTCTTTCTCTCTCTCCCCATCTTTCTTCTTTCTTGAGGCCCTTAAAAGCCAACTTGTTCCCTGCTTGCACATTATTGATGCGCTAACCGCACTCACTATACCTGGGGGCTTCTTACACAGAAGCTTAAATTATCTATCTGGGCTTCATGCCCAGCACAAGTGTTACTCTTCCACACGTACCTTTTCTTCGCCATTATATGCATCGATATGACTTAAGTTTTGGCCAAGCTGGGTTGCCTGGCTCTTGTATTTATGCCCTACATTCCCGTTAATTCGGCTAGGGCATAAGGGAAGCACCTCTGCGATTGTTACTGCTGGGTCAGCCGGATGTGTACCTCATACTGGGTGAAGCCAAAAGCTAGCGTTCTTAAGGGAATATTAGGTCGGTGAACAAAAGATGATTTTTACTTTTTATTTTTTATATGTGCCCCTAGATGTTTTTTCCTGCGTCCTTTTTCGGGGCATGCGTACCCAGGGAAAGGAACGCTTAACGAAACTATTCTCCCTGGAAAATGTTTCTTACTAACCATGTAATATAACATAACTAGTTGGGCACTTGTATGTTCAAGCACCAATGATCCCTACGCCTGGTTTCCACGCATGCCCCGGTTCTTATATAACCGAGAGGTTATTCGGAAACACTCCGGACTATCGGGTCCAGAGGTTGAAGCGAAAAGGTCCGCCATGACAAATGATTTACAATCCGGCTAGAAGGCATTTTACATGTCATTTCAAATACATAGTCACTTATACTTGCTAAATTCCTCTTCTATACCATCCAACAGGCTGTCTAGCCTACAATCCTATTAGGAATACTTTGCGGCTAATTCTACTGGCCCATACACTAAGCTAACGGGGATTTCCTTCCCATCGGGCCCCACAGGACCGACCTCGGCCATGTGGTTTGGGTCAGCCTTGGTATACCTCATCTTCACCATGGCCCAGGCTTCCCTGACACCTTGATGACAGGCTGATATCTTCCATAATCGGAAGCGCCGCCGCGCTCCCTTGAGCTTCTCCGCAAGCTCTCCAAAGCCTTCGGGCAGGGAGACGGAGGGCCACAAGGCCTGGGCAATACCTCGCATCACCTGCCGCACTTGTTCGTGCAGTTGTGAGAGCTCTAGTAGAAGATCACCTACCGACCCGGGCATCTCATCCGCGGGACGACCCGTCAGCATACCTACAGACATAACTCTGTTAGTTTGCTTCTTCGACGAACTCTTTTTAAAAATTTCGCTCAAGCACTTACTAAATATGCCGCGTCGAAGCCGCTTATTCTCCTTCACGGAGTCCGACAGCTGGGCACGAACATCCTTTAGTTCCACGCTCAGCTGGGTATTGGCATCCTGGAGATTGATTTTCTCCTGCCTAACTTTTGTAAGCACGCGCTCGCCAACCTTTAGCCGGCGTAGGAGATGTTGCTTATCCGGATTCACTCCGACGTCATCTGCAATATTTATTGTCAGATTTGCACCTACGCCGCACTCTATATGGTACATATCATTCTAAAAAATATTACCAGAGGAGGCCTCCTCGGACTCCTTCGCTGTGGCAGCTGCGGCCCGTAGCTGGGCCTTGCACTCTTCAAGCTCATGAGACAATTGGGTATTCTTCTCTGTAAGAACCTGCATAATAGATGATCCTTAAATCAATTATCCTAACTGTTTCAAGTCTCAGGGGCTACTGCTATATGTAATCATCAAATTTTCTTACCCGTATATCCTTTACATACTGGTCCGTGGCTCTGGCTAGACCATTTTGAGCAACACGGATATACGCGTCTCCTGAGTTGAAGGCATCAAACGCCTCCTGGGAGAAACAAGCGTCACGGAGTACGGCTTGGCGACGCCTGTGGTTCATGGCGCTCTCCACTTCGGAATTTGTGACGGATATTTTATCCGCATCCTCTGTCGGAGGAGCATCCAGCGTGTGCCTCGTGTTCGCTTTCGCTTCCGCGTCCGGCCCTGGAGCCCGACTGTTTGAGGCGTGATTGGCGACCTCTCCAAATATAGTCCGGCGAGCGTTCTTCTTTCTAGAAAGCACGGGCGTTATTATGTCTTTAAAGACGACACCATGGAGTGAGGTGTTGCATCATACCTCTGCGCCAGCGTCTTAGTCCGGACCGCTTTCCTTTTTAGCCTGCCCGGCCTCAGAGCCCCTTGTTGGCTAGTCGCCGCGGGCTCGGCATGGCGTCCCAAGGGCCTTCCCTATAAAACAGCGTTGGTATACGGTAAGTGAAGTGTGTAAAGGAGAATCCTTTTCAAAAGGTTGGGACTTTGGTCTCATTCACCTGCGAAGCTGGGAGTAGCCCAGGGTAGTCGGCCGTAATGGCCACCAAGGCGTCATCACTGCTTAATTGGTAGAATACCCTGTCGATAAGCTCCACGGATATGTCCGGGTCCTCTTTGAAGACCGGCTCGAGGGACCGCTCAGGATCCTCTGGTTGTGGAGGTGGGCTGTTGATCTCCCTTACAGCCTTGCGCAGCTCCTGCGATGAATTTGCAAGGTAAAACATTTAATTGTGGGAATATGGAACGGATGGGCGTAACAAGTGGCGACCTACCCAGCTCGGAGGATTGTACATGGAAAATCCATCCTGTGGCTTGATGCGGAGGAATTCTTCCTCCTCCCCCTTGTACAAACTGGACAAGATTTTCGCTAGGGCAGCGGTCGAATCCGGCCCCTTGCGACAGCAGCGGGTGGCGTCATCTTCCCCGTTGAAATCCCACATAGGGTGGCCTCGATATTGAAGCGGCTGCACCCCCCGCATAATGCATATTGCCATAACCTCGATTATGGTCAGTCCTGATTGGGCCAATACCTTTATCCGGCCCATCAGGTAAAGAACGTCTCTATCATCTTCCTCCTGAGGGCTCCTTGGTCACCAGCTCAGGCGCTTCTTCAAAGGAGCGTTGTCAAACTCGGGAAGGCCGGTCCGAATAGGATCCGAAAGAGGGACGTCCTCTATATAAAACCACTCTGAAGGCCAGTCTTCGGACGCCTTCTTCGGTGTTCCGGATAGGTATCCGGTCCCGGCGATGCGCCATACTTCGGCGCCGCCCACTTGATATATTGACCCCCTCTGTGAACGGGGCACAAGGCAGAACAACTTCTTCCATAGTGCGAAATGAGCTTCGCAGCCCAAGAACAGCTCGCAAAGGGCTACGTAACCCGCGATATGCAGTATGGAGCCAGGGGTGAGGTTATGCAGCTGGAGGCCGTAGAACTCCAGGAGCCCGCGGAGAAACGGATGGATTGGAAATCCGAGTCCCCTTATCAAATATGGGACAAGGCATACCCGCTCTCCCTTAGAGGGGTTGGGAAAGCTCTCCGCCTGCTCCCCGCCATTATAGGTGACGAGCCCGGCTCGAACCGGGACCATATACGCTGGGGGGAGAAATCCCTGGGTCTGAAGCTTCACTAATTGGCTGTGTGGGACGGAACACCTCTCCCAATCTCTGGGCTTGGGGCTGTGGGAGCGAGAAGAGGATCTGCGCTGGCCGGCCATGCTAGGACGGATTTTTTCAGGCGTGCTCCGATGAATGCTCGATGAGGGAGGATGGTGTGGTTTGGATCTGAGAATCCTCGTCTCTTTAAATATACAATTCATTCACACAGCTAGGGTGGTAAATGTAAAAACGCCCTGGCTTCTCACATTCTCTTGACACATGGAAGATGGCCATTATTAGGAGCAGGAGCCAAGAAACGCAACATTTACGAGAAGTCGGACACTATTTAATAGGAGCTCAGGGTTTGAAGAAGAACCCGCCTTGCAATGCCGAAGACAATCTGCGCGTCGGACTCATCGTTATTGAAGCCTGGTTCGGGGGCTACTGAGGGAGTCTTGGATTAGGGGGTATCCGGACAGCCGGACTATAACCTTTGGTCTGACTGTTGGACTATGAAGATACAAGATTGAAGACTTCGTCCCATGTCCGGATGGGACTCTCCTTGGCATGGAAGGCAAGCTTGGCAATACGGATATGTAGATCTCCTTCCTTGTAACCGACTCTGTGTAACCCTAGCCCCCTCCGGTGTCTATATAAACCGGAGGGTTTAGTCCGTAGGACACAACAACAACAATCATACCATAGGCTAGCTTCTAGGGTTTAGCCTCTCTGATCTCGTGGTAGATCAACTCTTGTACTACCCATATCATCAATATTAATCAAGCAGGAGTAGGGTTTTACCTCCATCGAGAGGGCCCGAACCTGGGTAAAAGCATCGTGTCCCTTGTCTCCTGTTACCATCCGCCTAGACGCACAGTTCGGGACCCCCTACCCGAGATCTGCCGGTTTTGACACCGACAATCGCCGACAGGTCTCGTGGGTAACAAAAGCATTCTTGGTGGCAAGATTGCAAATGCGATTGACATCCACCAAGAGGCTTTGCATCTGTCGCTTAAGCCATAAGTGATGCTTGTCTTGTTTCTGATGCAGTGCCACAAGAAGTTCTCGGTCATTCAGAACACGAGAGCGCTTCCGAGGCCTTTGGGTGATGGTGCTCTCAGTAGCTTCAGTCTGTGCACGGTGAGGTAAGCGAGTATTGCCAGCCAATGGATAGACACGAGTGACTACTTGGACTCCTTCAATGGGTTGCGAGAAGCTTTGGTGATCAGCATTTTGAAGACTGACAGGCTCCTTGGCAGGCTCTGGGTATATGGCTTCAACTGACATATCAACCTCTGGCAGAAAGATCAGATGGTTGCGAGCAGAGGGCTGATAGTTGACAGCTGAGTGTAGCTGACAAGTGATGCTCTCGAAAGCATTTCGGTGAAGCTGACAACCAGTTTCATATAGTTCTCCTGGAGTGGGCAGGCCGGTAAGCTCAATGATGTCAAAGGCTTTGGCTTCATGATGGACATTGCCTGTCATCCACTCAAGGACCCAAGTCTTCGGATCCCTGTTGTAGCCGCGAATGTGGAGGGTAGCATAAAATTGAAGCAGAAGCTCTTCATTCCAATGCTCCTTGTCAGTCACAAAGTTGAGCAAACCCGCATCACGAAAGCAGTCAAGGGCTTCTTCAAGGCATGGCAGTCTAGCAATGGCCTCAATGTCAAGACGCATATGAGGGAAGATGCGCCCTTGATCATAAAGAACACATGAATAAAAGCTGCGCTGCTGATAGCTCCAAAACCGATCAGATGAGATCCTTGCCTTAGAGTAGGGGTTCTTGGCGCTATCGAAGAAGGTGTTGTGCGCTATGAAGACATTTGCATTGAAGGACCCTGGCGAAGTGGCAGTACCTGGAAACCTGGGCAGTCTTGGCTTTGGCTTCTGAACCTGAGGCCTGTGCTCGACGTGGTAATCAAATTGAGGACCAACAGCAGGTGGAGGAACCAGAAGAGGCCATTTGACAGTGATTAACTGGCCATAGTTGTATGCTTGCTCGATAGTATGTGGCCTTGGAGGCAGAACAGGAGCAGTGGCATTGACTTCAGGCTGCTGATTGGCGTCAAGTGCAGCATTGGCTTCAGGTGCTATCACTTCAAGCACCACAATGACTTCAGGCGCCACATTAGCTTCAGCCATGACAATGTCATTGGCTTCAGTGTTGGTGTTGGTGGCCGCCTCAGTATGTGTAACCTCCACTTCATGAGCTGGAGGGTCGGACACGTTCTCCTCGAGAACAACTTGGTTGGCAGGGGGTGTGGCAACATGTGCTTCTCTTGGTTCTTCTTCTTCTTCTTTGTCATCGGCTGATGCAGCCGGAATATCTTCAGCCGCTTTGGCGTCAGACTCTGGGATGTTCACAGTAGGAGAGGCTTCAGGAAACACTTGGCGTGAAACAGATTGGCACTCGTCCCCTTCTGGAACACTTGACAGATTGACTTGAGGCCTTGGTCCTTTACGAAGCCTGCGAAACGCTGGTGACGCTTGTGGAGATGGAGCTGGTTGAGCCTCAAAGTCTTCATCGTCAACCACCGGAGTGGTGACCTGTGTTGGCGGAGTAACTGGTGTTTCTTCATCATGTGGGGATTCTTGAGGGTGATCAGCCCATGAGTCATCCTAAGCAATTGGCGTCAATGGACAACCAATGCTGATGAGTTCGCCGTTCGTGAGAACAGGCGATGATACCACATTATGCTCGATCTGAGGAAGGACTTCATCATATTCAACATTGTCATGGTGACCAATGTCTTCAGCTGCGGTGGGGTCAACAGCTGGAATATCTTCAGCTTCACGATCCTCTGTGGAAGCAGGCTCATGAACTATCAGACGTCATTCTTGGTGTGCAGAATCAGGACGAGCAACCGAAATTGGCTCGACGACATGGGGCTCTGTAGGAGCAGCCCGATCTTTCTTGGTCTTGCACTTCTTGGTGGGTGGAGCAGCATCAGAGGTGTTCTTGGTCTTGCGCTTCCTGGCCTTAGCTTCAGCTGCCTTTGTCTTCTGAAGTTCTGAAGCCATTGTGGGGACCTTAGGCTTCACGCCTGTCATGCTGGCAGGGAAGACAATGCGAGGCTCTTCCCGCCTTGATGGTTCAGTTTGGTCCATAGATGGCTTCTTCTTCTTGGTAGCCATCCTGGGGTCGATGCCTGGACGCCCAAGAGCCTTGCGCTTTTCAGCTTCATTGTAAGCTTGAATGCACTTAGCAGCAAGAATCTTCATGCGCTCACGAGAACCTTTAGCTACTTCACGTCTTTTGTGAAATGCCTCCTTGAGATCATGCAGCATGACCTTGAAGTTCTGGACATCCTTCACACTGAGCCTGGCCATATGCTTCTTGAACTGAGCCTTTTTCAAAATCAATCTTGTGCTTCAGCTCAACAATCTTCTGAGCAAGAGCTAGCTCAGGAGCAATGGCGCCGTGAAAGGAGACACTGAGGCCAATTGGAAGTTGCAGATCATCAAAGCTGAGATTGGGGGTGTCAAACCACTCATCAATGAAGTTGTTGATGACTGCCACGTCAAAGAGAGGCAAGTCATTGAAGATTTCTGCTTCTTGCCTGCTCTTTATCAATTGCTCAAGAGCGTCATCAGCAAGATCGTCGTCACTCGACAGATCAATGGCTTCATTCTCGTTTCTCAAAACGACAGCAGGAGTCAGAGCAGGACTGGAGGAGTGCATGGGCTTCTTCTTTTTCTTCTCGGTCTTGGAAACGCGAGAGAGATCTTCAGACTGCACACTTGGTGCGGGTGGAACAGTGGCTAAGGGCTTCACTCACGAAGCTTTTGGTGGAGTGGAAGTCTTCAAAGCCTTTGGTTTCTTCTGCTTCTTCGGCTTCGGTGGTGCAGGCACTTCATCAGAGTCAGCGTCATCTGCAGGTCGATCCACATCTACCCCTTGAACCCTTATATGAGCGATGAGACCTTCTAAGTCATAGAAGGGCCCAACGAGATTTGGTTCAGCTTCGCGTGTGCCATTAGCACGAGGCGCAGAGGGGCCTGGGTTGAAGTCTAATCCACATGACTTCTTGTTTTCTTTGGCAGAGTTCTTAGCAAACTGAAAATTTCGTTTGAATAGATTGTCACCTCGACACCATAGCAAAGACGATGTGTCGACATCAGCTGGTTGTGGACCACGGACCATGCAAGGATAGAAGCCTTGCTCAATGGCTTCAGCTCTAGACCTGGGTGGAACATTTTTGTACAAAATGTCCCCCATGGTCGCTTGATGGCATTCTTCTCAGCATACTCCTGGGTCACGAACCTGTACTTGTACCATTGTTCTGCCCAATATCTTCAAATCCATTGGATTTGGGTTTTTCTCTGATTGTAGTCCTCCTCTGGATCAGTCTTGTACAGCTCATAGAGGTCAGGAGGAAAATCTCTTGAGGTGTTCCCACGATGCTGTCTGCCACCCTTCCTAGCTGATTTCTCTTTTGCCATGAAGTTTAAACTGAAAGGCTTCAATACAGTCAAAGGCTTCCGTCTGCTGGTCAGACAGGAATTGGCTTCGGGAGAATTGATGTGATGTTGTAAGAATTCTGCAAATGAATGCATACTATGAGAACCAAGGGATTCTCCCACAGACTTGTACCTGTGACAGCATTAGAGATGCGAGGGAAGGGGAAGAGGTCATATGCATTCTCAAAAGATTTTGAAGATAAATCAGTTTAGAAGACATTGACCTCATAGTGCGAAGACATTCACTTATATATTGAGAGTCGGTTCCAGATTTGTACGAATCCAAGAATAAGTACAAGTGAGGAATCTAACTATGTGTGAAGCATAAGTGAATATACTAGGCATTGTATGAGATGCGAACATGATAGATCCAATTTTTGTGGAGGCAGGAACCACTTTTGGCAAAAAGGATGAATCTATAGGATCAAAAAGATGGTAAAAAGAGGGTTTTTATTTACCGCATGATGAACTACTAGACGAAGAAGAAGTGGAGGCTGAGCAGTTTGATCTTTCGTGCCCTAACTTGGCGACGGAGGACACCTACGGCGGCGGCGGAGAAGACGATGTCCGCGGCTGGCGTGAAGACGGCGTCGGAGAAGTCGCGGCAGCTAAGCGCTTCATCGCCGGCGTCGTCGAGAGCTAGCGGTGGCGCTAGGGTTTGGTGAGGTGGAGAGGTGGAAGAAAGATTTTGACAGCGATTGGAATTGCATTTATAAGGGAAGGGACGACACATCGCAATTACGCAGGTGCCCCTAGCGGTTCACATCTGAGGGACACATGGTGAACATGCAACATACTAGGAGTTGTTCCACGTTCCCACGCCCGCCTGGACTGTCGGATGGTCGTTCCGGCTTCTCCGGGTTTCAGGCAATTAGAATAGAGCATTTAAAACAGGTTTAATGTTTGTCTCTGTATCTTCTGCTAACAAGGACGTAGAGAAGACATTCGACAGTTTCAACAGAATGCATATGATTTGGATAGATAGAGTTTGAGGTAGAAAGCATAGAGAGATTAGGGTCTGATCACATTCACTTAGTTAAAAAGATTCAAAAGAGAAGACATAGCTATAAGTGAATGCTGTAGAGCACAGAACACTAATATATATCAGAATACAACCAAATCAACATAGTGAAGATAATCATGAAGACAAGTTTAAGTTGAAGACAAACAAATGTGAAGACATTGCAAATGTAACGCCATGAGAAAAACACTTCAATCGGAAGAATTCGGTGGTGGCGTTACCCACCGTATAGGAAGTATTAGACCCAGACACGGCACACAATTATCGTGGCGCTCCGAAGTCAAATTCACATTAATGTATTCACACTCAGAATGTATATCTTCATCGATTGAAGATATACTCTACTTCGTGTGTTGCACATTTAAGTCATCAACATTGCATAAGTGTTAGGATGTGTGCCTAATCACAGGACATTTGAGGATTCCAAGATATTTAGCTCACACTGCAACTTGCAAAACCTTTTCTCATCCAAGGGCTTTGTGAAGATATCTACCAGTTGCTCTTCAGTGTTGACGTGTATGATATCAATATCTTCCTTCATGGCATGATCTCTGAGAAAGTGATGACGAATTTCAATGTGCTTTGTATTCGAGTGTTGAGCTGGGTTGTTGGCAATCTTGATGGCGCTTTCGTTGTCGCAGTAGAGTGGTACTTGTTTCATATGGATGCCATAGTCTTTGAGAGTTTGCTTCATCCATAGAAGCTGAGCGCAGCAAGATCCAACAACAATGTATTCTGATTCATCAGTGGAGAGTGATACACAGTTCTGCTTCTTTGAAAACCAACAGGCAAGTGATTGTCCCAGAAAGTGACATGTGCCTGATGTAGACTTGCGATCCACCTTGTCACCAGCATAATCAGCATCCGAGAATCCAACCAGATCAAACCTTGAGCCCTTTGGATACCATAATCCTAATGTTGGGGTGTAAGCCAAATATCGAAGAATTCGCTTCACAGCTAAGTGATGTGATTCCTTTGGTGCCGCTTGGAATCGAGCACACATGCAAACACTAAGCATAATATCTGGCCTAGATGCACATAGATAAAGTAAAGGACCAATCATGGAGCGGTATACCTTTTGATCAAACTCTTTACCATTGACCCATATGACTTTTTGTTGGCATTGGCGTCATATAACCTTTGCAGTCTTGCATTCCGAACTTCTTCAGGCAATCGTTGAGGTATTTCTCTTAAGATATAAAGATGTCATTTATTTGCTAACGAATTTGAAGACCAAGGAAGAACTCCAGCTCACCCATCATGGACATCTGATATTGCTCTTGCATCATGTGTCCAAACTCATCACTGTATTTCTGGTTGGTGCAGCCGAAGATAATGTCATCCACATATATTTGGCACACAAACAGTTCACCATCATATGTCTTCGTGAAGAGTGTGGGATCCAGGGAACCAGGTTTGAAGCCTTTGCTCTTCAGGAAGTCTTTGAGCGTGTCATACCAAGCGCGGGGAGCTTGTTTGAGGCGATACAGTGCTTTGTTTAGCTTGTACACCATATCAGGATGTTTTGGATCTTCAAAACCAGGAGGTTGTGCAACATACACTTCTTCTTCAATCTTGCCGTTAAGAAATGCACTCTTCACATCCATTTGATATAGCAAGATGTTGTGATGGTTAGCATAGGCTAGCAGTATGCGAATAGCTTCAAGCCTAGCCACAGGAGCAAATGTTTCATCGAAGTCAATCCCTTCAACTTGAGTATATCCTTGAGCAACAAGACGAGCCTTGTTGCTGACGACTTGATCATGCTCATCTTGCTTGTTGCGATATATCCATTTTGTGCCTATTATGTTGTGCTTGCGAGGGTCAGGATGCTTGACCAGTTCCCAGACATTGTTCAGTTTGAACTGTTGAAGCTCTTCTTGCATAGCTTGAATCCATTCAGGTTCCATAAAGGCTTCAGCAACTTTCTTGGGCTCAAATATTGAGACAAATGTAAAGTGCCCACAGAAATTTGCTAGCTGTGTTGTTCTTGAACGAGTGAGTGGACCAGGCACATTTATGCTATCAATTATCTTCTCAATTTGTACTTCATTTGCAACACGCGAATGAACTGGACGAAGATTTTGCTCTTGCTGATCATTGTCATCATTGGGAGGATTGTCTTTGGGCTGAGCATTGTCTTCAGGTTGATTAGGTGCAGAAATGATAAGTTCCTCTTCAGGTTGTGCTTCAGACGGCATGATTTCACCAGTTCCCATTAGCTTGATAGATTCACTGGGTGGAACTTCATCCAGCACATTTGGCAGATGCTCTCTTTGCGATCCTTTGGTCTCATCGAACCGCACATCCACAGTTTAAACAACTTTATAGAGAAAGAGGTTGAAGACTCTATAGGAGTGCGAGTCCTTTCCGTAACGAGCATAAAACCTTCATGTGCTTTCGGTGCAAATTTTAATTTGTGATGTCGATCCTTGATCCAGCACCTGGCACCAAATACTCTGAAGTAACTGACATTTGGCTTCTTGCTAGTGAGGAGTCATAGGATGTTTTCTTCAGAAGCTTGTGAATATAAACACGGTTGATGACATGGCATGCAGTATCAATAGCTTCAGGCCAGAATTTTCTTGGTGTCTTGTATTCATCGAGCATCGTTCGAGCCATCTCAATGAGGGTTCTGTTACTGCGCTCCATGATGCCATTCTGCTGAGGTGTGTACGGAGCTGAGAACTCATGAGTGATTCCCATTGTATCTAGATAAAGATCAAGCCCGATGTTCTTGAACTCAGTGCCGTTGTCACTTTTGATATGCTTGATCTTGACGCCATAGTTGTTCATGGTGCGATTGGTGAAGCGTCTGAAGACATCATGCACTTCAGTCTTGTAGAGAATTATGTGAACCCATGTATATCTTGAATAATCATCAACAATGACGAAGCCATAGAGAAAAGCAGTTGTAGTGAGAGTAGAGTAGTGAGTAGGGCCAAATAAGTCCATGTGAAGCAGCTCGAAGGGTTGAGATGTCGTCATGATTGTCTTCGAGGGATGGTTGGCCCTAGTCATCTTTCCAGCTTCGCAGGCACCACACAAGTGATCCTTCTTAAACTTGACGCCCTCGATGCCTATGACATGCTTCTTCTTTGCGAGAGTGTGTTAGTTCCTCATGCCAGGATGCCCTAGCCTCTAATGCCAGAGCCAGCACTCTGAAGCTTTTGCAAGAAGACATACGGCAAGCTGTGGCCCTGCTGAGAAATCTACCATGTATAGATCATCTTTCCAGTACCCTTCAAAGACTAGAGACTTGTCAGATTCCATAAGTACAAGACAACGGTATTTTCCAATATCATAATCATGTTCAAGTCACAAAGCATTGAGACAAACATTAAGTTGAAACCAAGGGATTCAACAAGCATCACTTTATCCATGTGCTGATCCTTTGAGATTGCAACTCTACCTAGACCCAATACCTTGCTTTTACCAGTGTCAGCAAATGTGATGTGACTCTTATCAGATGGACGTAAAGTTGAGTCCATAAGAAGACTTCGATCACCAGTCATATGATTAGTGCATCCGCTGTCCATAATCCATTCTGAAGCATGAGGTGTCATACCCTACAGTACAGTCAGGGGGATAGGCCTCACCAAGAGATGTGTGAAGCATAAACATTTGACAGGCAAGAGGATTATCGAAGCTCAGATCAAGATTAGGACTGATAGGATGTATGGCAAACGATTCAGGAACAAAATACATAGTAAGACAATTTGGGCATTTGATCTTGCGCCCTACAAGATGTTTTAGGTCCCCAGCAATAGCGTCAGACGCCTTTGATTTCCGACTGGAGACCTTTCCCTGCAAAAGAAAGTTAATTCCTCTTAACCACCCACATCTTCAGGGGTGGCTTAGAAGCAATGAGTCTAAGTGCAGCATCTGAGAACTTTGGCTTTGGAGCCCTAGCAAATAGCCTTACAGGAGATGAATGATACTCATATGAATAAGAAGAAAAGTTCTTAGTTCTATGAACATAGCGGTTTGAAGACACACGCTCATGAAAGTGCTAGTTATCGACTAGAGGGGGGGTGAATAGGCGATTTTTATGAAAGTCTTCAAAACATGGAAGTTTCAAAGACAAACAATAGAAATGACCCTATTAATATGCAGCGGAAGATAAAATACACTAAGGAAGCCATAGTCAAGTATGCAATAAAGTGAGAGTACGAAGACTAATAGCAGCTAGGTAGTAAGGATCAGGATGGAAGATGGTATGAAGACAAACAACGATAGTAGTCAAACAGTGAAGACAAATAGGTAAAGCAAACAGGCAATGACTTCACGAAGACAAACTCTAAGTAAAGAGAGGGAGAGGATAGAACCAGTCACTTGTTGAGGACACATGATTTGTTGGACCAGTTCCAGTTGCTGTGACAACTGTACGTTTGGTTGGGGAGGCTGAGATTCAACTCAGAAGACCGCGTCTTCACCTTATTCCCCTTGAGCTAAGGACACCCAGTCCTCGCCCAATTACTCTGGTAAGTCTTCAAGGTAGACTTCCAAACCTTCACGGACTTCGTTCACCGACGATCCACAATGACTCTTGGATGCTCAGAACGCGACGCCTAACCGGCTGGAGGATTCACAGTCCTCAAGTGTAACAAGTCTTCAGGTCACTCAGACAGAAAGACTTCAGTGATGCCTAACACTCTTTGGCTCTAGGTGTTTGGGCTTTGTCGTCGCAAGGATTTCTCTCTCTCAAAAGCTTTGGAGGTGGGTTGGTCTCAAACGACAAAAGCCGTGTACTAACTCTGAGCAGCAATCAATTTATGGTGTAGGGGGTGGGCTATTTATAGCCACTAGGCAACCCGACCTGATATGTCCGAAATGACCCTGGGTCACTAAGGAACTGACACATGTTCCAATGGTCATATTTTAAACACACACGGCAACTTTACTTGGGCTACAAGCAAAGCTGACTCATCCAACTCTGGATAAGATTTGCTCTCATTGTCTTCGCTCGAAGACATAGGATTTGGGTTGAGCATCACTTCAGTCACTCTGACTTTGTTCACTTGGACCCCACCTAACAGTACGGTGGCTCCTATGACTGAACAAAGAAGAAAAGGAAACAACAAAACATCTAAGTCTTCGCGCTCCATAGTCTTCACTCAATGTCTTCTCATGTCATAGTATTCAACGTGAATATCTTCATATACCACCTTTGTCTTCCATGTCTTCATACATTTTTAGGGGTCATCTCTGGTAGGTAAAGAGAATCAATAAGGGACTACTACCTGCGTTATCCTGCAATTCTCACAAACACATTAGTCCCTCAACCAGGTTTGCCTTCAATACTCCAAAACCAACTAGGGGTGGCAGTAGATGCACTTACAGCTCATATTCATAAGTCTGAGTATGGTTTCCCTGCAAAACATTGGCGTTAGGGTGACTCAGGTGAGTCCTCTGTCTGTATGAAGCCTTAGGACCATATGAAGCCTTAGGCCTGGGGTTTGTCTTCTTCCCAGGTGGTGTCATGATGACATTCACTCAAAGATTCTCAAGACAGCTTTTGGGAACCCAGATCCTCTTCATAGGTGGCCCATTCTTGCAGTTAGTTCCAATATACCTGGCAAACACTTCACCATTCTGATTCTTAAACAGTTTATAGTTTGCATCAAAGGATTCATCAATGATAATAGTGTTAGCACAGGTAAAGCCAGATAAGGTGGATGGGTCCACTGAAGGTCCCTTTGCAGCAACCCATATGGTTTTGGGATACTGCTCAGGCTTCCAGTAGGAACCATCAACATTCATTTTCCTCTCGAACCCAACACCCTTTTTCCTAGGGTTTCGGTTCAGAATATGCTTTTTGAGGACATCACACAGTGTCTGGTGCCCTTTCAGACTTTTGTACATCCCTGTTTCAAGCAATGTCTTCAACCTAGCATTTTCATCAGCAATAGTAGTGGTATCCTCAGTAGAGGGGTTAGTTACCACATCAGTAGTTGAAGACAATGCAACAGTAGCAGCAGTAGAACATTCAGCAACAGAGGTAGCGTTGTCACGCTCAAGGCATTTTAGACATGGTGTTTCAAATCGATACTGAGCGGGACTGATCTGTTGAGCGCGAAGTGACTCATTCTCTTTTTGAAGATCTTCATGAGCCGCTCTCAATTTCTCAAGCTCTTGCTTCCTTTGAAGATAATCATAGGAGAGCTTTTCATGAGTGGTTGAGAGCGTTTCATGACGACTTTCAAGTTCTTGGTACTTAGCATAAAGATTTTTTATGTCTTCAACTAAGGACTGTGAACGGGTCATTTCCGCGTCCAACAGGTCATCGCTTTTGTCTAACAGTTTTTGAGTATGTTCCATAGCTTTTTGTTGTTCAGTAGCAATTTTAGCAAGTGTTTTATAGCTGGGTTTGGATTCACAACTAGATTCATCTTCACTTGATGTTTGAAAGTAAGCATCGCGTGATTTTACCTATTCACCACATGCCATGAAGCAGTAGGTGGGAGCAGAGTCGTCCTTGTCATTAGCTTCAGCGTTGGTGAGGGAGTCATTGTTTTAGTGTTGAAGATGGACTTGGCAACGTAGGCTGTGGCTAGAGCCAGACTTGCAACGCCGGGGTCGGACTCCTCCTCTGACTCCACCTCCGCCTCCTCAGAAGCAGACTCCTCCTCTGAATTCATCTCCTTGCCAACAAAAGCACGAGCCTTTCCAGATGAGCTCTTCTTATGAGATGAAGACTTGGACGAGGACTTGGAAGAAGACTTTGAAGACTTCTTCTTCTTCTTGTCATCAGAATCATATTCCTTGCTCTTCTTCTTCTTCTTCTTCTCACTGTCCCACTGTGGACACTCAGAGATATAGTGTCCAGGTTTCTTGCACTTGTGACATGTTCTCTTCTTGTAGTCATTAGTGGAAGCTTCATCATTTCTTGAGCTGGGTCGTGAAGACTTTCTGAAGCCCTTCTTCTTAGTTAACTTCTGGAACTTCTTCACAAGCATAGCAAGTTCCTTTCCAATGTCTCCAGGATCATCAGAACTGCAGTTAGATTCTTCTTCAGATGAGGAAACAGCTTTTGCCTTCAAAGCGCGAGTTCGGCCATAGTTGGGACCATAGATATCTCTTTTCTCAGATAGCTAGAACTCATGTGTGTTGAGCCTCTCAAGTATATCAGACGGATCGAGTGTCTTGAAGTCAGGGCGTTCTTGTATCATGAGGGCAAGAGTGTCAAAGGAGCTATCAAGTGATCTCAGTAGTGTCTTGACGATTTCATGCTTGGTAATCTCAGTAGCGCCGAGCGCACGAAGTTCATTTGTGATGTCAGTGAGGTGATCAAACGTGAGCTGGACATTTTCATTGTCATTTCTCTTGAAGCGGTGGAAGAGATTGCGAAGAACACAGATCCTTTGATCTCTCTGGGATGACACACCTTCGTTGACCTTGGATAGCCAGTCCCAGACTAGCTTCGACGTTTCCAGAGCACTCACACGGCCATACGGTCCTTTGGTCAGATGACCACGGATGATGTTCTTGGCAGTTGAATCCAGTTGAATGAACTTCTTGACATCAGCAGGAGGGACACGTTCACCAGTTTTGGGAACGGCATTCTTGACGACATACCAGAGGTCGACATCAATGGCTTCAAGATGCATGCGCATCTTATTCTTGCAGTAGGTATATTCAGTTCCATCGAAGATGGGGCAAGCAGTGGAGACTTTGATTATCCCTGCAGTCGACATAGCTAAAACTCTAGGTGGTTAAACTGAATCACACAGAACAAGGGAGTACCTTGCTCTGATACCAATTGAAAGTGCTAGTTATCGACTAGAGGGGGGGTGAATAGGCGATTTTTATGGAAGTCTTCAAAACATGGAAGTTTCGAAGACAAACAATAGAAATGACCATATTGATATGCAGCGGAAGGTAAACTACACTAAGCAAGCCATTGTCAAGTATGCAATGAAGTGAAAGCACGAAGACTAATAGTAGTTAGGTAGTAAGGATCAGGATGGAAGATGATATGAAGCCAAACAACAATAGTAGTCAAACAATGAAGACAAATAGGTAAAGCAAATAGGCAATGACTTCACGAAGACAAACTCTAAGTAAAGAAAGGGAGAGGATAGAACCAGTCACTTGTTGAGGACACAGGATTTGTTGGACCAGTTCCAATTGCTGTGACAACTGTACGTCTGGTTGGGGAGGCTGAGATTCAACTCAGAAGATCGCGTCTTCACCTTATTCCCCTTGAGCTAAGGACACCCAGTCCTCACCCAATTACTCTGGTAAGTCTTCAAGGTAGACTTCCAAACCTTCACAGACTTCGTTCACCAGCAATCCACAATGACTCTTGGATGCTCAGAACGCGACGCCTAACCGGCTGGAGGATTCACAGTCCTCAAGTGTAACAACTCTACAGGTCACGCGGACAGAAAGACTTCAGTGATGCCTAACACTCTTTGGCTCTGGGTGTTTGGGCTTTGTCCTCGCAAGGATTTCTCTCTCTCAAAAGCTTCAGAGGTGGGTTGCTCTCAAACGATAAAAGCCGTGCACTAACTCTGAGCAGCCAACCAATTTATGGTGTAGGGGGAGGGCTATTTATAGCCACTAGGCAACCCGACCTGATTTGTCCGAAATGACCCTGGGTCACTAAGGAACTGACACGTGTTCCAACGGTCAGATTTCAAACACACACGGTAACTTTACTTGAGCTACAAGCAAAGCTGACTCATCCAGCTCTGGATAAGATTTTCTCTCATTGTCTTTGCTCGAAGACATAGGATTTTGGTTGAGCATCACTTCAGTCACTCTGACTTTGTTCACTTGGACCCCACTTAACAGTACGGTGGTTCCTATAATAAAGAAGAAAAGGAAACAACGAAACAACTAAGTCTTCGCGCTCCATAGTCTTCACTCAATGTCTTCTCATGTCATAGTCTTCAATGTGAATATCTTCATATACCACCATTGTCTTCAATGTCTTCATACATCTTTAGGGGTCGTCTCCTGTAGGTAAACCGAATCAATGAGGGAATACTACCTGTGTTATCCTACAATTCTCACAAACACATTAGTCCCTCAACCAGGTTTGTCGTCAATACTCCAAAACCAACTAGGGGTGGCACTAGATGCACTTACACTCTTGCTCAAGCTCATCATAAGCGAGCACTCGAGGTGACCCGTATATGAGTTTTGTGGGGAGAACTGCTTCTGCCCCGTACACTAGGGAGAAGGGTGTCTGTCCAGTGTCTCGATTTGGTGTCATCCTGATTGACCAAAGAACTGCCGGCAACTCATCTATCTAGCGTCTTTCGCACTTGTGCAGCCTATCAAAAGTCCATTTTGAGGCCTCGTAGCACTTCAGCATTTGCCCTTTCTGCCTGGCCGTTGCTTCTCGGATGAGCAACAGAAGCAAAATAAATTTTGCTGCCAAGGTCTTGGAGATACTGCATGAAGGTGCAGCTTGTGAACTGTGTGCCGTTGTCGGTGATGACCCTGTTTGGCACACCAAAACGGCAAACTAGTCCTTTGAAGAACTTGACGGTTGATTGTGCTGTCACCTTTCTCACTGCTTCCACTTCTAGCCACTTTGTGAACTTGTCGATTGCGACGTATAAGTACTCAAAGCCCCCGACAACAGAGGGAAAGGGGCCCAGTATGTCGAGCCCCTAGAGCGAGGAAAGAGGGATTGCCTCAAGAGCTTGAGCTGGCTGATGGAGTTTCTTTGAATGGAACTGGCACGCTTCACACTTGGTTACTAGTGCAGTTGCATCCTCGAGAGTAGTGGGCCAAAAGAAACCTTGCCAGAATGCCTTGCTGGCAAGAGCCCTTGATCCTATGTGAGAGCCACATATGCCTCCATGTATCTCTGCCAACAGCTCCAGTCCATCCTCCCGAGGAAGGCACTTCAATTTCACGCCGTTTGGTCTTTTCCTGTACAAGACATCGTCCACAAACTGGTACATGTTAGACCGATGGGCTACTTTCTCCGCTTCTTCCTGTTCCTCCGGGAGCTCCCCTGTTTGTTGGAACTAAACGATGTGCTATGCTCATGCTGGTGCCTGAGGCTCGATGACAAGGACTAAAGGCATGTCTTCTGCCATGGGAGCAGTTGTCTCTACGGAAAGGGCTTGAGGCCCTGCCGGAGCCTGCCGCCCCCTGGCAAGCTTGGCGTCGTCCCCGACAACTTCCTTTCCGGCGGCTCTTGGGAGCTCAGTGGGAAAGTACTTGTCGGGGCTCAACTTCTTCGCTTATTCCGTCCTGCCGATGGTCCAACGGATGGCTGAGTTAGTTGGAGCACAGAAGTTCCTTGTTCCACAGGTAACTTGAGGGCAGCACGTTTTGATAGGTCGTCAGCAATGCTGTTCTCTGCTCGAGGAACATGCTCTGCTTGCAGACCGTCAAAATGCTCCTCCAATTTGCTCACTTCATCTACGTAAGCTTCCATAAACGGGCTCTGACAATCCTTGTTGACTTGCTTGACGACAAGCTGTGCATCACCTCTGACGATGAGCTTCCTAATTCCGAGGTTTGTCGCGATCCTGAGACCGGCAAGCAGCCCCTCATACTTTGCAGTGTCGTTTGTTGATCTCTCCTGGGGAAAGTGCATCTGGACTACGTACTTGAGGTGCTCTCTAGTGGGTGCGACAAGTAGCACACCAACACCAGCGCCTTGCAGCGAGAAAGCCCCATCAAAGTACATAATCCAATCACGGCTTGTTTCCTTGACGGGGAGAGTGGTTTCTTGAATCTCCTCGTCAGGCGTTGAGGTCCGTTCTGCAATGAACTTCGCCAAGGCTCTGCTCTGAATTGTCGAAGTGCTTTCAAACCTGAGACCAAAGCTTGATAGTTCCAACGCCCACTCCACAATCCTTCTGGTTGCATCTGGGTTGTGCAAGATCCGTTGCAATGGGAAGCGAGTGATGACGGTGATCTCATGCGCCTAAAAATAGTGGCGTAGCTTCCTCGAGGCCATAAGAAGGCCAAAGAGCAATTTCTGCACACCAGAGTATCTTGATCTAGCCCCCTGCAAGAGGGAGCTGACAAAATAAACGGGGTGTTGCACCATCTTGTTCTTCCGTGTCACTTCATTCGCTTGCGCAGATCCTGTCTCGCTGGCACCAGACTCTGTGGGGGGTCTTGCCTTGCTGGCACCGGACTCTGCCGGGGGTCTTGCCTTGGCGGCACCAGACCCTGCCAGTGAGAGCTCCGGCTCGTCATCCAATGGTCTTGCCACTGCTGCTGCTTCTTCATCAACTTCTCTCTGCGCCACTAGCACAACACTGACCACTTGATTCGTTACCGCTAGATATAGTAGCAATTGCTCTTGCAGTTTAGGCGCGACTAGTGTTGGCGTAGAGGAGAGGAACCTCTTCAAATCTTGCAGCGCTGCCTCTGCTTCTGGAGTCCATTTCATTAGGCCTGCCTTTTTCAAAATCTTGAAAAAGGGAAGGGCGCGCTCAACAGATTTGGAGACGAACCTACTTAAAACAGCAACGCAGCCAGCAAGCCGACGCACATCTTTGACTCGTCTTGGTGCTTCAATCTGCTCAATTGCCTTGATCTTGTCGGGGTTCGCCTCGATCCCACGCTGAGACACAAAGAACCCGAGAAGCCCTCCGAATGGGATGCCAAACACACACTTCTCAGGATTGAGCTTGAGATTGATCTCACAAATTTGTGAATGTTTCTTCTAAATCTTGCACAAGTGTCGCCTTGTCCTTGGTTTTGACCACTATGTCATCCATATTAGCTTCCATATTTCTATGTTGCTGGGGTTCAAAACCAGTCTGAACCGCTCTTGCGAATGTCGAGCCAATGCTTTTCAACCCGAAAGGCAATCGTATAAAACAATACGTACCACATGGGGTGATAAACGCGGTCTTCTCTTCATCTTCCTTCGTCATGAAGATTTGGTGGTATCCGGAGTAGGTGTCAAGAAATGACAACAAGTCACACCCAGAAGTGGAGTTCACAATCTGGTCAATGCGTGGCAAGGGGAAGGGATCCTTTGGACAAGCTTTATAGATATCTATATAATCAATGCACAACCTCCATTTTTCATTCGCCTTGCGCACCTCCACCAGATAGGCCAACCATGTTGGGTAGAGCGCTCCTCTGACCAAGCCTGCCGCTTCCAACTTCCTAATCTCTTTGATGATAAACTCTCGCCGCTCCAAAGCTTGCTTCCCGACCATCTGCTTGACGGGCCGAGCATGAGGACAGACATCAAGATGGCGCTCAATCACCTCCCTAGGAACGCCGGGGGATGTCAGATGCTTGCCTTGCAAACACATCGTCATTCGCCCGCAGGAAGGCAACGAGCGCGCTTTCCTATTTGCTGTCGAGGGTGGAGCTTATAGTGAAAGCTTTGCCCATGTCTTCCTCCTTGAAGGGCTCCTTCTTAGTCTCTGGTGGTGCTGCCCTGGATTTCTTGCTCTTGCCGATGGAGCTCTCTAGCACATCATTGATGGGGACGCAACACTCCGAGGAGGCGCGCTTGCCGGAGTGGGTGCAAGAGGTCTCGCCGATGCTCAAGGTCTTGCCGGTCTTCTTCCCCTCGGGAGATCCAGTGGCAGGAACAAGTGCCTTGGCGGCAAGTGCTACCACCGCCTCCCGGTAGAGTTGGTCGGCGCAGATGAGCGCGTCTTTCTTGTAGGAGCCGACAGTGATGATGCTCATCGGGTCGGGCATCTTCAGTGTGTTGTAGGCATAGTGTGATGCCGCCATAAACTTGGCCAGTGCTGGGCGGCCAAGGATCCCATTATACGGCAGCGGGATCTTGGCGACATAAAAACGATCTTCTTTGTCCTGTAGTTCAGCTCACCAACAAATATGACTGGTAGTGTGATCTTACCCTTGGGCTGGCTTCTCCCTGGATTGATCCCTTGAAACATGCCCGTCTCTTTGAGATCCCTTCAATTTGCAACCTCTTGATCACTTTGGGCGAGATCAGGTTCAAACCGGCCCCATCATCAACTAGCATTTTTGTCACCTTGAGGTTGCAAATTGTTGGTGAAACCAACAATGGCAAGCACCCGAGTGCGGTTGTGCGATCAGGGTGATCCTCGATGTAAAAAATGATAGGCGTGCTAGACCATTTTAGTGGCTCCTAGGCTTTGATCGATAGCTCTGTCGCATTAATCTCGCACGCCCAATGTTTAAGTTGGCGGTGAGAAGAATGTAATGAGGCACCTCCATCAATGCACATAGCCTCTGTAGCTTTTCGAAACTCATGCCCACCGGACTCGTCGTCCTCTTCATGGTCATCATCTCCCTCTTTCTTATCGCGGCCCCGAGCGGGCCACTCTTGTTGCTTCTCCTTGCCGCGGCGGCTCCTCGGCCACCACGCTTCTTGCCGGACCCCTCAGCACCATCCTGGTCCTTCTCCTTGTCTCGCCTCTCATACTCAGCTTTCTGCCTTTCTACAAGCTGCTCAACTTGTCGGCAGTTCTGGAGGTCATGGCCCTTGGTGCGGTGGATCTTGCAATATTGCTTGTCGGAGCCCTCTAGCTTGTCAGCAGCCGCCAAGGCCTGGCAGGCAGCACACCCGGCAACCTCCTTGCTGGGATCGTCAACCTTGGCCTTCTTGGTGGTGCTGGGGTTGCCGGATTCCTCGAAGGCAAGCACGGTCTTTCCCTTGCGCTTCCTGTTGCACCATCGGCCCTTCTTTGCCGGGGCGACGACGTCCTCATCTCCGGAGTCACTTCCCACGCCGGCATCTTCGTCGGGGTACTTCCTTCCTTCTTCAGCCCGAGCACATCTTTCGGTCGAAACATAAAGTTCGGCAACATCCCTAACTTTGTTCATTGCCAGCTCTTCACGCATCTTGCGGTTGCCCATGTTCTGATGAATTGCGCTGATGACAACGCAGGATGAACATCTGGAATGTTGTACTGCACACGGCTGAATCTCTATATGTATTTGTGTAAGGATTCACCATCTTTCTGGGGGATGAGATATAAATCACTTGCCTGGCCAGGAGCTTCGTGGCCTCCGGTAAAGGCGCCAACAAACTCGTGGCACAGATCCGACCAAGAAGAGATGGAATCTACTGGTAGGTGCATCAACCACGACCTGACGTTGGGCTTAAGCACCAACGAGAAGTAGTTGGCGAGCACCTTGCCGTCTCGAGCCCCGACAGATTGCATCCCAATGGTGTAAACACTCAGGAACTCGGACAGCTGAGTCTTGCCGTCGTATTTCTCAGGGATATCTGGTTTGAACGTGCGGGAAGTGGGCCACTGGAACCGCCGCAGCTCACGGGTGAAACCTGGACAACCCATGTCGTAAGGCAAGTCACCAGAATCCCCCGACACAGGCCTGTCAACAATGGGCCCTGTGCGCCTATCAGATTGATGGCGCGCTTCCCGCTGCCGCTCGATGGTAGTTCGAGCGTCTTCTTTGACCCGTTCCTGAAGAACTTGACGTTGGTTGCGGCGAGCTCGTGGATCGGACGATGCCGTTGATCCATCATCACGGGCATCAATCCCCGAGCTGGCGATCGTTGTTGTCATGGTGGAGGGGAGTGCACCGTGGTTGCAGCGCCTTTGACCCTTCCGCAGTCGGCAAGCGCCGGCTCGGTGGACCGGCGCCGTGAAGGACCTGCCTCCTAGTGCCCGTCTTTATTGGCGTGGCCAATAAGGCTCTGGATAGCAGCCCTCCACTCTTCTTGCTTCTTCGCAGTAGGAGGAAAATCGAGGAGTAGCTGCGCTTGCGCCAACGCTTCGGCTGGTGTAGGTGGCAGCAACAGGCACGAGGAACGGGGGTGCTCGGACTTCTAACCACGTTAGAAGGAGCCCCATCACGGTTCCGCATCCATGCGCTGTTTCCACCAGCATCTTGGCGCGCATGTCGGCCCTGTGAATCTCAAGAATGATGCTGAGGGCCCTTTCCATGGGGATGCTCGGGGTCGCCAACGTCGCGGCACGGCTCGTCTCGCACGACTTGGGAGGACCGCGGTGCATGCGCCGGCAGGGGCGTCTTGGAGGTCGCCTTCCCACCCTTGGAGGTCCCCCCACCACCTGTAGGCAACATGGCTCCGTCCTTGGATCCAGCGATGCGTGGGTCATCGTCGTGGCCGCGAACGATGCTGCTCGCCTGGCTTCGGTCGCCAAATGATCATGGGTGCTCGAGATCTTCACCTCCCCTAGCATCTACCCCATCGCCCGTTTGTGATGGCACAGGAAGATCGGCTGCAGACGAACTGATCGCCGTGATCGTCTTCTTCTTCGGAGACATGGTGATCAAGAAACTGATGCACTAACTGCTAGACCAGGTTTTCACAACCTAATCCCCCTACCTGGCACGCCAAGGACATTGGGGAAACGACAACTATGGGATGACGTGTATCCCATCTATGGTTTGGCAGGGAAGAGGGGTGCACAAAGAGGATATCTAACGATGAACAAGATGGATTTTTACCCAGGTTGGGCCGCTGAGAAGTGTAAAACCCTAGTTGTCGGTGTCAAAACCGGCGGATCTCGGGTAGGGGGTCCCGAACTGTGCGTCAAGGTCGGATGGTAACAGGAGACAGGGGACACTTTGTTTTACACAGGTTCGGGCCCTCTCGGTGGAGGTAAAACCCTACTCCTGCTAGATTAATATTGATGATATGGGTAGTACAAGAGTAGATCTACCACGAGATCAAGGAGGCTAAACCCTAGAAGCTAGCCTATGGTTTGATTGTGTATGAAGATGATTCTCCCCTACGGACTACAACCCTCCGGTTTATATAGACACCGGATAGGGTTAGGGTTACACAGAGTCGGTTACATTAGTAGGAGATCTTGAATATCCGCATGCCTAGCTTGCCTTCTACGCCAAGGAAAGAACCTTCCGGACACGGGACGGAGTCTTCAATCTTGTATCTTCATAGTCCTGGAGTCCGGCGGGAGATGTAGTCCGGCTATCCGAACACCCCCTAATCCAGGACTCCCTCAGTAGCCCCCGAACCAGGCTTCAATGATGATGAGTCCGGCGCACAGATTGTCTTCGGCATTGCAAGGCGGGTTCTCCTTCAAACTCTGTGTACCTGTAGGAATAATGTCCGATTTTTATGATGTAGCGCTCCTCGGCTTCCACGCCCAATGATGGATGTCTTCCATGTGTCAAAAGTATGCGAACAGCCGGGGCGTTTTTACATTCAAACCCCTGGCCGCATAAACGAGCCGCTTATTTGACGGGATGAGGATTCAGATCTAAATCACACTTCTCGCTTCCGCGAGTTATCATCAGAGCGCATCCAGCAAAGGCTCATTCCAGCATGGCCAGCCATCGCAGCTCCTCCTCTCGCCCTTCTAGTGATAAACCCGGAGAATGGGAGAGCTGCTCCATCCCTCACAGTGAGTTAGTGTCGCTTCAGGCCAAGGGATTTCTCCCTCAGTCCTGCATGGTCTCGGTCCGAGCCGGACTCGCCACCTATAATGGTGGAAAGCAAGCGGAGAACACCCCCAATCCTTCGAAAGGAGAGCGGGTATGCCTCGTCCCTTATCTAATAAGGGGACTGGGATTTCCGATTCACCCATTCCTCTGCGGGCTTCTGGAGTTCTATGGTCTCCAGCTGCATGATCTCACGCCCGCCTCTATATTACATACTGCGGGTTTCGTCGCTCTTTGCGAGCTATTTTTAGGCATCGAGGCTCATTTCGCGTTGTGGAAGAAGATATTCTGCCTGGTGCCCCGTTCTAAAGAGGGATCCATATATCAAGTGGGCGGAGCCAAAGTATGGCGCATCACCGGGATCGGATACTTGTCCGGAACCCCGAAGAAGGCATCCGAGGACTGGCCCTCAGAATGGTTTTACATAGATGACGTCCCGCTGCCAGACCCTGTCCGGATTGGCCTCCCTGAGTTCAACAATGCTCTACTGAAGAAACGCCTGAGCTGGCGCCCTCGGAGCCCTCAGAGAGAGAGAGAGTGACAGAGACGTCCTTTACTTAATGGGCCGGATTAGACTGCTGGCTCATTCCGGACTAACCATGATTAAGGTCATGGCCATATGCATTATGCGGGGGGTGCAGCCACTTCAATACAGAAGCCACCCCATGTGGGAGTTCAACGGAGAAGATGACGCCACCCGCCACGGCCTCAAGGGGCCGGACTCATCCGCCGCTCTAATAAAGATCTTATCCTCTTTGTACAAGGGAGAAGAGGAGGAGTTCCTCCGCGTCAACCCGCAGGGTGGATTTTCCATGTACAATCCCCCGAATTGGGTATGCAAACAATCGTGCCTTCCCGTTCATTTCATGTCCATGTGATCAAACACATAGTCTAACGACTTTAATGTAGGAACTGCGTCGGGATGTAAAAGATATAACCAGCCATCCTCCACAGCCCGAAGACCCCGAACGGTCCCTCGATCCGGACTCCGAAGAGGATCCAGACCTATCGGTGGAGCTCATAGACGGAGTGATTTACCAGCTAAGAAAGGACAATGCCCTGGTAGCTATCATAGCTGACTACCCTGGGCTAATTCCGGCCTCCAAGGTGACAAGCACCGGAGTTTTTATTCCCTTAGAAGGGATTCTTTCACGGATTCCGGTCGTTCTAACAATCAACCGTGCATTGCAGGGGAGATTCCCGAGGCGTGAGGCCGATCCTGCAACAGCTAGCCAACGAGGGGCCGCAGGGCCCCGTGGGGCAAAAAGGAATATAGTCCGGACTGAAACGCCGGAGCAATGGTATGGCGCACCCTTATTTTCCCTGGTGTTTTATTTCTTCAGGGTATATTAATATTCACGCTATCTTCAGGACAAAGAGACCCCGCCGGACTATATCCGGAGAGGTTGCCAATCGTGTTTCCACCAGCCAGGCTCCAACGCCCGGCCCGGAAACAGAGGCAAGCACAAGGCACGCACCGGACGCCCCTTCGTCAAAGGATGCGGACAGGCTGTCTGCCACCAATTCCGAGGTGGAGAGCGCTATGAACCACAGGCGTCGCCGGACAGTCCTTCGCGACGCTTGTTTCTCCCAGGAGGCTTTAGATGCCTTTAATTTGGGAGATGCGTACCTCCGTGCTGCTCAAGATGGTTTAACCAGAGCCACGGAGCAGTATGTGAAAGACATATGGGTAAGAAATTTTTTGGTAAATATAGACATACCAGTAGCCCCCGAGACTTGAAACAGTAAAAATAACTGATTTAAGGATCATATAACATGCAGTTTCTTACCGAGAAGAACACCGCTCTGTCCCAGGAGCTGGAGAGGTGCAAGTCCCAACTAGAGGCCGCACTTAAAGCGGCAGGGGAGTCTAAAGAGATCCCCTCAGGTAAACAATACAAGAAAAGATTAGTATTGTGCGGCTTTAAGTGCCAATCTGACAAATGGTATTGCAGACGACGCCGGACTCGATCCGGACAGGCAACAACTTCTACGCCAGTTGAAGGCTGGTGAGAACGTGCTGACAAGGGTGAGGCAGGAGAAGAACAATCTTCAAGATGCCAACACCAAATTGGACGTCGAACTAAAAGATGTTCGAGCCCAATTGTCGGACTCCATGAGGGAGAATCGTCGACTTCGACACGACATCTATAGTAAGTGCTTGAACGAACTCTCGAAAAAAGTTCGGCGAGGAAGCCGGTTAACAGCATTATGTCTGTAGGTATGCTGACAGGTCGTCCGGAAGAGGAGATGCCCGGTTCTACGGGTGACCTTCTTCCCGAACTTGCACACCTGCATGATAGAGTTCGGCAGGCGATGCAAGGCGTTGTTCGAGCATTATGGCCCTCCTACTCCATGCCCGAAGGTCTTGGAGAGCTTGCCGAGAAGCTGAAAGGAGTTCGGCGGCGCTTCCAATTGTGGAAGAAATCGGCCTGCCGGCAAGGCGCTAGGGAGGCCTGGGCCATGGTGAAGACGCGTTACACCAAGTCTGACCCGAACCACATGGCCGAGGTCGGACCTGTAGGGCCCGATGGGAAGGAGATCCCTGTAAGCTTAGTGTACGGCCAAGTAGAGTTGGCCGCAAAGTATTCCCAGCAGGACTGTAAATTAGACAGCCTGTTAGAAGGTATAGAGGAGGAATACAGTTAGGCACAATGACTGTGTAATTTAAAATTGACATATGTAATGCCTTCTAGCTGGATTGTAGATCGTTTGTCGTTGCCGACCTTTTCGCTTCGACCTCGGGACCTGACGGTCCGGAGTGTGTCCGAATACCATGATGGTTATAGAAGAACCAAGGTATGCATGGAGACCAGGCGTAGGGGTCATCAGTGCTGTATCAGACAAGTGCCCAACTAGTTATTTTATATTACATGGTTAGTAATAAACATCTTCCAGAGAGAATAGTTCCGTTAAGGGTTCCTTTCGTTGGGGTGGCGTGCCCTAAAGTGCACGTACGGACTGCAAATGCAGGAAATCGTCTGGGGGCATGTAAAAAATAAAAAGGATCATCTTTAGTTCACCGACTGAATATTCCCATAAGAACGCTAGCTTTCGGCTTCACCCAGTCTGAGGTACACATCCGGCTTATCTGGCAGTAACAATCGCAGAGGTGCTCCCTTTACCCCTAGCCGAACAATTGGGAACGTAGGGGTAAGCACAGGAGCCAGGCAACCCAGCTTGGCCAAAACTTAAGTCATATCGATGCATATAATGGTGAAGAAAAGGTGCATGCGGAAGTCTGACGCATGCGTTGGGTATGAAACCCATATAAGCAAGCTTCTGTTAAAGAAGCCCCCAGGTGTAAGAAGCGCGGGTTGCGCGTCACGTAGTGAGCCCGTGATGGATTAGAAGAAAAGAGGAGGAGACAAAGTAAAGAAAAAATGAATAAATGCAAATAATGGACAGAGGAAGGAGACAAACACAGAGTCCGGCGCTAAGCGTAGAATCTTCGGAGACGTGTCGCGTTCCATGGATTCGGCTCGAGTCGGTTATCCGACGCATCTCGCAGGCGGTACGCTCCACCGGTTAGGACTTGGTCGATTATGAATGGACCTTCCCATTTGGGCTTGAGTTTATTCTTTTGCTTGTCCGGCAGGCGTAGAACTAGTTCGCCAATATTATAACTTTTGGCCCGTACTTCTCTGCTTTGATATCTTCGGGCCTGCTGTTGATAAAACGCGGAACGGGCTTTAGCCACGTCTCGCTCCTCCTCCAGAGCGTCCAGGTTGTCCTGCCGATCGAGCTCGGCTTCTCTTTCTTCATACATGCGTACTCGAGGTGAGTCATGAATGATGTCGCAGGGCAGAACTGCCTCAGCCCCGTATACCATAAAAAATGGTGTGAATCCGGTGGTACGGTTGGGCGTGGTCCGCAGCCCCCAGAGTACGGAGTCGAGCTCCTCTACCCAGTGCATATTAGATTCCTTAAGGGACCGCACTAGTCTGGGTTTAATGCCGCTCATGATGAGACCATTTGCACGTTCCACCTGACCGTTAGTTTGTGGGTGATAGACAGAAGCGTAGTCGAGCTTGATGCCCATGTTTTTGCACCACAACTTTACCTCATCCAAAGAGAAGTTTGTGCCATTATCGGTGATGATACTGTGGGGGACACCATAACGGTGTACGACCCCGGATATGAAGTCTAACACAGGTCCGGATTCGGCCGTCTTGACAGGCTTGGCTTCTATCCATTTGGTGAATTTATCCACCATGACCAATAAGTATTTTTTCTTGTGGGTTCCACCTTTAAGGGGTCCCACCATGTCAAGCCCCCAGACCGCGAAAGGCCAAGTGATGGGGATAGTTCGGAGGGCGGTGGGTGGCATGTGGCTTTGGTTGGCAAAGAGCTGACAACCGACACATCGTTTTACTAGGTCATGAGCGTCTGCTCGGGCCGTCGGCCAATAGAAGCCTGTACGGAAAGCCTTACTTACAAGGGACCGAGCTGCAGCGTGGTGGCCACCGAGTCCGGCGTGAATTTCGGCCAATAGACTCCGCCCTTCCTCTTCGGAGATACACCTTTGAAGGACTCCTGTAGTACTTTTCCTGTATAGCTCTCCCTCGTGGACTTTATAGGTTTAGACCGCCGCACTATGCAGCGTGCCTCGTTGTTGTCCTCAGGGAGTCCCTGCCTGGTAAGGTAGGCTAGGAATGGTTCTGTCCACGGGGCGATGACCGCCATTATTTCGTGGGCTGACTGTGTAATTTCGGTGGCAGGGCCGCCGATTATGTCTGGTTGTTCGGCGTCGGGTTGTGCGGTTAGGTCCGGGCTGTTGTCCGAAGGTTCCCCCTCCCATGTCACGGATGGTTTGAATAATCTTTCTACGAAGATGTTGGGGGGAACCGCATCTCGCTTTGCTCCGATGCGTGCCAGGACATCTACTGCTTGATTATTTTCTCGGGCGATGTGGTGGAACTCCAGTCCCTCGAACCGAGCTGATATTTTTAGCACGGCGTTGCGATAAGCCGCCATCTTTGGATCTTTGGTGTCGAAGTCGCCATTTATTTGGGATATCGCGAGGTTTGAGTCCCCGCGTACTTCTAGACGTTGAATGCCCATGGATACTGCCATTCGGAGACCATATAGAAGGGCCTCGTATTCGGCTGCGTTATTGGAGTCCGTGTACATAATCTGTAGTACGTATTGGACTGTGTCTCCTGTAGGGGACGTCAGAACGACGCCAGCCCCCAGTCCGGCCAACATTTTGGAGCCGTCAAAATGCATGATCCAATTTGAGTACGTGTCGTACTCTTTAGGGAGTTCGGCCTCTGTCCATTCAGCGACGAAGTCGGCCAGGACTTGTGATTTAATGGCTCGCCGTGGCTTGTAGATTATGTCGAATGGGAGGAGCTCTATGGCCCACTTCGCTATCCGGCCCGTTGTGTCGCGGTTGTTCATAATATCGTTGAGCGGTACTTCCGAGGCTACTGTTATAGAACACTCTTGAAAGTAGTGTCGTAGCTTTCGGGATGCCATGAACACCGCGGATGCAATCTTTTGGTAATGCGGGTATCGTGATTTGCACAGTGTGAGGACAGTGGACACGTAGTAAACTGGCCTTTGAAGGGGTAGTTTGTGTCCGTCCGATGCTCGTTCGACGACGAGCACTACACTGACAACTTGATGGGTTGCGGTAATGTATAATAGCATGGGTTCGCCGGTATTCGGCGCGGCCAGGACGGGGTTTGTTGCCAGGATGGCCTTTATTTCCTCGAGTCCGGCCGTGGCAGCGTCCGTCCACTCGAAGTGTTCGGTGCGCCTTAGGAGGCGGTAAAGGGGCAGTGCCTTTTCTCCCAAACGGGAGATGAAGCGGCTTAAGGCCGCCACGCATCCGGTAAGTTTCTGTATTTGCTTTAGATCTTTTGGAACATCCAGTTGTGACAGGGCTCGGATTTTGGCTGGATTTGCTTCAATTCCTCTACCGAATACTATGAAGCCCAGGAGCTTTCCGGCCGGGACGCCGAAGACACATTTTTCCGGATTGAGCTTGATGTCGTATTCTCGTAAATTATTGAATGTGAGTCTCAGGTCGTCCACTAGGGTTTCGACGTGTCTTGATTTAACGACCACATCGTCTACGTATGCCTCCACTGTTTTGCCGATCTGGTTTGTCAGACATGTTTGAATCATGCGATGATATGTTGCGCCGGCGTTTTTGAGCCCAAAGGGCATTGTGTTGAAGCAGAATGGGACGTATGGCGTGGTGAATGCTGTTGCAGCTTGGTCGGACTCTGCCATCTTTATTTGATGGTAGCCGGAGTATGCGTCGAGGAAACACAGGGAATCGTGTCCGGCGGTGGCGTCGATGATTTGATCAATTCGAGGGAGGGGAAAGGGATCCTTTGGGCAGGCCTTATTAAGGTCTTTAAAGTCAACACACAGGCGCCAGGATTTGTCCTTCTTTGGTACCATTACCAGGTTTGCTAGCCAGTCCGGGTGTTTTATATCTTTAATAAATCCGGCTTCCAATAGTTTGGCTAGCTCTTCTCCCATAGCCTGTCTCTTTGGCTCGGAAAAACGCCGAAGAGCTTGTTTGACAGGTTTGAATCCTTTCTGGATATTTAAACTGTGCTCGGCCAACCTGCGTGGGATTCCTGGCATGTCTGAAGGGTGCCAGGTGAAAATGTCCCAGTTCTCTTGTAGGAACGCGCGCAGTGCGGCGTCTACATCGGGGTTTAATCTTGCCCCGATGGAGGCTGTTTTGTTAGGGTCCGTTGGGTGGACTTGGAATTTGACTATTTCGTCCGCTGGTTTGAAGGATGTGGATTTAGATCTTTTGTCGAGTATCACATCATCCTTATTCACTGTGGATCGCAGCGTCGTCAGTTCTTCGGCTGCGAGGGCTTCGGATAGTGACTCGAGGGCCAATGTGGCTGTCTTGTTTTCGGCACGGAGCGCAATGTCCGGATCACTAGTGAGAGTGATGATCCCGTTCGGCCCAGGCATCTTAAGCTTCATGTACCCATAATGGGGTATAGTTTGGAAGACTATGAATGTCTCTCGTCCTAATATGGCGTGATATCCGCTTTTGAACGGGGCCACGTGGAACGTGATTTGTTCGGACCTATAATTATCCGTAGTGCCGAATACCACATCAAGTGTGATTCTTCCTGTGCAGCGCGCTTCCTGACTGGGGATTATACCTCTAAAAGTTGTGCTGCTTCGCTCAACGCGGTTCCGGTCTATTTCCATGTTTTGAAGGGTTTCCTCGTAGATGAGGTTCAGTCCGCTGCCTCCGTCCATGAGTACCTTTGCGAGGCGACAGCCGTCCACTATGGGACTGAGGACCAGTGCGGCCGGTGCTCTGGCTGTTCAGAATTTAGGTTCATCGCTCGCATCGAAGGTGATGGCGGTGTTGTTCCAAGGATTTATTGTCGCTGCTTGGTAAACTTCGGTGGGGCTGCGAAGTGCTCTTTTTCGCATATTAGTCGATGCAAAAGTCTCAGAGATTGTAAGGACGGTACTTGTCGTGGATTTGTCACGGCAGATGTCCTAGTGAGAGGACTTAGTCGTGGAGCCATCGCAACGGGTTAGCTTGAAGGGGTTAAAAGTGGACACGAGGACACGGTTTTTATACTAGTTCGGCCCCTTCGATGAAGGTAAGAGCCTACGTCTAGTTGTGATGGGATTGATGGGTTTCGAGGGCTTAGGGAGCGATAAGCTTCGCCTAAACCTCGAGTTCTTTTTCTCTGTCCTCAAACCGCCGCCGGGTCATCCCCTTATATACACGGGTGACGCCCGTCGGTCTGCAAAGTCCCAACCTCCGGCTTATAAACGTGCCCGGGTCGGTCTCGCTATTCCTAACTTACAATACAAGTTTACCCCAGGCCGGTTTACACCATAAACCTTTAAACCGATTATGGGCCTTAGGCCCTTCTATTTCTCCTTGGGTTTTAACATCTCGGGTCTGTTGACGGAGGTAACCCGGGCCCTGCAGGCCGGTTTACCCCAGATAGCAACATCCCCAACATTAGGCCCCAGATTGATTTGAACAGGTTCATGTCAATCCTTAATAAGAATTTCTGTCTTCAAATGTCTTCCAGTGACTTGTTAAACCGTCGTTTCTCCGTCTCCTCTTGCTGTGGTAAACCGATATGTCGTCAGCGCAAGTCGCCGTCTCATTTCGCTAACCCGCAAGAATCAGGGCGACGGCTGGGCTTCCGAAATCTCCGGCCCCTGGATTCGCGCGCCTGACACGCACGCCGCGCCTTATAAATAGGACTTGAAGGCCATCTTCCTTTCCTCCCTTTCGTCCCCTTCTTCGTCTTCCTCGCGACCCAGACCTCAGAGCTCCGCCGCCGCCGTCAGCTGCTGCATCAACTCCGGCCGCTGCATCAACCTGATCGGATCAGAGCACCGCGGCGACTTTCCACATCTATTTTGGATCCCGGTAAAGCCTCTGCTCTTCCGCTTTTAGATCTGTTCTAGGGTTCCAGGGTTTGTCGTCCTGTTACTGTTTCTTGTTCATCCCCGTAGCAGCTTTGCGAACAGATGATGATACTTGTACCGTGATCTGTAGTCCCTCTTAGCAGTCGCCATAAATCTGTACTCATCTCCTTAGATCTCACTCTTGTTCCTGCTTGTCGAACTTATGTTGTTCTGCTGTGAGCCCGACTTCATATTACCTGTTTTTATTTCTTTTTCGCCCTAGCTGTAGATCCATTGCTTTGAAAGAATCCGTACGGGATCTGTTTCTGCTTTCATACTCACAACTATTTAGATCTGGTCGGTTTAACTCTTAGCAAAGCGAACAAACCGATCTACACATCCATTAGTCCCCTTGATGAACCGCCGGTTGATATTATTGTAGATAACCTGACTCTATATAAGAGCATCTTCGGTTTACAATCATACTTGCTCTCAAACCGGAATACCTTTGCCTTGTAGATTTCCTCATGGCAAAACAGGTGTATGAATGCAACTGGGTTCCCTCTTGCATCACTGAGACCCAACTAAACAACTTAGTTCTGACTGGTGCTTTGAGTAGCAAAAGTACCATCCATTGGAGGGTTCCAGGAGACGAATGTCCTCCTACCCCGCAGGAGGGAGAAGTGGTGGTGTTTGCGGATCACCTGGCCCGGGGGTTTAATCCACCCGGTTCAAAAATTTATCGGGACGTCTTGGCTAATTTTAGGCTGCGCCCACAAGATGTTGGTCCAAATTCAGTCACGAATATCTGCCATTTTCAAGTACTTTGCGAGGCGTACTTCCAAGAAGAACCTACTGTAGAGCTGTTCCGGGACTTTTTCCATTTGAACCGACGTACTGAATTTACCGACGGCCCTAATATGGAACTGGGTGGTATGGCGATTCAGAAGAGGAAAGAGGTGACTTATCCTCACGCCAAGTTGCATAGTCATCTGCAAGAATGGAATTGCACTTGGTTCTATTGCAAGGATACTTCCCCTGCTGAAGAAAATCCACTGCCCGGTTTCCGTCCAGAGAGACTTAGCAACACTCACCCCTTCCCCCCACGGCTAACTGCCAAAGAGAGGAGTAAGTATGCCCCTCAGCTGTCCAAGCTCAGAGCCTTCATGGCTAACGGTTTAACGGGGGTTGATCTTGCTTGTTGCTGGATTTCATGGAGCATCCTGCCCCTTAGCATCCGCTCTGGTTTGATGTGCCAATACACGGGTCGGGTTGATGATCCTTTGAGGCACTGCAACATTCAGCTGACGGAGGACGAAGTCGCTGAAGCCGTGAAAAAGATGCTGAACGAACCGGAACATGTTTGCGCTCGAACCGGCCTGCTTCCATTTTGCGCCACAAACAAACCACCTGCTATAAGTAACTCCTCCCCGTTTATAGAATTTTTGATCTCCTTATATATATTGCTAACTTCCAGTCCTTTCCGAAACAGGGAGATGATCCGTTTTGGAGCAAGAAGCTTCAGGAGCCAAACGAAAAGATAATCAGACCCAAGACAAGGGTGAAGAAGCCTGCTACAAAGAAAAGGCACACTGCTTCCTGTACCCCCGATTTAGAGGAGGATGATGTGGGTAATCCGGACCTTGGGGTAGACCTTGATTCAGTTGGCTTACTTTTTGTACGTCTTATTGATGATGATATTTGTCAGGACGACGCTGAAGCGAGCAATGCTGAAGGCCCAGAGGTAACTATTCTTTCTTCTGATGCCGTTCCTTTGCCTTTGAAAAACCCTCGCCAAGCAAACCGGAAAATTAAATTTTCTCACCCTCTTGCTTACTTGGATCCCAAATTTCTTGTGAAGACCCAGCAACATGAAGCCCGACGCACCACCCGGCATAGCGGCCAGGTAGTTACCTCCGCCGGTTTACCGAACAGCCCGGTTCGGAAACGCCGCTCAGAGGTCTCCGATTTATGCGCTAGCTTTCCTCCTAAAGCAGGTTTAACTCGTCAGCCTCTAAATCCATCTGACTCCGATTATCAGGTCACTTCCCATTCCTCTTCCGGTGAATCTTCAGCCACTCAACTGCCACCATTGAAGACAGTTATTGGGTAAGTTGGACTGATCATAACAGATCTCTGTATGGGTCTCTTAATCCATCTTATACCGTTTTTCCAATCTTTGGGCTTTTTTTTTTCAGGGCTAAACCTAGACCGAGCAAGAAGGCTCGTCTGGATAACCCGGCTGAAGGGACTGCCGCTCCTGAACCGGAGGAAACTCCTGGTGCTGACACTCTGGGTCGTGAAGATACTCAGAATTATCTATCTCCGCAAGATGACACCTGCGCTGAAGAAAGGACTATCGAACCTGCCAGCCGTACTGATCCGCCTGCCAGTCCTGTTCGGGTTGAGGATTCCATCCCCCCTTCTGGAACTGTTGATAAACCGACAGGGCCACTGCAGAGCAGCGATTCCAAGGATGATGATGTTGTGATTACCGGCATTGGCCGCTCTGAACCGGGGAACACTGCTACTTTGGCCAAGCATACTGCCAAGGACGAAATCTCGGCCATAAAGGGCAAATGGGACCTTGACTCCTCTACGTACGCCGCTTTAAGCGCCCCGGATCTTTATTCTGGGTACCTGAACCGACTGTACACCAGCCGGGATTATGAAGCTGGCATGATCAAGATGATGAAGGAGAAACTTGAGGTAACTCCTTTGTGCTTCATTTCATTGCAACTTAGCTTATCAATATTTCCAAACCGAGATGGTAAACCGGATCAGGCTGCCTTGACAATTAAGGTCCGGTTTAGAAAACCCAAGGCTTTAACATAGGTCATAACCAGAAAACATCATCAGATAACCATTAGCCCCCAAGTGCCAAGTTTAAATACTTGTATTAATCTTGGGACTTTTTGTAATGGAAAACTTGCGTTAAAATCAAGTATGCATTAGCCCCCAAGTATCGAGCACATAACTTGCTTGTGTGGTTGATACTTCCAAACCGTGCAATATTTTCTGAACACTGTTGACGACCTGCTGCAGGGGGATCTGAAGACCAAAGCGAAACAAGTCTCGGACCTTCAGGAAATCTTAAAAACCCAACAGGCTGAAACTGAAAAAACGAAGGACGAATTGGCCCATGCCTTAACCGTTATGGAACAGCTGAAAGAAAGCCACAAAAAAGAACAAGCTGATTGGGCTACTGAGAGAGCTCTTTTGACGAAGAGGGCTGAAAATGCCGAAGCTGCTCTTAAACCGGTGGTCGATGAATTATCCACCGTGAAGCGACAGATACACTCCATGACCTCTGCCGTCTTTGGTAAGCTTTTCGACGCCCTTCTTCCAATTTGTACCTTGTCTGCTACATCCTATGTCCGGTTTGTAATCCATCTTGGAACACTGCAGGCTCACGTATTGGACATTTGGGTTCTGATGTGCGGATGAAACTCAAAGCTGCTTACACTCTGATTGAACAGTTGTACACCGGAGCACAAAGAGCTATCACCACTGCATCGCACAACAACCCTGCGCCGTCTCTGATTCAGGACACGTTAAAGAGGCTGTCCATGCTTCCAGCCCGGATTGAAGAGTTGAAGAGATCAGCTGCTCGAACTGGAGCCATTACTGCCTTGATCCGGGCCAAAGCGTGGGTACCAGATTTCGATCCTGTCGAAGCGGCCCAAGGATACCCCAGCTTGAAGGAAGACGGTTCAGACTTTGGTGAGGACGATTTGAGGGCGATAAACCGGGCGGTGCGCCCCCTAGCTTGTCAATTGGCTGAGGAAGCAGATCTGTCACATTACCAAGCCCACTACGACAACCAGAACAAACGAGTAGCTGCCCCGGTCCCTGAAGCGGGAAACCTTATTCCTCCAAACCGTAAGCATACTTACGCCCCTGACATTGAACCGTCTTTGCTGATTCACGAAGAGGCCGTCTTTCAAGCGCTAATGGGAATCGACTGGACAACTGCTGATTTCCAGCCAATGGGTAACCAAGATAGAGCTGAAGCGGCACAAGACGATCCCCAGCCTTCGAACCGAGGCGGCGAACAGGCGTAATCAACGCTCCGGTTCACCTTAATTGGTGACGTTTTACTCCGTCAAAGAACAATATATTCAGGCACTACGTTGCCTTGTAATAAGATAGTTTAATACCTCTGCATTTGAATGTGCCTTCGCGCACGGGTACTGATGCTCTTTCTAGTGACGTTTTCCAACTTTGTTTCCGGTCTTTACTGAGTACAAGATCTTCCGACCCTATGAACCATGCTGCGCCTTTGCCAAACCGGGCAACTTGCCTCTGGGTTAAAAAACGGACCAGGCTATGCCAGCTGAATCGGTTTAAAAAGATTTGACGTTCCGAAGAACAAAAAATACCACATTAAAGGCAGAAAACAACAACCAAATATGAAAAGGCAACGCGGTAGTAAAACGCATGCAAATAGTGGTCACTATGAACCGTTCAGAAGGCGTGACCATCGTCAAGATAAAACCGAGCCCCCAAGAGGTGTAGCTACGGTTTAGGTTGACTAGGTTCCTAACTGAATCGTGGCAAATATGCCGGTCAAATGGCATTGCATTGGTTCGTCAACCAAGCCCCCAAGTGACTCAATGGCCAAGGGCCGATCAAGTGGCATTGCATTGGTTCGGACACGACAAAGCCCCCAAATGATTCATTGGCTAAAAAGCCGACCAGAAGGCATTACCATCATCAAGACATGACCGAGTTCCCCTAAGGCGTAATCTACGGTTCAAGTCGATTAGGTCCCCAACTGATTTAGTGGCAAATGTGCCAGCCAGAAGGCATTACCGTCGTCAAGACATGACCAAGCCCCCCGGAGGTGTAGCTACGGTTCAGGCCGACTAGGTCCCCAACTGACTTTATAGGGTTTAGCTATGTTCTCTTTGGTTCGAACCCGACCTATGTTTGAACAGGAAGCCCCATGTTTGAATAGCTATGTTCTCTTTGGTTCGAATACGACCTATGTTTGAACAGGAAGCCTCATGCTGAATGGCTATGTTCTCTTTGGCTCGAATACGACCTATGTTTGAACAGTAAGCCTCATGCTTGAACCGGGATATTGAACCGGATATGAAGAGCTTCACAGCCCTGTAGGAGACATCTTCCCTTGAACCGGCCTTTAAACCGGAATCTATAATTTGAACTTCTGTGAAGCGACCTCCAGGGGTAAGCACACATGATGTGAAGAACAGAAGAGACCCCGCTTTACTCAAGGCTCCGGTTTATTGTATTAATCATAATATATACATGGTCATGATATGTACATAAACAGCGCCCAGGGCTCATGTATAATAAGGTCGAAGATGAGCTATGTTCCACGGCCTGCTGGTCTCCTCCTCTGATGTGCGTGAATCCTTGCGCTCTCGAATATCAATCAGGTAATATGACCCATTATTCAGATTTTTGCTAACCACAAAAGGTCCCTCCCAAGGCGGGGATAATTTATGCTGGTCAGACTGATCCTGGATGAGCCGAAGCACCAAATCCCCCTCCTGAAAGGTTCTGGTCCTAACCCGACGACTGTGGTAACGGCGAAGATCTTGCTGGTAAATCGCTGAACGGGCAGCTGCCAAGTCACGCTCCTCATCCAACAAGTCAAGAGCGTTCTGCCGTGCCTGCTCATTGTCCGCTTCAACATATGCTGCCACGCGAGGTGAGTCATGTCGTATATCACTTGGGAGAACCGCCTCGGCTCCATAGACCATAAAAAACGGCGTAAACCCCGTGGATCTGTTAGGCGTGGTGTTGATGCTCCATAATACAGACGGTAGCTCCTCCACCCAACAACCCGGTGTCCTTTGCAAAGGGACCAGAAGCCGGGGTTTGATACCTCTCAAGATCTCTTGGTTCGCTCGTTCTGCCTGACCATTAGACTGTGGGTGCGCTACCGAAGAAACATCAAGCCGTATATGCTCCCGTGCACAGAACTCTTTCATGGCCCCCTTGGATAGATTGGTACCATTATCTGTGATGATGCTGTGCGGAAATCCAAACCGGAAGATCACCTTCTTTATAAACCGAACCGCCGTGGCAGCATCACACTTACTGACAGGTTCTGCCTCCACCCACTTTGTAAATTTGTCAACCGCCACCAGTAGGTGGGTCTTCTTATCTTTGGAACGCTTAAAAGGCCCAACCATATCGAGCCCCCAAGTCGCAAACGGCCAAGTGATTGGAATCATTCTCAATTCTTGGGCCAGTATGTGTGCTCGTCTGGAAAATTTCTGGCATCCATCACATAACCTGACCAGGTCTTCTGCATCAGCATGAGCAGTTAACCAGTAGAAACCGTGGCGGAACGCTTTAGCCACCAATGACTTTGAACCGGCGTGGTGGCCGCAATCCCCTTCATGTATTTCTCGTAATATCTCACACCCCTCCTTAGGGGATACGCACCGTTGCAGCGCTCCTGACACACTGCGATGATGTAACTCTCCTTTGAAAATGGTCATAGACTTGGATCGTCGTACTATCTGTCGAGCCAAGCTTTCATCTTCTGGCAACTCACCCCGGTTCATATATGCCAGATAAGGGAGCGTCCAATCCGGGGTGATGTGAAGAGCCGCCACCAATTGAGCCTCCGGGTCAGGAACAGCCAACTCCAGCTCACCGGGCAGTTGTACCGATGGGTGATACAATACGTCCAAGAAAACATTGGGTGGGACCGGTTTACGCTGAGAGCCCAAGCGGCTTAAAGCGTCCGCTGCCTCATTCTTTCTGCGGTCCACATGGTCCACTTGATAGCCTTTGAAATGCCCGGCCACCATATCTACTTCACGTCGGTACGCAGCCATGAGCGGGTCCTTAGAATCCCAGGTGCCAGATACCTGCTGAGCCACCAGATCCGAATCACCAAAGCACCTAACTCTGCTCAGATTCATCTCTTTAGCCATCCGAAGACCATGAAGCAAAGCTTCGTACTCAGCCGCATTATTTGTACAGGGGAACATTAAACGGAGGACATAACAAAACTTATCTCCTCGTGGGGAAGTTAAAACGACTCCAGCCCCCGAGCCTTCCAATTGCCTTGATCCGTCAAAATGAACGGTCCAATAGGTGTTATCTGGCTTCTCCTCAGGCGCTTGTAACTCTGTCCAATCGTTTATGAAATCGACAAGTGCCTGTGATTTTATGGCCGTTCGGGGTACGTACCTTAAATCGTGCGGCCCGAGCTCGATAGCCCACTTGGCAATCCGACCGGTCGCCTCCCGGTTCTGTATAATGTCACCCAAAGGAGCAGAGCTGACCACCGTGATGGGGTGTCCTTGAAAATATTGCCTCAGCTTCCGGCTTGCCATAAAAACACCATATACCAGCTTCTACCAATGCGGATACCTTTGTTTGGACTCGATAAGTACCTCACTGATATAGTAAACCGGTCGCTGAACCGGATGTTCTTTTCCAGCCTCCTTTCGTTCTACCACCATCGCCACACTAACCGCTCTGGCATTCGCAGCAACATATAACAGGAGTGGCTCTTTATCTACAGGGGCTGCCAAAACTGGCGGATTGATTAGCTGCCGCTTCAAATCCTCAAACGCTTTATCAGCCTCCGGACTCCAGACAAATTGATCCGTCTTCTTGAGCATTTGATACAAGGGGATCGCCTTTTCACCAAGGCGACTGATAAACCGGCTTAACGCCGCAATCCGCCCGGCCATGCGCTGAACATCATTGATGCATTTTGGTTTGGCCAGGGAGGTGATGGCTGTGATCTTTTCTGGATTGGCCTCAATTCCTCTATGGGACACTAAAAATCCCAACAACTTACCAGCAGGTACACCAAAAACACATTTAGCCGGGTTGAGCATCATCTGGTACACTCTCAAGTTATCGAAAGTCTCCTTCAAATCGTCAACCAGGGTCTCCTTCTTTCGTGACTTGACCACAATATCATCCACATAAGCATGCACATTACGACCAATCTGCTCGTGGAGGCAATTTTGCACACATCGTTGATAAGTAGCCTGCGCACTCTTAAGCCCAAAGGGCATAGACACATAGCAGAAGGCTCCAAAGGGAGTAATGAACGCTGTCTTCTCCTGGTCCTTAACTGCCATCTTGATCTGATGATAGCCCGAATAGGCATCCAAAAAACTTAAACGCTCGCAACCTGCCGTAGCATCGATGATCTGATCAATCCGGGGGAGAGCAAAAGGATCCGCTGGGCAAGCTTTATTCAAGTCTGTGTAGTCCACACACATGCGCCAGGTGCCGTTTTTCTTAAGAACTAGCACCGGATTAGCAAGCCATTCGGGATGAAAAACCTCAATGATAAAACCAGCTGCCAGAAGCCTGGCCACTTCCTCACCAATTGCTTTACGTCTTTCTTCGTTAAACCGCCGTAAGAACTGCTTTACCGGTTTATACTTAGGATCCACATTAAGGGTGTGCTCAGCGAGTTGCCTCGGTACACCAGGCATGTCAGACGGCTTCCATGCAAAGATGTCCCGATTCTCACGGATGAACTCGATGAGCGCGCTTTCCTATTTTGGATCCAAGTTTGCACTGATGCTGAACTGCTTGGATGAATCGCCAGGCACGAAGTCAACAAGCTTAGTTTCGGCCGCTGACTTGAACTTCAAGGCCGGATCGTGGTCCGTAGTTGGCCTTTTTAATGAAGTCATATCCTCCGGATCAACACTGTCTTTGTACTGCTTTAGCTCCTCCGTAGCACAAACCGATTCTGCATAAGTCGCATCTCCTTCCTCGCATTCCAAAGCGATTCGACGGCTCCCATGAACCGTTATAGTGCCCTTGTAACCTGGCATCTTAAGCTGCAGATACACGTAGCAGGGCCGTGCCATAAATTTTGCATAAGCTGGCCGTCCGAACAAAGCGTGGTACGGACTTTGGATTTTAACCACTTCGAACGTTAGCGTCTCTGATCTGGAATCGTGACTATCGCCAAATACCACTTCAAGGGCTATCTTACCAACCGGATATGCAGATTTGCCAGGCACCACCCCGTGGAACACTGTATTGGTCGGTTTGAGATCCTTATCTACCAGTCCCATACGACGGAAGGTCTCGTAATACAAGATGTTAATGCTGCTCCCTCCGTCCATGAGCACCTTAGTGAGCTTATAACCTCCCACCTGAGGCGCCACCACCAACGCTAACTGACCCGGATTATAAACCCTGGGAGGGTGATCCTCTCGGCTCCATATGATAGGCTGTTCTGACCAGCGCAGATAGTGAGGCGTGGCCGGTTCAATAGCACTGACTGCTCGCCTCTGAAGCTTTCTATCCCGTTTATCCAAGCTTGTAGTAAAAACATGATACTGTCCACCGCTCAACTGTTTCGGGTTGCTCTGATAACCACTTTGATTACTTTGATTATTTTGATTATTTTGGCTGACCTGTCCGCCCGGATTACCCTGGAACCCTGGACCGGAATTTCCGCCACCGTACCCTGATCCGGAACCGGAACCGCCGCCGGAGCTGTGATCATATTGGAAAGTGTTTGAGCTTTTGAATTCCTTCATGATATAACAATCCTTCCAAAGATGGGCTGCTGGTTCCTCCTTTGTTCCGTGCTTCGGACAGGGCTGGTTTAAGAAAAAGTTCAAACGCTCCGGGTTAGGACCGGGATGTGCGCGAAAACTTGGCTGTTTCCCCTTACGCCGCTGGCCTTTATCCTGTGCACTTGTGCTGGCCACCAAGTCCATGCTCCCGTCCGGTTTACGCTTACCTCCGCCTCCATTACCTGCCGGCCGATGTTGCTGGCCCTTGGTGTTGCTATTCTTCTTTCCCTTCCCTGCTTTGTCATCACCAGAGTCAGGATCCTTGGTACTGTCCGAATCCGCATACTTCACTAAAGCGGTCATGAGCGTTCCTATATCTGTACAATCACGCTTCATCCGTCCCAGCTTTAGCTTCAAAGGGCCAAACCGACAGTTGCTTTCCAACAGCACCACGGCGGTGTCTGCGTTGATGCGATCTGCCGAGTGCAAAACTTCTGATACCCGCCGTACCCAATGGGTAGTTGATTCCCCTTCTTGCTGAACACAGGCTGCTAGGTCAACTATCGACATTGGCTGTTTGCACGTGTCCTTGAAATTCTTGATAAACCGGGCACGCAATTGGGCCCACGAACTAATTGAATTAGGCGGTAAGCTCTTTAGCCAAGTCCGGGCCGTTCCTTCTAGCATCATAGTAAAATACTTGGCACACGCCGTGTCATCCACGTCCAGCATCTCCATAGCCATCTCATAGCTCTCCACCCATGTCTCCGGAGGCTGATCTGCCGTGTAGTTTGGTACCTTGCGGGGGCCTTTGAAGTCTTTGGGCAGGCGTACGTTGCGCAAAGCGGGAACAAGGCACGGTACTCCCAAAGAACTGGAAACCACCCCCGGTTCAACCGTAGCTGCTGGGAAGATAGGTGTAAGCTGACGAGCCTGATGCTGCACTGCTAATCCGGCCTCCCGTGCACGGGTGCGATCCACATTCTCGTGAGCATTGTCAACGCCCGCCGGATTGTTGCCGCGGAGCGCTTCACGCCTGGCGTTACTTGAAACAGCCGGCTCCTCCACGCGCCTACTATAGCTCCCGCTGGGGCGAGGGGTGGAGTGAATCCGATCACGGCTTTGCGAATATGCTTCTTGCTGGGCCAGCGCGGTCCTAAGGAGCTCCTTGACCCGGCGTGTCTCTTCATCCTGCGGTGAATCTCCTTCGATCGGAATGGCTTCCAACCGAGCCGCCGCCGCGACGAGGTTATCCATCGGGTTGGAATAATGACCTGACGGCGTTGGTATGGCCGGTGGTGTACCAGTGTTGTGACGAGGCAGGTCTATTACCCGGTGCTGAACCGGGGCGCCGGTTGTCGCCTCCGCATGGTTTACCCCCGGGGTGTTGAAGAGATTTCGAGCGTCAAGGGCGGCGGGCAACCGAGATCGGGATTTTCTTTTCAAGACTTCCTGAGACGCCTTCTGATCCATCATGAGCCTGTAAGCCTGTGCATCTAAAGCGGCGCGCTCCGCCGTCATCCTGATCTCTTCTGCTGCCAGCTCCGCTTTAGCCCGAGTGATCTGCTCTCTTACTTTGGCAATCTCAGCATTGTGAACCTCCTGATCCACCGGGTTGGCTTCCGCCATGAGCGCTGCTAGTGCGTCAAACAGGTCTAACAAAACTTGGGCTGGTGAACCCGTAGGGCCTCCTGCCCGCGCGGCCGTTGCCGCTGCCGATCCGGAGATCGCTGCTGCTGCAGTTGATGATCGTGGCACCACCTGCGTTCCAGCCATGAAGATCCCAACCCGATAGGGCAGATCAGAGGGGTCCGGAATACTGTTGCCATCGGAGCCGCCCCCAATCCGATCATCTTGCAGCTGGTAAAGAGATTCGGTTTCCCCGGTCGACGTTTCATCGCCGGAGTAGATGGCGGTTTCGTCACCAGATTCTGATCCTTCCTCGTAGCTTCCTCCGTGGATGACTCCCACGAAGGCGTGCTTCCTGGTCGGTTTAGCCAGGGTCGATCTCGTGCACTGAGCTGTCTCGACGAGGTCGGTGCAGACGCCTAACTCGCGGCCTGGTTCTCCGATCTTGCCGATGAAAACATGGATGCCGCCAAAGGGGACCCGGTACCCGTACTCGATCGAGCCGGCGTCGGGGCCCCAGCCTGTGCTGTCGATCTAGAGTTTTCCGCGGCGGCTTTTGGTCATCCGTCCTACAGCGTAACCCTCGAGTCCTTCAAAGCGGCCCTCCAAGAACCTGAAACCATCTCGCGATAGCCCCACGGTGGGCGCCAACTGTCGTGGATTTGTCACGGCAGATGTCCTAGTGAGAGGACTTAGTCGTGGAGCCATCGCAACGGGTTAGCTTGAAGGGGTTAAAAGTGGACACGAGGACACGGTTTTTATACTAGTTCGGCCCCTTCGATGAAGGTAAGAGCCTACGTCTAGTTGTGATGGGATTGATGGGTTTCGAGGGCTTAGGGAGCGATAAGCTTCGCCTAAACCTCGAGTTCTTTTTCTCTGTCCTCAAACCGCCGCCGGGTCATCCCCTTATATACACGGGTGACGCCCGTCGGTCTGCAAAGTCCCAACCTCCGGCTTATAAACGTGCCCGGGTCGGTCTCTCTATTCCTAACTTACAATACAAGTTTACCCCAGGCCGGTTTACACCATAAACCTTTAAACCGATTATGGGCCTTAGGCCCTTCTATTTCTCCTTGGGTTTTAACATCTCGGGTCTGTTGACGGAGGTAACCCGGGCCCTGCAGGCCGGTTTACCCCAGATAGCAACATCCCCAACAGTACTGAAGTTCTCGGGCTGGTTCTCTTCGACCTCTGGAATTAGGAGATCTTTGCCAATCTTGGCCACCTGCCGGAGTATCCAACATGCCCTGAGGCTGTGCGTTGGTGCGGCGTCCACTGCATTATGAATTTTGCAGGGTCCATCTAGCCACCTTTTTAGTACGGTTCCATGTCCCATAGAGGGTTTTGATTTTTTGTTTAATCCGGACGTCTTACTGTAGTGCGTCCTTTTGATTCGGACGGGATTCTTATTCAAGGCCGGATAATCCCAAAATTTAACTTCGGTTTTCCAAGCGCTTTCCATCGCACAGTACTTCTGCACAATGGACGCCAAGTCGGCAAAACGTGTGATGTTGCGGCGACTTACGGCGTTGAGTATCCCTTTGTCCGTGCAGTTATTGCAGAAGATAGAAATTGCCTCTCCTTCACGGCAGTCCTTTATCCTGTGCATGAGCAGGAGGAATCTGGCCCAGTAATGATGTACGGTCTCTTCTGGCCTCTGCCTAACCTGGGAGAGATCGCTTAGGGTTGGGAGAGCGACACTCATTAAATCTGATGCCTTGCCCGGTTTATTGTTCGGAAGCCGAACAACCTCCAGATTCGATGATCCGGAGCCTCGGATGTTATCCGGTTTGCCCGATTCTGAGTTCGGGCCTTGGATTGGGTCCTCCCCTCCGTGGATATCCGGCGTGGAGGGTTCCGGAATTCGGACATAGCTAGTCCTCAAGATCGACGAGGGGTCGCCGCATTGTGTCTCCACCACAGCGACGTGGTGGGTGGCTTGGGGGGAGTTGATTTCCCTTAGATCGGGTTTAAGCCCAACCTGGTCGTAATTTGTGGCGACCCCCAGTGCAGCGATATGATCTAGGAGCTCGTTTACGGAGAAGAGCTCCACCGGATCGAGCTGTTCGGCGGATGCCGGACTTACGTGGAGATTGTTTTCGATGGCCCGAGAGGTCACCGTCGGCGCAACGGCCGCAGGGGCGGTCATAAGAAAACCACCCAGCCGGAGGGTCTGGTCGATAGCCAAAGCTCCCTTAGTGACGGTGCCGTCTTTAAAGACGGGAAAAGTCATCCTTCCTGATTATGACGGCACAGAGGAACTCTCAATGAAAGCACCAGTGTCGGTGTCAAAACCGGCGGATCTCGGGTAGGGGGTCCCGAACTGTGCGTCAAGGTCAGATGGTAACAGGAGACAGGGGACACTTTGTTTTACCCAGGTTCGGCCCTCTCGGTGGAGGTAAAACCCTACTCCTGCTAGATTAATATTGATGATATGGGTAGTACAAAAGTAGATCTACCACGAGATCAAGGAGGCTTAACCCTAGAAGCTAGCCTATGGTTTGATTGTGTATGAAGATGATTCTCCCCTACGGACTACAACCCTCCGGTTTATATAGACACCGGATAGGGTTAGGGTTACACAGAGTCGGTTACATTAGTAGGAGATCTTGAATATCCGCACGCCTAGCTTGCCTTCTACGCCAAGGAAAGAACCTTCCGCACACGGGACGGAGTCTTCAATCTTGTATCTTCATAGTCCTAGAGTCCGGCGGGAGATGTAGTCTGGCTATCTGAACACCCCCTAATCCAGGACTCCCTCACTAGTCCTGCTTGTAGTGTATATTGAGTGTTCTTGAGCTTCGGCTTGCTGCTACGCATGCAAACTAGGCCAGAAAGTCCAAAACTCCCCCATGTATCACCTTGGGCCTCCTTTTATACCAAAGGGGCGTCCACAGCGGCGTATAGGCACACAGGAGGTGTAAAGTAGCTACAACGTGCATGCTTATCACTGGCGTCTTAGGACAAATGCATTAAATGTGGTGCTTACGTGCCCTCTAACTTTATCGGGGACGGAAATGGAGCCCGTCCCATCCGTCGCCGCCTCACCCTGTCTTGACACGCATGTATGATGACGAGGCATGCAATGCCAATTTGACTGGCTAGCCGCTGCGCAGGAGCGGTGGTAGGATCTTCACGAAGATCTGCATGCCGCCACGCAGGCGCTGGCCAGGCTAGCAGGCTAGTAGCTGCTCTAGAGTAGCGGTAGGGTGGAGAAACATTGCCGTGTGCGAGCCTTGCCGTGGCCTCGCAATCTTCCCCAGCAAGAGCCTTGCCGGGGCCTCCGTCTTATGGTCTTCAAAAAGATTTGCATGCCACCACACAGGAGCCCTTGGATCTTGGTCTTGACATTATATATGGTGTCAGAGCTCTCAACCTCAAGGGTGGTGGTCTTGTCAGTTCTTCACAAGCCGTCCCGGCAAGGATCTTGCCGCGACCTCGCAAACCATCCCGGCAAGGATGTTGCCGGGGCTCATCTTGTCATATGTTCTCTGATTACTGGCTCAGATGTCATCTTGGTCGTGTTCTATTCTACCTCCAGCTGCCCCCATAAAGCCTTGCCGCGGGAGCGGCTGCAACTGCTCGTGCACAAGTAAGGGGTATGGATGTGTTGGAAATATGCCCTAGAGGCAATAATAAAATGGTTATTATTATATTTCCTTGTTCATGATAATTATCTATTGTTCATGCTATAATTGTATTAACCGGAAACCGTAATACATGTGTGAATACGTAGATCACAATATGTCCCTAGTGAGCCTCTAGTTGACTAGCTCGTTGATCAATAGATGGTTGTGGTTTCCTGACCATGGACATTGGATGTCGTTGATAACAGGATCACATCATTAGGAGAATGATGTGATGGACAAGACCCAATCCTAAGCATAGCACAAGATCGTGTAGTTCGTTTGCTAAGAGCTTTTCTAATGTCAAGTATCATTTTCTTGGACCATGAGATTGTGCAACTCCCGGATACTGTAGGAATGTTTGGGTGTATCAAACGTCACAACGTAACTTGGTGGCTATAAAGGTGCACTACGGGTATCTCCGAAAGTGTCTGTTGGGTTGGCACGAATCGAGGCTGGGATTTGTCACTCCGTATGACGGAGAGGTATCTCTGGGCCCACCTGGTAATGCATCATCATAATGAGCTCAATGTGACAAAGGAGTTAGCCACGGGATCATGCGTTATGAAACGAGTAAAGACACTTGTCGGTAACAAGATTGAACGAGGTATGGGGATACCGACGATTGAATCTCGGGCAAGTAACATACCGATGGACAAAGGGAATTGTATACGGGATTGATTGAATCCCCGACATCATGGTTCATCCAATGAGATCATCGTGGAACATATGGGATCCAACATGGGTATCCAGATCCCGCTATTGGTCATCTCCGGAGAGATGTCTCGGTCATGTCTGCATGGTTCCCGAACCCGTAGGGTCTACACAGTTAAGGTTCGGTGATGCTAGAGTTGTTATGGGAAATTGTATGTGGTTACCAAAGGTTGTTCGGAGTCCCGAATGAGATCACGGATGTCACGAGGAGTTCCGGAACGGTCCAGAGGTGAAGATTTATATATGGGAAGTCCAGTTCCAGTCGCCGGAATGGTTTCGGGGGTTATCGGTATTATACCCGGGCCACCAAAAAGAGTCCGAGGGTCCACCAGGTGGGGCCACCTACCTCGAAGGAATTAATGGGCTGAATATGGAAGGGAATAAGCCCCCTAGTGGGCTTGTGTGCCCCCCAAGGGCCCAAGGCGCCTAGGGTTAGAAACTCTAGGTGAGGGGGCGCCTCCCACCTTGCTTGGGGGGAAAGTCTCCCCCTCCTGGCCGCCGCCCGCCTCTAGATGCATCTAGGGGGCCCGACCCCCTCTTTCCTCCCCCCTATAAATAGTGGGGGGCAGCCACACCCCTTCCCCTGGCGTAGCCCCTCCCTCCTCCACCGTAGTGCTTGGTGAAGCCCTGCAGGAGAACCGCAAGCTCCACCACCACGCCGTTGTGCTGCCGGAGCTCTCCCTCAACTTCTCCTCTCCCCTTGCTGGATCAAGAAGGAGGAGATGCCCCCAGGCTGTACGTGTGTTGAACGCGGAGGCGCTGTCTGTTCGGCGCTAGATCGGATATTCCGCGATTTGAATCGCCAAGAGTATGACTCCATCAACCGCGTTCTTGTAACGCTTCCGCTTAGCGATCTTCAAGGGTATGAAGATGCAGTCCCTCTCTCTCTCTCTCTCTCTCTCTCTCTCTCGTTGCTAGTATCTCCTAGATTGATCTTGGTGACACGCAGGAATTTTTTTGAATTATTACTACGTTCCCCAACAATGGCATCATGAGTTAGGTCTATGCGTAGATTCTATGCACGAGTAGAACACAAAGTAGTTGTGGGCGATGATTTTGTCAATTTGCTTACCGTTACTAGTCTTATCTTGATTCGGCGGCATTGTGGGATGGATCGGCCCGGACCGACCTTACACGTATGCTTACGTGAGACTGGTTCCATCGACTGACATGCACTTGATGCATAAGGTGGCTAGAGGGTGTCTTTCTCTTCCACTTTAGTTGGACCGGACTCGATGAAGAGGGTCCTCATGAAGGGTAAATAGAAATTGGCATATCACCGCTGTGGCTTTTGCGTAGGTAAGAAACGTTCTTGCTAGAAACCCATAGCAGACACGTAAAACATGCAACAAAAATTAGAGGGCGTCTAACTTGTTTTTGCAGGGTATGCTATGTGATGTGATATGGCTCAAAGGATGTCATGAATTATATATGTGATGTATGAGATTGATCATGTTCTTGTAATAGGAATCACGACTTGCATGTCAATGAGTATGACAACCGGCAGGAGCCATAGCAGTTCTCTTAATTTATTGTATGACCTGTGAGTCAATATAAACGCCATGTAATTACTTTACTTTATTGCTAACCATTAGCCATAGTAGTAGAAGTAATAGTTGGCGAGACAACTTTATGAAGACACGATGATGGAGATCATGATGTCATGCTGGTGATGAAGGTGATCATGCCACGCCTCGAAGATGGAGATCAAAGATGCAAGATGATATTGGCCATATCGTGTCACTTTATGATTTGCATGTGATGTTTGTCATGTTTACATCTTATTTTCTTAGAACGACAGTAGCATAAATAAGACGATCCCTCACAAAATTTCAAGAAATATGTTCCCCCTAACTGTGCACCGTTGCGAAGGTTCGTTGTTTCGAAGCACCACGTGATGATCGGGTGTGATAGATTCTAACGTTCGCATACAACGGGTGTAAGCTAGATTTACACATGCGGAACACTTAGGTTGACTTGATGAGCCTAGCATGTACAAACATGGCCTCGGAACACGAGAGACCGAAAGGTCGAACATGAGTTGTATAGTAGATACGATCAACATGGAGATGTTCACCGTTGATGACTAGTCCGTCTCACGTGATGATCGGACACGGCCTAGTCGATTCGGATCATGTATCACTTAGAAGACTAGAGGGATGTCTATCCGAGTGGGAGTTCATTAAGTAATTTGATTAGATGAACTTAATTATAATGAACTTAGTCTAAAATTGTCTTTACAATCTATCATGTAGATCCAATAGCCCATGCTAATGTTTCCCTCAACTTCAACGCGTTCCTAGAGAAAACCAAGCTAAAAGATGATGGAAGCAACTATACGGACTGGGTACATAACTTGAGGATCATCCTTGAGGGAGTCCTGGATTAGGGGGTGTCCGGGCAGCCGGACTATAACCTTTGGCCTGACTGTTGGACTATGAAGATACAAGATTGAAGACTTCGTCCTGTGTCTAGATGGGACTTTCCTTGGCGTGGAAGGCAAGCTTGGCAATACGGATACGTAGATCTCCTCCCATTGTAACCGACTCTGTGTAACCCTAGCCCCCTCCGGTGTCTATATAAACCGGAGGGTTTAGTCCGTAGAACAACAATCATACCATAGGCTAGCTTCTAGGGTTTAGCCTCTCTGATCTCGTGGTAGATCCACTCTTGTACTACCCATATCATCAATATTAATCAAGCAGGAGTAGGGTTTTACCTCCATCGAGAGGGCCCGAACCTGGGTAAAAACATCGTGTCCCTTGTCTCCTGTTACCATCCGCCTAGACGCACAGTTCGCGACCCCCTACCCAAGATCCGCCGGTTTTGACACCGACATTGGTGCTTTCATTGAGAGTTCCTCTGTGTCGTCATCTTTAGGCCCGATGGATCCTCTGATCGTCAATAGCGATGCAGTCCGGGGTGAGACTTTTCTCCCCGGACAGATCTTCGTGTTCGGCGGCTTTGCATTGCGGGCTAATTCGCTTGGCCATCTGGTGCAGATTAAAAGCTACGCCCCTGGCCATCAGGTTAGGTTTGGAAGTTTGAACTACACGGCCGACATCCGCGGAGACTTGATCTTCGACGGATTCGAGCCATGGCTGAGCGCGTCGCACTGTCGCGATGGGCATGATTTAGCTCTGCCGCCGAACAGTGTCCTGGAGACCGCACCTGCATCCGCTCCGACCTTTAATTCGGAGCCAACTGCGCCATCCGAGGGCGGGTGATTAGACCCCGCCGCGGAGGCCGCAGCCTCAACGGTGATCGAGCCAAACACCAGCCTTACTCTTTGCGAGGTCCGTGACTCCGCATTGCCGGACTCTTCTTCGGACTCTGAACCCTCCACGCCCCTACCAATCGAATCCAATTGGGCGCCGATCATGGAGTTCACCGCCGTGGATATCTTTCAGCACTCGCCCTTTGGCGACATTCTGAATTCACTAAGGTCTCTCTCTTTGTCAGGAGAGTCCTGGCCGGATTATGACCGGCGGGATTGGGATGCGAACGACGAAGAAATTCGACGCCCAACCACCACCCACTTTGTCGTGGTTTTGTCACGACAGATGTCCTCATGAAAGGACTTAGTCGTGGAGCCATCGCTACGGGTTAGCTTGAAGGGGTTAAAGAGGACACAGGGACGCAAGGGAGTTTTATACTAGTTCGGCACCTTCGATGAAGGTAAAAGCCTATGTCTATTTGTGGTGGAATTGATGGGGTTTCGATGACTAGGGAGCAAACAAGCTTCACCTAAGTCTCGAGTTGTTCTCTGTTGTCCTTGAACCGCCGCTGGGTCGCCCCCTTATATACATTGGTGACACCCGTCGGTTTATAGAGTCCCAACACCAGCTCATAGATGTGTCCGGTTAGGTCTCTACTTATTCCTAACTTACAATACAAGTTACATACCATCGTTGGTTTACAGCTACAGGCCTTAAACCGACTATGGGTCTTGAACCCTCATCTACCTTCATGGGCTTTAACCTACTTAACTACTGATGAAGTTAACCCGGCCCAGATAGGCCGGTTTACGCCCAGTAGTAATATTCCCAACATTAGGCCCCAGATTGATTTGAACAGGTTCATGTCAATCCTTAGCAAAAACTTCATCTTCAACATCTCCTTGTAGCTTGATAAACCGTCGTGATGTCATTTTCTCTGATTGCGGTAAACCGGAGTGATGTCATGTGTCATAAAGAAATTATCGATGATACCTTCTTGTTTAATAGATCTGCGATAATCGAGGCGACAGCTCCGTTTCCAAACTCGTGGCCCCTTGATTCTCGCGCCTGACACATGTCCCTTGCTTTATAAATAGGACCAGGGTCATTTCTTTTTCCCCCTTCGTACCCTTCTGCTTCGTCTTCCTCGCGTCGCCCAGCCTCGGAGCTCCGCCGCTGCCGTCAACTTCTGCACCAACCTTGGCCGCTGCATCACCCTGAGCGTACCAGAGCACCGCGGCGATCTCCCGCGTCTTCCTCAGCTCCGGTAAGTCTACTATCCTTTTCATTACAGATCTGTTCTAGGGTTTCCATGTTCCCTAGTGTTCATCGCCTGCTTCTTGTTCGTACGCTAGATCTTTAGACGAGTCTATGAATCTTTGCTCTTGTGTAGCAGTAGTTTTTATCCTCCGCTTTCACTTTCGCATGTTTAATACCATAGATCTTATCCATACCTTCACTTCATTGATTCAGCACTGTTCCTTTTGGGCCTTGAATATTTATCCCTTTATAAACATGCTCCAGATCCAAAGCTATAGTATAATCTTGTGAAGTTTGTTTTTGTGCACTTACTCATCTGCAATCTTGACTGTTCAATGTTTAGACCTGGCGGTTTAACTTTGTAGAAAAATTGAAAAACCGGTATATACCATTAGTCCCCTTGTTGAACCGCAAGAATTCGTTATCCAGGCACTGCCGCTTTGTAACACTCCGGTTTAGAAATAACTTCCTACGGTTTAGTAATATACACATCAGGGTATACCTTTCCAACACGTTCTTGAACCGGTAATTACTACCTCGCAGACTGTGCTATGGCCAAACAAGTATACGAGTGCAACTAGGTTCCTTCTCGCGTGACCGAGACCCAGCTGAATAATTTAGTCAAAACTGGCGCTTTAAGCAGACAAAATGTTATTCACTGGAGGGTCCCTGGCCCAGAATGTCCTCCCACGCCTCAAGAGGGAGAAGTTGTTGTTTTTACTGATCATCTAGCCCGGGGCTTCAATCCTCCCGGTTCAAAATTTTACCGGGATGTCTTAGCCAATTTCCAACTCCTTCCTCAAGATACTGGCCCAAACTCCGTAACCAACATCTATCACTTTCAAGTGCTCTGTGAGGTGTTATTTCAAGAGGAGCCCACAGTTGAATTGTTCATAGATTTCTTTCATCTAAACCGCCGCACTGAATTTACTGACGGTCCCAATACAGAATTAGGCGGTATGGCGATTCAAAAGAGGAAATAGGTCACTTACCCTCACGCCAAACTGCACAGCTATCCCAAAGAGTGGAATCAAACATGGTTTTACTGCAAAGATACCTCTCCTTCTGACGAAAATCCTTTGCCGGGTTACCGTCCAGAGTGGCTAAGCAACACGCATCCCCTCCCACAGAGGCTGACTACCAAGGAGAGAATCAAATACGCTCCTCAATTATCCAAGCTCAGGGCCTTCATGGCTAACGGGTTGACAGGGGTCGATCTTGCTCGTTGTTGGATATCTTGGAGCATATTTCCCTTAAGCCAACGCTCCGGTTTGATGTGCGAATATACGGGAAGTGTCAATGACCCTCTACGACATATTAATATCCAGCTCAGAGATGATGAGGTGACGTAGGCTGTGAAGAAGATATTGAATGAACCAGAAGCTACCTGCGCTCAAACCGGCCTGCTTCCCTTTTGTGCCATTAACAAACCGCCGGCTGTAAGGCTCACACCTTATACTTTTACGGAATCTGACTATGTTCAAAGCACCCTTTGTTGACACTTACATCTTTCAAATAGGGCGATGATCCGTTTTGGAGCAAGAAGCCTTCACAAGAGAAACCGGAGAAGCCGGAGAGACCAACCCGGCCAAAGACCAGAGTTGTCATGAAACCGGCTAATAGGAAGAAAACCACCGCATCCTCTGATCCACCAGCCGATGATGATGTGGGTAATCCGGACCTTGAGGTAGAGCTTGACTCACTTGGTTTATTTTTCACACGCCTTATTGATAATGATCATTGCCAGGATGACGTTGAAGTCATTCATGTTGATGCTGTAGAGGTAATCACTCTCTCCTCTGATTCAAACCCCTTGCCTTCACTAAAAATCCGTCGGGCAAACCGAAAAGTTAAATTTTCTCATCCCCTTGCTTATTTGGACCCAAACTTTCTTGTGAAGATACAACAGCATGAAGCTCGCCGCACAACCCGGCACAGCGGCCAGGTAGTTACCTCCGCCGGTCTACCGAACAGTCCGGTTCGGAAACGCCGTTCAGAGGTCTCTAACTATCTTGCCAATGCTTGTCCTAAAGCGGGCTATTTTCGTCAACCTCTTAATCCATCTGACTCCGATTATTAGGGCACTTCTCATTCGTCGCCTGGCGAGTCATCAGCCACCCAGCTTCCACCACTCAAAACGGTGCTTGGGTGAGCCATATTCCTTATAATATTGCTGATATATTATTTTTTAATATATGTTGTCCTGATCTTTTTATTCTTTTTCAGGGCCAAGCCTAGGCCAAGCAAGGAAGCTCGCCTGGACAAAGCGGCAGAGGAAAATACCGTTCCTGAACCGGACAGAGTTCCAGATCCTGAAGCAGCTATTCGTGAGGATGTGCCGAACGATCCACCACCGCAGGACCATGACTTCGTCGCTGAAGAGGCACATATTGATACCACAGGCCCTTTTGATCAGCCCACAAGCCCTGTCCGGATTGACAGAACAACTAGCCCGTCGAAGCAAGCTGACAAACCGGCGACCCTGGTATGAATCGGCGAAGAAAAAGATGATGACGTTGTTATCACTTGCATTGGTCGTACCGAGCCCGGCAATCCTGTCGCTTTATCTAAACACACTGCCAAAGAGGAATTTGCTGCAATTGGCAAAGGCAAATGGAATGCCGATTTGGGCACTTATGTTGCCCTGAACGCTCAAGATCTCCATTCCGGCTATCTGAACCGGCTGTATACCAGCTGTGACTATGAAGCTGGTCTGGTTAATATGATGAAGGAAAAATATGAGGTAATTTCCATATGCTTCTCTATTTGTTTGTTTCAATCCATCAACTCCAATAGCCCCCAAGTGACGGTTTAAGATAAGAACTTAAACCGGGACTTTCCCATTTGAATTTCAATGCAACTGTACTTTGCTGATGTAGCCCCCAAGGGCCGGTTCAACTTTAATGTAGTTAAACCGGGACTTTAAACAGTAAGAATCCCAGTGTTAGTTAAGAACAGAGCAAATAGGCATTAGCCCCCAAGTGCCAAGTTGAATACTTGTATTAAGCTTGGGACTTTATAAACAATTGTAGGATGAAGAGCAAATATGCATTAGCCCCTAAGTACCAAGGGCATAACTTGTTATGTGGTTGGTACTTCAATTCTGTACCATCATATGAATCATTTTATTGTCTGTATGCAGGCTGAGCTGAGCAAAAGAGAAAGCCAAATCGCCGATCTGCAAGAAAATCTGAAGTCCCAACAAGCTGAAACCTCTAAGGCAAAAGAGGAATTAACCAGCGCTTTAAGCATCATGGAAAAGCTTAAGGAGGGCTACAACAAAGAGCGGGCGGATTGGGCCACTGAAAAATCCGCTTTAACTCAACGAGCAGAGAACACTGAGGCTGCACTCAAACCGGTAGTGGATGAATTGACCAGTGTAAAGCGGCAAGTGCATGCCATGACCGCTGCTGTCTTTGGTAAGCCTTCTTGATTTCTGAAGTAACGAGGCCTTCTCATGTAACTGTCGGTTTATTAATCCTTTGAATGATACAGGGACCTGCATTGGTCACTTGGGATCAGATGTGCGGAAGAAATTGAAAGCCGCCTATACATTGATAGAGCAATTGTATACTGGTGCACAGCGTATCATCTGTACTGCTTCCCACAACAACCCGGGGCCCACCTTGATCCAAGACACCATTAAAAGATTTTCTATGCTTCCTGCCTGGGTTGAAGAGCTGAAGAAATCTGCTGCTCGAACCGGTGCTATCAACGCCTTAATCCGGGCCAAAGTGTGGGTGCCGGATTTTGATCTTGTTGAAGCGGCCCAGGTCTACCCTAGTTTGAAGGAAGACGGGACAGAGTTCAATGAAGGGGATCTTCGAGCGATAAACCAGGAGGTGCGCCCTCTGGCTTGTTAATTGGTTGAAGAGGCAGATTTGTCTCACTATCAAGCCCAATATGATGACCAAAACAAACGAGTGGCCGCACCAATTCCTGAAGTGGAGAACCTTATACCCCCAATCCATAAGCATACTTACGCTCCTAACATTGAACCGTCGTTGCTGATCAATGATGAAGTTGTCTTTCAAGCATTAATGGGAATCGACTGGACAACTGTTGATTTCCAGCCGCTGGGTAGAGAAGCAGAGGTTGAAGCGGCGCGAGATGACCCGCAACCATCAGGCCAAGCTGGTTACCAAGCATGAACCGGAAGCCGGTTTAAATTACTTCTCTTGTTGTGTTACGCAGAAAACAATGATCTTTCCTGGGCACTGTGTTGCCTTGTAATAGGGTAGCCGATACACTTGATTTTAATATGCCATCGTGCATAGTTATTGCAACTTATGCTTCCTTTGAATTATCCAACTCCAAACTGTTTTCTGCAGTCCAAAAAATCTTAAAGCGCTGCCGCGATTGTACCGCCAGGCGGGTTATGATATCTATATATATGAAATCGAAGATAATATCTTAGATTTAAGCATATGATCAAATATTGTGATACATAATACCTGCCATTGTTGGGCATGAAGTTGGCTTGGCCAATCTTGAAGCGGCGTTTTATAAACCCACACTGTTGGAGGATAAAGCAGCTCCTTTTTATATAAGGCCGGTTTACAATGTAAATCATTCCGGGCTATGATAAACACCAGTTTACTCCATAATAGGATGGTAATAAAAAATCAAACCGGGCAGGTAGTCTTCGGATTAAGATTTGACTGTGTTCCGTCAATTGACAGTTGAATCGGTTTAAGAATTGTCGGTTTAAAACGCAACAAAAGAAATATTTATCAAAAGAAACAGAATTCAAGCAAAGGCAAAAACAAATTCAGTTGTAAAAGAGGCTTTTTAGCCGATCAAGTGGCATTACCATGGTCGGACACGACCAAGCCCCCGATAGGCGTAGCTATGCTTCGAGTTAGCCAGGTCCCCAAATGATGCATTGGCATTACGCCGATCAAGAGGTGTAGCGATGGTTCGGGTTCGACCAAAGCCCCCAAGTGATTTTGTGGCCTTAGGCCGATCAAGAGGCGTGACTGGTTCAGACGTGACCAAGTCCCCAAGTGATTTTGTGGCTTTCGCCTATCAAAAGGTGTTGCATTGGTTCGTACACGACCAAGCCCCCAAGTGACATGATTTAAGGCTTTTTTGAAAAAAGCTAACTCAAGGGGTAAACCGGAGGCCGCTTTAAGACAAAAACTCCGTGTAGCCACACATGATGTAAAAATAACAGATACCCCGCTTTAGCTGAGGCTCCGGTTTATTGCATTGATCATAATATATACACTGTCATAATATGTACATAAGTAGAGCCGATGTCTTAGGTATAGTAAGGCCGAAGATGAGCTATGTTCCACGGCCTGTTGGTCTCCTCCTCTGATGTACGTGAGTCTTTATGCTCTCGAATATCGATCAGATAGTATGACCCGTTGTGCAGATTCTTGCTGACCACGAAGGGTCCCTCCCAAGGTGGGGATAACTTGTGCATATCAGTCTGGTCTTGGATGAGCCGAACTACCAAATCTCCTTCTTGAAAGGTTCTAGTTCTAACTCGGCGACTGTGATAGCGATGGAGATCTTGCTGATAAATCGTTGAACGGGCGGCCGCTATGTCTCGCTCCTCGTCCAACAGGTCCAAAGCATCTTGCCATGCTGCCTCGTTGTCCGCTTCAACATAAGCCGCTACACGTGGTGAGTCATGACGGATGCCACTGGGGAGAACCGCCTCCGCTCCGTAGACCATAAAGAACGGCGTGTATCCTATTGATATGTTGGGTGTGGTGTTGATGCTCCATAATACAGATGGTAACTCTTCAACCCAACAACCCGGCGTCCGTTGCAAAGGAACCATAAGCCGGGGCTTGATGCCTCGCAAGATCTCCTGATTAGCCCTCTCTGCTTGGGCATTGGACTGAGGGTGAGCCACTGATGAGACGTCAAGCCAGATGTGCTCACGTTGACAGAACTCCTTCATAGCACCCTTCGACAGGTTGGTACCATTATCAGTAATGATGCTGTGTGGAAAGCCAAACCGGAAGATCACCTTTTTGATGAATTGAACCGACGTAGCTGCATCACACTTGCTAACTGGCTCTGCCTCTACCCACTTCATGAACTTGTCAACCACCACTAAAAGATGGGTTTCTTGTCCTTAGACCTTTTGAAAGGCCCAACCATATCTAGCCCCCAAGTTGCGAACGGCCAAGTAATTGGAATCATCCTCAATTCTTGAGCCGGCACATGAGCGCGTCTTGAGAACTTTTGACAACCATCACATCGTCTGACCAGGTCTTCCGCATTAGCATGAGCATTCAACCAATAGAAGCCGTGGCGAAAAGCCTTAGCCACCAAAGATTTTGAACCGGCGTGGTGACCACAGTCTCCTTCGTGGATCTCACGCAAGATTTCACAGCCTTCCTTAGGAGACACACAGTGTTGAAACGCCCCTGATGCACTGCAATGATGCAACTTGCCATTGACAATAGTCATGGACTTGGAACGCCAGATTATCTGCCTGGCCAGAGTCTCATCTTCTGGCAACTCGCCCCGGATCATATATTGTAACATCCCCAGCATCACACTTCAGTAATCTCCCCCTAATAAAGGTCATGTAATCATGATCATCATGCCAAAATGCCACTTGTCCGGAATCTGCTTCAAATTCAAATTGCATGTTAAATATTTGCTTCTTCTTTCATGCAATCAAAATAGTTCACAATATGACAAATATTCTCTAAGTATTTTTCATGTTAAAACCAAAATCTTTGGAGTTCCCAAATTGCCCCTGGAAATTAATTAGTGTTCCACTAGCATTTAAATATGCCATTCCCAATCTGCAAAATTCCTAGTCAATTCCTCTTGCCTCCAAACTATTTGTGGCAATACCAAAAAATGTGGAGGAATTAATGGGCCAAGTCCCATATTTTTCCTAAATCGTTTGGATGCTCAAATAAATCTTTTCCTCTCTCTATTTTATTTTTAAAAAGAAAAAGAAAAGGGAAAAACAAAACAAAAAGAAACTGACCCTTTCACAGGGCCAAATGGCCTAGCAGGCCGTCGGCCCACCCCAGCCGGCCCACTCCCCCTTCCCGGTCGCCTTCCCCTTCTCCTATTCGACCGACCCGCGCCCGTGGTCGCCGTCGAACCCGCTCATCGCTTCGCGCCTCACCGACGAGGGGATAAGGATCCCCTCCCTCCATGTCGCCTCGTTCCTCTCTCCCCCACTCCCCCACTTGCACCTCTCCTCCCCCAGATCCACCTCTCCCCTCTCCATCTCCTTCGTTCTGGAGAGGAGACCGACGCCATCGCCGCCGTACATGCGTCGATCCCGCGGCCACCGGCCCTGTCCGTCCACTCCGCCGTCCTCATCCACGTCGCCTGGGGTCCTCCGTTGGAGCCAAGGGCCCCTGCAGCTCCCGATCGCCGTCGTCCCCTTTCGCCTCTGTCTCCGACGCTCTCCGGCGACCTCGAGCACCCCTGCTGCTCCTAAGTCGTCAAGGGCCTTCCGTGGCCGCTCGGTGAGCCCCTCTACCCTTCCCCTCCCTCTCTCCCGAGCGTATTAGCCACCATAGTCGTCGCCCTGCTCGCGGCTGAGCTCCGCCACCGCCATGGCTAGCGAGCACCATGCCCCGACCCCCTTTCGTCCGCTTCATTGTCGCGCTGCTGCCCCCACGAACTGCCGTCCCCGCCTCGTGGCACTCTGCTTCCCGTAGCCGCCTGGCGCCCGTGCAGCTCCGCCCCTCCGCGCCGCACCAACAGCCGCGACCCGCAGCCTCCGCGCATAGGCCGCGCTCGCTTGCGCCAGCCTGCGTCTTCCCTCGTGCTCGCCCGCTGTCGCCGAGGCCCCTGTCCGCCCACGCCCGTCCTTTCCTCTGAGCGCGCCCGCTCCCACTCGCCACAGCCACCCGCACGCGCGCGCGCCCACACCCCGCCCCGCATCGCCTACGTCTGCCGCCTCCGTTGCCCCGCAACCTAGCGTCGTCGCTGCCGTAGCCCCCACGCCCCCGGTGACCATACCCGGCGACCGGTCCGGCCTGCCGCCATCGGCGTTGTTGCCACTCCCCGCCGCAAGGCCCGTCGTCGTCTGTAGCCATGCCTGGCGCTGACGGGGCGGCTGCGTGGCACTTCTTGTGCCACTGATTAAGGGCCCCCACGCCCCTAGTTGACTGGTCAACTGAGCCAGTTGACCAGCTGACTGGGCAGTTGACCAGGTCAACATGGGCCCGCTGGTCAGCCACTGGTGCATCTGTGTGTGCACTGCACCGGGTGCACCTAGCAATTAGCGTTTTGAAAATAAAAATAAATAAATTTCAGAATTTTAGTATATGTTTAAAACTTTGAAAATTTATAGAATAATAACCGTAGCTCGGATGAAAATGTTTTCTACATGAAAGTTGCTCAGAACCACGAGAAGAATCTGAATACGCTCTCCATTCATCCGCCACACGTCCCTAGCATAGCGAACATGCAACCTTTCCCCTCTATTTCATCTGACCGAAAAGGCAAAACTTCGGGCAAACTTTCCCGAATGTTTTTCCCCTTCCCCGGTACCGCGTAGCCTTGCGTTAGTTCACCCCTGGCACTTCTTATTGTGTTGTCATGCATAGCATTGTACTTGTTTGCTTTATATTTACTATTTCTTCCCCCTCTTCTCTCCGGTAGACCCCGAGACCGATGCTGCCCCGGTGATCGACTACGTCGACGACGACCCCTCCTTGCCAGAGCAACCAGGCAAGCCCCCTTTGATCATCCCGATATCGCCCATTCCATTCTATCATGCTTGCATTAGATTTTGCTACTGTTATTGTTTGCTCCTATTCTGATGCATAGCCTGCTTTTGTATCTGCTGTTGTACCTTATCTGCTTATCCTAAACTGCTTAGTATAGGTTGGTTAGTGATCCATCAGAGACCCCCACTTGTCCTTGTTGCCCCTGCTTCATCATTGACGACTCGATCCACATGATCGAAGACCAGGCCCCGACACCGCACATCACTTCCCCTTAGTTGCTCGACACTACTGGGTTACTATCGAGTACCGAGGGTGAACCTCTTCAGCACTTCTGATGTTAACCCTATAGTGTGGTCATTCGGTCATGGTCATCCAGGGTGATTTCCTCCTTAACCACTTCCGATACGACTATGTCGTGCAACCCTTCAAGTGTGAACCTCGGGGGTGATTCCTCTTACGTTCACCTTGATGATTACATCTAGTGGAATTCATCTGGGGTGATTCCTCGGGTTTTCCCCTTGATGTTTGGACACACGGATACTTGTACTTTACCACTGTTACTTGGAAAGACGGGTCGACCCTGAGGGGTACCTGCCCGAGCTTAATTGCGAGTGATGTGGAGTCGGGCGAACCTGGAAGGTGCCCGCGAGATAATTACGGGGCGTGGCCAGGCATTCCTAGCCCTTGCCGCAAGTCCTCGAGACGGGGCAACGGGGTCACATCTTTCGTGAGTCTCTGCTTGTTACCGCGCGTTCCTAATCCAATACGATTTGGATATTTGATCCGAGGGGCCTCTGGCCTGTAGCACTAACCATCACGTGGGCATAGTATGGGCGTTCTGCGTCGTATACATCAGCCGAAGCTTAATAGACGTCAGCGACTGAGCGGCGCGCGCCGGGTTGGACTGGTAAGCTCCTGCCTTTTTAGGGAGGTAGCTAGGTCTGCTCACCGGCCGCCCTCGCAACGTGCAGGAGTTCCAGGGGAGATGGCGCATGACCCCTGGGGGCATAGGTTTAGTCCGGCGTGCTGGCCTCTCTATTAAGCCTAGGTCGGGTTGCGGCATATTGGTTGGCTGAGGCCGGGCATGACCCAGGAAAGTGTGTCCGACCGGAGTTAATCGAGCGTGGTGGGTAAGTTGGTGCACCCCTGCAGGGAAGAAAACATCTATCGATAGCCTGTCCTATGGTAACGTACACTTGGAGTTGTATCCCGATTGATACAACTAGAACTGGAGACTTGAGATGAGATTTGGACTTGTGATGAGAAATGGATTGTGATGATAACTGGATAGTATGGCTCTGGGATTGCTTTCTCGCTGGGAGTCAAGAAACGATCTCTGGCCGAGGTTGATAACACTTCTACTACTTTACTTTATGCTACTCTACTCCCTCCTGTTGCTGCAAGATGGTGGTTTCCAGAAGATGCTAGTCTTCGATAGGACTAGGCCTTCTCTCTATTCTGGCATTTCTGCAGCCCAGTCCACATATACAGCCTTCCTTTGATAATGTTGCATATGTAGTGTAGATCCTTGCTTGCGAGTACTTTGGATGAGTACTCATGGTTGCTTTGCTCCCCCTTTCCCCCCCCTTTATTCTTCTTTCCGGTTGCTGCAACCAGATGTCGGAGCCCAGGAGCCAGATGCCACCGTTGATGCCTACTACTACGTGGAGGCCGCCGACGACCAGGAGTAGTTAGGAGGCTCCGAGGCAGGAGGCCTTGCCTTCTCGATCGTTGCTGCTTTTGTGCTAGCCTTCTTAAGGCAAACTTGTCTTACGCATGTCTGTACTCAGATATTGTTGCTTCCGCTGACTCTTGTGTATTCAAGCTTATGTATTCGAGCCCTCGAGGCCCCTGGCTTGTAATATAAAGCTTGTATTACTTTAATTTGTGTCTAGAGTTGTGTTGTGATATCTTCCCGTGAGTCCTTGATATTGATCGTACACATTTGTGTGTATGATTAGTGTACGATTGAATCAAGGGCGTCACATATATTGAAATGCCCTCGATGCGGCTATATCTCCTACGTGTCGAAGCACGACTTAGAGGCATAACCGCATTGAAAGCAATGTTGCAAGTGAGGTAATCTTCACACAATCCATGTAATACATAAGGGAAGAGATACATAGTTGGCTTACAATCGCCACTTCACACAAATACATGAATGAAACATTACATCATACAGTTACAATCAGGGCCCGACTACGGAGCCAAAATAAAAGAAGAAAACCCCAAAAGCGACAAAGTTCCACGATCGACCCCAACTGGGCTCCACTACTGATCGACTAGAACAAAACAACATAAAGGATAAGATCTTCATCGAACTCCTCCTTGATCTCGGGTGCGGCACCTGCACGGTTTCATCGGCACCTGCAAACTGGTTTTGGAAGTATCTGTGAGTCACGGGGGACTCAGCAATCTCACACCCGCGAGATCAAGACTATTTAAGCTTATAGGTAGGGTAAAAGGTGTGAGGTGGAGCTGCAGCAAGCGACTAGCATATTTGGTGGCTAACATACGCAAATGAGAGCGAGAAGAGAAACCAAAGCACAGTCGAACAACTATGATCAATAAGTGATCCTGAACTACTTACGTCAAACATAACTCCAACAACCATGTTCACTTCCCGGACCCCGCCGAGAAGAGACCATCACGGTTACACACGCGGTTGGTGTATTTTAATTAAGATAAACTTCGGGTTTTCTACAACCGGACATTAACAAATTCCCATCTGCCACATAACCGCGGGCACGGCTTTCGAAAGTTCAAAACCCTACAGGGGTGTCCCAACTTAGCCCATTATAAGCTCTCGCGATCAACGAAGGATATTCCTTCTCCCCGGGAAGACCCGATCAGTCTCGGAATCCCGGCTACAAGACATTTCGACAGTAATAAAACAAGTCCAACAAAGCCGCCCGATGCGCCGACATCCTGATAGGAGCTGCACATATCTCGTTCTCAGGGCAACACCGGATGAGCTGTCCGTACAACTAAAACCAGACCTCAAGTTTCCTTGAGGGGGCGCTGCAAAGCGCTCTAGTTCGGGCCAACACTTAGACAAGCATTGGCCCGGGGGGGCTAAATAAAGATGACCCTCGAGAGAGCGACTCCCAAGGGAAAAATAGGTGGTGGTGAGGAAAATGGTAAAACCAAGGTTGGGCCTCGCTGGAAAAGTCTTATTCAAAGCGAACTGTCAAGGGGGTCCCATAAATCACCCGACCGCGTTAGGGACGCAAAATCCGGGAACATAACACCGATATGACGCAAACTAGGGCGGCAAGAGTGGAACAAAACACCAGGCATAAGGCCGAGCCTTCCACCCTTTACCAAGTATATAGATGCGTTAATTAAATAAGATATATTGTGATATCCCAACAAGTAAACATGTTCCAACAAGGAACAACATCTCCATGTTCCAACAAGGAACAAACTTCATCTTCACCTACAAATAACAACGCTATAAGATGAGCTGAGCAAAGCGGTAACATACCCAAACAACGGTTTGCTAGGACAAGGTGGGTTAGAGGCTTGGTTCAACAATATGGGAGGCATGATAAGCAAGTGGTAGGTATCGTAGCATAGGCATAGCAAAAGAGTAAGCAATCTAGCAAGCAAAGATAGAAGTGATTTCAAGGGTATGGTCATCTTGCCTGAAATCCCGCAAGGAAGAAGAATGAGTCCATGAAGAAGACAAACGGACGTAGTCGTACGGGTCCTCACAAACGCGATGATAATGGAATCAACCCGAAGAAGCAACACCGGAAAGAAGCACACAACATAGTAAACAACCAACACATGAACATGGCATGATGCACAACCAAGTATGATGCATGTCCAGTTTAATGAAGCATGGCATGGCAAAGTGCAACATACAACGCTACAAATTAAGTGGAGCTCAAGATGCAACGAGTTGCATATTGACAAAACACCACATTTAATTACTTAGTTCTCTCCCGTTTATATAAGCAAAAAAATTAAATGTTGTTAAACATGGCAAGTGGGTGAAGCAAATGAGTACTACCTATCTAGGCAAGTTTAAATGAGGCCGGAACAACAAACAACAAGTCCGGAAGAACCTCGTATGCATATTTGGATTTGGTACTGTTCTGCCATATACACAATTTTATTGTTGTTAAACAGCAAAATAAAGTGCACCATGTTAAACTAGGCATTTTTCTACCCCATTTACATATAAAGATTTTTAAATCGGAGCTACGGTTATTTAGTTATGAATTAAACCATTTTAGCATGGCATGGGGCAAATTTAAACAAACATCACTTTAGACATATTAAACATAGATGAAAGTGGCATATTATTAACCTACACAAAATTTTAAGCAAGTTTCATATATAAATCATTTTAATCTGATGCATGGTTCATGGGTGATTAAATGCATGAAGCTTAGGGGTTCTTCTGCAAAACAGTAAAACACTCGATAAATAGCAAATTCGCAGGTCAGGGAAAAAAACGTACGCGGGCCGAATCTTGCTGGCCCGACAGGATACAAGAGGGGAACTGGAGGGGCTGCTCACACATGGGCTTGGCCCGGTTCGGTGGAGGAGAGAGGCCAGCAAGGGGGCGCGCTAGGTCGGCCTGCCTGTGGCCCACGCGGGCGAGGCAGGGGAGCGCTAACGATGCGGTCAACGCCGCTGGAGCACTGCGCTCTGCTCCTCCTTGAACATCGGCGCAGGGGAAGAAGAGAAAGCAGCAGCGGCGGCAGGGACTTGCAGCAGGGCCAGCAGGCGCGGGAAGCTGCAGGTCGGCGAAGTGGCGCGCGGATCCCGGCGGTGCCGTGCCGAACAGAGGCCGATGGAGGCGGATCCGGCGATGTGCTGCTCTGGCGGCTCGAAGCAGGGGCGCGGGGGCGCCTCCCAGCGAAGCAGCGAAGGTTGGGGAAGGCACGAGGTGGCGAGGAGCATGGGAACAGCCAGATCCAGTGGCCGAACGGCGGGGACGAACAACGGCAAGGGCGAGCATCGGCAGTGAGGTTCCATGGCCTTCGGGAGGCAGCGGACGAACAGGGCGAGGCGGAGGTCAGGCGGGAGTCGCGGGCTCCAGGTCCCGCGCTGGCACGAGATGAAGGAGGTCGGCATGGCTGGGCGCTGCACTCGCCGACGCGGACGGCAGAAGCATGGCGGCGCTGGTTTACGGCGACGAGGCGGCTCCTCGGTGGCGCTGGGTCTTGGGAGGGGAAGCTCGGGCGAGCTCCACTCGATCTGGATCGAGAAGGGAGCGAGAGGCTCAGCGCTGGTGCATCGAGGTGCTCAGGGACGAGCGAGCAGAGGAGGGGATCGATGGATTGGAATTGGCGGTTGTGTGAAAACGAGGAGGGGATGGATTCCGAGAGGGAGTAGGTAGGTGGCGGCGGCAAGAGGATGGCTGGGGCAGCTACCTAGAATTTAGGGTTTTGTCTCAAATTAGACTAGTGGTCTATATATATATAGCAACGTGAGATTTGGGTAGGGCTATCCGGTCCGTCCGATTAAAATCGGACGATCGCGAATAAAGTAGTTAGGGAGCCCAATTAACAAAACGGAGATGTTTTGTAGACGTTAGGGGATGATCCGAACACAACGGTGACGACTATCCGGGTCGGGTTCGGGACAGTTTTCGGACGCGCGCGAGGAGGGCCGCAGCCCGACGAGAGGGGTTAGGTTGGGTCTGGCGGATTGTGAAGAGCGGGTTGGTCTGAGAGAAGAGGGGAGAGATGCAGCCCGGCACGGTTTCCGGAGACCGAAAACGTCCGACGTTAGACCGGCTATATTGCCGCTATAGTAATCCGTTGGGGCGTCAAACGGACTCCGAATGCGATGAAACTTGACAGGCGGCCTACCTACAACATAACAACACCACATGCCAACTTTCAACCCATACCGAGAATATTTTCCGGCCACTTATAAAATAATATTTCGGACATGCCGCGGGCGCGTGCAAGTGTGTGTGGGCTCAGAACGGACAACGGAGAGAACAAAGAGACCGGGACGGATGCAAGTTTTTGAAAACATGATGATGCAATGCAGATGATGACATGACAAGATGCGACACGCAAGCAAATGACAAAGAAACAACAGTGAATAACTGGAGGACAACTGGCACATCGTGTTGGGGAACGTAGTAATTTCAAAAAATTTCCTACGCACACGCAAGATCATGGTGATGCATAGCAACGAGAGGGGAGAGTGTTTGTCTACGTACCCTCGTAGACCGAAGCGGAAGCGTTAACACAACGTAGAGGAAGTAGTAGTACATAGAGGAAGTAGTCGTACGTTCTCCTCGCGATCCAACCGATCACAGCACCTTTACTCCGGCACCTCCGAGTTCTTGGCACACGTTCAGCTCGATGACGATCCCCGGGCTCCGATCCAGCAAAGCGTCGGGGAAGAGTTCCGTCAGCACGACGGCGTGGTGACGATCTTGATGTGTTACCGGCGCAGGGCTTCGCCTAAGCACTGCAACGATATAATCGAGGTGGAATTTGGTGGAAGGGGGCACCGCACACGGCTAAGGAACGATCCGTAGATCAACTTGTGTGTCTTTGGGGTGTCCCCTGCCCCCGTATATAAAGGATGAAGGGGAGGAGGCTGGCCGGCCAAAGGAGGGAGGCGCAGGAGGAGTCCTACTCCCTCTGGGAGTAGGATTCCCCCCCCCAATCCTAGTTGGACTAGGATTCTTCAAGGGGGAGAGAGAAGGAGAGGGGGGCGCCCACCTCTCCTAGTCCTAATAGGACTAGGGGAAGGGGGGAGGCGCGCAGCCCCTAGGGCTGCCCTCTCACTTCTCCTCCAAGGCCCATGTTGGCCCATTATGCTCCCGGGGGGTTCCGGTAACCCTCCCGGTATTCCGGTAAAATCCTGATTTCACCTGGAATGCATCCGATGTCCAAACATAGGCTTCCAATATATAATTCTTTATGTCTCGACCATTTCGAGACTCCTCGTCACGTCCATGATCACATCCGGGACTCCGAACTCCTTCGGTACATCAAAATGCATAAACTCATAATAACTGTCATCGTAACGTTAAGCGTGCGGACCCTACGGTTCGAGAACAATGTAGACATGACCGAGACACGTCTCCGGTCAATAACCAATAGCGGGACCTGGATGCCCATATTGGCTCCTACATATTCTACAAAGATCTTTATCGGTCAGACCGCATAACAACATACGTTGTTCCCTTTGTCATCGGTATGTTACTTGCCCGAGATTCGATCGTCGGTATCCAATACCTAGTTCAATCTCGTCACCGGCAAGTCTCTTTTCTCGTTCTGTAATACATCATCTCGCAACTAACTCATTGGTTGCAATGCTTGCAAGGCTTTATGTGATGTGCATTACCGAGAAGGCCCTGAGATACCTCTCCGACAATCGGAGTGACAAATCCTAATCTCGAAATATGCCAACTCAACATGTACCTTCGGAGACACTTGTAGAGCACCTTTATAATCACCCAGTTATGTTGTGACGTTTGGTAGCACACAAAGTGTCCCTACGGTAAATGGGAGTTGCATATTCTCATAGTTGAAGGAACATGTATAAGTCATGGATAAAAGCAATAGCAACATACTAAACGATCGGGTGCTATGCTAATGTAATGGGTCATGTCAATCAGATCATTCAACTAATGATGTGATCTCGTTAATCAAATAACAACTCTTTGTTCATGGCTAGGAAACATAACCATCTTTGATTAATGAGCTAGTCAAGTAGAGGCATACTAGTGATACTCTGTTTGTCTATGTATTCACACATGTATTATGTTTCCAGTTAATACAATTCTAGCATGAATAATAAACATTTATCATGATATAAGGAAATAAATAATAACTTTATTATTGCCTCTAGGGCATATTTCCTTCAGTCTCCCACTTGCACTAGAGTCAATAATCTAGTTCACATCGCCATGTGATTTATCAGCAATAGTTCACATCACCATGTGATTAACACCCATAGTTCACATCGATATGTGACCAATACCCAAAGGGTTTACTAGATTCAGTAATCTAGTTCACATTGCTATGTGATTAACACCCAAAGAGTACTACGGTGTGATCATGTTTTGCTTGTGAGAGAAGTTTAGTCAACGGGTCTGCCATATTCAGATCCGTTATGTATTTTTGCAATTTTCTATGTCTACAATGCTCTGCACGAAGCTACTTTAGCTAATTGCTCCCACTTTCAATATGTATCTAGATTGAGACTTAGAGTCATCTAGATTAGTGTCAAAACTTGCATCGATGTAACCTTTTACGACGAACCTTTTTGTCACATCCATAATCGAGAAACATATCCTTATTCCACTAAGGATAATTTTGACCGCTTGTCCAGTGATCTACTCCTAGATCACTATTGTACTCCCTTGCCAAACTCAGTGGTAGGGTATGAAATAGATCTGGTACACAGCATGGCATACTTTATAGAACCTATGGCTGAGGCATAGGGAATGACTTTCATTCTCTTTCTATCTTCTGCCGTGGTCGGGCTTTGAGTCTTACTCAATTTCACACTTTGTAATACAGGCAAGAACTCTTTCTTTGACTGTTCCATTTTGAACTACTTCAAAATTTTTTCAAGGTATGTACTTATTGAAAAACTTATCAAGCGTCTTGATCTATCTCTATAGATCTTGATGCTCAATATGTAAGCAGCATCACCGAGGTCCTTCTTCGAAAAACTCCTTTCAAATACTCCTTTATGCTTTACAGAATAATTCTACATTATTTCCGATCAATAATATGTCATTTACATATACTTATCAGAAATGCTGTAGTGCTCCCACTCACTTTCTTGTAAATACAGGCTTCACCGCAAGTCTGTATAAAACTATATGCTTTGATCAACTTATCAAAGCGTATATTCCAACTCCGAGATGCTTGCACCAGTCCATAGATGGATCACTGGCGCTTGCATATTTTGTTAACACCTTCAGGATCGACAAAACCTTCTAGTTGCATCGTATACAACTCTTCTTTAATAAATCCATTAAGGAATGTAGTTTTGTTTATCCATTTGCCGGATTTCATAAAATGCGGCAATTGCTAACATGATTCGGACAGACTTAAGCATAGATACGAGTGAGAAACTCTCATCGTAGTCAACACCTTGAACTTGTCGAAAACCTTTTTGCGACAATTCTAGCTTTGTAGATAGTAACACTACTATCAGTGTCCGTCTTCCTCTTCAAGATCCATTTATTTTCTTTGGCTTGCCGATCATCGGGCAAATCCATCAAAGTCCATACTTTGTTCTCATACATGGATCATATCTCAGATTTCATGGCCTCTAACCATTTCGCGGAATCTGGGCTCATCATCGCTTCCTCATAGTTCGCAAGTTCGTCATGGTCTAGTAACATGACTTCCAGAACAGGATTACCGTACCACTCTGGTGCGGATCTCACTCTAGTTTACTTACGAGATTCGGTAGTAACTTGATCTTGAAGTTACATGATCATCATCATTAGCTTCCTTACTAATTGGTGTAGTAGTCACAAGAACAGATTTCTGTGATGAACTACTTTCCAATAAGGGAGAAGGTACAATTACCTTATCAAGTTTTCTACTTTCCTCCCACTCACTTCTTTCGAGAGAATCTCCTTCTCTAGAAAGGATCCATTCTCAGCAACGAATATCTTGCCTTCGGATCTGTGATAGAAGGTGTACCCAACAGTCTCCTTTGGGTACCTATGAAGACACATTTCTCCGATTTGGGTTTGAGCTTATCAGGATGAAACTTTTTCACATAAGCATCGTAACCCCAAACTTTAAGAAACGACAACTTTGGTTTCTTGCCAAACCACAGTTTATTTTGTGTCGTCTCAACGGACTTTAGATTGTGCCCCTTTTAACGTGAATGCAGCTGTCTCTAATGCATGATCCCAAAATGATATTGGTAAATCGGTAAGAAACATCATAGATTGTACTATATCCAATAAAGTACGGTTATGACGTTCGGACACACCATTATGCTGTGGTGTTCCAGGTGGCATGAATTTGTGAAACTATTCCACATTGTTTTAATTGAAGACCAAACTCGTAACTCAAATATTTGTCTCCGCGATCAGATCGTAGAAACCTTATTTTCTTGTCACGATGATTTTCACTTCACTCTAAAATTCTTTGAACTTTTCAAACATTTCAGACTTATGTTTCATCAAGTAGATATACCCATATCTGCTCAAATCATCTGTGAAGGTCAGAAAATAATGATACTTGTCGCGAGCCTTAATATTCATCGGACCATATACATCAGTATGTATGATTTCCAACAAATCTGTTGCTTGCTCCATTGTTCCGGAGAACGGCGTTTTTAGTCATCTTGCCCAAGAGGCATGGTTCGCAAGCATCAAGTGAATCAAGTGATTCCAAAATCCCATCAGCATGGAGTTTCTTCATGCGCTTTACACCAATATGACCTAAACGGCAGTGCTACAAATAGGTTGCACTATCATTATTAACTTCGCATCTTTTTGGTTTCAATATCATGAATATGTGTATCACTGCGATCGAGATCCAATGAACTATTTTCATTGGTGTGTATGACCATAGAAGGTTTTATTCATGTAAACAGAACAACAATTGTTCTCTAACTTAAATGAATAACTGTATTGCAATTAACATGATCAAATCATATTCATGCTCAACGCAAACACCAAATAACACTTATTTAGTTTCAACACTAATCCCGAAAGTATAGGGAGTGTGTGATGATGATCATATCAATCTTGGAACCACTTCCAACACACATCGTCACCTTGCCCTTTAACTAGTCTTTGTTCATTCTGCAACTCCCGTTTCGAGTTACTAAATTTTAGCAACTGAACTAGTACCAAATACTAAGGGGTTGCTATGAACACTAGTAAAGTACATATCAATAACATGTATATCAAATATACTTATGTTCACTTTGCCATCCTTCTTATCCGCCAATCACTTGGGGTAGTTCCGCTTCCAGTGACCAGTCCCTTTGCAGTAGAAGCACTTAGTCTCAGGCTTAGGACCATACTTGGGCTTTTTCACTTGAGCAGCAACTTGCTTGCCATTCTTCTTGAAGTTCCCCTTCTTTCCTTTTGCCCTTTTCTTGAAACTAGTGATCTTGTCAACCATCAACACTTGATGTTTTTCTTTGATTTCTACCTTCGCTGATTTTAGCATCGCGAAGAGCTTGGGAATATTTTCCGTTATCCCTTGCATATTATAGTTCATCATGAAGTTCTACTAACTTGGTGATGGTGACTAGAGAATTCTGTCAATCACTATCTTATCTGGAAGATTAACTCCCACTTGATTCAAGCGATTGTAGTACTCAGACAATTTGAGCACATGCTCACTAGTTGAGCGATTCTCCTCCATCTTTTAGCTATAGAACTTGTTGGAGACTTCATATCTCTCAACTCGGGTATTTGCTTGAAATATTAACTTCAACTCCTGGAACATCTCATATGGTCCATGACGTTTAAAACGTCTTTGAAGTCCCGATTCTAAGCCGTTAAGCATGGTGCACTAAACTATTAAGCAGTCATCATATTGAGCTAGCAAAACGTTCATAACGTCTGCATCTGCTCCTGCAAAAGGTCCGTCACCTAGCGGTGCATCAAGGACATAATTCTTTTGTGCAGCAATGAGGATAAACCTCAGATCACGGATCCAATCCGCATCATTGCTACTAACACTTTTCAACACAATTTTCTCTAGGAACATATCAAAATAAACACAGGGAAGCAACAATGCGAGCTATTGATCTACAACATAGATATGCTAATACTACCAGGACTAAGTTCATGATAAATTAAAGTTCAATTAATCATATTACTTAAGAACTCCCACTTAGATAGACATCCCTCTAATCCTCTAAGTGATCACGTGATCCAAATCAACTAAACCATGTCCGATCATCACGTGAGATGGAGTAGTTTCAATGGTGAACATCACTATGTTGATCATATCTACTATATGATTCACGCTCAACCTTTCGGTCTCTGTGTTCCGAGGCCATATCTGTATATGCTAGGCTCGTCAAGTTAAACCTGAGTATTCCGCGTGTGCAACTGTTTTGCACCCGTTGTATTTGAACGTAGAGCCTATCACACCCGATCATCACGTGGTGTCTCAGCACGAAGAACTTTCGCAACGGTGCATACTCAGGGAGAACACTTCTTGATAATTTAGTGAGAGATCATCTTATAATGCTACCGTCAATCAAAGCAAGATAAGATGCATAAAAGGATAAACATCACATGCAATCAATATAAGTGATATGATATGGCCATCATCATCTTGTGCTTGTGATCTCCATCTTCGAAGCACCGTCATGATCACCATCGTCACCGGCGCGACACCTTGATCTTCATCGCAGCATCGTTGTCGTCTCGCGAATCTTATGCTTCCACGACTATCACTACCGTTTAGTAATAAAGTAAAGCATTACATCGCGATTGCATTGCATACAATAAAGCGACAACCATATGGCTCCTGCCAGTTGCCGATAACTCGGTTACAAAACATGATCATCTCATACAATAAAATTTAGCATCATGTCTTGACCATATCACATCACAGCATGCCCTGCAAAAACAAGTTAGACGTCCTCTACTTTGTTGTTGCAAGTTTTACGTGGCTGCTACGGGCTTAAGCAAGAACTCATCTTACCTACGCATCAATACCACAACGATAGTTTGTCAAATAGACTCCGTTTTAACCTTCTCAAGGACCGGGCGTAGCCACACTCGGTTCAACTAAAGTTGGAGAGACAGTCTTCCGCAAGCCATCTATGTGCAAAGCACGTCGAGGGAACCGGTCTCGCGTAAGCGTACGCGTAAGGTTGGTCCGGATCGTCTCGTCCAACAATACCGCTGAACCAAAGTATGACATGCTGGTAGGCAGTATGACTTGTATCATCCACAACTCACTTGTGTTCTACTCATGCAAATAACATCAAACCATAAAAACCTAGGCTCGGATGCCACTGTTGGGGAACGTAGTAATTTCAAAAATTTTCCTACGCACACGCAAGATCATGGTGATGCATAGCAACGAGAGGGGAGAGTGTTTGTCTACGTACCCTCGTAGACCGAAGCGGAAGCGTTAACACAACGTAGAGGAAGTAGTCGTATGTTCTCCTCGCGATCCAACCGATCACAGCACCGTTACTCCGGCACCTCCGAGTTCTTGGCACACGTTCAGCTCGATGACGATCCCCGGGCTCCGATCCAGCAAAGCGTCGGGGAAGAGTTCCGTCAGCACGACGGCGTGGTGACGATCTTGATGTGTTACCGGCGCAGGGCTTCGCCTAAGCACTGCAACGATATAATCGAGGTGGAATTTGGTGGAAGGGGGCACCGCACACGGCTAAGGAACGATCCGTAGATCAACTTGTGTGTCTTTGGGGTGTCCCCTGCCCCCGTATATAAAGGATGAAGGGGGGGAGGCTGGCCGGCCAAAGGAGGGAGGCGCAGGAGGAGTCCTACTCCCTCTGGGAGTAGGATTCCCCCCCCCCAATCCTAGTTGGACTAGGATTCTTCAAGGGGGAGAGAGAAGGAGAGGGGGGCGCCCACCTCTCCTAGTCCTAATAGGACTAGGGGAAGGGGGGAGGCGCGCAGCCCCTAGGGCTGCCCTCTCACTTCTCCTCCAAGGCCCATGTTGGCCCATTATGCTCCCGGGGGGTTCCGGTAACCCTCCCGGTATTCCGGTAAAATCCTGATTTCACCTGGAATGCATCCGATGTCCAAACATAGGCTTCCAATATATAATTCTTTATGTCTCGACCATTTCGAGACTCCTCGTCACGTCCGTGATCACATCCGGGACTCCGAACTCCTTCGGTACATCAAAATGCATAAACTCATAATAACTGTCATCGTAACGTTAAGCGTGCGGACCCTACGGTTCGAGAACAATGTAGACATGACCGAGACACGTCTCCGGTCAATAACCAATAGCGGGACTTGGATGCCCATATTGGCTCCTACATATTCTACGAAGATCTTTATCGGTCAGACCGCATAACAACATACGTTGTTCCCTTTGTCATCGGTATGTTACTTGCCCGAGATTCGATCGTCGGTATCCAATACCTAGTTCAATCTCGTTACCGGCAAGTCTCTTTTCTCGTTCTGTAATACATCATCTCGCAACTAACTCATTGGTTGCAATGCTTGCAAGGCTTTATGTGATGTGCATTACCGAGAAGGCCCTGAGATACCTCTCCGACAATTGGAGTGACAAATCCTAATCTCGAAATATGCCAACTCAACATGTACCTTCGGAGACACTTGTAGAGCACCTTTATAATCACCCAGTTACGTTGTGACGTTTGGTAGCACACAAAGTGTCCCTACGGTAAATGGGAGTTGCATATTCTCATAGTTGAAGGAACATGTATAAGTCATGGATAAAAGCAATAGCAACATACTAAACGATCGGGTGCTATGCTAATGTAATGGGTCATGTCAATCAGATCATTCAACTAATGATGTGATCTCGTTAATCAAATAACAACTCTTTGTTCATGGCTAGGAAACATAACCATCTTTGATTAATGAGCTAGTCAAGTAGAGGCATACTAGTGATACTCTGTTTGTCTATGTATTCACACATGTATTATGTTTCCAGTTAATACAATTCTAGCATGAATAATAAACATTTATCATGATATAAGGAAATAAATAATAACTTTATTATTGCCTCTAGGGCATATTTCCTTCACATCGGTCTCGGGGCGTCACAACACTCCACCACTACGAGAGGATCTCGTCCCGAGATCTAGAATGGCACCGGAGGGAAGCGGGAAGAGGAATAGGTAAAAAAAAGTTGCTTCTTTGACAAACGAGTGAAACCATGAACCTTGAGAGGTTGAAAAGTTGATAGAAAAAACACAACGGAGTTGAACGAACTTGAAAACACTCCATTAGATAAGAGGAACCTGGGATACGATGAGAACCAAGAGGTTAAGTGACAAGGTAGATATTGAAACCACTCCGGTAGAAAAGAGAAGAAACCAGATAAAATGAAAAGTTATTGAAGAGATGATACAACACTCCGGTTGGAAATGGAAGGAATAGAATCTGAACTTGGCAAAATGAAAGCACTTGGATGAGACTCCGGTTAAAAGAGGAATGATAGACACAACACTCCGGTTAAATCGATAAGCAAGGAAAAGGACACGATCCTCACAATTCGAGATGAAGAGTGAAGAGATCAACATCACTTTGCCTCTGGAAGAGAGAATAGAAGATAGATCGTTGGGATAAGGACAAAGAAGAAAATGACAACTTCTGCCACAACCGGAAAAACAAAAGATTGGATTGATATCAACAAGGAGACGAGAAAGCTTACTTCACCGGGAGGATAAAAGAAGAACTTGGGCCATTTATAAGCACCATAATAGCAACATTCCCAATGGAAGGCTTTAGGTGAAAAATATCCCAAAATAACTCCAACGGAGAGATAGATTGGTTGAAAAGATCTCTTGAACGAAGAGAAAATGATGGATTTTAATATCTCATTCTTGACCACATGTGAGTCATGAGACATGAACTCCAATTGTCCAGAATGACATACTACCACCTCGAATGATACGGTTGAAAGAATTGCACTTCAAAATGCAAGATGAAGAAATGCTTGAACTCCTCCAAACAAAACATGTGTTGAGCACCATGTTTAATTTTGAGTATAGCTTGGCGGATCATAACTCCGAGAGAAATCTTGAAGACCAAATCGAGAATGAAAGAAATCCTTGATGAACCATCATGAAGAGCTCCGGTAAACAAAAAGGTTGAAAGAAAGAAAGAGAAGTTCAAAACACAAGGTGAAGCCTTGCAATGATTTAGAAAGGATCTTCGTGGAGATGAGAGCTTGGAACTCCGGGAAAAGAAAAGATGAAACAATTGAAACCGAGAATTTATTCATCATGAACAAACTCCGAAAGAAGGAATTAATCACTTGGAAGAAACAAGAACAAGAATTATGTTATGCGTATCCTTAACCAATTTAAATTGATGACAAGCAATGGACTTGGCATACCACTTATTCTCATAGAAAGGATCAAGAGAGATATAGCACAAACTTAGGAATGTCTTCAACGAACCGCCGGTAGGATTGGAAAGAAAGGATGAATCTATAAGATAACAAAGGAAGAAGGATCTTGAACGAACCACCGTAAGAATTGAGAATGGACGAAGAAAAGATAAGGAAACATCGGGAGGAATTAGAAAAAATGAACGAAGATACTTGAGAGAATTTAGATAAAAATGAACGAATAGATCACGAGCCGAATAGAGAATACTTGAATGATGCACCGGTAAGATTTGGAGAACAAGAGCTGAAAGCTGAGAATGACGAATTAAGACATGATGGCCTTCGGAGGAAAGAAATGGAAACAACTCATGAAATGCTCCGGATGGGTGAAAACAAATTCTCACAATCGAAAACAATTAAGAGAGGATGGCATCAAGCTAGAACCATGAATCTTTAAGAGAATGGACAAGATTTAAGAGAAACTCTTCTTCGGTCTTCCAATGCTGAGAATGACGAGGAGAAACACCACCAAACTGTTGAGAAACACCGGAAGGATTAAAAGAGGAAAGGTTGAGCCAAAGATGAAAAGAGTTTGAAAGATTTTGGAGAAAGACATATGACTGATGAAAATTCATTCTTATGTCAAACTTTTAAATGAATTTGAGAAAAGCTCCGGGAAGATTAGAAGAGTCAGGTAAGATCCTGGGAAAAGACCTGTGGGTTAGGGCCCACTCAAAAGAAACACCGTTGAAAAGATTACTTGAAAGGGAGATTGCACCGGTTGACATAAATGGCTTGAATGAGATAACATCCTCAAAAGAACTTGAGTGAATTGAGAATGGAAACTTGTATCTTCTGAGATATCATCATCACTCGGAACAATTGAATAGCGAGAGGTGAATTATTATGAGGTGCACCGGTACGAGAAAACATTAGAAACGAGGAAAAGATATGATCGATAAAGCTTGAATTGGAACCACCAGAGAAGAAAAGAATGACGAATGATGAACTTGAAGCTCCGTTAGTATCTTCATGGAAATCACCGGATAAGAACATGGAGGAAAAGAATGGAGAGACTTCACATCAATAAAATGGATACTTGATCAAGAAATCTGCGTCCTTGAAGAAATAAGGGTGGGAGGGCGGGAAAACAAAGACAACTTGGAACGGATGAAGCAAACACCGTTGAGAAAACTTAGAATTGATCTCGCAAATGTTGAAATGATCGGATCCACTTGAAGAGGGACACACCGGTTGGAAAAGAATTGGCATGACAATCTCGAAGATCAAGAAGAATTAGTATCCACATAGGAATGTGAGAACACCGCTTGTAAAAGGTATGGAATCAACACTTGACTTCGAAGCAACTCGACTACCACAAAACAAAACAAAAACAAAGGATTGGCTTGCAGAATAAGCCGGAAACAAACATATGATAGACCCCATATCGTATCATGTGTCTGTTGGAAAGAATTCCTACGTGCTACTTGAATTCCCACTTATAAACTCCCGAAACTTTCTGGTTATGCAATCAGGTGTTGGGGATACAGGGGACACAAAATATATCACCCAAACTAACAATACCTAGATCCAGCTGTATCCATCCTTCAACACATAACCAAGAAACCTTCTGAAATCATCTACCTCAACCTTAGAAAAGCATTCGTTATACGAGTCATGGCAATACTCCCGCACTCGCCTCAGTACTGGGCTATCAGGGTTATCTCACCAACAACTGTACAAAAGAGATTTTCGATGTCGGCGTACTAAACTCAGGTATTCCAGAACTGTAACGATAAAATTATGACGACAACACCTCGGAGCTCAACTCCACGGGACACCTCCACTAAAACCCCTGCTGACGGGAGGCAACCAAGACAATGTTGTCATCATAAAACCATCGGAACGATTCCAAGATACCCGCGTGATCCTAAAATTTTTTTAATGAAATTTGAGAAGAGAAGAGTCAAAACTCTACGTCAGGATGCCTTACCAGAGCGATGAGGAGACTGGGAAGTAAAAGGAATTCCTAAACTCTCCGATATATAATTCCTAAATGACTCAAAACATTTTTCTAGACACAACTCGGCCGCTAAAAACGATCAATCAGTGGGGACTCCTAAGGTCGGGGAAGGCTCTGATTACCAACTTGAAACGCCCTCGATGCGGCTATATCTCCTACGTGTCGAAGCACGACTTAGAGGCATAACCGCATTGAAAGCAATGTCGCAAGTGAGGTAATCTTCACACAATCCATGTAATACATAAGGGAAGAGATACATAGTTGGCTTACAATCGCCACTTCACACAAATACATGAATGAAACATTACATCATACAGTTACAATCAGGGCCCGACTACGGAGCCAAAATAAAAGAAGAAAACCCCAAAAGCGACAAAGGTCCACGATCGACCCCAACTGGGCTCCACTACTGATCGACTAGAACAAAACAACATAAAGGATAAGATCTTCATCGAACTCCTCCTTGAGCTCGGGTGCGGCACCTGCACGGTTTCATCGGCACCTGCAAACTGGTTTTGGAAGTATCTGTGAGTCACGAGGGACTCAGCAATCTCACACCTGCGAGATCAAGACTATTTAAGCTTATAGGTAGGGTAAAAGGTGTGAGGTGGAGCTGCAGCAAGCGACTAGCATATATGGTGGCTAACATACGCAAATGAGAGCGAGAAGAGAAAGCAAAGCACGGTCGAACAACTATGATCAATAAGTGATCCTGAACTACTTACGTCAAACATAACTCCAACAACCGTGTTCACTTCCCGGACCCCGCCGAGAAGAGACCATCACGGTTACACACGCGGTTGGTGTATTTTAATTAAGATCAACTTCGGGTTTTCTACAACCGGACATTAACAAATTCCCATCTGCCACATAACCGCGGGCACGGCTTTCGAAAGTTCAAAACCCTATAGGGGTGTCCCAACTTAGCCCATTATAAGCTCTCACGATCAACGAAGGATATTCCTTCTCCCCGGGAAGACCCGATCAGTCTCGGAATCCCGGCTACAAGACATTTCGACAGTAATAAAACAAGTCCAGCAAAGCCGCCCGATGCGCCGACATCATGATAGGAGCTGCACATATCTCGTTCTCAGGGCAACACCGGATGAGCTGTCCGTACAACTAAAACCAGACCTCAAGTTTCCTTGAGGGGGCGCTGCAAAGCGCTCTAGTTCGGGCCAACACTTAGACAAGCATTGGCCCGGGGGAGCTAAATAAAGATGACCCTCGAGAGAGCGAATCCCACGGGAAAAATAGGTGGTGGTGAGGAAAATGGTAAAACCAAGGTTGGGCCTCGCTGGAAAAGTCTTATTCAAAGCGAACTATCAAGGGGGTCCCATAAATCACCCGACCGCGTTAGGGACGCAAAATCCGGGAACATAACACCGATATGACGGAAACTAGGGCGGCAAGAGTGGAACAAAACACCAGGCATAAGGCCGAGCCTTCCACCCTTTACCAAGTATATAGATGCGTTAATTAAATAAGATATATTGTGATATCCCAACAAGTAAACATGTTCCAACAAGGAACAACATCTCCATGTTCCAACAAGGAACAAACTTCATCTTCACCTACAACTAACAACGCTATAAGATGAGCTGAGCAAAGCGGTAACATAGCCAAACAACGGTTTGCTAGGACAAGGTGGGTTAGAGGCTTGGTTCAACAATATGGGAGGCATGATAAGCAAGTGGTAGGTATCGCAGCATAGGCATAGCAACAGAGCAAGCAATCTAGCAAGCAAAGATAGAAGTGATTTCGAGGGTATGGTCATCTTGCCTGAAATCCCGCAAGGAAGAAGAATGAGTCCATGAAGAAGACAAACGGACGTAGTCGTACGGGTCCTCACAAACGTGATGATAACAGAATCAACCTGAAGAAGCAACAGCGGAAAGAAGCACACAACATAGTAAACAACCAACACATGAACATGGCATGATGCACAACCAAGTATGATGCATGTCCAGTTTAATGAAGCATGGCATGGCAAAGTGCAACATACAACGCTACAAATTAAGTGGAGCTCAAGATGCAACGAGTTGCATATTGACAAAACACCACATTTAATTACTTAGTTCTCTCCCGTTTATATAAGCAACAAAATTAAATGTTGTTAAACATGGCAAGTGGGTGAAGCAAATGAATACTACCTATCTAGGCAAGTTTAAATGAGGCCGGAACAACAAACAACAAGTCCGGAAGAACCTCGTATGCATATTTGGATTTGGTACTGTTCTGCCATATACACAATTTTATTGTTGTTAAACAGCAAAATAAAGTGCACCATGTTAAACTAGGCATTTTTCTACCCCATTTACATATAAAGATTATTTAAATCAGAGATACGGTTATTTAGTTATGAATTAAACCATTTTAGCATGGCATGGGGCAAATTTAAACAAACATCACTTTAGACATATTAAACATAGATGAAAGTGGCATATTATTAACCTACACAAAATTTTAAGCAAGTTTCATATATAAATCATTTTAATCCGATGCACGGCTCATGGGTGATTAAATGCATGAAGCTTAGGGGTTTTTCTGCAAAACAGTAAAACACTGGATAAATAGCAAATTCGCAGGTCAGGGAAAAAAACGTACGCGGGCCGAATCTTGCTGGCCCGACAGGATACAGGAGGGGAACTGGAGGGGCTGCTCACACATGGGCTTGGACCGGTTCGGTGGAGGAGAGAGGCCAGCAAGGGGGCGCGCTAGGCCGGCCTGCCTGTGGCCCACGCGGGCGAGGCAGGGGAGCGCTGACGATGCGGTCAACGCCGCTGGAGCGCTGCGCTCTGCTCCTCCTTGAACAGCAGCGCAGGGGAAGAAGAGAAAGCAGCGGCGGCGGCAGGGACTTGCAGCAGGGCCAGCAGGCGCGGGAAGCTGCAGGTCGGCGAAGTGGCGCACGGATCCCGGCGGTGCCGCGCAGAACAGAGGCCGATGGAGGCGGATCCGGCGATGTGCTGCTCTGGCGGCTCGAAGCAGGGGCGCGGGGGCGCCTCCCAGCGAAGCAGCGGAGGTTGGGGAAGGCACGAGGTGGCGAGGAGCATGGGAACGGTCGGATCCAGTGGCCGAACGGCGGGGACGAACAACGGCAAGGGCGAGCGTCGGTAGTGAGGTCCCATGGCCTTCGGGAGGCAGCGGACGAACAGGGCGAGGCGGAGGTCAGGCGGGAGTCGCGGGCTCCAGGTCCCGCGCTGACACGAGATGAAGGAGGTCGGCATGGCTGGGCGCTGCACTCGCCGACGCGGACGGCAGAAGCACGGCGGCTCCTCGGTGGCGCTGGGTCTTGGGAGGGGAAGCTCGGGCGAGCTCCTCTCGATCTGGATCGAGGAGGGAGCGAGAGGCTCAGCGCTGGTGCATCGAGGTGCTCTGGGACGAGAGAGCAGAGGAGGGGATCGATGGATTGGAATTGGCAGTTGTGTGAAAACGAGGAGGGGATGGATCCCGAGAGGGAGTAGGTAGGTGGCGGCGGCAAGAGGATGGATGGGGCAGCTCCCTAGAAATTAGGGTTTTGTCTCAAATTAGACTAGTGGTCTATATATATATAGCAACGTGAGATTTGGGTAGGGCTATCCGGTCCGTCCGATTAAAATCGGACGATCGCGAATAAAGCAGTTAGGGAGCCCAATTAACAAAACGGAGATGTTTTGTAGACGTTAGGGGATGATCCGGACACAACAGTGACGACTATCCGGGTCGGGTTCGGGACAGTTTTCGGACGCGCGCGAGGAGGGCCGCGGGCCGACGAGAGGGGTTAGGTTGGTTCTGGCGGATTGTGAAGAGCGGGTTGGTCTGAGAGAAGAGGGGAGAGATGCAGCCCGGCATGGTTTCCGGAGACCGAAAACGTCCGACGTTAGACCGGCTATATTGCCGCTATAGTAATCCGTTGGGGCGTCAAACGGACTCCGAATGCGATGAAACTTGACAGGCGGCCTACCTACAACATAACAACACCACATGCCAACTTTCAACCCATACCGAGAATATTTTCCGGCCACTTATAAAATAATATTTCGGACATGCCGCGGGCGCGTGCAAGTGTGTGTGGGCTCAGAACGGACAACGGAGAGAACAAAGAGACCGGGACGGATGCAAGTTTTTGAAAACATGATGATGCAATGCAGATGATGACATGACAAGATGCGACACGCAAGCAAATGACAAAGCAACAACAGCGAATAACTGGAGGACAACTGGCACATCGGTCTCGGGGCGTCACATATATGCAAGATAAGGAATTGTCCAATCCGGGATAACATGAGGAACCGCCACCAATTGAGCCTCTGGATCAGGAATAGCCAAATCCTCTTACCAGGGAGCTTGACAGACGGATTATGCATGTCGGTGTACTAAAATAGGGGTACCTTAGTACCCCGAACTTGTGCACGGGCAGTCATAGCACCCCGCGGCAAGGCTTGCTAGGCGATCGCCAAGACTCTCCATGGTCCCTTTTTGGGCCATCCAAGAACAAAGTACTTGAGCCAAGGCCCCGGCAGGAGGAGCCTGCCGGGAAGGCCACCCGAAGAGAGCAAGGCCCCGGCAAGAGGAGCTTGCCGGGACGACCGCTCGAAGCAAAAGGCCCCGGCAGGAGGAGCTTGCCGGGAAGGCCGACCGAGGCACGACAAGAGACTTGCTGCGACGCGCTCCGCGTCCCGGCAAGGACCGGTGAGCGACAAGCTCCCGGGCGCGACAAGGCATCAACCGCGGCAAGGCGCTTGCCGCGGCAAGTCACCACCCCGCGCCTGCGCTCCAGCTCATCCACCCACGCGTCGCTCTGGGGCCATTCCAGGCGTACGTGGCGAGAGGCTGCGCAGCCAGGGGCATGCGGTGGCGAAGCAACGCTGACAGAGTAGCCATCGTGGCAAACGGTGGCGCTCCTGACAGTCCCTTTCCTGCACCGTCTGGGCGATACGGACGGGCATTTAATGCCCTTGTCCCCTGCCGTCAGAGTTAGGTATGTTAGCACTATGCAAACAGCTGTACCCAACACAGCGTTTTCCAGTTTTGCCCCCACCTACGTTGCCACCTGTGGGTAACCCATTGCACATATAAAAGGAGGCCCCATGCGCAACGGGAGGGGGAAGAGAGAAAAGAGGCCATTCACGCTCGATCTCGCCAGCGGCTCGCGTGTACTGTAGCACCACACGCTCCCGAGCAAGAACACAATACAAAACCACAAAGCAGCAGTAGGGTTTTACGCATCCGTGCGGCCCGAAGCTGGGTAAACCCCTTGTGTGCATCGCCTCGATCCACTCTTCGCGCGACCTCCGCCCCCCGCCGAGCCAAGAAAGGGGCTCGGTCCCCATAGGTGTTCGTGGAGGCAGATTTCCCCTGACATCTTTGGCGCGCCAGGTAGGGGGCGTCGAGATTGTGTGAACCTGATCCGGCGTCTGCACATGCTAGATCTCCATCATCTTCATCGACATGCCACCGAAGAAGAAAGCTCCGGAGGTGGCTGGTCCATCCGCGTAAAACCCACCGCCCTTGGAGCAAACGGTTGGTGGGGATGGCACCGGCGGCGGAACGGGCGTCGTCGAGCCAGCTCATGGCGCCACGGCTTCCGAACATGCACCGCGCCCCTCTCAGGAGGCACGGGACCAGCAGCGTCTTGGCACCCAGGGTACCATACGCTCGCTGGACCCAGATCGAGCCAGCGGATCCCAGGGTGCTCAAGGCCAGCACACACACTAACGCGCTGGCGCGAGCGTGGCGCGACTGCCTGGTCCGGGTGTTGCTCCTTCTAACGTAGTTAGAAGTTCAAGCACATCCCGCTCCACGCGCCGTTCGCCACCCCTGCCCGCCACTCCAGCAGAAGATCTGGCACGATCCCAACTGCTCCTAGACTACCCTCCAACGGCGGAGAAGCTCGGCGACTGGAGGGCCACGATACAGAGCCTCATCGGTTTCGCCAACGGCGACACCTCGCGGCAGTACAGCGAGACGCAGCCGCGGCAGGTCGGCCAGGCGAGAACCGATGGCGCCAAGACCGGTGGGGGCGCGACCACCGTGCACTCCCCGCCCCAAAGGCCAAGATCGCCGACTCGCCGGAACCATCACGACAACGACTCCACCGCGTCGTCGAATCTGCGAACTCGTCGCGATCAACGCCAAGTTCTTCACGAGCGAGAGCAAGAGGACGCTCGTACTTGCATCGGGCGTCGGAGAGAAGCGCGGCGTCAATCAGACCAGCGCGTTGGGCCCTCTGTCGACATGCATGCACCGGGGGAACCAGGCGACCTGCCGTACGCGGTGGGCTGCCCTGCGTTCACCCGTGAGCTGCGGCAAGTCTAGTGGCCCAGCATGAAGAATTTCAAGCCAGATGTACCAGAGAAGTACGACGGCAAGTCGCATCTGTCGGAGTTCCTCAGCATCTACACCATTGCGGTGTAGGCTGCTGGAGGGCGAGATGACAAGATCCTTTCCAACTACTTCCCGCTGGTACTCAAGTCAAACGTCAGATCTTGGCTCATGCACTTGCCGGACAACTCCATAACCTCCTGGATAGACTTGTGCCATCAGTTTGTTGGCGCCTTTACGAGCGGCCACAAACCCCATGGCCAAGCGAGCGACCTTCATCTGCTCGTCCAGAAGGAAGGGGAACCCTTGCGCAAGTTCATCCAGAGATTCAGCCGTGTACACTACAACATCCCAGATGTCCACCCCGCCGCGGTCATCAGCGCGTTCCATCAGAACGTGCGTAACCGCAGGATGCGGGAGGAGATGGCGATGTGCAAGATCAAAGACGTCAACGAGCTATATGCCCTGGCCGACAAGTGTGCCCGTGCTGAGGAAGGGAGGAAACTCCCCGGAGAGAACACTAGAGCAGGAGAGTCTGACATTGAGGATACTGCCCCGGCAAGGAAGAACCGACGGCGGAGCAACAGGAAGAAGAAGAGCCAAGAGGTACTGGTTGTTGAGCAGTCCGGCGATGAAGGCGCCGCCAAGAAGGCCCAGGCTGGTAGCTCCGGCAAGGAGGTTGCCGGATGCGCCAACTGCCAGGCTGTGGCGGTCGCCGACAAGCGGGACGGCACCAACAAACAGTACTGCAAGATCCGCCGCACCAAGGGCCATGACCTCCAGAGCTGCAAGCAGGTCGAGTGGCTCGTCGAGCTGCAAAAGGCCGAGTACGAGCGGCCCGACAAGGAGAGAGCCCGGGGAGGTGGCGGAGGATCAGGCACGAAGCGCCCCGGCCAGGGAGGACGCCGCGACAAGGACAAGCAGCGGCAAGCGGACAGACCTCCCCGCGGCCGCGACAAGAACGAAGACGACGACGAAGACGAAGACATGGATGACGTCGAGACCAGTGAGCAGGAGTTTCAGAAAGCCACAGAGGTCTTGTGCATAGACGGCGGTGCTTCCCTGCATACTTCTCACCGCCAGCTCAAGCAGTGGGCGCGGGAAGTCAATGCAGCGGAACCACCCGTCGAGTCACGCAAGCCTCTGAAATGGTCCAGCACGCCTATCATCTTCGATATTGAGGACCACCCTGACCGCACAACTGCGATCAGGTGTTTGCCGATGTTGGTCTCACCAACAGTCCGCAACCTCAAGGTCACTAAGATGCTAGTCGACGGCGGGGCCGGCTTGAACCTGATCTCCTCCGCTGTGCTCCGAAAACTCCAAGTCCCCAACAGCGAGCTCGAAGAGACCGGCATGTTCCAAGGGATCAACCAGGGAAGGAGCAAGCCGAAGGGGAAGATAACGTTGCCAGTGACATTTGGCAGCGAGCTGAACTTCAGGACAGAGAGGATCACTTTTGACGTTGCCGATTTTCCATTGCCCTACAATGGAATTCTCGGCCGTCCAGCGCTCGCCAAGTTCATGGCGGCCTCTCACTACGCATACAACATGCTCAAGATGCCAGGCCCGATAAGCGTCATCTCTGTCCCCGGCGACAAGAAGGATGCCCTTATCTATGCCGACAAGATCTACCGGGAAGCAGCAGCCGCAGCGGATCACAAGCCACTTGCCGCTGAAGCTCCCGGAGGGAAGAAGAGGACCAAGCCCGGCAAGTGCTCTAGTGCCCACTCCGGCAAGCGCACCTCTTCGGAGTGCTGCGCTACCGTCGAGGACGCGCCATCGAGCTCCACCGGCAAGAGTAAGAAGACAATGGCAGCTCCGCCAACGACCAAGAAGGTGTCCGCCAAGGAGGACGGCACTGGTGGTACCTTCACCATCAGTGCCACTCTCGACCCCAAATAGGAAAGCGCGCTCGTTGCTTTCCTGCGGGCGAATGTCGATGTGTTTGCCTGGCAACCATCTGACATCCCCGGCGTTCCCAGGAAAGTGATTGAGCACCACCTCGCCGTCTGTCCTCATGCGCGGCCCGTCAAGCAAAGAGTCAGGAAGCAAGCGGTGGAGCGCCAAGAGTTCATCACAGAAGAAATCAAGAAGTTGGAAGCGGCAGGCCTCGTCAGAGGTGTGCTCCATCCGACGTGGTTGGCCAATCCTGTTGTCGTGCGCAAAGCAAATGGGAAATGGAGGCTTTGCATTGACTTTACTGATGTTAACAAAGCTTGTCCCAAAGATCCTTTTCCCTTGCCGCGCATTGACCAGATTGTTGACTCCACGGCCGGATGTGACCTGCTTTCATTTCTTGACGCATACTCAGGATACCATCAGATCTTCATGGCTGAAGAAGACGATGAGAAGACCGCATTCATCACTCCATGTGGCATGTACTGTTTCGTACGGATGCCTTTCGGTTTGAAGAATGCTGGTTCGACGTTTGCGAGGGTTGTCCATACCGCTTTTGAGCCACAGATCCACAGAAATGTGGAAGCCTACATGGATGACATAGTGGTCAAAAGCAGGGACAGGGCAACCCTGGTTCAAGATTTAGAAGAGACCTTCACGAACTTGCGCAGGATCAGCCTCAAGCTCAACCCCGAGAAGTGCGTGTTTGGAGTCCCTTCCGGCAAGCTTCTCGGGTTCTTCGTGTCTTAGCGAATAATCGAAGCCAACCCAGACAAGATCAAGGCCATCGAGCAGATTGAAGAACCAACACGCGTCAAGGATGTACGAAGGCTTGCCGGCTGCGTCACGGCTCTCAGCAGGTTTATTTCCAAGTCTGCAGAACGCGCCCTACCATTTTTCAAAGTTTTGAAAAAGGCGGGTCCAGTGAAATGGACTCCGGAAGCGGAGGCTGCGCTGCAAGACTTGAAGAAATACCTATCCTCTGCTCCAATACTTGTCGCGCCTAAACCACAAGAGAAGTTGCTGCTGTACCTGGCGGCAACCAATCAAGTGGTTAGTGTTGCATTAGTAGCGGAGAGGGAGGAAGATGATGAGCCAGCAACCGCGGCAAGCACGTCCAGCGACAAGCAGGGGGCTTCCCCGATAAGATCTGGCCCCGACAAGGATGAATCTGCGCAGGAGCAAGTGGAGGTGCAGAAGAATAAAATGGTGCAGCGGCCAGTTTACTTTGTCAGCTCCCTTCTACAGGGGGCTAGGTCAAGGTACTCTGGTGTGCAGAAATTGCTTTTCGGCCTTCTCATGGCCTCGAGAAAGCTGCGCCATTACTTCCAAGCACATGAGATTACAGTTGTCACCCGCTTTCCGCTGAAGAGGATACTGCAGAATCCAGAAGCAACAGGCAGGATTGTCGAGTGGGCACTATAACTGTCGAGCTTCGGTCTCAAGTTCGAGAGCACCTCGACTATCCAAAGCAGAGCATTGGTGGAGTTCATAGCAGAGTGGACACCGACACCAGACGAAGATATCCCAGAGACGAGCATCCCCGCCAAAGAAGCAAGCAAAGAGTGGCTGATGTATTTTGATGGTGCCTTCTCGCTGCAAGGTGCCGGCGCTGGCGCGTTGCTTATCGCGCCCACCGGAGAGCACCTCAAGTACGTAGTCCAGATGCACTTCCCCAAGGAACAAGCAACCAACAATACTGCAGAGTATGAAGGTTTGCTTCCCGGTCTCAGGATCGCGGCAGAACTTGGGATCAAGAAGCTCATTGTCAGGGGTGACTCGCAGCTTGTCGTCCGCCAAGTGAACAAGGATTACCAGAGTCCGTTGATGGAAGCGTACGTTGATGAAGTGAGGAAGCTAGAAGAGCACTTTGACGGCCTGCAAATGGAACACATTCCAAGAGCTGAGAATGACATCGTTGATGGCCTGTCAAAGTGCGCAGCATTTAAGTTACCTGTGGAACCAGGAACCTTTGTGCTCAAGATGATTCAGCCATCCGTAACGCCATCAACCAGACAGAGTAAGAAGAGGAAGTTGGTCTCCGGCGACTATCTTCCGGCAGAGCTCCTCGGAGCTGCCGCCAAGAAGGTCCCCAAGATCGACGCCAAGAGCGCTGAGGAGCCGTCCGCTCCGTAAAACCCCAGGGTTTGTTCCGTAGAAGCAGGCGCTCCCGACAAGTTTTGCTCCGGCAAGCTTGCCGGGGAACGTCAAGCTCCGGCTGAGTCCCAGATCCTCGTCGTAGAAGCGGACGTTCCCGCAGCAGCAGATGTGCCTTCTGTCCTTGTTGTCGATCCACAGGCTCCACCATGGGCGCAGCAGACTGTCCATTTCCTCCAAAACGGAGAACTTCCCGAAGAGCAAGAAGAAGCGGAAAGAGTAGCCCGGCGCTCGAGTATGTACCAGTTCGTCGACAACACACTGTACAGAAGAGGGCGCAACGGTGTGAAATTGAAGTGTATTTCCCGGGAAGACGGACAGAAGCTGTTGGCAGAGATACATGGAGGCATATGTGGTCACCACATTGGCGCGAGAGCACTTGCCGGCAAAGCGTTCCGGCAAGGTTTCTTCTGACCAACAGCCCTCCAGGATGCAACTGCACAAGTAACCAAGTGTGAAGCGTGCCAGTTCCATTCCAAGCAGATACACCAGCCAGCTCAAGCTCTCCAGACGATCCCTTTATCCTGGTCATTTTCGGTCTGGGGGCTCGACATCCTCGGCCCCTTCCCCCGAGCTGTCGGGGGCTTTGAGTACTTGTACGTCGCAATCGACAAGTTCACAAAGTGGCCGGAAGTGGAACCAGTGAGGAAGGTGACAGCACAGTCAGCAGTCAAGTTCTTCAGGTCGATTGTTTGCTGCTTCGGGATCCCCAACAGGATCATCACCGACAACGGTACGCAATTCACGAGCCGCGCCTTCATGCAATACGTCCAAGATCTCGGCGCCAAGGTCTGCTTCGCTTCTGTTGCTCATCCCAGGAGCAACGGTCATGCTGAAAGGACCAATGCCGAAGTACTGCGCGGGCTCAAGACCAGAAGTTTCGACAGGCTGCACAAGTGCGGAAGAAACTGGATCGAGGAGCTGCCGGTGGCTCTTTGGTCGATCAGAACGATGCCAAATCGAGCCACCGGCCAGACACCATTTGCTCTAGTCTATGGAGCAGAAGCAGTTACCCCCACGGAACTCGTATATGGGTCACCTCGAGTGCTCGCTTATGATGAGCTTGAGCAAGAGCGGCTGCATGAAGATGACGCGCTGCTCCTTGAGGAAGATCGTCTTTAGGCTGCTGTGCGAGCCTCTCGCTACTAGCAAGCTTTGCGTCGCAACCATAGCCACAAAGTTAAAGCCAGAAGCTTCGAGGAAGGCGACCTTGTTCTTCGGCGCGCTCCGTCCGCCAAGAATCATAACAAGTTGACGCCGAAGTGGGAAGGCCCTTACCGGGTGAGACGAGTCACGAGGCCCGGCGCTGTCCGCCTCGAGACCGAAGATGGCACTTCGGTGAGCAACTCCTGGAATATTGAGCATCTTCGTAAGTTTTACCCGTAAGGCGCGGTTGTCGGGCCCCGTCCGGCAACCAACCTTTTGTACAAGTCTTGCCGCTGTTGCATGTAATCCTTTGTACAAAGCCAGGCGCAGACCCTGAGCAGCAGTAAATGAAGCGCTAGCGCCCTAAGTTTTAGCATGCATGCTGAGTCGAGTCTCGTCCTTGGTTAGGGTTGATAGTGCCTAATAGCTGCTAACCCCTAGCTTAGAGGTCGAGTCTGCGTCCTTTTTCATGTTCCTTCGTTTCCTTTGGTTCGCAGGGTTTTGCATATCCTGGCCAGACTGCTTAAGGACGAAGAAGAGAAGAAGGGCGGGCCAGTATCTGGTCCCCGGCAAACCAGTGTTGCCGGGGGCTGCAAGTACGAAGATTCGCCTGCGGCAAGCCAAAGTTGTCGGGGGCTGCAATCCCAGATGAGTCCTTCATCCCTTATCATGCATTCTCTTATGGACTGAGGAATGTGAAAACCTTGTTCTTCCTAAAAAGCTGCCGTGCTCCCTTAATTCTGGGCCCCAGAGCGCGTTCCTGGGGCCAGTTTTGGTAGTAGTCGCGGCGGCAAAGGGGCAGAACGAGGAGCCTGAACCCGCCTCATCCCTTCCTCCGCCAAAGGCGTGAGAGAGGTCGAGTGGCGCGGGAAGACGGCAGGGCCTGTTGCCGGGCAAAGAAGTGTCTATCTTAACGATGTAAAGGATTCGCTCCTTGGCGTGGGTTTTACCCACAGGACAAATGGCCCGGCAAACATCCCCTTTTCATTAAAAAGATTCCGCTCAGGTACAGTTCAGAGAGAATGAAAAACATGACAGATGGGATTACAAGTTTTAAACACAGCTAAGGCCCGAGGGCTTACAGATTGAAAAAAGATAAGGTGCCCGTAATCCCTTTCTTGTCTCACTCCTCAGGAGGTAGGACAAGGAGGCGAAAAGGGCAAAAGGGGCGCCTAGGCAAGCTACGGGTGGCAGAAGACACCAACAGAACGCCCGGAGTGCCGTCCGGAGGCTCCGGAGGCTGGATGGTGATGGCGGCGCCGGAAGTGGAGCTCGAAGATGAGGTAGCGGGACGTCAACACGCTGTCGAGGGCATCTAGCCCTCGTACTCCGAGTTGACGGCCTTGCCGCCAGCCCTCTTCCTCTTCCGCAGCCTCGCCACTCCAGCCGCCCAAGAAGACGACCCCGGGGAGTTCAAGGAGCCGGCGACGCGGATGATGGGGTCGCCGGTGCCACGCGGATCCGCGACCTGCGCCTAGTCGGACCCGTCATCCCGACGACCGCTACCCTTGTCGTCGATGTCGCTCCCCTCCTCGTCACTCTCGCTCGAGGAGGAGCCTTCGCTGTCGGAGGAGCTGTCCACACAGCACCGGGCCCAGGTCCTGAAGTCCCCGAAGGCCTTGACGGAGAGGAGGTCGCCCTCCATCAACTTAAAATGGAGGGTGAACCCCTCCATCAAGCTGTGGATACGGGCGAATGTCTTCCACCCTCGGCCAAGATACATCATGCCGGGGGCTGGGGACTCGACGTGGACCCGCGTGCCGCTGATCCCGCAGCCCCTCATGCGCAGTCTTAGCGTCTCGAGTTGCTCCATCTCCATCACGCTGGCGAAGGGAGCCGGGAGGCGGAGGCGACGGCGAGGCGCCCGGCACAGCCTGACGAAGAACTCGCAAGGGTCGTCCCCGATGTGGACCGCCGTGGGAAGAGGAGCCGCTGGCGGAGGCGAGGCTGGCGCGTCGCCCCGCCCACCTCTTCCCTGAGCGCCTCGGCCTCGTCCACGCCCTCGTCCACGACCTCGCCCCCTCCCCCTTCCCCTTACGGCTGGCTCCGCCACCGCGGGTGCAAGGGGAGGAGGGGCGCGTTGCCTGGCAGCGACCCTCACCGCCACCGATGAAGGACCAGGGTTCCCTTTCTCCATGGCGAATGGAGGGAGGGGATCAGAAGCCGAAGGGAAGGAAAGATGAAGGAGTGCGGATTTCCGTCGCCCCCTCTTGCTCTTTATAAAGAAGCAGGGTGGGGGGCTCGGTCGCCCCGCTCAGCCAATCAAGACGCAGGGAGGGCAGGCGACTGGGACCGGCCTGCTGCCTCGACACGCGGCGGCCCGGTTTCCTGCCTCCACCATCCGCAACTCCGGGTGCATGGGAGCCGCGTGGCTGGCGTGCAGGACCGAGGCGACAGATGAGGCGACCTCCCTCCACCCCGTGATCGTGGGGAGCGGACGCCTCGGAAACCATGCCTCGGCCCCGTCTAGCAGGCGAGCCACGCTTCCACGCCTCCCTCCACTTATGAAGATAGCGCGAACCGTCCCCCTTTTTTGCGACATGACGCATGCCTGCGGGGCTCAGCCCCGCGCACGCCGCCCACGTCACGCACGCCTCTCCCCACGATGCCGCGTTCGACGCGCGCCGTTCGGGGAGGGCGTGGTGGACGCAGAAGCAGATGCAGCGTGACCCAGGCCGCGCGTGCCTGTGCACTGTTTTGGGCCTGGCCCAACAGCGCTCGGCACCGTGTATGGCCCAGGCCCGGGGGCTCCTGTCGGTGTACTAAAATAGGGGTACCTTAGTACCCCGAACTTGTGCACGGGGAGTCATAGCACCCCGCGGCAAGGCTTGCCAGGCGATCGCCAAGACTCTCCATGGTCCCTTTTTGGGCCATCCAAGAACAAAGTATTTGAGCCAAGGCCCCGGCAGGAGGAGCCTGCCGGGAAGGCCACCCGAAGAGAGCAAGGCCCCGGCAAGAGGAGCTTGCCGGGACGACCGCTCGAAGCACAAGGCCCCGGCAAGAGGAGCTTGCCGGGAAGGCCGACCGAGGCACGGCAAGAGACTTGCTGCGACGCGCTCCGCGTCCTGGCAAGGACCAGTGAGCGACAAGCTCCCGGGCGCGACAAGGCATCAACCGCGGCAAGGCGCTTGCCGCGGCAAGTCACCACCCCGCGCCTGCGCTCCAGCTCATCCACCCACGCGTCGCTCTGGGGCCATTCCAGGCGTACGTGGCGAGAGGCTGCGCAGCCAGGGGCATGCGGTGGCGAAGCAACGCTGACAGAGTAGCCATCATGGCAAACGGTGGCGCTCCTGACGGTCCCTTTCCTGCACCGTCTGGGCGATGCGGACGGGAATTTAATGCCCTTGTCCCCTACTGTCAGAGTTAGGTATGTTAGCACTGTGCAAACAGCTGTACCCAACACAGCGTTTTCCAGTTTTGCCCCCGCCTACGTTGCCACGTGTGGGTAACCCCTTGCACATATAAAAGGAGGCCCCATGCGCAACGGGAGGGGGAAGAGAGAAAAGAGGCCATTCATGCTCGATCTCGCCAGCATACGCTCTCAAACCACACGCTCCCGAGCAAGAACACAATACAAAACCACAAAGCAGCAGTAGGGTTTTACGCATCCGTGCGGCCCGAAGCTGGGTAAACCCCTTGTGTGCATCGCCTCGATCCGCTCTTCGCGCGACCTCCGCCCCCCGCCGAACCAAGAAAGGGGCTCGGTCCCCATAGGTGTTCGTGGAGGCAGATTTCCCCCGACAATGCAGAATATCCAAGAAGACATTAGGCAGGACCGGTTTACGTTGAGAACCCAACCGGCTTAAAGCGTCCGCCTCTTCATTCTTCCGTCGGTCCACATGATCCACCTGATAACCTTTGAAGTGACCTGCAACGATATCCACCTCACGACGATATGCTGCCATGAGCGGGTCCTTGGAATCCCAAGTGCCAGATACTTGTTGAGCCACCAGGTCCGAGTCACCGAAGCACTTAACTCTGGCTTAGATTCATCTCCTTAGCCATCCGGAGAACATGAAGCAAGGCTTCATACTCAGCTGCATTGTTAGTACAAGGGAACATTAAGCGGAGAACGTAACCGAACTTATCACCTCGCGGGGAAGTTAACACGACTCCAGCCCCCGAGCCCTCCAATTGCCTGGACCCATCAAAGTGAATAATCCAATAGGTGTGATCCGGCTTCTCTTCAGGTGCTTGCAGTTCCGTCCAATCATTGATGAAATCCACTAGTGCTTGAGACTTGACCGCCGTCCGAGGTACATATTTCAACCCATGAGGTCCAAGTTATATAGCCCATTTAGCAATCCAGCCAGTTGCTTCCCTGTTCTGGATTATATCTCCCAAGGGAGCAGAGCTGACCACTGTGATGGGATGACCTTGGAAGTATTGCTTAAGCTTCCGGCTTGCCATAAAAACTCCATATACCAGCTTCTGCCAATGCGGGTACCTTTGCTTGGACTCAATAAGCACCTCGCTGATATAGTAAACCGGACGCTGAACCGGATATTCCTTGCCCACCTCTTTGCGCTCTACCATGATAACTACGCTGACTGCGCGAGCATTAGCTGCCACATATAAGAGCAGCGGTTCCTTGTCAATTGGAGCAGCGAGAACAAGCGGATTGGCTAACTGCCGCTTTAGATCCTCAAGCGCTTTATGTAGCGACCCGACCCGAATAGATCAAGTCTCTGTGCTTAAGTGTCATCCCTGGATTGGTATGCTGACACACACAGTACTCGAAGGATTTATAACAGAGGTAAATCACATGTATAAAGTAACGTAAATACTATTACCTCAATCCAAATAGCGGAAGTAACAAGGTTGTGGATTCCCATCAACACCAACGGCAAAGTTGAGTGTAGAAATCGTAACCCTAACATATCACTTAGTCGTCGTAAGAAACCTGCAACATGAGACGTTGCAGCCCGAAACGGGTCAGTACATTGAATGTACTAGCAAATTCACACCAGAGAAATGATGAACAATGGCTATCACTACATGCATATATGGCTGGTGGAAAAGCTCTATGGTTATAATGTTTTTGCGAAAAGCCAATTTTCCCCTACTGCAAAGGAATAAATTTTATTTAACTATCATGGTGGTTGTTAAACATTGAGAATGGTTGATAGCATTCTCAATCCCAATTAAGTATCATCATTAAAACCCAACAAAGTTAATTAGAGTAACATGATGAGATCAACAGGATAATCCAAGAACTAGATACTCAAGATGTCCATAACCGGGGACACGACTAATCATGATTAGTTTGTACACTCTGCAGAGGTTTGCGCACTTTTCCCCACAAGACTCGATCGCCTCCGTTGGATTTCTCGCACTACATGGTGTTTGAGAAACGAATGACCGAGACATAGTCTTTCAGAAGCACTAGCACCTTACGATGTGATAGACTGTACCAACCTACATCCCCTACATCTGCTAGTCTACCACTGTAAGAGTTCGCACGACTTAGTCAACTACGCCAGAGCCCATAATGGCTTGTGGCTGCACACGGAAGTTTCTAGTATGAATAATCTCATGATCCCTTTGAGCCTGGGTGGCGGTCCATAAAAGCAGGCAATCCTGGAATACCCAGGTGCCTAGATAGGCAATCCTGGAATACCCAGGTACCTCAATCCACCCAGATGTGTGTTTAAGTTGCCACCTTAAGTAAGCCATAAATTAACAATCTCACATCTATCATGAATACTCTCAAACCCAATCCACGTCTACGAGCATAGCATGGTAATATAAGCATAACGTAATAGTAACTCCCAAGGGTTTGATAATAAACACGTAATAGGTACTACCTCAACTACTTCCCATCCCACAATTTAATTAGATCCTAATCATGCAATGTTTGAGGATTGATCTAATGCAATAAAAACTGGGTATGAAGGGATATGATCAAAGTGTGAACTTGATTGCAATGTTGATGAAGATGATTCGCAATTAAAACTCTTGACAGTTCTACTCATCACACTCCGGTCAATCTATCGTAAGCAAGCAATAGTAACCACACATAAGCAATCACTCAAAAGATAAGAAAGATCGAAGAAGACGATTCAGAAAACATCAAAACCAAGCAAATAAATCTTGCAACATAAAAAATTTTCTAACAGTACCAAAATTATGTGAATTCGGCCTTATCGGAAAGTTTCGGTCAAGAGCTTCAAGTTGCAAAAAGAATCAACTCAAACAGAGCTACGAAACTCAAGTTATGATCAAACGAAGCTTGAATTCAAATATGATCTAATTCAAATTTTAAACTTTCAAAAACATGTTTGAGTTGGATTACTATATAGAGGATATCCTAACGAAGACGTGGGCGTTGGTTTCGTTGAATTTGGATGAACGAGTAAAAAGTTATAGTCATTTGAAAACCGGGGCTGATCTGTAAAGAAAATATTCATGGATGGGTCCCTGGCCGAAAATTAAAAAAGAAAAAGAAAAAGACTAAATAACGAACGTTCGTCACAGTACCTAATCTAATGAATATGCTCGCTGTAAAGATCGAACTAGTGAACGCTCACAAACAACAACAAAATGTTTAAAAAAACAAAAATGTGATCTGGATCGTTGGATCCAGATCCAACGGGCGGGAGGCGGCGGTTACCGCGGCGATCACCGGAGTCGGGGAGGACGACGGCGGCGACTTCGGTCTCGACCGGGGCGGAGGCTCCTGGGGTCGAGGAGGGTAACTGAGAGATCGGGGAGGGGCGACGCATCGTGGCGAGGAGGATGGCGGCGTCAGTGGCGGTCCACGGCGACGGAACGGAGCGGGGTGGAGGCGGCTCCGGCGAGATGTGCGGCGGCGGCGGCGGCTTCGAGATGCGGCGCGAGAGAGAGGAGAGGCGGGGCCGGGTGCGGCTATTTAAAGGAGGAGGGGCAGAGGTGCTTGCGGGAGGGGCAAGTCGAGGCGGCGGCGGAGTCCGGCCTCGTCACGGCGGCGGTGCGGGATGCGTGCGGGAGCCGGACTCGGCGACGAACGGGCGAGCGGCGGGGCAGGCTGGGTGGGCCGGCTGGCTGGGCTTCGGCCCAGTCCGAACGGTCCGAAAGTTTTTTTTAACATTTTTCCGGCAAAAAAAATTTACATAGGCATATAATATATCGAAATTTTCAGAAAATTATTTCCTACAACCTGAAATTTTTTGTAAAGTCAAATAAAATCCATAAAAATTCAAATAAAGCAAAGAGTGATTCTGCTCTAGAAAAATCCAGTAAAAAATCATTTTAAAAATACCAAAATTAATTCAAATTTATTTCTCTCCAATTTTCTGATGTAGGGAATCATGTTACCATATTTTCCATATATTTTATTTTTGGGGGAAAATAATTTGAATAAAACTCAAATAACTCCAAATTGAAAATAAATTCAAAAGAACTTTGAATTTAATTCTTTGAAACTCCCAACTCATATTTCATATATTTTGAAGAAGTCATTTTATCTTCTCTCGTGAAAATCATTGAGTTGCATAAAGTTTCAGAATTTGAAATATTCTCAAATGAAATTCAAATATTTTCAACACCCCTTATCATTTAAATAAATGGAAGAAGTCATGTCATCTTCCCTCCAGGGTTTTGTGGTGAAAATAATTTGAATTCACGGAGATCATAACATGCAAAAATGAAAGTTTGGGAAAGTCCTTTTATTCCCTCTCATTTAACTTTCAAACAGTTTCGAATTCACTCAATTTCAGTCAATCAATCAATCAAATCTATCTATTTATTATGAGATTCCAAAATTTAGAATTTTGGGATGTTACAAACCTACCACCCTTAAAATGAATCTCGTCCTCGAGATTCGGAGAGGCTAGAAAGAAATAGGTTGGGTTTGGGGTCTTCTAAAAAAATCCATTGATCGTCACTCGGGTCTGGGTTGCTACCACCCTTAGAAACATCGTTACGGTCCCATCAATACTCATATACTCCATCCTTTATTCTTAACAGGGCCGATCTTCTCAGATTCTCGAGATAATTCCTTCTCTAGGCTCTTCCGGTAGTGGCATAACGTTTACCACAATACTTCTGTCCTTTCATCTTGGTAAGGTTATTCTGAGACTGGGTCTTCTTAGCTGACGGGTCTGGAGCCAATGCTAAACAACTATCGATATCTCATGGTGGTCAACAATTTATGGTTTCTCCTGCAGGAAATGGGTCTGGGTTGATCCTCACCGTATAACCTACGGTTGCTAAAAGCTGCCTTGTACAAGGCGAAAAATTGCTATACCATTCTAAGGTTTAAACAAGGTTTAATATCGTCGTCTCTTTACTATAGGTAAGTCACTCAGATTTACCATCCCATATAGCAAGACGAATAATAAGAGTAAGTCGGTATGGTGATCAATCCATCCCGCAACCAAATCATTACCTTGTATACGGTTTAGCGAATCTCGCATGCTAACACTCGGTCATCCTCACAAGCATTGCAGAATTTCTCTTGTCGATGAACCAAGTTCGGATAAATCCATGGATTCTGCAAGCCATACAAACATCTATCGTTCCTTCACAACTCTCAGGTTTTGCGTTACTCCTATAAGATCGTCTTATCGATAAAATCGTAACTCCTTCCAGGGTTTTTCCTTCAGCAAGGATGTGCTTGCTTCTTGGCAGGTCCTGGGGCCTGTGGGTTATGGCCCATCTCATCACTTATAATCTGTGAACACATCATCTGGGCAACTGATCATTATCCCAACATCCAATTTTCCTGGCATACTTAAAATCCATCCAATTGTACTATCTCTTTTTCTTATATTTGCACCAAACTAAGATGTGATTAGCCAGACTCATCATAGAGTCACACTTGCTCCATATTACCAACAACATACCTCCTTTTTATCCAATAGTAATTCATCTCTTCATCCTCGTGGGATATCCCATATACCAAGATAAAAACTTATACTTATGAAGTCCATACTCCACTTCGTGGAACATCATTATCCTTTCCAGGGTCAAGCGTCCTTACAGGGGAATATTGGCCATCTCTGCATGGCACTTCTTCAACTGGGAAACGTGAAACACATCATGAACTCCTGACAGTCCTTCGGGTGACTCCAACTTGTTGGCCATTTCTCCCATACGCTCCAAATCTCGGTATGGTCCTACAAATCTCGGGGCTAACTTTCCCTTAACTCCAAATCGCTTAACTCCTCACAGAGGGGACACATGAAGACATACTCTATCCCCAATTTCATAGACTATCTCCTTGTATTTTTTGAGTCTGCATAACTCTTCTGTCTGGACTGAGCTACCTTCAGTCTATCTCAAATCAACTTAACATTCTCTTCTGACTCCTTGATCACATTTGGTCCAAAAAACTGACGGTCTCCAACTTCATCCCACACCAACGGTGTTTGGCTCCTTCTCCCATACAAAGCTTCAAAAGGGGCCATCTTCAAACTGGCTTGGTAACTGTTGTTGTATAAGAACTCCGCGTAAGGTAGATTATATTCCCTACTAGATCCATAATCTAGTGCACACGCTCTCAACATGTCCTCCAGAATCTGATTGACTCTCTTGGTCTATCCATTTGTCTGCGGATGAAAGGCTGTACTGAACTCTAGCCTAGTACCCAAAGTCTGGTGCAGCTGATTCAAAGACTTGGAGGTAAACTGTGTTCCTCTATCTGATACGATGGTCCTCGGAACTCCATGCAGACATACGATCCTGGTCAAATATATCTTGGCCAACTTCGCAATTGTATAGGTGGTTTTCACTGGGATAAAGTTAGCCACTTTGGTCAAGCGAATCAACTACTACCCAGATAGAATCATATCCCGATCGGGTTTTGGGAAATCCGGTAATGAAATCCATGCCAAGCTTATCCTGCTTCCATTCGGGTATCGGCATAAGCTGTAGTAATCCGGCTGGCTTCTGATGCTCTGCCTTTACTCTCTGGCATACATCACATACGGCTACATACTCGGCAATATCCTTCTTCATATCCGTCCACCAGAAACGTTCCTTCAAATCCAAATACATCTTGGTGTTTCTGGGGTGTATCGTGTTGGGGAACGTAGTAATTTCAAAATTGTCCTACGCACATGCAAGATCATGGTGATGCATAGCAATGAGAGGGGAGAGTGTTGTCTATGTACCCTCGTAGAACGAAGCGGAAGCATTGACACAACGTAGAGGAAGTAGTCATACGTCCTCCTCCCGATCCGACCGATCCAAGCGCCGTTACTCCGGCGCCTCCGAGTTCTTGACACACGTACAGCTCGATGACGTTCTCCGGGCTCCGATCTAGCAAAGCTCTCGGGGAAGAGTTTCGTCAGCACGACGGCGTGGTGACGATCTTGATGAACTACCGATGCAGGGCTTCGCCTAAGCACCACGACAATATGACCGAGGTGGAATATGGTGGAGGGGGGCACCGCACACGGCTGAGGAACGATCACGAAGATCAACTTGTGTGTTCTAGGGTGCCCCCTGCCCCCGTATATAAAGGAGCAAGGGGGGAGGCCGGCCGGCCCTTGTGGCGTGCGCCAGGAGGAGGAGTCCTCCTCCTAGTAGGAGTAGGACTCCCCTCTTTCCTACTCCTACTAGGAGGGGGAAAGGAGGGGGGAGAGGGAGAGGGAAAGGGGGCGCCGCCCCCCCCCCCCCCTCTCCTAGTCCAATTCGGACCAGAGGGGGAGGGGGCGCGCGGCCCACCCTGGCCGCCCCTCTCTCTCCACTAAGGTCCATGTGGCCCAATACTTCTCCCGGGGGGGTTCCGGTAACCCTCCGGCACTCCGGTTTTCTCCGAAACCACTCGGAACCATTCCGATGTCCGAATATAGTCGTCCAATATATCAATCTTTATGTCTCGACCATTTCGAGACTCCTCGTCATGTCCGTGATCTCATCCGGGACTCCGAACAAACTTCGGTACATCAAAATGCATAAACTCATAATAACTGTCATCGTAACCTTAAGCGTGCGGACCCTACGGTTCGAGAACAGCGTAGACATGACTGAGACAAATCTCTGGTCAATAACCAATAGCGGGACCTGGATGCCCATATTGGCTCCTACACATTCTATGAAGATCTTTATCGGTCAGACCGCATAACAACATATGTTGTTCCCTTTGTCATCGGTATGTTACTTGCCCGAGATTCGATCGTCGGTATCCAATACCTAGTTCAATCTCGTTACCGGCAAGTCTCTTTACTCGTTCCGTAATACATCATCTTGCAACTTTCTTATTGGTTGCAATGCTTGCAACACTTATGTGATGTGCATTACCGAGAAGGCCCTGAGATACCTCTCCGACATTCGGAGTGACAAGTCCTAATCTCGAAATACGCCAACCCAACAAATAGTTTCGGAGACACCTGTAGAGCTCCTTTATAATCACCCAGTTACATTGTGACATTTGGTAGCACACAAAGTGTTCCTACGGTAAACGGGAGTTGCATAATCTCATAGTCAAAGGAACATGTATAAGTCATGGAGAAAGCAATAGCAACATACTAAACGATCGAGTGCTAAGCTAATGGAATGGGTCATGTCAATAAGATCATTCAACTAATGATGTGACCTTGTTAATCAAATGACAACTCCTTTGTCTATGGTTAGGAAACTTAACCATCTTTGATTAACAAGCTAGTCAAGTAGAGGCATACTAGTGACACTCTGTTTGTCTATGTATCCACACATGTATTATGTTTCCGGGTAATACAATTCTAGCATGAATAATAAACATTTATCATGATATATAAGGAAATAAATAATAACTTTATTATTGCCTCTAGGGCATATTTCCTTCAGTCTCCCACTTGCACTAGAGTCAATAATCTAGATTACACAGTAATGATTCTAACACCCATGGAGTCTTGGTGCTGATCATGTTTTGCTCGTGGAAGAGGCTTAGTCAACGGGTCTGCTACATTCAGATCCGTATGTATCTTGCAAATCTCTTTGTCTCCCACCTGGACCAAATCCCGGATGGAATTGAAGCGTCTCTTGATGTGCTTGGTTCTCTTGTGAAATCTGGATTCCTTTGCCAAGGCAATTGCACCAGTATTGTCACAAAAGATTTTCATTGGACCCGATGCACTAGGTATTACACCTAGATCGGATATGAACTCCTTCATCCAGACTCCTTCATTTGCTGCTTCCGAAGCAGCTATATACTCCGCTTCACATGTAGATCCCGCCATGACGCTTTGTTTAGAACTGCACAAACTGACAGCTCCACCGTTTAATGTAAATACGTATCTGGTTTGCGATTTAGAATCGTCCGGATCAGTGTCAAAGCTTGCATCAACGTAACCGTTTACGACGAGCTCTTTGTCACCTCCATATACGAGAAACATTTCCTTAGTCCTTTTCAGGTACTTCAGGATATTCTTGACCGCTGTCCAGTGATCCACTCCTGGATTACTTTGGTACCTCCCTGCTAAACTTATAGCAAGGCACACATCAGGTCTGGTACACAACATTGCATACATGATAGAGCCTATGGCTGAAGCATAGGGAACATCTTTCATCTTCTCTCTATCTTCTGCAGTGGTCGGGCATTGAGTCTTACTCAACTTCACACCTTGTAACACAGGCAAGAACCCTTTCTTTGCTTGATCCATTTTGAACTTCTTCAAAACTTTGTCAAGGTATGTGCTTTGTGAAAGTCCAATTAAGCATCTTGATCTATCTCTATAGATCTTAATGCCCAATATGTAAGTAGCTTCACCGAGGTCTTTCATTGAAAAACTCTTATTCAAGTATCCCTTTATGCTATCCAGAAATTCTATATCATTTCCAATCAGTAATATGTCATCTACATATAATATCAGAAATGCTACAGAGCTCCCACTCACTTTCTTGTAAATACAGGCTTCTCCAAAAGTCTGTACAAACCCAAATGCTTTGATCGCATTGTCAAAGCGTTTATTCCAACTCCGAGATGCTTGCACCAGTCCATAAATGGATCGTTGGAGCTTGCACACTTTGTTAGCTCCCTTTGGATCGATAAAACCTTCTGGTTGCATCATATACAACTCTTCTTCCAGAAATCCATTCAGGAATGCAGTCTTTACATCCATTTGCCAAATTTCATAATCATAAAATGCGGCAATTGCTAACATGATTCGGACAGACTTAAGCATCGCTACGGGTGAGAAGGTCTCATCGTAGTCAATCCCTTGAACTTGTCGAAAACCTTTCGCGACAAGTCGAGCTTTGTAGATAGTAACATTACCATCAGCGTCAGTCTTCTTCTTAAAGATCCACTTATTCTCTATTGCTTGCCGACCCTCGGGCAAGTCAACCAAAGTCCATACTTTGTTGTCATTCATGGATCCCATCTCAGATTTCATGGCTTCTAGCCACTTTGCAGAATCTGGGCTCACCATCGCTTCTTCATAGTTCGTAGGTTCGTCATGATCTAGTAGCATGACTTCCAGAACGGGATTGCCGTACCACTCTGGTGCGGATCTTACTCTGGTTGATCTACGAGGTTCTGTAGTAACTTGATCTGAAGTTTCATGATCAATATCATCAGCTTCCTCACTAATTGGTGTAGGTGCTACAGAAACAGATTTCTGTGATGTACTACTTTCCAATAAGGGAGCAGGTACAATTACCTCATCAAGTTCTACTTTCCTCCCACTCACTTCTTTCGAGAGAAACTCCTTTTCTAGAAAGACTCCGAATTTAGCAAAAAAAGTCTTGCCTTCGGATCTGTGATAGAAGGTGTATCCAACAGTTTCTTTTGGATATCCTATGAAGACACATTTTTCCGATTTGGGTTCGAGCTTATCAGGTTGAAGCTTTTTCACATAAGCATCGCAGCCCCAAACTTTAAAAAACGATAACTTTGGTTTCTTGCTAAACCATAGTTCATAAGGCGTCGTCTCAACGGATTTTGACGGTGTCCTATTTAACGTGAATGCGGCCGTCTCTAAAGCATAACCCCAAAACGATAGCGGTAAATCTGTAAGAGACATCATAGATCGCACCATATCTAGTAAAGTACGATTACGACGTTCGGACACACCATTGCGTTGTGGTGTTCCGGGTGGCGTGAGTTGCGAAACTATTCCGCATTGTTTCAAATGTAGACCAAACTCGTAACTCAAATATTCTCCTCCACGATCAGATTGTAGAAACTTTATTTTCTTGTTACGATGATTTTCAACTTCACTCTGAAATTCTTTGAACTTTTCAAATGTTTCAGACTTGTGTTTCATTAAGTAGACATAACCATATCTGCTTAAATCATCTGTGAAGGTGATAAAATAACGATATCCGCCACGAGCCTCAACATTCATTGGACCACATACATCTATATGTATGATCTCCAATAAATCTGTTGCTCTCTCCATAGTACCCGAGAACGGTGTTTTAGTCATCTTGCCCATGAGGCACGGTTCGCAAGTACCAAGTGATTCATAATCAAGTGGCTCCAAAAGTCCATCAGCATGGAGTTTCTTCATGTGTTTTACAACGATATGACCTAAACGGCAGTGCCACAAATAAGTTGCACTATCATTATCAACTCTGCATCTTTTGGCTTCAACACTATGAATATGTGTATCACTATTATCGAGATTCATCAAAAATAGACCACTCTTCAAGGGTGCATGACCATAAAAGATATTACTCATATAAATAGAACAACCATTATTCTCTGATTTAAATGAATAACCGTCTCGCATCAAACAAGATCTAGATATAATGTTCATGCTCAACGCTGGCACCAAATAACAATTATTCAGGTCTAATACTAATCCCGAAGGTAGATGTAGAGGTAGCGTGCCGACCGCGATCACATCGACTTTGGAACCGTTTCCCACGCGCATCGTCACCTCGTCCTTAACCAATCTTCGCTTAATCCGTAGTCCCTGTTTCGAGTTGCAAATATTAGCAACAGAACCAGTATCAAATACCCAGGTGCTACTGCGAGCATTAGTAAGGTACACATCAATAACATGTATATCACATATACCTTTGTTCACCTTGCCATCCTTCTTATCCGCCAAATACTTGGGGCAGTTCCGCTTCCAGTGACCAGTCTGCTTGCAGTAGAAGCACTCAGTTTCAGGCTTAGGTGGGTTTCTTCTCTTGAGCAGCAACTTGTTTGCTGTTCTTCTTGAAGTTCCCCTTCTTCTTCCCTTTTCCCTTTTTCTTGAAACTAGTGGTCTTGTTGACCATCAACGCTTGATGCTCCTTCTTGATTTCTACCTCCGCAGCTTTTAGCATTGCGAAGAGCTCGGGCATTGTCTTGTCTATCCCTTGCATATTATAGTTCATCACGAAGCCTTTGTAGCTTGGTGGCAGTGATTGGAGAATTCTGTCAATGACACAATCATCCGGAAGATTGACTCCCAGTTGATTCAAGTGATTATAATACCCAGACATTCTGAGTATATGCTCACTAACAGAACCATTCTCTTCCATCTTGCAGCTATAGAACTTATTGGAGACTTCATATCTCTCAATCCGGGCATTCTGTTGGAATATTAACTTCAACTCCTGGAACATCTCATATGCTCCATGATGTTCAAAACGTCGTTGAAGTCCCGGTTCTAAGCCGTAAAGCATGGAACACTGAACTATCGAGTAGTCATCAGCTTTGCTCTGCCAGACATTCATAACATCTGGCGCAGCTCTAGCAGCAGGTCTGGCACCCAGCGGTGCTTCCAGGACGTAACTCTTCTGTGCAGCAAAGAGGATAATCCTCAAGTTACGGACCCAGTCCGTGTAATTGCTACCATCATCTTTCAACTTTGCTTTCTCAAGGAACGCATTAAAATTCAACGGAACAACAGCACGAGCCATCTATCTACAATCAACATAAACAAGCAAGATACTATCAGGGACTAAGTTCATGATAAATTTAAGTTCAATTAATCATATTACTTAAGAACTCCCACTTAGATAGACATCTCTCTAATCCTCTAAGTGATCACGTGATCCAAATCAACTAAACCATGTCCGATCATCACGTGAGATGGAGTAGTTTCAATGGTGAACATCACTATGTTGATCATATCTACTATATGATTCATGCTCGACCTTTCGGTCTCCGTGTTCCGAGGCCATATCTGTTATATGCTAGGCTCGTCAAGTTAAACCTGAGTATTCCGCGTGTGCAACTGTTTTGCACCCGTTGTATTTGAACGTAGAGCCTATCACACCCGATCATCACGTGGTGTCTCAGCACGAAGAACTTTCGCAACGGTGCATACTCAGGGAGAACACTATTACTATGATAATTTAGTGAGAGATCATCTTATAATGCTACCGTCAATCAAAGCAAGATAAGATGCATAAAAAGATAAACATCACATGCAATCAATATAAGTGATATGATATGGCCATCATCATCTTGTGCTTGTGATCTCCATCTCCGCAGCACCATCATGATCACCATCATCACCGGCGCGACACCTTGATCTCCATCGTAGCATCGTTGTCATCTCGCCAATCTTATGCTTCTACGACTATCTCTACCGCTTAGTGATAAAGTAAAGCATTACAGGGCGATTGCATTGCATACAATAAAGCGACAACCGTACGGCTCCTGCCGGTTGCTGATAACTCGGTTACAAAACATGATCATCTCATACAATAAAATTTAGCATCATGTCTTGACCATATCACATCACAACATGCCCTGCAAAAACAAGTTAGACATCCTCTACTTTGTTTGTTGCAAATTTTATGTGGCTGCTACGGGCTTAAGCAAGAACCAGTCTCACCTACGCATCAAAACCACAACGATAGTTTGTCAAATAGACTCCGTTTTAACCTTCTCAAGGACCGGGCGTAGCCATACTCGGTTCAACTAAAGTTGGAGAAACTGACACCCGCCAGCCACCTGTGTGCAAAGCACGGCGGTAGAACCAGTCTCGCGTAAGCGTACGCGTAATGTCGGTCCGGGCCGCTTCATCCAACAATACCACCAAACCAAAGTATGACATGCTGGTAGGCAGTATGACTTATATCGTCCACAACTCACTTGTGTTCTACTCGTGCATAAGATCAAACCATAAAAACCTAAGCTCGGATGCCACTGTTGGGGAACGTAGTAATTTCAAAATTTTCCTATGCACACGCAAGATCATGGTGATGCATAGCAACGAGAGGAGAGAGTGTTGTCTATGTACCCTCGTAGACCAAAACGGAAGCGTTGACACAACGTAGAGGAAGTAGTCGTACGTCCTCCTCCCGATCCGACCGATCCAAGCGCCGTTACTCCGGCGCCTCCGAGTTCTTGACACACGTACAGCTCGATGACGTTCTCCGAGCTCCAATCTAGCAAAGCTCTCGGGGAAGAGTTTCGTCAGCACGACGGTGTGGTGACGATCTTGATGAACTACCGCCGCAGGGCTTCGCCTAAGCACCGCGACAATATGACCGAGGTGGAATATGGTGGAGGGGGGCACCGCACACGGCTGAGGAACGATCACGAAGATCAACTTGTGTGTTCTAGGGTGCCCCCTGCCCCCGTATATAAAGGAGCAAGGGGGGAGGCCGGCCGGCCCTTGTGGCGTGCGCTAGGAGGAGGAGTCCTCCTCCTAGTAGGAGTAGGACTCCCCTCTTTCCTACTCCTACTAGGAGGGGGAAAGGAAGGGGGAGAGGGAGAGGGAAAGGGGGGCGCCGCCCCCCCTCTTCTAGTCCAATTCGGAGCAGAGGGGGAGGGGGCGTGCAGCCCACCCTGGCCGCCCCTCTCTCTCCACTAAGGCCCATGTGGCCCAATACTTCTCCCGGGGGGGTTCCGGTAACCCTCCGGCACTCTGGTTTTCTCCGAAACCACTCGGAACCATTCCGATGTCCGAATATAGTCGTCCAATATATCAATCTTTACGTCTCGACCATTTCGAGACTCCTCGTCATGTCCGTGATCTCATCCGGGACTCCGAACAAACTTCGGTACATCAAAATGCATAAACTCATAATAACTGTCATCGTAACCTTAAGCGTGCGGACCCTACGGTTCGAGAACAGTGTAGACATGACTGAGACACATCTCTAGTCAATAACCAATATCTAGACCTGGATGCCAATATTGGCTCCTGCACATTCTACGAAGATCTTTATCGGTCAGACCGCATAACAACATACGTTGTTCCCTTTATCATCGGTATGTTACTTGCCCGAGATTCGATCGTCGGTATCCAATACCTAGTTCAATCTCGTTACCGGCAAGTCTCTTTACTCGTTCCGTAATACATCATCTTGCAACTTTCTTATTGGTTGCAATGCTTGCAAGGCTTATGTGATGTGCATTACTGAGAAGGCCCTGAGATACCTCTCCGACATTCGGAGTGACAAATCCTAATCTCGAAATACGCCAACCCAACAAATACTTTCGGAGACACCTATAGAGCTCCTTTATAATCACCCAGTTATGTTGTGACGTTTGGTAGCACACAAAGTGTTCCTACGGTAAACGGGAGTTGCATAATCTCATAGTCAAAGGAACATGTATAAGTCATGGAGAAAGCAATAGCAACATACTAAACGATCGGGTGCTAAGCTAATGGAATGGGTCATGTCAATCAGATCATTCAACTAATGATGTGACCTTGTTAATCAAATGACAACTCCTTTGTCTATGGTTAGGAAACTTAACCATCTTTGATTAACAATCTAGTCAAGTAGAGGCATACTAGTGACACTCTGTTTGTCTATGTATCCACACATGTATTATGTTTCCGGTTAATACAATTCTAGCATGAATAATAAACATTTATCATGATATATAAGGAAATAAATAATAACTTTATTATTGCCTCTGGGACATATTTCCTGCATATCGAGTGAGTCATGAGCCTCCTGAAGTATTTACTTCCTGATATTGCATTATTGGGCACATATACACGGTCCTCAAACCATAAGGTGTCGTGCTCATCCTCACGAAAACCTTTGGCCTATCCTTTGCTCATCCTCTCTTTTACCGCAGCAATCTCTTTGTCATCCTTCTGAGCTTCACGGATTATTTCCCAACAATATGGACTGAACTTCCATTGCTGCAACAAAGCCTTTGGGAACAATCTCCAACCGAAGTTCCCTGAGACCCTCGGCTAACTCCTTTGGTAATCCTTTGCTTATGAGGGTATTCGTCCTTGTTTTATTTATGGTCATGTCCTATTTCTCCACAAGCTTCTATGCACAAGGTTCTTCATATCCTTTCCATAAGGCCTCAATTTCTGGGACACAAGCCAAGACTTTAACAAGGTCCACTTAAATTCTTTCCAAGTGGTTACTCTTTGCCATCCGTTGATAGTTTGGTACATCCTCCACCAAGTAGCAGCATCTCTTTCAAAGCACTCAAGAGCATGTTGGGTCATATCCTTTCTGGCTATAGGGTTGTTCTCCATATGATCCTCCATGTTCTGAATCCATCGGTCTGTCTCCAATTGACTCATCGGTCCAGACAATACAAGCTCATCTCCATTCCTCCTCTATGGGCTCCATGGGTTTTGGGGTGGGATAGGAGAGATCGAGAGGGATGCACACAATACAAACAAAGGTTTTGAAAATACATATTTTATTGTGGCTATCGGAAAAACATCAAACAAATGACAGCTCACAAACGTCACATCTAACGTAAGTATAAAATATGGTTTTGGTCTGCTAAGGGTCAATAAATCTTCAAAATTGCCAAACTCTTCAAGTCCTATTCCTGCCTCCAACAGCTTCTTCCGATCATGCTTGTCCTTCTCAAGTTCTTTTGCCAGATCAACTCTGTTAACGCGAAGTCTCTCGTGACGTCCTTTAATAATTGCCTTCCAAACTTCTGGGTTTCATCAACCTCGACATGAACCATGTCCTACTGTCCTTTAGTTCCTGATGAAGCTCCGGTATCTCGAGGTTCTGCTCCTCCAGTTTGGCTACTCTCAGCTTCTAAGTCATGAGTTCTTCACGAAACGCTTCCTTATCAAATACTGCTTCCTGCAAGTCCATCCTAAAATTCTTGATGTAATACTACAGATCCTGGTGATACACCGGCTAAGGTTAAAACTTCATCTTGCTGATAGGTGCTCCATCAGCCTTCTACCATCCAATCCTTCCATGCATATGCATGCTTAACTCGAGACAGTGACAATAGCATAAACGGGCGATAACACCATGGATAGCCGTGTTTCTTCCCTTGTCATTGCCCTGAGCTATCATTCCATAGTTGATATCTCCTGCCTTAGGGTTTTCTTGACAAATCTTTGAATTTTAATGCTCCATGTTCCGATCTTTCTCCGATACACCTTGATCTCGTGTATTGACAGCTTCCATAGTCTACCAAATTCCATAATAGTAGCCTTCCTAGGTCATTAAAATCTGGGAGTTCTTCAGAGTCTTCAAATTCTCCTAGTCTTCAGAGTCTTCAACAGTTGTAGTTTCCATTATCATAATGTATGGTAAAATCTCCTTGATTCCGAATGGTCTTAGTTGTCCGATATCTTATCCTCCTTGAAGTGGTCCCATCAGTCGAATCTTCGTGTGGTCAAAAAGGGAAAGGTTATAGTCTCACTAAAAGGGAATATTTTAATAAGCTCAGAAGAGAGGAGAGGAGAGATAAATGATCTTTTTGAAAAGAGAGTTATTGAGAAAATCTTTCCTATGGGCTTGCCAGTTTCTAGGGGTCACGTCCTACAGTCAACATGTGCTCTGATACCATCTTGTAGCGACCCGACCCTGTAGGATCTTGAGAAGATGTGTCTAGAGGGGGGTGATTAGACACTTAGTGCTAAAGTTGCAGTCTTTAAACTTTTTAGGTTTAAGTGGAGTTTAGGCACAATTTCAACATTCATAGTACATATCAAGCAAGCATGCAAAGAGTATATGAGCAGCGGAAAGTAAAGCATGCATCTTGCAAGAATGTAAAGAAAAGGGTCTGGAGAATTCAAACGCAATTGGAGACACGGATGTTTTTGGCGTGGTTCGGATAGGTGGTGCTATCCTACTTCCACGTTGATGGAGACTTCATCCCACGAAGGGTAACGGTTACGTGATTCCACGGAGGGCTCCACCCACAAAGGGTCCATGAAGAAGCAACCTTGTCTATCCCACCATGGCCGTCGCCCACGAAGGACTTGCCTTACTAGCGGTAGATCTTCACGAAGTAGGCGATCTCCTTGCCCTTACAAACTCCTTGGTTCAACTCCACAATCTTGTCGGAGGCTCCCAAGTGACACCTAGCCAATCTAGGAGACACCACTCTCCAAGAAGTAACAAATGGTGTGTTGATGATGAACTCCTTGCTCTTGTGCTTCAAATTATAGTCTCCCCAACACTCAACTCTCTCTCATAGGATTTGGATCTGGTGGAAAGAAGATTTGAGTGGAAAGCAACTTGGGGAAGGCTAGAGATCAAGATTCATATGGTAGGAATGGAATATCTTGGCCTCAACACATGAGTAGGTAGTTCTCTCTCAGAAATAGGATGTTGGAAGTGTATGCTTAGTCTGATGGCTCTCTCCACGAATGAAGAGGAGGTGGAGGGGTATATATAGCCTCCACACAAAATCTAACCGTTACACACAATTTACCAATCTCGGTGGGACCGAATCAACAAACTCGGTCGGACCGATTTACTAAACCTAGTGACCGTTAGGGTTTTTGGTGGGACCGATATGCAACTCGGTAGGACCGATATGGTTAGGGTTAGGGCATAACGTAATCTCGGTGAGACCGATTACACAAACTCGGTGAGACCGATTTTGGTAATTAGCTAACCAGAGAGTTGGTCAGGCAAACTCGATGGGACCGATTACTAAACTCGGCTGGACCGATTTTGGTAATAAGTTAACCAGAGAGTTTGCACTGTAATCTCGATAGTACCGATTGCCTAAACTCGGTGAGACCGATTTTGGTAATGGACATACACAGAGAGATTACAATCCCATCTCGGTGAGACCGAGATCCCTATCGGTAGAACCGATTTGCTTAGGGTTTGGCAGTGGCTATGACATGTGAAACTCGGTGGCGCCGGATAGAAAGAATCGGTGGGGCCGAGTTTTACTTTAGGTTTAGGTCATATGTGGAACTGGGAAAGTAGCTGAGGGTTTTGGAGCATATCACCAAGCACATGAAGCAAGAGGCTCATTAAGCAACACCTCATCCCTCCTTGATAGTATTGGCTTTTCCTATAGACTCAATGTGATCTTGGATCACTAAAATGTAAAATGAAGAGTCTTGAGCTTGAAGCTTTAGCCAATCCTTTGTCCTTAGCATCTTGAAGGAGTTCCCACACCCTTTAGTCCATGCCACTCCATTGTTGAACTTATCTGAAACATACTAGATAAAAGTGTTAGTCCAACAAGAGATATGTTGACATTAATTACCAAAACCACCTGGGGAGCACTTGTGCTTTCAATCTCCCCCTTTTTGGTAACTGATGGCAACATACATCAAAGCTTTAGATAAAGATATAAAGAATAGCAAGTAAAGCTTTGGAAGGACATGTAACAAACATAGGCTCCCCCTACATGTATGCAATCATGTGAATATGAAATATAGAAGCATGTGAGAGCATAACCATGATAGAGTAGGCAATGTGTTACATGTATCTTGTCCATATGCATCAGAGCAAAAGATTATTAAGGAAAATACCTTCATGCTCATGAGTCCTTCTTGCAAACAGTATGTACATAAGCAAGAATTCCTCATACTCATGATTCTGATGCATATACTTACCTTGTAGTCTTGAGTTAGCTTAGGATGGAATGAACCTGCACAAACAAGGTTAGATAACACAAGTACATCCACTAGCCAGAGCAAACAAAAGAAACCACAAGAATACCAAGACTGGGATGACATGTAGAGAGTGAGTACAAGGTACCACATTGGATTAGACATGTCCCCAAGAGTAAAGATATGCAATGAATTTGAATGATTTCTTTCCCTTAGATGTCTTGCTCCCCCTGAATCTGGCATGGAATATTGGGAGAAGATAGGGAACAGAAAATCAGAGTTGAAAGATACAAATGGATAGATCTTAATGCAAATAAGCACATATGAACATGTCTTTTCCCCAAAATGACATGTGGCATCTCTCCTCTTGAACACCAAGCATCTGGGATCCTTGAGTATTCTCTCCCCCTAGAGATCTCTTTCTCCCCCTTAATATTCTCTCCCTTGTAGGTGATAAGCTTTGATGTGATCTCTCTCTCCCCCTTTGACATCAATTTCCAAGAAGGGCTTTCTGGAATCTGTCGAATGGGTTTGGTCCTTGAGACTCAGCACAAAGCAATGGATAAACCTGTGATGCTTGTAGAGGACAAGATTCATTGAGTGGAGCTGGATCAGAAGAAATATAGAACAAGTGGCAAACTGTTTTTCCTGTTGTGAAATCGGTGGCACCGAGTGGCATGTTTCGGTGGTACCGAAAGGATTCGGTTGGACCAAAAACTACAAGTCGGTGAAACCGAGTTCATCATAGAGAAAAACACTTGTCACCTCAGCTCACTAGACAAGTAAGATCTCACAAAGATTTGCAATGAATTATCTAAAAAGATTTGCAATGAATTGGATGCAGAAAAATGCAGAACAAAAACAAAAAGAAAAGACAAGAAACTGAAAGATCTAGATGAAGTTTTTTTTGTAAAAGGGAACCAAATATGCATGAGACAAATGCAATAACACAGAAAAGAATACAAGAGAACTTCATCTAGAGTTGGGCGGTGACACAGTCACCTATGTTAGAGTATATTGACTTAGGAGTCAAGTGAGAGCAATTGATCATAGGTCATACTCATCGTTTAAGCTCAAAATGGGGTTACCATTTTTTGTTTAAGCATCTTGATGTATTCACATCTTGTTGAGTTGCTTTGACTCATGACTTGGAGCAAAGCTTCTCTAAGATGGAATAACATACCTTGGGTGGTGGTGTGGATCTTGCTCATGTAGTTGAACTTGTGTGGGTGCTCAAGGTTGATGTAGCTCATCAAGAATTGGGAGCACCACTTGGAATTTGAGTCCATATACCTACATGGGTTAGTTCTTGCAAGGAAGAGCACTTGTGTATCCAAAAATGACAATCATGAAGCTCAACATAGAATTTGTCAAAGGATATGTTTGAATGGTTTTGTGCTTCCTTGTCTTCAACCACCATTGTGTAGAGACTTGGTGATGTAGAGATTGCTCAAGATGTGAGTGATTTGCAATCTCGTAGGATTAGATTCAACCAAGTACCTACATGGGTTAGATAACATGCAAGATGCAAATTTGTCCAAGACATAAGATAATCATCATAAGAGATATATCATGGATTAGTCATAAGCTCATGTCTTGCATGTATCCAATGGAGTTCCTACTCCAAGTTTGAAGCATCAATAATGTTCAATTCACCTCTCAACCTGCAAAACACTTTCTCATCAAGTGGTTTAGTGAATATATCTGCTAATTGCTTATCGGTGCGAACATGCTTAAGATTAATGTCACCCTTAGCAACATGATCTCGAATGAAATGATGACGGACTTCAATATGCTTAGTTCGAGAATGTTGTACAGGATTATGACCAATTTTGATAGCACCTTCATTGTCACAAAGCAATGGAACATGTTTCACATATATCCCATAATCTTTAAGAGTTTGGGTCATCCAAAGTAATTGAGCACAACATGAACCAACGGCGATGTACTCCGCTTCGGCGGTAGATAAGGATACCGAGTTTTGTTTCTTGGAGGACCAAGACACAAGAGATCTACCAAGAAATTGACAAGTACCCGAAGTGGACTTTCTATCAACCTTGTCTCCGGCGTAGTCCGAGTCGGAGTAGCCAACAAGATCGAAAGATGCCCTCTTAGGATACCAAATGCCAAAATTTGGTGTATGAATTAAGTATCTCACTATCCTTTTCACGGCCTTAAGATGACATTCTTTAGGAGCAGCTTGATATCTTGCACACATGCATACACTTAGCATGATATCGGGACGTGAAGCACATAGGTATAACAATGAACCAATCATAGAGCGATAAACCTTTTGATCAACCAGTTCACCATCTTTGGTCAAATCAAGATGTCCACTAGTAGGCATGGGTGTAGGCATACCTTTGCATTCTTGCATATTGAACTTCTTGAATAAGTCCTTGGTGTACTTCGTTTGAGAGACAAATGTAGCTTCCTTAGTTTGCTTGATTTGCAAACCGAGAAAGAATTTGAGTTCACTCATCATAGACATCTCAAACTTCTTCGACATTAGCTTTCCAAACTTTTCACTAAAAAGAGTGTTAGTTGAACCAAATATGATATCATCAACATAAATTTGGCATACAAATAGTTCTCCATTAACCCTTTTAGTAAAAAGTGTGGAATCATTTTTTCCAATTTCAAAACCACTTGCAATAAGGAACTTGGTCAAACATTTATACCATGCTCTAGGAGCTTGTTTAAGACCATAAAGGGCTTTGTGAAGTTTGTTAACATGATTTGGTTTCTTAGGATTAACAAAGCCGGGAGGTTGTTTGACATAAACTTCCTCCTCTATTTCACCTTTTAGAAAAGCGCTTTTAATGTCCATTTGGTACAAGGTGATATTATGGTGATTAGCATCGGCAAGTAAGATGCGAATGGACTCAAGTCTAGCAACAGGAGCATATATCTCACCATAGTCCATACCTTTGACTTGTGTATAGCCTTGGGCGACGAGACGTGCTTTGTTGCGAACCACTTGTCCATCTTCATCTTGCTTGTTGCGAAACACCCATTTGGTACCAATGATGTTGTGGTTGTTGTCGGGCTTCTCAACCAATGTCCAAACTTGGTTTCTCTCAAAGTTGTGTAGCTCTTCATGCATAGCGTTTATCCAGTCCGGATCTTCCAATGCTTCTTCAACCTTCATAGGTTCAATGCTAGAAATGAATGAATAGTTTTCACAAAAGTTAGCTAAACGAGTTTTTGAGCGAGTGGTTCTCCCGATTTGAATATCATTGTAGATTTGCTCGACGGGATGGTCCTTAGAAATTCTTGCTCGAACTCGTGAGAGCTTTTGCTTGGGTCTTCGTTGAACATCTTCTTCATCTTGTTCTTCTTCTTGGCCTTCTTCATTGTTGGCGTTGTCGTTCTCTTGTCGTGGTGGAGAAGGAGGTTGTTGACATTCGTCTTGATGCATTTCCTCGTCTTCTTCATCTTGGTGTGTCCCACTTGTGGATGCTTCCGTATCAATTCTTGGTTCACCTTGTCGTGAAGTAGAAGCTTCCACTCGGACGGACGAGGTACTCTCCTTCACTTCCGTTGGACAAACTTTGCCAATAGACAAGTGTTGGATTGCTTCTGAAGGGTCTTTGTCTCCTACATCAATTGGCAATTGCTCTACTTGCGAGCCATTAAATTCATCAAACTTCACATCTACCATCTCTTCAACCTTTCGGGTGAAATTGTTGTAGACACGGTAAGTGTGAGAGTTTGATCCATAACCAAGTAGGAAACCTTCATGAGATATAGGAGCAAATTTCGAACGACGATGCTTATCAAGAATGTAACACTCTGAGCTGAATACTCGAAAGTATCCAACTTGGGGTTTGTTACCGGTGAGGAGCTCGTATGCTGTCTTGCTGAGTAGCTTGCGAAGATACAAGCGATTTGTTGCATGACAAGCTGTCTCAACCGCTTCTGCCCAAAAGTGCTTTGGCGTCTTGTACTCATCAAGCATCGTTCTCGCCATTTCGATGAGTGTTCGGTTCTTCCTCTCAACAACTCCATTTTGTTGAGGTGTGTACGTAGCCGAGAATTCGTGTGAAATCCCTTCTTCGTCAAGAAAGGTGTCCACATTTGCATTCTTGAACTCCGTTCTGTTGTCGCTGCGAACCTTCTTGATCTTCACTTCAAATTGATTTTGGGCCTTCCTAGCGAAGTTTTTGAAGATCTTTTGGACTTGCGATTTATCATCAAGAAAGAACACCCACGTAAATCTTAAAAAATCATCAACTATAACTAGACCAAAAGAATTTCCACCGAGACTCTTGTAGGCGTTGGGACCAAAAAGATCCATATGAAGTAGCTCGAGTGGCCTCCTTGTGGTCATGATGTTCTTCACGGGATGCCTTCCTCCAACCTGTTTACCTGCTTGACAAGCACTACAAAGTCTATCCTTATCAAATATGACATCGTTAACTCCAAGGATATGATTTCCTTTAATAAGCTTGTCAAGGTTTCTCATGCCAACGTGACCTAGTCGTCTATGCCACAACCAACCTTTTGAGGATTTAGCAATAAAGCAAGTTTTTGGTTGTGCCTTTTTAGAGAAACCGATAATGTAAAGATCACCTCTACGTATACCGGTAAAGACCATTTTATGATTGTCTCGACGAAACACTTGGCAATCTACCTCAGTAAAAAGGACATTAAAACCGAAATCAGCAAGTCTAGATACTGAAAGTAATTGTAGCCGAGAGATTCAACGAGCATGACATTTTGAATGGAGCTATCATGTGAGATGGCCACCTTACCAAGGCCAACCACCTTACCCTTTGAATTAACACCAAAGGTGACATATTTTCGAGGGCCGTCATTTTCAGCAAGCTCACGGAACATCTCTTCATCTCCGGTCATATGATCAGTACATCCACTGTCAAGAACCCACTCCTTTCCTCCTAACACATATCCCCGAAGATTTGCCATAAGACCAAAATGTCTCATTGCATCATCAAGATCGAAGTCACTGTCATCATCCTCATCATAGTATCCATGTTCAACATTGTCATGTGGTGGATCAAGTCCTAGAGAGGGTAATTCGTTAGAGTGAGTTTGACAAAGATCTTGTCTATGAATTCTTATAGCTTCGGAAATAATATCACCAATAATTCCAACATCTCCTTTGGCACGTATAAGGTTTGTAAGCTCAAATAGACGATCACCATACATAGGATCACTAGTATTTATCTTACTCAAAGCAATAGACTTATGGAGAATTTCATCTAGATTTTTCAAGGAATAATTTGGAAACCGCTCCTCAAGAAATTTCCATATAGTGTAAGCACACTTGAGAGTAGGCAAACATCTAATCAAGTTTCTAGGCAAGCCTCTAATGATGAGCTCAACAGTTCTAAGATTGCGATTCATGTCAATATCTTCACCTAGGGTAGGATGCATAGGATCAACATGAGGTTCACAAGGGCTAGCAATGGACTTGTTCAAATGATATTGATTGAAAATTACAAGCATCTCATTTTTCCACTCATGAAAATACTCTCCATCAAGAATATGCACTCTTGTCTAAGACTCCCCAAAGTAGACTCATCCATCTTCCTCCAATGGTGATTAAACCAAGGCAATGGAGACCAATGCTCTGATACCACTTGTAGGATCTTGAGAAGATGTGTCTAGAGGGGGTGATTAGACACTTAGTGCTAAAGTTGCAGTTTTTAAACTTTTTGGGTTTAAGTGGAGTTTAGGCACAATTTAAACATTCATAGTACATATCAAGCAAGCATGCAAAGAGTATGTGAGCAGCGGAAAGTAAAGCATGCATCTTGCAAGAATGTAAAGGGAAGGGTTTGGAGAATTCAAACGCAATTGGAGACACGGATGTTTTTGGCGTGGTTCGGATAGGTGGTGCTATCCTACATCCACGTTGATGGAGACTTCAACCCACGAAGGGTAACGGTTGCGCAAGTCCACGGAGGGCTCCACCCACGAAGGGTCCACGAAGAAGCAACCTTGTCTATCCCACCATGGTCGTCGCCCACGAAGGACTTGCCTCACTAGCGGTAGATCTTCACGAAGTAGGCGATCTCCTTGCCCTTACAAACTCCTTGGTTCAACTCCACAATCTTGTTGAAGGATCCCAAGTGACACCTAGCCAATCTAGGAGACACCACTCTCCAAGAAGTAACAAATGGTGTGTTGGTGATGAACTCCTTGCTCTTGTGCTTCAAATGATATTCTCCCCAACACTCAACTCTCTCTCTCATAGGATTTGGATCTGGTGGAAAGAAGATTTGAGTGGAAAGCAACTTGGGGAAGGCTAGAGATCAAGAGTCATATGGTAGGAATGGAATATCTTGGCCTCAACACATGAGTAGGTAGTTCTCTCTCAGAAATAGGATGCTGGAGTGTAGGCTTAGTCTGATGGCTCTCTCCACGAATGAAGAGGAGGTGGAGGCGTATATATAACCTCCACACAAAATCTAACCGTTACACACAATTTACCAATCTTGATGGGACCGAATCAACAAACTCGGTCGGACCGATTTAGTAAACCTAGTGACCGTTAGGGTTTTTGGTGGGACCGATATGCAACTCGGTAGGACCAATATGGTTAGGGTTAGGGCATAACGTAATCTCGGTGAGACCGATTACACAAACTCGGCGAGACCGATTTTGGTAATTAGCTAACCAGAGAGTTGGTCAGGCAAACTCGGTGGGACCGATTACTAAACTCGGTTGGACCGATTTTGGTAATAAGTTAACTAGAGAGTTTGCATTGTAATCTCGGTAGTACCGATTGCCTAAACTCGGTGAGACCGATTTTGGTAATGGACATACACAGAGAGATTACAATCCCATCTCGGTGAGACCGAGATCCCTATCGGTAGAACCGATTTGCTTAGGGTTTGGCAGTGGCTATGACATGTGAAACTCGGTGGCGCCGGATAGAATGAATCGGTGGGGCCGAGTTTGACTTTAGGTTTAGGTCATATGTGGAAGTGGGAAAGTAGCTGAGGGTTTTGGAGCATATCACCAAGCACATGAAGCAGGAGGCTCATTAAGCAACACCTCATCCCTCCTTGATAGTATTGGCTTTTCCTATAGACTCAGTGTGATCTTGGATCACTAAAATGTAAAATGAAGAGTCTTGAGCTTGAAGTTTTAGCCAATCCTTTGTCCTTAGCATCTTGAAGGAGTTCCCACATCCTTTAGTCCATGCCACTCCATTGTTGAACTTATCTGAAACATACTAGATAAAAGTGTTAATCCAACAAGAGATATGTTGACATTAATTACCAAAACCACCTGGGGAGCACTTGCGCTTTCAGACCCGAATGAATCAAGTCTCTGTCCTTAAGTGTCATCCCTGGATCGGTATGCTGACACACACAGTACTCGAAGGATTTATAACAGAGTTAAATCACATGCATAAAGTAACGTAAATACTATTACCTCAATCCAAATAGCAGAAGTAACAAGGTTGTGGATTCCCATCAACACCAACGGCAAAGTTGAGTGTAGAAATCGTAACCCTAATGTATCACTTACTCGTCGTAAGAAACCTGCAACATGAGACATTGCAGCCCGAAACGGGTCAGTACATTGAATGTACTGGCAAATTCACACCAGAGAAATGATGAACAATGGCTATCACTACATGCATATATGGCTGGTGGAAAAGCTCTATGGTTATAATGTTTTTGTGAAAAGCCAATTTTTCCCTACTGTAAAGGAATAGATTTTATTTAACTATCATGGTGGTTGTTAAACATTGAGAATGGTTGACAGCATTCTCAATCCCAATTAAGTATCATCATTAAAACCCAAAAAAGTTAATTAAAGTAACATGATGAGATCAACAGGATAATCCAAGAACTAGATACTCAAGATGTCCATAACCGGGGACACGGCTAATCATGATTAGTTTGTACACTCTGCAGAGGTTTGCGCACTTTTCCCACAAGAATCGATCGCCTTTGTTGGATTTCTCGCACTACATGGTGTTCGAGAAACGGATGACCGAGACATAGTCTTTCAGAAGCGCTAGCACCTTACGATGTGATAGACCGTACCAACCTACATCCCCTACATCTGCTAGTCTACCACTTTAAGAGTTCGCACGACTTAGTCAACTACACCAGAGCCCATAATGGCTTGTGGCTGCACACGGAAGTTTCTAGTATGAATAATCTCATGATCCCTTTGAGCCTGGGTGGCGGTCCATAAAAAAACAGGCAATCCTGGAATACCCAGGTGCCTAGACAGGCAATCCTGGAAACCCAGGTACCTCAATCCACCCAGATGTGTGTTTAAGTTGCCACCTTAAGTAAACCATAAATTAACAATCTCACATCTGTCATGAATACTCTCAAACCCAATCCACGTCTACGAGCATAGCATGGTAATATAAGCATAACGTAATAGTAACTCCCAAGGGTTTGATAATAAACAGGTAATAGGTACTACCTCAACTACTTCCCATCCCACAATTTAATTAGATCCTAATCATGCAATGTTTGAGGATTGATCTAATGCAATAAAAACTGGGTATGAAGGGATATGATCAAAGTGTGAACTTGCCTGCAATGTTGATGAAGATGATTCGCACTTAAAACTCTTGACAGTTCTACTCGTCACACTCCGGTCAATCTATCATAAGCAAGCAATAGTAACCACACATAAGCAATCACTCAAAAGATCAGAAAGATCGAAGAAGACGATTCAGAAAACATCAAAACCAAGCAAATAACTCTTGCAACATAAAACAATTTCTAACAGTACCAAAATTATGTGAATTTGGCCTTATCAGAAAGTTTAGGTCAAGAGCTTTGAGTTGCAAAAAGAATCAACTCAAACGGAGCTACGAAACTCAAGTTATGATCAAACGAAGCTTGAATTCAAATCTGATCTAATTCAAATTTTAAACTTTCAGAAACATGTTTGAGTTGGATTACTAGATAGAGGAGATCATAACGAAGACGTGGGTGTTGGTTTCGTTGAATTTGGATGAACGAGTAAAAAGTTATAGTCGTTTGGAAACCAGGGGCTGGTCTGTAAAGAAAATATTCACGGATGGGTCCCTGGCCGAAAATTAAAAAGAAAAAGAAAAAGACTAAATAACGAATGTTCGTCATAGTACCTAATCTAATGAATATGCTCGCTGTAAAGATCGAACTAGTGAACGCTCACAAACAACAAAAAAATGTTTTAAAAAAAACAAAAACGTGATCTGGATCGTTGGATCCAGATCCAACGGGCGGGAGGCGGAGGTTACCGCGGCGATCGCCGGAGTAGGGGAGGACGACGGCGGCGACTTCGGTCTCGGCCGGGGCGGCGGCTCCGGGGGTCGAGGAGGGTAACTGAGAGGTCGAGGAGGGGCGGCCCGTCGCGGCGAGGAGGATGGCGGTCCATGGCGACGGAACGGAGAGGGGTGGAGGCGGCTCCGGCGAGATGTGCGGTGGCGGCGGCTTTGAGATGCGGTGCGCGAGAGAGGAGAGGCGGCGCCGGGGTGCGGCTATTTAAAGGAGGAGGGGCGGAGGTGCTTGCAGGAGGGGCAAGTCGAGGCGGCGGCGGAGTCCGGCCTCGTCACAGCGACGGCACGGGATGCGTGCGGGAGCCGGACTCGGGGACTAACGGGCGAGCGGCGGGGCTGGCTGGGCTTCGGCCCAGTCCGAACGGTCCGAAAGTTTTTTTTAACATTTTTCCGGCAAAACAAAAATAAAAGGCAAAAAAAAATTTAGATAGGCATATAATATATCGAAATTTTCAGAAAATTATTTCCTACAACCTGAACATTTTTGTAAAGTCAAATAAAATCCACACAAATTCAAATAAAGCAAAGAGTGATTCTGCTCTAGAAAATCTAGTAAAAAATCATTTTAAAAATACCAAAATTAATTCAAATTTATTTCTCTCCAATTTTCTGATGTAGGGAATCATGTTACCCTATTTTCCATATATTTTATTTTTGGAGGAAAATAATTTGAATAAAACTCAAATAACTCCAAATTGAAAATAAATTCAAAAGAACTTTGAATTTAATTCTTTGAAACTCCCAACTCATATTTCATATAATTTGAAGAAGTCATTTTATCTTCTCTCGTGAAAATCATTGAGTTGCATAAAGTTTCAGAATTTGAAATATTCTCAAATGAAATTCAAATATTTTCAACACCCCTTGTCATTTAAATAAATGGAAGAAGTCATGTCAACTTCTCTCCAGGGTTTTGTGGTGAAAAGAATTTGAATTCACGGAGATCATAACATGGAAAAATGAAAGTTTGGGAAAGTCCTTTTATTCCCTCTCATTTAACTTTCAAAAAGTTTTGAATTCACTCAATTTCAGTCAATCAATCAAGCAATCAATCAAATCTATCTATTTATTATAACATTCCAAAATTTAGAATTTTGGGATGTTACACTTTATCAGCGGCAGCACTCCAGACAAATTGATCCGTCTTCTTCAGCATCTCATACAAAGGAATCGCCTTTTCACCGAGGCGGTTGATAAATCGGCTCAATGCGGCAATCCGGCCTGCCAAGCGTTGAACATCATTGATACACTTCGGTTTAGCCAAAGAGGTGATAGCTGTGATCTTCTCCGGATTAGCCTCAATTCCCCTGTTGGACACCAGAAAACCCAATAACTTGCATGCCGGTACACCAAAGACGCACTTATCCGGGTTGAGCATCATCTTGTATGTCTGTAGGTTATCAAAGGTTTCCTTCAAATCATCAACCAGAGTTTCCTTCTTCCTTGACTAAACCACAATATCATCCACATAAGCATGCACATTACGGCCAATCTGCTTATGACGGCAATTATGTACACATTGTTGATAAGTTGCCTGGGCACTCTTGAGCCCAAAGGGCATAGACACATAGCAGAAGGCTCCAAAAGGAGTTATGAACGCCGTCTTCTCCTGGTCCTTAACTGCCATCTTGATCTGATGATAACCAGAATATGCATCCAGAAAACACAAATGCTCACAACCCGCTGTAGCATCAATAATTTAATCAATACGGGGGAGGGCAAAAGGATCTGCTGGACAAGCTTTGTTGAGGTCTGTGTAATCCACACACATATGCCAGGTGCCATTTTTCTTAAGAACCAGCACCGGATTAGCTAACCATTCACGATGGAAAACTTCAACCATGAATCCAGCCGCTAAGAGCCTGGCCACTTCCTCTCCAATAGCTTTGCGTCTTTCTTCGTTGAACCGGCGGAGAAACTGCTTCACCGGTTTGTACTTAGGATCAATATTAAGAGTGTGCTCAGCGAGTTCCCTCGGTACACCAGGCATGTCAGAGGGCTTCCATGCAAAGATGTCCCAATTTTCACGGATGAACTCGATGAATGTGCTTTCCTATTTCAGATCCAAGTTTGCACTGATACTAAACTACTTGGATGAATCGCCAGGTACAAAGTCAACAAGTTTAGTCTCAGCAGCCGATTTGAGCTTCAGGGCCGGATCGTGCTCTGTAGTTGGCTTTTTCAATGGAGTCATGTCTGCCGGATCAACATTATCTTTGTAGAACTCAACTCCTCCGTGGCACAAACCCACTCAACATAGGCCGCATCACCTTCTTCGCACTCCAAAGCGATCTTGCGGCTTCCATGAACAGTTATTGTTCCTTTGTGACCCGGCATCTTGAGCTGTAAATAGACATAGCAAGGCCATGCCATGAACTTAGCATAAGCCGGCCGTCCAAACAGGGCATGATATGGACTTTGAATTTTCACTACTTCAAAGGTCAATATTTCCGATCTGTAGTCATAATCATCTCCAAAGGCCACTTCCAGATCTATCTTACCAACATGATATGCCGATTTACTAGGTACCACGCCGTGGAACACCATATTGGACGGTTTAAGATTTTTATCTGTTAACCCCATACGGCGGAAGGTCTCATAGTACAGGATGTTAATACTGCTCCCTCCATCCATGAGTACTTTGGTGAACTTATAACCTCCCACCTGAGGCGCCACCACCAATGCCAGCTGACCCAGATTGTCAACCCGGGGAGGATGATCCTCTCTGCTCCACACAATTGGCTGCTTAGACTAGCGTAAGTATCGGGGCACTGCCGGTTCAACGGAGTTTACTGCCCATCTTTGAACTTTCCGGTCACGCTTGTCCAAACTAGCGGTGAAAACATGATATTGCCCACTATTTAACTGCTTCAGGTGGCTCTGATAACCCGACTGCTGCTGCTGGTTGTAACCACCCTGGCCGCTTTGATTACCTTGGTTGTTTTGTCCGCCCTGATTGCCATTGAAGCCTGAACCAGAATTTCCTCCACCATTACCCAGCCCATGAGATCCGGATGTTGAACTGCCACCTGATCCGTGATCATACCGAAAAGTATTAGAATTCTTGAACTCTTGCATGATGTAACAATCCTTCCAAAGGTGGTTGGCCGGTGATTCCTTTGTCCCATGTTTTGGACAGGGCCGGTTTAACAGATAATTCAAGCGGTCCGGGTTGGGATTGGGCGCCCTGCTGTGATTCGGCGATTTACCCTTTTGTCGCTGGCCCTTGTCCTGTGCGTTGGTGTTAGCCACAAAGTCCATGCTGCTATCTGCTTTACGTTTGCCTCTGTTTCCATGACCCGCCATGTTGTGTGGCTGTCCTTTGGAGTTGCTGTTCTTCTTTCCCTTTCCTGTCTTATCATCGTCAGACTCGGGATCCTTGGTACTATCAGAGTCAGCATACTTCACTAGTGCAGCCATGAGGGTTCCCATATCATTGCAATGGCGCTTGAACCGCCCCAATTTCAACTTCAGAGGCTCAAACCGGCAGTTTCCTTCCAAAGTTATCACTGCTGTGTCGGCATTGATGTGGTCTGATGAATGCAAGATATTCGAGACCCGGCACACCCATTGGGTTGTTGATTCTCCTTCTTCCTGGACACAAGCCGCTAAGTCCACTATCGACATAGGCTGTTTACATGTATCCTTGAAATTTTGGATAAACCGGGCTCGCAATTGGGCCCGTGAACTAATAGAGTTGGCCGGTAAACTTTTTAACCAAGTATGGGCCGTTCCTTCAAGCATCATGGAGACAAATCAAGCATCTCCATGGCCATCTCATAGCTCTCCACTCATGTTTCTGGAGACAAACCGGCAGTGTAACTTGGCACCTTGCACGGGCCCTTGCAATCCTTGGGCAGGCGCACATTGCGTAAAGCGGGGACAAGGCACGGCACCCCCAAAGAGCTAGAAGTAACTCCTGGCTCGAACGTTGTGGTCGGACGAACCGGCGTAAGCTGACGAGCCTCATACTACGCTGCTAACTCAGCCTCCCTGCATGCTCGGGCCCGGTCCACCACTTCCTGGGCATCACCAATGCCACCTGCCAGGTTGTTGCCACGGGGCGCTTCACGGTTTCGTGCATTGCTTGACACGGCCGGTTCATCCATACGCCTGCTGTAGCGCCGGCTTGGGCGAGGGATAGAGTGAATCCGGTCGCAGTTGTATGAATATGCTTCCTGTTGAATCAAAGCTGTTCGAAGAAGCTCCTTAACCCGACGCGTCTCCACCGCCTGCGGAGAATCACCTTCGATCGGGATGGCCTCCAGTCGTGAAGCGGCAGCAACAAGGTTGTCCATCGGATTGGAATAATGATCCGGAGGCGTCGGGATAGGCTGAGGCACAATATTGTTCTGTCGAGGTGGATCCATCAAACGTGGCTGAACTGGCGCACCCGCACCCGGTGCTTCCGTCCGGTTTAACACCGGCGGGTTACTGGTCCCTGCTCCTGGGGTGTTGAAGAGGTCCCTAGCTACTGGAGGCAGGCGAGACCGGTGCTTCCTCTTCAGGACTTCATGTGACGCGTTCTGATCCAGCATAAGCCGATAAGCCTGCGCATCCAAAGCGGCCCGCTCCGCAGTCATCCTGGCATTCTCAGCTGCTAGGTTGGCCTTGGCTTGAGTAATCTGATCCCTCACCTTTGCAATCTCCGCATTATGGGCGTCCTGATCCGTCGATTAGCTTCTGCCATAAGCGCAGCCAACGCATCAAACAGATCAGACAAGACTTGAGCCGGCGGGCGCACAGGGCCTCCTGCCCCAGTTGCTGTCGCCGTTACTGACCCGGAAATCATCGCTGCCACGGTCGAAGAGTGGATCGCCGCTTGCGTACCGGCCATGAATATTCCAATCCGGTTTGGCAGATCGTAGGGGTCCGGAATACTGTCGCCATCAGAACAGCCCCCAATCTAGCCATCTTGTAACTAATATAATGATTCGGTTTCTCCGGTCGAGGACTCGTCGCTGGAATAAACGATGGTCTCGCCACCAGATTCTGAACTGTCCTCGTATTCCCCTCCATGGATGACTCCCACGAAGGCATGCTTCACGGCTGGTTTAACCTGGGCGGATCGTGCACGCTGAGCCGTCTCGACGAGGTCGGTGCAGACATCCAGCGCAGGGCCCGGTTCACCGATCTTGCCGATGAAGACGTGTATGCCACCAAAGGGGACCCGGTACCCGTACTCTATTGAGCCGGTCTCGGGGCCCCATCCTGCATCGTCGATGTAGAGCTTGCTGCGACGACTCTTGGTCATCCGGCCCATGGTGTAACCCTTAAGTCCTTCGAAGTTGCCCTCCAAGAACTTGAAACCATCGTGCGATAGCCCCATGGTGGGTGCCAACTGTCGTGGTTTTGTCACGGCAGATGTCCTCATGAAAGGACTTAGTCGTGGAGCCATCTCTACGGGTTAGCTTGAAGGGGTTAAAGCGGACACAGGGACGCAAGGGAGTTTTATACTAATTCGGCCCCTTCGATGAAGGTAAAAGCCTACGTCTAGTTGTGGTGGAATTGATGGGGTTTCGATGACTAGGGAGCAAACAAGCTTCGCCTAAGTCTCAAGTTGTTCTCTGTTGTCCTTGAACCGCCGCTGGGTCGCCCCCTTATATACATTGGTGACGCCCGTCGGTTTACAGAGTCCCAACACCGGTTCATAGATGTGTCCGGTTTGGTCTCTACTTATTCCTAACTTACAATACAAGTTACATACCATCGCCGGTTTATGGCTACAGGCCTTAAACCAACTATCGGTCTTGAACCCTCATCTACCTTCATGGGCTTTAACCTACTTAACTACTGATGAAGTTAACCCAGCCCAGATAGGCCGGTTTATGCCCAGTAGTAATATTCCTAACACACTTCATAGCCACTGTCGATGATTTGACCGACATGCTCGACTTCGACTCCGAGGACATCGACGGTATGGACGACAATGTAGGAGACGAACAGGAACCAGCTCCTATAGGGCACTGGGAAGCCACCTCATCATATGACATATATATGGTGGACACACCCAAAGAAGGCAATGGCGACGGAACAGCGGGGGATGACCCCTCCAAGAAGCAACCTAAGCGCCGGTGTCAGCGGCGCCGCTCTAAGTCCCGCCAAAGCAAAAACGGTGATACCGGCACAGGAGATAATAACACCCCGGATAGTGCCGAAGACAACTCCCTCCAGCAAGATTCAGCGCAGGAGGATGGAGAAGCCAGCCTCCCTGAGAGAGCGGTAGATAGAGATGAAGAGGATGATAATTACATGCTTCCCTCCGAAGACGAGGCAAGCCTCGACGGCGAAGAATTTGTCGTGCCCGAGGATCCCGTCGAGCAAGAGCGCTTCAAGCGCAGGCTTATGGCCACGGCGAGTAGCCTTAAGAAAAAACAGCAGCATCTTAGAGCTGATCAAGACTTGCTAGCCGACAGATGGACGGAAGTCCTTGCGGTCGAGGAATACGAACTCGAACGCCCCTCCAAGAGCTACCCAAGGCGCAGGTTGCTACCCCGATTAGAGGAGGAAGCATCTAAACCTACATCTCCAGCGCATGATGCGGCTGACCGGCCACCTCGTGGCCACGACAGAGAGGCCTCTCGGCCTACAACTCAAGCCGCACCCCGGCGTCGCTCAAAAAATACCAAGGCACGGGGAAATGCGCTAGACCTGCGAGATATGTTGGAGGACAAAGCAAGGCAAACAAGATCGATCTACGGATCGCGTGGGCGCCCCACGACACGAGACGATAACCGTCACGCCGGATACAGCAAAAGTAAATCCGGCCGGGCCGAACACAGCAGACAAAACTCATTTGAGCTACATCGTGATATAGCCCAGTACAGAGGCGCCGCACACCCGCTATGCTTCACAGATGAGGTAATGGATCATTAAATCCCAGAGGGTTTCAAACCCGTAAATATTGAATCATACGATGGTACGACAGATCCTGCGGTATGGATTGAGGACTACCTCCTTCATATCCACATGGCCCGTGGCGACGATCTACACGCCATCAAATACCTCCCACTCAAGCTTAAAGGACCAACTCGGCATTGGCTTAACAGCTTGCCAGCAGAATACATTGGTTGTTGGGAAGACCTGGAAGCCTCATTCCTCGACAATTTCCGGGGCACCTATGTGCGACCGCCAGACGCCGATGACCTGAGCCACATAATTCAGTAGCCAGAGGAATCGGCCAGACAATTCTGGACACGGTTCCTAACCAAGAAAAATCAAATCTTCGACTGTCCGAACGCAGAGGCCCTAGCGGATTTCAAGCATAACATCCGCGACGAGTGGCTTGCCCGGCACCTTGGACAGGAAAAGCCGAAATCTATGGCAGCCCTCACGACACTCATCACCCTCTTTTGCGCGGGAGAAGACAGCTGGCTGGCTCGCAGCAATAACATGTCAAAGAACCCTGGTAATTCGGATACCAAGGACAGCAATGGCAGGTCGCGTTGCAACAAGCACAAGTGCCGCATTAACAACGACAATGTTGAGGATACGGCAGTTAATGCCGGATTCAGAGGCTCCAAGCCCGGTCAGCGGAAAAAGCCATTCAAAAGAAGCACTCCGGGCCCGTCCAGTTTGGACTGTATACACGATCGCTCGTGTCAGATACATGGCACCCCCGAAAAGCCAGCCAATCACACCAATAGGGATTGTTGGGTGTTCAAGCAGGCCGGCAAGTTAAATGCTGAAAACAGAGACAAGGGGCTACATAGCGACGACGAGGAGGAGCCCCGGCCTCCGAACAATAGAGGACAGAAGGGTTTCCCCCCACAAGTGCGGACGGTGAACATGATATACGTAACCCACATCCCCAAGAGGGAGCGGAAGCGTGCGTCTAGGGACGTATACGCGTTGGAGCCAGTCGCCCCAAAGTTCAACCCATGGTCCTCCTGCCCGATCACTTTCGATCGAAGGGACCACCCCACTAGTATCCGCCATGGCGGATTTTCTGCATTGGTTCTAGACCCAATCATTGATGGATTTCACCTCACTCGAGTCCTTATGGACGGCGGTAGCATCCTGAACCTGCTTTATCAGGACACAGTGCGGAAAATGGGCATAGATCCCTCAAGGATTAAACCCACGAAAACAACCTTTAAGGGCGTCATACCAGGTGTAGAGGCCAACTGCACAGGCTCAGTTACACTTGAAGTGGTCTTCGGATCCCCAGATAATTTCTAAAGCGAGGAATTAATCTTCGACATAGTCCCATTCCGCAGTGGCTATCACGCACTGCTCGGGCGAACCGCATTTACAAAGTACAATGCGGTTCTGCACTACGCATACCTCAAGCTCAAGATGCCAGGACCTCGAGGAGTCATCACAGTCAATGGAAACACCGAACACTCTCTCCAAACAGAGGAGCACACGGCGGCCCTCGCAGCGGAAGTACAAAGCATCCTCTCAAGGCAATTCCCCAGTCTGGCGATAAAACGTTCGGACACCGTCAAGCGCGCCCGGAGTAACCTACAACAAGACCGCCTGGCACGTTCCGAGCAAGCGTAGCAATGCGGCCCCAACCCCAGCCCTCGCGAAACGGCGAAACCCGTGCCACGCGCACATAATTACGCTCTGAAAATACCATGGGCACAGGGGGAGGGGCACGACCACGGCACGCCCAAAACGCGGCTCAACCGCACTAGGGGCTGCCGATTTTGTCATTTTTTCTCACTTTCAGGACTTCAATCTCCGGAAGACCTGTTCGGCAGTACAATTGACGAACATACGATACAACAACCATGGAGGCAGAAAGCTACGTCACACTGTGGAACTCCCATGTGGTATCTATAACAAGCAAAATACTTGTCTTAAATACTATCCCGCAGCTCGCCCCTGGAGGGGACATGTCAAATAGTCCCATCTCCTGCTTATCGCACTATTTGTATTGTTCTGCTTTTAATGCACCTTTTTCGAATAAACAATGCTTAGCTTTAGCTTATTATTGCATTCTCTATTCATTCCTTTTTATGTATATATGTTCGATCATGACATTTAGCACCCGTACACTTTGGTACGGCCAATACGCCAGGGGCTCAAGCACCACATAATAGGGCGTGAGAAACCCGAACACTTCCACAAGTGCGGCCCTCTGAACTTATAGCATTATATGCATCAGCTCCGAATCATGTCTTTGGTCAATAGTTGGGTTTGCCCGGCTCCCATGTTTTGGTACCTTACGTTCTGCTATATTGTCTAAGGTAGCACTGGGAGAACTACTATGATTGTGCCCCGGTTCAGCTGGGCTAAGAACCCCAGTAGAGAAAGCTTAAACTGACTGTCATGATAGGGCGAGAGCTGGTCGCTGTTCGAGAGGTTTCGAGTCCCTAAAGACTTATGCCGCTTAGAGAGAGGAGTCGGCTTTGTCCGGCCTAGGCGTGTATAGCGCCCCGAACTCGGTCTTCCGAACACTAGGGGCTTCGCCGAAATTTAAAATTATAGAATTCTCTGGCTAACTGAGAGTGATAACGCATTATAGTCTGATTTCCTTATTCGTTGTGCTGAGCACCTCCCTCGAAGGACCCAAGAATGGGAAAAAGAGTGCTCAGGTTTATCCCGAACACCCCAGCACTCGTGGCACGGGGGCAGAAGCCAACGACTCGCCATCTCTCAGATTTCATAAACGGCCGCATACAAGGTAATATTTTAAATTCAAACCAGCGTTGCATAGCGCATATGAACAAGTTTCAGCGTACAGGATAACACGAGCGAGTCTACTCAAATATTACATCGTTGGAACATTCATCCGCCACAAGGCGGGCACCCTTGAGGACGCCCTCATAATACATCTCGGGGTGGCGATGCTCCTTGCCTTGCGGTGGCCCGTCCTTCACCAGCTTCTCAGCATCCATCTTGCCGCAGTGTACTTTAGCACGGGCAAGCGCCCTACGGGCGCCCTCGATGCAGACGGAGCGCTTGATGACTTCAAGCCACGGACATGCATCCGCCAGCTGCCTCACCAGCCCGAAGTAGCTCCCAGGCATGGCCTCTCCAGGCCATAGCTGGACTATGAGACGCTTCATGGCCTGTTCGGCCACCTTATGGAGCTCAACCAGTTGCTTCAGCTGGTCGCTCAAGGGCATCGTGTGTCCGGTCTCAGCATACTGAGACCAGAACACCTTCTCCGTCGAGCTCCCTTCCTCGGCCTGGTAGTAGGCGGCGGCATCTGACACGCTATGGGGCAAATCTGCGAATGCTCCTGGAGAGCTCCGGACCTGGGTAAGTAACAAGTAATTCACTTTCACGTGCTTGCTTTGCATAAAGAATGCCTTACTCGCCGCTATCTTCTTCATCACCTCAATTTCCTGGAGGGCTTTTTGGGCTTCGTCCTTGGCAGACTTGGCGCTTTCGAGGGCCGCGGCGAGCTCGGACTCTCGAGTCTTCGAGTCCAGCTCCAAAGTCTCATGCTTCTTCACGAGAGCATGGAGCTCTTGCTGCACCTCGCCAACCCGTGCCTCATGTTTCTCCCGCTCGGTGCGCTCCGTGGCCACCTTCTTTTCGGCCTCGGAAAGCGCTTGCTTTAGGGTCGCCACCTCGGTCGTGGCCCCTAGCACACCAATAACGATCCTGTAATTTCTTACAACTGCATCTTTTTTATATATACACACACGGACAAGGCATTACGTACCTTGGTTCTCCTTGAGCTGCTTCTTCGCAAGGCCGAGCTCTTGCTCGGACCGCTCGAGGTTCTACTTCAGCGCGTCAACCTCCGCAGTCAGTGCGGTAGAGGCCAGCAGCGAAGCCTGCATACGCATATCGACATAATTATGTTAGACTCCTGCGAATATTATTAGATCCTCTATTCGGCTTGTCTTTGTGAACACCAAACAGAGCATCAGGGGCTAATGTCTATGCGGTAATATTTTCATATATTCTTTACATACCTCAAAGCCTGTTAAAAGGCTGGCACAAGCTTCAGTCAGCCCGCTTTTGGCGGACTGAACTTTCTGGATCACCCACTCATAATAGTGCGGTGCTCCTTGTCGATGGAGGCGCCGTTAAGCACCTCCAGCAAGTTATCCAGTGCCTCCGGTCGGACGGAGGTCACCGGCGCGGTAGGCTTGCCCTTCTTAGTAGGGGGCCGCCTGCCGGACTCAGGAACCGCTGAATGTTCTGGTGTGGTGTTCGTCCCAGGGCCGGACTTGGAGCCCTTGGGAGTCTTGCCCCCTTTGCGCCTGGAGTCCGAGATGTCGCCTTGCGGTGCCTCCAGGACCACCTCCCCTTGGCTTGGAACCTTTTGGGACAACACCTCGGCGTTGTCCGTAGGGCGAGGGGTGGAAGTGGTCAGAAGTGAAAAGCTATTCACATCCGACGAATCCAAGGAACCACTCGACGATACGTCGAGCCGGGCTCGGGGCAGACTGCATGATTACATTCGATGTCAGGAGAAGTTGTGCAATAAAGGAATGCTACGAATAACTCTGGTGTCCGAATACTTACGACTTCGCCAGGGGCTTGGCCCAGGGCGGCCACTCCTCCTCGCTGTCGGCGGCGTTGGTGGAGTAGTCCGGAGGAAGGGTCCTTCCCTTCTTGGACCCTCCGGCCTCCCCAGTTGGGGCGGCCTTCCTTTTCTTTTCTCCCCCTGCTGGGGAAGAAACCTCTCTTTCCTCCTCCTCATCTTCGTGGGAGGAGTGCGCCTCGGAGTCATCGGACGATGAGTCCGACACCACCGGGCGCCGGGAACTCTTTCGGGTTCCCGTGGCCTTCTTCTCCGGCACCACGTAGGGTGCCGGAACAAGCAGCTCCGCCAAGCGGGCGTCTGCTGGGCCTTCGGGTAAAGGAGCCGGACAGTCGATCTGTCCGGCCGTCTCCTGCCAGTCCTGTCAAAGGTATGGGATCTTAGATCCCGCATAGGGTCAAACTATGAAAAACAAGTATCATGTAAGAGGTAAAACAACTTACCGCACTGGCTTGGCGCTTCGCGTAGAATCCGCGATCCTCAGTAGTGGGAGGGGGAACCTCGGCGCCCTTGAATAGCACCTTCCAGGCATCTTCGTGTGTTGTGTCGAAGAGCTTGTTCAGAGTTTGGTGCTGGGCCGGGTCGAACTCCCACAAGTTGAAAGCCCGTCGTTGACACGAGAGGATTCGGCGGATGAGCATGACCTGGACTATGTTGATGAGTTTGAGCTTCTTGCTCACCATGTTTTGGAACATGTTTGGAGTCCGGTCAGCTCTCCCGAACTACCCCAGGACAGGCCCTTCTCTTGCCAGGAGGTGAGCCGCGTGGGGATGCCAGATCGGAACTCGGGGGCCGCTACCCATTCAGGGTCACGCGGCTCGGTGATGTAGAACCACCCCGATAGCCACCCCTTTATGATCTCAACGAAGGAGCCCTCGATCCATGTGACGTTGGGCATCTTGCCCACCATGGCGCCTCCGCACTCCGCCTGGCGGCCGCTCACTACCTTCGGCTTGACATTGAAAGTCTTCAGCCATAAGCCGAAGTGGGGTTTGATGCGGAGGAAGGCCTCGCACACGACGATAAACGCCAAGATGTTGAGGATGAAGTTCGGGGCCAAATCGTGGAAATCCAGGCCGTAGTAGAACATGAGCCTCCGGACGAATAGGTGGAGAGGGAATCCCAGTCCGCGGAGGAAATGGGTAAGGAACACTACCCTCTCATGGGGCCTGGGGGTGGGGATGAGCTGCCCCTCATCTGGGAGCCGGTGCGCGATGTCGTCGAGCAGGTATCCGGCTCTCCTCAGCTTCTTGATGTGTCCCTCCGTGACGGAGGAGACCATCCACCTGCCTCCGCTCCGGACATGGTTGGAGAGGGTTGAGGTGGGAAATGCGGACTTGGGCGCTGGAGCTCGAGTGTGCGAAAATGGATGAGCAAAGGAGGAAGAAGGCGTGGATGAAAGGGTGAATCCTTATCCCCTTATATGGGCGGACGAAACTATGCGTCCCCACTAGCCTGGTAAAACTCGCTTATCCCCCAAGCGCCGTAATCAATGGCACGGTTGGGTTACCCACACGCCCGTATTGATGAGAATCCCGTGATAAGGGGACGCGATCTCTGCTTCGACAAGACGTGCCAAGGAAACCGCCTCGCAAAACGCGCTGAGGTAGGACAGTAAAAACGATTCGAATGTAGGCTTGGCTGTGGTGTGATGTCACGCTACAGAATACGTCAGCAGATTAGATTTGTGAAAATACTCTCTCTCTCTCTACAATGGTATGTGAAACTTGTTTTGCAGAGCCGGACACGATCCTCGTGTTCAAAATCTTCTATGAAGTATTCGGAGGAGGAACCCGCCTTGCAATGCCAAAGACAATCTGCGCGCCGGACTCGTCGTCATTGAAGCCTGGTTCGGGGGCTACTGAGGGAGTCCTGGATTAGGGGGTGCCCGGGCAGCCGGACTATAACCTTTGGTCGGACTGTTGGACTATGAAGATACAAGATTGAAGACTTCGTCCTGTGTCCGGATGGGACTTTCCTTGGCATGGAAGGCAAGCTTGGCAATACGGATACGTAGATCTCCTCCCATTGTAACCGACTCTTTGTAACCCTAGCCCCCTTCGGTGTCTATATAAATCGGAGGGTTTAGTCCGTAGAACAACAATCATACCATAGGCTAGCTTCTAGGGTTTAGCCTCTCTGATCTCGTGGTAGATCCACTCTTGTACTACCCATATCATCAATATTAATCAAGCAGGAGTAGGGTTTTACCTCCATCGAGAGGGCCCGAACCTGGGTAAAAAAATCGTGTCCCTTGTCTCCTGTTACCATCCGCCTAGACGCACAGTTCGGGACCCCCTACCCGATATCCGCCGGTGACACCGACAATCCTCATAGCTGCCAAGAAAGCATATGTCCTTGAAGCACCGCTAGGTGATGCACCCATTTTCCCAGCAACTCAAGACGTTATGAACGCCTGGCAGTCGCGTAGTGATGATTACTCCCTGGTTCAGTGCGGCATGCTTTACAACTTAGAATCGGGGCCCCAAAAGCGTTTTGAGCAGCACGGAGCATATGAGATGTTCCAAGAGCCGAAAATGGTTTTCCAAGCTCATGCCCGGGTCGAGAGATATGAAGTCTCCGACAAGTTTTACAGTTGTAAGATGGAGGAAAACAGTTCTGTCAGCGAGCATATACTCAAAATGTCTAGGTTCCACGACCGCTTGTCTCAGCTGGGAGTTAATCTTCCAAATGACTCAGTCATTGACAGAATCCTCTAGTCGCTTCCACCTAGCTACAAGAGCTATGTGATGAACTACAATATGCAAGGGATGGAGAAGTCCATTCCTGAGTTATATTCAATGCTGAAATCAGCGGAGGTGGAGATCAAAAAGGAACATCAAGTGTAGATGGTGAATAAGACCACTAGTTTCAAGAAAGGCAAGGGTAAGAAGAACTTCAAGAAGGACGGCAAGGGAGTTGCCGCGCCCGGTAGGTCAGTTGCCGGGAAGAAGCCAAAGAATGGACCCAAGCCTGACGCTCACTGCTTTTATTGCAAGGGAAGTGGTCACTGGAAACAGAACTGCCCCAAGTACTTAGCGGATAAGAAGGCCGGCAACGTCAAAGGTATATATGATATACATGTTATTGATGTGTACCTTACCAGCGCTCGTAGTAGCTCCTGGGTATTTTGATACCAGTGCGGTTGCTCATATTTGTAACTCAAAACAGGAGTTGCGGAATAAGCGGAGGCTGGCGAAGGACGAGGTGATGATGCACGTCGGAAATAGTTCCAAGGTCGATGTGATCGCCGTCGGCACGCTACCTCTACATCTACCTTCAGGATTAGTTTTAAACCACAATAATTGTTATTTAGTGACAACTTTGAGCATGAACATTGTATCTGGATCTCGTTTAATGTGAGATGGCTACTCATTTAAATCCGAGAATAATGGTTGTTCTATTTATATGAGAGATACGTTTTATGGTCATGCCCCGCTGGCCAATGGTATATTTTTATTGAATCTCAAACGTGATGTTACACATATTCATAGTGTTAATGACAAAAGATGTAAGGTTGATAATGATAGTCCCACATACTTGTGGCACTGCCGCCTTGGTCACATTGGTGTCAAACGCATGAAGAAACTCCAGGCAGATGGACTTTTTGAGTCTCTTGATTATGAATCATTTGACACGTGCGAACCATGCCTCATGAGCAAAATGACCAAGACTCCGTTCTCCGGAACAATGGAGCGAGCAACCAACTTGTTGGAAATCATACATACTGATGTGTGCGGTCCAATGAGCGTTGAGGCTCGCGGTGGCTATCGTTATGTTCTCACCCTCACCGATGACTTAAGTAGATGTGGGTATGTCTACTTAATGAAACACAAGTCTGAGACCTTTGAAAATTTCAAGGAATTTCAGAGCGAGGTAGAGAATCAATCTGACAGGAAAATAAAGTTCTTATGATCAGATCGTGGAGGAGAATACTTGAATCATGAGTTTGGCACACACTTAAGGAAACGTGGAATTGCTTCACAACTCACGCCGCCTGTAACACCTCAGCGTAATGGTGTGTCCGAACGTCGTAATCGCACTCTATTGGATATGGTGCGATCTATGAAGTCTCTTACCGATCTACCGCTATCATTTTGGGGCTATGCTTTAGAGACTGCCGCATTCACTTTAAATAGGGCTCCGTTGAAATCCATTGAGACGACACCGTATGAATTATGGTTTGGGAAGAAGCATAAGCTGTCAATTCTAAAAGTTTGGGGATGCGATGCTTATGTCTAGAAACTTCAACCTGAAAAGCTCGAACCCAAATCGGAAAAAATGTGTCTTCATAGGATACCCTAAGAAACTATTGGGTATACCTTCTACCTCAGATCCAAAGGCAAGATCTTTGTTGCCAAGAATGGATCCTTTCTAGATAAAGAGTTTCTCTCGAAAGAAGTAAGTGGGAGGAAAGTAGAACTTGATGAGGTACCCCCTCTTGAACCGGAGAGTAGCGCAGCTCAGGAAGATGTTTCTGTGGTGCCTACACCAACTAGAGAGGAAGTTAATGATGATGATCATGAAACTTCGGATCAAGTTGCTACTGAACTTCGTAGGACCACATGGACACATTATGCACTAGAGTGGTACGGCAACCCTGTCCTGGAAATCATGTTGTTAGACAACGGCGAACCTTCGAACTATGAAGAAGCGATGGCGGGCCCGGATTCCAACAAATGGCTTGAAGCCATGAAATCCGAGATAGGATCCATGTATGAAAACAAAGTATGGACTATGACAGACTTGCCTGATGATCTTCAAGCCATAGAGAATAAGTGGATCTTTAAGAAGAAGACTGATGCGGATGGTAATGTGACCGTCTATAAGGCTCGGCTTATCGCTAAGGGTTATCGACAAGTTCAAGGAATTGACTACGATGAGACCTTCTCACCCGTAGCGAAGCTAAAGTCCGTCTAAATCATGTTAGCAATTGCCGCATTCTATGATTATGAGATCTGGCAAATGGACGTCAAAACGGCATTCCTTAACGGTTTCCTTAAGGAAGAATTGTATATGATGCAGCCAGAAGGTTTTGTCGATCCTAAGAATACTGACAAAGTATGCAAGCTCCAGCGCTCCATCTATGGACTAGTGCAAGCATCATGGAGTTGGAACATTCGCTTTGATGAAATGATCAAAGCGTTTGGGTTTATACAGACTTATGGAGAAGCCTGTATTTATAGGAAAGTGAGTGGGAGCTCTGTAGCATTTCTCATATTATATGTGGATGACATACTATTGATGGGAAATGATATAGAACTTTCGGAAAGCATAAAGGCCTACTTGAATAAGTGTTTTTCAATAAAGGACCTTGGAGAAGCTGCTTACATATTAGGCATCAAGATCTATAGAGTTAGATCGAGCCGCCTCATCTTTCACAAAGCACATACCTTGACAAGATATTGAAGAAGTTCAATATGGATCAGTCCAAGAAGGGGTTCTTGCCTGCATTGCAAGGTGTGAGATTGAGCACGGCTCAATGCCTGACCTCGGCAGAAGATAGAGAAAAGATGAGTGTCATCCCCTATGCCTCAACCATAGGCTCTATTATGTATGCCATGCTATGTACCAAACCTGATGTGAACCTTGCCATAAGTTTGGTAGGGAGGTACCAAAGTGATCCCGGTATGGAACACTGGACAACGGTCAAGAATATCCTGAAGTACCTGAAAAGGACTAAGGATATGTTTCTCGTTTATGGAGGTGATGAAGAGCTCGTCGTAAAGGTTTACGTCGATGCTAGCTTCGACACAGATCTGGATGACTCCAAGTCACAAACCGGATACGTGTACGTTTTGAATGGTGGGGCAATCAGCTGGTGCAGTTGCAAGGAAAGCGTCGTGGCAGGATCTACATGTGAAGCGGAGTACATAGCTTCCTCGGAGGCATCACAAGAAGCAGTATGGATGAAGGAGTTCATCACCGACCTAGGAGTTATTCCCAATGCGTCGGGCCCGATGACTCTCTTCTGTGATAACACTGGAGCTATTGCCCTTGCCAAGGAGCCCAGGTTTCATAAGAAGACCAGGCACATAAAGCGTCGCTTCAACTCCATTCATGAATATATTCAAGATGGAGACATAGATATTTGTAAAGTGCATACGGATCTGAATGTCGCAGATCCGTTGACTAAACCTCTTCCATGAGCAAAACATGATCAACACCAGAACTCTATGGGTGTTCGATTCATCACAATGTAACTAGATTATTGACTCTAGTGCAAGTGGGAGACTGTTGAAAATATGCCCTAGAGGCAATAATAAATGGTTATTATTATATTTCCTTGTTCATGATAATTGTCTATTGTTCATGCTATAATTGTATTAACCGAAAACCGTAATACATGTGTGAATACATAGATCACAATATGTCCCTAGTGAGCCTCTAGTTGACTAGCTCGTTGATCAATAGATGGATGTGGTTTCCTGACCATGGCCATTGGATGTCGTTGATTACGGGATCACATCATTAGGATAATGATGTGATGGACAAGACCCAATCCTAAGCATAGCACAAGATCGTGTAGTTCATTTGCTAAGAGCTTTTCTAATGTCAAGTATCATTTCCTTGGACCATGAGATTGTGCAACTCCCGGATACCGTAGGAATGCTTTGGGTGTATCAAAGTCACAACATAACTAGGTGGCTATAAAGGTGCACTACGGGTATCTCCAAAAGTGTTTGTTGGGTTGGCACGAATCGAGACTGGGATTTGTCACTCCGTATGACGGAGAGGTATCTCTGGGCCCACTCGGTAAAGCATCATCACAATCAGCTCAATGTGACTAAGGAGTTAGCCACGGGATCATGCGTTACGGAATGAGTAAACAGATTTGCCGGTAATGAGATTGGACGAGGTATGGGGATATCGATGATTGAATCTCGGGCAAGTAACAAACTGATGGACAGAGGGAATTGTATATGAGATTGATTGAATCCCTGACATTGTGGTTCATCCGATGAGATCATCGTGGAACATGTGGGAGCCAACATGGGTATCCAGATCCTGCTGTTGGTTATTGGCCAGAGAGATGTCTCGGTCATGTCTGCATGGTTCCTGATACGTCTCCAACGTATCTATAATTTTTGATTATTCCATGCTATTATATTAACTGTTTTGGATGTTTATGGGCTTTATTAAATACTTTTATATTATTTTTGGGACTAACCTATTAACCCAGAGCCCAGTGCCAGTTTCTGTTTTTTCCCTTGTTTCAGTGTTTCGCAGAAAAGGAATATCAAACGGAGTCCAAACGGAATGAAACCTTTGCGAGAGTTATTTTTGGAACGGAAGCAATCCAGAAGACTTGGAGTGTATGTAAGGGAAGCAACGAGGGAGGCACGAGGCACGGGGGCGCGCCCCCCTGGGCACGCCCTCCGCCTCGTGGGTCCCTCGTGGCTTCCCTGACGTATTTCTTCCTCCTATATATACCAATATACCCTAAAACCATCGGGGAACAGAAGAGATCGGGAGTTCCGCGGCCGCAAGCCTCCGTAGCCACCAAAAACCAATCGGGACCCTGTTCTGGCACCCTGCCGGAGGGGGGAACCCTCACCGGTGGCCATCTTCATCATTCTGGCGCTCTCCATGACGAGGAGGGAGTAGTTCACCCTCGAGGCTGAGGGTATGCACCAGTAGCTGTGTGTTTGATCTCTCTCTCTCTCTCTCTCGTGTTCTTGAGGTGGTACGATCTTGATATATCGTGAGCTTTGCTATTATAGTTGGATATTATAATGTTTCTCCCCCTCTACTCTCTTGTAATGGATTGAGTTTTCCCTTCGAAGTTATCTTATCGGATTGAGTCTTTAATGATTTGAGAACACTTGATGTATGTTTTGCCGTGCGTATCTGTGGTGACAATGGGATATCACGTGATTCACTTGATGTATGTTTTGGTGATCAACTTGCGGGTTCCGCCCATGAACCTATGCATAGGGGTTGGCACACGTTTTCATCTTGACTCTCCGGTAGAAACTTTGGGGCACTCTTTGAAGTACTTTGTGTTGGTTGAATAGATGAATCTGAGATTGTGTGATGCATATCGTATAATCATACCCACGGATACTTGAGGTGACATTGGAGTATCTAGGTGATATTAGGGTTTTGGTTGATTTGTGTCTTAAGGTGTTATTCTAGTACGAACTCTATGATAGATCGATCCGAAAGAATAAGTTTGAGGTGGTTTCGTACCCTACCATAATCTCTTCGTTTGTTCTCCGCTATTAGTGACTTTGGAGTGACTCTTTGTTGCATGTTGAGGGATAGTTATGTGATCCAACTATGTTATTATTGTTGAGAGAACTTGCACTAGTGAAAGTATGAACCCTAGGCCTTGTTTCCTAGCATTGCAATACCGTTTGTGCTCACTTTTACCACTTGTTACCTTGCTGTTTTTATATTTTCAGATTACAAAAACCTATATCTACCATCCATATTGCACTTGTATCACCATCTCTTTGCCGAACTAGTGCACCTATACAATTTACCATTGTATTGGGTGTGTTGGGGACACAAGAGACTCTTTGTTATTTGGTTGCAGGGTTGTTTGAGAGAGACCATCTTCATCCTACGCCTCCCACGGATTGATAAACCTTAGGTCATCCACTTGAGGGAAATTTGCTACTATCCTACAAACCTCTGCACTTGGAGGCCCAACAACGTCTACAAGAAGAAGGTTGTGTAGTAGACATCAGTTCCCGAACTTGTAGGGTCTACACACTTATGGTTCGTTGATGCTAGAGTTGTTATGGGAAATAGTATGTGGTAACCGAAGGGTGTTCGGAGTCCCGGATGAGATCCCGTATGTCACGAGGAGTTCCAGAATGGTCCGGAGGTGAAGATTTATATATGCGAAGTCCAGTTTCAGTCGCCGGAATGGTTTCGATGGTTATCGGTATTGTACCGGGACCACCGAAAGGTGTCCGAGGGTCCACCGGGTGGGGACACCTGCCCCGGAGGACTTAATGGGCTAAATATGGGAGGGAACCAGCCCCCTGGTGGGCTGGTGCGCCCCCAAGGGCCCAAGGCACCTAGGGTTAGAAACCCTAGGGGAGGGGGCGCCTCCCACCTTGCTTGGGGGGCAAGTCGCCCCCTCCTGGCCGCCCCCCCCCCCTCTAGATGCATCTAGGGGGGCCGGCGCCCTCTTCCCTTCCCCCTATAAATAGTGGGGGTGGGAGGGCAGCCGCACCCCTTCCCCTGGCAAACCCCTCCCTCCTCCAACATCTCCTCCTCTACCGTAGTGCTTGGCGAAGCCCTGCAGGAGAACCGCAAGATCCTCCACCACGCCGTCGTGCTGCCGGAGCTCTCCCTCAACTTCTCCTCTCCCCTTGATGGATCAATAAGGAGGAGACGTCCCCGGGTTGTACGTGTCTTGAACGCGGAGGCGCCGTCCATTCGGCGCTAGATCAGATCTTCCATTATTTGAACCGCCGCGAGTATGACTCCATCAACCATGTTCTTGTAACGCTTCCGCTTAGCGATCTTCAAGGGTATGAAGATGCAATCCCTCTCTCTCTCTCTTTCTCTCTCTCTCTCTTGTTGCTAGTATCTCCTAGATTGATCTTGGTGACACGTAGGAATTTTTTTGAATTATTACTACGTTCCCCAACGGAAAGGGCCCAAACTTTAGTACACCGACAAAATTCAACAATATAACCATCACATAAATCATTCTTTTCATGATGCATAAGAATAGAATTTTTATTACTCTCCACATAAGCAAATTTCTTCTCATGAATAGTAGTGGGAGCAAACTCAACAAAATAACTATCATGTGAGGCATAATCCAATTGAAAATTAAAATCATGATGACATGTTTCATGGTTATCATTATTCTTTATAGCATACATGTCATCACAATAATCATCATAGATAGCAAATTTGTTCTCATAATCAATTGGAACCTCTTCCGAAATAGTGGATTCATCACTAAATAAAGTCATGGCCTCTCCAAATCCACTTTCATAAATATTATAAGATTCAACACCCTCCAAAATAGTTGGATCATTACCTAGAGTGACACTCTTCCAAACCCACTTTCTCAATATTGTCATCATAAATAGGAGGCACACTATCATCATAATAAATTTGCTCATCAAAACTTGGGGGAGAAAAAATATCATCTTCATCAAACATAGCTTCCCCAAGCTTATGGCTTTGCATATCATTAACATCATGGATATTCAAGGAATCCATACTAATAACATTGCAATCATGCTCATCATTCAAAATTTTATGCCAAACATTTTATGAACTTCTTCTTCTAACACTTGAGCACAATTTTCCTTTCCATCATTTTCATGAAAGATGTTAAAAAGATGAAGCATATGAGGCAACCTCAATTCCATTTTTTGTAGTTTTCTTTTATAGATTAAACTAGTGATAAAACAAGAAACTAAGTGATTCAATTGCAAGATCTAAAGATATACCTTCAAGCACTCACCACCCCTGCAACGGCGCCAGAAAAGAGCTTAGTTGACAGGGTGTGAGTGATGCTTACCTAGCCTCCCCGGCAATGGCGCCAGAAAAGAGCTTGATGTCTACTACGCAACCTTCTTCTTGTAGACTCGTGTTGGGCCTCCAAGCGCAGAGTTTTGTAGGACAGTGGAAAATTTCCCTCAAGTGGATGACCTAAGGTTTATCAATCCATGGGAGGCATAGGATGAAGATGGTCTCTCTCAAACAACCCTGCAACCAAATAACAAAGAGTCTCTTGTGTCCCCAACACACCCAATACAATGGTAAATTGTATAGGTGTACTAGTTCGGCGAAGAGATGGTGATACAAGTGTAATATGGATGGTAGATATAGGTTTTTGTAATCTGAAAATATAAAAACAGCAAGGTAACAAGTAACAAAAGTGAGCGAAAACAGTATTGCAATGCTTGGAAACAAGGCCTAGGGTTCATACTTTCACTAGTGCAAGTTCTCTCAACAATGATAACATAATTAGATGATATAACAATCTCTTAACATGCAACAAAGGGTCACTCCAAAGTCACTAATAGCGGAGAACAAACAAAGAGATTATTGTAGGGTACGAAACGACCTCAAAGTTATTCTTTCGGATCGATGTATTGGGCTATTCCTATAAGTGTCACAAACAGCCCTAGAGTTTGTACTAAAATAACACCTTAAGATTCACCTCAACCAAAACCCTAATGTCACCAAGATACTCCAATGTCACCACAAGTATCCACGGGTTTGATTATACGATATGCATCACACAATCTCAGATTCATCTATTCAAACCAACACAAAGAACTTCAAAGAGTTCCCCAAAGTTTCTACCGGTGAGTCAAGACGAAAACGTGTGCCAACCCCTATGCATAAGTTCACAAGGTCACAGAACCCACAAGTTGATCACCAAAACATACATCAAGTGGATCACGTGAATATCCCATTGTCACCATAGATAAGCACATGCAAGACATACAAGTGTTCTCAAATCCTTAAAGACTCGGTCTGATAAGATAACTTCAAAGGGAAAACTCAATCCATTACAATAAGGTAGAGGGGGAGAAACATCATAAGATCCGACTATAATAGCAAAGATCGCGGTACATCAAGATCGTGCCAAATCAAGAACACGAGAGAGAGAGAGAGAGAGAGAGAGAGAGAGAGAGAGATCAAACACATAGCTACTGGTACATACTCTCAGCCCCGAGGGTGAACTACTCCCTCCTCATCATGGAGAGCGCCGGGATGATGAAGATGGCCACCGGTGATGGTTTCCCCCTCCGGCAGGGTGCCGGAACAGGGTCCCGATTGGTTTTTGGTGGCTACAGAGGCTTGCGGCGGCGGAAGTCCCGATCTAGGTTTCTTTTTGGGGGGTTCTGTATTTATAGGAATTTTTGGCGTCGGTTTCACGTCGGGGGGTAGGGCGTTCCCTCCACCCTTGTGGAGGCCTCGTGGCTCTTCTGGCCCAACTCTTTTGCTTTGGGGGCTTCTTCTAGTCCATAAAAATCACCGTAAATTTTCAACTCATTTGGACTCCGTTTGATATTCCTTTTCTGCAAAACTCAAAAACAAGGAAAAAACAGAAACCGGCACTGGTCTCTAGGTTAATAGGTTAGTCCCAAAAGACATATAAAATAGCATATAAATGCATATAAAACATACAAGATAGATAATATAATAACATGGAACAATAAAAAATTATAGATACGTTGGAGACGTATCAGCCGTCGACCGCTAAGCCAACCATCATGCCTTCAGCCTTGATTTCGCCGTCGCGTGACTCCATCCCATCATCGGCCGTTGGGGGTATGCCGGTATGTGTGGGTAACTAGCTAGCCGCTGGATCAAGAGCGAGTCGCCACCGGCGACCATTGCTGTGGTTATTTATAGCTAGTAGCTGGCTAGGGGATTGGGGATTTTAGAATTCTCCCATGTGGAGCGCGGGAAGACTAAGTGGAGCACACAACCCGACAACCGTATGTGGTGTCACGTGTTATTGCACACGTGTTACCATAAGGAAACATATGCGTAACTTACTAATCATCGCACACGAGTATTCACACACACATTTTGTGCGATACTCCTAGCCATCGCAAGCAACTACTTTGCAGTTTTCAAAGTATTTTCTACACACAGAATCGTACATGAATTAACTCTAGTAACCGTCTGTGTTATATATTCTCATCGCAAATAGTTCTTTCGAGTGGGCTGTTTGTCGTGGACCAGACACATCTTGTTTAAATGGATCATTTGTGTTCTTTTGGCTCATCGCAAACAGTTCATCTATGTGAACTGTATGGCGCATATCACACACATCTTATTAAGTTGAACCATTTCTGTTCTGTCCCTAATCGAAAACAATTCGTCCGAGTGAACTATATGCCGTAAATCACACACACCGTGATCTAGTTGACCATTTCTATTGCATTCCCTAATAGCAAACAGTTCATTCGAGCGAACTGTATGCCGTGTACCGCACACACCTTGATATGGCTGCCCGTTTTTGTTTTTCTGTCTCATCGCAAACAATTCTTATGGATTAACCGTATGCCACGCATCGCACACATAATTATAATATGAACCGTGTTTGATGCATCCTTCATCGCAAACATTTTGCATCTTTTTTGACATTTTTTTACATCACCATTTGCGATTAATGCATCGCATGCAGTTTCGTCGAAGGGCCTCTGATTGTAGTGTCGCGTTAGCAGCATCCTGCAGTAGTGTGGTAAAGAAATAAAAGCGACGCACTGCATAATAAAGGTTGCCATCACAAGGGGCAATATAAAGTGACTTTCCTTTGCATTAAGAGCTTGCACATCCAAAAATAAAAAGTGCATGACAACCTCCGCTTCCCTCTGCGAAGGGCCTATCTTTTACTTTTATGTATTTACTTTTCATGCAAGAGTCAATAGTGTTCTCCTCTATTCCTTATTATGTTTCTCTTTTGCAAGCATCATGTGGTGGGGAAATATCTAGGCATATATATCCAGTTGGATATGGATGATCATGAGTTATTATTGTTGACATTACCCTTGAGGTAAATGAGCTGGGAGGCAAAATTATAAGCCCCTATCTTTCTATGTGTCTGACTGAAACTTTTGCTCCATATATATACTGTGAGTGGCCGCAATCATAGAAGACTAAATGATAGTTGAGTATGTGGACTTGCTAAACAAAAGCTCCTACATGAGACTCTTCCTGAAAAGATGATGAATTGCAATTGCCTTGATGACTGAGAACGTAGTTTGTTAGTTTTTAAGAAAGTTTATGCCTTATACTTCGTGGTTGTGATGAATTGTTACTTGCTCATGATAAGTTTTATGATAATGTTTATTGCTTCTATGATATTGATCATGATGCTACCATGTGCGTATTTTGTTTTTATCGACTCCTCTCTCTCTAAACACGTGGTCATGATTATTGATATTGGCTTTTGCTCAAGGACAAGCGAGCTCTAAGCTTGGGGAAGTTGATATGTTCATTTTGCATCATGTTTTCCTAGTGTTATTTATAAAGTTTTTGATCAAAATAATACTTTGTGGAGCAATTCTAATGCCGTTTGTCTCTTAATTTGCAAGATTTACCTGAACAGGGATATTGCAAGATTTACATGAACATGAACAGGGAATCAAAGCCATCGACATCACCAACAACCCTCTCATCATGGGAGGACCAATCTGCTACTTGTGAGCTGTGTTGGGATTTACCCGAAGAGGAGAGGATGATGCGGTACAGTAGAGGTAAGTATTTCCCCCAGTTAAGAACCAAGGTTATCAATCCAGTAGGAGAACCAAGCAACACCATGTTAGCAGTACCTGCACACAAAATAACAAATACTTGCAACCAACACAAACAAGGGGTTGTCAATCCCTCAGCGGTTAATTGCAAGGATTAAACCTTGTGGTGGTAGATAGGTAAATAAAACACAAAATAAAATAAAGTAAATAAAATTTGCAGCAAGGTACTTTTGAGATTTTAATATATGATAAAAAGTAGACCCGCGGGCCATAGTTTTCACTAGAGGCTTCTCTCTTGAAAATAGCATACGATGGATAAACAAGTTACTGTTGGGAAATTGATATAAAAGCGAATAATCATGATGATATCCAAGGCAATGATCATGTATACAGGCATCACGCCCCAGACAAGTAGACCGACTCCTGCCTGCATCTACTACTATTACTCCACACGTCGGCCGCTATCCAACATGCATCTAGAGTATTAAGTTCATAAAGATTGGAGTAACGCCTTAAGCAAGATGACATGATGTAGACAAAGTAAACTCACGAATGAATATACCCCATCTTTTTATCCTTAATGGCAACAATACAAATACGTGTCATGTCCCTTTCTGTCACTGGGATTGAGCACCGCAAGATCGAATCCATAACAAAGCACCTCTCCCATTGCAAGAAAAATCAATCTAGTTGGCCAAACCAAATCAATAGATCAGAGAGAAATACAAAGCTATAATAATCATGCATAAAAGAGTTCCGAGAAGACTCAAATAATATTCATGGATAATCTAATCATAAACTCACAATTCATCAGATCCCAACAAACACACCTCAAAAGGTGATTACATCGAATAGATCTCCAAGAACATTGAGGAGAACATTATATTGAAGATCAAAGAGAGAGAAGAAGCCATGTAGATACTAACTATGGACCCGTACATCTGTGGTAAACTACTCACACATCATCGGAAGGGCAACAAGGTTCATGTAGCGCCCCTCCGTGGTTGATTCCCATCTGGCAGAGTGCCGGAAAAGGCCTCCAGATGGGATCTCTCAAGAACAAAAGCTTGTGGCGGCAGAAAAAGTATTTTGGGTGGCTCTCTGTTGGTTTCCCGATTTTAGAGAATTTATAAAGGCGAAATTAGGTCAAACGGGTGAACATTGGCCCCACAAGCCACCAGGGTGCGCCTACCCCCCCTAGGACCTCTCCCGAAGCTTCCAGGGTCTCTTTTGTCCAGAAAAAATCTCCAAAAAGTTTCGTGGCATTTGGACTTCATTTGGTACTGATATTCTGGAAAACCAAAAACAGGCAAAAAAACAGCAACTGGCACTGGGCACTAAGTTAATAGGCTAGTCCCAAAAAATGATATATAACTGCTTGTAATTGCATATAAAACATCCAAGATTGATACTATAATAGCATGGAACAATCAGAAATGTAGATATGCTGGAGACGTATCAAGCATCCCCAAGCTTAATTCATGCTCATCCTCGAGTAGATAAATGATAAAAACATAATTTTCTATGTGGAATTCTACCTACCATATTCATCATATAATCTTTTCTTTTGTGGCATGAATATTTGGATTCGAGTGATTCAAAGCAACACTATAGTTTGACATGAAGATATAAATACTCAAGCATACTAACAAGCAACCATGTCTTTCAAAATATCAATGCTAAAGAAAGTTATCCTAGCCCATTATGCTCAGTCATTGATCCATTCATGAAACACACTCAACATTAACTACACCAGTGCACAAGTACGACAATAGTGCTCTCGGGTTGGTGCTTTATAAATGAAGATGGAGACTCAAAATAAAAATAAAAATGCATAAAAGTAAAATAGATAGGCCCTTTGCAGAGGGAAACATAGATTTGCAGAGGTGCCAGAGCTCAGAGTTTAAAACAGAGATAAAATTATTTTTGAGAGGCATGCTTTTCTTGTGAGTGTCACGACCAAAAGTTTCCAATATCTCCCATGCTAGACACATTATAGGTAGTTCCCAAACAGAAAATAAAGTTTACTGCCCCTCCACCATTCTTTCACAATCCATGGCTAGCTGTATCCATGGGTGCCTTCCAAACTTCCAACTTTCCAAGGGGAGTTTTTTTTTCATTTTAATTCATTTCGGGACTGGGCATCCCTATTACCTGCCACTTTATCGTGCAATGACAAGTGAGTAAACACTCATCGTGAGAATAAACCATCTAGCATGAAAGATATTGTCCACCCCCTATTCCTTCATGAGAGGTACAGGCACACAAAATGGCTAGTTTTTTGAATGATTAGAGTTGGCACATGCAAATTTACTTGGAACAGCATGTAAATACTACATATAGGTAGGTATACTGGACTCATTTGGCACAACTTTGGGTTTAAGGAATTTGATGCACAAGAAGCATTCCCGCTTAGTGCAAATGGAGGCTAGCAAATAGATTGAGAAGCAACCAACCAGAAAACAAAAACGGTCATGAACATGCATTGAGAATAACTAACACTGAATAATGCACCATAAGTAGGATATAACTTCGTTGCATAACTATTGACTTTACGTGGATGCATAGGGAATCACAAATCTTATAAACAATATTCTTACTAAATCACAATTACTCAGTAGCATAACTCACATATTATCATATCCATATCGCAAAGCTATTGCAAGGAATCAAACTTATCATATCCAGTGATCTACATGAAAGTTTTTATTATATCCTTCTTGAATATCCATCACATTAGGACCAAATTCATAACCTGTGCACATTACCATTACTATTATCAACTCTCAAAATAGTATAAGTGAAGCATGAGTGTTCATATATTTCTTCAAAATATAATCACCGTCGTGCTCTGAAAGATATAAGTGAAGCACTAGAGCAACTGCCTAGCTCAAAAGATATAAGTGAAGCACATAGAGTATTCTAATAAATCATGAAAAATGTGTGTGCCTCTCAAATGGGTGTGTATAGCAAGGATTATTGTGACAAACTAAAAAGCAAACAAAGAGTCATATAATACATGATGCTCCAAGCAAAACTCATATCATGTGATGAATAAAAATATAGCTCCAAGTAAAATTACCATAGTTGGTAGAAGAAAGAGGGGGTGCCTTCTAGGGCATCCCCAAGCTTAGTTGCTTGGGACTCCTTGAATATTACCTTGGGGTGCCTCGGGCATCCCCAATTTTAGGCTCTTGCCACTCCTTATTCCATCATCCATCGTGATCTCACTCAAAACTTGAAAACTTCAGCACACAAAACTCAACAAAACCTTCATGAGATCCGTTAGTATAATAAAGCAAATCACTACTTTAGGTACTATTATAAACCCATTCATATTTTATAATTACATTACACCTACAGTATTCTAACTTCACCATGGCTTCTACCCCCCGATACAATCCATATATTCATCAAAACAACCGAACAACGTAACAAAAACATAATCTGTCAAAACTAGAACAGTCTGTAGTAATTCGAACAATGACCATACTTCTATAACTCCAAAAATTCTGAAAAATAGGGCAACGTGGGAAATTTGTATATAAATCATGTGTAAAAAATTCAGAATTTTATTGCACTCTAGAAAATTTTAACAATTCTTCTACTAGATGCAAAAGTTTCTGTTTTTGCACAGAATCAAAGCAACGATCATCCAAATCATCCCAAAGGCTTTACTTGGCACAAACACTAAATTAAAACACAAAAACACAACCATAACAGTAGAATAATTGTGTGCACACAAAAAACCAGGAAAATAGATAAGAAAATTAAGATAACTATTGGGTTTGCTCCAACTGGCGCTATTGTTTTATGCCCCTAGCTAGGCGTAATGCATAGTTTCAAGTGTTGTTATCTTTGGTTTCTAACTCCTTAGTCACACATCCATATTTCCTAGTAGTTCTAGCATGCATGTTTTTGATGATCATACTCCTAGGAACAAAAATGAGGAATTTATTTCATCATCAGAGATTGAACGAATACCAATTTCACATGATTACTTATAACAAGACTTCTCCCATGTCCTCAAGAACAAACTGAACTACTCACAAATCATATTAATGTTCAAGATCAGAGGAGTATACTATATGATTAAGGATCTGAACATATAATCTTCCACCAAATAAACCAACTAGCATCAACTACAAGATGTAATCAACACTACTAGCAAACCACAGGTACCAATCTGAGATTTTGAGACAAAGATTGAATACAAGAGATGAACTAGGGTTTGAGATGAGATGGTGTTGGTGAAGATGTTGATGGAGTTGAGTCCTCCCATGATGAGAGGAACGTTGGTAATGTTGATGGCTTCTATTTACCCCTCCCGAAGGGAAATATCAAACTTGTGCACTTTGCTAGCATTCACACTTCATAAATTATTTCTTTTATCATTTACCTACTCGAGGACGAGTAGGAATTAAGCTTGGGGATGCTGATACGTCTCCAACGTATCTATAATTTATGAAGTATTCATGCCATTATATTATCAATCTTGGATGTTTTACAATCATTTATAGCAACTTCATATAATTTTTGGGGACTAGCCTATTGACATAGTGCCCAGTGCCAGTTGTTGTTTTTTGCTTGTTTTTTACATCGTAGAAAATCAATACCAAACGGAGTCCAAACGCAGCGAAACTTTTTGGAGATTTTTTCTGGACTAGAAGACACCTGGTGGGCCAAAGAAGTACCAGAGGGGAGCTCCGAGGACAGCACAACCCACCAGGGCGCGCCTGGGGGCCCATGCATGCCCAGGGGGTTGTACCCACCTCGGTGGCCTCCTGCATCGCTTCTTCGCCCTATGAATTCTCAAATATTCCAAAACCCTAGGGGGTAACCCTGGATCAGAAGTTCCACCACCGCAAGCCTCTGTAGCCACGAGAAACCAATCTAGACCCCATTCCGGCACTCTGTCGGAGGGGGAAATCATCACCAGTGGCCATCTTCATCATCCCGGCGGCCACCATCATGAGGAGGGAGTAGTCCACTCTCGGCGCTAAGGTTTGTACCAATAGCTATGTGTTTAATCTCTCTCTCTCTCTCTCATGTTCTTGAGATGTCACGATCTTGATGTATCGCGGGCTTTGTTAATATAGTTGGATCATATGGTGTTTTCCCTCTCTATCTTGTTGTGATGAATTGAGTTTTCCCTTTGAGATTTCATTTTATCGGATTGAATACTTTTATATATTTGAGAACACTTGATGTATGTCTTGCTATGAATACCCACAGTGACAATGGGGTATCATATTGATTCACTTGATATGTGTTTTGGCACTCAACTCATGGATTCCCGAGGTGACATTGGGGTAATCTATGCATATGGGTTGATGCACGTTCTCGTCTTTGTTTCTCCGGTAGAAATCTTGGGGCACTCTTTGAGGTTCTTTGTGTTGGATTGAGTATTATGAATCTGTTTTTTTATGCATATCACATAATGAACTCACGGATACTCGAGGTGACGTTGGAGTATCTAGGTGACATTAGAGTTGGTTGATGTGTATCATATGGTGTTATTTTCGTACGAACTCTTGGTTAGATCGATTGGGAAGAATAGCTTGATGTTATTTTAGTACGAACTCTAGGATAGATTGATCAGAAAGAATAACTTTGAGGTGGTTTCGTACCCTACAAACAATTTCTTCTTATGTTCTCCGCTAGATAGGAACTTTGGAGTGATTCTTCATCGCACGTTGAGGGATGGTTATATGATCCAATTATATTAGCATTGTTGAGATATTGCACTAGCGAAAGTACGGACCCTAGGCCTCATTTTCAAGCATTGCAATACCGTTTGTGCTCACTTTTATCGTTCTCTACCGTGCTGTTTTTTATTTATTCAGATTATAAAAATGCATTTCTACCATTCATATTACACTTCTATTACCATCTTTTCGCCGAACAAGTGCTCCTATACAATTTGCCATTGTATTGGGTGTGTTGGGGACACAAGAGATTTCTTGTATTTGGTTGCAATGTTGTTTGAGAGAGACCACCTTCACCCTACGCCTCCCATGGATTGATAAACATCAGGTCATCCACTTGAGGGAAAATTGCTACTGTCCTACAAAACCCTGCGCTTGGAGGCCCAACACGAGTCTACAAGAATAAAGTTGCGTAGTAGACATCAGCCTACTTCCTGCTTGATTGATATTGATGATGATGAGGTAGTAGCCATCAACTTGAGGTGCCACCACTAGAGTAAGACAACCATAATCCTCAACCCGAGCGGGTGATCTTCCCTACTCCAGATGACCGTCTTCTCTGACCAGTTTAAGTACTGAGGGACCGCCGGCTCAACCATATTGACGACACGTTGCTGCAGCTTGCGGTCACGCTTACAAGTGCTAGTGGTGAACACGTGATATTGACCACTATTCAACTCTTTGGGTTACTCTAAAAACCTGTCTGGTTGCCCTGTTGGTGGTTGCCTTGGCCAGAACGCTGATGTCGAGCCCCACCGTTTCCAGGTCCTTGATATCCAGACCCAGAGCCGCCCGAGTCCTGAAAACCAGGGTTCTCGTAATTACCAGATAAGCCGGCTCCTGGGAAACCTGAGTCGCCTGATACGTCTCCAACATATCTATAATTTATGAAGTATTCATGCTATTATATTATCATTCTTGGATGTTTTATAATCATTTAAAGCAACTTTATATCATTTTTTGGGTCTAACTTATTGACCTAGTGCCAGTTGTCGTTTTTTGCTTGTTTTTTACATCACAGGAAATCAATATCAAATGGAGTCCAAACACCGCGAAACTTTCTGTGGATGTTTTAAGGACCAGAAGACAACTAGCGGGCTGGAGAAGCACTTGGGGGGTCCCCCAAGGGGGGCACAACCCACCAGGGCGCGCCTGGGGGCCCAGGCGCGCCCAGGTGGGTTGTTCCCACCTCGGTGGCCTCTCGCACCCCCTCTTTACCCTATAAATTCCCAAATATTCCAAAAAACCTAGGGATTGCCCTAGATCAGTAGTTCCGCTGCCGCAGGCCTCTGTAGCCACCGAAAACCAATCTAGACCCCGTTTCGGCACCCTGCCGGAGGGGGGAATCATCACCGGTGGCCATCTTCATCATCCCGGCAGCCACCACGATGAGGAGGGAGTAGTCCACCCTCAGGGCTGAGGATTTGTCCTAGTAGCTATGTGTTTAATCTCTCTCCGTCTCCTGTTCTTGAGATGTCACGATCTTGATGTATCGCGAGCTTTGTTAATATAGTCGGATCATATGGTGTTTTCCCCTCTCTATCTTGTTGTGATGAACTGAGTTTTCCCTTTGAGATTTTGTTTTATCGGAATGAATACTTTTATGGATTTGAGAGCACTTGATATATGTCTTGCATATGAATACTCGTGGTGACAATGGGGTATCATATTGATTCACTTGATATGTGTTTTGGCACTCAACTCGCGGATTCCCGAGGTGACATTGGGGTAATCTATGCATAGGGGTTGATGCACGTTCTCGTCTTTTGTTTCTCCGATAGAAATCTGGGGGCACTCTTTGAGGTTCTTGGTGTTGGATTTAGTATTATGAATCTTAATTTGATTTGGTGTTATTTTAGTACGAACTCTTGATAGATCGATCGGAAAGAATAACTTGGTGTTATTTTAGTACGAACTCTAGATAGATCGACTGGAAAGAATAACTTGGTGTAATTTTAGTACGAACTCTTGGATAGTTCCATCGGAAAGAATAGCTACAAACAATTCTTCTTATGTTCTCCACTAGATAGGAACTTTGGAGTGATTCTTCATCGCACTTTGAGGGATGGTTATGTGATCCAATTATATTAGCATTGTTGGGATGCCATGTTTGATGAAGATGATATTTTTAGTCCCCCAAGATTTGATGTGCAAATTTGTTATAATGATTGCATGCATCCTATTTATGATGATTATAATGATGGAAGTGGATTCAGAGAGGTCATGACTTTATTTAATGATGAATCCACCATTTTGAATGAGGCTTCAATTGACTATGATAACAAAGTTGCTATCCATGATGATTATGGTGATGACATGTATGCTATAAAGAATAATGATAACCATGAAAGTTGTCATCATGATTTTAATTTTCACCCTCATGGTAGTTATTTTGTTGAGTTTGCTCTCACTACTATTGATGAGAAGAAATTTGCTTGTGTGGAGAGTAATAAGTTTTCTATGCTTTCGTGTTATGAAAAGAATGCTTTATGTGATAGCTATATTGTTGAATTCATTCATGATGCTAATGAAAATTATTATGATAGAGGAACATATGCTTTTACATACTGCATTAATATCAAGTTTCCTCTCTTTATGTTGAAAGTTTTGAGGTTGCACTTGTTTTGCCTTCCTATGCTAGTTGATTCTTGCTCCCATAAATTATTTGCTCACAAAATCCCTATGCATAGGAAGTAGGTTAGACTTAAATGTTCTTGCCATGTGATTCATGATGCTCCCGTTATGTTTCAATTCTTATCTTTTATGTGAGCATCATTGAAATTATCATGCCTAGCTAAAAAGGCATTAAAGAAAAGCGCTTGTTGGGAGACAACACAACAATTTTACCTACTGTTTTTGTGTGTTCACATGATTAAGCTACTTTAGTAATCATGTTTTATAGGTTTTGTTTCAATAAAGTGCCAAGTAAAGCCTTTGGGATAGTGTGGATGATAGTTGACTTGCTTCTATGCAAAAACAGAAACTTTTGAGTCTAGTGCAGAAATTCTTATATTTTACTGGAACGTGGAAAAATTCTGAATTTTTGCAGGTGATGGATATACAAATTCTCTGCGTGGTCCTAATTTTTCAGAATTTTTGGAGTAGCAGAAATATGGTTGGAGTACATATTACTACAGGCTGTTCTGTTTTTGACGGATTCTGTTTTCAATGCATGGTTTGCTTGTGTCCTAGTTTCTATGGCTTATATTGCTCAATATAAATTGTGGAAATGATACGCTATAGTAGGAATTGTGTGGAAACAATTATGAATCTTGTCTTTGACAGTACCATCTCTTCGTCGAACTAGTGCACTGATAACCCACAAGTATAGGGGATCAATTGTAGCCTCTTTCGATAAGCAAGAGTGTCGAACCCAACGAGGAGCTAAAGGTATAACAAATATTCCCTCAGGTTCTATCGACCACCGATACAACTCTCCGCATGCTTGACGTTCGCTTTACCTAGAACAAGTATGAAACTAGAAGTACTTTGTAGGTGTTGTTGGATAGGTTTGCAAGATACTAAAGAGCGCATAAATAAAAAGTAGGGGATGTTTAGATAAAGACACAACTAAATTAGTTTTAGTGGAGAGATTTTTGTTACGAGAAAGTTATTTGTCCCTAGGCAATCGATAACTAGACTGGTAATCATTATTGCAATTTTATTTGAGGGAGAGGCATAAGCTAACATACTTTCTCTACTTGGATCATATGCACTTATGATTGGAACTCTAGCAAGCATCTGCAACTACTAAAGATCATTAAGGTAAAACCCAACCATAGCATTAAAGTATCAAGTCCCCTTTATCCCATACGCAAACAACCTACTTACTCGGGTCTGTGCTTCTGTCACTCACGCCACCCACCATAAGCAAATCATGAACGTATTGCAACACCCTACAGCGGGGATCCCTCATGCTTGCGCGACACGGAGAGCACCATAGGACAGCACCAATAATAGTACATGCAATTCAAATCAATCTTGATCATCAAATAAACCCATAGGACAAAACAGATCTACTCAAACATCATAGGGTAGCCATACATCATTGGGAAATAATATATAGCATTGAGCACCATGTTTAAGCAGAGATTACAGCGGGTAAGAGAGAGGTTATGATACATCTCCTCCGTATCTACTTTTCCAAACACTTTTGCCCTTGTTTTGGTCTCTAGCTTGCATGATTTGAATGGAACTAACCCGGACTAACGCTGTTTTCAGCAGACTTTCCATTGTGTTATTTATGTGCAGAAACAAAAGTTCTCGGAATGACCTGAAACTCCACGGAACATCTTTTTGGAAAATATTAAAAATACTGGAAGCAAAATCCACGTCAGTGGGCCCACACCCTGCCCACGAGGGTGGGGGGAGCGCCTGCCCCCCTGGGCGCGCCCCCTGCCTCGTGGGCCCCCTGACGCTCCACCGACCTCAACTCCAACTCCATATATTCGTGTTCGCGGAGAAAAAAATCAAAGAGAAGGATTCATCGCGTTTTACGATACGAAGCCGCTGCCAAGCCCTAAAACCTCTCGGAAGGGCTGATCTGGAGTTCGTTCGGGGCTCCGGAGAGGGGAATTCGTCGCTGTCATCATCATCAACCATCCTCCATCACCAATTTCATGATGCTCACTGCCGTGCGTGAGTAATTCCAGTATAGGCTTGCTGGACGGTGACGGGTTGGATGAGATCTATCATGTAACCGAGTTAGTTTTGTTAGGGTTTGATCCCTAGTATCCACTATGTTCTGAGATTGATGTTGCTATGACTTTGCTATGCTTAATGCTTGTCACTAGGGCCCGAGTGCCATGATTTCAGATCTGAACCTATTATGTTTTCATGAATATATGTGAGTTCTTGATCCTATCTTGCAAGTCTATAGTCACCTACTATGTGTTATGATCCGGCAACCCCGAAGTGACAATAATCGGGAAATTTGGTGTCGTAGTGGTGTGAGTGGCCTGACTGATCCTGCTTTTTTAGTACTGAAGTTATATGTATGTTTGAACTGAGTTTTTTTGTTTTTTGGGTGGTTTGTGGGATTGAGATCGTTTTACGACCAGATCGTTTGTTGAGGTGTGTACAGAATTTATATAAATTAGAAGTTTAGCAGAATTGACAAATAAATTCTATTTGAACTTCTTTTATTTTAGTAGTTGAACTTGTCAGAATTTATGTAAATTAGAAATTTAGCAGAATTGACAAATAAATTCTATTTGAACATCTTTTATTTTATTAGTTGAACTTGTCAGATTTTATGTAAATAAGAAATCTAGCATAATTGACAAACATTATATGTTTTGAACTTTTTGCATTTTAGTAGTTGAACTTGTGAGATTTTATATAAATAAGAAATCTAGAATAATTGACAAACATTATATGTTTGAACTTTTTGCATTTTAGTAGTTGAACTTGAAAGTAATATTTAATTCGGTTTTTTAAATTATGTACATTTAACATATAGGCTATTAAGTTCTCTTATTTTTAGATGTTCATTGTTTTTAGATTATTAAGTTCATTCGGAAGAGAATTTATATATTTTCAGTTTTGAACATTTTTCTTGTAGTTTATATGTTTTTGCCTCGCCCTCTGGTTTGTTTAACTGGGCTTATTTGGTGCGGTCTTTGTAAACGATGCAGCCTATTGGGCCGTTTTCCGGCCCAGATAGCTCGTCCGCGCGGCTGTGCAGCACGGCGTGCGCATGCGCTCTGGGTTTAGTCCCACCTTGCTAGTCGAGGGGGCTCCGGACCTGTTTATAAGCGCAGCCGAGGCTCACTGGTCGAACTCCTGTGAATACTTACCTGAGCGCTTATACACGACGCTCGCTTTCTCTCTTGACCTGTGGGCCCTGATCGGTGGGTCCTGCGTTGTGCGGATTACTAGGGATTCGCCTATGGGCTCGAGTTCAAGTATCTAGCAGCGTCAGGGCCTGCGCCTGACCTTGGGCGGTCAGTTTTTTCTTCTTTTGTTTGTTTGAATCTAGTACTTGACTCCAGTAGTAACTTGGACTGAAACTTTTTGTTCTAGTTCTTGTCCGTTTTGTGTAAGTGTAATCCAAGATGTACTTGCGTGTAGTCCATTCATAGTAGCGCTTTGAGAACTGATGCTTCTATGTACTTTTTATGGAAGTAAGTATGTACTGTCCGGTCAATTGTACTAGAACTTTCATTCTTAATCTGCGAGCGACCAACATAAGTGTGTGCTGATACTTCTTACCTTTTTCTGTTTGTAGTACTTGTTAATTTTCTAGCAGCTACATATGAATGAGAACACTACATGAAGTAGTAAGAATTTTTGCTTCAACTTTTGAAGTGTTGTTAAGCAACTCAAATTCAGCTGATTGATCTCAACGTTATGTTTTCTATACAATACTGAATCGAAACTAGACATAGAGCAACATTATGTGATTAGTTGCATCATAACTAGTACTTTAGAGCAGCCACAAAGTTCCATTTAGAAGCTACTTTTGAATTTGAAATGCTGGATTAACAACATACGAAGCTACCAAACTTATATAATTAGATAAGCAAAACATTGTACTTGATGACATAAATAAACTTGTTCAACTATGACAAGCACGACATAATCATACTGGTTCAACCCAACAAGAGCAAAATATTAATTTGAAACAACAAGATAAAACTAAGGCAGGCTCTGATGTATCTTCATCCCGCATAGGGGCAATAGGGGTTGTCGTAGTACTTCGCAGCCTCCCGCTGTTTTGCATATTCCGAACCATCTGCGATGTAGTCGATCATGCTCCATGACTTGTACGTGGCGTACGCATCTACTCCTGCGTACTCGATGAGGTTGTCTGGCAGCGAGCTGGTCCCCCACAGTTTGTAGTCTTCCTGCGTGTTGATGTTCTTCTTCATTCCTTTTTAGAATGGGTGGATGACGCTGGCTGCAACATCAGTCAAGGAGTCGTACTCTTTTCCAGTGTATGGAACTCTCCACTTGCGCTGAATGTCGATGAACTTGTTGGGGTTGATCTCCAAACCGGACAACTTCAGTTCTCTTTGTCGCATTCAATGCTGAAACCGACAAATGTGAACAACGTCTTATGCTGCAGCAACTCGTTCAGGCGCTTGGGCCTGCAAGGGGAGAGACATTTTTGAAAATAATCATTACTTTGATGTTTTAATTATTCATTTTTGTTTTGTTTTACAAGCGATGAATCAATTAAGTAGATTTTTATGTAGAATAAATAATGGATGAATGTACTTCATAAACTAGTAAACAAAGTTCTGAAATTAAATTAAGTACATCATGTTATTCTTCTTTTTGGATTATGCATAGTTTCAGTCAATGTTTGCATGTTCTGCTTTGGTACTAGTTTAGTTTACTTTTGTTGAGTAGGATAACACATAAACAATGCTTCACCAAGTCCTTAGTTTATTTTCTTATGAGAATAACATTAGATCAAATTCAGAAAATACTTCACTACATCAAGTTTAGAAACATCTTTTTAATACATTGAGTACATAAACTACACTATTGGATCTAGTTCAGAAACTACACTAGTCAATCAACTTCAGAAATTAATCTTTCGCAAGATTTTCCAAATAGTAATCCAGTGCATCAGGTTCAAAAATACATTTATAGTGTATCTACTTGAGAAAATGCAGTAGTGCATCCACTTTTCACAAGCCACACTAGTACATCTAGTTGGGAAACAAGTCTGATGAAATTTTCAGGATACAGTACTAATAAAACAGATAAACCAAACAGGGCAAATGAGTAGGATGGCCCACCATTTTGTGGCCGCTGCGATGTGGTACACCAAGCAGAGCTCGTCGACGCACAACTGCAGGACTGCTGCCATCTAGGGGGTTCATCTTCGTTGGTGTAGTGGACACCAACACCGACGATCCTACGACTCTGGCTCTTGCCGCCAAGTTTCCTCCAGAGCCTGGAGATCACCTCGTCGGCCTTGTCTGGTTCGCTGGTGCAGATGATCTCCAACATCTCCTTGCCGTGGAGCTCAACCTCTTTGAGGGTTTTGGTGTAGTCACGCTTCTCTCCTGGGACATGAACGTCGACGAGGTTGCTGCTCTTGTCCGACGACTCGCCTTGATGACGTTTGGCAGACGGTTCCTGCGCCATTGCCTCCTCCAGCGGCTGTGGGCTTATGAGAGAGAAGCTTGTGGTTTGTGTGTAGTGGATATGGAAGCGGCAATGGTGGTTTGTGGGAATGAGGGAGAGATGGAAGACAATGGGGTATTTTGCAGTGCATGGACGGGGGTTTGTGGGAGGCGGTTCATCGGGGGCGTGGGTGTAGTGGTCATGGGGGTCGCCGTTTGCACTCCCTCGTGGAAACTGCCAAGTGGGTGGCGCGGGTGGTGGCCTGGAAGAACTAACCGTCCAAGACAAAGGTTTTTTTACTGCTGCACTAAGCAGTCTTGTCAAGTTGTACTTATGACCTGCTAAATCCCACTTGCACGTCTCAGGGGTGGTTATGATGCCATTTTACTGTCGCACTGATTCGTCTCGTCAAGCTGTACTTATCAGCTGCTTATCCCACTTGCACATGTCAGGGTTGGTGATGATGGAGGTCTGTACTCCTCTACTGTGGTACTTGGACTGGCGACTGAAGTGTAATTGAACTTACCAAATACCAGTGAGACTATAAATCAGTAAGTTTTTTAAAACATTTTTTGTATTTTTAAAGGATTGTTTATATCAATATAATCTCTGAGTTTTTTACAGATAAATTAGATTTACATCAGTACAGAATGTATTATATTCGCATTTTTGTTTGAGGTAATTATTTTTATGTACTAATGGTCTTTCTGAATTGGGACTGGCAGAAGCAAACATAGCTTTGTTTTTTTCAAAATGATGTTTTTTAGGTGTTCACGGGTGTGTTTGTTTTAATCTGCCTTTGTACTGACGACTGAGAACTATCAGTACTGATGTACTATAAGAGTTTAAATTTTCCTTGACATATTTTTGCTGCTGAGTTACTGGTCAACAATAGTGTTTTTTGTTAGTACAAATGTATTTGTGACCGCATTCAAAAGGATTATCAAATGGTTTACATAATAATGTGACTGCTCCAGCGGGCACAAATCACAAATTATATCAGTACTGATGTGTACTCTGTCTTTTGTACTGACGACTAAGAACTATCAGTACTGATGTACTATAGGAGTTTAAATTTTCCTTGACATATTTTTGCTGTTGAGTTACTGGTCGACAGTAGCGTTTGCGTCAGATAAATCCAGATAAGTTTTTTCAAATGTATTTGTGACTGCATTCAAAAGGATTATCAAATGGTTTACATAATAATGTCACTGGTCCAGCGGGCGCAAATCACAAATTATATCTTAACTATAGTACTGATCGAGAAATCGATGATAAAGCTAAATAAGTTTTGGTAACGATAGTGTTTCTGAAATGTTTCCTCATTGTGTGCCGAGGCAACTAAGACCACTATGTATTGTTCAGTTGTTCAGCCTTGAGCTTCTCCTAACTGGTGCCGAATGTTGTGCCTTGCCCGCGCCCTTTCCTGGTTGAGCCTTGGCAGCTTCATCGTCAGTTTCAGTTTCCTCGTCCCCGACATTGTCATCTTCATTGTCTTCGTCTCATTGGTCATCATTCTCGTCAAACTCTTCTTATTCATCTTCTTCATTTGATTTTTTGGAACTCTGCACCTTGCCCTGTGTTTGTTCAACGCCAATGACCTCCTTGCCCAATTTGCACGTGCGGGCATTATGACCGTCAGTTCCCCCACACTTGTGGCAAGTGTAGCTGTTACGTGTGTTGTCTCCATTGGTAGAAACCTGGGTGGCTCCAATCTGCTTGTGCTTGTTGACAGTGCCATCTGTGCAGAGTGGGCATGTGCGGTAGTTATGGTTGCTCACAACGTTGCAGAATCCGCATGCCCTTATCCCGAGAGGTTTGCCGTCCGGGCCAAATTCCACACGCTTGATGGGGCGTGGCGGCTTTTTGGCTGCTGCTTTCGCTGCTTGCGTCTTGCTCTTCCTTCCCTTTGTGTTTGAGAATATGGGTGGTTTAATCACTCTTTCCCGCTGCTACTAGTAGGATGTGCTATTGTCATGTCGTTCGCCTACAACACCATCAAGCTCATGATCTCGCATGTGAGCTTGTTGGTGCTCTTGAGTGTGCACATGGGCAAGATCTGGTTGTTGCTGCTCCTCTTCCTCGTTGTCGAACGGGTCAACAGCTCCCAGATGATTCATCTCGGATAACATTGTAGCAATATCTTTCTCAATGGCTTCATTGTCCGCCACACCTCCATTTTCAACAGAATGCATGGCGTCGAGTTCTTGTTCAAGTTTCTCCATGACGACCCGCGACCTCGCCATTTGCTCTTGGCTTCTCAAACTTTTTCTGTGCACATCATGTTGAGCGTCAGCAGCGAGCTTTCAATGCAGTATTGGGATGCCTTGTTTGACGCTACTGTCCTCAAGTCATTTCTGTCGAATGTTGGCTGGATGTTCGGGTGTTTGGTGTATCTCCTGAGGATATATTTCTCTGGAACGCTAGCAGCCTTAATTGTCTGCATCATGCACAGGACATGCACGCAGAAAAGACCTGTATTTGTTTTTGGAAGAGGTGCATGTTTTTTGTCATTTCATTCGAACAAAAACTTTGCAAATAAAGTAGTACAATATGTAAAATCTTTTTTTTTGTAGTCCTCACATGTGTGGTCCCATAGCCTGCACTCGCACTCATATGTTTCTCCCACAGGGTCTGCAACCACCTGGAACGCGTGTTGAGACCATGCAGACAGTTTTTGCGGGTTGTTGTAGCGCACGAGGTACTTTGTGGGCTCTTCCGTCTTTGTCGTCGTGAAGAGTGTGCTCAGTTTTAGCCTTTTTCAGATCTCGCTATACACAACTCGCGAGTAAACCTTTGCCATCTGGGTGTCAAACCCATAGAAGGTCAGCGTGTTTTGTTCCTTCTGCAGATGCAAGAATGATGACCAAATTGTTAGTTTTCTCGCAGCAAAAACTTGTCTAACTAATAAAATTTTACTTTAGTAAGCATGTTTTTTTGTCTCACGACAGGTGATAGAGCTATACCATGTTACCCATTGTCTCTTGGTTCTCTGTCTGCCTCCTGGTTTTGACGCAGGAGTTTACCTGGCTGACAAACCGGTGTAGGTTTTGTCTCTCACTTACAAAGTTCTTCTTGAGCACATAGTTCATGCTCTAACTTCGCTGTGTGGATGTTATTTTGGCGCAGAAAATTTCTTTGAAGTAGGCTGATATCCATTTCTCACGCTCGTTCCACATGGCCAGCATCGTGGCATCATCATGGAGGTTGTACCTATCGATGAGTCCTTTCCAGGCATCCTCAAACTCAGTTGGCATGAGGGGCCAGTTGAGGATTGATGTGAATTCTTCCTTCAAGTCTTCGTGCAGGTAGTACAGGTATGCGAGGTGTTCCCTGTACTTCTTCATAATGTGCCAGCGGCACAGCTTGTGTACTGTGTTCTTGAAAACTTTTGGTATCGCCAAAGCCATTGCCGGGCACTGGTATGGTAATGAGAAAAGAGATGTGGAGTGGTCAGCATATGGTGGTGCATATATACAAATAGAACTGACACAACATTTTTTTAACGTGTTATTTTCCTTTTATTTTTTGGGGGGAAGGGGGTGGTGGTGGTTGTTGGGGGTGGTTTTCGCGGTTGTACCTGTGAGGATGCATGTAGGAGCCTTCCCTCTCATGAACCTTAAAAACGTCTTGAACAACCATCTGAATGATTCTGCATCCTCATCTCTTATCAGGGTGAAACCAAAGAATGTAGTCTGAAAGTGGTTTTTAGTACCGACAAATGATAACCCACAAGTATAGGGGATCGCAATAGTTTTCGATAAGTAAGAGTGTCAAACCCAACGAGGAGCTAAAGGTAGAATAAATATTCCCTCAAGTTCTATCGACCACCGATACAACTCTACGCACGCTTGGCGTTTACTTTACCTAGAACAAGTAAGAAACTAGAAGTACTTTGTAGGTGTTTTTGGATAGGCTTACAAGTAAATAAAGAGTGAGAAAATAAAAGCTAGGGGCTGTTGTAAGTAAAGAAGCAATAAAGTAAATATAGCGAGTATGGAAAAGTGGTGGTAGGAGTTGCGAAATTGTCCATTAAGCAATTGACTACTTTACTAGACCGATAGCAAGTATTATGTGGGAGAGGCCACTGCTAGCATGTCATCCCTTACTTGGAATTCTATGCACTTATGATTGGAACTATTATCAAGTGTCCGCAACTACTAACGTTCATTAATGTAAATCCCAACCATAGCATTAAAATATACTGGTCCCCCTTCAATCCCGTATGCATCAATTTCTATGCTAGGTTGAAGCTTCTGTCACTCTTGCCCTCCAATACATAGTCCTATCAACATACAACTAACCCTATGGTGTGATCCACGCGCGCGCTCATATGATGGGCACCAAAGGACAACAACATAACCACAAGCAAATTAAATCAATCATAGCAATTCATCAACACCGATAGGACAACGAAAATCTACTCAGACATCATAGGATGGCAACACATCATTGGATAATAATATGAAGCATAAAGCACCATGTTCAAGTAGAGGGTACAGCGGGTTGCGGGAGAGTGGACCGCTATAGATAGAGGGGGGAAGGTGATGGAGATGTTGGTGAAGATGGCGGAGGTGTTGGTGAAGATCGCGGTGATGATGATGGCCCCCGGCGGCGTTCCGGCGCCACAGGAAGCGAGGGGGAGAGAGCCCCCCTCCTTCTTCTTCTTCCTTGACCTTCTCCCCAGATGGGAGAAGGGTTTCCCCTCTGGTCCATGGTCTCCATGGCGTGGGAGGGGCGAGAGCCCCTCCGAGATTGGATCTGTCTCTCTGCTCTCTCTGTTTCTGCGTTCTGTTTTCTGACCTTTCACCATTTCTTAAATTCTCGGAGATCCGTAACTCCGATTGGGCTGAATTTTGGACACGATATCTATCCGGATATTAGCTTTCTTGCGGCGAAAGAAGGGCTCCAACCGCCTTACGGGCTGGCCACGAGGGTCAGGGGCGCGCCTGACACCCTGGGGCGCGCCCCCCTACCTCGTGCCCCCCTCAGGCATTGTCTCACGATGATTCCACTTCCCAAAATTCATAAATATTCCAAAATAAATCTCCGTCAGTTTTTATTCCGTTTGGACTCTGTTTGGTATGGGTTTTCTGCGAAACAAAAAACATGCAACAAACAGGAACTGGCACTGGGCACTGGATCAATATGTTAGTCCCGAAAATAGTATAAACGGTTGCCAAAAGTATATCGAAGTTGTATAATATTGGCATGGAACAATCAAAAATTATAGATACGACGGAGACGTATCAACAAACACCCCAAGTGGCATATGGTACTTGTTGGTCTTATATGTGGTGTCAAATGTTACGCAGTCGCCGAAGTCCTGATAGGCCCCTCGGCAGCTTGCATTCGCCCAGAATATGTTCTTACCTCTGCCGGACTCATCGAGTTGCATGTCACAGAAGAATTCCTTGTTTATAGCTTTCATCTCCCTAAAGAAGTTGACAGTCTTTAGGACATCGTCCACATCATCCATCCTTGAATTCTTTGCTTTCCTGGATATTAAAAGTTCATTCAAAAATGCATGTTGAACTGGTGTTAGGTCATGCGTTGCGTAACATGTTTGTACTGACAGAGGAAAAAAGACATAGGTGGTTTATGCGAGGAGAACAAGTTTGTACTTACAGGTTAATCAGGTCTTTGCCATTCATTTCGAGGAAGTAGCTACCAGGGTCATCACCGTCCAGTATGCTCATGATTTGCGCGTGTTCAATGCCTTTGAACTGTAGGTACTTGACGTACTCCAAGATTGTTTTGTCAAAGTTTTTGTGGGAGTGCAAGAAGACAAGCATTTGCGGAGTGAGCTGTAGCTTGTGGTTGTGTTCCCAGACTATCTCTTTTACGACAAGTGTTACATCCTTTTCAATCTTCGGCCTCATTTTAGCCCCGCAGTTAGTCCTGGCTGTCGTTTTGTTCCGCTGTCTATTTGCTTCAGACACCTTCGATTGATAGACTCCATAGCACGTGCAATAAAGGTAGGCTCTGGTCTTAAACCTGGAGCCTTCCCTGATAGCAAAACCCGCGTGCTTCGCATAGACGTTGTAGAAGTTCATTGCTTCTTCAAAAGTTTCAAAGCGCATCTCTAGCCTTGGCAGAACATAAGCTTCAATGTTAGGTGGCTGCACGCAACAGTGAGCAAACAAAAACGTAGTTATGAAAATGTTAGATGGGGTGGTCACAGTACCATGGTATGGACTGTGCTTGTATGTTTTTTTCTACATGGATACTTACATGTGTATAGCTCTGTGTTGCCTCCGGTGTTTGCTGTTCACCCTGGTGTATGGGCGCGGGTGGTGTCACCCTTGGCACATGCAGCAATGCATCTCTTGGAGGGAGCAATGTTGACGAAAATCTCCGTCTCTCGTTGTATGGCTATCTCCCCTCAGATTCGTTGTGAGGTTGCTCTTGTCTATATGGCTCATATCTTGTACTTTGGAACCTGCTAGAGCGGCCAAAATTTCTGTCTCTTTGGCCTGGTCTTCCCGTCGCAACCGCTTTTGCAGCACGGATGATTGATGTTGACGGAGCGACTGGTGGAAGCCTTGTTGCAACCCATCCATGGCTTCCTGTCCTTGGCTTTCTGCATGCGCTAGGGAAGGAAACCATTTGTTGTTGGGGATATTGTTGGCCTTGTTTCAACCCACGAGTGACAAAGCTTGTATTCCCAGATTTTGGTGTTTGCTGCATAGAAGAACTTGTCTGTGCTTTTGATGATTCCGGTGTATCTTGAAATCTGTCTGTATTGTTGAAGTATCCAGGTGGTATTTCTGGTGTTACCCAACCAGGTGGTGCCCCATATCTGCTTGGCTCATCAAACGTTCGCTGCGTGTGCCGCCTTGCTCGCTTCTGCAATGACATTCAACAATTTTGGGATTAATCTTTTCTGCATTTTTCTCGTATACATGCTATGGGTAACATGTCATGCACTGAAGGCATTGTACACATTGAACTTGCATCGCTGGTTGTTATTTAAACTGTTGTTCTCTATTTTGTATCTGGTTTCGTTTTCACTGGAACAGTATAACCGTACATGCTCAACATTGATGTACTGTTTTTAGCACTGCTTGTAAACTGAACATTGAACTTAGAGATGTATGGATATGCATATATATAACTGATGCATGTCTTCTCTTTTGTTCATCTATAACTTATGCAAGTACACTAGAAGTACTCCTAGTTTATGTATCATTGAACTTACTGTGTAACATGTGTATATTTTTCTCAACAACATTCTTTCACTAGTTCGAACTGACGCAACTACACGGCGTGCACTATTAGAAATAACATCATACAACTTGCAGTGGCAGCTGAACCTTATATAAAGCCTAGTAGCTCCTTGGACTGATGCATAAGTTTATGTTTGTTGGTTTTGAACTGAAGCTATCATATTAGAGGTACTGACAGTAACCTCGACATCCAAATTGTGCATCAAGTGGCAGGGGTGTAATGAAATGATTAGGCATTTGCAATGTACTATCAGGTTCTTCTTCATAGCAGTACTGATGAACTGATGTACTGACACAAACGTGGGAAGCAGACATTACCTCCAGTTGACTGACTTCTTCTTCTTCTTCCTCTCGTGGTCGGCGTACTGGCATGTTCTTGGGAGGCGGCGCCATTGATGCAGCTCCTGCTTGTGGTGGACGTCTGGCGAAGAGGTCCGCGGAGGCAGCATCTTGCGGGGATCACTGACACGGAGAAGGAGCCCCAGCGACCGAGGGAGGCAGGAGGCGGCGAATCACGACCCCGTCGTTGGATCCGGCGATGGACGGAGGCAGGAGACGGCGGATCACGGCCCCGACGATGAATCCGGCGATGGAGGGAGGCAGGAGATGACGGATCACGGCCCGACGATGAATCCGGCGACGGACGGAGGCAGGAGACGACGGCGGATCCGTCACCGGCCAGTCACGGCGCCGCGGGCTCCCTCCCTCCGGCTGCCGCTGTCGCTCACTCGCCCACGACGGCTGCCTCTGGCGGAAGAAGGCGGGTTGGGTTCGGTTCGGGCTGGGTCGGGGGGATTCTACGGTGGTCGGCGCGTCGCGCCTATATAGGGCGAGGGGGGGGGGTTAACAGAATAGTCCAGCCCTATATATATATATATATATATATATATATATATATATATATATATATATATATATATATATATATATACATACATACATATATATATATATATATATTCGTCACCCTGGGTGAGGAATAGTTATTCTTCACCCCCTCTCTATTTTGACATAAATGCATCGTATTTTTACGTTTCATAATTTTTGTCTTATTTCATACATAAAAAGAGAATGTAAGAAAATATGCACTCGCCGTAAAAAATATTTTATGTTACGCAAAATTATGAATGTAAAAAACATAGTGTAAAATACACATAAAATGTGATTTTTCTGGTCTTAAAACCTATATTTTTGTTTTTTATACCAAATTTTACATATTGAATCAATATGCATGTAACTATAAACGTAATTTATTTAGGAAGCGATCGTAAGATTACCTCGGGTGAAGCATAACTTATTCTACAACCTGGGTGATGAATATATATAAGCATCTACAACCAGGCTCTCCATATCCGCCCCGGTCACTGCCCGAAAGAAAAAAGGTCACCCAACCACACCTCTCGAATCCGGACTAAACACTTGGACTGACTGACAATCCACATATCCAACCAATGTGGGGGATATGGGACGCTCGGACGCGAATCTGGCCCACTGTGGCCCACCCAATCCCATATGTATTCAAACCTATCCCCACTCCAGACGCGCATTCCAGCCCACTCCGCTCCTCTCCCACAATACCAAGCTCCTCTCCGGCGAGCTCCAGCGTACTCCTTCATGGCGTCCACTGCATTCGACTCCAAGATGTCTTGATCCGAGGAATGGGAGCTCATCCCTTGCAGCCCTGAGGAGTAGATGGCCGTCCTCGCTGCGCTTCGACGCTCCTAGGAGGACTGCACCCTCCTGCGGTCTTCGGCGAGCCAACGAGAATCGATTTCCCAAATGACGCTCGGATCCGGGGCTGATGAATCACGGGGCGTGACCGTGGCCTCGCCGGATGCGGTGACCACCGCATGGCGCAACCCCGTTGTGCCGCCGGAACCGTTCAGGTGGCACCTCGTCTCTATGGCGTCAGGCGCCAAAACAGAGGCCATATGCGCCGCCATGGGCCGCCGATAATTCGAAAAGGAGGCGCGGCATGCCCACCGCGCGAGGCCGCAAGCGCAGCATGCCCGCCGCACGAGGCTGCAGGCGCAACTTCAAATGGAGGCAGCTTTGGCAGCCCGCGAGGCACGTTAGAGGAATCCTTCCATGCAAGCACAGGCGAGAAGCAGCGAAGGATGATGATGGAGGTGATGGAAAAAGAGCAAAGTAGGGCGGTCCTGCCTTGGCCGGACTGCCCCCCAAAGAGGAGAAGGACGAGGACGGCGACGGATCGGACAAGTCCAGCAATGAGTTGATCCACCTCGATCCGTTCTATGTCTTCGGCCACTATTGCCGCACGGAAGATGGGAAGGGCAAGGGCATGGGCGGTCGTGGACGAACTTCTTTCATTGTCGTTTCATGCGTAGTTAGTAGAACATGTCAATTTCTGGTAGTCCGATGACATGTGTTCAACTAGATACGTACAGACGGTACAATCCATAAAATTAATATGGATTTGATAATTTGGTTTGGTGGATCCAGTTGTGAAGGAGTAACTTTGTGTGATGTTCGGCCATGTCTGCGTGCATTTGGCGGCCAAAAGTTTCAACTTGTGGTGGTACCATAGATAATTTAATATTGAAATCAATGACAAGCAAAGTCATGCCGAATAAATCAACAAATAAACTAAGCATAGCCTTGGATGGTTAAGTGGAGATGGTTGTATCAAGCAAAGCCAGGTCGAACAAAACCGGACTTGATATTATGCGAGGCCCACCAAGCTAGGACCTGTAGAGATTTAGAACACACTCTCCATTTTCTCAACCGGCAACAACAAGAACAACCATCAAAGGCAAGATTTTAACAAAGTAGAGTAAACACAACTTTTTTCCTCTTATATATTTTGCAAACTGATCTTAAATCACTGAACCAAATGTCACAACATTTGGTAGACAAGAAAACACACAAGTTCTTGAGACCCACTCAAAATTTCAACATAATTGGTCAATGTTTCTGTGCCCATTCGTCTTCCAAAACTATCCGTGCTAAAACTGTACAGTCAAAATTCAAAATTTCACTCTCTAGGTTCTTCTGGCAGGCTACCAACGGCCGCCAGAAGTACCACATGGTCAAGTGGGCTGACATCTGTATGCCCAAGTACCGATGAGGCTTGGGTATATGGCCTCCTAGAGCATGAACGTTGCACTCATGCTGCGATGGGTCTGGCAGATCATGCGCAGCGAAGGTGGACTGTGGCTTCAGCTATTGCACGCAAAATACCTAAGAGCCGAGCCCCTGCTGGCATGCTCCCGCACTGGCAGTTCATAGTTTTGGCGATCCATACAAATGATCAAGGAGGACATTCGTCTAGGAATGTCCTTCTCTATAGGTAATGGGGCTATGACCCAATTTTGGCTGGTGGGTACCGAGCCTCTTAGGGTGAGCTTTCCCAGCTTATTCTCTATCTGTGCAGACCCGCTTACACTCGTCTTCGCGGCTTACCGATCTGGACATTGGGACATAAGGTTCTGTCATTGATTTGGGCACGCGGAGAATGACAAGTGGATTAGATTGCAGTCAACCCTTCTGACGTTGCTGCCGGATTCTATGGACAGTGTATCATGGAGGCTCTCATCGTCGGGCGAGTTCATGGTGAACTCGGCATACCAGGCATTATGGCAATCGCCCACTATTGCCTGACCTTCACACTTGTGGAAGGCCCCTCTGCCTCTGATGATTAAGGTTTTTGTGTGGCAACTTTTACGAGATCGGATCCCTTTAGGGACCGAAGTGCTTAAGAGGCATGGACCGGGTGATGGATTGTGCCCTCTATGTGTCGTACCGGAGACCGGGGCCCACATCCTATTCTCGTGTACGACGGCTTGGGTTCTATGGATGTTCGTTGGTGAAGCTCTAGGGCCCGACTGGGAGGCCCCGTACCTCGCGGAGTTCCTCTAGGCCAGAGCTACGCAGCCTACACGACATCGACGTCTATTCTGGCTTATATTTGTGGCTATGTCATGGACCTTATGGACGACACATAATAAAATGGTGATTATGCGGATCTTCTCGCGGCAGGCGTCTGGCTCCTTTAAATTCCTTGCTTTTCTGCAGCACTGGCACCCGCTCTCTAGGCAGCATGATCGTGTTCTCCTTGGCCTCATGCTAGACGCGCTTCTATATACTGCACATCGTTTATCGTCTTCATAGGCCCGCCTGACGACTGCCACTAGGTGCCTTTTTTCCTTATTACTTTCTTGTTTTTTGGGCATGATTGTGCTTTTGCCCCAGCATCGTTCTTGTCTGATGTTTGGATTCTGGTTGTATGAACTGTTGCTTTATTTAGGGGTGGGGGGGGCGAAAGCCTATTTCGAGAGGAATGAGCTCACAAGTTTGGTGTCAATCCAAGCTCGTTTGAGTCTCCAATCACTAGCTCGAGCACTATCTAGTCAGATGCAGCAAACCTGGACAGAACCTCTCTCCTTCTTCTTCCTCTCTCTCACACGTTGAGTTGTGGTATTTCTGTGGTCTCTCACACTCTCACAATGACAACCACCACCAGGGTGAAGAGTGTCTATTTTTTCTTATTATTTCATTTCACTCGGAATAATTCACACCCACTGAATACAATGAAGACCAATGGCTCATGCGTGTTGGACTTATGGATTGATGTTGGGCTGCTAACGCACCTCAATGTGGCGGGACTTACAATAAATTGTGATTTTGTCAATCTCTATGATCCCATAGTCCAGTCTGTCAACCTCGATGCTCCTATAATCCAGTCTACAATAGGCATTGTATCAGTGCATGCGCGAGTGTGTCTACGCTATACTCAGTGTTTCTCAAAATAAAATGAAACATAGTTGTGTTATTCCTGTGACAACATCTCCTCCTCATAAAATGTCTTTTTGGCCATGCTTATTCATCACGAACAATTCACAAGTTTGAGGACATTTTGTCAAATATTTCCTTTATAAGATCGACCTTTTCTTCATTTGTTGTCAACTAGAAGTAGTTATAAGCTTCGGTTCTCACTTTGAGGGTCTCTTTGGATCGAATATCTTGAATCCATTCTATTAGAATGGCTAGAGGCCTTTGGGTCAAAAGTATGAGAACAAACTGATTGATGCATGAATCTGTAACCTCGGTATCATAGGATAATACGTAACCTCGGTACCATAGGATTCCGGAAAACATACCTTTCAACTTGAGACATTTTATATCTGTGACCACTATGGAATGCACCTAGGCATAAAATTTGAATGTTTTTCTACGTAAAAAACTTATAACTTATTCATGTGGTTTCAACCTAAGTATGATTTAAAATGTGATGAATACAAATTGCCTCATTTTTGTATTCATATTTTTATTGTTGGAACAACAAAGATTAGTGGGTGTTATTAGTAACGAGGTTGCAACAATGCTTAGTGGGGGTGTATGACAACCTTAGACCGATGATCACATCCGTAAAATTAACACTTCGATGTTTTTAATAGGTCCAGTCCCTTCGATCGAATGAGACGTAGTTATGTGTTAGAAAGGCAATAATCGAGGTTTGGTATGAGGATCGAGTCATACGAGAATCGTCGACACCCTCTCAAAACATCTATTCCTCAATATTGGCCCAAGTAGTTCAAGGCTCCTCAAACTTGACCCAAGTGCTCCCAACATGAATATTAGAGCTCTAGTTTTCACCTTGCTTTGACTCAAGTGAGAGTGAATAGAGTACATGCTAATGAGGGGGAGGGGCATATAGGCTAGGGTTGTTTGACAAATGACCAAAGTTACTCTTGTGATGGTAAGTGAGAAGGGCAGTGGAGGTCATTTTTGGTTCATGGCTAAGCAGTCCCTCCATCCTCCCACCATGATGGGCTTCTAGCTCTTTGGGTCTTCTCTTGACTTGGGCTTCTATACTTCTAGTCATTCCTTTGACTTTATCTTTTTATTCTCCTTTTTTATTTGTTGGCAATGCAATTAGTTTGGACTTCTATTGATTTTGTTCGGTCTGTATGTTTTACAAAGTGCATAACACATACGACTAAGTACGACCCGGTCATAGGATTTAATTATTCCTAAAACACACTTTTTCTCCATTTGTGTGATATAGAAAACACATATATAGATTTTTTAAAGGGATTACAACGTCACGATGTGGGACTTAGTGAGAAAATATGTAATACAATAAAGTCGAAATGAGATCAAAGACAAAATTTTATACATCGTATGATCCTGAAAGTCAAAGTGGCCAGCATTGCGAAGCAGTCTACTTCATCTGCTTGCTTTAGTATATTTGTCTTTGTCTCATAAACTTGTTTAGCATATTTGTCTACTAAGACAATTAAGTGTACAATTATTAAAATAGTTATGTTATACCCCAGTTTAATTTCTTTGAAATTTCTGGTTGGTTGTAGTGCTCACCTACTTCCAAAATATAGTGTATTTGTTTTCAAATGAGCTTTGTGAAGTTTGACCATGTTTGTAATGAGAAAAAATATCAACATCTACATAACAAATAAATATCATTACATACAATGTGAAATATATTTTCTATTGTATTTGTTTGGTATAATGGGTGTTGATATTTTTTCTCTCACTATAGACTTGGTCAAACTTTACAAAGTTTGATTTTTGAACAATTTATGTGTTCTATATTTGGTCAGGAGGAGTAATGTTATTTGAATATTACCATGTACTATTATTTTAGATTTATTTATTTCCTTAATTAATCATTGCTCACAGCGAGTTGTGGACATATATAGTAAAAGAGACCGAGTACTCGATGAATCTGATAAAGTTCTTCTATGTGAAAGGTTCTCATATAAGGCACTCCAATGCATACCTCAAACCGCCCCTAAATGTTCGGACTACGGTGTCCGGTGTTTTTTTTTTCATCCAATGTTGTACCTCAAATTTCCGCAGACACGCCTGGGTGTCTGAAATCCCACAAACTGGTTGCAAAGCTGAGGGAGGTTTGCGGGCATCCGAACCTCCACCACGTAGGCCTTCGACATCCGCGGCCCACCCCAAAACATCACACGGACCCCCTATTTTCTCATTTCGTCTCTTGACCCTTCTCCGATCCAGTCCAACCCAGTCCACCGCTGCTACTGTGCCACCCTGGCTGCCAGCCCATGCCTTGTCGGACCTCCGACGCTAAACCAGGGCATTAGGCACACTCTGCTAATGCGTCTGATCCACCCCTGATCCGGCCACCACCCAAGTACCCCTCGCGCCTGCAGATGTTGTCCATGGCGAACACCATGCTCGTTGTTCAGCCAAATGCCATAGCCAAAATTTTTGATGTTTTTTTGTCCTTACATTGAAGCAACCACGATGGATTCAGACAAAGAGTACCTCTATGGGAAGTTCATGGATTCGTCCACGTCAGATGATGAAGAATATGAGGATGAAATGGCAATGATGAAGGCGGTTCTTTTGTAGAAGCGCAACTTGTAGACGAACATGTTCTAAATTACAAGGGATCAATCAAGGGACATCGAGTGTTGAACCTAATCGGGCATAGGGGCATTTGACGCTCATGGATGACTAGTTCAATGAATATGTGCTATTCGAGTTCTTTTTCCGCCATCACATTCGGGTGTGGCGAAGTGTGATCGATCGCTTCTGCAATGGTGTCCGAGCCTATGCAAGTAGTTTATCTTGAAGAAGGATGCCGCCAGAACCATTGGTTTCTCTAGTTACCTGAAGGTAATGATTGCCTTGAGGATGCTTGCCTGTGAGACGGTCGCAGATTTGTGGGATATGTACCTCCGGACGTCTGAAAGCACATGCCTCGAAGCTATGGTCAGATTTTCTACTGCGGGGCAAGCTCCTCCGTGTAACTATATCATCAATGGTCATGACTATAATATGTGCTACTATTTTTCTGATGGTGGCTATCCTCTGTGGGCAACCTTTGTCAAGACCATGTCTGAGCTATGGGGTCAGAAAAGATCTCACTTTGCCCAAAGTCAAGAAGGAACTATAAATGATGTGGAGAGGGCTTTCGGAGTGCTCCAGGCCCCTTTGGTAGTTGTGCGAGGACCTACAGAAATTTGGGATCCATATAAGTTGTAGGAAGTAATGGCAACTTATGGTATCATGCACAACATGATTGTGAAGGATGAGGGTGACGTGGTTCGCCATGGTCTAGATTTTGAGCACATGGGTAATCCTATCCTACTTTCACCACAAAATCCAGCGAAGTTTCCGGATTGATCCCAAAAACATCAACATATTCAGCATTCTGCAGCTAATCAACAGCTTCAGAATGATCTATTTGAGCATCTGTAGGCGCTTCAAGGGGACAAGTAGAACATATGGTGTACCAAGTTGAATCCATATCTGAACTATTGTATTAAGAACTTCATGTCTGGATTGTAATATTTATATTTGAATTATTGTATGAGAATGTTTGCATGCTATGTATGGATGAATTGCGTTATTTCTATAATTATTTTGAATGCTTCAGACATAGGGGAAAAAACAGGGACAATCATTTGATGCATATGATTGGATGACCAGTTCTTCTATCATATCGGTGTTCACTGACACGTATGCAGACGCTTGGTGTGTCCGATTTGATGATCCGCCTTGGAGTTGCCCTTACAACCTCTGGATTTCATACAGACACATGTCGCCACACAACATACATATATGTAGAAGTGCATGCTCTAGCCAATGCAACCAAAAGACCGATCTAAAAAAAAAGACTAGGCAGCATATTATACGTCAACAATATATAACCTGCGTATATACGGCAAACATAGTAGTAGTAACCATTCCCACACCTAGGGCGCGCTTGATCGATATAACTCATGTTCACGCCGGGGCCCCTGCTTCATGGAATCCTGGCTACGTAGGTAGTACGTACGTCGGCCGAGGCGACACGTCCCTTGCAGGTAGCCCCCCTACTGGATGCGTGCCCGCATGGGATTATATGCAGTTGCACAGTGTGCTGCCAGAGACGTCCCCTGGAAGAACCAAATGCAGCTAGCGGAATAATGACCCGTGGGACTCCTCCACCTCTATCATTGCCCTCCGTGTTGAACTCTCGAAGAATTAAGCCATATCCATGATGACCACCGCCTGTATTAATCTGCACCTTCCCGCTGTGATGTTTCTCAAGCAAATCAAATGATCGTTCCTACGAAACTCCTTGGAGCCCGTCATCCCGGTGTCGATGATGATAATGATGGTGTGCACGTTTACGTGCCAGGGCCCACATGTCAGTGGCAGTGGTCGCCGATCTTTTTACGGAAATGCAAAGCTGTTATGTGATGTGTGTTCAGAGCCTGTGTGACCATGTACATTGATTGTTCGGAGGAAAACAATATCATTTCGTCAAGTAGAATCTTTTGGACCGGCATCATGAACAAGTTTGTGACCCGACGGTGGTTTGGAAAAGTCAAGCAAAGCATGGCCATTGCTCTCTCTGGCCAGTTTGTAGACAAAGGGATGGTAGGCCATGCCGCCAGCACCATACGTCGACGTCGATATGTAGATCTAAAGATGTAATTTGGAATAAGAGGCTTGTATCCTTCTCTCAAGACAACGGCTAGAGCCATAGCATATATATCATGAAGCGTGCATCTTCTGTTTGATGTTCAGCCCAGAACAATAATTAACACTAGCTAGCTAGTACGAATATATCATTATTCATGTAGAAATTGTTCACTTTCCAGGTTTTATAAGTACATTTTTTTTGAATATTTTGATTATGTAATAAGGGACCTTTTCCCTCCAACTCTTAATAATATGGGATTTTTCAAATTTTTTGTTTGTTTTTATGTTTTACTTAAATGTGTATGAGTTTTTGGTTTTAAAGATATTTTCATGTCTATGAACACAAATTAAACTCAACCGATAGTTGAGTGTCTAAGAATCTTTAGGTCCCATGCTCCTTTTGATGCTATCTCGTCTTTCATTCTTCATGAGCAAACAGTCGATGGTTTAAATTTTTCCTTAACTTCCTTTTGCATCAAGTGATGATCATAATTGCTGCTCTTGTCTTCTGACGTAGCTACAGTAGAGACTGCTGGATCACTCTCCTCTCTGCCTTGCGTACGCTGTTGTGGTTTTGCTCCACATCTGATCTGTAGTACGTATACATACATCTTACTGTAGCGGATAGGGTATACCCATTTTGGACTGTTTGATCAATCATATCTGCCAGCAGCGGTTTTACCTACCGTATCTTCTATTGGACATAAGAACTAGAACGGAGCAATTGGTAAAAATAATACCCTGGATTACGTGTATAAGACTTTACAGTTTTTTATTTCCGTCAAAAAGAACTTTGTAGTTTTACATTTTACAAAGAATTACTAAAAAAATAGCCTTCAGAGAGATGTGTATGAACATGCAATTTTTTTTAACGAAAATGACGATGAGTGGTAAATCCTAACATGAATACAGTCTACTACCTATAATACGACTGTGGGGGTGTTTGTTTCCAGGGACTTTTTTGTGTAGGTACTAGAAAAAGTCCCTCTTAGAAACTTTTTTACCAAACGGAAGGGACTTTTTAGGGACTAAACTAGTCATTTGGTACTAAATGAAGAAGACTCTCAAGGAGAGTCTTTTTGATACTTTTTGGGACTTTTCCAACAATGCCCCCCATGCACCCATTGGCCCGCCATTCCATGGTGTTGTTTGATTGTTATTTTTCTATATATTAGGGGCAACATAGTCATTTAATAACCTCTAGAAAGGGACTAGTGACTTTTTAGTCTCTGGAAACAAATAGGGAGGGACTTTTTAGGGACTAGGGACTTTTTAGTTGAGACTAGAAAAAGTCCTAAGACTAGAGAACCAAACACCACCTGTGTAACTTAATATTTGAAGACAACATAATGAAAGACAAACCCAACAATCCTCGCAAGTAGGGTTTGCATTTATTTTTGTTGGGGCCCACACATCTAAATAATTGTAATTATGATTGAAAAATGATAACTAACTCCACACATACTTAACTGAATCCAGTTGGAAATTGCTGAGATGTACCACCTTTGTGCAATTAGTCGACATGCCCAAAATAAATAACAATGGTATAATGCCCCTTGAATAACAAACTATTAAAATAAAATTCCTTCAATATCAAAATACATGCTGATACAAATATTTGTGATACAACTTTGACATATTTATTTATTAACTGTAGTAAAAAAGAAGATCATGAGAAATCTAATGATGATAATTTTGATGCCTGGAAGCCCGAGTACTTCGAATATATGGTTTTAATAGAAATATAGCTATAATAGTGCACTTATAAACCCCAAAAATAATTAAAATAATGCATTTAAATAACATTTCTTAAATATGGAATAATGTATTTTAAGGCCAGGCTAGGCCAGGCTTGGGTTGTTAGGATCGGCCTTTTAAAAGCTCGGCCGAACAAATACCTAGGTCTATAACCACCTCACTGTTAAAATTAAATCATTTTCACTAATAACTAGTATTCAGATAAATATGTGGATTATGTGATACAAATTTGATATGTTTCAGGTTGTGTATCCAAATGTACATTCATAGGCTACATGTGATTGCAACTACAAATTAAGTATTTACAAGGAAATGAAGATTAGAGTTCAAGTTAGAATGGTCAATCTCTTACTACATAAGAACATATTACAAACCAGTTTAAAATGCTTCGCAGAGGTGGTTACTTGATCCATCTGTATGAAAAGGGAGATCGATTATATTTATTTTATCTAAGTTGGGTTCTTAAACGATTAGGAAATTTTACTATCCAAGTCAGTTCATTGGGAAAAAGATGGGTCACAATTACATAATTATATGCATTTTTTATCTATTTCGGGAATTGCCTATTTTATTTTTATTGTAAATAGTACCACACTTTAAACTTTTAGTAAGGTCACATATGGATTGTTGAATACTGAGAGCATCCATAGTGGATGAATATTGCTACCTCAAAGCTCTCTCTCTTCTCCTCGCAAAAAAAAACTCTCTCTCTGCTCTTAGAGGCAACCTTTATACACTGCACTAGTTGACTCTAACGCAAAAAATAGCTAGTGCCGCTTCCAACTTTAGAGTCTGCCTTCAACAACTAAACAAATCAAACTGGTCCCACTTGTCAGTGAGAGAAAGTCTAGGAGAGGTAGCTGATTGGATAATTGTGGTGCTAATTAGTTTTTTTTATTAATTTCTGCTAGGTCTCCCTTAGAGGCTGGTTAATTGGTGTCTCAATACACCGTGAGCTTTTCCATTTGGACAGAGACAAACCATGTGAGACCTATCTTAGAGGCAGGGTTGCCTCTATACACTCGTGATGCTATGAGAGATGAGAGCTAGCACCAATGTCGAGGTCATTTATAAAAGTTTTAGTTGTTTCTAAAGATATATTTAGTGTTATTGTGTTAGTTCAGCTAAACTTACATTATAAAAAAAAAAACCTTACTAAAAAGATTCTGTACAAATTTAATTCAATAGTAGAATGAAATATGCGCGTACCCTTAGATTTGTAGATGAACTAATCGCACATCCTTGTTGTGTTAAATGTGCAAAATGATAAAACGTATGCTACGAACCAAAGTTCTTTTTATGTGGGAAAACAATATTATTCGAACCTATTCACTAATCATTTTACATGTGCTGTGAGATTCAGCATGTTCATAACTAAAACCCACTTATAAGCAAGTAGCCAGCCCCTACAAATAATGACCGAGTTTACACCACCCATAAAATAACAGAATATTAATCATTGGCGTGCCAAGGCGCCACACTGTTGACAAACTGCAGCCATGGAGAACGTTCACCAATGAGCATGCATACATTGCTCCACGGAGAAGGAACCCCACAACGAAGAACTGCTTACAAACACAAGGCGTTTTTGCTACATTGCCTGTAAAACACCAATGCATGAGCCGTTGATAGTGCCACGTCTCTGCGAATGAAGCCCATACGTGTCACGGGTCACATGAGGAAACACGTCTCTCTCTCTCTCTCTCTCTCTCTCGCTCGCTCGCTCTCTCCCTCCTCCCCCCCCTATAATAGGTATCACCCAGGTCACTGCTCCCCTCGACGATCCTCCACTCTAGGAAGCAATCTAGCTAGCTATCAAGGCGTCTAGCCATGTCCAACCCGTACACCTTCCTCAGGCCTCACATAGATCGTCCTTTCTTCCCCTTCCAAAGAAGCCTAGTCTCTCCATCCTCTGCCCCAAAACAAGCACTCCCTCTCCTAAGCCTCCTCCCTTCGATCTATGATCACAGCAAGATGCTTGGTTGTGGGTATGCCGGTGATGATCATCATCATCAACTTAAGAAGGAAGATGAGGATGTGAACATCTCACTCCAAATTGGGCCGCCGAATCCGAACCCCGCGCCTAATCATTTAAGGAGTACTGTGAGTGATGGTGATTGCGATGACGCAACAGGAACAGCACAAGATCAGTGTGGTGCTGGCGATCACAGCAGGGCGAACGAGCAGGAGGAAGAGGAAGACGACGATGATGATGCCGCCGGTGATGGTCTTTGTTTGGAGTACTTTGCCGCTGGTAAGCTTACCAAGGGTAAGTATTGGATCCCTACCCCCGCTCAGATCCTCATTGGCCCCACTCACTTCACCTGCCCGGTGTGCTGCAAGACCTTCAGTAGATACAACAACCTGCAGGTAAATTAGCTAGACTTCATATATGCATCCATCTAAGTTTAGTTTACAAGCTAGTAGAAGATATTGATCCGATTGATCGATGTGCTACATGGCAGCTGATGTCCAAGATCACCATTTTTCCTGTAGTTGCATGCATGCATGATCACCATAACAAAGACGGATCTGTAGCTAGGGGAATCTTGATCGGTGTATACACTGTAGCAGAAGATGGGGGGACATCCGTGATGTGGTAGTAGCTTGTGAGACGAGGGCTATAGTGTAGAGACTGGGGCTTTTTGTGCGTTTCAGCTAGGCAGGCTGGTTAATTCGTACTTCCTTTTGTTGTTAGTTCCCACATTTGGGCCAGTACAGATGTAGGGCTTCCTCCCATCATTCTATCCTGGCTTTTGTCGTGCCTGGTTCGTATTTTTGTCACCTCGTGCATGTCCAGGCTCAGAGAGAGGGAGAGAGGTACCATGAAAATTCTCTCTCCTTTCTGCCTTGCACAGTTGCACTGTGGATGCATCCATATGTGTACACGGATTTATAGCTGCTTCCCCAGGAAAGGCACCATGTCTGTCTGCTGACAGCATTACCAATAGATCCATGCATCCACTGTTGTCTACTCGCAATTAATTTGACATATTTTGAGTGACATTGCTGAATATCATGATTATGCAGTTAACTTTGAGGATATGATGCATGCAGATGCACATGTGGGGACACGGGTCGCAGTACCGCCGCGGGCCGGACTCCCTCCGCGGCACGCAGCCGGCGGCGATGCTCCGGCTGCCGTGCTTCTGCTGCGCGCCGGGGTGCCGGAGCCACGTGGACCACCCGCGGGCGCGGCCGCTCAAGGACTTCCGGACGCTGCAGACGCACTACAAGCGCAGGCACTGTGCCAAGCCATTCCTCTGCCGCAAGTGCGGCAAGGCGCTCGCCGTGCGCGGCGACTGGCGCACGCACGAGAAGAACTGCGGCCGCCGGTGGCACTGCACCTGCGGCTCCGACTTCAAGCACAAGCGCTCGCTTAAGGATCACATTCGGGCCTTCGGGCAGGACCACGTCGAGCGGCCGCCCGTCGCCAAGATGTGACCGTCGAGCCATGGACGATAAATATGCATGCCAGTGATTATATGATTACTTGTGGAATATTAGGGGACCGATTAATTTGTGCATCCATGGTATTATCCTTCCCATAATAAGTATTACTATGTTACTAGCTGCTAGCTGAACTCAGTTTGATCATTACACTTATTTAACTATTTTGTTCTTATTTTTCAAGTGCCATGTGCGTATTTTAGTGTGTTAATCGTAGACTTGTAAGTTATGGCAACTTAATTAGTTGGGTAAGATTCTTATTTTTGTATGTCTTTCATGGTTAATTGTCACGATTCATTTCCTAGTTATTTTGAGCAAATACTCTCACATATATCACTCTCTGTTTTAATTATTTTCATAAGGTTAATTTGAGAGAACTCGCCCCTTATAACTCTCTCATTAAACTAAATCGTTGTATGTAAGCAGAATAATAAAATATTCATTCGTCTCAAAATAAGTTTCTCAACTTTAGTATAACTTTGCAGGGAGTACATTCTAAAGACCCTTCAAAATTAAGTTGTTGCCACTTAGATGTACGATAGCGTTTCATTTTTGTTAAATATATTTTGCAGTGTGTTATTAAATACACTAAAGCTCTAAATCATGTGTGTCTGACACTTAGTGTTATAGATGAAAAAATTACTAATATCCACAACATCAAATATGTATAGTATGAAAATATATTATATGATGCATCTAATGAAATTAATTTGGCGTTGTAGATATTGGTATAATTTTCTACGAACATTTACATTTGTGTCCCTAACTCGAACTCACTAGTTTCTATTTGCCCCTAGTTTTGAAGCATGCTCAAATTTACCCCTCTGTTGTTAGTTGCACTTATAGAAATGTCCTTCCATGCCGTTACCGTCCAGTCAAAGGGCTTTGACCGTCTACCGAGCGTTTACTCGGCATTTTTGCCCGTTGAAAAAAATAAAACAGAAATTGAAAAAGAAAGAGAGTGCAAGTGCTTACCTTTTGGCATAGGACGGCCCAGCCAGCGCAGCCCATTGGCTGGTTATCTTCTTCCTCTGCTGAGGCAAAGGGCATGTCGCCCCCGCGCACACCAGGGCGCTGCCATTCCCATGGCCAATGACGTCGAGCCGCCGCACAACCATGTCTCCGAGCCCCGTCGTAAGTAGAGCGTCACCATATCGAAGATTGCGACTTTGGGTGCTCTGCAAGTTCGGAACAGACACCATCTCCGCCGCCTCTGACTACCAGCCGCCGTCTTAGATTCTTTGTCATCCGAGATCCCCCGTCACTACCTTACCGTCACGGAGATCCATATGCTATCTCAAATGTTCCAGACATGCCACCCATGATTTCCTCTTAGTCTAGCCACCTCCCCACGACACCTCGCTCCGGCGGCCGCGGGCAAGGTCCATGCGCTCGCTATCGGCCGTAGCCAGCCCCTTCTGTCACTCAGGCATGCTCGCAGTGATCCTCTGTTGGGGAACGTAGTAATTTCAAAAAAAATTCCTACGCACACGCAAGATCATGGTGATGCATAGCAACGAGAGGGGATAGTGTTGTCTACATACCCTCGTAGACCGAAGCGGAAGCGTTGACGCAACATAGAGGAAGTAGTCGTACGTCTTCCCGGTCCAACCGATCCAAGCACCGTTACTCCGGCACCTCCGAGTTCTTGACACACGTACAGCTCGATGACGCACCCCGGGCTCCGATCCAGCAAAGCTTCGGGGAGGAGTTCCTTCAGCACGACGGCGTGGTGACGATCTTGATGTTCAACTGTCGCAGGGCTTCGCCTAAGCACCGCTACAATATGACCGAGGTGTAATATCGTGGAGGGGGGCACCGCACACGGCTAAGGAACGATCACGAAGATCAACTTGTGTGTCCATGGGGTGCCCCCCGTCCCCGTATATAAAGGAGCAAGGGAGGAGGGGGCGGCCGGCCTAGAAGGGGCGCGCCAAGGGGAGTCCTACTCCCACCGGGAGTAGGATTCCACCTTTCCTAGTCCAACTAGGAGAAGGGGGGAAAGGAGGGGAGTGGAGAAGGAAGGGAGAGGGGGCCGCGCCCCCAAACCCCTTGTCCAATTCGGACTGGGCTTGGGAGGGGCGCGCGCCACCTCCTGGCTCCTTCCCACTAAGGCCCAATAAGGCCCAATACTCTTCCCCGTATTCCCGTAACTCCCCGGTACCTCCGAAAATACCTGAACCACTCAGAACCTTTCCGATGTCCGAATATAGTCGTCCAATATATCGATCTTTACGTCTCGACCATTTAGAGACTCCTCGTCATGTCCCCGATCTCATCCGGGACTCCGAACTCCTTCGGTACATCAAAACTCATAAACTCATAATATAACTGTCATCGAAACCTTAAGCGTGCGGACCCTACGGTTCGAGAACAATGTAGACATGACCGAGACACGTCTCCGGTCAATAACCAATAGCGGGACCTGGATGCCCATATTGGCTCCTACATATTCTATGAAGATCTTTATCGGTCAGACCGCATAACAACATACGTTGTTCCCTTTGTCATCGGTATGTTACTTGCCCGAGATTCGATCCTCGGTATCCAATACCTAGTTCAATCTCGTTACCGGCAAGTCTCTTTACTCGTTCCGTAATACATCATCTTGCAACTATCTCATTGGTTGCAATGCTTGCAAGGCTTTATGTGATGTGCATTACCGAGAAGGCCCTGAGATACCTCTCCGACAATCGGAGTGACAAATCCTAATCTCGAAATACGCCAACCCAACATGTACCTTTGGAGACACCTGTAGAGCTCCTTTATAATCACCCAGTTACGTTGTGACGTTTGGTAGCACACAAAGTGTTCCTCCGGCAAACGGGAGTTGCATAATCTCATAGTCAAAGGAACATGTATAAGTCATGAAGAAAGCAATGGCAACATACTAAACGATCGGGTGCTAAGCTAATGAAATGGGTCATGTCAATCAGATCATTCAACTAATGATGTGACCCCGTTAATCAAATAACAACTCTTTGTCCATGGTTAGGAAACATAACCATCTTTGATTAACGAGCTAGTCAAGTAGAGGCACTAGTGACACTCTGTTTTTTTATGTATTCACACATGTATTATGTTTCCGTATAATACAATTCTAGCATGAATAATAAACATTTATCATGATATATAAGGAAATAAATTATAACTTTATTATTGCCTCTAGGGCATATTTCCTTCAGTCTCCCACTTGCACTAGCGTCAATAATCTAGATCACATCACCATGTGATTAACATCGATAGTTCACATCATCATGTGATTAACACCCATAGTTCACATCGCTATGTGACCAACACCCAAAGGGTTTACTAGATTCAGTAATCTAGTTCACATCGCTATGTGATTAACACCCAAAGAGTACTAAGGTGTGATCATGTTTTGCTTGTGAGAGAATCTTAGTCAACGGGTCTGCCACATTCAGATCCGTAAGTATTTTGCAAATTTCTATGTCTACAATGCTCTGCACGGAGCTACTTTAGCTAATTGCTCCCAGTTTCAATATGTATCTAGATTGAGACTTATAGTCATCTAGATTAGTGTCAAAACTTGCATCGACGTAACCTTTTACGACGAACCTTTTTGTCACGTCCATAATCGAGAAACATATCCTTATTTCACTAAGGATAATTTTTGACCGCTGTCCAGTGATCTACTTCCTAGATCACTATTGTACTCCCTTGTTTAACACAGTGCAGGGTATACAATAGATCTGGTACACAACATGGCATACTTTATAGAATCTATGGCTGAGGCATAGGGAATGACTTTCATTCTCTTTCTATCTTCTGCCGTGGTCGGGCTTTGAGTCTTACTCAATTTCACACCTTGTAACATAGGCAAGAACTCTTTCTTTGACTGTTCCATTTTGAACTACTTCAAAATCTTGTCAAGGTATATACTCATTGAAAAACTTATCAAGTGTCTTGATCTATCTCTATAGATCTTGATACTCGATATGTAAGCAGCTTCACCAAGGTCTTTCTTCAAAAAACTCCTTTCAAATACTCCTTTATGCTTTGCAGAATAATTCTACATTATTTCCGATCAACAATATGTCATTTACATATACTTATCAGAAATGTTGTAGTGCTCCCACTCACTTTCTTGTAAATACAGGCTTCACCGCAAGTCTGTATAAAACTATATGCTTTGATCAACTTATCAAAGCGTATATTCCAACTCCGAGATGCTTGCACCAGTCCATAGATGGATCGCTAGAGCTTGCATATTTTGTTAACACCTTTAGGATCGACAAAACCTTCTAGTTGCATCGTATACAACTCTTCTTTAATAAATCCATTGAGGAATGCAGTTTTGTTTATCCATTTGCCAGATTTCATAAAATGCGGCAATTGCTAACATGATTCGGACAGACTTAAGCATAGATACGAGTGAGAAACTCTCATCGTAGTCAACACCTTGAACTTGTCGAAAACCTTTTGCGACAATTCTAGCTTTGTAGATAGTAACACTACTGTCAGCGTCTGTCTTCCTCTTGAAGATCCATTTATTTTCTATGGCTTGCCGATCATCGGGCAAATCCATCAAAGTCCATACTTTGTTCTCATACATGGATCATATCTCAGATTTCATGGCCTCAAACCATTTCGCGGAATCTGGGCTCATCATCGCTTCCTCATAGTTCGTAGGTTCGTCATGGTCAAGTAACATGACCTCCAGAATAGGATTACCGTACCACTCTGGTGCGGATCTCACTATGGTTGACCTACGAGGTTTGGTAGTAACTTGATCCGAAGTTACATGATCATCATCATTATCTTCCTCACTAATTGGTGTAGTAGTCACAGGAACAGATTTCTGTGATGAACTACTTTCCAATAAGGGAGCAGGTACAGTTACCTTATCAAGTTCTACTTTCCTCCCACTCACTTCTTTCGAGAGAAACTCCTTCTCTAGAAAGGATCCATTCTTAGCAACGAATGTCTTGCCTTCGGATCTGTGATAGAAGGTGTACCCAACAGTCTCCTTTGGGTATCTTATGAAGAAATATTCCTCCGATTTGGGTTTTGAGCTTATCAGGATGAAACTTTTTCATATAAGCATCACAACCCCAAACTTTATGAAACGACAACTTTGGTTTCTTGCCAAACCATAGTTCATATTGTGTCGTCCCAACGGATTTAGATGGTGCCCTTTTTAACGTGAATGCAGCTGTCTCTAATGCATAACCCCAAAACGATAGTGGTAAATCGGTAAGAAACATCATAGATTGCACTATATCCAATAAAGTACGGTTATGACATTCGGACACACCATTATGCTGTGGTGTTCCAGGTGGCATGAGTTTGTGAAACTATTCCACATTGTTTTAATTGAAGGCCAAACTCGTAACTCAAATATTTTACCTCTGCGATCAAATTGTAGAAACTTTTATTTTTGTTACGATGATTCTCCACTTCACTCTGAAATTCTTTGAACTTTTCAAATGTTTCAGACTTCTATTTCATTAAGTAGATATACCCATATCTGCTTAGATCATCTGTGAAAGTCAGAAAATAATGATACCCGCTGCAAGCCTTAATATTCATCGGACCACATACATCAGTATGTATGATTTCCAACAAATCTGTTGCTTGCTTCATCGTTCCGGAGAATGGTGTTTTAGTCATCTTGCCCAAGAGACATGGTTCGCAAGCATCAAGTGATTCATAATCAAGTGATTCCAAAATCCCATCAGCATGGAATTTCATCATGCGCTTTACACCAATATGACTTAAACAGCAGTGCCACAAATAAGTTGCACTATCATTATTAACTTTGCATCTTTTGGCTTTCAATATTATGAATATGTGTATCACTTTGATCGAGATCCAACAAACCATTTTCATTGGTGTGTATGACCATAGAAGGTTTTATTCATGTAAACAGAACAACAATTTATTCTCTTACTTCAATGAATAACCGTATTGCAATAAACATGATCAAATCATATTCATGCTCAACGTAAACACCAAATAACACTTATTTAGGTTCAACACTAATCCCGAAAGTATAGGGAGTGTGCGATGATGATCATATCAATCTTGGAACCACTTCCAACACACATCGTCACTTCACCCTTAACTAGTCTCTGTTCATTCTGCAACTCCCGTTTCGAGTTACTAATCATAGCAACTGAACTAGTACCAAATACTGGGGGGTTGTTATGAACACTAGTAAAGTACACATCAATAACATGTACATCAAATATATCTTTGTTTACTTTGCCATCCTTTCTTATCCACCAAATACTTGGGGTAGTTCCGCTTCCAGTGACCAGTTCCTTTGCAGTAGAAACACTCAGTCTCAGGCTTAGGTCCAGACTTGGGCTACTTCACTTGAGCAGCAACTTGCTTGCCGTTCTTCTTGAAGTTCCCCTTCTTCCCTTTGCCCTTTTCTTGAAACTAGTGGTCTTGTTAACCATCAACACTTGATGTTTTTCTTGATTTCTACCTTCGTCGATTTCAGCATCACGAAGAGCTTGGGAATTGTTTTCGCTATCCTTTGCATATTATAGTTCATCACGAAGTTCTACTAACTTGGTGATGGTGACTAGAGAATTCTGTCAATCACTATCTTATCTGGAAGATTAACTCCCACTTGATTCAAGCAATTGTAGTACCCAGACAATCTGAGCACATGCTCACTAGTTGAGCGATTCTCCTCCATCTTTTAGCCATAGAACTTGTTGGAGTCTTCATATCTCTTAACTCGGGTATTTGCTTGAAATATTAACTTCAACTCCTAGAACATCTCATATGCTCCATGACGTTCAAAACGTCTTTGAAGTCCCGATTCTAAGCCGTTAAGCATGGTGCACTAAACTATCAAGTAGTCATCATATTGAGCTAGCCGAACGTTCATAACGTCTGCATCTGCTCCTGTAATAGGTCTGTCACCTAGCGGTGCATCAAGGACATAATTCTTCTGTGCAGCAATGAGGATAAACCTCAGATCACGGATCCAATCCGCATCATTGCTATTAACATCTTTCAACACAATTTTCTCTAGGATCATATCAAAATAAACATATGAAAGCAACAATGCGAGCTATTGATCTACAACATAGATATGCTAATACTACCAGGACTAAGTTCATGATAAATTAAAGTTCAATTAATCATATTACTTAAGAACTCCCACTTAGATAGACATCTCTCTAATCCTCTAAGTGATCACGTGATCCAAATCAACTAAACCATGTCCGATCATCACGTGAGATGGAGTAGTTTCAATGGTGAACATCACTATGTTGATCATATCTACTATATGATTCACGCTCGACCTTTCGGTCTCCGTGTTCCGAGGCCATATCTGTTATATGCTAGGCTCGTCAAGTTAAACCTGAGTATTCCGCGTGTGCAACTGTTTTGCACCCGTTGTATTTGAACGTAGAGCCTATCACACCCGATCATCACGTGGTGTCTCAGCACGAAGAACTTTCGCAACGGTGCATACTCAGGGAGGACACTATTACTATGATAATTTAGTGAGAGATCATCTTATAATGCTACCGTCAATCAAAGCAAGATAAGATGCATAAAAAGATAAACATCACATGCAATCAATATAAGTGATATGATATGGCCATCATCATCTTGTGCTTGTGATCTCCATCTCCGCAGCACCATCATGATCACCATCGTCATCGGCGCGACACCTTGATATCCATCGTAGCATCGTTGTCGTCTCGCCAATCTTATGCTTCTACGACTATCGCTACCGCTTAGTGATAAAGTAAAGCATTACAGGGCGATTGCATTGCATACAATAAAGCGACAACCATACGGCTCCTGCCGGTTGCCGATAACTCGGTTACAAAACATGATCATCTCATACAATAAAATTTAGCATCATGTCTTGACCATATCACATCACAACATGCCCTGCAAAAACAAGTTAGACGTCCTCTACTTTGTTTGTTGCAAATTTTACGTGGCTGCTACGGGCTTAAGCAAGAACCAATCTCACCTACGCATCAAAACCACAACGATAGTTTGTCAAATAGACTCCGTTTTAACCTTCTCAAGGACCGGGCGTAGCCATACTTGGTTCAACTAAAGTTGGAGAAACTGACACCCGCCAGCCACCTGTGTGCAAAGCACGGCGGTAGAACCAGTCTCGCGTAAGCGTACGCGTAATGTCGGTCCGGGCCGCTTAATCCAACAATACCGCCGAACCAAAGTATGACATGCTGGTAGGCAGTATGACTTATATCGCCCACAACTCACTTGTGTTCTACTCGTGCATATAACATCAAACCATAAAACCTAGGCTCTGATGCAACTGTTGGGGAACATAGTAATTTCAAAAAAAAAATCTACGCACAAGCAAGATCATGGTGATGCATAGCAACGAGAGGGGAGAGTGTTGTCTACGTACCCTCGTAGACCGAAGCGGAAGCGTTGACGCAATGTAGAGGAAGTAGTCGTACGTCTTCCCGGTCCAGCCGATCCAAGCACCGTTACTCCGGCACCTCCGAGTTCTTGACACATGTACAGCTCGATGATGCACCCCGGGCTCCGATCCAACAAAGCTTCGGGGAGGAGTTCCGTCAGCACGACGGCGTGATGACGATCTTGATGTTCAACTGTCGCAGGGCTTCGCCTAAGCACCGCTACAATATGACCGAGGTGTAATATCGTGGAGGGGGGCACCGCACACGGCTAAGGAACGATCACGAAGATCAACTTGTGTGTCCATGGGGTGCCCCCGTCCCCGTATATAAAGGAGCAAGGCAGGAGGGGGCGGCCGGCCTAGAAGGGGCGCGCCAAGGGGAGTCCTACTCCCACCGGGAGTAGGATTCCACCTTTCCTAGTCCAACTAGGAGAAGGGGGGAAAGGAGGGGAGTGGAGAAGGAAGGGAGAGGGGGCCGCGCCCCCAAACCCCTTGTCCAATTCGGACTGGGCTTGGGAGGGGCGCGCGCCACCTCCTGGCTCCTTCCCACTAAGGCCCAATAAGGCCCAATACTCTTCCCCGTATTCCCGTAACTCCCCGGTACCTCCGAAAATACCCGAACCACTCAGAACCTTTCCGATGTCCGAATATAGTCGTCCAATATATCGATCTTTACGTCTCGACCATTTCGAGACTCCTCGTCATGTCTCCGATCTCATCCGGGACTCCGAACTCCTTTGGTACATCAAAACTCATAAACTCATAATATAACTGTCATCGAAACCTTAAGCGTACGGACCCTACGGTTCAAGAACAATGTAGACATGACCGAGACACGTCTCCGGTCAATAACCAATAGCGGGACCTGGATGCCCATATTGGCTCCTACATATTCTATGAAGATCTTTATCGGTCAGACCGCATAACAACATACGTTGTTCCCTTTGTCATCGGTATGTTACTTGCCCGAGATTCGATCGTCGGTATCCAATACCTAGTTCAATCTCGTTACCGGCAAGTCTCTTTACTCGTTCCATAATACATCATCTTGCAACTATCTCATTGGTTGCAATGCTTGCAAGGCTTTATGTGATGTGCATTACCGAGAAGGCCCTGAGATACCTCTCCGACAATCGGAGTGACAAATCCTAATCTCGAAATACGCCAACCCAACATGTACCTTTGGAGACACCTGTAGAGCTCCTTTATAATCACCCAGTTACGTTGTGACGTTTGGTAGCACACAAAGTGTTCCTCCGACAAACGGGAGTTGCATAATCTCATAGTCAAAGGAACATGTATAAGTCATGAAGAAAGCAATAGAAACATACTAAACGATCGGGTGCTAAGCTAATGAAATGGGTCATGTCAATCAGATCATTCAACTAATGATGTGACCCCGTTCATCAAATAACAACTCTTTGTCCATGGTTAGGAAACATAACCATCTTTGATTAACGAGCTAGTCAAGTAGAGGCATACTAGTGACACTCTGTTTCTTTATGTATTCACACATGTATTATGTTTCCGGATAATACAATTCTAGCATGAATAATAAACATTTATCATGATATATAAGGAAATAAATAATAACTTTATTATTGCCTCTAGGGCATATTTCCTTCATCCTCTTATACCGATGGACTTCTATCACATCTTCCCTGTGCCTTATGGCCACCTGCGACCAAGCTTCGGCCGGCGCCGCAGCTGGCCTCGGCCATGGCCGCCACTCCGGCCGTCCTTGGTCGCCCAACCACCACAGTCGACGCGGAGAGAGCCTGGGAGCGCATACGATGAATCAGTGGTCACTTTGGTGGCCGGAACAGGGTTCCCATGCCTTGTGTCATGTGACGGTGTCCTGGACCAGGGGGTACTAACCTAGTCGGCCCATGGTCCTCGGGCTAGGCTAGAGGACCTCATTTATCTCAAGATGGACTCCTGAAGTCGCACGATGGAGGCGTGATCAAGACCACATCTACCAAAGACTTGATGTACACTCCAAGACTTCTCCTACCGCCTCCAAGCCTAGATACCACCCTTGTAACCCTAGGAGCCCTACCTGGCGTATATATAAGACAAATGGTTTAGCCCGTAGGAGGGACATCAACCAATCTCATTCACCTAGCCCTAGAATTAGGACACATCTTACGATCTCGAGGTAGATCAACTCTGTATTCGGTACATCTCCATCAATATAAACAAGAGCATGACGCAGGGTTTTACCTCCATCAAGAGGGCCCGAACCTGGGTAAATATTGTCTCCTTGTTCCTGTTACCATCTGTCCGAGATCCACATCTCGGGAACCCCTACCCCAAGGTCTGCTGGTTTTCACACCGACACCGTGGTGTATGGTCGGCGAAGGCTTACCATCGGTCGTTTAACTAGGAACAGTGGGCTCCCTATGACATGTGGGGCCCATTAATTAGTTTAACCCTAATCCTAATGTGTTAACACTAGGGTTATTAGTGAGACTAATCCAGGGACCCACATGTAAGTGAGATATAGGGTTTTTTCTTTTTATTTTTCTTTAGTGGATCCTACCACTGGTACAACGAGCTGCTATACAAACGGGTTTTAACCCTTTTCCGCGACGGCATTATAAACGTCGCCTTGCTAGTGTGTGCGATAGGGTGGTCCTTCCAACACGACCCAGAAATCATCGGGGATAGGGAATAGCAATGCATACGTTGTGCATAACTAAGTTTATGCGATGCCGGCATCTATCCCAAACATGAGTCTTCAAACAACTATTTGTGATATGTCGAATATCCCAAACGCTCCATCCTTGCTACTCATTTATGCTCGCATTACCATCGCAGACAGTATTCTGTGGTGCTACTTTTGCGATGCGCGCCCTGTCACGACCAGTTTTCCGGGCATTAATTTCCAGAAAATGGCCGTTGTGCTCACCAGCCCTAGGATTACTGTTAGCTGATGAGACACCAACTTGATACAGAAATTCCAAGCAAGAGTACAAAATATACAGTACAAGACCATTGTGGCCTATCAGTACAACAAATGGTTTCTAGTGGTTGAGGGCGGAAGCGGTTTGTGGATCACCACGGCTATGGGACTCCATTTCCCACGGGAACAGCTGACCAGGATAACTCCTATCTTCGCGAGGCTGCTATCACCGTTGCTTAGGTTACGAGGCTGTCGTCGCAACGCTCCTCTCCAAGCAATCAATCTGGCTAAGACAATAGCCAGGGACAAGCCAGTGAGTACTTTGAATGTACTCGCAAACATTAAGAACACAGGTATATCATATCCACAGATAAACATGTTTCAAAATATTATGTGATTACTCTGAACATTATGGAATAAGGTTCATGATGTATGCGAGTAAATATATAAGGAATGCATGGGCAATCAAACAAGTAAATGAAATAATAAAATGTGCCACAGTCGGGCGTCTGGGCGACACCACCTAAAGGTCTTTAAGAGAAATGCCTCAGTCGGGCGTCTGAGCGACACCACATAAAGGGCTTTAAAAGAATGCCACAGTCGGGCGTCTTAGCGACACCACATAAAGGGCTTTAAAAGAAATGCCACAGTCGGGCGTCTTGGTGACACCACATAAAGGGCTTTAAATGAAATGCCACAGTCGGGCGTCTGAGCGACACCACATAAAGGGCTTTAAAAGAAATGCCACAGTCGGGCGTCTGAGCGACACCACATACAGGGCTTTAAAAGAAATGTCACAGTCGGGCGTCTGAGCGACACCACATATAGGGCTTTAAAAGAAATAATCATAGTGAATATCTCAGAGGTAGAACCATCCCGGGGATAATCGACAATAATAATAATAATAACACGGGTTAGCCAATAATGATAATAATTCATGAATATCACAAGTCACAGGTAGTAATTCCAGTTCCTGTTAGACAATTTCACCTCCGAAGACCGACACCAAGACCAACACTTGACCCATCCCAGACTGTAATCCTTAACCATGGACCCGGCTATTCGAATAGGTTTAATCTCTGCAGAGGGTGTACTCTTTACCCACGAGTAACGGATTCCTTTAGTCCATCGGGACTAATTCCGTCTACGGCCTTTTAGTTGAAAACACGCCTAACTTGCACACACCATCTTAACTCATCGGTGTCTGGAATCACCCACGACACTTGTTAAGCAAACCTCTAAGTGGGGAGGCTACAACCTCGCGTAGCATGGGATCAAATTTATATCGCGCGCTCTAAGGGGTGGCCTCCCCTCTCGGTCCCAACCGGAAAACACCCATGCCCCCTGACCAGGTAGCATGCCTACCGGCTACAACCGATATCTTCCAGCATGGCCTCTCTGTACGGTGTGTGCTGGAAAGGGGTTGACGACTTACTGAACCGTACCCTACCTGCGGCAGGGACGAGTGGTAGTACGAGGCAAGTACGGGGGTTACTGGAACAAGGCTCGATCTGCGGTCGACTCAGGAGGTTTATAAGTTCCTGCATGACATGTATATCAAATATATTTCAACTGAAGAAATCGCCACTCAGTGTACCTTATCATGCCATACCGGACATAACCGTCCCGACGGGGACCGGCGACAAGCTCACGCCTACCCAAGGCCGAGGCTTTCCCGGATTCCTTTCCGGCATGCATGCAAGGCACATGAGGATGATTACCATCACAATCATTTTCATTTCCAACATCAAGGAAAATAACTAATATGCTTCCATGCAAATGATCATGTTACATGAAATAACAAGTCACCTGAAATAAGGTGGTGTTGTAAACGTGTCAAATAACACACCAAAAACATTATGCCAGGGTTCAGAATGCTTGCCTTTAAGTTGTGGAGGGGTGAGCTGCTCTCCAAAACTTTTGAAAGTTTCTTCTCTCTCTCCAAAATCCTATTTTAAAAATATATTTGAATTAACACACATTTCAAAAACAGTACAAAAACGTTGTTTGGAAAATTTTGAAATAAATCTTAAAATAAACTAGACCAAATTTGAAGAAGGTCTGAAAAAGAATCTACTCATTTGGAGTTGTATTTAAAAAGTTATAGGCAGTCAAAGTTCTGGTCAAATCTGTGTTTAAAAAAAAACAGAAAAGAAAACGTTTCAGGGGGAAAATACGCTTTCGGGGCGAAGGAAACGTACTGGGGGTTATACGCCTTCACTTAAACACATGGACCGGTGCGGGGTCACTGACAGTGGGCCCGCCTGGCCCACTGGTCAGGTTTGACCAGTCGCCCGCGTCGTCTCCCTCCTTTGCCCGAGAGGAGCGGGGCTCCGCGATCGTCGCCGGCGAACGGTGGCTCCGTTGGGAAAGCTGAGACCACCAGCGGATTCAGGGGGCCGAAGGTGGTCACTCCGGTGGTCATTTTGTTCTCTGGGGTAGACGGAGCTGTCGACGGCGAGCTCCGCGGCGGACGATGGTCGTCGGAAAAAGTGAAAACTTGCCCGCGTCGAGTCTCGATCAAGATTGAGTAGTGGAACGGGCTCACGGGAGGATGTGGGGGTTCCTGGTGGAGAGAGTGGAGAGGGGAAGACCCTGGTAGCGCCGGAATGGTCGGGGCAATGGTGGCGGATGGAGCTGCCGGAGAGGAAGAAGACGACTCCCTTCCTTCGATTGACGGCCAAAGGGGCAAGAGTGAAGTGGTGTGAGACTGCCTGCGCACGGGTTTGAGCTCGGGGCCTCTTTCATAGCACAATCGAGTCGGTTTGCGGCGGCCGTGGATAAGCTCTCTGGCGAACCGCCTCTCTGTAGCTAGGGCGACGTGGCGGCGACGAGGGCTAGCAGACACGCTTGCGGATGAGTTCGCACTGCTCCAGGGGCCAGGTGGCGAGCCGGGGTGGCTCGGGCGGCGCCGACATGAGCAGGGGCTGTCGGGTGGCCGTGGAGTGCCACCAAAGGGACTTTGGTGGCGGCGCTGTTGGCTGCCAGGGCGGCTTGGCGCGTTGCTGCGAGGAGGGTAGCGCGTGGCGTGGCGCTGCAGAGCGGGCCAAAACCAGGGGGCCAGCGTGTCGGCTCGGGCGCGGCATCGTGCAATACGCGCGCTCTAGGCGCGTCCAGTGCACGCACGGGAGATGTTCGACACAATGCCGCGGCATGCTACAGGTCACAGGTGAGGTTGGGGTTTAGCAGATCGAGGTTAGGAGCAACTGGGAGTCTAGTGGACATGCTAGTTTGATCAGAGGTGCAAGATCATAGTGCAATGACAAGAATCATGCCAAAACAGATCATGCCCATAAGGTGTTTGACAAAATGCCAAGGGCACTTAGGCAAGTCTTGGAGTGGTCAAAAACTCCAGATCAGTGTCTCCTTAGATGCAAGAGATAGTGGTGAGGTTAGTTTGGCAAAAGGAGAAACTTGTTAGTGCAAGTTTTGCAGAATTTCAATTCTGGACAGGAAATAAATGGCATCATTTCATGAACCAAAAATGATCCCAAGGGTGCATGCTCCTGGACTTAAGGGTTTAACATGGAGGACTACAAGTAGGAGAAAGAATCAAGGGCTAAAGAGCAAGCAAAAATATGGTTGCTGTACAAACCATCAAGTTGGTCCAGAATGAAAATGAGGTTGATTCTCTCAAAATTTGCAAATAACATCACTGGGTTTTCACATAAAGTTGAATCATATGCTGCTACTATCATCCCAAAATTTTGGTGGAGGCTAGAAAGGAATATTAAAATGGGTTGTAGTGCAAAAATGCCCACTGGACCAGAGAAGAAATTTAGGTGTAGAGCTCAATTTATTTCAAGAATAAAAGATATTTTTGCATAAAAGTGATTTAATAACATTACATGACATCTCCAAATTTTGGTGGTATTTATGAGATAACTTATCACATGGTTGTAGTTCAAAATATGGTCATATAGACAAGGGAAAATATTTTTCAAGAAAATAAAGACCAAGCAATTTAATTATGTGATAGGTCCTGCTAAAAGAAAAGTTTTTCTTGAGAGGTTTAAACAAGTTCAATCACATGTTTGAAAAGTTTCCACTTTGGGGGAAAACTCCATAATAACCAAGTTTAAAAATCAAAAGGAAGCTCAGAAAATAAAAGTTTTAATTCCTGGCAAAATTTTAATTAATAAAACATGGTCAAAAAAAAATTTGGGTGTCACAACACTACCCCCCTTAAGAAAAATCTCGTCCTCGAGATTGGCTAAGGGTTGCTTTGAAAAACAAATCTCTCGGGGATCTTTCGCGAGGGGAGAACGGTTACCAATAAAGGGGCATAAGTCACAACAAAACCATTCATATTAGTAGAAACCAAATAACTTGCAAGCTCAGGTTACCACGCATAAGTCACAATACATAATTAAATGTTGCAACAATGAACACAGCAACGATGCTTAAAATGGAAACGGTAACTGGACGGGGTCCTGCGAGAACGTTTCTGGTACTGAGACACATTCCTCCTCTATCGGGGAAAGGGGATTGACCAGTCGATGAATGCGTCTCTCTTGGCCGGGCCTCAGTGATCTGCCGATGGCGATCTGAGGATTTAAATCCGCAAGACTCTGGAGATAACCCATCACACGTCGGGTGAAGCGTTCTTGAGCGATGACATACTGGACCAGGTTGGCTAGGACTGGGTCTTTCTCAATTCGTCCACCAGGAAAAGATGTTACTCCTCCGGGCGCTGCACGGCTCGGGAAGTAATAGTACCCTCGTTCGCTGGCATAGGGCACTGCGAATCGAAGGCGAGCAAGCGCTTCGTATGCAGCAACTTCTATGGCCATATGTGGGGTTGGCATAGATTTCCCCACGAAGGAGACCTCTGTTGGGTCTTGGTTTGAGTTTACGGGAGGGATGTGTACTGCTGCCCAATATCTCGAGGTGGAAGGGGTGATTCTTGATTTGAACAGCTCGTACTGGGGTGGCTGGGTAGCGCCCATGGTACTGCAAGTAAAATCCCACAATATCTTGACAAAACTACCCGGGGTTGCATCTGGGGTTCTCAGATGAATGCTGGGGCTCGGCATGACAAGAAATGGTTGTGAGGGTGGTGCACAAGGTGAGGGGTGCTTTGGCAAGGTCACGCGGTGGCCTTTTATAGCGCTGGAGCTGGGTCATTTTTACCATGGTGAATGGTAAGGAAACCTCCAGCTCCGCTCCAAGGGTCGGAGTCAAGCTACAGATACACATATTTCACCGAGGTGACATGTTACTGTGGGGGTTATCGGGGTCTTTGGCAACTGTGCCTGGGTAGAAATGCTGGCATACCCATGCAAGGCTGCAGGGGCTCAACGACAGGCGACGTTTATTTACAAGGTCATACGGTTACAAGTGAGAATACTCCGGGACTCGATATTACTCGGGTGACTTAGTCTACCTCGTTTACATCCAAGCGGGCGTGCCTGGTGGATGTTGAGGCTTCTCCGCGGGTCTCACCGTCGGAACGAACTGGAGTGGGTTGAGGAGCTGCAGGCTCGGGGTGGCGATCTCGGGGATTGCTGGCCACAACTCCGTTGGAGTGTGTTCCCAATATGTGACGTAGCACTCCTCGGGTTATCGCAACACCTTGGCCGATGGCTGGGGTAGCTCTCAGGGACTGGATCGGCTGTCCAAACAGCACGACTGGGTTGTCGGCGTTGGGCTCGTCCTCTTCTCTCGCCGGGGCTCGACGAACCAGCTCTCCACGAGTTGCGATAAGATCAATAGTGACCTGATCGCACAGTTCCTCTAGTGCATTTACATAGCACACTAGGTGCAACAATGCAGGATCTGTTTCGTGATCTCCGTTGGCAACTTGGGGTGGTCTTCCGTACCCTTCATGTCTGGGGTAGTAGTGGAACGAGCGACAGTCAACTCTGGGCGACAAGTGCCGGAGATGAACTATAGCTTCTCGAGCAGCTAGTTGGATGGCTTGGGGCTCAAAGGAAGTCGTTCTTCCTGTGAACCTGTAGGGGCGTTCGGGTGCTAGACCCCTACCGAAATGTGCACAGTGGCCCAAAATTGACGGCTCTCACCGCGCATGGACCCTTGGTACACAACATATTCTGGGGGCTCTTCTAACGCATAGGAACGACGGGTGAGGTTTGCGAGTATGGTCACAAAGCCTCCAAGGTCGGTTGCTGTGGTCTCATTGTGCACGACTGGACCAGGCATTGTGGCTCGGTTTAGGATAGCGGCTGTGCTGTGCTGGGTTGGGGCTAGCGTGCCCTTTTTATAGGAAAAATGGGACGGAGTCTTCCTTCGCACGCTTGTGTGAAAGGACTATTTAGGATTCAGTCACTGGTGCATGATTGACGGCTAGGTTGGGCACCGACTGCCAAAAGGTGTCGGGTCACTGTGGGGCTATCTTGCAGGAGAAGCTTGGCTGGGGTTTTGGTTATGGCTTGGTGGGTTGGTTTACCTAAGATTTTTGATGTGGCTAGGATAGGATTAGCCAATGGTCAGCCTGGCTCTGATACCAAGTCTCTCACGACCGGTTTTCCGGGCATTAATTTCCAGAAAATGGCCGTTGTGCTCACCAGCCCTAGGATTACTGTTAGCTGATGAGACACCAACTTGATACAGAAATTCCAAGCAAGAGTACAAAATATGCAGTACAAGACCATTGTGGCCTATGAGTACAACAAATGGGTTCTAGTGGTTGAGGGCGGAAGCGGTTTGTGGATCACCACGGCTATGGGACTCCATTTCCCACGGGAACAGCTGACCAGGATAACTCCTATCTTCGCGAGGCTGCTATCACCGTTGCTTAGGTTACGAGGCTGTCGTCGCAACGCTCCTCTCCAAGCAATCAATCTGGCCAAGACAATAGCCAGGGACAAGCCAGTGAGTACTTTTAATGTACTCACAAACATTAAGAACACAGGTATATCGTATCCACAGATAAACATGTTTCAAAATATTATGTGATTACTCTGAACATTATGGAATAAGGTTCATGATGTATGCGAGTAAATATATAAGGAATGCACGGGCAATCAAACAAGTAGATGAAATAATAAAATGTGCCACAGTCGGGCGTCTGGGCGACACCACCTAAAGGGCTTTAAGAGAAATGCCTCAGTCGGGCGTCTGAGCGACACCACATAAAGGGCTTTAAAAGAAATGCCACAGTCGGGCGTCTTGGCGACACCACATAAAGGGCTTTAAAAGAAATGCCACAGTCGAGCGTCTTAGCGACACCACATAAAGGGCTTTAAAAGAAATGCCACAGTCGGGCGTCTGAGCGACACCACATACAGGGCTTTAAAAGAAATGCCACAGTCGGGCGTCTGAGCGACACCACATATAGGGCTTTAAAAGAAATAATCATAGTGAACATCTCAGAGGTAGAACCATCCCGGGGATAATCGACAATAATAATAATAATAACACGGGTTAGCCAATAATGATAATAATTCATGAATATCACAAGTCACAGGTAGTAATTCCAGTTCCTGTTAGACAATTTCACCTCCGAAGACCGACACCAAGACCAACACTTGACCCATCCCAGACTGTAATCCTTAACCATGGACCCGGCTATTCGAATAGGTTTAATCTCTGCAGAGGGTGTACTCTTTACCCACGAGTAACGGATTCCTTTAGTCCATCGGGACTAATTCCGTCTACGGCCTTTTAGTTGAAAACACGCCTAACTTGCACACACCAGCTTAACTCATCGGTGTCTGGAATCACACACGACACTTGTTAAGCAAAACTCTAAGTGGGGAGGCTACAACCTCGCGTAGCATGGGATCAAATTTATATTGCGCGCTCTAAGGGGTGGCCTCCCCTCTCGGTCCCAACCGGAAAACACCCATGCCCCCTGACCAGGTAGCATGCCTACCGGCTACAACCGATATCTTCCACCATGGCCTCTCTGTACGGTGTGTGCTGGAAAGGGGTTGACGGCTTACTGAACCGTACCCTACCTGCGGCAGGGACGAGTGGTAGTACGAGGCAAGTACGGGGGTTACTGGAACAAGGCTCGATCTGCGGTCGACTCAGGAGGTTTATAAGTTCCTGCATGACATGTATATCAAATATATTTCAACTGAAGAAATCGCCACTCAATGTACCTTATCATGCCATACCGGACATAACCGTCCCGACGGGGACCGGCGACAAGTTCACGCCTACCCAAGGCCGAGGCTTTCCCGGATTCCTTTCCGGCATGCATGCAAGGCACATGAGGATGATTACCATCACAATCATTTTCATTTCCAACAGCAAGGAAAATCACTAATATGCTTCCATGCAAATGATCATGTTACATGAAATAACAAGTCACCTGAAATAAGGTGGTGTTATAAACGTGTCAAATAACACACCAAAAACATTATGCCAGGGTTCAGAATGCTTGCCTTTAAGTTGTGGAGGGGTGAGGTGCTCTCCAAAACTTTTGAAAGTTTCTTCTCTCTCTCCAAAATCCTATTTTAAAAATATATTTGAATTAACACACATTTCAAAAACAGTACAAAAAAGTTGTTTGGAAAATTTTGAAATAAATCTTAAAATAAACTAGACCAAATTTGAAGAAGGTAGGAAAAAGAATCAACTCATTTGGAGTTGTATTTAAAAAGTTATAGGCAGTCAAAGTTCTGGTCAAATCTGTGTTTAAAAAAATAGAAAAGAAAACGTTTCAGGGGGAAAACACGCTTTCGGAGCGAAGGAAACGTACTGGGGGTTATACGCCTTCACTTAAACACGTGGACTGGTGCGGGGGTCACTGACAGTGGGCCCGCCTGGCCCACTGGTCAGGTTTGACCAGTCGCCCGCGTCGTCTCCCTCCTCTGCCCGAGAGGAGCGGGGCTCCGGCGATCGTCGCCGGCGAACGGTCGCTACGTTGGGAAAGCTGAGACCACCAGCGGATTCAGGGGGCCGAGGTGGTCACTCCGGTGGTCGTTTTGTTCTTTGGGGTAGACGGAGCTGTCGACGGCGAGCTCCGCGGCGGATGGTGGTCGTCGTAAAAAGTGAAAACTTGCCCGCGGCGAGTCTCGATCAAGATTGAGTAGTGGAACGGGCTCACGGGAGGATGTGGGGGTTCCTGGTGGAGAGAGTGGAGAGGGGGAATCCCTGGTAGCGCCGGAATGGTCGGGGCAATGGTGGCGGATGGAGCTGCCGGAGAGGAAGAAGACGACTCCCTTCCTTCGATTGACGGCCAAAGGGGCAAGAGTGAAGTGGTGTGAGACTGCCTGCGCACGGGTTTGAGCTCGGGGCCTCTTTTATAACACAATCGAGTCGGTTTGCGGCGGCCGTGGATAAGCTCTCCGGCGAAGCGCCTCTCTGTAGCTAGGGCGACGTGGCGGCGATGAGGGCTAGCAGACACGCTTGCGGATGAGTTCGCACTGCTCTAGGCGGCGACGAGGGCTAGCACACATGAGCAGGGGCTGTCGGGCGGCCGTGGCGTGCCGCCAAACGGACTCTGGTGGCGGCGCTGTTGGCTGCCAGGGCGGCTTGGCGCGTTGCTGCGAGGAGGGTAGCGCGTGGCGTGGCGCTGTAGAGCGGGCCAAAACTAGGGGGCCAGCGTGCCGGCTCGGGCGCGGCATCGTGCAATACGCGCGCTCTGGGCGCGTCCAGTGCACGCACGGGAGATGTTCGACACAATGCCGCGGCATGCTACAGGTCACAGGTGAGGTTGGGGTTTAGCAGATCGAGGTTAGGAGCAACTGGGAGTCTAGTGGACATGCTAGTTTGATCAGAGGTGCAAGATCATAGTGCAATGACAAGAATCATGCCAAAACAGATCATGCCCATAAGGTGTTTGACAAAATGCCAAGGGCACTTAGGCAAGTCTTGGAGTGGTCAAAAACTCCAGATCAGTGTCTCCTTAGATGCAAGAGATAGTGGTGAGGTTAGTTTGGCAAAAGAAGAAACTTGTTAGTGCAAGTTTTGCAGAATTTCAATTCTGGACAGGAAATAAATGGCATCATTTCATGAACCAAAAATGATCCCAAGGGTGCATGCTCCTGGACTTAAGGGTTTAACATGGAGGACTACAAGTAGGAGAAAGAATCAAGGGCTAAAGAGCAAGCAAAAATATGGTTGCTGTACAAACCATCAAGTTGGTCCAGAATGAAAATGAGGTTGATTCACTCAAAATTTGCAAATAACATCACTGGGTTTTCACATAAAGTTGAATCATATGCTGCTACTATCATCCCAAAATTTTGGTGGATGCTAGAAAGGAATATTTAAATGGGTTGTAGTGCAAAAATGCCCACTGGACCAGAGAAGAAATTTAGGTGTAGAGCTCAATTTATTTCAAGAATAAAAGATATTTTTGCATAAAAGTGATTTAATAACATCACATGACATCTCCAAATTTTGGTGGGATTTATGAGATAATTTATCACATGGTTGTAGTTCAAAATATGGTCATATAGACAAGGGAAAATATTTTTCAAGAAAATAAAGACCAAGCAATTTAATTATGTGATAGGTCCTGCTAAAAGAAAAGTTTTTCTTGAGAGGTTTAAACAAGTTCAATCACATGTTTGAAAAGTTTTCACTTTGGGGGAAAACTCCATAATAACCAAGTTTAAAAATCAAAAGGAAGCTCAGAAAATAAAAGTTTTAATTCCTGGCAAAATTTTAATTAATAAAACATGGTTAAAAAAATTTTGGGTGTCACACGCCCCATCAAAAATAGTTCATGAGTATAGAACATGTATGATAAGCAGACAATCACGAATTCACTTCTCCTGAACCGTATGCGATATATAATTAATAAGATCAGCTAATCATCGTACAAGTGTCGGATAGGATTACGAAACATCGGACTGGAGTACCAGTGATGTACAGGATAACTATCACACACGCTATTATGTGGTGCAACCTTTACGATTCGTACGACATCAGAAACAGTTCATGATTGTAAACCGTGCATGATAAGGCAACTATTTCGAACATTTAGTTTGCTGGCACCATTTGTGATATTGTCTTACATCATACAAGCTTTGCAAACGGCAACTACGTGCATGGTTACACATGTTTCCTCTCTATGAACTGTGTCGGATTAAGATATATATCACACACGTTGTGCTTTACATACCGTGTGCGCCGTTATAACCTGCAAAGCGTATTTTCACCCTAATTTAATTGTTGCAGTTTAAAATTGTACCAAATTTGAATTTGAAAGTATGATATAACTTTATTCATATCCATCAGGTTCAACAACCAATGCATTATTCGATTCACAAGTACATATGTTCAAGAATTACATCAAAAAATTACATAAGCACCAGATAAAGAATGATGAACCAGTGTTGTATACTTGTATTATTAAAGACAGTAAAGAAAGAGGGGGAATACATTCTTGTTGTTGAACAAGGTGAAGCGGAATGCCCATATTGTTCCCTCCTCCAGGCAGAACATACGCACGACTCTAGTCCAACCCCTTGTGATGGTCGACCGCCCATCCTTTACTGTATTCATGAGGAGATCTAGATAGTCACCGAGTTCTGTTAGAAATAGTTTAACCATTGCATACCCACCAATCATGTAGTTTGAAAGGTAATCTTGAGTAAACTGCTTTGGGAACCACTGCAAAGGAAAAAAGATTCAGACATTGTCATCTAAGACAACTCATTATGGACAGTAAAAAGAAGGTTGTGGAGTTTTTACTTGTCATCCTGCAGTTCACTGCTGTCATGGATAAGTGTAATGAAATAGTTTAATTGCTTTCTTTTGACCCATTTTACTAACAATCTTTATTAGTTTCCTCACTTGATGCTGGTTCATAAATATCTCATTGCCCCATACGCAAAAAGGGTCGAAGTGCAGATCTTTACCAATGACATATGTACCTAAAAGCAATAGGTTAATATTAGAAGCTAAATAGCACTTGCACCATGATGTAGTACAACACTCCCTCCGTCCCATTATATAAGATCTTACTACATCCAATATACTCACATATTGGATGAAATAACATCTTATGTTATGGGGCAGAGGGAGTTTATTACATTGTCGCAAATATCGGCCGATTAATTGCAATTAACTACAGTTGTGTTGTTGTTGTTGTTGTTGTTGTTGTTGTTGTTGTTGTTGTTGTTGTTGTTGTTGTTGTTGTTGTTGTTGTTGTTGTTGTTGTTGTTGTTGTTGTTGTTGTTGTTGTTGTTGTTGTTGTTGTTGTTGTTGTTGTTGTTGTTGTTGTTGTTGTTGTTGTTGTTGTTGTTGTTGTTGTTGTTGTTGTTGTTGTTGTTGTTGTTGTTGTTGTTGTTGTTGTTGTTGTTGTTGTTGTTGTTGTTGTTGTTGTTGTTGTTGTTGTTGTTGTTGTTGTTGTTGTTGTTGTTGTTGTTGTTGTTGTTGTTGTTGTTGTTGTTGTTGTTGTTGTTGTTGTTGTTGTTGTTGTTGTTGTTGTTGTTGTTGTTGTTGTTGTTGTTGTTGTTGTTGTTGTTGTTGTTGTTGTTGTTGTTGTTGTTGTTGTTGTTGTTGTTGTTGTTGTTGTTGTTGTTGTTGTTGTTGTTGTTGTTGTTGTTGTTGTTGTTGTTGTTGTTGTTGTTGTTGTTGTTGTTGTTGTTGTTGTTGTTGTTGTTGTTGTTGTTGTTGTTGTTGTTGTTGTTGTTGTTGTTGTTGTTGTTGTTGTTGTTGTTGTTGTTGTTGTTGTTGTTGTTGTTGTTGTTGTTGTTGTTGTTGTTGTTGTTGTTGTTGTTGTTGTTGTTGTTGTTGTTGTTGTTGTTGTTGTTGTTGTTGTTGTTGTTGTTGTTGTTGTTGTTGTTGTTGTTGTTGTTGTTGTTGTTGTTGTTGCTGCTGCTGCTCTTCTATGTATATCTAGACATCATCAGAACATTAAGGTAACACTCTTCATTGTTTCTATGTAGACTAGGATTGCATATTTAGACATTCAGTACAATGCATGTTGCTATGTAGCCTCAGATATATTAGATATGGCCCTAGTTAACCTTCCGATAAATGGGTTACAAATATATTTAGTTAAATGTCTAATTCGCCGATTAATGCCTTATCAGCCCCCTGCCTCTATGGTACCAACTACCGATATCCTGAACAATGAGTATATATAAGTCATGGGATGGAACTAATCTCGATGGATATAGTAGACGTTCCCAATATTGTCATGTGTAAGTACATCGAAAGGCATGTTAAGCACAACAAGCTAGACAACAACCAAATATATCCATGGTAGACAACATAATTGAAGGAAATATGCCCTAGAGGCAATAATAAAGTTATTATCTATTTCCTTATATCATGATAAATATTTATTATTCATGCTAGAATTGTATTAACCAGAAACATAATACTTGTGTGAATACATAGACAAACAAATTGTCACTAGTATGCCTCTACTTGACTAGCTCGTTAATCAAAGATGGTTATGTTTCCTAACCATAGACATGTGTTGTCATTTGATTAAACAGGATCATATCATTAGGAGAATGATGTGATTGACATGACCCATTCCATTAGCTTAGCACCCGATCGTTTAGTATGTTGCTATTGCTTTCTTCATGACTTATACATGTTCCTTTGACTATGAGATTATGCAACTCCTGTTTGCTGGAGGAACACTTTGTGTGCTACCAAACATCACAACGTAACTGGGTGATTATAAAGGAGCTCTACAGGTGTCTCCGAAGGTACATGTTGGGTTGGCGTATTTCGAGATTAGGATTTGTCACTCCGATTGTCGGAGAGGTATCTCTGGGCCCTCTCGGTAATGCACATCACTTAAGCCTTGCAAGCAATGCAACTAATGAGTTAGTTGCGAGATGATGTACTATGGAACGAGTAAAGAGACTTGCCGGTAACGAGATTGAACTAGGTATTGAGATACCGACGATCGAATCCCGGGCAAGTAACATACCGATGACAAAGGGAACAACGTATGTTGTTATGCGGACTGACCGATAAAGATCTTCATAGAATATGTAGGAGCCAATATGAGCATCCAGGTTCTGCTATTGGTTATTGACCGGAGACGTGTATCGGTCATGTCTACATTGTTCTCGAACCCGTAGGGTCTGCACGCTTAACGTTACGATGACAATTTCATTATGAGTTTATATGTTTTGATGTATCGAAGGTTGTTCGGAGTCCCGGATGTGATCACGGACATGACGAGGAGTCCCGAAATGGTCGAGACAAAAAGATTGATATAATGGATGACTATATTCGGACACAGGAATGGTTCCGGAGGTTATCGGATATAGAACGGAGTACCGGGGGGTTACCGGAACCCCCCGAGGGGTTAATGGGCCTCATGGGCCCAAAGTGGAGCAGAGCAGGGGCGGCCAGGGCAGGCCGCGCGCCCCCTCCCCCTCTAGTCCGAATTGGACAAGGAGGGGGGGCGGCGCCCCCTCTTTTCTTCCTCTCCTCTCTCCCTTCCTTCCCCCTCTCCTAGTTGGACAAGGAAAGGAAGGAGTCCTACTCCCGGTAGGAGTAGGACTCCTCCCTGGCACGCCTCCTCCTGGCCGGGCGCCCCCTCCCCCTTGCTCCTTTATATATGGGGGCAGGGGGTACCTCTAGACACAACAATTGATCCTTGAGATCTATTAGCCGTGTCCGGTGCCCCCCTCCACCATAATCGTCGATAATATTGTAGTGGTGCTTAGGCGAAGCCCTGCGACGGTAGAACATCAAGATCGTCACCACGCCGTCGTGCTGACAGAACTCATCCCCGACACTTTGCTGGATCGGAGTCCGGGGGTCGTCATCGAGCTGAACGTGTGCAAGACTCGGAGGTGCCATAGTTTCGGTGCTTGATCGATCGGGCCGTGAAGACGTACGACTACATCAACCGCGTTGTTATAGCACTTCCGCTTTCGGTCCACGAGGGTACGTGGACAACACTCTCCCCTCTCGTTGATATGCATCACCATGATCTCGCGTGTGCGTAGGAATTTTTTTTGAAATTACTACGTTCCCCAAAAGTGCCATCCGAGCCTAGGTTTTATGTGTTGATGTTATATGCACGAGTAGAACACAAATGAGTTGCGGGCGATATAAGTCATACTGCTTGCTAGCATGTCATACTTTGGTTCGGCGGTATTGTTGGATGAAGCGGCCTGAACCGACATTATGCGTACGCTTACGCGAGACTGGTTCTACCGACGTGCTTTGCACACAGGTGGCTGGCGGGTGTCAGTTTCTCCAACTTTAGTTGAACCGAGTATGGCTACGCCCGGTCCTTGCGAAGGTTAAAACAGCACCAACTTGACAAACTATCGTTGTGGTTTTGACGCGTAGGTAAGATTGGTTCTTGCTAAAGCCCGTAGCAGCCACGTAAAACTTGCAACAACAAAGTAGAGGACGTCTAACTTGTTTTTGCAGGGCATGTTGTGATGTGATATGGTCAAGACATGATGCTAAATTTTATTGTATGAGATGATCATGTTTTGTAACCGAGTTATCGGCAACTGGCAGCAGCCATATGGTTGTCGCTTTATTGTATGCAATGCAATCGCCCTGTAATGCTTTACTTTATCACTAAGCGGTAGCGATAGTCGTAGAAGCATAAGTTTGGCGAGACGACAACAATGCTACGATGGAGATCAAGGTGTCGTGCCGGTGATGATGGTGATCATAATGGTGCTTGGGAGATGGAGATCGCAAGCACAAGATGATGATGGCCATATCATATCACTTATATTGATTGCATGTGATGTTTATCTTTTATGCATCTTATCTTGCTTTGATTGACGGTAGCATTATAAGATGATCTCTCACTAAATTTCAAGATAAAAGTGTTCTCCATGAGTATGCACCGTTGCCAAAGTTCGTCATGCCCAGACACCACGTGATGATCGGGTGTGATAAGCTCTACGTCCATCTACAACTGGTGCAAGCCAGTTTTGCACACGCAGAATACTCAGGTTAAACTTGATGAGCCTAGCATATGCAGATATGGCCTCGGAAGATTGAGACCGAAAGGTCGAGCGTGAACCGTATAGTAGATATGATCAACATAGTGATGTTCACCATTGAAAGCTACTCCATTTCACTTGATGATTGGTTATGGTTTAGTTGATTTGGATCACGTGATCACTTAGAGGATTAGAGAGATGTCTTTCTAAGTGGGAGTTCTTAAGTAATATGATTAATTGAACTTAAATTTATCATGAACTTAGTACCTTATAGTATCTTGCTTGTTTATGTTTGATTGTAGATAGATGGCCCGTGCCGTTGTTCCGTTGAATTTTAATGCGTTCCTTGCGAAAGAAAAGTTGAAAGATGATGGTAGCAATTACACGGACTGTGTCCGTAACTTGAGGATTATCCTCATTGCTGCACAGAAGAATTACGTCCTAGAAGCACCGCTGGGTGCCAGGCCTGCTGCTGATGCAACTGATGATGTTAAGAACATCTGGCAGAGCAAAGCTGATGACTACTCGATAGTTCAACGTGCCATGCTTTACGGCTTAGAACCGGGTCTTCAACGACGTTTTGAACGTCATGGAGCATATGAGATGTTCCAGGAGTTGAAGTTAATATTTCAAGCAAATGCCCGGATTGAGAGATATGAAGTCTGCAATAAGTTCTATAGCTGCAAGATGGAGGAGAACAGTTCTGTCAGTGAGCATATACTCAAAATGTCTGGGTATAATAATCACTTGATTCAACTGGGAGTTAATCTTCCGGATGATTGCGTCATTGACAGAATTCTCCAATCATTGCCACCAAGCTACAAGAGCTTCATGATGAACTATAATATGCAAGGGATGGACAAAACAATTCCTGAGCTCTTCGCAATGCTAAAGGCTGCGGAGGTAGAAATCAAGAAGGAGCATCAAGTGTTGATGGTCAACAAGACCACTAGTTTCAATAAAAAGGGCAAAGGGAAGAAGAAGGGGAACTTCAAGAAGAACAACAAGCAAGTTGCTGCTCAGGAGAAGAAACCCAAATCTGGACCTAAGCCTGAAACTGAGTGCTTCTATTGCAAGCAGACTGGTCACTGGAAGCGGAACTGCCCCAAGTATTTGGCGGATAAGAAGGATGGCAAGGTGAACAAAGGTATATGTGATATACATGTTATTGATGTGTACCTTACTAGAGCTCGCAGTAGCACCTGGGTATTTGATACTGGTTCTGTTGCTAATATTTGCAACTCGAAACAGGGACTACGGATTAAGCGAACACTGGCGAAGGACGAGGTGACGATGCGCGTGGGAAATGGTTCCAAAGTCGATGTGATCGCGGTCGGCATGCTACCTCGACATCTACCATCGGGATTAGTATTAGACCTAAATAATTGTTATTTGGTGCCAGCGTTGAGCATGAACATTATATCTGGATCTTGTTTGATGCAAAACGGTTTTTCATTTGAATAAGAGAATAATGGTTGTTCTATTTATATGAGTAATATTTTTTATGGTCATGCACCCTTAAAGAGTGGTCTATTTTTAATGAATCTCGATAGTAGTGATACACATATTCATAATGTTGAAGCCAAAAGATGCAGAGTTGATAATGATAGTGCAACTTATTTGTGGCACTGTCGTTTAGGTCATATAGGTATAAAGCGCATGAAGAAACTCCATACTGATGGACTTTTGGAACCTCTTGATTATGAATCACTTGGTACTTGTGAACCGTGCCTCATGGGCAAGATGACTAAAACACCGTTTTCCGGTACTATGGAGAGAGCAACAGATTTGTTGGAAATCATACATACAGATGTATGTGGTCCGATGAATGTTGAAGCTCATGGCGGATATCGTTATTTTCTCACCTTCACAGATGATTTAAGTAGATATGGATGTATCTACTTAATGAAACATAAGTCTGAAACATTTGAAAAGTTCAAAGAATTTCAGAGTGAAGTTGAAAATCATCGTAACAAGAAAATAAAGTTTCTATGATCTGGTCGTGGAGGAGAATATTTGAGTTACGAGTTTGGTCTACATTTGAAACAATGTGGAATAGTTTCGGAACTCACGCCACCCGGAACACCACAGCGTAATGGTGTGTCCGAACGTCGTAATCATACTTTACTTGATGTCGTGCGATCTATGATGTCTCTTACAGATTTACCGCTATCGTTTTGGGGTTATGCTTTAGAGACGGCCGCATTCACATTAAATAGGGCACCATCGAAATCCGTTGAGACAACGCCTTATGAACTATGGTTTAGCAAGAAACCGAAGTTATTGTTTCTCAAAGTTTGGGGCTGCGATGCTTATGTGAAAAAAATTCAACCTGATAAGCTTGAACCCAAATCGAAGAAATGTGTCTTCATAGGATACCCAAAAAGGAGACTGTTGGGTACACCTTCTATCACAGATCCGAAGGCAAAACATTCGTTGCTAAGAATGGATCCTTTCTAGAGAAGGAGTTTCTCTCGAAAGAAGTGAGTGGGAGGAAAGTAGAACTTGATGAGGTAACTGTACCTACTCCCTTGTTGGAAAGTAGTACATCACAGAAACCAGTTTCTGTGACACCTACACCAATTAGCGAGGAAGCTAATGATGATGATCATGAAACTTCAGATCAGGTTACTATCGAACTTCGTAGATCAACCAGAGTAAGATCCGCACCAGAGTGGTACGGTAATCCTGTTCTAGAAGTCATGCTACTAGATCATGGTGAACCTACGAACTATGAAGGAGCGATGGTGAGCCCAGATTCCGCAAAATGGCTTGAAGCCATGAAATCTGAGATGGGATCCATGTATGAGAACAAATTGTGGACTTTGGTTGACTTGCCAAATGATCGTCAAGTGAAAGTGCAACTATCCCTGGGTGGTTTTGGTAGTTCCTAACAACATATAGCTCATTGAGCTAACATTATTTCAAGATGAATATTTCAGAAAAGCTCAATCGATGGCATGGCATGGATGTGGAAAGTGGATCCCTCAAAATCATAAGGACAAAGGATTGGCTCAAGCTTCAAGAACAAGACTCTACATTTTATATGTTAGTGATCCAAGATCACATTGAGTCCATAGGAAAAGCCAATACTATTAAGGAGGGATGAGGTGTTGCTTAATGAGCCTCTTGCTTCATGTGCTTAGTGATATGCTCCAAAATCCTCAACTACCTTTCCATATCCACATATGACCCAAACCTAAAGTCAAACTTAGCCCCACCGATTCTTTCTATCCGGAGCCACCGAGTTTCACATGTCATAGCCACTGCCACAAACCCTAGCAAATCGGTCTCACCGATAGGGATCTCGGTCTCACCGAGATGGGATTGCAATTTCTCTATTTCCCTTCGTAACGTTTCGGTCTAACCGAAGTGAGCGATCGGACCCACCGAGATTGCAATGTAAACTCTCTATTTCCCTTTTGTAACATTTCGGTCTCACTGAAAAGAGCGAATCGGTCCCACCGAGTTTACCTGACCAACTCTCTGGTTAGCTTATTACCAAAATCGGTCTCACCGAGTTTGTGTAATCGGTCACACCGAGATTATGTTATGCCCTAACCCTAACCATATCGGTCCTACCGAGTTGCATCTCAGTCCCACTGAAAATCCTAACGGTCACTAGGTTTTCTGAATCGGTCCGACCGAGTTTAATGATCGGTCCCACCGAGTTTATCAGATTGTGTGTAACGGTTAGATTTTGTGTGGAGGCTATATATACCCCTCCACCCATTCTTCATTCGTGGAGAAAGCCATTAGAACAGATCTTCACTTCCAATACACATTTTCTGAGAGAGAACCACCTACACTTGTGTTGAGCTCAGGATATTCCATTCCTACCATATGAATCTTGATCTCTAGCCTTCCCCAAGTTGCTTTACACTCAAATCTTCTTTCCACCAAATCCAAATCCTATGAGAGAGAGAGTTGAGTGTTGGGGAGACTATCATTTGAAGCACAAGAGCAAGGAGTTCATCATCAACACACCATTTGTTACTTCTTGGAGAGTGGTGTCTCCTAGATTGGCTAGGTGTCACTTGGGAGCCTCCGACAAGATTGTGGAGTTGAACCAAGGAGTTTGTAAGGGCAAGGAGATCGCCTACTTCATGAAGATCTACCGCTAGTGAGGCAAGTCCTTCGTGGACGACGACCATGATGGAATAGACAAGGTTGCTTCTTCGTGGACCCTTCGTGGGTGGAGCCCTCCGTGGACTTGCACAACCGTTACCCTCCGTGGGTTGAAGTCTCCATCAACGTGGATGTACGATAGCACCACCTATCGGAACCACACCAAAAACATCCATGTCTTCAATTGCGTTTGAATCCTCCAAACCCTTCCCCTTACATTCTTGCAAGTTGCATGCTTTACTTTACGCTGCTCATAAACTCTTTGGCATGCTTGCTTGAATCGTGAGAGATTGCTTGACTTATGTTAAAACTGCTAAAATCTGCCAAGAACTAAAATTGGGAAAAGGATAGATTTTTATTTGGTCAAGTAGACTAATCACCCCCCCTCTAGACATACTTCCGATCCTACAAGTGGTATCAGAGCTTTGGTCTCCATTTGCTTTGATTTCCATAGCTTTTGGTGGTTATAGCCTTGGATTCACAACCTAGGAGAGTATGGCGTCTAGCGAGGGAAATTATCACCGTAGAGGTCCTTACTTTGATGGTACTAATTTTGCTAGTTGGAAGCATAAAATGAAAATGCATATTCTTGGACATAACCCCGCCGTTTGGGCTATTGTGTGTGTTGGTTTGCAAGATGACTTCTTCAATGGGAAAGAACCAAACAGTGAAGCTACTGCGGAAGAGTTGAAGATGCTACAATACAACGCTCAAGCTTGTGATATTCTCTTCAACGGATTGTGCCCCGAAGAATACAACAAAATCAGTCGTCTTGAGAATGCAAAGGAAATTTGGGATACTTTGATTGATATGCACGAAGGTACCGACTCCGTTAAGGAATCCAAATTGGATGTGCTTCAAAGTCAACTTGACAAGTTCAAAATGAAGGATGGTGAAGGTGTCACTGAAATGTACTCTAGGCTTGCTCTTATCACAAATGAGATTGCCGGCTTAGGGAGTGAAGAGATGACCGATAGATTCATCATCAAGAAGATCCTAAGAGCCTTGGGTGGAAAATATGATACCGTGTGCACATTGATCCAAATGATGCCCAATTACAAAGATCTCAAGCTAACGGAAGTCATTGGAAGAATTGTTGCTCATGAGATGTCACTCAAGGATAAAGAGGAACTTCACGACAAATCAAGTGGTGCTTACAAAGCCTCATGTGAAGCCCCCAATTCATCAAGTGAGAAGCAAATCTTCAATGAAGAACTGAGCTTAATGGTGAAGAACTTCAACAAGTTCTACAAGAGTAGAAGCAAAGATAGAAGCTTCAAGTCAAGGTCCTACAATGACAAAAGATCTTCTAGTCGAGAGCGAAACTGCTACAATTGTGGAAGACCCGGACACTATTCCAATGAGTGTACGGCTCCCTAAAAGAAAAGAGAAGACTCTCCCAAAAGAACAAGCCGAAGAGAGGAATCACCATCTAGAGAAAGAAGGAGTAGAGATGATCGTTATGAACGAAGATACTCACGAAGAAGCAAGGATTCGGAAAGAAAGGAAAAGTCATCAAGGAGCTACACAAAAAGAAGACATCAAGCTCATGTTGGTGAATGGGTATACGGCTCCGACTCCGACAACCACTCCAAAAGAAGTTATCACTCCGATTCCGAATATACTCAAGATGAAGGTGTTGCCGGTCTAGCACTTGTGTCAACCAACTCCTACGACATATTTGACTCACCAAATGAAGGAGTTGGAACATGCTTCATGGCTAAAGGCCCAAAGGTACTACACCCCGAGTATGTTGATTTCAATAGTGATGAAGATGACTTGTTAGGTGATGATGATTTACTTGTTGACAACTCTAGTGATGAATACTATGATGAAACGCCAATTAATCATGCTAATCAAGATAAAACGAATGATAATGATAAGGAGAAGATTGAGGCTCTAACTAAAGAACTAAACACTCCTAAGTTAGCTCATGAAACTATCTTAGGAGATCATCAAGAACTTTTAAGAACACATGAGAAATTACGCTTTGAAAAGCTCAACCTTGAGCAAGAGCATGAGTTCTTAAAAGCTATCAATGATGATCTTCGTAAGAAAAGTTCTTCTTACATTGCCAAGCGTTTACTCTTATCCACTTACATGCCTCAAGTCAAGTCTAGTAACAAGAACAAATAGGATTCTTCCTCTAGTAGTAACAATGATCATGTTAAATCCAATATTGTTGCTTCTAGTAGTTCTCTTGATTCCACTAATGATTCTCTTAGCCAAGTTACACTTGAGCAATAAAATAGCCTATTGAAGGGAATTACAGAGAAAGGAGTGTACAAGAGCCTTGTCGGGAGTAAGCAATTCGAGGAAATTGTATGCAAGCAAGGAAGGCACCGGAAGAATCAAGGTGTTGGTTTTGAACGAAAGTTTAATGCCAATGGAGTTGAGTGGGAAGAAGATCAATACCCTAAGACAAAGTTTGTTCCTCAACAAGAGAAGTATGATCCTACTTCTTTCAAAGGGACACAAGCTCAAGATGATCTTCCACCACAAGACTACAAGCAAAAAGGCAAGGACAAGCTTCAAGAGGAAATTGATGCATTCAAAGAAGCTCCTAAGACCTTAGTCAAGTGGATTCCCAAGACTACTTCAAGTTCCACTTCATCAAGTACGACTACAACTCCAAGGATTCCCATCAAGATGGTGTGGATCCAAAAGAAGAAGAACTAGAGAGTTCTTGAGGGTGACTCCGCCAACATACTTCACTTTTATCATTTTGGCAAGAACAAGTGCAATCAACTTCCACATCTTGCACTAGTTCAAGGAGTCACAAACCCTCTTGTTGGTAAGTCAAGGGACAAGGTAACCTAAAAGCTTTCATAGACATCATCTTGCGTGTGCATCACTCTATGTCTATGGATATCCTTGTTTGTTCCTTGTGGGACTAACCCATGTAGGTATTGAAAGTGAAATTCACTCCAATGGATAGCTCCAATTGATCTACATCAACATTGAGGATCCACATCTTCAACATCTACATGAAGTCATCATCGACAAAACCCAAGGTTAGTTCATCCCTCTTAGGGGGGATATCACATCCAGGGGGAGCTTTACTCTAAAAATTGAGCTAAAGCAACTCTAATGATGTGAATACAACAATGCTTTATGTAAAAGTGGTAACCCCACTTGTGCTTAAACGATGAGTATGACCTATGATCAAATGTTCTCATTTGACTCCTAAGTCAATATACTCATATATAGATGACCTAGTCATTGCCAATTGCTTGATAGATGCTAGATTGGTTGTGCATGCTTTGCCACATATTTCAATTGCCATTTTATTGTGTGAGCATGTCGATTGCATATTTTACTCATTTGAGGACATCCACTTGTTGTTTTGATTGATTGGTTTTCTTTTCTTTTGCCAATTGGATGGACAAGAATGCCTAAGAACCTTCTCTAGTTATCTATGCTTTTCTCATCTCAAACTCTATTCATGCTACATCACAAAATTTGATCAAGTCAGATTCAAACCACTCTGTGTGAGGAGCACTCGGAGTCCCCGATTTGTCATAGACTTAAACTTCCAAAACTTCTTTGTGCTTTTCGGTCTGACCGATTCCTCCATTTCGGTCATACCGAGATCACTAAGTCGATCTAGGTTTTCACCTCAGTGCAACCGATTTGAACTTTTCGGTCACACCGAGTTGCTATAACTGTCAACAGTTATGCATCTCGGTGCCACCGAGTTGTTCCACTCGGTCACACTGACAGGGTCGGGCTATATATTCTCACGGGCAAAATTTTGGAAATTTCTCCGAAACTTCTTCGCCCGCGCATAGCTCACTCTGCCTCCTGGGTCTCCGGATCATCCTCCTCGTCGCCAGCTGCCTCCAGTCGCTGGTCTCCGCCGCCGTCAACGGAATTTCGTCTCCTCCGTTGCCGCCGTAGCGAGTCCGCCGCCGAACTAGGGTATGGAATCGATCACAGTGCTATTCCCCGTCCAATTCCTAGCACATTGTGTTCTTTATGAATCTTGCTACGATTGAAACACTCCTATCCAGTCAAAACAATCCTTAGAATAGTTGAGATTTGAAAATTTAGGTTTAGGTTTCCGCCGAAATCATCTCGGACCCACCGGGTTGTGGAACTCGGTTCCACCGATTCGGCCACGGCCATTGCACATGTGGTTCTCGGTCTGACTGATAATTACAAATCTGTGAGACCGAGTCCAGGACTTTGTGAAACCCTAGCAGTCTCGGTGCCACCGAACTATGACTCGGTCTGACCGAGTTCACTAGTTTTGGTTCCAACAGATGCTTCGGTATCACAAAGTTTGCAAATCGGTCGATCCGAAATGCTTTCTGTGAAAAACTAAAACTAACTTTTTGACTCATTCTTTTTCAAAAACCTCTGCATTTTGTGATGCTCATCCACTCTATCTCATCTATAAACTATTCACAGGGTCAGCAGTCTGAACTTCAACATGTCTGATCAGAGTGATAGCCAGAACAGATCTGAGGAGCAGTCTCATTTGAGTGAGGGCACTAGTCCCTCTAGCAGTTCTGATGAGGGTAGCAGGAGCACCCCAAGCAATCTGCCTAAAGCTGCCACTAGAGCAAGCAAGAAGAGAACCTCTGAATCAGAGGATGAGGACTATGTGGCAGAAGAGGAAGCCACATCCAAGAGAAAGGTGCTCAAGAAAGAGTCTGGCTCAGCTGCAGCCACAAAGCCAGGACTGAAAATCAAAAGGGCAGCAGGGAGACAACCAATGTCCAAAGCCAGAGCATCCTCTCAAAATCCCTCCAAGTCAACTGGGGAAGATGAGGCTACGAAGGAAAAGAAGGAAAGAAAAAGAGGCAGATGGTGCAAGAAGGTTGATCCAATGGCTGAGTTTGAAAAGCATTCCTCGGATGAGGAAGAGGAAGAAGAGGTTGCTGCACCAGCACCTAAGGCACAGAAACTCATGGGAGATGCCATAAGGTCAGGGGCTACTGCATCCAAGCCCAAGGAAGCACCCAAAGCTACATCTAAGCCCAAGAGTGCACCAAAGAGAAACACCAGAAACATATCTGCTGCTGAAAAGAACAAGGCCCCAGTGCCTGACATTGCTGAAGAAGAAGAAGGTCAAGTGCTCAGGAAGCTTAAGCCCAAGATCCCAGACCACAATGATGCTCATCCTGTGGCTGAGGACATGAAAACTAGAAGAGATTCAGGGCTGAGGAAGTGGAGAGAAGCAGATCCATATGCTTCAAGGAGAAGAACTGCTGTGGAATACAGGTTTCACACCAAGGAACAACAGGATTTCTATGAGACAGTGCTACTAGATAAGAAGCCCATAGTATGTGACATGAGATGGGTAGATTGGGAATACATCAAGGAAAATGAAGAGCACTATCCTGGAGTGTATGACAGCTTCAAGGGTTGTGGAGTTGCAGACTTTGTTGGGTAGAAGCTCACAAAGTGGAATGAAGAGCTAATCATGCAATTCTACTCCACAGCACACTTCTATCCAGATGGCAGGATCGTGTGGATGTCAGAAGGAACCAGATATCAGTCAACAGTTGCTGAGTGGGCACAGCTCATCAATGCCCCAGAAGAGCAGGAAGATGACCTGGACATATATGCCAGGAAGAAGATGGATCAAAATTCCATGTCCAACATGTACAAGGAGATCCCAAACAAGGCACTTGATACTTTTAAGTTTGGCTCAGTGCATTATCTTCTGTCAGGGCTACCCACTATTAATTGGATTCTGAGGTATACCCTATTGCCCAAGTCAGGTGATCACAAGATGATCCGAGGCCATGCAATAAACTTGCTTCACATTTTTGATGTGCCACAGAAGTTCAAGGTGATGAGCCTCATGGTAGAGACCTTTAAGAGGACATCAGCTGATCAGAAGAGGAGCTGTGGATATGCCCCACAAATTCAAGAGCTGATAAACTCAAAGATGGGCACAGGCACATATCTGCTAGATAAGGAACACCTGCCCATCCATCTAGACTTTGAAGACAATCAGGTTGTCATGAACAAGGATGAACCATCATCTGCACATGCTCAAGCAAAGAAGGAGAAGGCAAAGATGGAGAAAGCTGCCAGGATGCCAACTCAAGAGGTGGCATCTGAGTATTTCTTGAAGAACAAGCAGGAGCAGCTCAGTTACCTGATAACATCCACTCCGAGGATTGAGAAAGGACTGGCCACCCTGACTCGAAACCAAGAGAGCTTGGAAAGAATCATGGAACAAAAGTTCTATGACCTAGATGTGAAGGTGACAGAGGTCCAGTCTGCTATGGAACAAATACAAGAAGATATGCAGGAGAGGAAGGGCAAGACCACAACTGATGCATTTGCCAGGGTGCCCAAATCTCAGAGATCATCTGCAGAGCCACCACTTCTGCACCAGCTACAGCTTCAGTTCCACCAGCTCCAGCTCCAACCACTTCTACCGAAGCCTTCGTCCTTGGCGTTATCCGGACTCCACCACCTGAAGACCAAGCCTGAGAGTCGTTTAGTCCTATGCATTTTCTATGAACTTTTTGGTAACTTGTTGCCAAAGGGGGAGAAAAATGTATAGATCATAGGCTTCGAGAGAGAGAGTCTGCATTTGTTCTCTCTTGTCTTTTGGTTGAACTTGATTTGCTTTTGAGTGCTTGAGATACTATGTCATTTGTGAGACATTGATGATCATGTGTTTGATCATAAGCCACACTTAATGCTTGTTGGATATCAGTTTATCTTTATGTTGATCATTCACTTTGATTGGTGATGAGTGCATGCATTTAATTATTATCATTTTGAGCACTCCACCAAGATGTATGTGACATGGAAGAGTAACCCATCATCCTAACTCCTTGTGCATTTGCAGTCCAAAGCAAATCTTAAATATGCACAAATTTAGGGGGAGCTCTTACTTATCACATACTTCTCAAAGCGACGATATATTCTGTGACACCCCAAATTTTTTGACCTTGTTTTATTAATTAAAATTTTGCCAGGAATTAAAACTTTAATTTTTTTGAGCTCCCTTCTTATTTTTGAACCATTATTCCCTTGGTCATTATGAAGTTTTTCCCAAAAAGAGAACCTTTCAAATATGTTTTTGGGCTTGTTAAACCTCTCAAAAAATATTTTCTTTTATTAGAAGAACAAATTTACATAATTAATTTGCTTGCTCTTTATTTTTGAAAATGGTTTTTTACAAGTTAAATGGCCATATTTGAACTACAACCATTTGATAAATTCATCTAATATTCCAACCAAAATTTGGAGATGTCAGGTGATGTTTTTGAATCACTTTTATGCAAAAATAACTTTGATTCATAAAATATTTTTGAGCTCTACACCCTATTTCTTTCTCTGGTCCAGAGTGCCAATTTGCACTACAACCCATTTAAATCTTTGCTTCTAGCCTCCACCAAAATTATGGGATATTGGAAATAGCCTATAATTCAACTTTATGCAAAAACCCAATGATGTTATTTGAAAAATTTGAGTGTATCAACCTCATCTTCATTCTGACCCAACTTGCTGGTTTATACAGCAACCACCTTTTTGCTTGCTCTTTAACCCTTGATTCTTTCTCCCACTTGTAGTCCTCCTTGTTAAACCCTTAAGTCCAGGAGCATGCACCTATTGGATCACTTTTGGTTCATGTAACCAGGCCATTTCTTTTCTGACCAGATTTGGAGTTCTGCAAAACTTGCACTAGCAAGTTTGTGCTTTCCACCAACTAACCTCACCACCCTCTCTTGCATTCGAGGGGACACTGACCTGGAGAAATTGACCACTCCAAAAGCCTGCCTAGATGCCTCTGGCATTTTGTCGAACACCCTGAGTGCTTAGCCAGATTTGGCATGATTTCAAGTTTACATTGTGAACTTGACCTCCTGCCCAAACCACCTTGTCCATTAGGCTCCCAGCTACTCCTAACCTGGATCTGCTAACTCCCAGTCTCACCCGAGACCTCTAGCGCGCCCTGGCATTTCGTCGAGCAGGTCCTGCGCATGCACTGAGCGCGCCGAGAGCGCGCCAACTGCAGCCGCGCACCGAGCCGCCGCGTCACGCGCCCCTGGCTTGAACCGCATGGCAGAACCTCGCCTCGCACTCCCCTCCTCGCCGCGTCACGCCAAAAGGCCCCGACCGCTCCCTGGCGCCCTACAGCGCCGCCGACAGAGGCCATTTGGCTGCACGCCCGCGGCCGCGCCCGCCGCCCGGCCACGCCTGCGCTAGCCAACGCCGCCCAAGCTCCCAGCGCTTGCCACCTGCCTCGTGGAGCAGTGCGTGCTCATCCACAACTTCGTCCCCTAGCATTCGTCGCCGCCACGTTGCCCTGCAAGCACAGAGAGGCGGTTCGCCGCCGTTCTTATCTCCGGCCACCTCGGACCGACCACCACCGCCTATATAAGGAGCCCCGAGCTCATCTCCGCACAGGGACGACCCCAAGCCACCTTCCTAGAGCCCCATTGTCCGTCAATTGAAGAGGAAAAGGTCGTCTTCTTCCTCTCCGGCAACCTCGGCCGCCGCCATTGCCCCGGCCAGCACGGCGCCACCAGAGCCCTTCCCTCTCCACTCTCTCCACCAAGAGCTCTCCCTCCCTCTCGCGAGCATCACCCCACGCTCAATTTTGGCCGGAGACCACCGCAGCCCCAAATTCACTTTGTCCCCGGAGCCTCCTCCGCCGCGGAGCTCGTCGCCGACGACTCCCTCCGTCCCCATCACTCCCTCGACCACCGAGAGGACCGCCTAGGAGTGGCGGATCCATCCCTGCACTCGAATGCCCGCGAAGGACCGCCGTTCGCCGGCGGCGATCGCCGGACACCCCGCCTCTCCTCGGGCAGAGAAGAGGAGGGAGTGGGGACTGGTCAAACCTGACCAGTGGGCCCCTGGACCCACTGTCAGAGACCCAGCCCCGCCTCCACGCATTTGAGTGGAAGCGCAGAACCCCGAGTACGTCTCCCCTGTTCGAAGACGTATTCTTCCCGAAACGTTTTATTTTCTATTTTGTTTTATATAACAGATTTGACTAAACTTTGACTGACTATAACTTTTTAAATATAAGTCCAAATGGATTGATTCTTTTTCCTACCTCTCCCAAATAATGTCTAGTTTATTTTAAGATTTATTTGAGAATTTTCCAAACAACGTTTTTATACTGTTTTTGAAATATGTGTTGTTTGCATATTTTTTTGAAAATAGGATTTTGGAAGAGAAGAAAAACTTCCAAAAGTTTTGGAGAGCACCCCCACCTCTCCACACCTTTAAGGCAAGCATTCTGAACCCCGGAATAATATATTAGTGTGATGATTGACACGTTTATAAATACCACCTCGTTTCGGGGTAGTGTTATTTCATGTGATATGATCTTGTACATGGATGCATTATGTGGAATTTCCTTGCTGTTGGAAATGAGCATACCCGTGTGATGGCAATCATCTTCATGTGCCTTACATGCATGCCGGTAAGGAATCTGGGAAAGCCTCTGCCTTGGGTAGGTGTGAGCTTGTCGCCGGTCTCCGTCGGGACGGTTACATCCGGTTTGGCATGGTAAGGTATATTGAGTGGTGATTTGTTGGTTGAAGTATTTTTGTTGCGCTAACCATGCAGGGAACTCTTATAAGCCTCCTGCGTTGGCCATAGATCGAGTCTTGTTCCGGTAACCCCCATACTTGTTTCGTACTGCCACTAGTCCCTACCGTAGGAGGGTATGGTTCAGTAAGTTGTTAACCCTTGTCTCGGCACACACCGTACAGAGAGGCCATGGTGGAAGATACCGGCTGCATCCGGTAGGCATGCCACCTGGTCCGGGGGCATGGGTGTATCCGGTTGGGACCGAGAGGGGGATACCCCTTAGAGCGCGCGAATAGAAATTTGATCCCATGCTACGTCGAGGTTGTAGCCTCCCCACTTAGAGTTTGCTTGACAAGTGTCATGGGTGATTCCAGACACCGGTGAGTTGAGCTGGTGTGTGCAAGTCAGGTGTGTTTTCAATTAAAAGATCGTAGACGGAATTAGTCCCGATGGACTAAAGGAATCCGTTACTCGTGGGTAAAGAGTACACCCTCTCCAGAGATCAAACCTATTCGAATAGCCGTGTCCTTTGTTAAGGATTACAGTCTGGGACGGGTCAAGTGTTGGTCTTAGTGTCGGTCTTCGGAGGAGAAACCACTAAAACCCGAATATTGATTATGACTTGTGATATATGATGGTTATGATTATTACTATTATGGACTAACCGTTTGCATGATTTGAAATAAAGAATATCCCTGGGACGGTACTACCTCCTAGATATTCACCATGATTGTTTCATTTCTTTTAAAGCCCTTTCTGTGGTGTCGCTCAGACGCCCGACTGTGGCATTTCTTTTAAAGCCCTTTAGGTGGTGTCGCTCAGACGCCCGACTGTGGCATTTCTTTTAAAGCCCTTTATGTGGTGTCGCTCAAACGACCGACTATGGCATTTCTTTTAAAGCCCTTTATGTGGTGTCGCTCAGACGCCCGACTGTGGCATTTCTTTTAAAGCCCTTTCTGTGGTGTCGCTCAGACGCCCGACTGTGGCATTTCTTTTAAAGCCCTTTATGTGGTGTCGCTCAGACGCCCGACTGTGGCATTTTCTTTTTCACTATCCTTTCGAGACGTCGCTTCAGACATCCGATCGGCACACCTTATTTATAATTGGCCATTGCATAAATTTCCGGTTGCATATGAATAACCTGTTTGCATGCATCAAGATATTTATTTTTATGACTAACTAAGTGAGTATAAGGATATTGCAAAGCATGAGCATCAATGGTTATATTATACCTGTGTTCTTAATGTTTGCGAGTACATTCAAAGTACTCACTGGCTTGTCCCTGGCTATTGTCTTGGCCAGATTACTTGCTTGGAGAGGAGCGTTGCGACAACAGCCTCGGAACCTAAGCAACGGTGATAACAGCCTCGCGAAGATAGGAGTTAACCTGGTCAGCTGTTCCCGTGGGTAATGGAGTCCCATAGACCGTGGGGATCCACAAACCGCTTCCGCCCTCAACCGCTAGAAACCATTTGTTGTACCCATAGGCCACAATGGTCTTGTACTACATATTTTGTACCTTTGCTTGGAATTTCTGTAACAAGTTGGTGCCTCATCAGCTAACAGTAATCCTGGGGCTGATGAGCTCGACGGCCATTTTCTAGAATTTAATGTCTGGAAAACCGGTCGCAACAGACTTGGTACCAGAGCCAGGCTGACCATTGGCTAGTCCTATCTTAGCCAGGTCAATAAACCTAGGCAAACCAACCCACCAAGCCTTAACCAAACCCCAGCCGATGCTTCTCCTGCAAGATAGCCCCACAGTGACCCGACACCTTTTGGCAGTCGGTGCCCAACCTACCAGCATAGCCGTCAATCACGCGCCAGTGACCGGCCCCCAGATAGTCCTGTTCGCAAGCGTGCGGAGGAAGACTCCGTCCCCTTTTCCTATAAAAAGGGCACGCTAGCCTCAACCCAGCACAGCACGGCCGCTATCCCAAACCGAGCCGCAATGCCTGGTCCTATCGTGCACCATGACACCACAGCAACCAACCTTGGAGGTTTTGTGACTATACTCGCAAACCTCACCCGTCGTGCCTATGCATTAGAAGAGCCCCCAGAATATGTTGTGTACCAAGGGCCCGTAAGCGGTGAAAGCCGTCAATTCTGGGCCACTGTACACATCTACGGTAGGGGTCTCGCCCCCGAACGCCCCTACAGGTTCACCGGAAGAACAACTTCCTTTGAGCCACAAGCCATCCAACTAGCTGGTCGTGAAGCTATAGTTCATCTCCGGCACTTGTCGCCCAGAGTTGACTGTCGCTCGTTCCACTACTACCCCAGACGTGAAGGGTATGGTAGACCACCCCAAGTTGCCAACGGAGATCACGAAACAGATCCTGCGTTGTTGCACCTAGTGCGCTACGTAAGTGCACTAGAGGAACTGTGCGATCAGATCACCATTGATCTAATCGCAGCTCGTGGAGAGCTGATTCGTCGAGCCCCGACGAGAGTAGAGGACGAGCCCAACGCCGACAACCCAGTCGTGGTGTTTGGACAACCAAACGAGCCCCTGAGGTCCGCCCCAACCGTCGGCCAAGGTGTTGCAATAACCCCAGAAGTGCTTCGTCGCATTTTGGGAACACACTCCAACGGAGTGGAGACCAGCAATCCCCGAGATGGTCATCATCGCTACCCCGAGCCTGCAGCCCCTCAACCTATTCCGGTTAACTCCGACGGCGAGACCCGTGGAGAAGCCTCAACATCCACAAGGCACGCCCGCATGGATGTAAACGAGGTAGACTATGTAACCCGAGTTGTATCGAGTCTCAGTGTACCCTCGCTTTGTAACCGTGTGGCCTTGTGAATAAACGCTGCTAGTGGTAATGCCTCTACTTTAATAGTAACCTTGTCTAACACCCAATACCAGTGTGAGATTGCTACCCCTGGCGCAGTTACCACAAGCCTTCCCGACAACCCCCACAGTCACACGTCACCTTGGTGAAATATGTGTATCTGTGGCATTGACTTCGACCCGCGGAACAGAGCTGGAAGTTTCGTTACCATTCACCACGGTAGAAATGACCCAGCTCTGGTGCTATAAAGAGGCCGCCGCGTGACCTTTGCCAAACACTTCTCATCTTGTGCACCATACTCACAACCATTTCTTGCCATGCCGACACCCAGCATCTACCTGAGAACCCCAGATGCAACCCCGGGTAGTTTTGTCAAGATATTGTGGGATTTTACCTGTAGTACCATGGGCGCTACCCAGCCACCCCAGTACGAGCTGTTCAAATCGAGGATCACCCCTTCCACCTCAAGATATTGGGCAGCAGTGCACATCCCTCCCGTGAATGCAAACCAAGACCCAACAGAGGTCTCTTTCGTGGGGAAATCTATGCCAACCCCACAAATGGCCGTGGAAGCTGCGGCTTGCGAAGCACTTGCCCGCCTTCGATTCGCGGTGCCCTATGCCAGCGAACAAGGGTATTACTACTTCCCGAGCCGTGCAGAACCCGGAGGAGTAACATCGTTTCCCGGTATGCGAATCGAGAGAGACCCCGTCCTGGCCAACCTTGTCTAGTACGTCATCGCTCAAGAGAGTTTAATCCAACGCGTGATGGGTTATCTCCAGAGCCTTGCAGATTTAAATCCTCAGATCGCCATCGGCAGATCACTGAGGCCCGACAAGGAGAGACACATGCATCGACTGGTCAATCCACTATCCCCGATAGAAGAAGAATGTGTCTCAGTGCCAGAAACATTCTCTCGAGACCCCGTCGAGCTACCCTTTGCGCTATAAGACGTCGCTGCTACTTTTTAGTTTGTTGCAACATTTAATTATCCGATGTAACTTGTGTGTGGTAACCGAATGTGCGCTTTGTGTAAATCTTTATTAATGAGTGATCCTGTTGCATTGTTGTTTTCCCCGTAATTAATCCTGGAATAAGTTTTCTTTTCGCTAAACCGCTACTTCTGCATCTTCTCACGACATGGACTATTTTATTACACACAGCACAACGACCACAGAGTCTCGACCATCACCAATCAAGCACATACACTGTTCACAAAAACTTTGCAACAGTGTTACATCTGGCTAACCACCCTCTAACAACAGTTAGCACCCGGCACACCCCACCTAATCCTCGTGATCGTCACCACCGCGGAGAGCCAACACCCGAGCAGCAGCATCACCACGCTCGTCGAGGATCATCGCGCACAGGAGCACGGAGAGCCCCAGCAGTGTCGCCAGCCCTCCGCATACCAGGATCGCGAACCAGTCCGACATCGCCTCCGTCATTAGAGCCTCACCCGAGCTTCGGTAAGCAGAAATGGAGGAAGAAGGAGGAAGAGAAGCGAGGCCAGGTGTGAGGAAGAGAGAGAGACACCTCGGCCGTTTTATAACTCAAGCTCGGTGTTCGGTGGGCAAAGCCCACCAACGCCGCTCGTCGCCCGATCGCCGGTGCTCGGAGTCGAATCCGCGAGCAGTGCCGACAGCTCGCTGGCCCGCGAGGTGAGTGCACACTGCCCCGGCAGCTAGCACGCCGCGCACTACTGCGGTACGGCCCAGATGCCCTACGCACTAGACGTCACCGGTGGAGAAATCGTGGGAAAACGCGCGGGAGAGAGGTAGAGGAGAGGAACAGAGGAAGAAGAAGAGGCCGACAGTGGGCCCTGGGTCCACCTGTCAGCCAGTGAGAGCGCTGTGCTCTCGAGTACGACCAGCGCATAATTAAATTTAGAATGTTTTTCTAAATTTATATCCAGTATAGAAATCTCGCGTTTTTGTCTCGAACCGTAGATTTTTTCCACACAGCGCCGGTTTTCTCACTGTAGTTTTTCACCACTTATTGCCCTCTCACTGTAGCCACTTTTTTATTGCATATTTCATTTTCTTGAAAACGGCTTTAAACAAATCTCGAGGACGAGATTTTTCTTAAGGGGGGTAGAATTGTGACACCCCAACATTTTTGACCTTGTTTTATTAATTAAAATTTTGCCAGGAATTAAAACTTTAATTTTTTTGAGCTCCCTTCTTATTTTTGAACCATTATTCCCTTGGTCATTATGAAGTTTTTCCCAAAAAGAGAACCTTTCAAATATGTTTTTGGGCTTGTTAAACCTCTCAAGAAAAACTTTTCTTTTATTAGAAGAACAAATTTACATAATTAATTTGCTTGCTCTTTATTTTTGAAAATGGTTTTTTACAAGTTAAATGGCCATATTTGAACTACAACCATTTGATAAATTCATCTAATATTCTAACCAAAATTTGGAGATGTCAGGTGATGTTTTTGAATCACTTTTATGCAAAAATAACTTTGATTCATAAAATATTTTTGATCTCTACACCCTATTTCTTTCTCTGGTCCAGAGTGCCAATTTGCACTACAACCCATTTAAATCTTTGCTTCTAGCCTCCACCAAAATTATGGGATATTGGAAATAGCCTATAATTCAACTTTATGCAAAAACCCAATGATGTTATTTGAAAAATTTGAGTGTATCAACCTCATCTTCATTCTGACCCAACTTGCTGGTTTATACAGCAACCACCTTTTTGCTTGCTCTTTAACCCTTGATTCTTTCTCCCACTTGTAGTCCTCCTTGTTAAACCCTTAAGTCCAGGAGCATGCACCTATTGGATCACTTTTGGTTCATGTAACCAGGCCATTTCTTTTCTGACCAGATTTGGAGTTCTGCAAAACTTGCACTAGCAAGTTTGTGCTTTCCACCAACTAACCTCACCACCCTCTCTTGCATCCGAGGGGACACTGACCTGGAGAAATTGACCACTCCAAAAGCCTGCCTGGATGCCTCTGGCATTTTGTCGAACACCCTGAGTGCTTAGCCAGATTTGGCATGATTTCAAGTTTACATTGTGAACTTGACCTCCTGCCCAAACCACCTTGTCCATTAGGCTCCCAGCTACTCCTAACCTGGATCTGCTAACTCCCAGTCTCACCCGAGACCTATAGCGCGCCCTGGCATTTCGTCGAGCAGGTCCTGCGCGTGCACTGAGCACGCCTAGAGCGCGCCAACTGCAGCCGCGCACCGAGCCGCCGCGTCGCGCGCCCCTGGCTTGAACCGCACGGCAGAACCTCGCCTCGCACTCCCCTCCTCGCCGCGTCACGCCAAAAGGCCCCGACCGCTCCCTGGTGCCCTACAGCGCCGCCGTCAGAGGCCATTTGGCGGCACGCCCGCGGCCGCGCCCGCCGCCCGACCACGCCTGCGCTAGCCAGCGCCGCCCAAGCTCCCAGCGGTTGCCACCTGCCTCCTGGAGCAGTGCGTGCTCATCCACAACTTCGTCCCCTAGCATTCGTCGCCGCCACGTTGCCCTGCAAGCACAGAGAGGCGGTTCGCCGCCGTTCTTATCTCCGGCCACCTCGGACCGACCACCACCACCTATATAAGGAGCCCCGAGCTCATCTCCGCACAGGGACGACCCCAAGCCACCTTCCTAGAGCCCCATTGGCCGTCAATTGAAGAGGAAAAGGTCGTCTTCTTCCTCTCCGGCAACCTCGGCCGCCGCCATTGCCCCGGCCAGCACGGCGCCACCAGAGCCCTTCCCTCTCACCTCTCTCCACCAAGAGCTCTCCCTCCCTCTCGCGAGCACCACCCCACGCTCAATTTTGGCCGGAGACCACCGCAGCCCCAAATTCACTTTGTCCCCGGAGCCTCCTCCGCCGCGGAGCTCGTCGCCGACGACTCCCTCCGTCCCCATCACTCCCTCGACCACCGAGAGGACCACCTAGGAGTGGCGGATCCATCCCTGCACTCGAATGCCCGCGAAGGACCGTCGTTCGCCGGCGGCGATCGCCGGACACCCCGCCTCTGCTCGGGCAGAGAAGAGGAGGGAGTGGGGACTGGTCAAACCTGACCAGTGGACCCCTGGACCCACTGTCAGAGACCCAGCCCCGCCTCCACGCGTTTGAGTGGAAGCGCAGAACCCCGAGTACGTCTCCCCTGTTCGAAGGCGTATTCTTCCCGAAACGTTTTATTTTCTATTTTGTTTTATATAACGGAGTTGACTAAACTTTGACTGACTATAACTTTTTAAATATAAGTCCAAATGGATTGATTCTTTTTCCTACCTCTCCCAAATAATGTCTAGTTTATTTTAAGATTTATTTGAGAATTTTCCAAACAACGTTTTTATACTGTTTTTGAAATATGTGTTGTTTGCATATTTTTTTGAAAATAGGATTTTGGAAGAGAAGAAAAACTTCCAAAAGTTTTGGAGAGCACCCCCACCTCTCCACACCTTTAAGGCAAGCATTCTGAACCCCGGAATAATATGTTAGTATGATGATTGACACGTTTATAAATACCACCTCGTTTCGGGGTAGTGTTATTTCATGTGATATGATCTTGTACATGGATGCATTATGTGGAATTTACTTGCTGTTGGAAATGAGCATACCCGTGTGATGGCAATCATCTTCATGTGCCTTACATGCATGCTGGTAAGGAATCTGGGAAAGCCTCTGCCTTGGGTAGGTGTGAGCTTGTCGCGGGTCTTCGTCGGGACGGTTACATCCGGTATGGCATGGTAAGGTATATTGAGTGGTGATTTGTTGGTTGAAGTATTTTTGTTGCGCTAACCATGCAGGGAACTCTTATAAGCCTCTTGAGTTGGCCATAGATCGAGTCTTGTTCCGGTAACCCCCATACTTGTTTCGTACTGCCACTAGTCCCTACCGTAGGAGGGTATGGTTCAGTAAGTTGTTAACCCTTGTCTCAGCACACACCGTACAGAGAGGCCATGGTGGAAGATACCGGCTGCATCCGGTAGGCATGCCACCTGGTCCGGGGGCATGGGTGTATCCGGTTGGGACCGAGAGGGGGATACCCCTTAGAGCGCGCGAATAGAAATTTGATCCCATGCTACATCGAGGTTGTAGCCTCCCCACTTAGAGTTTGCTTGACAGGTGTCATGGGTGATTCCAGACACCGGTGAGTTGAGCTGGTGTGTGCAAGTCAGGTGTGTTTTCAATTAAAAGACCGTAGACGAAATTAGTCCCGATGGACTAAAGGAATCCGTTACTTGTGGGTAAAGAGTACACCCTCTGCAGAGATCAAACCTATTCGAATAGCCGTGTCCTTGGTTAAGGATTACAGTCTGGGACGGGTCAAGTGTTGGTCTTAGTGTCGGTCTTCGGAGGAGAAACCACTAAAACCCGAATATTGATTATGACTTGTGATATATGATGGTTATGATTATTACTATTATGGACTAACCGTTTGCATGATTTGAAATAAAGAATATGCCTGGAACGGTACTACCTCCTAGATATTCACCATGATTGTTTCATTTCTTTTAAAGCCCTTTCTGTGGTGTCGCTCAGACGCCCGACTGTGGCATTTCTTTTAAAGCCCTTTAGGTGGTGTCGCTCAGACGCCCGACTGTGGCATTTCTTTTAAATCCCTTTATGTGGTGTCGCTCAGACGCCCGACTGTGGCATTTCTTTTAAAGCCCTTTATGTGGTGTCGCTCAGACGCCCGACTGTGGCATTTCTTTTAAAGCCCTTTCTGTGGTGTCGCTCAGACGCCCGACTGTGGCATTTCTTTTAAAGCCCTTTATGTGGTGTCGCTCAGACGCCCGACTGTGGCATTTTCTTTTTCACTATCCTTTCGAGACGTCGCTTCAGACATCCGATCGGCACACCTTATTTATAATTGGCCATTGCATAAATTTCCGGTTGCATATGAATAACCTGTTTGCATGCATCAAGATATTTATTTTTATGACTAACTAAGTGAGTATAAGGATATTGCAAAGCATGAGCATCAATGGTTATATTATACCTGTGTTCTTAATGTTTGCGAGTACATTCAAAGTACTCACTGGCTTGTCCCTGGCTATTGTCTTGGCCAGATTACCTGCTTGGAGAGGAGCGTTGCGACAACAGCCTCGGAACCTAAGCAATGGTGATAACAGCCTCGTGAAGATAGGAGTTAACCTGGTCAGCTGTTCCCGTGGGTAATGGAGTCCCATAGACCGTGGGGATCCACAAACCGCTTCCGCCCTCAACCGCTAGAAACCATTTGTTGTACCCATAGGCCACAATGGTCTTGTACTACATATTTTGTACCTTTGCTTGGAATTTCTGTAACAAGTTGGTGCCTCATCAGCTAACAGTAATCCTGGGGCTGATGAGCTCGACGGCCATTTTCTGGAATTTAATGTCTGGAAAACCGGTTGCGACATATTCCATTCTTATTATCATTTGTCGAAGCTTTGATCTATATGTTATCATCAGTTACCAAAAAGGGGGAGATTGAAAGTGCAACTATCCCTGGGTGGTTTTGGTAATTCCTAACAACATATATCTAATTGAGCTAACATTATTTCAAGATGAATATTTCAGAAAAGCTCAATGGATGGCATGGCATGGATGAGGAAAGTGGTTCCCTCAAAATCATAAGGACAAAGGATTGGCTCAAGCTTCAAGAACAAGACTCTAGATTTTATATTTTAGTGATCCAAGATCACATTGAGTCCATAGGAAAAGCCAATACTATTAAGGAGGGATGAGGTGTTGCTTAATGAGCCTCTTGCTTCATGTGCTTAGTGATATGCTACAAAATCCTCAACTACCTTTCCATATCCACATATGACCCAAACCTAAAGTCAAACTCGGCCCTACCGATTCTTTCTATCCAAAGCCACCGAGTTTCACATGTCATAGCCACTGCCACAAACCCTAGCAAATCGGTCTCACCGATAGGGATCTCGGTCTCACCGAGATGGGATTGCAATTTCTCTGTTTCCCTTCGTAACGTTTCGATCTAACCGAAGTGAGTGATCGGACCCACCGAGATTGCAATGTAAACTCTCTGTTTCCCTTTTATAACATTTCGGTCTCACCGAAAAGAGCGAATCGGTCCCACCGAGTTTACCTGACCAACTCTCTGGTTAGCTTATTACCAAAATCGGTCTCACCGAGTTTGTGTAATCGGTCACACCGAGATTATGTTATGCCCTAACCCTAACCATATCGGTCCTACCGAGTTGCATCTCAGTCCCACCGAAAATCCTAACGATCACTACGTTTGCTGAATCGATCCGACCGAGTTTAATGATTCGGTCCCACCGAGTTTGTCAGATTGTGTGTAACGGTTAGATTTTGTGTGGAGGCTATATATACCCCTCCACCCATTCTTCATTCATGGAGAAAGCCATTAGAACAGATCTTCACTTCCAATACACATTTTCTGAGAGAGAACCACCTACACTTGTGTTGAGCTCAAGATATTCCATTCCTACCTTATGAATCTTGATCTCTAGCCTTCCCCAAGTTGCTTTCCACTCAAATCTTCTTTCCACCAAATCCAAATCCTATGAGAGAGAGAGTTGAGTGTTGGGGAGACTATCATTTGAAGCACAAGAGCAAGGAGTTCATCATCAACACACCATTTGTTACTTCTTGGAGAGTGGTGTCTCCTAGATTGGCTAGGTGTCACTTGGGAGCCTCCGACAAGATTGTGGAGTTGAGCCAAGGAGTTTGTAAGGGTAAGGAGATCGCCTACTTCGTGAAGATCTACCGCTAGTGAGGCAAGTCCTTCGTGGGCGACGACCATGATGGAATAGACAAGGTTGCTTCTTCATGGACCCTTCGTGGGTGGAGCCCTCCGTGGACTCACGCAACCGTTACCCTCCATGGGTTGAAGTCTCCATCAACATGGATGTACGATAGCACCACCTATCGGAACCACGCCAAAAACATCCGTGTCTCCAATTGTGTTTGAATCCTCCAAACCCTTCCCTTTACATTCTTGCAAGTTGCATGCTTTACTTTCCGCTGCTCATAAACTCTTTTGCATGCTTGCTTGAATCGTGTGAGATTGCTTGACTTATGTTAAAATTGCTAAAATCCGCCAAGAACTAAAATTGGGAAAAGGATAGATTTTTATTTGGTCAAGTAGTCTAATCACCCCCCCTCTAGACATACTTCCGATCCTACAGCAAGCAATTGAGAATAAATGGATCTTCAAGAAAAAGACGGACGCTGACGGTAATGTTACTGTCTACAATGCTCAACTTGTCGCAAAAGGTTTTCGACAAGTTCAAGGGATTGACTACGATGAGACCTTCTCACCCGTAGCGATGCTAAAGTCTGTCCGAATCATGTTAGCAATTGCCGCATTTTATGATTATGAAATTTGGCATATGGATGTCAAAACTGCATTCCTGAATGGATTTCTGGAAGAAGAGTTCTATACGATGCAACCGAAAGGTTTTGTCGATCCAAAGGGAGCTAACAAAGTGTGCAAGCTCCAGCGATCCATTTATGGACTGGTGCAAGCCTCTCGGAGTTGGAATAAACGCTTTGATAGTGTGATCAAAGCATTTTGTTTTATACAGACTTGTGGAGAAGCCTGTATTTACAAGAAAGTGAGTGGGAGCTCTGTAGCATTTCTGATATTATATGTAGATGACATATTACTGATTGGTATAGAATTTCTGGATAGCATAAAGGGGTACTTGAATAAGAGTTTTTCAATGAAAGACCTCGGTGAAGCTGCTTACATATTAGGCATTAAGATCTATAGAGATGGATCTAGACGCTTAATTGGACTTTCACAAAGCACATACCTTGACAAAGTTTTGAAGAAGTTCAAAATGGATCAAGCAAAGAAAGGATTCTTGCCTGTGTTACAAGGTGTGAAATTGAGTAAGACTAAATGCCCGACCACTGCAGAAGATAGAGAAAATATGAAATAAGTTCCCTATGCTTCAGCCATAGGCTCTATCATGTATGCTATGTTGTGTACCAGACCTGATGTGTGCCTTGCTATAAGTCTAGCAGGGATGTACCAAAGTAATCCAGGAGTGGATCACTGGGCAGCGGTCAAGAACATCCTGAAATACCTGAAAAGGACTAAGGATATGTTTCTCGTATATGGAGCTGACAAAGAGCTCATCGTAAATGGTTACGTTGATGCAAGCTTTGACACTGATCCGGACGATTCTAAATCGCAAACCGGATACGTGTTTACATTAAACGATGGAGCTGTCAGTTAGTGCAGTTCTAAACAAAGCATCGTGGCGGGATCTACATGTGAAGCGGAGTACATAGCTGCTTCGGAAGCAGCAAACGAAGGAGTCTGGATGAAGGAGTTCATATCCGATCTAGGTGTCATACCTAGTGCATCGGGTCCAACGAAAATCTTTTGTGACAATACTGGTGCAATTGCCTTGGCAAAGGAATCCAGATTTCACAAGAGAACCAAGCACATCAAGAGACGTTTCAATTCCATCCGGGATCTAGTCCAGGTGGGATACATAGAGATTTGCAAGATACATACGGATCTGAATGTAGCAGACCCATTGACTAAGCCTCTTCCACGAGCAAAACATGATCAACACCAAAGCTCCATGGGTGATAGAATCATTACTGTGTAATCTAGATTATTGACTCTAGTGCAAGTGGGAGACTGAAGGAAATATGCCCTAGAGGCAATAATAAAGTTATTATTTATTTCCTTATATCATGATAAATGTTTATTATTCATGCTAGAATTGTATTAACCGGAAACATAATACTTGTGTGAATACATAGACAAACAAATTGTCACTAGTATGCCTCTACTTGACTAGCTCATTAATCAAAGATGGTTATGTTTCCTAACCATAGACATGTGTTGTCATTTGATTAAACGGGATCACATCATTAGGAGAATGATGTGATTGGCATGACCCATTCCATTAGCTTAGCACCCGATCGTTTAGTATGTTGCTATTGCTTTCTTCATGACTTATACATGTTCCTATGACTATGAGATTATGCAACTCCTGTTTGCCGGAGGAACACTTTGTGTGCTACCAAACGTCACAACATAACTGGGTGATTATAAAGGAGCTCTACAGGTGTCTCCGAAGGTACATGTTGGGTTGGCGTATTTCGAGATTAGGATTTGTCACTCCGATTGTCGGAGAGGTATCTCTGGGCCCTCTCGGTAATGCACATCACTTAAGCCTTGCAAGCAATGCAACTAATGAGTTAGTTGCGAGATGATGTATTATAGAATGAGTAAAGAGACTTGCCGGTAACGAGATTGAACTAGGTATTGAGATACCGACGATCAAATCTCGGGCAAGTAACATACCGATGACAAAGGGAACACCGTATGTTGTTATGCGGTCTGACCGATAAAGATCTTCGTAGAATATGTAGGAGCCAATATGAGCATCCAGGTTCCGCTATTGGTTATCGACCGGAGATGTGTCTCGGTCATGTCTACATTGTTCTTGAACACGTAGGGTCCGTACGCTTAACGTTACGATGACAGTTTCATTATGAGTTCATATGTTTTGATGTACCGAAGGTTGTTCGGAGTCCCGGATGTGATCACAGACATGACGAGGAGTCCCGAAATGGTCGATACATAAAGATTGATATATTGGACGACTATATTCGGACACAAGAATGGTTCCGGAGGTTATCAGATATAGAACGGAGTACCGGGGGGTTACCGGAACCCCCCGGGGGGTTAATGGGCCTCATGGGCCCAAAGTGGAGCAGAGGAGGGGCGTCCAGGGCAGGCCGCGCACCCCCTCCCCCTCTAGTACGAATTGGACAAGGAGGTGGGGGGGCGGCGCCCCCTCTTTCCTTCCTCTCCTCTCTCCCTTCCTCCCCCTCTCCTAGTTGGACAAGGAAAGGAGGGAGTCCTACTCCCGGTAGGAGTAGGACTCCTCCCTGGCGCGCCTCCTCCTGGCTGGCCGCCCCCCCTTGCTCCTCTATATACGGGCGCAGGGGGGCACCTCTAGACACAACAATTGATCCTTGAGATCTATTAGCCGTGTGCGGTGCCCCCCTCCACCATAATCCTCGATAATATTGTAGTGGTGCTTAGGCGAAGCCCTGCGACGGTAGAACATCAAGATCGTCACCATGACGTCGTGCTGACAGAACTCATCCCTGACACTTTGCTGGATCGGAGTCCGGGGTCGTCATCGAGCTGAACGTGTGCAAGAACTCGGAGGTGCCGTAGTTTCGGTGCTTGATCGGTCGGGCCGTGAAGACGTACGACTACATCAATCGCGTTGTTATAACGCTTCCGCTTTCGGTCTACGAGGGTACGTGGACAACACTCTCCCCTCTCGTTGCTATGCATCACCATGATCTTGCGTGTGTGTAGGATTTTTTTTTGAAATTACTACGTTCCCCAACAATAATCTCGAAACGATAGCTTCAGTGTGCAGGTTTAAGCACGCTAGTTAAGCAAAGCAAGAAGTGGAAAGGTGTGTTAACTGCAACATGCCTAACATTTAGCAACAAGAAAATATAGTCATTCAAACTGGTATTGTGCAGGTCTAAGTACACTCGTTATTGTTAAATAAAAATGGAAAGGCGTGTTAACTACAACATGCTTAACAGCAACCAAATGTAGCCATTTGTAGTGGTATTGTTAAAACTGGTATTGATGAAATTGAACTACACACTTTGTACTTGCACATATAGAACATCACATTGTGAATAACTAAAATATACAAGATATACTACGAACAACCAAAGATAGCAATTGAGACTGGACATATGCTAACTACAAACAACTGAACAACCAAAAACCATTAAAAGAGGCATATGCTCGCTACAACAGCCTTAACAACAACCAAATATAGTCATTCATATTGGTATTGTTGAAACCGGTATTGATGAAATTGAACTGCACAGTTCATACTTGCACATATAGAACATCACTTTGTAAATAACTGAAATAAACAAGGCATACTAGAAACAACCAAAGATAGCAATCGAAATTGCACATATGCTAAGTACAAACAACCGAACAACCTAAAAAGTTAAAAGAGGCATATGCTCATTACAACCGGCTTAACAACAACCAAATATAATCATTCCTATTGGTATTGTTGAAACCAGTATTGATGAAATTGTACTGCACAGTAAATAGTTGCACATATAGAGCATCACTTTGTGAACAACTTAAATAAACAAGGCATACTACGAACAACCAAATATAGCAATTGAAACTGGACATATGCTAACTACAAACAACCGAACAACCAAAAAACGTTAAAAGAGGCATATGCTAGCTATAACAGGCTTAACGGAATGCAAATATAGTCATTCGTATTAGTATTGTTCAAACTGACACTACTAGGGAAAAGCCTAGCAGTAGCGCGGGTTAAATGCTTATCAGTAGCGCGGGTGGCCACGCTACTGATATGGCGCTACAGCTAATGCTTATCAGTAGCGCGGTTGCAGGAGCATATGTATGCAACACGCGCTGCTACTAAGAGCTGCAACACCCTTTAACAAAGAGTGCTACTGCTAAGAGCACGCTGCTGCTAAAGCCATACCTCGCACTATTGTTATTAGTTTTTGAAAAAAATCTGCTCCATATTTTGTTGTTGTTGAATATTGTTTTGGGCTTTATATAATAATCTCTAGCATATCATACACATACAAATGTATTCATAGCATATACATACAAATAGTCTCATCAAATCATGTCATCATCATAATCATCATTCAACACAAAGTGGTCTCTCATCATCATCTCGAAAATAGCGATACAAGTCTCGAATACTTGCAACTACATCGTCATCCATCTAAACAATGATATACGTGAGAAGAGCTATAAGTATGAGTGATAGCGGAACTATGCAGTACATGAGGTGGCGGTTATGAGTCCTCTCTCGCACTAGCGTGAACCTCAAGTAACTAGCTTCTGCTTCTTGTCTGCTTTTGAAGCCTTTATGGCTGGCGCCCGAGACCCCCTCCACTTGCGCCTGACACTCAGGCCACTCGTCGTACACTCCCAGAACCTTCCCTTTGTACACGACATAACACTCCTTCTTCGCCATCAAGAATCTAGTATCTGTTAGAGATGCATCTTCATCAAGAGAATGTACGATCATATGCAATAAAATATACTAGAGCAACACGAAAAATAAAGGGTTAGCAACTAGATGCAACATATAGTATGCAAAATAATTAACTAGAGGTACGCAGGTCATCGTACCCAAACTAACAAAGTAGCGTTATGCAAGTTCGGCAGGGACCGTGGACATCACAAAGTTTCATCGCTACAGAAAGTATACAAGTTCAACCGACACATATCATCATCATTGGCATCGTAAATCACTAGAAGTTCCATCCTTCCATATCATCAAGGATGGACCCTAGCTTCTTGAACGGCGTGAGGTCATGACATTGCATGCCTATGCGAGTTCGGACGTTAGCTCATGATATAGGGCCGTGGTGGAACATCCCCTTCTCATCAACGACTTCTTTCATGATGATCGTCGCAATGTCCCTTTGGATGCGAAAGAAGTCATCTCTAAATTTATAATCCGCTTCTCCATGAGATTCTACCCACTTGCGGATATGATCATCATTTCCGGTTGTCATGCGAAGCTTTTGGTGATCCGTGCTGAACTCAATCATGAGATGGAGGAGGTAGAATCCATCTTTCTTGCTTGGTTTTGGGACATGGATGCAGCAGAAGTTAGTTTTATGCGAGAAACCCAACTTCCTGTTCCTTTGTTTCCTGATCTGCAGGTGGCCACCCCTAATGCTGAAGCCTTGGGGAGCATTATCTAGAATATTCATTATGTGGGTGTAGTCCTTCTTCTCGTAGTCTCTGGTCGGGTCGAAATACACGGCGTGGGAGACTCGCGGGTAAAGAACGATAAGGATGGCGCGCCCGTTGCTGCGGGAAAAAAGAAACCTCAAATTATTCTCCATACGAGCAAGAAGGAATGATTGAAATGTACGAAAGGGTTGTCCCAAACTGACTTACTTTGGATGATAAGGTAGGAGGACAATTTCCTGGTCCTTATTCTGTACCATGAAGTTTTGGAGGTACTCCCTATAAGATTCATGCTCAAAGTCGTCGAGCCTCAAGAAGGATCCGCCACACAGATTTGCGAGACTTCTTTTCTCTTCATGACGGAGCTCATATGTAGTGCAAAAGGCGGATGATTGTAAAATCGAGCCACCTTATCATAAACATCTCGAAGATATGGTCAAACCGTACGAAGAACACCTCCGCGGGCCGTGTGTCGACGTGGCACTTCCCCTCAGGCACATGACCCGCATATGTCGGATATCCTGGATCCTTCGATGCTAGTAGGCTTTTATCAGTCGATAGCACATGGTCGTGTAGTCTCCTGAGATCCCCTGATAGTGCCTCCAGTGGTTTCGGCGGTAGCATCGGCTCTCCCGTGACATGGAACATGGCCGCACCTTTGATGGGTACACGTTCTTCAAAATCCACCGTCTGGCTGGTATGTGCTCTGGCTTATTTGGAGGCAACTATCTTCCCTGGTCTCTTCCTCTCCTTTTTCTTGGGCACACCTTCCAGACCCTTCCTTAACCCCTACCCCAGTGTTGTCGGGCTAAGAACTGTACGACCCTCGGCTAGTTGATCCTGGACCGAATACTTGATCGAACTTGCAATATCCACGGCACTCCTGACAAGCCTGCCAACCACACTAATAGAAGTTGCTGGGTCTTCAAATAGGCCGGCAAGTTAAATGCCAAACATAAGGAGAAAGGGTCGCCCAACGAGGATGACAATGAGGAACCTCGTGCACCAAAAACAAGGGGACGGAAGAAATTTCCCCCCGAAGTCAAAATGGTGAATATGATATACGTCACTCATATCCCCAAGAGGGAGAGCAAGCGCATGTTAAGGGATGTCTATGCGATAGAGACAGTCGCCCCAAAATCAACCCATGGTTGGCCTGTCCGATCACCTTCGATTGCAGGGACCATCTGACCAGTATCCATCACAGAGGTTCGGCCGCATTAGTCCTCGACCCAATCATCGATGGATTCCACCTTACGCGAGTCCTCATGGACGGTGGCAGTAGCCTTAACCTGCTCTATCAGGACACAGTCCGCAAGATGGGTGTTGATCTGTCAAGAATAAAGCCCACTAAAACTACCTTTAAAGGAGTAATACGTGGTGTAGAGGTCCGCTGCACGGGCTCAATCACATTGGAGGTCGTCTTTAGTTCGCCGGACAACTTCCACAATGAAGACTTGATCTTCGACATCGTCCCCTTCCACAATAGCTACCATGCACAGCTCGGACGAACCGCGTTCGCTCGCTTCAATGCGGCCCCACACTATTCCTATCTCAAACTCAAGATGCCCGGACCACGCGGTGTTATAACAATCAATGGAAACATGGAACGCTCCCTCCGTACTGAGGAGCACACCACGGCCCTCGCAGCGGAAGAACAGGGTGGCCTTATCACGCCAACTATTACGTCGGCGGCCAAGTCCCTGGACACCGTCAAACGAGTCCGGACTACCCCACAGTACGACAACCCAGCTCGTCAGGAGCTTGATTAGCAATTCGGCCTCCATCTCAGCCCCTACCAAATTGTGGCATATGTACCACGCGTACATAATTACACACTAAAGATACAATGGGAAAGGATGGAGGCATAATAAAGATAAGGGCCACAATACGGCTAAACCCTATCAGGACACTCATATTTCCTTTTTCTCTTCTTTTTTTTCCAGGTTCCTTACAACCCACATCACCTTTTCAACGGTACCAAGGCCTCTTTTCGAGGCCTATTATAAAAACACCGATCGATGATCCTCTCGAAGGACAATACGCCAAGGAGAAAAGCAGCGGAGATGCGTGGCAGAGCACCTAAAGGGTCTTTAAAGATCACCTCGTCCATTCTCAGGACACATACACATCTTTCCCTTGTGCCCGGCATGTAAAATAGCCTTGTTGCTTACTGCACTATTTGTACCAATACGTTTTGACGTATCAATCAAACAATAATGGAAACTGTTCCTAGCCCAACCTATGCGGTACTGGCCTACCTCTTCATTCGTATTTCCCTGTTTTGTCCGATTGTCATGTACACCTCGGTACGACTTAAATCGCCAGGGGCTCTATTGAGCCACATACATTTCCTAAATACTAAATAAAGTCTGAACACTTTTATAGTACACTTAGGCATCCCGAATATAGCATTATATGCATCGGCTCCGAATCATGTCTTTGGGCAATAGTTGGGTTGCCCGGCCCCTGTGGTTACTACCTTGCGTTCCGCTTGTTCGGCGAAGGTAGTAAATGGAGAACTACTGCGATTGTGTTTCTGGTTCATCCGGACAAACACCTCAGTAGAGAAAGCCGAAAACTAACTGTCATGGTGCGGCAGGAGCTGGTCAGCTATTCGGAGACTAATTACAAATCTCTTGCGATTTTTTCCGCATTATGCGAGGGACCGGTCTTCGCCCGGTAAGGCATCCACAGCACCCAAGTTCAGATAATTGAATCACACCAGGGGTTGCGCCTACAACCTCGTTGTCGAACTCTTATGGCTAAGTGAGAGCGATAAAGCCACATAGTCTGATTGCCTTGTTCGCCGCACTAACACCTCCTTCAAGGACCAATCCTGATGGGTCAAGTGTGTTTAGGTGCTATTCCGAATACCCCCGTACTAGCTATGTGGGGGCTAAAGTCGACGACTGGCCAACTCTCACATATCATAAACGACCGCACAGGAGGAAAAAATTTGAGGTAAGACAAGCAACATATCATAAATAAGCCTTGTTTCATAATACATGATTGGACAACATAGATACGTTCATTCAAAAATGATGTCCTCCGAACACTGGCCCTCTACAATGCGGGATCCTTCTAGGACATCATCGAATTATCGCTCTGGCGTGAGGTGCTCTTTGCCTGCGGGCGGTCCCTCGGTTGCGAGCTTGACGGCGTCCATCTTCGCCCATTGCACCTTGACACGAGCGAAGGCCGTCCGCGCACCTTCGATGCAGACTGGACGTTTTACAACATCAAGCCGGGGGCAGGCACTGACCAGCCGCTTCACGAGCCCGAAGTAGCTGCTGTGTATGGGTTTGACAGGCCACAAACGGATTATAAAATCCCTCGTGGCCAATCCGGCCACCCTATGCAGTTCGGTCAACTGCTTCAGCTGATCGCTGAGGGGCACGGGATGCTCAGGCGCAAGGTACTGCGACTAGAACAACTTCTCCGTCGAGCTCCCCTCTTTGGCTCGGAAGAACTACGCGGCATCGGCAACACTCCGAGGCAGGTCCACAAACGCTGCCGGAGAACTCCAAATTCGGGTCAGTAAGATGTATTTCCTTCTCACAAATATGCTCAGCATATTAAAGGCCTTATCAGCCGCAATCTGCCTCGCCTCTTGGATCTCCCAGCAGGCGTTTTGGGCTTCGGTCCGGGCCTCTTGTGCACTTTGGAGGGCCTTAGCAAGCTCGGATTTTTGCTCCGAAATTTTGCGCTCTAAGGACTCACATTTGCTTATAGCATCCTTGAGCTCCTGTTGGACTTCCTCCACCCTTGACTCATGCTTTAGGTGGGTGGCTTGTTCCTCCTCCGCCTCTTCCTTGGCCTCGGCCAGTGCGCTCTTGAGGGTCTCGACCTGAGACGCGTCAGCTATGAGCAAAGTTATAACACTCATTCAGATGAAAAATTATTGCTGATAATATTTCAGACGCATTTTTGGTATTACATACCTTGCTTTTCCGCTAACTTCCGCCTCATCTCAGACGCTTCAGCGGCATGGGAAGCTGATGCTTGCAATGTAGCCTGTTTGATTCAAATAGATATGTATGTTAGTCTCTTGTACGAGTAATTAGATCCTCTGTTCGGCCTTTCTTTGTGAACACCGAACAGAGTCTCAGGGGATACTATCTATACACAGATATATTTCTTATATAGCTAAAAGGCATTATACTACATACCTCAAAGTCAAAAGGCTAGTGTAGGCCTCGTTCAATCTGCTTTTAGCGGACCGAACCCTTTCAACCACCGTACACATAAGGGTACGATGTTCTTCCACAATGGTGGCACTCTAAAGCGCTTCCACCAAAGTATCCAGCGCCTCCTGATTGACAGAGGTCGTCGGTGGGATTGGCGCACCCCCTTCTTTCGAAGGAGGCTACTCACCTAATTTCGGCGCCATATGGGTCTCCAGAATAATGTCCGACTATGGGCCGAATTGGGTATGGCCCCCGTCGCGAGTCCCCATAGGGGTCGGTGCCCTCGTGTTTCCGGCAATAGAGGTATCGCCCTCTGGCGCCACCTCGACGACTTCCCACACCTCTCCCTGACCCGGAAGGGTCCTTCAGGATAGCACTTCAGCATTGTCCATAGCTTTGGGAGAGGAGGTTGGCGGAGGAGACCCGCTATCCATCACATTCGGATCGAGCGAATTCCCCGAGGATGCGGATTGCTAGGGGGTGGATGTGAGCCAGATTACAACACGTAATTCAGTATATTACAATCACAATGCGGAAAGCTACATAAGTACAAGTTCCTTTGGGGTACTTACGATCCGGCCAGGGGCTTTGGCTAGGGGTGCCACTCATCGGCGTCCGATTCGGAGTCATCCGTGAGGGAGATTCTCCCTTTCTTGGAAGCCTCCGCCTCTAGATCTACGGAAGCCCCCCTTTTCTTCTTTCCCCCCTTAATGGGAGAATTACTCTCTTCCTCCTCCCCTTCGTCTTTGTCAGGGGAAGAGTGAGTCTTGGTGTCTTCAGACACTACGTCCGAAGCGCCTTTACGACGGAGGCCAATTTTGGCCTCCTTGCCCTTCTTCTTGGCCTTCTTTTCCGGCGCCTGATAGGGCGCCAGAACCAGCATCCTTGTTAGTAGAGGGATGGCTGGGTCTTCGGGTAGCGGAGTCGGACAGTGAATCCGCTCCGCCTTCTTCGTCCAGCCCTGTGGGAAGGATGGAAAGCTTAGTATGCCCCTTGGATTTACAAATAGTAAAGTTATCATGAAAACTTACGGGGGACGCTGCGTAAGTACGGTCGAGGCTGAGGTCTTCGGTCATCTTCGCCCACGTCTTTTGAGTCTTGAACAACAGTTTCCACATGTCTTCGTGCTTCATGCCAAAGAACCGCTGCAGGGTCCAGGGATCGGCTGGGTCGAACTCCCACATGCGCTGAGTCCGGCCTTGGCAGGGGAGAATAAGGCAAAGGAGCATTACCTTGATCACGCTAGCAAGACTGGTATTCTTGTCTAACATACTCTTGATGCGATTTTGCAGCATCATCACCTCGTCGGATGATGCCCAGTCCAGGCCCTTGTTGACCAAGGATGTCAGCTAGTGGAGGCCCGGACTTGAACTCGGGAGGAGCGGCCCATGTGGAGTCGCGGGGTTCCGTGACATAGAACCACTCCTGCTGCCACCCCTTCACAGTCTCCACAAAGGTGCCTTTGGGCCAAGTGACGTTGGGGAGCTTGCTCACCATGGCGCCGCTGCACTCCGCGTGTTGCCCATCCACCACTTTTGGCTTCACATTGAAGACCTTGAGCCATAGGCCGAAGTGGGGAGGGATGCGGAGGAATGCCTCACACACGATGATGAACGCCAAAATATTGAGAAAGGAATTCGGGGCTAGATCATAGTAAAACGTAAGGCCACGGACAAAAGGATGGAGGGGAAACCCTAGTCCATGAAGGAAATTAGGAATGAATACTACCCTGTCATGGGGATCCGGAGTAGGGACGATCTGTTTCTTGGCCGGAAGCCGGTGGGCGATTTCCTTGGCTAAATACCCCTCTTCCCGGCGCTCCTTGATGTTCTCCTCCATGACAGAGCAGGCCATCCACTTGCCCTGCGTTCCAGATCCGGACATGGCTAGAGTGTTTTCTGGGTACGGAAGGGATCGAAGCTTGGGCGCTGGAGCACGAGGTCGGATGGGCTGAGGAAGAAGAAGGCGTGGGGTGAAAAGGTAGGGTTCTGGTCTCCTTATAAAGGCCGTGAATATAGAGCGTCCCCCACAAGCCTTAAACCTCGCATATTCCCAAGGGGTCGTGAGGACGGCACGGTTGGATTACCCATGCCCGTATTGATGAGAATCCCGTGATAAGAGGACATGATATCTGTTTTGACAAGACGTGCCACTGGAGGCTGTGTCTCGAAACGCGAAATGGGAGATTGAAAAGCGATTCAAAATAAGAGGAGGCTAGACGTAACGTCTCGCCAGCAAAACTATTAGTGAAGACATATCACGTTTTTTGATTAATTATAATGCCCTGGTGGCAGTGAGGTTGTGACTGTTAAACAGATCCGGACATAGTTTTTGTTGGTCAACTACTTTAAAGTATCCGAAGGAGGAACCCGCCTTGCAATGCTGAAGACAATCTACATGCCAGACACATCTTCATTGAAGCCTGGTTCAGGGGCTACTAAGGGAGTCCTGGATTACGGGGTCCTCGGGCGTCCGGGCTATGTGACGTTGGCCGGACTGATGGGCCATGAAGATACAAGATGGAAGACTTTTTCCCCGTGTCCGGATGGGACTCTCCTTGGCGTGGAAGGCAAGCTTGGCGTGCGGATATGAAGATTCCTTTCTCTGTAAACCGACTCTGTACAACCCTAGCCCCCTCCGGTGTCTATATAAACCGTAGGGTTTAGTCCGTAGAGGCAATCATAATCATACAGGCTAGACATCTAGGGTTTAGCCATTACGATCTCGAGGTAGATCAACTCTTGTAACCCCTATACTCAGCAAAGTCAATCAAGCAGGAAGTAGGGTATTACCTCCATTAAGAGGGCCCGAACCTGGGTAAACATTGTGTCCCCTACCTCCTGTTACCCTCGATCCTTAGACGCACAGTTCGGGACCCCCTACCCGGGATCTGCTGGTTTTGACAACGACATCCATAACAGCACCCAACCCTTGCAGCTTCGAATCCGCGGCGGGGTCTCGTCGTCCTCTCCCCCTAGGCATACTGGAGGAGGCAAATCCTTGTGCCCCGATGTCACACTCGACAAGGTAACCCTGAAGTGCCTAGTGGGCATCGGCTGGCTGTGGAACGTGAGTTCTAAGGGCTTCGTTATCACTCCCTTTCCCACGTCCACCTTCTGGCCTTTGATCAAGTAGAGTACAGTGCACGGGGTTTCGTCGGCCTGCAAACACATGTTTGCGGCGTAAAACATCCGAAAGGCAACAGAAATGGAATATTCTAGATATATATATGTTCGTGCGACATGTAATTACCGTGAGGGCGTCGAGCTCAGCCAAAGACAAAGGCCTGCCTAGCGCGCCAAAGATTGTGGACGGGCTGCTTTGAGCGGGTGCGGGTGCGGGTGCGAGAGCAGGCCCGGTTGCATGAGCAGGTGATGGTGGGGTGGTGTTGTTCACGGAGTAGCTCGCGACAAAACTGGGCAACGAGAAATCATGTACCGTCTTGTCTGGATTTTCCTTCGTCCAGTTGATGATAGCCGGGACCAAGTTAGTAGCAAAATCATTTCTATAGGCAGTTACAGCTGCATTGACTGTCTGCTGTAGCAACTCATTTTTCTCTTCGGCTATTTTTTCGCGTCCTCGGCTGCTTTTTTCTCGAACGCAAGCTTCACCTTCTCGTTGATGTCTGCCTGACTAAACTTCTTTTTCTGCTTCTTGGCCTTCGGGCCCTCGTTGTAAAACACCTTCAACGTGGCGCCGTCTCCGGCGCCATGCACGCGTCCATATTGCGGCTTCTGGCCCAAAGGGAGTCCCTTAAGTTCGTTCAAGGCCCGGTTGAGCGGGGTGTCCCACTTGGGCCTCATAGGAGAAGTAGGGCTTTCGGCTACAAGCTGGTGTTCTTCTCCTGCAGAAGGAACGTGAACCGTTTATGAATGTGTAGTCAACTTGATCTGGAGCTAAATGTAAGGTGGTAAAATAATAATTACCAGTATTCTAATCAATCTCCTCGTGATCTGGTATGTGTAAAAAATATTCTTTTCGTTGTCCCACTTGTAGCGGGCCCTGATGAAGTCACGCTCCAAGGGGTTGGTGAACTTCGTGAAGGGGTCTGGGAGACCCGCGGCTTCATGATCCGCGTCCTCCTTATCCCATATGGGCCTTTTACCGAGGTAGCCACGGCTTCCGAGGCGATGCTTCCTTGTGTTCCTTTGTTGAAGGCTCTTGAATTTCACAGCCTTAGCCTTGGCTGCCTCGGTAGCGCAAGTGTACTTGAACTTTTTGAACTCCTCTTCCGTAAGTGTCAGATTTTCCTCCAGAATCTTGGACACGGGTCCTCAGCCTCAATAGCTCATTTCACCCTCCCTTTCCAGGAGGCCAAATCATTGTTGAACATGTCCATGGCATGATTGTTAATCTTTTTCATCTTCGGATCATCTCACAGTCGTTCTATGTTATCATCCCAGTCGGGGAACTTGAATCTCTTGCGCAACTTCGTCAGGAGCAACTGCCTCAAATGTTCTTTACTCCTTAAGTCATCGTCGTCGATGCTCGCGCATTCCCGTAGGATGCATCCTAGTAGGTTCCCATAGCACTTGCGAGGTTCTTCCGGCTCTGATGGCTCAAACTTGCCAGGTGCCATCTTTGTGATCACCAGTCGTCCAATGCCGAGTTTGTTAGGTTTTCGTATCCTCTGCTTCTTCTTTTCAGTAGCGGCATAGGCGTTAGTACCTTCCCCGCCGGTCTCGGTGCCGCCATCAGTGCCGGTGCCGTCGGTGTCGATGTCGGCGTTAGTACCATCATCGAGGCCGACTTGCAAACCTTGACTGTGCTTAGCAGACAAAAAGTCGAGGTACTCTTGTTCACCCTCATAATCCATCTCGTCTGCATCTTGGTTAGAAGGCCCGGTTTCTTCGTTTTTCGACATGTTTCCTATGATTAAGTATCCTCGTTTAATTCTAAAACTATGTAAAAAATGAGAAATGACATAAAAAAGATCTATGTTTTCCAGAATGTCGTTTTCCAGCAACTCCCGGCACTCGATATGCCTACTATCTAGCACAAGTCATGCCAAAATTCATGGAAAATTTCGGCAAGAACTTTGCTAAAAAGTGGACATATCGAGCTCCTGAAATTCACCGGAATGGAAATGAATCAACATTCTGGCGTAACATAGGCCACTCGGATCATTTAGCCTGCACATAATCATCATTTTCCAAATATGACATGTCCAAATTCCAAATATGACATGTCCAAATCACATATCCACATATCACATGTCCACTTAAAATTTGCATATAAAAGGAATAAAAATATAGAACTTGAAAAAAAATGCAAGAAGTCATTTTTCTTCACAATATTTGAAAGTAAATTCAGCCTACCGAGATTTGATACTAAAAAAAATTGCTTTAACAAGGGATGTTGATTTGGACAATTGCTTAAACTAATTCTGTTTTTAATACTAATTCTAATTAACTAACTAGCACTATAAAATTTAAATAGCAACTATTACTTAAACTAAAAAAAATGCAAGAAACCTATATAATCAATTATGTCTTTTCTTTTAACTACAATTGCTTAACCCTAAATTTTTGTCCTATTTTGAAACCTATTGTTCATAAAAACCTAGCTAAATTCATAAGTAAATAGATAACCTAATTAACCTACTCCCCTAACTAAAACCTAAGTAAATTAACCGAAGAACCCTAGCTAGCAGAGAGAGGAGGAGCGGTGGGGGGCTTACAGAGGGTGCAGGGGCGAGGAGGCAGGCCCAATGACAGCCAGGGTTGGGAGGGGAGGAAGCAGACGAGGGGGGCGTGGCCCGTCGGGGTCGGGGGCGAGCGCCGGGACGGGGCGAGCACCAGGGTCAGGGGCGAGCACAGGGGCGCGGAGAGGGCAAGGCTCCGGCAGAGACGACATAGGGGAAGAGAGAGAGAGTGGGGATTTGGGGGGAAAGCAGAGGCGGGAAGAAGCTAAGAGAGTGAGGATTTTGAGGGTTAAGTCGATGTAGCAGTAGCGCGTTTCAGACAAACACGCTATAGCTAAGTTAGCTATAGCTATTTTATCCTGACAGTGCTACTGCTATTACAGGTAGCTATAGCGTTTTTATATGGAAAGCGTACTACTACCTTGACTAGTCGCAGCTCTTTTTCAGAAAAGCACTACTGCTATAACCAGTACCTATAGTAGTTTTCCTTTTTGTTTCTTCTATTTTATTTTCCTTTATTTTCTCTGACTTTTCTTTTTCTTTTTTCCGAGACCAGAGAATGAAGGGAAGGTGGTACAATGTATATAACTAGGGCGATATATATTGCATCGTTTGGCGGTTAAGTATGTATACAAAATAGGAACATATATATTACATCATTTGACCCATGCATAATGGCTAAGTGTGTACACAAAATAGGAACATATATATTACATCATTTGACCGATAACATACGGTTCCTCAGCATTGGCATTTTCATTTTTGAGTGAGCTTCTTTCCCTTCTTGTTCGTTGCATTGTGACTTTTCCTTTTCCATGGAGTACAATTTTTCTAAGGTAATGTAGTATTAATTCTTCTTTTGACGTATACTTCATTGTCATCGTCATCTACCTCATTGGGTTGCCGTACTGGTCGTAGTCTTCCTCGTTGGCGACTCCATCCATTCCAATGATGTTCCTTTTGTCTCTCCTCACGACAACACGGCTGGGATTGCGCGGGTCAGTTATGAAGAAGCATTGTGTCACGTGCTTAGCGTGTACCCATGGCTCCTTTTTTGCGATAGTGTTCACAGTAGCTCTCTTGTTGTCGGGTATAGTCATGGTAGTGAAATACAGGTTTTATCTTTCGACATCTTAGCCCATCTGACACGAAACATCATCGTGTTGTTCAGTCAGAGTAGTCAAGCTCCAAGATCTCCTTGACCCTTCTGTTAAATCTCTCAGTTGCGCCATTGTCGCTGCTGGTCATGCATTCCATCGTCACCCCTGAGTTCTGATCATCACTGTCAATATCTTTGGCCTCCGTGTAGAACGTGTATCCGTTGATATCGTATGACTGATAGGTGACGAGGTTGGGCGAGGGAGCATGTGCTAAGGCGTATATGAGCAATCCGTCCTTAGAGCCCTCTTCCGAGGGATTGGCAATAATATGCTCTTTGAACCAATGCAGAAAAGTGGAGTTGTGCTCTCTAGTAACTTTGGCATCCGTCCTGCATACCCCCCGGTCACTATACTTCTTTGCGATAATTTCTTTGTGCAGGGCCATGAAAGGGTCTACCTCATCTAGGTGTTGTAGCACTACCAAGTTTGCTCTGTCAAAGTCGTTGCATCGATCTGAGTATGCCACATGTAGTTCCCTGCGACTGTTGGAGTGACCTTCTCCTTCGAGCCTCCCGTCGTGCTTGTTAACGGGCAAACCAACACCAACACCAGGTGGCTGGTCTGCGCCATATAGAAAATTCTTGCAGAAAGAGATGCACTCTTGTGTCAGATAGCCCTGGACGATGCTTCCATCTGGATGGGACATGTTATGAATGAATCCTTTGATGATCCCATTCATCCTCTCAAACGGCATCATGTTATGCAGGAATGACGGCCCCAGGTCTATTATGTCATCCACAATATGGATACATAGATGCACCATGACATCAAAGAACGCAGGCGGGAAGTAGATCTCAAGCTCATTCAGTATCACAACAATCTCTTCCTGTAGCCTTCGGAGCTGCTTCACACTGATCGACTTTCGAGGGATGACGTCGAAAAAGTTACAGAGACCAATAAGTGTGCCAAGGACGTGCTTGACCATTATCCCTCTAAGGGCAACATGTAGTATCTGCATCATCATCACATGACAGTCCTGGGACTTCATCCCGTTGAACCATTTCTTGTCCGTGTCTAGATATCTGCTTATCTTGCCATAGTAACCGGAACTAACTTTGACTCCGGTAAGGCACTTAAAGAATTGATCGATCTCAACCTGACTTAAGGTGAAGCAATAAGGGGGCAATAATCCTATTCCTTTACTTTTTTGACCATCTTCTCCTGCGCCTCTGTCTCCGTCTCTGTCTCGTCTGACTTTTTACGGGGCGACATGTGCAGATCTTCCCTGATTTTCAAATCTTGCAAGTCTTTTCTTGCCTTCGCCCCATCCTTGGTCTTATCCGGCATGTTCATTAGTGTCGCGAGCAAGCTCTTAAGGACATTCTTACAGATATACATTTGATCAAGGCAATGAGGTGTGTCAAGTTTGTGCCAGTACTCCAAGTCCCAGAACACAAACCTCGTCTTCCATACCTTCAGCAGTGGCTCCGGCGCCTTTTTCATCGTCTTTCCCGGCGCGGGGCACTGTTCCCAGCTTTTCAATAGCTCATCGATTTCGGCGCCGCTCCGCTTACGTGGAGGTCCTCGATGCTCAGCGTGACCATTGAATATATCTCCACAGTTTCTCCATGGGTCGTCCTGATCGAGCCATCTTCGATGCCCCATGTACATGATTTTCCCAGAGCCGCCATGTTTCCTTGACGTTAGCTGTTGAGATGTCGTATCATCCATGCACCGCGTGCATCCGCAATATCCATGGCACACCTGGCCTGCGACATATCCATAACCGAGATAGTCGTGCACCGTCACTGATCAGTGCGGCTCTCATGTAGAAATACTCGTCTTTGCTGGCGTCCCATGTCTTGGACGGTGTTTTCCATAACGTGTCTAACTCCTCTTGAAGTAGCCTTAGATATAGATTAATATTATTTCCTAGTTGTTTTGGCCCTTGAATCAGCATGCTCATGTGAATGTATGCGGGATATTTCTTCCCGGCCTTCTTGTATCGAGAAGCATTGCACACCGGACAACTTGTTTTTTCCACGTGCTCCTTCTGATAAATTATGCAATCGTTGATGCATGCATGGTATCTAACGTGTGGCAGATAAAGAGGGCACACGATCTTCTTGGCCTCATCCACACTAGTAGGACATAGATTCCCCATGGGAAGAACATCCTTTAGGTACTTGAGATGCTCATCGAGGCTAGTGTCGGTCCATTTGTTTTTAGCCTTCGTCTTCAGGAGTTGGAGCGTGAAACTCAAGCGGGTCACCTCAGGATTGCAACCATCATACAATGGAGTGTTCGAGTCTACCTCTAGTTGTTGTAGCTTAGCCTCCTCTCTAGAAGCAGCTCTCTCAGTACGCGTCTCCTTGCGAAGCAGTGCTTGAACATGAGGGTCCCGCACGATTGAACTTAGTACCGACGAACTTTGTGGCGTGGAGTCCACGTTCTCTTTGCCGCCATGTCTGGCCCCTTCTCCGCCGCCATGTCTGGCCCTTCTCCTCAGCCATGTCCGGCCCCTTCTCCGCCGCCATGTCCATCCTCTTCGCCGCCGCCATTATTGATCATCTCTTCGTCTTGCCCCTTGTCGTCATTGCATGCCCCGTCGGCGTCCTCAACATCATCATTCTCATCTTCAATTATCCACCGAGTATAGCCATCCATGAAACCAGTCATGAGCAGGTGCGCTTAGACACGACCATCATCATAGGGGTCGAGCCAAACTATTCCTTTGCATCTTCGACATAGACATAAAACCTTTGTCAGGTTATTTTCTTTCATGTCCTGCACCGCCGACCGCAACCACCTGTCCACCATCGTTCCACTGACCATCATGAATGCCTGCACAGTAATAATAAACAAATTGATTATAAAAATGCACGGATGCATCAAAGTCATACAAAAATTCGGCATGACCTTCCCTAAAAATAGGACATATAGATCTAGAGTTTGCCTGGAATTCACTGAAACGGAAATAAATTGACATTTTGGCCAAGCATAGGCAACTCACAAGCACAATTCGACGTCAACTCGTGCCTCACACACAATTTCCATCATATCGCCCGTTTATGTCATATCGCACATACATACACATATTTCCATTCTTGTAAAAGCATGAATTTTTAATCACCTATCTCTCGAGATCGATCACACGCGGTGGAGACGGATGCATGTAGTAGGGAGATCAAAAGTGGACAAAGCTATTCTTGACAAGGCTAGATCTTGTTAGGGGGTACATAGGTCACTTCACTAAATGCTACTTCTACCTAGCTAGCTAATTTGGGGGGATACAACTTCAACTAGTGGAGGGGGAAGGAAAAAGAGAAAGGAGATGCATTAATGGAGGTGGTGTAGTTAGCCAGGACTAATAAAGAGAGAGAAAGGTTGGTAGAGGAGGGAGAGTGATGGGGGAGAAGTAGTGAGGAAGAAGGAAGAGAGGAGGTGGGAGGTGGGGGAAATTGAGGAAGAGAGGATGGGGGAGGAAAGGGGGAAAGGTTGTATATGTTGCGGCTTAGTAGTAGCGCTGGTCGTAAACCACGCTACTGCTAATGAGGTAGCAGCAACATGCTTCTGGCACACGCGCTACTACTAAGCGGGTCCCGCCATGTGGCCAGTTTCAAAATTAGCAGTAGCGACCAGCAAAAAAAGTGTGCTACTACTATTACTTTAGCAGTAGCACAGTTAGGAAGAGCGCGCTGCTGCTAAACTTAGGGTGGCGGGTACTGTCGGTCGATTTTAGTGGTAGCGTGGTTCCATCGGGCTGTGCTACTGCTAACTGAGTAGCAGTAGCGCTTGTTTTGCTCCCGCGCTACTGATAATTAGCAGTAGCGCCTCTTTCTGTACCGCGCTGCTGCTAAGATTTTGTGTATAAGGTTTTCCCTAGTAGTGTGGTATTGATGAAATTATGTTGCACAGTAAATAGTTGCACATATAGAGCATCACATTGTGAATAACTGAAATAAACAAGGCATACTGCAAACAACCAAATATAGCAGTTAAAACTGGACATATTCTCACTACACTACAAAATGGGCTTGGCAAAACAAATCATGGGTTCCCCCTGTGAACAGGCACGGCAAAAAATCACGGGTTTCCTCACTTGTCATAGGTGGGCTCGTTCCCATAGGAAGAGCATGAACTCGGGGTGCACTTCATGTTGTCGCAGATGGGCTCCTTCCCCTTGGAAGAGTACGACTGTAGGGTGCCCACTCTGATGCCACTGATGGGATCTTTCCGCTTGGAAGAGCCGGAGAGGGTTCGCTCCTCGTGGTCGTCGTCGATGAGGTCTGACTTGGCAGTTGAGGATCCCAAGCCTGCGTAGGATGCCAATGTAGGATGACAAATTCTTGACAGCAAGCTAGAGGAGATCAGCAGCGGGGCCATGGATGAGATCGATGATGGTTGAACCCGGGTGGTTGGGGGTGGGCCACTTAACCTATGACATAGTCGTGTCAGGCCATTGGTGTCGATGACCTCGATGTCGTAGCCGGCGTCCGCGACATACCAGCATACTCTAGCCCGCAGATTGAGATCCTGCGGCCAGTAATCGTTGTCAGCTTCCTGGGCAGCCACCTGGGAACGTCCGGTGAAGAGGCCACAATAAACCTCTTTTGGGCCATTCGCTCCTCGAGCTCTACGTGAAGCATAGCCGGGCTTAGGCTACGACGCTCTAGAGTGGGGGATGGGATGGGGATCTATGGGAAAGGGGGCGTTTGGCAGGCATTATCTAAGAAACTCAGGGTCGCTAGGGTATTGAGATCGGTGGGTAAGCTGCACGAGCAAACCGGCAGATCTTGACAATGGAGGCCTTGCGGTAGCGGCGCCGACCTTGCTAGGGTTTTGAGCGAGGGCGGGGTGGTGTTTGTGTGTGTGTGTGCGCGTGCGGAGTTTTTGTGGGTGTGTTGAAATTTTCCCTAGAGGCAATAATAAATTGGTTATTATCATATTTCCTTATTCATGATAAATGTTTATTATTGATGCTAGAATTGGATTGACCGGAAACTTAAATAATGTGTGAATACATAGACAACACAGTGTCCCTAGTGAGCCTCTACTAGACTAGCTTGTTGATCAACGATGGTTAAGGTTTCCTAACCATAAACATGAGTTGTCATTTGATAATGGGATCACATCATTAGGACAATGATGTGATGGACAAGACCCAACCGTAAGCTTAGTATCAGATTGTTTAGTTTATTTGCTATAGCTTTCTTCATGTCAAGTATTTATTCCTTAGACCATGAGATTGTGTAACCGCCTGACACCGGAGGAATACTTAGTGTGTATCCAAACGTCACTTCATAATTGGGTCATCATAAAGGTGCTCTACAGGTATCTCCGAAGGTGTCTGTTGGGTTGGCATGGATCGAGACTGGGATTTGTCACTCCGTATGACGGAGAGATATATCTGGGCCCTCTTAGTAATACAACATATTAAAGAGCTTGCAAACAATGTGACTAATTAGTTAGTCATGGGATCTTGTATTATGGAATGAGTAAAGAGACTTGCCGGTAACAAGGTTGAACTAGGTATGGAGATATAGACGATCAAATCTCGGGCAAGTAACGTATCGTCGGACAAAGGGAATTGGATACGGGGTTAACCGAATCCTTGACATTGTGGGTCAACCGATAAAAGGTCTTCGTGGAATATGTAGGAATCAATATGGGCATCCAGCTCCCGCTAATGGTTATTGACCGAAGAGGTGTCTCGGTCATGACTACATGATTCCCGAACCCGCAGGGTCGCACGATTAACGTTCGTTGACGCTAGAGTAGTATTGGGATATTTGATGATTGGTAACCGAATGTTGTTCGGAGTCCCAGATGAGATCTCGGAGTCAGAGGAGTCTCAGAATGGTCGAGAGGTAAAGATTTATATACGGGAAGTCATATTTTGGGTTCCAGAAAAAGGTGCAGTTTTTTCGGCATTGTACGTGAAGCTTCTAGAAGGTTCCGGAGGATTCCGAGAGTCCACAAGTGGGTCCACCATGACCCAAGGGTTGGCGTGGGATGATGTGAGGTGCGCTGGCCTTATTGGGGTAGGCACACCTAGTCCTCAAAAGCCCATGTGGCTAGGGAAGGGAGAAAATGGGGGAGTCCTAGTAGGAATAGGATTGGACTTGGACTCCAAGTCCTCTACCCCTTGGTTGCGCCCTAGGGCTCTGAGGGGTTGGTACCCACGCCCCTCCACCTATATATAGAGGGGAGGGGGCACCCCAAGAGGACACACCAAACCCTTGGCACCCCTCTCTCTCTCTCTCATTACTCCATAGTTCCTCCGTCCTCGTTCTAGTAGCGCTTGGCGATGCCCTACTGAACTAGCTCCACCACCACCATCGCCACCACACTGTCGTGCTGGTTGTGATCCCATCTACTTCTCCTATTTATCTTGTTGGATCAAGAAGGAGGAGACGTCATAGAGCCACACATGTGATAAACTCGGAGGTGCCTGTCGGATTTCGGGTTCCGGCAGACCCTTAAGGTTCGAACTCTGGGGTGCGCGCGGAGATTATGCCCTCTACCTCTCCGTCTCGCAAGGATCTAAACTACCAAAGGAACAACACAAAAGACACAGAGTTTATACTGGTTCGGGCCACCGATGTGGTGTAATACCCTACTCCAGTGTGGTGGGTGGATTGCCTCTTGGGCTGATGATGATGAACGGTACAAGGGGGAACAGCCTCGCGAGGGCGTGTTCTAGCTGGGACGATGAACTACTAGGGGAGTTCAGCCGCCCTTCTCTCTCTCTCTCTCTCTGTGTCTGTGCCTATTCCGTCCAATTCTCATTCTCCTCTACCCTGGGGGTGGCTAGTCCTATTTATAGGCAAAGGCCCTGGGCCTCGTCCCAAATATTGAGCGGGAAGGGCGCCAACAATTGGCCAATTCGAAGGGGAACACCCAGTACACTTATCCTGACTAAAGTTGGTCCTCGGCTGCCAAAGGCCCTATGGTGACGCCGTTCTGGGCTCCATGATGACCTCCTTCCCACCGTTGGGCTGGTCTTGGTCTCGTTGCACCGAAATGGATGCGTTTGCTTGATCCTCTCGCCTGCGCGTGCCCCCTTTGCACCAAAGAGGAAAGGGAGGACACTGCGCGGGCTGGCGCCCGCCTGGCACCCTTGGTCGTCATGGCTTGCGTCATGGGCACCTCGTGAGGTACCCCGCCCTGATCTCTCCACCTCCTCGTGAGCCAGCCTGACGAGGCCGTGCCTGAGGAAGCGCCGTGTCGTCCGCCCCGCGAGGCTTGGCCCCTCGCGAGGGTCTTGGGTCTTGTGTTGATGAAGTTGGGCCGTGATAGGCCCCCTTTGAGCCACGCCACAGGCCGCAGGCAGGCAAGTCTGGGGACCCCCATTCCCAGAACACCGACAGTAGCCCCCGGGCCCAAGGCGCGCCTGGACTTGGCCGTGCCGAGAGGCGAAAGGGCAAGAGCGAAGCGCCGCGGGCCCTAACAGCCTGCGGCCTTGGGCGCCGCGCGACGGTTGATTGGACGTGGGCGTGTCCGCAACCGCGCAGGTCAAAGGCGCAGTGTCTGCCCAGGCTTTGCTCTTCTCTCTCTCCTGTCGCTGCCCAGATCCCCTTTCTTGCGCCTCTCCTTCCTTCCTCCAAACTCCCAGATTTTCTCCCCTATGACCTTGGAAGACATGGCGCCGCATCAGCCTCCTTCCGAAGCTTGCTTCTCGCCGGCTCTGGACTCGCCGAATGTGTCGGAGGCGAGCCTTGCCCGGCTGCGCCGGATGGCACCGGCGTGGGGCATTGACGGGGCGCGGGTGTTCAAGGTCGGCTCCGCCACCCCTGAGGGCCGAGGAAGCTTCTACCCTCTCTTCGTAAGCTCCATTACTGCGGGCCTGGTGCCTCCTTTCTCCGAGTTCTTCCTCTCTGTCCTCCCCATTACGACTTGCAAGCTCTGCGTCTCCACCCCAACTCCATCCTTCTCCTGGCGATCTTCGCCTACTATTGCGAGGCTCATGTGGGGGTGCAACCCTCAGTGGCCTTGCTGCGCCACTGCTTCTACCTCCGGGTCACCCGTGGTTTCCCTTCCGCATGCGCGAGCTTCGTCGCGTGTGGTGGCGCCATTGCCATCTCGAATCCCGGGAAGAGGATTGAGGGCTTCAGGAGCAAGTGGGTCTAGGTGGACGCCGGGCGCATCCACCCTCGGCTGATACTTCCCACGGAGCAGCCCATGAGTTCCGGCGACTGGTCTCGGGCGGAGCTCACGGACCCCCGCGCGAAGCCGGTTCTGGAGAGGATGGACGCGGACTTGAAGCCGGCCGGCACGGCGGCGGCGAAGCTGACCGGCGCGTCGCTGCTGAGGGAGTTCCTCGAGCACCAGCTGGCTCCGCTTCGGCGGTACTCACCTCCGATGTGGAGGCCTCATCCAAGCCCCGCGGCCTTGGGCGACGAGGATTTGACCGTGGTTCTCCAATCCCTGGTTGGGGGCGAGGTGGCAAGGTTGGAGTGCGCGCCTGCGCCCTTGTTCCTTCGCGACGACTGGAAGCAGGTGGTGGAGTCCATGCCCGTCTTCAACGGGGATGGGCCCGTGCCCGCGGTGGCTCCCGAGGGACTGGTGGACGTGTCTTCCGGCGACCCCAGCGGAGAGGAGGGCGAAGAGGAGCGGGAGGAGGGCCCTGACTCCGAGGCAACTGACGGAGAGTCGAGGGTTCCCCTCCCCCGGCGCGAGTCCCGTACTCTTCGCCTTTCGTCAAGCGATGATGATGAGGTCGACGACGTGCTGGGTAGTGGGGGCTCATCCCTGATCCCGAAGAAGGGCAGAACCGGGCTGATCCCCCGGAGGTCCGCTCCGGCTCCGGGGCGGTCCGCAGACACGCCCTCTGCACCTGAGGCTGATCCCTCCACCCGGCTTTCTGGCTTCAAGTATGGACGGAGGCTGCTCGAGTTCTCCAGCGACGACCCATAAGTGCTTGATCCTTCGTCTTCCGTTTCTTGTTCCACTGCTGAGGCTTGATGTTTGCTTCTCTTTGGATAGGCTGGCGCCCGCGGCGAAGAAGCCGAAAGGGGCTCCCGAGGCCCCGTCCGCGGCAACGCCTCCGCCTGCAGGGGAAGGCGACCGTGATGCGCGGGCTTCTCCTGCCCGGTCATCCTTGCGCGGCCTTGCTGAGATGGCTGGGGCGAGCCCAGCCCCCATGGCCCAAGTGACTCCTGAGGTGCCCCTGCCTGCCGCCGGCACCACGGTTGTCGTGGCGTAGCAGACTCCGCCTCATGATGTTGTGGTCTCGTCGCCGCTACCTTCTCCTCCCATTCCACTGGCCGCTGCTTCCCCAACTCCTCCTGCTGCCTTGGAGCGTGCTGATGTTTCTCCGCCTTCTTCTGCCGTCCTGGAGCGTGTCGTTGCTGAACTGGACCAGCTGTGGCAGGATCTTCTTGGCGCCGACCCTCGCCTGGTGGCCGGGCACCTGGAGCTGGCTTCGGGGTGGATCCGCTCCGATGCCTCAATTCGGACGGCGCTGGTTCAGGCCTCGACGGCCTTTGACGGAGAGAGGGAGGTCACTCTCGAGGCGAAGGCTGCCCGAGACGCGGCCTTGGGAGAGGTGGTTGGAGTCCGTGGTCGCTGCAAGGAGCTGGAGGACGAGCTGCAGGGCTTGCGGGACCAGCTCGCGAAGGAAGTCCGCCTTCGCCAAGAGTAGGAGGAAGGCGCGAAGGCTCGCGAGGCGGCCATCGAGGATCGGGAGGCCAAGCTCAAGAAGCGCCGCGACCGCCTAGGCGCACTGAAGAAGGAGCTGGAGGTGATGAAGGCCGAGCTGGACCGCAAGGCCCGGGTCCTTGCCGAGGATCGCGTGGCCTTTGCAGACATGGAGAAAGATGCCCGTGCTTCGCTGAAGACGCTCTACGAGAGCGGCCTGGAGAGCCCACTGGCCGGTGACGAGGATGGACCCGCCAAGCTACTTCCCTTCCTGGTTCGTGCCCTTGGGGATGTCGCCCTTGGCCTCGGCCCCACGGCCAAGGCCGAGGCGCGAGTCTTGTCCTCTGCTGCGCTGACGCGGGTCTTCGCCCACATCTACCTTTGCGATCCCAGCGCAGACCTCGACGGCCTATTGGAGCCGGTGAGTGGTGAGGGTGCTGCCGCTGCTGTCGAAGCCGTGAAGGGGCGCGCTAAGGCACTGCTGGGGAAGTTCCGGGCCTTCAGCACCAAGCCGGATGAGGTGACGATGCGCGTTGGAAATGGTTCCAAGGTTGATGTGATAGCTGTAGGCACGCTACCTCTACATCTACCTTCGGGATTAATTTTAAACCTAAGTAATTGTTATTTGGTGCCTGCGTTGAGCATGAACATTATATCTGGATCTTGTTTATTGCGAGACGGTTATTCATTTAAGTCAGAGAATAATGGTTGTTCTATTTATATGCGTAATATCTTTTATGGTCATGCAACCCTTGTGAATAGTTTATTCTTGTTGAATCTTGATTGAGTGATACACATATTCATAATATTGATGCCAAATGATGGAAAGTTAATAATGATGGTACCACATATTTGTCGCACTGCCACTTAGGTCATATTGGTGTAAAGCGCATGAAGAAACTCCATGCTGATGGACTTTTGGAATCTCTTGATTATGAATCATTTGAGACATGTTAACCTTGCCTCATGGACAAGATGACTAAAACTCCATTCTCCGGAACAATGGGGCGATCTAGTGACTTATTGGAAATAATACATACTGATGTATGCGATCTGATGAGTGTTGAAGCACGCGATGGATATCTTTATTTTCTTACCTTCACAGATGATTTGAGTAGATATGGATATATTTACTTAATGAAACACAAGTCTGAAACATTTGAAAAGTTCAAGGAATTTCAGAGTGAAGTGGAAAATCGTCATAACAAGAAAATAAAGTTTCTACGATCTGATGGTGGAGGTGAATGTTTGAGTTACGAGTTTGCTATGCATTTAAAACAATGTGGAATTGTTTCACAGCTCGTGCCACCTAGAACACCACGGTGTAATGGTGTGTCCGAACATCGTAATTGTACTCTATTGGATATGGTGCATCCTATGATGTCTCTTACTGATTTTCCACTTTCATTTTGGGGTTATGCCACCACAAAAAAATACACTTCTGCGATGATACATGTTTGTCATAGTAGGTCAAGTTTTCTGTCATGCATGTACATCCATGACGATTTTATGATAGAATCAAGATACTCATACTTGTGCTATCGTAGAAGTGTTCCATGACAATACGAAAATTATCATCACGGAAGTGTCCACTTCCATGACGATAAATGGCGCGTCATAGAAGTGCTTTCGTCAAGGGTAACCGACACGTGGCATCCACCATAATGGGTCACCCATAAGCTATTGGGTTCTGGTTTGGATCCGATAACCCGTTAACGGCCCCGACCAATGGGGATTTTCCATGTGTAAAATTATCATTCGCTGGAGGATCCACGAGTCGGCTCAGTGTTGGGACAGATGTCATCCACTCATAGTACGGGAGGCGCCTATGATACGTCGGCACGTGGCAAGGCCCAACAACGGCCCATTCCAGTGAAAAAGGTCGGCCCAATAAAAATTAACAGGCCGACCCATATAAGGCCTACTTGTGTCAGATCCATTTAAACCCACGGCCCATACAAGATGTGCCAATTCGTCCCGTCAATGGCCCGTTAACGATTTGACGCCATTGCAACCCATTGTCAGTTCGAGCCGGCTAATAGCCCACTATATATTTGGGCTCAGTATCGGCCCGATGTGGTTTCGACCTGTTAACGATCCATCCAAGGGATGGGCGAATTTTCAGGATGTACGTCTTTCGGCCTTTTAGTGGCCCATTTAAGTGTTGGGCCAATTTCCGGCCCGGTGTGTCTTTCATCCTGTTAACGGCCCATAACTGAGTTGGGCCATTTGAAGTCAGACCTAAGTTTTGCCTTTTAATGGACCATGCTGTTCATGGTCCAATACCAGCCTGGTTTCTCTTTCGGCCTGCTAAAGGCCCACAACATAGTTGGGCCATATATAGTACGACCTGACTTTTGGCCTCTTAGCGGCCCATGCTCTTCATGATCCAGTAAGAGTTTGTTGTCTCTTTCGGCCTACAAAAGGCCCACAGTATAGTTGGGCCATATGTAGCCCGACCTTAGTATCGGCCTGTTAACAGCCCGTGAAATCAAATGGGCCCACCTGTTGCCTCTTCGATGTCGGCATGTTAACGACCCGGAGGTAACATGGCCGACCATTAACTTTCGGCCTGGTTACAGCCCATTAACTTAATGGGCCCACTAAAGTTCAAACATGTGTGTAGGACCAATTAGATAATTTGAGCCCATTACGATTGTCGGCGTTCTGGGATCGGCGGTGCCCAGACTTGCCTGCCTGTGGGCTTGTGCGTGGCTCTACCAACGGCCTGGTACGGCCCATCTTCAGTAGCAACCAATCAAGACCCTCACGAGGGACCAAGCCTCATGAGGCGGGTGACATGAATACCTCCTCAGGGGCAGCCTCACTAGGCTGGCTCCTGAGCAGCAGAGATCTCTATACAAGGGGCACCTCGCAAGGTTCACGTGATGTGAGCCATGACGACCAAGGCCAGGCGGGCGCCAGCGAACGCAGTGTACCAGTTTCCTCTTTGGTTCTAAAGAGGCAAGCGCAGGTGAAGAGTCCCGAGGCGTTAGGCAAAGGTTTCCATATCTGTGCAAGGAGACCAAGACCAGCAGGACGGCGGGATGGAGGTCATCACAGAGCCCACGGTAGTGTCACCACCAGAGCCTTTGACAGGCGAAGACCGCCTTTTGTCAGGATAGCTTGTACTAGTTGTCCCCCTTCAAACCTGGCCGTTGTGGGATCCCTTCCCGCCTAACATTTGGGGAGAGGACTAGGGTCTCTATAAATAGGACTAGCCACCACCATGGAGGGGAGAAGAGATTGATTCCACCCGAACGAGTTCACCAGCTCGTCAAGCCCAAGAACACCTCACCTCCTGAGGTCATTCACCCACTGTACTAGTTCATCCTCAGCCCCTTGAGGAAATCCACCACTACACTGGAGTAGGGTATTACAACGCAAGGTGGCCCGAACCAGTATAAACCTTTGTGTCTCTTGTTCCTTGGGTTTGTCGAGCTAGGCCGTGAGATTGTTGAGCGAGCAAGCTAGGAAGAGAGTGTTCTTCCTGCGCACCCCAGAGCTCGTACCTCATAGGGGTTTGCCGGAACCCGTAATCTAACATTTGGCGCGCCAGGTAGGGGGTGCACCGAAGCTTCGCCTCTCTGCCTGATTCGCCTTTCCGTCCGGCTCCCATGGCAGGCGCCACTCCTCCAACTGAATTGACGGGAGCGCGCCGAAGCGCCATGGGCCTCCGGGCCTTCATCCCCGCCTTGCGGCAAGTGCGGTGGTCGCACAAGTTCAAGCCGGAAATGCCGCCTCGCTATGACGGCGCGGCGGATCCAGCAGCCTTCCTGCTGGCGTACGAGGAGGCCGTTCTCGAAGCCGGAGGTGACGACCAAGTCATGGCCAACTGGTTCCCCATGGCCCTCGCCGGCGTGCCGCGCGCCTGGTTGCTCAACCTGCCGGGGTCCTCTGTGGCCTACTAGGAAGGGTTGTGCAGCCTCTTCATCGCGCGCTTCGCGGGACAGGCGCCCTCGCCATAGCAGGCCTCCTTGGTGGTTCACAGGCACCTCCCCTCGGATCTCCACGTCAAGCAGTTCGTCCGCCAGATGGGCGCCGCCCGTGTGCAGCAGGGGCTCCCCCGGGATGGGCGGCGCCCCAGGCCAACCTCACCTTCAACTCGGGGGACCATCCAGCAATCACCGCGGGCTCGGGTGCGCTCCCGATGCTCTGCACGCCCACCATATGCAACGTAGCAGTCACCAAGACCCTCATCAACGGAGGAGCAGGCCTCAATGTGCTCTCCGTAGAAGCCTTCAGCTTGCTCCACGTGCCGCTCGGCCGGCTCCGCCATACCAAGCCCTTCTCCGGAGTCGGTAGTGGTTCCACCAGCCCCCGGGGAAGATCCGCCCCCTGTCACTTTGGCACCGGTGAGAACTACCGCACCGAGCTCATCGACTTCGATATCGCTCGCATCGGCCTCCCTTACAACGTCATCCTCGGGTACCCTGTCCTGGCTTAGTTCATGGCGGCAACCCATCCCGCCTACAACCTCATGAAGATGCCAGGGAGCAACTGTGTTCATGCCATGGCCGGGGACACAAGGAGGCCCTGGCGGCCATCAGGCTCGCCCCACTGACGCAGCAGTATATGGGGCCCAGGGGCCGCGCCAGCGAAGAAGAAGCAGTTATTCTCGCAAGATCGGGCCAAGACGAAGAAAGTGTCAATCGGTGATGATGGGGCCTCGGGAGCCACCTTAACCATAGGCGCCAACCTCGACCCAGACAAAGAAGAGGCACTGGTGAAGTTCTTGTGCGCAAACAAGGAGGTATTCGCTTGGGAGCCCACGCAGCTGGTGGGAGTCCCAAGGAGAGTGATCGAGCACCACTTGAGGGTGTGCCCTAATGTGCGCCCGTTAAAGCAGAAGGCATGATGGCAGTCTACAGAGAAGCAGTCCTTCATCATCCAGGAAACCCGCAAGCTACAGGCAGCGGTTGTCATCCAGGAAGTCCGATATCCAGAGTGCCAAAGAAGGGCGGGAAGGAATGCATGTGCGTCAACTTCACCAACCTTAACAAAGCCTGCCCTCAGGACCCGTTCCCGCTTCCATGCATCGATCAGATTGTTGAGTCGACCGCTGAGTGTGACCTGTTGTGTTTCCTAGATGCCTTCTCCGGTTACCACAAGATCAAGATGGCAGTGGAGGACATGGAGAAGACGACCTTCTTAACTCCGTGCGGAGTGTACTGCTACACCTGCATGCCGTTCAGGCTGTGTAACACTGGGGCGACCTTCCAACGGTTGATGCACATCGCTCTGGGTCAACAGCTCGGGAGGAATACAGAGGCCTACGTCGACAACATTGTGGTAAGATCTCAGGAGGCAAGGACCCTCATTTAGGATCTAGAGGAAACCTTTGCCAGCCTGCGCACGGTAGATCTGTGGCTCAACCTAGAGAAATGCGTGTTCGGCGTCCCCTTCGGCAAGCTACTGGGTTTCCTCGTGTCACATAGGGGGATCGAGGCGAACCCGGAGAAGGTCAAGGCAATAGAAGACATGAGGCCACCGCAGACTCTCAAGGAAATGCAAAAGCTCGCAAGCTGTGTGACCTTGCTGGGGTGCTTCATCTCCAAGCTGGGGGAGCATGCCCTCCCGTTCTTCAAGCTAATGAAGAAGAAGGGCGCGTTCAAGTGGACCCCGGAGGCCGACACAGCGTTTCAAGACCTCAAGAGGTACCTAACCAGCCCACCGGTGATGGTGGCACCGTGCCTCGTCGAGCCTCTGGTGCTTTACCTGGCCGCCACGCCCCATTCCACTAGCGCGGCACTGGTAGCCGTACGGGAGAGCGTCAAGCCAAGAGACTACCACATGATGCCACACATTCAGCTGGAATGATGCAGCGCCAAGACAGCGCCACTGAAGCCGCTGCAGCACCAGCGGGTGACCAGGCCCTACAAGACCACCCCCGCGAGGTCGCGGCGGCACCGACAAGTGACCAACCTCTCGAGGGCCTCCAGCCTCAGGAAGCGCCCCGGCCTCAGGAGATCTCGGACCCCAACAGCGCTCCCATCCTCGTCGAACACCCGGTGTACTTCGTCAGCACAGTGCTACGGGACGCACGAGCGCGCTACCCCATGCCGCAGAAGCTTCTGCTCGCGCTCCTCGTGGCCTCGCGGAAGTTACGCCACTACTTTCATGGAAACCCCATCAAAGTCGGCTCGATGTACCTGCTGGAGAGGGTACTCCGGAGCCCCAATGCTGCAGGGAGGGTCACCGAATGCAACATCGAGTTGCAGGCATTCCAGCTGGAGTTCAGCACCACCAGGGTCATCAAGGGGGCCGCACTCGCCGACTTCGTGGCAGAATGGATCGACGCTCCGAGGCCCGAAGCGGGCGAGGACCGATCTCTCTCGCCAGGAAGCGAAGCACCCGACGGCTGGGTCATGTACTTCGACGGTGCTTTCGCACGCCAGGGCGCGGGGGCTGGCGTCGTGCTCATCTCGCCCACCCAAGACAAGCTCTACTACATCGTGTTGCTTTGCTTCCAGCGGGGCGAGAAGGTCTCCAACATCATCGCAGAGTATGAAGGTTTGACAGTCAGCCTCAAGGCTGCGGTGGACTTGGGGGTAAAGCACCTCACCATCAAAGGCGACTCACAGCTCCCCTTCAAATTCTCCAACAAGGTGTACGAACCTAAGGACGAGCACATGGAGGCGTACCTCGTGGAGGTACGAAACATGGAGAAGCATTTTTTGGGCCTGGAGCTGTAGCATGTGCTCCGCAGCATGAACAAGGAAGCCGACGATATCGCCAAGAGGGCGTCGAAGCGCCAGCCACAGGAACCCGGCATCTTCGAGGAGCGGCTATTCAAGCCTTTAGCGGCCCCTCTGGCTGCGAATCCAACACCGTCTCGAGAGGAGCTTCCGCCGCCACCAGCCTCACGAGCCCCCGCCTGCGGCCCAACCTCACGAGCGCGCCTGCTCCTCGCGCTCGAGCCTGAGGAGGGGTGTTGGACCGAAGAATTCAAGACATACCTGCTGCGAGGGGCCCTTCCGGAGAAGGAGGAGGACGCGGAAAGCGTGTTTCGGCAAGCTACAGCCTACTGCATCCAGGACGGTGAGCTATACCAAAAACGACCGAATGATATTTCCTTGCGATGCATCTCCAGGGAGCAGGGGTGCGAACTGTTGGCTGACATACATAGCGGAGACTGCGGGCATCACTCATCGTTGATACGTCCATTTTGCATCATGCTTTTATATTGATATTTATTGCATTATGGGTTGTTATTACACATTATGTCACAATACTTATGCCTATTCTCTCTTATTTTACAAGGTTTACATGAAAAGGGAGAATGCCGGCAGCTGGAATTCTGGGCTGGAAATGGAGCAAATATTAGAGAACTATTCTACACAGCTCCAAAATTCCTGAAAGATCACGGAAGTCATTTTTGGAATTAATAAAAAATACTAGACGAAGAAAATACCAGAGGCGGGCCACACCATGGCCACAAGATCACGGAAGTCATTTTTGGAATTAATAAAAAATACTAGACGAAGAAAATACCAGAGGCGGGCCACACCATGGCCACAAGGGTGGGAGGCGCGCCCTACCCCCCTGGGCACACCCCCTGCCTCGTGGGCCCCCTGGTGGCCCTCCGGTGCCCATCTTCTGCTATATGAAGTCTTTCGTCCGAGAAAAAAATCATAAGCAAGCTTTTGGGTAGAAACTCCGCCTCCACGAGGCGGAACCTTGGCGGAACAAATCTAGGGCTCCGACAGAGCTATTCTGCCGAGGAAACTTCCCTGTGGGAGGGGGAAATTATCGCCATCGTCATCACCAACGCTCCTCTCATCGGGAGGGGGCCAATCTCCATCAACATCTTCACCAGCACAATCTCCTCTCAAACCCTAGTTCATCTCTTGTATCCAATCTTTGTCCCAAAGCCTCAGATTGGTACCTGTAGGTTGCTAGTAGTGTCGAGTACTCCTTGTAGTTGATACTAGTTGGTTTATTTGGTGGAAGATCATATGTTCAGATCCATTATGCATATTAATACCCCTCTGATTATGAACATGAATATGCTTTGTGAGTAGTTCCGTTTGTTCCTAAGGACATGGGAGAAGTCTTGCTATTAGTAGTCATGTGAATTTGGTATTCGTTCGATATTTTGATGAGATGTATGTTGTTTCTCCTCTATTGGTGTGATGTGAACGTCGACTACATGACACTTCACCATTATTTGGGCTTAGAGGAAGGCATTGGGAAGTAATAAGTAGATGATGGGTTGCTAGAGTGACAGAAGCGTAAACCCTAGTTTATGCATTGCTTCGTAAGGGGCTGATTTGGATCCATATGTTTCATGCTATGGTTAGGTTTACCTTAATACTTCTTTTGTAGTTGCGGATGCTTGCAATAGGGGTTAATCATAAGTGGGATGCTTTTCCAAGAAAGGACAGCACCCAAGCACCGGTCCACTCATATTTCAAATTATCAAAGTACCGAACGCGGATCATATGAACGTGATGAAAACTAGCTTGACGATAATTCCCATGTGTCCTCGGGAGCGCTTTTCTCTATATAAGAGTTTGTCCAGGCTTGTCCTTTGCTGCAAAAAGGATTGGGCCATCTTGCTACACTTTATTTACACTTGTTACTTGTTGCCCGTTACAAATTGCCTTATCACAAAACTATCTGCTACCGATAATTTCAGTGCTTGCAGAGAATACCTTGCTGAAAACCGCTTATCATTTCCTTCTGCTCCTTGTTGGGTTCGACACTCTTACTTATCGAAAGGACTACGATAGATCCCCTATACTTGTGGGTCATCAAGACTCTTTTCTGGCGCCGTTGCCGGGGAGTGAAGCGCCTTTGGTAGGTGGAATTTGGTAAGGAAAAATTTATATAGTGTGCTGAAATTTACTGTCACTTGTTACTATGGAAAGTAATCCTTTGAGGGGCTTGCGCGGGGTATCTTCACCCCGACCAGTAGAGCAAAGAGTTTCTCCTCAACCTACTGAACCTACTGAAATTTTTTACTTTGATATTCCTTCGGGTATGGTAGAGAAACTGCCAGCTAATCCTTTTGCGGGAGATGGAACATTGCATCCCGATTTACACTTAATCTATGTGGATGAAGTTTGTGGATTATTTAAGCTTGCAGGTATGCCCGATGATGTTATCAAGAAGAAGGTCTTCCCTTTATCTTTGAAGGGAGATGCATTGACATGGTATAGGCTATGTGATGATATGGGATCATGGGACTACAAGCGATTGAAATTGGAATTTCATCATAAGTTTTATCCTATGCATCTTGTTCATCATGATCATAATTATGTATATAATTTTTGGCCTCGCGAAGGAGAAAGCGTCGCTCAAGCTTGGGGGAGGCTTAAGACAATGTTATATTCATGCCCCAATCATGATCTCTCAAGAGAAATGATTATTCAAAAAATTTATGCTCGGCTTTCTGACAACAATCGCTTCATGCTCGATACCTCTTGTACTGGTTCTTTTATGGTGAAGACTATTGAATTCAAATGGGATTTATTGGAGAGAATTAAACGCAACTTTGAAGATTGGGATCTCGACGAAGGTAAGGAGTCGGGTATAACACCTAAGTTTGATTGTGTTAAATCTTTTATGGATACCGATGTTTTCCGTAAATTTGTCACTAAATATGGACTTGACTCTGAGATAGTAGCTTCTTTTTGTGGATCTTTTGCTGCTCATATTGATCTCCCTAAGGGTAAGTGGTTTAAATATCATCTTCCCGTAGAAGTAAAAGTAGTTGAACCTATTAAAGTTGAAGAAAATACTATCACTTATAATGATCCTATTGTTCCTACTGCTTATGTGGAGAAACCACCTTTCCGTGTTAGGATAAAGGATCATGCTAAAGCTTCAACTGTGGTTCGTAAAAGCAATATTAGAACTTATACACCCCCTAAGCAAGTTAAAGTTGAACCTAATATTGCTATGGTTAAAGATCTCTTGGCTGATAATATTGATGGGCATGTTATTTACTTCTGTGATGAGACTGCTAGAATTGCTAGGCCTGGTGCTAAAGATAAACATAGACCTGTGGTAGGCATGCCTGTTATTTCTGTTAAAATAGGAGATCATTGTTATCATGGCTTGTGTGATATGGGTGCTAGTGCTAGTGCAATACCTATTTCCTTATACAAAGAAATTATGCATGATATTGCACCTGCTGAGTTAGAAGATATATACGTTACAATTAAACTTGCCAATAGAGATACTATTTCACCGATTGGGATTGTTATAGATGTTAAAGTCTTGTGTGGGAAAGTTAAATATCCTACTGATTTTCTTGTTCTTGGCACCCCACAAGATAGCTTTTGTCCCATTATATTTGGTAGACACTTCTTGAACACTGTTAATGCTAAGATAGAATGCGAAAAGGATGTTGTTACTATTGGTTTGGATGATATGTATCATGAGTTTAATTTTTCTAAATTTCGTAGACAACCCCATGATGAGGAATTGCCTAGTAAAGATGAAATTATTGGTCTTGCTTCTATTGTCGTGCCTCCTAGTGAGCCTTTCGAACAATATTTGCTAGACCATCAAAATGATATGTTTATGAATAAAAGAAGGGAAATAGATGAAGTATTCTTTAAATGGGGACCCATTCTGAAACACAATTTGCCTGTTGAAATCCTAGGGGATCCTCCTCCACCCAAGGGTGATCCCGTGTTTGAGCTTAAACCATTACCTGATACTCTTAAATATGCCTATCTTGATGAAAATAAGATATATCCTGTTATTATTAGTGCTAACCTTTCAGAGAAGGAAGAAGAAAAAATATTGAAAACTCGGAAGAAGCACCGTGCTGCTATTGGACATACTCTTGATGATCTTAAGGGCATTAGTCCCACTCTATGTCAACAAAAGATAAATTTGGAGAAAGATGCCAAACCGGTTATTGATCACCAATGACGGTTAAATCCAAAGATGAAAGAAGTGGTAAGAAAGGAAATATTAAAGCTCATTGAAGCAGGTATAATTTATCCCGTTGCTGATAGTCAGTGGGTAAGTCATGTCCATTGTGTCCCTAAGAAGTGAGGTATTACTGTCGTTCCTAATGATAAAGATGAATTGATTCCGCAAAGAATTATTACAGGTTATAGGATGTAATTGATTTCCGCAAATTAAATAAAACTACTAAAAAATATCATTACCCCTTGCCATTCATTGATCAAATTCTAGAAAGATTATCCAAACATACACATTTTTGCTTTCTAGATGGTTACTCTGGTTTTTCTCAAATACCTGTGTCAGCTGATGATCAAGCAAAGACCACTTTTACTTGCCCTTTCGGTACCTTTGCTTATAGACGTATGCCTTTTGGTTTATGTAATGCACCTGCTACCTTTCAAAGATTCACGATGGCTATATTCTCTGATTTTTGTGAAACGATTTGTGAGGTTTTCATGGATGATTTCTCCGTTTATGGATCCTCTTTTGATGATTGCTTGAGCAACCTTGATCGAGTTTTGCAGAGATGTGAAGAATCAAACCTTGTCTTGAACTGGGAGAAATGCCACTTTATGGTTAATGAAGGAATTGTCTTGGGGCATAAAATTTCTGAAAGAGGTATTGAAGTTGATAAAGCTAAAGTTGATGCTATTGAAAAGATGTCGTGTCCCAAGGTCATCAAAGGTATAAGAAGTTTCCTCGGTCACGCCGGTTTTTATAGGAGGTTCATTAAGGACATCTAAAAAATTTCTCGGCCTCTGACTAATCTATTACAAAAAGATATACCTTTTTGTCTTTGATGATGATTGTGTAGAAGCATTTGAAATACTTAAGAAAGCATTAATTTCTACACCTATTGTTCAGCCACATGATTGGAATTTACCCTTTGAAATTATGTTCGATGCTAGTGATTATGCTGTAGGTGTTGTTCTAGTTCAAAGAGTTGATAAGAAATTAAATGTTATTCAATATGCTAGTAAAACTCTAGACAATGCCCAGAGAAATTATGCTACTACTGAAAAAGAATTCTAGGCAGTTGTATTTGCTTGTGATAAGTTTAGACCTTATATTGTTGATTCCAAAGTAACTATTCACACTGATCATGCTGCTATTAAATACCTTATGGAAAAGAAAGATGCTAAACCTAGACTTATTAGATGGGTTCTCTTGCTACAAGAATTTGATTTGCATATTATTGATAGAAAGGGAGTTGAGAACCCTGTTGCAGACAACTTGTCTAGGTTAGAGAATGTTCTTGATGACCCACCACCTATTGATGATAGCTTTCCTGATGAACAACTAAATGTCATAAATACTTCTCGTACTGCTCCATGGTATGCTGATTATGTTAATTACATTGTTGCTAAATTTATACCACCTAGTTTCACACACCAGCAAAATAAAAAGTTTTTCTATGATTTGAGACATTACTTTTGGGATGACCCACATCTTTATAAAGAAGGAGTAGATGGTGTTATTAGACGTTGTGTACCTGAGCATGAACAGCAATAGATCCTACGCAAGTGTCACTCCGAAGCTTATGGAGGACACCACGCTGGAGATAGAACTGCGCATAAGGTATTGCAATCCGGTTTTTATTGGCCTACTCTCTTCAAGGATGCTCATAAGTTTGTCTTATCTTGTGATGAATGTCAAAGAATTGGTAATATTAGTAGACGTCAGGAAATGCCTATGAATTATTCACTTGTTATCGAACCATTCGATGTTTGGGGCTTTGATTATATGGGACCCTTTCCTTCCTCTAATGGGTATACACTTATTTTAGTTGCTATTGATTACGTTACTAAGTGGGTAGAAGCTATTCCAACTAGTAGTGCTGATCATAACACTTCTATTAAGATGCTTAAAGAAGTTATTTTTCCAAGGTTTGGAGTCCCTAGATATTTAACGACTGATGGTGGTTCACATTTTATTCATGGTGCCTTTCGTAAAATGCTAAAGTATGATGTTAATCATAGAATTGCATCTCCTTATCACCCACAGTCTAGTGGTCAAACAGAATTGAGCAATAGAGAGCTTAAATTAATTTTGCAAAAGACTGTTAATAGATCTAGAAAGAATTGGTCCAAGAAACTTGATGATGCATTATGGGCCTATAGAACTGCATACAAAAATCCTATGGGTATGTCTCCGTATAAAATAGTTTATGGAAAAGCATGTCACTTACCTCTCGAACTGGAATATAAGACATATTGGGCTATTAAAGAGCTCAATTATGGCTTCAAACTTGAAGGTGAGAAGAGGCTATTTGACATTAGCTCACTTGATGAATGGAGAACCCAAGCCTATGAGAATGCCAAACTGTTTAAGGAAAAGGTTAAAAGATAGCATGATAAGAGGATACAAAAGCGTGAGTTTAATGTAGGTGATTATGTGTTTCTATTCAACTCTCGGTTAAGATTTTTTGCAGGAAAACTTCTCTCTAAATGGGAAGGTCCTTACGTTATCGCGGAGGTCTATCGTTCCGGTGCCATAAAAATCAACAACTTCGAAGGCACAAATCCGAAGGTGGTGAACGGTCAAAGAATCAAACATTATATCTCAGGTAATCCTATAAATGTTGAAACTAATGTTATTACAACCGTGACCCCTGAGGAATACATAAGAGACACTTTCTACAACGTTTTAGACTCCAAAAAGGAATAGGTACGTGGTACGGTAAGTAAACCGACTCCAGAACAGTTCTAACGACAATTTTTCTCCGTTTTGGAATATTTAAGAAAATAGGAAAATAAGAAGCAGTCCGAAAGGACACGAGGCTTCCACGAGGGTGGGAGGTGCACCCTACCCTACCCCCCTAGGCGTGCCCCCTGCCTTGTGGGCACCTCTTGCACTCTCTGGACTCCATTTTCTTGCACGATACTCCTTTTGGTCGGTAAAAATTCATTATATACTCTCCCAAAGGTTTTGACCATCGTATCAAGCAAATATCCTCTGTTCTTGTTTCGAGCTGTTTCCTGTCAGTGTTTCTAAGGCCAGGCATCATGTCGTCCCCCTCCTCCAACAATGGTGACAACGATGCTTGGCTAATGAAGATAGAGCTGAAGAGGGAAGAACCCATGGAGATCAACAAGGATGAAGGGATCAAGAAGGCCACGGAGGACCAAGTTCCAGCAGCAGAAGAAATCCTTCATCTTGATCACAATCTTCTTACCCCAACTGAGATCGAAGCTTTCAAGATGATTGAGTTAGCTCGTATACAAAACAAGTATCTCACACGTGAAAATATTTTGTTGAAGGAGCATATCATCGCACTCAAGGGCATTATCCGCCAGTTGGAGGACCTCCTACGCTCGATGTGCGACTATCCATCATCACCTCCATATTCTTCACCAGCAAAAGAGACATAATCACATGGGTATGGGCACTCCCCTTGGCAACGGCCAAGCTTGGGGGAGGTGCCCCGGTATCGTATCACCATCACACTCCTATCTTTACCGTTTTTCTTAGTTCGATCCTTTTAGTAATATCTTGATCTAGTAGAATAAAGTTTTAGTATGATTTAGTTTTGAGTTTTGCTTTATGATCCCTCTATGTAATCGAGTCCGTGAGCTATATAATAAAGATTAGTGTTGAGTCAAGGGCTTGATTATTTTGCCATGATCTTGAGGGAATAAAAGAAAAATAAAGAACAAAAAGAAATAAAGAGATCATATTGATCTTGTGGAGAGTAACGACTTCACATATAAAGAGTATGATGATTAAAAGTTGTTGAGAGTTGACAAATTTAGTTTTGGTCATCGTTGCAATTAATAGGAAGTTATAAAGAAATAGAGGTTTCACATATAAATATACTATCTTGGACATCTTTTATGATTGTGAGCACTCATTAAAATATGACATGCTAAAGAGTTGATGTTAGACAAGGAATACAACGTAATGGGTTATGTTTTCTTATATCTGACATGAAGTATATTGTCATGGATCATCCAACTTGTTGAGCTTGCCTTTCCCTCTCATGCTAGCCAAATTCTTTGCACCAAGTAGAGATACTACTTGTGCTTCCAAATATCCTTAAACCCAGTTTTGCCACGAGAGTCCACCATATCTACCTATGGATTGAGTAAGATCCTTCAATTAAGTTGTCATCGATGCAAGCAATAAAAATTGCTCTCTAAATATGTATGACTTATTAGTGTGGAGGAAATAAGCTTTATACGATCTTGTGATATGGAAGAAAGAAAAGTGACGGACTGCATAATAAAGTTCCATATAACAAGTGGCAATATAAAGTGACGTTCTTTTGCATTAAGATTTCATGCATCCAACCATGAAAGCACATGACAATCTCTGCTTCCCTCTGCGTAGGGCCTATATTTTACTTTTATCTCTTAGCCTTATGCAAGAGTCATGGTGATCTTCACCTTTCCTTTTTACATTTTATCCTTTGGCAAGCACACTGTGTTGGAAAGATCTTGACATATATATATATATATATATATATATATATATATATATATATATATATATATATATATATATATATATATATATATATATATAATTGGATGTAAGTTAGCATGAGCTATTATTGTTGACGTTACCCTTGAGGTAAAAGGTTGGGAGGCGAAACTATAAGCCCCTATCTTTCTCTGTGTCCGATTAAAACTCCGTAACCACAAGTATTGCGTGAGTGTTAGTAATTGTGAAAGACTAAATGATAGTTGAGTATGTGTACTTGCTGAAAAGCTCTTACATAGACTCTTTCCGATGTTATGCTAAATTGCAATTGCTTCAATGACTGAGATTATAGTTTCTGGTTCTGAATGAAGTTTCTAATTCATACTTGACATTGTGAATAGATTATTACTTGAGCATAAGAAATTATATGACAACATTCAAATATGTTGCTGTTATAAGAATGATCATGATGCGCTCATGTCCGTATTTTATTTTATCGACACCTCTACCTCTAAACATGTGGACATATTTATCATTATCGGCTTTCGCTTGAGGACAAGCGAGGTCTAAGCTTGGGGGAGTTGATACGTCCATTTTGCATCATGCTTTTATATTGATATTTATTGCATTATGGGCTGTTATTACACATTATGTCACAATACTTATGCCTATTCTCTCTTATTTTACAAGGTTTACATGAAGAGGGAGAATGCCGGCAGCTGGAATTCTGGGCTGGAAAAGGAGCAAATATTAGAGACCTATTTTGTACAGCTCCAAAAGTCCTGAAACTTCACGGAAGTCATTTTTGGAAGTAATAAAATATATTGGACGAAGAAAATACCAGAGGGGGGCCACAACCTGGCCACGAGGATGGGAGGTGCGCCCTACCCCCTGGGCGTGCCCCCTGCCTCGTGGGCCCTGACGAGGATACGTACCTAGGGTAGGGTAACTTATCGTACCTGAGGTACCCAATCAAGGACACGGCTCCTACAATGAAAGACGTTCTGAGAAGTACCAACAGGTCAGTCGACTTGGTCATCCCAGTCGACGGACACAAGCGTACTCGACCAAGAAGCGCAAGCAGTCGACCATGAAGACACCACTCGACCGTAAGAAGATCTAAAGGCGCTGCCTACAAACGGTCACCTCATAAGTAGCTTTTATGGCCTTCATGGTCCTTTATTACAGGCGTTACCAGTAACCCCCTCTCTTTATGTACATTAAACCCCTTGTAACGTGGGCTGGCTGGGGTCCTGGCGAACTCTATATAAGCCACCCCCCTCCACTAGGACAGGGGTTCGCATCTTTGTAACACTCACGCATATAATCCAGTCGACCGCCTCCGGGCTCCGAGACGTAGGGCTATTACTTCCTCCGAGAAGGGCCTGAACTCGTTAACTCCTTGCGTGTACAACTACTCCAGAGCTAGGATCTTGCCTCTCCATTCCTACCCCCCATTCTACTGTCAGACTTAGAACCACGACAGTTGGCGCCCACCGTGGGGCAGGTGTTCTAGCGATTTGTTGGAGGAGTTGGGATTCTTTCAACCCACATCATGTTTTCGAGCGGAGTCATGGTCGAGAGCCGCGAGATCCGTCTCGGCGCTCTCTCCTTCATCGTCGACGACTCTGCTTGGCTGCAGGAGGCTCCACTCGACGTGGACGCGCTTCCCGCCCGCGGAGCCACGCATTTTCGCGCATGCGTCCGCGGCGTCATCCTGCGGCAACCGTCGACCCAGTACGGGTCGGCATTTGTTGCGCCGTCATCATCATCATCATCGTCATCAGCTTCCCACCGGCACAAGCGCACCGGTCGGTCGAGACTCCAGCGGTGGGTGAAGCACGCACTGGCCCGCCAGTCGGCCATCCCCCAAGTCGCGGCAATCGAGCCCGACGAGTCACTCTACGGCCTGTTCGACTGGCTCCGTAGAGACTGCGTCCGAGTGCGACAGCAGTGACCCAGCGGCGGAAGTACTAATGGTCGACGGACCACGTAGCCCCCCCGGATTCCCCCAAACCGAAGAGGTTGCCGCAGGGGGGATTCCGGCGCGGGGTCACGAAGAGTACAGACCCGAGCCCCTTACCTCAGTGCAGAGGGAGGAACTCCGTCGCCGGAACGTGGACGCCCTTCACACTCCTATCGTTGGAGAAACCCCTGAGGCGCGAGCCCTGGAGGAGGCGCGCTTGGCCAATTTGGCTGAACGTGCTCGATTGCAGAATCTCCAGAGAGCACTCGACGAGCGCGCACGACCGCCCGCTCCCGAGTCCAGCCGTCGCCGCGTTTTCCAGCCGCCGACCCAGGTATACCGTACTCCGATTCAGAATTTGGCAGCTGCGGCTCGCATAGCGGAGTCGATCCAGCCTTCACAGTCAGAGGCAGGGAGAGGTCTGTTGCAGATCAGAGATTTGCTTCGCGCAGCGGGTGACCAGAATTCAGCCGTGTCACAGTCGCGCGACAGGATTCACAGTCGATCCGTCACTGCGAATTCCTTTCAGTCGGCTCATAGTCCGAGGTCGCCCCCGAGGCGTGAAGGACACAGAGACCGGCACGAGAATCAGTACCAAGAGCACGAGCGATATGAGCGCCGATTCGATCGCAACAACCGACGTCGAGAGCCTTCTCCTCCTCCAAGAGTCGGGTCGTACATTCCTCGACGGCAAGAAGACAGACGCCAGTTCAGTACTGGGCGAAAGGTCCCGGTCGACCCTCGGGAACCAGGCTTTGATGCGAGATCCATCATCGTTCAAGGCCTGGTCGACCGAAATAGAGCTCACCGAGAAGACCGTGACGGAGGCGCCCCGTCCAGCAGCAGAGTTCGCGTCTCAGGTCCCGAGTGTTTCAGCAGAGCAATCAGAGCTGCAGTGATTCCTCCCAACTTCAGGTTGGCGGCTGGAGTCAGCAAGTTCACCGGAGAGTCCAAGCCAGACACATGGCTCGAGGATTACCGAGTGGCTGTTCAGATCGGAGGCGGCAATGACGAGGTGGCCATGAAGCATTTGCCCCTCATGTTGGAAGGATCAGCCAGGGCGTGGTTGAATCAGTTGGCCCCCAGTAGTATTTATACTTGGGAAGATCTAGCCCAGGTGTTTGTCAGGACGTTCGAAGGAACTTGCAAGCGACCGGCGGGGTTGACAGAATTGCAGTCATGTGTTCAGAAGTCGAGTGAAACCCTGAGGGATTATATCCAGAGATGGATCACTCTGAATCACACGGTCGAGAATGTATCCGATCATCAAGCAGTTTGCGCCTTCAAGGAAGGTGTCAGAAACAGGGAGTTAACTTTGAAGTTTGGTCGAACCGGAGATATGACCCTGAGTCGAATGATGGAAATCGCCACCAAGTACGCGAACGGAGAAGAAGAAGATAGACTCCGGAGTGGCAAGTATAAGGCAGCCGCTAATGAGACCGGCGGAGGACACTCCAGTCGGAAGCAGAAGCGCAAGGCCGAGCCAGTCGCCCCCGGGGAAGCCTTAGCTGTGACCATAGGGAAGTTTAAGGGGAAACCCAAGGGCCCTTGGAACCCCAAGAAAGTGAAAGACCAGGACGGGAACGATGTGATGGATTTACCATGCCACATTCACACGAAAAAAGATGAAGAGGGAAATCTCATTTACCCTAAGCATACCACTCGACAATGTCGACTCCTGATGCAACAGTTCCAAGGGAAGCAAGCCAAGGACAAAGGGAAAGAGTCGGACAAAGTTGAAGACAGAGAAGACAGCGGCGAAGAATACCCTCAAATCAATTCCACTCTGATGATTTTCGCTGATGTCGAAAGTAGGAGTCGACTGAAGGTCATCAATCGCGAAGTAAACACGGTCGCTCCAGTGACACCCCATTACCTGAAGTGGTCCCAAACCGCCATCACCTTCGACCAGTCCGATCATCCGACTCATATTGCCACCCCAGGGAGGCAAGCGTTGGTGGTCGACCCAATTGTTGAAGGCACTCGACTGACCAAGGTTCTGATGGACGGCGGCAGTGGGCTAAACTTGTTGTATGCAGAGACGTTGAAGGGGATGGGCATTCCGATGTCCCGGATCAGCCCCAGCAACATGAGCTTCCACGGGGTCATCCCTGGGAAGAAAGCTGAGTCACTCGGCCAGATCGCTCTCGACGTCGTCTTTGGTGACTCGAAGAACTTCCGGAAAGAAAAATTAACCTTTGAGGTCGTGGATTTTCAGAGTGCGTACCACGCCATTCTTGGCAGGCCAGCCTATGCTCGCTTCATGGCTCGGCCATGCTACGTATACCTCAAGATGAAGATGCCTGGCCCCAAAGGTGTGATCACCATCGTCGGCAATCGGAAGAAGGCAGAGGAGTGTTTTCAGAAAGGCGCCAAAATTGCTGACGCTCAAATGGCCAAGATAGAGATACAGGAGTATCAGAAGACTGCAGACCCGAGTGAATTGTTACGAGCCAAGAAGCCCGCCACGGAATCAGCATTTCGGTCGACTGGTGAGACCAAGCAAGTCCACATCCACCCGACCGATCCAAATGCGGCTCCAACCAACATCTCCACTACGCTCGACCCCAAATAGGAAGAAGCGCTCGTCCAGTTCCTCCGTGAGAACTGGGACATCTTCGCATGGAAGTCTGCTGACATGCCAGGTGTGCCCAGGGGACTGGCCGAGCACCGCCTCCGAGTCGACCCAAAGGCCAAACCAGTCAAGGAGCATCTCCGACGGTCCGCCGTTCAGAAGAGAAAGGCCATTGGCGAAGAAGTGGCCCGACTCCTAGCAGCAAAATTCATTCGCGAGATCTTCCACTCCGAGTGGCTCGCTAATGTTGTGATGGTCCCTAAGAAAGACAGGTCGTTGCGCATGTGCATCGATTTTAAGCATATCAATCGGGCCTGCCCGAAAGATCATTTTCCTCTTCCTCGCATCGATCAAATAGTCGACTCGACTGCAGGATGCGAGAGGCTATCCTTTTTAGATGCTTACTCTGGATACCATCAGATCCGTCTGTATGGACCCGATGAAATAAAAACAGCCTTCATCACCCCATTTGGGTGTTTCTGCTATGTTACCATGCCTTTCGGTCTCAAGAACGCCGGAGCTACATTCATGAGAATGATTCAGAAGTGCTTAATCACTCAAATCAGTCGGAACGTAGAAGCGTACATGGATGACATAGTGGTCAAGTCACGGAAAGGTTCCGACCTGCTGACTGACCTAGCTGAAACTTTTTCCAATCTCAGGAGTTATGATATCAAGCTCAATCCGTCGAAGTGCACATTTGGAGTCCCTGGAGGAAAGTTACTCGGTTTTCTTGTTTCCGAACGAGGAATCGACGCTAACCCTGAAAAAGTTGGCACCATACTCCGGATGAAACGCCCCGTGCGTGTGCACGACGTCCAGAAACTTACTGGATGCTTGGCCGCCCTAAGTCGATTCATCTCCAGGCTCGGTGAAAAGGCGTTGCCTCTTTACCGACTGATGGAGAAGTCAGACACGTTCGAATGGACTCCAGAAGCTGATGCAGCATTCGCAGAGCTAAAAGCTCTGCTCTCCACCCAGCCGGTGCTTGCTGCTCCTGTCAGCAAAGAGCCATTGTTGCTTTACATAGCAGCCACGGGACAAGTCGTTAGTACCGTTCTTACGGTCGAGCGGGAAGAGGAAGGAAAGACCTTCAAAGTTCAACGCCCAGTGTATTATCTCTCTGAAGTTCTGACCCCGTCGAAGCAAAGATATCCCCACTATCAGAAGCTCGTTTACGGGATTTACATGACCACGAAGAAGGTTGCTCATTATTTCTCCGATCACTCTATCACAGTCGTCAGCGACGCTCCATTATCAGAGATTCTTCATAACAGAGATGCGACCGGTCGAGTGGCGAAATGGGCAATTGAACTTCTTCCTCTTGATATCAAGTTCGAAGCAAAGAAAGCTATTAAGTCCCAGGCAATAGCTGATTTCCTCGCCGAGTGGACCGAGCAGGAGCTTCCGACTCAAGTTCACTCGGAGCACTGGACTATGTTTTTCGATGGTTCCAAGATGCTGAACGGATCCGGTGCGGGGGTTGTACTGGTTTCCCCCCGAGGAGACAAGCTCAAGTATGTCCTCCAGATTCACTTTGATTCCTCCAACAATGAGGCAGAGTACGAAGCGCTTCTATACGGATTACGTATGGCCATTTCACTCGGTGTCCGTCGCCTCATGGTCTACGGCGACTCAGATCTGGTTGTTAATCAAGTGATGAAGGAGTGGGACGTCAGAAGCCCATCCATGACGGGATATTGCAGCGCAGTGAGAAAGCTGGAGAAACGATTCGAGGGGTTGGAGCTCCATCATATACCCCGACTAAAAAATCAAGCTGCAGATGATTTGGCGAAGATAGGGTCCAAAAGGGAGGCCATCCCTAAGGATGTGTGTTTGGAGCACATTCACACACCATCAGTGCAAGAAGATCCTTTCACAGAAGAGCCTCCACAACCAAAAAGCGCCTTTGACTCGACCGAAGTAGAAATACCAGCTGTGGTCGACCTGATTATGGAAGTTATGGCCACCACTCCCGATTGGACAGTGCCGTACATTGCGTATATCATAAGGAAAGAGCTCCCAGAAGATGAAGAAGAGGCTCGGCAGATCGTCCGTCGATCCAAAGCCTTTACAGTAATCAAAGGGCAGCTATACAGAGAAAGCGCGACTGGAGTCGGTCAGAAGTGCGTCACGCCTGAAGAAGGACAGATAATTCTCGAAGACATCCACTCGCGGACCTGCGGCCATCACGCGTCCTCTCGGACCATCGTGGCTAAAGCATACCGAGCGGGTTTCTACTGGCCAAAGGCGAATGAAATGGCAAAGGATATAGTCGACAAGTGCGAGGGGTGCCAGTTTTATTCCAACATGTCTCACAAGCCCGCCTCCGCCTTGAAGACCATTCCACTCGTCTGGCCTTTCGCTGTTTGGGGTCTGGATATGATCGGACCACTGAGAACTGGTAGGAGTGGCTTCACCCACTTGTTGGTCGCAGTCGACAAGTTCACGAAGTGGATAGAAGCAAAACCCATAAAGGACCTCGACGCAAGCACTGCCATCAGTTTTATCAGAGGATTGATATTCAGATATGGAGTTCCGCACAGCATCATCACAGATAACGGATCAAACTTTGATAATGACAGATTCAAAGCCTTCTGCGCCTCTCAGGGCACTTGAGTCGACTACGCTTCAGTTGCTCACCCTCAGACGAATGGACAGGCCGAACGCGCGAATGGCCTCATCCTCAAAGGACTAAAACCCCGATTAATGTGTGATCTCAAACACGCAGCAGGCGCCTGGGTCGACGAACTTCCGTCAGTTCTATGGGGGTTGAGGACCACCCCTAACCGGTCGACTGGAAGAACGCCATTCTTTCTGGTCTATGGAGCCGAGGCGGTTTTGCCAAGCGACTTGCTCCACAACGCGCCTCGAGTTGAGTTATATTCCGAAGCAGAAGCAGAACAGGCCCGACAAGATGCAGTCGACCTCTTAGAGGAGGAAAGAGAGATGGCTCTAATCCGCTCGACCATCTACCAGCAAGAGTTGCGTCGGTTTTACGCCAGGAATGTGAAAGGTCGAGCCTTTCAGGAAGGAGATTTGGTCCTCCGCGTGGATCAGCAAAAACCTCACAAACTTGCCCCGACCTGGGAAGGCCCTTTCATCATCACCAAAGTCTTGCACAACGGAGCGTATCACCTTTACAACATCGATCGACGGATCGACGAGCCTCGAGCATGGAATGCGGACCTGCTCCGTCCTTTTTACACTTAAAAACTCACTCGACTGAGATGTAATAAAAGTACCTCTGTAAATCCTTTGTTTCAAGAAAAAGACTGCTATTTCTTTTTCCTGTCTGTCTAAATTTCCCCCAGTGGGTGACTTAGTTGCGAATCCGTTTCGCCTAAGTAATCAAAATCCTACCGAGTGAGAGCAAACCTCCCACTCGGGGGCTTAGCTGCAGTCCAAGTACTCGCCTAAGTAATCAAAATCCTACCGAGTGAGAGCAAACCTCCCACTCGGGGGCTTAGCTGCAGTCCAAGTACTCGCCTAAGTAATCAAAATCCTACCGAGTGAGAGCAAACCTCCCACTCGGGGGCTTAGCTGCAGTCCAAGTACTCGCCTAAGTAATCAAAATCCTACCGAGTGAGAGCAAACCTCCCACTCGGGGGCTTAGCTGCAGTCCAAGTACTCGCCTAAGTAATCAAAATCCTACCGAGTGAGAGCAAACCTCCCACTCGGGGGCTTAGCTGCAGTCCAAGTACTCGCCTAAGTAATCAAAATCCTACCGAGTGAGAGCAAACCTCCCACTCGGGGGCTTAGCTGCAGTCCAAGTACTCGCCTAAGTAATCAAAATCCTACCGAGTGAGAGAAAACCTCCCACTCGGGGGCTTAGCTGTAGTCCAAGTACTCGCCTAAGTAATCAAAATCCTACCGAGTGAGAGCAAACCTCCCACTCGGGGGCTTAGCTGCAGTCCAAGTACTCGCCTAAGTAATTGAAATCCTACCGAGTGAGAGCAAACCTCCCACTCGGGGGCTTAGCTGCAGTCCAAGTACTCGCCTAAAGTAATTGGACTCCTGCCGAGTGAAGAGCAGACCTCCCACTCGGGGACTCAGCTATAGCCCGATGCTCGCCCAAGCCAGGTTGACAAGACACCATCGCGGCGATAAACATCGTGCAAACCAGGCAGCCTCTGAGGGAACAACGAATAGTAGATCGGCGGATCAAGTCACGAAGGCATTTCAACGTCGAGCCAAGTTCGGACAAAACCAAAAAATCCTAGATCGCAAATAAAGTACTCGAGCTATAAGCTCGACGGAGTTTATCGGTTACATAAACCACTCGGCATTCCGAGGCAAATTTAAGGCAAAGAACATCAGTTTTTTACTCCTCCGGCGGAGGACTGGATGGTGCAACAAATTCCTCCAAGTCGATCCCATCAGAGATCCGAGTGGCGGCAGCGATGAAGGTCTCCATGAAGTCCTGAAAGTTATGCTTCCTGGTATTGGCAACCTGGAGAGCGGCCAGCTTCTCCTCGCGCGCCTCCTTGCAGTGGACGCGAACCAGTGACAAAGCCACGTCAGCGCCGCACCTAGCAGAAGACTTCTTCCATTCTTGCACTCGACCTGGAACCTCACCTAGTCGACTGATCAGGGATTCAAGGTTGTTCTGAAGCGTCTCCTTGGGCCAGAGTGCGGAGTCGATCCGTGACACCGCAGCTTTCAGTCGAGCCAGGTAGTCCACCGCACTAGCGACACGGGATTCCAACCGGAAGACATTCATGGCCACTTCGTCCTTCACGGGAGAGTTGATAGGGTCCAAGCGGGTCTCCACTCGACTGGTCTCTTCCTCAAAGTCTCGGCAGAATTCTGAAAGAAGTTTCGACAGGTCAAAACTGTAGCCAAATGGTGAGTCGACAACAACGAGATTAATCGCGCAAAGAGGGTTACCTTCAAGCATGAGGTATAGCTTCTTGGCAAGACCCCCAAGATAATCCCCCAAGTCCTTGTGCTTCCCCGCCAGCTGGCCGAGCTTGTCGTTCAGAGTACTCTTGTCAGTCTTCAGTCGACTCGCTTCCTTGTTGGCCGAGTCAAGAGCAGACTTCAGCCTAGCGTTCTCGCTCTCCAGTTGGTCGACCGAAGCAAGTTTCTCTTCAGCAAGCTTCAGCTTCTCCGCAGCCGCCTTTTGTGCCTCCGCAAGGTCAAGATCTTTCTTCTTCAGGGCCTTTTCCAGTTCGTCTGCGAAGCAACAATAAGCACAGAGTTGAGAACAGACAGGAGGACAGAGACAGCCGTCGAGTCCTCACCAGCCATACCTTTCGCCTCATCCTTCGCCTTCTGCACGTTTTCCTGAGCAAACTGTAAATCAAGATTGAGCTGGATTTGCTTATTCTTCAGATCGGCGAGCTGAGCAACAAGCTCACAAGACTTCTGCAAAGAGTCAATCGACAAAGGGTATCAAAGATAAGTTACTCCCGAGTGACTGAAAGAAAGAGCACAACACTTCTAAGACTACAGCCAAATCAAAACATTCGATAGTAGCCTCGGGGACTACACCCAGTGGGTGCACTCAGCGTGCCCCCACTAGTTTTCAAAAAAAAAGGGGGGGGCGACTGCCAGCAGTCGACCGGATACAGTGTCATCCGACGAGGTACAACTACAGAAAGACAGTACAAAGACCACAGTCGACTGCCAGCAGTCGACCGTGGCCTCGGGGACTACACCCAGTGGGTGCACTCAGCGTGCCCCCACCAATGAGAAATTTCGGACCAACGGCACCCAGTGGGTGTACAACGCAAGTGAAGATCAACTAACCTGGACGTTCTGCTGCAACGCCGAGCTGATGTCATAGGCCGCTTGACTGGCATCCCGAGCCGCTTTGGTCTGCTCCATCACGAGCCCCGCCTGACGTATAGCCTCCTTGGCAGCACTCACTTGATCCTCCGGGGTCTGGTAGGCGGCGAAGAACGAGGGTGGGTCGACCGGTGGAGGGGCAGTCGACGACGAAGGCCGGGCAGTCGTCAGTGGCTCAGCAAAAGTCACAGTAGTCCGGGCGGTATTGTCACCCCCTTGGACCACCGCCTCGGCAGTCGACGCGGTCTGAGGAACCTTGTCGACCGGAGCCCTCCGGCCTCTTCTCCCAAAAGGCCTGAGCGGCGCTTCCGCCTCCTCCTCATCATCCGGAAGGTCAATGATGTTGGTCGGAGCTACAAAAGTTCAGAAATGAATACCCAATCGACCCAGCAGTTAAACAGTCGGATCATGCCAAGGGTCATACCTAAGTTGGAAGTGACGGCGTCCTCCATCGTCTCATCAGCATTCTGGATGGAAGTCTCGGAAGTAGCGGCGCTGCACGATTCCAAGCAAATAATTTGAAAATGAATCGACTAAGAATCCGTTCTAGTCGACTCAAGAAAGGTGAAGACAGTCACTTACCCAGAGATGACCGGGATGGCGACCCTGATCTTGGGCAAGGCCTTGGATGGCTTAGTCGGGATGGCTCTAGGCTGCTTGGGCGCCTTCTCAGTTGGGGGCGGCGACGCGGTCCGAGGGCGCTTGGACGACTGGCCCGCCGGAGCACTCGACTGACCGCGCTCTACGGCGGGATCCTGAGCATTCTTGGAGCGTCTCTCGCGTCGAGGAGGGTCGACCTCCACCTCTTCATCTTCGTCATCCGAGTCATCGCCGACCTCCCCCTCTACGTCATCGTCAGACTCCCACTCCTCGACTTCGCCCTCGGCTTCAACTTCATTCTCACTCCCTTCGCCTCCACTCCCTCCTCCTTCAGACACGTGCTCCTGGTTCCCATTCAGCATCGAGTACATATCGTTGATCTCCTGCGAAACAACAGGCAGAACGAGGATCAGTCGACTTTTCGCGAGCCAGTGACTAGACGGAGTGAAAATTTCAGTCGGAAGAAGCAAAATGTACCTTATCTGTCTGCATCATCCCGTCGAGCGGAGCAATCCTCCTGGAACCCCTGGGGTTGTCCCTATTCCCGGTTATGCTGGTCAGCCAGCTCTCCAGCACAGAAGCCTCGACCCCCTCCGGGTGGATCCGCGTGGAGTCGTCGGGCCCGGAATACAACCACATCGGGTGATCCCGAGCCTGGAGAGGTTGGATTCGTCGCTGGAGAAAGACTTCGAGCAAGTCCATGCCGGTCACGCCTTCACGAACCAACTCAACCACTCGACTGACTAGTTCCTTCACCTGAGCCTTCTCCTCCGGAACCACTTTCAAAGAAGCGGGTTTCTGCACTCGGTCCAAGGTGAAAGGAGGTAGGCCGGTCGAGTGTCCAGGAGTCGGCTGGTCCTTGCAGTAGAACCAAGTCGACTGCCACCCGCGCACAGAATCGGGAAGTGTCATGGGAGGAAAACAACTCTTACCCCTCGTCTGGATCCCGAGGCCCCCGCACATCTGGATCACCTGCGTCCTCTCCCCGTCCGGGTTAAGCTTTTTGACCGACTGGGATCGGCAGGTGAAGATATGCTTGAAGAGGCCCCAGTGGGGTCGACAACCTAAGAAACACTCGCATAGAGACACAAAAGCCGCGAGATAGACTATGGAATTGGGCGTAAAATGGTGGAGCTGCGCTCCGAAGAAGTTCAAGAAAGCCCTAAAGAAAGGACTCGGGGGCAGAGAAAACCCCCGGTCGACGTGAGTGGCTATCAGGACGCGCTCACCATCGCGAGGTCTTGGCTCCGTCTCCTTCCCCGGAAGGCGAGCGGCCTTGTGGGGAATGATCCCTCCCTCCACCATGTCGTCGATGTCCGCTTGAGTAAGGATGGAGGGCATCCAATCCCCTTGCAGCCAGCCGGACGGCAGAGCGGCCCGCGAGGACGACCCGCCTCGCCCAGATTTCTTCCCTTTGCCCTTCGCCGCGGCCTTCTTCGCCCGTTCCGCCGCCACCGTCTTATCCATCCCCATCGTCTCGAACGAAGTCTTGGCCGAGCGGCGGTGTCGAGGTTGCGGCGGAGAGCGAGTGGGAGGGTTACGGAGGAAGGAGGAAGAAGAACGAGGGCGCACAGTAAAAGGTCAGAGTCATTGCTTTATATAAGGCCACACCCGAGTGGCTGATCAGTGGGCCTGCCCCTCCCAGTCAGATCCCGCAACAGGCACGCGCGCAGTACGTGGCGAAAAAGGTGGCGCAGAGATCGAGGCGCCCTTGCCTTATCCAGCCGATTCGCGCGGTTTCCTCCGTCCGGTGCGCTTCTCAATTTTCAAATCCCGCAAAATCCGCGATCGACAGGACGGGTTGTCAGACGAAAGATCTATTTCCTTAAGTCTCCCAAGGGACTCGTCACGTAAACACACTCGACGGTAATCCGAAACCACTCGACGAGCATCTGAATGGATCAAGGCAAACTGAAGAATGAGACCCCACCGTGACTTCCATTTATCCGAAGACAGATGCAACTGAAGCATGGAGGTTGAGTCGGAAGCGCAGGCTCGACCCCATTCTCACTTGACCCCTGACCCATTCGGGGGCTAATGACGAGGATAAGTACCTAGGGTAGGGTAACTTATCGTACCTGAGGTACCCAATCAAGGACACGGCTCCTACAATGAAAGACGTTCTGAGAAGTACCAACAGGTCAGTCGACCTGGTCAGCCCAGTCGACGGACACAAGCGTACTCGACCAAGAAGCGCAAGCAGTCGACCATGAAGACACCACTCGACCGTAAGAAGATCTAAAGGCGCTGCCTACAAACGGTCACCTCATAAGTAGCTTTTATGGCCTTCATGGTCCTTTATTACAGGCGTTACCAGTAACCCCCTCTCTTTATGTACATTAAACCCCTTGTAACGTGGGCTGGCTGGGGTCCTGGCGAACTCTATATAAGCCACCCCCCTCCACTAGGACAGGGGTTCGCATCTTTGTAACACTCACGCATATAATCCAGTCGACCGCCTCCGGGCTCCGAGACGTAGGGCTATTACTTCCTCCGAGAAGGGCCTGAACTCGTTAACTCCTTGCGTGTACAACTACTCCAGAGCTAGGATCTTGCCTCTCCATTCCTACCCCCCATTCTACTGTCAGACTTAGAACCACGACAGGCCCCCTGGTGGCCCTCCGGTGCCCATCTTCTACTATATGAAGTCTTTCATCCAAGAAAAAAATCATAAGCAAGCTTTCGGGAAGAAACTCCGCCGCCATGAGGCGGAACCTTGGCGGAACCAATCTAGGGCTCCGGCAGAGCTGTTCTGCCAAGGAAACTTCCCTCCGGGAGGGGGAAATCATCGCCATCATCATCATCAACGCTCCTCTCATCAGGAGGGGGCCAATCTCCATCAAAATATTCACCAGCACCATCTCCTCTCAAACCCTAGTTCATCTCTTGTATCCAATCTTTGACCCAAAGCCTCAGATTGGTACCTGTAGGTTGCTAGTAGTGTTGATTACTCCTTGTAGTTGATATTAGTTGGTTTATTTGGTGGAAGATCATATGTTCAGATCCATTATGCATATTAATACCCCTCTGATTATGAACATGAATATGCTTTGTGAGTAGTTCCGCTTGTTCCTGAGGACATGGGAGAAGTCTTGCTATTAGTAGTCATGTGAATTTGGTATTCGTTCGATATTTTGGTGAGATGTGTGTTGTCTCTCCTCTAGTGGTGTTATGTGAACGTCGACTACATGACACTTCGCCATTGTTTGGGCCTAGAGGAAGGCATTGGGAAGTAATAAGTAGATGATAGGTCGTAGAGCGACAGAAGCTTAAACCCTAGTTTATGCATTGCTTCGTAAGGGGCTGATTCTGTTCCATATGTTTCATGCTATGGTTAGGTTTACCTTAATACTTCTTTTGTAGTTGCGGATGCTTGCAATAGGGGTTAATCATAAGTGGGATTCTTGTCGAAGTAAGGACAACACCCAAGCACCGACTCGCCCACATATCAAATTATCAAAGTACCGAACGCGAATCATATGAACGTGATGAAAACTAGCTTGACGATAATTCCCATGTGTCCTCGGGAGCGCTTTTCTCTATATAAGAGTTTGTCCAGGCTTGTCCTTTGCTACAAAAAGGATTGGGCCCTCTTGCTGCACTTTATTTACACTTGTTACTTGTTATCCGTTACAAATTACCTTATCACAAAACTATCTCTTACCGATAATTTCAGTGCTTGCAGAGAATACCTTGCTGAAAACCACTTATCATTTCCTTCTGCGCCTTATTGGGTTCGACACTCTTACTTATCGAAAGGACTACGATAGATCCCCTATACTTGTGGGTCATCAGTCGTCACACACCCTGGTGGGCAAGGCATTCCGCAGCGGGTTCTACTGGCCCACGGCACTCAACGACGCAACCGAGCTGGTGAGATCCCGCGAGGCCTGCCAGTTCCATGCCAAGAAAATCCACCAGCCCGCTCAGGGCCTCCAGACTATCCCGCTCCCGTGGCTGTTTGCCGTCTGGGGGCTGGACATCCTGGGCCCATTCCCCCGAGCGCCCGGGGGCTACCTCTACGTCGCCATCGACAAGTTCACCAAATGGGCAAAGGTGGAAGCCGTCTGCACCATCCCAGTCGGCTCCGCGATCAAGTTGATCAAGGGCCTAGTGAGCCGTTTCAGGGTCCCTAACCACATCATCACCGGCAACGGCTCGCAGTTCACTAGTAATCTCTTCAAAACATATTGCGCTAACCTTGGAACGCAGGTATGCTACGCCTTAGTGACACACCCTAGAAGCAACGGCCAGGCCGAGCGTGCTAACGCGGAGGTCCTAAGGGGCCTCAAGACAAGGACCTTCAAGAAGAAGCTCGAGGCCTGCTGGAGGGGCTCGTACGACGAGCTCGAGTCAATGCTTTGGTCCATCCGCACCACCTCCACCAAGCCGAGAGGCGAGACTCCGGTCTTCCTCGTCTACGGAGCCGAAGTGGTTCTCCCTCACGAGGACAGGCATCGCTCCGCGTGGGTCCTGGTGTTTGACGAGGCACATCAGAACTCCATGCGGGGGATGGACCTCGTGCTGGGGGAGGAACGCCGCCGCCAAGCCTCCCACTGTGCGGCAAGGTACCAGCAGGTGCTATGGCGGTATCACTGCCACAACGTCTACTCCAGGACGCTCGAGATGGGCAATCTCGTCCTGAGGCGGGTGGTCTCCAAGGAAGGGCTGGATAAGCTCTCACCCATGTGGGAGGGCCCGTTTAGGATTGCCCGCGTGTCCAGGCCTGGCGCTGTGCGCCTGGAGACGCAGGACGGGATCCCCATCCAGAACGTCTGGCACATGCAACACCTCCAGAAGTTCTACCCATGAAGCAAGGCCCAGTGCATGTGAAGGTCTCCGCTCGTGACACTCTCACGTAATAATGAGTGGGGCTGTACACGCCCCGGAGTCTCCGGAGTGCTGCCCTCGGGCCTCAAGGGCTCCTTCCCACGTCCTAGTGGCAGCACTTAGCTCCGCGCTGGAGAGAAGACTAAACTAGGTGCCGGACGTGGCTGTTCATTTGCTTTCTGTAGTTGGTTTGCAACCTTTTAATGAAATTTGGAGTTCTGGCATTTCTCGATTGCTTGGTTGAGTCCCCCTCTCTTTTACTTCTTCGCTCGCTACTTCGTCTTGCGCCAGGGAGGATGGCAGTTTCCCGACGCTCTCCCTCATGTGCCTCGCGTGGGGGCTTGGCAGGTGCGTACATGCACTGGGTTGGCCTAAACCACAGACACACCTCGCCAAAGCCTTGCCACCCTAGAGCTTTGGCTCCCTTGACCTTCGCGAGACGTCCTTGATCGAGATCGTGATTGGTGCATCCCCCTAAGTCCATGCCCAACGGGCACCGCAACACGAAGCACTATGCCATGATTACCCCACACCCGAGGGCTCGCGCAAGGAAGAATAAGGCACCCGACAAATGTCCTAACAAATTGTTGCAGCTTCGCGGTGCCTCCTGAGGTTAGCGGCTCCCGAGTCGGTAGCAAGGAAACCTCACCAGATGCCAGGAGGCACGCCCTCACGAAACATAAACCAACCCCGAGCGTATTGAACTAAGTTGCCCCTCCAACATCTACATGGAGCGTGAACGGCGTCGGAACAACAAGCATAACATAATAGCATAAAAACCACAGTTCATTGACGCCCCAGCAGGGCCATCTACCCCTCTTTCAAAATGCAGGAAGGAGGGAAAAGTAAAACAAAAGCGGCCCACATGACCGTGCCGGCTCACGAGGCCTGACACCAAAGGCCTCCCGGACTCAGCTCAGTCTGAGCCCCTCTCGTGCTTCACCACCACGAGGCGGTGGGACAACCCACCACTGTCCTCAAAACAGGCCCGACGGCGAGGCGACTGGTTGTAGCCGCCGCTGCTGGTGCTTTCGCTGGCGGAGAAGCTGCCGCCGCTGGGCGAACCACGGTCGTCGCCAAAGGCGAGCTCGCCCCCGACCTCATCACGGCCATAGCCCAGGCCGAGCTCGTCGTTGCCGCCGCTGTTCTCGGGGCAACACCCTGTGCGGCGACCATATTCCCTGAAAACCCTCACAAAGAGGGTCGTAGCGCCTTCATACTTGAAGTGGATGGTGCACCGCCCTATTAGGCCATGCGCGCGGGCAAACGTCTGCTAGCCGCGGGCCAGGGCAACGTTGCCCGCGACGAATCTCTCCACCACGAACCAAGAGGCCTGGCTGCAGCAACCGTCAGCTTGAAACCAGAGGCCGCCAGGACCCCCAGCCGGCAGCTCACCGACAAAGGAGCGCGGGAGTTAAAGCCAGGTGCCTGCCGGCCTCACTGACCACACCACGAACTCCGGAAGCACCTGCATCGAGTGGAGGCATGGCCGAGGAGGTCAGGCGACCACGGCATGCCTACCCGCGGCACAAGGGCTGCTACGCCTAGAATGGCCCCGCCGTGGGAGGAGGCAACGCTGCGGCCATCGAGGACAACACCGGCCCCCAAAGGGGTGTGACCGCGCCCCCGAGGAACCATGGTGGGGGTCGCCGCATGCTTGCGGGGGCGTCCTCACCCCCTTTTGGGTGGTGGCAAGCCGGGCCCCTCCTGGCGAGCCTTCCCTTTCTCCGCGGCCGAGAACCTCTTGGTCGGCACCATGGGAATGCAGCAAGGCGACGAAACAGCGAGGAAGAAGAAGAAGCAGGCGGCGTGGAGAGGGAGATGAGCAACAGGGGCTCCGCCCCTCACCTCATTAATAGCCAGGAGGAGGCCAACCACCAGCCTCCATGATCACATGTAATGATGGTTTTTCTGCATGCAGCAGGGTCTCGTCAAGTCGAACGGTTGCCGAGACTACGTGGGAAAGCGGAGACGCCCGCGTCCCGTCAATTCCCACATGTCAATCAAGGCCGCAGGCGGTTGGGGCCCGCAGTGCTCTGCACTTTCCCTTTGGCTTCGCCTCAAAGCCAAGTCTGAGCGTGCCTTGGGCCTCGGGGCTACTGTCGGCGTTCTGAGACCGGGGGTGCCCAGACTTGCCTGCCTGCGGGCTTTTGCGTGGCTCCACCAACGGCCTGGTACGGCCCATTTTCAGCAGCAACCACTCAAGACCCTCACGAGGGACCAAGCCTCGTGAGGAGGACGACACAAAGACCTCCTCAGGGGCAGCCTCACTAGGAAGGCTCCCGAGGAGCGGAGATCTCTATGCAAGGGGCACCTCGCGAGGTTCACATGACATGAGCCATGACGACCAAGGCCAGACGGGAGCCAGCGGGCGCAGTGTACCAGTTTCCTCTTTGGTGCTAAAGAGGCAAGCGTAGGCGAGGAGTCCCGAGGCGTTAGGCAAAGGTTTCCATATCTGTGCAACGAGACCAAGACCAGCAGGATGGCAGGACGAAGGTCATCGCGGAGCCCACTGCGGTGTCACCACCAGAGCCTTTGACAGGCGTAGACCACCTTTTGTCAGGATAGCTTGTACTAGTTGTCCCCTTCAAACTTGGCCGTTGTGGGATCCCTTCCCACCTAACATTTGGGGAGAGGACCAGCGCCTCTATAAATAGGACTAGCCACCACCATGGAGGGGAGAAGAGATCGATTCCACCAGAACGAGTTCACCAGCTCATGGAGCCCAAGAGCACCTCACATCCTAAGGTCGTTCACCCACTGTACTAGTTCATCCTCAGCCCCTCGAGGCAATCCACCACTACACTGGAGTAGGGTATTACACCGCAAGGTGGCCCGAACGCATAAACCTTTGTGTCTCTTGTTCATTGGGTTCGTCGAGCTAGGCCATGAGATCGTTGAGCGAGCGAGCTAGAACAGAGTATTCTTCATGCGCACCCCAGAGCTCGAACCTCACAGGGTTTTGCCGGAACCCATAATCCGACAACAACGAGCAATTATGCACAGGAGCAAAACTGATCAATCAAAGGACTATGTGAATTTTGGCCCCTGCGAGCCCATCAGGGAAGCACATTAAGTGCAGTGTGCTTCTTCCTTCATGTAGGGCCCACGACTGTTCATGCTAACTAATAATTTCACTGCTTTTTTAGCTTCCTAGCGACCAGTTAGCTGGAATGCAAGGCGTGCTAAGCAAAGGTACGTCATACAAGGAAAAACGTTGCACATCCAACATATATTACAGGAAATTACATCCACTGGGCAATCAAAGATTGATGCCAGTGCAAATAAATGAACAGAATCTAACGATCTACAATGTGCAACCTCAGCGCGGATGACGCCCATAAGCAAGTGAGCAAGTTCTTCCTTCTTTGCTACTCTGTCTCAGAAAACATTGATCAGTTGTTGTTGCGCAAGAATGTGCACCTCTGATTCCTCCATGATTTCCATCATTGCTTCAGCCATTAACTGGTTCACAAACATACATTTTTTCTGTTGCATTCACCTCTTGGTCGGCACCATGGGAATGTAGCAAGACGGCGAAACAGCGAGGAAGAAGAAGAAGCAGGTGGCGTGGAGAGGGAGATGAGCAACGGGGGCTCCGCCCCTCACCTCATTTATAGCCAGGAGGAGGCCAACCACCAGCCTCCATGATCACAGGTAATGATGGTTTTTTTCTGCATGCAGCAGGGTCTCGTCAAGTTGAACGGTTGCCGAGGCTACGTGGGAAAGCGGAGACGCCCGCATCCCGTCAATTGCCACGTGTCAATCAAGGCCGCAGCCGGTTGGGGCCTGCGGCGCTCTGCACTTTCCCTTTGTCTTCGCCTTAAAGCCAAGTCTGAGCGCGCCTTGGGCCCAGGGGCTACTGTAGGCGTTCTGAGACCGGGGGTGCCCAGACTTGCCTACCTGCAGGCTTTTGCGTGGCCCCACCGACGGCCTGGTACGGCCCATTTTCAGCAGCAACCACTCAAGACCCTCACGAGGGACCAAGCCTCGTGAGGAGGACGACACAAAGACCTCCTCAGGAGCAGCCTCACTAGGCTGGCTCCCGAGGAGCGGAGATCTCTATGCAAGGGGCACCTCACGAGGTTCACATGACATGAGCCATGACGACCAAGGCCAGACGGGAGACAGCGGGCGCAGCGTACCAGTTTCCTCTTTGGTGCTAAAGAGGCAAGCATAGGCGAGGAGTCCCGAGGCGTTAGGCAAAGGTTTCCATATCTGTGGAACGAGACCAAGACCAGCAGGACGGCAGGATCAAGGTCATCGCGGAGCCCACTGCGGTGTCACCACCAAAGCCTTTGACAGGCGTAGACCACCTTTTTTCAGGATAGCTTGTACTAGTTGTCCGCCTTCAAACTTAGCCGTTGTGGGATCCCTTCCCACCTAACATTTGGGGAGAGGACCAGGGCCTCTATAAACAGGACTAGCCACCACCATGGAGGGGAGAAGAGATCAATTCCACCAGAATGAGTTCACCAGCTCATGGAGCCGAAGAACACCTCACATCCTAAGGTCGTTCACCCACTGTACTAGTTCATCCTCAGCCCCTCGAGGCAATCCACCACTACACTGGAGTAGGGTATTACACCGCAAGGTGGTCCGAACTAGTATAAACCTTTGTGTCTCTTGTTCATTGGGTACGTCGAGCTAGGCCATGAGATCGTTGAGCAAGCGAGCTAGAACAGAGTGTTCTTCATGCGCACCCCAGATCTCGAACCTCACAGGGTTTTTCCGGAACCCATAATCCGACAACAACGAGCAATTATGCACAGGAGCAAAACTGATCAATCAAAGGACTATGTGAATTTTGGCCCCTGCGAGCCCATCAGGGAAGCACATTAAGTGCAGTGGGCTTCTTCCTTCATGTAGGGCCCACGACTGTTCATGCTAACTAATAATTTCACTGCTTTTTAGCTTCCTAGCGACCAGTTAGCTGGAATGCAAGGCGCGCTAAGCAAAGGTACGTCATACAAGGAAAAACGTTGCACATCCAACATATATTACAGGAAATTACATCCACTGGGCAATCAAAGATTGATGCCAGTGCAAATAAATGAATAGAATCTAACGATCTACAATGTGCAACCTCAGCGCGGATGAAGCCCATAAGCAAGTGAGCACGTTCTTCCTTCTTTGCTACTCTGTCTCAGAAAACATTGACCAGTTGTTGTTGCGCAAGAATGTGCACCTCTGATTCCTCCATGATTTCCATCATTGCTTCAGCCATTAATTGGTTTACAAACATACATTTTTTCTGTTGCATTCACCATCATTCCTCCAGGCAGTTTTCCTTACAAAAATCAACATTGTCACCTTTAATTATACATTTTGCTACAACTAAATTTAGATCAGATAAAGGTTGGATTCACGTCGATTAACAAAATACATGTTGATGTAAAAATATAGTGATATATGATAACCCAAAAGTATAGGGGATCATTTGTTGCCTTCTTCGATAAATAAGAGTGTCGAACCCAATGAGGAGCTGAAGGTAGAACAAATATTCTGTCAAGTTCTATCGACCACCGATACAACTCTACTCACACTTGACTTTTTCTTTACCTAGAACAAGTGTGAAACTATTTTGCAAGAATAAAACTACGAGTACTTTACGAGAATAAAACTATGAATAAATTGCAATGTAATAAAAGTGGATAGCTTTTGTCAACAAGAAAGTCATTTGTCCCTAGGTAATCGATAACAAGTATCAGTAATCATTCTTGTAATTTTATATGAGGGAGAGGCATGAGCTAACATACTTTCTCTAGGATCATATGCACTTATGATTGGACCCCTAGCAAGCATCCACAACTACTAAAGATCATTAAGGTCGTGAAACCTGACCCTAGCATTAAGAATCAAGTCCTCTTTATCCCATACGCCATAACCCACTTATCTGCGTTTGGGCTGCTGTCATCCCCCGCAACACTGACAATAAGCAAACCAAGAACATATCGCAACACCCTACGGCGAGGGCCCTTCACGTTTGCGCGAGACAGAGGGCACCGTAGGACAACACCATAAATAAAATATACAATCGTACCAACCAAGATCATGATTAATCCACAGGACAAAATGGATCTACTCAAACATCATAGGATAACCATAGATCATTGGGAAATAATATATGGAGTTGAGCACCATGTTTAAGTAGAGATTACAACGGGGAGAAGGGGTGTTACACCGCTACATAGAGGGGGGAAAGTTGGTGTTGACGGTAGAAAGATTGTTGATGTAGATCGCCGTCACGATCCTTGCCCCGGCGGCACTCCGGCGCCACTGGGAGAGAGGGGGAGAGAGCCCCCCTCCTTCTTCTTATTCCTTGGTCTCCCCCTTAGATGGGAGGAGAGTTCCCCCTCTGGTCCATGGCCTCCATGGCGGCGGAAGGGCGGGAGCCCCTCCGAGATTGGCTCTTCCTCTCTGTTCCCTTCTGTTTCGCGCTTCCCAGATCTGGCCCTTCATCGTTTCTTAAATTCCTGGAGATCCGTAACTCTGATTGCGCTAAAAGTTTTACATGATTTTTCTCCGTAAATTATCTTTCTTGTGCCAGAAGAAGGGCCCCAACCGACCTCCGAGGAGGTCACAAGATACCCGAGCGCGCCTAGCACCCCCAGGTGCACCCTGGTGGGTTGTGGGCACTGTTGGGCCCCATTTGCGTTGATTCCACCTCCCAAAAATCATAAATATTCCAAAATAATTCTCCATAAAAAATTATCGCATTTGGACTTTGTTTGATATGGATTTTCTGTGAAACAAAAAACATGCAACAAACAGGAACTGGCACTGGGCATTGGATCAATAGGTTAGTCCAATAAATCATCTAAAAAGTTGCCAAAGATATGTGTAAGTTGTATAATATTGGCATGAAACAATCAAAAATTATAGATACGAAGGAATAGGATTCCCCCTTCCCCCTCTACCCTTCCTACTCCGAATAGGAATAGGAAAGGGGGGAGGCCGAATTGGGAGAACCCCAAGCAGGATTCCTCCTACTTGGGGTTCCCCCTTGGATGCCTCTCCTCCCCTCCAACCTATGTATATGAGGCGGGGGGCACCGCTAGAACATACAATAAACATTTTTAGCCGTGTGCGGCGCCCCCTCCACAGTTTATGCCTCCGATCATATTCACATAGTGCTTAGGCGAAGCCCTGCGCGGATCACTTCACCATCACCATCACTACACCATCGTGTTGACGGAACTCTTTCTCGACACTTTGTTGGATCAAGAGTTCGAGGAACGTCATCGAGCTGAACGTGTGCAAAACTCGGAGGTGTCGTGCGTTCGATGCTTGATCGGTCGGAACGAGAAGAAGTTCGACTACATCAGCCATGTTGTCAAACGCTTCCGCTTTCGGTCTACGAGGGTACGTGGGCACACTCTCCCCCTCTTGTTGCTATGCATCTCCTAGATAGATCTTGCGTGAGCATAGGATTTTTTTTAAAATTTCATGTTGTGTTCCCCAACAGTGGCATCTGAGCAAGGTCTATGCGTAGATGATATGCACGAGTAGAACACAAAGAGTTGTGGGCGGTGATCATCATACTTCTTACCACTGATGTCTTATTTTGATTTGGCGGTATTGTTGGATGAAGCGGCCCGGACCAACCTTACATGACCACGTTCATGAGATTGGTTCCACCGATAGACATGCAACTAGTTTTGCATAAAGGTGGCTGGCGGATGTCTGTTTCTTCAACTTTAGTTGAATCGAATTTGACTGCGGCCGGTCCTTGTTGAAGGTTAAAACAGAAAACTTGAAGAATCACCGTTGTGGTTTTGATGCGTAGGTAAGAACGGTTCTTGCTAGAAGCCCATAGCAGCCACGTAAAACTTGCAACAACAAAGTAGAGGACGTCTAACTTGTTTTTGCAGGGCATGTTGTGATGTGATATGGTCAAGACATGATGTGATATACGTTGTTGTATGAGATGATCATGCTTTGTAGAAGCTATCGGCAACTCGCAGGAGCCTTATGGTTCTCGCTTTATTGTATGAAATGCAATCGCCATGTAATTGCTTTACTTTATCACTATGCGTTAGCGATAGTTGTATAAGCAATAGTTGGTGAGATGACAATGACGCTATGATGGAGATCAAGGTGTCAAGCCGGTGACGATGGAAATCATGACGGTGCTTTGGAGATGGAGATCAAAGGCATAATATGATGATGGCCATATCATGTCACATATTTTGATTGCATGTGATGTTTATCTTTTATGCATCTTATTTTCCTTAGTACGGTGGTAGCATTATAAGATGATCCCTTACTAAAATTTCATGGTATAAGTGTTCTCCCTGAGTATGCACCATTGCGACAGTTCATCATGCCGAGACACCACGTGATGATCGGGTGTGATAAGCTCTACGTTCACATACAACGGGTGCAAGACAGTTTTGCACATGCGGAATACTCGGGTAAACTTGATGAGCCTAGCATATACAGACATGACCTCGGAACACTGGAGACCGAAAGGTCGAACATGAACCATATAGTAGATATGATGAACATAGAGATGTTCACCATTGAAAACTACTCCATCTCACGTGATGATCTAACATGGTTTAGTTGATATGGATCACGTGATCATTTAGATGACCTGTGGGATGTCTATATAAGTGGGAGTTGTTAAGTAATATTATTAATTGAACTTAATTTATCATGAACTTAGTCATGATAGTATTTGCAAATCTATGTTGTAGATCGATAGCTCATGATGTTGCTCCCGTTTATGTTTTTTGATATGTTCCTAGAGAAAACTATGTTGAAATATGATAGTAGCATTGATGCGGACTAGGTCCATGATCTGAGGATTATCCTCATTGCTGCACAAAATAATTATGTCCTTGATGCACTACTAGGTGACAGACCTATTACAGGTGCAAATGCAGACGTTATGAACATTTGGCGAGCTCGATATGATGACTACTTGATAGTTTAGTGCGCCATGCTTTACGGCTTAGAACCGGGACTTCAAAAACATTTTGAACGCCACTGAGCTTATGAGATGTTCTAAGAGTTGAAATCGGTATTTCAGACTCATGCCCATGTCGAGAGGTATGAGACCTCTGACAAGTACTTTGCCTACAAGATGGAGGAGAATAGCTCAACCAGTGAGCATGTGCTCAGAATGTCTAGGTACTAAAATCACTTGAATCAAGTGGGAGTTAATCTTCTAGATAAGATTGTGACTGACAGAGTTCTCTAGTCACTATCACCAAGCTACTAGAACTTCATGATGAACTATAATTTGCAAGGGATGACAGAAACGATTCCCAAGCTCTTCGCGATGCTGAAATCGGTGAAGGTAGAAATTAAGAAATAGCATCAAGTGTTGATGGTTAACAAGACCACTAGTTTCAAGAAAAAGGCAAGGGAAAGAAAGGGAACTTCGAGAAGAATGGCAAGCAAGTTGCCACTCCCGTGAAGAAGCCCAAAGCTAGATCCAAACCTGAAATTGAGTGCTTCTACTGCAAAGAAGGATGGCAAAGTGAGCAAAGGTATATTTGATATACATGTTATTGATGTTTACTTTACTAGTGTGTAGCCCCTGGGTATTTGATTCCGGTTCAGTTGCTAAGATTTGTAACTTGAAACAGGAGTTGCAAAATGAACAGATACTAGTTAAGAGCGAGGTGACGATGTGTGTTGGAAGTGATTCCAAGGTTGATAAGATCACCATCGCACACTCCCTCTATCTTTGAGATTAGTGTTGGACCTAAATAAATGTTATTCGGTGTTTGCATTGAGCGTGACTATGATTGGATCATGTTTATTGTGATACAGTTATTCATTTAAGTCAGAGAATAATTGTTGTTCTGTTTATATGAATAAAACCTTCTACGGTCATACATCCAATGTAAATGTTTTAATGAATCGCGATTGTGGTGATACACATATTCATAATATTGATGCCAAAAGATGCAAAGTTTATGATGATAGTGCGACATATTTGTGGCACCGTCGTTTAGGTCATATTGGTGTAAAGCGCGTGAAGAAACTCCATGTGGATGGACTTTTGGACTCACTTGATTATGAATCATTTGATACTTGTGAACCATGCCTCATGGGAAAGATGACTTATTAGAAATAATACATACCGATGTATACGATCCAATAAGTGTTGAGGCTCGCGACGGGTATCGTTATTTTCTGACCTTCACAGATGATTTGAATAGATATAGGTATATCTACTTAATGAAACACAAGTCTGAAACATTTGAAAAGTTCAAAAAATTTCAGAGTGAAGTGGAGAATCATGGTAACAAGAAAATAAATTTTCTACGATCTAATCGTGGAGGCGAATATTTGAGTAACGAGTTTGGCCTTCACTTAAACCAATGTGGAATAGTTTCAGAACTCACGCCACCTGGAACACCACAGTGCAATGGTGTGTCCGAACATCGTAACTGTACTTTATTAGATATGGTGCGATCTATGATGTCTCTTATCAATTTACCACTATCGTTTTGGGGTTATGCATTAGAGACAGCTGCATTCACGTTAAATAGGGCACCATCCAAATCCGTTGAGATGACACTGTATGAACTGTGGTTTCGCAAGAAACCTAAACTGTCATTTCTTAAAGTTTGGGGTTGCGATGCTTATGTGAAAAAGCTTCAGCCGAATAAGCTCGAACCCAAATCAGAGAAATGTGTCTTCACAGGATACCCAAAAGAAACTGTTGGGTACACCTTCTATCACAGATCCGAAGGCAAGATATTTGTTTCTAAGAATGGATTCTTTCTAGAAAAGGAGTTTCTCTCGAAATAAGTGAGTGGGAGGAAAGTAGAACTTGATGAGGTAATTGTACCTTCTCTCGAATTGAAAAGTAGCCCATCACAGAAATCAGTTCCAGAGATGCCTACACCAATTAGAAAGGAAGCTAATGATAATGATCATGAAACTTTAGATCAAGTTACTACCGAACCTCATAGGTCAACCAGAGCAGGTTCCGCACCTGAGTGGTATGGTAATCATGTTCTGGAAGTCATGTTACTAGACCATTACGAACCTACGAACTATGAGGAAGTGATGATGAGCCCAGATTCCGCAAAATAGCTTGAGGCCATGAAATCTAAGATGGGACCCATGTATGAGAACAAAGTATGGACTTTGGTTGACTTGCCCGATGATCGGGAAGCCATTGAGAATAAATGGTCTTCAAGCGGAAGACGGACGCTGATTGTAGTGTTACTGTCTACAAAGCTCGTATTATCACAAAAGGGTTTTCGACAAATTCAAGGTGTTGACTACGATGAGATTTTCTCACTCGTATCGATGCTTAAGTCTGTCTGAATCATGTTAGCAATTGCCGCATTTTATGAAATCTGGCAAATGGATGTCAAAACTGCATTCCGTAAATGGATTTATTAAAGAAGAGTTGTATATGATACAACCAAAAGGTTTTATCAATCATAAAGGTGCTGACAAAGTGTGCAAGCTCCAGCGATCCATCTATGGACTGGTGCAAGCATCTTGGAGTTGGAACATACGCTTTGATGAGGTGATCAAAGAATATGGTTTAAATAGACTTCCGGAGAAGCTTGTATTTACTAGAAAGTGAGTGGGAGCACTACAACCTTTCTGATAACTATATGTGTCATATTGTTGATCGGAAATGATGTAGAATTTTCTGGAAAGCATAAAGGAGTGTTTGAAAGGAGTTTTTCAAAAGAAGGACCTCAGTGAAGTTGTTTACATATTGGGCATCAAGGTCTATAGAGATAGATTAAGACGCTTGATAAGACTTTCGATGATTACATACCTTGATAATATTTTTAAGGAGTTCAAAATGGATCAGTAAAACAAGGAGTTCTTGCCTGAGTTGTAAGATATGAAGTTGAGTAAGAATCAAGACCCGACCATGGCAGAAGATAGAAAAAGAATGAAAGTCAATCTCTATGCCTCAGCCATAGGTTCTATAAAGTATGCCATACTTTATATCGGACCTATTGTGTACCTTGCCATGAGTTTGGCAAGGGGGTACAATAGTGATCCAAGAGTAGATCACTGGACAGCAGTCAAAATTATCCTTAGGTACCTAAAGAGGATTAAGGAAGTATTTCTCGGTTATGGTGGTGATAAAGAGTTCATCGTAAAGAGTTATGTTGATGCAAGCTTGGACAACGATCTAGATGACTCTGAGTTTCGATCTGGATACATATTGAAAGTGGGATCAATTAACTAGAGTAGCTCCATGCAGAGCATTGTAGACATAGAAATTTGCAAAATACATACGGATCTGAATGTGTGAGACCCGTTGAGTAAACTTCTCCCACAAGAAAAACATGGTCACACCTTAGTACTCTTTGGGTGTTAATCACATAGCGATGTGAACTAGATTATTGACTCTAGTAAACCCTTTGGGTGTTGGTCACATGGCGTTGTGAAATGTGGGTGTTAATCACATAAAGATGTGAAATATTGGTGTTAAATCACATGGCGAAGATTAAGATTATAGACTCTAGTGCAAGTGGGAGACTGAAGGAAATATGCCCTAGAGGAAACAATAAAGTTGTTATTTTCTATTTCCTTATACCATGATAAATGTTTATTATTCATGCTAGAATTGTATTAACCAGAAACTTATTACATGTGTGGATACATAGACAAAACATTGTGTCCCTAGTAGGCCTCTACTAGACTAACTCGTTAATAAAAGATGGTTAAGTTTCCTAACCATAGACATGTGTTGTCATTTGATGAATGGGATCACATCATTAGGAGAATGATGTGATGGACAAGACCCATCCGTTAGCTTAGCATAATGATCGTTAAGTTTTATTGCTATTGCTTTCTTCATGACTTATACATATTCCTTTGACTATGAGATTATGCAACTCTCGGATACCGGAGGAATACCTTGTGTGCTATCAAACGTCACAATGTAACTGGGTGAGTATAAAGATGCTCTACAGGTATCTCCGAAGGTGTTAATTTGTTGGGTTGGCATAGATTGAGATTAGGATTTCTCACTATGAGTATCGGAGAGGTCTCTCTGGGCCCTCTCGGTAATGCACATCATAATAAGCCTTGCAAATAATGTGACTAATGAGTTAGTTGCAGGATGATGCACTACAAAACGAGTAAAGAGACTTTCCAGTATTGAGATTGAACTAGGTATGAAGGTACTGACGATCGAACCTCGGGCAAGTAACATACCGATGACAAAGGGAATAATGTATGTTGTCATTACGGTTTGACCGATAAAGGTCTTCGTAGAATATGTAGGAACCAACATGAGCATCCAGGCTCTGTTGTTGGTTATTGACCAGAGAAGTGTCTCGGTCATGTCTGCATAGTTCTCGAACCCATAGGGTCCGCACGCTTAACGTTCGATGACGATTTGTATTATATGAGCTATGTGATTTGGTGACCGAATGTTGTTTAGAGTGCCGGATGAGATCACGGACATGATGAGCAGTCTTGAAATTGTTGAGAGGTAAAGAATCATATATAGGAAGATAGTATTTGGACACCAGAAGTGTTGTAGGGGTACCGGGTATGTATCGGGTCACCGGAAGGGGTTCCAGGCAACCCCCGACAAACTATATGGGCCTAATGGGCTAGGAGAGGGATAGACCAGCCCCTAAGGGGCTGGTACGCCCCCCCCCCCCCTCATATGGGTTGGCCAAATTGGAGTAGAAAAGGGGAAGGATGAAAGGTAAAATGGAATTCGATTCCCCCTTCCCCCTCTTCCCTTCCTACTCCGAATAGGAATAGGAAAGGGGGGAGGCCGAATTGGGAGGACCCCAACTAGGATTCCTCCTACTTGGGGTGCCCATTGGCTGCCTCTCCTCCCTTGAAACCTATATATATGAGGCGGGGGGCACTGCTAGAACATACAACAAACATTGTTAGCCGTGTGTGGCGCCTCCCCTCCACATTTTACGCCTCCGATTATATTCACGTAGTGCTTAGGCGAAGCCCTGCGCGGATCACTTCACCATCACCTTCACCACGCCGTCGTTCTGACGCAACTCTCTCTCGACACTTTACTGGAACAAGAGTTCGAGGGACATCATCGAGCTGAACGTGTGCTGAACTCGGAGGTGTCGTACGTTCGGTGCTTGATCGGTCGGAACGAGAAGAAGTTCGACTACATCAACTGCTTTGTCAAACGCTTCCGCTTTCGGTCTACAAGGGTACGTGGACACACTCTCCCCCTCTCGTTGCTATGCATCTCCTAGATAGATCTTGCGTGAGCGTAGGATTTTTTTTGAAATTGCATGTTGCGTTCCCCAACAGTGGCATCCGAGCCAGGTCTATGCGTAGATGATATGCAAGAGTAGAACACAAAGAGTTGTGGGCGGTGATCGTCATACTGCTTACCACAAAATGTCTTATTTTGATTCGGCGGTATTGTTGGATGAATTGGCCTGGACCAACCTTACATGACCACGTTCATAAGACCGGTTCCACTGACAGACATGCAACTAGTTTTGCATAAAGGTGGCTGGCGGGTGTCCGTTTGTCCAACTTTAGTTGAATCGAATTTGACTACAGCCGGTCCTTGTTGAAGGTTAAAACTACAAACTTGACGAATCACCGTTGTGGTTTTGATGCGTAGGTAAGAACGGTTCCTGCTAGAAGCCCGTAGTAGGGATTGTTTTCCATAGTAACAAGTGAAAGTAAATTCAAGCAGACTATATAAATGTTTACTTACCAAATTCCACTTACCAAAGGCGCTTCATTCCCCGGCAACGGTGCCAGAAAATAGCCTTGATGACCCACAAGTATATGGGATCAATTGTAGCTCTTTTCGACAAGTAACAGTGTTGAACCCAACGAGGAGCAGAAGGAAATGACAAGTGGTTTTCAGCAAGGTAATGTCTGCAAGTGCTGAAATTGTAAGCAACAGAGTAGTTTGATAGCAAGATAATTTGTAACGAGCAAGTAACGATAATAGTAACAAAAGTGCAGCAAGATAGCCCAATCATTTTGAGGCAAAGATCGGGTTAAAACAGCCTCTTATAATAAGCAAAGCATTCTTGAGGGTACACGGGAATTTCTTCTAGTCACTTTCATCATGTTGATTCGATTCGTGTTCGCTACTTTGATAATTTGATATGTGGGTGGACTGGTGCTTAGGTGATGTTCTTACTTGAACAAACCTCCTACTTATGATTAACCCCCTCGCAAGCATCTACAACTACAAGAAAAGTATTAAGAATAAATTCTAACCATAGCATGAAACTTTTGGATCCAATTGGTCCCTTGCAAGCATTGACCTTCAACAAGGATTGGCTGCGGTCAAATTCGAATCAACTGAAGTAGGAGAAACAAACACCCACCAGCCACCTTTATGCAAAACCCGTTGCATCTCTATCAGTGGAAGCGGTCTCATGAACGTGGTCATGTAAGGTTGGTCCGGGCCGCTTCATCCAACAATACCGCCGAATCAAAATAAGACATTGGTGGTAAGAAGTATGATAATCAACGCCCACAACTCTTTGTGTTCTACTCATGCATATCATGTACACATAGACCTGGCTCGGATGCCACTGTTGGGAAACGTAGCATGCAATTTCAAAAAAAAATCCTACGCTCACGCAAGATCTATCTAGGAGATGCATAACAACGAGGGGGAGAATGTGTCTACGTACCCTCGTATACCGAAAGCGGAAGCGTTTGACAACGCGGTTGATGTAGTCGAACTAAATCCTAGCTCCGATTGATCAAGCACTGAACGTACGGCACCTCCGATTTCTGCACACGTTCAGTGCGATGACGTCCCTCACCTTCTTGATCTAGCAAGGTGTCAAGGAAGTACATAAGTTTTGTCAGCACGACGGTGTGGTGAATGTGATGGTGAAGTGATTCTCATAGGGCTTCGCCTAAGCATCACAAAACTATGGCCGGTGGTGTAAACTATGGAGAGGGGCACCGCACACGGCTAACAATTGTTGTTGTGTCTTCTAGGCGCCCCCTCCTTGCATATATATAGGTAGGAGGGGGAGGGGAGAGGCTAGGAGGCGCCCAAGGGCTGTCCGCCTGCCCCCTTGGGGCTTCATGCCCTGCCTCCCCCCCCCCCCCGCCCCCGCCATATTTGACGGAGGGGAAGGAAAGAGGGGGGAGAGAGAAGGAACTGGGAATCCCAATCCACACTTCCCTTTCTCCCTTCCCCTTTCCTTCTACATCCCTGGCGACCCATATGTGGGGCGCACCAGCCCCTTGTGGCTGGTGCGTTCCCCTCCTGGCCCATAAGGCCCATATTGTCGGCGTTCTGGGACCTAGGGTGCCCAGACTTGCCTCCCCGCGGGCTTGTGCATGGCTCCACCAACGGCCTGGTACGGCCCATCTTCAGCATCAACCACTTAAGACCCTCGCGAGGGACCAAGCCTCGCGAGGAGAACGACACCAATACCTCCTCATGGGTAGCCTCACTAGGCTGGCTCCCGAGGAGCAGAGATCTCTATGCAAGGGGAAACTCGCGAGGTTCACGTGACATGAGCCATGACGACCAAGGCCAGGTGGGCGCCAGTGGGCGCATTGTACCAGTTTCCTCTTTGGTGCTAAAGAGGCAACCGCAGGCGAGGAGTCCTGCGGCGTCAGGCGAAGGTTTCCATATAGGTGCAACAAGACCAAGGCCAGCAGGACGGCAGGACGGAGGTCACCACAGAGCCCACGGTAGCATCACCACCAGAGCCTTTGGCAGGAGAAGACCACCTTTTGTCAGGATAGCTTGTACTAGTTGTCCCCCTTCAAACTTGGCCGTTGTGGGATCCCTTCCGGCCTAACATTTGGGAAGAGGACCAGGGCCTCTATAAATAGGACCTAGCCACCACTGTAGGAGCATCTGGTCAGGGATTGGATCCATTCCACCAAGGCCATCTTACCAGCTCATAAAGCTCAAGAACACCTCTCCTCAGGAGGCTATTCATCCACTATACTAGTTCATGCTCAGCCCCTCGAGGCAATCCACCCACAAACTAGAGTAGCGTATTGCACCGCATGGTGGCCCGAACCAGTATAAACCCTTGTGTCTCTTGTTCTTTGGGTTCGTCGAGCTAGGCCGTGAGATCATTGAGCGGGCGAGATAGGAAGAGAGTGTTCTTCATGCGCACCCCAGAGTTCGAACCTCAAGGGTTTTGCCAGAACCCGCAATCCGACATTTGGTGCGCCAGGTAGGGGGGCGCTGAAGCCTTTCTTCCGTCGATTGACGAACCACTGCTCCGCCGCATCCAGGGCTAACGCTCGCCGAGCCCGTGCTGAGTGCCGGGCCACCCTTGTTGCTCGCGTCGCTCAGACAGCGCCTGTTGGTGGACCTCCCCACCGTTCTCCATCACCCGCTGCCAATGCCACTACCGGCCCGACGGGAAATGAGCAGCAAGCCTCATCACTGCACCCCTCCGTGCGGCGGGATGGACGCACCGCCACCCCGTCGCTGACTCCGGCCGGCTCGTCGTCCCACGCTCGTCACGCACCCACGGACGCGCAGGCCGAGCTGCTCATGGCATGCGAGCTCCTGCGTTAGCGCCAGGTAGACGACCTCTACGAAGACTGGCTGGACCGCATCGCCGAGCTTGTCGGCACCGCTGGGGGCTCTCCCACACCGTCTCTCTCGCTGCCTCGCCCACCTCCAGCCGCGGGTGATGTAGCCCATGGAGCGCCTCCACCACCTCCACATCAAGACGCCGCCCTTGCCCCAAGATGCGCGACCCTGCGGCGCGACCAGCCGTGCAGGGCGCCCGCGTGTGAAGAAGGAAGCTGCCAAGAGATCCCGCGGCCGCAAAAATATGCTCATGCGCTCCCTGCACCCCCACGTCAGGATCGCGCGCCGCCTGTGGCGGCGGCGCGTGGGTACCAAGACCGGGCTCTGCCTCCACGATGGGCTCCAGTGACCACGGCGGGCTGTCGCGCCTTCACCCCCGAGTTGTGCAGCGTCATCTGGCCAGGCAAGTTCAAGCCCGACCTGCCTCCGCGCTATGACAGCACCCCCGACTCTGCTGGGTTCTTGCAACTCTACGAGCCGAGCATCGAGGAGGCCAACAGCAACGAGAAGGTCATGGCAAACTGTTTTCCCATGGCTCTCAAGGACGGCGCGCGCTCGTCGCTCCTGATCCTGCCCGCTGGATCGATCTCCTCCTGGGGCGAGATGTGCAAGCGCTTCGTCACCAACTTCCAAGGCACTCGCGAACGCCCGCCTACTGCTGGTGACCTATGGCGCATCAAGCAGCAGCCAGGGAAGACCCTTCAGAAGTACATCCAGCGTCTCAACAATGTTCGCCTCAAGATTCCCAAGGTGACAGACGAGGCCATCATCTCAGCATTCTCCGATGGCGTCCGCGATGTCAAGATGAAGGAGGAGCTCTTCATACACGAGGACCTGTGCACAGCTCTGGAGATGTTCAACATGGCGACCAAGTGCGCAAGGGCTGAGGAGGGACGCATCTCCCTCCTCGAGCTCCCAACCGCCGACCGGGAAGACAAGAAGGCCAAGACCAAGGACGTGAAGCGGAAGGGGGCTGCCATGCTCGGGGCGGAGCAGGAGATGAAGCGCGGCTGTGACCACCCCGAGTCATCCAAGGACAACCGCCCGTTTTACGCCTTCCACAACGTGCATAGCCACAACACCAATGACTGCCAGGAGCTCAGGGCCATCCGCGACGGGCCGCAGTGGAGGACGCTGGGACGACCGCAGCCCCCGCCAGGAGTGGCGCGACTGACCTCGTGAGGACCTCCCCCAAGGCAACATTGGTCTACCTCCGCTGCCGCCACCACCAAGAAGGAACGACGACCATCATCAGGACGAGGGGTTGAGGGCTTCCAGGAGCCTCGCGCTATCGCTTGCATCTTTGGTGGCACTCAAGCCCCAGCCTCTTAGTGTATCTTCAAGCAGTTTGCTCATGAGGTGAACGCGGCCCTCCCAGGCTCGAGGCCACGCGCCCGCTCAGGTTGTCCAAGTGCGCCATCACCTTCAGCTCCTCCGACCAACTCAAGTGCGCGGCAACTGCCGGCGCCCTCCCGATGCTCTGCTCACCAATCATCAGCAATGTCCAAGTGACCAAGACCCTCATCAACGGCGGTGCGGGGCTCAATGTTCTGTCTGCCGAGACGTTCGGCCGCCTCCAAGTGCCATACGATCAGCTACAACCTACCAAGCCCTTCTCAGGGGTGACTGACGGCTCCACCATCCCGATCGGGCAGGTCCGCCTTCATGTCACCTTTGGCAAGCGCGACAACCACCATACTGAGATAATCGACTTCGATGTCGCCCACATCTGCATGTCTTACAACGCCATCCTCGGGTACCCAGACCTGGCCTAGTTTATGGCAGTGACCCATCATGGCTACAACGTCCTCAGGATGCCCAGGAGCTGCGGCCTCATCACGGTCGCCTACGAGGAGAAGGACGCCGTGTGCTCCCTCGAGCGTGCTTACCAAGCTGCAGCGGCCGAAGACCCAGATAACGAAGGCACCGTATACCCTCCTGTCGGTGTCAAAACCGGCGGATCTCGGGTAGGGGGTCCCGAACTGTGCGTCTAGGCCGGATGGTAACATGAGACAAGGGACACGAAGTTTACCCAGGTTCGGGCCCTCTCGATGGAGGTAAAACCCTACTCCTGCTTGATTAATATTGATGATATGGGTAGTACAAGAGTGGATCTACCACGAGATCAAGGAGGCTAAACCCTAGAAGCTAGCCTATGGTATGATTGTTGTATGATGAAGTTGTCCTATGGACTAGAACCCTCCGGTTTATATAGACACCAGATAGGGTTAGGGTTACACAAAGTCGGTTACAATGGTAGGAGATCTTGAATATCCGCATCGCCAAGCTTGCCTTCCACGCCAAGGAAAGTCCCTTCCGGACACGAGACGAAGTCTTCAATCTTGTATCTTAATAGTCCTGGAGTCCGGCTGAAGGTATAGTCCGGCTATCCGAACACCCCCTAATCTAGGACTCCCTCACCTCCTGAGGCCATACCCAAGAAGACGAAGCAGCTACTCCATCAAGGGCTTCAGGAGAGCGGCGTCTCCAGCAGGATCACCTCAGGACCTGCGCCCGTAGATGAGACGCCTCCCTCCCTCGCATAGGAAGGCGTGCCCGGCGCCCTCCTCAGGTTGGGCTCAGGGGCTCTCTTCTGGAGGGCCTCAGACCTAGCTAACGTCATGAGGGAGGCACTCGGGCACCGCATGGAGGCATGCTTCACCGCACGCTTCCCTAATCAGGGCACAAGGCAAGAGGTACCCAGTGCTCAAGAGTTCATCACCAAGACCACCAAGGAGCTTCAAGAGGCAAGAGCCATGCGCGGCGACCGCCGCCCACCACCTGGTGCAGCTCCTTGTCCTGGCGGGGATGACGAGCTGCGCGTCTGCGTCGACACTCCGGGGCTCAACAGGTCCGCATCTCAGGGGCGCTTCTGGCCATCGAGCGTTGGTCGGTGAGAGGGTCCCCCTCACAGCTATGTTCGCATGCCTTTCTGTAGGTCCTTGAAGTATGTCTAGAGGGGGGTGATTAGACTACTTGACCAATAAAAACTTAACCTTTTCCCAATTTTAGAGTTTGGCAGATTTTAGCTAATTTAGGACAAGTCAAGCAATCATCACACAATTCAAGCAAGCATGCAAAGAGTATATAGGCAACGGAAAGTAAAGCATGCAACTTGCAAGAATGTAAAGGGAAGGGTTTGGAGAATTCAAACGCAATTGGAGACACAGATGTTTTTGGCGTGGTTCGGATAGGTGGTGCTATCCTACATCCACGTTGATGGAGACTTCAACCCACGAAGGGTAACGGTTGCACGAGTCCACGGAGGGCTCCACCCACGAAGGGTCCACAAAGAAGCAACCTTGTCTATCCCACCATGGCCGTCACCCACGAAGGACTTGCCTCACTAGCGGTAGATCTTCATGAAGTAGGCGATCTCCTTGCCCTTACAAACTCCTTGGTTCAACTCCACAATCTTGTCGGAGGCTCCCAAGTGACACCTAGCCAATCTAGGAGACAGCACTCTCCAAGAAGTAACAAATGGTGTGTTGATGATGAACTCCTTGCTCTTGTGCTTCAAATGATAGTCTCCCCAACACTCAACTCTCTCTCATAGGATTTGGATCTGGTGGAAAGAAGATTTGAGTGGAAAGCAACTTGGGGAATGCTAGAGATCAAGATTCATATGGTAGGAATGGAATATCTTGAGCTCAACACAAGGGTAGGTGGTTCTCTCTCAGAACATGTGAGTTGGAAGTGTAGATGTGTTCTGATGGCTCTCTCCACGAATGAAGAGGAGGTGGAGGGGTATATATAGCCTCACACAAAATCTAACCGTTACACAAATTTACCAATCTCGGTGGGACCGAATCAACAAACTCGGTCGGACCGATTTAGTAAACCTAGTGACCGTTAGTGATTTTCGGTGGGACTGACATGCAACTCGGTAGGACCGATATGGTTAGGGTTAGGGCATAACGTAATCTCGGCGAGACCGATTACACAAACTCGATGAGACCGATTTGGTAATAAGCTAACCAGAGAGTTGGTCAGGTAAACTCGGTGGGACCGATTTGCTCTTTCGGTGAGACCGAAATGTTACAAAAAGGAAACAGAGAGTTTTACATTGCAATCTCGGTGGGACCGATCCGCTCTTTTGGTGAGACCAAAAAGTTACGAAAAGGAAACATAGAGATTACAATCCCATCTCTGTGAGACCGAGTTCCCTATCGGTAGAACCGATTTGCTTAGGGTTTGGGAGTGGCTATGACATGTGAAACTCGGTGGCGCCGGGTTGAAAGAATCGGTAGGGCCGAGTTTGGCTTTGGGTTTAGGTCAAGTGTGGATATGGGAAAGTAGCTGAGGGTTTTGGACCATATCACTAAGCACATGAAGCAAGAGGCTCATTAAGCAACACCTCATCCCTCCTTGATAGTATTGGCTTTTCCTAAAGACTCAATGTGATCTTGGATCACTAAAATATAAAATGAAGAGTCTTGAGCTTTTGAGCTTGAGCCAATCCTTTGTCCTTAGCATTTTGAGGGATCCACTTTCGTCATCCATGCCATGCCAATCATTGAGCTTTCCTGAAATAATCATCTTGGAATAGCATTAGCTTAATGAGCTATATGTTGTTATGAATTACCAAAACCACCTAGGGATAGTTGCACTTTCAATCTCCCCCTTTTTGGTAATTGATGACAACATATAGATCAAAGCTTAGATAAATGATAATAAGATTTAGAACATCGTCGCTTTGAGAAGTATGTGAAAAGCACGAGCTCCCCCTAAATTTGTGCATATTTTAAAATTTGCTTTGGACTGCAAATGCACAAAGAGTTAGAATCATAGGTTACTCTTCCATGTCACATACATCTTGGTGGAGCGCTCAAAATGATAAGAATTGAATACATGCACTCATCACCAAGAAAAAGTGAATGATCACATAAGATAGATAGGATAATATCAAGCATGCATAAGTGTAGCTTATGATCAAACACATGATCATCAATGTCTCACAAGCATATCATAGTATCTCAACCAAAAGCAAACAAAGTTTGAAAAACCACCAAATAAAGCAAGAGAGAATAAAGGCAACACTCTCTCTCTCTCTCTCGAAGCCTATGATCTATACATTTTTCTCCCCCTTTGGCAACAAGTTACCAAAAAGTTCCTAGAAAATGCATAGTGCTAGATCGACTCTCAGGCTTGATCTTCTGGTGGTGGTGGAGTCTGGATCACTCCAAGGACGAAGGCTTCTGTTGAACTGGATGGAGCTGCTGGGGTAGGAGCTGGAGCTGGTGGAACTGAAGCTGGAGCTGGAGCTGAGGAGGTGGCTCTGGTGTCAGGAACTGGCACTACAGTTGATCTCTGAGCTCTTGGGACTCTGGCAAATGCATCAGTTGTTGTCTTGCCCTTCCTCTCTTGCATGTCATCTTGAAGTTGCTCCACTGCAGACTGAATCTCTGTTACTACATCCAAGTCATAGAACTTTTGTTCCATGATTCTCTCTAAGCTCTCCTGATTCTGAGTGAGGGTGGCCAGTCCTTTCTCAATCCTCAGTGTAGATGCAATCAAGTAACTAAGCTTCTCCTGCTTGGTTTTCAAGAAATACTCAGATGCCTCGTCTTGAGTTGGCATCTTGGCAGCTTTCTCCTTCCTTGCCTTCTCCTTCTTTGCTTGAGCTTGAGCTGATGATGGTTCATTCTCATTCATCACAACTTGATTGTCCTCGAAATATAGATGAATAGGCAAGTGTTCCTTGTCCAACAAGTATGTGCCTGTGCCCATTTTTGAGTTAATCAACTCTTGGATCTGAGGGGCATAACCACAGCTCCTCTTCTGATCTGCTGCAGTCCTCTTGATAGTATCTACTATGAGGCTCATGACCTTGAATTTCTGAGGCACATCAAATATATGTAGCAAGTTAATGGCGTGACCTCTGATCATTCTGTGATCTCCAGACTTGGGCAAGAGTGTGTGCCTAAGGATCCAGTTGATCGTAGGCAGTCCTGACAACAAGTGTTTTATGGACCCAAGCTGGTGAGTGTCAAGATCATCTACTGGAATCTCCTTGTACATATTTGCCATTGAGTTATGATCCATCTTTTTCTTGGCATAGACATCTAAGTCATCTTCATTTTCCTCTGGGGCATTGATCAACTTTGTCCATTCCCCAACAGTTGATTGGTACCTTGTACCTTCAGACATCCATGTTATCCTTCCATCTGGGTAGAAGTGTGCTGTGGAGTAGAATTGCATAATGAGCTCCTCGTTCCACTTTGTGAGCTTCTGACCAACAAAGTCAGAAACTCCACAAGCACTGAAGTTGTCTTGCACTCCAGGATAGTGCTGCTCATTCTCCTTGATGTAGGTCCAGTCGACCCACCTCATGTCACAAACAATAGGCTTCTTATCCAACAAAACTGTCTCATAGAAGTCCTGCTATTCCTTTGTGTGGAACCTGTAGTCAACAACAGTTCTTCTCCTTGAAGCATATGGATATGCTTCTCTCCACTTTCTTAACCCTGAGTCTCTTCTGATTTTCATGTTCTCAGCCACAGGATGAGCATCATTGTGGTCTGGAATCTTGGGCTTGAGTTTTCTCAGAACTTGTCCTTCTTCATCTTCTCCAACAGCTTCAGGCACTGGGGCCTTGTTCTTCTCAGCAGCTGGTATGCTCCTTGTATTTCTCTTTGGAGCTGACTTGGCCTTGGAGGCAGCTTTGGGTGCTTCTTTGGGCTTGGATGCAGTAGCCCCTGATTTTATAGCATCACCCATAAGCTTTGGTGCCTTAGGTGCTGGTGCAACAACCTCTTCTTCTTCATCTTCTTCAGAAGAATGCTTTTCAAACTCAGCCATTGGATCAACTTTCTTGCACCATCTGCCCCTTTTCCTTTCCTTCTTCCCTTCAGCAGCAACTGGCCCTTTGGGTGCAGGCTTTTCAGGAATCTGAGTTGAAGCTCTGGCCTTTGGCATAGGCTGCCTACCTGCTGGCCTTTTGACTTTCAAGCCTGGCTTTGTGCTCTGTGCTGAGCCATACTCCTTCTTGAGCACTAATTTCTTTGAGGTAGCTTCCTCTTCCTCTACCACATAAACCTCATCCTCTGAGTCTGAGGTTCTCTTCTTCCTTTGTCTGGTGGCAGCTTTTGGCAAATTGCTAGGGGTGCTCCTGCTGCCTTCATCTGAAGAACTGGAGGGACTAGTGCCCTCACTCATGTGCACTTGCTCTTCTGACATGTTCTGGCTGTCACTCTGATCAGACATGATGTAAAAGCTGACTGCTGACCCTGTGAAAAGTTTATAGATGAGGTAGAGTAGATGAGCATCACAAAATGCAGAGATTTTTGCAAAAGAATGATTCAAAATCTTAGTTTTAGTTTCCCACAGAAATCATTTCGGATCTACCGATTTTTAAACTCGGTGATACCGAAGCAGATTTGGAACCTAAACTAGTGAACTCGGTCAGACCGAGTCACAGTTCGGTGGCACCGAGACTGTTAGGGTTTCACAAAGTTCCAAAATCGGTCACACCAATTAGTAATTCTCGGTCAGACCGAGTCTCACTTGTGTAGTTGCATGAGCCAAATCGGTGGGACCGAGTTTTTCAACTCGGTGGGTCCGAGATGGTTTCAGCGGAAACCTAACCCTAAAATTTTCGAATCAAACCTATTCTACGAATTGCATTGACTGGATAGGAGTGTTTCAATTGTGGCTAGAATCAATAAGATCACAATGTGCTAGGAATCAGATGGGGAATAGCACAAAGATTGAGTCCATACCCTAGTTCGGCGGAGACTCGCTACGGCAGCAACGGCAGGGTTGAATTCCGTTGACGACGATGGAGACCAGCGACAGGAGGCGGCTGGCGGCGAGAAGATGATCCGGAGCCCACGTAGGCAGAGCGAGCTATCGCGCGGGCGAAGGAGTTCGGAGAAATTTCCAAATTTTTGCCCGTGTCTATATATAGCCCGACCCTATCGGTGTGGCCGAGTGGAACAACTCGGTGTGACCGAATGGTTCAAATCGGTTGCACCGAGATCGAAAACATAGATCGACTTGATGATCTCGGTAGGACCGAAAATAAGATATCGGTCAGACCGAGAATCACAAAGAAGTTTTGGAAGTTTAAGTCTATGACGAATCGGGGACTCCGAGTGCTCCTCACACAGAGTGGTTCGAATCTGACTTGATCAAATTTTGTGATGTAGCATGAATAGAGTTTGAGACGAGAAAAGAATAGATAGATAGAGAAGGTTCTTAGGCATTCTTGTCCATCTAATTGGCAAGAGAAAAGAAAACCAATCAATCAAAACAACAAGTGGATGTCCTCGAATGAGTAAAATATGCAACCACATGCTCACACAATAAAATGGCAATTGAAATATGTGGCAAAGCATGCACAACCAATTCTAGCATCTATCAAGCAATTTGCGATGACTAGGTCATCTATATATGAGTATATTGACATAGGAGTCAAATGAGAACATTTGATCATAGGTCATACTCGTCGTTTAAGCACAAGTGGGGTTACCACTTTTACATAAAGCATTGTTGTGTTCACATCATTAGAGTTGCTTTAGCTCAAGTCTTAGAGTAAAGCTCCCCCTAGATGTGATATCCCCCCTAAGAGGGATGAACTAACCTTGGGTTTTGTCGATGATGACTTCATGTAGATGTTGAAGATGTGAATGCTCAATGTTGATGTAGAACAATTGGAGCTATCCATTGGAGTGAATTGCACTTTCAATACCTACATGGGTTAGTCCCACAAGGAACAAACAAGAATATCCATAGACATAGAGTGATTCACACACAAGATGATGTCCATGAAAGCTTTTAGGTTACCTTGTCCCTTGACTTACCAACAAGAGGGTTTGTGACTCCTTGAACTAGTGCAAGATGTGGAAGTTGATTGCACTTGTTCTTGCCAAAATGATAAGAGTGAAGTATGTTGGCGGAGTCACCCTCAAGAACTCTCTAGTTCTTCTTCTTTTGGATCCACACCATCTTGATGGGAATCCTTGGAGTTGTAGTCGTACTTGATGAAGTGGAACTTGAAGTAGTCTTGGGAATCCACTTGACTAAGGTCTTAGGAGCTTCTTCAAATGCATCAATTTCCTCTTGAAGCTTGTCCTTGCCTTTTTGCTTGTGGTCTTGTGGTGGAAGATCATCTTGAGCTTGTGTCCTCTTGAAGGAGGTAGGATCATACTTCTCTTGTTGAGGAACAAACTTCATCTTGGGGTATTGATCTTCTTCCCACTCAACTCCATTGGCGTTGAACTTTCGTTCAAAACCAACACCTTGATTCTTCCGGTGCCTTCCTTGCTTGCGTACAATTTCCTCGAATTGCTTACTTCCGGCAAGGCTCTTGTAGACTCCTTTCTCTATAATTCCCTTCAATAAGCTATTTTGTTGCTCAAGTGTAACTAGGCTAAGAGAATCATTAGTGGAATCAAGAGAACTACTAGAAGCAACAACATTGGATTTAGCATGATCATTGTTACTACTAGAGGAAGAATCTTTCTTGTTATTGTTACTAGATTTGACTTGAGGCATGTAAGTGGATAAGAGTAAACGCTTGGCAATGTAAGAAGAACTTTTCTTGAGGAGATCATCATTGATTGCTTTTAAAAACTCATGCTCTTGCTCACGATTGAGCTTTTCAAAGCGTAACTTCTCATGAGCTCTTAAAAGTTCTCGATGATCTTCGAAGATAGTTTCATGATCTAACTTAAGAGTGTTTAGTTCTTTAGTTAGAGCCTCAATCTTGTCCTTATCATTGTCATTCGTTTTATCTTGATTAGCATGATTAATTGACGTTTCATCATAGTATTCATCACTAGAGTTGTCAACAAGTAAATCATCATCACCTAACAAGTCATCTTCATCACTATTGAAATCAACATACTCGGGGTGTGTTACCTTAGGACCTTTGGCCATGAAGCATCTTCCAACTCCTTCATTTGGTGAGTCAAATATGTCGTAGGAGTCGGTTGACACAAGTGCTAGACCGGCAACACCTTCATCTTGAGTATATTCGGAATCGGAGTGATAACTTCTCTCGGAGTGGTTGTCGGAGTCGGAACCGGATACCCATTCACCAACATGAGCTTGATGTCTTCGTTTTGTGTAGCTCCTTGATGACTTTTCCTTTCTTTCCGAATCCTTGATTCTTCGTGAGTATCTTTGTTCATAACGATCATCTCTACTCCTTCTTTCTCTAGATGGTGATTCTTCTCTTTTGCTTCTTCTTTTTGGAGAATCTTCTCTTCTTTTGTAGGGTGTCGTACACTCATTGGAGTAGTGTCCGGGTCTTCCACAATTGTAGCAGTTTTGCTCTCGACTAGAAGATCTTTTGTCATTGTAGGACCTTGACTTGGAGCTTCTATGTTTGCTTCTACTCTTGTAGAACTTGTTGAAGTTCTTCACCATTAAGCTCAATTCTTCATTAAAGGTTTGTTTCTCACTTGATGATGTGGGGGCTTCACATGAGGCTTTGTAAGCTCCACTTGATTTGTTGTGAAGTTCCTATTTATCCTTGAGTGACATCTCATGAGCAACAATTCTTCCAATGACCTCCGTTGGCTTGAGATCTTTGTAATTGGGCATCATTTGGATCAATGTGCACATGGTATCATATTTTCCATCCAAGGCTCTTAGGATCTTCTTGATGATGAATCTATCGGTCATCTCTTCACTCCCTAAGCCGACAATCTCATTTGTGATGAGAGCAAGCCTAGAGTACATTTCAGCGACACCTTCACCATCCTTCATTTTGAACTTGTCAAGTTGACTTTGAAGCACATCCAATTTGGATTCCTTGACAGAGTCGGTGAAGGAAATATGCCCTAGAGGCAATAATAAAGTTATTATTTATTTCCTTATATCATGATAAATGTTTATTATTCATGCTAGAATTGTATTAACTGGAAACATAATACATGTGTGAATACATAGACAAACAGAGTGTCACTAGTATGCCTCTACTTGACTAGCTCATTAATCAAAGATGGTTATGTTTCCTAGCCATGAACAAAGAGTTGTTATTTGATTAACGAGATCACATCATTAGTTGAATGATCTGATTGACATGACCCATTCCATTAGCATAGCACCCGATCGTTTAGTATGTTGCTTTGCTTTTATCCATGACTTATACATGTTCCTTTAACTATGAGATTATGCAACTCCCATTTACCGTAGGAACACTTTGTGTGCTACCAAACGTCACAACGTAACTGGGTGATTATAAAGGTGCTCTACAGGTGTCTCCGAAGGTACATATTGAGTTGGCGTATTTCGAGATTAGGATTTGTCACTCCGATTGTCGGAGAGGTATCTCAGGGCCTTCTCGGTAATGCACATCACATAAAGCCTTGCAAGCATTGCAACCAATGAGTTAGTTGCGAGATGATGTATTACAGAACGAGAAAAGAGACTTGCCGGTAACGAGATTGAACTAGGTATTGGATACCGACGATCGAATCTCGGGCAAGTAACATACCGATGACAAAGGGAACAACGTATGTTGTTATGCGGTCTGACCGATAAAGATCTTCGTAGAATATGTAGGAGCCAATATGGGCATCCAGGTCCCGCTATTGGTTATTGACCGGAGACGTGTCTCGGTCATGTCTACATTGTTCTCGAACCGTAGGGTCCGCACGCTTAACGTTACGATGACAGTTATTATGAGTTTATGCATTTTGATGTACCGAAGGAGTTCGGAGTCCCGGATGTGATCACGGACATGACAAGGAGTCTCGAAATGGTCGAGACGTAAAGAATGATATATTGGAAGCCTATGTTTGGACATCGGATGCATTCCAGGTGAAATCAGGATTTTACCGGAATACCGGGAGGGTTACCGGAACCCCCCCCCCCCCGGGGAGCATAATGGGCCAACATGGGCCTTGGAGGAGAGGTGAGAGGGCTGCCCTCATGGGCTGCGCGCCTCCCCCCTTCCCCTAGTCCTATTAGGACTAGGAGAGGTGGGCGCCCCCTCTCTCTCTCTTCCCCTTGGAGAATCCTAGTCCAACTAGGATTGGGGGGGGGGATCCTACTCCCAGAGGGAGTAGGACTCTCCTGGCGCGCCAGGCTTGGCCGGCCAGCCCCTCCCCCTTGGCTCCTTTATATACGGGGGCAGGGGGCACCCCAAAGACACACAAGTTGATCTACGGATCGTTCCTTAGCCGTGTGCGGTGCCCCCTTCCACCAAATTCCACCTCGATCATATCGTTGCAGTGCTTAGGCGAAGCCCTGCGCCGGTAACACATCAAGATCGTCACCACGCCGTCGTGCTGACGGAACTCTTCCTCGACGCTTTGCTGGATCGGAGCCCGGGGATCGTCATCGAGCTGAACGTGTGCCAAGAACTCGGAGGTGCCGGAGTAACGGTGCTGTGATCGGTTGGATCGCGAGGAGAACGTACGACTACTTCCTCTACGTTGTGTCAACGCTTCCGCTTCGGTCTACGAGGGTACGTAGACAACACTCTCCCCTCTCGTTGCTATGCATCACCATGATCTTGCGTGTGCGTAGGAATTTTTTTGAAATTACTACGTTCCCCATCAGTGGCATCCGAGCCTAGGTTTTTATGGTTTGATGTTATTTGCACGAGTAGAACACAAGTGAGTTGTGGACGATACAAGTCATACTGCCTACCAGCATGTCATACTTTGGTTCAGCGGTATTGTTGGACGAGACGATCCGGACCAACCTTACGCGTACGCTTACGCGATACCGGTTCCCTCGACGTGCTTTGCACATAGATGGCTTGCGGAAGACTGTCTCTCCAACTTTAGTTGAACCGAGTGTGGCTACGCCCGGTCCTTGAGAAGGTTAAAACGGAGTCTATTTGACAAACTATCGTTGTGGTTTTGATGCGTAGGTAAGATGAGTTCTTGCTTAAAGCCCGTAGCAGCCACGTAAAACTTGCAACAACAAAGTAGAGGACGTCTAACTTGTTTTTGCAGGGCATGTTGTGATGTGATATGGTCAAGACATGATGCTAAATTTTATTGTATGAGATGATCATGTTTTGTAACCGAGTTATCGGCAACTGGCAGGAGCCATATGGTTGTCGCTTTATTGTATGCAATGCAATCGCGATGTAATGCTTTACTTTATTACTAAGCGGTAGTGATAGTCGTGGAAGCATAAGATTGGCAAGACGACAACGATGCTGCGATGAAGATCAAGGTGTCGCGCCGGTGACGATGGTGATCATGACGGTGCTTCGAAGATGGAGATCACAAGCACAAGATGATGATGGCCATATCATATCACTTATATTGATTGCATGTGATGTTTATCCTTTTATGCATCTTATCTTGCTTTGATTGACGGTAGCATTATAAGATGATCTCTCACTAAATTATCAAGAAGTGTTCTCCCTGAGTATGCACCGTTGCGAAAGTTCTTCGTGCTGAGACACCACGTGATGATCGGGTGTGATAGGCTCTACGTTCAAATACAACGGGTGCAAAACAGTTGCACACGCGGAATACTCAGGTTTAACTTGACGAGCCTAGCATATAACAGATATGGCCTCGGAACACGGAGACCGAAAGGTCGAGCGTGAATCATATAGTAGATATGATCAACATAGTGATGTTCACCATTGAAACTACTCCATCTCACGTGATGATCGGACATGGTTTAGTTGATTTGGATCACGTGATCACTTAGAGGATTAGAGGGATGTCTATCTAAGTGGGAGTTCTTAAGTAATATGATTAATTGAACTTAAACTTATCATGAACTTAGTACCTGATAGTATCATGCTTGTCTATGTTGTGTAGATAGATGGCTCGTGTTGTTGTTCCGTTGAATTTTAATGCGTTCCTTGAGAAAGCAAAGTTGAAAGATGATGGTAGCAATTACACGGACTGGGTCCGTAACTTGAGGATTATCCTCATTGCTGCACAGAAGAATTACGTCCTGGAAGCACCGCTGGGTGCCAGGCCTGGTGCAAGAGCTACGCCAGATGTTGTGAACGTCTGGCAAAGCAAAGCTGATGACTACTCTATAGTTCAGTGTGCCATGCTTTACGGCTTAGAACCGGGACTTCAACGACGTTTTGAACACCATGGAGCATATGAGATGTTCTAGGAGTTGAAGTTAATATTTCAAGCAAATGCCCGGATTGAGAGATATGAAGTCTCCAATAAGTTCTATAGCTGTAAAATGGAGGAGAATGGTTCTGTCAGTGAGCATATACTCAGAATGTCTGGGTATAACAATCACTTGATTCAACTGGGAGTTAATCTTCCGGATGATTGCGTCATTGACAGAATTCTCCAATCACTGCCACCAAGCTACAAGAGCTTCGTGATGAACTATAATATGCAAGGGATGACCAAAACTATGCCCGAGCTCTTCGCGATGCTAAAAGCCGCGGAGGTAGAAATCAAAAAGGAGCATCAAGTGTTGATGGTTAACAAAACCACTAGTTTCAAGAAAAAGGGCAAAGGGAAGAAAAAGGGGAACTTCAAAAAGAACAGCAAGCAAGTTGCTACTCAAGAGAAGAAACCCAAGTCTAGACCTAAGCCGGAAACTGAGTGCTCCTATTGCAAGCAGACTGGTCACTGGAAGCGGAACTGCCCAAGTATTTGGCGGATAAGAAGGATGGCAAGGTTAACAAAGGTATATATGATATACATGTTATTGATGTGTACCTTACTAATTCTCGCAGTAGCACCTAGGTATTTGATACCGGTTCTGTTGCTAATATTTGCAACTCAAAACAGGGGCTACGGATTAAGCGAAGATTGGCTAAGGACGAGGTGACGATGCGCGTGGGAAATGGTTCCAAAGTCGATGTGATCGCGGTCGGCACGCTACCTCTACATCTACCTTCGGGATTAATATTAGATCTAAATAATTGTTATTTAGTACCAGCGTTGAGCATGAACATTATATCTGGATCTTGTTTGATGCGAGACGGTTATTCATTTAAATCAGAGAATAATGGTTGTTCTATTTATATGAGTAATATCTTTTATGGTCATGCACCATTAAAGAATGGTTTGTTCTTACTTAATCTCGATAGTAGTAATACACATATTCATAATGTTGAAGCCAAAAGATGCAGAGTTGATAATGATAGTGCAACTTATTTGTGGCACTGCCGTTTAGGTCATATCGGTGTAAAACGCATGAAGAAACTCCATACTGATGGACTTTTGGAGTCACTTGATTATGAATCACTTGGCACTTGCGAACCGTGCCTTATGGGCAAGATGACTAAAACACCGTTCTCCGGTACTGTGGAGAGAGCAACAGATTTATTGGAAATCATACATACTGATGTATGTGGTCCAATGAATGTTGAGGCTCGTGGCGGATATCGTTATTTTCTCACCTTCACTGATGATTTAAGCAGATATGGGTATATCTACTTAATGAAACACAAGTCTGAAACATTTGAAAAGTTCAAAGAATTTCAGAGTGAAGTGGAAAATCATCGTAACAAGAAAATAAAGTTTCTACGATCTGATCGTGGAGGAGAATATTTGAGTTACGAGTTTGGTCTACATTTGAAACAATGCGGAATAGTTTCGCAACTCACGCCACCCGGAACACCACAACGTAATGGTGTGTCCGAACGTCGGAATCGTACTTTACTGGATATGGTGCGATCTATGATGTCTCTTACCGATTTACCGCTATCTTTTTGGGGTTATGCTCTAGAGACGGCCGCATTCACGTTAAATAGGGCACCATCAAAATCCGTTGAGACGACGCCTTATGAACTGTGGTTTGGCAAGAAACCAAAGTTGTCGTTTCTTAAAGTTTGGGGCTGCGATGCTTATGTGAAAAAGCTTCAACCTGATAAGCTCGAACCCAAATCGGAAAAATGTGTCTTCATAGGATACCCAAAGGAGACTATTGGGTATACCTTCTATCACAAATCCGAAGGCAAAATTTTTGTTGCTAAAGTCGGAAACTTTCTACAGAAGGAGTTTCTCTCGAAAGAAGTGAGTGGGAGGAAAGTAGAACTTGATGAGATAACAGTATCTACTCCCTTATTGAGAAGTAGTACATCACAGAAATCTGTTTCTGTGACACCTACATCAAATAGGGAGGAAGCTAATGATAATGATCATGAAACTTCAGATCAAGTTTCTACTGAACTTCGTAGATCAACCAGAGTAAGATCCGCACCAGAGTGGTACGGTAATCCTATTTTGGAAGTCATGTTACTAGACCATGATGAACCTACGAACTATGAAGAAGCGATGGTGAGCCCAGATTCCGCAAAGTGGCTTGAGGCCATGAAATCTGAGATGAGATCCATGTATGAGAACAAAGTGTGGACTTTGGTTGACTTGCCCGATGATCGGCAAGCAATTGAGAATAAATGGATTTTTAAGAAGAAGACTGACGCTGATGGTAATGTTATTGTCCATAAAGCTCGACTTGTTGCAAAAGGTTTTCGACAAGTTCAAGGGATTGACTACGATGAGACTTTCTCACCCGTAGCGATGCTTAAGTCTGTCCGAATCATGTTAGCAGTTGCCGCATTTTATGATTATGAAATTTGGCAAATGGATGTCAAAACTGCATTCCTGAATGGATTTCTGGAAGAAGAGTTGTATATGATGCAACCAGAAGGTTTTGTCGATCCAAAGGGAGCTAACAAAGTGTGCAAGCTCCAGCGATCCATTTATGGACTGGTGCAAGCCTCTCGGAGTTGGAATAAACGCTTTGATAGTGTGATCAAAGCATTTGGTTTTATACAGACTTTTGGAGAAGCCTGTTTTTACAAGAAAGTGAGTGGGAGCTCTGTAGCATTTCTGATATTATATGTGGATGACATATTGCTGATCGGAAATAATATAGAATTTCTGGATAGCATAAAGGGATACTTGAATAAGAGTTTTTCAATGAAAGACCTCGGTGAAGCTGCTTACATATTGGGCATTAAGATCTATAGAGATAGATCAAGACGCTTAATAGGACTTTCACAAAGCACATTCCTTGACAAAGTTTTGAAAAAGTTCAAAATGGATCAGGCAAAGAAAGGGTTCTTGCCTGTGGCACAAGGTGTGAAGTTGAGTAAGACTCAATGCCCGACCACCGCAGAAGATAGAGAGAAAATGAAAAATGTTCCCTATGCTTCAGCCATAGGCTCTATCATGTATGCAATGCTGTGTACCAGACCTGATGTGTGCCTTGCTGTAAGTTTAGCAGGCAGGTACCAAAGTAATCCAGGAGTGGATCACTGGACAGCGGTCAAGAACATCCTTAAGTACTTGAGAAGGACTAAGGATATGTTTCTCATTTATGGAGGTGACAAAGAGCTCGTCGTAAACGGTTACGTCGATGCAAGCTTTGACACTGATCCGGACGATTCCAAATCGCAAACCGGATACGTATTTACATTAAACGGTGGAGCTGTCAGTTGGTGCAGTTCTAAACAAAGCGTCGTGGCGGGATCTACATGTGAAGCTGAGTACATAGCCGCTTCGGAAGCAGCTAATGAAGGAGTCTGGATGAAGGAGTTCATATCCGATCTAGGTGTTGTACCTAGCGTATCGGGTCCAATGAAAATCTTTTGTGACAATACTGGTGCAATTGCCTTGGCAAAGGAATCCACATTTCACAAAAGAACCAAACACATCAAAAGACGCTTCAACTCCATCCGGGATTTGGTCCAGGTGGGAGACATAGAGATATGCAAGATACATACGGATCTGAATGTTGCAGACCCGTTGACTAAGCCTCTTCCACGAGCAAAACATGATCAGCACCAAGACTCCACGGGTGTTAGAATCATTACTTTGTAATCTAGATTATTGACTCTAGTGCAAGTGGGAGACTGAAGGAAATATGCCCTAGAGGCAATAATAAAGTTATTATTTATTTCCTTATATCATGATAAATGTTTATTATTCATGCTAGAATTGTATTAACTGGAAACATAATACATGTGTGAATACATAGACAAACAGAGTGTCACTAGTATGCCTCTACTTGACTAGCTCATTAATCAAAGATGGTTATGTTTCCTAGCCATGAACAAAGAGTTGTTATTTGATTAACGAGATCACATCATTAGTTGAATGATCTGATTGACATGACCCATTCCATTAGCATAGCACCCGATCGTTTAGTATGTTGCTATTGCTTTTATCCATGACTTATACATGTTCCTTTAACTATGAGATTATGCAACTCCCATTTACCGTAGGAACACTTTGTGTGCTACCAAACGTCACAACGTAACTGGGTGATTATAAAGGTGCTCTACAGGTGTCTCCGAAGGTACATATTGAGTTGGCGTATTTCGAGATTAGGATTTGTCACTCCGATTGTCGGAGAGGTATCTCAGGGCCTTCTCGGTAATGCACATCACATAAAGCCTTGCAAGCATTGCAACCAATGAGTTAGTTGCGAGATGATGTATTACAGAACGAGAAAAGAGACTTGCCGGTAACGAGATTGAACTAGGTATTGGATACCGACGATCGAATCTCGGGCAAGTAACATACCGATGACAAAGGGAACAACGTATGTTGTTATGCGGTCTGACCGATAAAGATCTTCGTAGAATATGTAGGAGCCAATATGGGCATCCAGGTCCCGCTATTGGTTATTGACCGGAGACGTGTCTCGGTCATGTCTACATTGTTCTCGAACCGTAGGGTCCGCACGCTTAACGTTACGATGACAGTTATTATGAGTTTATGCATTTTGATGTACCGAAGGAGTTCGGAGTCCCAGATGTGATCACGGACATGACGAGGAGTCTCGAAATGGTCGAGACGTAAAGAATGATATATTGGAAGCCTATGTTTGGACATCGGATGCATTCCAGGTGAAATCAGGATTTTACCGGAATACCGAGAGGGTTACCGGAACCCCCCCCCCCCCCCCCGGGAGCATAATGGGCCAACATGGGCCTTGGAGGAGAGGTGAGAGGGCTGCCCTCATGGGCTGCGCGCCTCCCCCCTTCCCCTAGTCCTATTAGGACTAGGAGAGGTGGGCGCCCCCTCTCTCTCTCTCCCCCTTGGAGAATCCTAGTCCAACTAGGATTGGGGGGGGGGGGATCCTACTCCCAGAGGGAGTAGGACTCTCCTGGCGCGCCAGGCTTGGCCGACCAGCCCCTCCCCCTTGGCTCCTTTATATACGGGGGCAGGGGGCACCCCAAAGACACACAAGTTGATCTACGGATCGTTCCTTAGCCGTGTGCGGTGCCACCTTCCACCAAATTCCACCTTGATCATATCGTTGCAGTGCTTAGGCGAAGCCCTGCGCCGGTAACACATCAAGATCGTCACCACGCCGTCGTGCTGACGGAACTCTTCCTCGACGCTTTGCTGGATCGGAGCCCGGGGATCGTCATCGAGCTGAACGTGTGCCAAGAACTCGGAGGTGCCGGAGTAACGGTGCTGTGATCGGTTGGATCGCGAGGAGAACGTACGACTACTTCCTCTACGTTGTGTCAACGCTTCCGCTTCGGTCTACGAGGGTACATAGACAACACTCTCCCCTCTCGTTGCTATGCATCACCATGATCTTGCGTGTGCGTAGGAATTTTTTTGAAATTACTACGTTCCCCATCAGTCGGTACCTTCGTGCATATCAACCAAAGTATCCCAAATTTCCTTTGCATTCTCAAGACGGTTGATTTTGTTGAATTCTTCGGGGCACAATCCGTTGAAGAGAATATCACAAGCTTGAGCGTTGTATTTCAGCATGTTCAACTCTTCCGCGGTAGCTTCACGGTTTGGTTCTTTCCCATCAAAGAAGTCACCTTGCAAACCAACACACACAATAGCCCAAACAGCGGGGTTATGTCCGAGAATATGCATTTTCATCTTATGCTTCCAACTAGCAAAATTAGTACCATCAAAGTAAGGACCTCTACGGTGATAATTTCCCTCGCTAGACGCCATACTCTCCTAGGTTGTGAAACCAAGGCTATGACCACCAAAAGCTATGGAAATCAAAGCAAATGGAGACCAAAGCTCTGATACCACTTGTACGACCTTGAAGTATGTCTAGAGGGGGGTGATTAGACTACTTGACCAATAAAAACTTAACCTTTTCCCAATTTTAGAGTTTGGCAGATTTTAGCTACTTTAGGACAAGTCAAGCAATCATCACACAATTCAAGCAAGCATGCAAAGAGTATATAGGCAGCGGAAAGTCAAGCATGCAACTTGCAAGAATGTAAAGGGAAGGGTTTGGAGAATTCAAACGCAATTGGAGACACAGATATTTTTGGCATGGTTCGGATAGGTGATGCTATCCTACATCCACGTTGATGGAGACTTCAACCCACTAAGGGTAACGGTTGCGTGAGTCCACAGAGGGATCCACCCACGAAGGGTCCATGAAGAAGCAACCTTGTCTATCCCACCATGGCCGTCGCCCACGAAGGACTTGCCTCACTAGCGGTAGATCTTCACGAAGTAGGCGATCTCCTTGCCCTTACAAACTCCTTGGTTCAACTCCACAATCTTGTCGGAGGCTCCCAAGTGACACCTAGCCAATCTAGGAGACAGCACTCTCCAAGAAGTAACAAATGGTGTGTTGATGATGAACTCCTTGCTCTTGTGCTTCAAATGATAGTCTCCCCAACACTCAACTCTCTCTCATAGGATTTGGATCTGGTGGAAAGAAGATTTGAGTGGAAAGAAACTTGGGGAAGGCTAGAGATCAAGATTCATATGGTAGGAATGGAATATCTTGAGCTCAACAGAAGGGTAGGTGGTTCTCTCTCAGAACATGTGAGTTGGAAGTGTAGATGTGTTCTGATGGCTCTCTCCACGAATGAAGAGGAGGTGGAGGGGTATATATAGCCACCACACAAAATCTAACCGTTACACAAATTTACCAATCTCGGTGGGACCGAATCAACAAACTCGGTCGGACCGATTTAGTAAACCTAGTGACCGTTAGTGATTTTCGGTGGGACTGACATGCAACTCGGTAGGACCGATATGGTTAGGGTTAGGGCATAATGTAATCTCGGTGAGACCGATTACACAAACTCGGTGAGACCGATTTGGTAATAAGCTATTAAGAGAGTTGGTTAGGTAAACTCTGTGGGACCGATTTGCTCTTTCGGTGAGACCTAAATGTTACAAAAAGGAAACATAGAGTTTACATTGCAATCTCGGTGGGACCAATCCGCTCTTTCGGTGAGACCGAAAAGTTACGAAAAGGAAACAGAGAGATGACAATCCCATCTCGGTGAGACCGAGATCCCTATCGGTAGAACCGATTTGCTTAGGGTTTGGCAGTGGCTATGACATGTGAAACTCGGTGGCTCCGGGTTTGAAAGAATCGGTAGGGCCGAGTTTGGCTTTGGGTTTAGGTCAAGTGTGGATATGGGAAAGTAGCTGAGGGTTTTGGACCATATCACTAAGCACATGAAGCAAGAGGCTCATTAAGCAACACCTCATCCCTCCTTGATAGTATTGGCTTTTCCTAAAGACTCAATGTGATCTTGGATCACTAAAATATAAAATGAAGAGTCTTGAGCTTTTGAGCTTGAGCCAATCCTTTGTCCTTAGCATTTTGAGGGATCCACTTTCATCATCCATGCCATGCCAATCATTGAGCTTTCTTGAAATAATCATCTTGGAATAGCATTAGCTCAATCAGCTATATGTTGTTATGAATTACCAAAACCACCTAGGGATAGTTGCACTTTCACTTTCAGCCTGCCGAACGCGGCTGTCACCTTCCACCAGCTCATGTAGGGCGCCCTGGCAGCTCGCGAGCCCAGGCGCCAGGAGGTCCTGGGGGAGGAGGAGCCAGAACCTCCGGGGTCCCCCGGGAACCGGCCACCAGACGACCCGTGAGGAACGACCTCTTCAGCACGCATCTTCAGCTACTCCAACACCTCGTCCACAACGGTACCAGGTGACGTTTTCTGGTTTATTCAGCTGGGGCCGCCCCTCAGGTTGCATCATCCCCGGGTCGCATGGGCATGTCCCTGCGACATGCATCCTTTTGCATTTTTAGCTTACTCTGTTGGGGGCGCCCCTCGGGCTGCATCATCCCCAGGCTGCGTGGGTCCGTCCCTGTGGCATGTATCGTTCTTGCATCTATTCGAACTAGCTTGCCTCCTTGCATGAGTTACCTTATGATCACCACCTGCTTGCATGTTGCCCTTCGCGGCCACCCGCGTTGCTGACCGGCCTCCTGCTCATCCCGCAATGGGGGCTACACATGCTGGCACGACGCCTGTGCTCGGGTCCGTCCCTGTAGCGCTGACAAACCTGAGTGGTCGAGCTCTGGCTCACGGCACGCCCCGCGCACGTCATCTCACCAAACCCTCAGTGCCTTCATCTTCTTGCAGAAAGATCAGCGGCATGACTACAAATGCGATTACGAGCTATATCACCCCCTCGGACTAACCCGCAGGAATCTCCGGAGCATAGCTACGGGTAGCCCTATCAGCTACTCCTTTTCATGTGATTTGCTTGCACGTTAAAGAGAGGGCTCCTGAGCATCGCGCCTCAGGAGCCCTTACTGACTCTCTATCCCTCACCACCTAGCCTTGACCATGACATCATGACCTGGCATACCAGCGGCGGCTGAGCCTCGCTCGAGGGTCGAGACCCAAGGACGCAGAGCACTTAGAAGAGCGTCAAAGGGGGGAGCTGGCATGGATCTAACCTAGCAGTACTACCATCGTTGATGCATAATTCTGGCACTGCGCAAGGAATCGCTTCAGGACCGCTAAGAAAAGTCACGCATTCATGTTGGCCCAGCACTGTGGCTCAGGATTTTCGACTCTTGCATCCTTGCTCCGGCAATGCCACCTTCCTTTTCTCCCTTTAGGAAGATGCTTGCACGCCAAGGGGGAACTCTTGAGCATCGCGCCTCAGGAGCTCGTACCGGACCTTGGGCCGCTCACCTCCTGGCCTTGACCACGGCATCGCGACCTGGCATACCAGCGACGGCTGAAGCTTGCCTGGGGACTGGGACCTATCGGCGTAGAGAACTAAGCTACCGCGAAGACGAAAAGGGGGGACAATGCCAAAGCAATACGCGCAGTCGCCAATTTCATAATAGGAATAACATTGATGCAAAAGCACTACAGATTCTTTACACACCCCCACAGGGTTCATCTCGATTCCTTGCTGGGAACAAAAGAAGGAGGTTCCCAGGAGTCATATATACAGATGTCGCAGCCGACGCCATCATCAACAGTGGGCCACGAGGGGCCGACGCCGACCCCATCCAAATCAATGACGACGACGAGCGAACGCCGCCGCTGCGCTCCGGGCATGGCGAGAGCTCGGGGGCACGTAGTTATCGTCGCTCGTCTCCGGAGTCCCGTCACGCTCAGGAGAGTCATTGGAGTCCCAGGCACCATCGCTGCTACTGGAGGAGTTGTCGGCAGGGCCAAGGGCGGGCCCTGCGCCTGCCACTGCGCCATCCTGGCGACCCCCTCTAGGGCAGCACTTCAGGCGGCGGCCTTCCTTGTCGAAGACCTTGAAGAACAACATGGAGGCGTCGTCGTACTCGAAATGGATGGCGAGGGCCCCCTCCGCGCGGCAGGCACAAGTGACCTCGCCCCATCCACGGGTCATGAATATCTTGCCAGGGGAGACGACCTTGACCTGCGCTCCCGTTGCCGGGGTGCTGCACTCGGCATGCTGCAACCACAGCTCGAGCAGCCCCCTCGGTGGCATCTCTTCAGCGAAGAACTGCGGGAATCTGATCCACGTGCGCGGTGGCATCACCGCCCACACCACGAGCTCGCACGAGGATCCCTCGGCGTGAGTTCGTGGGCCAGCGACGCATGCCACCACGGCCGTGGCGCGAGCGGTGCGGGCCGCTGCCTCCTCCTCCGAAGCCTTGTGCCTGGGCGTACAAGGGCAGCGGGTAGCCAGGGGGAGGCCGCTCATACCAAGGCCTCGTCACCTCCTGCCTCACGACGACGTCACGGGAGCGGGCCAACCTCTTCTTCGGCGAAAGTGGCCCCTTCTCTTCACGGGGGTTTTTTCCTTTCTCAGCGGCGGAGAATCTCCTGACCGGCGCCATGGCTGTCACAGCAAGACGGCGGAGCAAAGAGGAGGAAGAAGAAGCAGACGTAGTGGAGGAGGAGATGAGCAACGGGGGCTCCGCCCCCTCTCCTCATTTATAGTCAGAGGGAGGCCAACTGGCAGCCTCCACTTTCACAGGTAATGATGGTTTTTCTTCTGCATGCAGCAGGGTCTCGTCAAGTTGAACAGTTGCCGAGGTAGCATGGGGAAGCGGAGACGCCCACATCCCATCAATCGCCACGCATCAATAAAGGCCGCAGGTGGTTGGGGCCCGCGGCGCTCTGCACTTGCCCTTTTTCTTCGCCTCGAAGCCAAGTCCGAGCCAGTATAAACCCTTGTGTCTCTTGTTCCTTGGGATCGTCGATCTAGGCCGTGAGATCGTTGAGCGGGCGAGCTAGGAAGAGAGTGTTCTTCGTGCGCACCCTAGAGTTCGAACCTCAAGGGTTTTGCCGGAACCCACAATCCAACACATATCTTTTGCCGGGGGTGCCCGAAACCCCTTCTGGTGACCCGATAAGTACCTGATACGCTCCGGAACACTTTCGGTGTCCGAATACCATCTTCCTATATATCAATCTTTACCTCTCGGCCATTTAGAGAATCCTCGTCATGTCTGTGATCTCATCCAGGACTACGAAGAACATTCGGTCACGAAATCACATAACTCATATAATACTAAATCGTCATCGAACGTTAAGAATGCGGACCCTACGGGTTCAAGAACTATGTAGACATGACCGAGACACATCTCTCATCAATAACCAATAGCGAAACCTAGATGCTCATATTGCCTCCTACATATTCTACGAAGATCTTTATCGGTCGAACCGTTATGTCAACATACGTTATTCCCTTTGTGATTGGTATGTTACTTGCCCGAGATTCGATCGTCGGTATCCACACACCTAGTTCAATATTGTTACTGGCAAGTCTCTTTACTCATTCCATAATACATCATCTTGTAACTAACTCATTAGTCACTTTGCTTGCAAGGCTTCTTATGATGTGCATTACCGAGAGGGCCCAGAGATACATCTCCGATACTCGGAGTGACAAATCCTAATCTCGATCTATGCCAACCCAACAAACACCTTTGGAGATACCTGTAGAGCATCTTTGTAAACACCCAGTTACATTGTGACGTTTGATAGCACACAAGGTATTCCTCCGGTATCCGGGAGTTGCATAATCTCATAGTCAAAGGAATATGTATTTGACATGAAGAAAGCAATAGCAATAAAAGTGAACGATCAATATGATAAGCTAACGGATGGGTTATGTCCATCACATCATTCACCTAATGATTTGATCCCGTTATCAAATGACAACTCATGTCCATGGTTAGGAAACCTTAACCATCTTTGATCAATGAGCTAGTCAAGTAGAGGCTCACTAGGGACACGGAGTTTGTCTATGTATTCACACATGTACTAAAGTTTCCGATAAATACAATTCTAGCATGAATAATTAACATTTATCATGAATAAGGAAATACTCCCTCCGTTCCTAAATATAAGGTGTATTAGTTTTTCAAAAAGTCAACTGGTGCCTATGTTTGACCAACTTTACAACAAAATATATAAATATTTACAATATTAAATATACAAAATATATAAATCTATTTCATGGTGAATCTAGTGATAATGATTTGGTAGTCTAGATATTGATATTTTTGTCTATAAACTTGGTCAAAGTTAGAGAAGTTTGACTTTTTGGAAAAATAATACACCTTATATTGAGGAACGGAGGGAGTATAAAATAACAACTTAATTATTGCCTCTAGGGCATATTTCCTTCATAAGAAACATGTAGAAAATGTGATCAGAATGCTATAAAATGTCATGATGCGATATACGCAAACACTTCTTAGAATGGAGTTGACATATTTTTGTTGGACTGGAGTAGACTAGTTCTTTAGCCACTGGAATCTGCTTATTATCAGTAGGAGTAACGTTTCTCTGTGCTGGAGCAGTATCTATGAACATTGGAGTTGGTTTACTATCTCCTGGCGTTTGGATCGTTTGCAAAGACCTTATCTTTAACCCTTCAGATTCTAACATAGTAGTCGTCTTCCCCTTACATGCCTTATATAGAAGAATGGTGCTTCAGTTATAAAACATGCTATAGTAGAGAGATTTAATAGGTACTGAAGAATAGAAAGGCATGACATATTGACATGTATTCCCTCCATTTGGAAATAAATGGATGGGTCTAGGCGTATTTCAGTTCTAGAAGCATCCATTTTTATTCATTTCTGTGACATGTAATCCGGACGGAGGGAGTATGATGTAAGAGCTAGGGATACGACAGGACAACCGAGTAAAAACACTAGTTGAAGGTAAACCTGTATGCTAGCAGAATACATACATAAAAACACTAAGGCGAGATATGTGTGTATGATTTGGAAACTAAGATGGCATTGCAACAGACCACTAGAACAACACTTCAATGTAAAAAACATGGTATGGTAGACAGACGAAGTACATACTGATGAATAACAATACATAAGATATTCAGAAGCACCATGTCCAAACTAAGCAGATGGCATTGCGATAGAGTAGAATGACAGTACTTGAATTTGAAAACATGTTATCATGAATGGAATAGGTACTAAAAACAGGAAGGCATGACATATTTACATGCATGATCAGTAGGCTAAGCACATGGCATTGCAACAGAGTAGATGCACTCCAGGACATTATATGCATGTTGTACCCATATCACGGGCCAAGTTAGAGCAAGGACCTTATGGGGTGAATAGGATTCATCATCTTTCTGCAAGTCTTCTGAAGAACTGCCTTTACATGTTCCATCATATTGGGTATCATTGATGTAAAGTTTGTTGGCCGTTACATTGCTCCATGAGGTTCTTGTGGATATATTAGTGTGTGCAATTGTATCTGACATGCATGGAAGACAACTAGTGGTTAGATTTATGTAATGAGTGCCTGTAGGAGACGACATAAATAGTAGGACTCAGGTTAACTAGCAGCAACAGGTCTCTAAAACTAAAGGGAGAACATAGATGAAAGCTACAGAATAGGTATCGTTTGTACTCGAGATTAACTAGATGGCACACAAAAGTATTAAAGAACAACATAGGTAATGCTAGAAATGGTATAATACTATAATCACCAGCCTGTGGATAGCATTGGCTGATGGATGATAACTATGGAACAGTGTTACCTAAAGAACAAGTCTCTTAGCTGAACAATGGAACAACGTTAACTCCTGAACAAGACCCGTAAGAGATCAGCATGAATATATAGTGAAATGTGATAATCTATTTTCCATGCTTAGATGAATAACAAAGCCATAAATTTTGCACACAAGTAAGATGAGGGTACAACCTATCTGGTCGCCATCCATAGGAGTGTGCATCATGTGCTGACTTGTTGATGACCCTGTAGTTGTTGTGGTTGTCCATGTTGGGCACACGCATTCGACGCAGGGAACTGTTGAGTGGGGACTACAGCTCCCTTCTGGTGTATGCTTCCCTTGTTGGAGCAGCTGCGGTGAGAAGGAAGACGGTGTGGCTAAAGATGCAGAAAACGCATAATGTTGAGAACGACACATATCTCTGATCTGAAGAATACCCTAAGAGATCAACAATAAGGTATGAGAGTGGTCACACGTCTGTTGACTGAAGACTAAATTGGCATCACGATTTTATTTTATTTTGGTACAGTCCGATCTACGCCAGATGGCTTGATGGTCGTCTTGTGCCTCTCGGCTAACACTGTTCAGAATCTTCCTCGAAGAGCCAGCGACCACCGGTAGAGCAGCCTGCCTCCGCCGTCCATGGCCGCGAGAGCTTCGACCAAAATCCCGCTCCCCGCCCCACCGCACTGCCGTGGTTGCACCACCCCCGGCCAATTCACAAAGACTCGCCGTCATCCAGATCTGGCGGCGGCAGTACCTTCAACCCACGCAACTCGAAGATAGCCATCTAAGCGTTGCTTCCGCGGCGAACTTGTGCCCCCGCACCCTTACGTTAGACACCAGCCAACCGGCAGCCTAGGAGCTCCGCCGCCTCGAGGGGTGCTGCTTCCCGTTGGTAATCGATTGGCTCAGAATAAAAGTTCAGACAACTGACGCCTAAATAAAGTGATTTGAGATGAGTGTATGACCTATCTTGGGGCCCGGTGAAGTAGGCAGCTCCAACTGCCGAGTCAGTGAGGCCGGCGCGGTTGCAGTGGCTATCGGCGACAGGAAAGCAGAGATGTCGTGACGGTCGACGGCTACGAGGAAGCAGCACCTGGGACCTGGAGGCATCTGAAGTTGGAGCCGCTCCAGTGCCGTGCACAATGGCGGGAGTTAATCGGCTCTGACACGGTTCACGCGGCCATCGTCGAGGCAGCTCCAGCAGTACCGAGTAAGAGGCACACGGCTCAGTGCACGACGGTAAACAGACAGCGTCTCCAGCATTGGGGAGAGGAGGGCGGCGGTGAATTTGGTGCGGTCGGGGCACCATGGAGGAGGGGTCGAGGTTTCACGGCTGGGGAGAAGGGCGCTTCCAGGGAGAAGGTGATTTGGCGCCCACAAGGTATGAATGGGGAATTGGGAGGGGGAACCATGTCTTACAGATGCATTTGTCTGAAATGTGGGGGGAGTTACAGTTCTACCCCTGCCTTTAGGCTTCTGGACTTGGGTCTGTGTACTGAGGGTCGGGGATAGTAGAGTAACCTTGCTTCTCACAAATAGTGGACGCAAGTGATTTCAAGCGAGGAGGGCGTGTTTTGAAATAGTGGGCGCGAGCGAGTTCGGGTGAGGAGGGTGTGTTTTGAAATAGTCGGCGTGAGCGATTTCAGGAGAGGAGAGGGTGTTTTGCCACCCATGGTTTATCAATTATTCGGTACATGTCATTTCAGCCGAGGAGCAGGCGCACTTGGATGAAGTTACGAACCTACCCTCAATGAACAACGGGCCAATTGATGTGTGTCCCACATAGGTCGGTAATTTCGCGTCTCCCATTTATTTGCTCGAGCAATTCCACCGAGTAGAGGGTGTTTAGCGGTTCGTTCAAATTTTGTGAGAATGAGCATCCACGTCTACCATACCAAGTCAATTCGAATCAAATTTTGAAATATTAGCTTGCCACTTCTTTTTTAGATGGAGAGATGATGTTCGGGACTAATGCGTTTTTACATGCTCGTTGCTAACGATTTACTATATGACAAATAGTTTACCCACTCAAAAACGGGAATCAAACCCAAAATCAAATATGCCAACTCAATGAAATAGCTCGTTCACCAGGTCAAAATAGTGAACTAAATCCAAAATTGAACACCTCAATCAAGTAGCATGTTGTACAATATTATAGTACTCCATGAACATCATGGAAGTCAAATTAATGAACTAGTTTGATACGCATATCTCTGTTCATGTGTGTATTGCAGACAACATGTTCTCCAATTCAAATATTTGAATGCAAGTTTATATCGAAACATGGTTTATATCAGTCTTTGATGCATAAAACCCAACCTCCCCCTCTCCCAAACTCCTGCTCTCTCTCTCTCTCTCGCTGACAATCTTCAATTCTATCACACGTATCCAAACACAAACCTTGTTGGTCCCTCTCCCTCTTTGTGTGTGGTGGGTGGGGTCTTTCTAGTTCGAATGCACACTCCATGTATAGGTCTCTCTCGCACACTATGTATGATTCTCTAGTCCAAGCATCCAAGCTAAATATCTTGGGTGCATTCAGTGTACGCACACAAATTCCCTGGCTCGTTGCCCGTAAATCTCTCACACACCACTCTGCCATCTCGGAGCTCTTCCCCCTGTCTCTCAAATTCTCCATCTCCCTGGGTCACACATACACATGCATATCTCACTCGCACTCGATAGACCCTTCTAAAAGTCTCTCTCTCTCCCTCGTTCTCTCTCTGTCTCATACGCACACACACACAATCTCATGCCTAGCCAAGTATGATAGACTCTCACTCAATTGTTGGCACACGTAGTCCCCCCTATATGTATGTGACTAGCTAATTCGTAGTCTCCATCTCAACCATGTGCATGGTCTATCTTGATTTCTCTCGGGGCATCTTTCTATCGCACACGCACCTCGTCCCTTGATCTCCCACCCTTATAGTCCGCTCGCTATCTCGAGGGGATCTCTCTATCACACACACCCTCTCTCCCTCCCCATGTGTCCATCTTCTCCATGAGTCCCCCTCGACCTTTGTCCCTTGCTGGCCAGACCTCTATTGGACATGTGCTATAGGGGTGTCTCTCTCGGTTGCAAACAATCACACACTAGTTGTCTTCGTGTATCTCCTCGCCTCGCTTTCCTATCTCGGAGATGCATGCGTGATATGTTTGCATAAGAAATGAACACTCTCTCTCTCTCTCTCTCTCTCTCTAATTTACGTTTGTTATCCCTTTCTCTTTCACACACAAACTATTTTTGCACACTCACTCATTATCCTTCACACGCACTTGATCTCTATCGACTTAGGCACTCTCTTCGGTCCATAGCATATAGATTTATTGAAAAGTCAAACATCACAAAGTTTGACCATGTACATGGAAAAAACATTTACATCTATAACGGCTAACATATATCATTAGATCCGTCATGAGATGTAGTTTCCTATGATGTATCTTTGGTATTGTAGATATAAATAATATTTGCGTAAACCTGGTCAAAGTTTCCAAAGTTCGACTTCTAAAAATTTATATGCATTGTATTATCGAGCGGATGGAATATATCTTTCCCCCTCTCAGCTATCTAACGCACCACTCAGCCGTATCGGGGCTCCACTATCTCTCACAAACTTTATATCTCCCTGGTTCACACATAAAAATATCTCGCTCACGCTACATAGACCCATCTAACACTCTCCGCCCTTGTTCTCTCTCTATGTGACACGCACCCCCCTAAGTACCATAATCCCTCACTCCATCATAGGCGCACGCACTCCCCCTAAGTATGACTATCTCTCACTAGCCATCAGGAACACATGTATTGTCTACTTCCATCCATACGTCTATCTCGATATCTCTCGGGGTATCTTCTATCACGCACACACCTTGTCACTCGATCTCCCACCCATGTAGTCCCATCACGATCTCCAGGTAATCTCTCTATCACAAACATACACTCTCTCCTCCCCATGTCTGCATTTTCTCCATACGTCTCTCTCGACCTCTCTCCCATGTTTGTCAGACCTCTCTTGGCCACGTGCTAGGGGTCTTTCTCTCTCCATTGCAAACAACCACACACTATCTCCTCACCTTGCTTCTGTTGTCAAAGATGCATGTGTGATATGTTTGCATAAGACACACACGCTTTTTCTCTACTTTACCGTGTGTTGTCCATGTCTCTTTCACACATGCACACACACTTTTTTCACTCACTCTTTCTATTTCTCTCTCTCTCTCTCTCTCTCTCTCTCTCTCTCTCTCTTTCTAGTTAGGTACTCTCTGACATCCATAAGCATATGGATGTTTTGAAAAGTCAAACCTCAGAAAAGTTTGACCAGGTATATGTGGAGAAAAAAATTTGCATCTGGAACGGTCATTAGATTCATCACGACATGTACTTACTTCATACTATCAATTATCTTGGTATTGTATATATAAGTAATTTCTTTATAAACTTGGTCAAAGTTTCAAAAGTTTGACTTCAAAAAAATATAGGCACTACATTATCGAACAGAGGGGGTAGCTCTTTCTCTCTCTCTACTATCTCTCACGTGTCTCCCCTCTCACTCGAACTCTCTATACCAAGGGATTATACTATCACTGTGTTAGCGTATAGTTTCATATATTGTTTAGTTGACCGGTCAACCAGTCCGCATGTTGCCTTGTGAGCTCGTGTTCTCTATCTTCGTGTGCTGGCCCATGTGGCAGTGGATGAAAATAAGTAAACTAGAGGCCCATCTGACACGCGGTGAAGTAAACAAAGTTGAAACCACTAGGGGTAGCACCCCGCACGCTAGTAAATCGAGGCACACTTCTTCCGCATGAAGGACGCACTCACGCACACTTCACCACTGCGCGGCGGCATGCTGATACGTCTCCAACGTATCTACTTTTCCTCTTGTTTTGGACTCTAATTTGCATGATTTGAATGAAACTAACCCCGGGCTGACGTTGTTTTCAGCAGAACTACCATGGTGTTGTTTTTGTGAAGAAATAAAAGTTCACGGAATGGAACGAAATTTTGCGAGGATTTTTTATACAATAAATAAGAATTTCTGGAGCCAAGATCCACCGGAGGGGGTCACAACCCACTAGGGAGCCCCCACCCCCCTCCTGGTGCGCCCAGGTGGGTTGTCCCTAGCTGGTGGCCCCGCAGACCCTGAAACCGACGCTATAAAATCTTATTTTTCTAGATAAAAAATCAGGGGGAAGGAATTATCGCGATCCACGAGACGGAGCCGCCATCGCCTCCTGTTCTTCATCGGTGTCGGATTTAGGGTTCCGGCAGACCCTTGAGGTTCGAACTCTGGGGTGCGCGCGGAGATTACGCTTCCTACCTACCTGCACCCCTCCGCCTCGCAAGGATCTAAGCTATCAAGAAGAACAACACAAGAGACACAGAGTTTATACTGGTTCAGGCCACCGATGTGGTGTAATACCCTACTCCAGTGTGTGGTGTGGTGGATTGCCTCTTGGGCTGATGATGAACAATACAAGGAAGAACAGCCTCGCGAGGGCCTGTTCTTAGCTGGGGCGATGAACTGCTAGGGGAGTTCAGTCGCCCTTCTCTCTCTCTTTCTATCTGATTGCCGATCAATCCGTCCCCTCTACTCCGGGGTTGACTAGTCCTATTTATAGGCAAAGTCCTTGGGCCTCCTCCCAAATATCGAGCGGGAAGGGCGCCAACAATTGGCCATTTTGAAGGGGAACATCTGGTACACTTATCCTGACTAAAGTTGGTCCTCGCCTGCCAAAGGCTCTGGTGATGACGCCGGCTTGGGCTCCACAATGACTTCTTCCTTGTCGCGGAGTTGGTCTTGGTCTTGTTGCACCAAAATGGGTGCCTTTGCTTGATCCTCCCGCCTGTGCTTGCTCCCTTAGCACCAAAGAGGAAAGGGAGGACACTGTGCAGGCTGGCGCCCGCCTGGCGCCCTTGGTCGTCATGGCTTGCGTCATGGGCACCTCGTGAGGTACCCCGCCTTGATCTCTTCGCCTCCTCGCGAGACTGCCTGATGAGGCCCTTGCCTGAGGAAGCTCCGTGTCGTCTGCCCCGCGAGGCTTGGCCCCTCGCGAGGGTCTTGAGTCTGTGTTGATGAAGATGGGCCGTGCTGGGCCCCCTTGAGCCACGCTGCAGGCCACAAGCAGGCAAGTCTGGGGACCCCCGTTCCTAGAACACCGACAGTAGCCCCTGGGCCCAAGGCGCGCCCGGGCTTGGCCGTGCAGGGAGGCGAAAGGACAAGGGCGAAGCGCCGCGGGCCCTAACAGCCTGCAGCCTTGGGCGCCGTGTGGTGGTTGATTGGACGTGGGCGGTACTGTTCCCCCACGCCCCTTATTCCGCGCCGTGCTAGGCGGACCCGTAGTCGTACACAGCCGCTCCCTTCCTTTGCTCGTGCGCCCTCTGTCCTTCCTCCGCTCGAACTCCAGCTCCTGCTCTCAACCCAATCTCAAACCATCTCTCCCCCTTCCCATCGCCATGGCTCCGACAAAGAAGGGAAGAGGGAAGCAACCCATGCCTCCGCCTCGCTCGCCGCCGTTGGTGGCCCGCGCCGTCGGCCGGTCGATCATACTCAATCGAGAGGGCCTGGGCAAGGTCAGCTCGGCTCTGGCTACTACCTTCAACGAGTGCGGGGGGACGTCAGCCTGGCCCATGTCTCACATCCCCACTGATAGGATAATCACCGAGGTCCATTACTTCGCTGGTGCCCTGTGGGCAGGTCTGGTTCCCCCCTTCTCTGATTTCTTCAGGGCCGTGCTTTCCCATTACCAGATCCATATGATGCATCTGGGTCCTGACTCCATCGCCCTTCTCTCAGTCTTTGCTTTTGTTTGCGAAGCAATGGTGGGCATCGCTCCGTCGGTTGCCTTGCTGCGCCACTTCTTCTCTCTGCGCCTCGTCGACCCTAGTCAATGCTCGGCGTGCGTGAGCTTTGTCGCCGCGCCCGAGACAGCGGCCTTCGGGATCGACTTCGGGCTCCCTCCGCCTTCGGCTGGGTTCCGCGAGCGGTGGATGTATGTGGACGTTGGGGTGACCAGCCCCCTGCTGTCGAAGCCAACCTCGCCTGCTGTCCCCAATTCAGGCTGGGGCCAGGAGACGCTCGAGAGCCCCCGGCTTGCCTTCGTCTGGCACCACCTCGCGTTCTTGAAGTCGACCGGCGTGACTGCGCCCAGGGTGGTGAAGGAGTTTATGTTACGCCGCATCGCTCCTCTCCAACGCCACTCCCGTCGAATGTGGGCCTTCAACGGGTGTGGTGATCATATGAGACTCCAGGAAGAGGATCTGACGCCTGAAGTGCTGAGGACGGTGCTCTTGGTCTTGACTGGTGACCCCAACCCGGGCAGCATCCAGTGGGGAGGGGCCCTGCTGTACCTTTGCAAGAACAAGGATGATTTTGTGAAGCAGATGCCTGTCTTTGATGAGTGGGGGTTGCGCCCTGTTGGCCTCCAGGGGCCTCGCGAGAACCCAGTGATGGTGACTGCCCTTGTAGTCGGCCAAGGCGACTCTTCCTCAAGTGGCGGAGCGGGGAGGCATGAGGCGCCAGAGGCCGAGGGGCCTCCTGACAGGGTGACAGCGCCGGGTGATACTCACGAGGGAGCAGCTGCTGGGGCCCGTGCCGCCGAGTCCGAGAGCGGCGAGCAGCTGCCTTCAGTGTCTGCGAGTGAGACCCCTGAGGTTCCGGTTGCTCCCTTGGGCGAGGCGACCGGCAGTGCGCACCAGGCGGGTGCCCCTGACGCGGATCGCCTTGATGCTTCGCCCTCGCCACAGGTTGATCCCTGCACTCAACTTTTGGGGCGCTTCCACGTGGACTTCGAGGCCCTCCGGAAGAAGAGGGAGGCCCTGGGCGACGATTATCCTTGTCGCTTGCTGAAGCGCAGGAAGTACTTTGCCACTGATGAGTAAGCCTTCTCCCTTTCCAGCTCCCGATCCTTCTGTCGCTTTTACTAATCTTCGCTCCGCAGGCCCCTGCCAGCCGAGCTCGCGGAGACGGCTGAGGTCCCGTCCTCCTTGGCGTCGCCGCCTCCTCCGTCCCTGAGTGCTCCGGGGAGCACAGCCCTTGTCGTGAGGGCGATTGGAGAGGCGAACCATCCCGAGGTGCATCGAGGCCCTATGCACCCCGAGGTCTTCCTTCGCGGGCTTTCCCGGGGCATAGCCAACCTGCCGTGGGCTTCTCGCCTGATCGTGGACTGCGATTGGCTGAGGCGCCCCCTGCGCTCTTCATCTGATGGCGGGCTGGCTCCAGGCCGGGCTCCTGGCGTGGCGTGCCCGACCGTCGCGAGGGTGCCAGCCCCCAGCCCCCTGCCTGGAGGGGGAGTGCCGATACGTGGCCCCGGCTCCTTCTTGGAGCAGGTGACGGTGTGGAAGACGTGCGTGAGCGCGCTCGGGAGCGTCGCGCTCTTCGCCAAGGATTACTTCGAAGGGCGGCCAACGCGGTGGGCCTGCTCGGTGAGGAGCTTGCTGATGAAGACGCGTGCCTTGAAGCCGAGGGTCTGCGCCTGGCCGCAGAGAGGCGCGAGCTGGAGAGCGCCATCGCCCTCGTGCGCCGCCAGCGCGATCTTGACGACAAAAGGGCCAAAGCGTCGTTGGCGGCCTCTCGCGAGGCCCAATCTCGGGCCGCTGAGGAGGCCCGGGAGGCTGACCGGCGGAGAGGAGCTGCGGAGGAGCGGGCTCGGGAGCTCCTGGCCCGGTGCCACTCGCTGGAGGACCAAGTGGAGCTGCACGAGGCAGCCCTTGCGTCGATGAAGGTGGCTTCCGGCGACCCGGGAAGGCTCCAGAGGCGTGAGGAGGCGCTGACGCTGGAAGCCGCCGAGCGCACCCGCGAGTACGAGCAGCTGGAGACGAGGGAGCGCCTGGTGACGCAGGCGGAGGACGATGTCGCCGCGCGGGAAGCTCGTGTCTTGGAGGAGGTTGGACGTCGAGTGGCGATGGCGCGCCAAGACCTCGAGCGCGAGTTCAAGGGGAAGTTGGGGCTGATCCGGGTCGAGGCTGAAGGTAGGACCGCAGCCCTGGGGACCAAGCTGGAGGAAGCGACGCGTCGGACCGACGCTCTTCGGGTCGCGCTTGAGGTGGCGCAAGGGGAGTCAACCATCTCCCAGGCCGAGGCGCTCCGTCTTCGCCAACGGGTGGACGAGGCTGAGGCCGCCGCACGCCAGAACGCGGACGAGATACGTCAGCGACAGGTCCTGGAGCATGAGCACGCCCCCATGCTCTCCATGCTCCGAGAGAGAGCCAACACAGCCTTGGGCAACATCTGCGAGGCGGCTGTTGGCGAGCCGCACGCAATCAACTACGCCGGCAATCTTCAGTTCTTCTCCGCCATGGTGACGCAGCTGGAGGCGCTGTCGGCCAGGGCGGACAGGTTGGTGGAGGAGAGGAGCCGCGCCCTGCTCGAGCGCGCCTTTTCTCGTGTCTTCAGCCATCTCCGGAACTTGGACCCCCACTTTGACTTCGACGCCGCCATCGCCCCAGTCCCCCAGGCCGTCTGAGACGACCTGGCGCACTGGGTGGAAGACAACGTGGATGCTCTTGTCAGGGCCTTCGCTTCGGACAACAATGACGTGATCATGGCTCCTGACGAGGGCGGTGTGGTGAACGGCCCGGACGCCGCTGGCGGCGACGCCGACAGCAATGGCGAGTCTGGTGATGCCAGCTATGGGTCGGGAGGTGCTCCTGAGGACGCATTGGGGGATTTATCTGACTGATTACGCATTGTCCCAGTGTCCTTGCCCTGCACGAATGGAACTCGGGTTTTGGCCTGATAATTGTGAGAGCATTTTGGGAGGGGGAGCCCCTCATGTAAAACTTGTGTTCATCGTATTTAATTGACGTTGCGCTGCCCGTGCGTCTGCGCCTAGTGGTTGACTAGTTTACCTTCGTTCCGTGCGGGCCCTGAGGTAGCCTGCGGGTGGCCGTGTCATCTTGAGCGTTCTCTGATTGAATCCGTAGGACGTAGGAGTGTCGCGTTCGGCAGGCTTCACAGGCTCCGGGCCTTTTCCAAAAGGATAAGCTTCACAGGCATTCGCCTTCTTCACAGGCTCCGGGCCTTTTCCCAAGGGATGATCTTCACAGGCATTCGCCTTCTTCACAGGCTCCGGGCCTTTTCCCGAAGGATGATCTTCATAGGCATTCGCCTTCTTCACATGCTCCGGGCCTTTTCCCGAAGGATGATCTTCACAGGCATTCGCCTTCTTCACAGGCTCGGGGCCTTTTCACGAAGGATGATCTTCACAGGCATTCCCCTTCTTCACAGGCTCCGGGCCTTTTCCCAAAGGATGATCTTCACAGGCATGTGAAATCCTCCCGAGAGGACGTGATGGCGGCAGTCTGGGCTGCGCGCAAGCTAGGCCTGACCTGGCTCGCGAGGGCCCCATGAGAGGAGGCAGCTGAGGCAAGGTGGTAACCGAAACGCGAGAAATGGCTCGAACGAGACTAAGCACCCCTTCCCCGAACACACGCAAATCTCAAATTCGAATCCAACTTAAATCCAGTGGGGGGAAAATTACAACCAAAGGGAAAAGTAATGAAAACAAACAAAAGGCCGCGTCTGGCACCTAGTCTAGTCTTGGACGTCTTCTCACCAGCGCGGAGCTAAGTGCTGCCACTGGGCGTGGGAGGGAGCCCCAGGGCCTGAGGCTGGCACCCCTGAGACTCCAGGGCGTGTACAGCCCCACTCATTATTACGTGAGAGTGTCACGGGGCGGCGAGCTTAACAGGCACTGGGCCTTCTTCACAGGTACCGGCCTTGCTTCATATCGCCAGACGAGGGCCCCGCCTTGCGCCACATTCTAGTGCCATCAACGACGACCGGAAACCAGGATGCCGCCGATGGGGTAGAGCGGTCGCCAGCGGTTCCCCCGACGACCACGGGTCCTCCGCCAGGGGCAGGCCCTGAGGCACCTCCCCAGCAGAGGGCCTACATCCTGAGAACGCCTTGCTCCGAACGCCGCGGTGGTGATGTCGGATCTCTGCCCCTCTCCTGCAGCCCCCTGCGCCCTCCTCCTAAGGGGTAGGAGACCGTGGGAGCAGGGCAGCTCCCCGCTGTGGCGACCTGCATCTCCCGAGATCCATGATTAGCGTATGTCTGCTCCTGAGGAAGTAGCGGTACCCGATAATCATCACTTCTAGTGTGACCGGTGGGGCCATCCTCGGGCCCCCGGAAGGGCTCAGCTTCTGGTGCCTCGTTCTCCCAGCCTGGGCTGAGGAGCGAGCCGTGTTCGCCCTCGTGAGGGTCCCTCTGATCCATCATGTGGGGCACGTATTCTTCTGGCGCCGTCATCCCGAAGGCCATGCCGTAGTGCTCCACGCGCCATGCAGCTCCGCTCGACACGCCCACTGAGGGGTGGTAGCGCGGCTGTCCACTGAGATCGTGTGTCGCGTCGAGTCCTTCTTCTTCACGGACCGGGGGCGGTGGTAGTGTTGCCGCCGGTCCGTGCTGACAGCCTCGCCGGTGTTGGGGTAGCCTTGGAGCCCGCGGGCGTGCGCGGAGCCCCCGCATGGGCCGCCCCGGGATTGAGGCGGGAGCTGGGTACAGAAGGGGTGAGCCCCCGAGGCGGCGAAGCCCAGGAACACGACGACCCGCTCAAGCAACACGTCGCGTCCGCCTTCTAGCAGCATGCACTGTAGCAGTTCTCGGGCCACCGTGAGCGCGGCCCTCGAGTTTGCCTGCTCCCGGCGGGTGTACGATGCTGTGGTCGCGGCGTGATTGGAGGCCCTTGCTGCCGACCGCGCCTGCCGTGGCGTGAGGGCCGTCGAAGCTTGTCCGCGTCGCCCGCGGCCCGCAGCGCCCTGCGGACCGCGAGCTGCCTGGGTCACGGGTTCGCCCGAGGCGAGCGGCTCTGTGCGGGCGGGCCACGCCACCCATGGAGCTGGGTTGCCCGCCTGGTCGCCGGACATGGTGATGACGACGCGGCGGGGCACAAAGTGGTGGAAGGTGGATTCCGGCGCGCCCCTACCTGGCGCGCCAAATGTCGGATTTAGGGTTCCGGGAGACCCTTGAGGTTCGAACTCTGGGGTGCGTGCAGAGATTGCGCTTCCTACCTACCTGCACCCCTCCGCCTCGCAAGGATCTAAGCTATCAAGAAGAACAACACAAGAGACACAGAGTTTATACTGGTTCGGGCCACCGATGTGGTGTAATACCCTACTCCAGTGTGTGGTGTGGTGGATTGCCTCTTCGGCTGATGATGAACAATACAAGGAAGAACAGCCTCGCGAGGGCCTGTTCTTAGCTGGGCGATGAACTGCTAGGGGAGTTCAGTCGCCCTTCTCTTTCTCTTTCTATCTGATTGCCGATCAATCCGTCCCCTCTACTCCGGGGTTGGCTAGCCCTATTTATAGGCAAAGTCCTTGGGCCTCCTCCCAAATATCGAGCGGGAAGGGCGCCAACAATTGGCCATTTTGAAGGGGAACATCTGGTACACTTATCCTGACTAAAGTTGGTCCTCGCCTGCCAAAAGCTCTGGTGATGACGCCGGCTTGGGCTCCACAATGACTTCTTCCTTGTCGCGGAGTTGGTATTGGTCTTGTTGCACCGAAATGGGTGCCTTTGCTTGATCCTCCCGCCTGCGCTTGCTCCCTTAGCACCAAAGAGGAAAGGGAGGACACTGTGCAGGCTGGCGCCCGCCTGGCGCCCTTGGTCGTCATGGCTTGCGTCATGGGCACCTCGTGAGGTACCCCACCTTGATCTCTCCGCCTCGTCGCGAGACTGCCTGATGAGGCCGTGCCTGAGGAAGCTCCGTGTCGTCCGCCCCGCGAGGCTTGGCCGCTCGCGAGGGTCTTGAGTCTATGTCGATGAAGATGGGCCATGCTGGGCCCCCTTGAGCCAGGCCGCAGGCAGGCAAGTCTGGGGACTCCCGTTCCCAGAACGCCGACAATCGGGAGGCCAGATCTCGAGTCCGATTGGGGCTCCGGAGAGGGGGATCTTCATTCTTCGTCATCACCAACCCTTCTCCATCGCCTATTCCATGATGCTCCCCACCGGGAGTGAGTAATTCCTTCGTAGGCTCGCTGGTCGGTGAGGAGTTGGATGAGATTCATCCTGTAATCGAGTTAGTTTTGTTAGGGCCTGATCCCTAGTATCCACTATGTTCTAAAATTGATGTTGCTATGACTTTGCCATGCTTAATGTTTGCCACTTTGGGCCCGGGTGCCATGATTTCAGATATGAACCGTTTATGTTATCACCATTATATCCATGTTCTAGATCCGATCTTGCAAGTTGTAGTCACCTACTACGTGTTACGATCCGGCAACCCCGGAGTGACAATAGTTGGGACCACTCTCGGTGATGACCGTAGTTTGAGGAGTTCATGTATTCACCGTCTGTTAATGCTTTGTTCCAGTTCTCTATTAAAAGGAGGCCTTAATATCCCTTAGTTACCAATAGGACCCCGCTGCCACTGGAGGGTAGGACAAAATATGTCATGCAAGTTCTTTCCATAAGCACGTATGACTATTTACGAATTACATGCCTACATTATATTGATGAACTCGAGCTAGTGTTGTATCGCCCTATGTTATAACTTTCTCATGATGAACATCATCCAACAAGTCACTGATCCAATGCCTACGAATTTATCTTATATTTTTCTTGCTAAGTTACTACTGCTATCATCATTGTTACACTTGCTAAAAAACTACCGCTCTCACTGTTATCGTTACTGTTACTGCTGTCACTATTATCAAAACTATCATATTACTTTGCTACTGATCACATTGCTGCACATAGTTAATCTCCAGGTGTGGTTGAATTGACAACTCAGCTGCTAATACCTACAAATATTCTTTGGCTCCCCTTGTGTCGAATCTATAAATTTGGGTTGAATACTCTACCCTCGAAAACTGTTGCGATCCCCTATACTTGTGGGTTATCAAGACCTTTTTCTGGCGCCGTTGCCGGGGAGCATAGCTATATTTGTTGAGTCACTTGGGATTATTATCAATCTATCACAATGAAGAATCTAAAGGACGCCAAGACTAAGTTTTTTTTCCTCTAATACGAGGGGAGGTAAGAAATTGTCATCCAGTTCTGCTTTAGATTCACCTTCTGTTACAAGTAAACTTGCAACACCACCAGATGCTATTAATCTTGATATGTCGCAAGTTATTGATGATGCTACTTCTACTATGAATGATGCTTATGATGATGCTAGTACCTTGCTTGATGATAATGATGTGCCACTTGGTGATTTTCTTGATGAACAAATTGCTAGAGTAATACAACATGTTGTTGTTGAATCTGATGATGAGCTTGAAACTGAAACTCCTGAAACACCTGCTAGAACTAGCCTTCCTAGATATGAATTGCATAAGGTACTGCAAGGTTATGTTATGAATGAGGAGACAACTAGAGATATTCTTGCTTGTAAGGATAGAGATGATCTAGAGAAAGCATTATGCAAGTATAAAGAAAAATCTCGGAATGCTAGAATGAAATATGATCCTAAGTTTGCTACTTCACCAATCTTTATTGATGATAAGGATTATGAATTCTCTATCAACCCAGAGTTAATTACTTTGGTTGAATCTGATCCTTTCCATGGTTATGAAACTGAAACTATTGTGGCACATCTTACTAAGTTGAATGACATAGCCACCCTTTTTACTCATGATGATAAAACTCGCTATTACTTTATTCTCAAATTATTGTTGTTCTCATTAAAGGGTGAAGCTAAAGCTTGGTACAATACTCTTGGTCCTGGTTGTGTGCGTAGTCCCCAGGATATGATTTATTACTTCTCTGAAAAATATTTCCTGCCTCATAAGAAACAAGCTGCGTTACAGGAAATATTTAACTTTGTGCAAACCAAAGAAGAGAGTCTCCCACAAGCTTGGGGGAGGTTTTGCCAATTAATTAATGCTTTGCCTGATCATCCTCTTAAGAAAAATGAAACACTTGATATCTTCTATAATGGACTAACTGATGCTTCTAGGGATTTCCTAGATAGTTGTGCTGGTTGTGTTTTCAGGGAACGAACTGTTGGTCAAGCTGAAGAATTATTGAATAACATATTGAAAAATTATGATGATTGGACTCTCCCTGAACCACCGGTTAAACCCACTCCGAAGAAGAGGGGTATATTATATCTTAGTCCTGAAGATATGCAAGAGGCAAAGAAATCTATGCAGGAAAAATGTATTAAAGCTTAGGATGTCAAAATTTTAACTCCTATTGAAGAAATACATGGGCTTAATACACCAACGCTACCTAAGGTGGTAGAGGTAAATTATTTAATGAAGTTCAATGATAATGACAATCCTCACAATATGCACCCTAGTCAATGTCTCCATGAGTTTGAAAACTACATTAGAAAACAAGATCACTTCAATGCAAATGTTATGAAACAATTGAAATACAATTCTGATATGATTGCTCGCTTGATTGACTTGTTATTTATAATATTCAATGATGTTAGAGGTGTTGGAAAGCATGCTTCTATGGTTCACACTCAGTTAGAACAAGTTGCTAAATCTCAAAGAGAATTGCTTGATGAAATGAATAATAATATACATGACTTTGTTGTTAGAGTTGCAACTAGAGGAGGTAAAATGACTCAGGAACCACTTTATCCTGAGGGACACCCAAAAGAATAGAACAAGATTCACAAAGAGTTAACATTGATGCACCTAGTCCTTCTAGAAAGAAAAAGAAGAAGAAAAATGATAGGACTTTGCATGCTTCTAGTGAACCTGAAATAGAAAAACCTCCTGATAATGATAATGAAACTTCTATCTCTGCTGAAACTCAGTCTGGTAATGAACACTCGCCTTTTGATAATGAAAAATATAATGGTGAGGTTCATGGATATGCTCAAACAAATAATAAAGAACCAGACAATGATGTTGAGATAGAACCACCTTTTGATCTTGATAACCCACAACCTAAGAATACAAGATATGATAAAAGAGACTTCATTGCTAGAAAACACGGTAAAGAAAAAGAACTGTGGGTTCAAAAACCTATGCCTTTTCCACGTAAGTCAACTAAAAAGAAAGATGATGAAGAATTTGAACGCTTTGCTGAAATGCTGAGGCCAGTCTTTTTGCGTACTCGCTTGACTGATATATTGAAAATGTCTCCTTATGCAAAGTATATGAAAGACATCATCACAAATATTAAAAAAATACCGGAAGCTGAAATCTCCACCATGCTTGCTAATTATACTTTTAAAGATGGAGTACATAAAAACTTGGAGATCTGGGAATACCAACTATACCTTGCTCCATCAAAAAGAATTATGTGAAAACTGCTTTGTGTGATTTAGGGGCTGGTGTTAGTGTTATACCTTTCTCTATATATAAAAGACTTGATTTCAATAAACTCACACCTACTGAAATATCTTTGCAAATGGCTGACAAATCAACTGCCATACCTATCGGTATCTGCGAGGATGTGCCCGTTGTTGTTGCTAATCTTACTATTTTGACTGACTTTGTTATACTTGAGATGCCTGAGGACGACAACATGTCGATTATCCTTGGTAGACCCTTCTTGAATACTGCAGGGGATGTTATTGATTGCAATAAAAGCAAGTTCACTTTTCATATCAATGGTAATGAGCATATGGTGCACTTTCCGAAGAAACAATTCCAAGCGAATGGTATTAATGTTACTGAAAAATCTTTGACAATCACTATTGGAAGTTTTCAAATACCTCTACCTACTGTCAAAAAGAAATATGAAATGCTTATTGTTGGGGACATTCATATCCCCGTTGAGGTGACTTACTGATTTACGATAGTTCTTCCATTTCATGCTAATTGAAAGTGGTTGTTAATAAGACTTGATCAACCTTATTAATGGATCATTTTGGAGCGGTATGAAGTTGATGAATTTAGTAAGCACTACCTTTTGTCCCTACTTTTTGTTTTCTATTTTTATTAGTTAAATAAAATAAAATGCCAATTTTGTCTGTTTTTTAAATTTCCCGTGCAATAAAAAAATGACCCAAAAATAAAAGTTCTCACAATGCTCTGAAAATTTAATACGATTTTTTTCTCAATATTTAGGAATTTCTGGTGCAAATAATATCAGAGGGTGGTGCACCAGGTGGGCACAACCCACCTGGGAGCGGCAGGACCCCCAGGCGCGCCCAGGTGGGTTGTGGTCCCCACATGGGCCCCCTCACTTATCTCTTCACACCACATCATCACCTACCTCCAGAAAAAAATTCACCCTTGCTCTCTCTCCCGTGTTCTTGCTCTCAAACCCGCGGATTTCGATCTCTTTTGCTCGAAGCTCCATTTTCAAAACTGTGTTGGGGGATTGTTGATTGGTATGTGACTCCTCCGTTTGTCCAGTTAGTTTTTGTTTTCGTGGTTTATATTTTGAATAATTAGCTACTCTTGGTGATGCTGTTGATGATCTTGCATGTTGAATTCTTAGAGTTCTAAATAGTTTGAATGCTTGCTATGGCCTCTATGCATCCCTATGAGTAGTTGCTATTAATTTTGTGAAGTTTGTTGAGAAAAGTTTGTGGACTAAAAATTTCAGAATTTTTGTTCATAGGAAAAGGATGAATATCTTTAGGAAGATTGCTTCTAAGAAGAACTCCAAGGGTGTTATTGAGGAGTCGTCTGACAGTGATCTCCATTCTCGGAGGTTGGCGGAGGTACGGCCGTGCGAATGGCCGCACACCCAGTTCATGGAAGAGGCTGGAATCCTTCAGGAGTTCACACAATATGCTGCTAATGCCGGCCTCACTGACTTCATCACAGCTGAATGTGAACAATATCATCTCCTCACAAACATCTTTGTTCAAAATTTTACTTTCCTTCCTAGGAATAATCCTCCTGAGGTGCGGTTGGATTTATATGCTGAAACCCGTCAGATACCACTAACTGAATTTTGTAACATATGCATGATCCCTTCTGAAGGGAGCTTAGCTGAGCCTAGGCCGACAGAGTTTGAGGCCTTTTACCGTACCTTGATGGTGGGAGATGAGAGAGGGGTGTCAGCTATCACTATCGCTGGCTTGCATTTTCCTGTTGTTCATTACTTTGCTCTTTTCATTGCAAAATGCTTGGTTGCTAGAGAGAAGGTGGGTGCACTCAGTTCACCATACCTTATTGTTTTACGCCGTGTAATAGGGGGCAACAATACTTATAGCTTAGGAGCTATTGTGGCACGTTGCCTTCATATTAATAGGTTCAAGGGTAAAATACATGGTGGGATTTTCGCTACTCATTTGGCGGCTCATGTCGAGGTTGAGATACGCCTTCATGATTACCCTCTGACCAAGGTTTACCTAGACCGTGCAGCCATGGATCACCACCATTTCACTGACAATAATTCTCCTGACATCCCTAATCCATATAACCTGGTTTTCAGCATTAACACTCGTGATATTATTCCATTGCCTGCTCCTGCTTTGTTTGATCCTGTTGCCAGTGGTGGATATAGGATTATGCCTCCGGACATCATCGCCTATCGGAACAATCAGGCTGTAGAGGAGGAGGAAGAGCCTCAACAGTGTGATAAGTGGATGCCCGCTCCCCAACACCCCTACTACTATCCAGTCTATCGATCGATTACCAAGTTAGGCCAAAAGCCCAAGCTTGAGGAGTACGTGTTTCCCACTGACATTACATTCATGTTCACTTATTTCATTTGTCGGTGTTCACACTTTTTCATTGTATTATCCATGCTTAGATTTATTTTCTTGCTTTCTTCTTGTGTGTTTGAAAAACTTTAGAAAAACCAAAAAAAATAGTTGGAGTTAGTTTACTTTCTATGCATGCTTAGTTGTAATACTAAAAAGAAAATCCAAAAAGATTTCCTTGTTCTTCTTTTGCTTGTTGGGATCTTTCCCATGTAAATAGTTTTTCTCGTTTTTGTTTTTCCGTTTTATCTCCTCGTTCAAGAAAACCAAAAACTCAAAAAATATTTCAGTGTGTTTCTCTGAATTTCTTTTCCTTTTATTCGAGTCATACCAAGGAGAAGTCCACAATGAAAATTTTGAGTGGCTCTCACATGAATAATTGTTGATCAAATAAAGAGCCCATTTTACCTTGTCTTCTCCTGTTGAATAAGATGTTTGCAGATACCATCTTAGTCCACGACATTCATGCATTGTTATTATTTTCACATCGTTTGGTCGTGCAAGTGAAAGGCAATAATGACGATATTTGATGAACTGGTTGTGGGAGAGAGAAACGGGTATGAATTCGACTTGTTCTATTTTTTAAAATATGTTTAACCTAGTATCCATGATTCAGCCCATTATGATTAAACATGTTTGCAACGACAATTAGAGATTATAGTTTCTCACGCCATGCATAAGTAGCTGGGAGTGGATAATGATTTATCTTGGATATCAACATTGCGTTAAAATGATTGTGATGTAGTATGATGATATGGTATCCTCCTATGAATGTTCGAGTGGCTTGACTTGGCACATGTTCTTGCATGTAGTTGAATCAAAACCAACATAGCCTCTATGATATTTATGTTCATGGTGTTCATATCCTACTTGTTGGGGATATACCCCGCGGTATGACCCGGCTGGATGTATAACCCTGCCGGACTTGGTGACTCACTAATGACCCGCCCTGGCTGGACGACACACTAAGTGACCCGCCCGATCCTGGCGACTTATGGGTGACCTGGCAAGCGGATCAGAGGAGCGACAAGACCCCGGGGGGCAGGAGGCTCAAGGCCCAGAAGGCCGGCTTACGTTATGGTAGGCCGGCTTAAGAGGAAAGGCATGAGGAATATCTCCCTTAGAAGGAATCAAGAACCGGACTTGTATCCGGCTTTTAGTAGAAGATAGGCTAGTCCTAATCCTATTTGGACTCCACATGTAACCCGCCCCTCTAACTTATATAAGGAGGGGCAGGGATCCCCAAAGAGGGAAAAGCTACAAGCAACAGGACACAATATCTAGGGCTAGACACAAAGGGGGAGCCGGCTTATGCGGCGACTCCCTCATGAGCATAATGAGACCTAACCACAAACAGCATGTAGGGCTATTCCGGATGATGCTCCCAGGGCCTGAAGCTGTCTAAACCCTCGTCTTGTGTGATGATCCTCCTTGCGTCTCTCGATTCCGACCAACCCCTTCAAGCTACCGCATAGATGCGTTGGCCTCGCGACTAAGTCCTGACACTAAGGACATCTGTCGTGACAAATCCACGACAGTTGGCGCCCAACGTGGGGCTCGCGCACGGTGGTGATGAGTTCTTGAAGGGATCTCTCCTAGGGATCGAGAAGTTAGCAATTTCTTCGGATGAAGAGAAGCCATCGCGGAAGGATTTACGTTGTCACTTGTTTCAAAGACGAGTAGTCAAGTCTAATATTGGCCCGAGGTTCAAGAGAAAATTAGGGTTACGATCTGTTCGTGGCCGTGAGTCGCCATTGCAAGTCGACAAGAGCGACATGATTTTTTTTCTCTCCTGCGGCACATGCACTGGAGTAGCCGAGTCAGATTGCTACTCCTTTTTGTATCCACATCAGTTGTTGTTCACAAGAAGGTAAAGTCTCGAAGGAAACCACTGCTATTCCCTGGCATGACGATCGGAGACTGCAAATCAATTGGCAAGTACAGTACTTATGTACGTACGAACAAGCATGTATATCATCAAACAGATGGAAGAAAAGTCAAGGTTGAAAAAAAGGGAGCTAATACCCAGAAGGGAACACGGACATGGACTCATCAAATCAGCCATGACTTGGAAGCGGAGACGGACGCGGGTTCCGCTATTGCAGCCGCGCCACAGGTCGCCTTGCCGCCGTCGGCTCGCAGTGCCTCTCCGCCCTCTGCTGGCTTGCAGCTCTGCCTCGCGTGGGGCCTTCCCGAGCTGTCGCGTCGGAGCTACCCTGTTCTTCAGATTCATCCCAAGTCGGCCAGAGACCAATAGGCCACTGCTGCCCTCGTAAAGCCGCCGCCCTCAACATCGCTGTGGCAACCCGCCCCTGCCGACGCGGATTTAAGCCGCCCAGCTCCAGCCGCTGACTGTTTTTGACCGCACTTCGCCTGCCTCGCTTCGACGAGCCGTCACGGCCGTGTTTCCAAGTCGCCGCCGCTTCCAACCTGAGGCGCCACTTCTGTCTGGAACCGCATCGAATCGCTGGGCTCCATCACCGTTTTTACAGTTGTGCCCTGACCCACCTTCGTTCGCAGGCCGCCATGCCCTGCTCGCATCGACGAGTCACCGGCTCGCCGCATCGGCCTCTTCCTGGATTCTGCTCCATTGACGAATCGCCCGCGGAGTTCAAACTACTGTCGAGCCGCCTCCTCTATGACGGGTCAACGCCGAGCCACACCCGGCCTTGTCTCGAGCCGCCCTGGTCGGGTCTTCGCCGCTCCAGACCCGTGGCGAGTCATTTTTTCTGCAAGCCTCTGCACGCGCAAGTCCTCCGATTTTCTGCGGGCTTCGAGCACCTCGGCTCTGCCAAAGACGCCGACGCCTCTGGAGCGGCAAGAGAGTGCCAGCGGCACGGCCCCAACAACCATTGATTTTCCAAAACATCTCACGTGAAAAATACTACCACAGGTTGCCATTTTAAATAATGTGAGGCTATACTGGTCCATCGTTACCAGTATTTAGTCCGCATGTGGATCATCTGTCCAAAGGGCATAATCTATCATCCAGATAATCAGGGGATATTAGTCTGGTCCATTTTTTTAGTACATATTAAATTCTTTTAAAGAACTACTGTACTTTACGTATTTTTCCGTACGCAGGGACAATGATTTATTATAAAGGTGGTGTCATGCTATGCCTATGAAATATGCGTTAGCATTATCATGCACATGCCTCCGCGCCCGCTTGCTGTTAAACGCGTGCGCGCAAACCGTCACCCGTACAGCTCAATCTACATCAACTCGCTGAGACTGCATCCTCGATTGATTCGCCGCCCGCGCGGCTTACCGTGCCTGCAATTAGCTCGCCCGTCGGCACCGGCTTACAAACGCTGCGGTCGACTCACCCATGAGTAATTTCAACTTCACCTAGTGATCATCAACTTCATGACGGGTTATTTCCGGCCTGACACATCAGGTGATATTCATTTAAAATATATTTTATTAGCCCATATTATTTTTGTCAAAGAGTAGTTTATCTTTGCCTTGGTCTACAATATTGTTTATGCAGGGCAATTATTTATGACAAAAAGTGATATTATACCGCTGAGATGGAGGCACGCCAATATCTTGTGGCACAGGTGGTCGTCGTTACTCAACGGACTCCCGCACCGGCTTACAACACCGTGGACGCCTCTCGCGACCGCGCCAGCTTACAACGCCGTGGCCGTCTCTCGCGACCACGCCAACTTACAACAAGGAGGACAACTTGCCCGTCCGCACCGGCTTACAAGCCACGGCCAGTTCATCTGTCTGTGCCGCCTCAGATATTGCGGTCGTCTTTACCGTCCGCCTCTCGCGGCCTGGTCTACATCAACACATCGAGCCACATCTGTCTGCATGAGCTGTTTATTGAGTATGAGCAAGTCACTGCTTGGGAAGCCTGGTTTTCTCTTCCAACAAATTGGAGGCAAATTATCATATATTATCAACCGCCGTCTGCACTGGATGGCTCAATGGGCAGGCGCACAAATCGCCGCCACTACAGTTTGGTTAAGCTTCAAACAACCAGTTGGAAGGAACCATTGGCCGAGTTGCTGACACGGCTCATACGGGATCATTTATAAACTGCCGCAGTCACCTCAACCTTCTGTGGATTCACATCGCGTTATCAACGCTAATGATACACACCTTCTGTTATGGTCAAATATGGAGAATCTCAAGCCAACTCTTCGAGTCATCTTGAGACTCGGGGGCTACAATGGTATGGCTCGGCAAAATTAGCCGGTTTCAATGAATTCAAGAACTCCGGGTCATTGAAGGGAAGATAACCCGGCCCCGGAGGCTACTCTTTATTGGCGAATATTTAAAGGTCGTCAAAAAAATTTCCGGCTCAAAATGAAGATTCCGGTTTAAAATACAGCTCAAGAGACATCTCTCTCCCGCAAAGCTTTGAAGCTATCAAATCCGGTTCAAAATCCGGCTCAAGGTAAATTTGTCTCTCACAAAGTTTTGAATCCGGTTTAAAGTTCCGGTTCAAAAAGATTTAATCTCTCGCAAGTTCGAGTTCTCAAAAAAATTAAAGGTTGCCAAAAGAACTTGCTGCCATGATGTGCGGTTCAAAATTGGATATCCTGCTTTACGGCTTATCTTATTATGATTACGTGGGGGCTTCCTGCTCATCGAGCATAGCTATCAGTACCCTCTTGATCGGCGCAATGCCAAAATTTATATGGTCACCTGGGGGCTTCCTGTTCAAACATAGGTCATATTCGAACCAAAGAGAACATAGCTGTCGAAACCGTTTTGATTGGCAAACTGTCGAACCCACTTGGGGGCTTCTTGATCATATCTGAATCATAGCTCAACCCCTTTGGGAATCGACGTGGATCGTATTCGAATCAGCGTCGCTAAACAACTCTTGAGGTCATTTGGGGGCTTCCTGTTCAAACATAGGTCGTATGGGAACATAGTTGTCGATACCCTCTTGATCGGCATTGCCAAAGCCACTGGGGGCTATATGATCGTATTCGAATCTTAGCTTAACCCCTTTGGAACGGTTTACTGATCATATTCGAATCAGAAGCCTCAAAATTTCATCTGTTTCTTGTATAGTTTTTTGCAATCGCAGTTAATTGACGTTGTCTTGAGACTTTTTTGATCATATTTGAAAGCATCTAGGGAGTGGCTTTGATTCCACTGGCTTAACCTTGGTCAATAAAGTTGTCAGCACATAACAAACATCATATGTGCCGGCTTTTACAGAATTGGGTTATCACCCTTACTCCACAGGTTATGTAAGTCGGCAGTACAAATTCAATATCACAGTAGTTATATGTGAGATATTATGACCCGCCCTGGATTTGACGTTAAGTCGCCAGGGCATATGTTGTTTAAACTCTCTGCAGGATTTGCAGAAATATGACATATAAATGATTAAGTTCAAGCTCATTACCAAAGTTGATGCTTCAAAATGATTATCCGTTCTGGATTTTTCTCAAAAGGCTATAAGCCGCCGGGTCATGAAAATTCCGATTTACAATGAAGGCGTATTGAATCGCCATCGGCCAAGAGCCGTCGGGTATTTAAACTCCGGATTTACTTGTCAACAGATAAGGTACTTGAAATCTTTAAATAGCCAAACTTGGCTGGATTTTCGTTATGATATTGAATGATTGAGGTTTTCAAACCGGGTTATTCAAATCTTTAATAGCCAACATGGCTGGATTTTCATGATGATATTGAACGATTGAGGTTTTCATACCGGATTATATTATTCAAATCTTGAATAGACAACATGGCTGGATTTCTGTTATGATTATCAATAACCAGTATTATGATTGAGGTTTTCAAAGTCGCTTTAGCGCAACAGCTATTATCTTTATTAATGGGCATGATCTATTTTACAATGGAGGAAATAGTCCCGAGTCGCTGCAAGCTTACGGCCCGGCACTTGGGGGCTACATTATTCAGATTGGGATTATATCAAATATGCAAGTCCCATGTCACTGCCAGCATGCACCATGGCACTTGGGGGCTAATGCAAAGTCATTTTTTGCTATACTTATTGAAGACCCGACTCATCACATTCTAAATGAGTTGGCCCTTGGAGGCTACCAATTGCTCCTGTTAAAATTCAAGATACACAAGCCTTATTCCATTATATTGAAGGATCCACTGCTCAGTTGGTAAAGCACAAAGCTCTCTCAACCTTATGGACGTGGGTTCAAGCCCCATGGTGGAGTTACATCATATGATGTTATTTTCAATGAAGCATGATCATATTTATAAAGTCCCTGCTCATTATTTCATAATGACCCGGCCCTTGGGGGCTACACTGGTTGAAGTTTTTTGAGCATCAGGCAATTACAAGTCCCAGGTTGCTGCAAGCATGACAACCCGGCACTTGGGGGCTACATAATATGGAGTGTTCAGTTTTTACTCGTGACTGGGATGAACAACATGGATTTCTTCAAAAGTGGCAGTATTCATGTTGAAGCAAGTCTTAAACCATCACTTTGTTCCGCTCAAGACTTGGGGGCTACAGGTAATATGCATATAGGGAGAAATATCTTCCAATTTTCAGTTTTGATCTAACCAGATTGACCCAGTGTCTGCAAAATTCATAAACCGGCGTCGGTGATAATTATGACTCGGCATCATCTATTTATAACCCGGCAGTTTTGGTAATCATAAACCGGCAAGTTTTATATCTTCAAGCCGGTTGAATATAAGTTGAATATTTGAAGACCAATATTTTTTGTCAAGTCAGAGCATTGAAAGCCGACTCAAGTGGATTATCTTTTACAATATTTCTCAACAAGAGACCAATGTCAGCAAATTGCATATGAAGCTGGCCTATTGACCCGGACTTTCCAGCAGAAGGAGATGACAAGGACTTAAGGATGATCAAGTGCCGGCTTACAAGAATATTTAACCCGGAGTATAACCTGTCAAAATTGTTCTTCTGTTTATGTTGTAGATCAGTTTAACATGGATAAATCCAAATTAAACTTGGGGGCTAATGTCGGGGATATACCCCGTGGTATGACCCGACTGGATGTATGACCCAGCCGGACTTGGCGACTCACTAATGACCCGCCCTGGCTGGACGACACACTAAGTGACCCGCCCGATCCTGGCGACTTATGGGTGACCTGGCAAGCGGATCAGAGGAGCGACAAGACCCGGGGGGGCAGGAGGCTCAAGGCCCAGAAGGCCGGCTTACGTTATGGTAGGCCAGCTTAAGAGGAAAGGCGTGAGGAATATCTCCCTTACAAGGAATCAAGAACCGGACTTGTATTCGGCTTGTAGTAGAAGATAGGCTAGTCCTAATCCTATTTGGACTCCACTTATATAAGGAGGGGTAGGGCTCCCCAAAGAGGGAGAAGCTACAAGCAACATGACACAATATCTAGGGATAGACACAAAGGGGGAGCCGGCTTATGCGGCGACTCCCTCATGAGCATAATGAGACCTAGCCACAAACAACATGTAGGGCTATTCCGGATGATGCTCCCGGGGCCCGAAGCTATCTAAACCCTCGTCTTGTGTGATGATCCACCTTGCGTCTCTCGATTCCGACCAACCCCTTCAAGCTACCGCATAGATGCGTTGGCCTCGCAACTAAGTCCTGACACTAAGGACATCTGCCGTGACAAATCCACGACACTACTCAAGCTAGTGTCCAATGTTACTTATGCATAATGCATGTTCATGATCGTTGTTGCTCTCTAGCTGGCCGCTTCTCAACCTATTTGCTAGCCTTCGCCTCTACTAAGTGGGAATTCTGCTTGTACATCAAAATCCTTGAACCCAAAGTTATTCCAGATGAGTCCACCATACCTACCTATATGCGGTTTTACCCTGCCTTCCTAAGTAAATTTGCATGTGCCACCTCTGAAAACTTCTAATAAATATCCTTTTTGTGTGCCTGGATCGTTCATGGAACGACAGGAGGTGATCATCTTCCATGCTAATCGGGTTATTCTTAGGTCGAGTGTTTATTCACTCACCATCACACGAGAAAAGGGCGGTAATAGGGATGCCCAGTCCCAAACTGCAAACATAAAAAGCTTATAAATAATCAAACAAAAACTCCCAATGGAGTCAAAACCTTTACTTTTATCGCTTGGGAACCACCACTAGCGTGCTTAGCATGGAAGATATTGATAACTGATAGTCGTGAAGTAAATGACAAGGGTGCATGTCTCAAAATATCATTTACCTCTGTTTTTAAAACTTGAGCTCTGGCACCTCTGCAAATCACTGCTTCCCTCTGCGAAGGGAATTTCTATTTACTTTTATGTCGTGTCATCACTTCTAAATCAAGCGCCAAAACCTGAGAGCACTACTGTCATGATTTATGCATTGTGTGTAGCTAATGTTGGGTGCATCATGACTGGTTATTTTCTACCATGAATTACAATGTTTAGTCGTTGCTTGAAATTTGGAGGTGCTCTTCATTTATGTTTTGCGGTCTCAGAAAGGGCTAGCGAGATACCACTATTGACATATTATATTATGGTTGTTTTGACAACAATGATATTGTCTGAGATATCTTATTATTGCTCGCTAGCTGATTATGTCATTGCTATGAGTTAATATAATCTTTAGGAATTATTGTCAGCATGGTTAGTTATAATGTTGGCTAAAACCTGGGTGTTGTTTAAGCTTATTTATGCAAACAAGAGCAAAAGAGTTCGTAAAAGTTTTTCTTGTTCACTTTCAGTTTATCAACTGAATTGCTTAAGGACAAGCAAAGGTTTAAGCTTGGTGGAGTTGATACGTCTCCAATGTATCTACATTTCCTAATACTTTTCCTCTGGTTTTGGACTCTAATTTGCATGATTTGAATGAAACTAACCCCGGACTAACGCTGTTTTCAGTAGAACTACCATGGTGTTGTTTTTGTGCAGAAATGAAAGTTCTCGGAATGGAACAAAAATTTGCGAGGATTTTTTATACAATAAATGAGAATTTTTGGAGCCAAGATTCAGAGGGGGGCACCTAGGTGGGCACAACCCACCAGGGCGCCCCCACCCCTCCTGGCGCGCCCAGGTGATTGTCCCCACCTGGCGGCCCCACAGACCCTAAAACCGATGCTATAAAATCCTATTTTTCCAGAAAAAATCAGGGAGAAAGAATTATCACGATCCACGAGACGGAGCTGCCGTCACCTCCAGTTCTTCATCGGGAGGCCAGATCTGGAGTCCGTTTGGGGCTTCGAAGAGGGGGATCTTAATTCTTCGTCATCACCAACCCTTCTCCATCGCCAATTCCATGATGCTCCCCACCGGGAGTGAGTAGTTCCTTCGTATGCTCGCTGGTCGGTGAGGAGTTGGATGAGATTCATCATGTAATCGAGTTAGTTTTGTCAGGGCCTGATCCTATCCACTGTGTTCTCAGATTGATGTTGCTATGACTTTGCCATGCTTAATGCTTGTCACATTGGGCCCGGGTGCCACGATTTCAGATCTGAACCGTTTATGTTATCACCAATATATCCATGTTCTAGATCCGATCTTGCAAGTTATAGTCACCTACTACGTGTTATGATTCGGCAACCCCAGAGTGACAATAGTCGGGACCACTCCCTGTGATGACCGTAGTTTGAGGAGTTCATGTATTCACCATGTGTTAATGCTTTGTTCCGCTTCTCTATTAAAAGGAGGCCTTAATATCCCTTAGTTTCCAATAGGATCCTGCTGCCATGGGAGGGTAGGACAAAAGATGCCATGCAAGTTCTTTCCATAATCACATATGACTATTTACGGAATACATGCCTACATTATATTGATGAACTGGAGCTATTGCCGTATCGCCCTATGTTATAACTGTCTCATGATGAATATCATCCAACAAGTCACTGATCCAATGCCTATGAATTTATCTTATATTGTTCTTGCTAAGCTACTACTGCTATCATCACTGTTACACTTCCTACAAAAGTACTGCTCTCACTGTTACCGTTACTGTTACTGCTGTCCCTATTATCAAAACTATCATATTACTTTGCCACTGATCATGTTGCTGCAGATAATTAATCTCCAGGTGTGGTTGAATTGACAAATCAGTTTCTAATACCTTCAAATATTTGGGTTGAATAATCTACCCTCGATAATGGTTGCAGTCCCCTATATATACTTGTGGGTTATCACATGCACACAAGGACGCACTCATGCATACCTAGCACACAATACACACCAGCACAAGTGTACACCAGCGTCACCACCAGCTGAGATGGACGGCGAGGCAGCCAACAATCGGAAGCGGCTCGAACCAAAACCGCATCCGGCGAGTCTGGACTTCATCAGCAGCCTTCCCGGTGACATGCTGCTTGTCATCATCAGCCTCCTCCCCACCAAATCTGTCGTGCATACCTCCCTGCTCTCCCGGCGGTGGAGCCCCCTCTGGTGCCACATCCCCCTCAACCTCATCGTCGACAGCTGCCTCTGTGATGAGGATTGCAAACACATGGCCGCATTCTCCAGGATCCGTTCATCGCACCAAGGGCTAGCCAGACGCCTTGACATCCGCATGTTCAGTACCAACTGCAAGGTCCAAGCCAAGTTCGACGAGTGGTTCTTATCCCCCGCCCTTGATCAGCTCGAAGAGCTCAGGTCTGGAACTGGACGATGTCGCTCTCTGTCGCTGTCCGTGCTCCACCTCACGCCAACGCTGCGCCCCGCCAGCTTCAGCTCCTGCTATTTTCCCCAGATTAATGTCACGCCCGCCCTTCTTCTCCCTCAACTCAAGAAGCTCGGCATCTTCGACGTTGGCATCTCGAGGAAGGCTATGGAGCACCTTCTCCATAGTTGTACTATGCTCGAGTACCTTCATCTTCAGAAGATGCTGATACGTCTCCAACGTATCTATAATTTTTTATTGTTCCATGATGTTATATTATCAATCTTGGATGTTTTATAATCATTTTATAGTCATTTTATATCATTTTTGGTACTAACCTATTGACATAGTGCCAAGTGTCAGTTGTTGTTTCCTGCATGTTTTTACATCACAGGAAATCAATATCAAATGGAGTCCAAACGCAACGAGACTTTACGGAGATTTTTTTGGACCAGAAGGAACATATATAATGGGCCCTGGCTGCGCGTGAGGGGTGCTCTGAGGAGAGCATAGCCCACCAGGGCACGCCAGGAGGCCCAGGCGCGCCCTGGTGGGTTGTGCCCACCTCGGGTGCCCCCGGACCGCCTCTTTACTCTATAAATACCCCAATATTCCAGAAACCTTTGGGGAGTCGAGAAAATCAATTCCAGCCGCGGCAGAGTCCAGAACCACGAGATCCAATCTAGACACTATCACGGAGGGGTTCACCACTTCCATTAGTGCCTCTCCGATGATGCATGAGTAGTTCTTTGTAGACCTTCAGGTCCGTAGTTAGTAGCTAGATGGCTTCCTCTCTCGTTTGATTCTCAATACAATGATCTCTTGAGATCCATATGATGTAACTCCTTTTGCAGTGTGTTTGTTGGGATCGGATGAACTTTGAGTTTATGATCAGATATATCTTTTTATATCCATGAAAGTTATTTGAGTTTCTTTGACTCTTATATGCATGGTTGCTTATAGCCCCGTATTTCTTCTCCGGTATTTGGGTTTTGTTTGGAAAACTTGATCTATTTATCTTGCAATGGGAAGACGTGCTTTGTAGTGAGTTCAATCTTACGGTGCTTGATCCCAGTGACAGAAGGGAAACCGACACGTATGTATCGTTGCTAATAAGGATAAAACGATGGGGTCTATCTCTACAAAGATAGATCTTGTCTACATCATGTCATCGTTCTTATTGCATTACTCCGTTTCTCCATGAACTTAATACGATAGATGCATGCTGGATAGCGGTTGATGTGTGGAGTAATAGTAGTAGATGCACGCAGGAGTCGGTCTACTAATCTTGGACGTGATGCCTATATAACGATCATTGCTTGGATATCATCATGAGTATTTGAAGTTCTATCAATTGCCCAACAGTAATTTGTTCACCCACCATTTGCTATTTTTCTCGAGAGAAGCCACTAGTGAAACCTACGGCCCCTGGGTCTCTTTCTCATATTATTTGCCTTTGCGATCTACTTTTCCTTTGCATTTATTTTCAGATCTATTAAACTAAAAATACAAAAAATACCTTGTTGCACTTTTATTTATTTGCGATCTATTTATTCAATCTATTACAACTTTCTCCCGTCCACACACCAATTCTGGTGTCGTTACCCAAAAGGGATTTACAACCCCTTTAACACGTCGGGTTGCGAGTGGTTGTTATTTGTGTGCAGGGGCTGTTTACGTTGTGTTGCTTGGTTCTCCTACAGGTTTGATAACCTTGGTTTCATATTTGAGGGAAATACCTACCGCTGCTGTGCTGCATCATCCCTTCCTCTTTGGGGAAATACCAACATAGCTTCAAGTCGCATCAGATCCATGGGTTCATTAGCCTCCACATCGCCTCGATGAATATCCGATGGATCTATGTGTCTTGCTGGCCCCGCAACAAGACATAAATTGGGAAGAGATTACTCCAGCTGTTCCACGTTATGGTCATTGAGAATGCGCCTTTCCTTGAGAGATTACTTGTAGCTGATCTAGAAGGTCCAACAAAAAGCAGGGTCATTGACGCGCCGAAATTGATAGCCTTGGTGTACTCGTCTGCCAAATTCTCCAAACTCTTTATTGGATCCGTAATTGTTCAAGTACAACACTCGTCTTCTTCTCCGTCTTCTTGAAATTCACATTTTTAAATTTCTTCCTGATGTATTTACGATTGTCATCCAGAAAATAATTCCCACAAGCTTGACCCAGTTTGTGCGCATAATGAAGATCTTGGCAATAAAATCTTCGGCCCCAATCTAGATCAAGTTGTTGGATTCCTTACATGATTTCCATGCATGCAGAAGCTACTCATCAAAGTGAAACTTCTTTCCTATTAGTAAACGGTAATCACAACGTAGTTCACTTTTTTCGCAATTTTCCCAAATTAAGATGACAAGTGCAGTGTTCAAAACTGCATCTACGCACTACACCAAAAGAAACGTTTTTAGTATTTTTTTTCTCACGTGATCGCCTGCATCGATTTTTTGTTGTACTACTAGTAGCCTAGGCTAGTCATAGTGGCAACTTAGACTAGTAACTCTATGGTTACCCTAAGAGCAAGTACTACCTTTGTCCTGGTTTACTCTTCCTATTTTGTAGTATCAAAATTTGACCATAGATTTAAGTGACAAAATGTTAACGCATGTCACTAAAAATTATATCGTTGGATTTGTATTTGAACATAATTTCAAATGGTATAATTTTTTATGACATGCATTGGCATTTTCTTAGGTAAATGTATGGTCAAAATCTTACACTAAATATGAGGTAGTACAAAATTGGGATATAACGGCCCTCCACTATGTAGGCCAAAACACATGCCAAATTCACTTGTGATCCATTTGGCATTGATGCCCCTCCATTTCTCACCTGGTGCCCCAATCTGGGTCACCTACTTTGCTCCGGTGCCAGATTAACTCACGCAATGAAAAAACACTTGCGTGGGAGAGGTAAGGACTGAGGCAATAAAAAACACTTATTTGGGAGAGTGAGAGGCTCGTGTAGTTGGCTTGATTGATGTGTTTATACATGTGGGTCTGTGTGCACAGCGGTGCCAACTCTCTCACATCGCTAGAGCAGTGCCAAAATCTTTTGGTTTGACATTGATGTGTATTATGTGGCATACTTTTAAGAAATATGGCATCGGCCACATAGTGGAAGGCAACAAATGCCCAAGCTCTTCATGTGCTCCTAGGTAAATGAGAGAGAGAGAGAGAGAGTGTGTGAGAAAGAGTGAAAAAATATCACTAGCCTTAGGCCAAATCCAACGCACGACCCCAAACGGACGTCCATTTTGGCCTGCTTTCGTCCGTTTGGGGCAGCAATGGGGTCGCCCATGTCCGCTTGGGGCATGCCATGTCGGTGGGCCCAATGTGCGGTCGCACCCCAAATCATGTCCGGGGTGGACGTGATTAAAAAAATCGCAAAAACTAAAAAATTGCCAAAAATTTAAAATAAACGCAAACATAAAAACATAAGAACATAATTAAACATCATGGCCCAAGAACATAATTAAACATCACAGCCCCAGAACGGGCCCGTTCCACAGTTCACATAGACATGATTAACATAAAAAACAAAAGAGAAGCGTCGCCCACGCGCTCCTATTCTGCCTGTTGTCTCCTCACGTGTCGCTGTTGTCGTCGTCACTAGTGAGGTTGATGTAGGGCGGCGGCGTCCAGAGGTGGGCCGATCCCTGGAAGGTGGGAGGCTCCTGGAATGTGGGAGGCGCCTGCACCACCTCACCCCGTGGCGACGTCTCGCACTCCGGTGACCGCGCCGGTGTAGGGCACCAGTTCATGACCCCCATGGCGTCGGCCATGTCGGTGGCCGTGCCCGGGTAGAACGCAGAAACGAGCCCCTCCTCTAGCACCACCTCCTTCACCTCCTCCCTCATATCCAGCTCCGGCACGGCCACGTCGCCGACCGCAGAGAGGGAAATCATGGTCTCCAGGCCCTCCAATTGGCGCTCATCATGCGTGTTCATGGACTCTTCCATGACACGTTGAAGGAGCCGGGCCTCCTCCTCCTCTGTCATGCGAGGAGGTGGTGGTGGCAACAGAGAGGGCGAAGGCGACGGCGATGGCGTCGGCGTGATGCCGCCGCTACTTCTTGAGCTTGCATTGGTTTTTCCCTTGAAGAGGAAAGGGTGATGCAGTAAAGTAGAGTAAGTATTTCCCTCAGTTTGAGAACCAAGGTATCAATCCAGTAGGAGACAATAAACAAGTCACTGAATACCTGCACAAACAATCAACAACTTGCACCAACGCGATAAAGGGGTTGTCAATCCCTTCACGGTTACTTGCAAAAGTGAGATCGGACAGATATAGATAAACGCTAAACTAAATATTTTTGGTATTTTTGGTTTATAGATCGGAAAGTAAAAGATGGCAAAGGAATTAAATTGGAAACTAAAATTGTAGATCGGAAACTTATATGATGGAGAATTGACCCGGGGGCCATAGATTTCACTAGAGGCTTCTCTCGAGATAGAAAATTACGCTGGGTGAACAAATTACTGCCGAGCAATTGATAGAAAAGTGCGAAGTTATGACGATATCTAAGGCAATGATCATGAATATAGGCATCACGTCCGTGTCAAGTAGATCGACTCCTGCCTGCATCTACTACTATTACTCCACACATCGACCGACTCCTGCCTGCATCTAGAGTATTAAGTTCATGAAGAACAGAGTAACACATTAAGTAAGATGACATGATGTAGAGGAATAAACTCAAGCAATATGATGTAAACCCCATCTTTTTATCCTTGATGGCAACAATACAATACATGCCTTGCTACCCCCACTGTCACCGAGAAAGGACACCGCAAGATTGAACCAAAAGCTAAGCACTTCTCCCATTGTAAGAAAAACCAATCTAGTTGGCCAAACCAAATCGATAGTTGATATGTCTCCAACATATCTACTTTTCCTAACGCTTTTCCTCTTGTTTTGGACTCTAATTTGCATGATTTGAATGAAACTAACCCCGGATTAACACTGTTTTCAGCAGAACTACCATGGTGTAGTTTTCGTGAAGAGATAAAAGTTCTCGGACTGGAACGAAACTTTGCGAGGATTTTTTACACAATAAAAGAGAATTTTTGGAGCCAAGAACCACCGAAGGGGGGCACCTGGGTGGGCAGACCCCACCAGGGCGTGCCTGCCCCCCTCCCCCAGGCACGCCTAGGTGGGTTGTCCCGACCTGGTGGCCCCATAGACCCTAAAACAGCCGCTATAAAATCCCATATTTCCAGAAAAAAAATTAGGGAGAAAGAATTATTGCGTTCCACGAGATGGACCGTCGTCACCTCCTGTTTTTCATCGGGAGGCCAGATCTGGAGTCCGTTTGGGGCTCCGCAGAGGGGGCTCTTCGATCTTCGTCCTCACCAACCTTTCTCCATCGCCAATTCCATGATGCTCCCCACCGGGAGTGAGTAATTCCTTCGTAGGCTCGCTGGTCGGTGAGGAGTTGGATGAGATTCATCATGTAATCGAGTTAGTTTTGTTAGGGCCTGATCCCTAGAATCCATTATGTTCTGAGATTGATGTTGCTATGACTTTGCCATGCTTAATGCTTGTCACTTTGGGCCTGGGTGCCATGATTTCAGATCTGAACCATTTATGTTATCACCATTATATCCATGTTCTAGATTTGATCTTGCAAGTTATAGTCACCTACTACGTGTTATGATCCAGCAACCCTAGAGTGACATTAGTCGGGACCACTCCCGGTGATGACCGTAGTATGAGGAGTTCATGTATTCACCGTGTGTTAATGCTTTGTTCCAGTTCTCTATTAAAAGGAGGCCTTAATATCCCTTAGTTTCCAGTTGGACCTCGCTGCCACATGAGGGTAGGACAAAAGATGTCATGCAAGTTCTTTCCATAAGCATGTATGACTATTTATGAAATATGTGCCTACATTATATTTATGAAGTGGAGCTAGTGCCGTATATCCCTAGGTTATGACTGTCAACTGATGAACATCATCCAACGAATTGCCGATCCAATGCCTACGAATTTCTTTTATATTGTTCTTGCTAAGTTACTACTGCAATCATCACTATTGCACTTGCTACTGATCACTTTGCTGCAGATAATTAATCTCCAGGTGTGGTTGAATTGACAACTCAGCTGCTAATACTTGCAAATTTTCTTTGGCTCCCCTTGTGTCGAATCTACAAATTTGGGTTGAATACTCTACCCTCGAAAACTGTTGCAATCCCCTATACTTGTGGGTTATCAATAGTTCGAAGAGACATGCAAAAATATCAAATCATGCATATAAGAATTCAGAGAAGATTCAAATAATATTCATAGATAAGCTGATCATAACTCCACAATTCATGGGATCTCGGCAAACACACCACAAAAAGGTATTACATCGAATAGATCTCCAAGAACATTGAGGAGAACATGGTATTGAGAATCAAAGAGAGAGAAGAAGCCATCTAGCAACTAGGTATGGACCTGTAGGTGTGTGGTAAACTACTCACGCTTCATCGGAAGGGCAATGGTGTTGGTGTAGAAGCCCTCTGTGATCGAATCCCCCTCCGGCAGGACACCAGAAAAGGCCCCTAGATGGGATCTCATGGGTATAGAAGGTTGCGGCGGTGGAAAAGTGTTTTCATGGCTCTCTCTTTTGGTTTTGGGATATATGAGAATATATCGGCGGAAGAAATAGGCCGGTTGAGTCATGAGGGCCCCACAAGGGTGGGGGCACGCCCTACCCCCTAGGCACGCCCTCCGTCCTTGTGGCGGCCTCGTGGCTTCTCTGACTTGCACTCCAAGTCCTCTGGATGTCTTTTGGTCCAAGGAAAATCATCACGAAAGTTTTATTCCATTTGGACTCTGTTTGGTATTCATTTTCTGCGAAACTCTAAAACAAGGGAAAAACAGAAACGGGCACTAGGCTCTTGGTTAATAGGTTAGTTCCAAAAATAATATAAAATAGCATATTAATGCATATTAAACATCCAAAACAGATAATATAATAGCGTGGAACAATAAAAACTTATAGACACATTGGAGATGTATAAAGCATCCCCAAGCTTAACTCCTGCTCATCCTCGAGTAGGTAAATGATAAAAACAAAAAATCTATGTGGAATGCTACCTAACATATTTATCAATGTAATTTATTTTGCTGTGGCGTGAATTTTCAGATCCGTATGATTCAAAACAAAAGTTTAATATTAACATAAAAACAATAATACTTGAAGCATACTAACAAGGCAATTATGTCTTCAAAAAATAACATGGCCAAAGAAAGCTTATCCCTACAAAATCATATAGTCTGGCTATACTCCATCTACATCACACAAAATATTTAAATCATGCACAACCCTGATGACAAGCCAAGCAATTGTTTCGTACTTTTGATGTTCTCAAACTTTTTCAACTTTCACGCAATACATGAGCGTGAGCCATGGAAATAGCACTATAAGTGGAATATACGATGGTTGTGGAGAAGACAAAAAGAAGGAGATAGTCTCACATCAACTAGGCATATCAACGGGCTATGGACATGCCCATCAATAGATATCAATGTGAGTGAGTAGGGATTGCCATGCAACGGATGCACTAGAGCTATAAGTTTATGAAAGCTCAAAAAGAAACTAAGTGGGTGTGCATCCAACTTGCTTGCTCACGAAGACCTAGGGCAATTTGAGGAAGCCCATCATTGGAATATACAAGCCAAGTTCTATAATGAAAAATTCCCACTAGTATATGAAAATTACAATATAGGAGACTCTCTATCATGAAGATCATGGTGCTACTTTGAAGCACAAGTGTGGTAAAAGGAAAGTAGCATTGCCCCTTCTCTCTTTTCTCTCATTTTTTATTGGGTCTTCTCTCATTTTTTTAGCCTCTTTTTTTCGTCCGGAGTCTCATCCCGACTAGTGGGGGAATCATAGTCTCCATCATCCTTTCCTCACATGGGACAATGCTCTAATAATGAAGATCATCACACTTTTATTTACTTACCACTCACAAATTACAACTCGATACTTAGAACAAAATATGACTCTATATGAATGCCTCCGACGGTGTACCGGGATGTGCAATCAATCAAGAGTGACATGTATGAAAGAATTATGAACGGTGCCACAAATACGATGTCAACTACATGATCATGCAAAGCAATATGATAATGATGGAGCGTGTCATAATAAACGGAATGGTGGAAAGTTGCATGGCAATATATCTCGGGATGGCTATGGAAATGCCATAATAGGTATGTATGGTGGCTGTTTTGAGGAAGGTATGTGGTGGGTTTATGGTACCGACGAAAGTTGGGCGGTACTAGAGAGGCTAGCAATGGTGGAAGGGTGAGAGTGCGTATAATCCATGGACTCAACATTAGTCATAAAGAACTCATATACTTATTGCAAAAAATCTATTAGTTATCGAAAAGAAGTACTATGCGCATGCTCCTAGGGGGATAGATTGGTAGGAAAATACCATCGCTCGTCCCCTACCGCCGCTCATAAGGAAGACAATCAATAAATAAATCATGCTCCGACTTCATCACATAACGGTTCACCATACGTGCATGCTACGGGAATCAGAAACTTGAACACAAGTATTTCTCAAATTCGCAATTACTTACTAGCATGACTCTAATACCACCATCCTCATATCTCAAAACAATCATAAGGAATCAAACTTCTCATAGTATTCAATGCACTTTGTATGAAAGTTTTTACTATACCCCTCTTGGATGCCTATCATATTAGGACTAAATTTATAACTAAAGAAAATTACCATGCTGTTTAGAGACTCTCAAAATAATATAAGTGAAGCACAAGAGTTCATCAATTTCTATAAAATAAAACCACTATCGTGCTCTAGAAACATATAAGTGAAGTACTAGAGCAAAATTGCCTAGCTCAAAAGATATAAGTGAAGCACATAGAATTTTCTAATAAATCACGATTCATGCGTGTCTCTCTCAAAATGTGTGTAAGCAAGGATGATTGTGGAAAACTAAAAATAAAAGACTCAAATCATACAAGACGCTCCAAGCAAAACACATATCATGTGGTGAATAAAAATATAGCCTCAAGTAAAGTTACCGATAGACGAAGACGAAAGAGGGGATGCCTTCCGGGGCATCCCCAAGCTTAGGCTCTTGGTTGTCCTTGGGTATTACCTTGGGGTGCCTTGGGCATTCCCAAGCTTAGGCTCTTGTCACTCAGTATTCCATAGTCCATCAAATCCTTACCCAAAACTTGAAAACTTCACAACACAAAACTCAACAGAAAATCTCATAAGCTCCGTTAGTATAAGAAAATAAATCACCACTTCTGGTACTGTTGTGAACTCATTCTTTATTTATATTGATGTAATATCTACTTTATTCTTAGTTTTCTATGGTTCATACCCCCCAATACTAGCCATAGATTCATCAAAATAAGCAAACAACACAAAGAAAAAATAATCTATCAAAAACAGAATAGTCTGCAGCAATCTGGATATTTCGAATACTTCTGTAACTCCAAAAATTCTGAAAAATTAGGAATACCTAAGCAATTTCTTTATTAATCTTCTGCAAAAAGAAGCAACTCAAAATAACGCTTCTGTAAAAATGATAATTATTTTCCTGGGCGCAAAAGTTTCTGTTTTTCAGCAAGATCAAATCAACTATCACCGTAAGCTATCCCAAAGGTTTTACTTGGCACAAACATTAACTAAAAGACAAAACCACATCTAACCAGAGGTTAGATGAATTATTTAATGCAGAACAGAACCTAAAAAGCAAAAACAAAATATAAAATTTGGTTGCCTCCCAACAAGCGCTATTGTTTAACGCCCTTAGCTTGGCATAAAACACGAATAGATCTAGGTATTATCATCTTTGGTATGCAATCCATAAGTGGCACTCATAAAACAACTCACTAGAAGGCTCGTGGTTCCGAGAGGGAACAACGCATGTTTGATGACGAACGGGCGATAGCTTCCTCTTAAGGGCTTCAAAAAATTTCTACAGTTAACATGCACTAATACAACTGTCGTGTCAAAATTTGGAAATTTTCACGTGTCATTTGACCTTTTTAAGACATTTAAGCGATTTTCTAGCCATTTAATGATCATAATCCAAATTTGAACTACATCTACATGCAACGACTAACCATAACGGTTTGAAGAATCATATTTGTGTACTGGTGTGCGAGTTAATTCCATGTGCAGTAAATTGGAAGGAATTTTCAAACATATTGGTCTCACGCCCTAGACACATGCATGGATTGCCATGGCATTTAAATTCCAAAAAAAAGATTAGAAACACATGAAACCTTTCTTGATGTAATGTCATGCCACCAAGATGATGTGGTAAAAAATTGGCATGTTTGACAAAAGTTTGGACACACACCCCTCACAAACCGGAGCAACTCACTAGAAGGCTCGTGGTTCCGAGAGGGAACAATGCATGTTTGATGACGAACGGGAGATAGCTTCCTCTTACGGCCTTCAAAAAATGTCAACATTTAATGTGCACTAATACAACTGTCATGTGAAAATTTGGAAAATTCTAGGGGTCATTTGACCTTTTAAAGACATTTAAGTAATTTTCTAACCATTTAATGATCGTAATTCAAATTTGAACTACATCTACATGCGACGGCTAACCATAACGGTTTGAAAAATCATATTTTTGTGTAATTTTGTGCGAGTTAATTCCATGTGCAGTAAATTGGAAGGAATTTTCAAACATATTGGTGTCATGGCCTGGACACACATGCATGGAGTGCTATGCCATTCAAATTCCAAAAAATAAAAAAAATTATCAGAAACCCATGAAACCTTGCTTGACGTAATGTCATGTCACCAAGATGATGTGGTAAAAAAATTGGCCTGTTTGACGAAAGTTTGGACACACACCCCTCACAAACCGGAGCAACTCACTAGAAGGCTCATGGTTTCGAGAGGGAACCATGCACGTTCGATGATGAACGGGCGACAACTTCCCCTTATGGGCTTCAAAAAATTTCTATAGTTAACGTGTAGTAATACAACTGTCATGTCAAAATTTGGAAAATTTCAGGGGTCATTTTACATTTTTAAGACATTTAAGTGATTTTGTAGCCATTTAATGACCATAATACAAATTTGAACTACATCTACATGCAGCGGCTAACCATAATGGTTTGAAAAAAAAATATTTGTGTACTTATGTGCGAGTTAATTCCATGTGCAGTAAATTAGAACGAATTTTCAAACATATTGGTGTCATGACTTGGACACATGCATGGAGTGCCATGGCATTTAAATTCCAAAAAAAATAAAAAATCATCAGACGATATAAATATTTGGTGTTCAAAAAAGAAAATGTAAATATCTGGCAAGACAACCGTCCTCCACACGATTGGCACTCCATTTCGTGCCTCGAGGTTTGGAAGGTGAGTGGCGTGGGTTATTAATCAGACACGGTTATGTATGGGAAACTGTCAGCTATTAAGTTCACACATGGATTTTTGTGCGGGAATCATGTGTAATTCAAGCTACAGTACTCGTACATTCTGGCGATCGGCGTGTGCACTGTTCCCATCGAATTAGATTTCGGCTGCCAATAAATACTACCTTGCGCACGTCGTCCCGTCTGCATTCTCATCTACACCCTTCCCTCGCTCGCCCTCTCTCTCTCTCTCTCTCTCTCTCTCTCTCTCTCTCTCTCAAATCTCGGCCATGGCGCCGCCAATCTGCCCACGCGCCGACGAGGAGGCGTCGTCCCCCGAGGACGCTCAGTCGAAGAGCAACGACGAGGAGGACCCCTACGCGCCGCCGGACGAGGTGGCGCCGGACTCCCCAACTTTGGAGTGGTTTTGGGGCCGGTACAATCATTGCCTGTGGAAGTCCCTGTCGCCGGCTGAGAAAGCCAGGCAAGTGGCGTTCAAGAAGGAGATGGCGGAGGAGGAAGCCAGGTACCAGGCGGCTTGTGAAGCCCGTGATGCCGCCTGGGAAAAGGAGGCAGTGGGGCTTTGGGGGAGGGTGCTTAGTCGTGCGGAGGAGGTGTACAAAGATGGGTACTTCGCAAGGAAGGTTAAAGGTGCTAGGCCCCTTACCGCTGCATGGAGGTGGGCCGATAAGCTCCAGCGTGCCGCCGACGAGGAGCTCCGGTGGGCGCCCAATGAAATGGCAAGATCATTCACGCTCGTCCACCAGCAAGAGGCAGATCGGTGCGTCAAGCGCTGCAAGGCGAAGGAGGCGGAGTGCTGCCTCCACACTGGGAAGACGTCGCGCAGCAGGGAGCTATTGGCGAGGGGCTGCCGGAATAATGCCCCCAAGAGGGATTATTAGTTTTAGTATTGTTCGTTCTCAATTTTATGCATTGTACCTAGTAGTTAAGTATCATCACATATATGTGATGATATTATATATATATATATATATATATATATTCTGTGATGAACTAATGAACAATTAATATATATTATGAATTCCATTTTCTATTTGTTTTTGTATACTAATTTGTATCTAGCTGTTATCATCCTCATATATAGAATGGAAAGCATATATACACACATTGAAACAGAACATATAAGAATGAAAAACAGAGTACACACATTGAAACAGAGCAATATTAAGATTGATGTGAATACATAGAGATCTACGTCGAAACGACTCAACAAAATAAAATGCGTCCATGAGACCATGACCAGCCGCCCTTGCCTATGGTAGCTCTTGGTTCGGCCTGAACTCGTGCAGGCGTTCGTCCAAGCGGTCGACACGCTCGTGGTACATCTGGAGCGTGATCTCGAGCTCCAAGTTGGCTATTTCACTCAAGGATGTGCGGGCCATGTTCGTCTACTGCGCCCAGGTGGACGCCTTGGCGAAGGAGGTAGTCGAGCCTAGCGACCAGCGTGTTGGCATCGAGCGGGCCGCGGACAAGGCGAACGGCGCGACCCATGCGAACGGCGCAGCGGGTGTCCGGTGCAAGTATAGCGCGGCCGGCCTCTGGTGCAAGTACGGCGCAGTGAGCCTCTGCCCACTCCTGGCAAGGACTGGGGGTACTGACGGGACGTGTACCTAGCTGCGACGCCCTGTGGACAGGAGGCAAGCGCCTATGGATCCGCTCTTGCTGTGTTGTGCATCACGTCTCTCGCTCTGCGGTGCTCCAATGGGTCTCGCCGTGCGGCGAGCCGCAGCCTATCGGCGCGGACGTGCCTAGCTTGCTCTACGGCGCGCCATCGATCATGTTGTGCGGCGAGCTGCAGTCTCTCAGCGATGACATGCCTATCTTGATCCGCAGCGCCGAAGCACAATGCGCCAAGGGTCTGCTCAACCCTGGCGATGACGCGCATCACGGCGTCGTCCATCGCGTTGCCGGGGAGTGCATCGGCCTCGACGGGCCATGGCGCCTTCTTGTTTTCCTTGTCGGCGCTTTGGTGGGTTGGCATGCTTGGAAAAGGTGGATGTGCTACAGGTTGCGCTTGTTGCCTCCGTGCGTCGCGCGCCGCCTAGGTTTATGTGCAATATCGCCGGGTGGCGGGAAACCGGTGAGGAAATGGCGGGAAACGGTGGCGTGTTCATAAAACGCCATCAATTAATGGAAACTTAGCATAGAAGGAATATCAAGCTAGCACAAGAAGAAGATGATGATCAGATGATCGTTTATCCTAGTTAATTATGCATGTAATAGTTTACTTTGGTGTCTGGAAATGTCATGTGTGTACTCGCCACCTATGTAATTGGATGTTTGCCAAGTATTACACGCATCTTGTTTATATGAAACGTTTCCGTTCTCTTGGCTCAACACAAATAGTTTATCGGAATGAACTGTATGCCCTCCATTGCACACACCTTGATCTTGATGAACCGTTTTTGTTGCGTTGCCTAATCAAAAACAGTTACCAAAAACAGTTCATCCGAGTGAACCGTATGCCGCACACACCTTGATCTGGCTGACCATTTCTTTTGTGTTGCCTAGTCACAAACAGTTCATCCGAGTGAACTGTATGCCGTATATCACACACACCTTCATCTGGCTGCCCGTTTCTGTTGTTCCGCCTCATCACAAATGGGCTATCCGAGTGAACTGTATGTCGTATTGAAGGAAATATTCCCTGGAGGCAATAATAAAGTTGTTATTTATATTTCCTTATATCATGATAAATGTTTATTATTCATGCTAGAATTGTATTAACCGGAAACTTAATACATGTGTGAATACGTAGACAAACAGAGTGTCCCTAGTATGCCTCTACTTGACTAGCTCGTTAATCAAAGATGGTTAAGTTTCCTGACCATAGACATGTGTTGTCATTTGATGAACGGGATCACATCATTATAGAATGATGTGATGGACAAGACCCATCCGTTAGCTTAGCATTATGATCGTTTAGTTTTATTGTTATTGCTTTCTTCATGACTTATACATATTCCTCTGACTATGAGATTGTGCAACTCCTGAATACTGGAGGAACACCTTGTGTGCTATCAAACGTCACAACATAACAGGGTGATTATAAAGATGCTCTACAGGTGTCTCTGAAGGTGTTTGTTGAGTTGGCATAGATCAAGATTAGGATTTGTCACTCCGTGTATCCGAGAGGTATCTCTGGGCCCTCTCGATAATGCACATCACTATAAGCCTTGCAAGCAATGTGACTAATGAGTTAGTCATGGGATGATGCATTATGGAACGAGTAAAGAGATTTGCCGGTAACGAGATTGAACTAGGTATGATGATACCGACGACCGAATCTCGGGCAAGTACATACCGATGACAAAGGGAATGACGTATGTTGTTATGCGGTTTGACCGATAAAGATCTTCGTAGAATATGTAGGAACCAATATGAGCATCCAGGTTCAGCTATTGGTTATTGACCAGAGATGTGTCTCGGTCATGTATACATAGTTCTCAAACCCGTAGGGTCCGCATGCTTAACGTTCAATGACGATTTGTACTATGAGTTATGTGTTTTGGTGACCGAAGTTTGTTCGGAGTCCCGGATGAGATCACGAACATGGCGAGGAGTTTCGAAATGGTCGAGAGGTAAAGATTCATATATTGTAAGGTAGTATTAGGACATCGGAATGATTTCGAGTGGTTCGGGTATTTTACCGGAGTACCGAGGGGTTGCCGGAACCCTTGGGGAAGTGTTGGGCCTACATGGGCCTAAAGGGAGAGAGAGGGAAGCCCACGGGGGGTAGCTTGTGACCCCCTCCTAGGGAGTCCGAATAGGACAAGGAGGAGGGGGCGAGGCCCCCCTTCCCTTTCCCTCTCCCTCTCCTTCCTATTCCCTCCGGTGGAGAAAGGAAAAGGAGGGGCGAATCCTACTTGGACTAGGAGTCCAAGTAGGACTCCCCCCTTGGCGTGCCCCTCCTGGCCGCCGGCCTTCTCCTCCCCCCTTTATATATGGAGGCGGGGGCAGCCCAAAGGCACACCAAGAATTCTCTTAGTCGTGTGCGGTGCCCCCCTCCACAGTTTGTTCCTCCAGTCATAGCATCGCAGTGCTTAGGCACCCTACGTGGATCACATCACCACACCGTCGTGCTGAAGGAACTCTCCCTCGACCCTTTACTAGATCAAGAGTTCGAGGGACGTCATCGAGCTGAACGTGTGCTGAACACGGAGGTGTTGTACGTTCGGTACTTGGATCGGTTGGATCATGAAGACGTTCGACTACATCAACCGCGTTAATCTAACGCTTCCGCTTTCGGTCTACGAGGGTACGTGGACATACTCTCCCCGTCTCGTTGTTATGCATCTCCTAGATCGATCTTGCGTGACCATTGGAATTTTTTTGAAATTGCATGCTACGTTCCCCTACACGTATATCGCACACGCCATCATCTGCTGCTTGGTTCTTTTGTTCTTCCTCATCGCAAACAGTTAATTGAACTGAACTGTATGCCCCGCATCACACACGCAACTAAAATCTGAACCGTGGTTGATGTATCCTTCATAGCAAATGTTTTGCATCTTTTTTATGGTTTTTTACATCATCGTTTGCGATTAATGCATCTCACACGGTTTCGTCAAAGGGTCTCTGATCGTAGTGTCGCGTTAGCAGCATCCTACCGTAGTGAGTGGCCATCATTTGGCACGTGGCAGCCATTTGGAAGGGGGTTCCCCCTATATGACACCCGTCCAGAGGCGTGTCATGCAGATAGGAAGAAGCCGATTAAGCGGCGCGGCAGGCTTGTCGGGCTGCTTCTTCAGCATGACACCTAGCAGTCCATTTAATGCACTTTGTCCTAACTGCCAGAGTTAGGTATGATAACAGTATTAGCTATCTAATCAACAGATAATGACTGTTTTGTCATTATGATAACCCCTTAGCCTAAGGAGGTCCATGGCAACCTAAAATAAGATTCGGACCCTTGTACACTCTTACCGCATAGCTGCTCTCCCCGAGGCGACCTTGTCGGGCTTGAGCGTTGCGTGTTCATTGCGGTCCTCCTTTCAATCCAGCAAAGCAGGAGTAGGGTTTTACGCTTCTCAGCGGCCCAAACCTTGGTAAAACCCACCAGCGGCACCATTGTCGTGTTGTTCCATGGCTTCTGCTCTTTGTGCAGCGTGCCCTTCCCCCTTATCGAACCACAAGGGGCTGATGGCCCCATAGGGCTTCGTGTTCCACCACGATAGTTGTGTTCGCATGTGATAAATTCAGACCTTATATTGTTGATTCTAAAGTTACTATTCACACTGATCATGCTGCTATCAAATATCTTCTGGAAAAGAAGGATGCTATACCTAGGTTAATTAGGTGGGTTCTTTTACTACAAGAGTTTGTGCATATTGTTGATAGAAAAGGAGCTGAAAGTCCTATAGAGAATAATTTATCTAGGATGGAAAATGTTCTTGATGACCCACTTCCTATTGATGATAGTTTTCCTGATGAGTAATTAGCTGTTATAAATGCTTCTACTTCTCGTAATAATCCTTGGTATGCAGACTATGCTAATTTCATTATTGCTAAATATATACCACGAGTTACATATATCAACAAAAGAAAAGGTTCTTCTTTGATTTAAGACATTACTTTTCGGATGACCCACACTCAAATAAAGGAGTAGATGGTGTTATTAGATGTTGTGTACCTGATTATGAGCAGGAACAAATCTTGAGAAAATGTCATTCCGAGCCATACGGAGGACACCATGCTGGAGACAAAACTGCACATAAGGTATTACAATCTGATTTTATTGGCCTACTCTCTTCAAAGACACGCATAAGTTTGTCCTTTATTGTGATGAATGTCAAAGAATCGGTAATATTGTTAGAAGTCAAGAAATGCCCATGAATTACTCACTTGTTATTGAATCGTTTGATGTCCAGGGTTTTGATTATATGGGAGCTTTTCCTTCCTCTTATGGATACACTCGTATCTTAGTTGTTGTTGATTATGTTATAGTGGGTAGAAGCCATTCCAAGTAGAGTGTTGATCATAACACCTCTATTAAAATGCTTAAGGAAATCATCTCTCCGAGGTTTGGGGTCCCTAGATATTTAATGACTGATGGTGGTTCACATTTCATTCATGGTGCATTTCGTAAAATCCTAGCTAATTATGATGTCAATCATAAAATTGCATCACCTTATCATCCTTAGTCTAGTGGTCAAGTTGAATTGAGTAATAGAGATATAAAATTAATCTTATAAAAGATGGTTAACCGATCTAGGAAGAATTGGTCTAAGAAACTTGATGATGCATTGCGGGCATATAGAACTGCTTATGAAAATCCTATGGGTATGTCCCCATATAAAATGGTGTATGGAGAGCTGATACGTCTCCAACGTATCAATAATTTATGAAGTATTCATGCTATTATATTATCTATTTTGGATGTTTATGGGCTTTATTAAACACTTTTATATTGTTTTGGGACTAACCTATTAACCCAGAGCCCAGTGTCAGTTCCTGTTTTTTCCCTTGTTTCAGTGTTTCACAGAAAAGGAATATCAAACGGAGTCCAAATGGAATGAAACCTTCGGGAGAGTTACTTTCGGAACGGAAGCAATCCAGGAGACTTGGGGTGTACGTCAGGGAAGCAACCAGGAGGGCACGAGGCAAGGAGGCGCGCCTGCCCCCCTGGGCATGCCCCCACCCTCGTGGGCCCCTCATGGCTCCCCTGACCGACTTCTTTCGCCTATATATATATCCATATACCCTAAAAACTTCAGGGAACAGAACAGATCAGGAGTTCCGTCGCTGCAAGCCTCTGTAGCCACCAAAAACCAATCGGGACCCTGTCCCGGCACCCTGCCGGAGGGGGGAACCCTCACCGGTGGCCATCTTCATCATCCTGACGCTCTCCATGACGAGGAGGGACTAGTTCACCCTCGGGGTTGAGGGTATGTACCAGTAGCTATGTGTTTGATCTCTCTCTCTCTCTCTCTCTCTCTCTCTCTCTCTCGTGTTCTTGATTTGGCACGATATTTATGTATCGCGAGCTTTGCTATTATAGTTGGAGCTTATGATGTTTCTCCCCCTCTACTCTCTTGTAATGGATTGAGTTTTCCCTTTGAAGTTATCTTATCGGATTGAGTCTTTAAGGATTTGAGAACACTTGATGTATGTCTTGCATGTGCGTATCTGTGGTCACAATGGGATATCACGTGATTCACTTGATGTATGTTTTGGTGATCAACTTGCGGGTTCGTGACCTTGGCAATCTATGCATAGGGGTTGGCACACGTTTTTGTCTTGACTCTCCGGTAGAAACTTTAGGGCACTCTTTGAAGTACTTTGTGTTGGTTTGAATAGATGAATCTGAGATTGTGTGATGCATATCGTATAATCATGCCCACGGATACTTGAGGTAACATTGGAGTATCTAGGTGACATTAGGGTTTTGGTTGATTTGTGTCTTAAGGTGTTATTCTAGTACGAACTCTATGATAGATCTAACGGAAAGAATAGCTTCATGTTATTTTAATACGGACTCTTGAATAGATCGATCAGAAAGGATAACTTTGAGGTGGTTTCGTACCCTACCATAATCTCTTCGTTTGTTCTCCGCTATTAGTGGCTTTGGAGTGACTTTTTGTTGCATGTTGAGGGATAGTTAAATGATCCAATTATGTTATTATTGTTGAGAGAACTTGCACTAGTGAAAGTATGAACCCTAGGCCTTGTTTCCTATTATTGCAATACCGTTTGTGCTCACTTTTATCATTAGTTACCTTGCTGTTTTTATAATTTCAGATTACAAAAACCTATATCTACCATCCATATTGCACTTGTATCACCATCTCTTCGTCGAACTAGTGCACCCATACAATTTACCATTGTATTGGGTGTGTTGGGGACACAAGAGACTCTTTGCTATTTGGTTGCAGTGTTATTTGAGAGAGACTATCTTGATCCTACGCCTTCCACGGATTGATAATCCTTAGGTCATCCACTTGTGCGAAATTTTCTACTGTCCTAAAAACCTCTGCACTTGGAGGCCCAACAACGTCTACAAGAAGAGGGTTGCGTAGTAGACATCAAGCTCTTTTCTGGCGCCATTGCCGGGGAGGTGAGTGCTTGAAGGTATATCTTTAGATCTTGCAATCGAATCTTTTAGTTTCTTGTTTTAGCACTAGTTTAGTTTATAAAAGAAAACTACCAAAAGAATGGAATTGATTTTGCCTCATACGCTTCATCTTTTTAATATCTTTCGTGAGTATGATGGAAAGGAAATTTGTGCCTAAGTGTTAGAATAAGAATGCATTAAAATGTTTGGCACTAAATATTTGAATGATGAGCATGATTGCAATGTTGTTAGTATGAATTCCTTGAATATCCATGATGCTAATGATATGCAAAGCCACAAGCTTGGGGAAGCTATGTTTGATGAAGGTGATATTTTTTGTTCCCCAAGTTTTGATGAGCAAATTTACTATGATAAAAGCATGCCTCCTATCTATGATGATTATTGTGATGACACGTATGCTATGAAGAATAATGATAACCATGAAACTTGTCATCTTGATCTTAATTTTCAATCACATGATAGTTATTTTGTTGAGTTTGCTCCCACTACTATTCATCAGAACAAATTTGCTTTTGTGGATAGTAATAAAATTTCTACGCTTGTAGATCATGAAAATAATGCTTTAGGTGCTGGTTATATTGTTGAATTCATTCATGTTGCTACTGAAAATTATTATGAGGGAGGAATATTTGCTTGTAGGAATTGCAATAATATCAAGTTTCCTCTCTATGTGCTTAAATTTTTAAAATTATGCTTGTTTTGCCTTCCTATGCTAGTTGATTATTGTTCCCATAAGTTGTTTGCTCACAAAATCCCTATGCATAGGAAGTGGGTTAGACTAAAATGTGCTAGTCATATTCTTCATGATGCTCTCTTTATGTTTCAATTCTTATTTTTTATGTGAGCATCAATGAAATCATCATGCCTAACTAGGGGCGTTAAACGATAGCGCTTGTTGGGAGGCAACCCAATTTTATTTTAGTTTCTTGATTTTTGGTTCTGTTTAGTAATAAATAATCCATCTAGCTTCTGTTTAGACGTGGTTTCATGTTTTAATTAGTGTTTGTGCCAAGTAGAACCTTTGGGAAGACTTGGGTGAAGTCTTTATGATCATGCTGTAAAAAACAGAAACTTTAGCGCTCTAGCTAAAACTTTTTACTGGAGAGCGCTATTTAGCTGATTATTTTTGCAGATGATTACTAGACAAATTCCTCAGGTCCACAAATTTATTTCAGAATTTTTGGAGTTAGGGAAGTATGGATCTTGCTGCATTCTTTACAGACTATCCTGTTTAGGCAGATTGCTGTTATGTTTGCATATGTTTGCTTCTTTAATGATTCTATTTGAGGATAGGACTATTAAATATGCAGAGGCATTTAGTATGAAATGTTGAATAATAATTTTAGTGATTTGCTACAGTAGAGTATGATAAGGTTTCTGCATTGGTTTATACTAACTTATCTCACGAGTCCTTGTTGAGTTTTGTGTGGATGAAACTTTTGAGATTTAGGGAGATCGTGATATGAGAGGAATTAAGGAGACACAAAATCTCAAGCTTGGGGATGCCCAAGGCATCCCAAGATAATATTTCAAGAAGTCTCAAGCGTCTAAGCTTGGGGATGTCCCGGTTGGCATCCCACCTTTCTTCTTCAACAACTATCGGTTAGTATCGGTTGATCCTAAGTTTTTGCTTCTTCGCACGATGTTTGTGTCGGATGTGGGGTTCCAGCAAACCCTTAAGGTTCAAACACTGGGGTGCGCGCAGAGTCTTTCCCTCCTACCGATCTACGCCCTAGCTCGCTAAGATCTTGCGGACGAACTCGACGAACTCGCAACACAGAGTGACACGAGGTTTATACTGGTTCGGGCCACCGTCGTGGTGTAATACCCTACTCCAGTGTGGTGGTGGTGGATTGCCTCTTGGGCCGATGATGAACAGTACAAGGGAAGAATAGCCTCCTGAGGTTGAGGTGTTCTAGTGAGTAGGCTCTCGATCGGGTTGGATCGAGCTAAGATCAGATTGCCCCTACTATGGTGGCTAGCCCTACTTATATAGGCCCTGGTCCTCTTCCCAAATATCGAGCGGGAAGGGAGCCAACAATGGCGGGCAAATTTGAAGGGGGCAGCTAGTACAAGCTATCCTAACAAAAGTGGTCTTCGCCTGCGAAAAGCTCTGTGGTGACACCGTCTTGGGCTCCATGATGATCTCCGTCTCGCCGTCCTCTTGGTCTTGGTCTCGTTGCACCAATATAGAAACCTTTGCCTGATGCCTCGGTACTCTTCGCCCACGCTGGCCTCCTTAGCACCAAAGAGGAAATAAGGACGCTGTGCGCGCTGGCGCCCGCCTGGTGTCGTTCGTCATGGCTCACGTCATGAGAGCCTCGTGAGGTTTGCCCCGCCTTGATATCTCCGCTCCTCGTGAGCCTGCCTGGCTAGGCTACTCCAGAGGAGGTCTTGCGTCATCTGCCTCGCGAGGCTTGGACCCCCGCGAGGGTCTTGGATGCCTTGTTGATGAAGATGCGACGTACGGCACGCTGGCTTAGCCACGCTGTGGGCCGCAGGCAAGCAAGTCTGGGGACCCTGTTCCCAGAATGCCGATAGTAGCCCCAGGGCCCAAGGTGCGCTCGGGCTTGGCTTCGCGGCGAAGCCAAGGGTCAAGTTCGGAACACCGTGGGCCCCAAAAGCCTGCGACCTCTGCTGACGCGTGGCGGTTGATTGGACGTGGGCGTCTCCGCTTCCCCATGCTGCCTCGGCAACTGCACGACTTGACAAGTCCATGCAACATGCAAGGAAAACCATCATTACCTGTGATCGTGGGAGATGTCGGTTGGCCTCCTTCTGCTATAAATGGGGAGGGGGAGCGGAGCCCCCGTCGCCCATCTCTTCCTCACTTGCGCGCCTCTTCTTCCCTGCTCCATTGCTTGCGGCACCACCGATGGCGCCACGAAGGAAGTTCTCTGCCGCCGAGAAGTGGAAGGCCCCTCGCGAGTTCCCCGGCGCCCAAGCGCGGCCGTGGCCGTCTGCGCAAGCACACCGCGACCCCCGTCGTGGCCCACCGTCGAGGCGGCGCCGCGACACGCGGAGGGGATCGCCCCGACCATGGTGGTTCAGCTGACGAGGGGAGGCGCGCGATAGTGGCGCGGCCTCCCCGCCCACGCTTCCATTCAGCGGAGGTGTCGCTGGAGTTCGTCGTCTGGTCAGAGAACCCGGCCGGCAACTGGCTCCAGCTTCCGCACTTCTTTGTCGGTGAACTGTCGGCCCCTGGTCCAGGTCGGCTTTGGTTGCAGCCGGACGGTTGCTGCAGCAAGGCCTCTTGGGTCGTGGTCGAAACCTCCACTGCGGGCAACATAGCCCTGGCCCGCGGCTGGCAGACGTTCACTCGTGCGTGCGGCCTAGGCAGGTGGTGCACGCTCCACTTCAAGTATGATGGCCGGTCGACCCTCTATGTGAGGGTGTTTGGGGGAGATGGTCGCCGCGCCGGGTGCTGCCCCGAGACGAACGACGGCGAGGAGGTGCTCGGCCTTGGTGACGGTCGCGACGAGGATGAGGGAGAGCCTGCCCTCGGTGGCGACCGCGTCTCTTCCAGCTACGACGGCTCTTCCTCCGGTGACAGCTCCAGCAGCGGTGGCTACGACCAGCCGTCGCGCCCGCTTCGAAGGAGGCAGCAGGTCATATCGTCGCCGCGCCTCCGTGAAGCGGGAGGATGGGTCTGGCTAGGCTCGGGGCGTCGCTAAGGGCCTGCTTCCGCGGATTGCTGCAACGCTGCTTTGTTTAGCCTTTTCCTTTCTTCCTGCATCAGAAAATCAAACCAGTATGGGCCCAGAGGGGCGTGTATCGAATTGTGTTTCTTTTGTTAATGCAATGTGCGTGTTATTCCCATGTTGTGTTGTTATTTTGCGCAAAGATAACTTAACCTGGCGCATTTGGGGCGCCCCTTCCTTCATGAGGTGTCTGCGTCTGCTCAGAAACTACAAAAAATTTGTTAGGGCGTGCGCCATAGGATTTGCCATCCACGCAAGCCTTGACTTGACGCTTTGTATCGCGGTACCCGGGGGGCACGGACTAGGAGAGATGCGCCAGCTTTCAGGCTCGAACGAGGGTGACTCGCGAGAAGGCAGAGAGAAGAAAAATACTCGCGAGGGCACCTGGCTAGCCCCCTCGCGAGGTATGCGAGAGAGAGAACATGAGCAAACCAGAGCTGAAAATGCGGTAAAAGGAGAAGGAACCAAATTAGCAAGGAACGCCAAAGGCAAACTCTGATTAAGGAGAAGCGAGCCAACTACAGAAAGCAAATGAAAAGCCGCATCCGGCACCTAATCTAGTCTTCAAGTCTTTTCACCAGCGCAGAGCTAACTGCTGTCCACTAGGCGTGGGAGGGAGCCCCAGGGCCTGAGGCAGGCGCTCCTGAGACTCCGGGGCGTGTACAGCCCCAACTCATTATTACGTGAGAGTGTCACGGGCGGTGATTCTTCACAGGCACTGGGCCTTCTTCATAGGCTCTGGGCCTTTCTTCACAGGCTCTGGGCCTTGCTTCATGGGTAGAACTTCCGGAGGTGCTGGATGTTCCAGGCATTCTGGATAGGTGTCCCCTCTTGCGTCTCTAGGTGCACGACACCAGGCCTGGAGATGTGGACGACCCTGGACGGGCCCTCCCACATGGGTGAAAGCTTTTGCAACCCTTCCCTGGAGAGAACTCGCCTCAGGACCAGGTCACCCATCTGGAGCGCCCTGGAGCGAATGTTGCGGCAGTGGTAACGCCGCAGCGCTTGCTGGTACCTTGCCGCCCTTAACGCAGCTTCGGGACAATGTTCCTCCCCCAGCACGAGGTCCATCCCCTGCACGGCGTCCTGCTGCGCTTCATCGAATGCCAGAACACGCGTGGAGCGATGCTTGACCTCGTGAGGGAGGACTGCTTCAGCTCCGTAGACGAGGAAGAATGGAGTCTCGCCCGTTGGCTTGGTAGCGATGGTGCGGATGGACCACAGCACGGACTGGAGCTTGTCGTGCCAGCCCCTGCCGCAGGCCTCCAGCTTCTTCTTTAAGGTCCTGGTCTTGAGGTCCCTCAGAACCTCAGCGTTGGCGCGCTCAGCCTGACCATTGCTCCTAGGGTGGGCCACCGAAGCGTAGCAGATCTGCGTTCCAAGGTTAGCACAGTAGGTTTTGAAGAGGTTACTAGTAAATTGCAAGCTGTTATCTATGATGATGCGGTTGGGGACCCCGAAGCGGCTCACAAGGCCCTTGATGAACTTGACAACAGAGCCAGCTGGAATGGTGTGGACGGCTTCCACTTCCGCCCCTTGGTAAACTTGTCGATGGCGACGTAGAGATAGCAGTAGCCCCCTGGCGCTCATGGGAAAGGGCCTAAGATGTCCAGCCCCCAGACTGCGGACGGACATGTGAGAGGGATGGTTTAGAGGCCCTGAGCATGCTGATGGATTTGCTTGGCATGGAATTGGCAAGCTTCGCAGGGCTTCACCAGCTCAGCTGCGTCGTTGAGCGCTATAGGCCAATAGAATCCATAGTAGAACACCTTGCCGACGAGGGTCCGCGACGACGAGTGATGCCTGCAGTCCCCGCCATGTATATCAATCAGCAGCTCCCTTCCTTGATCGCTAGAGATGCAACACAGTGTGACATCATTCGGCTGTTTCATGTACAACTCACCGTCTTGAATGCAATATGTCGTGGCTTGCCGTGCCACGCGCTCTGCGTCCTCTTCCTTCTCCAGCAGTGTCCTGTGCATCAGGTACTCTCTGAATTCCTTGGTCCAGCACTCCTCCTGGGGCTCGAGCGCCAAGAGCAGTCGAGCTCCTGAGGTCGGTCCATAGGCCGGGGCTCCCGTGGCCGGGGGCTGTGGGAGCTCCTCCCGAGGCTGGGTCGTGCTCGAAAGAGGTGGTGTAGCTGATGGCTTGAAGAGCCGCTCTTCGAAGACGCCGGGCTCTTGCGGTTGCCGTGCTGACGGAACTCTCCCTCGACCCTCTACTGGATCAAGAGCTCGAGGTACGTCATCGGGCTGAACGTGTGCTGAAAACGGAGGTGTCGTACGTTCGGTACTTGGATCAGTTGGATCATGAAGACGTTCGAATACATCAACCGCGTTAATCTAACACTTTTTCTTTCGGTATATGAGGGTATGTAGACACACTCTCCCCGTCTCGTTGCTATGCATCTCCTAGATAGATCTTGCATGATTGTAGTAAATTTTTTGAAATTGCATGCTACGTTTCCCAACTGTGACATTCGAGCCAGGTCTATGCATAGATGATATGCACGAGTAGAAGACATGGAGTTGTGGGCGATAATAGTCATACTTGAGGGAGTCCTAGATTAGGGGGTCTCCGGACAGCCGGACTATATCCTTTGGCCGGACTGTTGGACTATCAAGATACAAGATTGAAGACTTCAACCCGTGTCCGGATGGGACTCTCCTTGGCGTGGGCAAGCTTGGCAATACGGATATGTAGATCTCCTCCCTTGTAACCGACTCTGTGTAACCCTAGCCCCCTTCGATGTCTATATAAACCGAAGGGTTTAGTCCGTAGGACAACAACAATCATACCATAGGCTAGCTTCTAGGGTTTAGCCTCTACGATCTCGTGGTAGATCAACTCTTGTAATACTCATATCATCAAGATCAATCAAGTAGGAAGTAGGGTATTACCTCCATCGAGAGGGCCCGAACCTAGGTAAACATTGTGTCCCCCGCCTCCTGTTACCATCCGCCTTAGACGCGCAGTTCGGGACCCCCTACCCGAGATCCGCCGGTTTTGACACCGACATTGGTGCTTTCATTGAGAGTTCCACTGTGCCGTCACCATAAGTCTTGATGGCTCCTTCGATCATCGGCAACGATGTGATCTAGGGTGAGGTTTTCCTCCCAGGACAGATCTTCATATTCGGCGGCTTCGCACTGCGGGCCAACTCGCTTGGCCATCTGGAGCAGATCGAGAGCTACGCCCCTGGCCACCAGGTCAGGTTCAGAAACTTGAACTACACTTCTGACATCTGCGGAGACTTGATCTTCGAGGATTCGAGCCCATGTCAGGTGCGCCGCATGATCACGACGAGCATGATTTAGCTCTGCCATCGGAAAGTGTTCAGGAGATCACACCTGCAACTACTCCGGCCCTCAATCCGGAGCAAATTGCGCCATCCGAGGATGGGTGGATAGACCCCGCCGTGGAGGCCGCACTCTTAGTGGTGATAGAGCCGAATACTGACTTCACCCCTTACGAGAGCCGTGCTGCCGAACCATTGGATTCGTCCCCGGCTATGGGCTCCGAGCCGCCTGCGTCCGTGCCTATCGAATCCGATTGGGCACCGATCATGGAGTTTACCTTCGCGGATATCTTTCAGCACTCACCTTTTGGTGATGTGCCAAATTCATTAAGGTCCCTCTCCTTGTCAGGAGAACCTTGGCCAAACTATGTCCGGCTAGGATGGGATGCGGACGACGAAGAAATTCGCTCCCCACCCAGCACCCACTTAGTAGCCACTGTCAATGATTTAACCGACATGCTCGACTTCGACTCCGAAGACATCGACGGTATGGACGACGATGCAGGAGACGAATTGGAACCACCGCCCACAAGGCGCTGGACCGCCACCTCATCATATGATATATACATGGTGGATACCCCCAAAGAAGGCAATGGCGATAAGACAGCGAAGGATAACCCCTCCAAGAAGCAACCCAAGCGCCGACGTCACGGCGCCGCTCTAAGTCCTGCGATAGCAAAAGTAGTGATACCGGCACAAGAGACAATAACACTCCGGATAGTGCCGAAGACGATGACAATCCCCTCCAGCAAGATTTAGAGCGGGAGGATAAACAAGCTAGCCCTCCAGAACGGGCAGCAGATGGAGAAGCGGAGGATGACAATTACATGCCTCTCTCCGAAGATGAGGCGAGCCTCGGCAATGAAGAATTTATCGTGCCTAAGGATCCCGTCGAGCAGGAGCGCTTCAACCGCCGACTTATAGCCACAGCAAATAGCCTGAATAAAAAGCAACAACAGCTTCGAGCTGATCAAGATTTGCTAGCAGACAGATGGACCGAAGTCCTTGCGGCCGAGGAATACGAACTCGAACGCCCCTCCATGAGTAACCCAAAGCGCAGGTTGCTACCCCGACTCAAGGAGGAAGCATTGAAACCTACATCACCAGCGTACGATGCGGCTGATCGGCCACCTCGTGGCCGAGAAAGAGAGGCATTTCAGCCTGAAGTTCAGCCTGCACCCCGCTGCCACTCAAACAAAAATACCAAGGCCCGGGGCAACATGCCAGACCTGCGAGACGTATTGGAAAACAGGGCAAAACATGCAAGATCGATCTACGGATCATGGGGGCGCGCACCAACACGGGATGATGACCGTCACGCCCGATACACTAAAAGTAAATCCGGCCGGGCCGAACACAGCAGACAAGACTCATATGAACTGCGTCGTGATATAGCCCAGCACAAAGGCACCGCACACCCCCTATGCTTCGCTGATGAAGTAATGGATCATGAATTCCTGAAGGGTTTTAAAATCGTAAATATTGAATCATATGATGGTACAACAGATCCCGCGGTATGGATCGAGGATTTCCTCCTCCACATCCACATGGCTCACGGTGATGATATACATGCCATCAAGTACCTCCCACTAAAACTCAAAGGACCAGCTCGGCATTGGTTGAATAGCTTGCCAGCCGACTCCGTTGGCAGTTGGGAGGATTTGGAAGGTGCATTCCTCGACAACTTCCAGGGCACTTATGTGCGACCACTGGATGCCGATGACTTGAGCCATATAACTCAGCAGCCAGGGGAATCGGCCAGGCAATTCTAGACATGGTTGCTAACTAAGAAGAATCAAATAGTCGACTGAACGGATGCAGAGGCCTTAGCGGCATTTAAGCATAACATCCGTGACGAATGGCTCGCCCGGCACCTGGGCCAAGAGAAGCCAAATTCCATGGCTGCCCTCACGACACTTATGACCGGCTTTTGTGCGGGCGAAGATAGCTCGTTGGCTCGTAGTACCAGTACAGCAAGCAAACCTGGCATATCAGAAGCCAGGGATAGCAATGGCAAACCACGACGCAACAAACACAAGCGCCGCAGATATGGTGCCAACGCCGAAAATATGGCAGTTAATGTCGGGTTTAGGGGCTCAAAGTCCGGTCAACGGAAAGGGCCACCAAAAAATAAAAATCCGGGTCCATCCAGTCTGGACCGCATACTCGATCGCCAATGCCAAATTCATGGCACCCCAAAAACGCCAGCCACCCATACCAACAGAGAATGTTGGGTCTTAAAACAAGCCGGTAGGGCAGGCGCCAAAGACGAAGGGGGATCTCAAAGCGATGATAGCGATGAAGAGCCCAGATCACCAAACATAGGAGAGCAAAAGAAATTTCCCCCGCATATCCAATCGGTGAATGTGGTGAATACCACCCAAATTACAAGAGCGGACCAGATATGCATCCTTAGGGATGGCAACTCAATGGAACTAGTCGTCCCACAATATAAACTAGGGCCGATCACCTTCAACCGCACGGATCGTCTGGTCAACGCCAATCAGGGCAATCCAGCCGCACTAGTCGTCTACCCAATAATAGATGGGTTCCACCTCACTCGAGTCCTTATGGACGGAGGCAGCAGTCTAAATCTCCTTTACCTGGGCACAGTGCGCAAGATGGGCATCGATCATTCGGCGATCAAACCTACTAAAGCCACTTTCAGAGGCATTATACCAGGTGCGGAGGTTAGCTGTACAGGCTCCATTTCCCTTGAGGTAGTCTTCGGATCACCAGAAAATTACCGTACCGAAGAGTTAATCTTCGGAATCGTCCCTTTTCGCAGTAATTATCAAGCACTGCTCGGACGAACCGCGTTCGCTCGATTCAACACGGTGCCACATTATGCCTACCGCAAGCTCAAGATGCCCTGTCCACACGGCGTCATCACGGTTCATGGCAAGGCCGAACCTTCCCTCGACACCAACAAATACACCACTGCCTTAGCAGCAAAAACAACGAGCAGCATCTTGCAGCCGAACCTCGAGTCGCCGTGCAGGCTCCCGGACACCATCAAGGGGCTCCTAACTACTTCGTGAAAGGATACCCCAGCTCGTCCAGAGCTCAACTAAACACTCCGGCGAAGGCCAGGACAGGCCAAACTCAGCGGTTCAACCGCCCTCCGGCACATAAACATTTCTTACATTTCCTTTGCAGGTTCACCTTTGCGCCGACCAGGACGGGCTACACGGAGGCAGCTTGAATGCGTCAGGGAATCCTTAGACATTCCCCACAGTGACCGCCCGGCTATATTACGGATCCACACTCAGCCTCTTCCCCCTGGTCTCAGCAGGTTCCGCAATCATATTCCTTCTTATACCGCATTACTTGTACCCATACGCATAGATGTATTATTCAAATACAACATGTGGATTTATATCACGTTTACCTACTGCTATTTCTTATTGAAATCATTTTTTCAAGTCTCACCCGTATACAGCGATATGCCTTAAAATATGCCAGGGGCTTCGTTTTACCCGTAACACGGCAATAAAAGTCCGAACACCTTCATGGAAGTTCGGCACCCCGAACCTATAGCATTATATGCATCAGCTCTGAATCATGTCTTGGTTCAATAGTTGGGTTTGCCCGGCTCCCATGTTTTGGTACCTTATGTTCCGCTATATCGGCTAAGGTAGCACTGGGAGAACTACTGCGATTGTGTCCCGGTTCTTCCGGACGAGCACCTCAGTAGAGAAAGCCGAAAACTGACTGTCATGATACGGCGAGAGCTGGTCAGCTGTTCGAGAGGTCACAAAATCTTTAAGGATTTCTGCCGCACCATGCCATAACCAATGCAGCGTGCGAGGGATCGGTTTTTTCTCTAATCAGGCGCTTATAGATCCCCTAGTACGGTCTTCCGAAGACGAGGGGCTGAGCCTACCATACTAAACCTCCTATGGCTAAGTGAGAGTGATAAAACCCTATAGTCCGATTGCCTGGTTTGTTGTGCTGAGCACCTCCTTCGAAGGACCCAATACTAGGATAAAGAGTGCTCAGGTTTATCCCGAACACCCCTGTAGTTCTTACGTGGGGGCAGAAGCCGACGACTGGCCAACTCTCAGGTTTAACATATAAAACGGCCGCACAGGAGGGTAAACTTTTATATAACAGGCGACAAATAAACGACCTTGTTCAAACATTACAAAAGACAACATGATTGGCATTCATGGAAATATAATGTCCTTGGTGCACAGCTCCGCTGCAAGGTAGGATCCCTTCAGGACACTCTGATAATATAATTCGGGCTTGCGGTGCTCCTTCCCCTCTGGAGGTCCTTCAGTCATCAGCTTCTCGGCATCCATCTTCCCCCAGTGCACCTTTGCATGGGCGAAGGCCATTCGCGCACCTTCTATACAGACCGACCACTTGATGACTTCAAGTCGAGGGCAAGCGCTTACAAGCCGCTTCACGAGTTCGAAGTAGCTGCTTGGAATCGGCTCGGTAGGCCATAGCCGGATAACCAGATCTTTCATGGCTAGTTCCGCCGCCTTATGCAGTTCGATCAGCTGTTTCAGTTGATCGGCAAAAGGCACCGGATACTACGGCGCCAAATACTGCGACCATAAGTGCTTATCCGTGGTGTTCCTTTCTTCGGCTCGGTAGAATTGGGCGACATCCGATATGCTGCGAGGTAGCTCGGCAAATACCCCTGAGAAATCCGGATTCAAAATCAGAAACATAGTTTCCCCTTCAAATACTTGCTTTACATGGAAAAAGGCTTACCCGCCGCGATCTTTCTCGCCTCTTGGATCCCCTGCAGGGCAATTTGGGTTTCCCCCCGGGCATCGCCCACGGCCTAATGCGCCTTGGTGAGTTCGGACTCCTTCTCCGTTAAACTCTGCTCCAAGGTCTCGCATTTCCATACGGCCTCTTGCAGCTCCTGCTCAGCTTTAATAACGCTGGCCTCGTGTTTCTCACAAAGAGTCCGCTCTGTGGCCGCCTTTTTCTCGGCCTCGGCCACGTCCCTTTTGAGGGCCTCGACTTCGGTCATAACCCGTAGCACAAACTATGTAGCTTATTTCATACTGAAAATTTATTCCGCAGTTAATGCGAGCAAACCTTGTGCATACCTTGTTTATCTCTCAACTGCATTCTCAACTGGCCAAGCTCTTCCATGGCCCGCTCCAGACTTTGCTTCAGTCCGGAGATCTCCGCAGTGCGAGAGGCAGCAGCCGCCACAGATGCCTACTTGCAACAAAAGAGAAATCAATATCATTTAATTAGCCTTCTTGTGGTCATTAATTCGATCCCCTGTCCGGTTCTTTTTCTCACCGAACAGTGTATCAGGGGCCACTATCTATACTATGACACTCTTTGACAACCCATAAAACATACCTCAAAGCCTCTTATAAGGTTGATACAGGCTTTGTTCAGTCCACTCTCAGTTGACTGAATCTTCTCAATCACCGCACCCATAAGGGCACGGTGTTCATCAACGATGGAGGCGTCTTTCAACGCCACCATCAAAGAATCCGCCACTTCTGGATAGACAGAGGTCGCTGGTGGAACAGGCACGCCCCCTCCAGCCAAAGGAGGTTGTTTGCTTGATTCTGGAGCCGTACAGGTCTCTGGAATCGCATCCGGCTGGCGACCGAACTCAGGATCGCCCCCGCCGTCGGCCCCCATGGGAATTTTTTCCCCATGTGTCCGGCCCCTGAGGTTTGACCTCCAGGCGCCGCCTTCACGATTTTTTCCTTTCCTCCTTGGCCGGGGTCCTTCTAGGATGAAGCCTCGGTGTAATGCACCCATTTGGAGGAAGGGGCCTTTGGGGGCGTCCCGCTCTCCATAGCATTTGAGCTCAGCAAATCCTCTGATGAGGACTGTTTGGTGCGGGACCACGCCGAACTATACAAAAATATGGCTTAGATTAAAATATTAAGCCACGATGAGTCCGGACGCCTAAAACGTAATCGGATTTTATATGCTTACGAGTTCACTAGGGCTGGGCCCTGGGATCCCATGCTGGGCCGCTGTCGGCTGCGGCAGTGGACTCCTCCGGAAGAGGAGCCTTTCCCCTTTTGGGCAGCTCGGCCTCCAAGTTTGAGGAGGCCGTCCTCTTCTTTCTTCCCCCTGCAGGGGATTCATCTTCCTCCTCGTCGTCCTCTTCGGAGGCGGAATGGGCATTGGAGCCTTTGGATATTGTGTCTGAAGTGCCGCGGCGACGAAGGCCGCCCCGGGTCTTTTTGGCCTCCTTCTCGGCCGTCTTCTTTGGCACCTTGTAAGGCGCCGGGACCCGCATCTTCGTCAGGAGTGGGATGTCCGGTTCTTCAGGCAATGGGGCCGGACAATGGATCCGCTCCGCCTTCTTCGTCCAGCCCTGGAGAAGTGTATAAAACACGTTAATCGCTTCCCTTGGGTTACGCGGATAAAAAGTTTCAACGACTTACCGAACTTGCAGGGCGGGACAGTCGGTACCCGTGGTCCTCGGCGGAGTCTGGCCATGATTTGCTGGACTTAAAAAGCACCTTCCAAATGTCCTTGTGCAAGGAGCCAAAAATCTCCCGCAAGGTCTGATGCCTGGCCGGATCAAATTCCCATAAATTTCAAGTCCGGTGCTGACAAGGCAAGATCCGGCGAACTAACATCACCTGGATCACATTGACAAGTTCAATATTCTTGTCTCCCATATCCTCTATGCACATCTGGAGCGCCAACACTTCGTCGGATGAGGACCAGTCCAGGCCTTTCTTAATCCAGGATGTAAGCCGCAAGGGGGCACCGGATCGAAACTCGGGAGAGGCGGCCCATTCCTCGCCACGCGGCTCAGTGATATAAAACCACTGCTGTTGCCACTCCCTGATAGAATCATTAAAAGTTCCCATTGGCCATATGACGTTAGGCATCTTGCTCACCATAGCGCCCCCGCATTCGGCGTGCTCGCCACCCGCCACCTTGGGCTTCATGTTAAAAATCTTCACCCATAAACCTAAATGCAGCGAAATGTGGAGAAAAGCCTCGCACACGACAATGAATGTCGAGATGTTGAGGAAGGAATTAGGGGACAGGTCGGGTAGATCGATCCCATAATAATACATGATGCCACGAATAAACGGGTGGAGGGGAAACCCTAGCCCGCGGATAAAGTGAGGGAGGAATACAACCCTTTCGTGCGGTTCCAAAGTAGGGACGATCTGTCCCGCCGTCAGGAGACGGTGGCCGATTTCCTTGGCCAGGTACCCAGCCTCCCGAAGCTTTTTGATATCCTTCTCTCGGACGGTAGAGGCCATCCATTTTCCTCCTGCTCCGGATCCGTACATCTTCGGAGGACCTTTGGTGGGCAGAGAAGATGAACGCTTGGGCGCTGGAGCTTGAGCAGAAGGGAGTGAATCGGGAAGAAGGCGTGGGTGAAAAGAGTAAATCCTTGTCCCGTTATAAGGGTGGAAGAGGCGATGCGCCTCCCCACTCACCTGGTAAAACCTCTTATTCTCCAAGCGCCGTAATTGATGGCGCGGTTGGGTTACCCACATCCGTATTGATGAGAATCCCGTGATGAGGGGACACGATCTCTGCTTCGACAAGACGTGCCGAGAAAACCGCCTCGCAATACGTGATGTAGCTGGTTGAGAAAAACAGTTCGAATAATGACCGGGCCGTGGTATGATGTCGTGTTGACAAACGTGTCAGCAAATTAGATTTGTGGAAATATTATTCTCTCTACGGTGGTATGTGGAACTTTTTTTGCAGAGATGGACACTATCCTTGTGTTCAAAATCTTCTATGGAGTATTCGTAGGAAGAACCCGCCTTCCAATGCCGAAGACAAATCTGCGCGCCGGACTCATCGTCATTGAAGCCTGGTTCAAGTGCTACTGAGGGAGTCCTGGATTAGGGGGTCTCTGGATAGCCGGACTGTTGGACTATGAAGATACAAGATTGAAGACTTCAACCCATGTCCGAATGGGACTCTCCTTGGCGTGGAAGGCAAGCTTGGCAATACGGATATGTAGATCTCCTCCCTTGTAACCGACTCTGTGTAACCCTAGCCCCCTCCGGTGTCTATATAAACCAGAGGGTTTAGTCCGTAGGACAACAACAATCATACCATAGGCTAGCTTCTAGGGTTTAGCCTCTACAATCTCGTGGTAGATCAACTCTTGTAATACTCATATCATCAAGATCAATCAAGCAGGAAGTAGGGTATTACCTCCATCGAGAGGGCCCGAACCTGGGTAAACATTGTGTCCCCCGCCTCCTGTTACCATCCGCCTTAGATGCACAGTTCGGGACCCCCTACCCGAGATCTGCCGGTTTTTACACCGACAATACTGCTTACCACCAACGTCTTACTTTGATTTGCGGTATTGTTGGATGAAGCGGCCCGGACCGACATTACATGACCATGTTCAAGAAACTGGTTCTACCGACGTACTTCGCACACAGGTGGCTAGCGGGTGTTTGTTTCTCCAACTTTAGTTGAATCGAGTTTGACTACGGCCGATCCTTGTTGATGGTTAAAACAGCACACTTGACAAAAAATCTTTGTGGTTTTGATGCGTAGGTAAGAACGGTTCTTGCTAGAAGCCCGTAGCAGCCACGTAAAACTTGCAACAACAAAGTAGAGGACGTCTAACTTGTTTTTGCAGGGCATGTTGTGATGTGATATGGTCAAGACGTGATGAGATATAAATTGTTGTACGAGATGATCATGTTTTAAAAAGGTTATCGGCAACTGGTAGGAGCCTTGTGGTTGTCGCTTTATTGTATGAAATGCAATCGCCATGTAATTGCTTTACTTTATCACTAAGTGGTAGCAATAGTCCTAGAAGCAATAGTTGGCGAGACGACAGCGACGCTACGATGGAGATCAAGGTGTCAAGCCGGTGACGATGCAGATCATGACGGTGCTTTGGAGATGGAGATCAAAGGCACAAGATGATGATGGCCATATCATGTCACATATTTTGATTGCATGTGATATTTATCCTTTATGGATCTTATTATTCTTAGTACGGCGGTAGCTGATGTCTACTACACAACCTTCTTCTTGTAGACGTTGTTGGGCCTCCAAGTCCAGAGGTTTGTAGGACAGTAGCAAATTTCCCTCAAGGGGATGACCTAAGGTTTATCAATCCATGGGAGGCATAGGATGAAGATGGTCTCTCTCAAACAACCCTGCAACCAAATAACAAAGAGTCTCTTGTGTCCCCAACACACCCAATACAATGGTAAATTGTATAGGTGCACTAGTTCGGCGAAGAGATGGTGATACAAGTGCAATATGGATAGTAGATATAGGTTGTTGTAATCTGAAAATGTAAAACAGCAAGGTAACTAATGATAAAAGTGATTGTAAACGGTATTGCAATGTGTTGAAACAAGGCCTAGGGTTCATACTTTCACTAGTGCAAGTTCTCTCAACAATAATAACATAATTGGATCATATAACTATCCCTCAACATGCAACAAAGAGTCACTCCAAAGTCACTAATAGTGGAGAGCAAACGAAGAGATTATGGTAGGGTACGAAACCACCTCAAAGTTATCCTTTCTGATCGACCTATTCAAGAGTCCGTAGTAAAATAACATGAAGCTATTCTTTCCGTTCAATCTGTCATAGAGTTCGTACTTGAATAACACCTTAAGACACAAATCAACCAAAACCCTAATGTCACCTAGATACTCCATTGTCACCTCAAGTATCCGTGGGTATGATTATACGATATGCATCACACAATCTCAGATTCATCTATTCAACCAACACAAAGAACTTCAAAGAGTGCCCCAAAGTCTCTACCGGAGAGTCAAGACAAAAACACGTGCCAACCCCTATGCATAGGTTCATGGGCGGAACCCGCAAGTTGATCACCAAAACATACATCAAGTGAATCACGTGATATCCCATTGTCACCACAGATACGCACGGCAAGACATACATTGAGTGTTCTCAAATCATCAAAGACTCAATCCGATAAGATAACTTCAAAGGGGGAACTCAATCCATTACAAGAGAGTAGAGGGGGGAAAACATCATAAGACCCAACTATAATAGCAAAGCTCATGATACATCAAGATCGTATCACCTCAAGAACACGAGAGAGAAAGATCAAACACATAGCTACTGGTACATACCCTCAGCCCCAAGGGTGAACTACACCCTCCTCGTCATGGAGAGCGTCGGGATGATGAAGATGGCCACCGGTGAGGGTTCCCCCCTCTGGCAGGGTGCTGGAACAGGGTCCCGATTGGTTTTTGGTGGCTATAGAGGCTTGCAGCGGCGGAACTCCCGATCTATTCTGTTTCCCAATGATTTTAGGGTCTATTGATATATATAGGCGAAAGAAGTCGGTCAGGGGAGCTACGAGGGGCCCATGAGGGTGGAGGGCGCGCCCGGGGGGTGGGCGCGCCCCCCTGCCTCGTGCCTCCCTCGTTGCTTTCCTGACGTGCACTCCAAGTCCCCTGGATTGCTTCCGTTCCAAAAATAACTCTCTCGAAGGTTTCATTCCGTTTGGACTCCGTTTGATATACCTTTTCTGCGAAACACTGAAACAAGGGAAAAACAGAAACTGGCACTGGGCTCTGGGTTAATAGGTTAGTCCCAAAAATAATATAAAAGTGTTTAATTAAGCCCATAAACATCCAAAACAGATAATATAATAGCATGGAACAATCAAAAATTATAGATACGTTGGAGACGTATCAGCATCCGCAAACTTAATTCCTGCTCGTCCTCGAGTAGGTAAATGATAAAAACAGAATTTTTAATGTGGAATCCTTCTTAGCATAATTCTTAATGTAAATCTTTTTATTGTGGCATGAATATTTAGATCCGAAAGATTCAAGATAAAAGTTTAATGTTGACATAAAAACAATAATACTTCAAACGTGCTAACCAAGCAATTATGTCTTATCAAAATAACATAGCCAAAGAAAGTTTATCCCTAGAAAATCATATAGTTAGTCCATGTTTGAATATTGTCACACAAACGTTCTCATCATGCATAACCCCGATGACAAGCTGAGCAATTGGTTCCTACTTTTAATGCGCTTCAGCCTTTTCAACTCTTATGCAATACATGAGCGCAAGCCAGGGATATAGCACTATGGGTGGAGTAAAGTATAATGATCGGTGTTATGAGAGAAGACAAAAAGGTAGAAAGTCTCAAATCGACGCGGCTAATCAATAGACTATGGAGATGCCCATTAATTGATGTCAATGAGAGGAGTAGGGATTGCCATGCAACGGATGCACTAGAGCTATAAATGTATGAAAGCTCAACAAAGGAAACTAAGTGGGTGTGCATCCAGCTTGCTTGCTCACGAAGACATAGGGCATTTTGAGGAAGCCCATCATTGGAATATACAAGCCAAGTTCTATAATGTAAAATTTCCACTAGTATATGAAAGTGACAACATAGGAGACTCTCTATCATGAAGATCATGGTGCTACTTTGAAGCACAAGTGTGGTAAAAGGATAGTAGCATTGTCCCTTCTCTCTTTTTCTCTCATTTTTTTATTTGGCCTTTTCTCTCTTTTTTTTGGGTCCGGAGTCTCATCCTGACTTGTGGGGGAATCATAGTCTCCATCATCCTTTCCTCACTGGGACAATGCTCTAATATTGATGATCATCACACTTTTATTTACTTACAACTCAAGAATTACAAGTCGGTACTTAGAACAAAATATGACTCTATATGAATGCCTCTGGCGGTGTATCAGGATGTGCAATGACTCATGAGTGACGTGTATGAAAGAATTATGAACGGTGTCTTTGCCACAAAATACGATGTCAACTACATGATCATGCAAAGCAATATGACCATTATGAAGCGTGTCATAATAAATGGAACGGTGGAAAGATGCATGGCAATATATCTCGGAATGGCTATGGAAATGCCATAATAGGTAGGTATGGTGGCTGTTTTGAGGAAGATATAAGGGGGTTTATGTGTGATAGAGCATATCATATCACGGGGTTTGGATTCACCGGTGAAGTTTGCACCAACTCTCAATGTGAGAAAGGGCAATGCACGGTACCGTAGAGGCTAGAAAATTGTGGAAGGTTGAGAGTGCGTATAATCCATGGACTCACATTAGTCATAAAGAACTCATATACTTATTGCAAAAGTTTATTAGCCCTTGAAGCAAAGTACTACTACGCATGCCCCTAGAGGGATAGATTGGTAGGAAAGGACCATCGCTCGTCCCCGACCGCCACTCATAAGGAAAGCAATAAAAGAACACCTATGTGTCAAAATTGTTACAAAAATTTGACTATACGTGCATGCTACGGGACTTGCCAACTTTAACACAAGTATTTCTCAATTTCACAATTACTCAACTAGCACACTCTAATATTACCACCTTTATATCTCAAAACACTTATCAAGTATCTAACTTCTCATGATAATGAACTTAATATGGAAGATTAATTTCATGATTAAAGCAAATTGCCATGCTGTTTAAGACTCTCAACAAAATATAAGTGAAGCATGAGAGATCAATAATTTCTATAAAATACAACCACCGCCGTGCTCTAAAAGATATAAGTGAAGAACTAGAGCAAACAACAAACTACTCCGAAAGATATAAGTGAAGACCAATGAGTAGTCGAATAATTATGTAACTATGTGAAGACTCTTTAACATTTAAGACTTTCAGATCTTGGTATTTTATTCAAACAGCAAGCAATGCTAAATAAAATAAAATGACGCTCCAAGCAAAACACATATCATGTGGTGAATAAAAATATAGCTCCAAGTAAAGTTACCGATGAACGAAGACGAAAGAGGGGATGCCTTCCGGGGCATCCCAAGCTTAGACGCTTGGTTATCCTTGAATATTACCTTGGAGTGCCTTGTGCATCCCCAAGCTTAGGCTCTTGCCACTCCTTATTCCATAGTCCATCGAATCTTTACCCAAAACTTGAAAACTTCACAACACAAAACTTAACAGAAAACTCGTAAGCTCCGTTAGCGAAAGAAAACAAAACACCACCTCATGGTACTGTAATGAACTCATTATTTATTTATATTGGTGTTAAACCTACTGTATTACAACTTCTCTATGATTTATAAACTATTTTACTAGCCATAGATTCATCCAAATAAGCAAGGAACACAATAAAAACAGAATCTGTCAAAAAACAGAACAGTCTGTAGTAATCTGTATCAAACGTATACTTATGGAACTCCAAAAATTCTAAAATAAATTGGTGGACCTGAGGAATTTGTCTAGTAATCATCTGAAGAAAGAATCAACTAAATATCACTCTCCAGTAAAAATTTGAAGCTAATCTCGTGAGCGCTAAAGTTTCTGTTTTTTACAGCATGATCATAAAGACTTCACCCAAGTCTTCCCAAAGGTTCTACTTGGCACAAACACTAATTAAAACATAAAACCACATCTAACCAGAAGATAGATGAATTATTTATTACTAAACAGAACCAAAAAGCAAGAAACTAAAATAAAATTGGGTTGCCTCCCAACAAGCGCTTACGTTTAACGCCCCTAGCTAGGCATGATGATTTCAATGATGCTCACATAAAAGATAAGAATTGAAACATAAAGAGAGCATCATGAAGCATATGACTAACACATTTAAGTCTAACCCACTTCCTATGCATATGGATTTTTTGAGCAAACAACTTATGGGAACAATAATCAACTAGCATAGGAACGCAAAACAAGCATAACTTCAAAACTTTAAGCACATAGAGAGGAAACTTGATATTATTGCAATTCCTACAAGCATATATTCCTCCCTCATAATAATTTTCTGTAGCATCATGAATGAATTCAATAATATAACCAGCACCTAAAGCATTCTTCTCATGATCTACAAGCATAGAATTTTTATTACTCTCCACATAAGCAATTTTCTTCTCATTCGGAATAGTGAAAGTATCATAAGAAACCCGAATATTATAAATTGTTTCCACATTAAAAGAGTAATGTTCCGAAAAAGGGTAATCATAATCATGAAAAGTTTTATGAATATAATCATCACTAATTTTTATAGCATAAGTTTCATCACAATAATCATCATAAGTAGCAACTTTGTTCTCATCATAATCAATTGAAACCTCTTCCAAGATAGTGGAATCATCACTAAATAAAGTCATGACCTCTCCAAATCCACTTTCATAATTATCATAATAAGATTCAACATCCTCCAAAATAATGGGATCATTACTTCCTAAAGTTGACACTCTTCCAGACCCACTTTCATCAATATAATCATCATAAGTAGGAGGCATGCTATCATCATTACAAACTTGCATATCAAAACTTGGGAGGCTAGAAATATCATCTTCATTAAACATAGCCTCCCCAATATTGGGACATACATTAACTGCAACAAATATATTCTCAAACATGTCATTCTCATCAAACATAGCATCCCCAAGCTTGGGCCTTTTCATATCATAAGCATAATCACTCTCATCATTAATAGTATGGATAGCACCAATAGTATAGCAATTATCATCATCACAAGGAGTAATAGGAGCAACATCATTTGGGATAGATAGCTTTTTACCTTTGTTTCTCCATCTTTTCTTTTTATTCTTCACATCATGTGTGGGTTCAATCCTCTTTTTGGAGCTCCTTATTAATGAGATTGGTTGAATAGAAGGCTCCTCCTCGTTACCTGATTCATCATAAGAAATAATAGGAGAATTTTTTGAGCTCCTTATAGTACATGATAGTTTTTGCATATCTATAATGTTGTAGATCAATGGCCCGTGCTACCATTCCCTTGAATTTTAATGCGTTCCTAGAGAAAGCTAAGTTGAAAGATGATGGTAGCAACTACACGGACTGGGTCCGTAACTTGAGGATTATCCTCATTGCTGCACAGAAGAATTACGTCCTGGAAGCACCGCTAGGTGAAGGACCCGCTACGGGAGCAACTCCGAACGTTATGAATGTCTGGCAGAGCAAAGCTGATGACTACTCGATAGTTCAGTGTGCCATGATTTACAGCTTAGAATCGGGACTTCAAAGACGTTTTGAACGTCATGGAAAATATGAGATGTTACGGTAGTTGAAATTAATATTTCAAGCAAATGCCCGAGTTGAGAGATATTAAGTCTCCAACAAGTTCTATAGCTGCAAGATGGAGGAGAATAGTTCTATCAGTGAACACATACTCAGAATGTCTGGGTACCATAACCACTTGACTCGGCTGGGAGTTAGTCTTCCTGATGATACTGTCATTGACAGAGTTCTTCAATCACTGCCACCAAGCTATAAAGGCTTCGTGACGAACTATAATATGCAAGGGATGGAAAAAACAATTCCCGAGCTCTTCACAATGCTAAAGGATGCGAAGGTAGAAATCAAGAAGGAGCATCAAGTGTTGATGGTTAACAAGGCCACTAGCTTCAAGAAAAAGGGCAAAGGGAAGAAGGGGAACTTCAAGAAGAACAACAAGCAAGTTGGTGCTCAAGGGAAGAAGCCCAAGTCTAGACCTAAGCCTAAGACTGAGTGCTTCTACTGCAAAGGGACTGGTCACTGGAAGTGGAACTGTCCCAAGTATTTGGTGGATAAGAAGGATGGAAAAGTGAAAGGTATATTTGATATACATGTTATTTGATATATTGTCGGGATTAGTTTTAGAGACCTAAATAATTGTTATTTGCTGCCAGCATTGAGCATGAACATTATATCTGGATCTTGTTTGATGTGAGATAGTTATTCATTTAAATCAGAGAATAATGGTTGTTCTATTTATATGAGTAATATCTTTTATGGTCATGCACCCTTGATGAGTGGTCTATTTTTGTTGAATCTCGATTGTAGTGATACACATAGTCATAATATTGAAGCCAAAAGATTCAAAGTTAATAATGATAGTGCAACTTATTTGTGGCACTACCGTTTAGGTCGTATTGGTGTAAAATGCATGAAGAAACTCCATGCTGATGGACTTTTGGAATCACTTGATTATGAATCATTTGATGCTTGTGAACCATGCCTCATGGGCAAGATGACTAAGACTCCATTCTCGGGAACAATGGCGAGCAACTGGCTTGTTGGAAATAATACATACTGACACTACTGGAATCAGCTAGTTTGCCATCTGCCAGTTCTTTGTCGTCCGCTAGCGGACGGCAAAGAAGCTCTTTGCCATCAGCTTCCAGAAAGCAGACGGCAAAGAAATGGCTGATGGCAAAGACCAAGTTTGCCATCAGCCAGTTCTTTGCCGTCTGCTAGCGGACGGCAAAGATGCTTTGCCGTCGGCTAGCGGACGGCAAAGAAGGAGGGGCTGCACTGACGAACTGCAAAAAAAAAACTAACGGGCTCCCTCTTTGCCGTCCGCTAGCGGACGGCAAAGAGCAAGAAGGCGGACGGCAAAGTGCCGCGGACGGCAAAGAGGGAGGCCCCACGTAACGTTAACGGGGCCGCGCCCCACACCCCCTCTATCTCTCTCTTTCTCGCCCCGCCGCCGCCCCAGCGCCCCCCGCCGCCGCCCCGGCGCCCCCCCGCCCCCGCGCCGCCGCCCCAGTGCCCCCCGTCGCACCACGCCCCGCCGCCGCCCCAGCGCCCACCTCCGCGCCCCGCCGCCCCGGCCGGGCCCGGCGCCGCCGCCCCAGGCCGCCCTTCCCCCCTCCTCCGCCGCCCCAGGCCGGCCCGCCCCACTCCTCCGCCGCCCCAGGCCGCACCGCCCCCCTCCTCCGCCGCCCCAGGCCGCACCGCCCCAGGTGAGCTTCTTCCTTTTTTTCATTTTTTCTGTTTTTTTAGTTTTAGGTTTATGTTTAGTTTAGATTTAGTTTTAGTTTTAGGATTAGTTTTAAGTTTATAGGTTTAGTTTTAGTTTAGTTTTAGGTTTAGATTTAGTTTTTTTCTTTTTCTGTTTTTTTAGTTTTAGGTTTAGGTTTGGTTTAGGTTTAGGAAAGAAGAAAAAGAGAAAAAGAGGAGATCAGGAGAAGAAGAAGAAGAGGAGGAGGAGAAGAAAAAAGAAGAAGAGGAAGAAGAAGAAGAAAAAAGAGGAGAGGAGGAGAAGAAGAAGAGGAAAAAGGAAAGGAGGAAGAAGAAGAAGAAAAAGAGGAGAGGAGGAGAAGAAGAAGAGGAAAAGGAAAGGAGGAGGAAGAAGAAGAAGAAGAAGAAGAAGAAGAAGAAGAAGAAGAAGAAGAAGAAGAAGAAGAAGAAGAAGAAGAAGAAGAAAGAAGAAGAAGAAGAAGAAGAAGAAGAAGAAGAAGAAGAAGAAGAAGAAGAAGAAGAAGAAGAAGAAGAAGAAGAAGAGAAGAAGAAGAAGAAGAAGAAGAAGAAGAAGAAGAAGAAGAAGAAGAAGAAGAAGAAGAAGAAGAAGAAGAAGAAGAAGAAGAAGAAGAAGAAGAAGAAGAAGAAGAAGAAGAAGAAGAAGAAGAAGAAGAAGAAGAAGAAGAAGAAGAAGAAGAAGAAGAAGAAGAAGAAGAAGAAGAAGAAGAAGAAGAAGAAGAAGAAGAAGAAGAAGAAGAAGAAGAAGAAGAAGAGAAGAAGAAGAAGAAGAAGAAGAAGAAGAAGAAGAAGAAGAAGAAGAAGAAGAAGAAGAAGAAGAAGAAAAGAAGAAGAAGAAGAAGAAGAAGAAGAAGAAGAAGAAGAAGAAGAAGAAGAAGAAGAAGAAGAAGAAGAAGAAGAAGAAGAAAGAAGAAGAAGAAGAAGAAGAAGAAGAAGAAGAAAGAAGAAGAAGGAAAAAAGGAAGAAAAGGAAAAAGAGGAAGAAGAAGAAAAGGAAAAAAAACCGACCCGACACGGTACCCTGACCCCGACCCGGCACCCCGACACGACACCCCGACCCCGAGACCCCGACCCTGACCTCGACACCCTGACTCCGACCCCGATCCCGACACCCCGACCCCGATACCCCGACCCCGACACCGACACCACCACCCCGCAAGCCTGACCCGACACCCCTACCCCGACCCCGACACCCCGACCCCGACCCGACATGGTACCCAGACCCCGACCCGACACCCCGACACGACACCCCGACCCCGAGACCCCGACCCCGACCCCGAGACCCCGACCTCGACACCCCGACCCCGACCCCGACCCCGACCCCGACCTCATATATTTGTGAATTATTAGTTATAGGTCATATATTTTTTGATTTTGTTATGAAAAACATCATATATAATTGTGTTGATCGTGTAGTTTTAAATGTGCAGTTGTTTCATCGCTGCGAGGTTTGGTGTTCGACGACCTCGCCGTGCGTTTGACGAGCTCTGCCCCTTCGTTCGTGGGTGAGCACAAATGACAAGTCCTCCTCCCCCATTAATTATTTGATCTATTCCGATGAAACTTGATAGCTAGCTATATATGTGTCTTGAATCATCAGTATGCGTAACCAATATGTGTCTCCCGTTCGAAAGCATCATAGTTATAAATATGCATGCATTTGCATATTTATAACCTTGATTCTTTCGAATTGTCCAACGCTATCCATGGACAGCCCGAGTATGTGTAGATTGGGTTCGTTTTCCCATATGCTTTGCTCCGGATCCGACGCATAAATTTCGTCAACTTGGGCAGAGAATGCTATGACGCAATTATGACAGTATTTGGACGCTTTCTACCCAAAGGCCATGTAATGCCTGCAAACCTGTACCAGTTGGACAAAATCCTCCGTGCACTGAAGATGCCCTATGAGAAGATACATGCCTGTGAGAAAGGATGTGCCTTATTTAGGCTTGGCTATGCGGACTTGAACTATTGTCCCATTTGCAAGTCTTCCAGGTATATTGTGGTAGACAACGGTATGGGTGAGAAGACACAGACCAAAATCCCCGTTAGTGTTCTTCGGTATATGCCAATCATACCAAGACTTCAACGTCTTTTCATGGTCGAAGAGACGGCCAGACAGATGACATGGCACAAAACAGGCAAAAGAACCGAACTAGATGCAGATGGGAATCTGATGATGGTACACACATCGGATGGTGTTGCGTGGAAAAAGTTTGATGAATTACATGCTGACAAAGCGGCAAATCCGAGGCATCCTCGAGTCGGCATCAGCACGGATGGGTTCAGTGTGTTTGGTATGACGGCAGCCCAATACAGTTGTTGGCCCGTATTTGTCTTTCCACTCAATCTCCCCCCCGGACAGATTATGCAAAGAAAGAACATTTTCCTGACGTTGATAATTCCAGGACCCAACTATCCGGGCAAAAATATGAATGTGTACATGCAGCCGCTTAAGGACGAATTGCAAGAAGCCTGGGATAATGGGTTCAAGACATACGACGCCTTTAGCAAACGGAACTTCATAATGCGTGTCTGGTACATGTACTCGACGCATGACTTGCCGGCGTATGCGCTATTCGTTGGCTGGTGTGTGCATGGAAGGTTCCCATGCCCCACATGCAAGGGAGCTCTTGAGTTTCGTTGGCTTCAGGCCGGTCGCAAGTTTTCTTGCTTCGACATGCATAGACAGTTCCTGGATCCTCGCCATAAGTTCAGGAAAGACAAGAAGAACTTCATCAGGGGTAGAGTTGTCAAAAACTCTGCACCACCTGCATTGACAGGCCAACAGACCCTGGATCAGTTAAACGCTCTCGAGCCAGATCCACAACGTCCAGGGTACTTCAAGGGGTATAATACTAAGCACGCGTGGACTCACAAAACATGCTTATGGGATCTGCCTTACTTCAAAGACCTCCTTTGCCCACACAACATCGACGTGATGCACACTGAGAAGAATATCGCTGAGGCACTTTTTGGTACATTGTTCGGCATAGATGGGAAGTCAAAGGATAATACTAAGGCTAGAGTCGATCTGGAGGCGCTATGTGATAGGCCGTTACAAAACATGAAAGAACCGAAAGGAAAGCAGAACTGGACAAAGCCAAAGGCATGGTTCAATCTTGGAAGGCCAGCTATGAGGGAAATTCTCTTGTGGGTGCAACAACAGTTGATGTTCCCCGATGGGTATGCAGCGAATCTAAAGAGGGGAGCGAATCTTGATAAACTGAAGATATTTGGTCTCAAGAGTCATGATTGGCACATATGGATTGAGCGGGTAATGCCGGTGATGTTGCGTGGCTTCATCCCTGAGGATGAATGGCTAGTACTGGCAGAACTCAGCTATTTCTTCCGTGTTCTTTGTGTGAAAGAACTATCGCCTGGCGTGCTAGAAGAAATGGAAGAGTTGGCGCTGGAGTTGATCTGCAAGTTAGAGAAGATCTTTCCACCGGGCTTCTTTAATCCAATGCAGCATTTGATTTTGCATCTCCCGACCGAGGCAAGATTGGGCGGGCCCGTGCAAAATCATTGGTGCTACCCAACTGAGAGGATGCAGAAGACGCTTCGAGAAAAATGTAAAAATAAACATAGAATTGAAGCATCGATGGTTGAGGCATTCATCACAGAGGAGGTGGCATTCATCACAAAGGAAGAAGATTATGAACCTCACATTAACCCAGACACATATGAAGGAGAATTCTTCCAAGAGACACGTCTTTCCAAAAAGTGTTTCAAGAACCGCTATACTTCACCCCAAAACATTGAAGTAGACAGCGACAATGAATCCGACATCACCCCAGAGGAGGAACAAGAAGAGGTTACTGCTGCGGATGACCTATCAATGCTTGACCGATTACGTCAAGGTGGCCTTGCACGTGTTGATGCCAATGAACCCTATGAGCCCGTCATTGATTATAGTGATGATGATGATTATGCATTTATTGATGATACTGATCGAGATTATTAGTAGTGTCAGGTATTACATTTTATTATGTTGTACTTGATGATGATACACTTAAGTGATACACATATTATTATTCATGTCGGTCTTTTTTTATGTTGTACTAATTTCGTCTACTGTTTGTCATGGCAGGTGTTGAAAGATGGTGGGCGCTGGTCGGGAGCGTGGTCTAAGGTCTTCCATTCCAGACGCACCTCTCCGCCGAGCGTTGCTGGACAGTATGGCCACACCGCCGAGCCCTTCTTCGTCGACCGCGGTGCCCAGCAGGGGACGAGGTAGGAAGAGAGGAGGTGGGGCACGTGGTCGTGGGAGAGGAAGTAGGGTGACTGCTACGGCGCCTTCCTCGCCGCCACCCCCAGCCGTTTCACCCGAGCACGTGACTGCTAGGGTGGACTCGTCCGAGGAGGAGGCCCACGTGACCCCGGAGGAGCACACGTCCGGATGGGGTACCTGGCCGGATCAGCCCGAGGAGCCAAGTGGCCATGCTGATGATGGCGGGGAGCCGACTGATCTTGAGGAGGAGGGGGGCACCGTCTACCAGCGTGGTGCTACACGGCTCCCGTCCGTGCCGGTGACCCGTGAGCAGAGGTGGTTGATTTTCCCTGATGGGGAGAGGTACGTAAGTGCATTTAATATTTTTGTACCTTGTGCATTCACGTTTTTTCAAATAACTAATGCGTTGGCCTTGTCATGCTGCAGGGGTTGGGACCACCATCATAGTGTCCGCCGGCCCAACTCCGTCCTTGGAGTTCTTTGCCGGCAAAACTTCCCGGGGTTTGTCACGTTGCCTGGTGAGGGTCGGCTTCCAGAGCTTGGATTGAGCTGGGAGCACTACGTGGCTGCCCCGGCCCCGCCGGATGAGATTATCGATGGTGTCGTGTGCGACACGAGGGCAGACATGGTGATCAGAAAGTTCTGGGTAATTTCTCCTTTACACATTTAAAAATCTTCAACTAGCTAGTTATTAATTGTACTAATCAATATTGTCTCATTTGATCGCAGACATTCTACAGGTGTGAGGAGGGATACGAGGAGGACGCGGCACATGTTATCGAGAACGTCTGCAAGCGCCTACTCCAGAACTTACGGCACGAGGCTCGGGTGCAGGCTGTTCGAGACTACTACGCCTTGCGTGGTATCAAGAAGACCAAGCCGGCGTGCCGCGATAAGTTCCTGAGTAAGGAGCAGTACATGAAGGTAATTCTTAAGGCCTTCTCTACTTAAGTTCCTTCATTTAGTAATTCTTAGCGGTAGCGCTCAAGTTTCTATTTGCTAACTTAGGCGCCTCCGAGATGGTGTGCGGATCGGATGGATTGTTGGGAGGTGTTGGTCGATGAGTGGTGCTCACAACGATGGCTAGCCCTCCACAAGGAGGCCAAGGACAAACGTGCCCAAATGGAAGGTGTGCCACACCATCAAGGCAGCTCCAACTTATATCAGTTCGGGCGCAACTGGGTATGTGGTTTGCTTCATGATTCATGCAATTCATTCATCATGCTAGCTTGAGCCCTTTAATTACTAATTTTCATTGTTTCTCTCTTTCAGGCACGCTACAATAAGGCGGATAAGGTGCCAGAGGTGTACGACCTGTATGCCATGGCCCACACTGCCTCTTTCAAGAAAGTCAAGGCTTTCTCTCAGTCTGACCTCGATGATGCAAACAACTTCACCAACATCTCCTCCCACAACAAGCTCATGAGATATAGAGATGAGGGGAAGGCGAGGAAAGGGGAGGACTTTAACCCGAGCCAGGGTCCCATTGATCCAGAGCTGTTGATGATATCTGGTGGCGGGAGGTCCCATGGCTCCATAGCCATTGGAGATGGACTTATCCGTTGTCCTAGCACTCTCCCGGAGATCAAGGCGCGTCAGTCGAGCTCCGCTCCTGAGATAAGGCCTCATGAACGGCCAGTGCAACTCGCCATCAAGGTTAGTGATACGTACTCAGTTATCTTTCTCCATTACATTGTGTGCGCTTCCATCAATGATTACAAATTGTCATGTGAGTGGTGTTGCAGGCTGCTATACAGAGTGAGAGAGATAGAACAGAGAAACTTCTGGCGGAGGCGGCGGAGAGGCAGCGGGAGTTGGAGGAGAGGACGGCAAAGATGATGGAGGAGGAGAGTGCACGGAATGACATGCAGGCAAGGGCCATGTACGAGCTCCTTGTGGTAAGTTTCTTCTGCAGATTAGCCAAAACATTCATGTAGTGTTTGTCTCATTACTAACTAGTATGACTGAGTCGTCAAAACCAAATGTGCAGTCTGTGTGCGAGAAGGCAGGTCAGACCGCTCCGCCGATGCCAGTGATTGCTCCTGGGACCACGGTGAGTTTTATTTGAAAGGACATTACTTGCTAGTCTTAACATTTGAGTGTCATCATGCTAACAAGACATTGGAAATGATCTTTGGTGCAGCGTAACTCCAGACAAGCATCGCACGATCCTTCTCCAGCTACCGACACGAGCCACCACGCTCCTACACCTCCTGGATCTTGGTAAGTTTATCTAGTGTTTTGCTTAACACATGCATAAAGACCTAGACTTAGCTTTATTTCCTCCAATGCTTACCATAATGACCTAGACTTAGCTTCTTCTCCTCCAAAATGACTTAATAAGCTTACTGACCTCCAAAACCATCCATTTTACCTAAGTTAGCTCTAAAACGATCTGTACTTAGCTTACTTATGTCAAAAATTGCATAATTAGCTTAGTTAGCTCATAGACGATCCATTTTACCTAAGTTAGCTCTAAAATGACCCATTTTACCTAGGTTAGCTTATAAATGATCCAGTTCATCCAAGTTAGCTCAAAAAATGACCCATTTTACCTAGATTAGCTCCTAAATGATCCATTTTACCTACGTTAGCTTTAAAATGACCCATTTCACCTAGGTTAACTCCAAAATGACCAATCTTACCTAGGTTATCTCATAAACGATCCATTTCAACTAATTTAGCTCATAAACGATCCATTTCACCTAGGTTACCTAAAAAACGATCCATTTCACCTAAATTAGCTCTTAAATGATCCATTTCACCCAAGTTAGCTCAAAAAGATCCATTTCAACTAAATTAGCTCATAAATGATCCATTTCACCTAAGTTAGCTCAAAAACGATCCATTTCAACTAAATTAGCTCAAAAATGATCCATTTCAACAAAGTTAGCTAAAAAACGATCCATTTCAACTAAGTTAGCTCAAAAACGATCCATTTGACCTAAGTGAGCTAAAAAACGATCCATTTCACCTTAGTTGCCTCAAAAACGATCCATTTCACCTAAGTGAGCTAAAAAAGATCCATTTCTAACTTTCTTATTTTGCCATTTTGCAGATTTCATTATGTGCTGGATGGAGTGCTTGTTCTACTCTTGTCATTCTAGTCACCTTAGCTATGGAGTGCTTGTTTATGTATGGATGGAACTTGTTTATGTATGAAATGATGGATGGAACTTGTTTATGTATGAAATGATGGATGGAACTTGCTTATGTAATATGTACGGATGGAACTTGCTTATGGACTTGCTTATGAATGCCTGTGAAATACATGAACTTGCTTATGAATGCCTGTGAAATATATCTATATGTCATATATATTTTCTGTGCAAATTGTGGGATTTAATAAAAAACAGAAAAAAAAACCAATATGCAGGCTCTTTGCCGTCTGCCATAGACGGCAACGGCCTCTTTGCTGTCCGCCGCGGACGGCAAAGAAGACACGTGGCATCCAGCTGTGCTTCCTGGGAGCTGACCCATTTGGCCAGTTTGCCTACAGTGGCAGACGGCAAAGACTTTGCCATCAGTGGCAGACGGCAAAGACTTTGCCATCAGTGGCAGACGGCAAAGACAGTGGCGGACGGCAAAGGCCTGCCGTTAGCCACTTAACGGACTGACAGCGCAATTATTGCCGTCCGCTCTCTTTGCCGTCTGCCGCGCTCTCTTTGCCGTCTGCGGTGGACGGCAAAGACTTTGCCATCAGTGGCAGACGGCAAAGTAGCTGTTTACCGTAGCCTACGTTGCCGGAGCCTTTTGCCATCCGCGGCTGACGGCAAAGGCCTTTGCCGTCCGCTGTTCATGCCTTTGCCGTCCGCCATGGCAGACGGCAAAGTAGCTGATTCCTGTAGTGTGATGTATGCGATCCGATGAGTGTTGAGGCTCACGGCGGGTATCGTTATTTTCTGACCTTCACAGATGATTTGAGCTGATATGGGTATATCTACTTAATGAAACATAAGTCTGAAACATTTGAAAAGTTCAAAGAATTTCAGAGTGAAGTAGAAAATCATCGTAACAAGAAAATAAAGTTTCTACGATCTGATCGTGGAGTTGAATATTTGAGTTATGCGTTTGGTCTTCATTTGAAACAATGTGGAATCGTTTCACAACTCACGGCACCTGGAACACCACAACGTAATGGTGTGTCCGAATGCCGTAACCGTACTTTATTAGATATGGTGCGATCTATGATGTCTCTTACCGATTTAGCGTTTTGGGGTTATGCTTTAGAGACGGGTGCATTCACGTTAAATAGGGCACCATCTAAATCTATTGAGACGACACCATATGAACTGTGGTTTAGCAAGAAACCTAAGCTGTCGTTTCTTAAAGTTTGGGGCTGTGATGCTTATGTGAAAAAGCTTCAACCTGATAAGATCGAACCCAAATCGGAGAAATGTGTCTTCATAGGATACCCAAAGGAGATTGTTGGGTACACCTTCTATCACAGATCCGAAGGCAAGATATTCATTGCTAAGAATGGATCCTTTCTAGAGAAAGAGTTTCTCTCGAAAGAAGTGAGTGGGAGGAAAGTAGAACTTGATGAGGTAATTGTACCTTCTCCCGAATTGGAAAGTAGCTCATCACAAAAATCAGTTCCAGTGATTCCTACACACATTAGTGAGGAAGTTAATGATGATGATCATGAAAGTTTAGATCAAGTTACTACCGAACCTCGTAGGTCAAGCAGAGTATGATCCGCACCAGAGTGGTACCGTAATCCTATTCTTGAGGTCATGTTACTTGACCATGACGAACCTACGAAGCATGAGGAAGCAACGATGAGCCCAGATTCCGCAAAATGGCTCGAGGCCATGAAATCTGAGATGGGATCCATGTATGAGAACAAAGTGTGGACTTTGGTTGACTTGCCCGATGATCGGCAAGCCATAGAGAATAAGTGGATCTTTAAGAAGAAGACTAACGCTGACGGTAATGTCACTGTCTACAAAGCTCGACTTGTTGCGGAAGGTTTTCGATAAGTTTGAGGAGTTGACTATGATGAGACCTTCTCACTCGTAGCGATGCTTAAGTCTGTCCGAATCATGTTAGCAATTGCCACATTTTATGATTATGAAATTTGGCAAATGGATGTCAAAACTGCATTCCTTAATGGATATATTAAAAAAGAGTTGTATATGATGCAACCAGAAGGTTTTGTCGATCCTAAAGGTGCTAACAAAGTGTGCAAGCTCGAACGATGCATTTATGGATTGGTACAAGCCTCCAGGAGTTCGAATATACACTTTGATAGTGTGATCAAAGCATATGGTTTTATACAGACTTTTGGAGAAGCCTCTATTTACAATAAAGTGAGTGGGAGCTCTGTAGCATTTCTAATATTATATGTGGATGACATATTGTTGATTGGAAATAATACAGAATTTCTGGATAGCATAAAAGGATACTTGAATAAGAATTTTTCAATGAAAGACCTCGGTGAAGCTGCTTATATATTGGGCATCAAGATCTATAGAGATAGATCAAGACGCTTAATTGGCCTTTCACAAAGCACATACCTTGATAAAGGTTTGAAGAAGTTCAAAATAGATCAGTCAAAGAAAGGGTTCTTGCCTATGTTACAAGCTGTGAAGTAGAGTCAGACTCGATGCCCGACCACTGCAGAAGATAGAGAGAAAATGGAAGTCATTACCTATGCCTCGGCTATAGGTTCTATCATGTATGCAATGATGTGTACCAGACCTGATGTGTGCCTTGCTATAAGGGAGGTACCAAAGTAATCCAGGAGTGGATCACTGGACACCGGTCAAGAACATCCTGAAATACCTGAAAAGGACTAAGGATATGTTTCTCGTTTATGGAGGTGACAAAGAGCTTGCCGTAAATGGTTACATCGATGCAAGCTTTGACACTGATCCAGATGACTCTAAGTCACAAACCGGATACATATTTATATTAAATGGTGGAGCTGTCAGTTGGTGCAGTTCCAAGCAGAGCGTCGTGGCGGGATCTACGTGTGAAGTGGATTACATAGCTGCTTCGGAAGCAACAAATGAAGGAGTCTGGATGAAGGAGTTCATATCCGATCTAGTTGTAATACCTAGTCCATCGGGTCCAATGAAAATCTTTTGTGACAATACTGGAGCAATTGCCTTGGTGAAGGTATCCAGATTTCACAAGAAAACCAAACGCATCAAGAGACACTTCAATTCCATCCGCGATAAAGTCAAGGAGGGAGACATAGAGATTTGAAAATACATAAGGATCTGAATTTTGCACACCCATTGACTAAGCCTCTTCCATGAGCAAAACATGATCAGCACCAAGACTCCATGGGTGTTAGAATCATTACTATGTAATCTAGATTATTGACTCTAGTGCAAGTGGGAGACTGAAGGAGATATGCCCTAGAGGCAATAACAAATTTGTTATTTATATTTCCTTATATCATGATAAATGTTTCTTATTCATGCTAGAATTGTATTAAACGGTAACTTAGTACATCTGTGAATGCATAGACAAAACAGAGTGTCCCTAGTATGCCTCTACTTGACTAGCTCATTAATCAAAGATGGTTAAGCTTCCTGACAATAGACATGTGTTGTCATTTGATGAATGGGTTCACATCATTAGAGAATGATGTGATGGACAAGACCCATCCGTTAGCTTAGCATTATGATCGTTACAGTTTCATTGCTACTGCTTTCTTCATGACTTATACATGTTCCTCAGACTATGAGATTATGCAACTCCCGAATACCGGAGGAACACCTTGTGTGCTATCAAACGTCACAACATAACTGGGTGATTATAAAGATGCTCTACAGGTGTCTCCGAAGGTGTTTGTTGAGTTGGCATAGATCAAGATTAGGATTGTTACTCCATGTTTCGGAGAGGTATCTATGGGCCCTCTCGGTAATGCACATCACTATAAGCCTTACAAGCAATCTGACTAATGAGTTAGTTGCGGGATGAAGCATTAGGAACGAGTAAAGAGACTTGCTGGTAACGAGATTGAACTAGGTATGATGATACCGACGATCGAATCTTGGGCAAGTAACATACCGATGACAAAGGGAATGACGTATGTTGTTATGCGGTTTGCTCGATAAATATCTTTGTAGAATATGTAGGAACCAATATGAGCATCCAGGTTCCGCCATTGGTTATTGACCGGAGATGTGTCTCGGTCATGTCTACATAGTTCTCGAACCCGTAGGGTCCACTCGCTCAACGTTCGATGACAATTTGTATTATGAGATATGTGTTTTGGTGACCGAAGTTTGTTTAGAGTCTTAGATGAGATCACAGACATGACGAGGAGTCTCGAAATGGTCGAGAGGTAAAGATTCATATATTGGAAGGTTATATTCAGACATCGGAATGGTTCCGAGTGATTCGAATATTTTATCGGAGTACCGAGGGGTTACCGGCACCCCCGGGGGAAATCATGGGCACTACAAAAAAAGACACATCCGTGACATTTTGGGCCGAACGAAATTTTTTTCTGTCATGCTTATGACACTTCTATGACGATAATTGTGACAAAACCCGGTATCATCACAGATGTGGTGGGGTCCTACTTCTATGACAAAAAATCATGACAGAAAATGGGCTTTTCGTCTTGGGCGGGCCGGAGACACGGCTGCATGACATTCTTTGGGCCGTCCATGACGGAAAAAACCGTGGTAGAAGCGAGGGCAAGGAAAATATCGGGGTGTTCCTGGTTACGGTGGGCGGTCGGGGCCGAGCGATGCGCGTTTCTCTCGTACACGCACGTGCGTGGGTGCGGGGTGTTGGGCTCTAACTGAACCCGAGCGAGGCGTTGGGCTCTAACTGAACTCGAGCAATTGCACTGCATGCTACGTGTTACTGAACTCGAGCAATCGATCGATGGCTGTTAACTGAACCTGATCGAGCGATGCCTTCGCTACTGCTGCTAACTGAAGCCGATCGATGCTGCCTCTGGATGAACAGTGAGAGTTGCTGGGGGGTTTGGATGAACAGTTCCCGGTGGGGGTGGATGGATAGGACCTCGTGGTGTTGCCTCCGGATGAACAGGACCCCGATCGATCGAGCCGGTTGGGGCTGGATGAACAGGACCCCGTGGAGGGCTGGATGAACAAGACCAGCCCATGGAGGGCAGGATGAACAGTAGACGGTGGAGGGATGGATGACCAGTAGCCCGTGGAGGGGTGGTTGAACAGGAGCCCATGGAGAGGGTTGGTTGAACAGTAGCCGGTGGAGTAGTGCGCGGTGGAGGCTGGATGAACAGGAGCCTGTGGATGAACAGTCGCAGGTGGAGGCTGGAGGAGGTCGACGGTGGATGAACAGTAGCCCATGGAGGCTGGAGGGGGTCGATGGTGGAGATGAACAGTACCCCGTGGAGTCCCGTTTTGCGGTACGCCACACCCCTCCTGATGAAAGGGACCCCCGTTTTGACCGTAGCGCTCCAACACAAGTCCTTTTCCTCCGTTTTGCGGTACGCCACACCCCTATCGATCAACAGGACCCCCGTTTCGACCGTAGGAGGTCCGTTTCCTCCGTTTTGTGGTACGTCAGACCCCTCCTGATGAACAGGATCCCGTTTTGAACGTGACCGGTCGAACACAAGGCTGTTTCCTTTGTTCTGCGGTATGCCAGGCCTCGTTTCCATCGGTTGTTCCGTCCAAGCCCTCCAGATAAACACGACGACGTATTCCGTTCCGACCCAGCTGCTTGGCTCCCCATGAACACGATGACGACGTTGTTTCTCCGTTTTGACCCAGCCATGTACACGAGCACTTGTCGTACGTATGCGCGAGTAGGCATTTGAGACCCTGCCCGTATGTACGTACGTGGTCGTATTTTCTTTCTTGCACACTGGCCGATGTACGTACGTGTACATGCTACGTGCGCGCCTCTACTATGACACGTGCGCGCATCTACATCGACCAGTATGTACATACACGTTCGCGACCAGAATGACAATGCTACGTACGCTTCTACCAGGTGGGTCCCGACTGTCAGGCACTTCCTTGCGTGCGAAGATGTAGCTGGTGGGTCCCAGCAGTCAGGGGCGAATCGTTTTTTTTTTGCCCGGACGCACTTCCTTGCGTGCGAAGATGTAGCTGGTGGGTCCCAACAGTCAGGGGCAAACGTTTTTTTCGCGAAATACGGTGGCCCGTCCAGTGGGTCCCCGCTGTCAGGTGGAGGAATAATTATTTTGCGCGTAATAAGGAGGCACTTCCTTGCTGCGGGCGTGGACCCAGCTGTCAGCCTCTCCATGGACAGTCCATGTCCGATGGAAGCCGTTCCTTGACCACGTTGACCATGCTGCGCCCAGAGCACCAGGGCGGTGGATGACTGCGAGGCCTAGGAAGGGGACGACACGGAGCCGGGGAAGACGCGACAGTGGATGCCCATGCATAGAGGAGTATGAGGGTTCACTGGTTCGCTGTGGTGTGAGGCTGCCGTCGCCGCAGAATAACAACGGTTGTGGGTGAGTAGAGGGATGGCCTGGCCAGCGGTGGGAGTAGTAGGGGGCGGTGAGGCCTCACCACATCGCAGTCGGCCATGGGAGGCAGGAGCACGAGGCACGACAGGCGTTGGTTTGGGCGGCTGGAGTAAGAAGACCAGAGGTTGAAGAAGCACTATGGCCGTTGGATGGACATCGTACGGTCAGTGGAGCTAGAATCGTGCATATTGACTAAGTTGAAAAAGCCCTCCGTCCCCGTCAACTTAGTAGGCCCACAGGTCAGCCTGCCACTATACTGGGTCCCAGCTAGGAGGGGGAGTATTCATTTTTGTGTGCGTAATAAGGAGGCACTTCCTTGCGTGTGAAGATATAGCTGGTGGGTCCAAGGTGTCAGCAGCGGTAACGTTTTTTTCGCGAAATACAGAGGCCCTTTCGGTGGGTCCCAGATGTCAGGTGGAGGAATCATTATTTTGCACGTAATAAGGAGGCATTTCCTTGCGTGCGGCCGTGGACCTAGTTATCAGCCTCTCCATGTACAGTCCACTTCAGATGCATGTTGGCCATTGACCACATTGACCAGGCCATGCCGAGAGCACCAGGGCGGTGGACGACGGCGAGGCCTAGGAAGGGAACGACACGGAGGCACGGAAGACTCGGCAGTTGTTTCCCCCGCGGAGGGGAGTATGACTGTACGAGGGTTTACTGGTTCGTCTGCCGTCGTCGGAGAATAACAACAGGTGTGGGTGAGTAGAGGGATGGCTAGGCCAGCGATGGGAGTACGGTGGGGCGGTGAGGCCTGTGCGGCAACACAACCAGCCGCGGGAAGGAGGGAGCAGGCAGTCCCACCGGCGCTTGTTCGAGCGGCTGGAGCAGGAAGAGCAGAGATTGAAGAAGCACGACGGCCGTTGGATGCAAATCCAACAGTCACTGCTTGGGCGTCAACCTTTTTTCAGGAAAGCCTCAAATCTGTGGAAAACAGCATATAACCCATTTGCCATTATTTCTAATAATTTACAGCCCATTTGCTAATTCTTAACGGTTTTTTGGAGCCCATATTCTTTTTGTTAGCATTACAGCCCATATTGTGGCCACGGTTAAAAAATTATACGAAATTTTGCATATTTCGGTGCGGTCCAAACTGTTTTTAATCCCAAAATTTTGAGTCACATTCAAACTGATTTTAAAAATAAATGTATATCAATATGAAATCCAACAAATTGTCCACGCATAAAAATCAATGCAATTTAAAATCTCGAAATGAAAAAAAAAGAAATTTGAAACTAATTGCCAGTTTGATGTGTTTTAAAAATGTACATCCCATTTCTCATTACTGATAGGCCATTTTCTCGGCTAGCCGAATGAAGCTCTCCTCGTCTTGAAATATTTGGAGCCCAACAGGCCTGACAAAGCGACTTACTTGGCAAAACACAAAAAAAACTGGGTTGTGGCCGTGGACCCACCTGTCAGCCTCTCCACGTATAGTACTGTTCCGATGGAAGTCGGTCGTTGACCACATTGGCCACGCCGCACCGAGAGCACCAAGGCGGTGGACTACGGTGAGGCCTAGGAAGGGGACGACGCGGAGCCGGGGAAGACGCGGCAGTGGATGCCCACGCGGAGAGGAGTATGAGGGTTCATTGGTTCGGTTGCGGTGTGAGGCTGTCGTCGCAGCAGAATAACAGGGGGTGTGGGTGAGTGGAGGGATGGCCTGGCCAGCGGTGGGAGTAGTATGGGGGCGGTGAGGCCTCCGCGGCAGCACAGTCGGCCACGGGAGGCAGGAGCAGGCGGCACGACCAGCGCTGCTTTGGGCGGCTGGAGCAAGAAGACCAGAGGTTGAATAAGCACTATGGCCGTTGGATGGACATCGTACGGTCACTGGAGCTAGAATCGTTCATATTGACTAAGTTGACAAAGCCCTCTGTCCCCGTCAACTTAGTAGTCCCACAAGTCAGACACCCACTATGGTGGGTCCCAGCTAGCAGGGGGTATTCATTTTTTGTGCGTCATAAGGAGGCACTTCCTTGCGTGCGAAGATATAGCTGGTGGGTCCGACTTGTCAGCGGGGGTAACGATTTTTTCGCGAAATACAGAAGCCCTTCCCGTGGGTCCTAGCTGTCAGGTGGAGGAATCATTATTTTGCGCGTAATAAGGAGGCATTTCCTTGCGTGCGGCCTTGGACCCAGCTGTCAGCCTCTCCACGTACAGTCAACTACCGATGGATGTCGTTCATTGACCATGTTGACCAGGCCGTGCCGAGAGTACCAGGGTGGTGGACGATGGTGAGGCCTAGGAAGGGAACGACACTGAGCCACGGAAGACTCGGTAGTTGTTTCCCATCCGGAGGAGTACAAGGGTTTATTGGTTCGTGTGCGATCCTCGGAGAATAACAGCGGGAGTGGGTGAGTAGAGGGATGGCTAGGCCAGCGATGGGAGTAGGTGGGGTGGTGAGGCCTGCGCGGCAGCATAGACGGCCGCGGGAGGAGGGAGCAGGTAGTCCCGCCGGCTCTTGTTTGAGTGGCTGGAGCGGGAAAAGCAGAGATTGAAGAAGCACGACAGCCGTTGGATGGACATCCAATAGTCACTGCTCTCGTGTGCATTATTTCTAATAATGTACAGCCCATTTGCTAATTCTTAAGAACTTTTTGGAGCCCGTCTTCTTTTTGTTAGCATTACACCCCATATTGTGGCCACGGTTAAAAAGTATACGATTTTTTTTGCATATTTCAGTGCGGTCAACTATTTTTAATCCCGAAATATCGATTCACATTCAAACTATTTTGAAAAATAATTTATATAAATATAAAATCCAAATAATTTTCCACGCATAAAAATCCATGGAATTTAAAATCTTGTAATGAAAAAAAATAAAACTAATTCCCGGTTTGATGTGTTTTAAAAATGTACAGCCCATTTCTGGGCAAACCGAATGAAACTCTCCTCTTCTTGAAAGATTTCCAGCCCAGCAGGGCTGATAAAGCAAGTAGGCCTCGTTTGGGTATTTCTTTAAAAAATATAGAACTGGGCTAGCCATTTTCAGCAAGAAAAAAACACAACTAGGCTCATGATGTGGTAAACATAAATAAAACCCTGGCTAGACAGGCCACAACGCCCGCACAACCCCATTGTTACCCTGATCCTTCGCTAAAACTAGTATAAATAACAACTGCTTGTTCCTAAAAAAACTGCGCGACCTGTTGGGTCCCTAGTGTCAGCAGCTCGTAGTGTAATTCTCTTGTTTATTGACTATGTTGACAATGGCGTGAGCCCCAGATGTCCAACCATTAGGAGGAACCATATTTTTGGGCTTGTAATATAGAGGCACTTGCTTGCGTACTGGCATGACGCTGGTGGGTCCCTACTGTCATCCTCTCCACGTACAGTCATCTCCTTGTTCCTCTTGGTTGTTGACGACGTTGAGAAGGCAAGAGGGTGGCGCACCGAGCACGGTGAGCGAACCAAGGCCGCAAGGCGGAGGACGACGGCGAGGCCTCGGACGGAACAAACCGGAGCCGTGGAAGATGCGCCGGTCCAGTCGCAGGCGGAGGGGAGTATGAGGATTGACTGGTTCGGGTGCGGGTGCGTGTTGGGGCTGACGTCGCCGGAGAATAACAGGACGTGTGGGGGAATAGAGGGAGGGACTGGCCAACGTTGGAGGGTACGTATGGTAGGGCAGCGAAGGTGCAGCCGGCCATGGGAGGCGGGAGCAGGCGGAGCCGACGGGGTGGTTTGGTTTGGGTGGCTGGAGGAAGAAGAAGACAAGAGATAGAAGATACACGACAGATGTTGGATGTCAATCCAACGGCTGGTAGGCATGATCGTTTGTTGACTGGCTAGTAAGTCTACACCACCTTGGATAGGCTATTTCCTCGCGGGTCCCAAATGTCAGAATCCAAATCTGTCACAGTCATGCAATCCTTCCTATGAAAATTTACAGCCCATTTGATGTGCTAGTTGGAAATAAGTTTGTGGGTGCTGGTGGGAGCTAATCACTTGGCTTCTATAGTGCACAGTGAGCTCAAGCAGCCGGCGAGAGTGATGTTATTTCCATTGGTTGGGATTTGTTAGTTGTTACAATATTTCACTCTCAATTAAATGACTGGCAAGCCATTTGCCTTGCTTCAAAGAAACTATGACAGTCACAGCCGAGTTGAAAAGGGCAAGAACATCTAACTCCAGCTTACAAACTGTACAAAAGCACGAGGGTTAATTGTTCATCAGGTTTACAAAAAAACCCAGGTTCAAAAGGGCAACAACATCTAACTCCAGCACTATTTTTGGCAATCACAGTCAAATGGATCGGTCAGGTCCATAGAATGAACATCCTGGGTCGTAAAATTTACTGGATTATGACCACAATATGTTGTAAATAGAAGCCCGGCACGTTCAGAAGCTCTTTTGCCCACCTGAAACTCCTTTTTTTGCTCTTCCACATACCCATCTGTCAAAACCATGCTGCCGATAAACTTAAGCCTGATGGACAATAGTAACCTCGCATTCAGAAGGAAGAATGTGACAAATCTAGTGTTTGCATGGTTGGCTACATATCGTTCTAGCGTTATTGTCTTCAATCGAATCTCATGAGAAGTGAGAAAATCCCGATGCTTACGAATCCACCGATTGGTTATAACTTTCTTACCTCGTCCTGTTGCCTAAATAGACATGAAGATTGAAAACAGTTAAGGTCTAAAAGAAGAGTGTCGAAAGAGCAACAGCTAAACGGTTAATTCTAGTACACTATATGAGAGCTTCCAATGTGCGTGAATTATCACCTTTATATACAACTTCTCCAGACATGGAAAGCATTGCAGCAAGCCAATAATCTTGTTCAGATAAAAAATATTCATTTGGATATATAAGATCTTGACAGAATCCAGCACCATTGATAGGCCATCCATGGAGAAACTCTTTATTGAGCATAGAACATAATATTAGTACAACATGTGTACTCCAAGATGACATATAACTTATGCGCAGAAATTTAAAATACAGCTTATGGTTACAAGTGTAGATGATAATGTAAAGTACCTGAAGAACTGTGGAGCCAAACACCATATTGAAATGAGCACAGAGATCATGTATTACACCCAAGGTCTCTAGTTTAGGCGCAGAGAGGACAGTTATTTGCAACGGTGAATAACTAGAATCAATGATCAACCTTTGAAGTGAAGGGGCATCTTGGATGATGAGCTGCCTTCCGTCGAAACAAATTCCAATTCTTACAAGGTTAGGCCACTTTATTTGGAGACAACCGATTCTAACTGTGAAAACAAGAACCAAGCACTCCAGGGCAGGGCAACTGGAGTGGATGATGCTATGCAATGAGGCCTCTGATATACGAACCCGCACAAGTGAAAGTTTCTTGAGAAATGGGAGTCAAAGGTTTAGTACCAGATTGTCTGGTAGGTCGCACAGCGCAAAGGTGGCGGTGTGGAGAGAGGAGGAAAACGCGAGATGGACATCGGTGCTGAGGGCAAAGTTAGATGGCGTTCGGTATCTGGTAGGTGATTTCCAGAGGAATAGTAGAACTCAAGCAGCTGTAGTCCTGTGAATTCAGGGGATTATAGCCAGGCGTCCACCATGCAGGGCATGGTATGCTTGCTCAGGTAGCATGACGGGATGCAGAGGATTTGAACGAAGCCCTGGTGGGAGGAGATGATGGCTCTGGGGATTTCAAAATCATTGAAGAGAGATAGCTGACGACAGTCGAGATTAAGGGGCATGGCGCGCCATAGAGGGCGCCACCAAATTTAGAGGACTTGGGTGCGGTAGCAATCCTTGGTGAGGAGAAGCAAGATGATCTCCCCAAGGACGGCGTTCGGGAGATCGCTGATGCGGTCCACCCAAGATTCTACGGGTTCCTAGGATCCGGTGGGGGTAGGGTCGCCGCTCTCGCCGCGCTGCCGGGTGCGGGATCTACAACAGGCGTCGCCGCTGGCAGGAGCCTCATCTTCTTGGCGCTGGGGTCAGCCAACTCCATTTTCCTCGAGGGCGTCGCGTCACACTCACAGATTTGAGCAGAGTAACGAATGACGAGCCTAGTTGTAGTGCGAGTGAAGAAGAAGGGGAGCTAGGGTTTTTCTGTAGTAGTGAGAAAGAAGGGGAGCTAGGGTTTTCTATAAGAGTGAGGTGAGGAATTTGGGGGTATGAGTGGAGCGAGCTGACGTGAGGTGGGTGGGAGTGAGGAGGAAGAAGAACACCCAGGGTTTTTTGGGGGGTGGTGTGCTGGGTGTGGGTAGCGCCTCTCATTCAGTAAATATATGGACTTTTGAATTGATTTTACTATTTACTAGGGTGGATGGGCTGTTTTGTCTTGGGACCAGAGAAACAATTACTACTAGTACAGTGGAGACACTCTACAGCTACCCAGAAAAACAATTACTACTAGTACAGTGGATACAATACCGCTTCTTGCTCCTCCTAGGTCATCGAAATGTCTCCCTCTACTGAATGTTGTTATACTTTTGTTCACCGACATGCGGGCAACGCGCTCGCTCGGGCCCAAATGCCATCCACCAGATTAGAAGGCAGTATGCAGGCGGAGAGTCACACCGGTCGTAGCACGGCAATAACGAGCCGTCGTATCACAAAATCCCACCTCCCCGCAGTCTAAGTTTGACGGATGAAGCAACCATCATTTCACTCTTCGCTGAATCCCCTTCTCCCTCACCGTCTTCATGAAAGGCAACACTGGCATCTGCCACTGTTCTTCTCTCCCAACGTAGGGAAGGTAAGCAGATCCGTGATGTTGGTATATTTTCGTTCAGAGAAAAAAAGAACTTTTGCAAGGCAGTAACCGATCCCCACTCTCTTTTTTGTTTCATTGTCATTGAGATTGTGTTTTCCTTTCAGTGCTCTCCTAGTATTCGTCAGTTTCATGATGGACCAAGGAGAACCAGGCAAGGATCTGCCGATATTGGAGCAGACACAAGAGGTTGATCCCCACGAGACATAGAGCTCCAAGAAGATGGAGGCAGCCACCGAGCCGACCCCAGATACGCTCACGGCCAGTACTGAGATGGTCAACGCCCCGTTTGAGGTTACAGCCCCCATGGCACTGCACGAGCAGTTTTCCCCCTTCGAGGATGTGTCCCCCCCCCCCCCCCCCCGCTGAAATGCCCAAGGTGATTTTCTTCTTTGCCGATCTCGATTGTGGTTTTTCATCTAAGTATGTGGTGATGAATAATGCAAAAAATTTATTAGATTCGATGCCATGCTATGCATAGTGGTTTAAATAACTTGTGTTTCTTATACTGGAAAGTAATTCGGAATTTGTTTCTGTTTCAATTAGAGCCCTGATGCAGACAAGGATTGTGTGGTTGTACATGTCACTCGCTATGAGGCGGATGACCTGAATATACGCACTGGGAAAACAAAGGTTTTAGGTTGTTGGATCCTGGAAGCCATTTGCGCTTATACCAATGAAGAGTTGTATTCCAGCCTCACTGTTGCCAGGCGTGTTGTCCAGGGTGTACTGAAGCACAAGAAGTTCAAAGCTACTCCTTCGTTTGTGAGGCATATTGTTCTTGTCAAGCTTACGCAAGAAGATGACGTGGCATGCCTCCAAAAACAAGTTTATGAGTGGAAAGGCCACAAGGTTGTCTTCATGAAGGTTCATAGGATTGAGCTGCTGCCGGACGTCCTCGATGATGTTCATGGCAAGGTTCGTCTTGTGTCCAGCCCAAATTAGATTGAGGCATGAAATACTTGCCCTAGCTAGTGTTTAATAGTAGATTGAATTCTGTCTAATTATCCGAACCTTGCCTGTTATCGAGCCCTCTGGGGCTAGTACTCCGTTTGAATCCATCTATGGGAACTGCTGCTACTTTTGTGTGCCCGTGAATCATCGTAATTGTTGCCGAAACAGATGCGTCCTCACTAGTTTTATCATACGAGCAGTGTGTGTTTTGATGAAATAGAGTACTCGTTTGAGAACTGTGCACCGACGTATACATAAGTACTTGTAAACACTGTTGGTGCTACCCCACTTGTAAGCAGTTATGCAAAACACGGCACATTGGCTCAGCTCGCTTCAACACTAGGCTATCGACCAGTAACAATCAACAATCTGCTGTCTGACATATAAGCAACCATGTATCTTGTTACAGTGGTTCATGCAGTTAACCGAGGCCACAATGTAAATTCCAAACGTTCACACGCTAGTCCAGCGTTCATGTGGAACACTCACATTAAACTCGGCTTCATAAAAAACTTGAAAAGCATAAGTTAAGAAATTTTATACATCTCAATGATCCATAGAACATAACAAACATATACTAGTTCACAGCAAAAGACAAAGTTGTGAGAAGGTTTACAAATCAGGAAAAAACAAGCAGCAAGGCTTCTTTGAGCAAAGGGCCTCCCGGCAGGCTTAAATTTCCTGGAGTTCACTCTGGTTTTTTCTTGTTGCCACCATCGAGGGTTAGGTTCTCTCATTCCAGAATAACCAATTATAATTGTGTTCTCAGCTGGAATGCTGAACTGAACCATGTAGTGTACTGACCAGCTGAAATTCTTGTGCATCCCATTAAATTTAAGCGCCACTATTTGCAGAAATAAGCAGACGACAATGCCTCTTGACCGCGCACCTGTCCAAAAAACCACCGTGCAGTTGTGCCAGCTAGTCCTAGGTCCATGGATGAACTGGTAGAAAGTGCATTCCGAACTAGGATGCAGTTGTTTTCGCTCGTCCCTACACTACAATCAGGAAGTAAAACGTACGAATCAACTTCTTTTATATTGCATTGGTCATTCTACCTAATAACTAACAATGAATACCTGGAAGACGGGTGGTTAGACGATAGCAATGAGGGATAGACATCTCATTTTGCGCAGTTCTACTAAAACTGAGGTGTGTGCTTTTGATTGCGCGGATAGAAACGAATGGAGACAGACATCCTGAAATAATATGGAGACAGACATCCCTGTTTGCGCAAATACGAAATACGGTTATTTAAATAGTGACAGATATTTGTAGTGGCGTATGATTAACAGCAGCATTTACTGTGTTATAATTGGCACTAGATTGACAGTATGAAAGTGTCCTTAAGTAAGTAGCATCACATCACATCAATACTACCACTAGATTAACATGCATAACAATAGCATTAGTATTACTGTCATGAGAGTAGCACATGGTTAGTAAATGTGCAATCAAATTTGTGCAGTTCCACTGGGATGAAGCAATGTTAGCGGTGTGAGATTTAAGTGTAATTGCAAAAACACAATTCATGGGAAATAAAGCAAGACGGAAGCACTTCATAAAATGGTTGTGGCATTGCTTCAATTTATCGACGACACTAGACCATTACTTATAGTGACATTATGTGGCATTGCTTAATGCTTCATGTGATTTTACGTTAGCGATATGGGTGTAGGGACAGCAGAGGCATAAAGTGGTGAGGTAGATGTGGTTGCCGAGAGCGGCAAACACTCAGGCAGCATGTCTGCATTTGTCCCATTTTTTATCTCCTCGGCGACATTTTCCTATGTGAGCACAGGAAATCTAGACCTGCTCATTCTCATTTGCGTTGTCCCCCAACACCCATCACTTTCTTTCCTTTTTCAACCAAGAGATAGGTCCACTTCGCGCCACCCTTCGCCATCCACCATGCTTTCTTCGTCTTTTCAACCAAGAGACCGGTTGGGTAGCCCGTATCTACTACTTTCCCCCGTTTCCTCTTAGAACCAAGTCCTAGATTCATGCTACAGCTTTCCCACTTTCTTCCCTGTTTGAACCAACTCTTAGAGTCGACTGTATGAACTAGCTTTACCACTAATAATAGTAAAAATCTAGGTGGCTTTGGAACAGCGGACGGAAGTAGAAAAAGATCCACACGAAGCCAAGTAGGGAGCTGGGGCAGTAGAGCAAGGCAGGTTTCGAAGGAATATATACATGAGGGTCGTTGGCATGTGGCAAAGACGGCGTCGGGAGGCCGCATCTTGGCCACAATACCGCAGGGAGGAAGAAGGGGTCGGAGGCCCTCCGGAGCCGGCGCTCTCTCGGAGAGAACGACACGGCCGCCGATCGGGACGAGCGGGCAGCCGTTGGTTTCCTCCCTCGCCGTCGACGACAACGTGAACGATGCACCTACACCCCTGCCCCGGTCGAGGTTGTCCGTCCGGATTTGTGACCAGGCGTGAGCTGAGAGAGAGAGTGGCCACCTATGTCTTGCTTAGATATGGAGAGCATGAGACAGTGAACGAGAGGAACCCTAGTAAAGCAAGCGCTAAGGCTCCTGCTTATATATATAGTGGAGTGATTTTGTTGTACCAGCTTCAAAAAAATGCGCTCCTACATGTACCCGCGAGTGGGTGTCAGAGAACTAGTGCGTGCGTGCACCGCTTCTCTTCATGAGAGTACAATATACTATGCCCAAAGAACGTTCGCCACAAGAGTAATAGTATAAGTGTGTGACGTGTGAGCTAAAATAAAATGTGTGCGACGTCTCTTGTTTTTTAGAAGTTCTGAGGGTAGGGTGTGAAGAGCACATATGTGTGTGACGTCTACCTGCAGATAGACGGTGGGTGTGAGAGGACTCGGGAGGGTGCGTGTGCGTGAGAGAGAGGGGGGCACGTATCAATGCAATGCATGTGTCCGTAAATCATTATGTGACAAACGTTCGCCGCAAGCCTTTTCCTGACGAACGCCGTAAGAACCGTTAGATTGGCATCCGACAGTGTCAGTTTTGCCATGTCATTTAACAGAACAGCCACTCCTCCTTGATACATCTCCAACGTATCTATAATTTTTGATTGCTCCATGCTATATTATCTACTGTTTTGGACTATATTGGGCTTTATTTTCCACTTTTATATTATTTTTGGGACTAACCTATTAACCGGAGGCCCAGCCTAGAATTGCTGTTTTTGCCTATTTCAGAGTTTCGGAGAAACAGAATATCAAACGGAGTCCAAACGGAATAAAACCTTCGGGAACGTGATTTTCTCACCGAACGTGATCCAGGAGACTTGGACCCTACTCCAAGGAAGCAAAGAGGCGGTCACGAGGGTGGGGGCGCCCCCCCTAGGGCGTGTCCCCCTGCCTCGTGGGCCCCTCGGTGCTCCACCGACGTACTGCTTCCTCCTATATATACCTACGTACCCCCAAACGATCAGATACGGAGCCAAAAACCTAATTCCACCGCCGCAACCTTCTGTATCCACGAGATCCCATCTTGGGGCCTGTTCCAGAGCTCCGCCAGAGAGGGCCATCATCACGGAGGGCTTCTACATCATCCTAGCCTCTCCGATGAAGTGTGAGTAGTTCACCTCAGACCTACGGGTCCATAGTTCTTAGCTAGATGGCTTCTTCTCTCTTTTTGGATCTCAATACAATGTTCTCCCCCTCTCTCGTGGAGATCTATTCGATGTAATCTTCTTTTTGCGGTGTGTTTGTTGAGATCGATGAATTATGGGTTTATGATCAAGTCTATCTATGAATAATATTTGAATCTTCTCTGAATTATTTTAAGTATGATTGGTTATCTTTGCAAGTCTCTTCGAACTATCAGTTTGGTTTGGCCTACTAGATCGGTCTTTCTTCCCATGGGAGAAGTGCTTAGCTTTGGGTTCAATCTTGCGGTGTCCTTTCCCAGTGACAGAAGGGGCAGCAAGGCACGTATTGTATTGTTGCCATCGAGGATAACAAGTTGGGGTTTTTATCATATTGCATGAAACTATCCCTCTACATCATGTCATCTTGCTTAAGGCGTTACTCTGTTTTTAACTTAATACTCTAGATGCATGCTGGATAGCGGTCGATGAGTGGAGTAATAGTAGTAGATGCAAGCAGGAGTCGGTCTACTTGTCTCGGACGTGATGCCTATATACAAGATCATACCTAGATATTCTCATAACTATGCTCAATTCTGTCAATTGCTCAACAGTAATTTGTTCACCCACCGTAGAATACTTATGCTCTTGTGAGAAGCCACTAGTGAAACCTATGGCCCCCGGGTCTATTCTCATCATATCAATCTCCATCACTTTAATCTTGCTTTGCTTTTTTACTTTTCCTTTTACTTTTCACTTTGCATCTCTATACCAAAAATATTATCTATCATCTCTATCAGATCTCACTCTCGTAAGTGACCGTGAAGGGATTGACAACCCCTAATCGCGTTGGTTGTGAGGAGCTATTGTTTTTGTGTAGGTACGAGGGACTTGCGCGTAGCCTCCCACTGGATTGATACCTTGGTTCTCAAAACAGAGGGAAATACTTACGCTACTTTGCTGCATCATCCTCTCCTCTTCGGGGAAATCCAACGCAGTGCTCAAGAGGTAGCAAGAAGAATTTCTGGTGCCGTTGCCGGGGAGGCTTACGCAAGAGCAAGTCAAGATTCGGACTCCCGACAATGAGTCACTTCTGGCGCCACTGTCTATGCAAAAAGTCAACATACCAGGTACCCATCACAATCCCTATCTCCCGCATTACATTAGTTGCCATTTGCCTCTCGTTTTCCTCTCCCCCACTTCACCCTTGTCGTTTTATTCGCTCTCTCTTTCCCAATCTCCTCCCCTTTTCCCCGTTTGCCTTTTCTCGCTTGCTCGTTGTTATGTATGAAATTGGGGAAATTATCACCGATATGGGCGGTAATAATATCATAGAAAATTCTGAAGCTCCTGCTAAAGAAACCCCTACCTATCATACAAAAAGATTTCGAAGCGGTAGTGGTAATATTATTGGAAAAGGAGTTATTCAAGATTTCTTTACTTGTGTCGGTGCTTTGCCCTCTATGGGTGGTTCTATTCTTCATAGAACTAGTAGTATTGCGGACGCTATTGCCATGCTTATTGTTGAACTTGAAAGGCAACTTATGCATATGCACCCTTCTATACAAAGAATTTTCCTAGAATTTTCTAATATCGAACACTCCTCTGTTAAGCGTGCCGCTACTATATTTTTGGCTCATGAATTCAGATTTATAATAAAAGAAGCCAAAGAAATCTTTGCGCATTATAGGGTGGATGCTGGCTGTCCTCCCATAGAATCTATCCTCCTTGACCAAGAAGAAATTATGCGTTTTCAATCTCTTGACTATGTTGCTTTTAATGAAAACCTTAGAAAAAAGGTGCCAACCAATATTTTAATTGATAGAATCTCTGAACTTAATGATGATTTGGCTATTCGAAATAATGAGTTAGGATACTCTCTTGAGTTTAGGCTCACAAGGTTCTGTCAAAAGAACGCTTACAATGATGAATTGGTTGTGCATTATGAAGGGCCAAAGGAGGAACCTATACCTCCGAAAATTGATCTTGGGGACTTTTGTCCTATTAAATTTAGCCCTTTTGATTAATTTTTCTTGCCTCAAAGGAAACTTGCTGCCGAGCATAGAGAACACGAAATGAGTTTCACCGATCTATCTTATTACTACGGCACTACCTAGATCTATTCTCGCTTTTATGCCTAGCTAGGGGCGTTAAACGATAGCGCTTGTTGGGAGGCAACCCAATTTTATTTTAGTTTTTTTGTTTTTGCTTCTTTTTAGGAATAAATAATCCATCTACCTTCTGTTTAGATGTGGTTTTGTATTTTTATTAGTGTTTGTGCCAAGTTAGACCTATAGGATCTTCTTGGATGATAGTTATTTGATCTTGTTGTAATTTCCAGAATCTTTCTGTTCGCGAAAACAATTGTTAAAAATCACCAGAACGTGATAAAATACTGATTTCAATTGATGATGATCATTAAACAAATTTTCTAGGTCGTCCTATTTTGGTAGATTTTTTGGAGTTCCAGAAGTTTGCGTTAGTTACATATTACTACAGACTGTTCTGTTTTATACAGATTCTGTTTTTCGTGTGTTGTTTTCTTATTTTGATGAATCTATGGCTAGTAAAATAGTTTATAATCCATAGAGAAGTTGGAATACAGTAGTTTTAACACCAATATAAATAAATAATGAGTTCATTACAGTACCTTGAAGTGGTCTTTTGTTTTCTTTCTCTAACGGAGCTCACGAGATTTCTGTTGAGTTTTGTGTTGTGAAGTTATCAAGTTTTGGGTAAATTCTTTTGATGGATTATGGAACAAGGAGTGGCAAGAGCCTAAGCTTGGGGATGCCCATGGCACCCCCAAGATAATCCAAGGACACCAAGAAGTCAAAGCTTGGGGATGCCCCGGAAGGCATCTCCTCTTTCGTCTACTTCCATCGGTAATTTTACTTGGAGCTATATTTTTACTCACCACATGATATGTGTTTTGCTTCGAGCGTCTTGTATTATTTGTATCTTTGTTTCTTAGTGTGCCACAATCATCCTTGCTGTACACACCTTTTGAGAGAGCCATATATGAATTGTAATTTGATACAATACTCTATGTGCTTCACTTATATCTTTTGAGCTTGATAGTTTTGCTCTATGTGCTTCACTTAGATCTTTTAGAGAACGGTGGTGGATTTGTTTTAAAGAAACTTTTGATCTATCATGCTTCACTTAGATCATTTTGAGAGTCGTTAATAGCATGGTAATTTGCTTAATATTAATATGCTTGGTATTCAAGATATGTGAAACTTTCTTTTGAGTGCGTTGAATACTAAGAAAATATTGGAGCTTGATAATTGTTTTGAGATATGAAGATGGTGATATTAGAGTCATGCTAGTTGAGTAGTTGTGAATTTAAAGAATAATTGCATTAAAGTTTGTGATTCCCGTAGCATGCACGTATGGTGAACCGTTATGTGATGAAGTCGGAGCATGATTTATTTATTTATTGTCTTCCTTATGAGTGGCGGTCGAGGACGAGCGATGGTATTTTCCTACCAATCTATCCCCCTAGGAGCATGTGCGTAATACTTTGCTTTGATAATTTGTAGATTTTTTCAATAAGTATATGAGTTCTCTATGACTAATGTTGAGTCCATGGATTATACACACTTTTCCCTTCCTTCCACCATTGCTAGCCTCTCTAATACCGCGCACTTTTCGCCGGTATCATACACCCACCATATATCTTCCTCAAAACAGCCACCATACCTACTTATCATGGCATTTGCATAGCCATTCCGAGATATATTGCCATGCAACTCTCCACCGTTCCGTTTATTATGACACGCTCCATCATTGTCATATTGCTAGCATGATCATGTAGTTGACATCGTATTTGTGGCAAAACCATCGTTCATAATTCTTTCATACATGTCACTCTTGATTCATTGCACATCCCGGTACAGCCGGAGGCATTCATATAGAGTCATACTTTGTTCTAAGAATCGAGTTGTAATTGTTGAGTTGTACGAAAAATAAAAGTGTGATGATCATCATTTTTTAGAGCATTCTCCCAAGTGAAGAATGGATGATGGAGACTATGATTCCCCCACAAGTCGGGATGAGACTCCGGACGAAAAAAAAGAGGCCAAAAAAAGAGAAAAGGCCCAAATAAAAAAATGAGAGAAAAAGAGAGAAGGGACAATGTTACTATCCTTTTACCACACTTGTGCTTCAAAGTAGCACCATGATCTTCATGATAGAGAGTCTCTCATTTTGTCACTTTCATATACTAGTTGGTATTTTTCATTATAGAACTAGGCTTGTATATTCCAATGATGGGCTTCCTCAAAATGCCCTAGTTCTTCGTGAGCTAGAGAGTTGGATGCACACCCACTTAGTTTCTTTTGTTGAGCTTTCATATACTTATAGCTCTAGTGCATCCGTTGCATGGCAATCTCTACTCACTCACATTGATATCTATTAATGGGCATCTCCATAGCCCATTGATACCCCTAATTGATGTGAGACTATCTTCCCCTCTTTTTGTCTTCTCCACAACCACCATTCTATTTCATATATAGTGCTATATCCATGCCTCACGCTCATGTATTGCGTGAAGATTGAAAAAGTTTTGAAAATGTTAAAGTATGAAACAATTTCTTGGCTTGTCATTGGGGTTGTGCATGATTAAAATACTTTATGTGGTGAAGATGGAGCATAGCCAGACTATATGATTTTGTATTGATAACTTCCTTTGGCCATTTTATTTTGAGAAGACATAATTGCTTTATTAGTATGCTTGAAGTATTATTATTTTTTATGTCAATATGAACGTTTGTCTTGAATCTTTTGAATCTGAATATTCATACCACAATTAAGAAGATTTGCATTGAAATTATGCCAAGTAGCACTCCGCATCAAACATTCTCTTTTTATCATTTACCTACTCGAGGACGAGCAGGAATTAAGCTTGGGGATGCCTGATACGTCTCCAACGTATCTATAATTTTTGATTGCTCCATGCTATATTATCTACTGTTTTGGACTATATTGGGCTTTATTTTCCACTTTCATATTATTTTTAGGACTAACCTATTAACCGGAGGCCCAGCCCAGAATTGCTATTTTTTGCCTATTTCATAGTTTCAGAGAAACAGAATATCAAACGGAGTCCAAACGGAATAAAACCTTCGGGAACGTGATTTTCTCACCGAACGTGATCCAGGAGACTTGGACCCTACTGCAAGGAAGCAAAGAGGTGGTCACGAGGGTGGGGGCACCCCCCTAGGGCGCGCCCCCTGCCTCGTGGGCCCCTCGATGCTCCACCGACGTACTCCTTCCTCCTATATATACCTAGTACCCCCAAATGATCAGATACGGAGCCAAAAACCTAATTCCACCGCCGCAACCTTCTGTATCCACGAGATCCCATCTTGGGGCCTGTTCCAGAGCTCCACCGGAGAGGGCCATCATCACAGAGGGCTTCTACATCATCCTAGCATCTCCGATGAAGTGTGCGTAGTTCACCTCAGACCTACGGGTCCATAGTTATTAGCTAGATGGCTTCTTCTCTCTTTTTGGATCTCAATACAATGTTCTCCCCCTCTCTCGTGGAGATCTATTCGATGTAATCTTCTTTTTGTGGTGTGTTTGTTGAGACCGATGAATTGTGGGTTTATGATCAAGTCTATCTATGAATAATATTTGAATCTTCTATGAATTCTTTTATGTATGATTGGTTATCTTTGCGAGTCTCTTCGAACTATCAATTTGGTTTGGCCTACTAGATTGGTTTTTCTTGCCATGGAAGAAGTGCTTATCTTTGGGTTCAATCTTGCGGTGTCCTTTCCCAGTGACAGAAGGGGCTGCAAGGCATGTATTGTATTGTTGCCATCAAGGATAACAAGTTGGGGTTTTTATCATATTGCATGAAACTATCCCTCTACATCATGTCATCTTGCTTAAGATGTTACTCTGTTTTTAACTTAATACTCTAGATGCATGCTAGATAGCGGTCGATGAGTGGAGTAATAGTAGTAGATGCAAGCGGGAGTCGGTCTACTTGTCTCGGACGTGATGCCTATATACATGATCATACCTAGATATTCTCATAACTATGCTCAATTCTATCAATTGCTCAATAGTAATTTGTTCACCCATCATACAATACTTATGCTCTTGAGAGAAGCCACTAGTGAAACGTATGGCCCCCGGGTCTATTCTCATCATATCAGTCTCCATCACTTTAATCTTGCTTTGCTTTTTTACTTTGCCTTTTACTTTTCACTTTGCATCTCTATACCAAAAATACCAAAAATGTTATCTATCATCTCTATCAGATCTCACTCTCGTAAGTGACCGTGAAGGGATTGACAACCCCTAATTGCGTTGGTTGCGAGGAGCTATTGTTTTTGTGCAGGTATGAGGGACTTGCGCGTAGCCTCCTACTGGATTGATACCTTGGTTCTCAAAACTGAGGGAAATACTTATGCTACTTTGCTGCATCATCCTCTCCTCTTCGGGGAAATCCAACGCAGTGCTCAAGAGGTAGCACTCCTACACACAAACTTCCACGTGAGTGTTAGCAACTGTCGTATGCTCCCTCCGTTCCAAAATGCAGTGCATATAGCTTTATGGAAAATTCGAACCTCGCAAAATTTTACTGAGTTTTCGTGTACCAAATTGCACATGTAGAATACCCTGTATATATCATTTCATTCATCTTCGAGAGGTAACTATAAAGATGGGGGAGGAGTCTACAAACAAAGACCATTGTATCACCTGCAGCAATTTCAACCATCCTTTGGTGTGGAGGAATATCACAAGAAGTCTATATGATATGATTTTTATAGGATTATTTCCTTTAGAGCCAATTGGTTCATAGGAATAGATTCATATACTCCACATTTCAAAGGAAATAAACATGATATCATTTCTATAGCTTTAGAGCCACTTGGTTCATATGAATGGATTCATATACTCCCATAATTTCAAAGGAAAATAAACATTAGCGTATATTCAATAGAAAAGTTCCTATGATATGAACCTAATTACATCTCTTTTCTAATCCCTCCTCATAGGAATTGAGATACATGTCATCTCTAGATTCAATAGAAAAGTTCCTATGATGTCAACCAAATGACATCTCTTTTCCAATCCCTACTCATAGGAATTGAGATACTCCATGTCATCTCTTTCCCTACAACTTCCATGTATACATCTTCTATTCCCAAATAGCTAGTACAACCCACTAGTAGCTTTTTTACAAGACATGCAACTATGGCACAAGAACTATATAGTGTGCGAATAACTTGGAAGATGGTCGCTGGATGAAGCTAATCCGACAGTGCAGAGATGGCAAATTCGAGCACTACTGGCCATTGGATATCATCAACATTCCACTAGATCTGCCACATGTACAATTTAGAAGACTCCATGGTTGAACTTAAGCATAATGCACAAACCTCAGAACACAAGCACTTCTTCTTTGTTCTAGAATCTTCCGTATCATAATTGACTATTTTTCTAAATGAATTGCCATTATTTGTTTTTTCCTGTATGCTTTACAATGCACAACCCCATGAATCTTAACATTTTTATAAAACTAATTGATTTTGAATGAGATGAACTATAAGAACTAAATGAACATCTATATCATGCATATATGACTCAAAGCTTTACATGCTATAGTGTGTATTTATTCATAATTTGGTTCCGAAATATCATGCGTTCAATGCATGTGTACCTTACTAGTTTTGAGTAGACTAGCAAATTTCACGCAGCCCCGGGTATGTAAAATGCAGGGCCCATGCACCATTGCCTTTTGGTCGAACCTACGTCCACAATTTTTTGTACGTGCTATATCACCACTGGTCCCCGAACCCAAAATGCTGCCTCGTTCCCCTAAAACCAAGCGGCCCACACATATTTAAGGCGTCGACTTGAACTCAATCCCTCTCTTGCTTACTACGACGTGTCCCCGCACACCCTAGTAGTACTCCTACAAACCCTACTGCCGCATGCATCATTGGTTTTCTTCAAGAGGACGAGGGAGAAGCCGATTTGTAGTGGAGGCGCTTTAAAAAAATGATCTGTAGTGGAGACCCCTACCCTAGGGTGCCCTAGGTAGCTATCACACGCATCATTGGTTTTCTCTTTTCTTTACGCTCTTGCGCCCTAGAGTGAAATGATGGTTGCTTCGTCTGTCTAGCTTAATGCAGGAAAGGTGGGGCTTTGTGATTTGACCCCTCGTCGCTCATTTTCTACTACTGCAGCGCTACGACTGGGGTGCCTCCAATTCCAACCGCTGCTTCGAACTGTAATTTGGTGCATCGCACGTGGAACAAGACGGTGGCTCAGCCACATGTCGGCCAAAGGGGTCCTGTTAAGTGTGTCGCCATTTGTGTGCGGACTGACCCTGCTTGAGTCGCTACGCCAACATGACAGGTGCAGCCTACCACTTGGTTTTGCTCCTTGGTGAATCCCGACTATATATTGATCTAAAAAGATACGTACTGAACTACCCTCTCCGTCTCGTTTTTTTAGACGTCTCGGTTTATAGGGCGTGCATGTAGTTCTAGGTCATCCATTTGACTAACTAAATCTGAGTTACTATGTCACAAAAAGTATACCATTGGATTATTAAGCGGATGTAGTTTCTAAACATATATTATTCATCACATATATAGCCAGTTAAATTCTCAACCTAGAACGACGTGCATGCCATGTAAACCGATACGGAGGAAGTATAGTAGTAAAAATGAGGTGATTTTACCGAGCGATCAGCGAGGGAGCATGGCATGTCATGCGGTCCCACGTGTCATGATGTACCAAGGCGATGCGCGTGTCCCTCTTGAGGCAGAAGCAATACTATGTGGTTTGAGATGATGGCGAACCGAAGTGTGAAATAATGGTTGCTTCGTACGTCTGGGAAGGTGCGGCATTGTGATTTGACGTCTCATTGCTCATTACTACTACTACTACTGGGGCGGTACGACTGGGGTGCGTCCCCCTTGTTGTTCTGCACTGTTATTTGGTGCTTGACACGTCGACCCGGTTGCTATATGTCCCACATGTCGGTGACAGGAAGTACAGAATTCATGAAAGTGAGCATCGACGGAGGAGTACAAGACACGGCTTGGGTTTTTGCTGCTTCGCGCGATCCATCGATACAAACCCGGTCTAAAAAAAAGGCGAGGGCGGGTCTTTTCCCGCGCGGCAGGCAGGGGAGTTTGGCATAGTCTGTTCGAGGCAAGGAGGCAGGAAGGGAAACAAGCAAATAAAGGTTGAGTGACTTAGTTTTGGGAAAATCTGATTTTACGGAGTACGTACCCACTAGGGTTTATAGGGCTCATCCACAAAACATTCGTTTTTCCGTTTTATAAGTCTCAATTCTACTAGTAGTAGTAGTACCATCACATGTTGGATTTCGAGGTGCATTAGATCACCTGATGCAAGCAGTGTCAAGAGAAAACTCACCAATGCATGTAGAAGTTCATGGAAATTTAGTGGTCATTCATGCATTCGTTCTAATTAATGCCTTGGTAAACATAACTTTTTGAGAAAAACGAGCGTACTAATTACTTGTGCAAACTAGGAGTACGAAATTAATTCGACCACTCACCGTCTACCTTGGTTGGAGAGATTTTGAAATTGAGCCATAAAATGAAAAGGAGGGAGTAGTAACTTTTGTCTTGATTACTATTTGTGGCCTTGTATAGGTGCAAAATGTATTTTTTTATAGTGGCCTTGTATAAGTAAATGGAGGGAGTACTAAAGGACATATATATTCCAAACAATATGATAATATCTCTAACCAAGGTAGTAGGGACGAGGAGTAAACGGAGGGAGTAGTAAAATTTTCTCCTCGTCCTGCGAGCCACCGCGCGCGTGGGCGAGGGAGCGGGCATAAGGTGTAGTAAGCAAGCTTTACCTCATCATGCGAGCCACCGCGCCCATGGGCGGGGGAGACGGCGTACTAAGCAAGCTTCTCCTCGTTCTACAAGTTGACGGGACACATCAAAAGTACTCCAGTGAAATGAGCCTTGCCTCTAAGGTAGGCCCCACATGGTTTGCCTCTTTTTTAACATAACGCGTCAAGTTGCAATTTGTTTGTTCACCCGTGGTAGACAATCCCCCCTCCATCTAGTGGACAACCAGTACACGTGTCAAGTTACCACGTGGGCTGCCTTTTCATACATAAAATGAGCTCCATCGTGTACCCGCACGGGTGTGGTTGGGAAAGAGACGGGAGTACGTGCGCCGTGCATGCACCTCTTCTCTTCGTGCACGTCCCACACCCACGTGGGTGTGTGTGAGAGGGACTATAGAGATACAAACCTAGACATAATGCGTCATCCATCCCCATGCCTCCGCCCAGTCCGACCACCAGTCACCAGCACGCCCCACTCCTCCTCACCTTATCTCCCATCTTTCTCCCTCCATTTTTATATACAAGGCCACTATCAAAATTACAATTTGCAGATATACAAGGCCACTAACACTAATCGATGCAATATTAATGGTGTTTGCCTCGTAGTAGTACTAGCAAAGGAGGACATTAATTATCCCTTGCATGCATGCGGGGGTGTGAGCATTGGCTTGATGTGCATGAAAGAGAAGAATACACATTAATTTACACGGAAAACAAGGAAACAAGGTGGCTTGCAACGTTGACTTAAAAGACATTAAGTTTTGCCTTGGTACCTATAATATAGGTTTCTAGCCTTGTATACAAAAATGGAGTCCGATAAAATTCTCGAGATACATTTTATCCGATAAAATTCTCGAGCAATCATTAGTTTTTTCAAAATGGGATTACTCCTGCATGGGTCAATCACAACAGGTGTTTTGTAAAAAATGCATCTTGACGTTCCGTGCAATGCACGGGCATCTTGCTAGTCCATGGAAACAACACATGGCAAAATTCCACGGCGAACGAAGGATTTGAATCTGTTGGGAGGGGCTGTTTGGATCTTGCCCGAGGTAGCCAAAATATTGGCGACCCTTTTGTCCACCGGTGCCTTTGCCACCGATGAACGAGGAATGGCTCGGGTTCTCATGCATCCTCCAGCGCGAACATTGGAGACGAGCTCGCACGAGCTGTGTTCTTTTTGTCCCACCACGCCGCCCGAGCCGCCCGCAGACCGACCGGCGACCCACAAATTATGCCATCCAACCGTAGCCGCACACATTACGACAGCAAGTCAACCAACCGGACGAAATTCACGCAAACACGACGATATTTCATATAAACAACGATGGAAATCATATAAGATACCGGATTTTCATACAAACATGACGAATTTCATTACATTCAAATGAACTACGCGGTGCTAGTTCTAGACAGCACAGGTATATAATACCTGGCCTAAATGGTCGCCCGCTGATCGATTTGTGTTCCTCATGTCCGGCAGCACGATCAGCGGACTGTCGGGAGCCCCGGAGGTATATGCGGGGTCGACGAAGGTCCTCGCAACAAAAGGATTCGGCAAGACACATGTTGTGTACGTCGGCGTCGCCTCCGTGGTGGCCTTCATGGGAGCCAAGCGGCGGCGGCCTCCCGTGTTCTACTTCTCCTCGATGATGGCAGCGGATGCAGAGGCGCTCGCCATCGACTCTTCGCTCTCCGCGCACCCGACTTCTATCACTGCCTGCATGGCGCGGCTGCCAACATGGGAGTCTTGGCCACAGAAACGGGAGATGCGGTATGAGGTGGTGGTGTGGACCGCGCGCCGCTCCTCGTCCAGCTGGCCTGGAGCGGCAAGTTGTTGAACCGCGTGCCGGCTTGGGGCGGCAACTGGCTCCGTCAGGCGAGGGGAGGGAGTTGGATCAGCGAGCTGCATAGCTCATATCCGGCGGGCTCGGCGGGCCACCCAGCCGGCTTGGATGCGGAATAACTACTCTTCGTAAGCCATTGTAAGAGTGGACAAAATGGTGAAGGAGGATACAGGGGAGCGGCGGAGGTGTGCGATTCTTGGCCGGAGTTTGGCCTCGTTTAAATAGGAGATTAAATAGACGGCGGACGGGAGGAGCTCGGCCGGCGATGCATTTAATGTCGGCCCGGTCATGAACGGACGTGTGTCCAAAGTGGGTTTCTCGGCTTCCACACGGGCGGGTTTCATGGAGGCGTTTGAATGCGGCAAGGAGGCGTGTTCAGGCGGGCATGCAGCGAGTGGCGCCCTCGACTCTGGCGTAGGATAGCGCGCTGATCTTCCACTGGCGTGTGGGCTCTTTGGGTACATGGCCTGCATGTCAGTGACCCAATGCAGGCAGCGCACAGTGGAGGAACCTTTGGTGGGCTAGGGCGGTCAGAAGCGGGCATTTCATAAACCGATGATTGTTCATTGAGTGTGACGTCATCCTTTTCATGTAGATAAGCCTCCCGTTCGATACGTTGTGATTCATAAAGACCGCTACAAACATCAATGTTCTGCTTATCATAGATAAGATTGATTAATACCCATAACAATCCATGTCCTTAACAAAGGGTGCATGCACGTATAGGTTGAGCGTGTGTCTTGCGTCGTGTGATGTGTGCATGCAGGCGTGCGAGTGTTCCGTCACTTGCGTGCGTGCAAAGGTATGTTTCAGTGTTGCATGCATGTGTGTGTACGTGTGTGTGTTCGTGAGTGCATGTTTACGCGTCAGTGTTGCACGCCTGCATGCGTGCGTGTGTTCGTTATGTGTACATGTCAGTATTGCACGCCTGCATGCGTGTGTGTCTTGCGTGCGTGCATGTGTACGTGCGGTGTGAGGCTACACGTCAGTCGACTGACTTTTTCATCTCTGGTCATTAGATTTTCCAGCCGTTGGATACGAAATCAAGTGCCTGCAGTTTATCATCAAACTTCACCCCCCTGAGCGCCAGCCACCACCGGCCGAACCGCCGGCCCTAGCCGCCTGCGGCCGGCCCGCACCGCCACGCCGCCCCGAAACCACTCCTCACCGCCGGTCCACCGCCGCACCGGCCATCCCTATAGGCCCCCACGCCACCGCACCAATCAACCCCCCCCCCACCGCCCAATCAACCCCCCCCCCCCACCGCCGGCGACTGCCAACCAGAGATCTCACGACTTCGAGTACCCACCGACCACTAATTTATTACCATTTTTGTCCTTCATATACGCGCTGACGGGTGGGCCCTATGGTAATGTGTGCTGCTGAATGTGGACCGTTTGACTGGTCAATTGATTGTGTCATCAACAAATTACGGAGCTGCATGTTGAGCCAGTGACCATATGATCACCCTAAAATGTATTTTATTAACACAGTACAGACTCAAACTACCATTTCTTTCTTTCATATATGGGCTGACAGGTAGGCCCCACGGTTACGCGCCCCGATGGTGCAACACTAGTTGCGCCACGTGGAACATTTGACTAGTCAATTGATTGTGTCATCAACAAAATACGGAGTTGTACGGGTGAGCCAGTGACCGTATAATCATGACATGTATTTTTTAACACGGTACAGACGCAAGGGGTCATATATTCGCGCAAGCACTCACCGCTATAAGCGCACACACGCAGACCCTACCCCTATGAGCACCTTCGAGAGAGTGGGCCAGCATATGATCTTGAGATTTTACGAAGTCACCATAGGTGCCTCGTAGTCGAGTGGAACGTCTCCTCCCACTGAACGCACATCACCGGAAAATACTGAAATTAACCCAGGATAAATGCGAGCACCGGGACTTTAACCCTGGTGGGCTCGAGAAACCACTGTCCTCCTAACCATCCAACCACATGTTGGTTAGCACGACAAAATGTATGTGGTGACCGTGATGAGCTTATTCTGAAGTCCAGTGACAATATCGTGCTTTCACTTCAAATACAATGACCATAAGTGTCGTCAACAAAATACGGAGCACGCATCAAATGCAAAGTCCGTCAGTGTCATCAAGAAAATACGGAGACGTATCGTGAGCTAGATACTGTATGATCACCACGAGAATGTATACAGTGACCGTAATGAGCATTTCTGAACTCCAGTGACCGTATAGTGCTTTAGCTTGAAATAGAGTGATCGTCATGCGTGAATGTGTTGTGGGCATGCATACTTTTAGAGGGCTGAGAGATAGTTTGCGTGCGTACGTGAAACTGGTGTAGAAAGAGGGGATGTCCGGTGGAGACAAGGAGAGATATGCCCTTTGTTTCTCTTTCCCGTGACTAATATTTTAGGAGAATATATAAACATTCACAATGCACAACAAGTATTTTTGGATGCACCATGCAATTAACTTTCATGTATAACATTGTACTATTGTATATGCTTATTTTCTTAGTGGCCGATTGCGTGTGTGGTGTGGTGGGCACATCATTTCTAGTTGTGGTGGGTCAACATGAGGACTCATGGGTCGGTTCCATCCTGCGCCACATAGGTTGGATCGAGACGCATTATACGAAGACCCATGTGGAGGACTCGGCGTACAACACGAAGCTAGCTACCAGAATCGCGGAGGACTCTATCCCCACTGGTGATAAGCCGACTATATATGATTTGTAACCCTAGCCCCCCAGTATGTTATAGAAGCTTGGGGGCTAGTTCTTCGATAGTATACACACACGCACAATGCCTAGTATTCACATGTACTTTGTACACACACCTATCACTAATATACAGTACCAGGAGTAGGCTTTTTCCTCAACTGCAAGGGTTCGAACTAGGGTAAAACTTTGCCTCGTATTACCATCCAGCCTAACAGTCAGGGATATCCTACCGAATGATATGATGGAATCATATCTGCCAACTACTAAGAGAGAGGTGTGTCTGGGGGGTGGGGGCAATGTGTGCGAGAGAGGCCTAAAGATAATGTGCGTGCGGGGGACACATAGGCACATATATGTGCGTATAGAGGGCTAGTAGAGACCGTGCGTGTGTATATATGCATGTGAGAGAAATAGTGTTCTCCAACTGAGATTAGTGAAAAGAGTGGTACATAGTAGTCAGAAAGAGAGAGAGATATACAGAGAGAGCATGTGCGTGAGACTCCCCGACACCCCGAGAGAGATTGTGAGCATGTGTGAAAGAGAAATGCCGATGCATATAAAGTGTGTGCACTTATGCGGTAGATAGAGATATATATAGCGCGTTTGTGAGAACGGGCCGAGGCATAGTGCATCTACGTGTAAAAGGCGGTTCTACGCATTAAATTAAAATATAAATGGCATTATTATTTTTGGATGAGATCATGAATTTTGCAAATTGCGTATGGACGAAAATCGGTCTATCAGACACCCATACTCTATTGAATTCTAGCATGTGCATGTGTTTATTTCATATTATCGATCCATAGAGTGAGAGCGGTTTGAAATACAGGCAATGGATGCTTTTGCAATTCATATATAAACATTAATTAGTGCACTCCATGTTGTTAGTGTGAAGCACTTTATACATTTGTCACTTGCATGGATACATTCCAAATTGCTAGCTACGAAATAGAATACATGTCGAATTCAACATAAAGGGGGTTTCGAAGATTCGAATTCATAGGAAGTGCATTCATCTATTTGAACCCGAGATAATGGCATTTGTAAATCAGATGTAAAAGGGGGCATCAATCTTTGTTGCGCGTTTGAACATGCTATATATATTCATACGCATGTCTAACTTTTTTTTGCAACCAAGGTGATTATATATGGAACCATGCATGAACTGAGGTAAGTTGCATATTTTTTAATATATATACTCATGTACAATGTATATTCAAATGTACCACCTCCATTCCAAAATAATCGTAGCTTTAGGATTTTCAAGAGTAAAGATTTGTGAAGTTTGACAAATCCTGAATGTTCAATTCAAGAGAACCAAAATGTTAATGCTTCTGCTCCCAAATATTGAACGAAGCGCCAAATAGGCCTCTAGTCACCCGAAACCGCGCGAGACTAATGTTTGGTGGTAGGAAATTACTGTCCTGACGCTGGCCCATGTAGCCTATCGGCCCGATGTCCAAAGGTCTAAACCGGGGTAGGTTTGTAACTTCACCAAGACGCTAGTCTCAACCGCCTCTGAGAAGCATTCATACGCCGTGGGCGCCTAAACACCCATGTGCTCGGCCGAAATCTATCCCGCCCACATTTGGGACACCTGAGATTACTGTCCTACCCCCAACCCGCAATATGTCCGAAATTTTTGATGGGGGCTGTCGGTGTCAAAACCGCCGGATCTCGGGTAGGGGGTCTCGAACTGTACGTCTAGGCGGATGGTAACAGGAGACAAGGGACACAATGTTTTACCCAGGTTTGGGCCCTCTTGATGGAGGTAAAACCCTACGTCCTGCTTGATTAATATTGATGATATGGGTAGTACAAGAGTAGATCTACCACGAGATCAAGGAGGCTAAACCATAGAAGCTAGCCTATGGTATGATTGTTGTATATTGGAGTTGTCCTATGGACTAAAAACCCTCTGGTTTATATAGACACCGGAGAGGGTTAGGGTTACACAAAGTCGGTTACAATGGTAGGAGATCTGAATAACCACATCACCAAGCTTGCCTTCCACGCCAAGGAAAGTCCCATCCGGACACGGGACGAAGTCTTCAATCTTGTATCTTCATAGTCCAGGAGTCCGGCTGAAGGTATAGTCCGGCTACCCGAACACCTCCTAATCCAGGACTCCCTCAGTAGCCCCCGAACCAGGCTTCAATGACAACGAGTCCGGCACGCAGATTGTCTTCGGCATTGCAAGGCGGGTTCTTCTCCAAATTCCGTGTACCTGTTGAATAATGTCCGGTTTTTATAATGTAGCGCTCCTTGGCTTCTACGCCCTATAATGGCCGTCTTCCACGTGTCAAACGAATACGAAAAGTCTGGGTGTTTTTACATTTACACCCCTAGTTGCGTAAATGAGCTTCCTATTTAAAGGAATGGGGATTTAGATCCAAACCACACCTTCTCCATTCCGCGAGTGTTCATCGGAGCGCATTTGACAAAGGTCCATTCCACCATGGCCAGCCGCCGCAACTCCTCCTCTCGCCCTTCCAGCCCTAAGCCCGGAGACTGGGAGAGGTGCTCCATTCCGCATAGCAAGCTAGTATCACTTCAGATCAAGGGATTCCTCCCTCCGGCCTACATGGTCCCGGTTCGAGCCGGACTCGCCGCCTATAATGGCGGAGAGCGCTCCCACTCCCTCCAAAGGAGAGCGGGTATGCCTTGTCCCTTATCTAATCAGGGGACTCGGATTTCGAATTCATTCGTTTCTCCGAGGGCTTCTGGAGTTCTATGGCATCCAGCTACACAACCTCACACCTGCCTCTATATTGCATATCACGGGCTTCGTTGCCCTTTGCGAGCTGTTCTTGGGTGTTGAGGCTCATTTCGCGCTGTGGAAGAGGTTGTTCTGCCTGGTGCCCAGTTCTCAAGAGGGGTTAATATATGAAGTGGGCAGAGCCGAAATCTGGCGCATCGCCGGGACCGGATATCTATCCGGAACCCCAAAGAAGGCGTCCGAGGACTGGCCTTCAGAATGGTTTTATATGGAGGATGTCCCACTGCCGGATCCTATCCGGATCGGCCTCCCCGAATTCAACAGTGCTCCCTTAAAGAAACGCTTAAGCTGGCGTCCACGGAGCTCTCAGAGAGAAAGTGACAGGGATGTCCTCTACCTGATGGGCCGGATAAGACTATTGGCTCATTCCGGACTAACCATGGTTGGAGTCATGGCCATATGCATCATGCGGGGGGTGCAGCCGCTTCAATATAGAAGCCACCCCATGTGGGATTTTAATGGGGAGGATGACGCCACTCGTTATGGTCGTAACGGACCGGACTTAGCTGCCGCTCTAGGAAAGATCTTGTCCTCTTTGTACAAGGGAGAATAGGAGGAATTCCACCACGTCAACCCACAGGACGGATTTACTATGTACAACCCTCCAAGCTGGGTAAGCGTACAATCTTGCTTGCCCATCCGTTTTATATTCCCATGATTAAATATATATTCTAACGACTCCTACGCAGGAACTGCGTTAGGAAGTAAAGGATATAAACAGCCGTCCTCCACAGCCTGAGGATCCTGAACGGTCCCTCGATCCGACTTCCGAAGAGGATCCGGACATTTCGGTGGAGCTGATTGACGGGGTGTTTTATCAGCTAAGCAAGGACGATACCTTGGTGGCCATTACGGCCGATTACCCAGGGTTAATCCCGGCCTCCCAGGTAACCAAGACAGGAGTCTCATCACCTCGGGAAGGGATCCATCCTCACGTTTTTTTAGTTTTCCTGACAACAACCATGTTTTGCAGGGGAGGTTCCTGAGGCGGGAGGCCGAGCCTGCGGAGGCAAGCCAATGAGGGGCCGCAGGGCCCCGTGGGGCAAAAAGGAATGTAGTTCGGACTGAGGCGCCGGTGCAAAGGTATAGTGTCGGGGATATACCCCGCGGTGTAAACCGGTCGGAAGTTAACCCGGCCGGACTTGGCGGTTTATTTGAGGTCCCGTTGGCACTTGGAGATATTCATCTGGTGGCCCGCCCAGACCTGGCGGTTTACCAGCAACCCGTCGGGACGTTGTAACTCATTGATAACCCGACGGACGGGTCAGAGGAGCGACAAGACCAGGTGGCCCGTCTGGCGGTTCATGAAGGCCGGTTCAACTATTGTGGGCCGGTTTAAGAGGAAAGGAATATTTGCCTTACAAGGAGTTAAAGCCAGGACTTGTATCCGGTTTGTATTAGAGATAGACTAGTCCTAATCCCAATAGGACTCCACATGTAAACCGCCCCTTCAACATATATAAGGAGGGGCAGGGCTCCCCAAAGAGGGACAAGTTAGAAGCTACAAGCTACAAGCAATCAATAATCTCTAGGGCTAGACACAAGAGCCGGTTTACGGCGTCTCCCTCGGGATGATAATGAGACCTAGCCTCAAACAGCATGTAAGGTTTTTACCGGATGATGTTTCCCGGGGCCCGAAGCTGTCTAAACCCTTGTCTTGTGTGTTGATCCGCCCTGCGTCTCTCGTCCCACTCAACCCCTCTCAAGCTACCACATAGATGCGTTGGCCTCGCGACTAAGTCCTGACACTAAGGACATCTGCCGTGACAAATCCACGACAGTTGGCGCCCACCGTGGGGCCTGCGCACGGTGGTGATGAGTTCTTGAAGGGATCTCTCCTAAGGTTTTGAGAAGATCGCGACTTGTCGGATCAGCAAGTGCCAGTTTTAAAAGATTCATATCAACTACAAGTTCATCTGTCAAAGTCAAAGAAGTTTTTAGCGGCAGCCTATGCAAAATTCCGGTACAAGAGAAACTAGGGTTCCATCTATGTACGCCGCCGTCACGACGTCTTAATCCGCCGAGTCCAAATATAAACCGGTCTGGATTGAAGTCTGCAGATGATCTGATCCGGCGTGTTTGCATTGCTGCTGCGCGTATACGTTTTCAGGTCCCAAGCGAAGAGCGATCTGTCGCTGCTGTTTCCTGACATGGGGACAAGAACAAAATCGAAGGAATCATCAAATAAGTGCACCCATTACTATTATGTCACGTGAAGGCCACCCAACGCAAGTTACTATATGTGCTACTATTTCTTTACAAATCAATCTATGAGCAGTCTGAGCTGGATCAGGGAAAGTAATCAAGGAAAAGGAAGGTCAAGGGTGAACGATTCGTCAGTTAAAAAAAAGAGAAGGGAGGGGATCCGCCCACGACCCGGAAGCAGTTCCCACCATCGAGTCGCTGTCACTCCGTCGTTCTCCGCCCCTGCGGCTTCGGGCCTTCTGCAACCGAGCTGCCGCAGCCGCGGTCCCGCACCGATGGCCGGTCACCTCCGCCATAAGAACGCTGCGGCGCCGCCTCACCTCCGCTCAGCCTACAAGTCGTCGGCGCCGCCTCGCCTCCGCCCGAAGCCCGCGCCGCCTCCGCTCCTTGTTCGGCTGCGAGCCGTCGGACTACCTATCCCGCCGTGGCTAGCTATGGTTGCGACCTCGCCGAGCTGACCCGCCTCCACCGCCGTGCCCCGCTATACCTCCGGGACGGGCCGCCTGCCGCCTATCGCCGCGCCTGTGGCTCCGGCCGCCGTTGCGCCGCACCAGTTTGCTCCGAGTCGCCGCTGGCCGGCGGGTCGCCTGACTCTCGTTCCGCCTCGCCACCGCATACTCGCCGGCACGTTTCCCGTCATGCTTTGGGTCCCCCCGTGCCTGCGGACCGCCGCTACCTTGTCACTCCACCCCCGCATCGGTTCACTGCTGCTACTCGGCCACGCACGGTTAAGTCACCGCTACACCACGCCGGTGAGCCTCGGGTCTGCCTCAAGTTGCGGCCTGGCCTTTTCCAAACCACCGTCGCTCCTCTTGACCGGGTCGTCCATGGGCCTCTTTGCCACAGCCGCGTCTCCTCTCAGCCTCCGTTGGTGGTGAGAATCGCCGTTCGCCGCAGATGCCGTCTCGTCGTTTCGCCTCCGTGTTACTCCACCACCAAACCGGCCAACTCCGCAGTGGTCAGACCGATCGAGCCGCCCTTTGCCATTGACCCGCCAGCTGCTGTGCTCGGACACCGCCTCGTCCAATCGGTTCAAGGACTAGTCAGATTTGCTTGTATGGCCCCAGCGACATCGCCGATGTCAACCTGCGACCCGACTTGTCTCTGCTGCTGTGGTTACGGCCGCACGCTGAGCCACCCGTTTACGGCCGATGACTGTTGTTCAGAAAGAAAACCGCAAGTTGCTGCTCCACAGAATTGAAAAGATGGACACGTACAGAGCATAGGCATATGAAGAATCATCACATCATGAACAAGGCAAAGAAAAGGATCCATCGGATCGGATAAGATTGATTAGAACATGCATGATATAAACGAGTGGCTAAATTACCGTTGCATGCACTGGAAGTTATTCATGGAACGGCTCGTCTATCGTACAAGCAAATCAGGTGACATCCATCCAAAGTTTATTTTATTAACACATATTGTTTTTATCAAGGAACAATTACTTGGTCTGGTAAAATCTTCACAGGATCATTACAAAAAGGTGTCGCCTAAGGGGGCGCGTCAACATCACTTTTGCACTGGTGTTTTTCCGTGCTATGATGCTCAACGGATACACGTGCAAGTCGCCGCCCCGATGCTCGGATTACATCCTCCGCACCTACGGCCGATTCGTGCGTCTGCACCGGTTAGACAACATCACGTTTGACTCGCCGTCCGCGCCGCTTTACCACGCCATAGACGACTCGTCCATCTGCCCTCATGGCGGTTCACGCGTCCGCACCGGTTCACGAGTCCGCACCGGCTTACAATGCCACGGCCGACTCATCTGTTGTCTGGGCGAATCAGGTGATATCCCTCTAAGTATAACTTTAGCACATGTTGTTTTTGTCAGAGAACAATTATGTTGGTTTTGCATATTTTTATATGCAGGATAATTATTCGCCACAACATTGGTGTTACACCATGCATATGGAGCGTGCACCGACGTCATTATATACTGGCTTTTGACCATTCCACACTGTTAACGGACGCGCGCAAACCGCCGGTGGTCCGGTTTACGTCAACGCGCGGCCGGTTCTCCATCTGCGCCGGCTTACAACACCTAAGTTTCACTATGATGATCATCAAATCCGCGGTGGATATTTTTTGGCTAACATATCAGGTGAAAACCATCCACTGTGTTTTCATATTACATATTGCTTTCTTTAAAAAGAGCAATTACTCTGGCTTGCAAAATTTCCAATGTAGGACAAATTGTCTATTGCAAAAAGGGATTATTAAAACGCTGAGCTATTGGATAACCCGTGCCGGTTTATATCGCGATCATGTCCGCGTCAACTTGTCAGGACCATGCGAATTACTCAATAGCGCGTGCACAGGCTTCCATCTCCCGCAGTCCGGTCCACATCAACATACCGGGCCGCACCTGTCTGCATGAGCCATTTATTGAGTATGAACAAGTCACAGCTTGGGCAGCCCGGTTTTCTTTCAAATTGGAGGCAAAATTATCATCAACTGCCGTCTGCACTGGATGGCTCAATGGGCAGGCGCACAAGTCGCCGTCACTACAGTTTGGTTAAAGCTTCAAATCACCAGTTGGAAGGAACCATTGGCCGAGTTGCTGACACGGTTCATATGGGATCATTCACAACCCGCCGCAGTCACCTCAATCTTCTGCGGATTCACATCGTGCTATCAACACCAGAGATATACAAGTTATGCCGGTTTATATCACGGTCAAATATGGAGAGTCTCGAGCCAACTCCTCGAGTCAACTTTGAGACTCGGGGGCTACAACGACATAGTTCAGCGAATCTTGCCAGTTTCAGCCGGTTTAAGAACCGCGGGACGATGGAGGGAAAGATAACTCGATCCCGGAGACTAGTGTTATATTGATGAAAATTTAAAAGCCGTCAGAAAATTTCCGGCTTAGAAAGTATATGACAGTTACAAAATCCCGGCTCAATGAAGAAGTTTCGGATCATCAGAAAGGATTCCGGTTTGAAACCTGGCTGAAGGGAAGTCAGTATCACTGAAGCTCTCAAATATCCGGTTTACAATCCGGTTCAAGAGAAATTTATTCTCCCACAAAGTTCTGAAGCGCTCAGATCCGGTTTAACCATGTCCGGTTCAAAAAGGAATTAACTTCTCGCAAGTTCGAGTTTAAAAGCCGTAAGAAAATTTCCGGCTGAAAATGAAGATTCCGGTTTAAAATCCGGGTCAAGGGAAAGATGTCTCCAACAAAGCTTTGAAGCTCTTAATATCCGGTTCAAGATCCCGGTTCAAGAAGAATTTATCTCTTGCAAAAAGGTTAAAAATCACTGAAGAGGACCTGCTGCCATGATGCGCGGTTCAAACATGGGGCTTCCTGTTCAAACATAGGTCGTATTCGAACCAAAGAGAACATAGCCATCCTTACAAAGTCAGTTGGGGACCTAGTCGACTTGAACCGTAGCTACACCTCCGGGGAGCTTGGTCATATCTTGACGACGGTAATGCCTTCTGGCTGGCACATTTGCCACTAAGTCAGTTGGGGACCTAATCGACTTGAACCGTAGTTACACCTTATGGGAGCTCGGTCATGTCTTGATGATGGTAATGCCTTCTGATCGGCTTTTAAAACAGCCAATAAGTCATTTGGGGGCTTGGTCGTGTCCGAACCAATGCAATGCCACTTGATCGGCCCTAGGCCACTGAGTCACTTGGGGGCTTGGTCGAATCCGAACCAATGCAATGCCACTTGGCCGGCGTAAACGCCACGCGTCATTTTGGGGTCCTGGCTGACTGGCACCATCGCTACGCCTTCGGGGAGCTTGGTTGCGTCTGACCATGGTAATTCCATCTGACCAAGCTCAATAGAGCTCTTCTTTGCAAAAAGTTGTTGCCATTGCTTTTGCTTTAATAGCCTTTTTTGAGAAGTTGCTATTTTATTTGCGTTTTTAAACCGACAATATTTGGCACCGGTTCAACATAGCCAATTTGGCGGAACACGGCCCATTCTTAGACCGGAGATCATCTGCCCGGTTTGGTTTTCTGTTACCATCCTATTATGGAGTAAACCGGTGTTTATCAACCCGGCTCGGCTTTCAACTACAAGTTGTGAGTACATGATAAAGTTATAATCCGGAGATTATCAGCCCGGTCTGGTTTAACTACAAGTCACCAGTATTATATATTGTTAAACCGGTGTTTATCACAGCCCGGTACGGTTTTATCATAAACCGGCACAATATGGAAGGAGTTATCATTACTCAAAATTCCCCTACTATGAAAAGTTGGTAAACCGGCTATATCACAGGTATGATATATTTCATATTTTTTAAGTGCAGCCCTGGTTATAAACCCAGGTTATATGTTGAGCATTATGACCCGTCCGGCGGTAAACCGCCAGGACACTTTAAACTTGTTGTATGCAGAAACAGGTTGAATAGAGCATGATTATAAATTATCCGGTGTTTGTTAAACCGGCCTGGCTTTAAGACGATAAGTCGCCAGTATGATGATAAATTATCCAGTGTTTATTAAACCGGTCTGGCTTTGGACTATAAGTCGCCAGTGTATATTTGGATTGCGCCATTGGAATCATGCGCTTATAAATTATTGGATTATATTATTCAAATAGCCAAACTTGGCTGAATTTTCATTATGATATTGGATGAATAAGGTTTTCATACCAGATTATATTATCTTGAATAGCCAACATGGCTGGATTTTTATTATGGTTATTAATATTATGATTAAGGTTTTCAAAGTCGCTTTAGCGCAATGGTTATCATTTTCTACAATTGAAGGAATAGTCCCGAGTTGCTGCAGGCTTACAACCCGGCACTTGGGGGCTACATTATTCAAAGTTCAGATTATATCAAATATGCAAGTCTCATGTCGCTGCAAGCATGCACCATGACACTTGGGGGCTACCAATTGCTCCCGTCAACTATTCAAGGTACACAGCTTTTTATCCATTATATTGAAGGGTCCACTGCTCAGTTGGTAAAGCACAAGGCTCTTAACCTTGTGGACGTGGATTCAAGCCCCATGATGAGGGGTTACATCATATGATGTTATTTTCATAGAAGTATATATCAAAGTCCCAGCTCAATATTATCTTACCGAGCCGGCCCTTGGGGGCTACACATTGCTGTTCAAAGTTTACAAGATTATACTTACAAAGTCCCTGCTGATAATTACATAATGACCCGGCCCTTGGGGGCTACATTGGTTGAAATTTTATGGGCATCAATCAATTACAAGTCCCAGGTTGCTGCAAGCATGACAACCCGGCACTTGGGGGCTACAGGTATCAATCAATTACAAGTTAGATTGACCCGGCGTCACCAATCATTATGACCCTATGGCTGCAACCCGGTGTCATCAATAATCATAAACCGATGTTGGCAACAATCATAAACCGATGTTGGCAACAATCATGAACCGGTGTCTGCAACAATCATAATCCGGGGTCATCAGTTTTTATAACCCGGCCATTTGGTAATGTTAAACCGGCAAGTTTTCAAGACCGGGGTCATCTTCAAACCGGCTGAATATCAGATGAATATTTCAAGACCAATATTTCTTAAACCGGCGCTTTGGAAGCCGACTCAAGTGGATTATTCTTCACAATATTTTTCTATGAGAAACCAATGTCAGCAATTTGAGTATGAAGCTGGTTATTAACCCGGATTTTCTAGAAGGAGGAATGACAAGGACTTAAGGATGATCAGGTGCCGGTTTACAAAAATTCTTAACCCGGAGCACAACCTATCAAATTTGTTCTGGTGTTTATTTGCAGCATAAGTTTACCATGGATAAATCCAAGCTAAACTTGGGGGCTAATGTCGGGGATATACCCCGCGGTGTAAACCGGTCGGAAGTTAACCCGGCCGGACTTGGCGGTTTATTTGAGGTCCCGTTGGCACTTGGAGATATTCATCTGGTGGCCCGCCCAGACCTGGCGGTTTACCAGCAACCCGTCGGGACGTTGTAACTCATTGATAACCCGACGGACGGGTCAGAGGAGCGACAAGACCAGGTGGCCCGTCTGGCGGTTCATGAAGGCCGGTTCAACTATTGTGGGCCGGTTTAAGAGGAAAGGAATATTTGCCTTACAAGGAGTTAAAGCCAGGACTTGTATCCGGTTTGTATTAGAGATAGACTAGTCCTAATCCCAATAGGACTCCACATGTAAACCGCCCCTTCGACATATATAAGGAGGGGCAGGGCTCCCCAAAGAGGGACAAGTTAGAAGCTACAACCTACAAGCAATCAATAATCTCTAGGGCTAGACACAAGAGCCGGTTTACGGCGTCTCCCTCGGGATGATAATGAGACCTAGCCTCAAACAGCATGTAGGGTTTTTACCGGATGATGTTTCCCGGGGCCCGAAGCTGTCTAAACCCTTGTCTTGTGTGTTGATCCGCCCTGCGTCTCTCGTCCCACTCAACCCCTCTCAAGCTACCACATAGATGCGTTGGCCTCGCGACTAAGTCCTGACACTAAGGACATCTGCCGTGACAAATCCACGACATATAGCGCGCCTGTTTAGCCCCGGTGTTATTCTTTTAAGGCATATTAACACTCGTGCTTGGTGCAGGACAAAGAGACCTCGCCGGACTGTATCCGGAGAGGTTGCCAATCGCGCCTCCACCAGCCAGGCTCCAAAGCCCGGACCAGAGGTGTAGGCGAACACAAGGCATGCACCGGACGCTCCTCCGACAGAGGACGCGGATAGGCTATCTGCCACCCCTTCCAAGGTGGAAAGTGCCATGAACCACAGGCGTCGCCGGACAGTTCTTCGCGACGCCTGTTTCTCCCAAGAGGCGTTGGATGCCTTCAATTCGGGAGATGCATATCTCCGTGCCGCTCAGAGTGGTCTAGCCAGAGCCACGGAGCAATATGTAAAAGACATACGGGTGAGAAAATTTTAATGGTTATATATACCAGTAGCCCCCGAGACTTGAAGCAGTGAGAATAACTGATTTAAGGATCATGTAATATGCAGGTTCTTTCAGAGAAGAATACCCAGTTGTCTCAGGAGTTAAAAGAGTGCCAAGCCCAATTTTAGGCCGCACTGGCCTCGACAGGGGAGCCTAAGGAGACCCCCTCTGGTATTATATGCTTCAAAAAGATAAGTGTGAAATGCGGCATATGTGCAAATCTGACAAATGAAATTGCAGATGGCGCGGGACTGATCCGGACCAGCAACAACTCCTACGCCGGCTAAAAGCTGGCGAGAGCGTGCTGACAAAGGTGAGGCGGGAGAAGAATGATCTTCAGGATGCCAACACCAAGCTGGGTGTTGAACTGAAAGATGTTCGAGCCCAGCTGTCGGACTCCGTTAAGAAGAATCAGCGGCTTCAACGCGGCATATTTAGTAAGTGCTTAAATGAACTTTTGGAAAAAGAGTTCGGCGAGGAAGTCGACTAACAGAGTGATGTTTGTAGGTATGCTAACAGGTCGTCCTGCAGAGGAGATGCCCGGTTCGACGGGTGACCTTCTTCCCGAGCTCTTGCAACTGCACGAGCGAGTTCGGCAGGCGATGCAAGGCGTTTCCCAAGCCTTATGGCCATCCCTCCCCATGCTCGAAGGCCTTGGAGAGCTTGCGGAGAAGCTGAAGGGAGTGCGGCGGCGCTTCCAGTTGTGGAAGATATCGGCCTGCCATCAAGGCGCTAGGGAGGCCTGGGCCATGGTGAAGACGCGGTACACAAAAGCTGACCCAAACCACATGGCCGAGGTCGGACCTGTGGGGCCCGATGGGAAGGACATCCCTGTAAGCTTAGTATACGGCCAAGTAGAATTGGGCGCAAAGTATTCCCAGCAGGACTGTAAATTAGACAGCCTGTTAGATGGTATTGAAGAGGAATACAATCAGTCAGAGTGACTATGTAATTTTAATTGACATGTGTAATGCCTTCTAGCCGGATTATAGATCATTTGTTGTTGCCGACCTTTTCGCTTCGACCTCGGGACCTGACGGTCCGGAGTGTGTCCGAATACCCTAGCAGTTATATAAGAACCGGGGTATGCATGGAGACCAGGCGTAGGGGTCATTAGTGCTTTATCAGACAAGTGCCCAACTAGTTATGTTATATTACATGGTTAGTAAGAAACATCTTCCAGAGAGAATAGTTCCGTTAGGGGTTCGTTTCTCTGGGAGGCATGCCCTAAAGTGCATGTCCGGACTGCGAACGCAGAAAAAAAAGCATCTGGGGGCACATAAATAAATAAGTAAAAAAGGTCATCTTTAGTTCACCGACCGAATATTCCCTTAAGAACGCTAGCTTTCGGCTTCACCCAGTCTGAGGTACACATCCGACTGACCCGGCAGTAACAATCGTAGAGGTGCTCCCTTTACCACCTAGCCGAACAATCGGGAATGTAGGGGTAAGCACAGGAGCCAGGCAACCCAGCTTGGCCAAAACTTAAGTCATAACGATGCATATAATGGTGAAGAAAAGGTACATGCGGAAGTTTGACACATGTGTTGGGCGCGAAGCCCGTATAAATAAGCTCTTGTTTAAAGAAGCCCCCAGGTATAGTGAGCGCGGGTAGCGCGTCTCTTTATGAGATTTTAAGGGAAGGAGAGAAATGTAAGACAGAAAATATAAAAAATAGACAGAGGTAGGAGACGAACACAGAGTCCGGCGCTAGGCATAGAATCTTCGGAGACGGGCTGCGTTCCATGGGTTCGGCTCGAGTCGGTTGTCCGAGGTATCTCACAGGCGGTACGCTCCGCCAGTCAGGACTTGGTCGATAATGAAGGGACCTTCCCACTTGGGCTTCAGTTTGTCCTTTTTCTTGTCCGGCAGGCGTAGAACTAGTTCGCCAACGTTGTAATTTTTGGCCCATACTTCTCTGCTTTGATATCTTCGAGCCTGTTGTTGATAGAATGCGGAACGGGCTTTTGCCACGTCACGCTCCTCCTCTGAGGCGTCCAAGCTGTCCTGCCGTTCGAGTTCGGCTTCTCTTTCTTTGTACATGCGCACTCGAGGTGAGTCATGAATGATGTCGCAAGGCAAAACCGCCTCTGCGCCGTACACCATGAAGAATGGTGTGTATCCGGTGGTGCGATTCGGCGTGGTCCGCAGCCCCCAGAGCACGGAGTTGAGCTCCTCTACCCAGTGCGTGTTGGATTCCTTGAGGGACCGCACTAATCTAGGTTTGATGCCGCTCATAATAAGACCATTTGCATGTTCGACCTGGCCGTTAGTTTGTGGGTGATAGACTGATGCATAATCGAGCTTGATGCCCATGTTTTTGCACCAGAGTTTTACCTCGTCGGTCGTAAAGTTCATGCCCTTATCAGTGATGATGCTGTGGGGGACACCGTAATGGTGTACGACCCTGGATATGAAGTCTATCACTGGTCCGGATTCGGCCGTCTTAACAGGCTTGGCTTCTATCCATTTGGTGAACTTGTCCACCATGACCAGTAAGTATTTTTTCTTGTGGGTTCCGCCTTTAAGGGGTCCAACCATGTCAAGCCCCCAGACCGCGAAAGGCCAAGTAATGGGGATAGTTTGGAGGGCGGTGGGTGGCATAAGGCTTTGGTTTGCGAAAAGCTGGCAACCGACGCATCGTTGGACCAAGTCCTGAGCGTCTGCCCGGGCCGTCGGACAATAAAAGCCTGCACGGAAAGCCTTGCTTACGAGGGACCGAGCTGCAGCGTGATGACCACCGAGTCCAGCATGAATTTCAGCCAGCAAGTTCCGCCCTTCCTCTTCGGAGATGCACCTTGGAAGGACTCCAGTAGTGCTTTTCTTGTAAACTTCTCCCTCATGGCCTTTATAGGCTTTAGATCGCCGCACTATGCAGCGTGCCTCATTTTGGTCCTCTGGAGGCTCCTGCCTAGTAAGGTAGGCTAGGAATGGTTCTATCCATGGGGCGATTACGGCCATTATTACGTGGGCTGAAGTTGTAATTTCATTGGTAGAGCCTCCGATTGTGCCAGATTGTTCGGTGCCGGACAGTGCGGTTAGGTCCGGGCTGTTATTGCCAGGTTCCCCTTCCCATACTACGGATGGCTTGAACAGCCTTTCCAAGAAGATGTTGGGGGGGGACTGCATCGCGTTTTGTGCCGATGCATGCCAGGACGTCTGCCGCCTGATTGTTTTCCCGGGCTATGTGGTGAAATTCGAGCCCCTAGAACCGAGCTGACATTTTTAAGACGCCGTTGCGGTAAGCTGCCATTTTCGGATCCTTGGCATCGAAGTCTCCATTTATTTGGGATATCGCGAGGTTCGAATCCCCACGCACCTCTGGGCGTTGAATGCCCATGGATACTGCCATCCGGAGACCATGTAAAAGGGCCTCGTATTCGGCTGCATTGTTGGAGTCTGTGTGCATAATCTGGAGTACGTATTGAACTGTGTCTCCCGTGGGGGACATCAAAACGACGCCAACCCCTAGACCGGCCAACATTTTGGAGCCGTCGAAATGCATGATCCAGTTGGAATATGTGTCGTACTCTTTAGGGAGTTCGGCCTCCGTCCATTCTGCGACGAAGTCGGCCAAAACTTGTGACTTAATAGCTCGCCGTGGCTTATAGGTTATGTCGAATGGGAGGAGCTCGATGGCCCATTTTGCAATCCGGCCTGTTGCTTCGCGGTTGTTTATAATATCATTAAGTGGTACTTCGGAGGCTACTGTTATCGAACACTCTTGAAAGTAGTGTCGCAGCTTCCGGGATGCCATGAATACCGCGTATGCAATCTTTTGATAGTGCGGTACCGTGATTTGCATGGAGTGAGGATAGTGGACACATAGTAGACCGGCTTTTGAAGGGAGAATTTGTGTCCGTCCGTTTTTCGTTCGACGACGAGCACTGCGCTAACAACCTGGTGTGTTGCTGCAATGTACAATAGCATTGGTTCGCCAATATTTGGCACGGACAGGTCTGGGTTTGTTGCCAATATGGCCTTTATTTCGTTCAGTCCGGCCGTGGAGGCATCTGTCCACTCGAAGTGTTCGGTGCGCCGAAGGAGGCGATAAAGGGGTAGTGCCTTTTCTCCCAAGTGGGAGATGAAGCGGCTTAGAGCCACCACGCATCCGATTAATTTTTGTATTTGTTTGAGGTCCTTTGTGATATCCAATTGCAACAAAGCTCGGATCTTGGCTGGATTTGCTTCAATTCCTCTGCTGGATATGATGAAGCCCAAGAGCTTTCCGGCTGGAATGCCGAAAACGCATTTTTCCAGGTTGAGCTTGATGTCATATGTTCGGAGGTTATCGAATGTAAGCCTCAAGTCGTCTACTAAAGATTCGACATGTCTTGTTTTTACGACCACATCATCCACGTATGCCTCCACTGTTTTGCCGATCTTGTTTGCCAGACATGTCTGAATGATGCGCTCATATGTTGCGCCGGCGTTTTTGAGCCCGAAGGGCATTGTGTTGAAGCAGAATGGGGCGTATGGTGTGATGAATGCCGTTGCGCCTTGGTCTGACTCTGCCATCTTGATTTGATGGTAGCCGGAGTATGCGTCGAGGAAACACAACGAATCGTGTCCTGCAGTGGCGTCGATAATTTGATCGATGCGAGGGAGGGGGAAGGGATCCTTTGGGCAGGCCTTGTTAAGGTCTTTAAAATCGACGCACAGGCGCCAGGATTTGTCCTTGTTTGGTACCATCACCAAGTTTGCTAGCCAGTCCGGATGTTTTATATCTCTGATGAATCCGGCCTCCAATAGCTTGGCTAGCTCCTCTCCCATAGTCTGTCTCTTGGGTTCGGAGAAACGCCGAAGGGCTTATTTGACAGGTTTGAATCCTTTTGGGATATTTAAGCTATGTTCGGCCAGCCTGCATGGGATTCCTGGCATGTCTGAAGGGTGCCAGGCGAAGATGTCCCAATTTTCACGTATGAATTCTCGCAGTGCGGCGTCTACATCAGGGTTTAATTGTACCCCGATGGAAGCTGTTTTATTGGGGTCCGTTGGATGGACCTGGAAATTGACTATTTCGTCCGCTGGTTTAAAGGAGGTGGACTTGGATCTTTTGTCGAGTATCACATCGTCCCTGTTTACCGTGGAGCGAAGCGTAGTCAGTTCCTCAGCCGCTAGGGCTTCGGATAGTGCCTCGAGGGCTAATGCGGCTGCCTTGTTTTCGGCGCGGAGTGCTATGTTCGGATCACTAGCGAGAGTGATAATTCCGTTCGGACCGGGCATCTTGAGCTTAATGTACCCGTAATGGGGTATTGCTTGGAAGATTGTAAACGCTTCCCGCCCTAGCAGAGCGTGGTATCCGCTATTGAATGGGGCCACCTGGAACGTGACCTCTTCGGACCTGTAATTATCTGGCGTGCCGAACACCACATCTAGTGTGATTTTTCCTATACAGCGCGCTTCCCGATTGGGGATTATTCCTCGAAAGGTTGTGCTACTTCGCTCGATGCGGTTCCAGTCTATTTCCATTTTTGAAGGGTTTCCTCATAAATGAGGTTCAATCGGCTGCCTCCGTCCATGAGTACCTTCGTGAGCCGAAAGTCGTCCACAATTGGACTGAGGACCAATGCGGCTGGTGCTCGGGCTGTTCGGAATTTAGGTTCATCACTGGCATTAAAAGTAATAGCCGTGTCACTCCATGGGTTTATTGTTGCTACTTGATAAACTTCGGCAAGACTGCGGAGTGTTCTTTTTCGCATATTATTTGATGCGAAAGTCTCGAAGACTGTTAAGACTGTACTGGTGTCCCTGCGGTGGTTTTCTACGGCCTCCGGGATTAGGAGGTCTTCGCCAATTTTGGCCACCTGCCGGAGTATCCAACATGCTCTAAGGTTGTGAGTTGGTGTGGCGCCCTCTGTACTATGAATTTTCCAGGGTCCATTAAGCCATCCTTCCAGTACGGTTCCATGCCCTGTAGAGGGTTTTGTTTTTTTGGTTTTTAACCCGGGTGTCTGTCGATGATGCACCCTTTTATTTCGGACGAGGTTTCTATTCAGAGCCGGATTGTCCCAAAAATTTATTTCGGTTTTCCAGGCACTTTCCATCGCACAGTACTTTTGTACTATGGACGCCAAGTCAGCGAAGCGTGTAATAGCACGACGACTTATGGCATTGAGGATTCCCTTGTCCGTTCAATTATTGGGGAAAATTGAGATTGCGTCTTCCTCGCGGCCGTCCTTTATCCTGTTCGTGACCAGGAGGAATCTCGCCCAGTAATGATGTACTATTTCTTCGGGCTTTTGCCTGATTTGGGATAGATCGCTTATGTTCGGGTGGGTGGGTGGAGTTAAACCCGAAACCTCACCCAATCTGAGACTCAGTGGCCAAGGAGTTTCCGAACTCTGAAGTTTGGATTCTTGGATGTTGTCCAATGAATCTAGCCTGTTGCCTGATTCTAAGTTTAGGTCTTGAGTTGCACCCTCCCCTCCGCGGGTATCCGGCTTGGAGGGATCGGTAATCTGGACGTAGCTAGTCCTTAGGATAGATGAAGGATCGCCGCACTGCGCCTCGACCACGGCAACGTGATGGGTGGCTTGGGGAAAGTTAATTTCTCTTAGATCGGGTTTAAGCCCAACTTGGTCGTAATCTGTAGCGACCCCCAGGGCAGCGATGCGATCCAAGAGCTCGTTTACGGAAGAGAGCTCCATTGGATCTAACTGCTCAACGAGTTCCGAGATGACGTGAAGATTGCTTTTGTTGACCCGAGAGGTCACCGTCGGTGCAACAGCCGAACAGGCGGTCATAAGAAAACCACCTAGCCAGAGAGTTTGGCCGACAGCCAAGGCTCCCTTAGTAACGGCGCCGTCTTTAAAGACGGGAAGAGGCATCCTTCCTGATCACGACGGCACAGAGGAACTCTCCATGAAAGCACCAATGTCGGTGTCAAAACCGACGGATCTCGGGTAGGGGGTCCCGAACTGTGCGTCTAGGCGGATGGTAACATGAGACAAGGGACACAATGTTTTACCCAGGTTCGGGCCCTCTTGATGGAGGTAAAACCCTACGTCCTGCTTGATTAATATTGATGATATGGGTAATACAAGAGTAGATCTACCACGAGATCAAGGAGGCTAAACCCTAGAAGCTAGCCTATGGTATGATTGTTGTATATTGGAGTTGTCCGACGGACTAAAAACCCTCCGGTTTATATAGACACCGGAGAGGGTTAGGGTTACACAAAGTCGGTTACAATGGTAGGAGATCTGAATATCCGCATCGCCAAGCTTGCCTTCCACGCCAAGGAAAGTCCCATCCAGACACGGGACGAAGTCTTCAATCTTGTATCTTCATAGTCCAGGAGTCCGGCTGAAGGTATAGTCCGGCTACCCGAACACTCCCTAATCCAGGACTCCCTCAGGGGCAAAGTTTGTAACTTTCCCCAAATTTCAAACAAGCGCGTCCCAAACCGAAACATTGCTCCCCCTTAGTTCCCCGCCTCCCTCCGTTTCCCCATTCATACTCCATGGGCGCCAAAACGCCCTCTCGACTAGCCGCGAAACCCCAGCCTCCTCCGTCCTCCACCCCATAGCGCCCAATCCATCGCTGCCCAACTCCATCACGCCGGAGCCGGTACCCCGACGTCATCGTCCAACGCAACCGTAATGCCCTCAAGGACTTAGCAGCTGAAGCCAAGGTAGATCTGCCTCCACGACGTCGACACCGACGTGCGCCATACCAGAACCACTCCGGCCACACCGTCCTGCACCTCACTGTTGCAGCTCCACTGTCGCAACCATCCATCGCATCGGAGTTGTTCTCACTACGCTGTCGTTCGCCTCCTCGGATCTGCTTCCCCGCCGCCGACAGACGGCCACCGCACCACACTCAACAACTTGGCCATGGGTTTGTCCAAGGCTACATCGTCCTCCACAACTTCTCGTTTCCAGCGAACCACAAGAAGATCGTTGGAAAACAGAAGGAGGACACAACACTGCCAGCAGAATGAGGTACTCATCTTCCCTTATTCGTGCAAACCTTGCGTCTCTTCTCACACCGTATTCATCCCATGAAAGAAACTAGTTGAGCGCTTCTTACTGCATCTTCTTCGTGATACTAAATGCACAAGGTTTCCTCCCTTTACTATTTCACCTTTGCTAGAGGTCAGTAGCCCACGTGGGTTTCAATTCAAGGTCAGTCGAACCACAATTAAAAGAAGCAGCACCCTTAGGCGCGCAGAGCACCTAGTCCGCCTATTCACCGGGGAAGCGGCGCATCGGTGTCTATCATAGGGGTGTGGGGCGCAGGAGCTGCTTGCGCCCGATCTGGAGGTCGGCGGGGCTTGAATGGATTGTCGGGGCGGTGCCAAGCACGGCGGTGCGGTGAGGTTGAGAGGAGGGCGCAGGCAGGGGACTAGGCCGGTGGTCACTGCCGTTTCGAGGAAGATCGTCAACACTGACTGGCTGGAGGTAGATGAAGGCGATCTACCCGTTCTTTGTACATCGAACGGTGCAGAAAAAATGGACTAGCCTATTTGTTTTCAGTTGAATGTTATTTTCATAGAATCATGTAGTAATTTAGTGTGCCATGCATGTTGTAGAGCTATCATATGTCTCCCGTCATTTATTTCTCATCGACCTGCTATCTGCTACCTTTACATTGTACTAATTGTGCACACACTTCACCCATACTCACACTATTGCTTTTTTATGCATGGGTATTTCAGACTCTGACGTAGTGTTGATGAATGCTGAAAAGAAAAGACAGAAGTCGTTCCAGTGTAATTCAAAGATAAGCACTAAGCGTTTCAGCGCTCTAAAGGATGCAGTGTCAGCAGTTGGAGATAGTAAGCATAGCTCTGCAGTTGATGATCTCAATTGCCACACACAACCATCCCAGGTGCTTGCTTTAACTTCGCGCTGTCAAATGTGGTTGCATGTTGCATATGGTGTCTAGCTTGTATTGCTTCCAATTTGGTTAAATTGCATCTGCTTACTTTACACATTATACCTTTGATAATGACATGCCTTCCTGTTTTTGATACATACTACATATGTCTATTAACCATGTTCGTACACCAAACTAATGCTCTTTTGTATCCCTCGTCAATCACTTATGATGAGACAGTCACCCGGGTGGGTTACCGTGAGACGCCATACTCATTTAAAGAGTGCAGTGTCATCCTCCCCACATGATTCTCAAGAAACAGCAAGGCTAAATGAAGATAGTCAACGTAGCTCTCTAGTTGATGACCACAATTCCCCCACACCACCATCACAGGTGCTTGCTCTAACTTCGCAGTGTGATATGTGGTTGCATGTTGCATATGGTGTCTAGCTTGTAATGCTTCTAATTAGGGTAAATTGCATCTGCTTAGTTTACACATTATACCTGTGAATATGACATGCCTTCCTATTTTTGGTACACACTACATCTATGTGTTAACCTTGTTCTTACATGAAACTACCTCTCTTATGTATCCTGCATCAATCACTTACGATGAGTCACCTTTATTCGTTGCATATTGCATATTATTTCTAGCCTGTTGCCATGTATTGCTTCTAATTTGGTCAAATACATTTGTTAGGGCACCCTTTTAATTTGGCAGAGTGATATTGGTTTCATCTTTCATATGGTTTCTAGCTTGCATTGATTCTAACAAGTTCAAGCACCTTGTGCTTAGTTTACACTTTATACATCATACATGTCAATATGTCACGCCGTCCTGTTTTTCATACATATTCCATCCTCCTATCATGCGGCTGTCTTACATGAAAGTAGTGTTCGTCAGTATCATGCACCAATGAGTTCTCAAGAGCAAATTTTATTCCTTTTTCTTGTGGGTTTGACTTGACAAGGCAAAATCAAGAAAGAGGAAGGAAAAGAGTAAGGAAGGCGATGATGGTGGTCCTCTGTAGCAACGTAGACGGAGCATCTGTACCGGTTCTCCTTGTACTGATAGTTCATTACAAGGCCCAAGTCTCCGCTCCCCTACTCCACCATCCAAGGTGCTTGCTCTAACTTGGCAGTGTGATATCTGGTTGCATGTTGCATATGGTGTCTAGCTTGTATCGCTCCTAATTAGTGTAAACTGCATCTTCTTATCTTACACATGATACGTGTGAATATGACATGCTTTCCTGTTTTTGGTACATACTATATATGTCTATCACACCATGTTCTTACATCAAACTACTCTTCTTGTGTATCTTGCATCAATCACTTATGATGGAACACCTTTAAGTTGGCAGTGTGATATTGGTTTGCGTCTTGAATATGATTTCTAGCATGTATTGCTTCTAGTTTGATGAACGCCACCTATGACGAGACAGTTTTAACTTGGCAGAGTGATATTGATTGCACCTTTCATATGGTGTCTAGTTTGCAGTGCTTCTAATTTGTTGAAGTGCCTTCTGCTTAGTTACCACGTCATAGGTGTGAATATGTCAAGCCGTCCATTTTTTCGTACATATTCCATCCTCGTATCATGACTTTGCCTTTCATCAGAGTAGTGTTCGTCAGTATCATGCATCAATGAGTTCTGAAGAGCGAATTATATTCCTTTTTCTTGTCGGTTTGACCTCACAATGCAAAATCAATAAAGTTGAAGGAAATTGGCAAGGCATTGGATGATGGTGGTCCTTCCAAGCAACTTAAATGGAGGTTCTCTACAGATTCTACTCCGCCATCCTCCCAACAAGATTCGCAAGACAACGCAAGGCTAGACAGTCAATGTAGTTGTGTAGATGATGAGCACATCTCCCCTACTCCACCATCACATGTGCTTGCTCTAACTTGGCACTATTATATGTGGTTGCATCTTGCGTATGATGTCTAGCTTGTATTGCTTCTAACTTTGTTGAATTGCATCTGCTTACTTTACACATAATGCCTGTGAATATGACACGTGTTCCTGTTTCTAGAACATACATGTACATGATGAGGACATCTCCCCTACTCCACCATCACAGGTGCTTGCTCTAACTTGGCACTATTATATGTGGTTGCATGTTGCGTATGATGTCTAGCTTGTATTGCTTCTAACTTTGTTGAATTGCATCTGCCTACTTTACACATAATGCCTGTGAATATGACACGTGTTCCTGTTTCTAGAACATACGTGTACATGATGAGCACATTTCCCCTACTCCACCATCACAGGTGCTCGCTCTAACTTGGAACTGTTATATGTGGTTGCGTTTTCCATATGATGTCTAGTTTGTATTGCTTCTGATTATGTTGAATTGCATCTGCGTAGCTTACAACTTATACCTGCAACGATCACTTACCCATAAGACACATTTAACTTGGGACTGTGATGTAGGTTGCATCTTGCATTGTCTTCTAGCATGTACTGCTTCTAATTTCTTGAAATGGCACTTACGACAAGACACTTTTTTACCTGATAGTGATATTGGTTGCGTGTTCATATGGTGCCTAGCTTTCATTTCTTCTAATTTTGTTGAAATGCCTTCCGCTTACTGTTTTTTCATACATATTCCATCCTCCTATCATACGTGTGAATATGAAACGCTGTCATTTTTTGCATATATTCCATCCTCCTATCTTGCGCTTGCCTTACATTAAAGTAGTGTTCGTCTATATCATGCATCAACCAGTTATGCAGAGCTAATTTTATTCATCTTCTTGTGGTTTTGATTTCATAAGGCAATATCAGAAAATAGGAAGGAAAAGAGTAAGTTAGGGGATGTTGGTGGTCCTCCGCACCGACGCAAACAAAGACTCTCTAGATTTGCCACTGCTACTGCTAATGAAGTTGAAGTCCCAAGTCTACATGATGAGTTCATCTCCCGTACTCCACCATCGCAGGTGCTTGCTCTAAGTTGACAGTGTGATAATTGGTTTCATGTTGCATATGTTGTCTAGCCTGTATTTCTTCTATTTTGATTAAATTGCACCTGCTGAGTTCATACGTTATACATGTGCATATGACATGGCGTTCTGTGTCTAGAATACACTACATCTATCTATCATACCATGTTCTTACATCAAAGTACTACTGTTGTGTATCCCGCATCAGTCACTCATGATTGGACACTTTTAACATGGCAGTTTGATAGTGGTTGCATCTTGCATTGTTTTCTATGTTGTACTGCTTCTAATTTTTCGAATTGCCACTTATGACAAGACACTTTTAACTTGGCAGAGTAATATTGGTTGCATCTTCCATATGGTGTCTAGCTTGCATTACTTCTATTTTCTTGAAAATCCTTCTGCTTAGTTTACACATCGTAGTTGTGAATATGTCATGCCGTCCTGTTTTTCTTACATATTCCATCCTCATACGGTTGTCTTACATCAAAGTATTGCTTGTCTGTATCATGCATCAATGAGTTCTGAAGAGCAATTTTATTCTTTTGTGTTGTGGGTACGGCTTGACATGGCAAAGTCAAAAAAGAGCAAGGAAAATAATATAGTAGGGAGTGGTGTTACTCATCGGATGAAACGGAAAAGTATTTGTCGTCCAGATTCTGCTGGTACTTATAGTGCAGTAGAAGGTCCAAGTCCACCGGCTAAATCGACAAACACAGTATCGCCTGCTCCACCAGCTGCAGCATCCGCTTCAACTGTACTAGCATCTCAACGAGTTACTCGTTCATTTGCTCCAGAACTGGCCAGTTCCCAAGCTGCCTTCACACCTAACACTACTTCCGAAGCACTGCTGACACAATAAGACTTGGCAAGATCAGATGAACCTCATGAGCATCAACACCAAGACGGTACCTGACCGAGTCAAGTTGCAGTTGCATGCTCCTTTATATGTACTCTCACTGTTTGATGTACACTAACATTTTCTATATTCGTTGTTGAACTAGCACCACGACGCAAGCGGAAACGGACATCAGGGATAATGCTTGACAGATTAAAAAAATCTAAAGGAGGAAGAATGGAGTTCCATTTTGAGGCAGGTTTAAAAAGGCCATGTGATGCTACAGAGTCAGCCAAGTTAGTATCAGAGGCAGCTGTTGCCATTAGGTGTCATGCACGTATCCTCCCAACGTGGATCTAGTCCAGGAATGAGAAACACAATACCCAGTTTAACACCTTCCTTGACCGTTTATCCATAAGTAATGTTATTCATCGCAATTAGTAATATTGTCTTGCTATGTCCCATACTTTCTAGCTTCCACCTAATAAGACCCACATTCTTTTTTAATAGATGAGGTTCAAGTTGGATCGGAAAGATGATGCAACTAAACAAGCATGCACTCATGTTTTTCAGTCTGCTCTGCGACAGTATCGGTACCACCTTAGAAAATCTCACTTTGAAGGCAAGGCTAACAATGAAATCTCCCAAACATCTCCAGTGGAATATATTACAGATGAAGACTGGACAACCCTCGTTAAACACTGGTCTGGTCCAAAGTATCAAGTAGGCTATATGTATTTGATCAGACCACATATTGAACTTGTATTTATGTATGTGCCTTACAAGTGTATCTTTTTCTAGGCTAACTGTTTGAAGAACAAGACCAACCATTCTAAAGTGAAATTCCAACAGACAACAGGATCTCGTAGCTATATTGCACACTGCGAGGCTCTTGTAAATAGCTGCTACTTCCTTCTTTTTTCTATGCCATATTATCGTATCTATATTGACTTGTTCCAAATACAGAGGAAAGCATGTGCGGACCAAAAAGAACCTGAACTGAATGCAGTGCAAATCTTCAAGGATTGCCACACCAGCAAGATGAACGGCATGAGCACACTAGTTCAAGCCGCTGTTGTAAGTCCTTACTCCTCCTGCCTTTCAACTGATTGGTATTGTGATGTGTTCATTTAACTATTTGGTTTGCAGCCAATGTCAGTTACTCTGTTCACTTTTATACACAGTTGTCTTAACGTATCATTTCACCTTACATGGTTTAAAAGAGATGAAGGATATTCTTTTGGTCTTGATCTATATTCTAGTTGTTATGTTCACGTCCGCACACAATGATAAAATAGCATGTTTGTTTTATATCTGTTTGCCCATGATATGAATGATGTCATACTATGTTCATCCTACTTTAAACCATGTCTCTTTATCCTTAGATGTCAACGAATGTGAGGAAATAGACAATACAGTAGGCATGCACTACAAAAAAAAAGACACATCCGTTACATTTTGGGTCAAACGAAATTTTTTTTGTCATACATATGACACTTCTATGACGATAATTGTGACAAAACCCGGTATCATCATAGATGTGGTGGGCTCCTACTTCTATGACAAAAAATCATGACAGAAAATGGGCTTTTCGTCCTGGGCGGGCCGGAGACGCAGCTGCATGACATTCTTTGGGCCGTCCATGACGGAAAAAACCGTGGTAGAAGCGAGGGGGAGGAAAATTTCAGGGAGTTCCCGGTTACGGTGGGAGGTCGGGGGCTGAGCGATGCGCGTTTCTCTCATACACGTACGTGCGTGTCTGCGAGGTGTTGGCTCTAACTGAACCCGAGCGAGGCGTTGGGCTCTAACTGAACCCGAGCGGTTGCACTGCAGGCTACGCGTTCCTGAACCCGAGCGATCGATCGATGGCTGTTAACTAAACCCGATCGAGCAATTCCTTCACTACTGCTGCTAACTGAAGCTGATCAATTGGATGAACAGTGAGCGGTGGTGTTGCCTCTGGATGAACAGGACCCCGTGGTGTGGAGGGCTGGATGAACAGTAGACGGTGGAGGCGTGCCCGTGGAGGGGTGGTTGGACAGGACCCCGTGGTGTGGAGGGCTGGATGAACAGTAGACAGTGGAGGGGTGCCCGTGGAGGGGTGGTTGAACAGTAGCCGGTGGAGTAGCGCGCGATGGAGGCTGGATGAACAGGAGCCCGTGGAGGATGAAGGAGGTCGACGGTAGCCCGTGGAGGCTGGAGGAGGTCGACGGTGGAGATGAACAGTATCCTGTGGAGTCCCGTTTTGCGGTACGCCACACCCCTCCCGATGAACAGGACCCCCGTTTCGACCGTAGGAGGTCCGTTTCGTCCGTTTTGCGGTACGCCACACCCCTCCCGATCAACAGGACCCCCGTTTCGACCGTAGGAGGTCCGTTTCATCTGTTTTGCGGTACGCCACACCCCTCCCGATCAACAGGACCCCCGTTTTGACCGTAGGAGGTCCGTTTCCTCCGTTTTGCGGTACGCCACACCCCTCCCGATCAACAGGACCCCGTTCCGAACGTAGGAGGTCCGTTTCCTCCGTTTTGCGGTACGCCAGGCCTCGTTTCCATCGCATGTTCCGTCCAAGCCCTCCCGATGAACATGATCACGCATTCCGTTCCGACCCAGCCAGTTGGCTCCCACGCGTTCTGTTGCCTCCCGATGAAAATGACGCATTCCGTTGCCTCCCCATGAACACGACGCATTCCGATGCCTCCCCATGAACACGACGCATTCCGTTGCCTCCCCATGAACACGACGACGACGCTGTTTCTCCGTTCCGACCCAGCCATGTACACGAGCCCTGGCCGTACGTATGCGCGAGTAGGCGTTCGAGACCCCGCCCGTATGTACACATACGTGGCCGTATTTTCTTTCTTCCACCCTGGCCGATGTATGTACGTGTACATGCTACGTGCGTGCCTCTACTACGGCACGTACGCGCCTCTACTACGACACATGCGCGCCTCTACATCCACTAGTATATATGTACGTACAAGTTCGCGACTAGAATGACATCGCTACATACACTTTGACCAGGTGGGTCCCGACTGTCAGACACTTCCTTGCATGCGAAGATGTAGCTGGTGGGTCCCAGCAGTCAGGGGGGCGAATCGTTTTTTTGCCCGGACGCACTTCCTTGCATGCGAAGATGTAGCTGGTGGGTCCTAGCAGTCAGGGGGGCGAATCATTTTTTTTGCCCGGACGCACTTCCTTGCATGCGAAGATGTAGCTGGTGGGTCCCAGCAGTCAGGTGGAAACTTTTTTTCGTGAAATACGGTGGCCCGCCCGGTGGGTCCCCGCTATCAGGTGGAGGAATTATTATTTTGCGCGTAATAAGGAGGCACTTCCTTGCTGCGACCATGGACCCAGCTGTCAGCCTCTCCACGTACAGTCCACGTCCGATGGAAGTCATTCCTTGACCACGTTGACCACGCCGTGCCGAGAGCACCACGGCGGTGGACGAAGGCGAGGACTAGGAAGGGGACGACTCGGAGCCGGGGAAGACGCAGCAGTGGATGCCCACGTGAAGAGGAGTACAAGGGTTCACTGGTTCGGCTGCGGTGTGAGGCTGCTATCGCCGCAGAATAACAGGGGGTGTGGGTGAGTAGAGGGATGGCCTGGCCAGCGGTGGGAGTAGTAGGGGCGGTGAGGCCTTCACGGCATCACAGCCGGTCACGGGAGGCAGGAGCACGCGGCACGACCGGCGCTGGTTTGGGCGGCTAGAGCAAGAAGACCAGAGGTTGAAGAAGCACTACGGCCGTTGGATGAACATCGTACGGTAACAGGAGCTAGAATTGTTCATATTGACTAAGTTGACAAAGCCCTCCGTCCCTGTCAACTTGGTAGGCACACAAGTCAGCCTCCCACTATGCTGGGTTCCAGCTGGCAGGGGGAGTATTCATTTTTTTGTGTGTAATAAGGAGGCACTTCCTTCCGTGCGAAGATAGCTGGTGGGTCCGACATGTCAGCAGGGGGCACGTTATTTTTGCGAAATACAGAGGCCCTTCCGGTGGGTCCCAGATGTCAGGTGGAGGAATCATTATTTTGTGTGTAATAAGGAGGCATTTCATTGTGTGCGGCCGTGGACCCAGCTGTCAGCCTCTCCACGCACAGTCTACTTCCAATGGTGTCGTTCGCTGACCACGTTGACCACACCGCTCCAAGCGCATCCAAGGTGGTGGACGACGGCGAGGCCCCGGACAGCAACGAGCTAGAGATGAGAAGACGCGGGAGTAGAGTCGCAGACGGAGAGGTGTACGAGGGTCAACTGGTTCTAGTGCGGTGTGGTTCGGCAGTCGGTGGAGAAGAACAGGAGGTGTGGAGGGGTGGAGGGATGGCCTGGCCAACGGTGGAGTAGCGCTTCATAGCGAAGCGTGCTAAGCAGAGCTGCTAGCAGCAGGAGGCGGGAGGTGGTCCCGGCGGCTCATGACCCACAAGTATAGGGGATCGCAACAGCTTTCGAGGGTAGAGTATTCAACCCAAATTTATTGATTCGACACAAGGGGAGCCAAAGAATATTCTCAAGTATTAGCAGCTAAGTTGTCAATTCAACCACACCTGGAAACTTAGTATCTACAGCAAAGTGTTTAGTAGCAAAGTAATATGATAGTGGTGGTAACGATAACAAAAGTAAAGACAGCAAAAGTAATGTTGTTGGTGTTTTGTAGTGATTATAACAGTAGCAGCGGGAAAGTAAATAAGCGAGAACCAGTATATGGAAAGATCGTAAGCATCGGATCAGTAATGGATAATTATGCCAGATGCGGTTCATCATGTAACAGTTATAAGATAGGGTGACACAGAACTAGCTCCAATTCATCAATGTAATGTAGGCATGTATTCCGAATATAGTCATACGTGCTTATGGAAAAGAACTTGCATGACATCTTTTGTCCTACCCTCCCGTGGCAGTGGGGTCCTATTGGAAACTAAGGGATATTAAGGCCTCCTTTTAATAGAGAACCGGAACAAAGCATTAGCACATAGTGAATACATGAACTCCTCAAACTATGGTCATCACCGAGAAGTATCCCGATTATTGTCACTTCGGGGTTGTCGGATCATAACACATAATAGGTGACTATAGACTTGCAAGATAGGATCAAGAACTCACATATATTCATGAAAACATAATAGGTTCAGATCTGAAATCATGGCACTCGGGCCCTAGTGACAAGCATTAAGCATAGCAAAGTCATAGCAACATCAATCTCAGAACATAATGGATACTAGGGATCAAACCCTAACAAAACTAACTCGGTTACATGATAAATCTCATCCAACCCATCACCGTCCAGCAAGCCTATGATGGAATTACTCACGCACGGCGGTGAGCATCATGAAATTGGTGATGGAGGATGGTTGATGATGACGACGGCGACGAATCCCCCTCTCCGGAGCCCCGAACGGACTCTAGATCAGCCCTCCTGAGAGGTTTTAGGGCTTGGCGGCGGCTCCGTATCGTAAAACGCGATGATTTCTTCTCCCCTATTTTTTTCTCCCCGAAAGCCAATATATAGAGTTGGAGTTGGCATCGGAGGGTTTCCAGGGGCCCACGAGGTAGGGGGCGCGCCCTAGGGGGGCGCGCCCCCCACCCTCGTGGACAGGGTGTGGGTCGCCTGGTCTTCATCTTTGGCGAGGATTTTTTATTATTTTTTATAAGGCATCCCGTGGAGTTTCAGGTCATTCCGAGAACTTTTGTTTTCTGCACATAAAACAACATGATGGCAATTCTGCTGAAAATAGCGTCAGTCCGGGTTAGTTCCATTCAAATCATACAAGTTAGAGTCCAAAACAAGGGCAAAAGTGTTTGGAAAAGTAGATACGACGGAGACGTATCAACTCTCCCAAGCTTAAACCCTTGCTTGTCCTCAAGCAATTTAGTTGACAAACTGAAAGAGAAAAAGAAAAACTTTTACAAACTCTATTTGCTCTTGTTGTTGTAAATATGTCAAGCCAGCATTCAAGTTTTCAACAAAAATCATAACTAACCTCATTTGCAATAATTCTCAAGTCTCACAATTACTCATATCAATAGCATAATAAACTAGCGAGCCATAATAATAAATCTCGGATGACAACACTTTCTCAAAACAATCATAATATGATATAACAAGATGGTATCTCGCTAGCCCTTTCTGAGACTGCAAAACATAAATGCAGAGCACCTTTAAAGATCAAGGACTGACTAGACATTGTAATTCATGGTAAAAGAGATCCAATCATAGTCACACCCAATATAAATTAACAGTGATGAATGCAAATGACAGTTGTGCTCTCCAGCTAGTGCTTTTTAATAAGAGGGTGATGACTCAACATAAAAGTAAATAGATAGGCCCTTCGCAGAGGGAAGCAGGGATTTGTAGAGGTGCCAGAGCTCGGTTTTCAAATAGAGAATGAATAATATTTTGAGTGGTATACTTTCATTGTCAACATAACAACTAAGAGATGGCGATATCTTCCATGCCACACACATTATAGGCGGTTCCCAAACAGAATGGTAAAGTTTATACTCCCGCTCCACCAACAAGCATCAATCCATGGCTTGCTCAAAACAACGAGTGCGTCCAACATACATCAGGTCCCAGGGGGGTTTTGTTTGCAATTAATTTTGATTTAGTTTGCATAAAGCATGGGACTGGGCATCCCGGTGACCAGCCATTTTCTCGTGAGTGAGGAGAGGAGTCCACTCCTCTTGAGAATAACCCGCCTAACATGGAAGATAAGGGCAACCTTGGTTGATATATGAGCTATGCGAGCATACAAAACAGAATGTTTATTTGAAGGTTTAGAGTTTGGCACATACAAATTTACTTGGAACGGCAGGTAGATACCGCATATAGGAAGGTATAGTGGACTCATCTGGAATAAATTTGGGGTTTAAGGGATTGGATGCACAAGCAGTATTCCCGTTTAATACAGGTGAAGGCTAGCAAAAGACTGGGAAGCGACCAACTAGAGAGCGACAACAGCCATGTACATGCATTAAATTTAATAAACATTGGATGCAAGCATGAGTAGGATATAATCCACCATGAACAGAAATATCGTGAAGGCTATGTTGATTTGTTTCAACTACATGTGTGAACATGTGCCAAGTCAAGTCACTTAAATCATTCAAAGGAGGATACCACCCCATCATACCACATCATAACCATCTCAATAGCATGTTGGCACGCAAGGTAAATCATTATAACTCATAGCTAATCAAGCATGGCACAAGCAACTATGATCTCTAATTGTCATTGCAAACATGTTTATTCATAATAAGCTGAATCAAGAACGATGAACTCATCATATTTACAAAAACAAAAGGGGCCGAGTTCATACCAGCTTTTCCCATCTCAGTCATTCCATCATATATCATCATAATTGCCTTTCACTTGCACGACCGAACGATATGAATAATAATAAGAGTGCACGTGCATTGGACTAAGCTGGAATCTGCGAGTATTCATTAAACAGGAGAAGACAAGGCAATATGGGCTCTGAGTTAAATCAACAATAATGCATATAAGAGCCACTTCAACAATTTAATCATGGTTGTCGGGGCGGACGGGCTGTCCCCCGCGGGAACCTATGGGGCCGGAGCCCCTTTCGTTGTCCGGAGGGGGGCGGAGGGAGCGCGGAGAGCAGATCGAAGCGAGCACACGGGCGATTTACCCAGGTTCGGGCCGCGATGGACGCGTAAAACCCTACTCCTGCTTAGTTGTATTGAACTGGGGAGCTCGGGAGCTTGGGGAGCTAGCTGCACCGAGCGTATGGCTGTCTGGGTGCCGATTCTCCGAACCCCGAAACCCGGAACTCTCTCTGGAACCGAACCCCCAACCCCTCTTCTACGTCGCACACGGGCCTCCTTTTATAGCGCAAAGGGGTCACCGACAGGTGTCAACGTAGGAGAAAGGGGTAAAAGTGTAAAAGGGGTGGTAGCTGTAATAGTGCGGGAACGGTGGCGCTACAGTGCGGCACAGTGTTATCATACCTACTTCTGACGGTAGGGGACAAGGGCATTAAATGCCCGTCACGGTCGCCCGGACAGCACCGAGGCGGACCGTTAGGTGCGCCACCGTTCGCCACGATGGCGGTCTGCATGCCACCGCATGCCCCAGGCTGCGCGGTGCCTCGCCACGTGCCCTCGGGGTAAGCCCCGGAGCGACGCGTGGCGGGCGAGCTGGAGCGCAGCCTTGAGGTGGCGATCTTGCCGCGGCAAGTGGCTTGCCGCGGGGGTCGTCTTCCTGTGCCTGATAGCGTGCCAGCTATCAGGCCTTGCCGGGGCGCTTGGCGGGCCACGGCGGGCTTCTCTTGTGATGCCTGGGTTCGGCCTTCCCGACAAGCTCCTCTTGTCGGGGGCTCGATCTTCTGTCTCGTTATACTTTGTTCTTGGATGGCCTTAAATGGGCGCAGTCGTCCCGGCAAGCTCCTCTTGCCGGGGTCTTGTCTTCTCGGCCCGGCAAGCTCCTCTTGCCGGGGGCCTTGTCTTGAATGCTTGGTCTTCTCTTGGCGCTTCCGGGGCGGGCCTTGCCGCAGGGTGCTACAACTGCCCGTGCACAAGTCTGGGGTACTAAGGTACCCCTACTTTAGTACACCGACAGGAGCCCCCGGGCCTGGGCCACACACGGTGCCGAGCGTCGTTGGGCCAGGCCCTAACAGTGCACGGGCACGCGTGGCCTTGGTCGCGCTGCTCCTTAACTCCGCATCCGCCGCGCCTTCCCCAGGCGGCGCGCGCTTACCGCGGCGTCGTGGGGGCGGGGCGTGCGAGGTGAGCGTGACGTGGGTGGCGTGCGCGGGGCTGAACCGCGCAGGCGCGCGTCACGTCGCGCCCGACCTCTCGATTCGGAGAGGCGAAGCGTCCCCCCCTCTCCCACCTCTCCCTCTTATAGCGGAGGAAAGTAGGGGCGGTTCGCCTTTCCCTCGGTCACTACCCCTCTAAAACCTCTGCCACCTCCTCCTCTCAGAGGCAGCAGCGGTTTGTTCTTGGGGCGCCCGTCGTCGTCAGCTCCGGCGATCTCCCTCCCCTGCCTCCGCCATGGCCCCGAAGAGCGATAAGGCGAAGGGGAAGGCTGCGAAATCGGCCGAGGCGCTACAGCTTGAAGTGCTTCGGAAGGAGACGGCGACGTTCCCTCCCCAGCTCGGTGCGGTGGAGCTGAGGGACAGGTACTCCCTTTTCTGGTCGACGAAGACGCGAGCGCATCCGCGCACGCGGGTGCTCCCCGCCGAAGCCCAGAAGCAGTACCCGACCGGGTATCCTTTCTTCGTCGTCTTCTTCTACTGCGGGCTCTGCCCGCCGTACTCGGAGTTCTTCTCTGAAATCATGAGCACCTATGGCCTCCACCTCCTCGACTTTACCCCCAACGCCGTCCTCACAATGGCGGTCTTTACGCACCTTTGCGAGAACTTCGTTGGAATTCGTCCCAACATGGCCCTCTTCCGGCACTTCATTGTCCCTCGGGTGGAAAAAGGGGAGCCGCTGTCCGGTGGGATCGCCTGGGTTTCCCGGTCCGGCCAGAAGGGGGCCTACTTTGGCGGGGATCTCCGCGGCAGGTGGGAGGAGTGGAGGGCGGAATGGTGCTTGATTGTCGAGGATCATCCGCAGCCGTTCACCGCCGTGCGCCGAACTCCGGTGGTGCGCGGCGACGACTGGAGCGAGGTGTCCTCGGACGACGCCAAATTGAAGATCGCCGTCACCCGGACCCTGCGCCTCAGGCTCGCCGGACTCACCGTCGGCGCCGTCGGCGCGGATTTCCTTCGCCGTCGCATCGCTCCCCTGCAGGAGAGGAGGAAGCCGGCTTGGGAGTTCCGGAACGCGGCGGACATCATGAGGCTGCGTCCGGGCCTCAATTTTAACTTCACCGTGCTGGAGCACGACGCGATGTTGAAGGAGTTGTTCAAGCACGACCCTGACCACCCGGAGTGGTTCCGGCTGCCGCCGGGCGTCGTTCCCTTGTGCAACAACTCGTCGCTCAGCCATATCCTTGCGATGATGCCGTTGTGCGACTCGCGCGGGGTCAACGCGACCTGGCAGGAGCCGCCGGATGATGTCGTGCGGGCCTTCTTCGACGGCCTGGAGGAGGAGCCAGTCGACCCTGCCGAGAAGGATGGCCTCACCCGAGCCACCACCGCGGCGGAGCTAGCTTACATTGCCTCCAGGATGGAGGAGGCGGCGGCCGCCGCGGCTGCGGGCGAAGCTGGGTTCACCGTGGCCGAGGCGGAGGCGGCGGAGGCGGAGAGCCTCGCCGACCCGATGGAACTTGTCGACCAGGGGGAACCGGCCGGGCTCGGCGGCGAGGACGAGCCCGCCCAAGACGCGAGCGGCTTGCCGGAGGTCGGCGTTGCCTTCCTGCAGCCTCCGGGCGGCTCGTCGCAGGCGGAGCCCCCGGCCCGGCCGAGGAGGCGCCTCCGCAGGGCCGGGTCGGCGGCGGGAGCGGGGTCCCCGCGGGCTGGGGCTTCGGTTGCCGCCGCGCCCCGTGCCGCGGCGTCGACGGGGGCGGAGTCATCTACAGCCCCCGCCAAGCGGCCTCGGGAGCCCACTCCCCCGCCTCCCCGCGCCAGGGCCGAGCCGGTTTTCGACTATTCAGCGCTCAGCTCCGACGACGAGGAGGACGGAGAGTAAGTTCCCCATGGAGCTCATATCTTTTTTTTCCTTGATGGTTCGTCCTGTTCGACAGCTCATTCGCTCTTCCTTTGACCCGGTCCCCTTCTCAGGACCCTGGCTCAGAGGAGAGCGAAGAGATCGAGGATCCCGTGGGTCATCCTTGATGACGAATCTCCCCCGGCAAGCGAGGTCGTGTCGGAGGCGCCCTTACCGGACCCGGCAAGGGGTCCTCAGGGCGGCTCGCAGCGCAGCCCCCAGCGTGAGCACATGACTCGTCCTTGCTGCTTGGCGCGTACGCGAGCCCTCCCTCTTCTTGTTGCTTGATGCGAAGTTGTTGCTTTTGGGCAGGAGCGGAGCAGCTCCGGCGGGCGCGTCCAGAGGGCGCCTCCGCCGTGCCGACCGAGTCCGCTACCCCGCCAAGGGAGAGATCCTCGGCAAGGGAGGACCTTCCGACAGGGGACGCGGCCGACGGTCCCCCGGCCGCGGCGAGCGCAGCGCCCGCCTCGGATCCAACGAAGGCTGAGGCCGTTGTCGAGGAGGGCGCGCGTGGCGATGCCGACGACGTCGCCGGCGCCCAGGAGGCGGACGGCGCGGATGTCCCCGTGGGCGACGGGGAGGCCGAGGAGCAGCAGAGGCTTGCCGCCGCGGAGCTACCCGCGCGGGAAGGCGAGCTGGTGCTGGAAACGGCCAGCCTCGCCGACCACGAGGAGGAGGCTGCCGCACGCGAGCGGGCGCTCAGCGGAGACCTGAAGAAGGCGCGGGACGCTGCCGCAGCCGCTGAGATCACCAAGAAGGGGCTGGAGGCGAGGGTGGCGCAGCTCGATTCTGACCTCAAGGCGAAGGACGAGGAGCTCGCCGCGCTCCGGCTGGAGCGCGAGAAGGGTGCGCTCACCCTTGGTGAGCTTCAGGGTCGCTTCGCCGAGAAGATCCGGGAGCTTGACGCCGCCAAGAACTCCAACTCCACTCTGGAACTGAAATTGGAGGCGCTCGGCAAAGCGCTGGACAGCGCTAAGGAGAAGGAGGCGGCCTTACGGAAAGAGGTCGACGGCAGCGAGGAGCTGCTGAGGCGCGCCGCCGCTTCTCAGAACACCTTCAGGGATACAGTGGAGCGGTGGACCGAGGGCCTCGTCGACATCGCCGCCACCATCGACAAGGAGCTGACGCTGCTGGGGATCGAGGGCCACCAGTCTCTCGCCGACAAGGACGCCGCGCCCAGCGCCAAGCTCACTTCCTTCTTCCAAGGGGTGGCGCAGGCGCTCCAGCACCTCCGAATGTCGCTCCCGAAGGAGCGGGCCGACGAGATGCGGGGGGCCATCTCCGGGGCCCTCGAGAGGGTGCTGGCGAAGATCGTTTTCCGCAATCCCGACATCAGGCTTACCAACGTCCTCAGGCCCTTGCCGGAGAACGCAGACCTGACGGGGATCCAGGCCCTCATCGCCCCTATCGTCAAGAAGGCGGCCGGGGTCAAGAGGATCGAGGGTGACCGCGTAGATTAGGCCCGCCCGCCCCTTTCTTTTATCTCCCTTTCCCTGCCGCTGTCAAATATGCCACGGAAACGGCTGGTTAGGGCAGCAGTAAGGCATTTTGTAATATAACTTTTCATCTTAAGCTATGCATCGTGCTGTTATCCCCTCTACTTGACCGGCGCCTTGTTTGTTTCCGCCCTACGCTTTCGGGGACTTGCCGGCGTAGGCCTCCGCCTTGCCACGGGCGCCGAGCGCGGGGCGTCAGCGACCCGCTGGCGGGGCTACCACCGGCAAGAAACCTGGCCGCGGCTGGTTGCCGCTCACTCAGATTGTTGAGCAGGCTCAAAGCAAAGCAAACGGTGCGACTGCGGTCGCAGCACGCTTGGGGTGCCGGGCAAGCTCGAAACAAAGTGAGGACGCTACTCGGGGTGTAGCACACTCGAGTCGTTGAGCGGACTCGAAACGGAACGAGGGCGCAACCAGTCTCGTGCCGGTCCTTCCGCGCTCAGGCCTCTCAACCAAGGCTCGGTCGTTCGAGGGAGATAACTCTTAAAAATCAATGGAGCAATTGCTCGAGCTTCGGCAACTTATCTTCTCTTATCGCTTGCCGCCCGGTGGGGTAAAACCTCCTTGGGCAGCATCCAGCCCATCCTGGGGGTAGGTGAGGGCGCAGGGCCTCACGACCCTCCGGAGCTAGGCGTAGCTATGCTTGGGGATCCGCGCCCCTCTCTGCGCCAAGGATCACATGCGACCGCGGCAAGACTTGGGCAGAGAGGATGGTTGGCGGAAACAGGTTCCGGCAACCGCGCTGGCGAAACTCCTCCCACGGTCGGCGTCGACTCGTTTGGATCTTGGCGGACGAAGCGCGCCGAAGAACGAGGTCGCCTTTTTCGCGGCTTCCGGCGCTATCCGCTGCGGCTACGGGAGCAGCGCAGGGTTCGCTGGAAGCGATCGGTTCGCCCAGCAGCCGGAAGGCGGTCCTCCTCAAGGAGCAGCTGCTTCTTGCCCGAACTCTGCGCGGGCGGATACTCGAGGAGGGCCGCACACGAGCCCGTGGGAAGGAATGCCAAAGCTCGTCGGGAACCCCCGCTTCAACTGGACAGATCCTCGGATCCGCAGGAGCGGACTGTTCCCCGGTGTTCAGACCGCTGGTCTGCTCGCCGGAGCAAGGCTTACCGGGGACACCTGCTTCGACTGGACGGATCCTGGGATCCGCAGGAGCGGGCGGTCCCTCGGCGTCTTGTTCTCCCCCTACCTGGCGCGCCAAAGATGTCGGGGCGGACGGGCTGTCCCCCGCGGGCACCTATGGGGCCGGAGCCCCTTTCGTTGTCCGGAGGGGGGCGGAGGGAGCGCGGAGAGCAGATCGAAGCGAGCACACGGGCGATTTACCCAGGTTCGGGCCGCGATGGACGCGTAAAACCCTACTCCTGCTTAGTTGTATTGAACTGGGGAGCTCGGGAGCTTGGGGAGCTAGCTGCACCGAGCGTATGGCTGTCTGGGTGCCGATTCTCCGAACCCCGGAACCCGGAACTCTCTCTGGAACCGAACCCCCAACCCCTCTTCTACGTCGCACACGGGCCTCCTTTTATAGCGCAAAGGGGTCACCGACAGGTGTCAACGTAGGAGAAAGGGGTAAAAGTGTAAAAGGGGTGGTAGCTGTAATAGTGCGGGAACGGTGGCGCTACAGTGCGGCACAGTGTTATCATACCTACTTCTGACGGTAGGGGACAAGGGCATTAAATGCCCGTCACGGTCGCCCGGACAGCACCGAGGCGGACCGTTAGGTGCGCCACCGTTCGCCACGATGGCGGTCTGCATGCCACCGCATGCCCCAGGCTGCGCGGTGCCTCGCCACGTGCCCTCGGGGTAAGCCCCGGAGCGACGCGTGGCGGGCGAGCTGGAGCGCAGCCTTGAGGTGGCGATCTTGCCGCGGCAAGTGGCTTGCCGCGGGGGTCGTCTTCCTGTGCCTGATAGCGTGCCAGCTATCAGGCCTTGCCGGGGCGCTTGGCGGGCCACGGCGGGCTTCTCTTGTGATGCCTGGGTTCGGCCTTCCCGACAAGCTCCTCTTGTCGGGGGCTCGATCTTCTGTCTCGTTATACTTTGTTCTTGGATGGCCTTAAATGGGCGCAGTCGTCCCGGCAAGCTCCTCTTGCCGGGGTCTTGTCTTCTCGGCCCGGCAAGCTCCTCTTGCCGGGGGCCTTGTCTTGAATGCTTGGTCTTCTCTTGGCGCTTCCGGGGCGGGCCTTGCCGCAGGGTGCTACAACTGCCCGTGCACAAGTCTGGGGTACTAAGGTACCCCTACTTTAGTACACCGACAATGGTCTTCTCCTACTGACCCCCAAAGAAAAGAAAAGAAATAAAAACTATTTCATGGGAAAGCTCCCAACAAGCAAAAGAAGAACGGGAAATATTTTTGGGTTTTCTTTTTAATTACTACTACTACATCAGGAAAGTAAACTTACTACTAATTTTTTTGGTTTTTTTCTTAAGCTTTAACAAACACACAAGAAGAAAGCGGGAAAAAGAAAATAAACTAGCATGGATATTACAGTGAAAGAGTATGAGCACCGACATCTACCAATGAGTGTTTGAACATAAATGTAATGTCGGTGAGAAATACGTACTCCCCAAGCTTAGGATTTTGGCCTAAGTTGGTTTATTGCCAGGGATAGCCTGGAGGATACCCGTAGGTGTAGTTGGGGTCGTACTGCGACGAAGAATAGTTTGGATCATACTGTGATGAGGAAGACTCTGACTGCCATTGACTGACAGTCATCCTTGGATCCCAAGAATAAAAAGATTGTCGTGGAGGCTCATCTTGTGGTTCCGGTTCCGGGGCTGGTGCAGGATTTTTGTAAGCTTGAACAGCAGCCCACGTAACGAGATATGGTCCTACAAAATTAAACAAAGAAGGAGCAGGCAAGGTAATAATTTCAGGATGATGTTTATCAAAGAATAATTTATATTTGAGCCTTCCTTCCCGGTCCTTAACAAGAAAATCATGTGCTATCATACTCTTATAATCTAGGTAAGCATTAGGCAGCGATTTTTCTACTTTCTGATAATGCCTAATAGCTATGTTAAAATGTGCAGCAAGGCGAGAAGCATAAATGCCTCCAAAGATGGGGCCCTTAGTACGGTTCAGAATCAACCGTCTAGCAACAATTCCGCCCATACTAATAGTGTTGTCGCGGTACAAACCATGGAACAAAATAATAATATCAGGAATACTAAGGTTCCCACAGTTCCCGCGACCAATCAAGCAGCGACTAGCAAATAAGGCAAAATAGTGTAATACAGGAAAATGTATGCTAGTGATTCTTGCATCAGAAACCTTCCTGGTTTCTCCCGCAGAGATAAGGTTAACAAATGGTTCCACCTCTTTACGGGTGGTTCCTCTAACATACCCTCAGGGGGTATGTTGCAGACTGCACAAAATTCAGACAATGGCATTTTCTTCACAACATCATATAAATGAAACTCTACTGAAGGAGGTGATTCCTTAGGGTTGAACTAGAAGTTTTGCACAAAAATATTTGTGAGTAAGAGATATTGTGGACGTTGGTCGCGGACGAAGTCGGTGAGGCCAGCATTTTCAATCAATGAATAGAAATCCTCATAAATCCCGGCCTATGTCAAGAAATAATCAGAAGGCCATTCACACGGCTATATCTCCGCGGTACGAGGCAAATTATATTTGGGCCTCTGAGCTTCTTCATTTTGTTTCTCCTTTGAGCTTCGGCTCGATGAACCCCTCAAAAGTCTCTTCATTATTTTCTGAAATAATCTGAAATTTTTAGTAACTTCAAACAAAAGTGAACCAACTTCAATAAAACTGATAGCAACTACTCCTACAAATGCCTAGTGCCTATATCAAGCATTAGAACTACTTGGAACCATATAAATTTGTCATGCAAGCTCAAGAACATGGTCACCTATGCAGCACAAATTTGCAAAGAATAGAGCACTAGAACAAAAACTAATTGGACCAATGGAGGAGTCACATACCAAGGAACAATCTCCCCAAGCAGTTTTGCGAGAGGTGCTTTGAGCAAGGAGATCGAAAATCACAGCAAAGAGGGCTGGAACCCGTGCTTGAGTTGGTTTTTCATGTTTGTGTGAGGAAGAAGAAGAAGATGGGTGCTGGGATAAGTCGAGGAGGGCCACCGTGGGCCCACGAGGCAGGGGCGCGCCCTCCACCCTCGTGGCCAGGTGGCATCTCCCCCCGCGGTAATTTTTGCACCATAAATCCTCAAATATTCCCGAAAAAAACATATTAAATTGGCATGTCATTCTGAGGACTTATTTTCTGGATATTTTTATATTGCACGGATAAACCAGGAAATAGACAGAAATTTACTATTTTTACTTTATTTCAACTAAGGAACAGAAAATATAGAGAGGGTACAGAAGGTTGTTCTTCTAGTTTCATCCATCTCATGCTCATCAAAAGGAATCCACTAACAAGGTTGATCAAGTATTGTTAACAAACCCATTCCGATAATCATGAAACCGGAGAAATTTCGAATTACACTAGGTTACCTCAACGGGGATATGCACATCCCCAATAATAAGTATATCATATTTCTTTTTGACAGTAGGAAGAGGAAATTCAAAACCTCCAAATATAATCGATGGAATTTTTCCAATAGAATTGATACTGTGGACTTGAGGTTGTTTCCTCGGAAAGTGTACCGTATGCTCATTACCATTGACATGAAAAGTGGCATTGCCTTTGTTGCAATCAATAACAGCCCCTGCAGTATTAAGAAAAGGTCTTCCAAGAATAATAGACATACTATCATCCTCGGGAATATCAAGAATAACAAAGTCCGTTAAAATAGTAACATTTGCAACCACAAAAGGCACATCCTCACAAATACCGACAGGTATAGCAGTTGATTTATCAACCATTTGAAAAGATATTTCAGTAGGTGTCAACTTATTCAAGTCAAGTCTACGATATAAAGAGAGAGGCATAACACTAACACCTGCTCCAAGATCACATAAAGCAGTTTTAAGATAATTTCGTTTAATGGAGCATGGTATAGTAGGTACTCCTGGATCTCCTAGTTTCTTTGGTATTCCACCCTTAAAAGTATAATTAGCAAGCATGGTGGAAATTTTAGCTTCCGGTATCTTTGTTTTGTTAGTAACAATATCTTTCATGTACTTAGCATAAGGATTCATTTTGAGCATATCAGTCAATCGCATACGCAAAAAGATAGGTCTAATCATTTAAGCAAAGCGCTCAAAATCCTCATCATCCTTTTTCTTGGATGGTTTGGGAGGAAAAGGCATGGGTTTCTGAACCCAAGGTTCTCTTTCTTTACCATGCTTCCTAGCAACAAAGTCTCTCTTATCATAATGTTGATTCTTTGATTGTGGTTATCAAGATCAACAGCAGGTTCAATTTCTACATCATTATCATTACTAGGTTGAGCATCATCATGAACATCATCATTAACATTTTCACTAGGTTCATGTTCATTACCAGATTGTGTTTCAGCATCAGACATAGATATATCATTCATATTATCAGGTGGTTCAGCAATAGGTTCACTAGAAGTTTGCACAGTTCTATCATTTTTCTTTTTCTTCTTCTTAGAAGAACTAGGTGCATCAATATTATTTCTTTGAGAATCTTGCTCGATTCTCTTAGGGTGGCCTTCAGGATACAAAGGTTCCTGAGTCATTCTACCAGTTCTAGTAGCCACTCTAACAGCATAATCATTTTTCTTACTATTCATTTCATGGAGCAATTCTTTTTGAGCTTTAAGTACTTGTTCTACTTGAGTGGTAACCATAGAAGCATGTTTGCTAACAAGTTTAAGTTCACCTCTAATATTAGCCATATAATCACCCAAGAGTTTAATCATATCGGAATCGTAATTCAATTGTCTACCAAAATAAGCATTAAAATTTTCCTGTTTGACAATAAAGTTATCAAACTCTTCTAAGCATTGTCTAGCAGACTTATAGTGAGGAATATCACCTTCATCAAATCTATAGAGAGAATTTACCTTTACTACCTATGTCGGGATATTGGGATCAGGAGGTTCTTCAATAAATAAGGGATTGAGATCATATGTTTCTTCAACAGGTGGTAAATTAAGACCATGTATTTCTTCAATAGGAGGTAAATTCTTAACATCTTCAGTTTTAATACCTTTTTCTTTCATAGATTTCTTTTCCTCTTGCATATCTTTGGGACTGAGAAATAGAACACCTCTCTTCTTCGGAGTTGGTTTAGGAATAGGATCATTAATTGGAGCAGGAGCTGGCTCAGGAGGTGCCCAATTATTTTCATTTGTCGACATATTATTCAATAGAATTTCAACTTCATCTGGTGTTCTTTCCCTGAAAAGAGAACCAGCACAACTATCCAGGTAATCTCTGGAAGCATCGGTTAGTCCATTATAAAAGATATCAAGTATTTCATGTTTCTTAAGCGGATGATCAGGCAAAGCATTAAGTAACTTGAGAAGCCTCCCCCGAGCTTGTGGGAGACTCTCTTCTTTAATTTGCACAAATTTGTATATTTCCTTTAAAGCAGCTTGTTTCTTATGAGCAGGGAAATATTTGGCAGAGAAGTAATGAAAAGAGAACCAGCACAACTATCCAGGTAATCTCTGGAAGCATCGGTTAGTCCATTATAAAAGATATCAAGTATTTCATGTTTCTTAAGCGGATGATCAGGCAAAGCATTAAGTAACTTGAGAAGCCTCCCCCAAGCTTGTGGGAGACTCTCTTCTTTAATTTGCACAAAGTTGTATATTTCCTTTAAAGCAGCTTGTTTCTTATGAGCAGGGAAATATTTAGCAGAGAAGTAATAAATCATATCCTGGGGACTACACACACAACCAGGATCAAGAGAATTAAACCATATCTTAGCATCACCCTTTCATGAGAATGGAAATATTTTGAGGATATAAAAGTAGCGAGATCTCTCATCATTAGTAAACAGGGTGGCTATATCATTTAATTTAGTAAGATGTGCCACTAAAGTTTCAGATTCATAACCACGGAAAGGATCAGATTCAACCAAAGTAATTATATCAGGATCAACAGAGAATTCATAATCCTTATCAAGAACACAGATAGGTGAAGTAGCAAAAGCAGGGTCAGGTTTCATTTTATCTCTAAGTGATTCTTTGTTCCATTTAGCTAATAACCTCTTGAGCTCATATCTATCCTTGCAAGCTAAAATAGCGGCAGAAGAATCCATATCAAAAACATAACCCTCAGGAATAACAGGCATATCTTCATCATCACTTTCATCATTATAACCATATTCAATAATTTCTTTCTCCCTAGCCCTAGCAATTTGTTCATCAAGAAATTCACTAAGGGGCACAGTGGTATCAGGCATAGAAGCAGTTTCATTATAAGTATCATGTATAGCAGAAGTGGCATCATCAATATCATGCAACATATCAGAACGAATAGCAGAAGCAGGTTTAGGTGTCGCAATCTTATTCATAACAGAAGGTGAATCAAGTGCAAGGCTAGATGGCAGTTCCTTACCTCCCCTCGTAGTTGAGGCATAAATTGTTGTCTTAGCGTCTTTCAAGTTCTTCATAGTGTCCAACAGATATAAATCCCAAGTGACTCAAAGAATAGAGCTATGCTCCCCGGCAACGGCGCCAGAAATTAGTCTTGATGACCCACAAGTATAGGGGATCGCAACAGCTTTCGAAGGTAGAGTATTCAACCCAAATTTATTTATTTGACATAAGGGGAGCCAAAGAATATTCTCAAGTATTAGCAGCTGAGTTGTCAATTCAACCACACCTAGAAACTTAGTATCTGCAGCAAAGTGTTTAGTAGCAAAGTAATATGATAGTGGTGGTAATGGTAACAAAAGTAAAGACAGCAAAAGTAATGTTTTTGGTGTTTTGTAGTGATTGTAACAGTAGCAGCGGGAAAGTAAATAAGCGAGAACCAGTATATGGAAAGCTTGTAGGCATCGGATCAGTAATGGATAATTATGCCAGATGTGGTTCATCATGTAACAGTCATAACATAGGGTGACACAGAACTAGCTCCAATTCATCAATGTAATGTAGGCATGTATTCCGAATATAGTCATACGTGCTTATGGAAAAGAACTTGCATGACATCTTTTGTCCTACCCTCCCGTGGCAGCGGGGTCCTGTTGGAAACTAAGGGATATTAAGGCCTCCTTTTAATAGAGAACCGGAACAAAGCATTAGCACATAGTGCATACATGAACTCTTCAAACTATGGTCATCACCGAGAAGTATCCCGATTATTGTCACTTCGGGGTTGTCGGATCATAACACATAATAGGTGACTATAGACTTGCAAGATAGGATCAAGAACTCACATATATTCATAAAACATAATAGGTTCAGATCTGAAATCATGGCACTCAGGCCCTAGTGACAAGCATTAAGCATAGCAAAGTCATAGCAACATCAATCTCAGAACATAATGGATACTAGGGATCAAACCCTAACAAAACTAACTCGATTAAATGATAAATCTCATCCAAATCATCACCGTCCAGCAAGCCTGCGATGGACTTACTCACGCACGGCGGTGAGCATCATGAAATTGGTGATGGAGGATGGTTGATGATGACGACGGCCACGAATCCCCCTCTCTGGAGCCCTTAACAGACTCCAGATCAGCCCTCCCGAAAGGTTTTAGGGCTTGGCGGCGGCTCCGTATCGTAAAACGCGATGATTTCTTCTCTCCTATTTTTTTCTCCCCGAAAGCCAATATATAGAGTTTGAGTTGGCGTCGGAGGGTTTCCAAGGGGCCCATGAGGTAGGGGTGCGCGCCCTAGGGAGGGGGCGCCCCCCACCCTCGTGGACAGGGTGTGGGCCCCCTGGTCTTCATCTTTGGCGAGGATTTTTTATTATTTTTTATAAGGTATCCCGTGGAGTTTCAGGTCATTCCGAGAACTTTTGTTTTCTGCACATAAAATAATATCATGGCAATTCTGCTAAAAACAGCATCAGTCCGGGTTAGTTCCATTCAAATCATACAAGTTAGAGTCCAAAACAAGGGCAAAAGTGTTTGGAAAAGTAGATACGACGGAGACGTATCAGCGGCGCTGGAGGAAGAAGACGAGAGATTGAAGATGGATGCCGCTCGTTGGATGTAAATCCAACGGCTAACATGTCAGAATCATTTGTTGACTAAATTGACAACGACTTGCATTGGCTTCGACCTATTGGCCCACATTTTAGCCTCCAAAAATGTGGCACGTATTCAACCCATTTTTTCAGAATTTACAGCCTTTTTTTTTTGCGCGGTAGAATTTACAGTCAATTTGATCTTTTTTTTAACACAGCCACTAGCTGGGCTGGGTGAACAAATAATGTAGCGTCCATGCGGCCATTTATTTTATTTCCTAAAAAATTACAGGCCATTTGCACTTTCTCGAAATACACGATTTTGCTGGGCTAATTCTAATTATAATGTTGGGTTGGGCCAGCGATGTTATCAAAAAATAAAAAGGGGCTGAGCATTTTGTTATAAATATATTTAAATAATAAGTGATATTATTACATTCGTCCTTAAATCTTACCAAGCTTTTGTACACAATCACTAGGATTTTCGTGCCAAAACAATCCAGGATTTTATTTGTTAAGAAATTATTTTTATAAGTTAATAAGATGTGGGATATTGTTTTCTTACATATGTAAGTATCTGTTAAATATATGATGAAAATAAAAATAATATATAATAACATATAAAATAATTTAAATATATATAATATAGTTAGAAGGGAAACATAAGTTGGACTTGCGTTCCTATTCTTATATAGAAAAATAGAACAGACCTCTACGTTCTTCAAAAAATACATAAATTGGGATGCCAAAAATAAAACCTCGGATGGGAGGTCCATAGGTCGGTCGATACGTGATGGCCCTAAGAAAATACAAACAGGCCTATGTACCTCCCATCCGAGGTCGTGGGTTGCGCATGTTAAAAATGAAAGCCTAGACGGGGCAGCCCAAAACCACGTCCAACACTTGCCAAAAATCTGTCCCTCGTTCTCTTTGTGTTTCGCACACTCGACATTGTGTGGGAATTTTGACTGTGCATCATATGAAGATGTGCTATGCATGAATGTTTATCAGCATGATGTTAACTGGCTAGTAGTTCCAATTTCGACCATGAATAAAACTTCCAACATGACGTTAACCCTGTTTGAAAAGGCCGTGTTAATATAAATGCTCTGCCTCTGAAAGTTGCAGTTTCTTATCTGAAACTGAACTTGCAGTTTCTTATCTGAAACTGAAACTTGCAGTTTCTTCTCTGAGAATCACATTGTCTGCACTTTTATACTCATATGACTACATTTTTTTAAGTGCTAAAAATATATCTCTAGAATTCATAAAATACTTCATATGCTCAATACTGCAAATCTGAAATTCAAAAGGCATTCATATCTGAAAGTACTCTCAAAATACACAACACAAAACACAATTCACAACCTGCAAATACTGACAACCCTAAGTTCCTCCTGACAATTCACAACCTGCCCGATTATTGGGCTGGGGGGCACCCCCTCCTATTCCTTGGCGGCAGACAACCGCCCCATGAGACAATGTGAACGGCGAGGGAGACGATGGCGGGGAAGCATCGTCAGGCCAACTGCTTTTCTCCTCTTGCAGTTGGGTTCGGTCGACGAAGACTCCACCGGCTCGCTCTGGCAGGACACCCTCACAAACGGCACCCTGTAGATGCTCGCTCCTTCAATCTCTGGTGGATGCTCCATCTAGGATCGATACTCCCACCATCACTCCCTCATGATCGGATTCGGTGAATCTATTTGCTCCATGGCCCAGAGGAGCAACTCTATGTACTCCGGCGCGACTCCCTCCAGGAGTATCGCCGCCTTTTCGCTCTGTTGCAGATATTTGGCCATGGATGTCGCCGTCGCCGCTAGTTGGTCCTTGTTGTCAAACCAAGACTGTGTCTCCAACATCCTAGCTAGCTTCACAGGGTCGCCGTCTGCGATCCTCACGTATCGGTTGTACTCCTCCATTGATCTACTTCTCCACAACACCTTCACTCACCGGCGGTGGTTTTTGAATGGAAGAGGAGAGGAGGAGCGCTGGTTTTGGATTAGAACGGGAGAGGAGCGACGCTGGCTTTGGACTGGAACAGGAGAGGAGGGGCGGTGGTTTTGAAATGGAAGAGGAGAGTAGTGGCGTTGCATTTAGATTGGAACAGGAGAGGAGCGACGGTGGTTTAAGAGGAGAAGAGCGGAAGAGCGGCGCTGGTCTTGGAAGTATTTTTTTGTTGTTTTGCGTATTTTGGGTCAAAGTTTGACCACGTACTGTATTTGACAAGCAAAATGTGAATGCATGTCACCAAAAATTGTATCGTTTGGTTCGTATCTGAATGTACTTTCAAATTATATTATTTTTGCAACGTATAACATCTATTTTATGTGCGAAAATCATGGTCAATTATGACCCAGAATAAAAGGGAGACTAGTTAATGTGGGGTCGCTTTCTTAATTGAAGGGTAAATTGATTTTGATTTTGATCCAGTCACAGCGTGCCGGCCCTCTCGTCCAATCCTAAATCGCTTTCGCACGCTCCTCTCCCTCTTCTCCATTGCAAAACCACCTCCTCTCCTCTCCATCATCTCCATTCCAAAACCACTGTCTCGCCTCTCCCTCTTCTGATCTTCTCCATTGCAAAACCACCTCCTCTCCTCTCCATCATCTCCATTCGAAAACCACCGTCTCGCCTCTCCCTCTTCTGATCTTCTCCATTGCAAAACCACCTCCTCTCCTCTTCATCATCTCCATTCCAAAACCACCGTCTCACCTCTCCCTCTTCTCTATTGCAATACCACCGTCTCTCCTCCCATCTTCTAAAGCTAGCACCAGACCACTTAGAAGGACATCTATGGAGAGGATGCAGCAGCGAATCAGGCAAATCGTCGGTGGTGGCCAGGCAAAGTTAGCCAGGTTGAAGGAGATCCTTAGTTGTTTTGACAATGAGTGGGAGATTTCGAGGACGATGCGGGCCATGTGGCAATGTATGCGAAAGAGCGAGACGACGGCGATGAGGGCGGTGATGTACATGTACTCCTCGGCGGCGGTCACACCGCAGTCCTTCGAGTTCATCGAGTGTCGTGGAATTGTCACGGTAGATGTCCTTAGTGTGAGGACTTAGTCGCGAGGCCAACGCATCTATGTGGTAGCTTGAGAGGGGTTGGGTGGAATCGAGAGACGCAACATAAGATAAGGATTTAGAAAGCTTTGGGCCCCGGGAAACATCATCCGGTAATAGCCCTACATGCTGTTTGTGGCTAGGTCTCATTATGCTTATGAGGAAGTCGCCGCATAAGCCGGCTCCCCCGTTGTGTCTAGCCCTAGCTATTATTTTTCTGTTGCTTGTCCCTCTTGGGGTGCCCTGCCCCTCCTTATATAAGTTGAAGGGAAGGGTTACATGTGGAGTCCTATTAGGATTAGGACTAGTCTATTACAAGTGGAATCCTAGTCTGCCCCCTTAAGGGAAAAGTCCTTATGCCTTTCCTCGTAAACCGTCCCACCATAACACGAGTCGGCCTTCTGGGCCTTGGGCCTAGTCTTCTATCTGACCCGCCGTTAGAGCCCTCCGTGAGTCGCCAAGCTCGTGAGTCGCCACTCCGGCGGGTTACCAATGAAAACGCCAAGCCCGGCCGGGTCATACTTCCGGCCGGGTCATACCACGGGGTATATCCCCGACATTAGCCCCCGGTTTAATTTGGATTTATCCATGTTAAACTGATCCTGCAAAATAACTCAAGAACAAATTTGACAAGTTGTGCTCCGGGTTAAATATTCTTGTAAGCCGGCACCTGAACATCTTTAAGTCCTTGTCATAAATATGTCCATAACCCCGTAGAAAATCTTCTTTAACATACATGCTTCAACTTTGTCAATGCAAATAATCCAGATACTTCTTTTTGAAAAATCAGGGTCAACAGGCCAGCTTTAGAATCAATTTGCTGACATTAATCTTCTTGTAGAGAAATATAGTAAGAAATAATCCACTTCAGTCGGCCTGCAAAACGCCGGCTTAAAAAGTATTGGTCTAGAAATACTCATCTGACTTTCAACCGGCTTGAAGATGTAACACTTGCCGGTTTATCATTACTAAAATCGCTGGATTATAAAACAAACGATGCCGGGTCATGTAATTGTTGCTGATGTCGGGTTAATCTTATGATGACGTCGGGTCATAAACTTTGCAGATTTCTCCGATAATAACATAATACCTGATTTGCTCAAAACTGAGAATTTGAAGTTATTACTCCCTTATATGCATATCACCCGAGGCGACAGTCAGGCGGAGGTGGTGGGCGTACAGGTCGAAGGTCGAGCACCCAGAGGATAACGAATTGATCGAGTATGGTGTGTCGTTCGTGAGGGTGCAGAGCCAGCCGGACCCACAGGAGTATTCGTCCTCCCACCGCAAGAGGAGGCCGGATGGCGCGACGTCGCTTCCCCGCCGTTCTCCACGGTTCCCTCGACGCTCGCCTCGTTTCAACGGCGGCGGTAGGGTTTAGGATAAGCTTCGCACTAACCTAATCTTCCACCTGCTCATGCTTACAATCAGTGTGACAGCTAATGAAAATCATGCTTACAATCAGTCTCCGAGTACTACGCCAATCACCCTAAAATAGCTCTGGACCTTTGGGTCAAAGTTGTGACACAGTGTACAAATAAAGAAAAATAGATTGGTGCTTCTTTCAGAAAAGAGTACTCCCTAGAAAACTGCAATATAAGCTACTAGTATTTGGTTAGATGATTTGCTGTTGTCGGCGTTCTGGGAACGGGGGCCCCCAGACTTGCCTGCCTGCGGCTTGCGGCGTGGCTCGAGTGGGGGCCCAACGTGGCCCATCTTCAGCAACACAAGGCTCAAGACCCTCGCGAGGGGCCAAGCCTCGCGAGGCGGACGACACGGCACTTGCTCAAGCACGGCCTCCTTAGGCTGGCTCGCGAGGAGGCGGAGAGATCAAGGCGGGTACCTCACGAGGTGCCCATGACGCAAGCCATGACGACCAAGGGTGCCAGGCGGGCGCCAGCCCGCGCAGCGTCTCCCTTTCCTCTTTGGTGCAAACGGGGCAAGCGCAGGCGAGAGGATCAAGCAAAGGTACCCATTTTGGTGCAACGAGACCAAGACCAGTCCAACGGTGGGAAGGAGGTCACCATGGAGCCCAGGACGGCGTCACCACAGGGCCTTTGGCAGGCGAAGACCAACTTTAGTCAGGATAAGTGTACCAGATGTTCCCCTTCAAATTGGCCAATTGTTGGCGCCCTTCCCGCTCAATATTTGGGAAGAGGCCCAGGGCCTTTGCCTATAAATAGGACTAGCCACCCCCAGGGTAGAGGGACGGGACCGAATCCAGCATCTAGAGAGAGAGAGAAGGGCGATCGAACTCCCCCTAGCAGTTCATCCCCTAGCCAAGAACAGGCCCTCGCGAGGCTGTTCTTCCTTGTATTGTTCTTCCTCATCAGCCCAAGAGGCAATCCACCCACCACACTGGAGTAGGGTATTACACCACAATGGTGGCCCGAACCAGTATAAACCCTGTGTCTCTTGTGTTGTTCTTCTAGTAGTTAGATCCTTACGAGACGGAGAGGTAGTGGGCACGATCTCCGCGCGCACCCCAGAGTTCGAACCTTAAGGGTCTGCCGGAATTCATGATCCGACATTTGGCGCGCCAGGTAGGGGTGCGCCGGAATCTGCCTTCCCACCGCTCCGTCTCCCGTTGCGTCGTCGTCACCATGTCCGGCGACCAGGCGGGCAACCAAGGCCCATGGGCGGCGTGGCCCATCTGCGCGGAGCCTCCCACTCCGGGCGACCCCGCGCCACAGGCAGCTCGCGGTCCGCAGGGCGCTGCGGGCCGCGGGCGACGCGGGCAAGCTTCTGCGACCCTCACACCGCGACAGGCGCGGTCGGCAGCGAGGGCCTCCAATCACGCCGCAACTACGACACCGTACACCCGTCGGGAACAGGCGAACTCGAGGGCTGCGCTCACAGTAGCACGGGAGCTGCTGCAGTGCAGGCTACTGGAGGGCGGCCGCGACGTGCTGCTGGAGCGGGTCGCCGAGCTCCTGGGCTTCGCCGCTTCGGGGGCTCACCCCTTCTGCACTCGGCTTCCGCCTCCAGCTCAGGGCGACGCACGAGGAGGCCCCGCGCGCCCCCGCGGGCCTCAGGACTACCCCGGCACCAGCGAATCCGTCGGCGCTGGACTGGCGGTGGCGCTACCCCCGCCCCCGGCGCGAGAAGGAGAAGGGCTCAGCGCGGCCCGCGGCGCGTGCGGGCAACCACGCTACCACCCCACGGTGGGCACGGCGAGCAACACCGCGTGGCGCATGGAGCACTGCAGCACAGCATTCGGGGTGGCGGCGCCAGAGGAATACGTGCCCCACATGATGGACCAAGGGCACGCTCACGAGGGCGAACAGGGCTCACTCTTCAGCCGCAGCTGGGGGGACGAGACGCCAGAGGCCGAGCCCTTCCAGGAACCCCAGGACGGCCCTGTCGGTCACACTGGAGGCAACGACTATCGGGTACCATTAATTCCTCAAGAGCAGGCATACGCTAATCATGGGTCACAGGAGATGCAGGTCGTCGCAACAAGTAGCTACCCCGCTCCTGCGGTCTCCTACCCCTCGGGAGGAGGACGCAGGGGGCTGCAGGAAAGGGGCAGAGATCCTACATCGCCACCGCGGCGTTCGGAGCAAGGCGTTCTTAGAAGATAGGCCCTCCGCTGGGGAGGCGCCCGAGGGCCTGCCCCTGGCGGAGGACCCGTGGTCGTCGGGGGAACCGCTGGCGACCGCTCTACCCCACCGGCGTCCTGGTTTCCGGTCGTCGTTGGTGGCACTAGAGTGTGGCGCAAGGCGGGGCCCTCATCTGGCGATATGAAGCAAGGACGGTTCCTGTGAAGAAGGCCCAGTGCCTGTGAAGCTCGCCGCCCCATGACACTCTCACGTAATAATGAGTGGGGCTGTACACGCCCTGCAGTCTCAGGGGTGCCGGCCTCAGGCCCTGGGGCTCCCTCCCACGCCCAGTGGACAGCACTTAGCTCCGCGCTGGTGAGAAGACGTCGAAGACTAGATTAGGTGCCGGACGCGGCCTTTTTGTTTGCTTTCATTGCCTTCTTCCTTTGGTTGTAACCTTTTTCCCCCGCTGGATTTAAGTTGAATTCGAATTTGAGCTTTGCGTGCGTTCGGGGAAGGGATGCTTGGTCTTGTTTGAAACGTTTCCCGCGTTCTGGTCACCATCTCACCACAGCTACCTCCCCTCGCGAGACCCTCATGAGCCGGGCCAGGCCTAGCTTGAGCATGGCCCATACTGCCGTTGTCGCTCCCTCGCGAGGTGACCTTTGGTACTTGCGGAGATCGTTTTCTCGGGAAAAGGCCCAGAGCCTGTGAAGAAGGCAAACGCCTGTGAAGCCATCCCCTCGGGAAAAGGCCCGGAGCCTGTGAAGAAGGCGAACGCCTGTGAAGGGATCCCGCTCGGGAGAAGGCCCTGAGCCTGTGAAGAAGGCGAACGCCTGTGAAGCCATCCCGCTCGGGAGAAGGCCCTGAGCCTATGAAGAAAGTGAATGCCTATGAAGCCATCCCGCTCGGGAAAAGGCCCGGAGCCTGTGAAGAAGGCGAATGCCTATGAAGACGTCCCGCTCGGGAGAAGGCCCTGAGCCTGTGAAGAAGGCGAACGCCTGTGAAGACGTCCCGCTTGGGAGAAGGCCCGGAGCCTGTGAAGAAGGCAAATGCCTGTGAAGACGTCTCGCTCAAGGAAAAGGCCCGGAGCCTGTGAAGAGGGCGAACGCCTGTGAAGACGTCTCGCTCGAGGAAAGGCCCGGAGCCTGCGAAGACAGCCCACGCCTGCAGGTTTTCCTATCAGCAACGACCCCGCCTCCCGAGGTTTCAACTACCCAGCACCCGAGACGTGACGCCCTCCAGAAGGCAGCTCCGGAGCCAGCAAGGAACAAGGGTGAACCAGCCTACCGTTGGACACGCATACGATTTAATCACTGCAGATACATTAGATATGAGTTCATACATGAGGGGCTTCCCCTCCCAAAATGCTCTCACAACCATCAGGCCAAACGCCTGAGTTCTATCTATGCAGGGCCAAAAAGACGAGGATAGCACATGGTCAATCTAACAAATCCCCCAATGCATCCTCGGGGGCACCTCCCGAGCTATCGCTGGCGTCGCTGGACTCGCCTTCGTCGTCTGCGCCACCATCAACGGCGTTGGGGTCATCCACCACGCCACCTTCATCGACGGCCACGATCACGTCGTCATCATCCGAAGTGAAGGCCCGGACGAGAGCATCTACGTTGCTCTCCACCCATTCAGCCAGGTCACCTCGAACGGCTTGGGGAACTAGGGCGATGGCGGCTTCGAAGTCGAAGTGGGGATCCATGTTTCGAAGATGGCTGAAGACGCGGGAAAAGGCGCGCCCGAGCAGGGCGCGGCTCCTCTCCTCCACCAACCTATCGGCTTTGACCGACCGTGCCTCCAGCTGTGTCACCACGGTGGTGAAGAACTGCAGGTTGCCGGCGTAGTTAATTTTGTGCGGCTCGCCCACGGCAGCCTCACAGATGTTGCCCAGGGCAATGTTAGCCCTCTCCTTGAGCTTAGTGAGCATGGGGCCGTGCTCGTGCTCCAGGACTTGTCACTGGCGTATCTCGTCAGCATTCTGACGCTCAACGGCCACAACCTCTTCCACACATTGGCGAAGGCGGAGCACCTTGGTCTGGGAGGTGGCCAGCTCCTTCTGCGCTGCCTCAAGGGCGACCCGGGAGGCGTCCGCTCGTCGCGTCGCCTCATCCCGTTGGGCCCTCAAGGCGGCGGTTCTACCCTCAGCTTCGACTCAGATCATCCCCAGCTTCCCCTCGAACTCACGCTCGAGGCCTTGGCGCGCTGTCGCCATCCGACGGCAAACCTCCTCCAGGACACGCGTTTCTCGCGCGGCGACATCGTTTTCCGCCTGCGTCACTAGGCGCTCCCTCGTCTCCAGCTGCTCGTGCTCGCGAGCGCGTTTGGCAGCCTCCAGCACCAACGCTTCCTCGCGCTTCCGAAGCTCAGCCGGGTCGCCAGAAGCCACCTCCATCGATGCAAGGGCTGCCTCGTGCAGCTCCACTTGCTCCTCCAACGAGCGACACCAAGCCAAGAGCTCCCGAGCCCGTCCTCCTGCTGCTTCTCACCGTCGGTGTGCTCCTCGGGCCTCCTCAATGGCCTGAGACCGAGCCGCCAGGGAAGCCTCCAGCGATGCCTTCGCTCCTTCGTCATCGAGGTCGCGCCGACGACGCGCGAGGGCAGCGGCGGCCTCGAGCTCGCGCCGCTCTGCGGCCAGGCGCATGCCCTCGGCTTCCAGGCGCGCGTCTTCCTCAGCGAGCTCCTGCCCAAGCAGGTCTACGGCGCCACTCGCACTTCGGAGGAACTCATGGCGCCGGGCACGACGCCCCCGAGCACGCTCAAGCACATCTGCCACGCCATCATACGCCCCAAGCAAGCGTCAAGGACCTTGGACCATCGCTCCAGCCCCGAGCAGGGGGTTGGGGGCTGGCGCCCGCACGACGGCTGGCCGCGCCGCATCAGAAGACCGGCCTGAGTCCGGCCTGCCCTCAGGAGGAGGGCCCGAGGGGAGCCTCTGCCAGTCGCAGCCCGCGACCCAACGAGAAGCCCACGACAGGCTGCCTATGTCAAGGGAAGGCCCACGGAAGGAGATCGCGGGAGCAGAGGAGTCGCCACGCGCTGTGTGATGGTCTGCGCCGTCGCTCGCCCAAACCACAAGGGCAGTGCAGCTCGAGGCGCCAAGGGGTGGCGGAGGAGACGAAGTCAAGGAAGGTGTCGACTCGGCTACTTCATTGAGCTCAGTAGGGAGAGGCCTGCGGAGCAAGGGTCAGCGGATGCGGCAAGCAGGATAGGGAACAGAAAAGGGGAAGACTTACTCGTCGACAGCAAAGTACTTCCGGCGCTTCAGCAAGCGGCAAGGGACGTCGTCGCCCAGGGCCTCCCTTTTTCTCCGGAGGGCCTCAAAGTCCACGCGGAAACGGCCCAGGAGAGATGCACAGGAATCAGCCTGTGAAGAGGACGGAGTACCAAGGCCACTTGCGTCGAGGACACAAGCCTGATGCGCGCGGACATTTGCTTTGCCGGAGATCGCGGCCGGGGGCTCAGGAGCCTCGGCCTCAAGCATCGGAAGCGGCAGCGCCTCACCCGCAGCCTCGGCAGCACGGACCTCGTGAGCTGCCCCATCAAGAGCATCGCCAGGTGCGGTCACATCGTCTGCGGCTCCCTCGACCCCCGCTGTCTCCTGCCTCCCTGCGCCACCACTCGAGGAGGATTCACCTAGGCCGACTGGAAGGGAAATCACCACCACAGGGTTCTCGCGAGGCCCCTGGAGGCCGATAGGGTGTAGCCCCCACTCGTCGAAGGGGGGCATCTGCCTCATGAAGTCACCCCTGTTTTGGCAGAGGTACAGCAAAGCTCCCCCCTGCCGGATACCCCCGGGGTTGGGATCGCGTGTCAGGACCAAGAGCACCTTCCTCAGCGCCTCGGGCGTCAGGTCTTCTTCCTGAAGCCTCATGCGGTCACCATGCCCATTGAAGGTCCACATTCAACGAGAATGGCGTTGGAGAGGGGCAATGCGGCGCAATAGGAACTCCTTCACCACCTTGGGCGCCGTTACGCCAAGCTTTTTCAAGGACATAAAGCGGTGCCAGACGAAGGCGAGCCGGGGACTTACGAGCGTCTCCTGGCCCCAGCCCGAATTAGGCACAGCAGGTGATGTCGGCTTCACGAGCCGGGGGCTGGGCACCCCGACATCAACATACAACCGCCGCTCGCGGAACCCGGCTGAAGGCAGAGGGAGGTTGAAGTCGATACCAGAGGCTGCGGTCTTGGCGAAGCTACAAAGCTCACGCATGCCGAGCATTGCGTGGGGTCGGTAAGATGCAGGGAGAAGAAGTGGCGCAGCAAGGCAACAGAAGGAGGGATGCCTACCATCGCCTCACAGACAAAAGCGAAGACTGAAAGGAGGGCAATGGACTCAGGACCCAGATGCATCATGTGGATCTGATAATGATTGAGGATGGCGTTGAAGAAATCGGAGAAGGGAGGCACCAAACCCGCCCACAAGGCGTCGACGAAGTAATGGACCTCGGTGATTGTCCTATCGGTGGGGAAGTGATATGTAGGCCAAGCCGTCGTCCTCCCACACTCGTTAAAGACAGTGGCCAGAGCCGGACTGAGCTTGCCCAGGCATTTCAGGTTGAGTATGATTGAGCGGCCGACAACAGGCGCCACCGGCAGCGGCGGGCGAGATGGAGCCACAGGCTTCTTTCCCTTCTCTTTCTTTGGAGCCATGGCGGCGGGCGGAAGAGAGGAGGTGCGAGATGGGATTGGAAGCAAGGGTCAGAGTTCGGGGGGAGGAAGAGCAGGAGACGGTCAAGCAACAGGAAAAGGGGCGGCTGTGTACAACTATGGGGCAACCTAGCGCGGCGCAGAATAAGGGAGCGTGGGTAAACAGTGCCGCCCACGTCCAATCAACCGCCATGCGACGCCCGAGGCCGCAGGCTGTTAGGGCCCGCGGCGCTTCGCCCTTGCCCTTTCACCTCTTGGCACGGCCAAGTCCATGCGCGCCTTGGGCCCGGGGGCTACTGTCGGCGTTCTGGGAACGGGGGTCCCCAGACTTGCCTGCCTGCGGCCTGCGGCGTGGCTCGAGTGGGGGCCCAACGTGGCCCATCTTCAGCAACACAAGGCTCAAGACCCTCGCGAGGGGCCAAGCCTCGCGAGGCGGACGACACGGCGCTTCCTCAAGCACGGCCTCCTTAGGCTGGCTCGTGAGGAGGCGGAGAGATCAAGGCGGGTACCTCACGAGGTGCCCATGACGCAAGCCATGACGACCAAGGGTGCCAGGCGGGCGCCAGCCCGCGCAGCGTCTCCCTTTCCTCTTTGGTGCAAAGGGGGCAAGCGCAGGCGAGAGGATCAAGCAAAGGTACCCATTTTGGTGCAACGAGACCAAGACCAGTCCAACGGTGGGAAGGAGGTCACCATGGAGCCCAGGACGGCGTCACCACAGGGCCTTTGGCAGGCGAAGACCAACTTTAGTCAGGATAAGTGTACCAGATGTTCCCCTTCAAATTGGCCAATTGTTGGCGCCCTTCCCGCTCAATATTTGGGAAGAGGCCCAGGGCCTTTGCCTATAAATAGGACTAGCCACCCCCAGGGTAGAGGGACGGGACCGAATCCAGCATCTAGAGAGAGAGAGAAGGGCGATCGAACTCCCCCTAGCAGTTCATCCCCTAGCCAAGAACAGGCCCTCGCGAGGCTGTTCTTCCTTGTATTGTTCTTCCTCATCAGCCCAAGAAGCAATCCACCCACCACACTAGAGTAGGGTATTACACCACAATGGTGGCCCGAACCAGTATAAACCCTGTGTCTCTTGTGTTGTTCTTCTAGTAGTTAGATCCTTACGAGACGGAGACGTAGTGGGCATGATCTCCGCGCGCACCCCAGAGTTCGAACCTTAAGGGTCTGCCGGAACCCGTGATCCGACAGCTGCCAAGAAAGATCCGTCCACGGAGAGCGCCACACATCCCACTGGTGGTGGTGGATGCCAATGCGTGCATGCAGCATGGTTGGTGTCGGTAATTTTTACTTGGCACACCTCGCACTCTGCATATATGCCGGTTCCATACGTACATTTGTGCAGTTCCACCAAAATGCAGCTGAATAACCCTATTTGCACATATCAACTACAATTAAGCACCCCAGTTTGCAGAAACGCTTAAACATTAACTATGGGACTAGTTGATGAAACATACATTAACAAAGAGAAGCACTTTCTTTATCTACATTGGAAATGAAATGATAGAGATGACACTCGCTCTATTTTAACTGTATTATTACTTCATTTTATCAGTGACACTAGGGTCGAGCAGGTGGCAAACGAGGTGTACCGTGCATCGCAAGGATGGAGGACGGGGGTGCTTAGACTGGGATGCTGAAGCTGGCTCTTTCAGTCACCAACATGGATGATTCAATTCATGGGACCTTTTGGTGCAGTTCACCTAAAATGAAGCAATGTCCCGTGAGCTAGCAGCTTCTTCTTCAATTTTTTAAGAAAAGGGCTCCAGCCCCAGTTCCATTTCCATCAGAAAACGAAACCCACAGAGCTTCTTCTTCATTAGTTGCAATAAAATTGAGCAACATCAAGGTTGGTTGTGAAGCTCCTGGAATGCTCAACTAAAATTTGGATATCATTTCTGCAGTTCAACTAAGATCGAGCGTGAAATGTATATCTTTGTTTGCACAAAAAAGGTGGAAAGGAGGGTGACTAACAAGTGATGAAACATGCATCAAATGAAAAGAAGCATGTTCCTTATCTGAATGGCAATCCTACAAGGACAGTAGCAATTTCTAAAGCACTGGCATTGCTAGATATTAGTGTGGGCATTAGGATTAACTATGACAACCGTTAAATATGACATTACTTTGGGCACGGGAGAGTAGGCGGACCAGGACAGTTGCATTTCTAACGAAAAGAACCAACTTAACTTAATGGGAAATTTTAGCACGACATGTAAAGAAGTGCCATTGGTTCATATTACTGGAGGCATTACATTGAAAACAACATTGGTTTAATGTGTCCTTACTTTTAACAGTGCGACTACTACATTTTACCAGTGGCATTACATAAGAGTGGCTCGGGGCAACAAACATCAGAACAAGATATCTGGGTTGGTCCCATTTTTGTTCGGTATAGCCACCTTATACTGTGTGAGGCTAGCAAATCTAGTGCTGAACTTACTCTGTTGACTTGTCCCCCAGTCCCCACTTTCTTTCCTTTTTCAACCAATAGATCGGGTTTATATTGAGTTTGTATTGTGTTTCTGTCGGTGTACTAAAGTAGGGGTACCCTAGTACCCCGAACTTGTGCACGGGCAGTAGTAGCATACCGCGGCAAGGCTTGCCAAGGGAGCAACAAGAGTCTCCACGGCCCTTTCTGGGCCGGACGAAGGCCAAGTGATCGAGCCTAGAAGACCAAGCCCCGGCAAGAGGAGCTTGCCGGGCCAAGCAGGCGAGGTCCGGCAAGAGGAGCTTGCCGGGCCAAGGCGACAAGGCCCCGGCAAGAGGAGCTTGCCGGGACGACTAAGCCAAAGCACCAAGGCCCCGGCGGGAGGAGCTCGCCGGGACGGCCAAGCCAAGGCACCCCAAGAGAAGCCCGCCGCGGCGCGCCGCGCGCCCCGGCAAGGCCTGACGAGCGGCAAGCTCTCAGGTGCGGCAAGGCGACCACCGCGGCAAGCCACTTGCCGCGACAAACCACCACCTCAGGCATGCGCTCCAGCTCACCTGCCCACGCGTCGCTCTGGGGCTACCCCGAAGACACGTGGCGGGGCGCCGCGCAACCTGAGACGCGCGGTGGCACGAGACGTTGGCAGAGTCGCCCCCGTGGCAAGCGGAGGCGCTCCTAACGGTCCGCCTCGGCACTGTTCAGGCGATCCAGACGGGCATTTAATGCCTTTGTCTCCCGCCGTCAGAGTTAGGTGCGATAGCATTGTGCGACCCCTGTTCGCACAGTTCCTTGCCATTTTTACCCTCACCTGCGTCGCTACCTGTGGAAAACCCCTTGGCATATAAAAGGAGGCCCATGCGCGCGTAGGGAGGGGGAGAGGGGAGATCGAACCCTAGAGAGGAGAGACAGAAAACCAGGAGGACGCCCAGCAGACCCTCGTCTACGTCCAGCTCCAACTTACTGTAGCTTCTTGCGCTCCAGAGCAAGAACTCGAATCAACCAGACAAGCAGCAGTAGGGTTTTACGCATCCGTGCGGCCCGAAGCTGGGTAAAATCGTTGTGTGTGTTTGTCGCCTCGATCTGCTCTTTGTGCAACCTCCGCCCCCGCCGAACCGACAAGGGGCTCCGTCCCCATAGGTGCTCGTGGAGGCAGATATCCCCCGACATCTTTGGCGCGCCAGGTAGGGGTGCGTCGAGGTTGTGCGAACCAGATTTGGCGACCACAGGCAAGCGCAGGTATGGCCAGGTACCTTTTCGCTCCAGCCCGCGGAGCGGAGGCATTCCTCCTCACGGACTCGCGCACGGCCCTCCTCGAGTACCCACTCACGCAGAGTCCGGGCAAGAGCAGCTGCTCCTTGAGGAGGACCGCCTTCTGGCCGCTGAGCGAGTTTCTCGCTTCCAGCAAACTCTGCGCCGCTCCTGTAGCCACAGAAGTTAGCACCGGAAGTTGCGGGAAAGGCGACCTCGTTCTTCGGCGAGCCCAGGCCGCCAAGATCCAAACGAGTCGACGCCGACCGTGGGAGGGACCTTGCCCGCGCGGCGGTCGGAACCCGTTCCGTCGGCCATCCTCTCTGTCCAAGTCTTGCCGCAGTTGCATGTAATCCTTGGTACAGAGACGGGCGCAGATCCCGAGCATAGCTTATGTGCCCCGCACATCTTGTCGATTTTGCGCCTCTCCGCTTGGCGCATGCATCATTCGACACGATTGTGCAGCACTCGACTCCGGCAAGCGATGGCGGGCCGCGAAGCCCCGAGCCTTCGTTATTCCCTTACCTTGAGTAGGGGGGATGACAGGATAGGCTGGGCGTCGCCCGAGGAAGCTGCGCCTTGCCGGACGGCAAACGACAGAAAAGCTAAGTTGCCAAAGTTTGAGCAATTAAGCTTCTTTTTATCCTTAAGTTATCTTCCTCGAAAGGCCGAGCTTCGTATGGGAAACCTGTGCGCGGAGGGGCCGGCTCGTGGCTGGTTGCGCCCTTATTTCGTTTCGAGTCCGCTCAATGACTTAAGTGTGCTACATCTCGAGTGGCGTCCTTACTTGTTTCGAGCTCGCTCGGCAGCTTGAGTGTGCTGCGACTGCAGTCGCCACAGTTACCTCGCCCTGATCTTGCTCAACATTTAAGTGAGTTGCGCCAGCCGCGGCAAGGTTTCTTGCCGGTGGAAGCCCCGTCAGCGGGTTGCCGATGTCCCGCACTCGGCACCCATGGCAAGGCGGAGACTTTCGCCGACAAGTTCCCGGAAGCGTAGGGCGTAAACGTACGAAGCACAAGGTCGAACGAGGGAGATAATAGCGCAATGAACTGCTTAAGATAAAAGTTATATTACAAAATGACTTGCCGCTGTTCTAATCAGCTGTTTCTATGGCATGCTCAGCAGCAACAAGAGAAGAAAAGAAAGAGGTGGGCGGCCTAATCCGCGCGGTCGCCCGCGACCCGCCTGATCCCGGCCACCCTTTCCACAATGGGGGTGACGAGGGCCCTGATCTCCGTCAGGTCAGCATCTTCCGGCAAGTGCCTGAGGACGTTGGTGAGCCTGATGGTGGGGTTGCGGAAGACGATCTTCACCAGCACCCTCTCGAGGGCCCCGGAGACGGCTTCCCGCGTCTCCTCGGCCAGCTGCTCCGGGATCTTTTCCCGGAGATGCTGGAGCACCCCCACCAAGCCCCTGAAGAAGGAGGTGAGCTTGGCGCTCGGCGGGACGTTCTCGCCGGAGGGGTACTCGTGGCCCTCCATCCCCAGTAGCTTCAGCTCCTTGTCGATGGTGGTGGCGATGTCGACGAGGCCTTCGGTCCACCGCTCCACCGTCTCCCGGAAGTCGTTCTGGGTAACGGCGGCACGCTTCAACAGCTCCTCGTTGCCAGCAACTTCCTTCCGCAAGGTCGCTTCCTGCTCCTTGGCGCTCTCCAGCGCCTTGGCCAGGGTGTCCAGCTTCAGCTCGAGGACAGCCTTGGAGTCCTTGGCGGCGTCGAGCTCCTGGATCTTCTCGGCGAAGCGGCCCTGCAGCTCGCCAAGGGTGTGAGCGCCCTTCTCGCGCTCCTGCTTGAGCGCGGCGAGCTCCTCGCCGCTCGCCTTGAGGTCGCTGACGAGTTGCGCCACCCTCGCCTCCAGCTCCCCTTTGGCGACCTCGGCGGCCGCGGCAGCGTCCTGCGCTTTCTGCAGGGCCCCGCCAAGAGCCTGCTCGCGCGCGGCAACCTCCTCCTCGTGGCTGGCGAGGCTAGCCCTCTGCTGCACCAGTTCGCTTTCCCGCGCGGATAGCCCCGCAGCGGCAAGCCTCTGCTGCTCTTCGGCCTCTGCCTTCTCAAGGAGAAAGGTCGTCCGCGCCTCGTCGAGCAGCCTCCACTCCTCCGCCAAAGACCGGAGAGCCTCCTGGTTGAGCTCCCGGAGCTCCCCGGCGCGCTTCTCCATGTCCGCGCCGGCCTTCGCGACGAATGCCTCCTGGCGCTCCACCTTGGCCTACCGGGCGCGGTAGAGCGACACAAGCTTCCGGAGCAGCTGCTCCTCCTCGGGCTCGCCGCCGCCGACGCTTGGTGCGTCGACCACTGTCAGCCCGACGGAGGCGAGCACTTCTCCGTCCAAGGCCTCCCCCTCGACCGGTGCCCTGGAGCTAGGCTCCCAGGGGAGCCTGATGAAGACGCCATCGCCGGCCTGCAGGTAGGCGCCTGCCGGGGGCTCCTCGGGGCCCGACGTGGTAGCAGCGGCGGGATCACCGGACGGTGGAGTGCTTGGCGCCCCGGCCTCCCCGGGGCCGTCTGCACGCTCGCCGGTCCCCTCGCCGCCTACTGCCGCGGCGGCCTTGGCGGCTTCGGCCTCCCCGCCGCCTGCAAGGTCGTCGGTGCCGTCCGCCTCCTCGGTGACGACGACATCGTCGGCGTCGCCACGCGCGCCCTCCCCGACGACAACCTCGGTCTCCATCGGGTCCGCGGTGGGCGGGTCTGATGGCCAGAAGAGGGGAGAAGAGTCAGCTGGACAGCCGACAAAGAAGCTCATAAGGAAAGATAACCAGGGAAAGTTTTCCGTGCAGGGGGGCTTACCGGTGGCAGGGTCCATGGCCGCGGCCTCCGTCGACGGGGGATCGCTGGTCGCGTCCCTCGCCGGAGATCCCTCCCTTGCCAGAGAGGTCTTCCTTGCCGGGGGCTCCTCCCTTGCCGGGGAGGTCTCCCCTACCGGGGGCTCCTCCCTTGCCGGGGATTTCTCCCTGGACGGGGTGGTCGACGCGGACGGCGCGGCAGGAGTGCCCCCCGGGGTCTCCTGCTGGGGCTGCTCTGCTCCTACCCAACGACAACAACCACATGTCAACAAAGAGAAGGGAAGCTCGCGCGCGCCAAACGGCAAGAACTAGCCGTGCCCTCACCCTGGGGGCTGCGCTGTGGGCTGCCCTGCGGGCCCGCTGCCAGGTCCGGCAAGGTCGTCTCCGGCACCTCCCCAGTTGCCGGGGGAGATCCGCCCTCAAGGATGACCAGCGGGATCTTGGCCCTCTTCGCCCTCCTCTGGGCCAGGGTCCTGAAAAGGGAACGGTTTCGGGGGAGGATGAATGGGCTGCGAAACAAGACGAAGCAACAGAAATCAAGAAGATACAAGCTCTACCAGGAACTTACTCTCCGTCCTCCTCTTCATCGTCGGAGCTGAGCGCGGAGTAATCAAAAACCGGCTTGCTCCAGGCGCGAGGAGACAGGGGAGTGGGTTCCCGGGACCGCTTGGCGGGGGCGGTGGACGACCCCGCCCCCGTTGCCGCCGCGGAACGGGGAGCGGCAGGAGCAGAAGCCGTGGCCTGTGAGGACCCCGCTCCCGCTGCTTCGGAGGCGCGTGTCACCCGGGGCTGCGGTTGCTGGTCGGCCTGCCGCACCAGCTCTCCGGCCCTGCGGAGACGCCTCCTCGGCTGGGCAGGGGGCTCCGCCTGCGGCGAGCTGCCCGGGAGCTGCGAGGAGGGCGCGTCAGCCTCCGGCAAGCCGCCCTCGTCCTGGGCGGGCTCGCCCGCGCCACCGTGCTCGGCTGGTTCCTCCGCGCCGGCGAGCTCCATCTGGCCGGCGAGGCTCTCCGCCTCCGCCGCGTCTGCCTCGGCCAGGGTGAAGCCAGACTCGCCCGCGGCCGCGGCAGCCGCCGCCTCCTCCATCCTGGAGGCGATGTAGGCCAGCTCCTCGGGGGTGGTGTCCCGTGTGAGGCCCCTCTTCTCGTCGGGGTCGACCGGCACCTCCTCCAAGTTGTCGAAGAAGGCCTGCACGACGTCGTCCGCCGGCTCCTGCCAGGTCGCGTCGATCCCGTGCGAGTCGCACAGCGGCATCATCGCGAGGATGCAGCTGAGCGCCGAGTTGTTGCACAGGGGGACGACGCCCGGTGGCAACCTGAACCATTCTGGGTGCTCGGAGTCGTGCTTGAACAGCTCCTTCAACACTCCGACGAGCTCCAGAATGGTGAAGTTGTAGTTAAGGCCCGGGCGCAGCCTCATGATGTCCGCCGCGTTTTGGAATTCCCAAGCCGGTTTCCCCCTCTCCTGCAGGGGGGCGATACGCCGGCGAAGGAAATCCGCGCCGACGGCACCGACGGTGAGCCCGGCAAACCTGAGGCACAGGATTCGGGTGGCGGCAATCTTTAGCTTGGCGTCGTCCGGGGCCAGGTCGCTCCAGTCGCGGCCGCGCACCACTTGAGTTCGCCGCACGGCGGCGAACGGCGGTGGATTCTCCTCGACGATCAGGCACCACTCGGCCCTCCACTCCTCCCATCTGCCATGGAGTTCCCCCTCCAAGTAGACCTCCTTCTTGCCGGTCCTGGAGACCCAGGCGACTCCGCCGGACAGCGGCTCTCCTTTCTCCACTCGAGGAGTAAAGAAGTGGCGGAAGAGGGCTATGTTGGGGTGGACTCCGACAAAGTTCTCGCAAAGGTGTGCGAAAATCGCCATTGTCAGAATGGCGTTGGGGGTGAAGTCAAGGAGGTGGAGGTTGTAGGTGTGCATGGTGTCGCAGAAGAACTCGGAAAAAGGCGGGCAGAGCCCGCAGAGGAAGAACACGGAAAGGAAAGGGTACCCGGTCGGGTACAGCTTCTGGGCGATGGCGGGAAGAACTCGTGTGCGCGGATGCGCTCGCGTCGCCGTCGACCAGAAGAGGCGGTATCCGTTCTTCAGCCCCAGCGCATCGAGCTGAGGGGGGAACGTCGTCGTCTCCTTCCGAAGCGCTTCCAGCCGCAGCGCCTCGGCCGACTTCACGGCCTTCCCCTTCGCCTTGTCGCTCTTCGAGGCCATGGCAGGAACAGGGAGGGGGAGTTGTTGGCGTTGGCGGCGCCGGGGGCTGCGAGGGCGAATCGCTGCTTTCTCTAGCAAGGAGGAGGTGGCGGAGATTTTCGAGGGACAGCAACCGGCGGAATGGCGAGCTGCCCCTATTCCCCTCCGCTTAGGGGGGAAGGAGCGGGGGCGGACGTTCTGCCTTTCCAAATGAAGAGATCGTGCCCGACGTGACGCATGCCTGCGGGCCTCAAGCCCCGCGCATGCCACCCACGTCACGCACGCCTCGCCCCCCCCCCCCCACGACGCCGCGATAAGCGCGCGCCACTTGGGGAGGGCGCGACGAGCACGGAGTTAAGGAGGAGCGCAACCCAGGCCACGCGTGCCCGTGCACTGTTAGGGCCTGGCCCAACAACGCTCGGCACCGTGTATGGCCCAGGCCCGGGGGCTCCTGTCGGTGTACTAAAGTAGGGGTACCCTAGTACCCCGAACTTGTGCACGGGCAGTAGTAGCATACCGCGGCAAGGCTTGCCAGGGGAGCTACAAGAGTCTCCACGGCCCTTTCTGGGCCGGACGAAGGCCAAGTGATCGAGCCTAGAAGACCAAGCCCCGGCAAGAGGAGCTTGCCGGGCCAAGCAGGCGAGGTCCGGCAAGAGGAGCTTGCCGGGCCAAGGCGACAAGGCCCCGGCAAGAGGAGCTTGCTGGGACGACTAAGCCGAAGCACCAAGGCCCCGGCGGGAGGAGCTCGCCGGGACGGCCAAGCCAAGGCACCCCAAGAGAAGCCCGCCGCGGCGCGCCGCGCGCCCCGGCAAGGCCTGACGAGCGGCAAGCTCTCAGGTGCGGCAAGGCGACCACCGCGGCAAGCCACTTGCCGCGACAAACCACCACCTCAGGCATGCGCTCCAGCTCACCTGCCCACGGGTCGCTCTGGGGCTACCCCGGAGACACGTGGCGGGGCGCCGCGCAACCTGAGACGCGCGGTGGCACGCGACGTTGGCAGAGTCGCCCCCGTGGCAAGCGGAGGCGCTCCTAACGGTCCGCCTCGGCACTGTTCAGGCGATCCAGACGGGCATTTAATGCCTTTGTTTCCCGCCGTCAGAGTTAGGTGCGATAGCACTGTGCGACCCCTGTTCGCACAGTTCCTTGCCATTTTTACCCTCACCTGCGTCGCTACCTGTGGAAAACCCCTTGGCATATAAAAGGAGGCCCATGCGCGCGTAGGGAGGGGGAGAGGGGAGATCAAACCCTAGAGAGGAGAGACAGAAAACCAGGAGGACGCCCAGTAGACCCTCGTCTACGTCCAGCTCCAACTTACTGTAGCTTCTTGCGCTCCAGAGCAAGAACTCGAATCAACCAGACAAGCAGCAGTAGGGTTTTACGCATCCGTGCGGCCCGAAGCTGGGTAAAATCGCTGTGTGTGTGTGTCGCCTCGATCTGCTCTTTGTGCAACCTCCGCCCCCGCCGAACCGACAAGGGGATCCGTCCCCATAGGTGCTCGTGGAGGCAGATATCCCCCGACATCTTTGGCGCGCCAGGTAGGGGTGCGTCGAGGTTGTGCGAACCAGATTTGGCGACCACAGGCAAGCGCAGGTATGGCCAGGTACCTTTCCGCTCCAGCCCGCGGAGCGGAGGCATTCCTCCTCACGGACTCGCGCACGGCCCTCCTTGAGTACCCACTCACGCAGAGTCCAGGCAAGAGCAGCTGCTCCTTGAGGAGGACCGCCTTCCGGCCGCTGAGCGAGTTTCTCGCTTCCAGCAAACTCTGCGCCGCTCCCGTAGCCGCAGAAGTTAGTGCCGGAAGTTGCGGGAAAGGCGACCTCGTTCTTCGGCGAGCCCAGGCCGCCAAGATCCAAACGAGTCGACGCCGACCGTGGGAGGGACCTTGCCCGCGCGGCGGTCGGAACCCGTTCCGTCGGCCATCCTCTCTGTCCAAGTCTTGCCGCAGTTGCATGTAATCCTTGGTACAGAGACGGGCGCAGATCCCGAGCATAGCTTATGTGCCCTGCTACTTTTCGCCCCCATTATTTCCTCTTTTGACCAAGTCCTAGATTCAGGTAACAAATCCTCCCCCACCCCCACCCCTTTCTTCCTTGTTTGAACCAAGTAGTACTAGATTCGAGTGCGTGAACTAGTTTTACCTCTTAAACGTAAAAAAATTAGGTGGTTTTCGAACAGCCGATCGATCCTATCTACGAGGGGGCCTAATAAATAGTAAAAGATACAAATGCAGTGACGTCAGGAGCTCGGGAAGTAGAGCAAGGCCAGTTTCTAAGGAAGTTATACCTGATGGTCATCGGGATGTCGCTAGGTGGGCGGCGGGAGGCCGGATCTGCCCACACTACGGCTTGAAGGCCCTCCCTCGCCAGCTGTGCTCGGGAGAGAACGGCAAGGCAGGCTGATCGGGACGCGCCCAGCAGTGGGTAAGAGCCGTCGCCGAGGACGACCGCGTGAACGTTGCACCTTCTCACCTTCCCCGGCAGAGAGGATCCAGCTGGATCCGTGTCCAGCGGTGAGCAGAGAGAGAGAGTGTGGCCACCGCTATCGTGTTTATATCTGAGAGGCCGAGACAGTGTGAAGAGAGCAACACTAGCAAGCAAGCGCGGAGGCTCCTGCCTATATAGTGGAGTAGTACTAGTTTTCTTTTGTCTACCGGAGCTGGCTTGACCTCGTCAATGACTGTCGAGAAGTCTTCATGCACCTGGCCCGGAGGCGCAGTTGTTGTCATTTTGATCTGAAGCGCCGGATTATAACATATAACACGAAAAAATGCCACATGACAAGAAATCATAACCTCACTGCCCAAAGGAGACAACATGAATCCCGACGGACAAACTAGATGAGAAACAAAGCTCAAATTGAAGATAAACTCGTAGAAAAGGGGTCCGTCGATAGATGTCCTAATTAACATAGCCGGCTTGACCTAGATGGCAGCCGAGTAGTCACTGTTCGTGCATGTGCCCCCAATGACTAGCCCAACTCAGTTGTCGCTATTTAACCCTCGCAGTGATCCGAAGCACATGACACCTAATTTTGCGAGATGACAAGAAACCTTTTTTAGATTTCTCACCACAACTACAGCCATGTACAACACAGCCTGCACGATATGTAGACGATAGCCAATCCAGGCGTGTCTGCTGGAGTCTGGTCACATGCATGGACGAACTGATCTTCCGTGTCTTGCAGGGATCGTCCAGGCACCAACGTAGTACAACACTTCTCTAGTACTATCGCTCGTCTCCCTCTTCTATTAAGTCACCCGACTTGCGGGGCCGGGGAGTGTGCCTATGGTCGGTTCTTAGTTGTCGTCCCACATGTGTGTACAAACGCAATATGACGCGCATTCCATTCGGAGAGCAGCGTGCTAGACCGACCAACCGTCTAGGGTGCGACGCGAACGCGACGGGCATGCTGTATACTCCGTACATGTGTACCGCAGTTTTCTAGACGCTTCGCTCCATGGCGCAGGCGCAATCCATGGATACAAAATTAGTATACTGTATACTATTTAAAAGTCGAGGGCGGGGCTTTTCCTGCGCGGTAGGCGGCGGGGCAGTTCCGCCTAGTCGGTTCGACAGAGACGCGAGAAGACGAGGGAGTAGGCTGCTGCAAATGTAGGGCTGTGTGATTTGACAGCGAGTTACTACTGGACAGGTGGGGCCCCGTGATTTAACTTGTCATTATCATTTTATTTGCGGCGCTACGACCGGCGTGAGTCTCCCGATTCCTGACCACCTCCATACAGGTGCCTCTCCCAATGCTCCACCATGTAGTAGAGGCTGGCTCTTGCATGAGAGCCCACTTCTCCACTTTTTCCTTGCCTCTCTTTCCTCCACATACGCAAAAATGCCATGTAAAGAGAACTATTGTACTTACTTTTACTTGCTCCTACAGGTGCTTAAGCTTGCCACATAGGCATAAAGTCTGATGTGGCAAGTTAATCAAGAAGAGAGAGACTAGTTTGGTGACCCAAGGAAGAAACGGTGCTAAGCGCGTGTACCTAGGTGAAAAGACAATTTTGAGTCTATAGCTAATTAAATGAAGCAAACTTAGCAACACCATTTGATTGGAAGAGGTCACTCCTTGGCAAATGCAATAAATACTAGTACTCCATGTTCCCTGTGTCCCATAATATAAGAACGTTTTTGGCACTACATTAGTGTCAAAAACATTCTTATATTATGGGACGGAGGGAGTACGAAGAAAGAGATAGAGAGGAGTAAAAAAATACACTTATAGCCAACCTTGTTGTAGTATGAGTGACTAAGTGATGACTATGTATGACATGCCAACATCAGATAGCCTAACGCACCGTGTTAAATATCCAAGGGCACGACCGCGCGAGCGACGCGACGGTCGTGGTAGGCGCGACCATGATACGGGCTGCTGGCAGCCCTTGGATCTAAGATCAAACGGTCGCATGCTAAGTTGCTGAAAATTTGCAGAATAACCCTCCAGGCTAGGATATTCACCCATAGGTCTAGAATCACGCCATGCAACCGTTTGATCTCAGATCCAAGGGCTCTCGGAAGCCCGTATCATGGGAGAATGCAAAGCCACTACCCTGCCGTTCGCACGCTGGCAGTTCGCTCCTACTCGTCCCCGCACGTCCTTCAATACTACGGCAGTTCGCTCCTAGTCATCATGTCCATTCACATTACGGCAGTTCCACTAATCCTAACCCTCCTCCCAAACCCGTGGCGTCCCAAATCTCCATGATCGGCGGTGAGTACCAGGTTAGAACCATCACCGGCGATGAGTTCGACGTCATCTACACCCGTTCTTCCGCGAGGTGAAAGGATGCCTTTCTCGCTTCAGATGCATGTTCGAAGACTAAGATGATGAGTGGGTCGCTGGGCTAGATGTTGAGTACACCACAGTCCTGGGACGAGAGAAGGATCTAAAGGACAAAGAGAGGAAGAAGCCCATCGTGATCCAGGTTTGCGTGCATGACTTATGCTTGGTCTACCACATATGCCATGCCAACATTGAGTGCCAGGATTTTAAGAACTTCCTCGAGAGCAACCTAGTCAAATTCGTTACTGTAGACTTTGGTAACGACAAAGAAGTCCTGCGTCGGATAGGCCTCGTTGTAGGCAACACCTTCGACCTCCAGAAGAATCGGCTGGTGTCCTCTCGCCAGCCTTCAATGCTGACCCTGGCAGGAGCCATGGTTCATCCTTCGTACGGTAAACTGGAGAAACCTCCATACACGTTTCATCGTCATGCATGGCAGCGGAATGTACTAGATATAGACCACATCCACTACGCTGCAATGGATGGCTACCTTTGCTTCAATATCTACAAGGGTTGGATGAAGAGCAACAGCCAAGTGTGCGGTACAAGCAAAGAAGTATCGGCCAAGAGGAAGAGGGACGAGGACGAAGTCGAGGACGTGGACGAGGACTCCGAGTAAGGTGGCAGCATCGTTGCTCATGGTGGCAATGTCTACCAGAATAGTTGCAAAGTTTAATTTCAGGTGTGCTTAATTTAATTTGAGGGGTGTCTTGTGCTGAGCCCCCAGCAGAACTATGTTATGTTTCTTCTCGTTACTTTAACTCTTCAGTACGTACATACTAGTATTACTTACATTTCATATTTTAGTTGGTATAGTACTACCACTCGTTTCTTCACATTATATACGTACAATATATATGGCCAACGTCATATAGCCAGCAGTTTAGTTGTCAAAGAATTTCAGGGTGCTTAGTTTTGTCAAAGAATTCCAGGATGCTTAGAGGGTGCTTGGATCCAAGGGACTTATTTTAGTCTGACTAAAAATGGTCTCTTTAAGAAGCTAAAGTTTCAAGCACCCCTGACTAAAGAGGGCTAAAACTAGTCTTGAGACTAAAAAATTTTAGTCAGGGGTACCCCTACTAAAATGTGGATTAGTCCTCTCTCTACTCATTTAACTCCTCTCCTTTAACACAGACGAGTTCTGGATTGGAGGGTTTGGAGGATAATAAATGCTCATTAACTTGATTTTAGCCTTTTTAGTATTTGGATCCAAGCATGGGTGAGGCTAGCATGTTTTAGTCCCACTACTGTTAGTCATGGGACTAAAACGTATTCAAGCACCCTCTTAGTTTTATTTGAGGGGTGGGTTGTGCTGGACACCATTATTGTGACTAGCCTTTTTAATAGTACTATATGCATAATTTGGCGACGAGCACTCTCTATATGTACCACCTTTTTTTTAATTTCAAGTTTTGCTCCATGGCGCAATCCATCGATACTACTGCTGTACAAAAGTATACATTTTTTAAAAGGCTAGAGGGCGGGGATGTCTAGCTTGGTCGGTTTCATGAGAGGCGAGGGACTTTGTGATTTGACGGCTCATTACTGCTGGAAGGCGGGGCCTTGTGATTTGACTGCTCGTATAAATGCGCCGACGACCTGATCGAGGAGGAGCAAAGAACCGTGCGGTATACTCAAGTTTTCCACTGGAGTAGTACTGCGACGGAGGAGCACGAAACACGGTAGCCCAGTGCCATATGGCGATAAAAATGATCTAATTTGCTAGTCATCTCATTGTTAGCATTGTTCTATTCATTCCCTCAAAAAAACCATTGTTCTATTTATGCCTTGTAGAGAACGTGACACGTGCGGCGAAACACCCGAAGCAAAATATGAAACACAGGAGCAAAAGAAGAAGGAAGATTATCACCCCAAATGATCTAATTCACCACGGAGTCGTAACTGCTTCTTCATCGCCTCCACGACCTCCATCTCCTTGCGCGTCTCCTCCTCCATCTTCTTCATTCTGTCCATGACGCGGGATTTCTCGACGCGAGCCTTCATCATCTGTTCCACGGCCGCATTACGTACCATGACAGCAGCCGTGTGCTCTATGCGGAGCTTCGCCAACTCCTCCTTCTGTTCCATGACGAGGGCCTGCAGCATCTTCATCAAGGAGCTACTATTCTCATGCAGCTTCTTCCAGCCGGCGTTCTTCTCCTTCAACAGGTCGATCTCGTGGTAGAGCTTCGCCTTGTCCTCCTGAATTCGCAGGATTTCGCCGGTCGCCTTCTTCTCCGAGGCAATGCTCTTCTTCAGTAGCATCACCAAGCCGGGGGTCAACTCCCCCTGGTGATTGAGCTCAGCGGGCATGTCGTCGAGGCTCTCCTTTAGCAACTCCATCAAGCCTTGGATGAACTCCTTCTGCTTATTGAGGTGCTTATTGAGCTGATCGGGCATGCCGTCGAGGGATAACGACTCCAGCTCCGCCGGCTCGGCATGTTCGCCTCCGCGGCTAGGGCGCTCCTGGGAGCCATCGCCTGCCCGTGAGAGATATTTCGAGGTCTCTGCGTGGCGGCGATCCCTCTCTTTTTTTTCGCAGCCTTGGTTGCTGCTCCCTTGTTATGAGTAGTTCTCGACCTAGAGCTCTGCTCACCGGCCATGGCAACGACGGACGAAGAAGAAGCACTTATGAGGAGGAAACGTAGAGTAATTTTCGGTTAGGTAGTCCCCCTTTTTATAACCTAAGTACTAGCACTAGTACTAATACCTGCATAGTGGGAACATGTTCAGGTTTGGTACGTACTAGTAGGTGTGAGCAGGCTTTCGAATGTGATGGGAACAAGGTAAAGATTAATTGATGGTTTTGGTTTCGAGGCCTGAAATGGCTCCCGACGAGTTTAACGGAACATAAATTTCAAGTACTACACTGCTCAAATGTGTAAATATTATGTTACTGTCAAAAATTGGCACGAAATACGAAGGAGACCAATGGAAGTACTACTAGCAACCCACGATTTAACTACTCGCATGCGCGCAGTGGAGTAATAATGTCTTTCTTCCGCCCTCACGTCCACTCAATTTGCATGCGCTGTATTAATTGACCATCAATGAAGTGAACGACTTTACACATGTCAAATTATCACATGGGGTGGATCTTGGTACAAAATTGCGTTCGCCCGTGTACCTGCGTGTGCGTGCGAGGGAATGAGTGCGTGCGTGGCATGCGTGCACATCTTCGCTTCGTGCATGTACCGCCAGTATGGCTCAGGGAGGACGAGTACATTCTTCTGGAACCAGCAGCACATCACTGTGATCAATCCACGCAAGGAGGTCGCGACAAAGCCTCCACATGTGCCACGTGGCTTCATGAACTGTAAGAGAGACACTGTGTAGCGTGCCATTGGTATTCTAATTTACGTGTTTTGCACATACTCGAAGTACTAGTAAGGTACATGTGCATTGCACGCATCAGATTTTGCAACCAAATTATGAATAAATACCACACTATAGCATGTAAGCTATGAGTCATATATGCCTGATGTAGCCCTTCGTTTAATTCTTATAGTTCATCTCATTCAAAATCAATTAGTTTTTATAAAAAAGCTAAGAACGCGGGAATAGGAAAAACATGGGATTATAGTGGAATGTCGTCTTGAATCGTACAGGATTGTACGAGTGTTTGATTGTGCATAGAAAAAACGCAGAATTCTTTCAAATAGGTTTGAGTGGATGGGATGTTTCCTATGAAATCTAGTGCAAATGAATCATATGGAAAAATTCCTATGGTTTACAATCCTACGAATCAAACAACCAAGATAGGAAAAATTCCTAATGATTAGAATCCTCCAAAATTCCTTTGAGAATCCTTTGAATCAAAGAAGCCCTTAATCTATTTTATTATTCATGGAATTGTGTGTTGTAAAGCATAAAGTAAAAACAAATGATGGCAATTCAACTAGAAAAAAAGTTTGGGCAGTTATGATACGGAAGATTCTAGAACAAAAGAGAACCACTGTTGTTTTGAGGTTTGTGCATTATGCTTAAGTTCAACCATAGAGTCTGCTAGATTGTACATGTGGCAAAACCCGGTGGGGGGCTAGAAGATGGTGCGAGGGGCCGAGTGGAGGGAGACTATGAAGGAATGCACAAGTGCAAGATCGATATTTAGAGAGAGGGGGCGAACACGTGCGTTGTTGCATGCAGTGGCAGAGCCATGAAAAATAAATGAGCTAGGGGGCCAAGCATTGCTAATCCTTTACGAGGAGGGTCAATTCATGAACTTAAACCATTTTTAGCAGCAATTGTCTAATGATCACATTCATATTAGCCTCGATATATAGTGATGTTATGGGGGGAGGGGGGCAAGGCCCTTATTGCCCCTGTCTTCGCCATTGTGCACGCGTCTGAGAGATGAAGCGGGAGGCATGGATGATGAGAGGGGGACGTTGGATATATAATTAATGTGGGTGTATTAGCTATATATGTTAATCCTATATAGAGAGGTATAGATTGATCGATGTGGACGTGGGAAATAGGGTGAGACCTCACTGGATATACCGATTGATCGGTTTGTGTGGAAAACTATGAAAGACCTAGCTATATACACACATACATAGAGGAACATCGATCGTTGTGCATGCACGCGTGAGAGATAAAGAATGCCCGATATGATGGAGAGGGGGATGTGTGTGGGTGTGTGCCTTCATGGGAGACCGACCTGAAGAAAAGATTGCATGCGTGCGATGGATAATGCCGACTGGTAGTGTGTGTGCATGAATGCACGAGAGAAAGTTAGTGGTACAATTATAAAGAGAAGACTACTGTGTGGGTGTAAAAGAATAGGTGAGGTCATAATCAATGTAAAGTTGAATTCAAATATTTGAATAAGAGATCCTGATGTTTGAAACCCATGCATGCATGAATATATCGGAGATCTGCGCGGTGTGGTTTGAAAACGAGCATGTTGTAATGTATACACATTGAACAAGGTCAGACTGATTTGAATTTGAGATACCGATGGCAGACATCATTTGGCCACGTCGCATCCATGCATGGACACACTATTCTAATTAGAGATGATGGGCGGCTTTCGCATCACATATCTATATCTATACCCCTATATGTATTTTATATTTTATATTTTTTATATTGTGTGCGGGTAACTTTAACTTTGAAAGATGGTCGTTGGATGAGGCGAATCCGATGGTCCAAAGATGACAAATTTGAGCACTACTGGTCGTTGGATATCATCTAGATTCCACCAGATTTCGCCACATGTATAATCTAGAAGACTCCATGGTTGAACTTAAGCATAATGCACAAACATCGAAACACAAGAACTTCTTATTTGTTCTAGAATCTTCCGTATCAGAATTGCCCAAATGTTTTTCTACATGATTTGCCATTATTATTATTTTACTTTATGTCTTACAACGCACAATTCCATGAATCTTAAAATAGATTAGCTTTCTTATAAAAACTAGATGATTTTGAATGAAATGAACTATAAGAATTAAACGAACATCTACATCATGCATATATGACTCAAAGCTTGCATGCTATAATGTGGTTTTTATTCATAATTTGGTTGCCAAATCTCATGCGTGCAATACACGTGTGCCTTACTCTAGTCTAAATGGTGTTTGTGTGTGTGTTGTGCGCGTTGAGGTGCAAATTGTCTTTTTTTGGGTACACGTTAAGCTTGTTCTTCCGAAATTTCAAGCCACGCCTTGTTATGCCGAAAATTCAAGCTAGTGTATCTGTCTATCATGCTGCGAAACTCCCGCCTCTTCAACCCGCACCTTGTTAGCCTGAAATATTTATGATATATCTTTGTCTCATTGTGCTCTGACAACTCCCTCCATCTCAACCCGCGCCTTGATATTCCGAAATTACAACGCCCTCGAAAACTCCAACCTCCTGTGAAATCCCGACACGCGAAATACTCGTGGTACCCCTGAACCGAAAGAACCGCCTCAAATCGGTGGGGGTACTTTCGTAACTTACCCCACATTTCGGACAAGCGTGTCTCTAAGCCATGGTTCCCCACTGCCATCCCATCCGCCCACCCATTCGTACACCAAGGTCGCGAAAACCCGCGACGAAACCCCACACCCTGCTCCATCCGCCACCCAGCTAGAGCCTCTTCCCCGACGATGTCGTCCACAGCAACACCTCGACGTCCCTCATCCACCGTACCGGATGAGGATTCGTCGTCGATCTCATCATCCCGTCGGTTCAGCCACCTCGTCCTCCACCTCCAAGGAGCTGCCCTGACGTTCCCCTCGTCTTTCGCTCCACCTCCATTCCCACACCGCCGTCTTCACCTGCACCACCGGAAGAGCATCATCATCACCGTTTCCTCGGATGAAGATGCGGCCTAATCAGCGCCACCAAAGAGGTTGTACACTAATCGCCGCATTTTCCTCGGATCTCACGGTGATGCCGGCGCTCGGTCCCGAGCCGACACTGCGCGGCTCCATCCACGGCGGCGTCGCCGGCCACTTCCTCCACGGCGTCGCTCCCTCGACGGCGACGTCCACATTAGTAGGAGCTATTGCTGCTTTAGCTCTCGCTCGTGCAGCTGCTCTGATCTTGCTCTCGGTCTACTGCCTGGTCTGCTCTTGCTATTGCTCTTGCTCGCGCTGCTGCTCTCGCTCTTGCTCTTGCTTGCGATGCTGCTCCGATTTAGCTACACTTCAGTCGACTAAATCGACTTTTGGGTCAGTCGATTTTCAGGTGGTGGGGGGGCTCGCCGGGGTGAAGGAAGAACCAGCCGCAGCGAGGAGGGGGTTCGCCGGAGAGGTACCCCACTATCTATCTTAGGGTTCAGGATGGGGGCGGTGGTCGCCAGCGGTGGCGGGGCATTGGCGAGGCGGTGGCGTGGGGATCGCCGGAGAAAAATCTCGGCACGGGGGGGCCTAGAGGGATGGCCGGGGCGGCGGCGGACCGGCGGTGGGGAGTGTTTTCGGGGCGGCGCACCGCCGGCCGCGGGCAGCGGGGGGCTGCTGTTTGGCCAGTGGTGGCTGGCGGCTCAGGGGGTGGAGGTTGAAGATGAACCACAGGCCCTTGATTTCGTATCCAACGGATGCAAAATCGACTTACCAGAGATGAAAAAGTCAGTCGACCGACGTGTAGCCTCACCTTGCTAGTGCGTTCAGTTTCGACGGCAAAATTCAGTTTCGACAGCAAAATTCAGTTTCAATAGTTAAGTTCAGTTTTGACAGTTAAATTCAGTTTCGACAGTTAAGTTCAGAGATGAGCGGCTGATGTATTTTACGTCTAGCACTTTGTGGTTATGTATTTTACGTCATGTATTGGAGAAGCTATTAGAATTCCACTCAGGTTAACGTTGTTCGTTGTCTCTCTTGTCCTACTTCAGCCTCGGCGTCGTACAACTCAACGGAGCTGCTCCAACGACGAAACCCTCCATCACAGTGGAGCAGTACCTCGGGCTCCATCTCCAGACGCCTAAGATCTTCTTCCCCTCCTTCGACAGCCAAGTCAGCCGGAGCATCCTCACCGGCCAACCCAATCACGCTGAGATCGACATGGCTTCGCCAAAGAGGTTGTACACTTGTTGCATCTCTTTTTTACTCTACATGTTATATATATTGTCCACTGAGCACTCGTAGTAACGGGAAATACGATTATTTTATCCTACTATATGACAAGCAGTGAGGTACCAGGCAACTTAGCTATCCGTGATGGTCTCTCTTGAACGCCATCATTATTTATCTCTACGCGTTTGAGCTGTGCATTTGTCGATGGGCCTGGGAGTTGAGCTAGTATGGCAGTGGCCTGGGTCCAAAGTAAAAGAAGTAGCACAAAAACATTTTTTTAGTGTAGGATTTTCCTTGCTCAAGCCTGCCTACTAGAATCGCCAGTGCTTGAAAGGAAAAGTGAATGAAAAACATCGGAATTGGAAAGTTTCCTATGGCACTACTTCTCATGAATTTGGTGCAAAGGAATGGAGCAAAGGAAAACTGTAGGATTTGTTCCTTTAGTGTCTCCTTGAAAGAAAAACCGTAGGAATTCTAATTTCCACTTCTCCTCCTTTTCATATTCCTATTCATCAAGCACAAGACTAAGAGATAGTAGCATAATAGCATTATAACTGTACATTTTCTTGTGGTTTGACTTAATCTCACCATGCTTTTTTGCATCCTGTGATCTTCCAATTGTTGTGAATCAAACACCCAGATTGGCAGAAATCCTGTGTTTTTAAATTCTCTGTTTTGCACGTGCATTCCTATCATATTCCTGTCTATTTCCTATCCCTGCATTGTTAGAATACTCAAATTCAAACAAGCCCTTACTCAATTACTTCTGTTACAGATATGTGTCAAAGAAAGCCTTGTGTGGTTTGTCCTGCTCCTGCGGCGCTGTCTTCCACCCCAACTCAGCTGCTCCAACGACGAAAGGGTTCACCACAACAGGGATCCGCTCTCTAGACTATCTTTCGCCACCTCAGATCTTCTTCCCCGCTGCCGGCAGCCACGACAACTGCATTACCATCATCAACTGAGCAGATGACCTTGAGGACTACATGGGTCCGCAAGAGAGGTCGCACTCTTCCGTGTCTGCTTACGTTATGCGTCTCTTAATATGATGACATGCTACATTATCGTCGTGTTCACCTATTAGACTCCGAGTCAGGTCCAAACTAATGCTGAAACTTGAGTTTTTAAATGGTTGTTTGGGGCAGCAATCAGTACTATCTGTCTACTATCTGGTTAATCTCCAGTGTCTACTATGAGTTTCATGTTGGGGGCAAACAAACATTAAAGGAGCCATTATCTGTATTTCTTAACTAAAGCTATTATTTGCCTGCTATCATTGGTTTTGGGTCTATCCATAGTTTGCTACCATCACTCTGGATTTGTGCATGCACTCCTTACATAATCGCACTATGTTTTATTCCTATGCATGCCAGTTATTGTACACAATGGAACTGATCATGTAGAGCAAAAGAGACGAGCCTTGCGTGGCAATAAAATTTCATGCAGACATCGTTCCATGGTGGGCGCAAAGGCAGCCCCCCTCCACCCATTTCGGATCATAATCAAGAGGAAGATAACTGTTCTGAGGGGGATTCAGAAGGAGAAGACCACTCCTATTTACCCCATGAGGTCTTTGCTCTAACTTGGCATGCTGATGTTGGTAATATCATGCATATGGTGCCTTGCATTGCTTATCGTATACATTAAAGATGTCATCTGCTTAGTTTAGACATGCTTTGTGTCCATGCCATATGTTTAGTTTCTTTATCGTATATGTGAATCATGCAATGCCATCTTGTCTAGCCAGGCATCATATATGTGAATTTTGCAATGCCACCCTGGTTAGCCAGTCATCTTATATGTGAATTATATCATGCCATCATTTTTTATTACGTGTTAAATTTTTCAACAATTTTAGTACATTCAATTACTCTTCCTGTGCATCAGCCATTCGGCACGGTCATGGAAAAATCTGGAGTGGAAACAAGGTCTTCAGAGCAAACAATGCTATCTGACGAAGTGCATGTCTTGCTGGTTACTGATAGCTCCTCAGAGGAGGATTCAGAGACAGATGACCAGTCATATCCCCCCCCCCCCGAGGTGCATGCCCTAACTTGGTAGGGTTATGTTGCTCATATCGTGCGTATGGTATCTTGCATTGCTATGTCATTTGCTTAGATTAGACATGCTTTGTGTGAATGCCACATGTTTAGTGTCTAATTACCATATATGTGAATTATGCAATGCCATCTTGTTGCAAGACATTATATATGTGAATTATGCAATGTTATCTTGTTGCAAGGCATTATGTATGTGAATTATGCAATGCCATGTTGTTTAGGCAAGCGTCATATATGTGAATTATATCATGCCGTCCTTTTTTTGTATTTCTCATTGCTTTTGTCGACAATGTTTGTATATTCAACTGCTCTTCTTGTACATCAGCCATTTGAATTGGTGATGGAGAAATCTGGAGTGAAAACAAGGTCTTCAGAGCAGACAATGCTACATGCTGAAGCAGATATCTTGTTGGTTACGGATAGCTCTCCAGAGGAGGATTCAGAGGCAGATGACCAATCCTATTATCCCCCTGAGGTGTATGCTCAAACTTGGCAGGGTTATATTACTCATATAATGCATACGTTACATTGCAATGCTTAGTTTTTACATCATATATACAATATTGAATGCCATCTCCTTAGTTGACACATCATATATGCGATTGCCCTCTGCTCACTTCCTTAGTATATAAATCATATATTTGAATTATGTCATGCCATGATGTTTACATAGACATCATGTATCTGAATTATGGCATGCCAACCCATTTTCTAAAGACATAATATAGTTATATCATCTCATCATGTTTACATAGTCATCATATTTTAAATTATGTCATTCTATCCGTGAATTATATCATGACATCATGTTTCCATCGACGGCATGTTTGTGATTTATGGCATGCCAACCACTTTAATAGATCGTATAGTTATATCATGTCATCCTGTTTTCATAGTCATCATATTTTGAAGTATGTCATTCTATCCTGTTTAGTTAGCCATCATACATGTGAAATTGTGTCATGCTATCCTGTTTAATTAGCCATCATATATGTGAAATTATGTTCTACTATTCTGTTTGCTTAGACAACATAAATGTGAATTATTTCATGCTTTGTTTTCTTCCCTACTATCCATGCACCTGTCTATCTTATAATGTCTGTACATTCAATTAATTTTCTTGTTTATCAGCCATTTCAATTGGAGGGAGTGATGGCAGTATCTGTGGGAGTAAAAACACGGTCTTCAGAAAAGATCGTGCTACCTGTCGATGCAGATAGAACCATGGTTGTACTTGCCCAAGAACCAGCCCCACCACACATAACCCACACTCATGCAGATTGTACCCCTACCCAGTTGGACAGAGAACCAGCTACACCCCTTCTAACCCCAACCCCAGCAGATAGACACCCAGTTCCCGTTGACACAACACCGTCTCCACCATAGAGCACCCAAACATGAGCAGTTAGTAAGGCAACTGCAGTGCCCAAATCACAGGACCACCACTCCGAACCCGAAGTCAACGCTTAAAGCAGAAGAAGAATTGTTCTCAGGTCAGGTTCCGTAGCTATGGTTCATACTGCTTTGCTCTTGCATTACTATATTTACTGATACCAACTAATTTCAAATTTGAAGGATGCAATTGAAACTCCAATGGCGCAACAGGTATGTTTTAGACCTGTTTCTTCAACGTGTTTGGTTGTTTGCTGTTGTAACTTGCTCTATCTTGATTTCAGTTTCAATTGAATAAATAGTTATGTTCTCATGCCATGCACATTACAAGTGTTGCTATTGTTGTGTAGTTTCCCACACTTATATTCTGTCTATGCTGCTTTGTCTTAAATAGATATGATTCGAACTGTATCTATCTTGATTTGGAAACATAAACTAGAATGATATAGACCATACAGTGACCATACTACATAGATATATGTTTGTTTCATGTTGTTATCCTGTCCACCTTACTACTGAACTGGTTTACCAAAATGAGTTTCATATACTATATTGTAAACCTGAGATGTGTTTGTTTGTTTCTCTTTTAGAACGCGGATAAAATATTGGAGAAGAGTACCCTGTTATGCAATGGTAAAGGAACTAATGCAGATAAGGTTCAAGATAGTGAGACATCCCTGTTGGTCTCCAAGAAAGCTGATAAAAACTATATTGAAGACACTGAGACAACCCCAAAGTCTTGTCTTGATGTAGTGTTTGAGTTACTGGCTACCACTGCTGGCACCAGCTCTTCGAACTCGTTGCCTGAATCAGTTCGGCTTCTTGAGTCTCAACTTCAAGTTGAAAGACATCGATCAGATGTTATGCGACAAGAAGCCGAAGGACTGAGGAAGTCCCTGCAGAATTCAGATGCATACTTTCTGGTGCAACAGCAAGTGCTGGAGGACTTAAGCGCCAAACAAGAGCAAGTTAATAATCTTGCTAAGCATCTTGCCAGCATTATGGGTACCTAGGATATTGTTTTTTGAGCTCTTCTAAAGTGGTTTCCGTTCTGGACTTGTTTTGCTGCGGCGTTTATATGTTGTTGTGCTCCCTATATTTGCATTGGTGGCGAACTTTGATGCCCAGTGGATGTAATATGTGTAATAGCCGTGATAGCCTAGTGTAAGTTGCTTGCTTATTCATTTCCTTGTTGTCTTGTTTATTTGTTTGCTTGTAGTCAGTGCAGTTCTTTTTCCGCTGTTTGCTAGTGGCTGCAATAACCTATTTTTTAAAACTAGGCCACAATAACCATGGGCTAATATTTACTATAGTGACACTGGGCCTCCTACGGGCCGTGGAAACAGTGGACCTTCTACGGGCCGTAGAAACAGTGGGCCTTCTATGGGCCATAGAAACAATGGGCCTTCTACAGGTCATAGAAACAATGGGCCTTCTACGGGCTGTATCAGCAATGGGCCTTATACGGGCCGTATGATTGATTGGCCAAACATGGGCCAAACAGACTGCATTTTGGCCGTAAATGGGCCTTTAATGGAAATCGTACGTTTTATGGGCTGACCATAATGGGCCGTTAATAGGCTGTATTTGGTTATGCTATGAAAATGGCCCAACAGACTAACGGACCACAAACGGGCCGACTGTAACGACGGGATGAATTTGGCCCACAAGCAGAAAATGACAGTAACGGGTCGTAAGTAACCGAATGCTGCAAATGAGCCCAAGAATAAATGGGCTCTCAGAAGGCCGAAAGTTAACTTGGGCTGGAAACGGCCCAACGGAATAACGGGTCGTTAATGGGTATAAAGTGATACACTGTTCATTACGGGCCAGTTTCAGCACGGGCCGCTAATGGGCCAAGAGTTACAAAGGGCCTCATATGGGCCGAAAGGCGTCATGGGCTATACATGGGCCAGAAGTGAAAATGGGCTGGAATCATATTGGATGGCCCAGATGACGCTACTGGGCCTAATTCGGATAGGGCGTAACGGGCCTTGGGTTAGCGGGTTGTAAATGGGCTATATGTGAATAGGCCGTTAATAGGCTTTCCATGGGCCGGCCCGCCAGCTTTTGACCAAGTCAAACGGGTCGGCCTTTTCATAGGAATGGGGCCACTGTTGGGCCGTGCCACGTGTCGACGTATCATAGGCACCTTCTATCTAGTGAGTGGATGACATCTGTCCCAACGATGAGCCGACACGTGTTTCCTCTAGCCAATGATGATTTTACACGTGGAAAATCCCCATTGGTCGGGGTTGTTAACGGGTTATCGGATCCAAAACCCGACCCGATAGCTTAACGACGTTCCGTTATGGTGGATGCCACATGTCGGTCACCCTTGACGAAAGCACTTCTGTGACGCATGATTTATCGTCATGGAAGTGGACACTTCCGTGATGATAATTTTGGTAATGTCATGGAACACTTCTACAACAGCACAGGTATGACTATCTTGATTCTGTCATAAATTTGTCATGGATGTACATGCATGACAAAAAACCAGACCTACTATGACAAACATGTATCATCACAGAAGTGTATTTTTTGTAGTGATGCTACATGGACATATGTTCCGAAAGTGATTTTATTATGTAGTTGGCACTACAATACATGCTAATGTATTGCATTAGTTCACCAAAATAAGTTATGTATAAACGTATAACCTACTTTGTTTGTTTTTGTCTCATTAGTAACTTATCTGGTATACTAATCTACAAGTTCAAACTTTCAGGAAGCTATGGAAAAAATGATTGAACAGCCACAACCACCTGAAGGTGACGAGGCTACCACAGGCACAATGTCACCTCTTGCTGCAGTGCGTTAGTATCTCTCCACTAACAGTGCAAAAAGCACCTTCCTAGTAATTCTGGGTTGGTTGTCAAGGTAACCTCGTCCAAATCGCCTACTGAACAAAATCTTCCTGCTATATAGAGTGGTATATCTGTGCTCCAGACACAAGTCCAATCCCTAATGGACGTCGTTTTGGAAACAAGAATAGTGGTTGACAAATGTCGTCAAGATATGAATGGTTTTGAAACCAGACTATCAGACATTCGCCTCGTTGTTCAAGAGCAATGGCGGAAAAAAGGTGAAGATCGTGTTGCTCCATCAGATTCTATAGCCTGAAACATTAGCACTCAGGTCAAATGATTTGTGCTTCTATACATCTGATCGTGCTTCTATCTGCAAGGACTATAAACTTTATGCCAACAGGCCTTTTGTTGTGATACAACATTTATGATGTTGCCAAAGGCTGCAATAATTACGACGCTATTTTTGTATAGTGTAGGTTTATCTTAGTAATGTATTCGGCCGAAAGCTTCGTAGGAGCCCAACATGCCAACATTCGTCGGGCCCATTCCAATTGGGCTAAAAACGATTATGGGCCGAAATTTGCATGTATCCCACTAAAAATATCTAGGCCTAAATCAGCATAAGATTTCATATTTTTCTAGTAGGCATGTGCCCATAGTGGGCCTTTAACAGGCCTAAACATAATTTGGGCCCTCAGTAACAATAGGCCGTTTACAGGTGTAAATATCTCGAGCCCATAAAAAGCATGGGCCTTTAAAAGACCGAAAGTGAGATTGGGCCCATTTACGATGCGGGTCTTTCACGGGCCGAAATTCAAACGGGCCATAAATGTGTTGACCTAATACACGGGCCTTTAACAGGCCGAAAGTTCGGTCGGGCTAGATTATCGTCATTTTTATATGGGCCATTAATGGCCCCGATGTGAAGTTGGGCCACATATGGCCCATGGATTTCGTTCGACGTTAACAGGCCGAAAATCACAACAGGACGAAAGTGGCCCAAATCTATAGTGGACCTCTGATAGGCCGAATGTCAGACATGGTCGAATATGACCCAAATCCTTCACAGTCATTTATGGGCTGAAAGTTTCAATGGCCTGTAAATGGGTCCAAATGAAGCAGGACCTTTAACAGGCCGGAAATACATCGGGCCGTAACTCGGCCCATATATTTAGCGGACTATTAACGGGCCAGAAGTGACCATGGGCCGCGATGATGACAAGTTTAGGACAGGCCGTTGACGGGCCGATTTGACACTAGCTGTACGGGCCTTAACTGAGAATGTTGGGCCTTTAGCTGGGCCGGCTAATTATGGTCCGCAAAATCTCGCGGGCCTTTAGCTGGGCCGGCCCATTATGGCCCGCAAAATCTCGCGGTCCTTTAGCTGGGCTGGCCCATTATGATACGCAAAATCTCATGGGCCTTTTGCTGGGCTGGCCCATTATGGACCGCAAAATCTTGTGGGCCTTTAGTGGGGTCGGCCCATTTAAACTTTATGGGCCACTTTTGGGCCGGTCCATGTGTCAACATATCATAGGCGCATCTCGCCCATTGGATGAGTGACACTTGTGCCAACGCGGAGCTGACATGTGTTTTCGTCAGCCAATCAGAATTTTACACATGGAAAATCCCCATTGGTCTGGGCTGTTAACGGGTTATCGGATCCAAAACCGGAACCGATAGCTTAACGGCATTCTGTTACGGTGGATGCCATGTGTCGGTCACCCTTGACGAAAGCACTTCCGTGACGCGCGATTTATCGTAATGGAAGTGGACACTTCCGTGATGATAATTTTGGTAATGTCATGGAACACTTCTACGACAGCACAGGTATGACTATCTTCATTCTGTCATAAATTTGTCATGGATGTACATGCATGACAGAAAACGTGACCTACTGTGACTAACACGTATCATCATGGAAGTGTATTTTTTTGTAGTGGGGCCTCATGGGCCATGGGAGAGAAGGGGGGACAGTCCACAAGGGGGAGGTGCGCCCCCTCCAAGGGGAGTCCGAATAGGAAGGGGAGGGGGCGCGGCCCCCTTTCCCTCTTCCCCTCCAACACTTCCCTCTTTCCCCCTCTGTTGGAAGGAAAAGGTGGGGTCGATGAAGGAAATATGCCCTAGAGGCAATAATAAAGTTGTTATTTATATTTCCTTATATCATGATAAATGTTTATTATTCATGCTAGAATTGTATTAACCGAAAACTTAGTACATGTGTGAATACATAGACAAAACAAAGTGTCCCTAGTATGCCTCTACTTGACTAGCTCGTTTAACAAAGATGGTTATGTTTCCTAACCATAGACATGTGTTGTCATTTGATGAACGGGGTCACATCATTAGGAGAATGATGTGATGGACAAGACCCCTTCGTTAGCTTAGCATTATGATCGTTACAGTTTCATTGCTACTGCTTTCTTCATGACTTATACATGTTCCTCAGACTATGAGATTATGCAACTCCCGAATACCGGAGGAACACCTTGTGTTCTATCAAATGTCACAACGTAACTGGGTCATTATAAAGATGCTCTACAGGTGTCTCCGATGTTGTTTGCTGGGTTGGCATAGATCGAGATTAGGATTTCTCACTCCGTGTTTCGGAGAGGTATCTCTAGGCCCTCTCGGTAATGCACATCACTATAAGCCTTGCAAGAAATGTGACTAATGAGTTAGTTGTGGGATGATGCATTACGGAACGAGTAAAGAGACTTGCCAGTAACGAGACTGAACTAGGTATTGAGATACCGACGATCAAATCTCGGGCAAGTAGCATACCGATCACAAAGGGAACAACGTATGTTGTTATGCGGTTTGACCAATAAAGATCTTCATAGAATATATGGGAGGCAATATGAGCATATAGGTTCCGCTATTGGTTATTGACCGGAGATGAGTATCAGTCTTGTCTACATAGTTCTCGAACCCATAGGGTCCGCACGCTTAACATTCGATGACGATCGGTATTATGAGTTTACGTGTTTTGATGTATCGAAGGTTTTTCGGAGTCTCGGATGAGATCACAGACATGACGAGGAGTCTCGTAATGGCCGAGACATAAAGATTCATATATAGGACTATAGTATTTGGACACCGGAAGTGTTCTGGGGGTATCGGGTATGTATAGGGTCACCTGAAAGGGGTTCCGGGCACCCCCGGCCAAGATATGGGCCTTATTGGGCCTAGGGCGGGACAGACAAGCCCCTAGTGGGCTGGTGCGCCCCATATATGGCCAAATAGGGTGGGGGAAGGAAAGGGAGAGGAGAGAAAAGAAGGGGGCAATTCGGCCTCCCCTTTCCTTCTCTCCCCCTCCTCTTTCCTTCTCCCTCCGGAAAACATGGAAAGGGGGGAGGCCGAATAGGATTAGGCCCCAAGTAGGATTCCTCCTACTTGGGGCACGCCTCCTGCTGCTCCCTCCCCCTCCCACCTATATATATGTGGGGAGGGCACCACTAGAACACACAACAGACAATCTCTTAGCCGTGTGCGGTGCCCCCCTTCGCAGTTACACACCTCGGTCATATCGTCGTAGTGCTTAGTCGAAGCCCTGCGTCGGTAACTTCATCATCACCCTCGCCATGCCATCGTGCTGATGAAACTCTCCCTCGGCCTCAACTGGATCAAGCGTACGAGGGACATCATCGAGCTGAACGTGTGCTGAACACAGAGGTGCCGTACGTTCGGTGCTAGGATCGGTCAGATCGTGAAGATGTACGACTACATCAACCGCGTTAATAAAACACTTCCGCTTTCGTTCTATGAGGGTACGTGGACACACTCTCCCTGCTCGTTGCTATGCTTCTGCTAGATAAATCCAGCGTGATCGTAGGAAATTTTTGAAATTACTGCGTTCCCCAATAGTGGCATCCGAGCCAGGTCTATGCGTAGATGTTATATGCATGAGTAGAACACAAAGAGTTGTGGGCGATAATAGTCATACTGCTTACCAGCATGTCATACTTTGATTCAGCGGTATTGTTGGATGAAGTGGCCCAAAGCGATATTACGCGTACGCTTACGCGAGATTGGTTCTACCGACGTGCTTCGCACACAGGTGGCTAGTGGGTGTCTGTTTCTCCAACTTTAGTTGAATTGAGTGTGGCTACGCCCGGTACTTGTTGAAGGTTAAAACAACACACTTGACAAAAAAATGTTGTGGTTTTTGATGCGTAGGTAAGAACGGTTCTTGCTAAGCCCGTAGCAGCCACGTAAAAACTTGCAACAACAAAGTAGAGGATGTCTAACTTGTTTTTGCAGGGCATGTTGTGATGTGATATGGTCAGGACATGATGCTATATTTTATTGTATGAGATGATCATGTTTTGTAACAGAGTTATCGGCAACTGGTAGGAGCCATATGGTTATCGCTTTATTGTATGCAACGCAATCGCCATGTAATTGTTTTTACTTTATCACTAAGCGGTAGCGATAGTCATAGAAGCAATAGTTGGCGAGACGATAATGATGCTTCGATGGAGATCAAGATGTCAAGCCGGTGACGATGGTGATCATGACGGTGCTTTGGAGATGGAGATCAAAGGCACAAGATGATGATGGCCATATCATATCACTTATATTGATTGCATGTGATGTTTATCCTTTATGCATCTTATTTTGCTTAGTTCGGCGGTAGCATTATAAGATGATCTCTCACTAAATTTCAAGGTATAAGTGTTCTCCCTGAGTATGCACCGTTGCTACAGTTCTTCGTGCTGAGACACCACATGATGATCGGGTGTGATAAGCTCTACGTTCACATACAACGGGTGCAAGCCAGTTTTGCACATGCAGAATACTCGGGTTAAACTTGACGAGCCTAGCATATGCAGATATGCCCTCGGAACACTGAGACCGAAAGCTCGAGCATTAATCATATAGTAGATATGATCAACATAGTGATGTTCATCATTGAAAACTACTCCATCTCACGTGATGATCGGACATGGTTTAGTTGATTTGGATCACGTGGTCATTTAGATGACTAGAGGGATGTCTATCTAGTGGGAGTTCTTAAGTAATATGATTAATTGAACTTTAATTTATCATGAAATTAGTCCTGATAGTATTTGCATATCTATGTTATAGATCAATAGCTCGCGTATAGCACCCCTATTTTATTTTTTATATGTTCCTAGAGAATACTAAGTTGAAAGATGATAGTAGCAATGATGCGGACTAGATTCGTGATCTGAGGATTATCCTCATTACTGCACAGAAGAATTATGTCCTTGATCCACCGCTAGGTGACAGACCTATTGCAGGAGTATATGCAAACATTATGAACGTTTGGCAAGCTCGATATGATGACTACTTGATAGTTTAGTGCACCATACTTTACGGCTTAAAACTGGGATTTCAAAATGTTTTGAACGTCATGGAGCATATAAGATGTTCCAAGAGTTGAAATTAGTATTTCAAACTCATGCCCGTGTCGAGAGGTATGAGACCTCAGACAGTACTTTGCCTACAAGATGGAGGAGAATAGCTCAACCAGTGAGCATGTGCTCAGATTGTCTGGGTACTACAATCGCTTGAATCAAGTGGGAGTTAATCTTCCAGATAATATAGTGATTGATAGTGTTCTCTAGTCACTATCACCAAGCTAATAGAACTTCGTGATGAACTATAATATGCAAGGGATGACGAAAACGATTCCCGAGCTCTTCGCAATGCTGAAATCGGCAAAGGTAGAAATCAAGAAAAAGCATCAAGTGTTGATGGTTGACAAGACCACTAGTTTCAAGTAAAAGGGCAAAGGGATAGAAAAGGAACTTCAAGAAGAATGGCAAGCAAGTTGCCACTCCCATGAAGAAGCTGAAAGTTGGACCTAAGCCCAAGACTGAGTGCTTCTACTATAAAGGGAATGGTCACTAGAAGCGGAACTACCCCAAATATTTGGCGGATAAGAAGGATGGCAAAGTGAACAAAGGTATATTTGATATACAGATTACTGATGTGTACTTTACTAGTGTTCATAGCAACCCCTGGGTATTTGATACCGGTTCAGTTGCTAAGATTAGTAACTCGAAACGGGAGTTGCAGGATGAACTGAGACTAGTTAAGGGTGAAGTGAGGATGTGTGTTGGAAGTGGTTCCAAGATTGATATGATCATTATCGCACACTCCCTATACTTTTGGGATTAGTGTTGAAACCTAAATAAATGTTATTTGGTGTTTGCATTGAGCATGAATATGATTTGATCATGTTTATTGCAATACGGTTATTCATTTAAAGTCAGAGAATAATTGTTGTTCTATTTACATGAATAAAACCTTCGATGGTCATACACCCAATGGAAATAGTTTGTTGGATCTCGATCGTAGTGATACACATATTCATAATATTGAAGCCAAAAGATGCAAAGTTAATAATGATAGTGCAATTTATTTGTGGCACTGCCATTTAGGTCATATCGGTATAAAGCGCATGAAGAAACTCCATGCTGATGGGTTTTTGGAATCACTTGATTATGAATCACTTGATGCTTGCGAACCATGCCTCATGGGCAAGATGACTAAGACTCCGTTCTCCGGAGCAAGCAACTGACTTATTGGAAATAATACATACTGATGTATGCGGTCCAATAAGTGTTAAGGCTCGCGGCGGGTATCGTTATCGTTATTTTCTGACCTTCACAGATGATTTAAGCAGATATGGGAATATCTACTTGATGAAACATAAGTCTAAAACATTTGAAATGTGAAATGTTCAAAGAATTTCAGAGTGAAGTGGAAAATCATCGTAACAAGAAAATGAAGTTTCTACGATCTGATCGTGGAGGTGAATATTTGAGTTATGAGTTTGGTCTTCATTTTAAACAATGTGGAATAGTTTCGCAAATCACGCCGCCTGGAACACCACAGCGTAATGGTGTGTCCGAACGTCGTAACCGTACTTTATTAGATATGGTGCAATCTATGATGTCTCTTACCGATTTAACACTATATTTTTAGGGTTATGCATTAGAGACAGCTGCATTCACATTAAATAGGGCACCATCTAAATCCGTTGAGATGACACCGTATGAACTGTGGTTTGGCAAGAAACCTAAGCTGTCGTTTCTTAAAAGTTTGGGGCTGCGGTGCTTATGTGAAAAAGCTTCAACCTGATAAGCTCAAACCCAAATCGGAGAAATGTGTCTTCGTAGGATACCCAAAGGAGACTGTTGGGTACATCTTCTATCACATATCTGAAGGCAAGATATTCTTTGATAAGAATGGATCCTTTCTAGAGAAGGATTTTCTCTCGAAAGAAGTGAGTGGGAGGAAAGTAGAACTTGATGAGGTAATTGTACCTTCTCTTGTATTGGAAAGTAGTTCATCATAGAAATCAGTTCCAGTAATTCCTACACCAATCAGTGAGGAAGCTAATGATGATGATCATGAACTTCAGATCAAGTTACTACCGAACCTCGTAGGTCAACCAAAGTGCGTTCCCCACCAGAGTGGTACAGCAATCATGTTCTAGACGTCATGTTACTTGACCATGACGAACCTACGAACTATGAGGAAGCGATGATGAGCCCGGATTCCGCGAAATGGCTTGAGGCCATCAAATCTGAGATGGGATCCATGTATGAGAACAAAGGGTGGACTTTGGTTGAGTTGCCCGATGATCAGCAAGCCATAGAGAATAAATGGATCTTCAAGAGGAAGACAGACGTTGATAGTAGTGTTACTATCTACAAAGCTCGAATTGTCGCAAAAGGTTTTTGACAAGTTCAAGGTGTTGACTACGATGAGATTTTCTCATTCGTATCGATGCTTAAAGTCTGTCTGAATCATGTTAGCAATTTCCACATTTTATGAAATCTGGCAAATGGATGTCAAAAGTTGCATTCCTTAATGGATTTATTAAAAGAAGAGTTGTATATGATACAACCAGAAGGTTTTGTCAATCCTAAAGGTGTTAATGAAGTGTGCAAAGCTCCAGCCATCCATCTATGGACCGGTGCAAGCATCTCAGAGTTGGAATATACGCTTTGATGAGTTGATCAAAGCATATAGTTTTATACAGACTTGCGGTGAAGCCTGTATTTACAAAAAAGTGAGTGGGAGCACTACAGCCTTTCTGATAAGTATATGTGAATGACATATTGTTGATCGGAAATGATGTAGAATATTCTCAAAAGCATAAAGGAGTGTTTGAAAGGAGTTTTTCAAAGAAAGACCTCAGTGAAGCTACTTACATATTAAGCATCAAGATCTATAGAGATATATCAAGACGCTTGATAAGTTTTTTCAATGAGTAGATACCTTGACAAGATTTTGAAGTAGTTCAAAATGGAACAGTCAAAGAAGGAGTTCTTGCATTTATTGCAAGGTGTGAAGTTGAGTAAAGACTCAAAACCCGACCACGCTAGAAAATAGAAAGAGAATGAAAAGTCATTCCCTATGCCTCAGTCATAGGTTCTATAAAGTATGCTATGATATGTACTAGACCTATTGTGTACCTCACCATGAGTTTGGCGAAGAGGGTACAATAGTGATCCGGGAGTGGATCACTGGACAACGGTCAAAATTATCCTTAGTGGAATAAGGATATGTTTCTCGGTTATGGAGGTGACAAAAAGTTCGTCGTAAAGGGTTACATCGATGGAAGTTTTGACACTGATCCGGATGACTCTAAGTCTCAAACTGGATACATATTGAAAGTGGGAGAAATTAGCTAGAGTAGCTCAGTGCAGAGCATTGTAGACATAGAAATTTGCAAAATACATATGGATCTGGATGTGGCAGACCCGTTGACTAAACTTCTCTCACAAGCAAAATGTGATCACACCTTAGTACTCTTTGAGTGCTAATCACATTGCAATGTGAACTAGATTATTGACTCTAGTAAACCCTTTTGGGTATTAGTCACATGGCGATGTGAACTAATCACATAAAGATGTGAATATTGGTGTTAAATCACATGACGATGTGAACTAGATTATTGACTCTAGTGCAAGTGGGAGACTGAAGGAAATATGCCCTAGAGGCAATAATAAAGTTATTATTTATATTTCCTTATATCATGATAAATGTTTATTATTCATGCTAGAATTGTATTAACCGGAAACTTAGTACATGTGTGAATACGTAGACAAAACAAAGTGTCCCTACTATGCCTCTACTTGACTAGCTCGTTTATCAACGATGGTTATGTTTCCTAACCATAGACATGTGTTGTCATTTGATGAACGGGGTCACATCATTAGGAGAATGATGTGATGGACAAGACCCCTTCGTTAGCTTAGCATTATTATCGTTACAGTTTCATTGCTACAGCTTTCTTCATGACTTATACATGTTCCTCAGACTATGAGATTATGCAACTCCCGAATACCGTAGGAACACCTTCTGTGCTATCAAACGTCACAACATAACTGGGTGATTATAAAGATGCTCTACAGGAGTCTACGATGTTGTTTGTTGGGTTGGCATAGATCGAGATTAGGATTTATCACTCCGTGTTTCGGAGAGGTATCCCCAGGCCCTCTCGGTAATGCACATCACTATAAGCCTTTCAAGCAATGTGACTAATGAGTTAGTTGCAGGATGATGCTTTACAGAACGAGTAAAGAGACTTGCCGGTAACAAGATTGAACTAGGTATTGAGATACCGACGATCGAATCTCGGGCAAGTAACATACCGATGACAAAGGGAACAACGTATGTTGTTATGCGGTTTGACCAATAAAGATCTTCGTAGAATATGTGGGAGCCAATATGAGCATCCAGGTTGCACTATTGGTTATTGACCGGAGATGAGTCTCGGTCATGTCTACATAGTTCTCAAACCCGTAGGGTCCGCACGCTTACCGTTCGATGACTATCGGTATTATGAGTTTATGTGTTTTGACGTACCGAAGGTTGTTTGGAGTCCCAGATGAGATAACGGACATGACGAGGAGTCTCGAAATGGCCGAGTCATAAAGATTCATATATAGGATGATAGTATTTGGACACCAGAAGTGTTTTGGGGGTACCGGGTACGTATCGGGTCACCGGAAAGGGGTTACGGGCACCCCCGGCCAAGATATGGGCCTTATTGGGCCTAGGGCGGGACAGACCAGCCCCTAGTGGACTGGTGCACCCCATATATGGCCGAATAGGGTGGGGGAAAGGAAAGGGAGAGGAGAGAAAGAAAGGGGGCAATTCAGCCTCCCCTTCCCTTCTCTCCCCCTCCTCTTTCCTTCTCCCTCCGGAAAACATGGAAAGGGGGGATTCCTCCTACTTGGGGCGCGCCTCCTGCTGCTCCCTCCCCCTCCCACCTATATATATGTGGGGAGGGCATCGCTAGAACACACAACAGACAATCTCTTAGCCGTGTGCGGTGCCCCCCTCCACAGTTACACACCTCGGTCATATCGTCGTAGTGCTTAGGCGAAGCCATGTGCCGGTAACTTCATCATCACCGTCGCCACGCCATCGTGCTGAGGAAACTCTCCCTCGGCCTCAACTGGATCAAGAGTACGAGGGACGTTATCGAGCTGAACGTGTGCTGAGCACGGAGGTGCCGTACGTTTGGTGCTAGGATCGGTCGATTCATGAAGACGTACGACTACAGCAACCGCGTTAATAAAACGCTTCCGCTTTCGGTCTACGAGGGTAGGTGGACACACTCTCCCCGCTCGTTGCTATGCTTCTCCTAGATAGATCTTGCGTGATTGTAGGAAAATTTTGAAATTACTGCGTTCCCCAACAGCCGAATCCTACTTGGACTAGGAGTCCAAGTAGGACTCCCCCATTGGCACGCCCCTCCTAGGCCGCCGGCCTCCTCCTCCCCCCCCCCCTTTATATATGGGGAAGGGGTTACCCCAAAGGCACACCAAGATTTCTCTTAGCCGTGTGCTGTGCCCCCCTCCATTGTTTAGTTCTCCGGTCATAGCGTCGTAGTGCTTAGGCGAAGCCCTGTGTAGATCACATCACCAACACCGTCGCCACGCCGTCGTGTTGACTGGACTCTCCCTTGACCCTCTGCTGGATCAAGAGCTCGAGGGACGTCATCGAGTTGAATGTGTGCTAAACACGGCGGTACTTGGAATTGTTGGATCATGAAGACGTTCGACTAAATAAACCGCGTTAATCTAACGCTTCCGCTTTCGGTCTATGAGGGTATGTGGACACACTCTCCCCGTCTCGTTGCTATGCATCTCCTAGATAGATCTTGCATGATCGTCGGAATTTTTTTGAAATTGCATGCTACGTTTCCCAATAAAGAACTCATCGATGAACACATCATGATGATTGATTGATTGATAATATGTCTTATAGTGGATGCCTTGTGTGATACATGATTACAAATATGGATAGATGGCTGAGAACTATAGTGGTATGAAGGTTGTGGCTATAGAGATGGGAAATGGTGGCGGATAGGGTTGATGGAGAATGCTACTATGAAGATGACGATGACTGACTTGTTCCGCGATTGTTCAGGTGCTCGTTTGGCGTTGGGTCCTTTTATAAGGTTGTTCAGGTGGATCAGACGCCTCGGTTGGCATGCCCTACGACCATCCATACAAGCAGGGATAGTCGTACGGAAGGTCGTGTTTTGCTTCGTTTCCTCTCGTGCGCCTCCCACTTGATCTCCTCTATCTCACTGGTACAGCGACGTGCTAAACAAACGGTTTTTAACCCCTTTCCGCGACGGCATTTGGAACCGTCGCCAAGTGAGTGTGTGCGATAGGGTGTCCTTCCCACACAACCCTGAAATCGTCAGGGATAGGCCCTCCTGGGACCCAAGCTGGGGCCGTGTGTGATCGGGCGAGGCATCGAAACCCAATCATTTCCGTAGGTATGTACATCCCACACAGTAATCTAAGAAAATCATTTCCGTAGGTATGTACATCCCACACGGTGAATCCCAGAAAATCATTTCCATAGGTATGTACATCCCACACGGTGAATCCTAGGAAAACATTTTCGTCGGTATGTATGTCACACGCAGTTCTTTGTGTGGAAACGTTTGTGCAAGGTGGCCTAACGCAAACAGTTCGCTGCCGGAAGCCGTGTGTGATTGTTAGTTGATCGAACACGCCTACTTTCTAGAAACTGTGTGGGTTGTTTGAGTTCATCGCCCACGGTGTTGTTTAAGTAACCATTTGCAATAGAAAACCCCAATAAGTAGGGTAATTAGCCTATTATTGATAATCCATGTACTAATTAAACTAATATTTCTTATAAAACACGCCAGATATTTCATATCCATAAAAAAGCAACCGAGATTTCATAATCGAATTACATCAGATAGCTTCGGCACTTAGTTACGCTATTACACAACAGCACCAAGTTTCACATGCAGCATTAAAAACCTTTGGAAAGGACCATCATACACGGTAAATAGACAGATGAATCTCATCTGGGAAACTGTAGAAGCAGAAGGCAAATATTGAGCCTTCAGTGATGTTGAATGTCCTTGCAACTTTAGGCCAGTGGCTACGGATAATTGCTAGCCCAACCTTCGTCCTCTTCAGCAAGACTTCAATATTGTATAGTGGGTGTTGAATGAATACCTTCCTCGCCTCTTGACCATGCAGGTGGTTTGAGAGGTAATCATCGGTGACCTGCTTTGAAAAGTACTGAAAACAAAGCTATGCATAAATCGTTGTTGTAAATTTTGAAATGGCGCAAGGGGTAAAAACAAGGTAAAAGAGTTGGTACCATCCTATAGTTGACCGATGTCTTCTTCATTGTGCAAACAAAGATCTTGCTATTATTCGTCGCAAGTTTCTTCATCCTAACAATCTTCCTGAGTTTCTTGACTTACCTAATATTCATGGACATCTCATTTCCCCATATGCAAAATGGGTCGAACAATGGGTCTAAGCCTCTGATAGCAAGACCTACATGTGCAAGACCAAATTGTAAGAAACCTAAATATTAGAATGATTCTTGCAACTGCACAATAATGTGCTAGTAGCCAAAGGACCCTACTTGAACAAACCTCGATGCTAAACCGCAGTGTCTCCCATTGTTTCCCTACAACACACATAAGGAAGATCTTGATCAGGTTAACTAAGAGTTGCCATACTATCAGTAGAATATGTATTGAGTACAGCCAAATTCGATTGGTGTCACATGCATAACAATACAAAATTGTACCCACATCAAATGAAAATCAAATTGCAGAACTGAACCCAACACTTAAATGGACAGCAGACCAAATGAACCAAAATAGTTAACTGAGCACGACATTGCAGAATAGAAACATGTACTAGAAGATAAGACAATTAACAAAACAAAGAATGCTTGAGAACAGTACTACGAAATGTAGCAATTGTTGGATCAAAGTGTTAACTGAACATTACATTTCAGGGGACCAAACTATTAACTGAACATCAGATTGCATCCTAACATTACAGAGGACAAATCACTAGAAGGCACTGGCGGTGGCCTCGAGAAAACATCACGGACTGTATTTTAAAGTAGACAACCGCGTGGCGGTGTCGATGGTGGCCTCGAAGACGAGGTGCTCCTCCAAGATCTGGCGGTCGGCACGCATGGCAGCCATAGCGACCTCGTTCGCGCGTGCGGCCGCATGCTACTGAGCTCCACGTTATACTGTGTGTAAGATGGCTGTGGGCGGCGCTTAATTAGAGGAGGGGACAATGCTTTCGGTGGAAGGTGCCGCTCCGTCAGTTGGGGCATGTGGGACAGGAAAGGAGGAGGATGGTGTGGGTGGGGTGTGGATTACCTGACCATATCGATGAGGCCGCACAGCAAGAAGAAAGGTCGGCGGTGAGGAGGCCGTGCAGCAAGAAGAAGGGTCACCAGCGAGGAGGCGGCGCTGCAAGAAGAAAGGGTAGCCAGCGAGGGGGCAGCGCTGCAAGAAGAAGGGTCGCCGGCGAGGAGGCTGAGCTGCCAGTAAGCAGCAGTGAAGGTTTGAACTTGGAAAGCAAGGAGGAACAATGTAAATGTGGCTTTTGGTAGGAGGGAGGGGGCGGGGAGATAGATATTTCCGCGGTGGAAAAAAAATTCCGCTCGGTGCCGCGAGAAACTGGCACGCAAGTATCGTTCAAGCGGGGAAGGTGTTCTGTAGACGATGAAGCTTCCTGCGTAAGCCAGACAAGTCGGTGCGCCAAGATATTTTATATCGCATCCCACACGATACTTTCTAGTAAACTGTTTGTGGTATACCTAATTTTTTTCATTATGGTTAGAAAGACAAAATGGTGTTACGGAGGGAAAGGATGATGTTTGAATTGCTAGAACATTTACGTACAATGAAAATGCAACTAGTACATGAGTGTCGTGTTTAAATTTGGAATTATTCTGGGTTCGTTTGGTATTTTTATGCATTAATTGAGTTTCTGGGTATTTAATGTGCATAATTCAAATTTGAACTACAAGCACATGCTCCAATGCACCAAAGTTTCCTGAAAAATCACATGTGTGTATTTGGGTGAATTTATAGGTCACATGCAAGAAATGGGAATAAAATTCAAACATCTGGGTGTCGTGGCTCGGCCGGAATGATTGAGAAAACTTGGTTTTTTAATTCATGTAACCAAAACACGGCTGAAAATCATGAAACTTGGCATGGTGTCATGACATGGCACCAACATGCTGCACTAAATTTTTTGGTCGAATTGGGACAAGCTTTGGTGTAAGCTTCTTGCAAACCGGAGCTTCCCTCAAGAAGGCTCCTGGTTCTGAGAGGGAACGTGTCACCTCCCTGTGCGAAATGACATACGTACACTGCCATCTCCCGCCTTAATTTTTGTACACTCGCAGATTAGACCAAATAGAAGTATCGTGCTAAAATTTGGAATTATTCCGTGTTCGTTTGGCCTTTTTTATACATTAATTGAGTTTCTGGGCATTTAATGTGTATAATTCAAATTTGAACTACAAGCACATGCTCTAGTGCACCAAAGTTGTTTGAAAAATCACATGTGTGTCCTTGGGTGAATTTCTAGGTCCCATGCAAGAGATGGGAGTGAAATTCAAACATCTGGGCGTCGTGACTCGGCCGGAAAGATTGAGAAACTTGGTTTTTTAATCCCTATAATTCTAAAACACGCCTGAAAATCATGAAACTTGGCATGGTGTCATGACATGGCACCAACATGTTGCGGTAATTTCTTTGGCCGAATTGGGACAAGCTTAGGTGTAAGCTTATTGCAAACTGGAGCTTCCCTCAAGAAGGCTCCTGGTTCCGAGAGGGAACGTGTCACCTCCGTGTGCGAAATGACATACGTACACTGCCTTCTCCCGTCTTAATTTTTTTACACAGGCAGATTAGACCAAATAGAAGTATCGTGCTAAATTTTGGAATTATTCCGTGTTCGTTTGGCCTTTTTATACTTTAATTGAGTTTCTGCGCATTTAATCTGTATAATTCAAATTTGAACTACAAGAACGTGCTCCGGTGCACCAAAGTTGATTGAAAAACCACATGTGTGTCATTGGGTGAATTTCTAGGTCCCATGCAAGAGATGAGAGTGAAATTCAAACATCTGGGCGTCGTTGCTCGGCCGGAAAGATTGAGAAACTTGGTTTTTTAATTCCTGTAATTCCAAAACACGCCTGAAAATCATGAAACTTGGCATGGTGTCATGACATGGCACCAACATGTTGCTGTAATTTTTTGACCGAATTGGGACAAGCTTTGGTGTAAGGTTCTTGCAAACCGGAGCTTCCCTCAAGAAGGCTCCTGGTTCCAAGAGGGAACATGTCACCTCCCTGTGCGAAACGATAAATGTACACTGCCTTCTCCTGCCTTAATTTTTTTACGCAGCCAGATTAGACCAAATAGAAGTACCGTGCTAAATTTCGGAATTATTTCGGGTTTATTTGGCCTTTTTTATACATTAATTGAGTTTTTGGGCATTTAATGTGCATAATTCAAATTTGAACTACAAGCACAAGCTCTAGTGCACCAAAGTTGTTTGAAAAAACAAGTGTGTGTCCTTGGGTGAATTTCTAGGTCCCATGGAAGAGATGGGAGTGAAATTCAAATATCTGGGCATCGTGGCTCCGCCGAAAAGATTGAGAAACTTGGTTTTTTAATTCCTGTAATTCCAAAACACGCCTGAAAATCATGAAACTTGGCATGGTGTCATGACATGGCACCAACATGCTGCGGTAATTTTTTTGGCCGAATTGGGACAAGCTTTGGTGTAAGCTTCTTGAAAACCGGAGCTTCCCACAAGAAGGCTCGTAGTTCCGAGAGGGAACCTGTCACCTCCGTGTGCGAAACGGCATACGTACACTGCCTTCTCCCGCCTTAATTTTTTTACACGGCCAGATTAGACCAAATATAAGTACCATGCTAAATTTGGGAATTATTTCGGGTTCGTTTGGAATTTTTTATACATTAATTGAGTTTTTGGGCATTTAATATGCATAATTCAAATTTGAACTATAAGCACAGGCTCAAGTGCACCAAAGTTGTTTGAAAAATCACATGTGTGTCCTTGGGTGAATTTCTAGATTCTATGCAAGATATGGGAGTGAAATTCAAACATCTTGACGTCGTGGCTCGGCAGGAAAGATTGAGAAACTTGGTTTTTTAATTCCTGTAATTCTAAAACACGCCTGAAAATCATGAAACTTGGCATGGTGTCATGACATGGCACCAACATGCTGAGGTAATTTTTTGACCGAATTGGGACAAGCTTTGGTGTAAGCTTCTTGCAAACCGGAGCTTCCCTCAAGAAGGCTCATGGTTCCGAGAGGGAATGTGTCACCTCCGTATGCGAAACGACATACGTACACTGCCTTCTCCCGCCATAATTTTTTTACACAGCTAGATTAGACCAAATAGAAGTACCGTGCTAAATTTTGGAATTATTCCGGGTTCGTTTTGCCTTTTTATATATTAATTGAGTTTCTGGGCATTTAATGTGCATAATTCAAATTTGAACTACAAGCACAGGCTCCAGTGCACCAAAGTTGTTTGAAAAATCACATGTGTGTCCTTGGGTGAATTTCTAAGTCCCATGCAAGAGATGGGAGTGAAATTCAAACATCTGGGCATCGTGGCTCGGCCGAAAAGATTGAGAAACTTGGTTTTTTAATTCCTGTAATTCCAAAACATGCCTAAAAATCATGAAACTTGGCATGGTCTCATGACATGGCACCAACATGCTGTAGTAATTTTTCTGTCCGATTTGCAAAGGCGCACACATTAACAATCAACAAAGTCATTTTGGAACAAGTGTTGTCACGTTACAAATCGAAAACACAAGTATTATTGAAACCGTGGGTGTTCGACTTGCCAATTACGTGCGGCCACGCGTCCCCTTTTTTTATTGGCTAGGAGGTGTCGTGCGGGGTAGCTATTTGAGTACGGGAGGCGTGCGATCAGACCCCTGTGCGTGCTCAACGGGAGGAGAGCCCATTGACCGCTACCCGCCGCGCACCTCCCTTCCAACGTCTCCATTAATGGCGCCCGAGCACCGGTTCTATGGTGTGGCTATATGTCTCACTGGACTAAGATTTAAGAGAGAAAAATGAAAATTGAAAAAGAAAGTTTTGCACGGATCTTGATGTAAGATCCAACGGACCTATATAGCATCGATTGCAACTTATAGCAAGCATGATGAATATAAGGACGATGACAGTCTATAATAATTGTCTTACATATTTAGAAACATAATTAAAAAAGCCACATGCCGCAACGCCCGAAATACACAAGGGCAAAAGAAGAAGGAAGACAACGATCTGGCTCGCTGATCTCTACCTTCATGATGTGTTGATGCAGGCCGCGGGAACTAGTCTCCACGGCGAGCGGCGACGAGCTCTTTCTTGTTCTCAAGCTGCTGGTTGAGAGCATCCACGGATTCCTCCACCGGCCTTCTGAGCTCGATGCGCAGCATGGCATTCTCGTCCATAAGTTTCTCGATGATAACGCCGGTCATCTTCCACAAGGTAGTGGTCTGCTCCTGCTGCTCCGCACTTCCGACGATCTTCGCCCTCAGCAGGTCGCGCTCGGCCCGAAGCTTCGCATTGCTCTCATTTAGTTGTCGGATGACGTCGGTAGACTGTTCAAACAAAGCTTTCAGGTCATCTGGCAACCTCACCCACCTGGAGATTTGATCCATCTGCCTAAGGATGAGGGCACGCATGCACCTGTAAGAGTCCTCACGTGCCCGTGAAGCATTTTCCCAGGCCGCCGCGGCACGGGAGAACATCTCTACTGCATTCGCGGCGCCACGGGACATCTCTTCTGCTTCCGCGGTGCGGCCGGACCAGTGTGCTGCATCGACGGCGTGTTGATGTCTACTACGCAACCTTCTTCTTGTAGACGTTGTTGGGCCTCCAAGTGCAGAGGTTTGGAGGACAGTAGCAAATTTCCCTCAAGTGGATGACCTAAGGTTTATCAATCCATGGGAGGCGTAGGATGAAGATGGCCACCGGTGAGGGTCCCCCCCCCTCCGGCAGGGTGCCGGAACAGGGTCTCCATTGACTTTTGGTGGCTACAGAGGCTTGCGGCGGCGGAACTCCCGATCTATTCTTCGTTCTGGAAGTTTTACGATACGTAGGTATATATGGGTGCAGGAGGTACGTCGGTAGAGCTTCGTGGGCCCCACAAGGCAGGGGGCGCGCCCCCCACCCTCGTGAGCACCTCCCGTGGCTCCTGACGTGGGGTCCAAGTCCATCCGGTAGCTTTCCTTCCAAAAATAACTTCTCCAGTTGATTTCCGTTTTGACTCCGTTTGATATTCCTTTTCTTCGAAACACTGAAATAGGCAAAAAACAGCAAATCTGGGTTGGGCCTCCGGTTAATAGGTTAGTCCCAAAAATAATTTAAAAGTGAATAATAAAGCCCAATATTACCCAAAACAGTAGGTAATATAGCATGGAGCAATCAAAAATTATAGATACGTTGAAGACGTATCAAGCATCCCCAAGCTTAATTCCTCCTCGTCCTCGAGTAGGTAAATGATAAAAAAAGAATTTTTGATGCAGAGTGCTACTTGGCATAATTTCAATGCAAATCTTTTTAATTGTGGTATGAATATTTAGATCCATAAGATTCAAGACAAAAGTTCATATTGACATAAAAATAATAATACTTCAAGCATACTAACAAAGCAATCATGTCTTCTCAAAATAACATGGCCAAAGAAAGTTATCCCTACAAAATCATATAGTATGGCTATGCTCTATCTTCACCACACAAAGTATTTAAATCATGCACAACCCCGATGACAAGCCAAGCAATTGTTTCATACTTTTGACATTCTCAAAACTTTTTCAATCTTCACGCAATACATGAGCGTGAGCCATGGATATAGCACTATAAGTGGAATAGAATGGTGGTTGTGGAGAAGACAAAAAGAGGGGAAGATAGTCTCACATCAACTAGGTATATCAACGGGCTATGGAGATGCCCATCAATAGATATCAATGTGAGTGAGTAGGGATTTCCATGCAACGGATGCACTAGAGATATAAGTATATGAAAGCTCAAACTGGAACTAAGTGGGTGTGCATCCAACTCGCTTGCTCCCGGAGACCTAGGGCATTTTGAGGAAGCCCATCATTGGAATATACAAGCCAAGTTCTATAATGTAAAATTCCCACTAGTATGTGAAAGTGACAACATAGGAGACTCTCTATCATAAAGATCATGGTGCTACTTTGAAGCACAAGTGTGGTAAAAGGATAGTAGCATTGCCCCTTCTCTCTTTTTCTCTCATTTTTTTATTTTTTTATTTTTTTTATTTGGGCCTTTCTCTTTTTTTTATGGCCTATTTTTTTCTCTTTTTTCTATTTTTTGTCCGGAGTCTCATCCCGACTTGTGGGGAAATCATAGTCTCCATCATCCTTTCCTCACTGGGACAATGCTCTAATAATGATGATCATCACACTTTTATTTACTTACAACTCATGAATTACAACTCGATACTTAGAACAAAATATGACTCTATATGAATGCCTCCAGCGGTGTACCGGGGTATGCAATGAATCAAGAGTGACATGTATGAAAGAATTATGAACGGTGGCTTTGCCACAAATACGATGTCAACTACATGATCATGCTAAGCAATATGACAATGATGGAGCATGTCATAATAAACGGAACGGCGGAAAGTTGCATGGCAATATATCTCGGAATGGCTATGCAAATGCCATGATAGGTAGGTATGGTGGCTGTTTTGAGGAAGATATATGGTGAGTGTATGATACCGGCGAAAAGTGCACGGTATTAGAGAGGCTAGCAATGGTGGAAGGAAGAAAAGTGTGTATAATCCATGGACTCAACATTAGTCATGAAGAACTCATATACTTATTGCAAAAATCTACAAGTTATCAAAGCAAAGTATTACGCGCATGCTCCTAGCGGATAGATTGGTAGGAAAATACCATCGCTCGTCCCCGACCGCGACTCATAAGGAAGACAATCAATAAATAAATCATGCTCCGACTTCATCACATAACGGTTCACCATACGTGCATGCTACGGGAATCACAAACTTTAACACAAGTATCTCTCAAATTCGCAACTACTAAACTATCATGACTCTAATATCACCATCTTCATATCTCAAAACAATTATCAAGGATCAAACTTCTCATAGTATTCAACACACTCAATAGAAAGTTTTACAAATCTTGTATGCTTAGCATATTAGGATTATTTAAGCAAATTACCATGCTACTTAAGACTATCAAAATAATCTAAGTGAAGCATGAGATTTCATCTATTTCTTCAAAATAAAACTACCACCATGCTCTAAAAGATATAAGTGAAGCACTAGAGCAAACAACAAACTACTCCGAAAGATATAAGTGAAGATCGATGAGTAGTCGAATAATTATACAACTATGTGAAGACTCTCCCATTTAAGAATTTCAGATCTTGGTACTTTATTCAAACATAAATCGAAGCTAATAAAATAAAATGACGCTCCAAGCAAAACACATATCATGTGATGAATAAAAGTATAGCTCCAAGTAAAGTTACCGATGAACGAAGACGAAAGAGGGGATGCCCGGGCATCCCCAAGCTTAGACGCTTGGTTATCCTTGAATATTACCTTGGGGTGCCTTGGGCATCCCCAAGCTTAGGCTATTTCCACTCCTTATTCCATAGTCCATCGAATCTTTACCCAAAACTTGAAAACTTCACAACACAAAACTTAACAGAAAACTCGTGAGCTCCGTTAGAGAAAGAAAACAAAACACCACTTCATGTTACTGTAATGAACTCATTCTTTATTTATATTGGTGTTAAACCTACTGTATTCCAACTTCTCTATTGTTTATAAACTATTTCACTAGCCATAGATTCATCAAAATAAGCACGCAACACAATGAAAACAGGATCTGTCAAAAACAGAACAGTCTGTAGTAATCTGTAACTAACGCAAACTTATGGAACTCCAAAAATTCTAAAATAAATTTTTGGACCTGAGGAATTTGTCTAGTAATCATCTGCAAAAAGAATCAACTAAATATCACTCTCCAGTAAAAAGTTCTATCTAATCTCGTGAGCGCTAAAGTTTCTGTTTTTTACAGCATGATCATAAAGACTTCACCCAAGTCTTCCCAAAGGTTCTACTTGGCACATACACTAATTAAAACATAAAACCACATCTTAACAGAAGCTAGATGGGTTATTTATTACTAAACAGAACCTAAAAGCAAGAAACTAAAATAAAATTGGGTTGCCTCCCAACAAGCGCTATCGTTTAACGCCGCTAGCTAGGCATGATGATTTCAATGATGCTCACATAAAAGATAGGAATTGAAACATAAAGAGAGCATCATGAAGAATATGACTAGCACGTTTAAGTCTAAACCACTTCCTATGCATAGGTATTTTTTGAGAAAACAACTTATGGGAACAATAATCAACTTGCATAGGAAGGCAAAACAAGCATAACTTCAAAACTTTCAGCACATAGAGAGGAAACTTAATATTATTGCAATTCCTACAAGCATACATTCCTCCCTCATAATAATTTTCAGTAGTATCATGAATTAATTGAACAATATAACCAGCACCTAAAACATTCTTTTCATGATCTACTAGCATAGAAATTTTATTACTCTCCACATAAGCAAAATTCTTCTCATTCGGAATAGTGGGAGTATCATAAGAGACTTGAATACTATAAATTGTTTCCACATTAAAGGAGTAATGTTCAGAGAAAGGGTACTCATAATCATGAAAAGTTTTATAAATATAATCATAACTACTCTTTATAGCATACATGTCATCACAATATTCATCATAGATAGGAGGCATGCTTTCATCATAATAAATTTGCTCATCAAAACTTGGGGGACAAAACATAGCATCCCCAACCTTGTGGATTTGCATATCATTAGCATCATGGATATTCAAGGAATTCATACTAACAACATTGCAATCATGCTCATCATTCAAATAATTAGTGCCAAGTATTTTAATGCATTCTTCTTCTAACACTTTGGCACAATTTTCCTTTCCATCATACTCACGAAAGATATTAAAAAGATGAAGCGTATGAGACAAACTCAATTCCATTTTTTGTAATTTTCTTTTATAAACTAACTAGTGCTAAAACAAGAAACAGAAAGATTCGATTTCAAGATCTAAAGATATACCTTCAAGCACTCACCTCCCCGGCAACGGCGCCAGAAACTGCTTGATGTCTACTACGCAACCTTCTTCTTGTAGACGTTGTTGGGCCTCCAAGTGCAGAGGTTTGTAGGACAGTAGCAAATTTCCCTCAAGTGGATGACCTAAGGTTTATCAATCCGTGGGAGGCGTAGGATGAAGATGGCCACCAATGAGGGTCCCCCCCTCCGGCAGGGTGCCGGAACAGGGTCTCGATTGACTTTTGGTGGCTACAGAGGCTTGCGGCGGCGGAACTCCCGATCTATCCTCCGTTCTAGAAGTTTCACGATACGTAGGTATATATGGGTGCAGGAGGTACGTCGGTGGAGCTTTGGGGGGCCCACGAGGCAGGGGGCGCGCCCTAGGGGGGTGGCCGCGCCCCCCGCCCTCGTGAGCACCTCCCTTGGCTCCTGACGTAGGGTCCAAATCCATCAGGTAGCTTTCCTTCAAAAAATAACTTCTCCAGTTGATTTCGTTCCGTTTCGACTCTGTTTGATATTCATTTTCTTTGAAACACTGAAATAGGCAAAAAAACAGCAAATCTGGGATGGGCCTCCGGTTAATAGGTTAGTCCCAAAAATAATATAGAAGTGAATAAAAAGCCCAATATTGCCCAAAACAGTAGGTAATATAGCATGGAGATATCAAAAATTATAGATACGTTGGAGACGTATCACGTGGCGGGTCCTCCGTGCTGCTTCGGCGGCGCGGCGGAACCTCTCTCCTGCTACGGCCGTGCGGCGGGACATGTTGGCTGCTTTCGCGACGAGGCGGGACATCTCTCGTGCTTCCGCTTCTAGGCTTGTGTAACACCCACGATGCGGCTATATCTCCCACGTGTCGAGGCACGACTTGGAGGCATAATCGCATGGTGGTTTTGTCGCAAGAAGGGTCATCTTCACACAATCCCATGTAATGAACAAGAATGGGATAAAGAGTTGGCTTACAATCGCCACTTCGCACTATTCATAAATAAATTCGTACATCATTCAAGATACACACATAGTCCGACTACGGACAAAACCAAATGAAAAGAAGATAACCCCAAATGCTAGATCCCCGATCGTCCCAACTGGGCTCCATTGATCAACAGTAAAAGAAACAACACAACGAACACGACCTTCATCGAGCTCCCACTTGAGCTTGGTTGCGTCACCTGCACTGGGATCATCGGCACCTGCAACTGTTTTGGTAGAATCTGTGAGTCACGAGGACTCAGCAATCTCACACCCGCGAGATCAAGACTATTGAAGCTTATGGGTAGGAAAGGGTAGTGAGGTGGAGCTGCAGCAAGCACTAGCATGTATGGTGGCTAACACACGCAAATAAGAGCGAGAAGAGAAGCAACGCAATGGTCGAGAAGCTAGGAGTGATCAAGAAGTGATCCTGAAGCTACTTACATTCATACATAACCCAAACCGTGTTCACTTCCCGGACTCCGCCGAAAAGAGACCATCACGGCTACACACGCGGTTGATGTATTTTAATTAAGTCAAGTGTCAAGTTATCAAAAACCGGATATTAACAAATTCCCATCTGCCACATAACCGCGGGCACAGCTCTCGAAAGTTTATACCCGGCATGGGTGTCCTAACTTAGCCCATCACAGGCTCTCACGGTCAATGAAGGATATTCCTTCTCCCGGGAAGATGAAAGTGCGTTATATCGACTAGAGGGGGGTGAATAGGCGATTTTTATAAAATTCTTCACTGAGGAATTTGCTCGTGAGGAAATTCCTTAGCGAAGAACTACTAGCAGCGGAATAAGTACTCAGATGAAAACTTAACAGAATCCACGCATAGTCATCATGATGAAATGAAGACAAACACAGAGTACAGAAAGCGTAAACACGGGATAACACTAGATGAAGACAAAACAGACTGAAGAAATTGAACTGAGGAAATTGAGAAAGTCTTCAGTCAGAGTCTTCAAACACAGATATGAACAAACACACAACACAATAATGAGGAAATGAAAGTGTTGAGGAAATGGAACTAGTAAGCTTGGTGAAGACAATGATTTGGTAGACCAGTTCCAACTGCTGTCTCAGTTGTACATCTGGTTGAAGTGGCTGAGTATTTAAACTCGAGGACACCTAGTCCCGGACACACAGTCCTCACCGTATTCTCCTTGAGCTAAGGACACACAATCCTCGCCCAATCACTCGTGGTAAGTCTTCAGGTGACTTCCAAACCTTCACAGACTTGGTCACTCAGCGATCCACAATTCCTCTTGGATGCTCTAGACCTTGACGCCTAACCGTCTGGAAGAAGCACAGTCTTCAAAGGTAACAAGCATCGGATCCACACAGGATCAATCTCTTCAGTGATGCTCAATCACTTTGGTTTTGTAGGTGTTTGGGTTTGGGTTTGAATTTTCCTCACTTGATGATTTTCGCTCAAAGTCCTCGGAGGATGGGTTCTTCTCAAATGACAAGTGTCAAGTTCACGCGAAGCAGCCAACCAGCTAGTGGTTGTAGGGGGCGGCTATTTATAGCCTAGGGAGCAGCCCGACATGATAAGACATAAATGCCCTTCAATGATATGACCGTTAGGTGGACAAGATATTTTGGGACAGCTAGCGCGTAGCACAGCAACGGTCGGAAATTTGAGGTACAAATTCCTCAGGGCTATCATGTTCCTCACTGTGTAGGCAATTCGCACTTGCGAATTCCTAACTCCTCAGTCAGAGCAAAGTCCTCAGTGACCAGAAGAAGTGCGTCTCTGTCACTGAAGAAATTGACTAAACTGTATGAGATTTCTAATGGCTTCACTCGAAAGGATTGGTAGGTGTAGGATTTGAGTTGAGCATCACATGGAAATTTTCTCCTTAGTATTTCCTCGACCCCCTATAACAGTACGGTGTTTCCTATGACTCAAGAAAGAGAAAATGAAACTACGAAAACAAAAGTCTTCACGCTTGATGTTCCTCGAATGAATACCAAGTCTTCAAGGTTACACCAATTTCTTCACTTTCAAAGTCTTCAGGAAGTCTTCAGTATATCAAAGTCTTCAATCGAAGAACTTCATTTTTAGGGGTCGACTTTCTCTGTAAATATCAAACTCCTCATAGACTTATAGACCTATGTACACTCATAAATGCATTAGACACTTAACCTATAAGTCTTCAATACACTAAAATCACTAAGGGGCACTAGATGCACTTACAATCTCCCCCTTTTTGGTGATTGATGACAACATAGGTTAAGTTTTCAACGGGGATAAATATATGAAGTGTAAAAACTGATATTGAGGAATTTGATTGCAAGATATAGAAGAACTCCCCCTGATGATGTGCATAGTGAGGAATTTGCTTTTGAAGCAATGCACGCTTGAAGAGTTGAATCATGGAGATCTTCTCCTACATCTTGTAATTCATACACACATTTGATATATAATATGAAGAATTTGAAATGCATGATGAAATATGGTGCCTGATGTAATTCAGCATGCGTGCGATAATATTAATGAGGAATAAGCATGCAGAATAGCGCATCAAAAGTATCAGAGCATAGTGCAACAAAAGTATCAGCGCACCATCGGTTTTAAGATTACAACTCGATCCAATAAAAGTTTCGGAAGAACGAGAGTTGTAGCTTAGAAAAAAAATATGCCCTTATTATAGACCCACTTGAAGACTAACTCAGAATTCTCCCCCTTTGTCATCAAATGACCAAAAGGATCGAAACTGAGGGCTAACGCCCCTGAAGATATTCAAGTTGATGAAGGAGCGCCAGTGTTGTTGGGGTCGGTTGTTGAAGTAGGGCCTGCCGTAGTGTCGTCCAAGTCTTCATGTTCATCAGTGTCGCGTGATGAAGAATATGAACTGGCCACCAAAGAAGGAACTGGGACCTTCTTGTATTTCTTCGGAGGAGGTGCAGACCAGGCAAATTCTTCATTTAGACCCATTTTCTTCAGATCATCAGCGCTGTAGACTTGAGACAGAACAGCCCGGGTGCGGTTGAGGGTTTCATGAAGGTAGTAGTGGTTTTTCTTCACTGCATTATGTGTTGAAGTCATGTTGTGAATAATTGAACCAAACTGACGCTTGACCCATTTGTGATTGCGATCAACCTTTTGATGAAGACTGAGGAGTAACTCACGATCAGTCATCACCCTGGGTGTTGTGGCTTGAGGATTTGGCTTGGCAGTATTGGCGGCAGTGTCATGTGTGGCAGAGTCATCATTGGTGGAGTAAGATGCAGCCTTGCGAAATTGTCCATCCAATGGTCGAACGCCTTCATCTATCACAGCAGTAGCCTTGCCCTTTTCTTCAGCTGCGGAAAATGTCCTTTTGAGGACTTCAATGGGAGGCAAGTAGCTACAGTGGTTGAGAGTTTCAGCTTTGTAGTTGAGTGAAGACCTTGTCCTAATGAATCTCATAATCCAAGGTGCATAAGGCTTCAGCTCAAATGGCGACATAGCGATATTTGCCAAAGTCCTCATGAAGAAATCATGAAAGTTGACGGGAACACCGTGACAGATGTTGAAAAGCATGTTCTTCATGATGCCAACGACTTCTTCATCACTTGAGTCGTGGCCTTTGATGGGACTCATTGTCTTCATCAGAATCCGATAGACAGTCCTAGGCACATACAACAATTCCTTGACGAGGAATGTGGTTCGAGGGGCCTGCCCTGGCTTCAAAGGCTTCATCAGCACTTGCATATAGTGATTTGAAAGCTCAGGTTCGTTGTAAATACAACGTGCATCTTCAGTGGGTGGACTCAGAGGAAGGACACGAAGCAATTCAGATGCTGGGCCCTTATAATGCGTATTTTCGGTCATCCAGTCCAGAACCCATGAATTGACATCTTCAGAGTTGCCGGTTGTCGTGGGTTTGTCACGGCAGATGTCCTAGCGAAAGGACTTAGTCGTGGAGCCATCGCAACGGGTTAACTCGAAGGGGTTAAAGCAGACAAGGGACACAGGGAGTTTATACTAGTTCGGCCCCTTCGATGAAGGTAAAAGCCTACGTCTAGTTTGTGATGGAATTGATGGGGTTTCGATGACTAGGGAGCCAACAAGCTTCGCCTAGGCCTCGAGTTATCGTTGTCTGTCCTGAACCGCTATCGGGTTGTCCCCTTATATACACGGGCGACACCCGTCGGTTCATAGAGTCCCAACCTCCGGCTTATATTCGTATCCGGGTTGGTCTCTCCCTATTCCTAACTTATAATACAAGTTTATATACACGTCGGTTTACCGCTACAGATACTGAACCGACTATGGCCTTGGGCCTTTGTCTAGCCTCTGGGCCTTAGCACCTTTAGACTACTGATGAAGCCAACCCGGCCCACTTAGGCCGGTTTACGCCTAGCAGTAATATCCCCAACATTAGGCCCCAGATTGATTTGAACAGGTTCATGTCAATCCTTAGCCAAAATCTTTGTCTTCATCATCTTCCTGTATCTGTTGAACCGTCGTGTCATCATCTTCTTTGGTTGTTGTAAACCGGCATGACGTCATCCTGAAGCCAGCCTTTATAACGCCTTCTTTGTTTAACAGATCCACACTAATCGAGGTGGCAACTCCGAAAATTGTGGCTCCTGGATTCACGCGCCTGACACATGTTCTTTGCTTCATAAATAGGGCCGAAGGGTCATTTCCTTTCTCTCCTTCATCCCCTTTCTCTTCGTCTTCTCCGCGCCGCCAGCCTCGGAGCTCCGCCGCCGCTGCTGATCTCTGCATCGTCTTGGGCCGCTGCATCGACCTGATCGTACCAGAAAACTGCAGTGTCCTTACGCATCTCCCCCAACTCCGGTAAGATCTCTGTTTTTACCCATCTTGATCCACACAAGGGTTTCATGTTCTTGTCGTGTTCTTGCTTACTGTTCATGTTCCTGCTCATACCTCTGGATAGATTCAAGGAAACCCTTCTGTGAGTTACCAATGGGCCTTTATCATTCATCTTGTAGATTCATGTTTCAGGATCCAAATAACCTTTCTGCCCTTTGAACTAATATTGCTCCGCCTTAAGCTTTGAAATATTTCCCTTTTCTGGATTGGCTTTAGATCCATCGCTGTAGAGAAGTCTTGTGAAATCTGTTTCTGTATTTATATACCCCCAATTGCCTTCAATGCTCAGATCCGGCGGTTTAACTTTGGCATAGAAAATTTAAAGGACCAGTATATATCATTAGTCCCCCTATTTGAACCGCCAGACGTTGCCACCTTGCATAACTCCAGTTTAGATAGGACTGTCTTCGGTTTTAAATAGATATGCCTCCGGTTTAATTCAAACATATACTTGAACCGGAACTGCTTGTCTTGTAGATTTCCCCATGGCCAAGCAAATATATGAATGCAACTGGGTTCCTTCCCGTGTTACGGAAACACAGCTGAACAACTTAGTTCTCACTGGCGCTTTAAGCAGTAAAAACATTGTCCACTGGAGAGTCCCAGGCACAGAATGTCCTCCCACCCCTGAAGAGGGAGAGGTTGTTGTTTTTGCGGATCACCTGGCCCGGGGATTTAGCCCGCCCGGTTCAAAGTTTTATCGGGATGTCTTAGCCAATTTCCAACTGCGCCCACAACATATCGGTCCCAACTCTGTTACTAATATATGCCACTTCCAAGTGCTTTGTGAAGTGTATTTCCAAGAGGAACCCACAGTGGAATTGTTCCGAGACTTCTTTCACTTGAACCATCGCACAGAGTTTACTGATGGCCCAAATATGGAACTGGGTGGTATGGCGATTCAGAAAAGGAAAGAGGTCACTTATCCTCATGCGAAACTGCACAGTCATCCCTAGGAGTGGAATAATTCCTGGTTCTATTGCAAAGACACCTCCCCTGCCGAAGAGAATCCATTGCCTGGTCTCCGTCCGGAACGGCTTAGCAATACTCACCCCTTTCCTCAGAGGTTAACTGGCAAAGAGAGGAGTAAGTACGCTCCCCAATTGTCCAAGCTCAGAGCTTTCCTAGCCAATGGTTTAACTGGAGTTGATCTTGCCCGTTGTTGGATATCCTGGAGTATACTGCCCCTCAGTCGACGCTCCGGTTTGATGTGTGAATATACAGGCAGTGTTGACGATCCGCTGCGGCATGTAAACATCCAGCTTACTGATGAAGAAGTCACAGAAGCTGTAAAGAAAATTTTGAACGAACCGGAGCACGTCTGCGCTCGTACCGGCCTGCTTCCTTTTTGCGCCACAAACAAACCGCCAGTCGTAAGCCTACATTCTTCCTTTGTAGTAGCTCTGATGCTACTGTACTTGTCTATTACTGATGCCGATATCTATTTGATGCAGGGTAATGATCCGTTTTGGAGCAAGAAAATCACACAAGAGAAAACTGATAAACCGGCCAGACCAAACCGGCCTAAGACCAAGGTCATCAAGAAGTCTGCTCATAAAAAGGAGAACCACCCCTTCTTCTGATCCGCCCGCTGATGACGATGTGGATAATCCGGACCTTGAGGTAGAACTTGATTCCCTCGGTTTACTTTTTATACACCTTATTGATGATGATATTCGTCAGGATGATGCCGAAGCTAGCCATGCTGACGATGTAGAGGTAATTGTTCTTTCCTCTGATTCAAGCCTTCCGCCTTCACATAAAATCCGTCAGGAAAACCGCAAAGTTAAATTTTCTCATCCTCTTGCTTATTTGGATCCCAACTTTCTTATGAAGAGCCACCAGCATGAGGTGCGCCGCACAACTCGACACAGTGGTCAGGTAGTTACCTCCGCCGGTTTACCGAACAATCCGGTTCGGAGACGTCGTTCAGAGGTCACTAATTTTCTTGTCAAATTTTGTCCTAAAGCGGGTTGTTTTCGTCAACCGCTTAATCCGTCTGACTCCGATTATCAGGTCACCTCGCACTCATCTTCTGGCGAGTCAACTGGCACCCAGCTGCCTCCACTTAAAACCGTGCTTGGGTAAGCTTGTACTTATCATAATGTTGTTGATTTTTGTAGCTTTCAATATGCACTGTCTTTGACTTTGCTGCTTCCTTTTAGGGCCAAACCAAGGCCAAGTAAGAAAGCTCGCCTGGATAAGGCAGCCGAGGAAGACGCTGCTCCTGAACCGGATGCTACCCCAAATGTTGAAGCGGTCATCTATGAAGATGTGGTTAATGATCCGCTAGTGCAAAATGAAGTTGTTTCTGCTGAAGAGGGTTTTGTTAACACCTCCGGTCCTGCTGACCAGCCAGCCAGTCCCATCCGGATTGACAAAACCACCAGTCCCTCCAAACCTGCCGATAAACCGACTGTGCCAGTTCAAACCGGCGAGTCTAAAGATGATGAAGTCATAATCACTGGCATTGGTCGTTCTGAACCGGGGAATCCTGTCGCTTTAGCCAAGCATACTGCCAAAGAAGAATTTTCTGCCATGAACAGAGGCAAATGGGATGTTGATCTGGCAACCTATGCTTCTCTAAGCGCCCAAGATATTCATTCTGGTTATTCAAACCGGCTATATACTAGCCGTGATTATGAAGCCAATCTCGTAAAGATGATGAAGGAAAAATTTGAGGTAATCTCCATGTACTTGTTCTTGTTTATCACCACTTTAGCCCCCAAGAGCCGGTCCAACTTTAGTATAATTGAATCGGGTCTTGTCATAAAACTCAATACTTCAAAGTTCGCTGATGTAGCCCCCAAGGGTCGGTTCAACTTAATATAGTTAGAACCGAGACTTTAATCTTCAAACAGTAGCATCCGAAATATCGTCAGAGCAAATGGCCATTAGCCCCCAAGTGCCAAGTTGAATACTTGTTTTGAGCTTGGGACTTTGATAATTAATTGATAGCTGTAAATCAAATAGGCATTAGCCCCCAAGTACAAAGCGCAAAACTTGTTATGTGGTTGGTACTTCATTGGTTAAACCGTATAACTGTCGGATTGCAGGCTGAACTGAAGGTCAAAGAGAACCAAGTCGCCGACCTTCAAGAAAACTTGAAGTCCCAGCAAGCTGAAACCTCCAAGGCCAAGGAGGAGCTAACAAGCGCTTTAAGCACCATGGAGCAGCTGAAAGAGGGCTTCAAGAAGGAACGGGCTGACTGGGCCACAAAGAAGGCCGCTTTAACCAAGAAGATTGAAAATGCGGAGGCTGCCCTTAAACCGGTAACTGATGAATTAACCAGCATAAAGCGACAAGTGCACGCAATGACTGCCGCCATCTTTGGTAAGCTTCTTGTGACTTGTATAATAATCGTGATCCTCTTATAAACAGCCCGGTTTGTAAACTGCTTATCATGTTACAGGCACTCGCATTAACCACTTGGGGTCGGATGTGCGGATGAAACTGAAAGCCGCCTACACCTTGATCGAGCAACTGTACACTGGAGCGCAGCGGATTATCTCAACTGCGTCACATAACAATCCAGCACCCACTTTGATCCAAGATACACTGAAGAGACTGTCAATGCTCCCTGCTCGGATTGATGAGTTAAAAAAGTCTGCTGCTCGAACTGGAGCCATCAATGCCTTAATCCGGGCCAAAGCATGGGTGCCCGATTTTGATCCTGTCGAAGCGGCTCAAGGCTATCCCAGCTTGAAGGAGGATGGATCAGAATTCAACGAAGAGGATTTAAGAGAGATAAACCGGGCGGTGCGCCCTCTGGCCTGCCAACTGGTAGAGGAAGCAAATTTGTCGCATTATCAAGCTCAGTGTAATGATCAGAACAAAAGAGTGGCTGCACCAATCCCTGAAGCGGAAAACCTGATTCCTCCAATCCGTAAGCATACTTATGCCCCTGATATTGAACCGTCTTCACTGATCCATGAAGAAGCTGTCTTTCAAGCATTAATGGGAATCGACTGGACCACTGTTGACTTCCAACCGTTGGGTAGAGACGAGGAAGCTGAAGCGGCGCAGGATGATCTAGAATAATCAAACCGGGGTGGCCAGCAGGCGTGAACCGGAGGCAGCTTTAACTAGCTTCCTTGTCATATCTTGTCAAGAAAACAATGATCTCATTTTAGCGCCAAGCTGCCTTGTAATAGGATAGACAATACTTTTTGCTTCTTGAGATGCCTTCGTGCATCTGTGCTGATACCTTTATTTGGAAGGTCAATATTACCAACTTATATCTCCTGCAATCATAAAATCCTAAACTACCAGGGCGGTTGTACCGCCATCCGGTTTTATGAATCTTTATGTAGATACGCAAGGAGACTTGCAAATATGATCAAATTTTGTGATACGAAATACCTACCATTTGTTGGGCACAAAGTAGGCGTGTAGCCTATCTTGAGACGGGGGTTTGATAACCCTAAACCGTCATGGGAGAAAACAGCTCCTGTATATATAACGCTGGCTTACTGCGTAAACCGTGCTTTGATCATAATAGCCTTTTGTTACTCCAAAAAAGGATGTGAACAGAAAAAATCAAACCGGGCAAATAATCTTCGGTTTTAAAAATGGACCGTGTTCCGCCTATTTGGCTGTTTGAACCGGTACAAAGCACTGTCGGTTTAAAAAACGCAACTAAGATAAGATAGCAACTCTTTAAGAAAGGCTATTTAAAGCTAAAGCAATGATAAAACTTTTTGCAAAAAGAGAGGCTTTACTGAGCCGATCAGATGGTGTTACCATGGCCAGATGCAACCAAGCTCCCCAAAGGTGTAGCTATGGTGCCAGTCGGCCAGGTCCCCAAATGATTCGTGGCATTACGTCGGCCAAGTGGCATGGCAATGGTTCGGGTTCGACCAAGCCCCCAAGTGACTCTAAGGCTTGTAGGCCGACCAAGAGGCGTGACCGGTTCAGACTTGACCATGTCCCCAAGTGATCTGGTGGCTTTCGCCGATCAAGAGGTGTTGCATCGGTTCGGACACGACCAAGCCCCCAAGTGATCTGGTGGCTTTCGCCTATCAAAAGGTGTTGCATCGGTTCAGACATGACCGAGCCCCCTGGTGATATTGATAATTTTTGCAAGGGGTAAACCGGAGGTCGTTTTAAAACAGAACAACTCCATGTAACCACACATGATAGAAACGAACAGATACCCCGCTTTAGCTGAGGATCCGGTTTATTATATTGAGAATATATACATTGTCATAATATGTACATAAGCAGAGCCAATGGCTCAGGTGTAGTAAGGCCGAAGATGAGCTATGTTCCATGGCCTGCTGGTCTCCTCCTCTGACTTACGTGAGTCCTTATGCTCTCGAATATCAATCAGATAGTATGACCCGTTGTGCAGATTTTTGCTGACCACGAACGGTCCTTCCCAAGGTGGAGATAACTTATGCATATCGGTTTGATCTTGAATGAGTCGAAGCACCAAATCTCCTTCTTGAAAGGTTCTGGTTCTGACCCGATGACTGTGATAGCGACGAAGATCCTGTTGATAAATCGCCGAGCGGGCAGCTGCTGTGTCTCGCTGTTCATCCAACCGGTCCAATGCGTCTTGTCGGGCCTTCTCGTTGTCCGCTTCAACATAAGCCGCAACCCGAGGTGAATCGTGACGGATATCACTAGGGAGAACCGCCTCTGCTCCATAAACCATGAAGAACGATGTGTATCCAGTTGATCTGTTGGGCGTGGTATTGATGCTCCATAATACAGAGGGCAATTCTTCGACCCAACAACCCGGTGTCCTCTGCAAGGGAACCATAAGCCGGGGTTTGATGCCTCTCAAGATCTCCTGATTAGCTCTTTCTGCTTGACCATTGGACTGCGGGTGTGCCACTGATGAAACATCAAGGCGGATGTGCTCCTGTTCGCAGAACTCTCTCATGGCACCCTTAGATAAATTGGTACCATTGTCTGTGATGATACTGTGTGGAAAGCCAAACTGGAAAATCACCTTTTTAATGAACTGAACCGCAGTGGCTGCATCACACTTGCTAACGGGCTCTGCCTCCACCCATTTTGTAAATTTATCAACCGCCACCAGGAGGTGGGTCTTCTTGTCTTTGGACCTTTTGAAAGGCCCAACCATATCCAGCCCCCAGGTTGCAAACGGCCAAGTAATTGGAATCATCCTCAATTCTTGAGCCGGAACATGAGCGCGTCTTGAGAATTTTTGGCAACCATCACATCGCCTGACCAGATCCTCCGCATCAGCATGGGCAGTCAGCCAATAGAAACCGTGGCGAAACGCCTTAGCCACCAAAGACTTTGAACCAGCGTGGTGACCACAGTCCCCTTCATGGATCTCACGCAAAATTTCACAGCCTTCCTCAGGAGACACACAGCGTTGAAATGCTCCTGACACACTGCAATGATGCAACTCGCCCTTGATGATTGTCATGGACTTGGACCGCCGTATTTTTTGTCTGGCCAGAGTCTCATCATCTGGTAACTCGCCCCGGTTCATGTACGCCAGGTAGGGAAGTGTCCAATCCGGAATGACGTGGAGTGCCGCTACCAACTGAGCCTCCGGATCAGGGACAGCCAAATCTGCTTCTCCAGGTAGCTGAACCGATGGGTTGTGTAGTATGTCGAGAAAGACATTGGGTGGGACCGGTTTATGCTGTGAGCCTAGCCGGCTCAAAGTGTCTGCTGCTTCATTCTTCTGACGGTCCACGTGGTCCACCTGATAACCCTTGAAATGACCAGCAACAGTATCAACCTCACGACGATGTGCAGCCATGAGTGGGTCTTTAGAATCCCAAGTACCAGACACCTGTTGAGCTACCAGGTCCGAGTCACCGAAGCACTTAACCCAGCTTAAGTTCATCTCTTTAGCCATCCGGAGACCATGGAGCAAGGCTTCGTACTCAGCTGCATTGTTAGTACAAGGGAACATTAAGCGGAGAACATAACAAAACTTGTCACCTCGTGGGGAAGTTAATACGACTCCAGCCCCTGAGCCCTCCAATTGTCGTGATCCGTCGAAATGGATGGTCCAATATGTGTGATCCGGCTTCTCTTCAGGGGCCTGCAGCTCTGTCCAGTCATTGATGAAATCGACAAGTGCTTGGGACTTCACCGCCATCCGAGGCACGTATTTCAAACCGTGTGGCCCAAGCTCTATGGCCCACTTGGCAATCCGACCTGTTGCTTCACGGTTCTGGATGATATCACCTAAAGGGGCAGAGCTGACCACTGTGATGGGATGCCCTTGGAAATACTGCTTCAGCTTCCGGCTTGCCATGAAAACTCCATATACCAGCTTCTGCCAATGCGGATATCTTTGTTTAGACTCAATAAGCACTTCGCTGATATAATAAACCGGACGCTGAACCGGGTACTCTTTGCCCGCCTCCTTCCGCTCCACCACTATAGCTACACTAACCGCACGAGCATTAGCAGCGACATACAGCAATAATGGTTCTTTGTCAACGGGGGCGGCGAGTACAGGCGGATTGGCCAATTGCCGCTTTAAATCCTCCAAAGCCTGATCAGCGGCAGAACTCCAGATGAACTGATCCGTTTTCTTCAACATCTGATACAACGGGATCGCCTTCTCACCGAGGTGGCTGATAAACCGGCTCAATGCGGCAATCCGGCCAGCCAAACGTTGAACATCATTAATACATTTCAGTTTAGCCAGAAGTGATAGCCATGATCTTCTCCGGATTAGCCTCAATTCCCCTGTTGGACACCAGAAAACCCAATAGCTTGCCTGCTGGTACACCAAAGACACATTTGGCCGGATTGAGCATCATCTTGTACGTCCTCAGGTTATCAAAGGTTTCCTTCAAGTCATCGACCAAAGTCTCCTTCTTCCTTGATTTAACAACGATATCATCCACATAAGCATGCACATTACGGCCAATCTGTTTGTGGAGAAAATTTTGCACACACCGTTGATAGGTTGCCTGGGCACTTTTGAGCCCAAAAGGCATAGACACATAGTAGAAGGCTCCAAACGGAGTTATGAACGCCGTCTTCTCCTGGTCCTTAACTGCCATTTTGATCTGATGATAGCCGGAATACGCATCCAGGAAACAAAAGTGCTCGCAACCCGCCGTAGCATCAATAATCTGATCAATACGGGGGAGGGCAAAAGGATCCGCGGGACAGGCTTTATTAAGATCAGTATAATCCACACACATGCGCCAGGTGCCATTTTTCTTAAGGACGAGCACCGGATTAGCAAGCCACTCAGGGTGGAAAACTTCGACAATGAAACCAGCTGCTAAGAGCCTGGCCACCTCTTCTCCAATAGCTTTTCGCCTCTCCTCGTTGAACCAACGGAGGAACTGTTTCACCGGTTTGTATTTAGGATCCACGTTAAGAATGTGCTCAGCGAGTCGCCTCGGTACACCAGGCATGTCAGAAGGCTTCCACGCAAAGATATCCCGATTCTCACGGATGAACTCGATGAGCGCGCTTTCCTATTTTGGATCCAGATTGGCACTAATACTGAACTGCTTGGACGAATCGCCAGGTACGGAGTCAACAAGCTTAGTCTCAGCGGCTGACGTAAACTTCAGAGCCGGATCATGCTCCGTGGTAGGCTTCTTTAAAGGAGTCATATCCGTTGGATCAACATTGTCTTTGTAATACTTGAGTTCCTCGGTACTACAAACCGATTCTGCGTAAGCTGCATCTCCTTCTTCGCATTCCAAAGCGATCTTGCGGCTTCCGTGAACCGTGATGGTCCCCTTATGACCTGGCATCTTGAGTTGCAAGTAGACATAACAGGGTCGTGCCATTAATTTCGCATAGGCCGGTCTACCGAACAGGGCGTGATACGGGCTTTTGATTTTCACCACCTCGAATGTCAGTGTCTCAGACCGGGAATCGTGATCATCTCCGAAAGCCACTTCTAATGCTATCTTTCCAACGGGGTATGCCGACTTGCCAGGTACCACACCATGAAAAACCGTATTTGAAGGCCGGAGTTCCTTATCTGTCAGCCCCATTCGACGAAAAGTCTCATAGTACAGGATGTTAATGCTGCTACCTCCATCCATGAGTACCTTGGTGAACTTATAACCTCCAACCTGAGGTGTCACCACTAAAGCCAGCTGACCCGGATTGTCAACCCGGGGAGGGTGATCCTCTCTACTCCATATGATTGGTTGCTCTGACCAGCGCAGATACCGGGGCACGGCCAGTTCAACAGAATTAACTGCCCACTTCTGGAGCTTCCTATCCCGCTTGTCCAAGCTAGTGGTGAATACATGATACTGCCCACTATTTAGCTGCTTTGGATTGCTCTGGTAACCCGACTGCTGCTGTTGCTGATTGTTACCACCCTGGTTATTCTGATTATGCTGGTTGTTATGCCCGCCCGGGTTACCATTAAATCCTGAACCGGAATTTCCACCACCGTGACTCGGTCCAGACCCAGAACCACCACCAGAGCCGGGGTCATACCGGAAGGCATTGGAATTCTTGAATTCTTGCATGATATAACAATCTTTCCAAAGGTGGTTTGCCGGTTCCTCCCTTGTTCCATGCTTTGGACAGGGCTGGTTTAACAGATAGTTCAGGCGTTCTGGATTAGGACTGGGCCCTCCACTGCGGTTTTTGCCCTTCCGTCGCTGGCCTCCGTTCTATACGTTAGTATTGGCCACAAAATCCATGTTGCCATCCGCCTTACGCTTGCCTACCCCACCGTTTCCTGCTGAGTGATGGTGCTGACCTCTGAAGTTGTCGTTCTTCTTTCCCTTCCCTGTCTTTTCATCATCAGACTCGGGATCCTTGGTACTATCAGAATCAGCGTACTTTACCAAAGCGCCCATGAGGGTTCCCATGTTAGTACAATGGCGTTTCATTCGTCCTAACTTCAGCTTCAAAGGTCCAAACCGGCAATTGCCTTCCAAGGTTATAACTGCGTTGTCTGCATTGATGCGGTCTCAAGAGTGCAGAACTCGTGAGACCCTGTGCACCCAATGAGTTGTTGATTCTCCTTCCTCCTGGACGCAGGCAGCTAAATCCACTATTGACATGGGCTGCTTACACGTGTCTTTGAAATTATTGATGAACCGGTCTCGCAGCTGGGCCCATGAACTGATAGAATTGGGCGGTAAGCTTTTTAACCAAGTGCGGGCTGTCCCTTCAAGCATCATAGTAAAATATTTTGCGCACGCCGCCTCATTGACATCAAGCATCTCCATGGCCATCTCATAACTCTCCACCCACGTCTCTGGGGGTTGATCCGCCGTGTAGTTCGGCACCTTGCGCGGGCCTTTCAAATCCTTGGGCAGGCGCACATTGCGTAAAGCGGGGACAAGACAAGGCACTCCCAAAGCGCTAGAAGTGAGCCCCGGTTCAACCGAAGTGGTGGGACGAACCGGTGTGAACTGATGAGTCTGATACTGCGCTGCTAACTCAGCTTCCTTGCGCGCCCGGGCTCGGTCTACCACCTCCTGGGCATCGGGAGCCGGATTGTTGCCACGGGGTGCTTCACGCTGCGCGTTACTTGACACAGCTGGTTCCTCCATACGCCTGCTATAACTCTGAGCCAGACGTGGGGTAGAATGAATCCGGTCGCGGCTGTATGAGTATGCTTCCTGTTGGATCAAGGCCGTCCTGAGGAGCTCCTTAACCCGACGCGTTTCGATCGCCTGTAATGAATCACCTTCAACTGGAATAGCCTCCAGTCGTACCGCAGCTGCAACGAGGTTATCCATCGGATTGGAGTAGTGACCCCGGAGGTGTAGGAACGGCTTGCGGTACACCAGTATTATGACAAGGCAGATCTATTAAACGGGGCTGAATCGGCGCTCCTGCCGCAGGTGCCTCCGCCCGGTTTACTACCGGCGGATTATTGATTCCCACTTCAGGGGTGTTGAAAAGGTTCCTTCCTTCAAAAACTGAGGGCAAACGAGATCGGTATTTCCTCCTCATGACTTCCTGTGAGGCGTTCTGGTCCAGCATGAGTTTATAAGCTTGGGCATCCAAAGCGGCCCGCTCCATGGTCATCCTGACCTCTTCTGCTGCCAGATCCGCTTTGGCCTGGGTAATCTGCTCTCTCACCTTTGCGACCTCCGCGTTATGAGCATCTTGATCCTCCGGATTAGCCTCTGCCATGAGTGCAACCAATGTGTCGAATAGATCTGATAACACTTGAACCGGCGGGCGCACCGAGCCTCCAGCTCCGGCTGCCGTTGCTGCTGCTGAACCGGAAATCATCGCCGCGGCTGTCGACGAGTGAGGTGCTGCTTGTGTACCGGCCATGAATATCCCAACCCGGTTAGGCAGATCGGAGGAGTCCGGAATACTGTCGCCATCGGAACAGCCCCCAATCCGGCCATCTTGTAGCTGATACAATGATTCAGTCTCTCCGGTAGATGACTTGTCGCTAGAGTAAACGACGGTTTCACCACCAGATCCTGATCCGTCCTCATAGCTTCCTCCATGGATGACTCCTACGAAGGCATGCTTCATGGCCGGTTTAACCCGGGCAGGTCGTGCACGCTGAGCTGTCTCGACGAGGTCGGTGCAGGTGTCCAGCTCAGGGCCCGGTTCACCGATCTTGCCGATGAAGACATGTATGCCACCAAAGGGGACCCGGTACCCGTACTCAATTGAGCCGGCCTCGGGGCCCCAGCCTGCGTCGTCGATGTAGATCTTGCCACGACAACTCTTGGTCATCCGGCCCATGGCGTATCCCTCGGGTCCTTCAAAGCGGCCCTCCAAGAACTTGAAACCATCATGCGATAGCCCCACGGTGGGCGCCAACTGTCGTGGGTTTGTCACGGCAGATGTCCTAGCGAAAGGACTTAGTCGTGGAGCCATCGCAACGGGTTAACTCGAAGGGGTTAAAGCGGACAAGGGACACAGGGAGTTTATACTAGTTCGGCCCCTTCGATGAAGGTAAAAGCCTACGTCTAGTTTGTGATGGAATTGATGGGGTTTCGATGACTAGGGAGCCAACAAGCTTCGCCTAGGCCTCGAGTTATCGTTGTCTGTCCTGAACCGCTATCGGGTTGTCCCCTTATATACACGGGCGACACCCGTCGGTTCATAGAGTCCCAACCTCCGGTTTATATTCGTATCCGGGTTGGTCTCTCCCTATTCCTAACTTATAATACAAGTTTATATACACGTCGGTTTACCGCTACAGATACTGAACCGACTATGGCCTTGGGCCTTTGTCTAGCCTCTGGGCCTTAGCACCTTTAGACTACTGATGAAGCCAACCCGGCCCACTTAGGCCGGTTTACGCCTAGCAGTAATATCCCCAACACCGGTGATGTGCAATGTTGCATAGAACTGAAGAACGAGTTCTTCATTCCAATCGCATATGTCAGTGCAGAAATTGAGCAGTCCAGCGTCGTGAAGAACACTGAGGACTGGCGTGAAGCACGGCATGGACTCCATATCCACATGAGGAATATGTGCATGGTCGAAGACTTTGTCCTTGTTGAAAAGCACTCAGGAATAGAAATTTGCTTGACTTGATGTCCAGAAACGCCTCTTCCTTATGCGAGCAGAGTCATAAGGGTTGTATTCAGTGAAGAACACGTGCTCACCAAAGAAGTCTTCAGCCTTGAATTTTTGCTTCCTTGAGAACGAATCCTTTGGCTTTGGCAGAGGAGTGTCAGTGAGTTGCATCACTACCTCAGGAATCACGATCTCAGTTTCTTCAGGCTGAGGAATTTCTGGTTCCTCCTCAGGTGCTGTCACCTTTTCAGCTTCAGCAGCAGTTTCTTCAGCACTAGTGACTGGAATTTCTTCATTCACAGATGCAGTGGGATGAGTTTCTTCAGAGCCCATTTGAACAGTTTGTGCAGGGGAGTGAGGAATTTGTTGCAGTAGGGTGAAGAGTGGGGAATTTGGATGCTGACTTTGCCAAAAGTCGTCATTCATCAAAGGAGTTGTGCTCCCAATATCCACATCTTCATCATCAATTTCTTCAACACCAGCCTCTTTAGCAGTAAACTGAGGCATTGGTGATGAGATCATTGGGGTTGAAGGGATTGAATCCACTTCAATTTCTTCATCAATCCGCTCTGAGGAAGCAGCAGATTGAGTTTCTTCATCTGATCCACTTGGGATAACATAGTCTTCTCCAAAAGGAACTAGGTCCTTTGATGGCATAGATGAGATTGGAACAGCATCAATTGGATTGGAAAACGAGCTGGTCATGGGCTTCATCTTCTTGGGAGCTGAAGATTCTGAAGCATTTGATGCTTTCCTTTTCTTCACTGCAGCTCGCTCTGCAGCCTTGGTTTTCTTCACATCCAAAGGAGATGGAAGGATAGGAGTTGGTGTAGGCGCAGGTGGAGCTGAGGAATCTGGTTGATTTTCCTCAGGAGCAACTGATGCAGTTGTCCTTTCTTTTTCAGTTTCTTCAGGCGCACCACTAGTGGATGCCCTGGCAGTTTCTTCAGTAGCTAGTGTGGAGTCATCAGCCCTGGAACTGGCATTTTCTTCAGCAGCCTGAAATTCATCAGCGGTGCTGGCATGTTCTTCAGTGGGCTGTGCTGAAGGTTCAGCTTGAGGAATTTCTTATTGCGATGGGGCTGCAACATTGGTGAATTTCTCAGTCAGTTTCACAAACCTGACTTTTGCTCCTTTCCAGTAAGCATAGTATGCATCAAAGTCATCGCTGAGGGCTTTGATGTCAGCCTGCATCTTGATGAGTTCTTCAGGCTTCATTGTGAAAACATTTTTCCTTAGCAGTTTCTCTTTCCTGTACTGCGATTTCTTGATCTGCCTGGCCCTATCATATTTCCACTTCTCCTCTTGGATGAAGTGAGTCAGCATGTGACTTTGGCCAGGTGTCAGTTTGAAGTCAGGCATAGGTGTGTTTGGATCCTTATGCCAGATATTGATGTAATCAAGGATCGGCCTTGGATCCAGCAGTAGGGGCACATGTGTGCCTTTGGCTTTAGCAGCCCTTTCTTGGCGGTCTCTGATGATTTCAGCAAGTTCTTCTTCATCAGCTTCATCATCATCAGATGGTACAGTGAAGACTACCTGCTTCTTCTTAGGACTTGGGCGAGTGCCGCGTCCAACAGTAGCCTTTTTCTTCAGCAGAGAGGGTCCAGGTGAGGAACTTGGTGCAGCTGAGGAACTAGCTGAGACACCAGAGGCAATTGAGGTGCCAGTAGTCCTTTGGCACGAGGCCAGATGCACAGATGCTGAGGACTTTGGTGGAGCAGGAGCAGCATGAGGAATTTGCTTTGAAGATTTTGAGGTGTCTAGTCGTGAGGGCATTGCAGAGGAACTTGGCCGTGAGGGCATTGCTGGTGAAGCACTTGGCTTGCGAGCAGGCTTCTTGAGCATAGATTTCCTCGGGTTGACAGAGGCCTCAGCAGCAGCAGAGTCTTCATTGAATTTCCTCACTACTTCTCTGGCTTGCCTTGCCAATTTAGCTTGGCTCTTGGCCCATTCCTCAGGAAAATCCTCACCGCGTTTAACGCTAGTGGGATCAGCCACTTGGCCAGGTGCCAATGGGGCTCTTGGGCATGGAGGGTTCAGTGCGAATTTCTTCATGTACTTTGGAGTGACATATCTATACTCCCTCCATTCACGTGCCCATCTCCGTTCAATCCTTTGAATGCGCACCTTGCGCTGATTTTTATCTTCTTTGCCAAATTTGGATTTCAAATGCAGTCATAACCTCAGGCTTCTTTCCTCCTTTCTGAGGCCTTTTACCTTCAGCCATTTTCTTCAGTTGAGGAATTGGAACAATTGAATTCTCTGAAGAAGTGTGCAACTTTTCTTCGAGGAATGCTGCAAATGAGTTAAGTTGATGAGAACCTAATGATTCAGCAGCGGACATGTGTACCTGTGAACAGAGTATAGTTGCGAGGAATTTGAAGAGGTCATATGCGTTCTCAGAGGGTTTTTAATAAAGAACAAGTTTGAGGAATTTGACCAGATGCGTCTTGAAGAATTTCACTAAGCGCGCTTTATCTTAGGTTCCAGAGTTGTATAGATCGAAGATCCACACAATTGAGGAATCTTGAAGAAAATGATGCTTCAGGAAATGAATCAAGAACAGATAACATGTGAGGTGTTTTGTGTGGGAGGATTTGAAGAAGAAAACACCTTTGAAGATTTTGTAGAAAAGTTTTAAATCAAAGAGGGCAGTAAAAGTAGCTTTTAATTACCCTGAAACGAAGAACACGACGAACTGTGAGTTGAAACAGGGAAGTTCGTCGATGCAGATCTTCCACGCCCTAACTTGGCGGAGGAAGGCGTCTACGGCGGCGGCAGAGGTGAAGATTTCCGCAGTCGGCGCGAGTACGACGACGACGAGGTCGAGGCAGTGAAGCTCTTCCCCACCGGCGACGATGGAGTAGCGGCGGCGCTAGGGTTCGGAAGCTCGAGCGGGGGGAGTGAGATCGAGCGGGGTAAAAGAAGTGAGGAAGGGGACAGGGGTATTTATAGCCACGGTGAAAAACTGCTCGTCCGAAGATTTGGGACGAACGTGCCCATGGCCGTTCTCCTTTTCACGACATGTGTCACCCACGTACTGTGTAGTGGAGATCGTGTAAGATTGTGGGTGAGTAAAATAATGCATCGTGGGATGCGGAACGGTTTGAGCGGCAAAACCGAAAGTTCGGATAAGATCAGTTTTAACGTTCCGTTCGCAATTTCTTCAGCTGACAAGGACACGGTGAAGATTTTGAACGAGTTTCAAATAGAACGCACATGAAGAATTTGTGAACAGATTGGATTGAGTATAGCATAGAGGGGAAGGGTCCGATCACATTCACTTAGCAGAAGATCCAACTTGAAGAAATAGCTATAAGTGAATGCTGTAGAGGACATATAGCCAATGAAGAAAAACGACGGCACAAGTGAAGATTTTGCAAGTTGAAGAATTTGAACAGCTGAGGAATTTCAAAAGCTGAGGAAAAACTCAAATTGAAGATTTTCAACTTTTGTGGTGGCGTGACCCACCGTATAAGAATGATGATTTCAGACACCGCGTACAATTGTCGTAGGGTTTTGAGAATCAAATTCTTCATTAATTTCTTCACACTTAGAGTGTTATTCTTCATTGATTGAAGAAAAACGTTTCTTCATGTGTTGCACATCTAAGTCATCAATTTTGCATAAGTGTTAGGATGAGTGCCTTTTCAAAGTACATTCGAAGATTCTAAGATATTTAGCTCACACCGCAACTTGCTAAATCTCTTCTCATCCAAGGGCTTAGTGAAGATATCGGCTAGCTGTTCTTTAGTCTTCACATGCCCAATAGAAATGTCGCCCTTCAACACATGATCATGAAGAAAATGATGACAAATCTGAATGTGCTTTGTCTTCGAGTGCTGAACTGGGTTGTGAGCAATCTTGATGGCACTCTCATTGTCAGGAGAGGCACATTCTTCACGTTGATGCCATAGTCCTTGAGTGTTTGCTTCATCCATAGCAGTTGAGCACAGCAAGAACCAGCAGCAATGTACTCAGCTTCAGCAGTAGAAGGTGATACGCAGTTCTGTTTCTTCGAGGACCAACAGACCAAGGATCGTCCGAGGAAATGACAAGTACCAGATGTTGACTTGCGGTCCACACGGTCACCAGCATAGTCAGAGTCAGAATATCCAATGAGATCAAAATCTGAGCCCTTGGGATACCATAAATCCTAGTGTTGGTGTGTGAGCTAGATATCGAAGAATATGCTTCACAGCCTTATGGTGTGATTCCTTCGGTGCAGCTTGAAATCGGGCACACATGCAAACACTAAGCATTATATCTGGCCTAGATGCACATAAGTACAATAAAGAGCCAATCATGGAGCGGTATACCTTATGATCGAAGTCAGTACCATTTTCATCAGTGCATAAATGACCATTTGTGGGCATTGGAATTTTGATGTCTTTGCAATCTTGCATGCCGAATTTCTTCAGGACATCCTTGAGGTATTTCTCCTGAGATATGAATATGCCATTGCGCTGTTGACGAATTTGAAGACCTAAGAAGAATTTCAACTCTCCCATCATAGACATTTGATATTCTTCACTCATCATATAGGCAAATTCATCACTATAACGTTGGTCAGTACAGCCAAAGATGATATCATCAACATATATTTGGCACACAAACAGTTCACCATCATAAGATTTAGTAAAGAGAGTGGGATCGAGTGAACCGAGTGTGAAGCCTTTCTTCATGAAGAATTCCTTCAATGTATCATACCACGCCCGTGGGGCCTGCTTGAGGCCATAGAGGGCCTTGTTAAGTCTGAAGACTTTGTCAGGATGTTTTGGATCTTCAAAACCTGGGGGTTGAGCAACATATACTTCTTCCTCAAACTTACCATTGAGGAATGCACTTTTCACATCCATTTGATATAAGATGATATCATGATGGTTAGCATAAGCAAGTAATATGCGAATAGCCTCAAGTCTAACAACAGGTGCAAAAGTTTCATCGAAATCAACTCCTTCAACCTGTGTGTAGCCTTGAGCTACTAGTCGTGCCTTATTCCTCACCACAACACCATTTTCATCTTGCTTGTTGTGGTAGATCCACTTTGTGCCAATGATGTTATGTTTGCGAGGACCGGGATGATTGACTAGTTCCCATACGTTGTTGAGCTTGAACTGATGTAATTCTTCTTGCATGGGCTGAATCCACTCAGGCTCTAGAAATGCTTCATCTACCTTAGCGGGCTCTGTGATAGAGACAAAAGCAAAGTGCCCACAAAAGTTAGATAGATGTGAAGCTTTTGAGCGGGTGAGAGGACCTGGTACTCTAATGTCATCGATGATCTTCTCCACTTGCACTTCTTTTGCAACGCGAGGGTGAGCTGGTTGTCGTTGAGGAATTTGATCAGCATTTTCTTCAGCATCAATTTCCTCAGCATTTTCTTCAGGTGCATCAGCTCGATGTTCTTCATGTTCTGGAATGAATTCTTCAGCAGATTCTTCAGTAGGAATGACATCTTCAGTAGCCTTGTGTTTGATAGAATCCTCAGGTGCTGGTTCATCTAACACAGAAGGTAGGTGCTCTCTTTGCGAGCCATTAGTTTCATCGAACCGCACATCTACAGTTTCAACAATCTTGTGAAGAACATTGTTGAAGACTCTGTAGGTGTGCGAGTCCTTTCCGTAACCAAGCATAAAACCTTCATGTTCTTTCGGTGCGAATTTAGAGTTGTGATGAGGATCTCTAATCCAGCATTTAGCACCGAAGACTTTGAAATAACTCACATTGGGTTTCTTGTCAGTGAAGAGTTCATAGGCAGTCTTTTTGAAGAATTTGTGAAGATATACTCTGTTGATGATGTGGCACACAGTATCAATTGCATCAACCCAGAAACGACGAGGGGTTTTGTACTCATCGAGCATAGTGCGAGCCATCTCAGCAAGAGTCCTGTTTTTGCGCTCCACGACGCCATTCTGTTGAGGAGTATAAGGAGCAGATAACTCATGAGTAATACCAAGTTCATCAAGATAGTCATCGAGACCCGAATTCTTGAATTCAGTGCCATTGTCACTTCTGATGTGCTTAATCTTCACACCAAAGTTGGTTGAAGCCCTCGAGGAAAATCGTTTGAAGACTTCCTGCACTTCATGTTTGTAAGAGACAAGGTGTACCCATGTATAATGAGAGTAATCATCAACAATAACAAAGCCATATTGAGATGCTTCATTTGAAACAGAGGAATAGTGATTAGGACCGAAAAGATCCATGTGAAGCAATTCAAATGGTCGAGTAGTGGTCATGATGGTCTTTGCTGGATGCTTGGCCTTTGTCATCTTTCCAGGTTCACAGGCACCGCACAAGTGATCCTTGAGGAATTTGACATTCTCAATGCCAATGACATGCTTCTTCTTCGCAAGCGTGTGCAAATTCCTCATGCCTGCATGACCAAGTCGTCGATGCCATAGCCATCCTTCTGAAGCTTTTGCAAGTAGGCACACAGCTGGTTGTGAATCTGTAGAGAAATCAACAATATACAAGTCTCCTCTCCTAAAGCCTTCGAAGACTTTGGAATTGTCAGCTTCCATAATCACAACACAATGACACTTGCCAAAGACAACAACCATATCAAGATCACAAAGCATTGAGACAGACATAAGGTTGTATCCTAAGGACTCAACAAGCATGACTTTGTCCATGTGTCGATCCTTTGTGATAGCAACTTTACCTAGACCCAATACCTGACTTTTGCTTTTGTCAGTGAAGATGATATGCTTCATATGTGACGATGATAAGGGAGCATCCATCAAAAGATCACCAGTCATGTGATTTGTACATCCACTATCAAGTACCCATTCAGTGGCTTTGGGTTGATCATCCTGCAGATGAATTAGTGCAACTTACGATCTCATATACTTCAGCAGTGAAGAATATGATATCACAATTCATCAGATCAATTTCATCAAGCAGTAAGACAGATAAAACAGAGGGAGGACGTGTGAAATGAAATTTCATTTCATCATGGTTAGCATGCGTCCTTTCAGGCAATTTGTCAGGTCCCCAGCAAATTCTTCAGACGTTACAATACGTCTGGAGACCTGACCCTGCATAAGAGATTAGTTATTTTTCTTCACCACCCACATCTGAAGGGGTGGCAAAGAGTTCATCACTCTGCGAGCTCCATATGAGAATGGTGGCATAGAGGCCAAACCATTTCGTTTCACATAAGAGCGGTTAGGGTAAGCATATGAATAAGCAGAGAAATTCTTCGAGGACTTATGAACATAATAATTTGAAGAATAATGCTCATATTCATAGTCCTTGGCTCTTCCCTGCGAAACAGAGTGGTTAGCACGATGATGTTCATATGAGGATTTTGATCCATGTGAGGAATTTGATCCCCTTGAGGAATTTGGTCCGTATGAGGACTTGGATCCATATGAAGAATTTGGTCCATATAAAGAATTTGATCTGGGGTTCTTTTTCTTCACAGGTGGTGTCATGAGGACATTCACCTGAAGACTTTCAAGGCACCTTTTGGGAACCCAGATTTTCTTCATAGGAGAACCATTCCTGCAGTTAGTGCCAACATATCTAGCAAATACTTCACCATTCTGATTTTTGAACAGTTTATAGTTGGAGTCAAATGACTCATCAGAAGAATGAGAAGATTCACATGTATAGCCAGATAAATTAGATGGATCAACTGGAGGTCCCTTTGCAGCAACCCATGAGGTTTTGGGGTACTACTCAGGCTTCCAATATGTACCATCAGCATTGAGTTTCCTCTCAAAGGCAATACCCTCTTTCCTAGGGTTCCTGTTGAGGATCTGCTTTTTAAGCACATCACAAAGAGTCTGATGCCCTTTGAGGCTTTTGTACATGCCTGTCATGTACAATTCCTTCAGCCCTGCATTGTCAGTGATACTTGAAATGTCCTCAGATGAGGAATTAGTGATAGCAGAGGCAGGTGAAGAATTTGTAACATTTGAAGCATTTGAACATTCAGGTGAGGAATTAGCAGATTCTCGTTCAATGCATTTTAAACATGGAGGAATAAATTCTTCCTGAGCAGCGCTGATTTGTTGAGCAAGTAATGAATCGCGCTCCTTCTGAAGATCTTCATAGCTCACTCTTAGCTTCTCAAGATCTTGCTTCTTTTGAAGATATTCATAAGAAAGCTTCTCATGATCAGATAAGAGAGTGTTATGATGACTTTGAAGATTGTCAAACCTGGTCTGAAGTCTCTGAAGATTTTCAGTTAAGGCCTTAGTGCGATCCAATTCTTCACCCAACATATCATCACTTATGTCTAGCATGTTTTGAACCTTTTCAAAAGCCTTTTGTTGTTGCACAGCAATCTTAGCAAGTTTAGAGTAGCTAGGCTTAAGATTTTCATCAGATTCATCCTCACTAGATTCAGATGAGGCGTATTTGAGTACCTTGGCACCCTTTGCCATGAAGCAATAGGTGGGAGCGTAGTCATCACTGCCTTCATCAACCTTGTTGGTGAGATCACTTTATTCAGCGATGAAGATGGATTTGCTGACGAATGCAGTAGCGAGGGCTAAGCTCGCCACACCAGACTCAGAATCATTAGATTCCTCTTCTGCTTCATTTTCTTCAGATTCAGCCTTAGAGTCCATTTCCTTGCCAATGAATGCCCGAGCCTTCTTGGAGCTGCTCTTCTTGTGAGACGAAGACTTCGAGGATTTTGATGATGAAGATTTTGAGGACTTCTTCTTTTTCTTCGCATCATCAGAACTGTAATCCTTGTATTTCTTCTTCTTTGATTCCTTTTCCCACTGAGGACAATCTTGAATGTAATGTCCTGGTTTCTTGCACTTGTGACAAAGCCTCTTCTTCTAGTCACTGGATGAGGAATCATTGCTCCTTGAAGGTTTTCCAAAGCGACCACGTCTTGAGAACTTCTGGAATTTCTTCACAAGTAGTGCTAGATCATGACTCAGTTCTTCAGGATCACCAAGGCTGCTACCAGAGTCTTCATCTTCGGACTCAGATACTACCTTGGCCTCATTGCACGTGATCTGCCATAGCTCGAACCGTAGAGATCTCTCTTCTCAGCAAGCTGGAACTCATGAGTGTTTAGCCTCTCGAGGATATCAGCGGGGTCAAGTGACTTGTAATCAGCACGCTCTTGTATCATCAGTGCCAGAGTATCGAATGAGGAATCAAGCGATCTTAGCAATTTCTTCACCACCTCATGGTCGGTGATGTCAGTGGCACCAAGTGCTTGCAACTCATTTGAGATGTCAGTGAGGCGATCGAAGGTTTGCTGAACATTTTCATTGTCGAGTCTTTTGAAGCGGTTGAAGAGATTGCGAAGAACATCAACTCGAGAGTCACGCTGAGTTGAAACTCCTTCATTGACTTTGGACAGCCTATCCCAGATAAGCTTAGCAGTTTCCAAAGCACTCACTCTACCATACTGTCCTTTACTCAGATGGCCACATATGATATTCTTCGCTTGGGAATCGAGTTGCTTGAATCTCTTCACATCGGTAGCGTTCAGTGAGGGTGAGACGGAGGGAACACCATTTTCCACAACGTACCAGAGATCGTTATCAATTGCCTCAAGATGCATGCGCATCTTGTTCTTCCAGTAGGAGTAGTCCATTCCATCGAAGGTAGGACACCCAGCAGAGACCTTGATCATACCTGCGGTCGACATAACTAAAACTCCAGGCGGTTAAACCAAAATCACACAGAACAAGGGAGTACCTTGCTCTGATACCAATTGAAAGTGTGTTATATCGACTAGAGGGGGGTGAATAGGTGATTTTTATGTAATTCTTCACTGAGAAATTTGCTCGTGAGGAAATTCCTTAGCGAAGAACTACTAGCAGCGGGATAAGTACTCAGATGAAAACTTAACAGAATCCACGCATAGTCATCATGATGAAATGAAGACAAACACAGAGTACAGAAAGAGTAAACACGGGATAACACTAGATGAAGACAAAATAGGCTGAAGAAATTGAACTGAGGAAATTGAGAAAGTCTTCAGTCAGAGTCTTCAAACACAGATATGAACAAACACACAACACAATAATGAGGAAATGAAAGTGTTGAGGAAATGGAACCAGTAAGCTTGGTGAAGACAATGATTTGGTAGACCAGTTCCAACAGCTATCTCAGTTGTACATCTGGTTGGAGCGGCTGAGTATTTAAACTCGAGGACACCTAGTCCCGGACACATAGTCCTCACCGTATTCTCCTTGAGCTAAGGACACACAGTCCTCGCCCAATCACTCGTGGTAAGTCTTCAGGTGACTTCCAAACCTTCACAGACTTGGTCACTCAGCGATCCACAATTCCTCTTGGATGCTCTAGACCTTGACGCCTAACCGTCTGGAAGAAGCACAGTCTTCAAAGGTAACAAGCGTCGGATCCACACAGGATCAATCTCTTCAGTGATGCTCAATCACTTTGGGTTTGTAGGTGTTTGGGTTTGGGTTTGGATTTTCCTCACTTGATGATTTTCGCTCAAAGTCCTCGGAGGATGGGTTATTCTCAAATGACAAGTGTCAAGTTCACGCGGAGCAGCCAACCAGCTAGTGGTTGTAGGGGGCGGCTATTTATAGCCTAGGGAGCAGCCCGACATGATAAGACATAAATGCCCTTCAATGATATGACCGTTAGGTGGACAAGATATTTTGGGACAGCTGGCGCGTAGCACAGCAACGTTCAGAAATTTGAGGTACAAATTCCTCAGGGCTATCATGTTCCTCACTGTGTAGGCAATTCGCACTTGCGAATTCCTAAATCCTCAGTCAGAGCAAAGTCCTCAGTGACCAGAAGAACTACGTCTCTGTCACTGAAGAAATTGACTAAACTGTATGAGATTTCCAATGGCTTCACTCGAAGGGATTGGTAGGTGTAGGATTTGAGTTGAGCATCACATGGAAATTTTCTCCTTAGTATTTCATGGACCCCTTTTAACAGTACGGTGTTTCCTATGACTCAAGAAAGAGAAAATGAAACTACGAAAACAAAATTCTTCACGCTTCATGTTCCTCGAATGAATACCAAGTCTTCAAGGTTACACCAATTTCTTCACTTTCAAAGTCTTCAGAAAGTCTTCAGTATATCAAAGTCTTCAATCGAAGAACTTCATTTTTAGGGGTCGACTTTCTCTGTAAATATCAAACTCCTCATAGACTTATAGACCTGTGTACACTCATAAACGCATAAGACACTTAACCTATAAGTCTTCAATACACCAAAATCACTAAGGGGCACTAGATGCACTTACAGAAGACCCGATCAGGCTCGGAATCCCGGTTACAAGACGTTTCGACAATGGTAAAACAAGACCAGCAGGACCACCCAATTGTGCCGACAAATCCCGATATGAGCTGCACATATCTCGTTCTCAGGGCACACCGGATGAGAGAAACGTACAGGTACCAATGTAACCCAAGTTGCCAAGGGACGGTCCCGCACGATGCTCTAGTTTGGACCAACACTCAGAGGAGCACTGAACCGGGGGTTAAAATAAAGATGACCCTCTGGAGCACGACTCCCAAGGGGAAAAGGCTTAGGTGGCAAATGTTAAAGCCAAGGTTGGGCCTTGCTGGAGGAGTTTTATTCAAAGCGAACTATCAAGGGGTTCCCATAACACCCAACCGCATAAGGAACACAAAATCAAGGAACATAACACCGGTGTGACAGAAACTAGGGCAGCAAGAGTGGAACAAAACACCAGGCATAAGGCAGAGCCTTCCACCCTTTACCAAGTATATAGGTGCATTAATTAAAATAAGAGATAGTGTGCTGTCCCAACATATCCATGTTCCAACATGGAGCAAACTTCATCTTCACCTGCAACTAGCAACACTATAAGAGGGTTGAGCAAAGCGGTAACATAGACAAACAACAGTTTGCTAGGAAAGGTGGGTTAGAGGCTTGACATGGCAATATGGGAGGCATGATATAGCAAGTGGTAGGTAGCGCGACATAGCAATAGAGCGAACAACTAGCAAGCAGAGATAGAAGTGATTTCGAGAGTATGGTCATCTTGCCTGAGATTCTGCTAGGAAGACGATCAAGTCCATGAAGAAGAAAAACGGACGTAGTCGAACGAACCCTCACAACTCCGGAACAAAATCGAAGCTAACGAGAGAAGCAAACCGGAAAGAAGCAAACAACATGGTAAACACACAATCATAAACATGGCATGATGCACAATCAGGTATGATGCATGTCTGGTTTAAATGAGGCATGGCATGGCAAAATGCAACAAACAATACTACAAATTAAGTGGAGCTCAATATGCAACGAGTTGCATATTGACAAAACACCACATCAATTATTTAGTTCTCTCCCGTTTATGTACCCAGCAAAATTAACTGTGGTTAAGCATGGCAAGAGGTGAAGCATAATAAAACTATCTATTTAGGCAAGTTTAAATGAGACCGGAAATAATAAATAATAATTCCGGAAAATCCCCATATGTCATTTAGCAATTTAAAGCAAACAACAATTTTAAACGTTTTAAATGTTATTATAATGATGCGGATGACATATGCAAGTTTTAAGCAATTATATGGAAATGTTGACATGAGCATGATACGAGGCATTTGTCGCCATGGCGGAAGGAAAAGGGTCCCACGGCGGTGAAACGGAAATGGTGCCACGGAAACATCCCGGTTCCGGCAACTCGATTGAAATGCTGGTGCAAAGGAACAAGTGTGGGTGCGTGATACGTCTCCAACGTATCTATAATTTTTGATTGCTCCATGCTATATTATCTACTGTTTTGGACTATATTGGGCTTTATTTTCCACTTTTATATTATTTTTTGGACTAACCTATTAACCGGAGGCCCTGCCCAGAATTGCTGTTTTTTGCCTATTTCAGAGTTTCGGAGAAACAGAATATCAAACGAAGTCCAAACGGAATAAAACCTTCGGGAACGTGATTTTCTCATCGAACGTGATCCAGGAGACTTGGACCCTACTCCAAGGAAGCAAAGAGGCGGTCACGAGGGTGGGGGCGTGCCCCCTGCCTCATGGGCCCCTCGGTGCTCCACCGACGTACTCCTTCCTCCTATATATACCTACGTACCCCCAAACGATCAGATACGGAGCTAAAAACCTAATTCCACCGCAACCTTCTGTATCCATGAGATCCCATCTTGGGGCATGTTCCGGAGCTCCGCCGGAGAGGGCCATCATCACGGAGGGCTTCTACATCATCCTAGCCTCTCCGATGAAGTGTGAGTAGTTCACCTCAGACCTACGGGTCCATAGTCATTAGCTAGATGGCTTCTTCTCTCGTTTTGGATCTCAATACAATGTTCTCCCCCCTCTCTCGTGGAGATCTATTCAATGTAATCTTCTTTTTGCGGTGTGTTTGTTGAGATCGATGAATTGTGGATTTATGATCAAGTCTATCTATGAATAATATTTGAATCTTCTCTGAATTCTTTTATGTATGATTGGTTATCTTTGCAAGTCTCTTCGAACTATCAGTTTGGTTTGGCCTACTAGATTGGTTTTTCTTGCCATGGGAGAAGTGCTTAGCTTTGTGTTCAATCTTGCGGTGTCCTTTCCCAGTGACAGAAGGGGCAGCGAGGCACGTATTGTATTGTTGCCATCGAGGATAACAAGTTGGGGGTTTTATCATATTGCATGAAACTATCCCTCTACATCATGTCATCTTGCTTAAGGCGTTACTCTGTTTTTAACTTAATACTCTAGATGCATGTTGGATAGCGGTCGATGAGTGGAGTAATAGTAGTAGATGCAGGCAGGAGTCGGTCTACTTGTCTCGAACGTGATGCCTATGTACATGATCATACCTAGATATTCTCATAACTATGCTCAATTCTGTCAATTGCTCAACAGTAATTTGTTCACCCACCGTAGAATACTTATGCTCTTGAGAGAAGCCACTAGTGAAACCTATGGCCCCCGGGTCTATTCTCATCATATAAATCTCCACCACTTTAATCTTGCTTTGATTTTTTACTTTGCCTTTTACTTTTCACTTTGCATCTCTATACCAAAAATACCAAAAATATTATCTATCATCTCTATCAGATCTCACTCTCGTAAGTGACCGTGAAGGGATTGACAACCCCTAATTGCGTTGGTTGCGAGGAGCTATTGTTTTTGTGCAGGTACGAGGGACTTACGCGTAGCCTCCTACTGGATTGATACCTTGGTTCTCAAAAACTGAGGGAAATACTTACGCTACTTTGCTGCATCATCCTCTCCTCTTCGAGGAAATCCAACGCAGTGCTCAAGAGGTAGTAAGAAGAATTGCTGGCGCCGTTGCCGGGGAGGCTTACGCAAGAGCAAGTCAAGATTTGGACTCCCGACAACGAGTCACTTCTGGCGCCGTTGTCTATGCAAAAAGTCAACATACCAAGTACCCATCACAATCCCTATCTCCCGCATTACATTAGTTGCCATTTGCCTCTCGTTTTCCTCTCCCCCACTTCATCCTTCCCGTTTTATTCGCCCTCTCTTTCCCAATCTCCTCCTCTTTTCCCGTTTCCTTTTTCTCGTCTGCCTTGTCTTCATGTCTAGTCTTATATCTTCTCCGTTAACCCCCGAGAATGAAGTCTTAAATTTTAAGCAAAGGGAGTGAGAAAATCTGAAAGATGCTTGGTATAGAATTTGCAATGCTCAAAACAGATCAACCAGGAAGCAATCTACTTCCGCTCTTCTTCGCAATTTTTATGTAGGTGCTAGTCCGTGGTATAGATATATTCTTGATACCACTACCGGGGGGGGGATTTCTTGGGCAGCCATACTTTTGATTCTTATAATGCTATGATATATTTATTTGGATCACCACCTCTCTTGGTTAATGGAACTTTGTTAACTTTGGAGCATGTTATGCAAAGGCTTGAAATTATGGAAAACAAAGTTGCTACCATTTAATCAATTGAAAATCTAGATAAAAAGATCCATAATCAAATTACCCAATATGGATCTAAGGTAGGAATGACTTTGAAAATATTAAGGAGAAGGAACCCATGGTTAATGAGAAAATAAATCTAGATTCCACTAGAATCGATAAACTTGAGGGTATCATTGCCAACTTGGGAACCGCTTTTTCTTCTGTAAAAAATACTCCAAGTCCTCCCACTAAAATAGCCAAGCTTATGTATGTTCCTAACAATAAGGGTGAATCATCTAGTAAGGAAACTGCGGATCTTAAATCTAAGTATTCATCCCAATCTTTTTGCTATCATTAAGGAACCATTTGCTACAAATGAATTTTTTGCTCTTGTGCCTAAAAGTTTGATAATCACTAGAAAGAAAGAAATTTCTAAGAAAGATAGATGCCTCATTGAAGAATTGCCTACCAAAGATGGCAATACCTAGATCTATTCTCGCTTTTATGCCTAGCTAGGGGCGTTAAACGATAGCGCTTGTTGGGAGGCAACCCAATTTTATTTTAGTTTTTTTGTTTTTGCTTTTGTTTAGGAATAAATAATCCATCTACCTTCTGTTTAGATGTGATTTTGTGTTTTAATTAGTGTTTGTGCCAAGTTAGACCTATAGGATCTTCTTGGATGATAGTTATTTGATCTTGCTTTAATTTCCAGAATCTTTCTGTTCACGAAAACAATTGTTAAAAATCACCAGAACGTGATAAAATACTGATTCCAATTGTTGCTGATCATTAAACAAATTGTCTAGGTCTTCCTATTTTGGTAGATGTTTTGGAGTTCCAGAAGTTTGTGTTAGTTACAGATTACTACAGACTGTTCTGTTTTTGACAGATTCTGTTTTTCGTGTGTTGTTTGCTTATTTTGATGAATCTATGGCTAGTAAAATAGTTTATAATCCATAGAGAAGTTGGAATACAGTAGGTTAAACACCAATATAAATAAAGAATGAGTTCATTACAGTACCTTGAAGTGGTCTTTTGTTTTCTTTCTCTAACGGAGCTCACGAGATTTCTGTTGAGTTTTGTGTTGTGAAGTTTTCAAGTTTTGGGTAAATTCTTTTGATGGATTATGGAACAAGGAGTGGCAAGAGCCTAAGCTTGGGGATGCCAATGGCACCCCCAGGATAATCCAAGGACACCAAAAAGTCAAAGCTTGGGGATGCCCCGGTAGGAATCCCCTCCTTCGTCTACTTCCATCGGTAATTTTACTTGGAGCTATATTTTTATTCACCACATGATATGTGTTTTGCTTGGAGCGTCTTGTATTATTTGTGTCTTTGTTTGTTAGTGTGCCACAATCATCCTTGCTGTACACACCTTTTAAGAGAGCCATATGTGAATTGGAATTTGATAGAATACTCTATGTGCTTCACTTATATCTTTTGAGCTTGATAGTTTTGCTCTATGTGCTTCACTTATATCTTTTGAGCTTGATAATTTTTGCTCTAGTGCTTCACTTAGATCTTTTAGAGCACGGTGGTGGATTTGTTTTAAATAAACTATTGATATCCCATGCTTCACTTAGATCATTTTGAGAGTCGTTAATAGCATGGTAATTTACTTAATATTAATATGCTTGGTATTCAAGATATGTGAAACTTTCTTTTGAGTGCGTTGAATACTAAGAAAAGATTGGAGCTTGATAATTGTTTTGAGATATGAAGATGGTGATATTAGAGTCATGCTAGTTGAGTAGTTGTGAATTTAAAGAATACTTGCGTTAAAGTTTGTGATTCCCGTAGCATGCATGTATGGTGAACCGTTATGTGATGAAGTCGGAGCATGATTTATTTATTGATTGTCTTCCTTATGAGTGGCGGTCGGGGACGAGCGATGGTCTTTTCCTACCAATCAATCCCCCTAGGAGCATGCGCGTAATACTTTGCTTTGATAACTTGTAGATTTTTGCAATAAGTATATGAGTTCTTTATGACTAATGTTGAGTCCATGGATTATACGCACTTTTGTTAGTATGCTTGAAGTATTATTATTTTTATGTCAATATGAACTTTTGTCTTGAATCTTTCGAATCTGAATATTCATACCACAATCAAGAAGATTTGCATTGAAATTATGCCAAGTAGCACTCCGCATCAAAAATTCTCTTTTTATCATTTACCTACTCGAGGACGAGCAGGAATTAAGCTTGGGGATGCCTGATACGTCTCCAACGTATCTAGAATTTTTGATTGCTCCATGCTATATTATCTACTGTTTTGGGCTATATTGGGATTTATTTTCCACTTTTATATTATTTTGGGGACTAACCTATTAACCGGAGGCCCAGCCCAGAATTGATGGTTTTTGCCTATTTCAGAGTTTCGGAGAAACAGAATATCAAACGGAGTCCAAACGGAATAAAACCTTCGGGAACGTGATTTTCTCACCGAACGTGATCTAGGAGACTTGGACCCTACTCCAAGGAAGCAAAGTGGCAGTCACGAGGGTGGGGGGTGTTAGGGAATGTAGTAATTTCAAAAAAAATCCTACGCACACGCAAGATCATGGTGATGCATAGCAACGAGAGGGGAGAGTGTTATCTACGTACCCTCGTAGACCGATAGCGGAAGCGTTATGACAACGCGGTTGATGTAGTCGTACGTCTTCACGGCCCGACCGATCAAGCACCAAAACTACGGCACCTCCAAGTTCTAGCACACGTTCAGCTCGATGACGATCCCCGGACTCTGATCCAGCAAAGTGTCGGGGATGAGTTCCGTCAGCACGACGGCGTGATGACGATCTTGATGTTCTACCGTCGCAGGGCTTCGCCTAAGCACCGCTGCAATATTATCGAGGATTATGGTGGAGGGGGGCACCGCACACGGCTAAGAGAACGATCACGAAGATCAACTTGCGTGTCTATGGGGTGCCCCTGCCCCGTATATAAATGAGTGGAGGAGGGGGGAGAGGGCCGGCCCCTATGGCGCGCCCTGGAGGAGTCCTACTCCCACCGGGAGTAGGATTCCCCCCTTCCAAGTAGTAGGAGTAGGAGTCAAGGAAAGGGAAGAGGGAAGAGAAGGAAGGAGGGGGCGCCGCCCCTCCCCCTAGTCCAATTCGGACTAGTCAATGGGGGGCGCGGCCTGCCTCTTCCTCTCCCCTAAAGCCCAATAAGGCCCATATACTTCTTCCCCCGTATTCCCGTAACTCCCCGGTACTCCGAAAAATACCCGAACCATTCAGAACCTTTCCGATGTCCGAATATAGTCGTCCAATATATCGATCTTTACGTCTCGACCATTTCGAGACTCCTCGTCATGTCCCCGATCTCATCCGGGACTTCGAACTCCTTCGGTACATCAAAATCCATAAACGCATAATATAACTGTCATCGAAACCTTAAGCGTGCGGACCCTACGGGTTCGAGAACAATGTAGACATGACCGAGACACGTCTCCGGTCAATAACCAATAGAGGAACCTGGATGCTCATATTGGCTCCTACATATTCTACGAAGATCTTTATCGGTCAGACCGCATAACAACATACGGTGTTCCCTTTGTCACCGGTATGTTACTTGCCCGAGATTCGATCATCGGTATCTTAATACCTATTTCAATCTCGTTACCGGCAAGTCTCTTTACTCGTTCCGTAATACATCATCTCACAACTAACTCATTAGTTGCAATGCTTGCAAGGCTTATGTGATGTGCATTACCGAGAGGGCCAGAGATACCTCTCCAACAATCGGAGTGACAAATCCTAATCTCGAAATACGTCAACCCAACATGTACCTTCGGAGACACCTATAGAGCTCCTTTATAATCACCCAGTTACGTTGTGACGTTTGGTAGCACACAAAGTGTTCCTCCGGCAAACGGGAGTTGCATAATCTCATAGTCATAGGAACATGTATAAGTCATGAAGAAAGCAATAGCAACATACTAAACGATCGGGTGCTCAGCTAATGGAATGGGTCATGTGAATCACATCATTCTCCTAATGATGTGATCCCGTTAATCAAATAACAACTCTTTTGTTCATGGTCAGGAAACATAACCATCTTCGATTAACGAGCTAGTCAAGTAGAGGCATACTGGTGACACTCTGTTTGTCTATGTATTCACACATGTATTATGTTTCCGGTTAATACAATTCTAGCATGAATACTAAAAATTTATCATGATATAAGGAAATAAATAATAACTTTATTATTGCTTCTAGGGCATATTTCCTTCAGTCTCCCACTTGCACTAGAGTCAATAATCTAGTTCACATCGCCATGTGATTCAACACTAATAGTTCACATCACCATGTGATTAACACCCATAGTTCACATCGTCCTGTGACATACACCCAAAGGGTTTACTAGAGTCAGTAATCTAGTTCACATCGCTTATGTGATTAACACCCAAAGAGTACTAAGGTGTGATCATGTTTTGCTTGTGAGATAATTTTAGTCAACGGGTCTGTCACATACATATCCGTAAGTATTTTGTGAATTCTATGTCTACAATGCTCTGCACAGAGCTACTCTAGCTAATTGCTCCCACTTTGAATATGTATCTAGATCGAGACTTTAGAGTCATCCAGATCTGTGTCAAAACTTGCATCGACGTAACCTTTTACGACGAACCTTTTGTCACCTCCATAATCGAGAAATATTTCCTTATTCCACTAAGGATAATTTTGACCGCTGTCCAGTGATCTACTTTTATATCACTATTGTACTCCCTTGCTTAACACAGTGTAGGGTATACAATAGATCTGGTACACAACATGGCATACTTTATAGAACCTATGGCTGAGGCATAGGGAATGACTTTCATTCTCTTTCTATCTTCTGCCGTGGTCGGGCTTTGAGTCTTACTCAATTTCATACTTGTAACACAGCCAAGAACTCTTTCTTTGACTGTTCCATTTTGAACTACTTCAAAATATTGTCAAGGTATGTACTCATTGAAAAAAACTTATCAAGCGTCTTAATCTATCTCTATAGATCTTGATGCTTAATATGTAAGCAGCTTCGCCGAGGTCTTTCTTTGAAAAACTTCTTTCAAACACTCCTTTATGCTTTGCAGAATAATTCTACATTATTTCCGATCAACGATATGTCATTCACATATACTTATCAGAAATGTTGTAGTGTTCCCACTCACTTTCTTGTAAATACAGGTTTCACCACAAGTGTGTATAAAACTATATACTTTGATCATCTCATCAAAGCGCATATTCCAACTCCGAGATGCTTGCACCAGTCCATAGATGGATTGTTGGAGCTTGCACATTTTGTTAGCACCTTTAGGATTGACAAAACCTTCTGGTTGCATCATATACAACTCTTCTTTAATAAATCCATTAAGGAATGCAGTTTTGTTTATCCATTTGCCAGATTTCATAAAATGCGGCAATTGCTAACATGATTCGGACAGACTTAAGCATAAATACGAGTGAGAAAATCTCATCGTAGTCAACACCTTGAACTTTGTCAAAAACCTTTTTCGACAAGTCTAGCTTTGTAGATAGTAACACTACTATCAGCGTCCGTCTTCCTCTTGAAGATCCATTTATTTTCAATTCCTTGTTGATCATCGGGCAAGTCAATCAAAGTCCATACTTTGTTTTCATACATGGATCCCATCTCAGATTTCATGGCTTCAAGCCATTTCGCGGAATCTGGGCTCATCATCGCTTCCTCATAGTTTGCAAGTTCGTCATGATCTAGTAACATGACTTCCAGAACAGGATTACCGTACCACTTTGGTGCAGATCTCACTCTGGTTTACCTACGAGATTCGATAGTAACTTGATCTGAAGTTACATGATCATCATCATTAGCTTCCTCACTAATTGGTGTAGTAGTCACCAGAACAGATTTCTGTGATGAACTACTTTCCAATAAGGGAGAAGGTACAATTACCTTATAAAGTTCTACTTTCCTCCCACTCACTTCTTTCGAGAGAAACCCCTTCTCTAGAAAGTATCCATTCTCAGCAAAGAATGTCTTGCCTTCGAATCTGTGATAGAAGGTGTACCCAACTGTCTCCTTTGGATATCCTATGAAGACACATTTCTCTGATTTGGGTTTGAGCTTATCATGATGAATTTTTTTCTTATAAGCATCGCAACCCCAAACTTTAAGAAACGACAACTTTGCTTTCTTGCCAAACCACGGTTCATATTGTGTCGTCTCAACGGACTTAGACGGTGCCCCTTTTTAACGTGAATGCAACTGTCTCTAATGCATGACCCCAAAACGATAGTGGTAAATCGGTAAGAAACATCATAGATTGCACTATATCCAATAAAGTACGGTTATGACGTTCGGACACACCATTATGCTGTGGTGTTCCAGGTGGCATGAGTTTGTGAAACTATTCCACATTGTTTTAATTGAAGACCAAACTCGTATCTCAAATATTCGTCTCCGCGATTAGATCAGTAGAAACTTTATTTTCTTGTCACGATGATTTTCCACTTCACTCAGAAAATTCTTTGAAATTTTCAAATATTTTAGACTTATGTTTCATCAAGTAGATATACCCATATCTGCTCAAATCATTTGTGAAGGTCAGAAAATAACGATACCCGCCGCGAGCCTTAACACTCATCGGATCGCATACATCAGTATGTATTATTTCTAATAAGTCAGTTGCTCGCTCCATTGTTCCGGAGAACGGAGTCTTAGTCATCTTGCCCATGAGGAATGGTTCGCAAGCATCAAGTGATTCATAATCAAGTGATTCCGAAAGCCCATCAGCATGGAGTTTCTTCATGCGCTTTACACCAATATGACCTAAACGGCAGTGCCACAAATAAGTTGCACTATCATTATTAACTTTGTATCTTTTGGTTTCAATATTATGAATATGTGTATTGCTACGATCAAGATCCAACGAACCATTTTCATTGGGTGTGTAACCATATAAGGTTGTATTCATGAAAATAGAATAACAATTATTCTCTAGCTTAAATGAATAACCGTATTGCAATAAACATGATCAAATCATATTTATGCTCAACGCAAACACCAAATAACACTTATTTAGGTTCAACACTAATCCCGAAAGTGTAGGGAGTGTGCGATGATGATCATATCAATCTTGGAACTACTTCCAACACACATCGTCACCTCGCCCTTTACTAATTTATGTTTATTCTGCAGCTCCTGTTTCGAGTTACTACTCTTAGCAACTGAACTAGTATCAAATACTGAGGGGTTGCTATAAACACTAGTAAAGTACACATCAATATGTATATCAAATATACCTTTGTTTATTTTGCCATCCTTCTTATCCGCCGGATACTTGGGGTAGTTCTGCTTCCAGTGACCAGTCCCTTTGCAGTATAAGCACTTAGTCTCACGCTTAGGACCAAACTTGGGCATCTTCACTTGAGCAACAACTTGCTTGCCGTTCTTCTTGAAGTTCCCCTTCTTCCCTTTGCCCTTTTCTTGAAACTAGTGGTCTTGTCAACCATCAACACTTGATGTTTTCTTGATTTCTACCTTCGTCGATTTCAGCATCACGAAGAGCTTGGGAATCGTTTCTGTTATCCCTTGCATATTATAGTTCATCATGAAGTTCTACTAACTTGGCGATGGTGACTAGAGAATTCTGTCAATCACTATTTTATCTGGAAGATTAACTCCCACTTGATTCAAGCGATTGTAGTACCCAGACAATCTGAGCACATGCTCACTAGATGAGCGATTCTCCTCCATCTTTTAGCTATAGAACTTGTTTTAGACTTCATATCTCTCAACTCGGGTATTTTCTTGAAATATTAACTTCAACTCCTGGAACATCTCATATGGTCCATGACGTTCAAAACGTCTTTGAAGTCCCGATTCTAAGCCGTTAAGCATGGTGCACTAAACTATCAAGTAGTCATCATATTAAGCTAGCCAAACGTTCATAACGTTTGTATCTGCTCCTGCAATAGGTCTGTCACCTAGTGGTGCATCAAGGACAAAATTCTTCTGTGCAGCAATGAGGATAAACTTCAGATCACGGATCCAATCCACATCATTGCTACTAACATCTTTCAACACAATTTTCTCTAGGAACATATCAAAATAAACATATGAAAGCAACAACGCGAGCTATTGATCTACAACATAGATATGCTAATACTACCAGGACTAAGTTCATGATAAATTTAAGTTCAATTTAATCATATTACTTAAGAACTCCCACTTAGATAGACATCCCTCTAATCTTCTAAGTGACCACGTGATCCATATCAACTAAACCATGTCCGATCATCACGTGAGATGGAGTAGTTTCAATGGTGAACATCACTATGTTGATCATATCTACTATATGATTCACGCTCGACCCTTCGGTCTCCGTGTTCCGAGGGCATATCTATATATGCTAGGCTCGTCAAGTATAACCTGAGTATTCCGCGTGTGCAACTGTGTTGCACCCGTTGTATTTGAACGTAGGCACACCCGATCATCACGTGGTGTCTCAACACGAAGAACTTTCGCAACGGTGCATACTCAGGGAGAACACTTCTTGATAATTAGTGAGAGATCATCTTAAAACGCTACCGTCAATCAAAGCAAGATAAGATGCATAAAAGATAAACATCACATGCAATCAATATAAGTGATATGATATGGCCATCATCATATTGTGCTTGTGATCTCCATCTCCTAAGCAACGTCATGATCACCATCGTCACTGGCGCGACACCTTGATCTCCATCGTAGCATCGTTGTCGTCTCGCCAATCTTATGCTTCTATGACTATCGCTACCGCTTAGTGATAAAGTAAAGCATTACAGGGCGATTGCATTGCATACAACAAAGCGACAACCATATGGCTCCTGCCAGTTGCCGATAACTCGGTTACAAAACATGATCATCTCATCCAATAAAATTAAGCATCATGTCTTGACCATATCATATCACAACATGCCCTGCAAAAACAAGTTAGACGTCCTCTACTTTGTTGTTGCAAGTTTTACGTGGCTGCTACGGGCTTAGCAAGAACCATTCTTACCTACGCATCAAAAACCACAACGATAGTTTGTCAAGTTGGTGTTGTTTTAACCTTCGCAAGGACCGGGCGTAGCCACAGTCGATTCAACTAAAGTTGGAGAAACTGGCACCCGCCAGCCACCTGTGTGCAAAGCACGTCGGTAGAACCAGTCTCGCGTAAGCGTACGCGTAATGTCGGTCCGGGCTGCTTCATCCAACAATACCGCCGAACCAAAGTATGACATGCTGGTAAGCAGTATGACTTATATCACCCACAACTCACTTGTGTTCTACTCGTGCATATAACATCAACACATAAAACCTAGGCTCGGATGCCACTGTTAGGGAACGTAGTAATTTCAAAAAAAATCCTACGCACACGCAAGATCATGGTGATGCATAGCAACGAGAGGGGAGAGTGTTATCTACATACCCTCGTAGACCGATAGCGGAAGCGTTATGACAACGCGGTTGATGTAGTCGTACGTCTTCACGGCCCGACCGATCAAGCACCGAAACTACGGCACCTCCAAGTTCTAGCACACGTTCAGCTCGATGACGATCCCCGGACTCCGATCCAGCAAAGTGTCGGGGATGAGTTCCGTCAGCACGACGGCGTGGTGACGATCTTGATGTTCTATCGTCGCAGGGCTTCGCCTAAGCACCGCTACAATATTATCGAGGATTATGGTGGAGGGGGCACCGCACACGGCTAAGAGAACGATCACGAAGATCAACTTGTGTGTCTATGGGGTGCCCCTGCCCCTGTATATAAAGGAGTGGAGGAGGGGGGAGAGGGCCCGCCCCTATGGCGCGCCCTGGAGGAGTCCTACTCCCACCGGGAGTAGGATTCCCCCCCTTCCAAGTAGTAGGAGTAGGAGTCAAGGAAAGGGAAGAGGGAAGAGAAGGAAGGAGGGGGCGCCGCCCCTCCCCCTAGTCCAACTCGGACTAGTCAATGGGGGGCTCGTGGCCTGCCTCTTCCTCTCCCCTAAAGCCCAATAAGGCCCATATACTTCTTCCTCCGTATTCCCGTAACTCCCCGGTACTCCGAAAAATACCCGAACCACACAGAACCTCTCCGATGTCCGAATATAGTCGTCCAATATATCGATCTTTATGTCTCGACCATTTCGAGACTCCTCGTCATGTCCCCGATCTCATCCGGGACTCCGAACTCCTTCGGTACATCAAAACTCATAAACTCATAATATAACTGTCATCGAAACCTTAAGCGTGCGGACTCTACGGGTTCGAGAACAATGTAGACATGACCGAGACACGTCTCCGGTCAATAACCAATAGCGGAACGTGGATGCTCATATTGGCTCCTACATATTCTACGAAGATCTTTATCGGTCAGACCGCATAACAACATACGGTGTTCCCTTTGTCATCGGTATGTTACTTGCCCGAGATTCGATCGTCGGTATCTTAATACCTAGTTCAATCTCATTACCGGCAAGTCTCTTTACTCGTTCCGTAATACATCATCTCACAACTAACTCATTAGTTGCAATGCTTGCAAGGCTTATGTGATGTGCATTACCGAGAGGGCCCAAAGATACCTCTCCAACAATCGGAGTGACAAATCCTAATATCGAAATACGCCAACCCAACATGTACCTTCGGAGACACCTGTAGAGCTCCTTTATAATCACCCAGTTACGTTGTGACGTTTGGTAGCACACAAAGTGTTCCTCTGGCAAACGGGAGTTGCATAATCTCATAGTCATAGGAACATGTATAAGTCATGAAGAAAGCAATAGCAACATACTAAACGATCGGGTGCTAAACTAATGGAATGAGTCATGTCAATCACATCATTCTCCTAATGATGTGATCCCGTTAATCAAATAACAACTCTTTTGTTCATGGTCAGGAAACATAACCATCTTCGATTAACGAGCTAGTCAAGTAGAGGCATACTAGTGACACTTTGTTTGTCTATGTATTCACACATGTATTATGTTTCTGGTTAATACAATTCTAGCATGAATACTAAATATTTATCATGATATAAGGAAATAAATAATAACTTCATTATTGCCTCTAGGGCATATTTCCTTCAGGGGCGCCCCCTAGGGTGCCCCCTGCCTCGTGGGCCCCTCGGTGCTCCACCGATGTACTCCTTCCTCCTATATATACCTACGTACCCCCAAACGATTAGATACGGAGCCAAAAACCTAATTCCACCGCCGCAACCTTCTGTATCCACGAGATCCCATCTTGGATCCTATTCCGGAGCTCCACCGGAGAGGGCCGTCATCACGGAGGGCTTCTACATCATCCTAGCCTCTCCGATGAAGTGTGAGTAGTTCACCTCAGACCTACGGGTCCATAGTTATTAGCTAGATGGCTTCTTCTCTCTTTTTGGATCTCAATACAATGTTCTCCCCCTCTCTCGTAGAGATCTATTCGATGTAATCTTCTTTTTGCGGTGTGTTTGTTGAGACCGGTGAATTGTGGGTTTATGATCAAGTCTATCTATGAATAATATTTGAATCTTCTCTGAATTCTTTTATGTATGATTGGTTATCTTTGCAAGTCTCTTCGAACTATCAGTTTGGTTTGGCCTACTAGATTGGTTTTTCTTGCCATGGGAGAAGTGCTTAGCTTTGGGTTCAATCTTGCGGTTTCCTTTCCCAGTGACAGAAGGGGCAGCAAGGCACGTATTGTATTGTTGCCATCGAGGATAACAAGTTGGGGTTTTTATCATATTGCATGAAACTATCCCTCTACATCATGTCATCTTGCTTAAGGCGTTACTCTGTTTTTAACTTAATACTCTAGATGCATGATGGATAGTGGTCGATGAGTGGAGTAATAGTAGTAGATGCAGGCAGGAGTCGGTCTACTTGTCTCGGACGTGATGCCTATATACATGATCATACCTAGATATTCTCATAATTATGCTCAATTCTGTCAATTGCACAACAGTAATTTGTTCACCCACTGTAGAATACTTATGCTCTTGAGAGAAGCCACTAGTGATACCTATGGCCCCCGGATCTATTCTCATCATATAAATCTCCATCACTTTAATCTTGCTTTTTTTTCACTTTGCATCTCTATACCAAAAATACCAAAAATATTATATATCATCTCTATCAGATCTCACTCACGTAAGTGACCGTGAAGGGATTGACAACCCCTAATCGCGTTGGTTGCGAGGAGCTATTGTTTTTGTGCAGATACGAGGGACTTGCGCGTAGCCTCCTACTGAATTGATACCTTGGTTCTCAAAAACTAAGGAAAATACTTACGCTACTTTGCTGCATCATCCTCTCCTCTCCGGGGAAATCCAACACAGTGCTCAAGAGGTAGCAGTGCGCGAAACATGCAAGAGTGACGGGAAGTGATCCCGAATACGGGGTGTCCCACATGTCGGTGGCATGGCTTACGGAGAACGTGCAAGGAACAATTCGGACATGGTCCAAACATAGGGTGCATCTCATACAACACATGCATTTGTTCATGGCGGTCGTCCCGGCGGTTATACCTTCGAAGCATACGTTTCGGGGCGGACGGATTTGAAGTGGAAGTAGTTGTTCACGGGTCGTCGTGGGAAGAAGTGGCACACGTGGAGGCGTAGTGGAAGTAGTTGTACATGGTAGCGATGGTAGTCGAACTTGGCGAACCGGAGGGGTACACTTAAGTCGTCGTGGGAACTTGATGAATCCAAGGTCTTCGGGGTCGACGGTAGTTGTACGTTTCATAGTGGAACTTGACGGATCCGAGGACTCCGGCGTAGTGGTACACGCCCGTAGATGAACTTGACGGGTCGTCGTCATCCTGGTACTTGGCGTCCTCTTGGTCTCGACATCATCCTGGTACTTGGCGTTCGGTGCATTGGTCGTTCGGGCGCCGTATGTCGTGGTACTTGGCGGTCTTGATGATTCCAAGGGTCTCCGTGGAGGCATGGTACTCCCTGATGGCATCGAGGTGGTCTAGCAGCAGCAGCAAGGGCGTCGGGGAGGTGATGGCCGTGGAGGGACTGCTCGAGGTTGACGGTCGGTGAGGTGGAGATGGGGCGGCGGAGCCGCAAGTGAGGTCTGGGGCGCGGCAAGCGCCAGATCCGGAGCGGAGGTACTCAAATCCGGCGAGGGCGAGGAAGCAGAGGCACGAGGAGGGCCATGGCGGCACGGGCGACGAAGCAGCAGCGGCGGGCCATGCGACAGAGAGGCAAGGCAGAGGGGAACGGGACGAGGGTGCGACGCTCCTGCTGGGCGCGGAGGACGACGGCTGCAGGCGCGGGGTCTCGCTCCTCTCCCTGGCGAAGCAAGGAAGAAGGAGGGGATCGAGGGAGAGGGGCGCTGCGGGAAGATGGGGGCGCTGCGGGAGGGAGAGGGTGAGATCGAGAGGAGGGAGTGGCGGCGCAAGGGAGGAGAGCAGGATGCGGGCTAGGGTTAGAGCCGGTGGGGGCGCCGGCTGGGCTTTGGGCTTAGAGGCCGGCTGGGCTACAGGCTCTCTTCTCTCTCTCATTCTAAAGAAAATAAAAAAACGGAGATAAGAAAGAAAAGAAAAGGAGGTTAGGGGAAGAAGTTGGACACGCGGATAATTTTCCCGGACTTACAAAAATGTGCTTGTACTGAGAAAATAGAAAAGGCCATGATTGAAAGATTTAAATTCAAACTCATTTGATTTAAATCCAAATGATTTGAATAGGAAATGAGGGTTGGGAAGGTCCAAAAATGTTCGGATTTTTGGTGGAGCTTCGAAATATGATGAAAGAATGTATGGCAAGATTGGAGACCAAGAATTAAGATAACAAAGGCATTGGGATAATTTGCAAGTGTGTTATGGTGATTTCCAAATTAAAGAAATATTTATTATAGCTCCCTAATATCGAGAGGATATGTTATAAAGAGAAATCACCATGTGAATTCCCTCGATTTAAATGGATCGAAGATCCATGCAATTTATTAGTTGAGTTGAGATGCAAAGATTAATGACATGATGGCATGATGACATGATGCGATGCAAAAAATAAAAGAGCAAGCACAAAAGAAACACACGGTGATCACGAAATATGGAAGTCTTCTGAAGCGTCGGTCTCGGGGCGTCACAACACTCCTCCACTTACAAGAGATCTCTTCCCGAGATCTAAGGATGGCGTCATAGAGAAACGGAAGAGGAAGAGGTAAAACAAAGTTGCTTCTTTGACAAACGAGTGAAACCCTCAAACCTTGAGAGGTTGAACAAATCGAAAGAAAGAATACAATGGAGGTGAACAAGATTGCAAACACTACGTTAGCAGAGAAGAAAAGAACATGATGAGAACCAAGAGCTTAGGGGACAAGATAGATTTTGGAGCCACTCTGGTTAAAACAAGATAGAGTAGGATTAAGAATGATATAATTTGGACAGCACTACGACTGAAAATGGAAGGAATTAACATGAACTTGAGAAGATGGGATGATACTTGATGAAAGCAACAACACACACTGCCTCCATAACTATTGAAAAATGGCACAAGGGGTAAGAAAGATTTCGGACCGCACTCTGGTTGAGGAAGGAGGCAAAACTTGATAAGATGAGAGAGCTCGAATGAAAACACGACACTCCGGTTAAATGGATAAGCAAGGAAAAGAACATGAACTCCAAAATGAGATGATGGGTCGAAGAAAACATCACAATGCCTTTGGGACAAATGAAAGAGTGGAATCAAGAGAACAGAGAAGAGAACAACAACTTCTATCACAATTGAATTTGAAAGAGCCTCCTTAAAAAGAAGGACTGAACGGAGTTGTTGGAAAACCAACAACGAAAAGGATAAGCTTGTACTGGACTTATGGAAACATCTCAACATTATGAGGTGACAAACGTCCACTAAAGGAAGCCATTGATTTGAGTGAGAGCACCAAGGCGATGAAAAACTTCTTTCACCAAGAGGATAGGAGAAAACTTGGATCATTGATAAGCACCATAATAGCAACATTCCTTAGGGAAGGCTTTAGGTGAAACATGACACAAGATAATTCCAACGAAGAGATTGGTGGATTTAAAATATCTCATTCTTGACAACATGTGAATCACGAAACGCGAACTCAAATTGTCAAGAATGACATAACACCACCTCAAATGATAAGGTAGAACGGATTGCACTTTGGAATGCAGGAAGAAGAATATTTGAGCTCTTCCAACAAGAATCTTGAGAACACTTCGAGAATGAATTAAATCCTTGATGAACCACCATGAAGAAACTCCATGAAGAACTCCGGTAATAAAAGGATGATAGAAAGAAAGAGAAGTTGAAAACACAAGGTGAAGCCTTGCAGTGATAAGATGAAGCTTTGAAATGATATAACCGAGAAAACTTGGAACTCCGGAAAGAAAGATGAACAAATGAAATCAAGAATTTTGATGAACCTCTCGAATAAGGAATTGAATTTACTCAATGAAACAAGAATAAGAATTACATTATGCTCATCCTTCACCAATTAAATTGATGACAAGCAATGGATTTGGCAAACTAGTTATTCTCGTAGAAAAGATTAAGATAGATATGGTGTAAACTTGGGAAGGTCTTCAACGAACCACCGATAGGATTGGAAAGAACGAATGATTCTATATGATAACGAAGGAAGAGAACTCTTGAACGAACCACCGTAAGAATTGAAAATGAACGAAGAAAAGATAAAGAAACATTGGGAAGAATTAGAAAATGAACGAAGATACCTGAGAGAATTTAGATACAAGTGAACGCAGAGATCCCGAGCTGATTAGATAATACTTGAATTATGCACTGGTATGATTTGGGGAACGAGAGCTGAATAATGGAATGAATAATTCTGAGATGATGGCTCCGAAGAATCAAACTGAAAAGACTCCTGAATTGCTCCGGATGGGTCAAAATAATTCTCACAATCGAAAACAATTATGAGAGGATGGCATCAAGCTAGAACCATGAATCTTGAAGAGAATTGAGCAAGATTTAAGAGAAACTCTTCTTCGGTCTTCAAATGTTGAGAATGACGATGAGAAACACCACCATGAATTGTTGAGGCACTCCGCAATGAAAATTGGAAAGGTTGAACCAACGATGAAAAGAATTTGAAAGATCTTGGAGAAAGATATATGACTGATGATAACCCATTCTTACGTCAAACTTTGAAAATAATTTTAGAAGCTCCGGGAAAATTAGAAGAGTCAGGTAAGATCCTGGGAAAAGACCTGTGGGTTAGGGCCCACTCAAAAGAACCACAGTTGAACGATTGCTTGAAAAGAGAGATTGCACGGGTTTAATTAAATGGCTTGAATGAGATAGCATCCTCAAAAGAACTTGAGTGAATTGAGAATGGAAACTTGAATCTTCTGAGATATCTTCATCACTCCGGAACAATTGAATAGCGAGAAGTGGATGATTAAGAGGTGCACCGGTACAAGAAAAACATTTGAAACGAGGAAAAGATATGATTGACAAAGCTTGAATTTAATCCACTGGAGAAGAAAGAGAACGAATAATGATGAAGTTAAGGCTCCGTTAGTATCTTCCTGAGAATCACCGGATAAGAACATTGAAGGAAAAGAATGGAGAGACTTCCCATCTATAAGATGGATACTTGATTAAGAAATCTAAGTCCTTGAAGAAAAAGGGTGGGAGGGTGGGAAAACAAAGGCAACTTGGGTCGGATGAAATGAACACCGCTGAGAAAAAGCTTAGAATTGATCTCGCGAATGTTGAAATGATCGGATCCACTTGAAAAAGAGCACGTTGGTTGGAAAAGAATTGGCATGACAATCTCGATGATCAAGAAGGATTGGTATTCACATAGAAGTATGAGAACACTGCTTAGGAAAGGTAAGGAATCAACACTTGACTTGAAGCAACTCGAATACCACAAACCAAAACAAAACAGAGGATTGGCTTAGGAAATAAGCCGGAAACAAACATATGATAGAGATTTACCCAATCCCATATCATGCATATGTCAGAAAGATATTCTAGGAGCTACTTGAATACCCACCTATAAACTCCTGAAACTTTCTGGTTATGCAATCTGGTGTTGGGGATACAAGGGAAGCACAATATCTCACCCAAACTAACAATCCCTACATCCAGCTGCATCCATCCGTCAACACATAACCAAGAAAACTCCGGAAATCGTGTACCTCAACCTTCAAAAAGCATCCGTTATATGAGCTATGGCAATACTCCCAAACTCCCGCCCCAGTACTGGGTGGCGTCGAGGTTATCTCACCAACAACTGCATAAAAGAGATTTTTGATGTCAAAACTCAGGTATTCCAGAACTGCAAAGATAAAATTGTGACGACAACACCTCAGAGCTCAACTCCCCAGGACACTGCCACAACCCCTAAATGTCAGGAGGCACCAAGAACAATGTTCTCGTCACAAAGCCATCAAAACAATTCCAAGATACCCGCGTGATCCTAAAAAAATTAGTCAAATTTGAGGAGAGGAAAGTCAAAACATCTATGTCAGGAGGCCTCACCAGAGCGATGAAGGGACTGAGGAGTAAAAAGAATCCTACTCTCCGATATATATAATCCTAAGACTCAAAACATTTTTTTCCTAGACTCAACAACGTCAGCGATTCGATCAAGCAGGGGGCTCCTAAGTCGGGGATGGCTCTGATTACCAACTTGTAACACCCATGATGCGGCTATATCTCCCACGTGTCGAGGCACGACTTGGAGGCATAACCGCATGGTGGTTTTGTTGCAAGAAGGGTCATCTTCACACAATCTCGTGTAATGAACAAGAATTGGATAAATAGTTGGCTTACAATCGCCACTTTGCACTATTCATAAATAAATTCGTACATCATTCAAGATACACACATAGTCCGACTACAGACAAAACCAAATGAAAAGAAGATAACCCCAAATGCTAGATCCCCGATCGTACCAACTGGGCTCCACTACTGATCAACAGTAAAAGAAACAACACAACAAACACGACCTTCATCGAGCTCCCACTTGAGCTCGGTTGCGTCATCTGCACTGGGATCATCGGCACCTGCAACTGTTTTGGTAGAATCTGTGAGTCACGAGGACTCAGCAATCTCACACCTGCGAGATCAAGACTATTTAAGCTTATGGGTAGGAAAGGGTAGTGAGGTGGAGCTGCAGCAAGCACTAGCATGTATGGTGGCTAACACACGCAAATAAGAGCGAGAAGAGAAGCAACGCAACGGTCGAGAAGCTAGGAGTGATCAAGAAGTGATCCTGAAGCTACTTATGTTCATACATAACCCAAATCGTGTCCACTTCCCGGACTCCGCCGAAAAGAGACCATCACGGCTACACACGCGGTTGATGTATTTTAATTAAGTCAAGTGTCAAGTTCTCTACAACCGGATATTAACAAATTCCCATCTGCCACATTACCGCGGGCACGGCTCTCGAAAGTTTATAGCCTGCAGGGGTGTCCCAACTTAGCCCATCACAAACTCTCACGGTCAACGAAGGATATTCCTTCTCCCGGGAAGACCCGACTAGGCTCGGAATCCCGGTTACAAGACGTTTTGACAATGGTAAAACAAGACCAACTAGACCACCCGACTATGCCAACAAATCTCGATAGGAGTTGCACATATCTCGTTCTCAGGGCACACCGGATGAGCGAAGCGTACAAGTACCAATGTAACCCAAGTTGCCAAGGGACGGTCCCGCACGGTGCTCTAGTTTGGACCAACACTCAGAGGAGCACTGGCCCGGGGGTTAAAATAAAGATGACCCTCGGGAGCGCGACACCCAAGGGAAAAAGGCTTAGGTGGCAAATGTTAAAACCGAGGTTGGGCCTTGCTGGAGGAGTTTTATTCAAAGCGAACTGTCAAGGGGTTCCCATAACACCCAACCGCGTAAGGAACGCAAAATCAAGGAACATAACACCGGTATGACAGAAACTAGGGCGGCAAGAGTGGAACAAAACACCAGGCATAAGGCTGAGCCTTCCACCCTTTACCAAGTATATAGGTGCATTAATTAAAATAAGAGATATTGTGCTATCCCAACATATCCATGTTCCAACATGGAGCAAACTTCATCTTCACCTGCAACTAGCAACGCTATAAGAGGGCTGAGCAAAGCGGTAACATAGCCAAACAACAGTTTGCTAGGAAAGGTGGGTTAGAGGCTTGACATGGCAATATGGGAGGCATGATATAGCAAGTGGTAGGTAGCGCGACATAGCAATAGAGCGAAAAACTAGCAAGCAAAGATAGAAGTGATTTCGAGGGTATGGTCATCTTGCTTGAGATTCTGCTAGGAAGAAGATCAAGTCCATGAAGAAGACAAACGAAAGTAGTCGAATGAACCCTCACAACTCCGGAACAAAACCGAAGCTAACGAGAGAAGCAAACCGGAAAGAAGCAAACAACATGGTAAACACACAATCATAAATATGGCATGATGCACAATCAGGTATGATGCATGTCCGGTTTAAATGAGGCATGGCATGACAAAATGCAACAAACAATACTACAAATTAAGTGGAGCTCAATATGCAACGAGTTGCATATTGACAAAACACCACATCAATTATTTAGTTCTCTCCCGTTTATGTACCCAACAAAATTAACTATGGTTAAGCATGGCAAGAGGTGAAGCATAATAAAACTATCTATTTAGGCAAGTTTAAATGAGGCCGGAAATAACAAATAACAATTCCGGAAAATCCCCATATGTCATTCAGCAATTTAAAGCAAACAACAATTTTAAACGTTTTAAATGTTATTATCATGATGCGGATGACATATGCAAGTTTTAAGCAATTTTATGGAAATGTTGACATGAGCATGATATGAGGCATTTGTCGTCATGGTGGAAGGAAAAGGTTGCCATGGCGGTGAAACGGAAATGGTGCCACGGCAACATCCCGGTTCCGGCAACTCGATTAAGATGCTCGTGCAAAGGAACAAGTGTGGGTGCGCGAAACGTGCAAGAGTGACGGGGAGTGATCCCGGATACCGGGTGTCCCACATGTCGGTGGCATGGCTTACGGCGAACATGCAAGGAACAATTCGGACACGGTCCAAACATAGGGTGCATCTCATACAACACATGCATTCGTTCACGGCGGTCGTCCCGGCGGTTATACCTTCGAAGCATACGTTTCCGGGCGGACGGATTCAAAGTGGAAGTAGTTGTTCACGGGTCGTCGTGGGAAGTAGTGGCACACGTGGCGGCGTAGTGGAAGTAGTTGTACATGGTAGCGATTGTAGTCAAACTTGGCGAATCGGAGGGGTACACTTAAGTCATCGTGGGAACTTGATGAATCTGAGGTCTTCGGGATCGACGGTAGTTGTACATTTCATAGTGGAACTTGACGGATCCGAGGACTCCGGCATAGTGGTACACGCCCGTAGATGAACTTGACGGGTCGTCGTCATCCTGGTACTTGGCGTCCTCTTGATCTCGACATCATCCTGGTACTTGGCATTCGGTGCAGTGGTCGTTCGGGCGCCGTATGTCGTGGTACTTGGTGGTCTTGATGATTCCAAGGGTCTCCGTGGAGGCCATAGTACTCCCTGATGGCATCGAGGTGGTCTAGCAGCAGCAGCAAGGGCGTCGGGGAGGTAATGGCCATGGCGGGACTGTTCGAGGTTGACGGTCGGCGAGGTGGAGATGGGGCGGCGGAGCCGCGGGTGAGGTCCGGGGCGCGGCAAGCGCCAGATCCGGAGCAGAGGGGCTCGAATCCGGCGAGGGTGAGGAAGCAGAGGCACGAGGAGGGCCATGGCGGCACAGGCGACGAAGCAGCAGCGGCGCTGGCGTCGGGCCATGCGACGGAGCGGCAAGGCAGAGGGGAACGGGACGAGGGCGTGACGCTCCTGCTGGGCGCGGAGGACGACGGCTGCAGGCACGGGGTCTCGCTCCTCTCCCTGGCGAAGCAAGGAAGAAGGAAGGGATCGAGGGAGAGGGGCGCTGTGGGAGGGAGAGGGTGAGATCGAGAGGCCGGCTGGGCTGCAGGCTCTCTTCTCTCTCTCACTCTTAATAAAATAAAAAAACAGAGATAAGAAAGAAAAGAACGGGAGGTTAGGGGAAGAAGTTGGACACGCGGATAATTTTCCCGGACTTACAAAAATGTGCTTGTACCGAGAAAATAGAAAAGGCCATGATTGAAAGATTTAAATTCAAACTCATTTGATTTAAATTCAAATGATTTGAATAGGAGGTGAGGGTTGGGAAGGTCCAAAAATGTTCGTATTTTTGGTGGAGCTTCGATATATGATGAAAGATTATATGGCAAGCTTGGAGACCAAGGATTAAGATAACAAAGGCATTGGGATAATTTTCAAGTGTGTTATGGTGATTTCCAAATTAAAGAAATATTTATTATAGCTCCCTAATATCGAGAGGATATGTTATAAAGAGAAATCACCATGTGAATTCCCTCGATTTAAATGGATCGAAGATCCATGCAATTTATTAGTTGAGTTGAGATGCAAAGATTAATGACATGATGGCATGATGACATGATGCAATGCAAAAATAAAAGAGCAAGCACAAAAGAAACACACGGTGATCACGACATGTGGAAGTCTTCTGAAGCGTCGGTCTCGGGGTGTCATAGCTCGCCTCTCCCTGGTGGCAATCTCTCGACCCAGAACTCACACTGGCCATGGCGGACGCAAGGGAATGATGATGAATGACTTGTTTGTTTTTAACTTTTTGTGGATGAGGAGTTGAGGAGGAATGTGCAGTCATCTTGGAGTAGTAGTATTTATAACCGCGTAGTAATACGCTCCTAAGTGGGAAACCGTTTAGGTTTTGATCGGTGTGAATAGGTTTGCAATTTGGAATGTGACGGGACGCGGCCTCCCTGTTCTTCTAAAAAAAGTTATGACTGGACGCATGCTCAAAATTTACTGACGGTTATAAGCGCGACACTATTCCCGGAAGACGTAACGTGGGCACGTACGCCTTCTCGGTCGCGTACGTGGCGTTTGCACCATAGGGTGCACCGCAATCGGCAATGTCAGCACACGTCCTGTTTCAACATCCGTGCGCGCTCGTTATTACCATCGCGCACACATCTTTTAATTAGAATGGGTGTGCTCATATAGCGCACACACGTTGATCTATATAATTGTTTCAGTTTGTTGTGGCTAATCGCAAACAGTTCATCAATGTGAAGTGTATGTCATCAATCGCAGACAATTTGATCTGGCTTACCCGTTTCTGTTCTGTTGCCTAATCGCAAACAGTTAATCCTTCTGAAGCGTATGCCCTCAACCACACACACCTTGATCTGGCTGACCGTTTTTTTGTGTTGCCTAATTACAAACAGTTCATCCGAGTGAACCGTATGATGCATATCGCATACACCTTCATCTGGCTGTCCGTTTTTTTATGTTGCCTAATCACAAATAGTTCATCCGAGTGAACCGTATGCTCTATATCGCACATGCCTTCATCAGGCTGCCCGTTTCTGTCAGGACCCCGATCCTAAGCCACATCGATCCAGCATGTAACACATCATATCACTTTGCGGCCTCACGCACGGTACTCCCACGGGTGCCACCTTACCTGGCCCGGGACCGTTTGCGTCTTTTGGCTCACGTATATGATAGTGTCGCTAGCATCCATATGGCAGAGAACCCGGGCCGACATGGCTAGTCGTGAACCCAAAGCGGCGCTAACCCATGAGGACAGGCATACATGAATCACATCGAGCATGTCGGTCATCAACGTGTGAATCCGGGCTGTAGCACTGGGCTAACAAGACTCCGGTAACCCGGGCTGTAGCAGGCTAGGCAGGACTCCGGATGTCACCGCGTGACATTTCCCCGTAGAAAGGGACAGACACAGGAACGAAGTGAATCACATGCCGGCCAGTCAAGTGTTCCGAGCAGTAATGCTGGGCTAGCAGGACTCCGGTGAACCGGGCTGTAGCGGACTACTATCGCTCAGAAGCACTAGACTTACATTTCCTCATATGATAGGCTGCCAAGGATAAACAACTAGATAGTCGGATCCCACTCATACCAAGCATTTCAACCATACACACAATATGCCCGATATGAGTAAATACAACATGGCATCACAACATAACTCTACGACTCAAAGTATTTATTCATTAGGCTCGGAAGAGCCAGATATTACAAACATGGGTCTCATGACCCAACATTCAGAGCATACAAACAACAAGCACATGCGGAAGCTTAACATGTCTGAGTACAGACATCTACAAATGAAAAAGGCTGAGAAGCCTGACTATCTACCAGATCCTGCCGAGGGCACAAGATCGTAGCTGAGGTATCAAGCTAAACGTCGAAGTCCAAGCGGTACTACTAGCGAGACTGACGTCTCTCTGCAAAACATAAAATAGGCAAACGTGAGTACAAACGTACTCAGCAAGACTTACATCAGATCTAACTACATATGCATCAGTATCAAAAGGGGGTAGTGGAGTTTAACTACAGCAAGCCAGCTTTGACTCGGTGGCTAACCTGAACTACGACTGCAAGCGACTCTTTTGAGGTGGCGCACACGAGTCCACATATTCACCATCCAATACACCACTATGGATCCACTTCCGTCTCCCTACGAGAAGGCCATCCATAGCACTCACGCTTATCTTGCGCATTTTAGAGTATCCACTTTCACTTGTCTATGAACTGTTATAGGCAACCCAGAAGTCCATAACCGCGGACACGGCTATTCGAATAGATTATGTTAACCCTGCAGGGGTGTACTTCTTCACACACGCTCTCACCACTTACCGCCGTTTACACGACATGTACTCGGCAACCTTCAAGCGGAAGCCCAGCGAGGGTGTCGGCCACGGCCTACCTAAACACTCAAGTCTCTAGTCCAGGTTTATCGCCTATTCGGGTTCCATCCATGAGGAGATCCGGCCAGAGTTTCGCTCACAGCCCCAAACGATGTGTACAGGGTCCGAGACACCAAACGGGCGCCCGGCTGCCCGGCCACGTGCCTACCGCAACACAGCCCACCCCTACGGTCAGCGCTGCATGCGGCCCCCAGCATACTACAAACACCAGAAACTACTTTGCAACTCCTGGACAGAGGACAAGGGTGATCAAGAAGCCGAGAGGGTCCATTGGTTTCGGGCCCAATGCGTGGTAGTAACTGTTTCATGGATCACAAACACAGAACTCAGTTCTTGAGGACGGCTACAATGAGACAACCCACCATGTACTCCTACATGGCCTCTCACCGCTACCTTTACCAAATCGTGTTCACACACTTAGCTCACACACAGTAGGACATGTTCAACACCATTCCGATTCATACCCGATGAATCAGACCTGACTCAACTCTAAGCAGTAGCAGGCATGACAAACGAACATGAATGAGTAGGCACATCAGGGCTCAAACAACTCCTACTCATGCTAGTGGGTTTCATCTATTTACTGTGGCAATGACAGGTCATGCAGAGGATAAGGGGTTCAACTACCGCAGCATGTAACAGTTGAATCGTTGTTGTCCTAATGCAGTAAAAGAGAGCAGGAGCAACAGAGTGGGTTTGTATGGGAATGAACAAGGGGGTTTTGCTTGCCTGGCACTCCTGAAGATAGTATAGCTCTTCATCGGTGTCATCAACACGTCGTCGGATCCACGTCTACTGAGAGGGGGCAATACCGAAAATCAAGGAAGAAACACAATCAATGCCATGCAACAATATGATGCATGAATGTGACATGGCAATATGCTGTTGATTGGCCTGATGCAACTAGCAACAAGTTAAATGGAGTTGGTTTGAACACTAGGTTCAAATTCAAACTCCATATGTGCTTTCTTAAATGCCATTTAATTGAATTGCCCTAAACAGCAACTCTAAGTTGTTCCAACATGCATGGAAATAGTACAGATGGTTAGATTGCATTTTTCTGATCATTTTTCATATATAAATTGTTTCATTCTGAGCTACGGTTGAATTTCTATGATTTTTAGAAGTTTTGGGTATTTTCTGAATTTTCTGAATTATTTTAAATGTAGAAATTATTTACTGCGCTAGCATGACGTCACAGTGACGTCAGCAAGTCAACTGGGCGGTCCAGGTCAAACCTGGACGGTGGGTCCCGCGTGTCAGTGTAACAACTAATTAACAGGGTTAAGTTAATACTAACTAGACTGTTAGTGGGGGCCTGGGCCCACATATCAGTGGCTTAGGGTTAGTTTAGCGAGGGGATTAGCACTAACAGGGTGATTAGCGCTAACTAACACCTAACTAATCCAGTTAGGGCCGGCCCCACATGTCAGGACTCGGGTGGGGTCCAGCCGGGGTCAAAGTGGGTCAATCCCACTGGCGTTGAGCCGCCGGCGAGAACGAACGCGGCGGAGGGCCTCGGGATTCCTCCTCCGGCGACCAAATGGCCGGCGGAGGGCATCTACGTGCTGCTGGTGAACTCGCGCGTCGAGTGGGGCAAGCGGTGTGTGCGGGGGTGGCCGGAGATGACGCCGGCGTCGAGCCAGGCGGCGGCCGGAGTTCGGGCGTGCACGGGAACGACGCTAGGAGGCACGGCACGGGGCGCAGAAGGGTGCTACGGCCTCCTGGGGGTGCACTGAGCACGGTGGCACGCTCGGACGCGTGCTTGCACGGCCGTAGCCACGACGGTGACATGGCCGGCGGCGAGGAGCGCTCGGGCTCGAAGGGGGCGGTGGCTACGCGGCGCAAACGAGCAAGGGGGGAAGTGGGGATCGAAGGAGAAGCTCACGGGGAGTGCAGCGGTGGTCTTGGGGAGCTCGGGGAAGCAACGGAGCGGGCGCACGGTCGCCGGCGATCTCGGCGGACCGAGGTTGAAGAAGACGGCGATGGCGGTGCTGCGGTGCGTCCGGGGCCTCGTGGCTAGGTGGAGAGGTAGAAGGGGTCGAGGCGGAGCCTCTGGGCGTGTCGGTGAGGCGAGGGGGAGGCGGTGGCTGTGGTGGTGGCGAGCGGCGTCGGCGGCAGCACTTGGGTGCCCACGAACAGAGAGAGGAGAGGGAGCAGAGGTGGGGAAGAGAGAGCTGCGAGGGGAACAGGGGGAGAAGGACTCGGGCGTCTCCGTGGCGCGTTCAGAAGAGCCGGGGCGTCGCGGTGGAAGCAGGAGCTGGCGCGCGCGCGGCGACCACGCTCCCTGCCTACTGGCGCGGGGAGGAAGACGACAGAGGGGGATGCGGTGGTGGGCTGGGCCGGCCACTTGGGCCAAGTGGGCTGCCAGGTGAGCGCCAGGTAGGTTCTCTCTCTCTCCCTGGTTTCTATTAAATGAAGTTTTCTATTATTCTGTAAACTTCAGGGCTTTATTAAAAATGCCAGGGCATTTCCAAAAATCATAAAACTAATCATGACTACTGTTTAGAATATATCCCACAGTAAACATTTTAGTTTATGATTATTTGAGCATTTAAAATATTTTATATCTTTTAAATGCCCAAATGCAAATACAATATGAATTAATCCAGAGCCCAATATGTCATGCAAAAATGTGCATCACCTCTGGTTACTGTTTCCAGCATTTTCCATAAATGATGAACATTTTTGAAAGCCATTTGGATTTACTGAAAATATTTTAGTTGAACCTAGTCGGATTCCTTAATGCTAGGGTTTAAACAACCCCCATTTCAAATTTCTTTGGAATTTAAACATGATGATATGGTGATCATGCAAGGACAAGCAAAGGCTAAACTGGGGTTGTGACAGTTCACCCCCACTAAACAAGAATCTCGTCCCGAGATTCAAGACGTGAGGTAAGAGGACAGAGAGACACAAGCTAACACAATCTTCACGATCCAGGTTGCACTTCATAAGAACGTTGACACGATCACCATCTTTGTCTCGATGTCTTGCTCTGAGAACTCCAACTAACATGACAATGAGAGGAAAGGGAAAAACTCCAGAAGGATCGATTTCTCGAAGATCGAGCAACCGACGATCAACTCACAGAACGAGACATAGCGACATCTGTCGGGATGAGACACGATACCCACATCAAGGATGATGGAAATGAGCATATGACAAGTTTTAAATAAGTAGCGGAATTCCCACACCTAGGGGGGTGGCGAACGGTGTCGACGTGGCGAGGAGTTGGGTTGCCATGATATCATAACGAGACATCTTAAGGAAGATGACTCGCAGAAATATTCCCTTAAGTGGCAAAAAGAATTACTTTTGATTCAAACATCATTGCAACTCTTTATACCGGCCTAAGGCAATTTACGAATGATCGTTTAACGGAGCTCGAAGAAATGGCGTACCCGGACTAGGATGGATGATGTGAACTACCTTGTTGAAGTCAACGCAATGGATGACTTTTGCTTATCACCGGAAATGGATGGGACCCATGACAGGACCACTTTTAAAAATAATACTAACAATATTTGCTGAGGTGCAAGCTGGGAACAAAAAGCAAATGCTGGGAATGATTCTGGTAATTAGGAATAACTCAACGAGGGTGATTCCACCGTTCGAATGGTTATAGCTTAATTGAAGAATTAAGAGCACAAGAATCCATAGGAAGCAACTTCTAGGATAAGTCGCACGAGATCCTCATGGAGAAGATGGTCAACTAGTTCAATCAAGATACTACCATGATAGATCTTCCGGCTAGGTGTGTCGGCCAGACATCAACCTTGTTGGGACCTACATAATAGATCTTGGAAAAGTTCCAACCATCACATCTGCCTGAGATTCAGATCTGGTTGGTAACAGAATATTTCAGACAACCTGTCTGGAAAAGAAAGTTTGCAACACAAATCGACGAGATGACGTTGCGAGATTCTCGGGAGATGAACTACGATAGCAAGCTCCAAAATATGAGCTAGTTCTGCTACACCCCTATGAACACACTGTCCTAGACAAGTATGACCGCATGGTAGTCTTACAATGAAACACTACCGAGTTCAGGTTGGGAACCATCAATGAGGATAACGAAGTCCTAGTATAAGTCATGATTCTTAAGAAGGAACTTCTTCACCTTGAACAAATCAATCAGTGGCTTGGTGTGCTAGGAACACATATGGAGTGGAGGCGGCCAACCTATCAAACCATAGAGCACTTCGCACGTGCATGACTGACTTGGGATGATTCCAAGGGAAACAAAACAAACCTTTCTCGAACTCACGGCGGCGACTTGCACTAATGCACATGAATTCAAGGAAGTCACTTCTTCCATCCAAGCATAAGCTTCATGATCAGAACACGAAGGCATTGCTTACAAAGTTTCCAACACTAGGATGATGTTCAACATGACTTATGGGGGAGACAAAATACTGCTGATGGGCTCAACAACAGCTCATCGGAATTTCCATGTCACTGGACTTCCACCATCATGTGAACACGGTGATACCATTGGTCAGACCAAAGGATGTAATGGTGTATGCCCGAGGGATCAACCACGAGTAAGACAACATTACGAGCATCATTGGTTCTGATTTGACTCGACGATAGCCCATACTCAAGTCAAGGTTTTGACAAGGCAATAGATCCAACAACTGATCACGAGGACCAATTGATGAAGATATCAACTTTCTTCAACACACACACAGAAGATATCCCTTAGAGATGAACTAAGTTAAGCAAGCTTTTACCTTCCAACTCTCCAAGTTGTTGTCTAGCTTAACCAACTAGTTCAGGGATATCCAACACAGATTCTTGGAGAAGGGGTGATTTATAAGAAAACCAACTTGATCACGAGCTCAACATAACGGTCAGGTGACAACCTGGTAATACTTCCAAGAAGATATTTGGAAAATCACGAACCACCGATATGATACTAAGCTCGAGAACAATCTTGCTTTTCAGAGCAAGATGATATGATCAAATAAGCAAGGGATTGAATAATCCTCACTCATTGATCGAAGAGTGCACCAGAATAAGGACTAGGTAGCACGTTCAATCTTAGGATGATGATTTAATAACCAACACGCTAAGAATGAGAATATTGTCCATTAACTACCAGGCAACACGGTTGCTAGGAGTATTGATTTCACACATCATGGTTCACTCGACGGCATTCCGGTTGTGACAACACGGGACCGAGGAAAGAAAAATGATGGCAAGAAGTATCACTGCGTCAAAAATTCATGAGAGATGGTGCAATTCTCATGACTCTCTTGACATAAAGATGGTAACACTCCAAGGTAGAGCAGAGCAGAAGCTGGATTGGCATTTCGATCCGCGGGATACAATTACTTTGACCCAATCCTAGAAATGGATGAGGCACTGGAGTTTGTTTCTCCTAGTCATTCTGGAATAGAATGGCTGGACGGACCATAAGAATAATAGGCATCGATAACACGAATGCTCAACTACTCTTGACCAACAATTGACAGACGAAGGTCAGAAACAACTAAGGATAACAACTCAAAGGAACATATCACTTTCTGAGTTGTGGATGCATAGATTAGTATATCGAGCAAAGCTCAACATTTCTTCCGGATAACCCATGCAGAAGAGGAAGAATTGGCAGAGTCACAATATAGAATGAAGAACTCATCAAGAGCACTCTAGTTGTGATTTTTGGTTCAACAATGAACTTCTGCCATAAGTAGTTCATGGTATTGGAAGAAGGATTTACCATGGACCTCGAGGACTAATGCAAAGGTTACTACTATCCTAATGGAACTAGCAAACACTATCAACAAGAAGTGAGTAGAGTGAATCTCGGGTTCGAGAACCCAGGAGTAGAATACCTACTACTAAACGGCATCACGAGATGCTTTCGAGAATGGTGGCCAGAATCATCACACCGGGAACACAAGACATGGACAGATTACTAGATGGTTTCATAAGACACCTAAGGTCATAATAGTAGCTCCAGCATATACGCCGAGGCAACGGAGTACCTCAACAGACCGATTAGTGTGCTTATTCTGACCAAAAAGGACATCAGGAACGGAGAGAAAGGATTTGCAAATGCATCAGACTATTTAGAGACCTGGGATGACTCGGACAGCATAACGGCTGTAAATGCTCCAAAATGATTTGAGACAACCTGCAAAATGGTGGCATAGCCACTCAACATTACAATATCAAGATTCTGAGATCAGCTGACAACATACTAGAAGTAGTAGGAACTGAACAGGGGCTCGAATCCAACAATCCTAGGCAACTACGGTTTAGTAACACGTCATCCTGATAGATAGATGAGAAGGCCTAGTTCTTAGTCCCCGTAGAAGAGAAGAGGTTGACTCAGATCAGAAGGCCATGAGGTATAAGGAGTAAAAAGAGCCTTACGTTCCCTTCCACAATCAATTCCCTTACATAACTAAAGCATTTCTAGACACAACTTCGACCAGTTTGGCTTGGTAATCCTACAGGCAGTCAGGCTCTGATACCAACGCTGTCAGGACCCCGATCCTAAGCCACATCGATCCAGCATGTAACACATCATATCACTTTGCGGCCTCACGCACGGTACTCCCACGGGTGCCACCTTACCTGGCCCGGGACCGTTTGCGTCTTTTGGCTCACGTATATGATAGTGTCGCTAGCATCCATATGGCAGAGAACCCGGGCCGACATGGCTAGTCGTGAACCCAAAATGGCGCTAACCCATGAGGACAGGCATACATGAATCACATCGAGCATGTCGGTCATCAACGTGTGAATCCGGGCTGTAGCACTGGGCTAACAGGACTCCGGTAACCCGGGCTGTAGCAGGCTAGGCAGGACTCCGGATGTCACCGCGTGACATTTCCCCGTAGAAAGGGACAGACACAGGAACGAAGTGAATCACATGCCGGCCAGTCAAGTGTTCCGAGCAGTAATGCTGGGCTAGCAGGACTCCGGTGAACCGGGCTGTAGCGAACTACTATCGCTCAGAAGCACTAGACTTACATTTCCTCATATGATAGGCTGCCAAGGATAAACAACTAGATAGTCGGATCCCACTCATACCAAGCATTTCAACCATACACACAATATGCCCGATATGAGTAAATACAACATGGCATCACAACATAACTCTACGACTCAAAGTATTTATTCATTAGGCTCGGAAGAGCCAGATATTACAAACATGGGTCTCATGACCCAACATTCAGAGCATACAAACAACAAGCACATGCGGAAGCTTAACATGTCTGAGTACAGACATCTACAAATGAAAAAGGCTGATAAGCCTGACTATCTACCAGATCCTGCCGAGGGCACAAGATCGTAGCTGAGGTATCAAGCTAAACGTCGAAGTCCAAGCGGTACTACTAGCGAGACTGACGTCTCTCTGCAAAACATAAAATAGGCAAACGTGAGTACAAACGTACTCAGCAAGACTTACATCAGATCTAACTACATATGCATCAGTATCAAAAGGGGGTAGTGGAGTTTAACTGCAGCAAGCCAGCTTTGACTCGGTGGCTAACCTGAACTACGACTGCAAGCGACTCTTTTGAGGTGGCGCACACGAGTCCACATATTCACCATCCAATACACCACTATGGATCCACTTCCGTCTCCCTACGAGAAGGCCATCCATAGCACTCACGCTTATCTTGCGCATTTTAGAGTATCCACTTTCACTTGTCTATGAACTGTTATAGGCAACCCAGAAGTCCATAACCGCGGACACGGCTATTCGAATAGATGATGTTAACCCTGCAGGGGTGTACTTCTTCACACACGCTCTCACCACTTACCGCCGTTTACACGACATGTACTCGGCAACCTTCAAGCGGAAGCCCAGCGAGGGTGTCGGCCACGGCCTACCTAAACACTCAAGTCTCTAGTCCAGGTTTATCGCCTATTCGGGTTCCATCCATGAGGAGATCCGGCCGGAGTTTCGCTCACAGCCCCAAACGATGTGTACAGGGTCCGAGACACCAAACGGGCGCCCGGCTGCCCGGCCACGTGCCTACCGCAACACAGCCCACCCCTACGGTCAGCGCTGCATGCGGCCCCCAGCATACTACAAACACCAGAAACTACTTTGCAACTCCTGGACAGAGGACAAGGGTGATCAAGAAGCCGAGAGGGTCCATTGGTTTCGGGCCCAATGCGTGGTAGTAACTGTTTCATGGATCACAAACACAGAACTCAGTTCCTGAGGACGGCTACAATGAGACAACCCACCATGTACTCCTACATGGCCTCTCACCGCTACCTTTACCAAATCGTGTTCACACACTTAGCTCACACACAGTAGGACATGTTCAACACCATTCCGATTCATACCCGATGAATCAGACCTGACTCAACTCTAAGCAGTAGCAGGCATGACAAACGAACATGAATGAGTAGGCACATCAGGGCTCAAACAACTCCTACTCATGCTAGTGGGTTTCATCTATTTACTGTGGCAATGACAGGTCATGCAGAGGATAAGGGGTTCAACTACCGCAGCATGTAACAGTTGAATCGTTGTTGTCCTAATGCAGTAAAAGAGAGCAGGAGCAACAGAGTGGGTTTGTATCGGAATGAACAAGGGGGTTTTGCTTGCCTGGCACTCCTGAAGATAGTATAGCTCTTCATCGGTGTCATCAACACGTCGTCGGATCCACGTCTACTGAGAGGGGGCAATACCGACAATCAAGGAAGAAACACAATCAATGCCATGCAACAATATGATGCATGAATGTGACATGGCAATATGCTGTTGATTGGCCTGATGCAACTAGCAACAAGTTAAATGGAGTTGGTTTGAACACTAGGTTCAAATTCAAACTCCATATGTGCTTTCTTAAATGCCATTTAATTGAATTGCCCTAAACAGCAACTCTAAGTTGTTCCAACATGCATGGAAATAGTACAGATGGTTAGATTGCATTTTTCTGATCATTTTTCATATATAAATTGTTTCATTCTGAGCTACGGTTGAATTTCTATGATTTTTAGAAGTTTTGGGTATTTTCTGAATTTTCTGAATTATTTTAAATGTAGAAATTATTTACTGCGCTAGCATGACGTCACAGTGACGTCAGCAAGTCAACTGGGCGGTCCAGGTCAAACCTGGACGGTGGGTCCCGTGTGTCAGTGTAACAACTAATTAACAGGGTTAAGTTAATACTAACTAGACTGTTAGTGGGGGCCTGGGCCCACATATCAGTGGCTTAGGGTTAGTTTAGCGAGGGGATTAGCACTAACAGGGTGATTAGCACTAACTAACACCTAACTAATCCAGTTAGGGCCGGCCCCACATGTCAGGACTCGGGTGGGGTCCAGCCGGGGTCAAAGTGGGTCAATCCCACCGGCGTTGAGCCGCCGGCGAGAACGAACGCGGCGGAGGGCCTCGGGATTCCTCCTCCGGCGACCAAATGGCCGGCGGAGGGCATCTACGTGCTGCTGGTGAACTCGCGCGTCGAGTGGGGCAAGCGGTGTGTGCGGGGGTGGCCGGAGATGACGCCGGCGTCGAGCCAGGCGGCGGCCGGAGTTCGGGCGTGCACGGGAACGACGCTAGGAGGCACGGCAGGGGGCGCAGAAGGGTGCTACGGCCTCCTGGGGGTGCACTGAGCACGGTGGCACGCTCGGACGCATGCTTGCACGGCCGTAGCCACGACGGTGACATGGCCGGCGGCGAGGAGCGCTCGGGCTCGAAGGGGGCGGTGGCTACGCGGCGCAAACGAGCAAGGGGGGAAGTGGGGATCGAAGGAGAAGCTCACGGGGAGTGCAGCGGTGGTCTTGGGGAGCTCGGGGAAGCAACGGAGCGGGCGCACGGTCGCCGGCGATCTCGGCGGACCGAGGTTGAAGAAGACGGCGATGGCGGTGCTGCGGTGCGTCCGAGGCCTCGTGGCTAGGTGGAGAGGTAGAAGGGGTCGAGGCGGAGCCTCTGGGCGCGTCGGTGAGGCGAGGCGGAGGCGGTGGCTGCGGTGGTGGCGAGCGGCGTCGGCGGCAGCGCTTGGGTGCCCACGAACAGAGAGAGGAGAGGGAGCAGAGGTGGGGAAGAGAGAGCTGCGAGGGGAACAGGGGGAGAAGGACTCGGGCGTCTCCGTGGCGCGTTCAGAAGAGCCGGGGCGTCGCGGTGGAAGCAGGAGCTGGCGCGCGCGCGCGGCGACCACGCTCCCTGCCTACTGGCGCGGGGAGGAAGACGACAGAGGGGGATGCGGTGGTGGGCTGGGTTTCGTGAAAACCCCCCTTTGTGATTAATGCATCGCACACAGTTTCGTGAAAGAGTTTCTGATCGTAGTGTCGCGTTAGCAGCATCCTGCAGTAGTGTCTCCACTTTACTCCTTTCCATGTATTAACTTGATTTCCTCTATAAATAGCCCATTTCCAGTGGAAACAAAATAAAGATCAGACATTTAGAGTCCTTTGTCTTCATTAGTCATTAGTGGCAATATCGGAGCAATTATCTCCGTTTAAATGAAATATTTCGGTTTAAACTCTGGCTAGAGGAGTGTAAAAGTACCACTCATCGCCTAACATGTCATTTAATACATTTGTCCTACTCTGATGGAGTTAGGTATTGATCACTATAGCCATTATGGTACCCCTTGCACTATAACAGAAGGACTAGGTTACTGTAATGGGGCTGAGCCACTGAATAGCTAAGAGTGTTAATGAGCAAATCCCTTCCTGAGAAAGACTTGTAGCTCTCTGTCTACCCACATATAAGCACAAAGCATGACTAGGATTTTACGCAACCATGCATCATGAACCTGGGTAGATCCTTGCATGTTCTATGCTTTCATATGGTATTGATCTTGGTTGCTGCGCCTCTCCACATATCAGTGAAGGGGCCTTCCCTTGGTGTCCTGCACACAGTGACACGTTCGTATGCCAAGAATGTGATGTGGTATTATTCTCATATATATTCTCACTAGGTGATTGTCTGTGCGATGCTAAGGAGGACCATTCATTTACAGGTAACATATCAATTGACTATTTAAAATTATTAAGTGTGCATTTACATTATTATAAAACCTTAAACGACAAAAAAGTGCATTGAAATAAAAAAGCCTAAAACATAAATCGACATATTGAAGCCTGATATTTTTTTGACCCTGTAGCGAAAAATCTCATTAATGATAATGACAATTTTCTACATGGCTAAAACAACCTGGGACATAGCTCATTATCGATTTGAGCCCAATTTGGGACCGCCCGCGGTCCGCATTCCGCAAAGATTACCCATCGAAGGGACGGTCCAGATCTATCGCGGGTGGAACGAAACCATTCCAATGGAAACCCTTGCAACTATTTTCCTCAATTTTTCCGGATCAAACCAAACAGAGGCGGCGCCGAGGTCTATTAGCTTGTCGGCGACCACGCGCGCGGAGCTTCATCTACCGCAGAGGAACACGAGGACCGCAACGACTTGTGACAATCGCCGAAGGGATGCTCCCGCACCCGCGCCGCCTTGCATGACCTCGGGCCTCTGCGCCATGGTAGGTTGGTGGCAAGCGACTACGGAGAGTTCCAGGTCGAGGTGGGAGGCAGTGCAGTGCGGCGGCCGCATTGGCGATGAGCTAACGCCGAGGACAACGTGTGGTATGGAGGCTACCAAGGTATGATGTTCCCATGTCAAACTTTAGTTTAGGAAGATCTGATTTCTCGTGGGAATGCTGCAAAATAGGCAACTAAATCACCATAACTGGTTCATGAGAAATACCAGGAAGTTAAAGTTATTTTTGGAAGCATGTAAAATTTCGGACTGTTGTACGTATATGCCATGATTTATTGTCTTACCAAACAGAACATTGATTACCCACGCGATTGATATGCATCATTTGTCTTATCGATTTGATTCGAGGGAAAATGGATGAGGTAAAAAAAACCCGGATGTGTGGTGGGGTGAGTTTTTTGTTGGCGTGGGAAGAGGATAGTTTTTTTTTAGTTGTGGGAACAGGATGATTGGATGAAAGATAAAACAAACGACAAAACATTAAGTTTTTCCTAAGTAGGAGAAGAAAAAGAGAAGGACATATGTATTCTAGTGTTACATTTAATAATTTCGTTGCTATAAATTTCCATAACAACGTGTGATGGTGGCAATGCGGGGAAGACTGGTACAGGATCTCACATTAGAGATCATGAGATCAAGCACAAAAATTCATATTTACATATTTCATTTTTTTTTGAAATTATTTGACAACATACAACTCCAAAAAAGACCAGCTCAAAACTTGATGCACAGTTGGAGATGCAAAAAAGAGAAATTTGAATGTGAATAGTGACATATTTGGGTGAATAGTATTTCGACGTTATTCACATCTGATTTTGCCTTTTTTTCTTCTATTAGTATAGGTCAAAATAGGAGCTGATTTTTTTTTAAGATTGTACATCAAACGTGGATGTGTGTATACAATCTTTTTGAATGTTCGAACATATTTTGTATTTTCAAAAAAAAAAATCTCACCTAATATGAGATCCTCCGTTAAGTATCCCCGTGGCAATGCTGTATGCGCGTTCTGTGCGGCGTCATATGACGGTTTGCGTCCTGAGCGTTGTCTTGATCTAACCGTCAGTACCACGATCGACGGCCGCTATATACGCGCAGCCTCGCCGGCCCATCGTGATCTCGTCGACTAGGCGTGGTCGCACGCTCTGTTCGGGCCCGACCCAGCGCTGAAGCGAAAAGCTCCGATCCCACCCCACGCGGGCCGCCGCCGCCGACTCGTCGTCGGCGGTATTGCCCGGCCACCTACCCCGAAGCGCCCCCCCCTCCTCCTCCTCGCCGTCCCGCAGCGGTGGCCTCGATTTCCTCCCAAAACCGTTGTCGCGGGAGCTTAAGCTGAGGCGGAAACCCTAGCCGCGTCGATGGCGGGGGAGCTGGGGCAGCAGACGGTGGAGCTGGGGTCCGTGGTGCGGCGGGCGGCGGAGGAGTCGTACCTGGCGCTGCGGGAGCTCGTGGAGAAGTCGCAGGCCGAGTCCGACTGGAAGGGCGCCTATGGCGGGCGGCAGCGGTCGGACTCCGAGAAGAAGATTGACCTCCTCAAATTCATCGCCCGCACCCGCCAGCGCATGCTCCGCCTCCATGTGCTCGCCAAGTGGTGTCAGCAGGTCGGTGTTGATTGAGACTAGGCCGTTTTCTGCTTGCCCTAGACAGTACCCTTATTGCCACAGTAGTGTAGTGAAATGCGGTCAATTAAATAGGTATAAACTTCTGAATTTAGGGGCTGTTTCGTTGGTATCCTCACATTGCTACCATAGTTGGGGCAAATTGGCACTTCATTTGGTCGGCTATTTCTTCTTGCTTTATTCGTCCAGCAACCTCAGTCTATTCTGCGAAAATAGGTTTGCTGGTTCTTTTCGTTGGGTTCAAGTTCAAATAGGAGCAAGTCCATTTACCCCTCCCCCCCTAAACATCCATAGATATCCAGTTGCATACATATTAAACTCTAGCCCCTAGTTTAGAATATCCATGTAGTCAAGTTCAAATTCAGTCTTCGCTACGAGAGGGAGGAATAGAAATTACTTACAGACAATAGATTAAGACTGAATAGTCAAAATAAAAGCTCATGTAGTACTATTCACAACAAACTTCTGTTTTTGTTGTGCCCTTGCACAATTGACTTTGAATGAAATCATTAAGTTTGATTGAACAGCCCATACATTCCATCCTGAAATCTCTGTAGTTTCTTATCAGTATTTTTGTTGTGCCCTTGCACAATTGACTTTGAATGAAATCATTAAGTTTGATTGAACAGCCCATACATTCCATCCTGAAATCTCTGTAGTTTCTTATCAGTATCATCCTAAACTAAAGTGGGGTTTTCATCGTTCTACCTATTGGTTGGCACTAGACCATGAAATCGTTGTCTTGGAAACTTTGTGTTGCACTTCTTTTCTTCTTTACTTCTAATTTTTGTATTTGAGATGGTTACTTGTAATCTATGCAGGTTCCGTTGGTTCAGTACTGTCAGCAACTTGGATCGACCCTTTCTAGCCATGAAACATGCTTCACCCAAACAGCTGACTCACTGTTCTTCATGCATGAGGGGTTGCAGCAAGCACGAGCTCCTACATTTGATGTTCCTTCTGCTTTAGAGGTTATGCTTACAGGCAGTTATCAGAGGTTACCAAGATGTATAGAAGATATAGGGAGCCAAAATAAACTTTCTCCAGATGAAGAAAAACATGCTTTGCAGAAGTTGGACACCAGTGTGCGCTACAAAGTACTTGTGACTCCAAGACCCAAAGAAGTATCTAGCATTTCAGTAACTGATGGGATAGCTGTTTTTCATGTGGATGGAGAATTTAAAGTTCTTCTTACGTTAGGTTACCGTGGTAACCTAGATTTATGGAGGATACTGCACATGGAGTTGCTTGTTGGTGAGAAGAATGGCCCTATTAAGCTGGGGGAAATTAGGAGATTTGCTCTTGGTGATGATATAGAAAGAAGAATGGCAGTTTCTGAGAATCCCTTTTCTGTGCTGTATGCTGTACTTCACGAGTTAAGCATTTCACTTGCTATGGACACTATCATTAGGCAGGCTAATGTTCTTCGACACGGAAGGTGGAAGGAAGCAATAAGTTCTGAACGTATCTCAGACAGCACCGCAGGTCAAACTGGAAATGCTGCTGCAATGCAGCTTTGTCAAGATGGGGAATTTGATTCAAGTGGTTTTAGATTACCTGTGTTGAAACTGAATTACTGGTTGGATGGAAAAAACAGTGGCCCAGCAGAATCTGATTTATCCCCATTTATCAAAATTGAGGCAGGGCAAGACATGCAGATAAAATGCCAGCATAGCTCATTTATACTTGATCCTTTGACAGATAAAGAAGCTAATCTTTCTCTTGATCTGTCCTGCATTGATGTTGAAAAACTCATTTTAAAAGCAATTGCTTGCAATAGGCACACACGTCTTCTTGACATTCAGAGACAATTGTGCAAAAATGTGCAAATTTCTCAGTCACCCAAAGATGTTATCCTGAAGCGGGACGTTGGCGTAGCAAAGGCACCACACAAGGTAATGATATAAACCGTTATGTTTATGTACCTTTGTGTTTTCTATGACACATGATACTATACTGAATGTTATTATGTTAATACCACAACAACAACACTACCACCACCACCACCACCACCAACAACAAAGTGTTTCAATCGCAAACAAGTTGGGCTAGGTTGAGTTGAAACCCATAAGATCTCGAAACCTAGTCATGGTTCTGGCACGTGGATAGCTAATTCCCACACACCCCTGTCCATGGCTAGTTTGTTGGTGATATTCCAGTCCTTCAGGTCTCTCTTTATGGACTCCTCCCATGTTAAGTTTGGTCAACTCATTATCAGCAGACATTATCCTTTGGCTATGCACCGGCGCTTCTGGAGGTCTGCGTTGTATATGCCCAAACCATCTCAGACGATGTTGGACAAACTTCTCTTCAATTGGTGCTACCCCAACTTTATCATGTATATCGTCATTTCAGATCTGATCCTTTTTTGTGGGGCCACATATCCATCTCAGCATGAACATCTCTGCTACACCTAACTATTGGACATGTCGCCTTTTAGTTGTCCAACATTCTGTGCCATATAACGTTGCAAGTCGAATCACAGTCCTATAGAACCTGCCTTTTAGCTTTTGTGTCAGTCTCTTGTCACAGATGACGCCCGAAGCTTGGCGCTACTTCATCCATCCGGCTTTGATTCGATGGCCCACATCTTCATGAATATCACCATCCTTCTGCAGCATTGATCCTAAATACCAGGTGTCCTTCTGAGGCACCACCTGTCCATCAAGGCTAACCTCCGCGTGCCTAGTAGTATTGAAACCACACCTCATATACTCAGTATTAGTGTACCAAGCCTATTTTTTTTTATTCTAGAGTCTGTCTCCACAACTCTAACATTCTATTAATCCCCGTCCTACTATGGTTTGACTAGCACCACATCGTCCGCAAAAAGCATACACCAGGGGATATCTCCTTGTATATCCCTTGTGACCTCATCCATCACCACCAAAGCAAAAAGATAAGGGCTCAAAGTTGATCCTTGGTGCAGGCCTATTTTAATTGGAAAGTCATCATCGTCACCATCACTTGTTCGAATACTTGTCACAACATTATCGTACATGTCCTTGATGAGGGTAATATTCTTTGTTGCGACTTTGTGTTTCTCCAAGGCCCACCACATGACATTCCATGGTATCTTATCAGTTATCATAGGCCTTCTCCAAGCCAATGAACACCATATGCAGGTCCTTTTGCTCCCCGTATCTCTCTGTAAGTTGTCGTACCAACTACCAAGAAAATAGCTTCCAGGGTCGACCTCCCGGGCATGAAACCAAACTGACTTTTGGTCACGCTTGCCATTCTTCTTAATCAGTGCTCAATGACTCTATCCCATAGCTTCACTGTATGGCTCATCAGCTTAATTCCGTGGTAATCAGTACAACCTTGAACATCCCCCTTATTCTTGAAGACTGATACTAATATATACACCGCCTCCATTCTTTGGGCATCTTGTTTGGACGAAAAATGAGGTTGAAAAGCTTAGTTAGCCATACTATCGCTATATCTCCAAGGCATCTCCACACCTGAATGGGGATACAATCAAGGCCCATGGCCTTGCCTCCTTTCATCCTTTTTAATGTCTCCCTGACCTCCGACTCTTAGATTCTTCAGACAAAATGTCCGTTGGTGTCATCAAAGGAGTCATCCATCTCAATGGCAGAGCCCTTATTCTCTCCATCGAACAGTTTTTTGAAGTACTCTCGCTATCTATTCTTGATCTCCTCGCCCTTCATCGGACGTCAATCTGCTCCATCCTTCATGCATTTACCTTGGTTGACATCCCTTGTCTTCCTCTCCCGAATCTTGGCCATCTTATGATGTCTCATTCGCCTTTCCTCGTGTTTAAACGCTGGTAGAGGTTCTCATACGCCGACCCCTCGCTTCACTCGTAGCTCGCTTTGCAATCTTCTTTGCCAATTTTGTACTTCTCAATGTTGTTTGCACTCCTATCCAGGTGTAGGCGTCTGAAATAATCGTTCTTCTCATTAATAGCCTTCTGAACATCATCGTTCCACCACTAAGGGCCAATTCATTTGAGGCTTATGGCTGGCTGTGGAAATAAGCTCAAGCTGCCCCCTCCCTAGCTTATTCTAGAAGCCCAACCTAAAATTTTATTTTAGAAGCCTACTAGTTAGCACTTAATTAATAGACTTCTAAAATAAAAAATAGATTGGGCTTATAGAATAAGTTCGGGAGGGAGCAGCTAATTTCCACAGCCAGCTATAAGCCCTAAAAGAACTGGCCCAAGTATCTTTAGCTTCTCTTCTACTTCCCATGGTCACCCCAAACTCCTCTAAAGCCACCTTCCGAACGTAAATCGCCATCTGCATCCACATATTGTTTGCATCACCTCCTTCCTCCCAAGAGCCCTCCCTAATAACCCTCTCCTTGAAAGCCTAAGGTGCCTCCCCCTTGAGCTTCCACCACTTTGTTCTCGCGACTTTGACGTGATTATCAAGATGGACACGTATCCGGAAGCTGAAGTCAGCCATCACAAGCTTATGTTGAGGGACAACACTCTCTCCAAGTATCACCTTACAATCTAGGCAAGCATGCCTGTCTTATCTTCTTGAGAGGACGAAATCAATCTGGCTAGAGTGTTGACCACTACTAAAAGTCACTAGATGGAATTCTCTCTTTCTAAAGAGGGTGTTAGCTACGATCATGTTGTAGGCTAAAGCAAAGATCAAGACATTCTCTCCTTGATTCCTGCTGCTATAACCAAAGCCCACATGTACACCTTCAAAACCTGTGTTAGATGTACCCACTTGACCATTGAGATCTCCTATGAAGAGCTTCTCCCCAATAGGTACACTCCTAACCAAGTCCTCTAGGCCTTCCCAGAACTCCCTCTTGGCACTCTCATTGTGGCCTACTTGCGGGGCATACGCGTTGATAATATTGAGAAGCAAGTCCCCAGCGACCAGCTTGACTAGGATAATCCACCCCCTTGCCTCTTGACGTCTACCACTCCATACTTGAGGCTCTTGTAGATCAAGATGCCCACACCATTTTTGTTTGCAGTTGCCCCATGTACCACAGCTTGAAGCCGGTATCCTCCACCTCCTTCGCCTTCTGTCCCTTCCATTTGGTTTCTCGGAATAGGATATCAACACCTCTCCTCATCTTATCAACTAACTCCTATAACTTACCCGTCAGGGACCCTATGTTCCAGCTGATTCTACTTGGCTCGGCTAGCTTCCTTACTCTTTGCACTCGTCGAGTCAAATGCAAAAACCCTTGCTCACTTTTCACTACACGTAGGCGTCAATGTAGCACGCCATTAAGGATGCGACGACCTGATCCTTGCTCACTTATCACCATATCCAGACCAAGATATGGCGCGCCACCATGGGGGTGACGACCTGGCCCATGCTCATTTAAGACCACACCCGGGTTTCCTTGTACCATTTGTGAAAAATAGAGCTTCCCTAAACTCGGGTAGTATAGTCCCATTATTAAACAATATTATGTGGACTGTTAGTTTTTCATACCATCGGTGGAAATGCGTTATGGTTCCCATGTTGCTTGTTGGGAACTTTTAGACATGGCCATTTTCATTGTTGTTGAAAGTCATACCCTTTGGTTGTACTATGCGGTATGTGCTAATATGTTACCTTGTGGGTATTGTCTTGACTCTTCAGATCTTGAAGCTAAACATTCCTGTATTTCCAAAGCTTTACTTACTATAAGAATATATTGGTTCTTTGCTGACATTGATAGTGCCTAATATGCTGATAAGTGCAGAAGACAGAGAAAGCGAGCTTTGCAGATTTTTGTGGAAATGAAGTGCTTCAAGTGCGAGCATATGGTCAAGCATATATTGGTCTTGGAGTAAATATCAGGTTTGTCAGCACTACCCGTGTTATGAATTAACTTATTGGATATAGACCTAGTGACTAGTGTTCAACTTCCCTCTTGCTTAGAAAATTATCTTTTCACTTGTAATTCCACAACCCATTAGGTTCTTTGTTTGCCTCATTTTTTTAGCTTGTAGGATCACACTGTTATACCTATAATATTGCTGAGATCACATTGTTCATCTGTCACGGTTGTGGGCATCCACCACGAGGCACACAAAAACTATCAAGCCAGGCACACGATAATTTTATTAAGATCAGCATTAGTTGTGTTTACTTGCTGTAGAGTAAGACAGGGTTAGTTTCCTTCTGTTAGAATAGGCTGTAGGACTGGCTCCATTTTACAAAAGGGGGCAGGCATCATTTTCATTCAGCAACAACAGTAACAAAAAAACCTTAGTACCAAGCAAGTGCCAGTGCCTGTCCTCAATCTTCCGACTCTACCGATCCATGCATGTGTTTGATGTATCATGGTAGACAGTCTAATCAAGTTTTGGACGGTTATAGCATTGATTGCATTTCTACTGCTGATCGCCCTGCAACCACAGCGTTTTTCTTAGTGGTAGGACTGATCCTAGAAAGTTAAACTGGTTGGTGATGGCTTGATTATTTTTCGTTTTTCACTTGTTTCCCTAGATCCATGTGTTCACTTCCCCACTCATAAACAAGTGCTACAAAATGTTGTTCAAGTAAGTATTGTGCTATGCTTCACTCAAGAATCGAAAGCTACTGCTTCTGAGAAATTTTTGATGGATATTGCCCTTCAGTGCCGGAATCTATTATAGCCATACTGTCTTAGCTTGAAGCATGATCAGATGAAGGCTAGATATTTATGCTTATGCCTTGTGATGTATTCCAGTCTGGACTTTTTCAGTTTCATAGTACTGCAACTCATTTCTCTCTTTAATAGGAGTGGTCGTTTCATCCTACAATCACCAAAGAATATCTTACCTCCTTCTGCTCTGCTGGATTGGGAAGAAGCTCTAAACAAAGGCAGTAACACAGCGACCGAGGTTTTCTCAAGCTTAAGGACTAGGAGCATCCTCCATCTGCTTGTATCTACTGGAAGTTTTTTTGGCCTCAAGGTTGTCAACTGTCTTAATAATATCGTGATGTCTTTATTTCTGAATTCTATTAGTAGGTTATTATAATCCCTCTATATCTAAGAGAACATTACTGTGGGATGCGTGCAGTTGCACTTTTGGCACTTTAACCAACTATATTACTAGAAATATCTAGATTGGGCCATGTGAAAATATCAGAATCATGAGTTGATTTGTCATGAAAATACTTAAATAATACTCCCTCCATTCCAAAATAATAAGATGTATTAGTTTTTTCAAAAGTCAAACATGTGCGCATGTTTGACCAAGTTAATAGAAAAAAATACCAATATCTACAGTACCGAATTTGTATCATTAGACCCATCACGGAAAGTATTTTCATATTTTATTTATTTTGTATTGTAAATGTCTATTTTATTCTATAATCTTGGTCAAACATACACAAACTTGCATGAAAATCGATACACCTTATATTCTGGAACGGAGGGAGTATGTATCATATGTAGGGCTGGGGTACATTCTATAATTATGTATTTGTATAGAGTTCACAAAAGAAACGACTTTGTATGGAATATCAATTGGGTACATTCGATGTTTTCTGGTTCAAGCATATTCCTCTGGTCCCACAGATTTCCACTTCTCCCCATTCCCTCTCGCAGGACTAGTTTTATCTCTTATGTTAAAGAAAAACATGTGTGTAAAGTGCACTAAATTATAAATGTGTGTACATAATTACTACAATATACCACCTCCCTTCCAGTTTTAAGGCCTGCGTGTATTTTTAGGTCGCTAATCTGATCAATGTAATACTCCCTCCGTCCGGAAAAGCTTGTCCCAAGCTAGTATTTCAAATGGATGTATCTAGCACTAACTTGGTGCTAGATACATCCTTTTGAGGGACAAACTTTTTTGGACGGTGGGAGTACAAGTTATATGCCACAAAAAGTATATCATAAAATAACCTCCAGGGCATGTAACTTGTTTGAGATCACTATTTACATCCTTATACAGCTGCTGTGTGTTCTGCTGATAAGTGTATCTGGTTGTATTAATACAATTGGCATTCTCTTATACACGACCTGTATAAGTGCGTGAATACGCAAATTTCTTTGCTCCAGATATTAAGTGATCAAATTCTGTTGTTTTTATTCCAGGTTTATGAGCAGTCTCAGGGTACTCTAAAGATTCCAGAGGCCATATTACATGGTTCAGATCTGATGGTTATGGGATTTCCGCAATGCGCAAATGCCTATTATCTGTTGATGCAACTTGATAAGGATTTCAGGCCTGTTTTTCATTTGCTTGAAACACAATCTGACGCAAGCAATAAGTTTAATGCAAATATAGATGCCAAAGAAGCCATGAGGGTCAACAAGATTGATGTTGGGCAGATGGAAAAAATAAAATATGAGAAGAATTCAAATCCTTTTGATGCCAAACTGCATTCCCTACAAAGTATAGAGAACTGTGATGACATGCTGGACAATCAACTTCTCATTCAGAATAGTGTTGATCCTCTTCCGCTGCTGCCTGCTTGTTCACCATCGTTTTCATCTATTGTTGATGAGACCTTCGAATGTGAACATGGTTCTAGTTTGCCTTCTGCTTCTCCTGTGCGCTCTCTTTCACTTGGTCCTCAAGGCATAAGCACCAGAACTATTTCACAGATGCAGGATGGGGCCTTGTCTCATGCCCAAGCTAATAATACCTCAATAGTTCGTCCTGGTGTTGGTATGAACAGCTATTTCCCAACTAGTTTGAGCCATTTACAGAGTACAAATGCCTTTTCGTCCTCTAGCCCTGTAAGAAATTCATCTGCTATCAAGTTGTCAAACTCTAAATCTAATCATGACCTGAGTTCATTGAGCTCTCCAAGTGAGCATGGTATTGCAGATGGAAATAAACCATTTCAACTCGCCCCTTCAAGCACGTTGCCTGCTCATTTGGTTCGAACTTCACCTGCCATTGAAGGTATTTATGCAAAGGTTTTCTTTTTTTGCTAGATCACCTAGGAGGAACTAGGTTACTTTCATCAATAGGGGAAATAAGCACCCAAATTTGAGTTGAAGAGGACTGAAACCTGGGTGATGGGGGTGTACTAGTAGTCTAGTACCATGGTTAAAAAGGTGCTAGTCGTTCTTCCTTCGCTAAAAGATAATTTAATTTAGCGGCTCTTTCTAAAAGGTGTGAATGCAAATAAAAAACATCCCCTAGATAAGCCTTCACGGCCTTTTGCCACTGCCTTGCACTTTTCTGACCAAAGCTTACGCTTATGCGCAATTGAGCGCTAGGCGTGCCTTTTTTAACTATGACTAGTACTCCCTCTGTAAAGAAATATAAGAGCGTTTAGATCACTAGAGTAGTGATCTAAATGCTCTGATATTTCTTTAAGGAGGGAGTACTACCCAGTACCCACACTTCCCACCAGCTGATCTAGGCTCAGTTCTTGTATTTACGATATTTTTGTCTGTTAAATTAGATATGGTTGCATTACCATTACAAATGTGTTTATCTTACTTGTGCAATTGACAGGATTAGGGAAGGCCATCACCGTAGGCTCTGATTGTGCACCTAGAAAGCGCTCTCTTTCAGATTTCCTGCTAGATCTCCCTTCACTGCAAGGACTGAAATCCAGTGAGCCAAGTAAGCGAAGAAGAATATCAGAATCGGCACAGAGTTCCCTTCCTTTTCAGGCATACTCTTCTAGTTCACAATCAGGAACCAGCCTCACCCACGGAAATAATATTCTTGCCGAAAGAAATAATTGTGTTCCAGCAACTGTGTATGCTTCAGTGCTACTGCATGTAATAAGGCACTGTTCGCTATGCATCAAGCATGCTCAACTAACTGCCCAGATGTATTCTAGTGCCATTCCATATGTCGAAGAAGTGGGCATGCGATCACCATCCTCGAATATTTGGTTCAGGTTACCGTTTGCTCAAGATGATTCTTGGAAACACATATGCTTACGCCTTGGGAAGGCTGGAAGCATGTCATGGGACGTTAGGATAAATGATCCACATTTCAAGGAACTTTGGGAGCTCAATGGAGGAAGCACCTCAACACCGTGGGGTGTTGGTGTACGCATAGCTAACACATCTGAGATGGATTCACATATCTCTTTTGACGCGGATGGTGTTGTTTTAACTTATAGCACTGTTGAGGCAGATAGTGTTAAGAGGCTTGTGTCAGATTTACAACGGCTTGCCAATGCACGTGTATTTGCTCGTGGAATGAGGAGATTGATTGGTGTAAAACTTGATGATAAGCTAGATGACAACCATATATCTGTGGGGATGAAATCACAGTCTGTTAATAAAGGCCATAGTGATGCTGACAGGCTATCTGAACAGATGGGAAAGCCATTCAGGATTGAAGCTGTTGGCCTAATGAGCTTTTGGTTCAGCTATGGCCATATGCCAATGGTTCACTTTGTTGTCGAATGGGAAACTGCTAAGGAAGGTTGCACAATGCATGTTTCTCCTGACCAGCTTTGGCCACACACAAAGGTCCGTTCATGTTATGTTTGGAAAGAGCATACCTGAGATGAGTACAAGCAAATGATATGAATCTTTCAACATGTCAAAGTTTGTAACTAGTGCTTTTTAACCCATCCTTACGCTATGTTTGGAAACAACATACTCCCTCGGTTCCTAAATATAAGCCTTTTTAGAGATTTCAATATGTACTACATACAAAGCAAAATGAGTGAATCTACACTCTAAAATACGTCTATACACATCCGTATGTAGTTCATATTGGAATCTCTAAAAGGGCTTATATTTAGAAACGGAGGGAGTACATGAGATGAATACAAGTAAATGATGTATAAATCTTTTAACATGTTAAATTTTATACTCCCACCGATCCATATCACTTGTCGCTCAAATGGATCCTAGCATTGAAATACGTCTAGATACATCCGTTCGAGTGACACAAGTAATATGGATCGGAGGGAGTACTAATATTTTTGTAACTCATATGTTTATAAGTAGTAGTAGTAGTAGTAATAGTAATATAATTACGTATGTATCAAGAAAAAATAGCAAAATAATTTCCGGCGGCCGTCTTGAAAACAGAACCAAGTTCCCACTTCCTAGTGCCTACATTTCTACATGTTTCTTGTAGTGCATCGTTTAGCCTCTTAGTTCCTAATGAATCAGAACACAACAACGTGAAATTTTTCTGTCGGACTAAATTGCATTTCGTATTTCACAGGTTGACAACTCAATTCTCTATGAATTGTGTGCATTCTCCTTTTCAGTTCACTGTTGAAAATAATTTCTTCTACATTTAATCTTTCTTTGTCTTTTGACAATTGTGTACGTAACTTATTATGAAAGTTTCAAGGATAGCAGTACTTAATTTATTTATTCGACATGTTCTTTCTGTACTGTCAAATGAGCTGTTCCAGTTGACCTCTTGGCATGGGCCATTCTGTTTCTTTAATTGATCTTGTTATCATGTTGATTAAATGCAGTTTCTGGAGGATTTCGTGAATGGTGGTGAGGTTGCATCCTTCTTGGATTGTATTCGGCTAACAGCAGGACCTTTACTTGCTCTTGGGGGTGCAATTCGTCCTGCTCGGATGCCTGTAACAGTTTCGACTGGGTACAGCTCAATGCCAAAGCAAACTAATAATGTCCCCTCCCAGGGGCCACTAGCAAACGGTTCATCTGCAACAACTATGCATCATGCATCTGCCCCATCAAATGCTACGGCACATTTGGGTGGTCATACTCTTCATACTGCTGCCATGCTCTCCGCTGCTGGACGGGGTGGACCTGGACTCGTTCCTAGTTCATTGCTGCCTTTTGATGTTTCCGTCGTGCTTCGGGGGCCATACTGGATACGCATTATATATCGCAAGAAGTTTTCTGTTGACATGCGTTGCTTCGCCGGGGATCAGGTTTGGTTACAGCCCGCAACCCCTCCTAAGGGTGGGCCTTCAGTTGGCGGGTCATTGCCATGTCCGCAATTTAGACCTTTCATAATGGAGCATGTTGCTCAAGGTCTAAATGCTCTTGAACCTGCTTTCATGAATGCTACACAGCCTGGTCCACACTTAAATACTAGTGCTGGAGCTCCACAATCTGCTCCTGTTGCAAACCGTTTAAATGCCACCCCTGGTGTTGCTATGTCCAGGCCAACTTCTAGTGTTGCCAACCATGTAGCAGCTAGTTTGAGTCGAGCAGGAAATGCCATGTTGTCTTCTTCAGGTCTTGCTTCAGGGATTGGCGGAGCCTCTGTGCGACTAACACCTGGAACTGGCCTTCCTGTTCATATGAAAGGAGAACTAAACACAGCCTTCATTGGGCTTGGGGATGATGGTGGCTATGGTGGTGGTTGGGTTCCGTTGGCAGCTCTCAAGAAGGTGTTAAGAGGGATTCTTAAGTACCTTGGAGTTCTATGGTTGTTTGCACAGTTGCCTGAACTTCTGAAAGAGATATTGGGGTCAATTTTGAAGGACAACGAAGGGGCTCTTTTGAATTTGGATCAAGAGCAGCCTGCACTGCGGTTTTACGTGGGGTAAGATTATCATTATGATGATGATGATAATAATAAAAATAAATAATAAAATAAAATAATGTATTGTTTCATTGAGAAACCGAAGTCTATTATCAGATTCTCATTCCGTAAATCATTGTTGTTCGCTCTTCCATATGGAATATTAGTAATGGGAAATTTCTATGTGCAATCTAACATATTGAGTTTTCCCTTATTATCATTGGATAATAGTGCCCTTTCCTAGCTATATTCTGTTTATGCAGGATCTTAAAATATTACATTACATTACATGCATCATCCTTCTTAATTTCCCACCATGCATTAAATTGCTGATATGCTATTTTTGTTTACGTCCAAATACTTTATATATTTACTGAATATAGGTATTGTACTGATGTATTGTTATTTTCTGCGTCAACCCATAATTCTTTGAGAATATGCTAGAATTACAAAGGAAACTGACCATTTACTGAAAATGCTTCTTTCTTTGCTTTCTTTTCAGTTTGAAGTTTGACAATTTATATTTCTGATACATTATTTCCCGTCGTCTTCTTGTAGAGGTTATGTATTTGCAGTCAGTGTCCATCGGGTTCAACTGCTTCTACAAGTTCTGAGTGTTAAGCGGTTTCACCACCAGCAACAGCAACAGCAAGCTCAGAGCAATGCTCAGGAGGAGCTGACATCTGCCGAGATCAACGAGATATGCGATTATTTCAGCAGGCGTGTTGCCTCTGAACCATATGATGCTTCAAGAGTTGCTTCTTTTATCACTTTGCTTACATTACCTATATCGGTGTTGAGAGAATTTTTGAAGCTGATTACTTGGAAGAAAGGGTTTTCCCAGGCTCATGGTGACATTGCAACTGCTCAGAGGGCTCGCATTGAGCTTTGTTTGGAAAATCACTCAGGATTAGCTTCAGATGATAGAACAGAAAGCTCTTTAGCTAAGAGCAATATTCATCATGATAGAGCCCACAGTTCAGTAGAGTTTGCTCTCACGTTTGTACTTGACCATGCGCTCATTCCTCACATGAACGTAGCTGGTGGAGCTGCCTGGCTTCCGTATTGTGTATCCGTGAGACTGAGGTATTCTTTTGGAGACAACAGCCATATATCGTTCCTTGCAATAAATGGGAGCCATGGTGGGAGAGCTTGCTGGCTGCAGTCTGAAGATTGGGAGAGATGTAAGCAGAAGGTGGCGAGGGCAGTGGAGACTGTGAATGGGACCCCTGCTGTTGCAGAACCCGGCCAAGGAAGGCTGCGAATGGTTGCTGAGATGATACAAAAGCAACTCCAACTTTGTCTACAGCAGCTGAGAGACGGACCACTTTCGGCTGGCTCAACTGCTTCATGAGATAACAAATTAGCAATTTAGAGCCAGGTTAGATAATTTTTGTTGTAATTCCCTGGAGATGGCTGTGTTGACATTTGGCACTGGATAACAGAATGCTGGAGCCCCAAAGAAAAGAAAAGGAATGCAAGCATGTCTATTGGCAGTTCGTGCCAGGGACAGCGGCTCTGAGGCGACAGCTTGCTGATTTATATGGCAATTTTGTACAGCAAAAGCGTGTTGTGGGGGTTGTTGTTCACAAACTGTCTCAGTTGCTGTCGGTTTAGTAGACAAGGATGGATTCGGTTTAGGAGGCGTGGTGTACATTACATATGGTATTCTTACTTGGACTGACATTCTGTTTGCCTGTAAATCCAAGAGACTTCCCTAATTGTGTCTGGGATTCCAAGGGAAAGATGGTTTGTGTTTGGAATGTTACATGTAGCAAATGAAGTTGCTTAAACCCCCTTATGATTCTTGTTTTGCTAGTGTGCCGTTCAACAGTGCGTGTTCACCACTAATATGACTTGGCACATAATTTGGTAGATGTACAATTATCGGTAATTGCCTTTGGCTCTACAATTATTCAGTACTATTACTTGTTTGCTAGCTTCCTATGCCTGTGGGATGGGTTGCCAGTAAAATAAGGTCTCAAGACTGAATAGATATACCAGAGCCTCGAATTGGACCAACTACCAAAGCTTTGAGTTTGGGACTTCTGTTTTCGCGTGTTCAACCACTCAAATGGTCCGCGCGTGTCTGTTTGCCTTCGAAATACCGGCCCAACATGTTGACCCAAACCCAAAACGCGTCCATTTGGTGTTTGTCTGGATGCATTTTAGGCTCATATTTGCATACGGTTGCGTCCACACGGACACGAGATGGACGTGCTTGTCGGCCGCCCAACCACCACCCGCGGTTGTAGTCAACGCGGTCACCTAACTCGGACCCGCATGGCAGCGTGTGGAAGCATTTGGGTCCTTGTGCAAGCTCGATGCCGGTGCCTACTCGCCATGGGGAAGAGCAAGGGCAAGCTCGACGCTAGCGCCAACTCGTCCCGCGCGCCACCTCCTTCATTGCCGCCGCCAGAAGCCTCCGAGATGAAGCCGCGTGTGGCCATGGGTTGTCGGCCACGGGACCGGCTTTACGTCCCGGTGCACTAGCACTGGCATTACTGCCAGCCACTGCCGTGGCCGGACGTTAACCTTCCCCATGGCCAGCACCTTGACCCGCACCGCATCCTGGTGCCGGCGGTGCCGCGCGCACGCGAAGGAGGTGATGATGGGTACTATGACTAATACCTTTACCGGTTTACCCCCTCGGCTTCGCAGCTACAACTCCACGCCAAGGATGCGGCAGCATGCCTCGGGGAACTAGAGGCTCCCACACCTCGACTCACTGACTCGGCTGGCACCAACGCGTCCTCCAAGCAGTCGTCGCGTGTGTCCTCCAAAAGTTACTCGTCCTCGGAGAAGCACAAGTATCCAGCAACCTCGGATGAATCGTGCAAGTTTTCTGAGAAGATGCAGACAATGAGGGTGTACCGCAAGGCGAAGAACTTGTGCTTCACTTGCGGCAATCCATGGGCACGGGGACAAAAGTTCCACGATGAAGTCCCTATTCATGTCATGGAAGAATTGCTTGAGGTACTTCAATTGGACCAACCCCCTGATCCCAACATTTGACTGGCTCCAGCTCAGACGAGGAAGTCATGATGATGACCAAAGGGATGACTCCTAATATATCTACCCAACGTCGCACCATGCGTCTGTACGACAGTATTGGGCAGAGATAAGTGCGGATCCTGGTTGATTCAGGGGTCAATTGTTCGTTTGTGGATGCTGCACTTGTCAAGGAGCTAGCCCTTCCAACTCAAGACATTGATGCAGCTACGCATGTAGTTGCTCGAGGAGCTAAAATGACCCGTTCTAAAACTGTAGCCCAATTGTCTCGATGGACGCAGGGTTTTACCTTCCAGCAAGATGTGAAAGTGCTTCATGTGGGTTGTTATGACTTGATTATTGCTGTTGATTGGTTGAAGATCATAGTCCTATGTGGGTTCACTAGCACAAGCGTTGGATGCGATTGACTCATCACGTAAGCTTCAAGGTCTATTACGCTGAGCTGTAGTTCAACATGTTGTTTGGGTGTGATTTCTTAACCAGGAACAAGATCTTTGCACCATGGAATTAACAGAAATCACTGCAGCACTAGTTCAATTAGCAGTGCAGCGGGTCTTGGACGAGCTTAGTGATTTGTTCTAGGAACCTACATCCCTACCACCTCGGCGACCCCATAATCATTAGATTTGGGTGGACTTTTGGCAACTTAATGCTATTGCAGTAGCAAAACAACCAATGCCAATTGGTGATGAGTTGCTTGAAGAACTCTCTTGGGTTGAAAGGAGTGTAAGTCCTGAAATGTCCGTGGTGCCAAGATTTGGGTGGATGGAGGGATACCGGCAGTTTTTGGGTTGGTCAGGGGCATCAGACGCGTACGTGGCAGCGGCCCGGATACCCACAAAGCCTCTCCTAGTTTGTGTTCAATTTTCGGATTTTCAAACATCGTCCATGGACCGACGCGCTGGATGGCAAACCGTGGACAAGTATGTCTGGATGTATGCGGGTGTTTTGAGAGTATGTGTTGAAGATGCCCCGTGTTAAGTGTGAGTGCCACCATCTAGTGCTCTCAGTCAAGCTATCCATTCAGAGTTCTTTTTTGATAAACACATGGACTTTATTCAACCGAAATAACAGATACAATTTCAATCATATGCTCCTCAAACCAATCAACAGTAGAAGAAAATCTAGCCAACCTATTACAGTGTTCAAACCTAGAGATAGGAAAATCACACATCAGAAATATCAATCATAAAAAATTGCCGCCGCCGCTCCTGTTGACCGTCCACCATTATTCATCGTTTCAATAACCTCCAAATTATCATAATTAATAACAAGTCGATTGCAGCCCGCCCGTTGCGCTAGTGATAGACCAAATCTGAGAGCCCAAGCTTCCGCTGTTAGAACATCGGCGCAATGATCAATTTTCCAAAGATCCCCTGCAATAAAATTTCCTTTATCATTTCCCAGGACAGCCCCAACCGTACCTTTAAGATCATGATCAAAAGAAGCATCAACATTAATTTTCACAAATCCCACCGGCGGATGAGTCCAACCCCCCTTTTTCATTGAAGCCTTTGGACTGAAAGCAGCAACATAATTAGCTGTAAGAGCTTGTGTCGGCGTTCTGGGAACGGGGGTCCCCAGACTTGCCTGCCTGCGGCCTGCGGCGTGGCTCAAGTGGGGGCCCAGCACAGCCCAGCTTCATCAGCTCAAGCTTAAGACCCCCGCGAGGGGCCAAGCCTCGCGGGGCGGACGACATGAAGCTTCCTCAGGAGCAGCCTCATCAGGCAGGCTCGCGAGGAGGCGGAGAGATCAAGGCAAGGCCACCTCGCGAGGAGCCCGTGACGCAAGCCATGACGATTGAGATCAGGCGAGCGCCAGGCCGGCGCCGGCCTGCGCAGTGTCCTTGTTTCCCCTTCGGTGCAAAGGGAGCAAGCACAGGCCAAGGCATCAGGCAAAGGTTACCATTCCGGTGCAACAAGACCAAGACCAGTAGAGCGGCAGGACGGAGGTCACCGTGAAGCCCAAGACGGCGTCATCGCCAGTGCTTTTGGTAGCCGAAGACCACCTTTAGTCAGGATAACTTGTACTGGCTGTTCCCCTTTAAAATGGCCAATTGTTGGCGCCCTTCCCGCTCATTATTTGGAAAGAGGACCAGGGCCTTTATAAGTAGGACTAGCCACCACAGTACAAAGGGAGGATCGATCGAGAAAAGGGGCATCGAGAGATCCAGAGGGAGAGAGATCCAGGCCAAGTAGAACACACCACACCAGCTCAAGAACACCTCTCGAGAGGCCGTTCTTCCCCTGTATTGTTCATCATCATCCCCTGAGGCAATCCACTACACCACACACTGGAGTAGGGTATTACACCACATCAGTGGCCCGAACCAGTATAAATCTCGTGTCCCTTGTGTGTTCTTCTTCCCAGCCTAGATTTCTTGCGAGCCAACGAAACGCGAGTCGGTAGGGGAAAGATCTTCGTCCGCACCCCAGAGTTCGAACCTTAAGGGTCTGTCGAAACCCGAAATCCGACATTTGGCGCGCCAGGTAGGGGTGCGCCGGAATATTTCTTCTGCTGCTCGCGTGTGATCTTCCTCGTGTCCATGGCTGACGCTCGTCGGGCCCGCGCCGAGCGCCGGGCTGCTCTCGCCACCCGCGTCGCCCAGACGGCGCCCGTCGGCGGTCACCCCCGTCGTTCCCCGTCGCTTGTCGCCAACGCCGCCACTGACCCGACGGGGAACGAGCAGCAGGCCTCGTCCCTGCATCCTTCGATGCGGCGGGAAGGCCGCACCGCCACCCCGTCGCTGACTCCAGCCGGTTCGTCGTCCCACGCCCGTCGCACCCCCACGGACGCGCACGCCGCACTGCTCCTGACGAGAGAGCTCCTGCACTACCACCCCGTCGACGACCTCTACAAGGACTGGCTTGCCCGCATCACCGAGCTCGTCAGCGCCGCAGGGGGCTCTCCTTTGCCATCCCTCTCGTTGCCTCGCCCTCCATTCCGCGCAGGAGGCGAGGATCAGGAGGCGCCTCCGCCACCTCCTCCCCAAGAAGGCGCCCTGGCTCCAAGGCGCGCAGCCACAGGGCGAGACCCTCCACGCCCGGCGCCTACGCGGCAAGAAAGGAGCTGCCAAGAAATCCCTCGTCCCCAAGAAGGTGCTCGCGCGCTCCCAGCATCGGTGCGCCACGATCGCATCCCTGCGCCTCCACGCCAAGACCCCGCGCTGCTCCAAGCGGCGGTGCGTGGTAATTCCCAGGAGCAAGCCCAGCACCAGCTAAGGGCGCCGATGGCCACAGCAGGCTGCCGCACCTTCACCCCCGAGCTACGCGGCGTCGCATGGCCAGGCAAGTTCAAGCCGGATCTGCCCCCTCGCTACGATGGCACGGTGGACCCCGCGGAATTCCTGCAGCTCTATGAGCTGGGCATCGAAGCCGCCAACGGAGACGAAAAGGTCATGGCGAACTGGTTTCCCATGGCGCTCAAGGACGGCGCCCGCACCTGGCTCCTGAACCTAGCTCCTAGCACGATCTCCTCCTGGGACGAGATGCGTACTCGCTTCATCGCCAACTTCCAGGGCACTCGCGACCGGCCCCCGGCCATGAGCGACTTGCGCCGCATCAAGCAACAGCCAGGGGAAACCCTGCGGAAATACATCCAGCGCTTCAACAACGCTCGCCTCAAGATCCCCAGGGTGACTGAGGAAGCGATTATCTCAGCCTTCTCCGATGGCGTGCACGACATCAAGATGAAAGAGGAGCTGGCAATCCATGAAGACCTGTGCACATCCCTGGAGCTGTTCAACTTGGCGACCAAGTGCGCCAGGGCTGAGGAAGGGCGCCTCTCCCTCCTCGAGCTCCCAGCTGCCGACCCAGAAGAGAAGAAGCCCAAGGTCAAGGACGTGAAGCGTAAGGGAGTTGCCGTGCTCGCAGCAGAACCAGACACCAAGCGAGGCAGGGATCAGCCCGAGTCATCCAAGGGCAGCCGATACTGCGTGTACCACGGCCTCCACACCCACAACACCAACGAATGCCAAGAGCTCAGGGTCGTGCGAGATGGGCGTATCGGCCGACGCCCCGAGCGCAACGACAGGGGCTATGGCCGAGGGGGAGGAAGAGGTGGAGGACGATGGGAAGACCGTGGCCCTCGCCATGGGTGGCGTGACAGACTCGCGAGGATAGCTGGCAGGACCAGCCTCGCGAGGGAGGCTGGAGGGATCAGCCTCGTGAGGATCGCCCGCACGGCAACGCAGGCCTCCCCCTTTACCGCTACCGCCAAGGAGGAATGAAGACCAGCATCAGGACGAGGGGGCTGGGGGCTTCCAGGAGCCGCGCGCGATCGCTTGCATCTTGGGCGGCGCCCAGGCCCCAGCCTCATAGCGCATCTTCAAGCAGTTTGCTCGCGAGGTGAATGCAGTCCTCCCCAAGCTTGAGGCCACGCGCCCTCTCAGGTGGTCTGCGTGCGCTATCACGTTCAGCTCAGCGGATCAGCTCAAGTGCGCGGCAATGGCTGGAGTCCTCCCGATGCTTTGCTCCCCAGTCATCAGCAATGTGCAGGTCACCAGGACCCTCATCGATGGCGGGGCAGGACTCAACGTCCTGTCTGTCGAGACGTTCGACAATCTCCAAGTGCCGTATGATCAGTGTCGGTGTCAAAACCGGCGGATCTCGGGTAGGGGGTCCCAAACTGTGCGCCAAGGTCAGATGGTAACAGGAGACAAGGGACACGAAGTTTACCCAGGTTCGGGCCCTCTCGATGGAGGTAAAACCCTACTCCTGCTTGATTAATATTGATGATATGGGTAGTACAAGAGTAGATCTACCACGAGATCAAGGAGGCTAAACCCTAGAAGCTAGCCTATGGTATGATTGTGTATGATCGTTCGCCTACGGACTACAACCCTCCGGTTTATATAGACACCGGATAGGGTTAGGGTTACACAGAGTCGGTCACATAAGTAGGAGATCTTGAATATCCGCATCGCCTAGCTTGCCTTCCACGCCAAGGAAAGTCCCATCCGGACACGGGACAAAGTCTTCAATCTTGTATCTTCATAGTCTTGGAGTCTGGCGAAGGTATAGTCCGGCTACCTGAACACCCCCTAATCCAGGACTCCCTCAGTAGCCCCCGAGCTAGGCTTCAATGACGACGAGTCCGGCGCGCAAATTGTCTTCGGCATTGCAAGGCGGGTTCTTTCCCAAATTCTGTGTTCCTGTACGAATAATGTCCGATTTCAGTAGCGCTCCTCGGCTTCTGCGCCCAATAATGGCTGTCTTCCATGTGTTGAATGAATGCGAAAAGCCCGGGGTGTTCTTACATCCACACCCCTAGCCGTACAAATGAGCCGCCTATTTAACGAGATGAGGATTTAGATCCAAACCACATCTTCTCCTCTCCGCGAGTTATCATCAGAGCTTTCCCAGCTAAGGTCCATTCCAACATGGCCGGCCGTCGCAGCACCTCCCCTCGCTCCCCGGTCCTAAGCCCGGGGACTGGGAGAGTTGCACCATTCCGCATAGCGAGTTAGTGTCGCTTCAGGCCAAGGGATTTCTCCCACATGCATACATGGTCCCGGTCCGAGCCGGTCTCGCCACCTACAGTGGCGGAAAACAAGCGGAGAACACCCCCAATCCTTCTAAAGGAGAATGGGTGTGCCTTGTTCCCTATCTGATGAGGGGACTGGGATTTCCAATTCATCCATTCCTCCGCGGGCTCCTGGAGTTCTACGGCCTCCAGCTGCATCATCTCACGCCCGGCTCCGTGTTACATATTGCGGGCTTCGTTGCCCTTTGCGAGCTATTTTTAGGCTTCGAGGCTCATTTCGCGCTGTGGAAGAAGATATTCTGCCTGGTGCCCCGTTCTCAAGAGGGGTCTATATACCAAGTGGGCGGAGCCGAAGTATGGCACATCGCCGGGACCGGATACCTATCCAGAACCCTGAAGAAGGCGTCCGAGGACTGGCCTTCGGAATGGTTTTACATAGACGATGTCCCGCTGCCGGACCCTATCCGGGCCGGTCTCCCTGAGTTCAACAGTGCTCCCTTGAAGAAACGCTTGAGCTGGCGTCCACGGAGCTCTCAGAGGGAAAGCGACAGAGACGTCCTTTACCTGATGGGCCGGATAAGACTGTTGGCTCATTCCGGACTAACCATGATCGGAGTCATGGCCACATGCATTATGCGAGGGGTGCAACCGCTTCAGTACAGAGGCCGCCCCATGTGGGATTTCAATGGGGAGGATGACACCACGCGTTACAGCCGCAAAGGGCCGGCCTCAGCTGCCGCCCTGATAAAGATTCTGTCCTCTTTGTACAAGGGAGAAAAGGAGGAGTTTCTCCGCGTTAACCCGCGGGCTGGATTCACTATGTATGAACCTCCAAGTTGGGTAAGCGAACAATTGCGCTTGCCCATTTATTTCATACCTCCATGGTCAAATACGTAGTCTGACGACTTCAGTGTAGGAACTGCGGCAGGAAGTGAAAGATATAAGCAGCCGCCCTGCACAACCCGAGGACCCAGAACGGTCCCTCGATTCGGACTCTGAAGAGGATCCGGACATATCGGTGGAGCTTATCGACGGGGTGTTTCATCACCTAAGCAAGGACAACACCTTGGTCGCTATTGTGGCTGATTACCCCGGGTTAATCCCGGCCTCCCAGGTGACAGAAACCGGAGTCTTTATTCCCTTGAGGGGGATTCCATTTTCCCGTATTCCGGCGTTTCTAACAACAACCGTGTTTCACAGGGGAGATTTCCGAGGCGGGAAGCCGAAGCTGCGACGGCTAGCCAACGAGGAGCCGCAGGGCCCCGTGGGGAAAAAAGAAATGCAGTCCGGACCGAGATGCCGGCGCAAAGGTATTACACACCCTCCGTTTCCGCGGCGTTATTCCGCCAGGGCATATTAACGTTCGTGCCTTCTTCAGGACGAAGAGACCTCGCCGGACTATATCCGGAGAGGATGCCAATCGCGCTTCCATCAGCCAGGTTCCAGTGACCGGCCAGGAAACGAAGGCGAGCACAAGGCGTGCACCGGGCGCTCCTCCGACAAAGGATGCGAACAGGCTGTCTGCCACAAATTCTGAAGTGGAGAGTGCCATGAACCACAGGCGTCGCCGGGCAATTTTACGCAACGCTTGTTTCTCCCAAGAGGCTTTAGATGCCTTTAATTCGGGAGATGCGTACCTCCATGCCGCTCAAGATGGTTTAGCCAGAGCCACGGAGCAGTATGTGAAAGACATACGGGTAAGAAAATTTTGGTTTAAATACATATATATACCAGTAGCCCCCGAGACTTGAAACAGTTAAAGTAACTGATTTAAGGATCATATAACATGCAGGTTCTTACCGAGAAGAACACCGTGCTGTCCCAGGAGCTGGAAAAGTGCAAGGCCCAACTAGAGGCCACACTAGCCGCAGCAGGGGAACCTAAAGGGACCCCCTCAGGTAAGATACACTTTGAAAGATTAGTATTGTGCGGTTTGGGTGCAAATCTGACAATTAATGTTGCAGATGGCGCCGGACTTGATCCGGAGAAGCAACAACTCTTACGTCGGTTAGAGGCCGGTGAGAGTACGTTGACAAAGGTGAGGCGAGAGAAGAATGATCTCCAGGATGCCAACACCAAGCTGGACGTTGATCTTAAGGATGTTCGTGGCCAGCTGTCGGACTCCACGAAGGAGAATCAGCGGCTTCGACGCGACATATTTAGTAAGTGCTTGAAAGAACTTTGAAAAATGAGTTCGGCGAGGAAGTCGAATAACAGAGTATTGTCTGTAGGTATGCTCACAGGTCGTCCTGCAGAGGAGATGCCCGGTTCTACGGGTGACCTTCTTCCCGAACTCCTGCAACTGCACGAGCAAATTCGGCAGGCGATGCAAGGCGTTGCCCAAGCCTTATGGCCTGCCCACTCCATGCCCGAGGGCCTTGGAGAGCTTGCGGAGAAGCTGAAGGGAGCTCGACGGCGCTTCTGTTTGTGGAAGATATCAGCCTGTCGACAAGGCGCTACGGAGGCCTGGGCTATGGTGAAGACCCGTTTTACGAAGTCTGACCCAAACCATATGGCCGAGGTCGGACCGGTGGGGCCTGACGGGAAGGAGATCCCTGTAAGCTTAGTGTACGACCAAGTAGAATTGGCCGCGAAGTATTCCCAACAGGACTGTAAATTAGACAGCCTGTTAGATGGTATAGAGGAGGAATACAATCAGTCAAAATGACTGTGTACTTTTGAATTGACATATGTAATGCCTTCTAGCCGGATTGTAGATCGTTTGTCGTTGCCGACCTTTTCGCTTCAACCTCGGGACCTGACGGTCCGGAGTGTGTCCGAATACCATAATGGTTATACAAGAACCGTGGTATGCGTGGAGACCAGGCGTAGGGGTCATTAGTGCTTTATCAGACAAGTGCCCAACTAGTTATGTTATATTACATGGTTAGTAAGAAACATCTTCCAGAGAGAATAGTTCCGTTAAGGGTTCCTTTCGCTGGGGAGGCATGCCCTAAAGTGCATGTCCGGACTGCGTAAAAAAACGCAGAAAAAGCATCTGGGGGTGCATGAAAATTAATAAAAAGACCATCTTTTATTCCACCGACCGAATATTCCCTTAAGAACGCTAGCTTTCGACTTCACCCAGTCTGAGGTACACATCCGGCTGACCCGGCAGTAACAATCACGGAGGTGCTCCCTTTACCACCTAGCCGAACAATCGGGAACGTAGGGGTAAGCACAGGAGCCAGGCAACCCAGCTTGGCCAAAACTTAAGTCATATCGATGCATATAATGGTGAAGAAAAAGGTACATGCGGAAGTTTGACACATGTGTGGGGCATGAAGCCCGTATAAATAAGCTTCTGTTGAAGAAGCCCCCAGGTTAAATGAGCGCGAGTGCACGTCATGTAGTGAGCCTTTTAAGGGCCATAAGGGAAAAAGAGGGGAAGGAGAGAAATGTAAGATAGAAAAATGTAAAACATGGGCAGGGGGAGGAGACAAACACGGAGTCCGGCGCTAGGCATAGAATCTTCGGAGACGTGTGGCGTTCCACGGGTTCGGCTCGAGTCGGTTATCCGACGCATCTCGCAGGCGGTACGCTCCACCAGTCAGGACTTGGTCGATTATAAATGGACCTTCCCATTTGGGCTTGAGTTTGTCCTTTTTCTTATCCGGCAGGCGTAGAACTAGTTCGCCAACATTGTAATTTTTGGCCCGTACTTCTCTGCTTTGGTATCTTCGGGCCTGTTGTTGATAAAATGCGGAACGGGCTTTCGCCACGTCACGCTCCTCCTCCAAGGCGTCCAGGCTGTCCTGCCGATCGAGCTCGGCTTCTCTTTCTTCGTACATGCGCACTCTAGGTGAGTCATGAATTATGTCACAGGGCAGAACTGCCTCTGCGCCGTACACCATAAAGAATGGTGTGTATCCGGTGGTGCGATTTGGCGTGGTCCGCAGCCCCCAGAGTACGGAGTCAAGCTCCTCTACCCAGTGCGTGTTAGATTCCTTGAGGGACCGCACTAGTCTGTGTTTGATGCCGCTCATGATAAGACCGTTTGCACGTTCGACCTGGCCATTGGTTTGTGGGTGATAGACTGAAGCATAATCGAGCTTGATGCCCATGTTTTTGCACCAGAGTTTCACCTCGTCGGCTGTAAAGTTTGTACCGCTATCGGTTATGATGCTGTGGGGGACGCCATAACGGTGTACAACCCCGGATATGAAGTCTATCACAGGTCCGGATTCAGCCGTCTTTATAGGCTTGGCTTCTATCCATTTGGTGAACTTATCCACCATGACCAGTAAGTATTTTTTCTTATGGGTTCTGCCTTTAAGGGGTCCGACCATGTCAAGCCCCAGACCGCAAAGGGCCAGGTGATGGGTATAGTTTGGAGTGCGGTAGGTGGCATATGGCTTTGGTTGGCAAAAAGTTGGCAACCAATGCATCATTGGACTAGGTCCTGAGCGTCTGCCCTGGCCGTCGGCCAATAGAAGCCTGTGCGAAAAGCCTTGCTAACAAGGGACCGAGCAGCAGCGTGATGACCACCGAGTCCGGCGTGAATTTCGGCCAGAAGATTCCGCCCTTCCTCTTCGGAGATGCACCTTTGAAGGACTCCGGTTGTGCTTTTCTTATAAAGCTCCCCCTCGTGGACTTTGTAGGCTTTAGATCGCCGCACTATGCAGCGGGCCTCGTTTTGATCCTATGGGAGTTCCTGCCTAGTAAGGTAGGCTAGGAATGGTTCTGTCCACGGGGCGATGACCGCCATTATTACGTGGGCTGAAGGTGTGATTTCGTTGGCAGGACCTCCAATTATGTCAGGTTGTTCGGCGTCGAGTGGTGCGGCTGCGTCCGGGCTTTGAATTGTGGGTTCCCCCTCCCATGTTACGGATGGCTTGAACAATCTTTCCAAAAAGATGTTGGGGGGGGGACTGCATCGCGTTTTTCTCCGATGCGTGCCAGGACGTCCGCTGCTTGATTATTTTCGCGGGCTATATGGTGAAACTCCAGCCCTTCGAACTGAGCTGACATTTTTAGGACGGCATTGCGGTAAGCTGCCATTTTCGGATACTTGGCGTCGAAGTCGCCATTTATTTGGGAGATCGCGAGGTTCGAATCCCCGCGTACCTCTAGGCGTTGAATGCCCATGGATACTGCCATCCGGAGACCATGTAGGAGGGCCTCATATTCGGCTGCATTGTTGGAGTCCGTGTACATAATTTGGACTACATATTGGACTGTGTCTCCTGTGGGGGACGTCAAAACGACGCCAGCCCCCAGTCCGGCCAACATTTTGGAGCCGTCGAAATGCATGATCCAGTTTGAGTATGTGCCGTACTCTTTAGGGAGTTCGGCCTCCGTCCATTCTGCGACGAAGTCGGCCAATACTTGCGATTTTATAGCTCGCCGTGGCTTATAGGTTATGTCGAATGGGAGGAGCTCAATGGCCCATCTTGCAATCCGCCCCGTTGCATCGCGGTTATTGATAATGTCATTGAGTGGTACTTCCGAGGCTACTGTAATCGAACACTCTTGAAAGTAGTGTCGTAGCTTCCGGGATGCCATGAATACTGCGTATGCAATTTTCTAATAGTGTGGGTACCGTGATTTGCATGGAGTGAGGACAGTGGACACATAGTAGACCGGCCTTTGAAGGGGGAATTTGTGTCCGTCCGTTTCCCGCTCGACGACGAGCACTGCGCTGCAACTTGATGGGTTGCCGTGATGTACAATAGCATTGGCTCGCCGGTGTTTGGCGCGGCCAGGACTGGGTTCGTTGCCAATATGGCTTTTATTTCATTGAGTCCGGCCGTGGTGGCATCCGTCCACTCGAAGTGTTCGGTGCGCCGTAGGAGGCGGTAAAGGGGCAGCGCCTTTTCTCCCAGGCGGGAGATGAAGCGGCTTAGAGCCGCCACGCATCCGGTTAATTTCTGTATTTGTTTGAGGTCTTTTGGGACATCCAATTGTGACAAAGCTCGGATCTTGGCTGGATTGCTTCGATTCCTCTACTGGATACAATGAAGCCCAAGAGCTTTCTGGCTGGAACGCCGAAAACGCATTTTTCCGGATTGAGCTTGATGTCGTACTTTCGGAGGTTATCGAATGTAAGCCTCAAGTCGTCTACTAGAGATTCGACATGTCTTGATTTGACGACCACATCATCCACGTACGCCTCCACTGTTTTGCCGATCTGGTTTGCCAGACATGTTTGGATCATGCGCTGATATGTTGCGCCGGCGTTTTTTAGCCCGAAGGGCATTGTGTTGAAGCAGAATGGGCCGTATGGTGTGATGAATGCCGTCGCGGCTTGGTCTGATTCTGCCATCTTGATTTGATGGTAACCGGAGTATGCGTCGAGGAAACACAACGAATCGTGTCCTGTAGTGGCATCGATAATTTGATCTATACGAGGGAGGGTGAAGGGATCCTTTGGGCAGGCCTTATTAAGGTCTTTAAAATCGACACACAGGCGCCATGATTTGTCCGTCTTTGGTACCATCACCAGGTTTGCTAGCCAGTCCGGATGTTTTATATCTCTAATGAATCCGGCCTCCAATAACTTGGCTAGCTCCTCTCCCATAGCCTGTCTCTTCGGTTCGGAAAAGCGTCGAATGGCTTGTTTGACAGGTTTGAATCCTTTCTGGATATTTAAGCTGTGTTCGGCCAACCTGCGTGGGATTCCTGGCATGTCTGAAGGGTGCCAAGCAAAAATGTCCCAGTTCTCTCGTAGGAACTCTCGCAGTGCGGCGTCTACATCAGGGTTCAGTCGTGCCCCGATGGAAGCTGTTTTATTGGTGTCCGTTGGATGGACCTAGAATTTGACTATTTCGTCCGCTGGTTTGAAGGATGTGGATTTGGATCTCTTGTCGAGTATCACATCATCCCTATTAACCGTGGAGCGCAGCGCAGCCAGTTCCTCGACCGCAAAGGCTTCGGATAGTGCCTCAAGGGCCAATGCGGCTATCTTGTTTTCGGCGCGGAGTGCTGTGTCCGGATCACTAGCGAGAGTGATAATTCCGTTTGGCCCAGGCATCTTGAGCTTCATCTACCCGTAATGGGGTATGGCTTGGAAGACTGTGAATGCCTCCCGTCCTAATATAGCGTGGTATCCGCTGTTGAACGGGGCCACCTGGAACGTGACTTCTTCGGACATGTAATTATCCGGCGTGCCGAACACCACATCTAGTGTGATTTTTCCTATGCAGCGCGCTTCCTGACTCGGGATTATTCCTCTAAAGGTTGTGCTGCTTCGCTCGATGCGGTTCCAGTCTATTTCCATCTTTTGGAGGGTTTCCTCATAAATGAGGTTCAATCCGCTGCCTCCACCCATGAGTACCATTGTGAGGCGAGAGCCATCCACTATGGGACTGAGGACCAATGCGGCTGGTGCTCGGGCTGTTCGGAATTTAGATTCGTCACTCGCGTTGAAGGTGATAGCAGTGTCGCTCCATGGGTTTATTGTTGCTACTTGATAGACTTCGGTGAGGCTGCGAAGTGTTCTTTTTCGCATATTATTTGATGCGAAGGTCTCGAAGACTGTGAGAATGGTACTGGTGTCCTCGGGCTGGCTTTCTTCGGCCTCTGAAATTAGGAGGCCCTCACCAAATTTGGCCACCTGCCGGAGTATCCAACATGCTCGAAGGCTGTGAGTTGGTGTGGCGTCCTCTGTACTGTGAATTCTACAGGGTCCATCAAGCCACCTTTCCAGTATGGTTCCATGCCCTGTAGAGGGTTTTTGGCTTTTTGATATTTAATCCGGGTGTCTTACTGTGGTGCACCCTCTTAGTTCGGACGGGATTGCTATTCAAGGCCGGATTATCCCAAAATTTTATTTTGGTTTTCCAAGCGCTTTCCATCGCACAGTACTTTTGTACTATGGACGCCAAGTCAGCGAAGCGTGTAATGTCACGACGACTTATGGCGTTAAGTATTCCCTCGTCCGTGCAGTTACTGCAAAAGATTGAAATTGCATCTCCCTCGCGACAGTCCTTTGTCCTGTTCATAACCAGGAGGAATCTGGCCCAGTAGTGATGTACTGTTTCCTCGGGCTTTTGCCTGATTTGGGAAAGATCTCTTATGTTCGGGCGGGCGGGTGGCTTTAAATCTGAGACCTCACCCCATTTAAGATTCGGAGGCCGAAGAGCTTCCGAACTCTGAAGTCCGGAGTCTTGGATGTTGTCCAATGAATCTAGCCCGTTGCCTGATTCTAAGCTCAGGTCTTGGATTGTATCCTCCCCTCCGCGGGTATCCGGCCTGGAGGGTTCGGGAATTCGGACGTAGCTAGTCCTTAGAATAGATGAAGGGTCGCCGCACTGCGCCTCTACCACGGCAACGTGGTGGGTGACTTGGGGAGAGTTAATTTCTCTCAGATCGGGTTTAAGCCCAACCTGGTCGTAATTTGTAGCGACCCCCAGTGCGGCGATGCGATCCAAGAGCTCGTTTACGGAAGAGAGCTCCATCGAATCCAGCTGCTCGGCGAGTTCTGAGCTGACGTGAAGGTTGCTTTCGATGACCCAAGAGGTCACCGTGGCGCAACGGCCGAACAGGCGGTCGTGAGAAAACCACCTAGCCGGAGGGTTTGGCCGACAGCCAAGGCTCCCTTAGTAATGGCGCCGTCTTTAAAGACGGGAAGAGGCATCCTTCCTGATCGCGACGACACAAAGGAACTCTCAATGAAAGCACCAATGTCGGTGTCAAAACCGGCGGATCTCGGGTAGGGGGTCCCGAACTGTGCGTCAAGGTCGAATGGTAATAGGAGACAAGGGACACGAAGTTTACCCAGGTTCGGGCCCTCTCGATGGAGGTAAAACCCTACTCCTGCTTGATTAATATTGATGATATGGGTAGTACAAGAGTAGATCTACCATGAGATCAAGGAGGCTAAACCCTAGAAGCTAGCCTATGGTATGATTGTGTATGATCGTTCGCCTACGGACTACAACCCTCCGGTTTATATAGACACTGGATAGGGTTAGGGTTACACAGAGTCGGTTACATAAGTAGGAGATCTTGAATATCTGCATCGCCTAGCTTGCCTTCCACGCCAAGGAAAGTCCCATCCGGACACAGGACAAAGTCTTCAATCTTGTATCTTCATAGTCCTGGAGTCCGGCGAAGGTATAGTCCGGCTACCCGAACACCCCCTAATCCAGGACTCCCTCAATCAGCTTCAGCCGACCAAGCCTTTCTCAGGAGTCACTGATGGTTCCACTGTTCCGATAGGGCAGGTTCGCCTTCCAGTCACCTTTGGGCAGCGCAACAACTACCGCACCGAGCTCATCGACTTCGACGTCACCCACATTCGCCTGCCATACAACGCCATCCTCGGGTACCCAGCCCTGACCAAGTTCATGGCAGTGACTCACCATGGCTACAATGTCCTCAAGATGCCAGGAAGCGGTGGAGTCATCACAGTACCCTGTGAGGAAAGGGACGCTGTGTGTTCTCTTGAGCGTGCCTTCCAAGCCGCAGCAATCGAAGACCCAGATCACAGGAGCGGAAGACTTCTCGAGGTGACCCCTAAGAAGAAGAAGGCTTTGCCTGGCCCAAGCCATCAGGAGGCAGGCGCCTCCGGAGGCTTTGCATCAGGATTTGCGCCCATTCAGGGAGCGCCACCCTCTATCGCATAGGAAGGCGCGCCCGGCTCCCTCCTCGGGCAGGGCTCGGGGGCTCTTTCTTGGAGAGCCACCGACTTTGCCAAGGTCACGAGGGAGGCGCTCGGGCACCAGTTGGAGGCGTGCTTCAAGGCACGTTTCCCTCGGGAAGGTACGAGGCAAGGAGGGCCAAACTCTCAGGAGTTCATCGCAAGAAACACTCAGGAGCTACAGGAGTCGAGAGTCATGCGTGGCAGTCGCCGCTTGCCCGCCGTAGCCCCACATCCAGGCGAGGATGGTGGGCTGTGCGTCTACATCGACGTGCCGGGGCTCAATCGAGCCGCGTCTCAGGAGCGCCTCTGGCCTTCGCGCGTGGGGCGTTGCAAGGGTCCACCTCACAGCTACGTTCGCATGCCTTTCGGCCTGCCGAACGTGGTCGCCGCTCATCAGCGCCTGCTGAGGAGCATTCTGGAGGCTCAGGAGGTCAGGCATTGTGCGGTCCTGGCGAAGATGGATATGGCCCTCGAAGACCCACCTGTGCCACCGGAGCCTCCCGAGGCTCCTGGGCCTGGGGGCTCGTGAGGGTCGACGTCTTCACCGCGCGTCGCCCGCTTCTTCAGCATCACTTCATCTCCAACAACATCAGGTGACATCTTTCAAAGTCCCATTTTTAGCTGGGAGCGCCCATAGGGCCGCGTCATTCCCAGGTCGCGTGGGTCCGTCCCTGCGGATGTATCCATTTTACTTATGCTCTTTACCTACCTTGTTGGGGGCGCCCCCCAGGCTGCATCATCCCCAAGCTGCTCGGGCCTGGCCCCGCGGCGTTTGCTTTTCCCGCATCTATCTGAAATGGATTTGCTCCTTTGTGCTTAACAAACCTGACCTAATCGCCTGCTCGATTGACACCTACCTATGGAGCCGCTCGCTCTGGCACGACATTTGCGTACGGGTCCGTCCCTGCAACGCCGATAAATCTGAGTGGTCGAGCTCTGGCCGCGGCAGCCCCGCAAAGCGTCACCTCACCAGGCCCTCAGTGCCCCAATCACTGCCTCGGAGCGACCAATGGTTGGCTGGCAACCGTAACGATAGGTCTTGTCTCTCCTCATGATTGGTATGCAGGACCCACTCCAGAAGCAATGTCGGGGACGTCACAGGCTATCTCTCTCTCTCTCTCTGGCACGAACCGCTTGCACGTTAAAAGGGGGGCGCCTGAGCATCGCGACTCATGGGCCCTTACTGGCTCTCCAGCCCTCACCCCCTGGCCTTGATCCACGGCATCGCGACCTGTCATACCAGCGGCGGCTGAGCTCGCTCGAGGGCCAGGACCTGAGAACGTAGAGCATCAAGGAAAGTGTGGGGAAGTGGGAAGAAGCTCGCGAGGACCTAATCCAGCAGCACCTCAGCTGCCGCCACTCGGGCCAGGCACCTCGTCGAAGAACTACTCCAAACTCAAAAGATAAGTCACGCCCCTACAGGAGCTGGACCAACGCAACACCAAACCCTCGCCTAGTGCGGCTCTGTCACGGTGACGTTGTCTTCCTTTCTCGCCCAACGAGGGCTGCTCGAGCGCTAAAGGGGACCTCCCGAGCATCGCGACTCGGGGGCTCTTACCGGACCTCGGGCCGCTCACCTCCTAGCCTTGACCACGGCATCACGACCTGGCATACTAGCGACGGCTGAAGCCTGCCTGGGGACCGGGACCTGTCAGCGTAGAGCGCTAAGTCCTTGTGAGGATAGAAAGGGGGAGCCGAGCCGGGACAGGACAAGCATCTCGCATCAATTCATATTAAGGATATAATGTTCACAAAAGACATGGCAGGCGCCTTACATACCCCCGCGGGGTGTTGCTTCAATTCCTCGCAGGGAACAAAAGGTGCTAATCTTAAGGAACGCTAATTGCGCGCACCTCCGCAAGGGACGCCATCATCAACAGTGGACTGTCAGGCGCCGGCGCCAACCCCACCCAGATCAGTGGCGTCGGCGGCCCGATGCAGTTGCCCTACTCCAAGCACGGCGCGAGCTCGGGGGCTCGTAGCTGTCGTCGCTCGTCTCCGGAGTCGCGAGAAGCTCGTGGGAGCCGCTGGATTCCCCAGCTCCTCCGTTGCCTCCTGAGGAGCCGCTGGAGGGCCGATGGGGAGGCCAGGTCCTCGCCAGTCCGATGCCCCGGCCACTTTCCTTGGGGCAGCACTCTAGCCGGCGTCCTTCTGCATCGAAGACATTGAAGAATATCAAGGATGCGCCATCGTATTCAAGATGAATTACGAGGGCACCCTCTGTCCAGAAGACCCGGGCAATCTCACCCCAGCCTCGGGTCATGTAGACCTTGCCCGGAGCGACGACCGCGACCTCCGCTCCGGTCGCGAGGGTGCTGCAGTCAGTGTGCTGCGGCCAGAGCTCCAGAGACCCGCTCGGCGGCATCTCAAAGGCGAAGGAGGGAGGAAGGCGGAACCAAGAGCATGGAGGCATGGCGGCGTGAAGCACGAGCTCGCAAGAGGAGCCCTTGGCATGGGCTCCAGGAGGAACGACGCGCACCGCCGTGACTCGCCGGCGTCGGCGACGGCACCGTCGGTGTCGCTCGACGCCTTCTTCCCCAGGGCCCTCGACTCAGGCGTACAAGGGCAGCGGAAACCCAGGCGGCGGCCGCTCGTACCAGGGCCTCGATGCCTCCTGCCAAGCACCCTCATCTCGGCGGCAGAGGACTAGCCGTTTCTTTGGCGGGAGCGGATCAGGACCCTCTTGGGGGGGGGGGCTCTCCCTTCTCTTCTACAGAAAACCGGCGGATTGGTGCCATTGGCGTAAAGAGAAGCAAGGACGAGAAAGAAGAAGAAAAGGAGTAGCGGGAAGGGATGGACGGAAGGGGCTCACGCAGTCCCATAATTATAGCCGGAGAAGGCCAACCGGCGGCCACCACGATCGCAGGTAATCATGACCCATTTTTTGCATGCAGGGACTTGTCAAGTCGTGCAGTTGCCGAGGCATCGTGGGGAAGCGCAGACGCCCACGTCCAATCAGTCGCAACGCGGCACCCAAGGCCGCAGGCTATTGGGGCCCGCGGCGCTTCGCGCTTGCCCCTTCACTTCTCTGCTAAGCCAAGCCCGGGCGCGCCTTGGGCCCGGGGCTACTGTCGGCGTTCTGGGAACGGGGGTCCCCAGACTTGCCTGCCCGCGGCCTGCGGCGTGGATCAAGTGGGGGCCTAGCGCGGCCCAGCTTCATCAGCTCAAGCTCAAGACCCCCGCGAGGGGCCAAGCCTCGCGGGGCGGATGACAGGAAGCTTCCTCAGGAGAAGCCTCATCAGGCAGGCTCGCGAGGAGGTGGAGAGATCAAGGCAAGGGCACCTCGCGAGGAGCCCGTGACGCAAGCCATGACGATCGAGATCAGGCGGGCGCCGGCCTGCGCAGTGTCCTTGTTTCCCCTTCGGTGCAAAGGGAGCAAGCACAGGCCAAGGCATCAGGCAAAGGTTACCATTTCGGTGCAACGAGACCAATACCAGCAGAGCGGCAGGACGGAGGTTACCGTGGAGCCCAAGGCGGAGTCATCGCCAATGCTTTTGGCAGCCGAAGACCACCTTTAATCAGGATAACTTATACTGGCTGTTCCCCTTCAAAATGGCCAATTGTTGGCGCCCTTTCCGCTCATTATTTGGAAAGAGGACCATGGTGTGACGCCCCCGATTCAATCGTACACTAATCATGCACGCAAATGTGTACGATCAAGATCAGGGACTCACGGGTAGATATCACAACACAACTCTACACATAAAATAAGTCATAGAAGCATCATAATACAAGCCAGGGGCCTCGAGGGCTCGAATACAAGTGCTCGATCATAGACGAGTCAGCGGAAGCAACAATATCTGAGTACAGACATAAGTTAAACAAGTTTGCCTTAAGAAGGCTAGCACAAACTGGGATACAATCGAAAGAGGCGCAGGCCTCCTGCCTGGGATCCTCCTAACTACTCCTGGTCGTCGCCAGCGGGCTGCACGTAGTAGTAGGCACCTCCAGTGTAGTAGGAGTCATCGTCGACGGTGGCGTCTGGATCCTGGGCTCCATCGTCTGATTGCAGCAATCGGGTAGAGAGATGGGGAAAAGGGGAAACAAGGCAACCGTGAGTACTCATCCAAAGTACTCGAAAGCAAGGAGCTACACTACATATGCATGGGTATATGTGTAAAGGGCCATATCAGTGGACTGAACTGCAGAATGCCAGAATAAGAGGGGGATAGCTAGTCTTGTCGAAGACTACGCTTCTGGCAGCCTCCGTCTTGCAGCATATAGAAGAGAGTAGACTGAAGTCCTCCAAGTAGCATCGCATAGCATAATCCTACCCGGCAATCCCCTCCTCGATGCCCTGTTGCAGAGCAATCACCGGGTTGTATCTGGCACTTGGAAGGGTGTGTTTTATTAAGTATCCAGTTCTAGTTGTCATAAGGTCAAGGTACAACTCCGGGTCGTCCTTTTACCGAGGGACACGGCTATTCGAATAGATTAACTTCCCCGCAGGGGTGCACCACATAGCCCAACACGCTTGATCCCATTTGGCCGGACACACTTTCCTGGGTCATGCCCGGCCTCGGGAGATCAACACGTCGCAGCCCCACCTAGGCACAACAGAGAGGTCAGCACGCCGGTCTAAACCTAAGCGCGCAGGGGTCTGGGCCCATCGCCCTAAGCACACCTGCACGTTGCGAGGGCGGCCGGAAGCAGAACTAGCCCCCTTAATACAAGAGCAGGCTTACGTTCCAATCCGGCGCGCGCCGCTCAGTCGCTGACGTCACGAAGGCTTCGGCTGATACCATGACGCCGGGATACCCATAACTACTCCCGCGTAGATGGTTAGTGCGTATAGACCAAATGGCCAGACTCAGATCAAATACCCAGATCTCGTTAAGCGTGTTAAGTATCCGCGAACGCCGACGAGGGCCAGGCCCACCTCTCTCCTAGGTGGTCTGAACCTGCCCTATCACTCCGCCACAAAGTAATAGTCGGGGGCCGTCGGGAACCCAGGCCCACCACTACCTGGGTGGAACCACCTGCCCCTTCAGCCCCCATCTCCGAACAGTATCACAGGTAATGTAACAGTGTAAAGTACATAGTATATGCCCGTGATCACCTCCCGAAGTGATCACGGCCCAGTAGTATAGCATGGCAGACGGACAATAGTGTAGGGCCACTGATGGAACACTAGCATCCTATACTAAACAGTAGGATAGCAGGTAAAGGTAACAACAGTAGTAGCAAGGACAGGCTATGCAGCAGTATAGGATTAACGGAAAGCAGTAACATGCTACACTACTCTAATGCAAGAAGTATAGAGAAGAATAGGCGATATCTGGTAATCAAGGGGGGGGCTTGCCTGGTTGCTCAGACAAGAAGGAGGGGTCGTCAAAAACGTAGTCGATCGGGGCACCAGCAGCGGCGGCAGTCTCGGTGTCTACCGGAAAGAAGTAACGGAGGGGGAACACAATAAATAACAGAGCAATCAAGGCATCACAAAGCGTAACATGGCAATACGCGGTGCTAGAGGTGACCTAACGCAGTAGGAGGTGATACTGGCAAAGGGGGGGGGCGTCCGGGAAAGTATCCCCGGTGTTTCGCGTTTTCGGACAGAGGAACCGGAGGGGGAAAGTTGCGAGTTTACTATGCTAGGAATGTGTAGCGGATGAATGGGCTGCGTATTCGGATTCGTCTCGTCGTTCTGAGCAACTTTCATGTACAAATTTTTTTGATCCGAGCTACGGTTTATTTTATATTAATTTAAAAAGGATTTAACCATTTTCTAGAATTAATTTAATTTGAAAATGCCATTATGACATCAGCATGATGTCAAGGTGATGTCAGCAGTCAATTAGTCAGTTGACTGGTCAGACTAATGTGCGGATTAAAAGATTAATTAGCTTAATTAGATAATTAGGTTAATTAAGTTTAATTAAACATGACTAGTGAAGTTTTAATTAAGTGATTAGGTTAATTTTAAAGACTTAATTAAGTTAATTAATCATTTACTAATTAATTAATTATTTATTTTCTAAATACTTTTTCTTATGAAACTGGGGCGTGGGCCCCAACGGTCAGTGTCACAGGGGAGGAACGGGGCGGGTTAGCGGGCTCCTGGCAACGAAGCCCCGAGGCGAACCCAGTGCGGCTAGCAGGTGCAAGGGCGCGTGTGCGCATGGCGGGGGGGGGGGGGGAGGCGGGACTGCGGCAGCAGCGGTGGAGGGCGGCAAAGGGAGACAGTGGCGCGGCGCGACACGGGCGGGACAAGCACTGCAAGCGCGGGGCAACGGGGGCGCGGGCGCGGGCTCAACTGGGTGAGCACGTGCGGGCGCGAGTCCAGCGGCGCGAGGGGCAGGGCCATCGCAGGTGCGACGAGCTACGACGTGGACCGAGCGGCGCGAGCGGGGTCGATGCGTGGTGACCGGACGGGAGGAAAGAAAGGTCAGAGGGGGCCTCACATGCGGCGTCGATGCACGAGGTGGCGAGGCTCGTAGGAGCCAAGTCGAGGGGGAGGTTGAGGATGGGGCGACGGCGGTGGGGCAGTCCCGCAACGGGAGGGGCTCCGCGCGATGGCGACGTCGAGGCAGAGGAGCTTCGGTGGGGTTGCCATGACGAACGACGACGGTGTTGGTGGAGATCCGATGAAGGTGCGACGGCGGCCGCAGGGGAGGGGGACGACGCGGGCGTCGCAGCGGTGGGGGAGTCCGGCGACGGGGTCGGGGCGCTGGCGATGTGGGGCGATGGGGTCGGGGAGCTTGCCCGATCTGGATCGAGGGGGAAACAGAGGGAGTGGGGATCGTGGGGGTATGGAGTTAGGGTTTCGGGGGGGGGGGGCTATGGAGAGTGGGGTGGGGCGCGGCTGGGCCGGCCTGGTTGGCTCGGTGGCCAGGTGGGCCGTGGCCCGGGGGGTTCTTTTCTTTTCTTTCTCTGCCTTTGTTTGTTTTGTTTTTTTTCTATTATTTCAATTTGTTTTCTGTTTATTTAATATTTCAAATTGTTTTAGTTTTGTAAAACATATAGTTAGTACCTAAATTAGTAGTAGTGATTATACCACTGCCACAATTAACTTGGCAACTAGAATATAGCAGTTGTAATCGTTTATCATTTTAAAAGCATTTAATTAATTGTTTCGTTTTGCTACTGTTTAAATCCATATAGTTCATTTAAGCATTTTATAAAAGGTTGATTTCTCCACCATATGTACTTAGATTTATTTGACACAATCCGAACATTTTGGTTTTAATTTTTGAAAACTTTTGTTGTTTGCCTGATTTTTAAATTGAATTCAAATCGGTTTCAAACTAATGCGAGATTAGTCACCGTAATCGAGGTGACGTGGCATCATTAGCAGAGGGTTACTGTAGCGTAACTATCCGGGCGTCACAATTCTCCTCCACTACAAGAAATCTCGTCCCGAGATTTAAGAGGTGGAATAAGGGGGAAAGGTCTGGTTACCAAAACCTAACGAATCTTCTCGGCCTTGGTTGCTCTTATCGAGGTGGTCGATCCATAGCGCTGATGTCTTCATTCCTCTGCTTTAGGTCATCATGATGAAGTTGTCGTCCTTCCTTCAGGATCTTCACCGTACTTATGAAAGGGTAAGAAGGGAAAACTCTATATGGATGGATTCTAACAAGATCAAGCATCAGACGGTTAACTCAGGGAAGAAGCATAAGTGTCTCTCGATTTGAAACTTAAGAAGATATCGAGAGCAAAGTAAGAAGGTACCATGAGAAGTTTCAAACGGATAGGCAATCGTTCGATGCCTAATCAGAAGGTGAAAGGGTGTCAGGGCAACGAGAATAGGTATTGCGCCTCATACCTGAATAGATCACTAGACAGGTGGTCCGTGAATTACATACGAAGTCAAGCGCAAGGAACAACCTTGGGAACATGTGGTGTACAGGAGAGTCGGGTTTCGATCCTGTGAAACTGTGGGTTATGGGCCCACATGTGGGATAAAATTAGGAGGAGTGGTGACATCTTGCATGGTCATGATAGCAAGGCATGTCAGCGGGTAGCCTGTCAGTTATATGTCAGCAACAACGTCGGTACCAAGGGCGAGGGACGAAGAGAACCTTTTTCCTGCTCGTTGAACGGGGCGGACCAATAGGCAAAGATCTCGTCCATCGGTGGTTACCGGAATGTCAACAACAATAGTAACAGGGTCTTGCTGACAGAACTGTACACCGAGGGGTTTACATAAGTAGGAGAATATTACTGCTTAGATCATATAGATCACAAGAAAGGTTAAACAACCCAATGGAAAGGAAAATGTGACCATCGGATTAAACAACAATGGAAAGGATAATGTGTTTAAACACATATTTCAGGGGTATAACCTTCCCAAGGACAAGCAGTGCATGGTATCCATGATAGGATAGAAAGTAGAAAACCATTTAGGTAATGGGAGAGGAATTTCATGACATTACCCATACAACGGTGTTTGGATAATGGATAAAGAAAACTTAGCATTGTGCTTTCAATGCTCTTAATGAACAATTGGAGTACCACAAACATGCTTCGAGATAGCATGGACATGGTCAACAGGTGAAGATCAGACTTTGGAAACACAAAGGATCCATCAGAAATAACTTGTAGATTAATTCTTACCATTTTCCTCATGGAAGAATGGATAACCTTGCTGAAAAGGAAACTATAACAGTAGGTCCTCCGGGCAGGTATGTTAGGATGACAACACCTTATCGGGTTAAAGACCAATGTTATAACTCTTGGGAATATGTTCCAACCATCATATCTGACCGAGATTCAGATCTGATTGGTGTCAGGATACCTCAGACATCAGGATGCCTAAGAAGAAAAGGTGCAACACAATTTGACGATATGACATTGTGAGATTCTCGGAAATGATCTAGGGAAGCGAGTTCTGAAACCAGAGTTCATCATTAAACCAAGGAGAGGATGAGGAGGTGGCTGATGGACTCAGCGACAATCCATCGAAATTTCCAGAATGATGGATTTCCACAATCATGTGAACCAGGAGATAACATTAGTCAGATCAAATGATATAATGATGTATGCTCGAGGAAAACATACACAAATAAACATTGGTTGAAAAGGTGCACCCGAAATGTGGGCTTATAGTAGCATGATCAATGTTAGAATGGTGGTTCAGCATCCGATAGGCGAAGAATGAATTATCAATCATTATAGCAATAATTATTAAGAGGTGGAGCAATCCTCACAACATCTTGACATCAAAGATGGTAATACTCTGCGGTAGAACATAACATAAGTTGGATAGCAAGGAACTCAAGGTATAACACCAAACACGAACAGGCTTGTGTTGGTGGAAGGCAATAAAGTGGTCGACGACAATAAATTCATCGAGGGCAAGGATGGTATTTATCATCATGAATTCAATTGGAAACCTAGGAGGAGTCAAAATGTTGATGATGATCACGACAATTTGTCGAGAGAATTCATGAAGATGTAATCAATTGGCGATGACATCAAGTCAAAGGAATGATGAAGCAAAAGGTTATTGAAACCATGGGTACGACACAAACTCCAAAGCAAGCTTGTTGTCCAAAGCGAAATGATATGATGAGGAAAGATCGACGTAAGCTTAGCTCATTGTCAAAAAATTGTGCTCTGGGAAGAAGGACCAGGTAGCACAGTTAAAATCGGCACGACAAGGATATAGCATAACAGGCTAGGAATGACGTGATTGAGTTCAAACTCGTAAGTAATGAAGCTTACCAATAGTTGCTTAATCGCGATGCGGACTCGAGTCAGTTATCGGTGTCTTTGAGTGTTTAATAACTCAGAGCCCATGAAAAATTGGAATCAATGAGAATGTAGCACTTGATGAAGAACTCATAAGAAGTTATGCAGTTCCGTGATAATCTTGAGATACCAGGGGGTAATACTCTAATGTAGATCAAAATAAAGGTTGGGCAGGCGTATTGATCTGCAGAAGGCATTACTTTAACTTATCCGGGAAATAGAATCAGAGGAGAACAATCATGGTCGGAACCACGATTGCAATGATCAATTCACAGATACCAGATGATATTTACCAAGGAAAATAGTTATTATTACAAGAAGCTTCTGAGACGGTCTACATCATTTTCATGGGCATGAACACAAGTTCAAGGTCGACTCCCACTTCTTTAATGCAGATCATTTCATTCACCTCTCACTTTGATATAACTATAGTGTTGGAATTTTATCTGGTATAACACCAGAAGAGTAAGAATTGTGAAAACTTTCGGGTTCTCACGGATTAGGGGAAGGCATAGGTTCAACCCATCGGGCATCTTAGTAACATATACCACAAGTTTCAAAAGTAAATACACAAGCTCGAAAGCAGAACATGGTTGGCCAGGCAGAGAATACAATTTACCAAAGGCATTATGTATCAGGGGATGAACTCACAAGGTGATTGAATATGAAGGACACTGCCCGATAAAAAAAATCCAACAATGGATCGGGCGATCCACCACAAGGCTGATGTGAGTATCGATACTCACACAGAGAAAGAGAGAATGCAGAGGCATCAGATTCAAGAATCATCTGATTAGTCTGATGCTTAGGTAGAAAGAAATTGTGGTCCCAAAACGAAGGATCAGAAGCAGACGCTTTGATCAAGGATGGGTAAGTTGAAAACACTTAGTTGAACAATCAATAAAGGTTTGAATTGCCGAGAACCAACTCATGTCCGGAATGACGTCTGAGCCAGAAGGATGATCTTAAAAAGGATAACCTGATGACTGCGTGCTACGCACATATTGAATCAATAGGCTCAAAATAACTAAGACAAGGGATGTTATCGAGGACTACTATTCATATGGGATTAACCATAATGCAAGCAAGCAAGAATTTCAGGAGCAATAGGTTGCTCAGGATTTTCGGAAGATCGAATGGTAATTCGAAGAATTTTCTGATATACATAAATCATTTGGGGATGAGCGGATACTCGATAAAAGCGAAAAAGTATCCGTAGGGGTATTCATGTGGCAAAGAACTGCAAGGCAGTAGGCACAAAGTATTCTCAGGGTATCTTATAATAACAAGATCGACTGGGAATAAAAGTAAGCACGACAGGTGTAATTACTTATCCATAGGGATATTTCGGTGGTAGGGAACTGCAAAAGCAATGGCACAAGTCTCGGGAGAACATCGGAGAGTATTGTCAGAATCTTCTGTTGAAGCAGTCGATCATCTGTAATGAAGGGGCTCTCCGGCAGGAAGTGATAACGAGAACCTAGAGTTAGATTTTAGCAAAATCATTTAATCCGAATAGAAGAGAGATCAGAATCCCAGAGTATAGACGAGGAATAAAAGATCCTAATACCACCCTAAATGGCGACGTGGGCCCGTAAGACACACAGCCATGTTAGTAAAAAGTGTTTGCACTGTCTAGACTCGACTTCGGCCAAGGAGTGTGGAAGGGGGATTCCTACAGGCAGTCGGCTCTGATACCAACTTGTGACGCCCCCGATTCAATCATACACTAATCATGCACGCAAATGTGTACGATCAAGATCAGGGACTCACGGGTAGATATCACAACACAACTCTACAAATAAAATAAGTCATACAAGCATCATAATACAAGCCAGGGGCCTCGAGGGCTCGAATACAAGTGCTCGATCATAGACGAGTCAGCGGAAGCAACAATATCTGAGTATAGACATAAGTTAAACAAGTTTGCCTTAAGAAGGCTAGCACAAACTGGGATACAATCAAAAGAGGCGCAGGCCTCCTGCCTGGGATCCTCCTAACTACTCCTGGTCGTCGCCAGCGGGCTGCACGTAGTAGTAGGCACCTCCAGTGTAGTAGGACTCGTCGTCGACGGTGGCGTCTGGATCCTGGGCTCCATCGTCTGATTGCAGCAATCGGGTAGAGAGATGGGGAAAAGGGGAAACAAGGCAACCGTGAGTACTCATCCAAAGTACTCGAAAGCAAGGAGCTACACTACATATGCATGGATATATGTGTAAAGGGCCATATCAGTGGACTGAACTGCAGAATGCCAGAATAAGAGGGGGATAGCTAGTCCTGTCGAAGACTACGCTTCTGGCAGCCTCCGTCTTGCAGCATATATAAGAGAGTAGACTGAAGTCCTCCAAGTAGCATCGCATAGCATAATCCTACCCGGCAATCCCCTCCTCGATGCCCTGTTGGAGAGCAATCACCGGGTTGTATCTGGCACTTGGAAGGGTGTGTTTTATTAAGTATCCGGTTCTAGTTGTCATAAGGTCAAGGTACAACTCCGGGTCGTCCTTTTACCGAGGGACACGGCTATTCGAATAGATTAACTTCCCTGCAGGGGTGCACCACATAGCCCAACACGCTTGATCCCATTTGGTCGGACACACTTTCCTGGGTCATGCCCGGCCTCGGAAGATCAACACGTCGCAGCCCCACCTAGGCACAACAGAGAGGTCAGCACGCCGGTCTAAAACTAAGCGCGCAGGGGTCTGGGCCCATCGCCCTGAGCACACATGCACGTTGCGAGGGCGGCCGGAAGCAGAACTAGCCCCCTTAATACAAGAGCAGGCCTACGTCCCAATCCGGCGCGCGCCGCTCAGTCGCTGATGTCACGAAGGCTTCGGCTGATACCATGACGCCGGGATACCAATAACTACTCCCGCGTAGATGGTTAGTGCGTATAGACCAAATGGCCAGAGTCAGATCAAATACCCAGATCTCATTAAGCGTGTTAAGTATCCGCGAACGCCGACCAGGGCCAGGCCCACCTCTCTCCTAGGTGGTCTGAACCTGCCCTGTCGCTCCGCCACAAAGTAACAGTCGGGGGCCGTCGGGAACCCAGGCCCACCACTACCTGGGTGGAACCACCTGCCCCTTCAGCCCCTATCTCCGAACAGTATCACAGGTAATGTAACAGTGTAAAGTACATAGTATATGCCCGTGATCACCTCCCGAAGTGATCACGGCCCAGTAGTATAGCATGGCAGACGAACAATAGTGTAGGGCCACTGATGGAACACTAGCATCCTATACTAAACAGTAGGATAGCAGGTAAAGGTAACAACAGTAGTAGCAAGGACAGGCTATGCAGCAGTATAGGATTAACGGAAAGCAGTAACATGCTACACTACTCTAATGCAAGCAATATAGAGAAGAATAGGCGATATCTGGTGATCAAGGGGGGGGGGCTTGCCTGGTTGCTCAGACAAGAAGGAGGGGTCGTCAACAACGTAGTCGACCGGGGCACCAGCAGCGGCGGCAATCTCGGTGTCTACCGGAAAGAAGTAACGGAGGGGGAGCACAATAAATAACAGAGCAATCAAGGCATCACAAAGCGTAACATGGCAATACGTGGTGCTAGAGGTGACCTAAGGCACTAGGAGGTGATACTGGCAAAGGGGGGGGGGGGAAACGTCCGGGAAAGTATCCCCGGTGTTTCGCGTTTTCGGACAGAGGAACCGGAGGGGGAAAGTTGCGAGTTTACTATGCTAGGGATGTGTAGCGGACGAATGGGCTGCGTATTCGAATTCGTCTCGTCATTCTGAGCAACTTTCATGTACAAAGTTTTTTTGATCCGAGCTACGGTTTATTTTATATTAATTTAAAAAGGATTTAACCATTTTCTAGAATTAATTTAATTTGAAAATGCCATTATGACATCAGCATGATGTCAAGGTGATGTCAGCAGTCAATTAGTCAGTTGACTGGTCAGACTAATGTGCGGATTAAAAGATTAATTAGCTTAATTAGATAATTAGGTTAATTAAGTTTAATTAAACATGACTAGTGAAGTTTTAATTAAGTGATTAGGTTAATTTTAAAGACTTAATTAAGTTAATTAATCATTTACTAATTAATTAATTATTTATTTTCTAAATACTTTTTCTTATGAAACTGGGGCGTGGGCCCCAACGGTCAGTGTCACAGGGGAGGAACGGGGCGGGTTAGCGGGCTCCTGGCAACGAAGCCCCGAGGCGAACCCAGTGCGGCTAGCAGGTGCAAGGGCGCGTGTGCGCATGGCGGGGGGGGGGAGGCGGGACTGCGGCAGCAGCGGTGGAGGGCGGCAAAGGGAGACAGTGGCGCGGCGCGACACGGGCGGGACAAGCACTGCAAGCGCGGGGCAACGGGGGCGCGGGCGCGGGCTCAACTGGGTGAGCACGTGCGGGCGCGAGTCCAGCGGCGCGAGGGGCAGGGCCATCGCAGGTGCGACGAGCTACGACGTGGACCGAGCGGCGCGAGCGGGGTCGATGCGTGGTGACCGGACGGGAGGAAAGAAAGGTCAGAGGGGGCCTCACATGCGGCGTCGATGCACGAGGTGGCGAGGCTCGTAGGAGCCAAGTCGAGGGGGAGGTTGAGGATGGGGCGACGGCGGTGGGGCAGTCCCGCAACGGGAGGGGCTCCGCGCGATGGCGACGTCGAGGCAGAGGAGCTTCGGTGGGGTTGCCATGACGAACGACGACGGTGTTGGTGGAGATCCGATGAAGGTGCGACGGCGGCCGCAGGGGAGGGGGACGACGCGGGCGTCGCAGCGGTGGGGGAGTCCGGCGACGGGGTCGGGGCGCTGGCGATGTGGGGCGATGGGGTCGGGGAGCTTGCCCGATCTGGATCGAGGGGGAAACAGAGGGAGTGGGGATCGTGGGGGTATGGAGTTAGGGTTTCGGGGGGGGGGGGGGGCTATGGAGGCTGGGCCGGCCTGGTTGGCTCGGTGGCCAGGTGGGCCGTGGCCCGGGGGGTTCTTTTCTTTTCTTTCTCTGCCTTTGTTTGTTTTGTTTTTTTCTATTATTTCAATTTGTTTTCTGTTTATTTAATATTTCAAATTGTTTTAGTTTTGTAAAACATATAGTTAGTACCTAAATTAGTAGTAGTGATTATACCACTGCCACAATTAACTTGGCAACTAGAATATAGCAGTTGTAATCGTTTATCATTTTAAAAGCATTTAATTAATTGTTTCGTTTTGCTACTGTTTAAATCCATATAGTTCATTTAAGCATTTTATAAAAGGTTGATTTCTCCACCATATGTACTTAGATTTATTTGACACAATCCGAACATTTTGGTTTTAATTTTTGAAAACTTTTGTTGTTTGCCTGATTTTTAAATTGAATTCAAATCGGTTTCGAACTAATGCGAGATTAGTCATCGTAATCGAGGTGACGTGGCATCATTAGCAGAGGGTTACTGTAGCGTAACTATCCGGGCGTCACACAGGGCCTCTATAAGTAGGACTAGCCACCACAGTACAAAGGGAGGATCGATCGAGAAAAGGGGCATCGAGAGATCCAGAGGGAGAGAGATCTGGGCCAAGTAGAACACACCGCACCTTCTTAAGAACACCTCTCGAGAGGCCGTTCTTCCCCTGTATTGTTCATCATCAGCCCCTGAGGCAATCCACCACACCACACACTGGAGTAGGGTATTACACCACATCGGTGGCCCGAACCAGTATAAATCTCGTGTCCCTTGTGTGTTCTTCTTCCCGGCCTAGATTTCTTGCGAGCCATCGAAACGCTAGTCGGTAGGGGAAAGATCTTCGTGCGCATCCCAGAGTTCGAACCTTAAGGGTCTGCCGGAACCCGAAATCCGACAGATTGTGCTCTTAGCAAAGATTTGTCTCAAAAGGCGGTGGTTTTTTTCCTCATCTTATAGCAAATAAAAAAGCTACATACACAAAACGAGATGCACTGTCAGCATTACACGACTGACCGACGTATAGCCGGCAGGTCCGCTCTGAATCCATGGATTCATTCACAGCCAACTATCCGGGAGTCCGATGTTCTGGAACCTAAAGGACGAGCCCTTGCCCCCGTTGCCGGCCGCGATCTCCGGCCCGTCGCCATCAATCTCCTCGTCGTCGCCTTCGGAGGACAGCATGAGCAGCGGCCCCGGCGCCGGCGGCGGGGGCAGGGCGAGGACGCCCTCGTCCCACGTGAGGAAGTGCAGCGTGATGGGGCGGAGCGCGTGGCGGTGGAGCGAAAGCTTCTGGCTCAGCGACACGGTGTCGTAGCACCTGACGTCGCCGGCGGTGGAGACCATCCACGGCAGCACCTTCTCCCCTCCCACCCTCGACACCACCAGCAGCCTGCCCGCCCGCCTCGCCGCCCGGTGCAGTTCGAGCAGCCCGGACCGCGTCGACGCCACGCCCGGCGTGCTCTCGTCCGCCACCGACGACACGTAGATGAACCCCTCCTCCGTCCGGCTGATGGCGAAGCCGAGCCTGGTGTCCCCCTGCCGCAGCGCGATCTCCACCGCCATCTCGCCGCCGGGGCCCGACGGCGCGTACCACAGCCGCACCGCGCGCACCACGCCGATGTCCACGCCGTGGTAGTCCTCGAACCCGTACAGGCTGACGTTGGACATGTTGGCCAGGTCGGACAGGGAGCCCATGTTCACCGTGGACACCGCCGTCTCGCCGGAGATCTTGGTGAGCAGCGCCTCCGTCTGGACGCTGGCGAGCTCGACGGGGACGCCGGAGGCGCGGGACGAGGCCAGCCAGGCGTCGGCGCGGGCGAGGGTGTCGTCGAGCGTGTTGTAGCGGGTGTGGGTGCCGTCCGTGGCCTTGGGGAGCAGCAGCAGCGACAGGAACCGGCTCGACTCCGGCACCGGCAGCAGCTCCTTCATCTTCTTCTCCCACGGGAATGTCTCGTACGCCGACGCGATCTTCCAGTCCCGCAGCGCCGCCAGCATCTTGTCGTTCTTGGAACCTTCAGTCACGTCATCAAATCTTTCCAAAGTTAATTTAATTTGCACTCGAAATTACTTTCATCTCATGTGAGAATGTTTCACCAAAAGTAAATTCGATCCAAACGCTCAACTATTGAAGAATGTGAGGTGACAGATAGAACCAGCTGCTCAAATGGATCCAGAATTAAACCGCAATATTTATCTAACAAACGATCAATAGTTTACTGGAGCAGATGCAATGTTGGTATTTGGTTCTTTGGCCTTCACAAGTGATCTGTCAAACAACCATATGCTTGCAAGTGGCACTTTATTTTAAATTCTGAGCTGCAAACGTTGCAACAAGCATGGGAGATCGTGCCGACGTGTTGGAGATCTGCGAGTGTTCGTAAACAAAATCATGTTGACAGAAATATAATTGTGTTGGGCAAGGGAACCTTTCGTCATGTCCCCTCGCCCTCACTGGTTTCGCAGAGGACAACAAGAACTTGAGTGGTCTCTTCAGCTGCAAAATTTTGCGACAGCTATAAACTACTCCCTCCGTCTTATAATATAAGAACGTTTTTGACACTAGTGTAGTGTGGAAAACGTTTTTATATTTTGGGACAGAGGGAGTAGGAAGGATTTTGGTTTATGACACAACATCTTGTCAGCTAGTCACTGGAAACATGATGATAAAAAATCGTAGCCACGTTGAAATAATGTCAGTACGCTATATTGCGCTATGACGAAATTTCATAGTTAAACAAAGAATTAGGCCAGCGAACGGAAAGGAAAATCAGGAGAGCCCTGAAATTAGCCCATACTACCGGCTACCGGGGCCACGAAAAACCGGTCGAAAAAATATTCATTTTTATTTTGCTAATTCTCAATCAGTTGAGATTCTCTTAATTCTCCGTCGATTCCAGGAACCGTCGACGAATCGTTGAGATGCATGCAATATTTAACATTTTTAAATTTCAAGAACAAATACTACATTTTTCTTGTACTCCTAGATAAACAAATTATTCCGAGTAGGTAGATATTTTATACTCTCTCTGTAAACTAATATAAGGCACTTTAGATAACCAGAGGGAGTAAATCTTTATGAAGAAAAATCCATAATGGTGTAAAAAGAAAGTGGAACAATATACTAAATATTTGTTTTCACAACTACAAGTAATATGGATAGGAGGGAGTACTTCATTTTGCACCACGGTACTATTCCGTTTTTTTGGCAGCAAAGTCTTACAGAAAGATGAACAATGTTTTTGATCTATATATGTTCAAATTTGTAAAGTTAAAGGATTCTCAATCGACCGAGACATTAGACACCTCAAAGTATAAATTGTTGTTCCATCAACAGACAAAACATGATTCGTGTTAAGGACTAGCATTGAGACACTTTTGATTTTAAATTGGTGTTTGCCAAAAAAGAAAAAGATGTTGCATTAGTGAAATTCACTTCACCAATTCACCCCACTTCTGAAATGAGGGGCAAAAAGATCGGTGCCTTCGGCCACGCTCAGCTTAAATCAGGGTTAACAAAAGCTGTGAACACTTTACGAGCCGTGCAAAAGGCAGAGCAAAATGGACAAGGGAAGGGAGACGGCTCGTTTCACCTTCAGCGTCGAGCTCGACGCTCTCGCGGCTGGACCGGTCGCCGACGTCGTCGCCTCGGCCGACACGCCTCCCCGACGACGTCCGCCCGCTGCCCGAGCCAGACCCCCTGGACGCGGACGGGCTGAGCTCCGGCTCCTCCCCTGCCGCCTGGGCCGGGGAGTCGCCGCGCTTGAAGGCCGACTTGAGCAGCTTCTGCATCTTGCCGCCGTTGTTCCTGCCGGTCGGTGCCGGCGAGAGGGCGGCGTCGCTGGGCATGGCGCTGGCTTCGGTTCTTCTCGGCGGTGGCGCGCGAGGGTCCGTTTGGTACAGAGCTACCGACGCGATATGGGATCACGGGGTTGGTTCCATGCGCGCACGACTTAACAACCCTTGGTCTCGGCCCGATTGGCCGCCGCAGCCACTGGCCATTTTTGTATGCTGGGAGGAGGAGGCTCCGGCGCAGGAACCAAAACCAGAGCCCCGGACATGCCAGGGGAAAATCCAAATGAATTCTCCGGAAAGGCGTCATTGGCTCAAAAGGTTTTCTTATTTGATTTGCAGGGTTTGGGATCTGGTTATTTTTCCCCGTGGCCCACTATGCACGCAGTTGTTGATTTTAAAAGGAAAAATAACCGCTAACCTTTTCGGAAAAGTTCCTACGGCTCATCAGTTTTTCTGTTGCTATATTTATGTGGCGAATCTACGCAAATCAAGAGAACATACTTCTGCTATCCTGCCTTTTTTGAATTCATGCGAATCAAAGAGGTTGTGACATGTGGCTTTGGAGCGTCGAATATTTTCAACCGGCAATCATTCTCAGTTTCTACCTCTCCGAAAACAGAGAACTTTTGTTTGTATTTTTCATTTTTTTATTTGATGCACTGTAGAATTACCGGCTCCTTATTTTTTGTCAATGCTAACATTTTCTTACATTCGAATCTATAGGATTAACTAGATCCTTGTTTGATGCACTAATATAATTTGAAACTCCTCCTGTTGGGTCAAATGCTGACATATGTTCGAATCTGCTAGGGGATTAAATAGATCTTTGACATGCTGCCCTTAACAAGGATTATTTTGTGTATTCTACCTAACTACTCTTGAAAGTCAAAAACCAGGAAGAAGGATAACACGTTGACCAGGAGGATTCAATCTAAGCCAGCAGAGCACTGCACGTAGAATCCATGAATATCATGGTGCACTGCATCTGGAAACTACAATCATTAAGATGATGCATACAACGTACTGTATGTTTTTCTTTGTTGGCAGAAAATAATGCAGATGCCGCAGTAACCAGAAATAATCCACAGGTACTTTGCTAAAAATATTCATATAAAATCTCAGATTCAAAAGCAAGGCTTTAAAATCACAAAAAACTCAACTAGAGTTCATAGAATATAAACCAGATTTAAACAGATTTTAGAAAGCACGCCCAAATCATAGAGTACGTAGAAACACACCTACGTAAATAAAAATTGTAGAAAGCATATCAAGTTTCAATCTTGATCAGTTTGCCTGGTTACAGGGGCTATTGCCGGCTAACCTGCCAGCATGGAGATCAGAACCGGTTATTCCCCCAATTTTCCTGCTGAATGTTTTCCTAGTAATCTTTTCTGTTTCTGGAAAGGGGCTACTTTCTCAATGCGTAAAGTGTTTTCCAAACGGTGGTAACCAGTAATATTATCATATCACGACTAATTTTATAAAGTATTTTTTTTCCAGAAAACAATACTAGTAACGAGAAATCTCAGCTTCTGGAGGGACCAGCACAGCTAACATGTTTCTGTAATGCTGAGATTAGAGAAACGATGAATTCTGGCGCCAGAATTCTGCACAGCTAAGCTTCCTTGGGATCTCCAAGCAAAGAACTTGCTTTGGTATTCAAGCCCAAGAACACTTGCTTTGACCTCCCTGATTGTGCCAAAAACATTTCCCTGGTTTGCGTGCATCGCTTCGGTATCAAGTTTGCATTGCACAAAGAAAAGCAAAAAGAAAAAAAAATCCTCCAGCTATCTGGTTTGGCAAGCTGAATCATCTGTGATCTCAGTCATTTTGCACCACAGATTGTTTCATTTGCATAGAGAGAGAGAGAGAGAGAGTGAGAAAAAACAGCAAAGTAGAGGGAAGTGGACAACCAAATGAATTACCTTTAGTCGGACTCGTAGGTGATCCGTTCTTCAGCTTCGGCACGCTCTTCGATCGCTTCAGCTTCCAATCCATGCCGACCTGGATTCAACTTCTGAGAGAAGAATCTGAACTCAGGGTTCCTGTGTACCCCCTTATGAACGAACAGCCATTTTTAGCTATGACCCTATAGATGATCACAAAAGGGTTTACGCTGTAAGAACAGACATGCCGTTTGGGATGTAGAAGCCTACCCTCAACTGATGAAATTTCTCTTGCGTTCCTAAGTCTGTTGAAGTATTGGTGCATCTGATTTTACCAAGAATGAAAGGCGCCACAAGGTGCCACTTTTTCTTGTTCCAGTGCAGAACTTATTCCTACAAGCTGCCAAGAGCAAAGTGTCATTAGTTCCAATGCAATTGGCTTGTCTTTTCCTAAAGCTTGGAGCTTCTACGGTGTTCCATTTTCCGACATAATGTCGCTGTAAGATGGTAATTCAATAAAAATATGCTATGCAAAATTTGTTATTTCGCAATCATGCAAGAACAATGATGGAGACAGGATGGTGCGCAAAACTGTTCCACACTATCGCAGGCCTAGATTTGAACTTCTCAAACTTCAGAAGCTGCAATGCAGACTATTGGTTAGGTCCATACTTCCATGATATAATTGCTTTAGACTTGCAGTTACAATCTGTTCCTCCAAACATGAAATTTTTTCAAGTACCAGGTAAGGCTATCTGATGTAGGAGTGTTCAACCAGCACAGAGAAATTTACATACTCCCTCCATTCATAAATATTTGTCTTTCTAGAGATTTCAACATGTGAGTACATACGGAGCAAAATGAGTGAATCTACACTCTAAAATATGTCTATACACATCCGTATGTGGTAGTCCATTTGAAATCTCTAAAAAGACAAATATTTAGGAACGGAGGGAGTACTTAGCAAACAGATATATAATTATTTCAAAAGGAGGCCTTCATTTCTCTTGTGTAAAAATTGGACGTCTAGTTTTGAAGCTTTCGAAACAACACAGCTGCAGTCACTGTGGATTTGGAACAGACAATCCACACCGTGCATGAATACAGCTAATTTGAAGTGTTGCTCCAACCAGTGATACGATACTGATAATACCAATATGTTACAAACAGTATCACCGGTATCTGCGTTTGATATAGGAAACGTAAGGCACATGGGACTGAATATTGCAATGCTGTATCAAGCAGTGTCATTGGCCTTAGGGAATTGGAAGTGTTGAATTGTTCTGCACTCCTCAAGGAAACACACCTAAAAAAATGAGCAACAAGTGTCCGGTGCTGAGTGTAATACTATATTCGATTGTAAAGTGCGGCAGTAGTATGAATTATGAAGTTACCTAGGATTTTGCCTTGGAAGTGCAGACCGATGCAAGATCCCTCATGGTAATGATAGAATCACTGAATATTCCTCTCTCCTTTTGTAAACTATAGCTAATTTAAATCATTCTTTAGTTTCGGGTCAGGAAAAGCTGTAAGTAATTCTGGAATAAATATGGATGTTTTTTGGTTTTATTTTACTGCTTGCTGTATGATTTGGTTCAAACAATAATTTAGTTTAGGTGCAATTTGATCACGAATCGTGCAAAACAGTATATCAAACACAAGAAAAGAAGAAGAAAAATGAACGAATGAAAGAAAAGGAGCTATGGATTGTCAGTCCTAGAAATTTTGGTAACTCAAACGTGACTTTTCGAAACATTTCAAGATAAAATAACATATGTTAACTGAATAAATTATCTTTTTTTTTACTTTGATGTTAATAGATTTTTAATATGTTAGTACTTTCTAGTCTTCTTACATCAATTGCTCTTCTATTTAAGAGTGGTTTTATTTCAGAGATGCACTCAAAATTGCTGTATTTACTGTATATAAATGTAGCTATTTTGTTCTCATTTTTAAAGGAAGTCTCATCTTGTGGATCTGAAGTCAACAATGAAATCGGTGGGGGACAAAAGGATACTCTTCCATCTATCTTTAAGGAGGCTACCTTGATAGATCCACTTGTAACTTTGGAATGAACCCCACACTGGATTTTACGGGTCTCGGAGATCAATCGGCAACTGGACAGAAACAAGGGGCTGTTCTTGGACAATCCCCCGGACCATGTTGGCACTAGATAAATAGAAGCTTCTCTTAATTTGCTTCCCGACATACGAGGAAGGCTCATCAGGTAAGACGCGATGATGCTAAACAGGTATAGGAACATGACAGTTTCTGAATTCTGAAGAAATCTCACTTCAACATGTCAAACACCGTGCAATGGGTTTCACTTCAGGTTGAAGTGAAATTTTTGTACGCCCTCTTCACCTTTATGGTTTGTGAAAATAGGGTTTGCATTTTCCTCACCTGTAGCTGAATACAGTGTGCCCAACTGCCCAAGGCTGGACTGTTCCTCTTTTTTCTTTTCCCTTTTTTTCTTAGGAAACAGGCGCAGCACGTAGTAGTATTTATTGCCAAAGAGGGCCCTGTTAATTTATCTCCAAAATGAAAGCGAAACTAATAAACCTGCAATGTCTGCTGGAAAAAAAAACAATGCACAACATCCTGAATAAACCTGCAATGTTCCGCGGAACAATAATAATATTGGCAGCCTGGCATTATTGCATCATTCATCCTAGGGAATTCTGGGCCATATTATAAGGCAAAGCTTGGCAAACCAGGATGTGCCATTTGGGGTCAATTCATACAACATGGGGGGGGGGGGGGGGTGCAGACTCTTAAGCAACTGCTCCTAAGAGCATCTCCAATAGGTGTAAGCAGATATGTTGCCAATTCTCATAGGGAGAGCTAAAGAGGATGGCCAAGTAGGAGGATTAGTACCACATCTTGTTGATGGTGGGGTGTCCATATTACAGTACGACTGATGATACTATTCTTTTCATGGAACATGATTTGGCAAAAGTCTGAAATATGAAGCTTGTGCGATGTCTATTCGAACAATTATCAGGACTGAAGATTAATTTCAACAGAAGTGAATTGTTCTGTTTTGGGAGAGCCAAAGAAGAACAAGATTCTTATGAACAACTGCTTGGATGTGAATTGGGTACCCTACCGTTTAGCTATCTCGGCGTACCAATTCACCATCACAAGCTATCTAACAAGGAGTGAAAATGTATCGAAGCTCGATTTGAAAAGAAACTAAGCTGCTGGAAGGGTAAGCTTATGTTATACGGAGGTCGGCTGATACTGATAAACTCAGTGCTCACTAGTATGCCGATTTTCCTTTTACCTTTCTTTGAAGTACATGTAGGGGGTACGAAAAATGTTGGACTTCTATCAATCACGATTCTTTTGGCAGAGCAACAAAATAAAGAAAAACTACAGACTTACCAAATGGGATATTGTAGGCCGAAGGACCAGGGTGGTCTCGGAATTGAGAACTTATAGGTAAAGAACATATGCCTACCCAGTAAATGGCTTTACATGCTCTTTGTTGAGACCGAAGGTACGTGGGTAATGATTTTGCATAGTAAGTACTTGCAATCTAAGACCTTGGCCCAGGTTATCGTTAGACCCAATTGAAGGAAATATGCCTTAGAGGCAATAATAAAGTTGTTATTTATATTTTCTTATATCATGATAAATGTTTATTATTCATGCTAGAATTGTATTAACCAGAAACTTAGTACATGTGTGAATACATAGACAAACAGAGTGTCCCTAGTATGCCTCTACTAGACTAACTCGTTAATCAAAGATGATTATGTTTCCTAGCCATAGACATGTGTTGTCATTTGATGAACATGATCACATCATTAGAGAATGATGTGATGGACAAGACCCATCCGTTAGCTTAGCACTATGATCGTTTAGTGTATTGCTATTGCTTTCTTCATGACTTATACATGTTCCTATGACTATGAGATTATGCAACTCCCGAATACCGGAGAAACACTTAGCATGCTATCAAACATCACAACGTAACTGGGCGATTATAAAGATGCTCTATAGATGTCTCCGATGGTGTTTGTTGAGTTGGCATAGATCGAGATTAGGATTTGTCACTCCAATTGTCGGAGAGGTATCTCTGGGCCCTCTCGGTAATGCACATCACTATAAGCCTTGCAAGCAATGTGACTAAGACTAATGAGTTAGTTACATGATGATGCATTATATAAGGAGTAAAGAGACTTGCCAGTAACGAGATTGAACTAGGTATGAGGATACCAACGATCGAATCTTGGGCAAGTAACATACCGATGACAAAGAGAATAACGTATGTTGTTATACGGTTTGACCGATAAAGATCTTCGTAGAATAAGTAGGAACCAATATGAGCATCTAGGTTCCGCTATTGGTTATTGACCGGAGATGTGTCTTGGTCATGTCTACATAGTTCTCGAACCCGTAGTGTCCGCACGCTTAATGTTCGATGACGATTAGTATTATGAGTTTATGTGATTTAATGTACCGAAGGTTCTTCGGAGTCCTGGATGTGATCACGGACATGACGAGGAGTCTCGAAATGGTCAAGACATAAAGATTGATATATTGGACCATGTTGTTCGGACACCGGAAGTGTTCCAGAGAATTTTGGATAAAACTGGAGTGCCGGAGGGTTATCGGAACCCCCCCGAGAAGTTAGTGGGCCACCACGGGCCTTAGAGGAGAGAGGGCCGGCCAGGAGGTGGCACGCGCCCCCCAGTCCGAATTGGACAAGGGGTGGGGGCGGCGCCCCCTCCTTCCTTCCTTCCTTCTCTCCCCTTCCTCCTTCCTTCCCCTCCTTGTTGGACTAGGAAAGGGGGGGACCTACTCCTAGTAGGAGTAGGATCCCCCCCCTTGGGCGCGCCCCTTGAGTCCGGCTGGCCCCCTCCTCCCCTCCTTTATATACGGGGGAGGGGCACCCCATAGACACACAAGTTGATCTCTTAGCCGTGTGCGGTGCCCCCCTCCACAGTTTTCCACCTCGATCATATTGTCATAGTGCTTAGGCGAAGCCCTACGTCGGTAACTTCATCATCACCGTCACCACGCCATCGTGCTGGCAAAACTCTCCCTCGGCCTCAGCTGGATCTAGAGTTCGAGCGACGTCACCGAGCTGAACGTGTGCAGATCGCGGAGGTGCCATGCATTTGGTACTTGATCGGTTGGATCGCGAAGACGTTCGACTACATCAACCGCGTTACTAAACGCTTCCGCTTTCGGTCCACGAGGGTACGTGGACACACCCTCCCCGCTCGTTGCTATGCTTCTCCTAGATAGATCTTGCGTGATTGTAGGACTTTTTTTGAAATACTACGTTCCCCAACAGTGGCATCCGAGCTAGGTCTAAGCGTAGATGTTATATGCACGAGTAGAACACAAAGAGTTGTGAGCGATAATAGTCATACTGCTTACCCGCATGTCATACTTTGATTCGGCGGTATTGTTGGATGAAGCGGCCCAGACCGACATTACATGACCGCGTTCATGAGACTGGTTCTACCGACGTGCTTCGCACACAGGTGGCTAGTGGGTGTTTGTTTCTCCAGTTTTAGTTGAATCGAGTGTGACTACGCCCGGTCCTTGTTGAGGTTAAAACAGCACACTTGACGAAAAATCATTGTGGTTTTGATGCGTAGGGAAGAACGGTTCTTGCTAGAAGCCCGTGGCAGCCACGTAAAACTTGCAACAACAAAGTAGAGGACGTCTAACTTGTTTTCGCAGGGCTTGCTGTGTTGTGATATGGTCAAGACGTGATGATATATAAATTGTTGTATGAGATGATCATGTTTTGTAACAGTAATCGGCAACTGGCAGGAGCCATATGGTTGTCGCTTTATTGTATGAAATGTAATCGTCATGTAATTGCTTTACTTTATCACTAAGCGGTAGCGATAGTCATAGTAGCAATAGTTGGCGAGACGACAACGATGCTTTGATGGAGATCAAGGTGTCAAGCCAGTGACGATGGTGATCATGACGATGCTTTGGAGATGGAGATCAAAGGCACAAGATGATGATGGCCATATCATCTCACTTATATTGATTGCATGTGATGCTTATCCTTTATGCATCTTATTTTGCTTAGTACGGCGGTAGCATTATAAGATGATCTCTCACTAAATTTCAAGGTATAAGTGTTCTCCCTGAGTATGCACCGTTGCTACAGTTCGTCGTGCCGAGACACCACGTGGTGATCGGGTGTGATAAGCTCTACGTTCACATACAACGGGTGCAAGCCAGTTTTGCACATGCAGAATACTCGGGTTAAACTTGACGAGCCTAGCATATGCAGATATGGCCTCGGAACACTGAGACCGAAAGGTCGAGCGTGAATCATATAGTAGATATGATCAATATAGTGATGTTCACAATTGAAAACTACTCTATCTCACGTGATGATCGGAAATGGTTTAGTTGATATGGATCACGTGATCACTTAGATGATTAGAGGGATGTCTATCTAAGTGGGAGTTCTTAAGTAATATGATTAATTGAACTTTAATTTATCATGAACTTAGTCCTGATAGTATTTGCATATCTATGTTGTAGATCAATAGCTTGCGATGTAGCTCCCCGTTTATTTGTTTATGTTCCTAGAGAAAAATAAGTTGAAAGATGATAGTAGCGATTATGTGGACTAGATCCGTGATCTGAGGATTATCCTCGTTGCTGCACAGAAGAATTATGTCCTAGATGCACCACTAGGTGACAAAAACTATTGCAGGAGCAGATGCAGACGTTATGAACATTTGACAAGCTCAGTATGATAACTACTTGATAGTTTAGTGCACCATGCTTTACGGCTTAGAACCGGGACTTCAAAAATGTTTTGAAACACTACGGAGCATATGAGATGTTCCAAGAGTTGAAATTGGTATTTCAGACTCATGCCCGAGTCGAGAGGTATGACACCTCTGAAAAGTATTTTGCCTACAACATGGAGGAGAATAACTCAACCAGTGAGCATGTGCTCAGAATGTCTGAGTACTACAATCGCTTGAATCAAGTGGGAGTTAATCTTTCAGATTATATAGTGAATTATAGTGTTCTCTAGTCACTATGACCAAGCTACTAGAACTTCGTGATGAACTATAATATGCAAGGGATGACGAAAACGATTCCTAAGCTCTTCGCGATGCTGAAATCAGCGAAGGTAGAAATCAAGAAAAAGCATCAAGTGTTGATGGTGGACAAGTCCACTAGTTTCAAGTAAAAGGGCAAAGGGAAAGAAAGGGAACTTCAAGAAGAATAGCAAGCAAGTTGCTGCTCCCGTGAAGAAGCCCAAAGTTAGACCCAAGCCTGGAACTAAGTGCTTCTACTACAAAGGAAATGGTCACTGGAAGTGGAACTACCCAAATACTTGGCGGTTAAGAAGGATGGCAGAGTGAACAAAAGTATATTTGATATACATGTTATTGATGTGTACTTTACTAGTGTTTATAGCAACCCCTGGTTTAGTTGCTAAGAGTAGTAACTAAAAACAGGAGTTGCAGAATGAACACAGACTTGTTATGGGCAAAGTGACGATGTGTGTTCGAAATGATTCCAAGGTTGATAAGATCACCATCCCACGCTCCCTCTACCTTCGAGATTAGTGTTGGACCAAAATAAATGTTATTTGGTGTTTGCGTTGAGCATGAATATGATTGGATCATGTTTATTGCAATACATTTATTCATTTAAGTCAAAGAATAATTGTTGTTCTATTTACATGAATAAAACCTTCTATGGTCATACACTTAATACAAATGGTTTATTGAATTCGATCGTAATGATACACATATTCATAATATTGATGCCAAAAGATGCAAAGTTGATAATGATAGTGCAACATATTTGTGGCACAGCCGTTTAGGTCATATTGGTGTAAAGTGCATGACGAAACTCCATGCTAATGGGCTTTTGGAATCACTTGATTATGAATCACTTGATGCTTGCGAACCATGCCTCATGGGCAAGATGACTAAGACTCCATTCTCCGGAACAATGGAGCGAGCATCAGACTTGTTGGAAATAATACATACTGATGTATGCGGTCCAACGAGTGTTGAGGCTCGTGACGTGTATCGTTATTTTCTAACCTTCACAGATGATTTGAGAATATATGGGTATATCTTCTTGATGAAACATAAAGTATGAAACATTTGAAAAGTTCAAAGAATTTCAGAGTGAAGTGGAAAATCATCATAACAAGAAAATAAAGTCTCTACGATCTGATCGTGGAGGCGAATATTTGAGTTACGAGTTTGGTCTTCATTTGAAACAATGTGAAATAGTTTCGCAACTCACGCCACCTGGAACACCACAGCGTAATGGTGTGTCCAAACGTCATAATGATACTTTATTAGATATTGTGCGATCTATGATGTCTCTTACCGATTTACCAATGTTGTTTTGAGGTTACGCATTAGAGACAGCTGCATTCACGTTAAATAGGGCACCATCTAAATCCGTTGAGAAAATGACACCGTATGAACTGTGGTTTGGCATGAACCTAAGTTGTCGTTTCTTAAAGTTTGGGGTTGCGATGCTTATGTGAAAAAGTTTCAGCCTGGTAAGCTCAAACCCAAATCGAAGAAGTGCGTCTTCATAGGATACCCAAAAACAAACTGTTGGGTACACCTTCTATCATAGATCCAAAGGCAAGATCGTTGTTGCTAAGAGTGGATCCTTTCTAGAGAAGGAGTTTCTCTCTAAAGAAGTGAGTGGGCGGAAAGTAGAACTTAATGAGGTAATTGTACCTTCTCTCGAATTGGAAAGTAGGTCATCACTGAAATCAGTTTCGGTGATGCCTACACTAATTAGTGAGGAAGTTAATGACGATGATCATGAAACTTCAGATCAAGTTACTACTGAACCTCGTAGGTCAAGCAGAGTATGATCCGCACTAGAGTGGTACGGTAATCCTGTTCTGAAAGTCATGTTAATAGACCAAGATGAACTTACAAACTATGAGGAAGCGATGATGAGCCCAGATACCGTGAAATGGCTTGAGGCCATGAAATCTGAGATGGGATCCATGTATGAAAACAAAGTGTGGACTTTGATGGATTTGCTCGATGATCGGCAAACTATAGAAAATAAATGGATCTTCAAGAGGAAGACGGACGCTGATAGTAATGTTACTATCTATAAATCTCGAATTGTCGCAAAAAGGTTTTCGACAAGTTAAAGGTGTTGACTATGATGAGATTTTCTCACTCGTATCAATGCTTAAGTCTGTCTGAATCATGTTAGCAATTGTCGCATTTTATGAAATCTGGCAAATGGATATCAAATCTACATTCCTTAATGGATTTATTGAAGAAGAGTTGTATATGATGCAACTAGAAGGTTTTGTCAATCCTAAAGGTTCTAACAAAGTGTGCAAGCTCCAACGATTCATTTATGGACTGGTGCAAGCATCTCGGAGTTGGAATATATGCTTTGATAGTGTGATCAAAGCATATAGTTTTATATAGACTTGCGGTGAAGCCTGTATTTACAAGAAAGTGAGTGGGAGCACTACAACCTTTCTGATAAGTATATGTGAATGACATATTGTTGATCGGAAATGATGTAGAATTTTCTGGAAAGCATAAAGGAGTGTTTGAAAGGAGTTTTTCAAAGAAAGACCTCGGTGAAGCTACTTACATATTGAGCATCAAGATCTATAGAGATAGATCAAGACGCCTGATAAGTTTTTTCAATGAGTACATACCTTGACAAGATTTTGAAGTAAGTTCAAAATGGAACAGTCAAAGAAGGAGTTCTTGCCTGTGTTGCAAGGTGTGAAGTTGAGTAAGACTCAAAACCCGACCACGGCAGAAAATAGAAAGAGAATCAAAGTCATTCCCTATGCCTCAGTCATAGGTTCTATAAAGTATGCTATGCTGTGTACCAGACCTATTGTATACCTCACCATGAGTTTGGCAAGAGGGTACAATAGTGATCCAGGAGTGGATCACTGGACCACAGTCAAAATTATCCTTAGTGGTATAAGGATATGTTTCTCTATTATGGAGGTGACAAAAAGTTCGTCGTAAAGGGTTACGTCGATGCAAGCTTTGACACTGATCCAGATGACTCTGAGTCTCAATCTGGATACATATTGAAAGTGGGAACAATTAGCTAGAGTAGCTCCGTGTGGAGCATTGTAGACATAGAAATTTGCAAAATACATACGAATTTGAATGTGGCAGACCCATTGACTAAACTTCTCTCACAAGCAAAACATGATCACACCTTAGTACTCTTTGGGTGTTAATCACATGGCGATGTGAACTAGATTATTGACTCTAGTAAATCCTCTGGGTGGTAGTCACAAGGAGATCTGAACTTAATCACATGGTGATGTGAACTATTGGTGTTAAATCACATGGCGATGTGAACTAGATTATTGACTCTAGTGCAAGTGGGAGACTGAAGGAAATATGCCCTAGAGGCAATAATAAAATTGTATTAACCGGAAACTTAGTACATGTGTGAATACATAGACAAAACAAAGTATCCCTAGTATGCCTCTACTTAACTAGCTCGTTACTCAAAGATGGTTAAGTTTCCTAGCCGTAGACATGTGTTGTCATTTGATGAACGGGATCACATCATTAGAAAATGATGCGATGGACAAAACCCATCCGTTAGCTTAGCACTATGATCGTTTAGTCTATTGCTCTTGCTTTATTCATGACCTATACATGTTCCTATGACTATGAGATTATGCAACTCCCGAATACCGGAGGAACACTTAGTGTGCTATCAAACATCACAACGTAAGTAGGTGATTATAAAGATGCTCTACATGTGTCTCCGATGGTGTTTGTTGAGTTGGCATAGATCGAGATTAGGATTTTTCACTCCGATTGTCGGAGAGGTATCTATGGGCCCTCTCGATAATGCACATCACTATGAGCCTTGGAAGCAATGTGACTAATGAGTTAGTTACGGGATGATGCATTACGGAAAGAGTAAAGAGACTTGCCAGTAACGAGATTGGACTAGGTATGAGGATACCAACGATCGAATCTCGGGCAAGTAACATACCGATGACAAAGGGAATAATGTATGTTGTTATGCAGTTTGACCGATAAAGATCTTCGTAGAGTATGTAGGAACCAATATGAGCATCCAGGTTCCACTATTGGTTATTGACCGGAGATGTGTCTCGGTCATGTCTACATAGTTCTTGAACCCGTAGGGTCCACACGCTTAACATTCGATGACGATTGGTATTATGAGTTCATATGATTTAATGTACCGAAGGTTGTTCGGAGTCCCAGATGTGATCACGGACATGACGAGGAGTCTCAAAATGGTCGAGACATAAAGATTGATATATTGGACCATGTTGTTCGGACATCAGAAGTGTTCCAGAGAGTTTCGGATAAAACCGGAGTGCCTGAGGGTTACCGGATCCTCCCCGGGAAGTTAGTGGGCCACCATGGGCCTTAGAGGAGAGAGGGCCAGCCAGGAGGTGGCGCCCCCAGTCCGAATTGGACAAGGGGTGGGGGCGGCGCCCCCTCCTTCCTTCCCCTTCCTCCTTCCTTCCCCTCCTTGTTGGACTAGGAAAGGGGGGAACCTACTCCTAGTAGGAGTAGGACCCCCCCCTTGGGCGCGCCCCTTGAGGCCGGCCGGCCCCCTCCTCCCCTTCTTTATATACGGGGGAGGGGGGCACCCCATAGACACACAAGTTGATCTCTTAGCCGTGTGCGGTGCCCCCCTCCACAATTTTCCACCTCGGTCTTATTGTCATAGTGCTTAGGCGAAGCCCTGCATCGGTAACTTCATCATCACCATCACCATGCCGTCGTGCTGGCGAAACTCTCCCTCGGCCTCAGCTGGATCTAGAGTTCGAGGGACGTCACCGAGCCGAACGTGTGCAGATCGCGGAGGTGTCGTGCATTCGGTACTTGATTAGTTGGATCATGAAGACGTTTGACTACATCAATCGCGTTACTAAACACTTCCGCTTTCGGTCTATGAGGGTACGTGGACACACTCTCCTCTCTCGTTGCTATGCTTCTCCTAGATAGATCTTGCGTGATCGTAGGATTTTTTTGAAATACTATGTTCCCCAACACCAATGACACACCTTTATGGAAGGGGTTGATGAGAACGAAAGCATCTTTCTTCCATAGAACTAAATTCATCATTAGAAACGGTAATTCGACTAGATTCTGGGAGGATACCTGGTTAGGGGAGACGCCTTTAGCCACACAATATCCATCTTTGTTTAATATTGTGCAGTGCAAGGAGGCTTATGTTGCTACAATATTACAGTCCAATCATTTAAACATTGAATTCCGGAGATCTTTTATGTGAGACCGATGAGTAGCATGGCTACATCTGGTGAGAAGGTTGATGGACATTCACCTCTCTGATGAGCATGATACACTAAAAAAATACACTTCCGTGGTGATATGTGCTTGTCACAATAGGTCACGTTTTCTGTCATGCATGTACATCCATGACGATTTTATGACAGAATCAAGATAGTCATACCTATGCTGTCGTAGAAGTGTTCCATGACATTACCAAAATTATCATCACGGAAGTGTCCACTTCCATGACGATAAATGGCGCATCATGGAAGTGCTTTCGTCAAGGGTAACCGACACGTGGCATCCAACATAACGGGTCATCGTTAAGCTATCGGGTTCAGTTTTGGATCCGATAACCCGTTAACAACCCGGACCAATGGGGATTTTCCACGTGTAAAATTCTCAATGGCCAGAGGAACCACGTGTCGGCTCACCGTTGGGACAGATGTCATCCACTCATTAGACAGGAAGCGCATATGATACGTCGACACGTGGCACGACCCAACAAAGGCCCATTTCGGCGAAAAGGCCGGCCTGTTTGACTTGGTCAACAGTTAGCGGGCCGGCCCACGGAAAGCCTGTTAACGTCCTGTTCGTATATAGCCCATTTATGGCCAGCTAACTCGTGGCCCGTTACGTCCTATCCGAATTAAGCCCAGTAACTTCATCTGGGCCGTCCAATATGATTCCATCCCGTTGTAACTTACGGCCGATGGGTGGCCCATGACGTCTTTTGGCCCATATGAGGCCCTTTGTAACTCTTGGCCCATTAATGGCCCGTGGTGAAGCTGGCCCATAATGAATAGTGTACCACTTTATAACCATTAACGGCCCATTATTCCATTGGGCCGTTTCCAACCCATGTTATCTTTTGGCCTTCTCAGGGCCCATTTATTCTTGGGCTCATTTCCAGCATTCGGTTACTTACGGCCCGTTACTGGCCTTTTCTGCTTGTGGGCCGGATTCAGCCCGTGGTTACAGTCAGCCCGTTTGTGGCCTGTTAATCCGTTGGGCCATTTTCATAGCGTCATCAAATACGACCGATTAACGATGGCCCGTTATGGTCGGCCCATGAACGGACGATTACAACTCCAGCCCGTTCACGACCCATAATGCGGTCTGTTATTGGCCCATGTTTGGCCAATGGATCATATGGCCCATAGAAGGCCCATTGATGCTACGGCCCGTAGAAAGCCCATTGTTTCTACGGCCTGTGAAAGGCCCATTGTTTCTACGGCCCGTAGAAGGCTCGTTGTTTCTACGGCCCATAGGAGGCCCATGGTCACTATAGTAAATATGTAGCCCATGCTTATTGTGGCCTAGTTTAAAAAAATAGGTTATTGTGGCCACTAGCAAACCGCGGAAAAAGGACTGCACTAACTACAAGCAAACAAATAAACAAGACAACAAGGAAATAAATAAGCAAGCAACTTACGCTAGGCTATCACGACTATTACACATATTACATCCACTGGGCATCAAAGTTCGCCACCAGTGCAAATATAGCGAGCAAAGCAGCATATCACATACACTCACTACTTCAGGATGGTCCAAACGCGACACTACGATCAGAGACCCTTCGACGAAACTGTGTGCGATGCCATAATCGCAAACGGTGGTGTAAAGAAACCGTCAAAAAAGGTGCAAAACATTTGCGATGACGGATGCATCAAATACGGTTCAGAATTTAGTTGCGTGTGCGATGCAGGGCATACGGTTCAGCTCAATTAACTATTTGGGATGAGGAGGAACAAAAGAAACAGGCAGCCAGATGAAGGCGTGTGCGATATACAGCATACGGTTCACTGGGATGAACTGTGTGTGATTAGGCAACACAATGGAAACGGTTCAAATGAACAAGATGTGCGTGATACACGGCAAACAGGTCCGTAATCAGAAATGTGTGCGAAGACCAATAATAACACAGTCGATTGCTGCTAATAAGCAGTGTGAATTGCTCTGTCTACAGTAGAATACCATGTGTGTGTGTGTGTGTGTGTATATATAACTGAAATAAACATCCAATTACATAAGTGACTAGACAGATCATTCACACACACCTCAATAAACAATTGCATGCATTCTAAAGTAGGAGAAATGATCATCTAGTCATCTACTTCTTGTGACGCTCCCTCCACTACTATGTGGCTCGATCCCTCATCTAGGTCAGGAAGAAGACAATTCCTCATGTCAACGATCCGCCTGTACATCTCGTAGCTTGTGTACGCGTCCATGGCCGCGTACTTGACATGTTGTTCATCCAGTCTCTCATGCCACACATTGTGCCTGGCATTCTTGTCCTTATTGCTCTCTTCCTTCATCTTCGCTTAGTAGGGGTCGATGATGGCCGAGGCGAGGTTAACCAGGGAGTTCAGTTTGTTTTTGTCGCTGCCCCAGACCTTGTAGTGGTGTTGGATGTTGACAAGATTTGGTCATTTCAAGTCCGAAACCTTGAGCGCTTTTAGATCATTGGTGGTGTACACCGTAGCAAAACTATAGTTAGAGCTGTTGATAAACCTGGAGAAACGGCTCGCAAGGCCTTGTGGCAAGGTGGTAGTGGTAGACGAGGACGTCATGTCGCATGCACAACTGGGCGACGGCAACCTTCTGATCATACCCGACACGACCGATGGTGTACTCGAGGTCGAAGCCAACCACTCGTTACTTGTCCTCGGCAAGGAACTGCTCCATAGTTTGGATGGAGCTCTCCACCGAGACCAGATCATTCGTGTACCCACCGAGAGGGCCTTCCCCCTCACGTGGGTGTCCACTACGTGAGACGCGGTGAACTACCCGCCATTGCCGTCGTCGGCCGCTGGGAGCGCCATTGGAGCCAAGGGGAGCGCCATTGGAACCGCTGGATGTCCTCTCTATATGTGTCCTCGTGGGTGTGCTTATTGTGTCATGTGAGACGAGAGATGAGGGTAAATGGCCACATGAATAAAAGGGGGCCGGGCGGCGTGGATTCTCGGGGCGTCCGCATGGCAATTTTTGCAGTGGGTAACTGCATCGTCGCGCTGCGCTCGGTGCAACCGCTTGCACATGAACGTGCGTGATCGTGCGCCGGCCCCAAACACTGGCAGCTGATGTCTACTACACAACCTTATTCTTGTAGACGTTGTTGGGCCTCCAAGTGCAGAGGTTTGTAGGACAGTAGCAAATTTCCCTCAAGTGGATGACCTAAGGTTTATCAATCCGTGGGAGGCGTAGGATGAAGATGGTCTCTCTCAAACAATCCTGCAACCAAATAACAAAGAGTCTCTTGTGTCCCCAACACACCCAATATAATGGTAAATTGTATAGGTGCACTAGTTCGGCGAAGAGATGGTGATACAAGTCCAATATGGATGGTAGATATAGGTTTTTGTAATATGAAAATATAAAAACAGCAAGGTAACTAATGATAAAAGTGAGCACAAACGGTATTGCAATGCGTTGAAACAAGGCCTAGGGTTCATACTTTCACTAGTGCAAGTTCTCTCAACAATAATAACATAATTGGATCAAATAACTATCCCTCAACATGTAACAAAGAGTCACTCCAAAGTCACTAATAGCAGAACAAACTAAGAGATTATTGTAGGGTACGAAACCACCTCAAAGTTATCCTTTCTGATTGATCTATTCAAGAGTCCGTAGTAAAATAACACGAAGCTATTCTTTCTGTTCGATCTATCCTAGAGTTCATACTAGAATAACACCTTAAGACACAAATCAACCAAAACCCTGATGTCACCTAGATACTCCAATGTCACCACAAGTATCCGCGAGTATGATTATACGATATGCATCACACAATCTCAGATTCATCTATTCAAACCAACACAAAGTACTTCAAAGAGTGCCCCAAAGTTTCTACCGAAGAGTCAAGACGAAAACATGTGCCAACCCCTATGCATAAGTTCACAAGGTCACTGAACCCGCAAGTTGATCACCAAAGCATACATCAAGTAGATCACGTGAATATCCCATTGTCACCATAGATAAGCACATGCCAGACATACATCAAGTGTTCTCAAATCCTTAAAGACTCAATCCGATAAGATAACTTCAAAGGGAAAACTCAATCCATTACAAGAGAGTAGAGGGGGAGAAACATCATAAGATCCAACTATAATAGCAAAGCTCGCGATACATCAAGATCCTGCCAAATCAAGAACACGAGAGAGAGAGAGAGATATCAAACACATAGCTACTAGTACATACCCTCAGCCCCGAGGGTGAACTACTCCCTCCACGTCATGGAGAGTGCCAAGATGATGAAGATGGCCACTAGTGAGGGATTCCCCCTCCGACAGGGTGCCGGAACAGGGTCTCGATTGGTTTTTGGTGGCTACAGAGGCTTGCGGCGGCGGAACTCCCAATCTTGGTTACGTTCTGGAAGTTTGGGTATATATAAGAGGTGTTGGCGTCGGGAACAAGTTAGGGGGGTCCACGAGGCGGCCACGAGGTAGGGGCGCGGCCAGGGGGTAGGGCGCCCCCCCACCCTCGTGGTGGCCTCGGGACTCTTCTGGTCCATCTCCAGTACTCCGTGGGCTTCTTCTGGTCCAAAAACAATCTCCGTGAATTTTTAGGTCAATTGGACTCCGTTTGGTATTCCTTTTCTGCAATACTCAAAAACAAGAAAAAAAAAACAAAAACTGGCACTGGGCTCTAGGTTAATAGGTTAGTCGCAAAAATCATATAAAATAGCATATAATTGCATATAAAACATCCTAGATGGATAATATAATAGCATGGAACAATAAAAAATTATAGATACGTTGGAGACGTATCAAGCATCCCCAAGCTTAATTCCTGTCCGTCCTCGAGTAGGTAAATGATAAAAACATAATTGTTGATGTGGAATGCTACCTAACATATTTTTCAATGTAATTTTCCTTATTGTGGCATGAATGTTCAGATCCGAAAGATCCAAGACAAAAGTTTAATATTGACATAAAAACAATAATACTTCAAGCATACTAACCAAGCATATATGTCTTCTCAAAATAACATAGCCAAAGAAAGCTCATACCTACAAAATCATATAGTTTGTCCATGCTTCATTTTCGTCACACAAAATGCTCCCATCATGCACAACCCCGATGACAAGCCAAGCAATTGTTTCATACTTTAGTGTTCTCAAACTTTTTCAACTTTCACGCAATATATGAGCGCGAGCCATGGACATAACACTATGGGTGGAATAGAATATGATGACGGAGGTTGTGTGGAGAAGACAAAAAGGGAGAAAGTCTCACATCGACGCGGCTAATCAACGGGCTATGGAGATGCCCATCAATTGATTCCAATGCGAGGAGTAGGGATTGCCATGCAACGGATGCACTAGAGCTATAAATGTATGAAAGCTCAACAAAAGAAACTAAGTGGGTGTGCATCCAACTTGCTTGCGCACGAAGACCTAGGGCATTTTGAGGAAGCCCATCATTGGAATATACAAGCCAAGTTCTATAATGAAAAATTCCTACTATTATATGAAAGTGACAACATAGGAGACTTTCTATCATGAAGATCATGGTGCTACTTTGAAGCACAAGTGTGGAAAAATGATAGTAGCATTGTCCCTTCTCTTTTTTTGGCCTTTTTTATTTGGCCTTTCTATTTTTTTTCCTTGCACGGGACAATGCTCTAATAATGAAAATCATCACACTTTTATTTACTTACAACTCAAGAATTACAACTCGATACTTAGAACAAAAATATGACTCTGTGTGAATGCCTCCGGCAGTGTACCGGGATGTGCAATGAATCAAGAGCGACATGTATGATTATGAATGGTGGCTTTGACACAAATACGATGTCAAATACATGATCATGCAAGACAATATGACAATGATAAAGCGTGTCATAATAAACGGAACGGTGGAAGTTGCATGGCAATGTATCTCGGAATGGCTATGGAAATGCCATAATAGGTAGGTATGGTGGCTGTTTTGAGGAAGATGTAAGGAGGCTTATGTGTGATAGAGCGTATCATATCACGGGGTTTGGATGCACCGGCGAAGTTTGCACCAACTCTCGAGGTGAGAAAGGGCAATGCACGGTACCGAAGAGGCTAGCAATGATGGAAGGCTGAGAGTGCGTATAATCTATGGACTCAACATTAGTCGTAAAGACCTCACATATTTATTGAAAAAATGTACAAGTCATCAAAACCAAGCACTACACGCATGCTCCTAGGAGGATAGATTGGTAGGAAAAGACCATAGCTCGTCCCCGACCGCCACTCATAAGGAGGACAATCAAAGAAACACCTCATGCTTCAGATTTGTTACACAACGGTTACCATACGTGCATGCTACGGGACTTGCAAACCTCAACACAAGTATTTCTCAAATTCACAATTACTCAACTAGTACGACTCTAGTATCACCATCTTCATATCTCAAAACAATTATCAAGTCTCAAACTTCTCATAGTATTCAATGCACTTTATATGAAAGTTTTTATTATACCCATCTTGGATGCCTATCATATTAGGACTAAATTCATAACCAAAGCAAATTACCATGCTGTTTAGGACTCTCAAAATAATATAAGTGAAGCATGATAGTTCATCTATTTCTTCAAAATAAAACCACCGCCGTGCTCTAAAAAGATATAAGTGAAGCACTAGAGCAAACGACAAACTACTCTGAAAGATATAAGTGAAGGTCAACGAGTAATTGAATAATTATGTAACTATGTGAAGACTCTCTAACATTTAAGAATTTAAGATCTTGGTATTTTATTCAACCATCAAGCAAAACAAAAGAAAATAAAATGAGGCTCCAAGCAAAACACATATCATGTGGTGAATAAAAATATATCTTCAAGTAAAGTTATCGATGAACGAAGACGAAAGAGGGGATGCCATCCGGGGCATCCCCAAGCTTAGGCTCTTGGTTGTACTTGAGTATTACCTTTGGGTGCCTTGGGCATCCCCAATCTTAGGCTCTTGCCACTCCTTATTCCATAGTCCATCAAATCTTTACCCAAAACTTGAAAACTTCACAACACAAAACTCAACAAAAAATCTTATGAGCTCCGTTAGTATAAGAAAACAAACCACCACTTTAAGGTACTGTAATGAACTCATTATTTATTTATATTGGTGTAATATCTACTGTATTCCAACTTCTATATGGTTCATACCCTCCGAGACTACTCATAGATTCATCAAAATAAGCAAACAACACATAGAAAACAGAATCTGTCAAAAACAGAAAAGTCTGTAGTAATCTGTATCATTCGAATACTTATGTAACTCCAAAAATTATGAAATAAATTGGTGGACCTGAGGAATATGTATATTAATCATCTTAAAAAAGAATCAACCTAAAATCACTCTCCAGTAAAAAATTACAGCTAATCTCATGAGCGCAAAGTTTCTGTTTTTTACAGCAAGATCGCAAAGACTTCACCCAAGTCTTCCCAAAGGTTCTACTTGGAAGAAAATTAAAACATAAATAACATCTAAATAGAGGCTAGATGAATTATTTATTACTAAAAATTAGCAAAAAGTAAATAACAAAAATAAAAATTGGGTTGGCTCCCAGCAAGCGCTAACGTTTAACGCCCCTAGCTAGGCATGATGATTTCAATGATGCTCACATAAAAGATAAGAGTTGAAACATAAAGAGAGCATCACGAAGAATATGACTAGCACATTTAAGTCTTACCCACTTCCTATTCATAGGGATTTTGTGAGCAAACAACTTATGAGAACATTAATCAACTAGCATAGGAAGGCAAAACAAGCATAACTTCAAAACTTTAAGCACATAGAGAGGAAACTTGATATTATTGCAATTCCTACAAGCATATGTTCCTCCCTCATAATAGTTTTCAGTAGCATCATGAATGAATTCAACAATATAACCATCACATAAAGCATTCTTTTCATGATCTACAAGCATAGAAAATTTACTAATCTCCACATAAGCAAAATTCTTCTCGTTTGAAATAGTGGGAGTATCATAAGAAACTCGAATACTTTAAATTGTTTCCACATTAAAATAGTAATGTTCAGAAAAAGGGTAATCATAATCATGACAAGTTTTGTAAATATAATCATCACTACTTTTTATAACATAAGTATCATCACAATAATCATCATAAGTAGCAACTTTGTTCTCATCATGGATGGCTCCCACCCCCTCGCTCCCACCCCTCTCTCCCACCTCCTCCGAGCTCCATGGCGATTTCTAGGCTAGATCCCCATGGAAGGGCTCTTGCATTGGATTTTGCACCGGGCCTTGCCCTAGCAGATCAGGTGAGAAGAAGGTTTGGATCCACAGTCCATTTTCCCCCCTCTCGAGACTCCAAGGAATTCTTTTTGGTGGTCTCTTTTTCTTCGGCCTCTTTTGTTCTTTTGGAGGAATCGGTTGGCATTGCTTTGCAATGCTGCATTGGGGGTATTAGCTTTGGTTTTCGTGTGTCCAAGGTCAATGCCCGTTCTTTTAGATTCTCCGTGGCCAATAACAAGGTGGGGCCTTTCATTCATCATTTGCGGGACAAAATTTGGCCTGATTTTGTTTGCCACTTCCATCTCTTCAATGGTCATTTTGCACCCGCACCGGTTGTGACATCATGTTGGCATGCTGATCAAGAACTTTTGGATATTTCTGCTCGTTGTCCAGTGGCCGTTAATCCTTCTCTCAAATTATTACACTCTAGTTCTCAGAGAGACTCTGGCTCTAGTATGATTCTGGGCAAATTTGGCTTGACTACAATTGATCACATGCGGTTTTCTAATGCTAATGCCATTGAGGCATCAACATCTTCGGATCAAGGTACTTTGGATCATTAAGGTTTAACTGTGAATGATTCCTCTCATTTGGGCACCGATTCTCCGGGGCATGGCTTATCGGTTCATCCTCTTGGACAATCTGTTCATCCGATCTCCGACAACACTAATCAAGCTGCATTAATTGAGCATTTTTTGCGCTTGGCAAAATTAGTGGAGCACGAGCCGGTTAATTTCATTAAATTGGGGGCTTTTAATTGCCCTCTGTCCAGCCCGTATCCGCAGCTTCCTCAATGTTTCTTGCGCTCGGCTTTCAAATATGCCCCCACGCATACCTCTTGGCCCGCTTTCCTTTCGGCCCGGCACAAGGTGGATTTGGCCCAAGCTCGTTACATGGCTGCAGAAATTTTGGACTTATCAAATAATTGGGCAGTTCTTTGCCCGCGCTGTCTTCAATGGGACCACCACAAGAATTCTTGCCATGCTCAGTTGATTTGCATCAATTGTTCGTCACCAGGTCACAAGGCGGTCGATTGCCCGTTAGTTCCTAAATCTCGGACTTGCCCTGTGTTGCACGATCAATTTGGTCACGATCAATCTGGTCAAAATACTAATCAATCTGGCTGCTTACCTATTTCCATCGACATGCCTATGGTGCGCAGTAAGAGGGAAACCGTTCAATGCTCTGCTTGTGGCTTCTATGGACACGTGGAACGATCCTGTCTAAAGTTGCGGCATAACAAAAAATGGCAATGGAAGCCCAAGAATCTGCAGTCTTCCTTTCCTACCCCTCACGGTCCATCTTCCGCCCTGGTTTCCACCACACCGCACCAGCACCCAGTCTCGTCACAGCTACAGTCGCCACCGCCCACCTCCGCCTCCCTGCCCATGGCGAACTACCCACTGAATCCGGTGTCGTTCCTTCCTCCTGGCTTCACCGTCGAGCCTAGTTCGGTGGATCGCCCGGTTCGCAGCGGGATGGTTGTCGGCCCCATTGCGCCGCTCAATCACGACTTCCTCACCATCGCCGAAGCGAGTCACTATGTTCCTCTGCATCGTCGCGCGGCCAACCACACCATTGTTGAAGGTCTGTTGCACGAATCCTAGCCCTTCACAACTGAGTCCTCTGATCATCCTTTTGGCATTGGCATCTTTGCATTTGCGGATTCATTTATGCGTGATACTGCGGTCGCCGCCCCCATTGAGCTCGAGGAAGAGGATCTTCTCATCATGTTCGTGCCGCACAATGAAGCTCTAAATCGTCGCACAACTTCTTTTGGCTCCGAGGTCTGGCTGATGTTCTTTGGATTCCCATATTACTACCAGACATATTACTACATCACCAAAGCTTTGGGTGGTTATGGTTCCCTGGTCAGTTGGTACAATCCTCGCTAAGACAGAAGTTATATCCTGCTCAAAGCTCGTGTTCTTCGTCTTCGTTTGATTCCCAATAGTTTTGTCGTCTGGCAATTGGGTGGTGCACGCGACTGGTGGACAGTGCAAGTTACAATTCTTTGCAGAAACGACTGGAACGGGCTGCTCCCTGAAGTTCTTGCTCCTGGTGAAGAACCACCCCCACCTCACGGCAACCCCCATCCTTAATTTGGACCCGAGCTCACGGCCGAATAGCTATACCAGCAGCAGGCGCACAACTGGTTGGTTCAGAACGGCGCCCCTGCTGCTGGAGATGCTAACCAGGGCAATGGGCCTGGACAGAACAATGCTGCCTGGGGTGCCTGGCCTGCTCCACCTGCACCACCACTGCCGCCGCTTCCTCCGTGCTTGGTGAATTACCAGGCCTGGCTAACTGCACAAGGGTTAACTGTCCAACATGGTATTGTGCCTGACGACAATTTGACTGATAATGCTATGGATGCCTGGCATGACACCTTCTCTACTTCTGATGATAGCTCTGATGACTCTGCACTGATTCTAATCCCACTGTCTGCACCTGTTTACCAGCAGCATACTGCTCCTTCCTCTGTTACTATCTCTGTGGCTCTGCACCACAGTGGTATTCAGTTTGGGCTGTCAGCTGAAGGTTCTGAACTGATCAACTTACTGTTGAATGATCCCATCCCCCGCCAGCAGCTCAACACCTACATGTTTCATGCACTTCGCCCCATGATTGCTGCCATCGGTCCGTGGAGTGCTGGATACGGCTTAAGGCCTAACAACATGGATCTTGAGGTCATTGTGTCATCTGATGCTTCTGCGCTCAGTTTCTCCCACTACCACACTACACCCAATGTGGCTTCCTCTGTGACTATTGAAGAAATCCATGACGAGCCCTTACAGAACACTTTGCCCAACCAACAGAACCAGATGGAAGTTGTGCCTGCCTCTCCTGCTACATCACCTGCTAGCCCAGGGCCTGTTTCTAGTCTGCTTGCTGACAGAATTGCTTCTGATCCACCTAGACTGGCTGCTGTTAATGCTATCTCCCTGCCGTCTGGACCTGTGATCACTCGTGGTCGTCGCACCCGTGCCCCTGCTCCCATCTCCACTACTGAGGTGCGCTGCAGCAACTGCTCCAACAAGTACAATGGCTTCAAAACACATCAGGTAACTGGCGCTCGCCCTGTGATCTCTCGGGTCAAACCTCGGCTGGTACCATTCATTGGATCCTCGTCTTCTGCTGTGGCTTCCCAGGATGAGATTTTACTGCCCACCCCAGTACAAGTGCTTCAAGAGATTGGCGTCAACAGGTGCACGGTCCCTCTGACGGAACTATCTGAAGATATTCTCAATGCTGCACCTTCGTCAGTTCAGGTTGCGTCTCAGGAGCTGGCCACCGATTTAACGGAGCATCAGGGTGAGTCTGCTGCTCCCAGGGCTTAATTCCTTGCTTTCTTAATGCCTTCGTTGATCAGCTGGAATGTCCTCTGCTAGAATATCCGTGGTCTGAACTCGGATGATAAGCAACTTGCTCTGAATAACGCGGTCCGATCTAGTGGTTGTTCGGTTATCTGTCTGCAGGAGACCAAAAAGACTACTTTTGATTTAGCGTTTATTAAGTCTTGCTGTCCCAGACAATTTGATAAATTTGCTTTTGTTCCCTCTCAAGGGGCCTCGGGGGGTTTAGTTACTATATAGAAAAGTTCTGCCTTCTCTGGTGATGTCATATTTTCATCTGAGTTTGCCCTGGTTATTACCTTCACGAGCACCTTATCATCTCAATCGTGGTCTCTGGCCAACATTTATGGGCCATGCTCTGGTGATGCTCGTATGACATTTACAAATTGGCTTTATGATCTTGTCATCCCCCCATGCAAGACTGGCTTATACTTGGTGATTTCAATTATATCAGAGCACCTAAAAACCGTAAAAGCCTGGGGGCTGCCCGAATGACATGTGCACATTTAATGATATAATTCACAAGCAGAGCTTAATTGAACTGGCCATTAAAGGCCGATCGTATACTTGGAGCAATATGCAGCAAGACCCCCTTCTCGAACAGTTAGATTGGTTCTTTACTTCGCTCCATTGGACTAACGTTTACCCTAACACCATGGTTAAACCCCTCGGTAAGCCTATCTTTGACCACGTGCCTTGTTTGGTTTCCATCCAAACCACTATACCTCACAACAAAGTTTTTAGATTCGAACCATACTGGATTCTGCACCCTGGCTTCAGTGACATAGTTCACGAGGTTTGGAATAGGCCTGTTCGATCCCATAATGTTGCAACTGTCCTTTTCCGTAAGTTCAAAGCGCTTCAATATTCCCTAAAAAATTGGAGTAAAAACATCTCTCGCCTCTCGGTAGCCATCGCCAACTGTAACGAGACCTTGGCGCAATTAGATGAGCTTGAAAACAATAGAGTTTTGACAACCTCGGAGATGAATTTCCGCAACATACTTAATAAACACCTCCTGCGTCTTCTCAATTATCAAAACCTATACTGGAAGAAACATTGTACCATCCGTTGGATCAAATTCGGAGACGAAAATACAAAGTTCTTCCAAGCTGTTCCCACTGAACAGTTTAGACGCAACAACTTTGCTAGCTTCAGAAATGACGTGGGAGAAACTGTAGATGATCACGCTGAGAAAGAGGCTCTACTCTTTCAAACTTATACTGACCGCCTGGGTACCTCTCGACCAACTGAAATGAGGTTTAATTTCCCTGACATCATACAACGTCATGCAAACCTGGACCACCTGACTGATCCATTCACACATGCTGAAATTGACGAGGTGATTAAAGATATGCCTTGTGATCGAGCACCTGGTCCGGATGGATTTAGTGGCACATTTCTTAAAGCATGCTGGCCTCTGATCAAACATGATTTCTATTCACTGTGTGACCAATTTCAGAAGGCAGCCTTGACCTCACAAGCATAAATGATGGTCTGATTACTCTGATCCCAAAAACAAACTCCCATGAGACTATGAATGACTATAGGCCGATCACACTCCTCAACAGCTGTCTAAAGCTGATTACCAAACTCCTTGCCAATCATTTACAGCGTGTCATCCTGCAAATAGTTCATAGAAACCAGTACGGTTTCATCATAGGACGCACGATCCAAGACCGTCTCACCTGGGCCTTCCAGTACATTCATCAATGTCAAGCCTTAGAGCGAGAGATTATTCTTCTTAAGTTGGATTCCGCCAAAGCTTTCGACACGATTGAACACGCCCCCATGCTTAACATCATGAAACACATGGGCTTCAATGACAAGTGGCTGTCTTGGATTGATTGTATTTTCTCTACTGGCAGATCTTCTGTGTTGCTTAACGGGGTTCCTGGCCGCCAATTTCATTGTCGTACTGGAGTTCTCCAGGGTGACCCGCTGTCCCCCCTGATCTTTGTTCTTGCCGCTGGCTGCCATTAATGATGCCTTCCGACAAGGTCAAATCCAACTGCCCTTCCCATGTGCAGGTCAAATGGAATATCCGGTGATCCAATACGCGGATGATACGATTTTAATAATGCCAGCCTGCCCGCAACAAGCTTCCACCATGAAAGAGATGCTGACTAACTATGCTTTTTCGATTGGCTTGCAAATCAACTTTCATAAGTCCACACTTATACCAATCAATCTCTCTGCTGAAGCAGCTGCTACCTTTGCAAATCTATTTGGTTGCTCCGTTGGGTCGATGCCGTTTACATACCTTGGACTACCCCTTGGTACCTCCAAGCCCACGATCCTAGATCTCATGCCGCTGGTTTGCAGTGCTGAATGCCGTCTCACCTCCACCATTGCAATGATGTCGTATGGCGGGAAGCTCTCTTGGCTTAATGCTACTGTTACCTCGCTCCACATCTACGCCATGTGCACGCTTAAGTTCCCGCCGAAACTGATTGAGATGCTAGACAAGATCAGGAGGAGATGTCTTTGGACGAAGAAATCTGAGCAAGGTGAGAAATGCAACTCCCTTGCTGCATGGGAGATGGTTTGTAAGCCCAAGAAACATGGAGGTCTCGGGGTCACCAACATCAAGCTGCAAAATGAAGCCTTGCTAATGAAATTCCTCCATAAGTTTTATAACAAGATGGATATACCGTGGGTGCAGCTCATGTGGGACGCCTACTACACCGACAAGATACCACATTTTGTGCCACCGGTAGGCTCTTTCTGGTGGCGAGACATCTTGAAGCTCACTCCAATCTTCCGCGGCATATCACAGGTGCAAGTGGTGTCCGACACGTCTGCGTTGTTTTGGAAGGATCTATGGGGACATGATGTACTACAAAACACACACCCCCATGCGTTCTCCTTTGCCATGCATGAAGATATTTCCATCAAGGGGTTCTTGGAGACCACGTCGCTGGCTGCGGCTTTCCACCTACCGCTCTCGCCACAGGCTTTGTCTGAGGTGCGAGATATCCAAATGCTCTCCCTGGACATGAGCCCGACCACTTCTGTTAATGATGTTTGGCACTATATTTGGGGCAAGACGGAGTACAGATCAACAGACTACTATCAGTATCTCTTCAGAGATGCGCATGCCCACCCCATCTTCAAATGTCTATGGCGTTCTCATTGCATCATGAGGATTAAGGTCTTCGGCTGGCTTTTATTTTTAGACAGGCTCAACACATGTAACATGTTAAAACGATGCCACTATGTCATCAGTGATGATCACAGCCGAAGAGACGGTGGATCATATGATTTTTACGTGTCCTTCCAGCCAAGCCTGTTGGCGTCAACTTGGGATCATCTGGCCGAGGTTTGACTACCGTCTGCACGTATTGCAAACCACCAAGGACACCTGGAGCGGCCCACTATTCCTTGACATTTTCCTCATGGCAGCTTGGAGTTTGTGGAAGGAAAGAAACAACAAGCATTTTAGAAGGGTGGACCCTACCATCAACTCCTGGCTTCGGAGGTTCAAGGAAGATTTTGGCCTACTATAGCACAGAACCAAGAGGGCTCACTCTGCCCTCATAACTTCCTTCATAGCTGATCTTTGACACATAAGTAGCTTCTTGATATACGTACTTGGCCTGTATTTTTTACTTTCACCTCTGACCAAACCCACAACTCCCTATGTGGTGGGGCCGAGCTACTTGTAAATATGATGTAACTGTGTAAAGTAACTCCATTATATATGAAAACACAGTAGGGGCCTCTCCTACTGTCCTTTCCATAAACAAAACTTTGTTCTCATCATAATCAATTGAAACCTCTTCCAAGATAGTGGAATCATTACTAAATAAAGTCATGACCTCTCCAAATCCAGTTTTATAATTATCACAATAAGATTCAACGTCCTCCAAAATAGTGGGATCATTACCTCCTAAAGTTGACACTCTTCCAAACCCACTTTCATCAATATAATCATTATAAATAGGAGGCATGCTATCATCATAATAAATTTGCATATCAAAACTTGGGGGACTAAAAATATCATCTTCATTAAACATAGCATCCCCAAGCTTGGTACAAACATTAATTGCAACAAATAAATTCTCAAACATGTCATTCTCATCAAACATAGCATCCCCAAGCTTGGGCCCTTGCATATCATAAGCATAATCACTCTCATCACTAATAGAATAGATAGCACCAATAGTATAGCAATTATCATCATCACAATGAGTAATAGGAGCAACATCATTTGGGAGTGATATCTTTTTACCTTTGCTTCTTCATCTTTTCTTTTTCTTGTTCGCATCATGTGTGGGTTTAATCCTCTTTTTGGAGCTCTTTATTAATAAGATTGGTCGAATAGAAGGCTCCCCCTCGCTACCTGATTCATCATAAGAAATAATAGGAGGATATTGGGAAGTCTCTTCCCTTTCATTAGTATTCTCTTTATCTTCTATTTGTTTTCTTGTCTTCATGTAATTGGCAATATAAGGATTTTCAATGCAATTCACGCACAATAGATATAAATTTCCTCTAGATCTAAATCAAGAACTTTATCAAGGACAAATTCTGGCATATCCTTGGTTATACGTTTCATTTCTTCATAACCCACAAGCAAACTAAGTTCATTATGATGCGCAAGGGAAATCAAGTCATCATAATTTTTGGACACGATACGATCATGAATTTTTTTGCATTGGATATTTAAATGACCACATTCATTGCAAAGTTCACAAGGATGGCTACGCAAATTTAAATTTTCAGCACAAACACCTAGCCTTTCTTGCAACCATTTAGTTTATAAATACTCATGTCTCTTGCAAAATCTATCTTCCCTATTTGGTGTATACTTGAAACTCTATGTACTTCACAAAAATTGACATGCTTATAAGAGACATTTTCATCATCACTAGTGCAATCCTCATTAGTACTATAGATATTCAAAGAGTTCATACTCACAACATTGCAATCATGCTCATCATTGAAAGATTTAGTGCCAAATTTTTTGATGCATTCTTCTTCTAGCACTTGGGCACAATTTTCCTTTCCATCATTTTTACGAAAGATATAAAAAAGATGAAGCATATGAGGCACCCTCAATTCCATTTTTTTGTATTTTCCTTTTATAAACTAAACTAGTGAGAAAACAAGAAACTTAAAGATTCAATTGCAAGATCTAAAGATATAGCTTCAAGCACTAACTTCCCCGGCAACGACGCCAGAAATTGCTTGCTGTCTACTACACAACCTTCTTCTTGTAGATGTTGTTGGGCCTCCAAGTGCAGAGGTTTGTAGGACAGTAGCAAATTTCCGTCAAGTGGATGACCTAAGGTTTATAAATCCGTAGGAGGCATAGGATGAAGATGGTCTTTCTCAAACAACCCTGCAACCAAATAACAAAGAGTCTCTTGTGTCCCCAACACACCCAATACAATGGTGAATTGTATAGGTGCACTAGTTCGGCGAATAGATGGTGATACAAGTGCAATATGGATGGTAGATATAGGTTTTTGTAATCTGAAAATATAAAAACAGCAAGGTAACTAATGATAAAAGTGAGAACAAACGGTATTGCAATGCGTTGAAACAAGGCCTAGGGTTCATACTTTCACTAGTGCAAGTTCTCTCAACAATAATAACTTAATTGGATCACATAACTATCGCTCAACATGCAACAAAGAGTCACTCCAAAGTCACTAATAGAGGAGAACAAACGAAGAGATTATAGTAGGGTATGAAACCACCTCAAGGTTATCCTTTCTGATCGATCTATTCAAGAGTCCGTAGTAAAATAACACTAAGCTATTCTTTTCATTCGATCTATCCTAGAGTTCGTAATAGAATAACACCTTGAGACACAAATCAACAAAAACCCTAATGTCACCTAGATACTCCAATGTCACCACAAGTATCCGCGGGTATGATTATACGATATGCATCACACAATCTCAGATTCATCTATTTAAACCAACACAAAGTACTTCAAAGAGTGCCCCAAAGTTTCTACTGGAGAGTCAAGACGAAAACATGTGCCAACCCCTATGCATAAGTTCACAAGCTCACTGAACCCGCAAGTTGATAACCAAAACATACATCAAGTAGATCACGTGAATATCCCATTGTCACCACAGATAGGCACATGCAAGACTGATGTCTACTACACAACCTTCTCCTTGTAGACGTTGTTGGGCCTCCAAGTGCAGAGGTTTGTAGGACAGTAGCAAGTTTCCCTCAAGTGGATGACCTAAGGTTTATCAATCCGTGGGAGGTGTAGGATGAAGATGGTCTCTCTCAAACAACCCTGCAACCAAATAACAGAGAGTCTCTTGTGTCCCCAACACACCCAATACAATGGTAAATTGTATAGGTGCACTAGTTCGGCGAAGAGATGGTGATACAAGTGCAATATGGATGGTAGATATAGGTTTTTGTAATCTGAAAATATAAAAACAGCAAGGTAACTAATGATAAAAGTGAGCGTAAACGGTATTGCAATGATAAGAAACAAGGCCTAGGGTTCATACTTTCACTAGTGCAAGTTCTCTCAACAATAATAACATCATTGGATCATATAACTATCCCTCAACATGCAACAAAGAGTCACTCCAAAGACACTAATAGCGGAGAACAAACGAAGAGATTATGGTAGGGTACGAAACCACCTCAAAGTTATTATTTCCAATCAATCCATTGGGCTATTCCTATAAGTGTCACAAACAGCCCTCGAGTTCGTACTAGAATAACACCTTAAGACACAAATCAACCAAAACCCTAATGTCACCTAGATACTCCAATGTCACCTCAAGTATCCGTGGGTATGATTATACGATATGCATCACACAATCTCAGATTCATCTATTCAATCCAACACAAAGTACTTCAAAGAGTGCCCCAAAGTTTCTACCGGAGAATCAAGACGAAAACGTGTGCCAACCCCTATGCATAGGTTCATGGGCGGAACCTGCAAGTTGATCACCAAGACATACATCAAGTGAATCACGTGATATCCCATTGTCACCACAGATACGCACGGCAAGACATACATCAAGTGTTCTCAAGTCATTAAAGACTCAATCCGATAAGATTACTTCAAAGGGAAAACTCAATCCATTACAAGAGAGTAGAGGGGGAGAAGCAACATATGATCCAACTATAATAGCAAAGCTCGCGATACATCAAGATCGAATCACCTCAAGAACACGAGAGAGAGAGAGAGAGATCAAACACATAGCTAGTGGTACATACCCTCAGCCCCGAGGGTGAACTACTCCCTCCTCGTCATGGAGAGCACCGGGATGATGAAGATGGCCACCGGTGAGGGTTCCCCCCCTCCGGCAGGGTGCCGGAACAGGGTCCCGATTGGGTTTTGGTGGCTATAGAAGCTTACGGCGGTGGAACTCCAGATCTATTCTGTTCCCCGATCATTTTAGGGTATATGGGTATATATAGGAGGAAGAAGTACGCCAGGGGAGCCACGAGGGGCCCACGAGGGTGGAGGGCGCGCCCCCTGCCTCGTGGCTTCCTCGTTGCTTCCTTGACGTGGACTCCAAGTCTCCCAAGTTTTTTCCTTCCAAAAATAACTTCTCCAGAAGGTTTCATTCCGTTTCGACTCCGTTTGATATTCGTTTTCTTCGAAACACTGAAACAAGGGAAAAACAGGAACTGGCACTTGGCTCTGGGTCAATAGGTTAGTCCCAAAAATATTATAAAAGTGAATAATAAAGCCCATAAACATCCAAGATGGATAATATAATAGCATGAATACTTCATAAATTATAGATACGTTGGAGACGTATCAACATCCCCAAGCTTAATTCCTGCTCGTCCTCGAGTAGGTAAATGATAAAAGAAAGAATTTATGAACTGTGAATGCTAGCAGGTGCACAAGTTTGATCAATGATAATTTCAATCACCTTTCCTAACATCATTATATGTCATAATAGTAGCTCATATCATAAAACTTTGCATGATCAAGTAACAAACTATTCACATGTTAAAGTATAGAACATAAACTTTCTTGAAAACTAACAAACCGTGTTATTAGTCATCAAACAATTACAATTCATCTTATTTTCAGGAAGAGTCTATGTTAGAGCTTTGATTCAGCAAACTTCACATACTCAACTATCATTTGGTCTTCCATGATTGCTACCACTCAAAGCATATTTTTAGAACAAATAGTATTCATCGAACACAGAGAAAGATAGGGGTTTAATGTTTCGCCTCCCAACCTTTTACCTCAAGGGTAATGTCAACAGTAATAATTCATGCTCAAATATATTTGAATGGCCATATATGCCTAGATCTTTCCATCACATGATGCTTGCCAACTAAAGAGTAGGTTGGAATGAGAAGGAAAACTACCGACTCTTGCATAAAAGTAAAAGATAGGCCCTTCGCAGAGGGAAGCAGGGATTTGCAGAGGTGCCAGAGCTCGAAGCAAAAATAGAGATGAAAATAATTTTGAGAGGTATGCTTTCATTGTCAACATAACGACCAGGAGTTCCCAATATATTCCATACTACATACATTATAGGCGGTTCCCAAACAGAAAGGTAAAGATTTTTACTCCCCCTCCACCAACAATCATCAATCCATGGCTTGCCCGAAACAACGGGTGTCTCCAACTAACATCAAACCTGGGGGATTTTTGTTTGCAATTATTTTTGATTTGATTTCGATCTTTTGATCATGGGACCGGGCATCCCAGTTACCAACCATTTTCTCGTGAATGATGAGCGGAGTCCACTCATCGTGAGAATAACCCACCTAGCATGGAAGATACTGCTAACCCGTAGTCGCTACATGAGCGATTCGTGCATACAAAACAGATTATTATTTGAAGGTTTAGAGTTTGGCACATGCAAATTTACTTGGAACGGCAGGTAAATACCGCATATAGGTAGGTATGGTGGACACTCATGGAAGAAACTTGGTTCAATGGATTTGCATGCACAAGCAATATTCCCGCTTAGTACAGATATTTTGGCTAACAAAGGATTCTAAATAGCAAGCACCACATGTTAGAGGATCCATAACAATATAACTTCTATACAAATATACCCAAGCATAATTCATTATGTTGTCTTCCTTGTCCAACTTCAACTAATTTTCTCAGGTTTGAAAATAATTAATGGGGATCACAATCATAGAAGATGTCCAGGATAGTATATTTATATGTGAAATCTCTCTTCCTTCAATATTCTTTCATGAATTGTTCAAGTGACCAATACAATGTTTGCTAACCTTCAATAAATTACCACCTCTACTTCTTATATGTAAAATCATTACTCCACATGGGATAAGCATATCAAACATATATAATTTCGAATTTATGACATTTGAATCATTCAACCATTTACTCATAGGATATAAGTGAAGCACACGAGTAAATGACAAACTACTCCAAAAAGATATAAGTGAAGATCAATGAGTAGTTAAATAATTATGTAGCTGACTCTCATTTAAGAATTTCAGATCTTGATACTTTATTCAAACAACAAACAAAACAAAATAAAACTACATTGCAAGGATAGCACAACTCATGTGAAGAAGCAAAAACTTAGGTTCAACCGATACTAACCGATAGTTGTTGAAGAGAAAAGATGGGATGCCTACCGGGGCATCCCCAAGCTTAGATGCTTGATACTTCTTGAAATAATATCTTGGGGTGCCTTGGGCATCCCCAAGATTGAGCTTTTGTGTCTCCTGTCGGGGGTTGGGTGCGACATATGCCAAAGGATGGCTTATCATGGTGGGAGCGAGTAGAACGTCGCCGGTGCCCAGAAGCGGGATGAGGCGTAGGCACGAACGCCGGCGTACTTTACCCAAGTTCGGGGCTCTCCTAGGAGATAATACCCCTAGTCCTGCTCTGCGGGGTCTTCGCATGATCACTGAGGTGAAAAGAGTACAAGGTTTCTCCTCGAGCTGTGTGCTAGAGGTAGGAGAAGGCAAGGCCAGCTTTCTCCCTCTCTATATGATCTGATCTAGTTCTAATGGGTTGGAGCCCTTTGCATGGGTGCCCTGGGGGGTTTATATAGGCCTACCCCCCCAGGGGTACAATGGTAATCCGGCTGGGCACAGGGCCCAGCCGTCAGTCTCTTTGGTCACCGGCTTCTCCGCTGACTGTTGGGCCCCGCCGACCGGTCTGGTATGGAGCCGACAGGCCGTGTCCGCCGCTTGTGGGTCACGCCGGCTGCTGATTATTGTAGCCGTGCCCCTAATGATGCAGGCTTGGTCATGGGGTCGTGGCTACATTCCCGCCGCCTGGCGGGCGATTACTGTAGCCACTCCCCGTCTCGTCCGGTTAATGGATGTGGGACCCGTGGGAGGGGCGGGCCGACTCCTGGGGGCCGACTGGTGGCGCTCTCGCCGTCTTCTGGACTCTCGCTGACTGGTGGGACCCGTCGTCCCTAGGTTGTACAGACTGGCCGTCGTGGGCGCAGGACTCTGCCCACAGGTGCTGATGTCAGGGCTGGCATGGCAAAAGTGCCCCGCCGAATGGAGATCTTCACGGGTACGGCGCACTGTGGCCACGCCAGCCTCCGCAAAAAGGGAGGGAGTGGGCTTTACTGTGGCCACTCCCCGTCCCATCCCCCTTGATGAGGGCATGGGCATCCGTTGGTGCCGTGGGCCGACTCCCCGTGGCCAGCTTCTCTGGAAGCCGCCTGATAGGAGTCGGCTTGTATTGAACTCACCTCTAGGACTCTGCCATCTGCGGGCAGTCGGCTGTTCTTTCAGCCGGCTTCTAGAAGGCGGCTCCTTGTCTTGGCGTTTTGAGGGGCACGACCTGCCCCGATGTCTTGAAAGGTTATGGGTGTCGGGTTAGCCTACCCGTGGCCCATTACTCCGACAGTAGTCCCCGAAGCTGGTGAGGCACCGCGGTTGATCAGCCGAGGAGCCTCAATAGTTTCTCTCTCCGGGTGCTCGAGGTGAGTACCTCATTCGATTTCTGCCGAGCCGACTGGTAGGAGTCGGAATCGCCCAATCAGAATTGTCCAATATTTCGAACGGTTCGCCGAGATCCAAGTTGCGTGCTAGCTAAGCTTCTAGGCCACCGCCCGTTTTGGGCCTGTCATGTGGCAACGCGCGGCCAGGCCAGTCTGCCCACCCACGCGCATGACGGGACAGGCCTTTAGGCGAGGCCCGCCACTACGGTACCTCGGCGCGTGAGCGGATCTGCTGCGGCTGTGGTGGACAGTTGGGGTTCCAGTGGAGTTACTGTGCGCAGTAACTTTTCATGATAATGTGGGGGTCGTGGGATCATGGGCGTAGTAAATCCCACGCCCGCCCCCTCGGCTTCGCAGCCCATGGAGCTATAAGTAGGGGGGGGGAGGAGGGGGAGCGGCAGAGCACACAGCCCCTCCTCCACACTTCTTCTTCTTCTTCTTCTTCTTCTTCTTCTTCTTCTTCTTCTTCTTCTTCTTCTTCTTCTTCTTCTTCTTCTTCTTCTTCTTCTTCTTCTTCTTCTTCTTCTTCTTCTTCTTCTTCTTCTTCTTCTTCTTCTTCTTCTTCTTCTTCTTCTTCTTCTTCTTCTTCTTCTTCTTCTTCTTCTTCTTCTTCTTCTTCTTCTTCTTCTTCTTCTTCTTCTTCTTCTTCTTCTTCTTCTTCTTCTTCTTCTTCTTCTTCTTCTTCTTCTTCTTCTTCTTCTTCTTCTTCTTCTTCTTCTTCTTCTTCTTCTTCTTCTTCTTCTTCTTCTTCTTCTTCTTCTTCTTTCTTCTTCTTCTTCTTCTTCTTCTTCTTCTTCTTCTTCTTCTTCTTCTTCTTCTTCTTCTTCTTCTTCTTCTTCTTCTTCTTCTTCTTCTTCTTCTTCTTCTTCTTCTTCTTCTTCTTCTTCTTCTTCTTCTTCTTCTTCTTCTTCTTCTTCTTCTTCTTCTTCTTCTTCTTCTTCTTCTTCTTCTTCTTCTTCTTCTTCTTCTTCTTCTTCTTCTTCTTCTTCTTCTTCTTCTTCTTCTTCTTCTTCTTCTTCTTCTTCTTCTTCTTCTTCTTCTTCTTCTTCTTCTTCTTCTTCTTCTTCTTCTTCTTCTTCTTCTGGAGTTGGCTGGAGGCTCAGGCGGAGTTGGCGATCGTGGAAGATGATCTTGTCAAGCGCGCGACGTCGATCACCGAGTACACCGACACTAGCATTTTCGTCCCGGAGCGGGCTGAAAATGGTGAAGAGGCGCCGCTGGAGTGGTTCGGGATGATCTTGTCAAGCGCGCGACGTCGATCACCGAGTACACCGACACTAGCATTTTCGTCCCGGAGCGGGCTGAAAATGGTGAAGAGGCGCCGCTGGAGTGGTTCGGGATGAATCCAGACTATGGCGAGGACTCGGCGGAGGTGATCGGCTCCAGCATCGAGGAGGAAGGTGACGCGGGGGAGGGAGGCGAAGAGGAGGCACCAGAAGATGGAGCAGACGACCAGCCTCAGCTCGACCGCGCCTCCAACAACGAGTCGCGCCCGACTGAGACGGCTACCGCTGGAGGGGATCAAGTTGAGGCCGACCAGCCGGCCGCCCCAACAACTGGCGCCGCCGACTCCTCCGATCCTCCGAACCCGTCTGCCGCTTCCTGGGCTGCCACTTTACCCTTGTTTTATCTGCTTAATAGTCTTGAGGAACTTGTTAATTTGCACAATTCCACCCGCGGGGTGTATTTTGAACTTATGTTTGAAGATTCGGCCAAGGGCCTTTGCTATGTAAATATTTCTCCGAGTTCTATCTCTTCTTGCTTATTGCTCCTTTTGGCTTTTTCTTTGCCGCCTTCCCTTGGTTGCCGTCTTGCCAGCCGGATAGCCGCTTTGCGGACTGCTAATGGGTCAAGTACTTAGCTACTTTGGGAAGGCAAGTACTTAGCCGTTTAGAGTTCTTTAGCAAGTTGGGTAGAAGACGGCAAGCCGGCTGCTCAAGAGTCGGTTGCCGAAAGCTGGAAGCCGGCTTAAACTATGTTCATGCTTTGAGTCCTTAGCCATTTTTCATGTAGACACCCGTTCTACCTTACTCCTGCCCACCAGACAGTCGCTCTGCGAGCTGTGGCTTCTGACAGGAGATGGCTTAGGTGCCACACACTACTTGTCCGGCTGGAGGAAGCATTTCATAGTGCAAGACAGCAAGTCCCCGGGCCGACTAGTCGAACCCGGTGCCAAGCGGCATAACAAAGAATAACATATTTGTAGGCATAATTCTTATCATATAGATAAAAGAGGGCAGTCCCCGAGATCTTCTCGGGGGGGGGGGGGGGGGCAAAGTCTTCGTACTTTAATACAAAAGGTAGCGTGGTACATACAACATCAACTGTAAAATCTTCGGAGGAGATTTGCGTTTCATGGCCGCTCTGTCTCTTTGCCCGAGCTAAGATCTCATCAGTTGGCAGCTCTTTGCTCGCCAGGAATTTGAGGATGGGCTGGGCCCATGACGGTGCTGTGATTTCTTCGACTGTCAGAACTGCGACTTGGACAAGGGCAGCTGGGCCGGGGGGCGGCGGGTTGGAGTCGGCATCCGCTTGCTCGATCGATGAAGTCCCCGGGCCGATTGGTGCAGTCATCGGGCCGAGTTCTGGAGTCTCCAGGCTGACCGCCGCAGTCCCCGGGCCGGGTTCTGAAGTCCTCGGGCCGGCTTCGACTGCCGCGATCCCGGAGCCGCCTGTCAGAATTCTCGTGCCGTTTTCTAGGGCTCTTGAGTCGGATCCGACTGCTTCAAAAGGAGCCGACACAAAGATAGAGTCTGATTCTGGTGAAGGTTTGACAGACGGCTTGAGGAGGCACTGAAGGGCGACGCCGGACGGTATTGCTTGATGGGTAGAGCCGATTCTTGCCAGGGCGTCTGCTTGGTCGTTGTCGTTTCTTGGCACATGGAGAAACTCGCACCCCTCAAAATATCCACTGAGTTGCTGCACGAGGAAGTGGTAGCTCGCCATATTAGCATCTTTGGCATCCCAGTCGCCGGACGACTGCTGGACCACCAAGTCGGAGTCACCATAGCACAGGATCCGGCGAATGCCGAGTTCTTTGGCAAGCCGGAGCCCGTGAATGAGTGCCTCGTACTCGGCGACGTTGTTGGAGGCGGCAAAATGGATTTGCAGCACATATTTGAGCTTGACGCCTTTGGGAGAGGTAAGGACGATGCCGGCTCCCAAGCCGGTGCGCATCTTGGAGCCGTCGAAATGCATTCGCCAATGGGTGGAGTCGGGCGCTGGCGGCAGACACTGGGTCTCGGCCCAGTCGACGAGGAAGTCGGCCAGTGCTTGTGACTTGATGGCAATGCGAGGCTGGTAGTAGATGGTGTAGGGGGCCAACTCTATGGCCCATTTGGCCACTCGGCCTGAAGCATCTCGGCTTCCAATGATATCGGCCAGTGGAGCCGTGCAGACCACAGTGATTGGGTGCTCTTGAAAGTACGAATTCAGTTTTTTGGCGGCAAAGTGCACGCCATAGCACATCTTCTGATAGTGGGGGTAGTTTTGCTTGGAGGTCGACAGTACTTCACTCAAATAATACACTGGTCTTTGGACTGGCAGTGGCTTGCCTTCCTCCTTGCGCTCTACCACAATAACTGTGCTGACTACTCGGCTGGTGGCGGCGATGTATAGGAGCATGGGCTCCTTAGGAGTCGGAGCTACCAGAACAGGTGGAGTAGTCAACATCTTCTTCAACTGGAGAAAGGCCTCATCCGCCTTGTGGTTCCACTCGACAAACGTGGTCTTCTTCATGAGTTGGTACAAGGGAAGAGCCTTCTCTTCCAACCGACTGATGAAGCGGCTGATGGATGCCAAACAACTAGTGAATTTTTGCACATCCAGCAGTCGGGTGGGCACTTCCATCCTCTCGATGGACTTAATCTTCACAGGGTTGCACTCTATGCCGAGTCAGAGACCAGGAAGCCAAGAAGTTGGCCGGCTGGTACTCCGAAGACGCACTTCTCTGGGTTGAGCTTGATCTGAAATCGGCGCAAGTTCTCAAAGGTCTCCTTGAGGTCTTCCAGCAGTGTTCCATGCTTCTCCGTCTTCACCACCACATCGTCCATGTAAACGTGGGCATTTCTGCCAAGTTGCTTGAGGAGGCATTTCTGCATGCAACGTTGGAAGGTGGCGCCGACATTCCTTAAGCCGAACGTCATGGTCAAGTAGCAGAAGGCTCCAAACGGCGTGATGAAGGCGGTCTTCAGTCTGTCAGCTGGGTTCAACTTGATATGGTGATATCCTAAATATGCATCTAAGAAACTCAACAGCTCACATCCGACTGTGGAGTCTATCACTTGGTCGATCCTTGGCAAAGCGAGCGGGTCCTTGGGGCATGCTTTGTTGAGGCTAGTGTAGTCAATACACATCCGCCACTGCTTGTTCTTTTTCAGCACTAGGACCGAGTTGGTTAGCCATTCTAGAAAGAACACCTCCATGATGAAGCCGGCTGTCAGCAGCCGGGCTATCTCTTCTCCAACAACTCTTCTCTTCTCTTCTGACAGGCGGCGCAAGGGCTGCCTGACGGGCTTGGCATCAGATCGGACATGTAACTTGTGCTCGGCGAAATCCGTCGGGACACCTGGCATGTCTTTGGGGGACCATGCAAATATGTCCCGATTCTCACGGAGGAAATAGACGAGCTCGCCTTCCTATTTGCTGTCAAGGTTTGCACCTATGACAGCGTACCTCTCTGGGCGTTCCGGGTCCAAGGGTATCTTCTTCGTCTCTTTAGCCGGCTTGAACGAGCCCTCAGCTTCTAACTCCTTGGGATTGGACGACATCTCTGGCCGCTTGCCTGCCATCGCCACAACTCGGTCAAGGAGCCGCTTCTTGGCTGCGATCACGAGGGACTCGGCCAGCCGACCGCTTTCTACTGTGCAAGCAGACGACTTCTTGTAGTCGCCAGCTATGGTCAGAATCCCCTTGGAACTCGGCATCTTCATCTTGAGGTAGGCATAATGGGGGACAACCATGAACTTGGCCAGGGCGGGCCAACCAAGTAATGCATGGTATGGGCTCTCAAGATCCACCACTTCAAACCATACTGACTCTCGGCGGAAATGACCTTTGTCTCCAAAGAGGACGTCTATCAGAATCTTGCCGATTGGTGAGCAGGAAAGGCCAGGGACTATTCCATGGAATACTGTCCGACTGGACTGAAGCTGCCTCTGTCTGATTCCTAACTTCTCCATGGTATCCTTGTATAGGATGTTGATGCTACTGCCACCGTCTATCAGGACTCGGGAGAAGCAAGCAGCTCGCCTGTCCATGGCAAAGGTGGCGTCCAAGACCAAGGCGTAGGAGCCGGGTTTGGGAATTACTTCCGGATGGTCAGCTCTGCTCCAGCTGATGGGCTTCTCGGACCAGTGCATGAACTCTGGTGTTTCTGATGCTACTGCATTCACCTCTTGTTGCTGCAGCCGCCTGCTGCGTCGATCATCGGCCATACTGGTGAATATGACATAGGCTCCATGCTCTTCTGGGTACTCGTCTTGTATCGCGCCGACTGGTCTGACAGCCGGCTGCTGAGGTGGAGGAGGAGGCGGCTGTCTAGTAGGCGGAGGAGGCACGAGGCCGTCTCCCTTGGCGATCCTGGTGAGCCAGTGGCACTTCCGAGTAGTGTGGTTGGACGGCTTCGCATCGCTATGGAATTTGCAGGGAGCATCCAAAGTCTGCTCATATGAAAAACTGGAAACCAGTTGGGCTTGCCGCCCATCTGATGCTTGGGCGGAGGCTGCCCTTCCGGCTGTTGCTCTTCGACTGTCGCCACCTGCGGACTGGTGAAAGCCGGCAGTGTGGCCTTGCGCTTATGGTCGTTTTGTTGCTGACGCCGACTAGTGTCGCCAGCCGGGGTCCGGGGAGCCTGGGGAGCCGCTTTGCCAGACGCACTAACTTGGATTTCCGCCTTCATGGAGGAGTCGGCCGTGGCGTACTTGTCTGCTATGATCAGCAGCTTGTCGAGGGTCTCTGGTTCATCACAGAGGAGCTTGTGCTTGAGGAGGGTGCCCTCTCGGCACCCGGCGGTGAAGTATTCGATGTCCTACACCTCATGCACGCCCTCACAGGAGTTTCGGAGCTCGGCTCAGCGCGTGAGGTAGTCACGAGTTGACTCGTTGGGGCCTTGTAAGCACAGGGAAAGCTGGCGAGGTTTGGGCGGCCAGTAGTACGTGCTGGTGAAGTTGCGGATGAAGGCATCGGTGAAGTCGACCCAACTGTTGATGCTGCGGGGCTTCAAGCTGTTCAGCCAAGTCCGGGTCGTGCCCTGGAGCATGAGCGGAACATACTTTACGGCAACACGCTTGTTACCGTTTGCTATGTTGACGATTGTGGAGTAGTCAACTAGCCAGTCCTCCGGCTTCATGGAGCTGGTGTACTTGGGCGTGTCTCTTGGGAGCGTGAACCCTCAGGGGAAGGGCTCATCTCGAATGCGGGGGCCGAAACACGGCGGACCCAGCTCGTCTTCCTCTTCAAGCGCCAGGGATCGGTGGAGGCGGTCGATCCGGTGGCGGGCGTCGTTCTCTCCGACCCCCTCTCGGCGTCCAAGTCTGTCGCCGAGCGTTGGGTGTTCAACATGCGGTGGGGAGACTCGCCTTTCCCTGCATGGGGGAGGGGGCGGGCAGTCGTCCCGCCGTTCCACTGCTCTTGGGCAGCCATCCTGGTCGCGCTCTATGGTGATGCGAGTCCGACTGCGGCTGGCAGCCGGCTCCTTGTCTTTTCTTCTATGGACGCCACCAGTTGGCGTCCGAGATGTCGCGCCTTGGTCTCGGCGGGGGTGTAAGTCGTCATTCTGCTGATGCGGCGCACTGGTTCTGCAGCCGGCTTTGTTCTGCTTGGCAGCCGCATCGAGGAGCCGCTGGACGTGCTTCGTCATCAGGCGACGCTCTTCGCCGTCGAACTTTTCCAGCTCGTCCGCCGCCGCCCGGGCGGCTCGGATGTTCTCCGCAGGCGTAGTGTAAACGGGGCGATCCGCCCCGAACAGATTGGTGATGGCCACGCCGCGCTGCTGGATCGTGCCAAGGCGGCTAGGCCCGGCTGGTGCCGGCGTGCCGCCACAGCGTGGTCCATCTCGGGTTGGTAGGCTTCTGATAGGCGTCTCATGCTGGCTAGCTTTTTGGCGCCTTCGACAAGCTGAAGGCAGTGCACCTCCAGCGTCTCAACGTCGACCTCTTCAGGAATGGGTGCTGCCAAGTCCTGCAGTGCCGCGTCGAGCGGGTCGTGAGCACCTCCGCCGAAAGGCTCGCCATGATCAATGACAAGCACCTCCGTGACGGTGCTTCCGCCACTCCCTGCGCAAGGGAGCGGCTCGTCGTAGACCACCACGTTGGTGGGGAACGCGTCGAGCGACGCGGTGTCGGAGTCGACCAACATCGGGTCGGTGGCGCCAACGGACTCCACGTCCATAGCGGGCTCGCCGGCGACTTGGAGTTGGTCGAGGAGGCCCGCAAGCAGGCTCTCAGGGCCGCCTGTGCCCGCGTCGGATGCGGGCTCATCGGAGAGGCGAACCTCGCCGACAAGATCAGCGAGGCAACTGGCTGCGCAGGCGATTTCCGCGCCATGCAGCGCATCGGCTCAGACTCCGTCTGGCGTGCCGGGCTGGCTGCGTTCGCCAGGGAGGAAAAGGGTTCCCATCTAGAACAGGTCTCCAGACGACGGTGCACCTAGCCCTATGGTGGGCGCCAAATGTCGGGGGTTGGGTGCGACATATGCCAAAGGATGGCTTATCATGGTGGGAGCGAGTAGAACGTCGGTGCCTGGAAGCGGGATGAGGCGTAGGCACGAACGCCGTCGTACTTTACCCAGGTTCGGGGCTCTCCTAGGAGATAATACCCCTAGTCCTACTCTGCAGGGTCTCCGCATGATCACTAAGGTGAAAAGAGTACAAGGTTGCTCCTCGAGCTGTGTGCTAGAGGCAGGAGAAGGCAAGGCTAGCTTTCTCCCTCTCTATATGATCTGGTCTAGTTCTAATGGGTTGGAGCCCTTTGCATGGGTGCCCTGGGGGGTTTATATAGGCCTACCCCCCAGGGGTACAATGGTAATCCGGCTGGGCACAGGGCCCAGCCGTCAGTCTCTTTGGCCGCCGGCTTCTTCGCTGACCGTTGGGCCCCGCCGACCGGTCTGGTAAGGAGCTGACATGCCGTGTCCACCGCTTGCGGGTCACACTGGCTGCTGATTATTGTAGCCGTGCCCCTAATGACACAGGCTTTGTCATGGGGTCGTGGCTACAGTCCCGCCGCCTGGCGGGCGATTACTGTAGCCACTCCCCGTCTCCTCTGATTAATGGCATGTGGGACCCGTGGGAGGGGCGGGCCGACTCCTGGGGGCCGACTGGTGGCGCTCTTGCCGTCTTCTGGACTCTCGCTGACTGGTGGGACCCATCGTCCCTAGGTGCTGATGTCAGGGCTGGCATGGCAACAGTGCCGAGCCGGACGGAGATCTTCACGGGTACGATGCACTGTGGCCACGCCAGCCTCCGCAAAAAGGGAGGGAGTGGGCTTTAGTGTGGCCACTCCCCGTCCCATCCCCCTTGATGAGGGCATGGGCATCCGTTGGTGCCGTGGGCCGACTTCCCGTGGCCAGCTTCTCTGGAAGCCGCCTGATAGGAGTCAGCTTGTCTTGAACTCGCCTCCAGGACTCGGCCATGTGCGGGCAGCCGGCTGTTCTTTCGGCCGGCTTCTAGAAGGCGGATCCTTGTCTTGGCGTTTTGAGGGGCGCAGCCTACCCCGATGTCTTGAAAGGTCATGGGCGTCGGGTTAGCCTACCCGTGGCCCATTACTCTGACATCTCCTTAATTCCTTTTATATCTCGGTTTCCTAAATCTCGAAAGCTTCATCCACACCAAACTCAACAAGAACTCGTGAGATAAGTTAGTATAAACCAATGCAAAACCTTATCATTTTCTACTGTAACAAATCACTAAAATTATTATTCAACATTGCATACTAAATGTCTCTACATATTTAATACTCCTATCCTCAAATAGAATCATTAAACAAGCAAACATATGCAAACATAACAGCAATCTGCAAAACAGTATAGTCTGTAAAGAACGCAAGATTCATCATACTTCTCTAACTCGCAAAATTATGAAAGAAAATTCCCAATGTAGTAAATTTATCAGAGCTTATTATGCAAAAGGTTTCAACATTTTATCACATTCTGACTTTTCTAGGGAATTTTTGCAACAACGGTAAACTTTCTGTTTTCAAACAGCAACATGTATACTTGCAAAATAAGCATAGTAGAGGCTATCCTTGACATTTTTATTGAAAATAAAGATGCAAAAAATTATTCTAAATAACATCAAGCAAGTACTAACAAAATAAATTGATGCTCCAAGCAAAACACATATCATGTGGTGAATAAAAATATAGCTCCAAGTAAAGTTACCGATGAACGAAGACGAAAGAGGGGATGCCTTTTGGGGCATCCCCAAGCTTAGGCTCTTGGTTGTCCTTGAATATTACCTTAGGGTGCCTTGGGAATCTCCAATATTAGGCTCTTGCCACTCCTTATTCCATAGTCCATCGAATCTTTACCCAAAACATGAAAACTTCACAACACAAAACTCAACAAAAAACTCGTAAGCTCCGTTAGCGAAAGGAAACAAAACACCACGTCAAGGTACTGTAATGAAATCATTATTTATTTATATTAACCTACTGTATTCCAACTTCTCTATGGTTTATAAAATATTTTACTAGCCATAGATTCATCAAAATAAGCAAACAACACACGAAAAACAGAATCTGTCAAAAACAGAACAATCTGTAATAATCTGTAACTAACGCAAACTTTTGGAACTCCAAAAGTTCTACCAAAATAGGACGGCCTAGATAATTTGTTTGTTGATCTTCTGAAATTGGAATCAGTATTTTATCACATTCTGGTTATTTTTAAAAATTGTTTTCGTGAACAGAAAGTTTCTGGAATTTTCAGCAAGATCAAATAGCTATCATCCAAGAATATCCTATAGGTCTTACTTGGCACAAACACTAATTAAAACAAAACCACATCTAAACATAAGCTAGATGTATTATTTATTCCTAAACTGAACAAAAAATCAAGAAACTAAAATAAAATTGGGTTGCCTCCCAACAAGCGCTATCGTTTAATGCCCCTAGCTAGGCATGGTGATTTCAATGATGCTCACGTAAAACATAAGAATTGAAACATAAAGAGAGCATCATAAAGAATAAGACTAGCACATTTAAGTCTAACCCACTTCCTATGCATAGGGATTTTGTGATCAAACAACTTATGGGAACAATAATCAACTAGCATAGGAAGGCAAAACAAGCATAACTTTAAAACTTTAAGCACATAGAGAGGAAACTTGATATTATTGCAATTCCTACAAGCATATATTCCTCCCTCATAATAATTTTCAGTAGAATAATGAATGAATTCAACAATATAACCATCACCTACAACATTCTTTTCATGATCTACAAGCATAGAAAATTTATTACTCTCTGCATAAGCAAATTTGTTCTCATGAATAGTAGTGGGAGCAAAATCAACAAAATAACTATCATGTGATTGAAAATTAAGATCAAGATGACAAGTTTCGTGGTTATCATTATTATTTATAGCATATGTGTCATCACAATAATCATCATAGATAGGAGGCATGCTTTCATCATAGTAAATTTGCTCATCAAAGCTCGGGGGACAAAAAATATCATCTTCATCAAATATAGCTTCCCCAAGCTTGTGGCTTTGCATATCATTAGCATCATGGATATTCAAGGAATTCATACTAACAACATTGTAGTCATGCTCATCATACAAAGATTTAGTGCCAAACATTTTAATGCATTCTTCTTCTAACACTTTGGTACAATTTTCCTTCCCATCAAACTCACGAAAGATAGTAAAAAGATGAAGCGTATGAGGTAAACTCAATTGCATTTTTTTGTAGTTTTATTTTATAAAATAAACTAGTGCTAAAACAAGAAACAAAAATATTCGATTGCAAGATCTAAAGATATACCTTCAAGCACTCAACTCCCCGGCATCGGCGCCAGAAAAGAGCTTGATTGACGGGGTGTGGGTGCCGCTTACCTAGCCTCCCCGGCAACGGCGCCAGAAAAGAGCTTGATGTCTACTACACAACTTTCTCCTTGTAGACGTTGTTGGGCCTCCAAGTGCAGAGGTTTGTAGGACAGTAGCAAGTTTCCCTCAAGTGGATGACCTAAGGTTTATCAATCCGTGGGAGGCATAGGATGAAGATGGTCTCTCTCAAACAACCCTGCAACCAAATAACAAAGAGTCTCTTGTGTCCCCAACACACCCAATACAATGGTAAATTGCATAGGTGCACTAGTTCGGCGAAGAGATAGTGATATAAGTGCAATATGGATGGTAGATATAGGTTTTTGTAATCTGAAAATATAAAAACAGCAAGGTAACTAATGATAAAAGTGAGCATAAATGGTATTACAATGATAAGAAACAAGGCCTAGGGTTCATACTTTCACTAGTGCAAGTTCAATCAACAATAATAACATAATCGGATCATATAACTATCCCTCAACATGCAACAAAGAGTCACTCCAAAGACACTAATAGCGGAGAACAAACGAATAGATTATGGTAGGGTACGAAACCACCTCAAAGTTATTCTTTCCAATCAATCCATTGGGCTATTCCTATAAGTGTCACAAACAGCCCTAGAGTTCGTACTAGAATAACACCTTAAGACACAAATCAACCAAAACCCTATTGTCACCTAGATACTCCAATGTCACCTCAAGTATCCGTGGGTATGATTATACGATATGCATCACATAATCTCACATTCATCTATTCAATCCAACACAAAGTACTTCAAAGAGTGCCCCAAAGTTTCTACCGAAGAATCAAGACGAAAACGTGTGCCAACCCCTATGCATAGGTTCATGGGTGGAACCCGCAAGTTGATCACCAAGACATACATCAAGTGAATCACGTGATATCCCATTGTCACCACAGATGTGCACGACAAGACATACATCAAGTGTTCTCAAGTCATTAAAGACTCGATCCGATAAGATTACTTCAAACAGAAAACTTAATCCATTACAAGAGAGTAGAGGGGGAGAAGCAACATAAGATCCAGCTATAATAGCAGAGCTCGCGATACTTCAAGATCGTGCCAAATCAAGAACATGAGAGAGAGAGAGAGAGAGAGAGATCAAACACATAGCTATTGGTACATACCCTCAACACCGAGGGTGAACTACTCCCTCCATGTCATGGAGAGCGCCGGGATGATGAAGATGGCCACCGGTGAGGGATTCCCCCTCCGGCAGGGTGCCAGAACAGGGTCCCGATTGGTTTTTGGTGGATATAGAGGCTTGCGGCGGCGGAACTCCCAATCTAGGTTATGTTCTGGAAGTTTGGGTATATATAAGAGGTGTTGGCGTTGGCAACAAGTCAGGGGGGTCCACGAGGCGGCCATGAGGTAGGAGGGCGCGCCCCCACCCTCGTGGTGGCCTCGGGAATCTTCTGGTCCATCACCGGTACTCCGTGGGCTTGTTCTGGTCCAAAAACAATCTCCGTGAATTTTCAGGTCAATTGGACTCCGTTTGGTATTCCTTTTCTGCAATACTCAAAAACAAGAAAAAAAAACAGAAACTGGCACTAGGCTCTAGGTTAATAGGTTAGTCCCAAAAATCATATAAAATAGCATATAATTGCATATAAAACATCCTAGATGGATAATATAATAGCATGGAACAATAAAAAATTATAGATATGTTGGAGACGTATTAGAAGCGCGCGTGAAGGGACGAGGGCAGAGCACCCGGAGGGACGCAAGAGCAGAGCACGCTCGGCGGGACGCGAGCACAGCACGCCGCGGCCATCTGAACCGCAAGCAACCACACGCAAAGAGCTGTTGAACACGCAGGAAATGGTCGCCTACAAGTCGGCCGACAGTTGCGTCGCTGCATAGAGAGCGGCCGGGTGCTACCACCTTCGTCTAGTCTATAGTCTCCTTTATATTTTGTGACATACTTTGCCCTTAAATTTAACCAACAAAATGTTATGCATGTTATAAAAATTATATAATTGGAAACTATGTTCAAATACAAATCCAACTATTTAATCTTTGGCGACATGCATTCGTATTTTATTAGTTAAATCATACTTATAAACCAGGACGGTGGTATAGTAGGTAATTAAATTGCAAACGTTTTTTATTAACCGTATGTGTACGTGGCCTTTCGTCCTCCTCTCGCACGTCTTGTCACCCCGCTGCCGCAGATGGCTTACAGCGCAAGCTTGCGCAGCACGCGTGGGCGTTCTTTTGGCCAAACGGTGGCGCCAATGAATCGTCGGTGAGCCCGTTCCCGCGCAACTTCCCAGGTTCCCGCGCAAGCTTCCCGCCCGACTCGGTGAAATCTCCAAAAACCCAATGCTTACCGGCCTGCTATAAAAACCCTCACGGCCGGCGAGTCCTGCGTCACATTTTCCCCTCTATCACTGTAGCTTATCTCGTCTGCTTCTCCCACAATCGCCAATGGCACCGGTCTGCCGTCGTTGGTCAGCCACTCTGCCGTCATCAGAGGACAACTCCAGCTGGGAGGCTACACCGCGGTGGCGGCGCAGTCCTCGGCTAGTGTAGTGCGTGTGGCGTCCCTGTTGGGTGTGCGCGGAACACTCACCACACGCTCCGTCGTCGCTGCCCATCGGCAGCTGTTGCCGGCCACCGTTGCCGCTACACCACCGTCAAAAGCCAGGGCCATCGCCCACTACGCCGCCGCGGCCCGAAGGCGGGAGGTGGCTGTCGTGGCCGCCACCCCACTGCCGGACACTGTGGCCATCACCCGCTCCGCCACCGCGGCCCGAAGGCGGGAGGTGGTGGTCATGGCCGCCACCCCGTCGTCGGCTGCCGTGGCCGCCAGCCCACCGTTGACCGCCGGGGTCATCACCCGCTCCGCTGCCGCCGCCCGAAGGCGGGAGGAGGAGGTGGATGCCCGCACGTGCGTCAGTGACCTTGCGCGCTATAACGAGTTCCTGTGGGAGGAGGAGGAGCGCCTCATCATGAATGCAAAGAGACTTACCGCCACCCTGGTTGTGGCACACGCCGCCTCAGAGGCGAGGAATAAAAAGATCTATGAGGAGAACCACCGCTTCGAGAGGGGTCGTCTGGAGCAGCAGAGGGCGTTCAAGGTGAGCGTCGCTGAAGCTGCAAAAGCGGCAGGCACTGTATTGCGGTTGCCCGGCTTGTCGGTAAGCTCCTCCTCCTTCGCCTCTTAGTAAGCGTGCTCGACAGAGGAGAGGCAGCCGGAACTAGTACAAAGCCCCTCCGCAGTAGTAGTATTTAGGGGCTATTTTGTTCAGTTCATCTGACTATAGATGTGGTGGAACAATACAACATACTTAAAATTAGCTAGTATATATAGCCGAACTAGCTATTTCAGTACGTGGTTGGCAACAATTGGGGAAAAGTTTGGTCGGTTCAGTTTTCGAGTTGAACTGTTTGTATAAATTAAGAACGACTAATTAATCTATGAATGAAGTCTATGCTTAATTATTGAATTTTAGCTGCAAAAATTAGATAGTGCTAGTGATTTTTAGCTGCATATTTTGACAAATCGCAGTGTTACAAGGATTGACAAATCTTACCAAATTGTTTGTACGTGGTTGCACACGGGTCATCCAAAACAACCGTTTGCATTGAAGGGATGCACAAATCCTGCGCTGCTCTCACTTTGCATACGGGTATTCTATCTTAAACGTTTGCGATCAGGAGCTACAGAAATCCTGCTCGGTACATTTTCTCTTGGCTTCCTGAGGAAGCTATCGGTTTGCATACGGGTGTTCTAACTAAAACGTTTGCGATGAGTGTTTTATATTTAAAAACTGGATTAAACTACGGCTTGGGCGCCATTAATGGAGAGGATGCGAGCAAGGTGGGTGATACGTGTCCATCGTATCTACTTTTCCAAACACTTTTGCCCTTGTTTTGGACTCTAACTTGCATGATTTGAATGGAGCTTACCCGGACTGATGCTGTTTTCAGCAGAATTGCCATGGTGTTATTTTTGTGCAGAAGTAAAAGTTCTCGGAATGACCTGAAACTTTACGGAGAATATTTTTGGAATATATAAAAAATACTGGCGAAATAATCAAGACGAGGGGGCGCACACCCTGTCCACGAGGGTGGGGGCGTGCCCCCTGCCTCGTGGGCCCCCTGGAGCTCCACGGACCTCAACTCCAACTCTATATATTCACGTTCGGGAAGAAAAAAATCAGAGAGAAGGATTCATCTCGTTTTACAATACAGAGCCATAGCCAAGCCATAATCTCTCTCGGGAGGGCTGATCTGGAGTCCATTTGGGGCTCCGGAGAGGGGAATCCGTCGCCATCGTCATCATCAACCTTCCTCCATCACCAATTTCATGATGCTCACCACCGTGCATGAGTAATTCCATCATAGGCTTGCTGGACTGTGATGGGTTGGATGAGATTTACCATGTAATCGAGTTAGTTTTGTTATGGTTTGATCCCTAGTATCCATTATGTTCTAACATTGATGTTTCTATGACTTTGCTATGCTTAATGCTTGTCACTAGGGGCCGAGTGCCATGATTTGAGATCTGAACCTATTATGTTTTCATGAATATATGTGAGTTCTTGATCCTATCTTGCAAGTCTATAGTCACCTATTATGTGTTATGATCCATTAACCCTGAAGTGATAATAATCGGGATACTTACCGGTGATGACCGTAGTTTGAGGAGTTCATGTATTCACTAAGTGTTAATGCTTTGGTCCAGTACTCTATTAATAAGAGGCCTTAATATCCCTTAGTTTCCAATAGGACCCCGCTGCCACGGGAGGGTAGGACAAAACATGTCATGCAAGTTCTTTTCCATAAGCACGTATGACTATATTCGGAATACATGCCTACATTACATTGATGAACTGGATCTAGTTCTGTGTCACCCTATGTTATAATTGTTGCATGAGGAATCGCATTCGACAAAATTCTCCATCACCGATCCAATGCCTACGAGCTTTTCCCATATTGATCTTTCCTTAGTTACTTTTTCGTTACCACTATTACAATTACTACAAAACTGCTACTGTTACTTTTGCCACCGTTACCGTCACTTCCATACTACTTTGCTACTAAATACTTTGCTGCAGATATTAAGTTTTCCAGGTGTGGTTGAATTGACAACTCAACTGCTAATATTTGAGAATATTCTTTGGCTCCCCTTGTGTCAAATCAATAAATTTGGGTTGAATACTCTACCCTCGAAAACTGTTACGATCCTCTATACTTGTGGGTTATCAAGACTATTTTATGGCGCCGTTGCCGGGGAGCATAGCTCTATTCTTTGAGTCACTTGGGATTTATATCTGTTGATCACTATGAGGAACCTGAAAGACGAAAGAACTAAGATTTTTCCCTCAACTATGAGGGGAGGTAAGGAACTGCCATCTAGCTCTGCACTTGATTACCTTCTATTTTGAGTAAGCTTGCGATGCCTAAACCTACTTTTGCTATTAATTCTGATATGTCGCATGTTATTGATGATGCCACTTCTGCTATGCATGATGCTTATGATGAAACTACTTCTATGCTTGATACTACTGTGCCATTAGGTGAATTCCTTGATGAACAACTTGCTAGGGCTAGAGAGAATGAAATTATTGAAACAGATAATATTGATGAAAGTGATGATGAAGATTATCCCCCTAGATATGAATTGCCTGTTGTGCCTGAGGGTTATGTTATGGATGAAGAAACTGCTAGAGATTTTCTTGCTTGCAATGATAGATATGATCTTAAGAAATTATTAGCTAAGCTGAAAGAAAAATCTTTGAACGCTAGAATGAAATATGACCCTACTTTTGCTACTTCACCTATTTGTATTTCCGATAAGGATTATGATTTCTCTGTCGATCCTGAGATAATCACTTTGGTTGAATCTGATCCTTTTTATGGCTATGAATCTGAAACTGTTGTGGCACATCTTACTAAATCGAATGATATAGCCACCCTATTCACTAATGAGGAAAAAATTCGTTACTACTATATCCTTAAGTTATTTCAGTTCTCATTAAAGGGTGATGCTAAAACATGGTTTAATTCTCTTGATCCTGGTTGTGTGCATAGTCCCCAGGATATGATTTATTACTTCTCTGCTAAATATTTCCCTGCTCATAAGAAACAAGCTGCCTTAAGGGAAATATATAATTTTGTGCAAATTGAAGAAGAGAGTCTCCCACAAGCTTGGGGGAGGCTTCTCCAATTACCTAATGCTTTGCTTGATCATCCTCTCAAGAAAAATGAAATACTTGATATCTTTTATAATGGACTAACCGATGCTTCCAGAGACCACCTGGATAGTTGTGTTGGTTGGGTTTTCAGGGAAAGAACTGTTGATCAAGCTGAATTGCTATTGAATAATATGTTGAGTAATGAAAATGATTGGACACTTCCTGAACCAACTCCTAAGCCAACTCCGAAGAAAAGGGGTATTCTATTTCTCAGTCCTGAAGATATGGAAGAGGCAAAGAAATCTATGAAAGAAAAAGGTATTAAAGCTGAAGATGTTAAGAATTTACCACCTATTGAAGAAATACATGGTCTTTGTAACCCGGCACAGGTAGTAAAGGTAAATTCTCTCTATAGATTTGATGAAGGTGATATTCCCCGTTATAAGTCTGCTAGCCAATGCTTAGATGAGTTTGATAATTTTATTGTTAAACAAGAAAACTTCTATGCTTGTGTTAGTAGACAATTGAAACGTAATGCTTATATGATTGAACACTTGGGTGGTTATATGTCTAGAGTTAAGGGTGAACTTAAAGTCATTAGTAAACATGCTTCTATGGTTACCACTCAAGTAGAACAAGTGCTTAAAGCTCAAAATGATTTGCTCAATGAATTAAATAGTAAGAAAAATGATAATGATGTTAGAGTTATGACTAGAGGGGGTAAAGTGACTCAGGAACCTTTGTATCCTGAGGGCCACCCTAAGAGAATTGAGCAAGATTCTTAGAGAACTAATGTTGATGCACCTAGTCCTTCTAAGAAGAATAAAAAGAAAAATGATAGGACTTTGCATGCTTCTAGTGAACCTGTTGTTGACACACCTGAGAATCCCAATGATATTTCTATTTCTGATGCTGAAATACAATAGGTGATGAACGTGAACCTAGCGATAATGTTAATGATGATGTTCATGTTGATGCTCAACCTAGCAATAACAATGATATAGAGATTGAACCTGCTGTTGATCTTGATAACCCACAATCAAAGAATCAATGTTATGATAAGAGAGACTTCGTTGCTAGGAAGCACGGTAAAGAAAGAGAACCATGGGTTCAGAAACCCATGCCCTTTCCTCCTAAACCATCCAAGAAAAAGGATGATGAGGATTTTGAGCGCTTTGCTGAAATGATTAGACCTATCTTTTTACGTATGCGGTTGACTGATATGCTTAAAATGAATCCTTATGCTAAGTATATGAAAGATATTGTTACAAATAAAAGAAATATACCGGAGGCTGAAATTTCCACCATGCTTGCTAATTATACTTTTAAAGGTGGAATACCAAAGAAACTAGGAGATCCAGAAGTACCAACTATACCATGCTCCATTAAAAGAAACTATGTTAAAACTGCTTTATGTGATGTTGGAGCCGGTGTTAGTGTTATGCCTCTATCTTTATATCATAGACTTGATTTGAATAAGTTGACACCTACTGAAATATCTTTGCAAATGGTCGATAAACCAACTGCTATACCTGTCAGTATTTGTGAGGATGTGCTTGTTGTGGTTGCAAATGTTACTATTTTAACGAACTTTGTTATTCTTGATATTCCTGAGGACAATAGTATGTCGATTGTCCTTGGTAGACCCTTTTTGAATACTGCAGGGGCTGTTATTGATTGCAACAAGGGCAATGTCACTTTTCATGTTAATGGTAATGAGCATACGTTACACTTTCCAAGGAAACAACCTCAAGTCCACAGTATCAATTCTATTGGAAAAATTCCAACAATTATTATTGGAGGTTTTGAATTTCCTCTTCCTACTGTCAAGAAGAAATATGATATTCTTATTGTTGGGTATGTGCATATCCCCGTTGAGGTAACCTAGTGCTATTCGAAAATTCTCCGGTTTCATGCGATTCGGAATGAGTTTGTCAACAAGACTTGATCAACCTTGTTAGTGGATTCCTTTTGATGAGCATGAGATGGATGAAGTTAGAAAGCACAACTCTTTGTACCCTCCTTTTACTTTCTGTTATTTAGATTAAATAAAGCAAAAATAGTATTTTTTGTCTGTTTTCTGAATTATCCTTGCAATAAAAATTACCCCGAAAATAAAAGTTCTCCAAATGTCCTGAAAATGAAATATGATTTTTTTCTAGAATATTTAAGAATTATTGGCACTGAGAACACACATGGGGGCCACACCTCCTGGCCACGAGGGTCCAGGGCGCGCCTACCCCCCTGGGGCGTGCCCCCTGCCTCGTGGGCCCCTCGTGGCCCCCCTCCACTTATTCCAGCACCCACACACTTCTCCTTCCTCCAGAAAAATCACCACCTAGCTCAAACCCGTGTTCTAGCTCATCTTGCTGCCATTGTTGATCTCCTTGCTCAAAGCTCCACTCAGAAAACTGCTTTGGGGGATTGTTCTTTGGTATGTGACTCCTCCAATGGTCCAATTAGTTTTTGTTCTAATGCTTTATTTATTACAAATTTTTGCTGCTAAGGTGACCCTGTTCTTGAGCTTGCATGTCAAATTTATTTGGTCCCAAGTAGTTCTAATGCATGATATAGTATCTAGGCACTTGTGGGAGTAGTTGCTATCAATCTTGTTGAGTTTGGTTCACTTTTATTTTGAGCCACTAAAAGTTTCAGAATTTTTTCAGAGGAAGAAATATGTTTAGGAAAATTTACCAAGGTGGTTCCTCAAAGAAGCAAGGACCCAGGCCCGCGATACATGAGCCGGACTATGAACTAGCAAGAGAAGCTTAAGTACTGTCTTGTGAATGGCCGTCAGAAGATTTTATGGTCCAAGCAGGAATTAAGGAGGAATTTGACGCATATGTGCATAATGCCGATCTTGAGGTCTTCATGTCAGATAAGTGCCCCCAATATTACCACCTAACTGATTCCTTTGTGAGGAGGTTTAAATTTACATCATCACGCAATTCTCACACTGTCCTATTTGATCTTTATAATAAATCTTATACCATGGACCTAGAAGACTTTAATACTGCTTGTAAACTCCCGCAGTGGGGTAATGTTAGTGAACCTCGCAAATTTGAATTTAAAGAATTTCTTTCTAGTATCACTGTGGGGGAATCTAGAGAAATAACACAAGCTACCATAGGGAGCATTCATTTTCCTTCTATACATTATTTTGCTCTCTTTATAGGTAGATGCATTAACAGTAAGGATGAGGCATGTCACATGTGTGTTCCCGATCTTAGTGTTCTCAAGAGTGATGTATTAGGATATAAACAATAAAACTTGGGGGCTATTGTTGCACGAAGGTTGCATCATAACAGTATTAGTGGCAATTTGTTTGGTGGAATTTATGCAACCCGTGTAGCTAATTATCTTGAGATACCCATACATGAAAATGATATGGAATTGCCTCCTGTTTATTTAGATTATAATGCTATGGTTCATCATCAGTTTGTTGAGATGAATGAACAGTTCCTCCAATACCGACTAATCTTTGACAGACATCGCACTGTCCATGTTGGTCTCCCTGCTCCTGCTTTCTTTGACTTTCATACAAAAGGGAGATATGTTATAACCAGGGAGGAGGTGAACGAGTATGAGAGGAGGACGGAGGCAGCCCACCTCCAAGCTGCAACTCATCAGGCAATAGCTGCTGCATCTCAGTACGATCCCAGCTACAACTTTGGATATCCGCCAGGCCAGCCGTGGCCATAGACCAACTTAGGCCAAAAGCCTAAGCTTGGGGGAGTACGTATTTCTCACCGACATTACATTCATGTTCACACACTCATTCCAGTTGTCGATGCTCATACCTTTTGTAACGCCCCGGACACACCCGCCGGTGGTCGTTACTCCTGACGGGATCTAGACTGGCCTCACAGATCAATACTTGTCTTTTCTGCACACTTTGTCCTCACTCGTGCGCACCCGGGAGCAACTTCCCGGTCGGTCACCCATCCTGACACTACTCCAAGATGAGCACGCTTAACTTTGGAGTTCTGTCCGAATGGGCTCCCGGAAAAGAAGGAATTCCTTATTGATATGAGTAGTCTATCATCCCTAATAAGCCAGGCAATCACATACACTCCCACTCAGAGGAACCGACGTCCTTGTCGGGCCACAGGAACGTTCCCTCTTGGCACAAACGTCTGTGCTTCCAGTCCGGTACATGTGCCATGCCGGGTGCCACGACGGGTCACAAACGTCATGAACAACATGACCGCGCACCTGTCCGGAACCATCCGTGTAACCGCAAGGGTCGGCTCTGATACCAACTTGTAACGCCTCAGACACACCCGCCGGTGGTCGTTACTCCTGGCGGGATCTAGACTGGCCTCACAGATCAATACTTGTCTTTTCTGCACACTTTGTCCTCACTCGTGCGCACCCGGGAGCAACTTCCCGGTCGGTCACCCATCCTGACACTACTCCAAGCTGAGCACGCTTAACTTTGGAGTTCTGTCCGAATGGGCTCCCGGAAAAGAAGGAATTCCTTATTGATATGAGTAGTCTATCATCCCTAATAAGCCAGGCAATCACACCTTTTCATTTTACTGTCAATGCTAGTTTATTTTTTGTTTTAAGCCTTCTTCTTGTGTGTTTGAAAAACCTTAAGAAAAACAAAAAAATTAGTTGTAGTTTTTAGCTAGTTTACTTTCCATGCCTGTAGTAGTAATAATTAAAAGAAAACCCAAAATATTTCTCGTTCTTCTTTTGCTAGTTGGGAGCTTTCCCGTGTAAATAGTTTTAATTCCTTTCTTTTCTTTGGGGGTCGAGAGGAGAAGACCATGATGAAAATGTCGAAGTGGCTCTTATATGCATTATTGTTGATTTAACAAAGATCCCATATTACCTTGTCTTCTCCTGTGTATTAAATGCTTGCAGATTCCAGCTTAGTCCAATGCACGTGCACTATTATTGTTATCCACACCATTTGATTGTGCAAGTGAAAGGCAATAATGAGGATATATGATGGACTGATTGAGATGAGAGAAGCTGGTATGAACTCGACCTCTCTTGTTTTTGTAAATATGATTAGTTTCATTGTTCCTGATTTAACCTATTATGAATGAGACATGTTTGCAATGACAATTAGAGTTTATAGTTGCTTATGCCATGCTTAATTAGCTAGGAGTTGTGATGTGGTATGATAGGGTGGTATCCTCCTTTGAACGATTCGAGTGGCTTGACTTGGCACATGTTCACGCATGTAGTTGAAACAAAATCAACATAGCCTTCACGATATTTATGTTCATGGTGGATTATATCCTACTCATGCTTGCACTCAATGTTTATTAATTTTAATGCATGTTCATGACTGTTGTCGCTCTCTAGTTGGTCGCTTCCCAGTCTTTTTCTAGCCTTCACTTGTACTAAGCGGGAATACTGCTTGTGCATCCACTTCCATAAACCCCAAAGTTATTCCAAATGAGTCCACCATACCTTCCTATAAGTGGTATCTACCTGTCGTTCCAAGTAAATTTGTATGTGCCAAACTCTAAACCTTCAAATGAAATTCTATTTTGTATGCTCGAATAGCTCATGTATCAACTAGGGTTGTCTGTATCTTCCATGCTAGGCGAGTTATTCTCAATAGGAGTGGACGCCGCTCCTCACTCATGAGAAAATGGTTGGTCACCGGGATGCCCAGTCCCATGCTCAAATCAAATCAAAATACTTGCAAACAAAACTCCCTCAGGACTGTTGTTAGTTGGAGGCACCCGTTGTTTCGAGCCAGCCATGGATTGATGCTTGCTGGTGGTGGGGGAGTATAAACTTTACCATTTTGTTTGGGAGCCGCCTATAATGTGTGTAGCATGGAAGATATTGAGATCTCTCGGTTGTTATGTTGACAATGAAAGTATGCCGCTCAAAATATTATTTATCTTTGTTTCAAAACTCGAGCTCTGGCACCTCTACAAATCCCTGCTTCCCTCTGCGAAGGGCCTATCTATTTACTTTTATGTTGAGTCATAATCCTCTTATTAAAAAGCACCAGCTGGAGAGCACCGCTGTCATTTGCATGCATTATTATTAGTTTATATTTAGTATGACTATGACTTGATCTCTTTTACCATGAATTACAATGTTTAGTCAGTCCTTGATCTTTAGAGGTGCTTTGCATTTAATTTTTGCGGTCTCAGAAAGGGCTAGTGAGATACCATCTTGTTATATCATATTATGATTGTTTTGAGAAAGTGTTGTCATCCGAGATTTATTATTATTGCTCCCTAGTTGATTATGCCATTGATATGAGTAAACATGAGACCTAAGTGTTATTGTGAATATGGTTAGTTCATAATCTTTGCTGAAAACTTGAACGCTGGCTTTACATATTTACAACAACAAGAGCAAACAGAGTTTGTAAAAGTTTTTCTTTATCACTTTCAGTTTGTCAACTGAATTGCTTGAAGACAAGCAAATGTTTAAGCTTGGGGGAGTTGATACGTCTCCATCATATCTACTGTTCCAAACACTTTTGCCCTTGTTTTGGACTCTAACTTGCATGATTTGAATGGAACTAACCCAGACTGACGCTGTTTTCACCAGAATTGCCATGGTGTTATTTTTGTGAAGAAATAAAAGTTCTCGGGATGACCTGAAACTTCACGGAGAATATTTTTGGAATATATAAAATACTGGCGAGAGAATAAAGACCAGGGGGCCCACACCCTGTCCACGAGGGTGGGGGCGCGCCCCCTGCCTCGTGGGTCCCCTGGAGCTCCACCGATCTCCACTCCAACTCTATATGTTAACGTTCGGGGAGAAAAAAAATTAGAGAGAAGGATTCATCGCGTTTTACGATACGAAGACGCCGCCAAGCCCTAATCTCTCTCGGGATGGCTGATCTGGAGTCCGTTCGGGCCTCCGGAGAGGGGAATCCGCCACCATCGTCATCATCAACCTTCCTCCATCACCAATTTCATGATGCTCACCGCCGTGCATGAGTAATTCCATGGTAGGCTTGCTGGACGGTGATGGGTTGGATGAGATTTACCATGTAATCGAGTTAGTTTTGTTAGGGTTTGATCCCTAGTATCCATTATGTTCTGAGATTGATGTTGCTATGACTTTGCTATGCTTAATGCTTGTCACTAGGGCCCGAGTGCCATGATTTCAGATCTGAACCTATTATGTTTTCATGAATATATGTGAGTTCTTGATCCTATCTTGCAATTCTATAGTCACCTATTATGTGTTATGATCCGCTAACCCTGAAGTGATAATAATCGGGATACTTACCGGTGATGACCGTAGTTTGAGGAGTTCATGTATTTAGTAAGTGCTAATGCTTTGGTCCGGTACTCTATTAAAAGGAGGCCTTAATATCCCTTAGTTTCCAATAGGATCCCGCTGCCACGGGAGGGTAGGACAAAAGATGTCATGCAAGTTCTTTTCCATAAGCACGTATGACTATATTCGGAATACATGCCTACATTACATTGATGAACTAGAGCTAGTTCTGTGTCACCCTATGTTATAATTGTTGCATGAGGAATCGCATCCGGCATAATTCTCCATCACCGATCCAATGCCTACGTGCTTTTCACATATTGATATTTGCTTAGTTACTTTTCCGTTGCCACTGTTACAATTACTACAAAACTGCTACTGTTACTTTTGCCACTGTTATCGTCACTTCCATACTACTTTGCTACTAGCTGCAGATATTAAGTTCTCCAGGTGTGGTTGAATTGACAACTCAACTGTTAATACTTGAGAATATTCTTTGGCTCCCCTTGTGTCGAATCAATAAATTTGGGTTGAATACTCTACCCTCGAAAACTGTTGCGATCCCCTATACTTGTGGGTTATCAGCGGGCGGCCATGGAAGTCAAAGGGCTCGCTTCCCAGTGAGCCTGCGCAGCGTACAACTCGCATGCTTACGGTGAACCTGCACATTCGAGGACACCTAGCACGCCTCTCGCTCAGCCTGCGCACCGGACGGCGCTCGCACGCCTCATGTTCAGTCAAGGTCAAGCAGCTGTCCGCACGGCACCTCCTACAGCCATTAAAACCAAGACACGTGCACACGTGAATCGTTAACAGAATGCACACGGTTTGAATTATACAAATGTTTGAGATATTAAAGTGGCAGCTATTTTTTCAAAATGCGTTGAAAACTCAGTTAATGCAAAAAAATGTCCAAACGAACCCCGAAAAATCACAAAAATTGACACAACACCCCTGTTGTTCTATGTTTACACGAGAATTTTTTCAAAAGCAATAAGAGGCAATGGATATTGTTTCATCCCCAAAGGTGGGACGTTCCCTACCGAAACCATCTTGCTTGTTGTGAGAAGCATTGGTTTGTGAGAAGTATATATGCAAACCTGCCCCAAATAGGACAAAAATTTTACCACGACATATTGATGCCACTCCATGAGAGCATGCCAAGTTTCATGAATTTCAGACGAGTTTAGGATTCACTAGAATTTCAAAATGAGGCATCTCAATGTTTTGCCAGCAATCAATGGTGCCCTGGTGTTTGAAATTCATTCCCATTTCTTGCATGGGACCTAAGCATGCATCCAAGGAAACAAATTTGATTTTTCAACCAATTTATATGCACTGGAGCATGTGCATGTAGTTCAAATTTGAATTATGCACATAAATGCATTAAAAACTCAGTTAATGCATAAAAATGTCAAACGAACCCCGAAAAATCACAAAAATTCACACAACACTCCTGTTGTTCTATGTTGACACGAGAAAAAAATTTGAAAGCAATAAGAGGCAATGGATATCGTTCCGTCCCCAAAGGTGGGATGTTCCCTACCGAAAACCATCATGCTTGTTGTGAGAAGCTCTCGTTTGTGAAAAGCATATACCCAAACCTGCCCAAATGGGACAAAAATTTTACCACGGCATGGTGATACCGCTCCAAGATAGCATGCCAAGTTTCATGAATTTCAGACGAGTTTTGGATTTACTTGATTTTAAAAACCAGGCATCTCAATGTTTTGCCGGCAATCAATGGTGCCCTGGTGTTTGAAATTCATTCCCATTTCTTGCATGGCACCTAAGCTTTCATGCAAGGACACAGATTTTATTTTTCAACCAATTTATATGCCCTAGAGCATGTGCATGTAGTTCAAATTTGAATTATGCACATAAATGCATTAAAAACTCAGCTAATGCATAAAAATGTCCAAACGAACCCCGAAAAATCACAAAAAAAATCACACAACACTCCTGTTGTTCTATGTTGACATGAGAAAAAATTTGAAAGCAATAAGAGGCAATGGATATCGTTTCGTCCCCAAAGGTGGGACGTTCCCTACCGAAAAGCATCATGCTTGTTGTGAGAAGCTCTGGTTTGTGAGAAGCATATACCCAAACCTTCCCCAAATGGGACAAAAAATTTACCACGGCATGGTGATGCCGCTCCATGATAGCATGCCATGTTTCATGACTTCTAGACGAGTTTTTGATTTACTTGAATTTAAAAACCATGCATCTCAATGTTTTACCGGCAATCAACAGTGCCCTGGTGTTTGAAATTCATTCCCATTTCTAGCATGGGACCTAAGCATGCACCCAAGGACACATATTTGATTTTTCAACCAATTTATATGCACTAGAGCATGTGCATGTAGTTCAAATTTGAATTATGCACATAAATAAATTGAAAACTCAGTTAATGCATAAAAATGTCCAAATGACCCCGAAAAACCACAAAAATTCACACAACACTCATGTTGTTCTATGTTGACACGAGAAAAAAATTTGAAAGCAATAAGAAGCAATGGATATCGTTTCGTCCCCAAAGGTGGGACGTTCCCTACTGAAAACCATCATGCTCATTGTGAGAACCTCTGGTTTTTGAGAAGCATATACCCAAAGCTGACCCAAATGGGAAAAAATGTTTACCACGACATGGTGATGCCCCTCCATGATAGCATGCCAAGTTTCATGAATTTCAGACGAGTTTTGGATTCACTAGAATTTAAACACCAGGCATCTCAATGTTTTGCTGGCAATCAACGGTGCCCTTGTGTTTGAATTTCGTTCCTGTTTCTTGCATATGACCTAAGCATGCACCCAAGGACACATATTTGATTTTTCAACCAATTTATATGCACTTGAGCATGTGCATGTAGTTCAAATTTGAATTATGCATATAAATTCTTTGAAAACTCAGTTAATGCATAAAAATGTCCAAACGAACCCCGAATAATAAAAAAAATTCACACAACACTCCTGTTGTTCTATGTTGACACGAGAAAAACTTTTGAAAGCAATAAGAGGCAATGGATATTGTTTGTCCCCAAAGGTGGGACGTTCCCTACCGAAAAGCATCATGCTTGTTGTGAGAATCTCTGGTTTGTGAGAAGCATATACCCAAACCTGCCCCAAATGGGACAAAATATTTACCACGACATGGTGATGCCGCTCCATGATAGCATGCCAAGTTTCATGAATTTCAGACGAGTTTTGGATTTACTTGAATTTCATAACCAGGCATCTCAATGTTTTGCTGGCAATCAACGGTGCCCTAGTGTTTGAAATTCATTCCCATTTCTCGCATGGGACCTAAGCATGAACCCAAGGACACATATTTCATTTTTCAACCAATTTATATGCACTAGAGCATGTGCATGTAGTTCAAATTTGAATTATGCACATAAATGCATTGAAAACTCAGTTAATGCATAAAAATGTCCAAACGACCCTGAAAAATCACAAAAATTCACACAACACTCCTGTTGTTCTATGTTGACACGAGAAAAAAATTTGAAAGCTATAAGAAGCAATGGATATCGTTTCGTCCCCAAAGGTGGCACGTTCCCTACCGAAAACCATCATGCTCGTTGTGAGAAGCTCTGGTTTCTGAGAAGCATATACCCGAACCTGCCCCAAATGGGAAAAAATGTTTACCACGGCATGGTGATGCCCCTCCATGATAGCATGCCAAGTTTCATGAATTTTAGACGGGTTTTGGATTTACTTGATTTTAAAAACGAGGCATCTCAATGTTTTGCTGGCAATCAACGGTGCCCTGGTGTTTGAAATTCATTCCCATTTCTTGCATGGGACCTAAGCATGCATGCAAGGACACAAATTTGATTTTTCAACCAATTTATATGCACTAGAGCATGTGCATGTAGTTCAAATTTGAATTATGCACATAAATGCATTGAAAACTCAGTTAATGCATAAAAATGTCCAAACGAACCCCGAAAAAAAATCACACAACACTCCTGTTGTTCTATGTTGACACGAGAAAAACATTTGAAAGCTATAAGAGGTAATGGATATTGTTTCGTCCCCAAAGATGGGACGTTCCCTACCGGAAAGCATCATGCTTGTTGTGAGAATCTCTGGTTTGTGAGAAGCATATACCCAAACCTACCCAAATGGGACAAAATATTTACCACGGCATGGTCATGCCGCTCCATGATAGCATGCCAAGTTTCATGAATTTCAGACGAGTTTTGGATTTACTTGAATATGAAAACCAGGCATCTCAATGTTTTTGACAGCAATCAGCGAGGCCCTGGTGTTTGAAATTCATTCATATTTCTTGCATGGGACCTAAGCATGCACCCAAGGACACATATTTGATTTTTCAACCAATTTATATGCACTGGAGCATGTGCATGTAGTTCAAATTTGAATTATGCTCATAAATGCGTTGAAAACTCAGTTAATGCATAAAAAATGTCCAAACGAACCCCAAAAAATCACAAAAATTCACACAACACTCCTGTTGTTCTATGTTGACACGAGAAAAAAATTTGAAAGCAGTAAGAGGCAACTGATATCATTTCGTCCCCAAAGGTGGGACGTTCCCTACCGAAAAGCATCATGCTTGTTGTGAGAAGCTCTTGTTTGTGAAAAGCATATACCCAAACCTGCCCAAATGGGAAAAAATGTTTAGCACGGCATGGTGATGCCGCTCCATGATAGCATGCCAAGTTTCATGAATTTTAGACGAGTTTTGGATTTACTTGATTTTAAAAACGAGGCATCTCAATGTTTTGCTGGCAATCAACGGTGCCCTGGTGTTTGAAATTCATTCCCATTTCTTGCATGGGACCTAAGCATGCATGCAAGGACACAAATTTGATTTTTCAACCAATTTATATGCACTAGAGCATGTGCATGTAGTTCAAATTTGAATTATGCACATAAATGCATTGAAAACTCAGTTAATGCATAAAAATGTCCAAACGAACCCCGAAAAAAAAATCACACAACACTCCTGTTGTTCTATGTTGACACGAGAAAAACATTTGAAAGCAATAAGAGGTAATGGATATTGTTTCGTCCCCAAAGGTGGGACGTTCCCTACCGGAAAGCATCATGCTTGTTGTGAGAATCTCTGGTTTGTGAGAAGCATATACCCAAACCTACCCAAATGGGACAAAATATTTACCACGGCATGGTGATGCCGCTCCATGATAGCATGCCAAGTTTCATGAATTTCAGACGAGTTTTGGATTTACTTGAATATGAAAACCAGGCATCTCAATGTTTTTGACAACAATCAGCGAGGCCCTGGTGTTTGAAATTCATTCATATTTCTTGCATGGGACCTAAGCATGCACCCAAGGACACATATTTGATTTTTCAACCAATTTATATGCACTGGAGCATGTGCATGTAGTTCAAATTTGAATTATGCACTTAAATGCATTGAAAACTCAGTTAATGCATAAAAAATGTCCAAACGAACCCCAAAAAATCACAAAAATTCACACAATACTCCTATTGTTCTATGTTGACACGAGAATTTTTTTAAAAGCAATAAGAGGCAATGGATACCGTTTCGTCCCCAAAGGTGGGACGTTCCCCACCGAAAAGCATCATGCTTCTTGTGAGAAGCTCTGGTTTGTGAGAAGCACATACCCAAACCTGCGCCAAATGGGACAAAAAAATTACCATGGCATGGTGATGCCGCTCCATGATAGCATGCCTAGTTTCAAGAATTTTAGACGTGTTTTGGATTTACTTGAATTTTAAAACCTGGCATCGCAATGTTTTGTCGGCAATCAACGGTGCCCTGGTGTTTGAAATTCATTCCCATTTCTTGCATGGGAGCTAATCATGCACCCAAGGACACATATTTGATTGAACCAATTTATATGCACTGGAGCATGTGCATGTAGTTCAAATTTGAATTATGCACATAAATGCATTGAAAACTCAGTTAATGCATAAAAATGTTCAAGTGACCCCCGAAAAATCACAAATTTTAGACAACACTCCTGTTGTTCTATGTTGACACGAGAAAAAAATTTCAAAGCAATAAGAGGCAATGGACATCGTTTCGTCCCCAAAGATGGGATCTTCCCTACAGAAAACCATCATGCTTGTTGTGAGAAACTCCGATTTGTGAGAAGCATATAACCAAACCTGCCCCAAAGGGGACAAAATTTTTACCATGGAATGTTGATGGCGCTCCATGATAGCATGCCTAGTTTCATGAATTTCGGACGAGTTTTGGATTAACTAGAATTTAAAAATGAGGCATCTAAGCATGCACCCATTTCTTGCCCTGGTGTTTGAAATTCATTCCCATTTCTTGCATGGGACCTAAGCATGCACCCAAGGACACATATTTGATTTTTCAACCAATTTATATGCACCTGAGCATTTTCATGTAGTTTAATTTTGAATTGTGCACCTGAAATTGCTAGAAAACCAATCTAATGTATAAAATTTTCAAACAAACCCTGAATAATTCCAATTCTTTTACGACACACATATAGTTGGATGTTCACTCCAGATAAAAGGTCTAGCAATTCAAACACCGTCCATTGCCGCTGTGACCCCATGATACATCTCCAACGTATCTACTTTTTCTCACGCTTTTTATCTTGTTTTGGACTCTAATTTGCATGATTTGGATGAAACTAACCCCGGACTGACGCTATTTTCAGCAGAACTACCATGGTGTTGTTTTGTGCAGAAATAAAAGTTCTTGGAATGGAACGAAACTTTGCGTGGAATTTTTATGGAATAAATAAGGATTTTGGAGCCAAGACCCACCAGATAGGGGCCGCTGGTTGGGCACAACCCACCAGGGCGCGCCCCCTCTCCTGGCGCGCCTAGGTGGGTTGTACCCACCTAGGGGCCCCGCTGACGACTCCCTGATACTATAAAATCACATATTTCCAGGAAAAAAATCAGGGAAAAAGAATTATCATGATCCACGAGACGGAGCCACCGGCAAGCCCTATTCTTCCTTGGGAGGGCAGATCTGGAGTCCGTTTGGGGCTCCGGAGAGGGGTATCTTCGTTCTTCGTCATCACCAACCCTTCTCCATTGCCAATTCCTTGATGCTCCCCACTGAGAGCGAGTAATTCCTTCGTAGGCTTGCTGGTCGGTGCGGAGTTGGATGAGATTCATCCTATAATAAAGTTAGTTTTGTTAGGGCTTGATCCCTAGTATCCACTATGTTCTTAGATTGATATTGCTATGACTTTGCTATGCTTAATGGTTGTCACTTTGGGCCTGGGTGCCATGAACTCGGATCTGGACCATTTATGAATTCATCATTATATCCATGTCTTAGATCCGATCTTACAAGTTATAGTCACCTACTACGTGTTATGATCCGGCAACCCTGAAGTGACAACAACCGGGCCCACTCCCGGTGATGACTGTAGTTTGAGGAGTTCATGTATTCACTATGTGTTAATGCTTTATTCTGGTTCTCTATTAAAAGGAGGCCTTAATATCCCTTAGTTTCCAATATGGACCCCGCTGCCATGGGAGGGTAGGAAAAAAGATGTCATGCAAGTTCTTTTAAGAAAGCACGTATGACTATTTATGGAATACATGCCTACATTATATCGATGAACTGGAGCTAGTGTCATATCGCCCTAGGTTATAACTATCTCATGATGAATATCATCCAACAAGTCAGCGATCCAATGCCTACGAATTTATCCTTATTGATCTTGCTGTGTTACTATTGCTATCATCACTGTTACACTTGCTACAAATTACTGATATCACTGTTACTGTTACTGTTGTTGTTGTCACTACTATCAAAACTATCAAACTACTTTGCTACTGATCACTTTGCTGCAGATAATTAATCTCTAGGTGTGGTTGAATTGACAACTCAGCTGCTAATACCTTCAAATATTATTTGGCTCCCCTTGTGTCGAATCTATAAATTTGGGTTAAATACTTACCCTCAAAAACTGTTGCGATCCCCTATACTTGTGGGTTATCAAGACCTTTTTCTAGCGCCGTTGCCGGGAAGAATAGCTATATTTGTTGAGTCACTTAGGATTATTATCATATTATCACGATGAAGAATCTGAAGGATCCAAAGACTAAGATTTATCCCTCGAAGATGAGGGGAGGTAAGGAACTGCCATCTAGTTCAGCTTTAGATTCACCTTCTGTTATGAGTAAATTTGCAACACCACCACATGCTATCAATTCTGATATGTCGCAAATTATTGATGATTCTACTTCTACTATGAATGATGCTTATGATGATGCTAGTACCTTGCTTGCTAATGATGATGTGCCACTTGGTAAATTTCTTGATGAACAAATTGCTAGAGTTATACAACATGATGTTGTTGAATCTGATGATGAGCTTGAAACTGAAACTCTTGAAACACGTGCTAGAACTAGCCTTCCTAGATATGAATTTCCTAAGGTACCGGAAGGTTATGTTGTGAGTGAAGAAGCAACTAGAGATATTCTTGCTTGCAATGATAGAGATGATTTAGAGAAATTAGTATGCAAGTATAAAGAAAAATCTCTGAATGCTAGAATGAAATGTGATCCTAAGTTTTCTACTTCACCTAACTGTATTGCTGATAAGGATTATGAATTCTCTGTCGACCTAGAGTTAATTACTCTGGTTGAATCTTATCCTTTCCATGGTTATGAAACTGAAACTGTTGTGGCACATCTTACTAAGTTGAATGATATAGCCACCCTTTTTACTCATGATGAGAAAACTTGCTATTACTTTATTCTCAAATTATTTCCTTTCTCATTAAAGGGTGATGCTAAATCTTGGTACAATACTCTTGCTCCTAGTTGTGTGCGTAGTTCCCAGGATATGATTGATTACTTCTCTGAAAAATATTTTCCTGCTCATATGAAACAAGCTGCCTTACAGGAAATATTTAACTTTGTGCAAACTAAAGAAGAGAGTCTCCCAGAAGCTTGGGGGAGGCTTCTCCGGTTACTTAATGCTTTGCTTGATCATCGTCTTAAGAAAAATGAAATACTTGATATCTTCTATAATGGACTAAACGATGCTTCTAGGGACTTCCTAGATAGTTGTGCTGGTTGTGTTTTCAGGGAACGAACTATTGGACAATATGAAGAATTATTGAATAACATATTTAAAAATTATGATGATTGGACTATTACTGAACCACCGCCTAAACCCACTCCGAAGAAGAGGGGTATATTATATCTCAGTCCTGAAGATATGCAAGAAGCAAAGAAATCTATGGAAGAAAAAAGTATTAAAGCTGAGGATGTTAAAATTTTACCTCCTATTGAAGAAATACATTGGCTTAATACACCACCACTGCCTAAGGTGGTAGAGGTAAATTCTCTTATGAAGTTCAATGAAAATGATAATCCTTACAATATGCATCCTAGTCAATGCTTTTATGATTTTGAAAACTACATTAGAAAACAAGATCACTTTAATGCAAATGTTATGAAACAATTGAAATATAATTCTGATGTAATTGCTCGCTTGAGTGACTTGTTATTTAGTATATCAAATGATGTTAGAGGTGTGGGAAAACATGCTTCTATGGTTCAAACTCAACTAGAACAAATTGCTAAATTACAAAGAGAATTACTTGATGAAATGAACCAATGCATGACTTTGGTGTTAGGGTTGGAACTAGAGGATGTAAAATGACTCAGGAACCACTTTATCCTGAGGGACACCCTAAAAGAATTGAACAAGATTCAAAAAGAAATAACACTAGTGCACCTAGTCCTTCTAAAAAGAAAAGGAAGAAGAAAAATGATAGGACTTTGCACACTTCTAGTGAACCTGAAATAGAAAAACCTCCTGATAATGAAAATGAAACTTCTATCTCAGATGCTGAAACTCAATCTAGTAATGAACACTCACCTAGTGATAATGAAAAATATAATGATGAGGTTCATGAAGACTCTCAACCCAATGAAAAAGAACCAAATAATGATGTTGAGATAGAACCACCTATTGATCTTGATAACCCACAACCTAAAAATAAAAGATATGATAAAACAGACTTTGTGGCTAGGAAACACGGGAAAGAAAGATAACTGTGGGTTAAAAAACCTATGCCTTTTCCACCCAAGTCAACTAAAAATAAATATGATGAAGAATTTGAATGCTTTGCTGAAATGCCGAGGCCAGTCTTTTTGCGTACTCGCTTGACTGATATCTTGAAGATGCCTCCTTATGCAAAGTATATGAAAGACATCATCACTAATAAGAGAAAAATACCGAAAGCTGAAATCTCCACTATGCTTTCTAATTATACTTTTAAAGATGGAGTGCCAAAAAAACTTGGAGATCCGGGAATACCAACTATACCTTCTCCATCAAAAAGAATTATGTGAAAACTGCTTTGTGTGATTTAGGAGCTGGTGTTAGTGTTATGCCTTTCTCTTTATATAAAAGACTTGACTTGAATAAATTCACGCCTACTGAAATATCTTTGCAAATGGATGACAAGTCAACTACCATACCTATCGGTATCTGTGAGGATGTGCCCGTTGTTGCTAATGTTACTATTTTGACTGAATTTGTTATACTTGAGATGCCCGAGGACGACAACATGTCGATTATCCTTGGTAGACCCTTTTTGAATACTGCAGGGGTTGTTATTGATTGCAATAAGCAAGGTCACTTTTCATATCAATGGCAGTGAGCATACGGTGCACTTTCCGAAGAAACAATTCCAAGTGAATGGTATTAATGTTATTGAAAAATCTCCGACAATCACTATTAGAAAATTTCAAATACCTCTACTTACTGTCAAAAAGAAATATGAAACGCCTATTGTTGGGGAAATGTATATCTCCATTGAGTTAACTTAGTGATTTACGAAAGTTCTTCGGTTTCGTGCTAATCGAAAGTGGTTGTTAATAAGACTTGATCAACCTTATTAATGGATCATTTTTGAACGGTATGAAGTTGATGAATTTAGTAAGCACTACCTTATGTCCTTACTTTTTATTCTTTGTTTTTATTAGTTAAATAAAATAAATACCCTGCTTTGTCTATTTTCTGAATTTCTAGTGCAATAAAATATGACCCAAAAATAAAAGTTCTCATAATGCCCTGAAAATTTTATATGAATTTTTCCTGAATATTTAAGAATTTTTGGTGCAAAACTTACCAGAGGAAGGTGCACCAGGTGGGCACAACCCACCTGGGCGCGCCAGCACCCCTTGGCGCGCCCTGGGGGGTTGTGGTCCCCACGTGGGCCCCTCACTTATCTCTTCGTCCCACATTGTCACCTACCTCCAGAAAAAATTCACCCTTGCTCTCTCTCCCGAGTTCTTGCTCATTTTGCTGCCATTTTCGATCTCTTTGCTCGAAGCTCCATTTCCGAAACTGTTTCGGGGTATTGTTGCTTGGTATGTGACTCCATCATTTGTCCAATTAGTTTTTGTTCTAGTAGTTTATACTTTGAATAAATAGCTACTCTTGGTGCTACTGTAGATGAGCTTGCATGTTCAATTCTTAGTGTTCTAAGTAGTTTGAATGCTTGCTATAGCCTCTATGTATCCCTATGAGTAGTTGCTATTAGTGTTGTGAAGTTTTGTTCGAAAAATTTTGTGGACTAAAAGTTCAGATTTTGTTCATAGGAAAAATTGTACGCGGACATGAATATCTTCAGGAAATTTGGCTCTAAGAATAACTCCAAGGGAGTTATTGGGAGTCTTCTGACAATGATCTCCACCTTCGGAGGTTGGCGGAGGTACGGCCGTGCGAATGGCCGCACATCCCATTCCTATAAGTTGGAATTCATGAGGAGTTCATGCAATTCATTGCCAACGCCGGTCTCACCGACTTCATCGCAGATGAGTGCGACCAGCACCAAATCCTCACAAACATCTTTGTTCAAAGCTTTACTTTCTTGCCTAGAAATAATCCTCCCGAAGTGATCTTTGATTTTTATGCTGAGAACCACCAGATACCACTTATTGAATTTTGTGACATATGCATGATCCCGTCTGATGGGAGCTTGGCTGAGCCTAGGCCGACTGAGTTTGAGGATTTCTGTCGCACTTTGACAGTGGGTGATGAGAGGAGAGTGTCAGCCATCACTGCCGGTGGCTTACACTTTCATGCTGTTTGTTACTTTCCACTCTTCATTACCAAATGCTTTCTTGCTAGGAAGAAGGTGGGTGCACTTAGTTCACCAGACCTTGTTGTTTTAGGTTCTGCAATAGAGGGCGGCAACACTTATATCTTGGGAGCTATTGTGGCTCGCCGCCTCCATCTTAATAAATCTCAGGGTAAAATACATGGTGGGATTTTTGCTACTCGGTTGGCAGCCCACTTCGAGGTGGTGATTCGCCACCATGATGTACCTCTTACCACAGTTTACCTGGACCGTGCAACCATGGATCACCATCACTTTCTTGCACATGATCGTCCTGATCTTGCCATTCCTTATAACTCGGTTTATAACATTGACACTCGTGATGTTATCCCCTTGGCTGCACATGCTTTGTTTGATTCTGTTGCCAGGGCGGATACCGGATTATGCCTGTAGACATCCTCGCCTACTGGAACGATCAGGCACCTGCGAAGGCTGCACAGGCACCTTCGTAGTGGGATGAGTGGATGCCCGCTCCTCAGGATCCCTACTACCCTCCAGGCTACTGATCGACTACAAACTTAGGACAAAAGCCTAAGCTTGGGGGATTACGTGTTTCTCACCGACTTTATGTTCATGTTCACATATTATTCCACTTGTCGGTGCTCACACTTTCTCATTGTATTATCCATGCTTAGATTTATTTTCTTACTTTCTTCTTGTGTGTTTGAAAAACTTTAGAAAAACCAAAAAAATTAGTTGTACTAATTTACTTCCTATGCATGCTTAGTAGTAGCACTAAAAATAAAATCAAAAAATATTTCCTTGTTCTTCTTTTGCTTGTTGGGAGCTTTCCCATGTAAATAGTTTCTCTTGCTTTTGCTTTTTATTTTTCTTGTTGAAGAAAAACCAAAAACTCCAAAAACATTTCTGTGTGTTTCTCTAAATTTCTTTTCTTTTTATTCGAGTTGTACCAAGGAGAAGACCACGATGAAATGTTGAGTGGCTCTCATATGAATAACTGTTGAACTAATAAAGAGCCCATTTTACCTTGTCTTCTCCTGTTGAATAAAATGTTTGCAGATTCCAGCTTAGTCCATGGAACTCTTGCATTATTATTATTTTCGTATCATTCGGTCGTGCAAGTGAAAGGCAATAATGACGACATTCGATGAGCTGGCCATGGCAAAGAGAAACTGGTATGAACTCGACTCGTTCTGTTTGTGTAAATATGTTTAACCTAGTATCCAGACTTCAGCCCATTATGATTAAACATGTTTGCAATGACAATTAGAGATTATAGTTTCTCATGACATGCATAAGTAGCTGGGAGTTGATAATGACTTATCTTGGATGTCAACATAGCGTTAAGATGATTGTGATGTAGTATGATGATATGGTGTCCTCCTCTGAATGTTCGAGTGGCTTGACTTGGTATATGTTCATGCATGTAGTTGAATCAAAACCAACATAGCCTCTATAATTTTTATGTTCATGGTGTTCATATCCTACTCATGCTAGTGTCCAATGTTACTTATGCATAATGCCTGGTCATGATCGTTGTTGCTCTCTAGCTGTCCGCTTCCCAACCTTAATTGCTAGCCTTCGCCTATCCTAAGTGGGAATTCTGCTTGTACATAAAAACCTTGAACCCAAAGTTATTCCAAATGAGTCCACCATACCTACCTATATGCGGTATTAATCTGCCGTCCTAAGTAAATTTACATGTGCCACCTCTAAAAACTTCTAAAAAAATTATCCTTTTTGTGTGCCTGGATCGTTCATGGAACGACAGGAGGTGGTCGATATCTTCCATGCTAAGCATGTTATCCTCAGGTCGAGTGTTTATTCCCTCGCCATTGCACGAGAAAATGGGCAGTATTAGGGATGCCCAGTCCCAAATTACAAATATGAAAAAGAGTTCATCTCTTCAATAATCAAACAAAAACTCCCAATGGAGTCAAAACCTTTACTTTCCACCTGGGGACCACAACTAGCATGCTTAGCATGGAAGATGTTGATAACTGATGGTCGTGAAGTGAATGAGTAGGGGGCATGTCTCAAAATTATCATTTATCTCTGTTTTAAAAATTGAGCTCTGACACCTCTTCAAATCACTGCTTCCCTCTGCAAATGGGACCTTCTATTTACTTTTATGTTGTGTCACCACCTTCTAAACACAAGCGCCAGAAACTGAGTAGAGCACAGTTGTCATGATATATGCATTGTGTATAGCTAATGTTGGATGCATCATGACTGGATCTTTTCTACCATGAATTACAATGTTTAGTCGCTGCTTGAACTTTGGAGGTGCTCTGCATTTATGTTTTGCAGTCTCAGAAAGGGCTAGCGAGATACCACTATTGTCATATTATCATGGTTGTCGGAGTAATGGGCCACGGGTAGGCTAACTCGAGTCCCTGAGCGTTTCAAGACAAAGGGGCCAGCTGCGTCCCTCCAGCATCAAGGATGAAGCGCCGCCTTCTGGTGGCCGTCTGAATCAAGCGGCCGGCTACGAGAAGACGGCAAGCGCCAGAGGGCGGCCCCAAGATGGGCTGACTCCTAGCAGGCGGCCTCCAGAGAGGCCGGCTCCTAGCAGGCGGCCCACAACACCCACGAAGTCTGCTCCCCCATAAAGAGGACAAGACAGGATGTAGCTACAGTGTAGCCCATCACCCCCATATCTAGGGCACGGCGCGGCCATAGTGCCACGTACAGGCGGAGATCTCCGCACGACGCGGCACTATGGCCACTCCACCCTTGACGTCACTCCTGTCAGGCGGAGCCCTGCTCCCACGACGGCCAGTCGGTACGGCCTGCAGGCGGCGGGCCCTGCCAGGCAGCGAGAGCCCGAAAGGCGGCGGAGCCTGACCAGTCGGACCCGAGGGAGGCCGGCCTCTAGCAGGCGGCCCACTCCTCCCTCGGAATCTGTGCTCCATTAACCAGATGAGACACGGTGTGGCTATAGTGATCTCCCACCAGATGGCGGGACTGTAGCCACGCCTCCCCGACCAAGCGTGCGCCATTAGCATTACGACTACAGTAACAAGCAATCGGCAAGACCCGCGAGCGACGGGAGCGGCCTGTCGGCCCCGTACCAGACTAGTCGGCGGGCCCACCAGGCGACGGGCCCCCGCGTCCGGCAGAGAAGCCGGCGGCCAGAGACGTTGACAGCCGGGTCCTACACCTGGCCAGATTACCATTGTACCCCTGGGGGTAGGCCTATATAAACCCCCCAGGGCGCCCATGCAAAGGGTTCCCAACCAGTTAGACCTAGACTCACACATAGAGAGAGGAGAGAGCTAGCGCTGCTTTCTTCTACCTTTAGCATATAGCTCGAGGAGCCCCATTGTACTCACTAGTGCCTTAGTGATCATGCGGAGACCCCGCAGAGCAGGACTAGGGGTGTTATCTCCTAGGAGATCCCCGAACCTGGGTAAAGTACGTCGGCGTTCGTGTCTACGCCTCATCCCGCTTCCGGGCACCGACGAAGTTCTACTAGCTCCCACCATGATAAGCCATCCCTTGGCATATGTCGCACCCAACCCCCGACATTTGGCGCCCACCGTGGGGCGAGGGGCACCGTCGTCCGGAGACCTGTTCTGGACGGGAACCTTGTTCCTTCCTGGTGAGCGCAGCCAGCCCGACACGCCAGACGGCGTCTGCGCCAACGCGCTGCGCGGCGTGGAGTTCACCTGTGCGGCGAGCTGCCTCGCCGATCTTGTTGGCGAGATTCGCCTCTCCGACGAGCCCGTACCTGACGCGGGCACAGATGGCCCCGAGAGCCGCCTCGTCAGCCTCCTCGACTAGCTCCACATCGTCAACGAGCCGGCAGTGGACTTGGAGTCGGTTGGTTCTACCGACTCGATGCTTGTCGATTCCGACACAGTGTCACTCGATGCTTTCCCACCAACGTGTTGGTCTACGACGAACCGCTCCCGCGCGCAGATAGTGGTGGAAGCACCGTCATGGAGGTGCTTGTCATCAGCCATGGCGAGCACACTGGCGGAGGTGGCCAGGATCCGCTGCAGGCGGCATTGCGGGACCTGGCCGCACCCATACTCGAAGACGCCGATAGCGAGGCACTGGAGGCGCATCGCAAGGCGCTCTACGATAGTGCCCAGAAGCTGGCCATGATGAGGCACCTATCCGAGGCCTATCAACGCAAGGTCGACCGCGCCATTGGTGGCACGCCGGCTACTGGCAAGCCCAGTCGCATAGGCGCCGTTCGGCAACGCGGGGCTGCCATCGCCAGCATGCCGGGGGCCGATCGCCTGACTTATGCCATGCCTCAGGAGAACATACGAGCCGCCCAGGCGGCAACAGCAGAGCTGGAGCACTTGGAGGGTGATGAGTGTCGCTGCATGATGGAGCGAGTGCAGCAGCTCGGCTGCCACTCAGCAACAGGCCGACCGCCGAGTGGCAGAGCCCGTCTTGCAAGATGAGAATCAGCCGCCTCGCCCAGAGCATGGCGCGACCTCTCAGACGCCGGCTGGCGGCAACCGAGGACGGCGGGACAAGGAGTTGGCTGCTAGCCGCAGTCAGACATACATCACCATCGACCGCTACCAAGACGGTCGCCCACGAGCGGTGGAACGACCAGACGACTACCAGCCTCCCCAGCGCAGAGACAGGCGCGTTTCTCCGCCGCCTGTTGATCTCCCGAGGCTCAGTGGCCAGCTTGGTCCCCGAGAAGGAATCTGAGAGAATGATGCCCGCCACCGGATCGATCGTCTCAATCTATCCATGGCGCTAGAAGAGGAAGACGCATTGGGCGCGCCTTGCTTTGGCCCCCGCATCCGTGATGAGCCCTTCCCCAAAGGGTGCATGCTCCCAAGAGATACGCCCAAGTATTCCGTGAAGCTGGAAGACTGGCTGGTCGACTACTCCACGACCGTCAGCATAGCTAACGACAACAAGCGCATTGCCATGAAGTATGTTCCGCTCATCCTCCAGGACACCGCCCGGACATGGATGAACAGTCTGAAGCCCCGCAGCATCAATAGCTGGGTTGATTTCACCAAGGCTTTTGTCCGCAACTTCACCAGCACGTACAAGCAGCCTCCCAAGCCCCGCTAGCTCTCCTTGTGCGTTCAAGGCCCCAACGAGTCGACTCACGACTACCTCACGCGCTGGGCCGACTGCGCAACTCTTGCGAGGGCGTGCACGAGGTGCAGGCCATCGAGTACTTCACGGCCGTGTGCTGAGAAGGCACCCTCCTCAAGCACCGGCTTCTATGCGACGAGCCGGCGACGCTCGACGAACTGCTGATCATAGCAGACAAGTACGCCACAGCCGACGCCTCCATTACGGCGGAGATTCAAGGTGACGCATCTGGCAAGGTGGCTCCTCAAGCTCCTCGGACCCCGACTGGTGACACCAGTTGGCGGCGGCAGCAAAACGACAACAAGCGCAAGGCGCCACAGCCGGCTTTCACAAGCCGACAGGTGGCGACACTTGAAGACCAGCAGCCGGAAGGGCAGCCTCCTCCCAAGCGTCAGAAGGGCGGCAAGCTCAACTGGTTGCCCACCTTCTCATACGAGCAGACTCTCGATGGACCCTGCAAGTTTCACAGCGGTGCGAAGCCGTCCAACCACACCACTCGGAAGTGCCATTGGCTCACCAGGGTCGCCAAGGGCGATGGACTCCTGGCTCCTCCCCCTGCCGGCCCGCCGCCTCCTCCTCCCCAGCAGTCGGCGGCTTGGCCAGTCGGCGCAATACAAGATGAATATCCTGAAGAGCATGGATCTTACGTCGTGTTCACCAGCGTGGCCGACAACAGGCACATCAGACGACAGCGGCAACAAGAAGTACATGCATGTAACGCCCTCGATGCAGCTATATCTCCCACGTGTCGAGGCACAACTTAGAGGCATAACCGCATTGAAAGCAATGTCGCAAGTGAGGTAATCTTCACACAACCCATGTAATACATAAGGGAAAGAGATACATAGTTGGCTTACAGTCGCCACTTCACACAATACATAAATAAACATCCATCATTCAGATTACACGCAAGGTCCGACTACGGAACCAAAATGAAAGAAGACTACCCCAAATGCTACATAGATCCCCGATCGTCCTAACTGGGCTCCACTACTGATCATCAGGAAAAGACACATAGTAACGTCCACGTTCCTCGTCGAACTCCCACGTGAGCTCGGTTGCGTCATCTGCACTGGCATCGTTGGCACCTGCAACTGTTTTGGTAGAATCTGTGAGTCACAGGGACTCAGCAATCTCACACCCGCGAGATCAAGACTATTTAAGCTTAAAGGTAGGATAGGGTTGTGAGGTGGAGCTGCAGCAAGCAACTAGCATATATGGTGACTAACAACGCAAAAGAGAGCGAGAAGAGAAGCAAAGCACGGTCGTGAAGCTAGAAGTGATCAAGAAGTGATCCTAGAACAACCTACATCAAACATAACTCCAACACCGTGTTCACTTCCCGGACTCCGCCGAGAAGAGACCATCACGGTTACACACGCGTTTGATGTGTTTTAATTAAGGTCAACTTCGGGTTTTCTACAACCAGACATTAACAAATTCCCATATGCCTCATAACCGCGGGCACGGCTTTCGAAAGATAATACCCTGTAGGGGTGTCCCAACTTAGCCCATTATAAGCTCTCACGGTCAACGAAGGATATTCCTTCTACCGGGAAGACCCGATCAGTCTCGGAATCCCGGACTACAAGACATTTCGACAGTAATAAAACAAATCCAGCAAAGCCGCCCGATTGTGCCGACAAATCCCGATAGGAGCTGCACATATCTCGTTCTCAGGGCACATCTGGATAAGCTAAGCGTACAGGTACCAACATAACCCAAGTTGCCAAGGGACGGTCCCGCACGGTGCTCTAGTTTGGACCAGCAATTGAAGGAGAACTGGCCCGGGGGGTTAAAATAAAGATGACCCTCGGGCCCGCGAAAACCCGGGGGAAAAGGCTTAGGTGGAAAATGGAAAAACCAAAGTTGGGCCTTGCTGGAGGAGTCTTATTCAAGGCGAACTGTCAAGGGGGTCCCATAAATCACCCAACCGTGTAAGGAACGCAAAATCAAGGAACATAACACCGGTATGACGGAAACTAGGGTGGCAAGAGTGGAACAAAACACCAGGCATAAGGCCGAGCCTTCCACCCTTTACCAAGTATATAGATGCATTAATTAAATAAGAGATATTGTGATATCCCAAAATAATCAAGTTCCAACAAGGAACAAACTTCATCTTCACCTGCAACTAGCAACGCTATAAGAGGGGCTGAGCAAAGCGGTAACAAAGCCAATCAACGGTTTGCTAGGAAAGGATGGTTAGAGGTTTGACATGGCAATATGGGTGGCATGATATAGCAAGTGGTAGGTATCGCAGCATAGGCATAGCAAAAGAGCGAGCATCTAGCAAGCAAAGATAGAAGTGATTTCGAGGGTATGGTCATCTTGCCTGCAAGGTTCTCAGAGTTGTCGAAAGCTTGATCCTCGTAAGCGTTCTCAATAGGTTCCTCATTCACGTACTCGTCTCCCGGCTCTACCCAAACAAGAACACAAGTAAAGGAACAACTATCAACCACGATGCAATGCGCAAGCAACATGATGCAAAACATGGCATGATATGCGAGATGTGGTATGTAATGCATATGCGTGCTCCGGAAGGAAAAAGATGAACAAGGCATAATATTGGCAAACCAAGTATGCCACTGGAAAGTTGAGGTGATTTCGGTTGAAATCGATATAAAGATCACCGGAATCGGATGCACGGTTTGCAAATGACAAGCAATACAAGAATGACAAGATTCTGCCATTAACAGCATGATGCTACTTAGAAAGCAACAAGAAATTAAGCTACTGCACCCAAACATAACATAAAAGCATGTGGAAGTGAGCTACTAAAGATTCTTGACAAAAGATGAACACTGAGCTACGACTAAATCACACCATAACAGGTTCAAACAAGCATGGCAAAAGTGCAAAACATATCAGCTTCACAGACGGTGAAAATACTATCATGCTAGAAATTAACATCAGGATGACATGTTTAGATCAAGGAAACGGCCTGCTACAGGAACACAATATAGCAAAACAAGGCATGGCATGAATCTACTCAAAACATAGAACAAAAGTCCCTTACTGACCATGAGCCAAAAAGGACCAGAAAATATAATAGCACCCATGTCAAATAAGCAAGATTCGTTACAGTTTTTAGACTGGAGAAAACTGGACATGTCAAAAACAGATAACAAGTAGGCATGTTTACGAGCTCGATGCACTCACTACAGAGCATTTCATGATAAACTAAGCATACAGCCACCAAGAAGACATGGCATAAAAGCTAATCATGGCAAGAACAACATCATAGCATGCAAGGATCAACTACAACAAGCTTGGCAAAATCGCATAACATGTAAACAATCTGCCAGTAACATTTTATAGCAAAAGTAGAGCTCTATTGACTCAAGCTATGGCGCTCCATAATTACAAACAAAGGCACGCATGGATAGAGCAAATCCACATGTTCAAAACACCCTTACTGATCATGCTCAAAAGAGGCATAGATCTCTCTGAAACAACATGAACACATGGCATAAAAATAACAGCAGGACATGACTTAGTGAAATTACTAAGCCTCTCAAATCAGCAACATTATGATCCCTAGTTTGCATGTTTGTGCTAGTCACCACAAAGATCACAAAAATACATGGCATACACCCCTGTAAAGATGGCATGTCATATTACAAAACACATGTAGGACTCAAGTTCATAGGGTGCAAGCATCAATCATGGCAAAAATGACAAAAGTGCATCTACTGAAACAGATCTGAAACTAACATCACATAGCCCTTTTCCAACAGCATTTCGGGCATCAAGATGAGCTCAAATGAAAATGATGCAATGAGATGAAATGATGTACTCATCGGGACTAACAAATTGACATATTACACGCACGAAACGGAGCAGTATGCAGCAAGTTATGATGCGATGAACATGGCACAAAATGATACAGAGAAAGGGACTTGGCAGAAATTCGACCTTAAGGTAAAAAGTCAACGCGCGGAAAACGGAGCTGGATCTGGCCGGAGCTTCGCCGGAGAAGAAGCAGACGGCGGCCGGAGCTCGTGGGCTCGCCGGAGTAGCTCGGTTCGCCGGATCCGGCCCTCCCGCGGTCGGATCTGGCCGGGGCGGAGGAGAGGAGGCGCGGGGGCGGCGCCGGAGCAGCGAGCGGCGGACGGTGCGGCAGGGCGGCGAGGCGCACCGGTGGCGGGGACGGGACCCGACGGCGGCGGGGCTGGAGGCGAGGCGCCCGGTGGCGGCTCGGGCCCGGCGCGGCTCGGGCGGTGTTGGGGATATTACTACTGGGCCTAAACCGGCCTATCTGGGCCGGGTTAATTTCATCAGTAGCTCAAGAATGTTAAAGCCCAAGAGGCTATGTAAAGGCCCGAGGCCGTAGTCGGTTTAACATCTGTAGCCGTAAACCGGCCTGTGTACAACTTGTATTGTAAGTTAGGAATAAGCAAGAGACCAACCCGGGTACGAATATAAACCGGAGATTGGGACTCTATGAACCGACGGGCGTCACCCGTGTATATAAGGGGACGACCCGATATCGGTTCAGGGGGGGAACGAACAACTCGAAGCCTAGGAGAAGAGATTGCTCCCTAGTCGTCGAGACTTCATCAATTCCAACACCAACTAGACGTAGGCTTTTACCTTCATCGAAGGGGCTGAACTAGTATAATTCTCTGTGTCCTTGTGTCCGCTTTAACCCCTTCGAGTTAACCCGTTGCGATGGCTCCACGACTAAGTCCTTTGGCTAGGACATCTGCCGTGACAAACCCACGACAGTTGGCGCCCACCGTGGGGCTATCGCACGATGGTTTCAAATTCTTGGAGGGCCGCTTTGAAGGACTGAAGGGATATGCCGTGGGCCGGATGACCAAGAGTCGCCGCGGTAAGGTTTACATCGACGACGAAGGCTGGGGCCCCGAGGCCGGCTCAGTTGAGTACGGGTACCGGGTCCCCTTTGGCAGTATACACGTTTTCATCGGCAAGATTGGTGAACCGGGCCCTGAGCTGGACACCTGCACCGACCTCATCGAGACAGCTCAGTGTGCGCGACCTGCCCGGGTTAAGCCAGCCGTAAAGCGTGCCTTTGTGGGAGTCATCCACGGAGGAAATTATGAGGACATATCAGAATCTGGTGGCGAAACCGTCGTTTGTTCCGGCGATGAGTCGTCAACCGGGGAAACTGAGTCCCTGTATCAAGTGCATGATGGTCGGATTGGGGGCTGTTCCGACGGCAACAGTATTCCGGACCCCTCCGATCTGCCTAGCCGGGTCGGCATATTCATGGCCGGCACCCAAGCAGCGCCTCATTTATCGACGGCCGCAGCAATGGTTTCCGGTTCAACGGCTGCCGGAGCAGGAGGTTTTGTGCGCCCACCGGTTCAAGTATTATCCGATCTGTTCGACGCACTGGCGGCGCTCTTGACAGAGGCTAATCCGGCGGATCGGGATGCTCATAACACAGAGATTGCAAAGGTGAGAGAACAGATTAGCCAGGCCAAGGCGGATCTGGCGGCCGAGGAGGTCAGGATGACTGCGGAACGGGCCGCTTTGGACGCACAAGCCTATAAGTTCATGCTGGATCAGAACGCTTCGCAGGAGGTCATGAGGAGGAAATATCGGTCCCGCCTGCCACCGGTTTTTGAAGGAAGGGATCTTTTCAATACTCCTGGAGCAGGGACCAGTAATCAACCAGTGGTAAACCGAGCAGAGGTGCCCGGGACAAGCGCGCCGGTTCAGCCCCGCATAATAGATCTGCCCCGTTATAACCCGGAGCCACGGATTGTGACCACTACTCCAACCCGCTGGATAATCTTGTCGCTGCGGCAGCGCGTCTAGAGGCTATTCCGGTCGAGGGAGATTCATTACAGGCAATAGAGACACGCCGGGTCAAGGAGCTCCTCAGAACAGCACTGGTCCAACAGGAGGCGTATTCATACAGCCGCGAGCGGATTCATTCTACTCCACGTCCAACCCAGAGTTATAGCAGGCACATGGAAGAACAAGCTGAGTCCAGCAATGCACGGCAAAGAGTGCCCCGCGGCAACAATCCGGCTCCTGATGCTCAGGAGTTGGTAGACCGGGCCCGTGCACGCAGAGAAGCCGAATTGGCAGCACATCAGACCCGCCAGCTTACGCCGGTTCGTCCCACCACTTCGGTCGAGCCAGGGCTTGCTTCTAGCGCTTTGGGGGTGCCTTGCCTTATACCTGCTTTGCGCAATGTGCGCCTGCCTAAGGACTTCAAGGGGCCGCGCAAGGTACCAAATTATACAGCAGATCAACCCCCGGAGGCGTGGGTGGAGAGTTACGAGATGGCCATGGAGATGCTTGACGTAGATGAAGCTGCATGTGCAAAATATTTCACTATGATGCTTGAAGGAACGGCCCGCACTTGGTTAAAAAGCCTGCCGCCCAATACCATCGGTTCATGGGCTCAATTGCGAGCTCGGTTTATCAGTAATTTCAAAGATACGTGCAGGCAGCCCATGTCGATAGTGGACTTGGCCGCCTGCGTCCAGGCGGAAGGAGAGTCAACCACTCATTGGGTGCGCCGCGTTTCGCAAATCTTGCATTCATCAAACCGCATCAATGCTGACACTGCAGTTGTGACTTTGGAAAGCAATTGCCGGTTTGGGCCCTTGAAATTGAAATTAGGACGAATGAAGCGCCATTGCACTGACATAGGGACTCTCATGGCTGCTTTGGTAAAGTATGCTGATTCTAATAGTACCAAGGATCCCGAGTCTGATGATGAAAAGGCAGGGAAGGGACAGAAGAACGGCAACTCCAGAGGACAGCAGCACCACCCAGGGAGCAGCGTCGGAGGCAAGCGTAAAGCGGATGGTTCCATGGATTTTGTGGCTAACACCAATGTGCAGAACAGGGGCCGGCAGCGTAGGGGCAAAGGCCGTGGTGGCGGACCCAGCCCCAATCCAGAGCGCTTAAATAGTTTGTTGAATCAGCCCTGCCCAAAGCATGGGACGACGGAGGAACCAGCAAACCATCTGTGGAAGGATTGTTACATCATGCGAGAGTTCAAGAATTCCAACGCCTTCCGGTATGATCACAATCCTGGTGGCGGTTCAGGATCCGGGCCAAGCCACGGTGGAGGAAACTCCGGTTCAGGGTTTAATGGTAATCCGACCGGGAATAGCAATCCGGGCGGGCATGGTAATCAACGTAACCAAAATGATCAAGGGGGCTATAATCAGCAGCAGTTGGGGTACCAGAGCAATCCAAAGCAGCTAAACAGTGGCCAATATCATGTATTCACCACTAGCTTGGACAAGTGAGACCAGAAGGTCCGGAAGAGGGCAGTTAACTCTGTTGAACCGGCCGTGCCCCGATACCTACGATGGTCAGAGCAGCCGATCATCTGGAGTAGAGAGGATCACCCTCCTCGGGTTGATAATCCGGGTCAGCTGGCTTTAGTGGTGGCGCCTCAGGTAGGAGGTTATAAGTTCACCAAGGTGCTCATGGATGGGGGTAGCAGTATTAACATCCTATACTATGAGACCTTTCGACGTATGGGGCTCAAGGATAAGGATCTACGGCCTTCAAACACGGTTTTTCATGGCGTGGTGCCAGGCAAGTCTGCGTACCCCGTGGGCAAGATAGCATTGGAGGTGGCTTTCGGAGATGATCACGATTCCCGATCAGAAACACTGACTTTTGAGGTGGTGAAGATTCAAAGCCCGTACCATGCCCTGTTTGGTCGGCCGGCTTATGCCAAATTCATGGCACGGCCCTGTTATGTATATCTGCAGCTCAAGATGCCGGGCTACAAGGGAACCATCACGGTTCACGGGAGTCGCAGGATCGCTTTGGAGTGTGAAGAAGGAGATGCCGCTTATGCAGAATCGGTTTGTGCTACTGAGGAGCTCAAATACTACAAAGATAATGTTGATCCGACGGATATGACTCCTTTAAAGAAGCCTACCACAGAGCATGATCCGGCTTTAAAATTCACGTCAGCCGCGGAGACCAAGCTTGTTGATTTCGTAGCTGGTGATTCATCCAAGCAATTCAGCATCAGTACCAATCTGGATCCAAAATAGGAAAGCGCGCTCATCGAGTTCCTCCGTGAGAATCGGGACATCTTCGCATGGAAACCTTCTGACATGCTAGGTGTACCGAGGCGACTCGCTGAGCACACCCTTAATGTGGATCCTAAATACAAACCGGTGAAACAGTTCCTCCATCGGTTCAACGAGGAGAGAAGAAAGGCTATTGGAGAAGAGGTGGCCAGGCTCTTAGCAGCTGGCTTCATCGTTGAAGTTTTTCACCCTGAATGGCTTGCTAATCCGGTGTTGGTCCTTAAGAAAAACGGCACTTGGCGTATGTGTGTGGACTATACAGATCTTAATAAGGCCTGCCCTGCAGATCCTTTTGCCCTCCCCCGTATTGATCAAATCATTGATCCTACGGCGGGTTGCGAACGTTTATGTTTTCTGGATGCATACTCCGGTTATCATCAGATTAAGATGGCAGTTAAGGACCAGGAGAAGACGGCGTTCATTACTCCCTTTGGAGCCTTCTGCTATGTGTCTATGCCTTTTGGGCTCAAAAGTGCCCAGGCAACTTATCAACGATGTGTGCAAAATTGTCTCCACAAGCAGATTGGCCGTAATGTGCACGCTTATGTGGATGATATTGTGGTCAAGTCAAGGAAGAAGGAAACGTTGGTCGATGATTTGAAGGAGACCTTTGGTAACTTAAGGACATACAAGATGATGCTCAATCCGACCAAATGTGTCTTTGGTGTACCAGCTGGCAGGCTATTGGGTTTCCTGGTGTCCAACAGGGGAATTGAGGCTAATCTAGAAAAAATTACGGCTATCACCTCTCTAGCTAAACCGAAATGCATCAATGACGTCCAACGTCTGGCAGGCCGAATTGCTGCGTTGAGCCGGTTTATCAGCCGCCTCGGAGAGAAAGCAATTCCTCTGTATCAAATGTTGAAAAAGACAGATCAGTTCGTCTGGAATTCTGCCGCTGATCAGGCGTTCGAGGATTTAAAGCGACAATTGGTCAATCCGCCCGTACTCGCTGCTCCCACTGATAAGGAACCATTGCTGTTATATGTAGCTGCTAACGCTCGCGCGGTCAGTGTGGCTATTGTGGTAGAGCGGAAGGAGGCAGGCAAAGAATATCCGGTTCAGCGTCCGGTTTATTATATCAGCGAGGTGCTTATTGAATCCAAACAACGATATCCGCATTGGCAAAAGCTAGTATATGGAGTTTTTATGGCAAGTCGGAAGCTGAAGCAGTATTTCCAAGGCCACCCTATCACGGTGGTCAGTTCTGCTCCTTTGGGTGATATCATCCAGAACCGAGAAGCGACTGGTCGGATTGCCAAGTGGGCTATTGAGCTTCGACCGCACGGTTTAAAGTATGTGCCTCGCACTGTGATAAAGTCTCAGGCATTGGTGGATTTCATCAATGATTGGACGGAGTTGCAAGTCCCTGAAGAGAAGCCGGATCACACTTACTGGACCATTCATTTTGACGGATCACGTCAATTGGAAGGATCGGGGGCTGGAGTCATATTAACTTCCCCACGAGGTGATAAGTTTTGTTATGTTCTCCGTTTAATGTTCCCTTGTACTAACAATGCAGCAGAATATGAGGCCTTGCTCCAAGGCCTCCGGATGGCTAAGGAGACGAATTTAAGCCGGGTTAAGTGCTTTGGCGACTCGGATTTGGTGGCCCAGCAGGTGTCTAGTACATGGGATTCTAAAGATCCACTCATGGCTGCTTATCGTCGCGAGGTTGATGTGGTCGCAGGTCACTTCAAAGGTTATCAGGTGGACCATGTGGACCAACGAAAGAACGAGGCGGCAGACGCTTTAAGTCAGCTAGGTTCACAGCGTAAACCGGTACCACCTAATGTGTTCCTTGATGTGCTTTACAACCCGTCGGTTCAACTGCCTGGCGAAGCAGATTTGGCGGTTCCTGACCTAGAGGCTCAATTGGTGGCGGCATTACATGTCATCCCGGATTGGACGCTTCCTTACCTGGCGTACATGAACCGAGGGGAGTTGCCAGAGGATGAGACTCTGTCCAGGCAGATAGTACGGCGGTCCAAGTCCATGGTAGTTGAAAACGGCGAACTACATCATCGCAGTGTGACAGGAGCGTTTCAACGGTGTGTATCTCCTGAGGAAGGCCGTGAAATTTTGCGTGAGATCCACGAAGGAGATTGTGGTCACCACGCCGGTTCAAAGTCTTTAGTGGCAAAAGCTTTTCGTCACGGTTTCTATTGGCTGACTGCTCATGCTGATGCGGAGGATCTGGTCAAGCGGTGTGATGGTTGTCAAAAATTCTCAAGACACGCTCACGTTCCGGCTCAAGAATTGAGGATGATTCCAATTACTTGGCCGTTTGCAACCTGGGGGCTGGACATGGTTGGGCCTTTCAAAAGGTCCAAAGACAAAGAAGACCCACCTTCTGGTGGCGGTGGACAAATTTACAAAGTGGGTAGAGGCAGAGCCCGTTAGCAAGTGTGATGTGGCCACCGCGGTTCGGTTCATCAAAAAAGTGATTTTCCGGTTTGGTTTTCCACACAATATCATCACAGACAATGGTACCAATTTATCTAAAGGTGCCATGAAAGAGTTCTGCGAACGAGAGCACATCCGCCTTGATGTGTCATCAGTAGCGCACCCACAGTCCAATGGTCAAGCAGAAAGAGCTAATCAGGAGATCTTGAGAGGCATCAAACCCAGGCTTATGGTTCCTTTGCAGCGGACGCCGGGTTGTTGGGTCGAAGAGTTACCCTCTGTGTTATGGAGCATCAACACCACGCCTAACAGGTCAACTGGGTATACGCCGTTCTTCATGGTTTATGGGGCAGATGCAGTTCTTCCTAGCGACATCCGTCACGATTCACCTCGTGTGGCGGCTTACGTTGAAGCAGACAACGAAAGTTCTAGACAGGACGCTTTGGACCGGCTAGATGAAGAGCGAGACATAGCAGCTGCCCGCTCAGCGATCTACCAACAGGATCTTCATCGCTATCACAGTCGTCGGATCAGGACCAGAACCTTTCAAGAGGGAGATTTGGTGCTTCGACTTATTCAAGATCAAACCGAGATGCATAAATTGTCTCCACCTTGGGAAGGGCCTTTCGTGGTTAGCAAGAATCTACACAATGGTTCATACTACCTAATAGATGTTCGAGAGCACAAAGACTCACGCAAATCAGGACAAGAAACCGACAGGCCGTGGAATATAGCTCATCTTCGGCCTTACTATACTTGAGCCATGGGCTCTGCTTATGTATATATCATGACTATGTATATATTATAATAAACCGGATCCTCCGCTAAAGCGGGGTATCTGTTCTTTTATATCATGTGTGGTTACACGGGGTTGTCTTTAAGCAACATTCGGTTTACCCCTTGCAAGTCTTAACAAGATCACTTCAGGCTTCTTGTTCAAACATAGGTCATATTCGAACCAAAGAGAACATAGCTATCCTTATGAGGTCATTTGGGGGCTCGGTCGTGTCTGAACTGATGCAATACCTCTTGGCCGGCGAAAGCCACCAGAGTCATTTGGGGGCTCGGTCGTGTCCGAACCGATGCAATACCTCTTGGCCGGCGAAAGCCACCAGAATCATTTGGGGACACGGTCATGTCTGAACCGGTCACGCCTCTTGATCGGCCTACGGGCCTTAGAGTCATTTGGGGGCTTGGTCGAACCCGAACCATAGCAATGCCACTTGGCCGGCGTAATGCCACGCGTCATTTTGGGGTCCTGGCTGACTGGCACCATCGCTACACCTTCGGGGGGCTCGGTTGCGTCTGACCATGGTAATTCCATCTGACCAAGCTCAATAGAGCTCTTCTTTTGCAAAAGGTTTTTGTCACCATTGATGGTTTATTGCCTTTCTCTTAAACCGACAATATTTTACACCGGTTCTACATAGCCAATTTGGCGGAACACGGCCTTTCTTTTTTCAACAATCTGAGATTGTTGGTTCGGTTTAAGTTTTTCTGCTAAACATCCTTTTTCGAGCAACAAAAGATTGTTATCAGCAAAGGACGGTAAACCGGTGTTATATACACAGGAGCTCGGTTCTCCCACGACGGTTTAAAAGATATCAACTACCATTTTAACATTGGCCACAAACGCCTATTTCACGCCTACTATATGGCAGTTATTTTGTATCACAAATAGTTTGATCATACTTGCAAGTTTCCTTGCTTATTTACATACAGATTCACAAGCCGGATGACGGTACAACCGCCCTGGTAGTTTAAAATTTTGTGATTGCAGGAGATACAAGCTGGCAAAAATAATTCTTCAAAGGAGAATATCAGTACTGAATGCGCGAAGGCATCTCATAAAGCATAAAGTACGGTCTATCCTATTACAAGGCAACATGGTGCCTAAATAAGATGATTGTTTCTTGACAAAGTATCAAAAGGAAACCAATTAAAGCTGCCCTCAGTTCACGCCTGTGTGTCATCCCGGTTTGATGATTCTGGATCATCCGGCGCCGCTTCCGCTTCCTCCTCCCTATCTAGCGGCTGGAGGTCAACAGTGGTCCAATCAATCCCCATTAAAGCTTGAAAGACAGCTTCCTCATGTATCAGGGACGACGGTTCAATATCAGGGGCATAGGTGTGTTTCCGGATGGGAGGAATTAAGTTTTCCGCTTCAGGGATTGGCGCTGCTACCCGTTTGTTCTGGTTATTATACTGGGCTTGATAATGAGATAAGTTTGCCTCTTCTACCAATTGACAGGCCAGAGGGCGCACTGCCCGGTTTATCTTTCTTAATTCTTCTTCATCGAACTCGGAGCCATCCTCCTTTAAGCTAGGATAACCTTGAGCCGCTTCAACGGGATCAAAATCAGGCACCCATGCTTTGGCCCGGATTAAGGCATTAATGGCTCCGGTTCGAGCAGCGGATCTTTTTAACTCTTCAATCCGAGCGGGCAGCATGGACAACCTCTTCAGCGTGTCCTGGATCAATGTGGGTGCTGGATTGTTGTGTGAAGCAGTAGTGATAACCCGCTGTGCGCCGGTGTACAACTGCTCGACTAAAGTATAGGCCGCTTTCAGCTTCATACGCACATATGATCCCAGGTGGTTGATGCGAGTGCCTGTAATACGATCAGCAGGTCATAAACCGAGCTGTTTTATAGAAGAATCAGGATTATTACACAAGTCACGCGAGGCTTACCAAAGATGGCGGTAGTCATTGCGTGCACCTGTCGCTTCACGCTGGTCAATTCGTCTGTTACCGGTTTAAGGGCAGATTCTGCATTTTCAATCTTTTTGGTTAAAGCGGCCTTTTCTGTGACCCAGTCAGCCCGCTCCTTCTGAAAACCTTCCTTCAATTGTTCCAGGCTGCCTAAAGCGCTGGTTAGTTCCTATTTGGCTTTGGAAGCTTCTGCTTGCTGGGATTTTATATTCTCTTGAAGATCGGCAATTTGGCTTTCTTTGACCTTCAGTTCAGTCTGTAGTCTGATAGTTGTACGGTTTAAACAAAGGAAGTACCAAGCACATAACAAGTTAGGTACTTTGTACTTGGGGGCTAATGCTTATTTGATCTCAAGTTATCAGTTAATTATCAAAGTCCCAAGCACAATACAAGTATTCAGCTCGGCACTTGGGGGCTAATGGCTATTTGTTCTAATGATATTTCGGATGCTACGGTATGATGATTACAAGTGTCGATTCAATTATGATAAAGTTAAACCGACCCTTGGGGGCTAAGGTGATAAGAAGCAGGAGTGCGGGCATGGAAGTTACCTCAAATTTGTCTTTCATCATCTTCACGAGATTGGCTTCATAGTCACGGCTAGTATATAGCCGGTTTAAGTAGCCAGAATGAATGTCCTGAGCACCAAGGGTGGAGTACGTTGCCAGATCAACATCCCATTTTCCTTTACTTAAAGCAGAAATTTCTTCTTTAGCAGTGTGCTTGGCTAAAGCGACGGGATTTCCCGGTTCAGTACAACCTATGCCAGTAATCATGACTTCATCATCTTTGTGGTCGCCGGTCGGGACTGGCACGGTCGGTTTTTCGGCAGGCTTTGAGGAACTAATGGTTTTCTCAGCACGAATTGGACTGGCTGGTTGATCCGTTGGGCCAGAGGGGTTAACAGAGCCTTCTTCGGGAACAACGACTTCATCCCGGACTGATGGGTCATCAATTACATCTTCAGGGATAGTCGCTTCAACATTCGGGACAGTATCCGGTTCAGGAGGAGTGTTTTCTTCTCCTGTTTTGTCTTGGCGAGCTTTTTTGCTCGACCTCGGTTTAGCTCTGAAAGAAGCAGCAAAGTTAAGGACAGCAAATGTTGAAGATTATAACAATGGACAACCTGACGAGAAAAACAAAGTTTACCCTAGCACGGTTTTGAGTGGAGGCAGCTGAGTACCAGTTGACTCGCCAGAGGATGAGTGCGAGGTGACCTGATAATCGGAGTCAGACGGATTAAGTGGTTGACGAAAGCAGCCCGCTTTAGGACAAAATTTGACAAGCAAATTAGAGACCTCTGAACGATGTCTCCGAACCGGACTGTTCGGTAAACCGGCGGAGGTAACTACCTGACCGCTGTGTCGGGTTGTACGACGCACCTCATGCTGACGGGTCTTCATAAGAACGTGGGGATCCAAGTAAGCAAGAGGATGGGAAAATTTAACTTTGCAGTTCGCCTGACGGATTTTTTGGGAAGGCAGAAGGCTTGAATCAGAAGAAATAGTAATTACCTCTGCATCATCAGCATGGCTCACTTCGGCATCATCCTGACAAATTGCATCGTCAATAAACTGCACAAACAATAAACCGAGGGAGTCAAGTTTAGCTTCAAAACCCGGATTACCCACCTCATCATCGGCAGGATCGGAAGAGGCCGTGGTTTTCCTCTTGTGAGCAGACTTCTTGACGACTCTCGTCTTAGGCCGGGTCGGTTTCTCCGGTTTATCCGCCTTTCCTTGAGGGAGTTTTTTGCTCCAAAACGGGTCATCACCCTGCGTCAACAGATATTAGAATCAATCATACGCACACAAGATAACATCAGACTTAATGAGAAGAAATTTTGATTTACCGCTGGTGGTTTATTGATGGCGCAGAAGGGAAGAAGGCCAGTTCGTGCACAGACGCGTTCCGGTTCATTTAGAATCTTCTTTATGGCTTCGGTGACCTCTTCATCCGTAAGCTGGATGTTTACATGACGTAACGGATCATCAACACTGCCTGTGTATTCGCACATCAAACCGGAGCGTTGACTGAGTGGCAGTATACTCCAAGATATCCAGCAACGAGCGAGGTCGACTCCTGTTAAACCGTTGGCCATGAAGGCTCTGAGTTTGGACAGTTGGGGAGCGTAATTACTCCTCTCTTTAGCAGTCAACCTCTGAGGAAAGGGGTGAGTGTTGCTGAGCCGTTCTGGACGAAAACCGGGCAGGATATTCTCGTTCTCTGGGGAGGTGTCTTTACAGTAAAACCAAGAGTTATTCCACTCTTGGGGGTGACTATGCAGTTTCGCATGAGGGTAAGTGACCTCTTTCCTCTTCTGGATTGACACGCCACCCAGTTCCATGTTGGAGCCATCAGTAAATTATGTGCGGCGGTTTAAGTGAAAGCAATCTCGGAACAACTCAACTGTAGGTTCCTCTTGAAAGAACACCTCACAGAGCACTTGGAAGTGGCATATGTTAGTGACAGAATTGGGACCAATATCTTGTGGATGGAGTTGGAAAGTAGCCAAAACGTCGCGATAAAATTTTGAACCGGGCGGGTTGAAACCGCGGGCTAAGTGATCCGCGAACACAACGACTTCTCCATCTCGGGGTGTGGGGGGCACTCTTTGCCTGGCACCCTCCAATGAATCGCGTTTTTGCTGCTCAAAGCACCGGTCAGGACCAGATTATTCAGTTGAGTTTCCGTGACCCGGGAAGGAGCCCAGTTGCACTCATACACTTGCTTAGCCATGGGGAAGTCTACAAAATGAAAATGATTCCGGTTCAGGACTTATGTTCTGCACAGATTCTTGTCATGTCGATGCTATCAATGTTAAACCGGAAGAAATCAATTACAATCTGACATTGGTAAAGCGGTGCGGTCTATCAAAGGATTACTGGTGGTTCAACAAGGGGACTAATGGTATGTACCGATTTGGTGATCTTCTACAACGAGGTTAAACCGCTGGATCTAAGACCGTGGAACAGTTGAAAATGCAAAAGAGCAGGTGTGCAGAAACAAGTTTCACATTGTCTCAGTGTGATTTGGATCTGAGGCGATCTCATACAAGGGGTAAAAACTCATGAGTTTTTGAAGATTGTGCAAGAACAGCAAGGTCAAACTGTAGATCAGATCTACGGTCTTGGTATATTACCCTGAAAACAGAGGCGGAAAACTGCTACTGAACGGAGCAAAAGTCGCGGGGTCATCTGAAGGTATATCCTAGTTTAAATGCGAAGAACGTGAGGAACGCGAAGAACGCGAAGAACTCAAGGAACGGGAAGAACACAGTAAACCCTAGAGGCGGATCTGAGTTGAGAAGGTGGGGATCTCACCGGAGCTCCGAGGGGTGCGGAAGAACGCCGCAGTTTTTCTGGTCCAGTCAGGTTGATGCAGCGGCCCGAGGTGATGCAGAGGTCAGCGGCAGCGGCGAAGCTTCGAGGCTGGCGGCGCGGAGAAGACGAAGAGGAAAGGGATGAAGGGGAGAAAGAAATGACCTCTCACCCCTATTTATAAGGCAAGGCACGTGTGTCGGGCGCGCGAATCCAGGAGCCACGGGTTTCGGAAGTAGAGCTGTCGCCTTGATTATTGCGAATTGGTTAAACGAAGAAGGCACCATAAAAGCTAGCTTCATGATGATGTCATGCCGGTTTACGGCCACTAGAGAAAATGACGACATATCGGTTTAACAATGAAGGGAAGATGCCGAATATGAAGGTTTATGCTAAGGGTTGACATGAAATCATTCAAATCAACCTGGGGCCTAATGTTGGGGGTATTACTACTGGGCCTAAACCGGCCTATCTGGGCCGGGTTAATTTCATCAGTAGCTCAAGAATGTTAAAGCCCAAGAGGCTATGTAAAGGCCCGAGGCCGTAGTCGGTTTAACATCTGTAGCCGTAAACCGGCCTGTGTACAACTTGTATTGTAAGTTAGGAATAAGCAAGAGACCAACCCGGGTACGAATATAAACCGGAGATTGGGACTCTATGAACCGACGGGCATCACCCGTGTATATAAGGGGACGACCCGATATCGGTTCAGGGGGGGAACGAACAACTCGAAGCCTAGGAGAAGCGATTGCTCCCTAGTCGTCGAGACTTCATCAATTCCAACACCAACTAGACGTAGGCTTTTACCTTCATCGAAGGGGCTGAACTAGTATAATTCTCTGTGTCCTTGTGTCCGCTTTAACCCCTTCGAGTTAACCCGTTGCGATGGCTCCACGACTAAGTCCTTTGGCTAGGACATCTGCCGTGACAAACCCACGACAGGCGGGCCGGCCTCGGGCCTGGCGGGCCCAGCGGCGCAGTGAAGTGGGCGCAGGGCGGCGGCGAATGGTGGCGTGCCACGTGGCGGTGGCTGCGCAGGTCGGACGTGTCCGGCCTGGCGATTTTGTGTGGCGGCGCGTGGAGAGGAAGGGGTCTAGGGTTTGATCCGGGATTTCGGAGGAGGGGCTATATTTATAGGTAGGAGGAGCTAGGAGGCTCCAAATTGAGCATGGTTTTCGCCCACACGATCGTGATCGAACGACGATGGACATGGGAGTGACTTAGATGGGTTATTGGGCTGTTTTGAAGGGGTTTTGGGCTTCAACACACACGAGGCCTTCATGGTTACCCGGTTAACCGTTGGAGTATCAAACGACCTCCGAATGACCCGAAACTTGACAAGCGGCCTACCGGTGCTATACCAAGGCCGCTTGACAAACCTCGGTCCATTCCGAGAAAGTTTAATACCCGCTCACGGAAAAAGGTAAAAGGGGACGCCGGGGAACATAGGAGCGCCGGATTCCAAAACGGACAACAGGGAAAATGCTCGGATTCATGAAACGAACACGTATGCAAATGCGATGCACATGATGACATGACATGAAATGCATGACAAGGACAAAATGCAAAATGAAAGGAAACCCAACCACGGAGGGAATATCATATCACATTGCCGAAAATGGCAAGAGTTGGAGTTACAAATATGGTAAGTTACATCCGGGGTGTTACAACACTCCACCACTACGAGAGGATCTCGTCCCGAGATCTAGGACTGAAAGAACTCCGGATATTCGGAACGGAGGTGGTCCTCGCGCTTCCAGGTGGCTTCTCGGTCTGAATGGTGAGACCACTTCACTTTCAGGAATTTGATGGACTTGTTGCGAGTCTTGCGCTCAGTTTCTTCAAGAATAGCAACGGGATGCTCATGATAGGACAAATCTTCTTGAAGATCAATCTCTTCGAAGTTGATGGTGCGCTCAGGCGTCTTGAAGCACTTGCGAAGCTGTGACACATGGAACACATCGTGCACATTTGCAAAGTTGGGGGGAAGCTCAAGTTGATAGGCGAGGTCGCCTCGTTTGCCGATGATCTTGAAAGGACCGACGTATCTAGGGGCAAGTTTCCCTTTGATACCGAAGCGACGAGTGCCTTTCATTGGAGAGACGCGGAGGTAGACATGGTCTCCGATCTCGAATGCCAAAACACGGTGTTTGCTATCGTAATAGCTCTTCTGGCGCGATTGCGCGGCTTTGAGATTCTCACGAATGACTTTACACATATCTTCAGCCTCTGTGATCAAATCGTTGCCAAGAAGTTGGCGTTCGCCCGTCTCTGACCAATTGAGAGGAGTACGACACTTTATGCCATAGAGAATCTCGAATGGGGCTTTGCCCGAGCTCGCTTGAAAGCTGTTGTTGTAGGAGAACTCAGCATATGGAAGACAATCCTCCCACTTCATGCCGAAGGAGATAACACAAGCCCTGAGCATATCTTCAAGAATTTGGTTGACACGCTCGACTTGTCCACTAGTTTGAGGATGGAAAGCTGTGCTGAAGCGAATGTTTGTGCCCATGGCCTTCTGAAAAGAATCCCAAAACTTGGATGTAAAGATGCTGCCACGATCTGAAGAAATCAATTGTGGAATGCCGTGCAAGGAGAGAATTCTGGAGGTGTAGAGCTCTGCCAGCTGCGCTGCTGTGATAGACTCTTTGATAGGAAGAAAATGAGCCACTTTAGTGAGCTTGTCGATGACGACGAAGATAACATCATCTCCACGCTTGGACTTAGGAAAACCAGTCACGAAGTCCATTTCGATATGATCAAACTTCCATTATGGAATAGCAAGAGGTTGGGGTAGACCAGCTGGTCGTTGGTGTTCTGCTTTCACCCTTCGACAAACATCACATTCATTCACGAATTGAGCAATTTCTCGCTTCATTCGAGTCCACCAATACGACTGCTTGAGGTCATGGTACATCTTTGTACTTCCAGGATGAATGGATAGGAGTGAATTGTGCGCCTCGTTCATAATGACTTTACGAAGATCACCCTTAGGAACCACAATCCGGTCCTCGAAGAAAAGAGTATCTCTGTCATCAATGCGATAACACTTGTATTTGGAAATGCCCTTGTCAATACCACGTTTCACCTTCTTCACCATGGTATCCAGCAGTTGTGCCTCACGAATTTGATCTTCCAAAGTAGGAGAGACTATGAGGTTGGCAAGAAAACCTTGAGGAACAACTTGGAGATTCAACTTGCGGAAAGATTCACAAAGATCCGGTTGAAAGGGCTTGAGGATTAAGTTGTTGCAATAAGCCTTCCTGCTCAAAGAGTCTGCAATCACATTAGCCTTGCCTGGAGTATATTCAATACTCGGATTATACTCTTGAATCATTTCGACCCATCGAGTTTGCCTGAGGTTGAGGTTGGGCTGAGTGAAGATGTACTTGAGACTCTTGTGATCGGTGAATATGTCCACTTTCCTTCCCAACAAGAGATGTCTCCATGTTATTAATGCATGGACAACTGCCGCCAACTCAAGATCGTGAGTGGGGTAGTTCTTTTCGTTGGGCTTCAACTAACGAGAGGTATAGGCCACAACCTTCTTCTCTTGCATTAACACAGCACCGAGACCTTGAAGAGAAGCATCACAGAAAACTTCATAAGGCTTGGATTCGTCGGGAGGAGTCAAAACTGGAGCAGTGACGAGTTTCTCTTGATAGCGTTGAAAGCAACGTCACACTCAGGAGACCAGACATACTTCACATGCTTCTGGAGGAGGTTGGTAAGAGGCTTTGCAATCTTTGAGAAATTCTCAACGAATCTTCGGCAATAGCTTGCAAGTCCAAGAAAACTGCGAAGCTGCTTGACATTCTGAGGAGGTTCCCAATTCAAAACTGCAGACACCCTCTCTGGATTAATAGCAATGCCCTTGGCAGAGATGATATGCCCAAGGTAAAGAACTTCATCAAGCCAGAATTCACATTTGGAGAACTTCGCATAGAATTTATACTCTCTGAGCTTGTTGAACACCAATCGCAAATGTTTGGCATGATCCTTCTTATTCTTGGAGAAGACCAATATATCATCGAGATAGACCAAGACGAATTCATTGGTGTAGGGGTTGAAGATGAAGTTCATCATTCGAGAGAAAGTTGGAGGAGCATTGACAAGGCCAAAAGACATGACATTATATTCATAAGAACCAAAGCTTGTTCTGAATGCTGTTTTGGGAATATCTTCTTCATGAATGCGAATTTGATGATAACCCATACGAAGATCAAGCTTGGAGAACACTTTAGCACCTTTAAGTTGCTCAAATAGCTCATTGATGTTGGGAAGTGGGTACTTGTTCTTGATTGTCTTCTTGTTCAATGGACGGTAATCGACGCAAAGTCGGTCCGTGCCATCCTTCTTCCGGACAAAAAGAACACCACAACCCCAAGGAGAAGAACTAGGTCTGATCAGACCCAGACGCTCTTGTTCATCGAGTTGTTTCTTCAATTCCTTCAACTCTTTTGGCCCAAGCTTGTATGGACGCTTGCAAACGGGTTCCGTGCTCGGCTCAAGATCAATAACGAATTCGACTGGCCGGTGAGGAGGCATTCCCGGAAGCTCTTCTGGAAAGACATCTTGGTACTCACAAACGACTGGAATCTGAGAGATAGCATCCAATTCGCCCTTCTCATTGAGAGAAAACAACCGAATGGTTTCGTCACGAGCGGCATAGATGATCACATCGTCAGAAGAGTGAGTCAATTGAATTTCCCTGGCCGCACAATCAAGATGAGCCTTGTGCTTAGAAAGCCAGTCCATCCCGAGAATAAGATCAATATCAGAGTCACCAAGAACAATTGGTTTAGCCAGAAATCTATAGTCGCCCATCTTGATAGAAACATCCGGAATCATCGTCGTAGCCCTCATATGCTTGGCCGGAGAAACAACCCCCATGGGTTTACCCAACATTTCCAAAGTGAAATCATGCTTTGAAACGAATGATCTTGACATGAAACAATGCGATGCACCAGTATCAAATAAGACTTTTGCAGGAATATCATTAACAGGAAAGTTACCCATGATCACTTCTGAAGAATCCTCTGCCTGAGCCGCGTTCAACATGTTCACCTTGGCATGCTTAGGATTGTGCTTGACCACTGCATTGCTGGAAGATTTCACAGGAGGAGGAGGCGGAAGGCGCCTTTGGTTGAAGCACTTGTTCGCATAGTGACCCTTTTTGCTGACATTTGTTGCAAGTCACCTCTGAGAGCGGACGACGATAAGGAGCATTTGGCCTTGGAGCTTGGTTCTGAGACTTGTTCTGATAGCCAGGGTTGGGTGAATGGGAAGATCCACGACCACCTGAGTTCTTCTGTTGATAAGGCTGACAGAACGGAGGAGGAGGAGGCAACCAGAACTTCTGTTGCTTGGCCGCCACTAGTGAGGAAGAAGAGGACTGAACTGCGTCCCTGACTCTCTTCTTAGATGCCTCACACTTGAGCTGGGCAGCTTCTTGTTTCAAAGCCATGTTGTAGAATTCATCATACTTTAACGGCTCAAAAAGCACGAGAGCTAGTTGCAGATCTTCTCTGAGGCCACGCCTGAATTGGTAAATCATGCTCTTCTCATCAGGGATGTCTTGCTTAGCAAAACGAGAGAGCTTCTAGAACTGAGTGTTGTATTGATACACAGACATGTTTCCTTGCTTGAGATTGCGGAACTCCTCACGCTTAGTCTCAACAACACTTTCTGGAATGTGATGAGCTTTGAAGTCACGGCGGAAATCATCCCAGATAATCACACGACCTCCTCTGGAATCTTTGTATTGTTGGAACCACTCAGCAGCTTGATCCTTGAGTTGAAAAGAGGCAAACTTGACAAAGTCCTCAGGTCTGACATTGCTACATTCGAAGTGCTTGTTGATGTCCACGAGCCAATCATCGGCGTCAGTGGCCTCGACACAGTAGCTGAAAGTCTTTGCCTGATTTGCAAGGAACTGATTGAGGGTAGCAAAATGCGGCTGATTGTTGCCTTGGCCTTGATTTCCCTGATTACCTTGCCCTTGGTTGCGATCTTGCAAGAGCTGAATCAGAATCTGAGCATTGGCATTGGTGGCTGTCATCAAGGCTTGCCATGCCTCCGGAGGCGGAGGTGGTGGCGGAGGGTTAGCCTGACTCCCTTCATTGCGTTCCGGATTCTGACGCGTTGGGAGCCATCCTGAAGAGGGTGGCATCCATTAGCATCTTGAAAGACATATATTCAAGCTGAATCAAAGGATCGAAATTGCAACATATAGTCTTCACAACAAACATCCGAACAAGAATGAACGAATGAATTCCAAAGTAAAGCATCACACTTCCATAAGATGAGAAGCCATTTCGATAAAAGGTATGGAATCATCATCTGCCTCGAAACAACTAGAATATCACAACTGAAAACAAAACAAAAGATTGGCTTGTAGAATAAGCCGGAACAAACATATGATAGATCCCATATCGTATCATGTGTCTGTTGGAAAGATATCCTACGAGATACTTGAATTCCCACTTATAAACTCCCGAAACTTTCTGGTTATGCAATCAGGTGTTGGGGATACAGGGGACACAAAATATGTCACCCAAACTAACAATACCTAGATCCAGCTGTATCCATCCTTCAACACATAACCAAGAAGCCTTCGGAAATCGTCTAACTCAACCTTCGAAAAAACATCCATTATACGATTTATGGCAATACTCCCGCACTCGCCTCAGTACTTGGCTATCAGGGTTATCTCACCAACAACTGTACAAAAGAGATTTTCGATGTCGGCGTACTAAACTCAGGTATTCCAGAACTGCAACGATAAAATTATGATGGCAACACCTCGGAGCTCAACTCCCTGGGACACCTCCACTAAACCCCTGCTGACAAGAGGCACCAAGACAATGTTGTCATCATAAAACCATCGGAACGATTCTAAGACATCCGCGTGATCCTAAAATTTTTTTTAGTGAAATTTGAGAAGAGAAGAGTCAAAACTCTACGTCAGGATGCCTTACCAGAGCGATGAGACTGGGGAGTAAAAAGAATTCCTAAACTCTCCGATACATAATTCCTAAATGACTCAAAACATTTTTCTAGACACAACTCGGCCGCTAAAATGATCAATCAGTGGGGGCTCCTAAGGTCGGGGAAGGCTCTGATTACCAACTTGTAACGCCCTCGATGCGGCTATATCTCCCACGTGTCGAGGCACGACTTAGAGGCATAACCGCATTGAAAGCAATGTCGCAAGTGAGGTAATCTTCACACAACCCATGTAATACATAAGGGAAAGAGATACATAGTTGGCTTACAGTCGCCACTTCACACAATACATAAATAAACATCCATCATTCAGATTACACGCAAGGTCCGACTACGGAACCAAAATGAAAGAAGACTACCCCAAATGCTACACAGATCCCCGATCGTCCCAACTGGGCTCCACTACTGATCATCAGGAAAAGACACATAGTAACATCCACGTTCCTCGTCGAACTCCCACGTGAGCTCGGTTGCGTCATCTGCACTGGCATCGTTGGCACCTGCAACTGTTTTGGTAGAATCTGTGAGTCACGGGGACTCAGCAATCTCACACCCGCGAGATCAAGACTGTTTAAGCTTAAAGGTAGGATAGGGTTGTGAGGTGGAGCTGCAGCAAGCGACTAGCATATATGGTGACTAACAACGCAAAAGAGAGCGAGAAGAGAAGCAAAGCACGGTCGTGAAGCTAGAAGTGATCAAGAAGTGATCCTAGAACAACCTACGTCAAACATAACTCCAACACCGTGTTCACTTCCCGGACTCCGCCGAGAAGAGACCATCACGGTTACACACGCGTTTGATGTGTTTTAATTAAGGTCAACTTCGGGTTTTCTACAACCGGACATTAACAAATTCCCATCTGCCTCATAACCGCGGGCACAGCTTTCGAAAGATAATACCCTGCAGGGGTGTCCCAACTTAGCCCATTATAAGCTCTCACGGTCAACGAAGGATATTCCTTCTATCGGGAAGACCCGATCAGTCTCGGAATCCCGGACTACAAGACATTTCGATAGTAATAAAACAAATCCAGCAAAGCCGCCCGATTGTGCCGACAAATCCCGATAGGAGCTGCACATATCTCGTTCTCAGGGCACATCCGGATAAGCTAAGTGTATAGGTACCAACATAACCCAAGTTGCCAAGGGACGGTCCCGCACGGTGCTCTAGTTTGGACCAGCAATCGAAGGAGAACTGGCCCGGGTGGTTAAAATAAAGATGACCCTCGGGCTCGCGAAAACCCGGGGGAAAAGGCTTAGGTGGTAAATGGAAAAACCAAGGTTGGGCCTTGCTGGAGGAGTCTTATTCAAGGCGAACTGTCAAGGGGGTCCCATAAATCACCCAACCGTGTAAGGAACGCAAAATCAAGGAACATAACACCGGTATGACGGAAACTAGGGTGGCAAGAGTGGAACAAAACACCAGGCATAAGGCCGAGCCTTCCACCCTTTACCAAGTATATAGATGCATTAATTAAATAAGAGATATTGTGATATCCCAAAATAATCAAGTTCCAACAAGGAACAAACTTCATCTTCACCTGCAACTAGCAACGCTATAAGGGGGGCTGAGCAAAGCGGTAACAAAGCCAATCAACGGTTTGCTAGGAAAGGATGGTTAGAGGTTTGACATGGCAATATGGGTGGCATGATATAGCAAGTGGTAGGTATCGCAGCATAGGCATAGCAAAAGAGCGAGCATCTAGCAAGCAAAGATAGAAGTGATTTCGAGGGTATGGTCATCTTGCCTGCAAGGTTCTCAGAGTTGTCGAAAGCTTGATCCTCGTAAGCGTTCTCAACAGGTTCCTCGTTCACGTACTCGTCTCCCGGCTCTACCCAAACAAGAACACAAGCAAAGGAACAACTATCAACCACGATGCAATGCGCAAGCAACATGATGCAAAACATGGCATGATATGCGAGATGTGGTATGCAATGCATATGCGTGCTCCGGAAGGAAAAAGATGAACAAGGCATAATCTTGGCAAACCAAGTATGCCACTGGAAAGGTGAGGTGATTTCATTTGAAATCGATATAAAGATCACCGGAATCGGATTCACGGTTTGCAAATGACAAGCAAAACAAGAATGACAAGATTCTGCCATTAACAGCATGATGCTACTTAGCAAGCAACAACAAATTAAGCTATTGCACCCAAACATATCAGAAAAGCATATGGAATTGAACTAATCAAGATGCTTGACAAAAGATGAACACTGAGCTACGGCTGAACCACACCATAACAGGTCCAAACAAGCATGGCAAAAGTACAAAACATATCAGCTTCACAGACTTAGTGAAAATACTATCATGCCAGAAATTAACATCAGGATGACATGTTTAGAGCAAGGGAACAACCTGCTACAGGAAAACAATATAGCAAAACATGGCATGGCATGAATCTACTCAAAATATAGAACAAAAGTCCCTTACTGACCATGAGCCAAAAAGGATCAGAAAATATAATAGCACCCATGTCAAATAAGCAAGATTCGTTACAGTTTTCAGACTTGGAGAAAACTGGACATGTCAAAAACAGATAACAAGTAGGCATGTTTACGAGCTCGATGCACTCACTAAAGAGAATTTCATGATAAACTAAGCATACACCCACCAAGAAGACATGGCATAAAAGCTAATCATGGCAAGAACAACATCATAGCATGCAAGGATCAACTACAACAAGCTTGGCAAAATCGCATAACATGTAAACAATCTGCCAGTAACATTTTATAGCAAAAGTAGAGCTCGATTGACTCAAGCTATGGCGCTCCATAATTACAAACAAAGGCATGGATGTATAGGGCAAACCCATATTTCCAAAACACCCTTACTGATCATGCTCAAAAGAGGCATACATCTCTCTGAAACAACATGAACACATGGCATAAAAATAACAGCAGGACATGACTTAGTGAAATTACTAAGCCTCTGAAATCAGCAACATTATGATCCCTAGTTTGCATGCTTGTGCTATTCACCACAAAGATCACAAAAATACATGGCATACACCCCTGTAAAGATGGCATGGCATATTACAAAACACATGTAGGACTCAAGTTCATAGGGTGCAAGCATCAATCATGGCAAAAATGACAAAAGTGCATCTACTGAAACAGATCTGAAACTAACATCACATAGCCCTCTTCCAACAGCATTTCGGGCACCAAGATGAGCTCAAATGAAAATGATGCAATGAGATGAAATGATGTACTCATCGAGGCTAACAAATTGACATATTACACGCACGAAACGGAGCAGTATGCAGCAAGTTATAATGCGATGAACATGGCACAAAATGATACAGAGAAAGGGACTTAGCAGAAATTTGACCTTAAGGTAAAAAGTCAACGCGCGGAAAACGGAGCTGGATCTGGCCGGAGCTTCGCCGGAGAAGAAGCAGACGGCGGCCGGAGCTCGTGGGCTCGCCGGAGTAGCTCGGTTCGCCGGATCCGGCCCTCCCGCGGCCGGATCTGGCCGGGGCGGAGGAGAGGAGGCGCGGGGGCGGCGCCGGAGCAGCGAGCGGCGGACGGTGCGGCAGGGCGGCGAGGCGCACCGGTGGCGGGGACGGGACCCGACGACGGCGGGGCTGGAGGCGAGGCGCCCGGTGGCGGCTCGGGCCCGGCGCGGCTCGGGCGGGCCGGCCTCGGGCCTGGCGGGCCCGGCGGCGCGGTGAAGTGGGCGCAGGGCGGCGGCGAATGGTGGCGTGCCACGTGGCGGCAGCTGCGCAGGTCGGACGTGTCCGTCCCGGCGATTTTGTCCGGCGGCGCGTGGAGAGGAAGGGGTCTAGGGTTTGATCCGGGATTTCGGAGGAGGGGTTATATTTATAGGTAGGAGGAGCTAGGAGGCTCCAAATTGAGCACCGTTTTCGCCCACACGATCGTGATCGAACGGCGATGGACATGGGAGTGACTTAGATGGGTTATTGGGCTGTTTTGAAGGGGTTTTGGGTTGCAACACACACGAGGCCTTCACGGTTACCCGGTTAACCGTTGGAGTATCAAACGACCTCCGAATGACCCGAAACTTGACAGGCGGCCTACCGGTGCTATACCAAGGCCGCTTGACAAACCCCGGTCCATTCCGAGAAAGTTTAATACCCGCTCACGGAAAAAGGTAAAAGGGGACACCGTTGAACATAGGAGCGCCGGATTGCAAAATGGACAACGGGGGGAAATGCTCGGATTCATGAAATGAACATGTATGCAAATGCATTGCACATGATGACATGACATGAAATGCATGACAAGGACAAAATGCAAAATGAAAGGAAACCCAACCATGGAGGGAATATCATATCACATTGCCGAAAATGGCAAGAGTTGGAGTTACAAATATGGTAAGTTACTTCCGGGGTGTTACAATGCAGTAGCATCAGAGGCCTCCTGAGTTCATGCATTGGTCTGAGAAGCCTATCAGTTGGAGCAGGGCTGACCACCAGGAGGTAATGCCCTCTCCTGGTTCTTATGCCCTGGTCTTGGAAGCCACCTTCACAACAGAGAGGCGGGCTGCTCGTTTCTCCCGAGTGCTGATAGATGGCGACAGTAGCATCAACATCCTATACCGTGACACTATGGAGAAGTTGGGAATCAAGCAGAGGCAGCTTCAGCCCAGTCGAACTGTATTCCATGGCATAGTCCCTGGCCTTTCCTGCTCACCAATTGGAAGATCCAGATAGACGTCCTCTTCGGAGGTAAAGATCACTTCCGCCGAGAGCCAGTCTAGTTTGAGGTGGTGGACCTTGAGAGCCCCTATCATGCACTACATGTCCGGCCTACTCTGGCCAAGTTCATGGCGGTCCCCCACTACGCTCACCTCAAGATGAAGATGCCAAGTACCAAGGGAATCCTAACCATAGTCGAGGACTACATGAAGTCATCCGCTTGTGTAGCAGACAACAGTCGACTAGCCGAGTCCCTCGTGATTGCAACAGAGAAGAGGCTCCTTGACCGGGTTGTTGCAATGGAAGGCAAGAAACCGGAAATGTCGCCAAACCCCAAGGAGTCGAAAGTTGAGGGCTCGTTCAAGCCGGCAAAAGAAACAAAGAAGATACCCTTGGACCCGGAGAGGCACGCTGTCATAGGTGCAAACCTTGACAGCAAATAGGAAAGCAAGCTCGTCGATTTCCTCTCTGAGAATCAGGACATCTTCGCATGGTCTCCTAAGGACATGTCGGGTGTTCCGACGGATTTCATCGAGCACAAGCTACATGTCCTACCTAATGCCAAGCCGGCCAGGAAGCCCTTGCGCCGCCAGTCATAAGAGAAGAGGAGAGTCGTTGGAGAAGAGATAACCCGGCTTCTAGCAGCCGGCTTCATTATGGAAGTGTTCTTCGTAGAGTGGTTAGCCAACCCAGTCCTTGTGCAGAAGAAGAATAAGCAGTGGCGCATGTGTATTGATTACACCAGCCTCAACAAAGCTTGCCCCAAAGATCCATTTGCTTTGCCAAGAATTGCCCAAGTGATAGACTCCACAGCCGGATGCGAGCTGTTGAGTTTTGGATGCATACTCAGGGTATCATCAGATCAAGCTGAACCCGGTCGACAGGCTGAAGACCGCTTTCATCACACCATTAGGAGCCTTCTGTTACCTGACCATGCCGTTCGGCTTGAGGAATGCCGGCGCCACGTTTCAGTGTTGCATGCAGAAGTGTCTCCTCAAGCCACTCGACACACATCTATGTGGACAACATTGTGGTGAAGACAGATAAGCGTGGCACTCTATTAGAAGACCTCAAGGAGACCTTTGAAAACTTGGGCCGCTTCCAAATCAAGATCAACCCGGAGAAATGCGTATTCGGAGTACCAGCCGACCAACTTCTTGGTTTCCTTGTCTCAGAGCGCGGCATAGAGTGCAACCCTGTGGAGATCAAGGCCATCGAGAGGATGGAGGTACCTACCCGACTGCTGGATGTGCAAAAATTCAACGGCTGCTTGGCATCCATCAGCCATTTCATCAGTCGGCTGGGTGAGAAGGCTCTTCCCCTGTACCAGCTCATGAAGAAGACCGGTTTTTTTGAGTGGAATGACAAGGCGGACGAAGCTTTTCTCCAGCTCAAGAAGATGTTGACCACTCCGCCTGTCCTGGCGGCTCCTACTGCTAAGGAGCCCATGCTTCTCTACATCGCCGCCACTAGCCGGGCGGTTAGCACAGTCATAGTTGTTGAGCGGAAAGAAGACGGCAAAGCCCTACCAGTCCAGAGGCCGGTGTATTACCTGAGTGAAGTGTTGTCCACCTCCAAGCAGAACTACCCTCACTATCAGAAGATGTGCTACGGCGTGCATTTCGACGCCAAGAAGCTGAAGCCATACTTTCAAGAGCACCCAATCACTGTTGTCTGCACTGCTCCACTTGCCGAGATCATTGGAAGCCGAGATGCTTCGGGCCGAGTGGCCAAATGGGCCATAGATTTGGCCCCTTACACCATCTACTACCAGCCTCGCACCGCCATCAAGTCCCAAGCACTGGACAACTTCCTCGTCGACTGGGCCGAGACCCAGTACCTGCCGCCAGCGTCGGAGTCCACCCATTGGCGGATGCATTTTGATGGTTCCAAGATGCGCACTGGTTTGGGAGCCGGCATCGTCCTCACCTCTCCCAAGGGAGACAAGCTCAGATATGTGTTGCAAATTCACTTTGCCGCCTCCAACAACGTAGATGAATACGAAGCACTCATACACGGGCTCCGGCTTGCCAAGGAACTCGACATTTGTCAGATCCTGTGCTATGGTGATTCCGACTTGGTGGTCCAGCAGCCGTCAGGCGACTGGGACACCAAGGATGCAAACATGCCAAGCTACCGCTTCCTCGTCCAGCAACTCAGTGGATACTTTGAAGGGTGCGAGTGAGGGAGTCCTGGATTAGGGGGTGTTCGGATAGCCGGACTACATCTCCCGCCGGACTCCAGGACTATGAAGATACAAGATTGAAGACTCCGTCCCGTGTCCGGAAGGTTCTTTCCTTGACGTAGAAGGCAAGCTAGGCGTGCGGATATTCAAGATCTCTTACCAATGTAACCGACTCTGTGTAACCCTAACCCTATCCGGTGTCTATATAAACCGGAGGGTTGTAGTCCGTAGGACAGAATCATCTTCATACACAATCAAACCATAGGCTAGCTTCTAGGGTTTAGCCTCCTTGATCTCGTGGTAGATCTACTCTTGTACTACCCATATCATCAATATTAATCTAGCAGGAGTAGGGTTTTACCTCCACCGAGAGGGCCCGAACCTGGGTAAAACAAAGTGTCCCCTGTCTCCTGTTACCATCCGACCTTGACGCACAGTTCGGGACCCCCTACCCGAGATCCGCCGGTTTTGACACCGACACTGGTGCTTTCATTGAGAGTTCCTCTGTGTCGTCACCTTTAGGTTCGATGGCTCCTTTGATCATCAACGGCGAGGAGGTCCAGGGTGAGACTTTTCTCCCCGGACAGATCTTCGTCTTCGGCGGCTTCGCTCTGCGAGCCAACTCGCTTGGCCATCTAGAGCAGATCGAAAGCTACGCCCCTGGCCATCAAGTCAGGTTTGGAAGCTTAAACTACACGGCGGATATCCGCGGAGACTTGATCTTCGACGGATTCGAGCCACAGCCAAGCGTGCCGCACTGTCGAGAAGGGCATGATATAGCTCTGCTCCCGAACAGTGTCCTAGAGGCCGCATACGCTCCGGCCCCGATTCTTGATTCGGAGCCCGCTGCGCTCGTCGAGGAAGAACGGTTGGACGTCACCTCAGGGGCTGCGACGTTAAAGGCGATCAAGCCGAACGCCGGTCCCGCACTCCACGTCGCCCATGACTCCAAGGAGCCGGGTTCTTCTCCGAGCTCCGGGCTTTCCAAGCCCCCGCCGATCGAATCTGATTGGATGCCTATAATGGAGTTCACCGCTGCGGACATCTTTCAGTGCTCACCTTTTGGTGACATCCTGAATTCTCTCAAGTCTCTCTCTTTATCAGGAGAGCCCAGACCGGATTATGGTCTGCGAGGTTGGGATACAGACGATGAAGAAATTCAAAACCCACCCACCACCCACTTAATAGCCACTGTCGACGATCTAACCGACATGCTCGACTTCGGCTCCGAAGAATTCGACGGTATGGACGACGAAGGAGGAGACGAACAACAACCAGCACCTGAAGGGCGCTGGACCGCCACCTCGTCATATGACATATACATGGTGGACGCTCCGAAAGACGGAGATGGCGATGGAACAGCGGTGGATGGCACCTCGAGAAAGCCTCCCAAATGCCGGCTTCAGCGGCACCGCTCTAAATCCTGCCAAAGCAAGAACGGTGATTCCGGCACGGGGGATAATTCTACCCCGAATACCGCCGAAGAACACCAACCACAACAAGACTCAGCACGGGAAGATGGAGAAGCCAGCCTTCATAAGGAAGCGGCAGAACAAGAGGTTGAGGACGATAACTACAGGCCTCCCTCCGAAGACGAGGCAAGCCTCGACGACGATGAATTTGTCATACCATCAGACCCTACCGAACAAGCGCGTTTTCAACGCAGGCTTATTGCCACGGCCAACAGCCTAAAGAAAAAGCAGCAACAGCTTAGGGCTGATCAAGATTTGCTAGCTGACAGATGGACAAACGTCCTTGCGGCCGAAGAGTACGAACTCGGGCGCCACTCCAAAAATTACCCTAAGCGCAGGCCGCTACCCCAATCAGAGGAGGAAGCAAATGACATGGCAGACCGGCCACCTCGCGGCCACGACAGAGAGGCCCGTCGAAATTTCAAGCCAAACATGCCCCGGGGCCGTTCGGCTAGGGCACAAGGAAACGAGCCAGACCTGCGAGACGTACTGGAGGACAAAGCAAGGCAGACAAGATCGATCTATGGATCGTGCGGACGCCCAACACGTGACGGTTTTCAGTCCGGACACAATAACTCCGGCCGGGCCGAACTCAACAAGCACAGCTCTTCCGAGCTGTGTCGTGACGTAGCCCAGTATAGGGGCGCCGCACACCCGTTATGTTTCACAGACGAAGTAATGGATCATCAAATACCAGAGGGTTTCAAACCCATCAACATCGAGTCATACGATGGTACGACAGATCCGGCAGTTTGGATCGAGGATTATCTCCTTCACATCCATATGGCACGCGGCGACGACCTGCACGCCATCAAATATCTCCCACTCAAGCTTAAGGGACCAGCTCGGCATTGGCTTAACAGCTTGCCAGCAAATTCAATTGGTTCTTGGGAAGACCTGGAAGCCGCATTCCTTGACAACTTCCAGGGCACTTATGTGCGACCACCGGACGCTGATGACCTAAGCCACATAATTCAGCAGCCAGACGAATCGGCCAGGATATTCTGGACACGGTTCCTAACAAAGAAAAATCAGATAGTCGACTGTCCGGACGCAGAGGCCCTAGCGGCCTTCAAGCATAATATCCGCGACGAATGGCTTGCCCGGCACCTAGGACAGGAAAACCCGAAAACCATGGCAGCCCTCACGACACTCATGACCCGCTTTTGCGCGGGCGAAGACAACTGGCTAGCTCGTAGCAACAACTTATCAAAGAAGACCGGTAATCCGGATACCAAGGACAAAAATGGTAGGTCACGCCGAAACAATCAAAAGCGCCGCGTTTGCAGCGACAGCAATGAGGATACGGCAGTAAAAGCCAGATTCAGAGGCTATAAATCTGACCAGCGGAAACAGCCATCTAAAAAGAATAACCAGGGCCCGTCCAGTTTGGACCGAATACTCGACCGCTCGTGCCAGATTCATGGCACCCCCGAAACGCCAGCCAATCACACCAACAGAGATTGTTGGGTGTTCAAGCAGGCAGGCAAGTTAAGAGCCGAACATAAAAGCAAGGGGCTGGACAGCGATGATGAGCAGGAGCCCAGGCCGCCGAACAACAGAGGACAGAAGGGGTTTCCCCCGCAAGTGCGGATGGTGAACATGATATACGCGACCCATATTCCTAAGAAGGAAAGGAAGCGTGCGCTACGGGACGTGTACGTGATGGAGCCAGTCGTCCCAAAGTTCAATCCTTGGTCTTCTTGCCCGATCACTTTCGATCGAAGGGACCACCCCACTAGTATCCGTCACGGCGGCTTTGCCGCATTGGTCCTCAATCCAATCGTCGACGGATTTCATCTTACAAGAGTCCTCATGGACGGCGGTAGTAGCCTGAACCTGCTTTACCAGGATACAGTGCGGAAAATGGGCATAGATCCATCAAGGATCAAGCCAACAAGGACGACCTTTAAAGGCATCATCCCAGGTGTAGAGGCCAATTGCACAGGCTCGATAACACTTGATGTGGTCTTCGGATCTCCGGATAATTTCCGAAGCGAAGAGTTAATCTTCGATATAGTCCCGTTCCGCAGTGGTTATCACGCCCTGCTCGGACGAACTGCATTTGCTAAATTCAATGCGGTTCCGCACTATGCATATCTCAAGCTCAAGATGCCAGGCCCTCGAGGAGTAATTACGGTCAGCGGAAACACCAAACGCTCCATCACAACGGAGTAGCACACGGCGGCCCTCGCAGCGGAAGTACAAAGTAGCCTCTCAAGGCAACTCTCCAGTCCGGCCGCTAAAACGCCGGACAATGCAAAGCGCGCCCGGAGTAACCTGCAACAAGACCACTTGGCATGTTCGGAGCATGCGTAGCAATACGGCCCCGACCCCAGCCATCGCAGCATCGCGAAGCTAGTACCTCGAGTACACAGTTATGCCCTTAAAATTCCATGGGCATAGGGGAAGGAGGCATTTTAACGGCATGCCTACAATACGGCCTTAAACGTACTAGGGGCTGCCGGATTTTTTCTTTTTCTTTTTTTTACTTTCAGGACTCCACATTCCGGATGACCTGTTCGGCCTTGTTGCCGCACAGACGATACAAGGCCTAGGAGAGCAGACAAAGCTACGCCGCACTACGGAACCCTCAGGTGGTATCTATTTCGAGTGATATATCTGTTTCCAAATTTCCGCGGCCTGCGCCTGGCCAGGACATGTTAAACAGTCCAGTTTTTTTTGCTTATCGCACTACTTGTATCGTCCGGCTTCGAATAGCCTCTTTATAAACAATGCATAGCTTTGTGTCTATTTTCTGCATCACCTTCTTTGAATATATATGTTTATCCCATAACATGATCGCACCCGTACACCATGGTACGGCAAACCACGCCAGGGGCTTCATTATCCTTTTATCTGGACGTGAGAAGTCCGTACACTTCCACAAGTGCGGCACCCCGAACTTATAGCACTATATGCATCGGCTCCGAGTCATGATTTTGGTCATATGTTGGGTTTGCCCGGCTCCTATGTTTTGGTGCCTTACGTTCCGCTCTATCGGCTAAGGTAGCACTAGGAGAACCGCTGCGATTGTGCCCCAGGTCATGTGGGTGAGCACCTCAGTGGAGAAAGCTAAAACAGACTGTCATGATAGGGCGTGAGACCGGTCGCTATTCGAGAGGTTTTTCGAGTCCTTAAAGGCTTATGCCGCTTTGAGCGGAGAGCTGGTTAAATCCGGCTAAAGGCGTGGATAGCGCCCTAAATTCGGCCTTCCGAACTAGGGGCTTCGCCGAAATTTAAAATTATGAAGTTCTATGGCTAAGTGAGAGTGTTCAAGCATTATAGTCCGATTGCCTGGTTCGTTGTGCTGAGGGCCTCCCTCGAAGGACCCAACTATGGGAACAAGAGCCCTCAGGTTTATCCCGAACACCCCAGCACTAGTTGCATGGGGGGAGAAAGTTGACGACTCGCCATCTCTCAATTACTGATAAACGGCCGCACAGAAAATAATATTTTAAATTCAAAGCATTGCTTAAAGCGCATATGAACAAGTTTTCAGCGCACAGGATACAAACGAACGAGTTCATGGAAATATTACATCTTTAGCACATTCATCCGCAATAAGGCGGGCTTCGGCAAGAACTTCTTCATAGTAGTTCTCGGGCTTGCGATGTTCCTTCCCTGGCGGCGGCCCGTCCTTCACCAGCTTCTCGCCGTTCAGCTTACCCCAGTGTACCCTCACACGGGCGAGGGCCCTCCGGGTGCCCTCGATGCAGGCAGAGCGCTTGATGACCTCAAGCCGTGGACAGGCCTCCACCAGCCGCCGCACTAGCCCAAAGTAGCTCCCAGGCAGGGCCTCTCCAGGCCACAGCCGAACTAGAAGGCCCTTCATAGCCTGTTCGGCCGCCTTGTGGAGCTCGACCAGCTGCTTCAGCTGATCACTCAAGGGCACAGGGTGTCCGGCCTCAGAATACTGAGACCAGAACACACTCTCCGCCGAGCTGCCCTGTTCAGCTCGGTTGAACGCGGCAGCGTCGGATGCGCTGCGGGGAAGATCGACAAATGCCCCTGGAGAACTCCGGATTCGGGTAAGACACAAGTATTTTATTTTTATATTCCTACTTTGCATTAAGAATGCGTTACCCGCTGCTATCTTTTTTACATCCTCCAACTCTTGGAGGGCCTTCTGGGCTTCGGCCTTGGCAATTTTGGTGGCCTCAACGGCAGAGGTGAGTTCGGTGGCTTCCGTTTTCGCGTCAAGCTCCAGACCCTTATGTTTTTCCATGAGGTCTTGCAGCTTCTGCTGCACCTCGCCGCATTGGACCACAAGCTTTTCTCGTTCGATGCGCCCCTCGGCCGTCTTCTTTTCGGCCTCGGTAAGCGCCTGCCTCAGGGTGGCCACCTCTGTCGCGGCCCCTACATTAGGCAGTGTATACCTGTTATTTTCTGCAATCAAGCCTCTCCATAGGCAAATTTTTATTATTAACGGTTTTTTTACCTTCCTTCTCCTCAAGCTGCCCTCGGGCAAGACCGAGCTCTCGCTCGGACCGCTCAAGGTCCTTCTTAAGGACATCCACCTGCGCAGTTAATGTGGCGGTGGACAGCAGTGAAGCCTGCATACGCATATTTGACTTTTTTGTTAGACTCCTGCGATAATTATTAGATCCTCTATCCGGTTTTTCCTTACGAACACCGAACAGAGCATCAGGGGCTACTGTCTATGCGGCAACGAATTTAGCATATTAATTACTTACCTGAAAGCCTGTTAGAACGCTAGCGCAAGCTTCGTTCAATCCGCTTTTGGCGGACTGAACCCTCCGGACCACCGTACTCATAACAGTACGGTGCTCCTCATCGATGGTGGCGCCTTCAAGCGCCTCCAGCAAGTTGTCCGGTGCCTCTGGTTGGGCAGAGGTCGCCGGCTCAGACGGCTTGCTCCTCTTGGAAGGAGTTCGCCTACCGCGGGCCGGGACTGTCGAGTCCGGCGCGGTGTCCGGCACAAAGCCGGACTTGGTGCCCTGGGGGGACTTGTCCCCTCCACTCCTGGAGTCCGGGAGGTTGCCTTGCGGCTCCTCCAGGACCACGTCCTTCTGCCCAGGAGTTCGGTGGGACGCCACTTCGGCGTCGTCTACCTGGCAGGGGGAGACATCGGGCGGAACAGAGTTCACGTCCGATGAATCCAGGGAACCACTCGACGAATCGTCGAGTTCGGCCCGGGGCGGCCTGCATGATTGCATTCAACATAAGGGAAAGCTGTGCAAATGAAAGGATGTCATGAGTTACTCTGGTATCCGAATACTTACGACGTCGCCGGACGCTTGGTCCTTTCCGGGCGCTCCTCCTCGTCCTCATAGGGGTCGGGGGAGTAGTCCGGCGTGGGGGTCTTCCTCTTTTTGGATCCCGTAGCCGCCCCCGCTGGGGCGGTCTTTCTCTTCTTTCCTTCCCCCGTTGGAGGGGGAGGGATTTCTTCTTCCTCCTCCTCGTTTTCACGAGAGGAGGGCGTTGCAGACTCGCCAGATGACGAGCTCGACACCACCACATTGCGGGAACTCTTTCGAGTCCCGGTGGTCTTCTTCTTCTTGACCTTCTTCTCCGGCACCACATAGGGCGCCGGAGCAAGCAGCTTCTCTAGGAGAGCTGGGGCTGGGTCTTCGGGCAGAGGAGCCGGACAGTTGATTGGTCCGGCTATCTTCAGCCACGCCTGTCAAAGGCAAAGGGAGTTTTTAGATCCCACATAGAGTTAATCTATGAAGAAAAGCTTAACAAACCTGTAAAAGGTATAAATAGCCTACCTCGCCAGCATTGCGCTGCGAGCTGTATCCGCGGTCCTCGGAAGCGGATGTGGGGCACTCGGCGCCTTTGGTTAGCACCTTCCAGACGTCTTCATACGTCGTGTCGAAGAGCCTATTGAGGGTTTGGTGCTGCGCCGGGTCGAATTCCCACAGAGTGAAATCCCGTTGTTGGCACAGGAGGATCCGGCGGACGAGCATGACCTAGATTACGTTCACAAGCTTGATTGGCTTGCTCACCAGGGACCGGATGCATGTCTGCAGTCCGGTCACTTCTTCCTCGTTGCCCCACGACAGGCCCATCTTTTTCCAGTACATAAGCCGCGTGCGGGGTCCGGATCTGAACTCGGGGGCTGCGATCCATTCCGGATCGCGTGGCTCGGTGATGTAAAACCACCCGGCTTGCCACCCCTTTAAGGTCTCCACAAAAGAGCCCTCGAACCAGAGGACATTGGCCATCTTGCCGGCCATAGCACCTCCGCACTCCGCCTGGGTGCCGGACACCACCTTGGGCTTTACGTTGAAAGTCTTGAGCCAGAGGCCGAAGTGGGGGCGGATGCGGAGAAAGGCCTCGCACACGATGATAAACGCCGAGATGTTGAGGATAAGGTTCGGGGCCAGATCGTGGAAATCCAGCCCGTAGTAGAACATGAGACCCCGACGAATGGGTGAAGTGGAAAACCCAGTCCGCGGAGGAAGTGGGGAAGAAAGACTACCCTCTCATGGGGCTTTGGGGTAGGAATAAGCTGCCCTTCCTCAGGAAGCCGATGTGGGATGTCCTTGGACAGGTATCCGGCTTTCCTTAACTTTTTTACTTGATCCTCCGTGACGGAGGAGGCCATCCACTTGCCACCCGCTCCGGACATTGCTGGAGTAGGCCGAGGTGGGAAGTGCGAGCTTGGGCGCTGGAGCTCGAGAGCGCAAAGGATGGATAGGCAGAGGAGGAAGAAGGCGTAAGTAAAAAGGTGGATCCTTATCCCCTTATATGGGCGGATGCGGTTATGCGTCCCCACTTGCCTAATAAAGCTCACTTGCCTCTCAGACGTCGTGGTAAATGGAGTGGTTGGGTTACCCACGTCCATGTTAATGAGAATCCCGTTGAAGGGGGCGCACAATCTCTGCTTCGATAAGACGTGCCAAGGAAACCGCCTCGTTAAACGTGTAGCGGTGGAACAGTAAAAATATTCCGTACAGAAGGCTTAGCCGCAGTTTTATGATGCACAGCGGGATACGTCAGCAGATTTGATTTGTGTTAACATTATTCTCTATCTGGCAATACGTGGAAAACTTGTTTTGTAGAGCCGGACACTTTTTTGGTGTCATTCATCTTCTTGAAGAACTTGGAGGAGGAACCCGCCTTGCAATGCCGAAGACAATTTGCGCGCCGGACTCGTCGTCATTGAAGCCAGGTTCAGGGGCTACTGAGGGAGTCCTAGATTAGGGGGTGTTCGGATAGCCGGACTACATCTCCCGCCGGACTCCAGGACTATGAAGATACAAGATTGAAGACTCCGTCCCGTGTCCGGAAGGTTCTTTCCTTGGCGTAGAAGGCAAGCTAGGCGTGCGGATATTCAAGATCTCTTACCAATGTAACCGACTCTATGTAACCCTAACCCTGTCCGGTGTCTATATAAACCGGAGGGTTGTAGTCCGTAGGACAGAATCATCTTCATACACAATCAAACCATAGGCTAGCTTCTAGGGTTTAGCCTCCTTGATCTCGTGGTAGATCTACTCTTGTACTACCCATATCATCAATATTAATCTAGCAGGAGTAGGGTTTTACCTCCACCGAGAGGGCCCGAACCTGGGTAAAACAAAGTGTCCCCTGTCTCCTGTTACCATCCGACCTTGACGCACAGTTCGGGACCCCCTACCCGAGATCCGCCGGTTTTGACACAGACAGCGAGTTCCTCCATGTGCCGCGAAATGACAATGAGCAAGCAGATGCTTTAGCATGGATCGGCTCCACCCGACAAGCAATACCAGCCGGCATCGCCCTACAGCGCCTCCTCAAGCCGTCTGTTAAGCCATCACCAGAATCAGATTCCATCTTCGTGTCGGCTGCTCCCGAAGCAGTCAGATCTGACTTGGGGACTGCAGCAGTCGGCTCGGGGACTTTGGCAGGCGGCTCGGGGGCTGCAGCAGTCGCACCCCGCCCAGAGACTTCAGAGTCCGGCCCGGGGACTTCATGACACAGCAAGCGGCAACCGACTCCAACCCGCCGCCCCCAGCCCAACCGCCCTCGTGCAAGTAGCAGTCCTGGCAGTCGAACAAATAACAACATCTTCATGGCGCAGCCCATCCTCAACTTTCTGGTGAACAAGGAACTGCCGGCTGATGAAATCTCGGCCCGAAAAGTGCAACGTCGAGCAGCGGCATACACCGTCGTCAACAAAGAACTTGTGAGGCGCAGTGTCACTGGTGTGTACCAGCGCTGCGTGGAGCCGGAGAAAGGACAAGAAATCCTCAAAGACATCCACCAAGGCGAGTGTGGTCACCACGTGGCTTCAAGATCACTTGTTGCCAAAGCTTTCCGCCATGGTTTTTTCTGGCTGACTGCACTAGAAGACGCCAAAGACCTGGTCCAGAAATGTAAGGGATGCCAGAAGTTCCGCTCCAAGCCACATTTGCCGGCTTCTGCACTCAAGACCATCCCCATTGCCTGGACCTTTGCTGTTTGGGGGCTGGACATGGTGGGACCATTCAAGACAGCATGCGGCGGCATGACTCATCTGCTTGTCGCCGTGGACAAATTCACCAAGTGGATAGAAGCAAAGCCAATCAAGAAGTTGAATGGTCTGACTACTGTGACTTTCATCGTAGACATCACCACCCGGTATGGCATACCACACAGCATCAACACCGACAACGGCACAAACTTTGCCAAAGGCGCCTTGGCTCGTTTCTGTGCGACGCAGTGCATCCGACTGGACTTAGCTTCGTTGCCCATCCGCAGTCAAATGACCAAGTGGAGCAAGCAAACGGCCTCATTTTGTCCGGAATCAACCCCCGACTTGTCGATCATTTGGAGCGTTCGACCGACTATTGGCTCGATGAGCTACCGGCCGCCCTCTAGAGCCTGCGCACAACTCCGAACAAGTCAACCGGCTTCACGCCTTTCTTCCTCGTCTACGGTGCCGAAGCCGTCATCCCGACGGACATAAAATTCGACCCGCCTCGAGTCACCATGTACACTGAGGAGGAGGCAAAATAAACACGAGAAGACGGTGTCGATCTGCTGGAAGAGGGCCGGCTGTTGGCACTCAGCCGGTCCACCATCTACCAGCAGAGTCTATGCCGATACTACAATCGGAAGGTCAAGCCAAGATCCTTCGAAGAGGGAGACCTTGTGCTCCGACTGATCCAGCGAACAGCTGGCCAGCACAAGCTCTCGGCACCTTGGGAAGGCCCCTTTATCACCAGCAAAGTTTTGGGCAACGACTCCTACTACCTGATCGATGCTCAGAAACCCACAGCACGCAAGAAAGACGACTCCAGCAAGGAGACAGAGCGGCCGTGGAATGCAAACCTCCTTCAAAGATTTTATAGTTGATGCAGTATGTACCATGCTACCTTTTGTATTAAGTACGAAGACTCTGGGTCCCCCGAGAAGAGCTCGGGGGCTACCCTCTTTTATCTATATGGTAAGTATTATGCCTATGAATGTGTTATTTCATTATTCCTCCTGGCACCGGGTTCGACCAGTCGGCCCGGAGGCTCGACGCCTTGTACTATGTGGTGCTTCCTGCAGTCGGACAAGTAGTGTCTTGGCACCTAAACCTTCTCCTGCCAGAAGCTGCAGCTTGCAGAGCGACTGTCCGGTGGGCAGGAGTTAAAGGCAGAAAAGGTGTCCACACGAAAAATGGCTAAGGACCCAAAGCATGCACATAGTTCAGGCCAGCTTCCCGTCTCATCGACCGGCTGTTGAGCAGCCGGCCGACCGGCTTCTACTTAAACTTGCGAACGCTCTAGTCGACTAAGTAATTGACCCAGCCACAATCCGTAGAGCGGCTGTTTGGCTGGCAAGACGGCAGCCAAGGGAGGGCGGCAAAGGAAAAAAGCCAAGGAGCAGAAAGCAAGAAAAGTCAGAACTCGGCAAAAGCACAACTTATGTGGAGGAATATTTACATATCAAAGGCCGTTGGCCAGCATTCAATAGAGTTTGAAATACACCCGCGGGTGGAATTGTGCAAATTTAACAAAGTTTGTCGAGACTGATAAAACAGGAAAAATAAAGATAAGTCGGTGGCCTAGGGAGCAGCAGAGGGGTCGTGCTGGTTGGCGGAGTCAGCGGTGCCGGTTGGTGGAGTGGACGGCTGGTCAGTCTCCGCTTGGTCACCTCCAGCAGCAGTCGGCGCACTCGAGCGCGGCTCGTTGTTTGAGGCACAGTCAAGCTAAGGCTGGCCGTCCGCTCTGACCTCTGGCACACCTTCTTTGCCTTCCTCGTCCTCCTCATCTTCTCCCTTGTTGCTGGAGTCGATCAACTCGACCGAGTCTTCGTCATCCTCCAGGTTCAGCCCAAACCACGCCGGTGGCGCCTCGACACCGTTCTCGGCCAGCTCAGGAACAAAGACGCTGGTGTTGGTGTACTCGGCAATTGCTGTCGTCTGCCTGACAAGATCGCGCTCCACCGCCACCAGCTCCTCCTGGGCCTCCTGCCGAAACGTGGTCAACTGGGCTAGATATAGCCGAGGATACCACGCCTTGACGAACTCCAAGGCCCGGCGCGCTCCAGCCTAGGCCGAGGAACCCTTCCAAGCCTCGAGTCGGCCGGCCGCCACGTCCAGCCAGTCGGCAGTCTGACTGGGAGTGCGCGGAGCCGGCATGTCTGGCCACAAGGCGGAGATCGCTTGGGCCCCGACACACTGAAGATGGTGCAGCATCTGATGAGCCGGCCGAAGATGACCCTGGATGCTGAGAAGTTGTTCGCTAAGGGTTCGGGGGCATTGGCGGTGATCTGCGCACCTTCCGCCCTCCGTTCTTCACAATAAGCCTCAATATCCTGGTTGGAGGCGCCAGAGTGGCCAGGGAAGTAGTCTTCTCAGGCAGAAAGCAAAGAAGTCAGAAGCTATAAGCCGGCTCGATCAGCAGCTGGCAGCTCAAAGAATGAAAAGAAGAAAGCTCACCATCAACCATGTCTTCAATCCTGCCGAAGCCGACAGTCAGCAGCGCCTCCTTGTCGGTCCAGGTGGAGCGTTCCATCTCGAACTTGGTGAGGAGACTGGACTCTTTCACCTCCGCCTCCTTCTGGGACTTTTGGAGAAGCTCCACCTGCTCTACCAGTTGCTCGACCAGTCGGTCATGCTCCTGAGCCAGCTCATTGCACTCTACCTCCTTGGCGCGCAACGCGGTGTTGGCTTCACCCAGCTGCTGCTGTAGGGCAGCGTTGGCATCTGCAAAAATAGAGAAAGGGAAAGGCGTCAACGATCAACAAAGAAGAAGTGGAGTGGCCGGGGAGATCCGGCCCGACTGCTCAGCAGTCGGCCCGAATCTCGGGGGCTACAGCCCGCGGGTGCGCTATCGCGCCCCTACAGAGAAAGAAGTTATCAACCGTCAACAAAAAAGCAAGCATAGTTGCCAGATGATCCGTCCCGACTGCTCAGCAGTCGGCCGGAATCTCGGGGGCTACAGCCCACGGGTGTGCTGGCGCGCCCCCGCAGAGAAAGAAAATGAGGACTTACTCCGTCTTTCCGACAAGTCGGCGGTCCGTCAGTCCAAATCTCGGATGTTAGAGTTGAAGGTGATCGCGCGGAGGTTATGGTAGTCCTATAATGAATATAGCAGATAAAGTTAGCACTCGGAGCTTGCCAATTAAAGTTCCGAGCCGCCTGCTCAGCAGCCGGCCTAAAACTCGGGGGCTACACCCAGTGGGTGCGCTGGCGCGCCCCCATAGAGAAATTCAAGAATCAAAGACGAAGAAGTAAGAAACATACCCGAATGGCCGCTCGCGAATCCAAGAACGCCCTATTGCACTTCTGAAGAGCGGTGGCCTCATCTCGGAGTTTGGCCTGGACGTCTAGGATCGCTTGGTTTAAAGCGCCCGTCCCACCTCCACGCACCCATTCAGTGGGCAAGGCACTGGTTGCCTCGGCATCCGGGACTGACGAGCTCGCAGCGCCGACTTCCAGCGATCGCGGCGCGATGGTGTACGTGTTTCAAGAGTCGGGCCCGTCATCACCTCATTTCCGGCTGGCGGTGCCGGCGGGGCAGCCGGCTGTTTGTCCCGCGCTCCTCCAAACGGCGGTGGCGGAGGCACGTCTGCCTCTGACATGACGACATCTCCGCCTTCCCTCTCCATGACCGGATGCTCGTTGCCGGCTCCCCCAGCTGGCGCCGTGAACTCTGGTGGCGGCGGCGTGGAGTTCAGGGGGACGATGAATAGCGGCGCCTGATGGCACGTGACTTCTTCAGCCAGCTTCTTCACCGCGGCGTCGGCCTTAGCGTTTGCCAGCTTCTTCAACACGGCGGCCTCCGCCTTGTCCGCCTCCGCCTTCTTCTTACGGGCGGCTTCCCGCTCCGCACGCGCCTCCTGCATGTTTCGTTCCTGCGCCTCCCGAGGTCGGCTGCAGGTTCGATTCGCCTGGTGGTGGTGGAGGTATCCATCTACCCAATGACGGAGGCGGCGACCGACTTATCAAGAGAGAGCGGGGCCCTGAGTCAAGAAAAATAAAGAAGAGAAGCTCAGATAGAATCAACAAGAAAGGAGGGCACAAGAGAGAGATACTTACGCCGACACCATAGGAGGCACCTTCGGAAGCTTCTAGAACTTGGTCGCCATCGCGACGGCCTCCTTCCTCCTGGTCGCGGCGGTCGGGTTCTTGGTCTTATTCGGCATGCTGCCAAACAAGACGGAGCCTTGTTTTCGCTTGCGCGTGCCGCCTTGAGCAGCCAGCTCGGCGGAAGGGCCTACATCCGCCCTGCTGGCGCCTCGTGCATGGCGCGACTACTCCTACTCATCATCATCATCATCATCGGGCCAGGTCTCGATGCCGCCTCCTTCTTCGAAGCCGCCTGCACCGTCTCCGCCGCCTATTACATTATCCTCCAGGGTGGACGCCCCCAAGTTGGGGTCGTCCACATCGCTCACCTCCCGGTCCGGCTGGTAGCCTCCACCCAGCCCCACGATGGCGGCCGTCGCCGGAGACATGTAGATCTGCGTTCAAAGGACCGACTATTCAAGACGGCAAGACCAAGACCAAGACGAGTACTAAAAAGAAAAGAGTTGAGGAACTTACAGCAGACGGCGCGTTGGCGCGAGAGTATGGCCGCTTGCCAAACCGCCAAGACCCTTTCGACACCTTGAGGTCGGAGATCTCCTTCACCATGCGGGCAACCTCGGCAGTCGACATGTCCTTCGTACACATCCGGCTTGGTCATGGTGCCTGCTCATCCTACAGATCAGATGAGGCCGGCCTTGGAGCGGGAGAACCCGACGCACGACGAAGGCGACCCGCAGGTCGTACGCCTTGAGGCCTTCCGCATCAGTCAACACATGGAGCCGGTTGATGGCGGCGGTGGCGTCGGCCGACATGGGCTTCGGCTTGTAGCCCCAGTTCTCTGAGGTTTGGCCGGAGGGCCGGCTTCGTAGGGCGGAAGGTTGGTGAAGTTGATGGCCGGGTCGACGTTCTCCATGTAAAAATATGATTTCTTCCACAGTTTGACCGACTGTGACAGCTTGATGGCGGGGAAGGCATTCTTCGCAGACGGACGGCGCACCGCGACGAAGGCGCCACACTGGGCCGCCTTCTCCTTGGCGGAGGTGCCCAGTTTGGTGTAGAAGAACGCTCCCCACAACTTGATGGTGGGGAGGATGCCAAGGTAGCCCTCACACATCATGACGAAGGCGGACAACAACGTCACGGTGTTGGGCGTCAAATGATGTGGTTGAAGATGGTAGAAATCGAGGAAGGAACGGAGGAACCCACTTGCCGGCAGGCCGAAGCCGCGGAGGAAGTGCGAGCGGAAGATAACCCGCTTGCCTCCCTTCGGCGCCGGCGAGATCTCCTTCTCCGGTGGCACGCACACCTTGACGAAGCCCGCGCCGGGCAGCCGCCGTGTGGCGCGAAGGAAGGCGAGATGGTCGGCATTCACGACCGAGCCGTCCCAATCCCCTCCCTTCTCACGCGCCATGAAGACCGAGCTGGACGGAGAAATGGCGCGGTGGCGGAGGCGAAGACCGTGGCAAAGCGAGAGGTTTGGGGTGGAGGAGATCAATGGCGACGAGCTGCGGCAGCGCCTCGGCAGAGCGTAGAGGTGCGGCAGCAGCAAGAAGAGAAGGAGGACGAAAATGACAAAGGGAGAGGAGGGCGAACGTGCTTTGCCGCTCCCCCTCCCCCTACTTATAGCCCCTGGGCTACGAAGCCGAGGGGGCGGGGCATGGGTTCATGGGATTAACTGCACCCACGACCCCACGACCCCGCAATTATTGCACGGGTTACTGCGCGCAGTAACTCTGCATGGAATCGCAACCTTCTGCCTTGGCCGCAACGGATCCACCCGCGCACCGAGGACCGGTAGTGGCGGGCCCAGCCTGCTATAGCATCCCATCGCGCGCGTGGGCTGGCAGGCTGGCCCGACTAGCTAGCACCGCGTGGCGTGCTTGCAGCGGACGGCGGGCTTAGAGGCCTAGCAATCACGCCACCTAGTTCCCGCCTTGGTGTTTCAAAATTATTAGATGAGCCCGCCATGTCACGGCTAGCTCCCAGCAGGCGGCATACCAGGAGATGGACAAAGCATTCAACAAGAGCACTCGAAGAAGGAAACTGCTGAGGCACCTTGACTTATCAGCCGCAACGCCTCACCAGCTTTGGGGACTATTGTCGGAGTAATGGGCCACGGGTAGCCTAACCCGAGTCCCTGAGCGTTTCAAGACAACGGGGCCGGCTGCGCCCCTCCAGCATCAAGGATGAAGCGCCGCCTTCTGGTGGCCGGCTGAATCAAGCGGCCGGCTGCCAGAAGACGGCAAGCGCCAGAGGGCGGCCCCAAGACGGGCTGGCTCCTAGCAGGCGGCCTCCAGAGAGGCCGGCTCCTAGCAGGCGGCCCACGACGCCCATGAAGTCTGCGCCCCCATAAAGAGGACAAGACATGATGTGGCTACAGTGTAGCCCATCACCCCCATATCCAGGCACGGCGTGGCCATAGTGCCCCGTACAGGCGGAGATCTCCGCACGACGCGGCACTGTTGCCACTCCACCCTTGACGTCACTCCTGTCAGGCGGGGCCTTGCTCCCACGACGGCCTATCGATACGGCCTGCAGGCGGCGAGCCCTACCAGGCAGCGAGAGCCCGGAAGGCGGCGGAGCCTGACCAGTTAGACCCGAGGGAGGCCGGCCTTTAGCAGGCGGCCCACTCCTCCCTCGGAGTCCGCGCACCATTAACCAGATGAGACACAGTGTGGCTACAGTGATCTCCCACCAGACGGCGGGACCGTAGCCACACCTCCCCCACCAAGCGTGCGTCATTAGCATTACGGTTACAGTAACAAGCAGTCAACAAGACCCGCGAGCGGTGGGAGTGGCATGTCGGCCCCCAACCAGACCAGTTAGTGGGGCCCACGAGGCAGCGTGCCCCAGCGTCCGACGGAGAAGCCGGCGGCCAGAGACGCTGACAGTCGGGTCCTACACCCGGCCAGATTACCATTGTACCCCTGCGGGGTAGGCCTATCACTACAAAAAAAAGACACATCCGTGACATTTTGGGCCGAACGATTTTTTTTTCTGTCGTACATATGACACTTCTATGATGATAATTGTGACAAAACCCGATATCATCATAGATGTGGTGGGCTCCTACTTCTATGACAAAAAATCATGACAGAAAATGGGCTTTTCGTCCTGGGCGGGCCGGAGACGCAGCTGCATGACATTCTTTGGGCCGTCCATGACGGAAAAAAACCGTGGTAGAAGCGAGGGGGAGGAAAATTTCGGGGAGTTCCCAGTTACGGTGGGAGGTCGGGGGCCGAGCGATGCGCGTTTCTCTCGTACAAGTACGCGCGTGTGTGCGAGGCTTCTAACTAAACCCGAGCGAGGCGTTCGGCTCTAACTGAACCCGAGTGATTGCACTGCAGGCTACGCGTTACTGAACTCGAGCGATCGATCGATGGCTGTTAACTGAACCCGATCGAGCGATTCCTTGGCTACTGCTGCTAACTGAAGCCGATCGATGCTACCTCTGGATGAATAGTGAGCATTGCGGGGGGGTTGGATGAACAGTTCCCGGTGGGGGTGGATGAACAGGACCCCGTGGTGTTTCCTCTGGATGAACAGGACCCCGATCGGTCAAGCCGGTTGGGGCTGGATGAACAGGACCCCGTGGAGGGCTGGATGAACAGGACCACCCCGTGGAGGGCTGGATGAATAGTAGACGGTGGAGGGGTGCCCGTGGAGGGGTGGTTGAACAGGACCCCATGGTGTGGAGGGCTGGATGAATAGTAGATGGTGGAGGGGTGGTTGAACAGTAGCCGGTGGAGTAGCGCGCGGTGGAGGCTGGATGAACAGGAGCCCGTGGAGGCCGTAGGAGGTCGACGGTGGATGAACAGTAGCTTGTGGAGGCTGGAGGGGGTCGACGGTGGAGATGAACAGTATCCCGTGGAGTCCCGTTTTGCGGTACGACACACCCCTCCCGATGAACATGACCCCCGTTTCGACCGTAGCGCTCCAACACAAGTCCGTTTCCTCCGTTTTGTGGTATGCCACACCCTTCCCGATCAACAGGACCCCCATTTCGACCGTAGGAGGTCCGTTTCCTTTGTTTTGCAGTACGCCACACCCCTCCTGATCAACAGGACCCCCGTTTCGACCGTAGGAGGTCCGTTTCCTCCGTTTTGCGGTACGCCACACCCCTCCCGATCAACAGGACCCCCGTTTCGACCGTAGGAGGTCCGTTTCCTCCGTTGTGCGGTACGCCAGGCCTCGTTTCCATTGCCTCTTCCGTCCAAGCCCTCCCGATGAACACGACCACGCATTCCGTTGCCTCCCCATGAACACGACAACGCTGTTTCTCTGTTCCGACCCAGCCATGTACACGAGCCCTCGGCGTACGTATGCGCGAGTAGGCGTTCGAGACCCCGCCCGTATGTACACATACGTGGCCGTATTTTCTTTCTTGCACCCTGTCTGCCTCTACTACGACATGTGCGCGCCTCTACATCCACCAGTATATATGTACGTACACGTTCGCGACCAGAATGACAACACTACGTACGCTTCGACCAGCTGGGTCCCAACTATCAGGCACTTCCTTACGTGCGAAGGTGTAGCTGGTGGGTCCCAACAATCAAGGGGGAAACTTTTTTTCATGAAATACGGTGGCCCGTCCGGTGGGTCCCTGCTGTTAGGTGGAGGAATCATTAGTTTCCATGTAATAAGGAGGCGCTTCCTTGCTGCCGCCATGGACCCAGCTGTCAGCCTCTCCACATATAGTCCACGTCCGATGGAAGTCGTTCCTTGACCACGTTGACCACGTCGCGCCGAGAGCACCAAGGCGGTGGATGACGGCGAGGCCTAGGAAGGGGATGACGGGGAGCCGGGGAAGACGCGACAGTGGAAGCCCCCCCGCGCGCGGAGAGGAGTACGAGGGTTCACTGTTTCGGCTGCGGTGTGAGGCTGCCGTCGCCGCAGGGCCTGGCCAGCGGTGGGAATAGTAGTGAGCGGCGAGGCCTCCGCGGCAGCACAACCGGCCACGGGAGGCAGGAGCATGCGGCACGACCGGCGCTACTTTGGGCGGCTGGAGCAAGAAGACCAGAGGTTGAAGAAGCACTACGGCCGTTGGATGGACATCGTACGGTCACTGGAGCAAGAATCATGCATTATTGACTAAGTTGACAAAGCCCTCCGTCCCCGTCAACTTAGTAGGCCCACAAGTCAGCCTGCCATTATAGTGGGTCCCAGCTAACAGGGGGAGTATTCATTTTTGTGTGCGTAATACGGAGGCACTTCCTTGCGTGCGAAGATATAGTGGTGGGTCCAAGCTGTCAGCGGCGGTAACGTTTTTTCGCGAAATACAGAGGCCCTTTCGGTGGGTCCCTCATGTCAGGTGGATGAATCATTATTTTGCGCATAATAAGGAGGCATTTCCTTGCGTGCGGCCGTGGACCCAGCTGTCGGCCTCTCCATGTACAGTCCACTTCAGATGCATGTCGGTCATTGACCACGTTGACCAGGCTGTGCCGAGAGCACCAGGGCGGTGAACGACGGCGAGGCCTAGGAAGGGAACAACACGAAGGCAGGGAAGACTCGACAGTTGTTTCCCACGCGGAGGGGAGTATGACTGTACGAGGGTTTACTGGTTCGTCTGCCGTCGCCGGAGAATAACAGCAGGTGTGGGTGAGTAGAGGGATGGCTAGGCCAGCGATGGGAGTACAATGGGGCGGTGAGGCCTGCGCTGCAGCAGAGCCGGCCGCTGGGAGGAGGGAGCAGGCAGTCCCGCCAGCGCCCGTTTGAGCGGCTGGAGCAGGAAGAGCAGAGATTGAAGAAGCACAACGGTCGTTGGATGGACATCCAACAGTCACTTCTTGTTCGTCAACCTTTTTTTAGGAAAGCCTCAGATCTATGGAAAACAGCATACAACCCATCTACCATTATTTCTAATAATTTTCAGCCCATTTGCTAATTCTTAAGGTTTTTTTTGGAGCCCATATTCTTTTTGTTAGCATTACAGCCCAAATTGTTGCCATGGTTAAAAAATTATACGAAATTTTGCATATTTCGGTGCGGTCCGAACTGTTTTTAATCCCGAAATCGACTCACATTCAAACTGATTTTAAAAATAAATGTATATCAATATAAAATCCAACAAATTCTCCATGCATAAAAATTAATGTAATTTAAAATCTTGAAATAAAAAAATATATGTCAGGACCCCGATCCTAAGCCACATCGATCCAGCATGTAACACCTCATATCACTTTGCGGCCTCACGCACGGTACTCCCACGGGTGCCACCTTACCTGGCCCAGGACCGTTTGCGTCTTTTGGCTCACGTATATGATAGTGTCGCTAGCATCCATATGACAGAGAACCCAGGCCGACATGGCTAGTCGTGAACCCAAAGCGACGCTAACCCATGAGGACAGGCATACATGAATCACATCGAGCATGTCGGTCATCAGCGTGTGAATCCGGGCTGCCGAGGGCACAAGATCGTAGCTGAGGTAACAAGCTAAACGTCGAAGTCCAAGCGGTACTACTAGCGAGACCGAAGTCTCTCTGCAAAAACATAAAATAGGCAAACGTGAGTACAAACGTACTCAGCAAGACTTACATCAGAACTAACTACATATGCATCAGTTTCAATAAAGGGGGTGGTGGAGTTAAACTGCAGCAAGCCAGCTTTGACTCGGTGGCTATCCTGAACTACGACTGCGAGCGACTCTTTTGAGGTGGCGCACACGAGTCCACATATTCACCATATCAATACACCACTATGGATCCACTTCCGTCTCCATACGAGAAGGCCATCCATAGCACTCACGCTTATCTTGCGCATTTTAGAGTATCCACTTTCACTTGTCTATGAACTGATATAGGCAACCCAGAAGTCCATTACCGCGGACACGGCTATTCGAATAGATGATGTTAACCCTGCAGGGGTGTACTTCTTCATACATGTTTCCACCACTTAGCGTCTGCACACGACATGTGCTCGGCAGACTTCAAGCGAAAGCCGACGTGGGTGTAGACCACGACCTAACCAACCACACAAGTCTCTAGTCCAGGTTTATTGCCTATTCGGGTTCCATCCATGAGGAGATCCGGCCGGAGTTTCGCTCACAGCCCCAAACGATGTGTGCAGGGTTCCCGGAACACCAAACGGGCGCCCGGTACACCGTGCCACGTGCCTACCGCAACACAGCCCACCCCTACGGTCAGCGCTGCGTGCGGCCCCCAGCATACTACAAACACCAGAAACTACTTGCAACTCCTGGACAGAGAACGAGAGGGGTCGGTAAGTCGAGCGGGGTCATATTTCAGGGCCCAATGTATGGTAGTAGCTGTTTCATGGATCACAAACACAGAACTCAGTTCCTGAGGACGGCTTCAATGAGACAACCCACCATGTACTCCTACATGGCCTCTCACCAATACCTTTACCAAATCGTATTCACACACTTAGCTCACACACAGTAGGACATGTTCATCACCATTCCAATTCACTCCCGATGAATCAGACCCGACTCAACTCTAAGCAGTAGCAGGCATGACAAACAAGCATGTATGAGTAGGCACAACAAGGCTCAAACAACTCCTACTCATGCTAGTGGGTTTCATCTATTTACTGTGGAATGACAGGTCATGCAAAGGATAAAGGGGTTCAACTACCGCAGCAAGTAACACATGAATCGTTGTTGTCCTAATGCAATAAAAGAGAGCAGGGGCGAGAGAGTGGGATTGTATCAGAATGAACAAGGGGGTTTGCTTGCCTGGCACTTCTGAAGATAATATAGTTCTTCATCGGTGTCATCGAACTCATCGTCGAAACATCGTCTACTGTGAGGGGATAATTACCGGCAACACAGAAAGAACACAATTAACACATGGCGATATGCAGCAACATGATGCATGCTATGACATGGCAATATGCTATGTGTTTGAGCTAATGCAACTAGCATCAGATTAAATGAATTTGGTTTGAACCAAGGGTTCAAATTCAAACTCCATATGTGCTTATTTAATTGTCATTTATGCAAATTGCCCTGTACAGCAACCCTAGGTTGTTCAAACATGCATGCAAATGCCATAAACAGATTCCTTGCATTTTTCTGATAATTTTTCATATATAAATCTTTCCCATTGGAGTTATAGATTATTTTCTATGATTTTTCAAAGTTTTGGATATTTTCTGAAATAAATAAATCATTTAAGATTTATTTAAATTCCAGAAAAGGATTACTGCGTCAGCCTGACATCATCATGACGTCAGCAAGTCAACGGCGCACGGTCCAGGTCAAACCTGAACGGTGGGGCCCGCGTGTCAGTGTCATTAGACTAACTAAATTTAATTAGTACTAATCCTAAAAATTAGCAGGGCTGGGTCCCATTTGTCATTGACCCAGAGGGGTCAACTGGGCCCACCCGGGGTCAAACCCGCCGGACTTGGTCCACGGCTCGCCGCCGGCGACGACAGAGACGGCGGAGGCTTCGGGAATCGCCCACAGGCGACCATTTGCACGACGGAGAGGCTCTACGTGACGAGGAGACTCGTCCGCGTCCAGTGGTGCTCACAGCAGCTGCTCTAGTGGCCTAAAGCGCCGGCAGCGGCGACTTGCGCGGCGGCCGGAGTTCGGTAGTTGAGCGGGTCGGCGTTGCAGGGAACGGCAGGAGCCGCGGGTGGTCGCGGTCGACTCCTGGAACGTGCTGAGCACGGTGGCGCGCTCGGTTGCGAGCTTGCACGGCCGTAGCCGTGGTGGCGACATGAACGGCGGCGAGAGGCTACGGCCACGGCGGGGAAAAGGGCTACGGCGTGCAGGCGGCTAAACAGAGGGAGGGGAACGGGGCTGGAGCTCACTGCGGTTCCGATGGAGACTTCGGCGAGCTCGGGGAAGCACCGGAGCGGCCGGGGCAGCGAGGTCGATCTCCGGCGACCGAGGAGGGGGAAAGCCTCGGTGGCGGAGTTGCAGCACGTCCGGGGCCTCGTGGGTCGTCGAGGAGGTCGGGGACGTCGAGTCGGAGCTCGCAGGCATGTCCAGGGGGCGAGGGGGAGGAAGTGGCCGCGGTGGGGCTTGTCGGCGGCGACGAGCTCCGCTCGGTGTGTTCGGGAGAAAGAAACAGAGGAGGGGGGGAGGAGCACAGGGAGAGAGGGGGCGGTGCAGAGGTCCGGAGGGGGGGGTCGTGGCGCCGCGGGAGACGTCCAGGGGGAGGAGGAGGCAGCCAGGCAGGGAGGAGGTGGCCGGCGCGGGGCGGGCACGTGTCTCCGTCCTCCTGGCAGAGGAGGAAGACGACAGGGGAGGTGGCGGTGGTGGGCTGGGCCGGCCAGCTACAGTGCTGGGCCGGTTGGTGGGCTACGCAGGTGAGGCCAGGTAAGAACCTTTCTCTCTCTCCTTATTCTATTTATTTCAGTTTTCTATTATACTGTAAATTTGAGGGCTTTATTAAAAATAGCTAAGCACTTTCAAAAATCATGAGACTGCTTGTGGCCACTGTTTGGATTATTTCCAATAACCAGCAATTCAGTTCATGAATATTTGGACATTTAAAATAATACATAAAATTTAAATGCCCAAATGCAAATAAGGTATGATTTAATTCAGTGACCAATTATGTCATAGAAAAATGTGCAACACTTCTGGTTATGGTTTTAGCATTTTCCAGAAATGATGAACATTTTTAAAAGCCATTTGGATTACTGAAAATATTTTAGGTGAACCTAGTTGAATTTCATTTGGTGCTAGGGTTTCAACAATCCCCATTTCAAGTTTCTTTGGAATTAAAACATGATGGCATGCTCACTGATGCAACTAACTACTAGCAATTCTAGGGCTGTGACAACTCACCCCCACTAAACAAGAATCTCGCCCCGAGATTCAAGACGTGAGGTAAGAAGACAGAGGGGGCACAAGCTAACACGATCTTCTCGATCCAACTGTTTCCTCGAGGTTGTTGATTCATTGCATATGTTGATCTTGACATCCTCGCTTTTGAGATCTTCATCCACACGATGACGATGGAAAGAAACTATACTAGGATTGATCTTCTCGAAGATCGAGCTATACAAGATCAACTCACGGAGTTAGATGTTGAAACATCTCGAGTTGAGACACAAAACATATCGAGAGGGACGGAAGAACCAACAACGAGGTTTGATTTGGTGGCAACAATTCCATGCTTAGAGAGATGGTGGATGGTATCAAGGTGCGAGGAGATAATTACCACGATCCCATATAGGGGCACCCTAGAGGAGGTGACTCGAAGAACTATTCCCTTAAGTGGCAAAAAGAATTACTTTTGATACTGAGATCATTGGAACTCTTTATTCCAGCCTAAGGCAATCACAAACGATCGTTTGAAGGAGCTCGGAAAGGTGACATACTCGGACTAGGTTGGATGGTGTGGACTACCTTGTTGAAGACAACGCAATGGATGACTTTGCTTATCACCGAAAATGGATGAAACCCAAGGTAGGATGGCACAACAGCGGTGCAAGCTGGGAACAAAATGCAAATGTTGGGAATGATTCTGGTAACTGGGAGATAAATCAACAGTCGAGAGCAATTCCACTGTTTGAATGGTTATGGTATAATCGAGAAATATTAATAGCACAAGGATCCCTAAGGAACAACTTCTAAAATAAGTCGCACGAGATCCTCATGGAGAAGATGGTCAACTAGTTCAATCAAGATACTACCATGATAGCTCTTCCGGCTAGGTGTGTCGGCCAGACATCAACCTTGTCGGGACCTACGTAATAGATCTTGGAAAAGTTCCAACCATCACATCTGCCTGAGATTCAGACCTGGTTGATAACAGGATATTTCAGACAGCATGTCCGGAAAAGGAAATTTGCAACACAAACCGACGAGATGACGTTGCGAGATTCTCAGGAAATGAACTACGATAGCAAGCTCCAAAACATGAGCTGGTTCTGCTACAAACCTGTGAACACACTATCTTAGACAAGCATGACCACATGGTAGTCTTATAATAAAACACTACCGAGTTCTGGTTGGGAACCATCATCGAGGATATCGAAGTCTTTTCATAAGCCCGGATTAGCTCTTAGGAAGGGACTCCTTCTCCTTGAGCAAATCAGTCAGTAGCTTGGTGTGCTAGGAACACATATGGAGTGGAGGCGGCCAACCTATCAAACCATAGAGCACTTCGCACATATGCGTGACTAACTTGGGATGATTCCAGAGGAAACAAAACAAACCTTTCTCAAATTCATGGCGGCAACTTACACCAAATGCACATGGATTCGAGGAAGTCACTTCTTTCATCCAAACGGTTACTTCATGAACGGAACATGAAGGCATTGTTTACAAAATTTCCAATACTAGTGTAATGTTCAACAGGAATCATGGGGGAGACAAAATGCTGCTGATGGGCTCAACAACAACTCATCGGAATTTCCATATCACTGGACTTCCACCATCATGTGAACACGGTGATAGCATTGGTCGGACCAAAAGATGTAATGGTGTATGCTCGAGGGATCAACCACGAGTAAGAAAACATTACGAACATCGTTGGTTCTGATTTGACTTGACGATAGCCCATACTCAATTTAAAGTTTTGACAAGACAATACATCCAACAACTGATCACGAGGACCAATTGGTGAAGATATCATCTTTCTTCAACACACACCACAAAAAATATCCCTTAGCATGAACTAAGTCAGACAAGCTTTATCTTCCAACTCTCCAAGTTGTTGTCTAGCTCAACCAACTAGCTCAGGGATATCTAACACGGATTCTTGGAGAAAGGGTGGTTCACAAGGAACCAACTTGATCACGAGCTCAACATAACAGTCTGGGGACAACCTGGTAATACTTCCGAGAAGATATTCGGAAAATCACGAACCACCGATATGTCTCTAGGCTTGAGATCAATCAGATGATATGATCAAATAAGCAAGGGATTGAATAATCCTCACTCATTGACCGAAGAGTGCACCAGAATAAGGACTAGGTAACACGTTCAATCTTAGGATGATGATTTAATAACCAACACGCTAAGAATGAGAATATTGTCAATTTACTACCAAGCAACGAGTTGCTCGGAGCATTGATTTCACACATCACAATTCACTTGTCGGCATTCCGGTTACAACAACACGAGGGCCGAGTAATGAATGATGATGGTGAGAGTATCACTGCATCAAGAATTCATAAGAGGTGGTGCAATTCTCATGACACTCTTGACATAAAGATGGTAACACTCCAAGGTAGAACAGAGCAGAGGCTGGATTGGCATTTCGATCTGCGGGATACAATTACTTTGACCCAATCCTAGAAATGGACAATGTACTGGAGTTTGTTTCTCCTAGTCATTCCCGGATAGAATGGCTTGACGAACCACAAGAATACTAGGATCGATGAACACGAATGCACAACTATTCCTGACTATCAATTGATAGACTAGGGTCAGAATACAACTAAGGAGAACAACTCAAAGGAACATATCACTTTCTGAGTTGTGGATGCATAGATTAGTATATCGAGCAAAGCTCAACATTTCTTCCGGATAACCCATGCAGAAGAGGAAGAATTGGCAGAGTCACAATATAGAATGAAGAACTCATCAAGAGCACTCTAGTTGTGATTTTTGGTTCAACAATGAACTTCTGCCATAAGTAATTCATGGTATTGGAAGAAGGATTTACCATGGACCTCGAGGACTAATGCAAAGGTTACTACTATCCTAATGGAACTAGCAAACACTATCAACAAGAAGTGAGTAGAGTGAATCTCGGGTTCGAGAACCCAGGAGTAGAATACCTACTACTAAACGGCATCACGGGATGCTTTCGAGAATGGTGGCCAGAATCATCACACCGGGAACACAAGACATTGACAGATTACTAGATGGTTTCATAAGACACCTAAGGTCATAACAGTAGCTCCAACATATATGACGAGGCAACGGAGTACCTCACAGACCGGTAGTGTGCTTAATCTGGACCAAAAGGACATCGGGAACGGAAAGAAAGGATTTGCAAATGCTTCAGACTATTTAGAAACCTGGGATGACTCGGATAGCATAACGGCTGTAAATGCTCAAAAATATTTGAGACATCCTACAAAATGGTGGCATAACCACTCAACATCACAATATCAATGTTCTGAGGCCAACTATGAACACATAGAAGTAGTAGAAACTGAGCAACGGCTTGAACTCAACAATCCTAGGCAACTACGGTTTAGTAACACGTCATCCTGAGAGATAGAAGAGAAGCCTAGTTCTTAAACCCCGTAGAAGAGAAGAGGTTGACTCAGATCAGAAGGCCATGAGGTATAAGGAGTAAAAAGAGCCTTACGTTCCCTTCCACAATCAATTCCCTTACATAACTAAAGCATTTCTAGACACAACTTCGACCAGTTTGGCTTGGTAATCCTACAGGCAGTCAGGCTCTGATACCAACGCTGTCAGGACCCCGATCCTAAGCCACATCGATCCAGCATGTAACACCTCATATCACTTTGCGGCCTCACGCACGGTACTCCCACGGGTGCCACCTTACCTGGCCCGGGACCGTTTGCGTCTTTTGGCTCACGTATATGATAGTGTCGCTAGCATCCATATGACAGAGAACCCGGGCCGACATGGCTAGTCGTGAACCCAAAGCGACGCTAACCCATGAGGACAGGCATACATGAATCACATCGAGCATGTCGGTCATCAGCGTGTGAATCCGGGCTGTAGCACTGGGCTAACAGGACTCCGGTAACCCGGGCTGTAGCAGGCTAGGCAGGACTCCGGATGTCACCGCGTGACATTTCCCCGAAGGGACAGACACAGGAACGAAGTGAATCACATGCCGGCCAGTCAAGTGTTCCGAGCAGTAGTGCTGGGCTAGCAGGACTCCGGTGAACCGGGCTGTAGCGGACTACTATCGCTCCGAAGCACTAGACTACATTTCCCCATATGATAGGCTGCCAAGGATAAACAACTAGATAGTCGGATCCCACACATACCAAGCATTTCAATCATACACACAATATGCTCGATATGTGTAAATACAACATGGCATCACAACAAGACTCTACGACTCAAAGTATTTATTCATTAGGCTCCGAGGAGCGAGATATTACAAACATGGGTCTCATGACCCATCATACAGAGCATACAAGCAACAAGCACATGCGGAAGCTAAACATGTCTGAGTACAGACATCTACAAATGAAAAAGGCTGAGAAGCCTGACTATCCACTAGATCCTGCCGAGGGCACAAGATCGTAGCTGAGGTAACAAGCTAAACGTCGAATTCCAAGCGGTACTACTAGCGAGACCGAAGTCTCTCTGCAAAAACATAAAATAGGCAAACGTGAGTACAAACGTACTCAGCAAGACTTACATCAGAACTAACTACATATGCATCAGTTTCAATAAAGGGGGTGGTGGAGTTAAACTGCAGCAAGCCAGCTTTGACTCGGTGGCTATCCTGAACTACGACTGCGAGCGACTCTTTTGAGGTGGCGCACACGAGTCCACATATTCACCATATCAATACACCACTATGGATCCACTTCCGTCTCCATACGAGAAGGCCATCCATAGCACTCACGCTTATCTTGCGCATTTTAGAGTATCCACTTTCACTTGTCTATGAACTGATATAGGAAACCCAGAAGTCCATTACCGCGGACACGGCTATTCGAATAGATGATGTTAACCCTGCAGGGGTGTACTTCTTCATACATGTTTCCACCACTTAGCGTCTGCACACGACATGTGCTCGGCAGACTTCAAGCGAAAGCCGACGTGGGTGTAGACCACGACCTAACCAACCACACAAGTCTCTAGTCCAGGTTTATCGCCTATTCGGGTTCCATCCATGAGGAGATCCGGCCGGAGTTTCGCTCACAGCCCCAAACGATGTGTGCAGGGTTCCCGGAACACCAAACGGGCGCCCGGTACACCGTGCCACGTGCCTACCGCAACACAGCCCACCCCTACGGTCAGCGCTGCGTGCGGCCCCCAGCATACTGAAACTACTTGCAACTCCTGGACAGAGAACGAGAGGGGTCGGTAAGTCGAGCGGGGTCATATTTCAGGGCCCAATGTATGGTAGTAGCTGTTTCATGGATCACAAACACAGAACTCAGTTCCTGAGGACGGCTTCAATGAGACAACCCACCATGTACTCCTACATGGCCTCTCACCAATACCTTTACCAAATCGTATTCACACACTTAGCTCACACACAGTAGGACATGTTCATCACCATTCCAATTCACTCCCGATGAATCAGACCCGACTCAACTCTAAGCAGTAGCAGGCATGACAAACAAGCATGTATGAGTAGGCACAACAAGGCTCAAACAACTCCTACTCATGCTAGTGGGTTTCATCTATTTACTGTGGAATGACAGGTCATGCAAAGGATAAAGGGGTTCAACTACCGCAGCAAGTAACACATGAATCGTTGTTGTCCTAATGCAATAAAAGAGAGCAGGGGTGAGAGAGTGGGATTGTATCAGAATGAACAAGGGGGTTTGCTTGCCTGGCACTTCTGAAGATAATATAGTTCTTCATCGGTGTCATCGAACTCATCGTCGAAACATCGTCTACTGTGAGGGGATAATTACCGGCAACACAGAAAGAACACAATTAACACATGGCGATATGTAGCAACATGATGCATGCTATGACATGGCAATATGCTATGTGTTTGAGCTAATGCAACTAGCATCAGATTAAATGAATTTGGTTTGAACCAAGGGTTCAAATTCAAACTCCATATGTGCTTATTTAATTGTCATTTATGCAAATTTCCCTGTACAGCAACCCTAGGTTGTTCAAACATGCATGCAAATGCCATAAACAGATTCCTTGCATTTTTCTGATAATTTTTCATATATAAATCTTTCCCATTGGAGTTATAGATTATTTTCTATGATTTTTCAAAGTTTTGGATATTTTCTGAAATAAATAAATCATTTAAGATTTATTTAAATTCCAGAAAAGGATTACTGCGTCAGCCTGACATCATCATGACGTCAGCAAGTCAACGGCGCACGGTCCAGGTCAAACCTGAACGGTGGGGCCCGCGTGTCAGTGTCATTAGACTAACTAAATTTAATTAGTACTAATCCTAAAAATTAGCAGGGCTGGGTCCCATTTGTCATCGACCCAGAGGGGTCAACTGGGCCCACCCGGGGTCAAACCCGCCGGACTTGGTCCACGGCTCGCCGCCGGCGACGACAGAGACGGCGGAGGCTTCGGGAATCGCCCACAGGCGACCATTTGCACGGCGGAGAGGCTCTACGTGACGAGGAGACTCGTCCGCGTCCAGTGGTGCTCACAGCAGCTGCTCTAGTGGCCTAAAGCGCCGGCGGCGGCGACTTGCGCGGCGGCCGGAGTTCGGTAGTTGAGCGGGTCGGCGTTGCAGGGAACGGCAGGAGCCGCGGGTGGTCGCGGTCGACTCCTGGAACGTGCTGAGCACGGTGGCGCGCTCGGTTGCGAGCTTGCACGGCCGTAGCCGTGGTGGCGACATGAACGGCGGCGAGAGGCTACGGCCACGGCGAGGAAAAGGGCTACGGCGTGCAGGCGGCTAAACAGAGGGAGGGGAACGGGGCTGGAGCTCACTGCGGTTCCGATGGAGACTTCGGCGAGCTCGGGGAAGCACCGGAGCGGCCGGGGCAGCGAGGTCGATCTCCGGCGACCGAGGAGGGGGAAAGCCTCGGTGGCGGAGTTGCAGCACGTCCGGGGCCTCGTGGGTCGTCGAGGAGGTCGGGGACGTCGAGTCGGAGCTCGCAGGCATGTCCAGGGGGCGAGGGGCAGGAAGTGGCCGCGGTGGGGCTTGTCGGCGGCGACGAGCTCCGCTCGGTGTGTTCGGGAGAAAGAAACAGAGGAGGGGGGAGGAGCACAGGGAGAGAGGGGGCGGTGCAGAGGTCCGGAGGGGGGGTCGTGGCGCCGCGGGAGACGTCCAGGGGGAGGAGGAGGCAGCCAGGCAGGGAGGAGGTGGCCGGCGCGGGGCGGGCACGCGTCTCCGTCCTCCTGGCAGAGGAGGAAGACGACAGGGGAGGTGGCGGTGGTGGGCTGGGCCGGCCAGCTACAGTGCTGGGCCGGTTGGTGGGCTACGCAGGTGAGGCCAGGTAAGAACCTTTCTCTCTCTCCCTATTCTATTTATTTCAGTTTTCTATTATACTGTAAATTTGAGGGCTTTATTAAAAATAGCTAAGCACTTTCAAAAATCATGAGACTGCTTGTGGCCACTGTTTGGATTATTTCCAATAACCAGCAATTCAGTTCATGAATATTTGGACATTTAAAATAATACATAAAATTTAAATGCCCAAATGCAAATAAGGTATGATTTAATTCACTGACCAATTATGTCATAGAAAAATGTGCAACACTTCTGGTTATGGTTTTAGCATTTTCCAGAAATGATGAACATTTTTAAAAGCCATTTGGATTACTGAAAATATTTTAGGTGAACCTAGTTGAATTTCATTTGGTGCTAGGGTTTCAACAATCCCCATTTCAAGTTTCTTTGGAATTAAAACATGATGGCATGCTCACTGATGCAATTAACTACTAGCAATTCTAGGGCTGTGACAATATATTTGAAACTAATTGCCGATTTGATGTGTTTTAAAAATGTACAGCCCATTTCTCATTACTGATGGGCCATTTTCTCGGCCAGCCGAATGAAAGCTCTCCTCGTCTTGAAAGATTTGCGGCCCAACAGGCCTGACAAAGCGACTTACTTGGCAAATCACAAAAAAACTGGGATGTGGCCATGGACCCAGCTGTCAGCCTCTCCACGTACAGTACTCTTCCGATGGAAGTCGTTCCTTGACCATGTTGACGACGCCGCGCGGAGAGCACCATGGCGATGGACGACGGCGAGGCCTAGGAAGGGGACGACGCGGAGCCGGGGAAGACGCGGCAACGGAAGCCCACGCAGAGAGGAGTACGAGGGTTCACTGGTTCGGCTGCGATGTGAGGATGCCGTCGCCGCAGGGCCTGGCCAGCGGTGGGAATAGTAGGGGACGGTGAGGCCTCCGCGGCAGCACAGCCGGCCACGGGAGGCAGGAGCATGCGGCATGACCGGCGCTGCTTTGGGCGGCTGGAGCAAGAAGACCAGAGTTTGAAGAAGCACTACGCCCGTTGGATGGACATCGTACGGTGACTGGAGCTAGAATCGTTCATATTGACTAAGTTGACAAAGCCCTCCGTCCCCGTCAACTTTGTTGGCCCACAAGTCATCCTCCCACTATGGTGGGTCCTAGCTAGCATGGGGGTATTCATTTTTTTGTGCGTAATAAGGAGGCACTTCCTTGCATGCGAAGATATAGCTGGTGGGTCTGACATGTCAGCGGGGGGAATATTTTTTTCGCGAAATACAAAGGCCCTTCCGGTGGGTCCTAGCTGTCAGGTCCTCGAAAAAAAGGGAAAGAAAATCAAAGACTTGGGAAGGCGTACAGAACAAGCCAGTGTACCAGTAAAGAGACGTTGCCTAGTTTTAGAAAAAAAAAGACGTGCTCCTGTAGCTGGTTCGAATCCAAACCTAGACTATGACTATATATGGTGCTATGCTACTCTGCAAGTAATGAAACTGACATATCCAACGTTCTGTTCTCCTCTTCTCTACTTACTCTGCCTAGCATCAGAAGCTCTGGCCGCAGCAACCATGTTCGCTGGCTGCTTGTCCACCTGCTCTTCAGCAGGCAACAACCAGATATGCGCCAAGTCGCAACCCGTACCATCACCTGTGGGTCTCATCACACCCTCGCCGGCAAGCACACCGCAGCCGATTGCTCATTGCAACCCACTGCTGTTGGTGTGGTGCCACTGCTGCAAATCACGCAGAGTCATCCGTCGCGTCTCAACCGCAATCCGCAACCCTGCCGAGTCTTCTACAAATGCCGGAATCATGGGGTAATAATATGTTTAAGTGTTGTTCTGCTGCTTTCAGTTGATGATTTTTTTAATAGTTTCGTTGATGATCTACCAATTTGATTCGTGCAAAAATGGGAAGATTCGTGTGATTTGTATTTCTGGGAAGTTGTTGATGTGGGGGAATGCAACTATGCTAATTATGTGGTTAGTCGAGGAATCCCAATGCCAGCAGGTTGGGGTCTTGGACAAGTAACTGAAGGAACATCAGAAGAGGAAGATGCAGAGCAGAAGGTTGAAGATGCAGTTCCTCTGATCATGGCCAAGCAACAACTGCTGAATGGCCTTGACAGCAATGAGGAGATGAAAGAGCTTGTGAAGATGATTGTCTCTTTATTTGCAGTGTATGTAGCACTCGTGATGTATTCAGTGGCTACGACATGAGCACTTTGCTGAAACTAGTAATGAATGAAACCTGTGTAGCAGGGTAGGCATAGTGTTTTGAACATCTAATGATTTCTATTAACGGAAATCAGGGGGTATCCCCTTTTGCTCATATAAATAAATAAATAACAGAGGCCCTGTCGGGTCAGCTTTGTTCTCATTCGAAGACGTCGAGCAAATTGCAGTCCAACAGCAAACTATGTCATCAAATTCAAGTTTCACAGCCAAATATGAGTACACCTAAAAAACAAAGTCTTCATGTTTTAGTTGTCATACAATCACCAAACACAAATCAGCATACATAACAAGTGATGTTCTCACAGCAAAATATTAAAACAACATGTTCATCAGGTTTCAGTTGTCATAGCAAACACAATTTCACATAGTAGATAAAAAACGTCTTCTGACAGGCAAATACGAAAAAAGCAATGTAATCATCATCCGCAGTAGCAGCGTCAACATCTTCGCCATGTGTATCAGTCTGAATTTTAATTCCCCATGGTGTCATCTTCTTCTTCGTCCTCAACGTCCTCGAACATTGGCTTCTTCTTGATCAACTCTTGTATGTCCACAGCACGACATGCAATCTTTTCGCCGGCGTCATTGACATGATGGTTCTCAAAGATATTAGGAACATCTGTGTTATCTTGTACATCAGGAGTAGTGTAAGCATCATCTTGTTGTGCAACTTCATTAAATGAATTCCTCTGCTCAAACCTTTACAATACTCTCCAGTCATCACTACGTGCAAATGTGTCTTCCAAGAAAAATATCTGTGTTGCTTGATTTGCCAAAATAAAAGGCTCATTGGTCTAGTACGCCGCCTTGACATTGATGGATTTGAAATAATCATCAGCTCTGGGTTTTGCGATCCTGGAAAACAGGTTATACCAACGACAAAACAACAGAACCACACACCGATGATCCTCGAAACTGGAGATATACTGCAACTGAATAATGTCTGTTATGTTAGCATACATTTCAGTTATCTCTTTGTCATACGTATCCGTGCTCATGATGGCACTGTTTTGTGTCTTCCTGCCTTCATCTCGTGCAAGGGTGTTTTAGCGCACATCTCCAACAACGCAAGATTCATAATGGCTTACCCGAGTATCAGGACCCATTGCTGTGAGTAAAGGGCATCATCAACTGCCTGCCCATCCTCCCGCATCTTCTTAACCTATAGTTAGAAAATAGACAAGCTGATCATCTTATGTACTCAATATATTAAAAAAACTGACAGTGCACTTCAAAAGCTTACATGGTTCTCGAACCATTTCGCAAATCCTGTGATAACCAGTTTGTCAGTGTTTCTTGGATTTTGCGGCAGTAACTCCTCTTTGTAGATGTTGCACAACATAGTGATCGCGTCAAACATCTAAATATATAAGAATGTGCTGCAAGTTTGGTAGATTACGATGTATAAGCTGTAGTACTGCACTTACTTGATATAAGGTAGTATCTCAGGACAGTTATTCAACACATACCAAACCATTTTGTCCAAATCTTTAGGTTTGTCCTCTTGTCGACTCTTCCCTGTAACTCAAACAGAATAATCGAAAACATTGAGCCCGGGATTGTCTTCACCCACCTCTTTGCTAAGCTGATCAGCTGTTTCAATGTATTTTGAGCAGAATGTCAATGCTTTTATAGCAATGTAGGCCTCTACAATGGAACCCTCGGGTCTTGTCGGCGTTCTGGGAACGGGGGTCCCCAGACTTGCCTGCCTGCGGCCTGCGACGTGGCTCGAATGGGGGCCCAGCGTGGCCCATCTTCATCAACACAAGGCTCAAGACCCTCGCGAGGGGCCAAGCCTCGCGAGGCAGATGGCACGGCGCTTCCTCAAGCACGGCCTCCTCAGGCTGGCTCGCGAGGAGGCGGAGAGATCAAGGCGGGGTACCTCGCGAGGTGCCCATGACGCAAGCCATGACGACCGAGGGTGCCAGGCGGGCGCCAGCCCGCGCAGCGTCTCCCTTTCCTCTTTGGTGCAAAGGGGGCAAGCGCAGGCGAGAGGATCAAGCAAAGGCACCCATTTTGGTGCAACGAGACTAAGACCAGTCCAACGGCGGGAAGGAGGTCACCATGGAGCCCAGGACAGCGTCACCACAGGGCCTTTGGCAGGCGAAGACTGACTTTAGTCCGGATAAGTGTACTAGATGTTCCCCTTCAAATTGGCCAATTGTTGGCGCCCTTCCCGCTCAATATTTGGGAAGAGGCCCAGGGCCTTTTCCTATAAATAGGGCTAGCCACTCAGATGAAAGGGGAGGACGAGAGACCTGGTATCCAGCATCTAGCCAAGTAGAGAGAGAGAGAGAGAGAGAGAGAGAGAGAGAAGGGGGATCGAACTCCCCCTAGCAGTTCATCCCCTTAGCCAAGAACAGGCCCTCACGAGGCTGCTCTCCCTTGTACTGTTCTTCTTCATCAGCCCAAGAGGCAATCCACCCACCACACACTGGAGTAGGGTATTACACCACATCGGTGGCCCGAACCAGTATAAACCCCGTGTCTCTTGTGTCGTTCTTTCAGCAGTTAGTTCTTTGCGAGACGGTGAGGTAGAGGGCAGAATCTCCGCGCGCACCCCAGAGTTCAAACCTTAAGGGTCTGCCGGAACCCATGATCCGACATTTGGCGCGCCAGGTAGGGGTGCGCCGGAACCTGCCTTCCACCGCACCGTCCCCCTCCGCCTGCAGCATCCATGTATGGCACCCATCGAGCTCGCGTCGCGCCCGCGGCACTCACCGGTGGGCGTCCTCGCCGTCCCCCGTCGCCCGCCGTCAACACCGCCACATGCCCGGCAGGAGGCGAGCGGCAAGCACCGCCCCAGCATCCACCTATACAACAGGGTGACCGCACCGCGACATCGACACTTCCGGTCATCGCGGCCCTCCTGGGCGGCTCGCAGGCGCCGCCCACGAGCCACCACGTCAAGCCGTTTGCCTGCCAGATCAGCACCATTTCCGCACGACAGGGGGCTCCCCCGGACTGGGCGGCGCGTGGGGTCAGTCTGACCTTCAGCTCGGAGGACCACCCCGCTAACTCGGCCGGCTCGGGTGCACTCCCCCTATTGTGCACCCCCACCATCTGCCGGTGGCCGTCACCAGAACCCTCATCGACGGCAGCACGGGCCTCAGTGTGCTTTCGGTCGAGACCTTCAACCTCCTCTGCATACCCCGGGAGCGGCTGCAACACAGCCGATCTTTCTCGGGCGTCGGGGACGGATCGTCCGACTCCTTGGGACAGATCCAGCTCCCAGTAACCTTCGGCACCTACGACAATTTCCGCACGGAGATGGTCGACTTCGACGTCGACCCCATCGGCCTCCCTTACAACGCCATCCTCGGCTACCCGACACTGGCTCAGTTCATGGCCGCCACGCACCCGGCGTACAACCTCATGAAGATGCCCGGGAGCAGCGGTACCCTCACCGTGCACGGAGACACCAGGGACGCCCTACGAGTACTCAAGCTCACCTTCAGGACGTCGGCATCGGCGCAGCCCACCGACGCGGAAACCCCTGAGCCCAAGGGGGCTGCGCCCACCAAGAAGAAGCCGTTATTCACCCAGGACAAGGAAGAAACCAAGCAGGTACCCGTCGACGAGGACGGATCCTCTAGTGCCACTTTCACCATAGGCGCCAACCTCGAGCCTGAGCAGGAGGAGGCCTTGGTCAAGTTCCTGCGCGCGAATAAGAAAGTGTTTGCTTGGGAACCCGATCAGTTGGCAGGGATCCCCAGGAGCGTCATTGAGCATCACCTCAATGTGTGCCCAAATGTGCGCCCCATGAAGCAAAAGGCCAGGCGGCATTCCGCAGAGAAGCAGGCCTTCATCGTCCAAGAGACCCGCAAGCTAGTAGCCGTTGGGGTCATCCGCGAGGTCCGGTACCCAGATTGGTTGGCCAACCCTGTCGTTGTGCCCAAGAAAGGGGGGAAGGAACGCATGTGTGTCGACTTCACCAACCTCAACAAGGCATGCCCGCAAGATCCGTTTCTGCTCCCCCGCATCGACCAGATCATCGATTCCACCACCGAGTGCGACCTGTTGTGCTTCTTGGATGCCTTCTCCGGATATCACCAGATCAAGATGGCGGTGGAAGATGTTGAGAAGACCGCCTTCTTGACCCCGTGCGGGGTATACTGCTATACATGCATGCCATTTGGACTGCGTAACGCGGGGGCGACCTTTCAGCGGCTGATGCACATCACCTTGGGCCCGCAGCTCGAGAAGAACGTCGAAGCATACGTTGATGACATTGTGGTGAAATCTCGAGAGGCCAAGATCCTGATACAAGATCTGGAGGAAACCTTCGCGAGCCTCGACGCAGTAAACCTGCGGCTCAACCCGGAGAAATGTGTGTTTGGCGTCCCCTCGGGCAAGCTTTTGGGATTCCTCGTATCCCATCATGGCATCGAGGCCAACCCCAAGAAGGTCAAGGCGGTCGAGGACATGAGTTCGCCAAAGACCCTCAGAGAAATGCAGAAGCTCACTGGGCGTGTGACCGCACTAGGACGCTTCATTTCCAAATTAGGGGAGCGAGCGCTGCCTTTCTTTCAGCTAATGAAGAAAAGGGGGCCCTTTGAATGGACTGAAGAGGCAGACAAGGCGTTTCAGGATCTCAAGAGGTACCTGACCAGTCCCCCAGTCATGGTGGCTCCGCGTCCTCAAGAGCCCCTGCTGCTTTACCTCGCTGCCACTCCCTAGTCCGCCAGCGCAGCCTTGGTGGCGGTCAGGGAGGAGCGCCAGGTCAAGACCGCAGCGGCCGCCCGAGGCAAGGCAAAAAGGGAACAAGGGAGGCTCGAGGAAGCCGAAACCACAGATGAGGAGGATGGTCCACTCCCGAGGCCGCACGCACCAGAGACAAGAGAGGCCGCACGCACGGATGGTCCACCTCCCGAAGTCACGTTGTCCTGTGAGGTGCCCTCACCTCCCGAGGGCACCGCGACCCAAGATGCTCTCAGCTTTGTTGAGCACCCGGTCTACTTCGTTAGCATGGTGCTACGGGACGCGAGGGCACGATACCCAATGCCTCAGAAGCTCCTCCTCGCGCTGCTAGTGGCCTCGTGCAAGCTGCATCACTACTTCCAAGCTCATCCGATCAAAGTCGTCTCATCATACCCCCTGGAGAGGGTGCTCAGGAGCCCTAACTCAGCGGGAAGGGTCGCCGAATGGAACATAGAGCAGCAGGCGTTTCAGCTCGAGTTCAGCACAACTAGGGTCATCAAAGGAGCAGCGTTAGCGGATTTCGTGGCGGAATGGATAGAGGCGCCAGGCCTCAAGGACAACGAGGATCGTTCCCTCTCCCCAGGGAGCGAGGCGCCAGAAGGCTGGGTCATGTACTTCGACGAGGCATTCTCCAGGCACGGTGCGGGGGCTGGTGCGGTGCTAATATCACCCACTCAGGATAAGCTCTACTATGCAGTACAGCTCTGTTTCCAGCAAGGAGAAAAGGTCTCCAATAACATAGCAGAATATGAGGGACTGATAGCCGGGTTGAAGGAAGCAGCGGCCCTGGGAGTGAAGCGCCTCACCGTCAAGGGCGACTCGCAGCTCCTGGTCAACTTCTCCAATAAGGTGTACGAGCCGAAGGACGAGCATATGGAGGCCTACCTAGCGGAGGTCCCCAGGATGGAAAAGCAGTTCTGGGGGCTGGAGCTGAAGCACGTGCCCCGTGGCACCAATCAGGAAGCTGACGACATAGCCGGGCGGGCATCCAGGCGGTTGCCGCAGGAACCTGGTGTCTTCGAAGAGCGGATCTTCAAACCTTCAGCGCAGCCAATGTTATCAAACACGGCTCAGCCTCGGGAGGAGCTCCCTCAGCCGCCAGGCTCGGGAGCCCCGGTCTATGGGCCGACCTCAGGAGCACGCTTGCTCCTGACGATGGAACCTCAGGAGGAGTGCTGGATCACAGAACTCCGGAATTATCTAACACAGGGGGCCCTACCGGAGAAGGAAGAGGAAGCAGAACGTGTGGCGCGGCAGGCCACGGCGTACTGCATCAGAGATGGAGAACTCTACCGGAAGCGACCAAACGATGTATCTCTACGCTACATCTCTAGGGAGCAAGGAAAGGAACTGCTGGAGGACATACACGGCGGAGGCTGCGGACACCACTCATCGTCACGGACACTCGTCGGCAAGGCATTCCGCAGTGGGTTCTATTGGCCCACCGCGCTCAGCGACGCAATCGAATTGGTGAAGGCTTGTGAGGCCTGCCAGTTCCATTCCAAACAGATCCATCAACCAGCGGGAGGCCTGCAGACTATACCCCTCTCGTGGCCCTTCGCAGTTTGGGGGTTGGATATCCTGGGCCCGTTCCCTCGGGCGCCAGGGGGCTACCGTTACCTCTACGTCGCCATCGACAAGTTCACCAAGTGGGCAGAAGTGGAGGCCATCCGCACCATCCCCGCGGGCTCTGCGGTCAAGTTCATCAAGGGTATCGTAAGCCGGTTCGGGGTGCCGAACCGCATCATCACAGACAATAGTTCGCAGTTCACCAGTAATCTCTTCAAAACATAATGTGCTAACCTTGGAACGCAGATATGCTACGCTTCGGTGGCACACCCACGGAGCAATGGGCAGGCCGAACGAGCCAACGCGGAGGTCCTGAGAGGCCTCAAGACCAGAACGTTCAAGAAGAAGCTGGAGGCCTGCGGCAAGGGTTGGTACAACGAGCTCCAATCTGTGTTGTGGTCCATCCGCACAACCGCGACCAAACCAACCGGGGAAACCCCGTTCTTCCTGGTCTATGGGGCCGAGGCAGTCCTTCCTCACGAGGTCAGGCGTCGCTCCGCATGGGTCCTGGCGTTCGACGAGGCGCAGCAGGACGCCATGCGGGGGATGGACCTCGTGCTGGGGGAGGAACGCCGCCGGGAAGCCGCGCTGCGAGCGACAAGGTACCAACATGCGCTACGACGATATCACTGCCGCAACATCCGCCCCAGGACCCTCGAGGTAGGGGACCTCGTACTTAGGAGGGTCCTCTCGAGGGAGGGGCTGCACAAGCTCTCTCCCATGTGGGAGGGCCCGTTCAAGGTTGTTCATGTTTCCAGGCCAGGCTCCGTGCGCTTGGAGACCCAAGAGGGGGAGCCAATCCAGAATGCGTGGAACATCCAGTACCTCCGGAGGTTATACCCCTAAAAGGCCCAGAGCCTGTGAAGAAGGCGAACGCCTATGAAGATCATCTCTTGTTGGAAAAGGCCCATGGCCTGTGAAGAAGGCAAACGCCTGTGAAGATCGTCTCTTTTTGGAAAAGGCCCAGAGCCTGTGAAGAAGGCGAACGCCCATGAAGATCATCTCTTGTTGGAAAAGGCCCGGAGCCTGTGAAGAAGGCGAACGCCTATGAAGATCATCTATTTTTGGGAAAGGCCGAGAGCCTGTGAAGAAGGCAAGTGCCTGTGAAGCTCATTACCTCTAAGGAGAAAGGCCCGGAGCCTGTGAAGAAGGCGAGTGCCTGTGAAGCTCCTTACTTCTAAGGAGAAAGGCCCGGAGCCTGTGAAGAAGGCCAATGCCTGTGAAGCTCGCCGCTCCGTGACACTCTCACGTAATAATGAGTGGGGCTGTACACGCCCTGGAGTCTCAGGAGCGCCAGCCTCAGGCCCTGGGGCTCCCTCCCACGCCCAGTGGCAGCACTTAGCTCCGCACTGGTGAGAAGACGTCGAAGACTAGACTTGGTGCCAGAAGCGGCTTTTTCATTTGCTTTCCTCATTTGACGTGTTTACTCGCATTTGAAGTCTCATTGAAGTTATCGCTGTCGTTGATTTGTGGTTCGCCGATTTTCGCTCCTCGCTTTGGTTTCTCTCGTAAACGACCTCGCGAGGGATGGATCACACGTCCTCGCGAGCGTTTTTCCTCTAGCCGAGGGAAGGTTGCATGGCCCAGGCATGATACAGGAGCACTCCTCTAGTCTGTGCCCCTCGGGCACCGCGACGCGCACACAGGGCCTGGGTCGGTCGCCCCCGGCAGGGGTCAAAAACTATCTACGCACAGGCGTATAGTTAAGAAGCGCAAAAATAAGACCAAGGTATTGGCCAAACGGTAATAATTCCCAACACGCCCCAGCGGGGCTCCATGCAGCTGCTTTGTCTTACACAGGAAACAAAAGGAAAAGGAAAGGATGATCCTAGCGCGGCCCTCCTCACGACAGCCTGCGGAGGCGGCCCGGACCGCCTCTGGACCTCAGGCGGACTCCCTCTCGCGCTTCACCGAGGCGCGATGGCGGGCGGACGAACCACCACCTCCCAAGCAGGCCCGGCGGCGTGGGGGCTGACTGCGGCCACCACTAGAGGAGTCGCTTGAGGAAGAGTTGACGAAGCTTCGGGAGTCGCGGCCGCCGCCATCCGCGTAGGCACTGTCTCCCCCATCACCGTCGGGGCGGGGCCCCCAGCCGCGGTCGTCCTCTTCAGGGCAACACCTCGCGCGACGACCATCTTCCCCAAACACCCTCACGTAGAGGGTGGCGTCGTCGTCAAACCTGAAATGCAGGGTACACCGGCGCCCCAGGCCGCGGGCACGGGCGAACGGCTGCCAGCCACGGGTTAAGGCCAAGCCCCCATTGGCGGAGACCTCCAACGCAGCTCATGAAGACCTGCTGCAGCAGCCCTCCGCCTGGAGCCAGAGGCCCCCTGGAGCTCCGGCCGGGAGTTCGCCAAGGAGGAAGCGAGGGAGTTGGAGCCGGGCACTAGTAGGCTCCGCCGACCAGACGACGAACTCCGGCAGCACCTGTGCAGCGCAGAAGCGTGGCCTGGGGGAGCGCGTGCCCCAGGCGCGTCCCCCGGCCACAGCGGCTCGGCCACCACCACGTCGGGAGCCGTCCCCGTGGCCATCAGACGCTACCGGGGCGGCCACCGGATGCTTCCGAGGGCGCCCACGGCCACGCTTGGGCGGAGGAGAGGCAGGACCGACCTGGAGGGCCTTCCCCTTCTCCGCGGTCGAGTACTTTCTCGATGGAGCCATCACGCCAAGACGGAGCAAGAACTGAGGCAGAGGAGGAAGCAGGAAGAGATGGACTAGAAGGGCACGCGCGATGCCGAATATATAGCCAGCGAAGGCCAACCATCGGCCTCCGCGATCACAGATAATCATGACACGATCTGCGTGCAGGGACTTGTCCAATCCGCGCGGTCACCGAGGCGTCGTGGGGAAGTGGAGACGCCCACGTCCAATCAACCGCCACACGGCGCCCAAGGCCGCAGGCTGTTAGGGCCCGCGGCACTTCGCCCTTGCCCTTTCGCCTCTCGGCACGGCCATGTCCATGCGCGCCTTGGGCCCGGGGGCTACTGTCGGCGTTCTGGGAACGAGGGTCCCCAGACTTGCCTGCCTGCGGCCTGCGGCGTGGCTCGAATGGGGGCCCAGCACGGCCCATCTTCATCAACACAAGGCTGAAGACCCTCGCGAGGGGCCAAGCCTCGCGAGGCAGACGGCACGGCGCTTCCTCAAGCACAGCCTCCTCAAGCTGGCTCGCAGGAGGAGGAGAGATCAAGGCGGGGTACCTCGCGAGGTGCCCATGACGCAAGCCATGACGACCGAGGGTGCCAGGCGGGCGCCAGCCCGCACAGCGTCTCCCTTTCCTCTTTGGTGCAAAGGGGGCAAGCGCAGGCGAGAGGATCAAGCAAAGGCACCCATTTCGGTGCAACGAGACCAAGACCAGTCCAACGGCGGGAAGGAGGTCACCATGGAGCCCAGGACGGCGTCACCACAGGGCCTTTGGCAGGCGAAGACCGACTTTAGTCAGGATAAGTGTACTAGATGTTCCCCTTCAAATTGGCCAATTGTTGGCGCCCTTCCCGCTCAATATTTGGGAAGAGGCCCAGGGCCTTTGCCTATAAATAGGGCTAGCCACTCACAGGAAAGGGGAGGATGAGACACCTGGTATCCAGCATCTAGCCAAGTAGAGAGAGAGAGAGAGAGAGAAGGGGGATCGAACCCCCCCTAGCAGTTCATCCCCTTAGCCAAGAACAGGCCCTCGTGAGGCTGCTCTCCCTTGTACTGTTCTTCTTCATCAGCCCAAGAGGCAATCCACCCACCACACACTGGAGTAGGGTATTACACCACATCGGTGGCCCGAACCAGTATAAACCCTGTGTCTCTTGTGTCGTTCTTTCAGCAGTTAGTTCTTTGCGAGACGGTGAGGTAGAGGGAAGAATCTCCGCGCGCACCCTAGAGTTCGAACCTTAAGGGTCTGCCGGAACCCATGATTCGACAGGTCTAGCTGACTTCCTAACATAGCCCTTGAAAGTGCCTAGCCGCCTTTCAATAGGGTACATCCAGCCATACTGTACTGGACCTCTAAGTAGTGCCTCATCAGGTAGATGAACAGCCAAATGCACCATCACATCAAAGAAGGCTGGAGGATATATCTTCTCAAGGTCGCATAGGATAGTTGGTATCGTGTCTCTAAGACGCTCCAAAGCATCTATCCTGATATTCCTACTGTAGAGTTCCCTGAAGAATTGTCCCAACTCTGCAACTGCTCTGTATAAGTCAGGCCGGCCCAATCCTCTAAGGATAACAGGTAAAACCCTTTGAAGTAGGACGTGTCAGTCATGAGTTTTCAACCCTTGTACCTTGTTTCCATCTGCATTGACTCTCCTTTCAGGGTTGGAAGCAAATCCATGTGGGAATCTCACACGTGACAGGACCTCGCAGTATTCTTTTCTTTTAACCTTGTCCAAGACGTACGTAGCTGGTGCCATATCCCATGGTTTACCTTCATCTTGCACCTGCAAATCCTGTCTGATACCCAGGTGTGTCAAATCAATCCTAGATTTTAAGGTATCTTTTGTCTTGCCTTCAATATTAAGAAGTGTGCCGATAATGCTGTCACATATATTTTTCTCGATGTTCATCACATCAAGATTATGCTGCAGATCCAAATCTTTCCAATACTCCAAGTCCCACAGAGTGGACCTGCGGGTAAACAATAATCTCTCTTCTGCCCTGCCACGCTTCCTTTTCCCGCTACCATTATCAGGATGGTCTCCTGGTGTAATATGTCTGACCTTCTCTAATTCCACTTGCAACTCATCAGCGGTGAGCCTCTTTGGCGCATCACGGTTTTCATGCTTTGCATTGAACACATGTCTTCGATATTTTCTAGGAAGCGGCTTGTCCTTGGCAAGGAAACGACGATGTCTAATGTAACAGATCTTGCTAAGTATTGCGTATGACAGCGGATTCCTGTCACAGCGAACACATGCATTGTAACCATGTGTCGTTCGCCCTGAGATAGTGCCCAAAGCCGGATAATCATGGATGCACCAAATTATAATAGCACGCAGAAAGAAATCAGCTGGTGGGCTGCTATATAGGTCTCGAGTGAGAACACCCTTCCATAGCTGTTGAAGTTCCTCCACAAGAGGCTCCATGAACAAATCAAAATCCTTTCCAGGACTTTTTGGACCTGGGATGAGCAAGGCTATCATGTAGTTTGATTCTTTGGTGCAGACATTTGGAGGCATGTTGTAAGGGATAACAAGCACTGGCCACATGCTATATGTGGCGCTCTGGTGGCCAAATGGGTTAAATCCATCTGAAGCTAAGCCAAGTCTAATGTTTCTCGGGTCAGCAACAAACTCTTTGTGTTTATCATTGAAGCTTTTCCACTCACTACCATGAGATGGATGGCTCATTACATTCTGATCTCTATACTCCTGGTTCCTAGAATGCCACGGTACATCCTCTCTTGTTTCAGCATCATGAAACAACCTCTACAATCTTGGTCTAATTGGAAAATGTCTCAGAACATTATGAGGAATCCTCTTCACAGCATCGCCATCTTTCCATCTTGATGATTTGCATTTCGGGCATTCACTTAAGTTGGCATAATCCTTCCAGAACAGAACACAACTATTCTTACAAACATGGATCATGTCATATCCAATTCCAACTGCACGAAGGAAATTCTTCATTTTAATGTACGTGTGTGGCAGCTCAGACACATCTGGTAAAGATTCGCGGAAAGCAGCCAACATCACATCGAATGATTTGTTGGTCATCCGCTCAGATGTCTTCACCTGAAGAAAGGTGACCATAGCTGAGAATACTGACAGCTTATTTCCTGGGGTGATAGCAACGTTGCATTGCTCCAACATGCGGGCCCACCGTTTTTCTTCTGCAGGTGAAAGTTCACGGAATGCACGAGCATTTCGTAGCATTGTTCCAATGTTGGTCAAACTCACTGGCTCCGCCACCACCACCTCCTCCTCCTCCTCTTCCACCTGAGCATCAGGCATATCAAGATGGTGATCTGCTGCTTCCACGTAGTCAATAACATTGACGTTCACAACTTCACAATGATGAACCCACCTAGTATATGTGACCGACATCCCATACAAGTGTAGATGATTTTGCATAGTTGACTGGGGTCTTGTAACTGAATTCATACAACTGCTACACGGGTAGAGCACATCTGATTTCGGACCACCGTACTCAGCTCTGATAAAGTTCATGAAGTTTTCAACCCCCTCGACATATGCAGCGGAGAATCTTCGAGCAGAAGTTATCCAAGTCATGTTCATCTGTTAGACATACAAAAGTAGTTCTTCTACTAGATATTACAGGAAAAACATATATGCTTTTTTATGAAGTCCAGAAAAAAATACCTAGGTCGATGTCTAAAGCTATGGCAAGATATTTGGATGAGCAGATCTAAGTAACGAAATATATGTAAAGCTAATTCAGCAAACAGATTTGAGTGCCAAATTATGGCAGGTTGTTTCAGCAATCAATGAGGCCGAGCACACAGCCATCGAACTATCGAAGGCCATCGGAGGAATAAAGACCGAGTATAAAACGGTGTAGAGCTATTTCACCTAACAGATTGGCTACTAGACCATGGCAATCTACGTCACAATAAATATATGGCAGGATATTTTAGCAACTAATCGGCCTTGGTATGCCATCTCAGCTAAGCAGATTGAGTGCAGAACAGGGCAAGGAAGCTTCTTAAGAAGAGCATATTGACAGTAAACTACTTCGTCAAATAGTGAGATTAACATCGTCTATCAGCTAACATTCAGCGCTACACCGACACGAACGGGGCCTCAGTCTAGAATGCGCATACCATGGGAGAAGCTGACCGCCGTGCGTCTCCACACGAACGTCGCCAGCGGTGGCGACGCTGACTGCCGTGCGCCTCCACAAGAACGTAGCCATAGGTGGCGGCGCGGCTAGAGGACGGTAGTCTACAAGAGCGTACTGTGGGAGCGAGAGGATCGCCGAACCGCGGCGCCGACGTATCGGCGTGGCGGGGAGGGCGGCTTTGGCGGAGCTAATGGAGTGGAGGGGGACAGGGGGATAGGGGGAGGGGGTTTGGGGAATATTATTGGCTAGTTGGCCGAAGGGCGGTTGAATGGGATTTGGGGGGAATTTTTGGGTGTGGGGGGGGGAGGATTTTTGCGCGGTGGGCGGGGGGAGTTTGGCGCATGGTCGGTTTCTCCAAGTGCAGTCCCACGTGTCAGTGAAGAGGCAAGCCGAAGCGCGTTCCGTTTGCGTGAGCCGTGTGCAGGACCGAACGTGTGTGGGGTGCAATGCGACCGCGACAGGAGTGGTGTGAGTGTACCGCAATTTTTTCCTTTTAAACTAGGTGCTTCGCCCCCACAATAAAAATATGTTGCTTCGCGTGATCCATTGATACTACTACTAGTAATCCGGTAATCCTGACTAAAACGGCGCGGCCGGGTCTTTTCCCGCATGATATGCTGGGAGGTTGGCTTAGTTGGGTTTTTTAGGACGAGTAATGCTACACCTACGTAATCCCAGTTACGTAATTAACGTAATGTGAAATGTGTGAGATGTTGATTGTAGATTGGGGGGAGGGAGGGGCCCACCACCATGAAAATCAGGGGAGGAGAGAGAGAGGCAATTTACGTTAACCCTTTCGTAGGTTCCCGTAGATGTAGAAAGATGTGTACGATCCTGCAATATAGGCCGTCCGATCTATATCTAACGGATAGGAAGGAAACTATGACAATTTACCCGCACTCCTCTCCACATTTGCAGATAAGGCTTTCCCTCGTTCATCCTTTTCTCCCACAAGATCTTGATCTTCCGTGCAACGCACAGGCATCTTGCTAGTACTCCTACAATATGTATAATATTGTGAAAGTTCATATACACCGGCCGAGATTAATGCAAACATGGCAGATTTTCATTACATTTTGAACTTTTATAGGACAAAAAAATAAAAGAAACCCGACCCTAAACCTATTCTACGGCGGCGACTGACGTCCTCCATCTGTGATCTCCATGTACGGGAGCGGGGTTCAAGACCCGTGAAGTGAAGGTGCGGTCTCCGGCGAGGAAAAGTAGAACACGGGAGACAGACTGGCCAGTTGGCACACCATGCCCTGCCGCCTCCCATGCCCTACTCATCCTCGGAGGAGTCCCCGACCTCGGCGGTGCCGGACGTTGGACGGCGGCAAGTAGGACGCGTGGCTGAAGGTGCTCCCGTCGTCGGTCGCCAACGTGGCCACCGCTTATGCGGTGACTTCAGCAAGGGCGGCGACCTCGAGCTCCATCCCCGAAGACAAGCTCTCCCGCAGAGCGTTCGCTCTTGTGATCATGGCGGATGTGGTTCCAGGTAGGAGGACGATGCGCTATGGTGTGGAGGTTAGCTGGGCGTTGCCGCTTTAAGTAGCGCATTTCGGTGAGGCCAAGCGTCCGGGTGCGTCATTAAGTCGTCGGAGTTGTTCCTCGGGCACCGAGCCTCTTAATGACGACATACGAACGGACGACATGAATGCGGGCAGCTGGCGCCGGCTGGGAACGCACCGCGCGATGACGCGAGGGACGAGGGTTTTGGTGTGCCAGGGTAGTCAGCTGCGGTCGTGGCAACGTTGGAGATGCCCTTTGCTCACATGCGATCCCCGCATGTCATTGAAAAAGCAAGACGACCCGGCATGGTCTCAGGTCTAGAGGATGCAGTTGGCCGCGCTACACCATTCCGCGGCCGCGTCGCGGCGCCCCGTGCATCCTTGACGAGCCGGGTGTTGGGGTGTGTTTGGATTGTGGCTAAAGTGCACCTTGCCAAAATTTTGGTCATGACCAAAACATTGGTCTTTGTTTGGATGGTTGCCATTTTTTTGGCATGCCAACGAACTCTAGCCAACTCTAGTTCATTTTTCTTGCCAATGTCGGCCAAATCATGGGCAACCAATACCTCAACCAAAATTTTGGTCATGACCCAAAGATTGGTCTTTGTTTGGATGGTTGCCATTTCTTTGGCATGCCAATGAACTCTAGCCAACTCAAGTTCATTTTTCTTGCCAATGTCGGCCAAATCATGGGCAACCAATACCTCAATCAAAATTTTGGCTACCCAATGCTTTGATGGGGCAACCATGGGCACAAACCAAACATACCGTTGGTCGTGCCACAGCACTAACGCCACCCTCGGCAAACTGAAACCAACCGTGTCTAGCGACGATATGAGCGTGTCGCTCACCGCGGTCGCCGTGTCCAGACGCGGTGCTAGAGCTGCGCCCCGTTGTTGCCCCCAACGACCCACATGAACGGTTGTCGGTGGCGAGGAGGTCGTGGGCCAGCTCCTCCATTGGACTAGTCTGCGCCGTCGTCCCGACGGGTGTGCCCCACATGTCTGTTTCCCTGTTTTCTCGGCCATATTCGAGCGTCAGTGCTCCGCGTTGCGCATTAGGCCTTTCACTACATAGGCCAAGCGAGACAACTTATTGTTTATTTGAGCCGTTCAAGTATAATCATGTGGCGTTTGCTTATTTCTCATTCCTCTCCAACCCTCTTCTCCATCGATCATGTCCCGCTCCAGTCGAGTCCATCCTCCCGCATGCCTCATTTGAACATTCCGCCGAGTATCATTCACATGTACCCACCCTAGTCCTCTTTCAATAGATCTCCGGACCCCGAGATGAAATCGAGAGGGAACGAGTGGGGGCACGTGATACCTAAGGCGGATTGAAAATTCTGAACCGGTGATCATAGCATCCGCAAATCATATATAAAGGGTATTCAATGTTCGTTTCGTTTTTGAACGTACAATATACTCCCTCCTATCCTTTCTACTCCCTCCTTCCATCTATATTGGGCCTAATGCATTTTTCAAGACCGCCTTTGACTATTGACAAGATTAATAGTACATGACATGTATAATGCGAAAATTATAGCATTGGAAGCTCCTTTCACATACGAATTTGATGGTATGCTTTATTTAAGTTGCATGTCATACATTATTGCTCTACCTTTTGGTCAAAGTTAGCCTCGAAAATGCATTAGGAACTATACAGATGGAAGGAGGGAGTAGTTTACATATAAGTTTTATGAGTAGTCAAAGTATATCTACTTTGATAAAAAAAAGGTATCAACATTCAACAACGCCCAATCAATATTGTTAGATTCATACGTACTCCTAGATTTGTACACGAGATGGTTTCCAATTTGACTATTGACAAGATTAATAGTACATGAGATGTATAATGTGAAAATTATATCATTGGAAACTCCTTTCACATACGAATTTGACTGTATGCTTTGTGTAAGTTGCATGTCATATATTATTACTCTAACATTTGCTAGAAGTTAGCCTCGAAAAATGCATTAGACCCTGTATGCTTTGTGTAAGTTGCATGTCATATATTATTACTCTAACATTTGTGTAAGTTGCATGTCATATATTATTACTCTAACATTTGGTCAAAGTAGTATAGTGGAAGTGGATCCTCTGACGTAGGTATCCCTGCCTTACCCTCCCTTTCGGTCACTTACTGGCGGACCCCATGCTTGCTAGGCCCCGCATGTCAGTTACTCAATGGGTTTGGCCACATCAGGGGATCCTCATCTGTAGTAATACTCCCTCTGTTTTTATTTACTCTGCATAAAACGGAGGGAGTGGTGGTATAATAAATGACGTGGGCGGGGGAAGGGGAGGGACGTCGGTTTGCTCTCAACTGCGGTCCCACAAGCGAGCGAAAACGCAAGACGAAGCGCGTTCCATTCGGTGGGCGACGTGGAGGGTCCAGCATGCCGGGCTGCAATGTGAACGCGACAAGAGCGATGTACAGTCAAAACCGATTGACCGGTCATCACCGGAACCACTATTCACACCAGAACCTTCGCTGCTCGGCCTACGCCAGCCACTGTCCTAAAACCACACCAAATCTACAGCCGATTCCCCCACCTTTCGATCCCCTAGCCCGCATCAAGCGTTCCCTAGTTTGCCGGAAAGCCATGGTGCGCCGCAAGATCACTTACTACAAGATGCTGACGCCGGAGCGCCGCGCAGAAATCGCGGTGGCGGTCGGCGCCACAGACCTACGTTCCCAAGCTCGCTTTGCGGCAGGCCAATCCCCGAGTTCCCTGGAGCCAAGCTACGAGGAGGAGGAAGCCGATCCAATGTTCATGGCGGAGCTCGCGGCGTAGAAGGCCCCCGATGGGTATGAGACGATGGACGTCGACTTCCTGCCAGCGTCCAAGTCCCGCATGGTGCAGGCGGACCAGCGGTTCAACAGGGCGATACTAAAGGAGGACCGGGAGGCAGAGGCTCAACTCGACGTGGAGCGCATGCATGCCACTGCCATCGAGGCTCTCCTGCAGGCGGAACCGGATGTCGTGGATGTGAACCAGGCGGCGGAGGCTCAACTTGAGGCGGAGCGCGTGGATGCCGCTGCCATCAAGGCCCTCCTGCAGGCGGAACCGGACGTCTTGGACTTGAACCGGGCGGCAGAGGCTCGACTCGACGCAGAGCGCGCGGATGCCGCTCTCATCAACGCTCTCCTGCAGGCAGAACCGGACGTCCTGGACTTGAACCGGGCGGCGGAGGCTCGACTCGATGCAGAGCGCGCGGATGCCGCTGCCATCGAGGCCCTCCTGCAGGCGGAACTGGACGTCCTTGACTTGAACCGGGCTGTGCTCTCCTCCGTGCAAAGCACGCCCACGCTTCGCTTGAACGAGTAGCTGGAGGCCGAGGACAACCACGGTGCGGAGACACAAGTCGGCAGCGACGACTGGTTCGCGCCGGCAACCAAAGATGACGAGGCCGTCTCTTTCCACGAGCAGTGATAGTTTTTCTTTATGTTGTTGTTTTCATGGATCTTTTGCTGTATAAAAACATATATTTGTTATGCAAGTCGCCTGACTTGGGTCAGCCTACCATTTCAGGCGGTTGGATGAATATCCTACGTCTCCTAACCCTTCTTTCCTTCTTCCTCACCTCTTCTTCTTCCCCAACAGACCACCGCACGGGCCGTACGGATACTCCCCAACATGCGGTTGGATAAACATACTCTATGAACGAAAATTATGTGTCAGCGATAGGGTGGCTGAGTTTGGTGTGTTCACATGCGACAACACGTGTCAGTGAGGGTGCGTTCCCTTGGTTGGGTTTGCGGCGTGGAGGAGCGATTGTGTGAGGGTGTGGTGCGACCGCGGTGTGCAGGAGCGACCGTGTGAGGGTGTGGTGCGACCGCGATAGCCATGCGCAAGTGTACCTCCTTCTCATTTTGAAAACTTTAGGCAAGCTTGGCAAAAATGTGTGGCGAAGTTTGGCAATGCAAGGCCTAGACCCAAACAGGATAAGTATGTACGTACTAGGAGTACTAGTGCTAAAAAAGAAAGGCCGGCTTTTCCTTCGCGGGATTTAATCGATACAAATCCTCGTTTCACGTGTCAATTAATGTGTATTTTCTTCTCCAAAGACCAAAGAGCTAACAATCTCACTCCTCATCGCTTGATTAATGCAGCGCCATGCAAACCAACCTTCTCACTTCCGCATGCATGCAGGGGATATTAATGTCCTTGGTTGCTAACCCCATCAATTTTGCCTCGATTAGTGTTAGTGGCCCTTTCCAAATTGTAATTTTGATATACTGGCCTTGTGTACAAAAAAATGGAGGTAGTAGCTATATTTGACTTCCTTCCCCATTGCGGTGACGTCGACGATATTTTTTTGTGGTGGTTTGGCAAAGTGCGTTCGGCTGAGAACACCATTTGCATCCAGGAAGTCCTTTACTAGTACTACTAGGAGTAACTAATGCGGTGAGATGGCTTCTCGAAGAAGACGATGGAGAAGCGGAGTCAGCGAAGAGTGAAATGATGGTTGCTTCGTCCGTGCTTTTGTGATTTGACGCCTCACTGCTTTGTGATTTGTGATAGAAGGGACGGGGGAGTAGACTCTGTGCTCTATATTGTAGTACTACATGCGTCCAAGCATGGGAGAAAGAGGAGAGACGTTGCATTATTACATTCCTTGAATCAATCAATCACGGAGCTTCGGTTCCATCTTTTTCGCTTTGGCAACACCGTCCACAATGGTTCCCACGATGCCAAAAGCTATTTTCACATTTGGCTACACATTGTGGATGCCCTTAACCGTACTACTTGGTTTTGCTCCTGTGTGCTATATATACAAATCTAAATTATATTGATCTAAAAAATTACAGAATCGAGATTAGTAAAAAGGAGGTGATTTGCCGCGCGGATGACGGGGGAGGTTTCTTATTTGAGCAATGCTACATCCACGTAATGGTTTATGTAAAGTTACGAACTGATGTGATGTGGGACTATTTGATTGGATTAAAGGAGATGATTAGGCCCACCCCACCTGAAAATCAGGGGGGCATATATAGATTAGATGGAAAGTATACGTAGCAGCTACGTAGCCCTTTGTAAGTCTAGGATTAGGCTTCTTATTTTCGGAGGACGTTGTCCAGGCAGTTTGCTAACATGCGGTCCCACGTGTCAGTGCTTTACCAAGCCGATCCGCGTCCCACATGAGGCAGAAGAAACACGTGGTTAAGTTGAAGAAGATGAGGGAGAAGCGGATTCAGCAACGAGTGAAATGATGGTTGCTTCGTCCCTCCAACTTAACTGCGGGAAAGGTGCAGCTTTGTGATTTGACGCCTCATTGCTCATTACTACGCCGGCGCCATGACTGGGGTGCTTCACCCCGGCTGCTCTGCACTGTATTCCGGTATGGCACGTGGACCCGGTAGCTTGATGTCCCACATGTCGGCGAAAGGGACTAGAAGATTTATGAAAGCAAGCGCTCCACTCTTACGACGGAGGAGTAGACGACACGACAGCCCAGTGAACTGTCACTTGTACTGTATAGTACTAGTATAGTTTTGCTGTTTCGCACGATCCATCGATACAAACCCGATTAAACAGGAAAGGGCGGGATTTTTCCCGCGCAGTAGATGATACTGGCCATACATTTCAAAGGAAATTTTAATGTATGCAAACTGAATAATTATATGTAACAATACGATATCTAGTAAAACTAAAAACACATATGATTTATTATGTTAGAGTGTAGTAGTAGTGCTGTATTGCATAGTTGTTAGATGTAACATGCGAGAACGTGTAGAGATGTAGTTTTGGAGGGCCTACAGAGAGAAAAACGTAATACGGTCACCGAACTTCAGAATAAGCTGATTACGGTCACTATATACGTTTTGCGGTGATTATACGGTCACTTGCTCACAGCTTAGCATCGGATTGCACTCTGTTGACCGGCCAAATAGTCTGCTTGGCGCCATGTTGACTAGTTAAATTGACCACGTTCGCTGTGGGTCCCACCTGTCAGTTCGCATAGGCAAAAGGTCAAATAAACACAAATTTACGCAGGCGCGACAAGACTCCAACCCGTGCGCAGGAATCACCTGGTTGTGTATGTGTCTGTCAGGGCCTGATGTGTGCGCATGCACGTGTAGGTTGAGCACTTGAGCGTGAGAGTGTGTGTTGGTCGTGTGGTGTACTGGTGTGTGCATGCATGCGTGCGTGTGTGCGTGTGAGTGTTGCGTGCGTGCGTGGCTGCGTGTGTACGTGTGAGTTGCATGCGTGCGTGGGTGCATGTGTTTGTGTGAGTGTTGCGTGGATGCAGTTCGTGTGCATGCGTGCGTGTGTGTATAATCACCACACCAGCTCCTGTGTGTTAAAACAGACGGCTTAGCATACCAATACAAGGCCACCTTGTCTGTTGTGCCCGCGGTCATGACTTTGAACCACCGTCCAAATATTTTTTTTGTCGTTTGTTTTCATTCTTACTAGCAAGATGCCCGTGCGTTGCACGTAACATCAAGATGCATTTGTATGACTTGTTTATCTTGTGAGAGAAAAGGATGAACGAGGGAAGGCCTTATATGCAAATGTGGAGAGGTGTGTGGGTACCTTTTTGCAAAATTGCCATAGTTACTTTCCTATCCGTCAGATATAAATCAGACGGCCTATATTGCAGGATGGCAGGCACACCATCATCACCAACTCTGTTTTTTTATAAGAGTGTATTTTATGTATTTTATAAGAGTGTACATGTAGAGTAGATACAAGTCGACAGGTGGGCACGATGGTAGTGAGATAATGTGATGCAACACTAGAGGTGCCACGTGGAGCGTTTAACTGGTCAACTAGTCATGTCATGAGCAAATACAGAGTTGTACGGTGAGCCCGTGACTGCATAATAACCACTAAACATAAATGGTGACCGTAATCAGTGGATTCTGAAATCCAATGTACGTATCGTGCTTTCGCTTCAAATACAATGATCGTCATTGCATATATCGCGAGAGAAAGATGAAACATGCCTGAATTTTCTAGGGTGCTTACTTTTAGAGGACCTGGAGATAGTTTTGTATGCATACGTGAAAGGGCGTACAGGGGGGTATGCGATGGAGAGAGAGATGCTCTTCGTTTTTCTTTATTATGACTAACTTTGTATATAGTATAAAAATATACAAATTCACAGTGCGGAATAAATATCATTGTGGGCACCATGCAATGCAAATTAGTGTTCGTAGTCCTCCATATAACTTTGTAATGTTGTATATATGTAGAAACTCTAAAATATTTTTTTGGCCACACTTTATTCAAAAGGAATGTTGTATGTGAAATAAACGTGAAGAGAGGGCTTTTTAGATCAATGGGGTACGTGATGTAACATGTTTGAATGTGTAGTTGATGCATTTGGCGGGGCCTAGAGAGGTATGTGTGTGTATTACGTATTCGAGAGAGGCATGGATAGAGGGGCCGACGGGGGGGGGGGGGAGGGGCGTGGGAGAGATAGCACGGGAAATGAGAGTGGTCTAGAGAGAGAGACGAATATGACGTCACGACAAGAGATTCCATTCCGTTGAGTGTGTATATGCAAGGGGGGGGGGGGAATAGAGGCACCAGGAGAAATTTTCTATGTGTGTGGTGTTTGTGTTGGTATGTGTGGGTGTGAGAAGATAATGAGATGTGTTGGCAGAGGGTGTGTCACCGCGTGAGGTCCGGTGGGTCGAGGTGAGGCCCTTCGTTCTGTTCCGTCCCGCGCCACATTGGTCGGCCCGTGACACATTTAGGAAGACCCATGGATGACTAGTCGTATAAGACAAAGATAGCAGAATTGTGAAGGACTCTGTGTCCACTGACAAAGCCGGCTAGGATTTGTAACCCTAGGTTCTCGGACTAAGGTAACCCCTTTATCTCTGATATTACTATTCATCCAACCTAACTTTAAGGGGCATCCTACAGAATGCTCTGCTAGAATCATACTCGTCGATTAGGAAGAGAGGTGTGAGACAATGCATGAGAGACAGGCGTAAAGATATTGTGCGTACATGAGACACGTAGGCGGGTCCATGTATATATAAAGGGTCGATGAGGATTGTGCGTGTGTATGTTTGCAAGAGGAAGAGTGCTTGTGATAAAGGTTAGTGAAAACAGTTGTAAATGGTTACGAGAGAGAGGGAGGGTTATATCTAGAGCATGTGTGCGAGAAAGACACCTCGGGAGAGAGTGTGTGAGCATGTGTGAGAGACCACCGATGGAGAGTGAAACTACACGTAAAAGGCTGCTCTACACATTGATTAAAGATATAAATTGTATCCAAATATTAGGATGGGATCATGATATTTGCAATTCGCGTAAGGAGCAGTCATTGATCCATCAGACATCTAGATTCTATCGAATTTGAGCATGTCTATGTTATTATTCGACACAATTGATCCACATAGTTAGTATTTTGAACTCCATACAATGCATCGCTTTAGCAATCGAATATAAACGTGAGTATAGTTCATGTTGTGTGTGTAAAGCACATTATACATACGTAAGTTACACAATGGACATTATAAATAGATACTACCTATGAACAAGCATACATTTGAATTCAACTTAAGGTGGTTTAAAAAAATCGAATTCAACATGAAGTCCATTCAATTATTTGAATTTGATATCATGGCACTTGTAAACCATACACTACAGGAATCAGCTACTTTGCCGTCTTCCACGGCGGACGGCAAAGGCATGAACGGCGGACGGCAAAGGCCTTTGCCGTCAGCCGCGGACGGCAAAAGGCTCCGGCAACGTAGGCTACGGTAAACAGCTACTTTGCCGTCTGCTACTGATGGCAAAGTCTTTGCCGTCCGCCGCAGACGGCAAAGAGAGCGCGGCAGACGGCAAAGAGAGCGGACGGCAATAATTACGCTGTCAGTTCGTTAAGTGGCTAACGGCAGGCCTTTGCCGTCCGCCACTGACGGCAAAATTTCTAGTGTCTTTGCCGTCCGCCGTATGATGTCATCTATACGTCACTGCATGGCAGGTTCTTTGCCGTCTGCCACTGATGGCAAAGTCTTTGCCGTCTGCCACGGTAGGCAAACTGGCCAAATGGGTCAGCTCCCAGGAAGCACAGCTGGATGCCACGTGTCTTCTTTGCCGTCTGCGGCGGACGGCAAAGAGCCCGTTGCCGTCGGTGGCAGACGGCAAAGAGCCTGCATATTGGCTCTTTTATCTGTTTTTTATTAAATCCAACAATTTTCATCACAAATATATATGACATATATAGATATATTTCAAAAGGCCATTACAGAGCAAACATATAAGATATCCAACACATAACTTCATCATCCAACCATATATATTACATGCATAGTTCCATCATACATAACAAGTTCAACATAGAGGCATCCAACCATATATATTACAATAGTTTCATCCAACGATACATGCATAGTTCAACGATACAAAAGAAACAAAGAAAGGGATAAGGAGCACTCCATCTATGCAAGCTTTCGTCAAGTGAATGAAATATGCAAAATGAAAAATAAGAAAGTTAGAACAAGAAGAGTAGAATAAGAAGAATAGTAGAACAAGAAGAAGACTAGAACAAGAAGAGTAGAACAAGAAGAAGACTAGAACAAGAAGAGTATGCCATTTATGAGCTAACTTACGTGAAATGGATCGGTTTTAGCTAACTTACGTGAAATGGATCGTTTTTTAGCTAACTTAGGTCAAATGGATCATTTTTTAGGTAACTAAGGTGAAATGGATCGTTTTTGAGGTAACTAAGGTGAAATGGATCGTTTTTAGCTAACTTAGGTGAAATGGATCGTTTTTTAGCTAACTTAGGTGAAATGGATCATTTATGAGCTAACTTAGTTGAAATGGATCGTTTTTAAGCTAACTTAGGTGAAATGGATCATTTATGAGCTAATTTAGTTAAAATGGATCTTTTTGAGCTAACTTAGGTGAAATGGATCATTTAAGAGCTAATTTAGGTGAAATGGATCGTTTTTTAGGTAACCTAGGTGAAATGGATCGTTTATGAGCTAAATTAGTTGAAATGGATCGTTTATGAGATAACCTAGGTAAGATTGGTCATTTTGGAGTTAACCTAGGTGAAATGGGTCATTTTAAAGCTAACGCAGGTAAAATGGATCATTTAGGAGCTAATCTAGGTAAAATGGGTCATTTTTTAGCTAACTTGGATGAACTGGATCATTTATAAGCTAACCTAGGTAAAATGGGTCATTTTAGAGCTAACTTAGGTAAAATGGATCGTCTATGAGCTAACTAAGCTAATTATGCAATTTTTGACATAAGTAAGCTAAGTACAGATCGTTTTAGAGCTAACTTAGGTAAAATGGATGGTTTTGGAGGTCAGTAAGCTTATTAAGTCATTTTGGAGGAGAAGAAGCTAAGTCTAGGTCATTATGGTAAGCATTGGAGGAAATAAAGCTAAGTCTAGGTCTTTATGCATGTGTTAAGCAAAACACTAGATAAACTTACCAAGATCCAGGAGGTGTAGGAGCGGGGTGGCTCGTGTCGGTAGCTGGAGAAGGATCGTGCGATGCTTGTCTGGAGTTACGCTGCACCAAAGATCATTTCCAATGTCTTGTTAGCGTGATGACACTCAAATGTTAAGACTAGCAAGTAATGTCCATTCAAATAAAACTCACCGTGGTCCCAGGAGCAATCACTGGCATCGGCGGAGCGGTCTGACCTGCCTTCTCGCACACAGACTGCACATTTGGTTCTGACGACTCAGTCATACTAGTTAGTAATGAGACAAACACTCCATGAATGTTTTGGCTAATCTGCAGAAGAAACTTACCACAAGGAGCTCGTACATGGCCCTTGCCTGCATGTCATTCCGTGCCCTCTCCTCCTCCATCATCTTTGCCGTCCTCTCCTCCAACTCCCGCTGCCTCTCCGCCGCCTCCGCCAGAAGTTTCTCCGTTCTATCTCTCTCACTCCGTATAGCAGCCTGCAACACCACTCACATGACCATTTGTAATCATTGATGGAAGCGCACACTATGTAATGGAGAAAGATAACTGAGTACGTATCACTAACCTTGATGGCGAGTTGCACTGGCCATTCACGAGGCCTTATCTCAGGAGCGGAGCTCGACTGGTGCGCCTTGATCTCCGGGAGAGTGCTAGGACAACGGGTAAGTCCATCTCCAATGGCTATGGAGCCATGGGACCTCCCGCCACCAGATATCATCAACAGCTCTGGATCAAGGTTATAAATATGCAAATGCATGCATATTTATAACTATGACGCTTTCGAACAGGAGACACATATTGGTTACGCATATTGATGATTCAAATAATTAATGGGGGAGGAGGACTTGTCATTTGTGCTCACCCACGAACGAAGGGGCATAGCTCGTCAAACGCACGGCGAGGTCGTCGAACACCAAACCTCGCAGCGATGAAACAACTGCACATTTACAACTACACGATCAACACAATTATATATGATGTTTTTCATAACAAAATCGAAAAATATATGACCTACCTAATAATTCACAAATATATGAGGTCGGGGTCGGGGTGTCGAGGTCGGGGTCGGGGTCGGGGTCGGGGTGTCGAGGTCGGGGTCTCGGGGTCGGGGTCGGGGTCTCGGGGTCGGGGTGTCGTGTCGGGGTGCCGGGTCGGGGTCTGGGTACCGTGTCGGGTCGGGGTCGGGGTGTCGGGGTCGGGGTCGGGGTGTCGGGTCAGTCTTGGGGGGTCGGGCTGTCGGTGTCGGGGTCGGGGTATCGGGGTCAGGGTGTCGGGATCGGGGTCGGAGTCGGGGTGTCGGGGTCGGGGTCTCGGGGTCGGGGTCGGGGTCTCGGGGTCGGGGTGTCGTGTCGGGGTGCCGGGTCGGGGTCAGGGTACCGTGTTGGGTCAGTTTTTTTTCCTTTTCTTCTTCTTCCTCTTTTTCCTTTTCTTCCTTTTTTCCTTCCTTTCCTTTTTCCTCTTCTTCTTCTCCTCCTCTCCTCTTTTTTCTTCTTCTTCTTCCTCTTCTTCTTTTTTCTTCTCCTCCTCCTCTTCTTCTTCTTCTCCTGATCTCCTATTTTTCTCTTTTTCTTCTTTCCTAAACCTAAACTAAACCTAAACCTAAAACTAAAAAAACAGAAAAAGAAAAAAATAAATCTAAACCTAAAACTAAACTAAAACTAAACCTATAAACCTAAAACTAATCCTAAAACTAAAACTAAATCTAAACTAAACATAAACCTAAAACTAAAAAACAGAAAAAAGGAAAAAAAGATAGAAGCTCACCTGGGGCGGTGCGGCCTGGGCGGCGGAGGAGGGGGCGGTGCGGCTTGGGGCGGCGGAGGAGCGGGGCGGGCCGGCCTGGGGCGGCGGAGGAGGGGGCGGGGCGGCGGCGCCGGGCCCGTACGGGGCGGCGGGGCGCGGAGGTGGGCGCTGGGGCGGCGGCGGGGCATGGTGCGATGGGGGGCGCTGGGGCTGCGGCGGGGGGCGGGGGGCGCCGGGTCGGTGGCGGGGGGCGCTGGGGCGGCGGCGGGGGGTGCTGGGGCAGCGGCGGGGCGTGGTGCGACGGGGCGGCGGCGGGGCGTGGTGCGACGGGGAGAGAAAGAGAGAGAGAGGGGTGTGGGGTGCGGCCCCGTTAACGTTACATGGGGCCTCCCTCTTTGCTGTCTGCGGCACTTTGCCGTCCGCTAGCGGACGGCAAAGAGGGAGCCCGTTAGGTTTTTTTTTGCAGTTCGTCGGTGCGGCCCCTCCTTCTTTGTCGTCCGCTAGCCAACGACAAAGAACTGGCTGATGGCAAAGTTGGTCTTTGCCATCAGCCATTTCTTTGCCGTCTGCTTTTTGGAAGCTGATGGCAAAGAGCTTCTTTGCCGTCCGCTAGCGGACGGCAAAGAACTGGCAGATGGCAAACTAGCTGATTCTTCTAATAACTCTGGCCCGTGAAACCTACCGGCCCGACGTCCAAAGGTCTAAACTGGGGTAGGTTTGTAGCTTCATCTAGACGCCATGCAACCGCATCTGAAAAACATTCATACACAATGGCGCCTAAGAACACATGCGAGCGGACGAAATTGCTCCCGCCCACTATTTGGGACACCTGGGATTACCATCCTACCCCAGACCCGCAGTAGGTCCCAAATTTAAGAGGGGGGCAAAGTTTGTACTTTCCCCAAATTTGAAACAAGCGCGTCCCATCTTATGTTCAAAAAAGCAAAAAACAAGCACGTCCCAGACCGAAACATGGTCCCCCCCCACCCGTCCGATTCCCCATTCGTACTCCGTGGGTGCCAAAACTACCTCTCCACCAGCCGCGAAACCCCGACGTCCTACGTCCGCCACCCCATCCCACCCATCAACCGCCGCCCTCGTCCATCACATCGGAGCCGATACCCCAACGTCGTTGTCCACCGCAACCTCAACCGCAACGCCCTCCATGGCTAGTAGTTGAAGGCGAGGCCGAGCCGTCCATACCAGAGCCAGTTCAACCACGCCGTCCTGCGCCTCACCGCTGCCGCTCCAACTTTACCACCCTCCACCGCACCGGAGCTGTTCCTGCTACGCCGTCCTTCGCCGACATACGGCCACGACAACACAATCAACAATTTGGCCATGGGTTCGTCCAAGCATGCACCCTCCAGAACATCAGTTTCCCCGGTAAAAACAAGAAGATCGGCGCGACAAGTGGGGGTGACCACACCGGCAACCGAAAAAGGTACTCCTCTTCCCTTATTTGTGCAAATCTTACATCTCTGCTTGCACGGTATTCATCCCACAGAAGACACTAGTTGACCGCTTCTTCTTGATACTAGATGTTCCTAGTAACTCGCGATGCACAAGGTTTCTCCTCATATACTATTTCACCTTAGGTAGAGGTCGTCGCCCCCCTGAATTTCAATTTCTGGCCAGTTGATTCCCAATTAACGGAAGCATTCCCTGGCGTAACAGGCGCTAGTACGCCTATTACGCCGGGGAAGCAGCGCCTTAGTGTTTATCTTAGGGGCGTGTGCGGCCTAGAGCTACTGGCGCCCGATCTGGAGGTCGGCCGGGATTAAAGGGATGGCCTGGGGGCGCTGCCAAGCACGGCGGTGGTGTGAGGTCGATGGGAGGGCGGGGCAGCGGAGGCAAGGGTCTGGGCTGGTGGTCGCTGGCGGTTCGAGAAAGATCGTTAACAGTGACTGGCGGGAGGTAGACGAAGGCCATCTGCCCGTTCCTTATAGATCGGATGGTTCATTAAAAAAATTGACTGACCTATTTATTTTTAGTCGACTGTTATCTTAGATATGACCACATGTGGTGGTGTGCTGGAGGAGTACCTGCATTTCCTGTGCTCATATATTACAAAATCATACGGAGTAGAATCTAATTTTGTTTTCCATGCAATGTTGTAGAGCTATCATATGTCTCATGTCATTTATTTTTCAGCCACCTGCTATCTGCTACTTTTACAGTGCACTAGTTCTGCACACACTTCACCCTTACTCTCACTATTGTGTTTTTATGCAAGGGTATTTCAGACTCTGCTGCCGAGAGAAGCCAAAAAGAAAAGAGATAAGTCGCTCTAGCTTGTTGTGCGGCTAGGCAAGACACGTTTCAACGCTTTAATGGGTGCAGTGTCAGCAGATGGAGACGGGGAACGTAGTTCTGGAGTTGATGACCTCGCTCGCAATGAACCACCATCCCAGGTGCTTGCTTTAACTTCGCGGTGTCATATGTGGTTGCATGTTCCAGATGGTGTCTAGCTTGTATTCGAAAGGCCAAAGTCGATAAGATAAGGAAAGATATTTTTTTACATGAACCACCATCCCATGAGCACCAGAAGACAAATAGCTAGTCAGGGCACTGGCCGAGCCAGTGACAAGCCCAGCAAAGATAGGCATCACCTGGAAGCCAACTAAAAAGCTGCGATGGTGGCGAAGCAGCCCGCCTCCCACCAGGCTCTCAGGTCCTAGATGATCATGCTCACCACTCCAACCGGATGTCTAGCTTGTATTGCTTCCAATTTGGTTAAATTGCATCTTCTTAGCTTACACATTATACCTTTGAATATGACATGCCTTTCTGTTTTTGGTACATACTAGTACATTTGTGTATTAACCATGTTCTTACATCAAACTAATGTTCTTGTGTATCCCTCATCAATCACTTATGACAAGGCAGGCAGGCAAGGGGACTACTCCTCATTTAAAGAATGCAGCGTCAGCCTCCCGACATGATTCTCAAGAAACAGAAATGCTACATGAAGATAGTGAACGTAGCTCTGTAGTTGATTACAACATTTCCCCTACAAAAGCATCGTAGGTGCTTGCTCTAACTTGGCATCGTGATATGTGGTTGCATGTTGCATATGGTGTCTAGATTGTAATTCTTCCAATCTGGTTAAACTGCATGTGCTAGTCTGCTTAGCTTGTACATTATACCTGTTAATGTGACATGCCTTCCTGTATTTAGTACATAGTACATCTGTCTATTAAGCATGTCCTTACATAAAACTATTGTTTTTTTTGTATCCCGCATCAATCAACATGACGAGACACCTTTAGTATATGCAGTGCGATATTAGTTGCATCTTTCATATGATTTATAGCATGCACTGCTTCTAATTTGTTGAAATTCCATTTATGATGGGACGCTTCTAACTTGGCAGAGTCATATTGGTTGCATCTTTCATGTGGTGTCTTGCTTGCATTGCTTCTTATTTGCTGGAATGGTTACTTCTTTGTTTACACAAACAGTTGTGAACATGCCATGCCGTCCTGTTTTTCGTACATATTCCATCCTGGTATCATGTGTTTGCCTTACATCAAAGTAGTGATTGTCAGTTCATGCATGAATGAGTTCTGAAGAGACAATTTTATTGCTTTTTCTTGTCGGTTTTAGTTGACAATTCAAAATCAATAAAGCGGAAGGAAGTTAGCAAGGCAGCGGATAAAGGTGCTCCTTCCGAACGGAGGGCCTCTACAGTTTCTACTCCTCCACACCCCCAAGATGATTTCCAAGACAACACATGCATAGACACTCAACAAAGCTGTGTTTATGATGAGCACGTCTCCCCTAGTGCAGCATCACCGGTGCTCCCTCTAACTTGGCACTGTTATATGTGGTTGCATGTTATGTGTGATGTCTAGCTTGTATTGCTTCTAATTTTTTTGAAATCCATCTGCTTACTTTACACATTATACTTGAGTAAGACACGTGTTCCTGTTTCTAAAACATACAATATCCGTCTATCAGACCATGTTCTTACATCATATTACTATTGTTGTGTAACCTGCAACAATCACTTATCATAAGACACGTTTGACTTCAGAGTGTGATATAGGTTACATCTCACATTATTTTCTAGCTTGTACTACTAATTTGTTTAAATGGCACTTATGACGAGACAATTTATCTTGGTAGAGTGATATTCGTTGCATCTTTCATATGATGTCTAGCTTTCATTGCTTCTAATTTGTTGAAATGCCTTCTCCTTAGTTTACACATCATAAGCTGTGAATATGCAATGCTGTGAATATGCAATGGCACTAATGACGAGAGACCTCTAACATGGTAGTGTGATGTTGTTTGCATCTTGCATATGATTTATTTCTTGTACTGCTTCACATTTGTTTAAACGCCATTTATGATGAGACACTGTTAACTTGGCAGAGCGATATTTGTAGCATCTTTCATATGGTGTCTACCTTCCATTGCATTGCTTCTAATTTGGTGAAATGTCTTCTTTTTAGTTTACACATCATAGTTCTAGTTATCTCTTCCGTCCTCTTTTTCATACACATTACATCCTCCTATCTTGTGGTTGTCTAACATCAAAGTTTAGTTCGTCTGCATCACGCATCAATTTGTTCTGAAGAACTAAATTGTTATTCGTTTTTCTTGTCGGCTTGACTTAACATGGCACAGAGAAAGAGGAAGAAACACAGAATGGCAGGGAATGAGAAGCGGATGAATCCTGCAGATTCTGCTGGTACTGCTGGTGCAATAGAAGGTCAAAGTCCAGCAGAAAATTCTACAAACACGGCATCCCATGCTACACGAGTTGCAAAAAAAGACAAACAGAAACAAATAGCTGCCACGAAACAAGCAGAGACAACCCTAGTTCTTGCAACAGCTACCACAGTACTACCAGCTGCACGACGTACTCATGCATCAACTGAGCTAGCAACACGTTCCCATGATCCCTTGCCACCTGACACTACTTCCCAAGCACTCTTGACACAAGACGAGTTGGCAATATCAGATGAACCTTGTGAGCTTCAACAACAAGAAGGTAGTTGCTGGAGTCAAGTTACAGTTGCATGCTTCTTTATATGTAGTCTCACAGTTTGATGTACACTAACACTTCCTATGTTTGTTGTTGGACTAGCACCTAGGCGCAAGAGGAAACAAACATCAGGGATAATGCTCGATAGGTTAACTAAATCTAGAGGAGGAAGAATGGAGATCCGTTTTGAGGCAGGTTTAAAAAGGCCATGTGATGCTACAGAGTCAGCCAAGTTAGTATCAGAGGCAGCGGTTGCTGTTAGGTGTCATGTACGTATCCTCTCAACATGGATTCAGTACAGGAATGACAAAGACGAAACCCAGTTCAACACCTTCCTCGACCATTTATCTGTAAGTATGGTTATGTATGGAAACTAGTAATATCGTCTTGTTCTGTCCAATACTTTCTAGGTTGTTGATAATGAGACTCCCATATTTTTCAACAGATGAGGTTCAAGTTGGATAGCCAAGATGATGCAACCAGACAAGCTTGCACCCATGTTTTCATGTCTGCTCTGCAACAGTATCGGTATAACTTGAGGAAAACTCACTTTGAAGGCAAGGCTAACAGTGAACTTGCCCAAACATCTCCAGTGGAAAATATATCTGATGAAGACTGGAGAGGCCTCGTTAAACACTGGTCCGATCCGAAGTATTAGGTACATTATATATATGTCATCAGATCACATGTTGAAGTCCTATTTACGCATGTGCCATACAAATCTATCTTCTTGTAGGTGAACTATTCAAAGAACAAGGCCAACCGTACGAAAGTGAAATTCCAACAGACGACAGGATCTCGTAGCTATATTGCACATTGCGAGGCTCTTGTAATTAGCTGTTGTTTCACTCTTTTCATTGTACCATATTATTAGATCTATATTGACTTGTTCCAAATGCAGAGGAAAGCCCGCAAGGACCAAAAAGTACTTGAACCAAATGCTGTGGAAATCTTCAAGGACTGTCACACCAGCAAGAAGAAGGGCATGACTACACCAGTCAAAGCCGCTATTGTAAGTCCTTAATCCTCATGCCTTTTAACTACTACTTACTCTGACTTGTGCCTTGAACTGCATGGTTTGCAGCCAATGTCTATTACTCTTTTCAATTTTATACACAATTGTCTTAGCGTATCATTGCACCTTACAAGGTTTAAAAGAGAGGAGTGATGTTCCTTTCATCTTGACCCGTAATCTAGTTCCGTGTGGACTTGCCCACACAATGTTACAATTGCCTGTTTTTCTGTTCTCAGTTGTTTTGTGATATGAATGACGTCATACTATGCTTACCGTATTATAAACTTCGTCTCTTCATCCTTAGCCCTCAATACAATGTGAAGAAATAGACAATACATTAGCGATGGTATATGGTCATATGTTTGGAACCTGGTTTTATTATGTACTTTGCAATAAAATACAACTAATATTTTACATGGGTTCACCAGAATAAGTTCTGTATATAGACCAAAGCTATTTTGTTTGGTTTTGCTGCCTCCTTAATATCTTCTGTTCTGGTACTACTAATGTAAAACCTCAAATTTTCAGCGAGCTATGGAAAAAATGGTGGAACCGCCACCTTCTGAAGGTGGCGAGGCAACTAGAACCGCAATGTCAGCTCTTGCTGCAGTGGGTCAGTACCTTCCCACTAACAGTGCCAAAAGCACGTTCCTTTGTAATACTGGGTTGGTTGTTAAGGCAATATCGTCCAAACTGCCTCATGATCAAGATATGCAAGCTCAAAGCAATGTTGTATCTGCGCTCCAGACACAAGTCCATTCCCTAACAGAGACCCTTTGTGAAACAAGGAGAAACATTGCTCAATGTCGTCAAGATATGCATGGTTTTGAAACCAGACTATCAGACATTTGCTATGTTGTTCAGGAGCCTAGGGGAAATGAAGGCGAGGTTTATGGTGCTCCATCGGACAATACATCATGAAAACGTAACAGTCAGGTTAAATGAACTGAGCTTCTGAACTTCTGGTGGTGCATTTATCTGCTAGACTATTAAGTTTTATGCCAACCTTCCTTTTGTTATATAGTTGTAATTTGTTTTGGTGCGATACAAAATGTATTCTTAACGTGCAGACACCACCTGAAGTAAACATCAAGCCATTTTTGTATAGTGTAGGGTGCTCCCTATATTTGCATTGGTGGCGATGTTTGATGCCAAGTGGATGTAGTCTGTGCAATCGCCTTAATAGCCTAGCGTTAGATTCAGCCTTATTTATTTCCTAGTCTTATTTTTCCCTGGTTTGCTAGTGGCCGCAACTACCATGGGCCATATACGGGCCGTAGGATCCATGGGTCACCTACGGGCCATCGATAAATGGGCCTGTAATCGGTGGGCCTCGGGCCGTCGGATGAATGTGTCTACATGGGCCATAATCGGGCGTAATTGGTATTGGCCCAGCACGGGAACAAGCCGTTAACAGGCCGTAGGACAGCAAAGGCTTAATTCTGTCACAGGCATAACGGGTCGTTAATGGGCCAGAATATAGGATGGGCTGGAAATAGGGCAACAGGTTAACAGGCCAGAAACAGGCCGACTCTTGCCATGGGCCGATTTTGGCCCATTAGGGTAACATGCCAGTAACGGGCCGACTCTTGCCATGGGCCGAATTTGGCCCATTAGTGGAACAGGCCAGTAATGGGCCGGAAGTAATCGAGGGCCGGAAAGGAGCCCAAGAGCGTATGGGCCGTCAATAGGCCGAAAGCTAACACAGGCTGGAAATGGCCCATGTAAATCACGGGCCGTTAACGGGTATAAAGAAAATTACTGTTCATTATGGGCTAGACTCACCGTGGGCCTGTAATGGGCCGAAAGATACGAAGGCCTCATATGGGCCGAAAGATACGAAGGCCTCATATGGGCCGAAAGACGTCGTGGGCCATACATGGGCCGAAAGTGAAATGGGCTGGTATTATATTCGACGGCCCACATGACGTTGTTGGGCCGATTTCCTTTAGGGCCAAACGGGTCGTGAGTTAACGGGCCATAAAATGGGCTATTTGCGAAGAGACCGTTAACAGGCTTTTCATGGGCCAGCGTGTTAACTTTTGACCAAGTCAAACGAGCCATCTTTGTAAGCTAAATGGGCCACTGTTGGGTCGTGCCACGTGTCGACATATCATAGGCGCCTATCTAACCCACTGACGAGCTGACACGTGTTTCGTCCAGCCAATAAGAATTTTACACGTGGGAATTTCCCATTGGTCGGGGCTGTTAACGGGTTATCGGATCCAAAACCCGACCCGATAGCTTAACGGTGTTCCGTTACGGTGGATGCCACGTGTTGGTCACCCTTGACGAAAGCACTTCTGTGACGCGCGATTTATCGTCATGGAAGTGGACACTTCCGTGATGATAATTTTGGTAATGTCATGGAACACTTCTACGACAGCACATGTATGACTATCTTGATTCTGTCATAAATTTGTCATGGATGTACATGCATGACAAAAAAAGGACCTACTGTGACAAACACGTATCATCACAGAAGTGTATTTTTTGTAGTGTATATAAACCCCCCAGGGCGCCCATGCAAAGGGTTCCCAACCAGTTAGACCTAGACTCACACATAGAGAGAGGAGAGAGCTAGCCCTGCTTTCTTCTACCTCTAGCATACAGCTCGAGGAGCCCCATTGTACTCACTAGTGCCTTAGTGATCATGTGGAGACCCCGCAGAGCAGGACTAGGGGTGTTATCTCCTAGGAGAGCCCCGAAACTGGGTAAAGTATGCCGACGTTCGTCTCTACGCCTCATCCCGCTTCCGGGCACCGGCAACGTTCTACTCGCTCCCACCATGATAAGCCATCCCTTGGCATATGTCGCACCCAACCCCCGACAATGGTTGTTTTGACAACATGTTGCTTTTTGAGATATCTTATTATTGCTCGCCAGCTGATTATGTCATTGATATGAATCATTATAATCTTCAAGAGTTATTGTTGACATGGTTAGTTATAATGTTGGCTGAAAACTTGGGTGTTGTTTAAGCTTATTTATGCAAACAAGAGAAAAAGAGTTCGTAAAAGTTTTTCTTTCTCACTTTCAGTTTATCAACTGCATTGCTTGAGGACAAGCAAAGGTTTAAGCTTAGGGGAGTTGATACGTCTCCAACATATCTACTTTTTCTCATGTTTTTACTCTTGTTTTGGACTCTAATTTGCATGATTTGGATGAAACTAACCCCGGACTGACGCTGTTTTTAGCAGAACTACCATGGTGTTGTCTTTGTGCAAAAATAAAAGTTCTCGGAATGGAACGAAACTTTGCGAGGAATTTTTATGGAATAAATTAGGATTTTTGGAGCCAAGACCCACCAAAGAGGGGCCCCTGGTTGGGCACAACCCACCAGGATGCGCCCCCTCTCCTGGTGCACCCAGGTGGGTCGTACCCACCTGGTGGCCCCGCTGACGACCCCTCTAATACTATAAAATCACATATTTCCAGAAAAAAATCAGGGATAAAGAATTATCACGATCCATGAAACGGAGCCGCCGCCAAGCCCTGTTCTTCCTCAGGAGGGCAGATCTAGACTCCGCTTGGGGCTCCGGAGAGGGGGATCTTCGTTCTTCATCATCACCAACCCTTCTCCATCGCCAATTCCATGATGCTCCCCACCGGGAGTGAGTAATTCCTTCGTAGGCTCGCTAGTCGGTGAGGAGTTGGATGAGATTCATCATGTAACCGAGTTAGTTTTGTTAGGGCTTGATCCCTAGCATCCACTATGTTCTTAGATTGATGCTGATATGACTTTGCTATGCTTAGTGCTTTTCACTTTGGGCCCGTGTGCCATGAACTCAGATCTGAACCGTTTATGAATTCATCATTATATCCATGTCTTAGATCCGATCTTGCAAGTTATGGTCACCTACTACGTGCTATGATCCCGCAACCTTGGAGTGACAACAACTGGGCCCACTCCCAGTGATGACCGTAGTTTGAGGAGTTCATGTATGCACCATGTATTAATGCTTTGTTCCGGTTCTCTATTAAAAGGACGCCTTAATATACCTTAGTTTCCAATATGGACCCCGCTGCCACTGGAGGGTAGGACAAAAGAAGTCATGCAAGTTCTTCTAATAAAGCACGTATGACTATTTTTGGAATACATGCCTACATTATATAGATGAACTGGAGCTAGTGCTGTACCGCCCTAGGTTATAACTGTCTCATGATGAATACAACAAGTCACTGATCGAATGCCTACGAATTTATCCTTATTGATCTTGTTGCGTTACTGTTGCTATCATCACTGTTACACTTGCTACAAATTACTGCTATCAGTATTACTGTTACTGTTGCTGCTATCACTACTATCAAAACTATCAAACTACTTTGCTACTGATCACTTTGTTGCAGATAATTAATCTCTAGGTGTGGTTGAATTGACAACTCAGCTGCTAATACCTTCAAATATTCTTTGGCTCCCCTTGTGTCAAATCTATAAATTTGGCTTAAATACTTACCCTCGAAAACTGTTGCGATCCCCTATACTTGTGGGTTATCACCCCATTATGTAATTCAAATCAAGATGAAAAATCAAGTAGATCGCACACAACTTATTATCAGCAACCGTGTGAGAAGAAGCACAAAATATCCTGGAGCACCGTCGGTGTATAGTACGCCTATGGCTTACGCGAGAAGGTGCGTCGGCTACATTCCACATCCGGCGTCTCAAGCACACTAGCTCGCTCCTGAAATATCATTTCGCTGTTCAATGATCGCCGGTGAAAGATGGGCACGTGGACCCGTGTCGTGAGGGCAACTTCGGTGGCCCACTCCGGCGAGAGCGGCCGCAGCCGCCATGCGCGTGCTAACAAGGTGCATGAGCGTGGCCGCAATCTGCGATCGGGCGGCAAAGGCAACCCAAACAGCGGTTGTTGCTTCTCAGGTGGCGGCAGAAACATCTGCCTCGGGGATAGAAACTCGCAAGAGCGGCACAGCAGTTGTTCGTTCCGCAGCAGTGGCCTTAGCCCTGATGGAGGCCACCCACGACCATGTCGAGGCCGCCCATGCCCAGCTCCTGGCGGTCACCACACAAATCGAACGAAGCTTCTCTGACAACGGTCGGCAACCCACGGCCGAAGAGCTGGATATCACCGAGAGTGTTCGAGTAGTCATTTGTTCCTCCGCCGCATACCTTGCAACAATGGAGCCCGTCCAAGCCCAGATCGCGTCCACCCATGCCCAGCTCGTGGCAGCCTTTTCCAAAGAGATGGCGAACGCGGATGGCGAGATGCTTGCCTAGTATGGTGTACTGAATGCCATGGAGCCCCTTCCCCAGGGGACCGTCGGGCGCGAGCTGGACATGGAGGCAGCGGAGATCGACGAGCACCAGCCGTAGTAGTACTCTTTGTTTTGTTTAATTAAGAGTGCCGATCTTTAATGTTTAGGTCAGCTATCTTTGTTTAATTGCTGAACTTGCTCGATTAAGAAGTGTGGGTGTGCTGTAGTCTCCTTTGTGTACCCAAATTATGTAATGACGTGGATTACCACTGTAACCATGGAAATCCGAACCAAAACTTTTGACGTTCAAACTCATCACACACGGGTTAAGCTATCTGAATCGTTTGTGATTTCCACATATCGTACGCAGTTCTAAATAAGGGACTGTGTCTGATGACACTTTGCGCGCCAGTTTTTTGGCTGAAGCGATTCCAAATTTTCAGCTTCCACGGAAATATCTACCTCCCCGCCCCGTCCCCCTTACCAAAATCCACATTTCCCCTCTTCCCGCCTTCCTTTCCAAGTTGGAACCTTCACTCCTTGGTTGCAGCGCCGCCTCCTCGTTGGCGACCCTCCTTCACATTGCTCGGCCTCATCTATCCAGGCAGGTAATCCACACCCGACCCCCATCCTCCTCCTCCTTCCACATCCCACATGCCCCGACCGCCGGCGCGAGCGTGACACCTTCCACCCAAATCAAACACCCCTCCACCAAATAAGCGCCGCCCTAAGCCATGGTGCACGCAGTATAGCCAGGATCTCAAGGAGCATTTGGCAACGGAGAAGCATATCGCGGCCGCACGTGCGGATGAGGTCGCGATGGCTGCCATTCGTGCCGACCCCCAGATCTTGGAGGAGCACCTTGCCATTTGCTAGCTATGCCGGTTAGGCATGCTCGGTTTACCCGTTGCATGTGCTGCTCTCGCCTTTCCTTCACAAATTCTAGTGAATTGTGCTATCTAATTTTACCATGCAATATGTTGCTCTAGTGTATATGTTCTATATGTCGTGCAGTGTCGTGCTCACTTATTAACTGTTTTGTTAATTAGTTGTCATCTTCAGTAAACTGTTTGGTTCAATTCTGCAAATGTGGTGTTCAATTTTGTCGGATTTCGGGTTCCGGCAGACCCTTGAGGTTCGAACTCTGGGTTGCGCGCGGAGATTACGCCTTCTTCCTACCTGCACCCCACCGCCACGCAAAGATCTAAGCTATGGGAAGAACAGCACAAGAGACACAGGGTTTATACTGGTTCGGGCCACCGTTGTGGTGTAATACCCTACTCCAGTTTGTGGTGTGGTGGATTGCCTCTTGGGCTGATGATGATGAACAATACAAGGAAGAACAGCCTCGCGAGGGTCTGTTCTTGGCTGGGGGGATGAACTGCTAGGAGGATTTCAGTCACCCTTTACTCTCTCTCTGATTGATTCTCTGGATTCTAGCTCATACCAATTGCCTCTATCTGCCCTCCTATCGGATCCCTCGATCTCTAGATCTCTCGATCTCTAGATCTCTTGATGCCTCTACCCTGGGGGTGGCTAGTCCTATTTACAGGCAAAGGCCCTGGGCCTCTTCCCAAATATTGAGTGGGAAGGGCGCCAACAATTGGCCATTTTGAAGGGGAACATCCGGTACACTTATCCAGACTAAAGTTGGTCCTCGCCTGCCAAAGGCTCTCGTGGTGACGCTGACTTCGGCTCCACAATGACCTCCTCTCCGCCGTTGGACTGGTCTTGGTCTCGTTGCACCGAAACGGGTGCCTTTGCTTGATGCTCTCGCCTGCGCTTGCTCCCTTTGCACCAAAGAGGAAAGGAGGACACTGTGCGGGCTGGCGCCCGCCTGGCGCCCTTGGTCGTCATGGCTTGCGTCATGGGCACCTCGTGACGTACCTCGCCTTGAACTCTCCGCCTCCTCGCGAGCCAGCCTGATGAGGCCGTGCCTGAGGAAGCTCCATGTCGTCCGCTGTCGGGACCCCGATCCTAAGTCACACCGATCTAGCATGTAACATATCATATCACTTTGCGGCCTCACGCACGGTATTCTCACGGGTGCCACCTTACCTGGCCCGGGACCGTTTACGCCTTTTGGCTCACGTATATGATAGTGTCGCTAGCATCCATATGACAAAGAACCCGGGCCGACATGGCTAGTCGTGAATCCAAAGCGGCACTAACCCATGAGGACAGGCATACATGAATCACATCGAGCATGTCGGTCATCAACGTGTGAATCCAGGCTGTAGCACTGGGCTAACAGGACTCCGATAACCCGGGCTGTAGCAGGCTAGGCAGGACTCTGGATGTCACCATGTGACATTTCCCCGAGGGGACAGACACATGAACAAAGTGAAACACATGCCGGCCAGTCAAGTGTTCCGAGCAGTAGTGCTGGCTAGCAGGACTCCGGTGAACCGGGCAGTAGCGGACTACTATCGCTCAGAAAGCACTAGACTACATTTCCCCATATGATAGGCTGCCAAGGATAAACAACTAGATTGTCGGATCCCACACATAGCAATACACGTTACACGTACGCATAACATGCAAGTATGTGTTGTACAACATGGCATCACAACATAACGCAAACTCATAGAGATAAAGGCCCAAAAGAGCCACATAGCATTAAATACAAACAGGGTTCTCATGACCCATCATTCAGAGCATACAAGCAACAAGCGGAAGCATTACATGTCTGAGTACAGACAACTACAAATGAAAAAGGCTGAAGAGCCCGACTATCTACAACATCCGATCAAGATTGTAGCTGAGGTACAAGCTACTTGTCGAAGTCCACGTAAACTAGTAAGACCGAAGTCTCCGCTGCAAAAACATAAATAAAGCAACATGAGTACAAAGGTACTCAGCAAGACTTACATCAGATCCTATCATACATGCATTTGTATCAAGGAGGTAATGTGGGGTTTAGTTGCAGCAAGCCAGCTTTGACTCAGTGGCTATCCTGTACTACGACTGCTGGTAACTCTTTTGAGGTGGCGCACACGAGTCCACTAATCACCACATCAATACACTACTATGGATTCATTCCCGTCTTCCTATGAGAAGGCCATCCATAGCACTCACACTTGTCTTGAGCATTTTAGAGTATCCACTTTAAGTTGTCTATGTACCACGTAAGCATCCAAGAAGTCCATAACCGAGGACACGGCTATTCGAATAGACCATGATAACCCTGCAGGGGTGTACTTCTTCACACACGCTCTCGCCACTTACCGCCATGTACACGTCATGTATCTCGGCAACCTTCAAGCGGAAGCCTGGCGAGGGAGTCGACCACGACCTAACTAACCACACAAGACTCTAGTCCAGGTTTATCGCCTATTCGGGTTCCATCCGCAAGGAGATCCGGCCGGGGTGTCGCTCACGGCCCCAAACGATGAGTACAGGGTTCCCAAGCCCACCTCGCCGGATGGATCTACGCTTGGTACACCGTGCCACTTGTGCCTAGTCTGTCCCAAGCCCACCTGGCCGGGTGCCACTTGGTAGACTACTAACACTACCTACAAACACCAGAGACTATTTGCGACTCCTGGAAAAACATCAAGTTGGTTAATAAGTCGAGAGAGCTTGGAGCGCCCGGAGCCCAATGTGTGGTAGTAGCTAGTCATTGGACAACATACACAGAACTCAGTGCTTAAGGACCGTTCCAGTGAGACAACCCACCATGTACTCCTACATGGCCTCTCACCGCTACCTTTACCAAATCGTGTTCACACACTTAACTCTCAGCACCAGAACATATCGTAACACTCCAATTCATTCCCAATGAATCAGACCTAACACAACTCTAAGCAATAGCAGGCATGGCATGGTAGGAATACAACATGGCTCAATCAACTCCTACACATGCTAGTGGGTTTCAACTATTTACTGTGGCAATGACAGGTCATGCAAAGGAATGGGTTCAACTACCGCAACACAAAGTAGCAGTTGATTCGCGGTTGTCCTAATGCAATAAAAGAGAGCAGGAGCGAGAGAGTGGGATCATATCGGAATGAACAAGGGGGTTTGCTTGCCTGGTAGATCAACAGGGGGGCACTGCTCCTTTGACAGGTCTCGTGATCGGTCTCCAGAGCAGGACCTATCGAGAAGGAACGGTGTCGACAATCAAACACAAGCATATGCAAAAATATGATGCATGAATATGGCATGGATATGTGATGTGGTTTGTGCTAATGCATCTAGCATTTTGTTTGGAAGAGACCCATTTGAACCAAGGGTTCAAATGCAACTCTAAATTAAGCCTTTATAAATGCCATTCATATGTTTTCATATATACAGCAGGTATAACTCGATTTTTCATGCACCAAACTCGTACAGATGGATAGATTGCATTTTTCTGATAATTTTTCATATATAAATTATTTCAATCTGAGCTACGGTTGAATTGATATGAATTTTTGAAGTTTTGAATATTTTTTGGAATTTCCTGTTCTAAACTAATTCCAGAAAAAGAATAACTGCGTCATGCTAATGACAGCATGATGTCAGCGGGTCAACGGCGCTGACCAGGGTCAAACCTGGCGTGTGGGCTCCACACGTCAGTGTAACAGGTTAAGCAGGGGGTTAGTTTATCCTAATTATAGGGTTAGTGGCGCTGGGGCCCACTGTCAGTGTCAGGTTTAGTTAAATGGTGATTAGCCTTAAGCTAATCACCTGACCCATGGGGCCCACTTGACGGGCCGGCGAGGTCAAAGGGTCAAACCCCACCGGCGTTTAGCTGCCGGCAAGGCCGAACGCGGCGGAGGGGCTCGGGACCGCGTCTCCGGTGACCAAAAGGGCCGCGGAGACCATCTGCGAGGAGCCCAGGCTCGCGCGCATCCAATGGGACTAGGGGGACGGTGGGGATGCCGGAGCTCGCCGGAGCAGAGCTCGCGGCGGCGGCCAGAGCACGGCTTCAAGCGGAGCGGCTGCGGGGCACGGGGGGGCACCCGAGGGGCTCTGCGGCACCCTCATGGCACCAGGAGCACTGTGACACGCTCGGTTGCGGGCTGCGGTGACCAGGGCAACGACGGCGACAAGGACGATGGCAAGAAGCTTCGACCATGGCGGGGAACGAAGCTACGGTGCGAGAACGGATAAACGGGGAGAGGGGGACGGCGTAGAAGCTCACGGCGGTTCGGACGAGGCGGTCGGCGAGCTCGGGGAGGGGCTGGAGTCAGCGGGGCGGCGAAGACGATCTCCGGCGACCGGAGATGAAGACGGCGGCGATGGCGACTCTCCAGGGCCTCCCGAGGCGCGTGACTTGACGGAGAGGTAGCCGACGATGTGGCGGAGCTCCTCGGCGCAGCGGCAGGGCGAGGGGTGGCCGGTGGCTGCGGTGGTGCTCGTCGGCGGCGGCGGGCGCTTTCGGACGCGAGAGAGAAAGCGAGGGAGAGGAGAGGACCGAGGGAGAGTGGGAGGGGTGCGCCGCGTGTTGGGGAACGTAGTAATTTCAAAAAATTTCCTACGCACACGCAAGATCATGGTGATGCATAGCAACGAGAGGGGAGAGTGTTTGTCTACGTACCCTCGTAGACCGAAGCGGAAGCGTTGACACAACGTAGAGGAAGTAGTCGTACGTAGAGGAAGTAGTCGTACGTTCTCCTCGCGATCCAACCGATCACAGCACCGTTACTCCGGCACCTCCGAGTTCTTGGCACACGTTCAGCTCGATGACGATCCCCGGGCTCCGATCCAGCAAAGCGTCGAGGAAGAGTTCCGTCAGCACGATGGCGTGGTGACGATCTTGATGTGTTACCGGCGCAGGGCTTCGCCTAAGCACTGCAACGATATAATCGAGGTGGAATTTGGTGGAAGGGGGCACCGCACACGGCTAAGGAACGATCCGTAGATCAACTTGTGTGTCATGGGGTGTCCCCTGCCCCCGTATATAAAGGATGAAGGGGGGGAGGCTGGCCGGCCAAAGGAGGGAGGCGCAGGAGGAGTCCTACTCCCTCTGGGAGTAGGATTCCCCCCCCCCCCCCAATCCTAGTTGGACTAGGATTCTCCAAGGGGAGAGAGAAAGAGAGGGGGGCGCCCACCTCTCCTAGTCCTAATAGGACTAGGGGAAGGGGGGGGAGGCGCGCAGCCCCTAGGGCTGCCCTCTCACTTCTCCTCCAAGGCCCATGTTGGCCCATTATGCTCCCGGGGGGTTCCGGTAACCCTCCCGGTATTCCGGTAAAATCCTGTTTTTACCTGGAATGCATCCGATGTCCAAACATAGGCTTCCAATATATCATTCTTTACGTCTCGACCATTTCGAGACTCCTCGTCATGTCCGTGATCACATCCGGGACTCCGAACTCCTTCGGTACATCAAAATGCATAAACTCATAATAACTGTCATCGTAACCTTAAGCGTGCGGACCCTACGGTTCGAGAACAATGTAGACATGACCGAGACACGTTTCCGGTCAATAACCAACAGCGGGACCTGGATGCCCATATTGGCTCCTACATATTCTACGAAGATCTTTTATTGGTCAGACCGCATAACAACATACGTTTGTTCCCTTTGTCATCGGTATGTTACTTGCCCGAGATTCGATCGTCGGTATCCAATACCTAGTTCAATCTCGTTACCGGCAAGTCTCTTTTCTCGTTCCGTAATACATCATCTCACAACTAACTCATTGGTTGCAATGCTTGCAAGGCTTATGTGATGTGCATTACCGAGAAGTCCCTGAGATACCTCTCCGACAATCGGAGTGACAAATCCTAATCTCGAAATATGCCAACTCAACATGTACCTTCGGAGACACTTGTAGAGCACCTTTATAATCACCCAGTTACGTTGTGACGTTTGGTAGCACACAAAGTGTTCCTACGGTAAACGTGAGTTGCATAATCTCATAGTTAAAGGAACATGTATAAGTCATGGATAAAAGCAATAGCAACATACTAAACGATCGGGTGCTATGCTAATGGAATGGGTCATGTCAATCAGATCATTCAACTAATGATGTGATCTCTTTAATCAAATAACAACTCTTTGTTCATGGCTAGGAAACTTAACCATCTTTGATTAATGAGCTAGTCAAGTAGAGGCATACTAGTGACACTCTGTTTGTCTATGTATTCACACATGTATTATGTTTCCAGTTAATACAATTCTAGCATGAATAATAAACATTTATCATGATATAAGGAAATAAATAATAACTTTATTATTGCCTCTAGGGCATATTTCCTTCAGTCTCCCACTTGCACTAGAGTCAATAATCTAGATCACATCACCATGTGATTAACATCAATAGTTCACATCATCATGTGATTAACACCCAAAGGGTACTACGGTGTGATCATGTTTTGCTTGTGAGAGAAATTTAGTCAACGGGTCTGCCACATTCAGATCCGTTATGTATTTTGCAATTTTCTATGTCTACAATGCTCTGCACGGAGCTACTTTAGCTAATTGCTCCCACTTTCAATATGTATCTAGATTGAGACTTAGAGTCATTCAGATTAGTGTCAAAACTTGCATCGACGTAACCTTTTACGACGAACCTTTTTGTCACCTCCATAATCGAGAAACATATCCTTTATTCCACTAAGGATAATTTTGACCGCCGTCCAGTGATCTACTTCTAGATCACTATTGTACTCCCGTGCCAATCTCAGGGTAGGGTATACAATAGGTCTGGTACACAACATGACATACTTTATAGAACCTATGGCCAAAGCATAGGGAATGACTTTCATTCTCTTTCTATCTTCTGCCGTGGTCGGGCTTTGAGTCTTACTCAATTTCACACCTTGTAATACAGGCAAGAACTCTTTCTTTGACTGTTCCATTTTGAACTACTTCAAAATTCTTTCAAGGTATGTACTTATTGAAAAACTTATCAAGCGTCTTGATCTATCTCTAAAGATCTTGATGCTCAATATGTAAGAAGCTTCACCGAGGTCCTTCTTCGAAAAACTCCTTTCAAATACTCCTTTATGCTTCACAGAATAATTCTACATTATTTCCGATCAATAATATGTCATTTACATATACTTATCAGAAAATGTTGTAGTGCTCCCACTCACTTTCTTGTAAATACAGGCTTCACCGCAAGTCTGTATAAAACTATATGATTTGATCAACTTATCAAAGCGTATATTCCAACTCTGAGATGCTTGCACCAGTCCATAGATGGATCGCTGGAGCTTGCATATTTTGTTAACACCTTTCAGGATCGACAAAACCTTCTAGTTGCATCGTATACAACTTTTTTTTTAATAAATCCATTAAGGAATGTAGTTTTGTTTATCCATTTGCCGGATTTCATAAAATGCGGCAATTGCTAACATGATTCGGACAGACTTAAGCATAGATACGAGTGAGAAACTCTCATCGTAGTCAACACCTTGAACTTGTCGAAAACCTTTTGCGACAATTCTAACTTTGTAGATAGTAACACTACTATCAGTGTCCGTCTTCCTCTTCAAGATCCATTTATTTTCTTTGGCTTGCCGATCATCGGGCAAATCCACCAAAGTCCATACTTTGTTCTCATACATGGATCATATCTCAGATTTCATGGCCTCTAACCATTTCACGGAATCTGGGCTCATCATCGCTTCCTCATAGTTCGCAAGTTCGTCATGGTCTAGTAACATGACTTCCAAAATAGGATTACCGTACCACTCTGGTGCGGATCTCACTCTGGTTTACTTACGAGATTCGGTAGTTACTTGATCTGAAGTTACATGATCATCATCATCAGCTTCCTCACTAATTGGTGTAGTAGTCACAAGAACAGATTTCTGTGATGAACTACTTTCCAATAAGGGATAAGGTACAATTACCTTATCAAGTTTTCTACTTTCCTCCCACTCACTTCTTTCGAAAGAAACTCTTTCTCTAGAAAGTTTCCGAACTTAGCAACAAAAAGTCTTGCCTTCGGATCTGTGATAGAAGGTGTATCCAACAGTTTCCTTTGGATATCCTATGAAGACACATTTCTCTGATTTGGGTTCGAGCTTATCAGGTTGAAGCTTTTTCACATAAGCATCGCAGCCCCAAACTTTAAGAAACGACAGCTTAGGTTTATTGCTAAACCATAGTTCATACGGTGTCGTCTCAACGGATTTAGATGGTGCCCCTTTTAACGTGAATGCAGCTGTCTCTAATGCATGATCCCAAAACGATATTGGTAAAAAGGTAAGAAACATCATAGATTGTACTATATCCAATAAAGTACGGTTATGACGTTCGGACACACCATTATGCTGTGGTGTTCCAGGTGGCATGAATTTGTGAAACTATTCCACATTGTTTTAATTGAAGACCAAACTCGTAACTCAAATATTTGTCTCCGCGATCAAATCGTAGAAACCTTATTTTCTTGTCACGATGATTTTCACTTCACTCTAAAATTCTTTGAACTTTTCAAATGTTTCAGACTTGTGTTTCATTAAGTAGATATACCCATATCTGCTTAAATCATCAGTGAAGGTGAGAAAATAACGATATCCGCCACGAGCCTCAACATTCATTGGACCACATACATCAGTATGTATGATTTCCAATAAATCTGTTGCTCTCTCCACAGTACCGGAGAACGGTGTTTTAGTCATCTTTCCCATAAGGCACGGCTCGCAAGTGCCAAGTGATTCATAATCAAGTGACTCCAAAAGTCCATCAGCATGGAGTTTCTTCATGCGCTTTACGCCAATATGACCTAAACGGCAGTGCCACAAATAAGTTGCACTATCATTATCAACTCTGCATCTTTTGGTTTCAACATTATGAATATGTGTATTACTACTATCGAGATTAAGTAAGAACAAACCACTCTTTAATGGCGCGTGACCATAAAAGATATTACTCATATAAATAGAACAACCATTATTCTCTGATTTAAATGAATAACCGTCTCGCATCAAACAAGATCCAGATATAATGTTCATGCTCAACGCTGGTACTAAATAACAATTATTTAGATCTAATATTAATCCCGAAGGTAGATGTAGAGGTAGCGTGCCGACCGCGATCACATCGACTTTGGAACCGTTTCCCACGCGCATCGTCACCTCGTCCTTAGCCAATCTTCGCTTAATCCGTAGCCCCTGTTTTGAGTTGCAAATATTAGCAACAGAACCAGTATCAAATACCCAGGTGCTACTGTGAGAATTAGTAAGGTACACATCAATAACATGTATATCATATATACCTTTGTTAACCTTGCCATCCTTCTTATCCGCCAAATACTTGGGGCAGTTCCGCTTCCAGTGACCAGTCTGCTTGCAATAGAAGCACTCAGTTTCAGGCTTAGGTCCAGACTTGGGTTTCTTCTCTTGAGTAGCAACTTGCTTGCTGTTCTTTTTGAAGTTCCCCTTTTTCTTCCCTTTGCCCTTTTTCTTGAAACTAGTGGTTTTGTTAACCATCAACACTTGATGCTCCTTTTTGATTTCTACCTCCGCGGCTTTTAGCATCGCGAAGAGCTCGGGCATAGTTTTGGTCATCCCTTGCATATTATAGTTCATCACGAAGCTCTTATAGCTTGGTGGCAGTGATTGGAGAATTCTGTCAATGACGCAATCATCCGGAAGATTAACTCCCAGTTGAATCAAGTGATTGTTATACCCAGACATTCTGAGTATATGCTCACTGACAGAACCATTCTCCTCCATTTTACAGCTATAGAACTTATTGGAGACTTCATATCTCTCAATCCGGGCATTTGCTTGAAATATTAACTTCAACTCCTGGAACATCTCATATGCTCCATGGTGTTCAAAACGTCGTTGAAGTCCCGGTTCTAAGCCGTAAAGCATGGCACACTGAACTATAGAGTAGTCATCAGCTTTGCTTTGCCAGACGTTCACAACATCTGGCGTAGCTCTTGCACCAGGCCTGGCACCTAGCGGTGCTTCCAGGACGTAATTCTTCTGTGCAGCAATGAGGATAATCCTCAAGTTACGGACCCAGTCCGTGTAATTGCTACCATCATCTTTCAACTTTGCTTTCTCAAGGAACGCATTAAAATTCAACGGAACAACAGCACGAGCCATCTATCTACACAACATAGACAAGCAAGATACTATCAGGTACTAAGTTCATGATAAATTAAAGTTCAATTAATCATATTACTTAAGAACTCCCACTTAGATAGACATCTCTCTAATCCTCTAAGTGATCACGTGATCCAAATTAACTAAACCATGTCCGATCATCACGTGAGATGGAGTAGTTTCAATGGTGAACATCATTATGTTGATCATATCTACTATATGATTCACGCTCGACCTTTCGGTCTCTGTGTTCCGAGGCCATATCTGTATATGCTAGGCTCGTCAAGTTAAACCTGAGTATTCCGCGTGTGCAACTGTTTTGCACCCGTTGTATTTGAACGTAGAGCCTATCACACCCGATCATCACGTGGTGTCTCAGCACGAAGAACTTTCGCAACGGTGCATACTCAGGGAGAACACTTCTTGATAATTTAGTGAGAGATCATCTTATAATGCTACCGTCAATCAAAGCAAGATAAGATGCATAAAAGGATAAACATCACATGCAATCAATATAAGTGATATGATATGGCCATCATCATCTTGTGCTTGTGATCTCCATCTTCGAAGCACCGTCATGATCACCATCGTCACCGGCGCGACACCTTGATCTTCATCGCAGCATCGTTGTCGTCTCGCTAATCTTATGCTTCTACGACTATCACTACCGTTTAGCAATAAAGTAAAGCATTACATCGCGATTGCATTGCATACAATAAAGCGACAACCATATGGCTCCTGCCAGTTGCCGATAACTCGGTTACAAAACATGATCATCTCATACAATAAAATTTAGCATCACGTCTTGACCATATCACATCACAACATGCCCTGCAAAAACAAGTTAGACGTCCTCTACTTTGTTGTTGCAAGTTTTACGTGGCTGCTACGGGCTTTAAGCAAGAACTCATCTTACCTACGCATCAAAACCACAACGATAGTTTGTCAAATAGACTCCGTTTTAACCTTCTCAAGGACCGGGCGTAGCCACACTCGGTTCAACTAAAGTTGGAGAGACAGTCTTCCGCAAGCCATCTATGTGCAAAGCACGTCGAGGGAACCGGTCTCGCGTAAGCGTACGCGTAAGGTTGGTCCGGATCGTCTTGTCCAACAATACCGCTGAACCAAAGTATGACATGCTGGTAGGCAGTATGACTTGTATCGTCTACAACTCACTTGTGTTCTACTCGTGCAAATAACATCAAACCATAAAACCTAGGCTCGGATGCCACTGTTGGGGAACGTAGTAATTTCAAAAATTTTCCTACGCACACGCAAGATCATGGTGATGCATAGCAACGAGAGGGGAGAGTGTTTGTCTACGTACCCTCGTAGACCGAAGCGGAAGCGTTGACACAACGTAGAGGAAGTAGTCGTACGTAGAGGAAGTAGTCGTACGTTCTCCTCGCGATCCAACCGATCACAGCACCGTTACTCCGGCACCTCCGAGTTCTTGGCACACGTTCAGCTCGATGACGATCCCCGGGCTCCGATCCAGCAAAGCGTCGAGGAAGAGTTCCGCCAGCACGACGGCGTGGTGACGATCTTGATGTGTTACCGGCGCAGGGCTTCGCCTAAGCACTGCAACGATATAATCGAGGTGGAATTTGGTGGAAGGGGGCACCGCACACGGCTAAGGAACGATCCGTAGATCAACTTGTGTGTCATGGGGTGTCCCCTGCCCCCGTATATAAAGGATGAAGGGGGGGAGGCTGGCCGGCCAAAGGAGGGAGGCGCAGGAGGAGTCCTACTCCCTCTGGGAGTAGGATTCCCCCCCCCAATCCTAGTTGGACTAGGATTCTCCAAGGGGAGAGAGAAAGAGAGGGGGGCGCCCACCTCTCCTAGTCCTAATAGGACTAGGGGAAGGGGGGGAGGCGTGCAGCCCCTAGGGCTGCCCTCTCACTTCTCCTCCAAGGCCCATGTTGGCCCATTATGCTCCCGGGGGGTTCCGGTAACCCTCCCGGTATTCCGGTAAAATCCTGTTTTTACCTGGAATGCATCCGATGTCCAAACATAGGCTTCCAATATATCATTCTTTACGTCTCGACCATTTCGAGACTCCTCGTCATGTCCGTGATCACATCCGGGACTCCGAACTCCTTCGGTACATCAAAATTCATAAACTCATAATAACTGTCATCGTAACCTTAAGCGTGCGGACCCTACGGTTCGAGAACAATGTAGACATGACCGAGACACGTTTCCGGTCAATAACCAACAGCGGGACCTGGATGCCCATATTGGCTCCTACATATTCTACGAAGATCTGTTATCGGTCAGACCGCATAACAACATACGTTTGTTCCCTTTGTCATCGCTATGTTACTTGCCCGAGATTCGATCGTCGGTATCCAATACCTAGTTCAATCTCGTTACCGGCAAGTCTCTTTTCTCGTTCCGTAATACATCATCTCGCAACTAACTCATTGGTTGCAATGCTTGCAAGGCTTATGTGATGTGCATTACCGAGAAGGCCCTGAGATACCTCTCCGACAATCGGAGTGACAAATCCTAATCTCGAAATATGCCAACTCAACATGTACCTTCGGAGACACTTGTAGAGCACCTTTATAATCACCCAGTTACGTTGTGACGTTTGGTAGCACACAAAGTGTTCCTACGGTAAACGTGAGTTGCATAATCTCATAGTTAAAGGAACATGTATAAGTCATGGATAAAAGCAATAGCAACATACTAAACGATCGGGTGCTATGCTAATGGAATGGGTCATGTCAATCAGATCATTCAACTAATGATGTGATCTCTTTAATCAAATAACAACTCTTTGTTCATGGCTAGGAAACTTAACCATCTTTGATTAATGAGCTAGTCAAGTAGAGGCATACTAGTGACACTCTGTTTGTCTATGTATTCACACATGTATTATGTTTCCAGTTAATACAATTCTAGCATGAATAATAAACATTTATCATGATATAAGGAAATAAATAATAACTTTATTATTGCCTCTAGGGCATATTTCCTTCACCGCGGCGCGTGGCGACGTTCCGGACGTCCAGGCGTCGTGGGGGAGGACAGGCAGGCATGTGTCGTGGCGGCACGGCGGTGCGCACGCGTCGGCCACACGCCCCTGGCCTCCTGGCGGGGGGTGGAGGACGACTGGCACTGGCCAGTCGGCTGTGCCGGCCAGCTGGGCCGCATAGTGCCAGGCCTTAGGTGAGCACAGGTAAGCATTTTTCCATTTTGTTTCTTTCCTATTTTTCTGACATTTGTTTGGTTTAATAAAAATACTAAACCATTTTATTTTATTATGCCAATTTTTGTAGGGGCTAGTGGTATTATTCCAGAGCTCCTCAACAAATGGCACAATTTTTGGACATATAATATATATATATATATATAACATTTATATATCCAAAGCAAATAATTACTGCATTGATTCCAAATGCCCAAAATAAATACTTATGAGCTCCTGAAAATATTTTTTAGAATTTTACCTCTGACCAATATTTTCAGAGAGCAACATGAACATTTTCTTGGACCCTTTTGGAGCAATTTTTATCTGGGTTATTTCCAGAAATAATTTCTGAGGGTTTCACAATCCTCATTTCAGATTTAAATGAAATTTAAACATGATGCACACATGACTAGCTAGCCTCGAGCATACCAGAACTAGGGGTGTGACAACTCGCCCCCACTCGAAAGAATCTCGTCCCAAGATTCAGGAGTTGGCGGAAAGAAAGTGGGGTACTCCAGTCGAAGACGATCTTCACGCTCCCAGGTAGCTTCTCTGTCGGAATGATGAGACCACTTAACTTTGAGAAACTTGATGTTCTGGCGTCGAGTGACACGCTCTGCTTGATCCAGAATGTGGACGGGGTACTCTCGATAAGTGAGGTTATCTTGGAGATCAAGCGTTTCGTGGTCCACTCCGCGGATGGGATCCGAGAAGCAATGCCTGAGTTGAGAGACGTGGAAGACATCATGAACTCAAGAAAGGTGTGGCGGTAGTTCCAACTGGTAGGCAACCCCTCCTGGTTTAGCGAGAATGCGAAAGGGACCAATGTAATGATGAGCCAACTTGCCCTTGATACCGAAACGATGAGTACCCTTCAAGGGAGTAACCCGAAGGTAAGCCTTATCGCCAACTTCATAAGCCACTTCCTTATGAAAACGGTCATACTAGCTCCTTTGACGAGATTGGGCTGTTTTCAAATTCTCACAAATGATGCGAACTTTCTCTTCTTCCTCCTGGATCATATCCGGTCCAAAGAATTGTCTTTCACCGGTTTCTGACCAGTTCAAAGGTGTTCGACATCTTCGTCCGTAGAGAATCTCGAAAGGAGCTTTCTTAAGACTGGATTGGTAGCTATTGTTATAAGCAAACTCGGCGAAAGGAAGACACTTCTCCCAATCCATACCAAATGAGATAACGCAAGCTCTAAGCATGTCTTCGAGAATGTGGTTTACCCTTTCCACCTGACCACTTGATTGAGGGTGGAAAGCGGTACTGAAGGAAAGATGGGTGCCCATGGCAGTTTGGAAACTCTCCCAGAAATGAGAAGTGAAAAGACTACCATGGTCTGAATTGATCTCTAGTGGAACACCATGGAGTGACACTATTCGAGAAATATATAAGTCAGCGAGCTGACTAGCAGTGATATTCTCTCGAACAGGTAGGAAGTGAGCCACTTTGAAAAGACGATCAATGACTACGAAGATAGCATTATTCCCTTTCTTGGTCCTAGGAAAACCAGTGATCAAGTCCATACCAACCTTATCCCATTTCCACTCAGGAATAGCTAAAGGCTGAAGGGTGCCAGCAGGCCTTTGATGCTCTGCCTTTACGCGACGACAAACGTCACAGTTAGCAATGAACTGAGCGATTTCTCTCTTCATCCTAGTCCGCCAGAACCTCTCGCGTAGGTCCTGATACAACTTAGTACTACCGGGATGAATCGTGAGAGGAGATTCATGAGCCTCCTTGAGGATTAATTGTCGAAGATGTTGATTCTTGGGAACCACCAAGCGATTCTCAAAGAAAACAACACCTCGATCATCTATAGAGAAACTTCCAGCAACTCCCTTATTAATGTTTCTCTTGATCCGGGAAATTCCCGTATCCTGCTTCTGAGCAGAGATGATCTGATCCACAAGAGTAGGTTTCGCCACCAAGGTAGAAAGGAATCCATGAGGAGAAATGTGAATGTTAAGCTTACAGAATTCCTCATGGAGAAGTGGTTGTCCCTGCTGCAACATAAGATTGTTGCAATAGGACTTACGACTTAGCGCATCAGCCATGACATTGCCCTTGCCCGGGGTGTAGGTAATCCCTAAGTCGTAATCTGAGATCAACTCCAACCAACGTCTTTGCCTAAGGTTCAAATCTGGTTGGGTGAAGATATACTTGAGACTCTGGTGATCGGTGTAAATCTCGCAACGTTTACCAAGAAGGTAATGTCGCCATGTCTTAAGTGCATAGGCTACGATTGCAAGCTCTAGATCATGTGTAGGATAATTATCCTCATGTGGATGCAACTGTCGAGATGCATAGGCAATCACATGACGATCCTGCATAAGAATGCAACCTAGTCCCTGTCGTGAAGCATCGTAGTAGATAACAAAGTCTTTGGTGAAATCCGGTGGCACAAGTATGGGAGCAGAAGTGAGGCGTCTTTTCAGTTCCTGAAAACTGTGCTCACACTGTGGGGACCACTCAAACTTTTTTATCTTTCTTGAGCAGTTCCGTGAGAGGTTTGGCCACTTTGGAGAAGTTTTCAACAAAGCGGCGGCAATAACTGGCTAGACCAAGGACACTCCTAACTTGTTTAACTGTTTCAGGTGGAGTCCAATCAAGAACGGCCTGAACTCTCTCGGGATTGACAGCAATGCCCTTACCAGAGATCACGTGGCCTAGGTAGGTCACTTCTGGCAACCAAAATTTGCACTTGGAGAACTTGGCATAAAGGCGATGCTCTCTGAGTTTTTCTAACACGAGTCTAAGATGTTCGGCATGCTCTTCCTCGTTCTTCGAGTAAATAAGGATATCATAGAGGTAAACCACGACGAACTTATCTAAGTACTCCATGAAGATCTAGTTCATCAAGCGGGAGAATGTAGCTGGAGCGTTGGTTAGACCGAAGGACATGACGGTGTACTCGTACTGGCCATAACGAGTGAAGAAAGCCGTCTTAGGTATGTCCCCGTTTCTAATCTTGATTTGATGGTAGCCTAACCTCAAATCCATCTTGGAAAAGACTGAGGATCCAGCGAGCTGATCATACAGGTCATTGATCCTGGGGAGTGGATGCTTGTTCTTTATCGTGACCAAATTAACAGGACGATAATCTACAACCATCCGGTCCGTACCATCCTTCTTCTTGACGAAGAGGACGGGGCAAGCCCAAGGAGAAGAACTAGGACGGATGAAACCCTTTTGCAAGGACTCATCAAGTTGTTTCTTAAGCTCGGCAGGTCTCCTAGAAATTGGAGCGGTTCCTGGGATAAGATCTATGAAAAATTCCACATCTCTGTCAGGTGGAACACCTGGCAGTTCTTCTGGGAAGACATCCAGAAAGTCACGGACTACTGGGATATCCTCAAGGTCTGGAAGAGGGCTGGCATTAAGAGAATAAAGCTAACGCTTTGCAATTCTGGTGGAGACAGTGACTATCTTGCCAGATGGGTGTGTGAGCTGAACAGACCTGGTGTAACAATCAATCTTGGCTTAATGAGCTTTCATCCAGTCCATACCCAAGATGATGTTAATATCTGAAGACTTAAGAGATATCAAGGAAGCTAGAAATACAAGTCTGTCAACATGTATTTCATTGCCATAACTTATCCTAGAGGTTTGCCATTTGGATCCAGGAGTTTGAATAAGTAGTGGGGAGGGCATATCACAAAATGACATGTCGTGCAAGCGGGCATAACTTTCAGAAATGAAGGAATGAGACGCTCCAGTATCGAATAGAACCGATGCTGGATGACAGTTTACAAGGAGTGTACCAAGAACGACATCTGGATCGTCATGAGCGTCTTTAGCTGAGACATGATGCACACGTCCATGTTCAGTGGGAGCTGACTTGGCACTGATCATCTTGTGTGATGGCTTACTACCACGTCCAACAGACTTCTCGGGCTGGGATGGAGCAACACTAGTCTGAGAGCAAATACGGGCAATGTGGCCTGGCTCTCCACACTTGTAACAAATCTTGGAGGTAGGACGTGGACCCGCATTGGCAGGCGGTCCACCAATAGGCCTGGTTGGAGCATACGGCTGAACTGGGTGAGGCGCCACATAAGATGGCGTCGGTGTGTAGCCGGGTGGAAGAGCAGAGTTTGGAATCCAAATCCGGCGCTTCTGAGAACTAGAACCGGAGGAAGAACCCAAATCACAGTTGTGCTTACAAGACTCCTCGTAAGTGAGTTGAGCTGTCTCCGCATTAATGGCCTTATTCACAAGAGCCTGGAATGTATTGCAATGGTGCAAGTGGAGATCACGACGCAACTTGGGGTTGAGATCCTTCCGGAACCTAGCCTGCTTCTTGGCGTCCGTGGACACTTCTTCTGTAGCATAGCGGGCGAGGTTTTCAAACTCTCTACTGTAAGCATCAACATCCATCTTACCCTGGGTGAAACTACAGAACTCTTCTCTCTTGCGATCGATGAGGGCTTCAGGAATGTGATGCTCGCGAAAAGACTCAGTGAAATCTCTCCGGGTAGGAATTTGACCAGCTCGAAGAATAGCCTCATAGTTCTGCCACCAGAGACTAGCAGGACCTTCCAGGTGATATGCAGCATAAGTGACCTTGTCACTTTCAGCTACGTTCGCAGAATGCAGCTTGTGTGTGATACTACGGAGCCAATCATCTCCATCGAGTGGCTCAATGGAATGATGGAAGGTGGGTGGTTTCAGACCAATGAAATCCTGGATGGTCGCTGACTCTTTGCACTGGGGTGCGGTGTTCTCCTCGATACGTGCTAACAAGCGGTTGGACTCACGCTTGTTCTTCTCCATCTCTAACATGAACTCTGCCAACGAAGACTGGTCGGGAGGATCCTCATCCCGACCATCTCCGTGGTTCTGACTACGAGCAACATAACTTCGGTTATCCGGCAACATAACTTCGGTTATCCGGCAACATCCTGAAGAGCGTAACCAAGGAAAACAAGGATGGATTCAGCATCAACTATAGGATGCAGAAGGTAGCACAAGAATTTAGTATCTCTTAAACTCCTAGGACAATTCCGGCAGCATAACGGCAGTAAAATGCTCAAAATGAGACATTCTGCAAAAGACGGGGTAGCACCATACTCAACATCATCACTCAAGGTTCTGAGATATAACTAAACAGACTACACCAGAAGTACTCGAACTGGGATATGACTCTGATCAACCAATCCTAAGAGACTACGGAGTAGTAACACGTGATCCTGATAGACAGAAAAGAAAGCCTAGTTCCTTAACCCCGTAGGGAAGATGGGATGACTCAGATCAGAAGGACATGAGGTATAAGGAGTAATAACAGCCTTATGTTCCCTTCCACAATCAATTCCCTTACATAACTAAAGCATTTCTAGACTCAACTTCAACAAGGTTGGCTTGGAAATCCTACAGGCAGTCAGGCTCTGATACCAAAGCTGTCGGGACCCCGATCCTAAGTCACACCGATCTAGCATGTAACACATCATATAACTTTGCGGCCTCACGCACGGTATTCCTACGGGTGCCACCTTACCTGGCCCGGGACCGTTTGCGCCTTTTGGCTCACGTATATGATAGTGTCGCTAGCATCCATATGACAAAGGACCCAGGCCGACATGGCTAGTCGTGAATCCAAAGCGGCACTAACCCATGAGGACAGGCATACATGAAACACATCGAGCATGTCGGTCATCAACGTGTGAATCCGGGCTGTAGCACTGGGCTAACAGGACTCTGATAACCCGGGCTATAGCAGGCTAGGCAGGACTCCGGATGTCACCGTGTGACATTTCCCCGAGGGGACAGACACATGAACGAAGTGAAACACATGCCGACCAGTCAAGTGTTCCGAGCAGTAGTGCTAGGCTAGCAGGACTCTGGTGAACCGGGCTGTAGCGGACTACTATCGCTCAGAAAGCACTAGACTACATTTCCCCATATGATAGGCTGCCAAGGATAAACAACTAGATTGTCGGATCCCACACATAGCAATACACATTACACGTACGCATAACATGAAAGTATGTGCTGTACAACATGGCATCACAACATAACGCAAACTCATATAGATAAAGGCCCAAAAGAGCCACATAGCATTAAATACAAACAAGGGTCTCATGACCCATCATTCAGAGCATACAAGCAACAAGCGGAAGCATTACATGTCTGAGTACAAACAACTACAAATGAAAAAGGTTGAAGAGCCCGACTATCTACAACATCCGATCAAGATCGTAGCTGAGGTACAAGCTACTTGTCGAAGTCCACGTAAACTAGTAAGACCGAAGTCTCCGCTGTAAAAACATAAATAAAGCAACATGAGTACAAAGGTACTCAGCAAGACTTACATCAGATCCTATCATACATGCATTTGTATCAAGGAGGTAATGTGGGGTTTAGTTGCAGCAAGCCAGCTTTGGCTCAGTGGCTATCCTGTACTACGACTGCTGGTAACTCTTTTGAGGTGGCGCACATGAGTCCACTAATCACCACATCAATACACTACTATGGATTCATTCCCGTCTTCCTACGAGAAGGCCATCCATAGCACTCACACTTGTCTTGAGCATTTTAGAGTATCCACTTTAAGTTGTCTATGTACCACGTAAGCATCCAAGAAGTCCATAACCGAGGACACGGCTATTCGAATAGATCATGATAACCCTGCAGGGGTGTACTTCTTCACACACGCTCTCGCCACTTACCGCCATGTACACGTGATGTATCTTGGCAACCTTCAAGCGGAATTCTGGCGAGGAAGTCGGCCACGACCTAACTAACCACACAAGACTCTAGTCCAGGTTTATCGCCTATTCGGGTTCCATACGCAAGGAGATCCGGCCGGGGTGTCGCTCACGGCCCCAAACGATGTGTACAGGGTTCCCAAGCCCACCTCGCCGGATGGATCTACGCTTGGTACACCGTGCCACTTGTGCCTAGTCTGTCCCAAGCCCACCTGGGCGGGTGCCACTTGGTAGACTACTAACACTACCTACAAACACCATAGACTATTTGCGACTCCTGGACATACATCAAGTTGGTTAATAAGTCGAGAGAGCTTGGAGCGCCCGGAGCCCAATGTGTGGTAGTAGCTAGTCATTGGACAACATACACAGAACTCAGTGCTTAAGGACGGTTCCAGTGAGACAACCCACCATGTACTCCTACATGGCCTCTCACCGCTACCTTTACCAAATCGTGTTCACACACTTAACTCTCAGCACCAGAACATATCGTAACACTCCTATTCATTCCCAATGAATCATACCTGACACAACTCTAAGCAATAGCAGGCATGGCATGGTAGGAACACAACATGGCTCAATCAACTCCTACACATGCTAGTGGGTTTCAACTATTTACTGTGGCAATGACAGGTCATGCAAAGGAATGGGTTCAACTATCGCAGCACAAAGTAGCAGTTGATTCGCGGTTGTCCTAATGCAATAAAAGAGAGAAGGAGCGAGAGAGTGGGATCATATCGGAATGAACAAGGGGGTTTGCTTTCCTGGTAGATCAACAGGGGGCACTGCTCCTCTGACAGGTACTCGGGGTCGGTCTCCGGAGCAGGACCTATCAAGAAGGAACGGTGTCGACAATCAAACACAAGCATATGCAACATTATGATGCATGAATATGGCATGAATATGTGATGTGGTTTGTGCTAATGCATCTAGCATTTTGTTTGGAAGAGGCCCATTTGAACCAAGGGTTCAAATGCAACTCTAAATTAAGCCTTTATAAATGCCATTCATATGTTTTCATATATACAACACGTATAACTTGATTTTTCATGCATGAAACTGGTACATATGGATAGATTGCATTTTTTTGATATTTTTTCATATATAAATTATTTCAATCTGAGCTACGGTTGAATTGATATGAATTTTTGAAGTTTTGAATATTTTCTAGAATTTCCTGCTCTAAACTAATTCCAGAAAAAGAATAACTGCGTCATGCTGATGACAGCATGATGTCAGCGGGTCAACGGCGCTGACCAGGGTCAAACCTGGCGTGTGGGCTCCACACGTCAGTGTAACAGGTTAAGCAGGGGGTTAGTTTATCCTAATTATAGGGTTAGTGGCGCTGGGGCCCACTGTCAGTGTCAGGTTTAGTTAAAAGGTGATTAGCCTTAAGCTAATCACCTGACCCATGGGGCCCACCTGACGGGCCGGCGAGGTCAAAGTGTCAAACCCCACCGGCGTTTAGCCGCCGGCGAGGCCGAACGCGGCGGAGGGGCTCGGGACCGCGTCTCCGGTGACCAAAAGGGCCGCGGAGACCATCTGCGAGGAGCCCAGGCTCGCTCGCATCCAATGGGACACGCGGGAGACCGTGGGGGTGCCGGAGCTCGCCGGAGCAGAGCTCGCGGCGGCGGCCGGAGCACGGCTTCGAGCGGAGCAGCTGCGGGGCACTGGGGGGCCACCCGAGGGGCTCTGCGGCACCCTCGTGGCACCAGTAGCACTGTGAGACGCTCGGTTGCGGGCTGCGGTGACCAGGGCGACGACGACGACAAGGACGGCGGCAAGAAGCTTCGGCCATGGAGGGGAACGAAGCTACGGTGCGAGAACGGAGAAACGGGGACAGGGGGACGGCGTAGAAGCTCACGGTGGTTCGAACGAGGCGGTCGGCGAGCTCGTGGAGGGGCTGGAGTCGGCGGGGCGGCGAAGACGATCTCCGGCGACCGGAGATGAAGACGGCGGCGATGGCGACTCTCCAGGGCCTCCCGAGGCGCGTGACTTGACGGAGAGGTAGCCGGCTATGTGGCGGAGCTCCTGGGCGCAGCGGCAGGGCGAGGGGTGGCCGATGGCTGCGGTGGTGCTTGTCGGTGGCGTCGGGCGCGTTCGGACGCGAGAGAGAAAGCGAGGGAGAGGAGAGGAGAGGACCGGGGGAGAGTGGGAGGGGTGCGCGGCGGTGCGTGGCAACGTTCCGGATGTCCAGGCATCGAGGGGGAGGACAGGCAGGCAGGTGCCGTGGCGGCACGGCGGTGCGCACGCGTCGGCCACACGCCCCTGGCCTCCTGGCGGGAGGTGGAGGACGATTGGCACTGGCCAGTCGGCTGGGCCGGCCAGCTGGGCCGCACAGTGCCAGACCTTAGGTGAGCACAGGTAAGCATTTTTCCATTTTGTTTCTTTCCTATTTTTCTGACATTTGTTTGGTTTAATATAAATACTAAACCATTTTATTGTATTATGCCAATTTTTGTAGGGGCTAGTGGTATTATTCCAGAGCTCCTCAACAAATGGCACAATTTTTGGACATATAATATACATATAACATTTATATATCCAAAGCAAATAATTACTGCATTGATTCCAAATGCCCAAAATAAATACTTATGTGCTCCTGAAAATATTTGTTAGAATTTTACCTCTGACCAATATTTTCAGAGAGCAACATGAACATTTTCTTGGACCCTTTGGGAGCAATTTTTATCTGGGTTATTTCCAGAAATAATTTCTGAGGGTTTCACAAATCGTCATTTCAGATTTAAATGAAATTTAAACATGGTGCACACATGACTAGCTAGCCTCGAGCATACCAGAACTAGGGGTGTGACATCCGCCCCGCGAGGCTTGGCCCCTCGCGAGGGTCTTGGGTCTGTGTTGATGAAGATGGGCCATGCTAGGCCCCCTTTGAGCCACGCCGCAGGCCGCAGGCAGGCAAGCCTGGGGACCCCCATTCCCAAAACGCCGACAAATTCTTCAGGCTGCAATTTTGTATTGTCTTCCATGTGAGAAATAAATCGAATTTATCTTTACAAAATTGTGGGTGCATTCTGTTATTGTATACCATGTGAGGAATAAATTGAATTTGGCTATAGTAAATACATGAGAAACAAATACAATTGCTACAATTGGTTGTAGTTAATTGTTTGCTTAACTGTCTGATCTTCTATTAGGAGTATGTTATATTGTGCAATGTGGTGCTCAGTTAATGTTTGGTTCATTTGTTGTGGTGTTTAGTTAACTGCTTGGTTCAATTCTACAATGCGATGTCCAATTGTCGTGGGTAGAATTTTGTATTGTTGTGCATGTGAGGAATAAGTCGAATTTGGCTGCACTTAATACATGAGAAACATACATACGTGCTATATTTCCTAGTTCTTAATCATGCTTGGTTTGGGTAAATTGGTTTTTCGTGTGGCTTGAATTAATCTGATGAATCTGCAATGTGCTTACTTTTCATCAACATATTTTACTGATAGCATGCGAACCCTTACTTAATCTGATGACTAACTACCTTATATGTGTTGCAGGGAAACAATGGGAAGCATTGAGGTTTACAATCGAGGTTAGCACGTGAATGGTCCGTTCTCTAATAGCACATTATTGTGCAATTGCAGGAACCATTCTAATATTTTGGTTTTTAACAATTTGGTCTTGCACATGTAGGTCCTGCTATCAAAGGTTTTGACCCATTTTTTGACCCTTTTTGCATATGGGGAAATGAGTTGTCCATGAATATCAATCAAATCAAGAAACTCAGAAAGATTGTTAGGATAAAGAAATTGGCGACAAAAACAACAAGATCTTTGTCTGCACAATGAAGAAGACACCAGTTCACTACAGGATGGTACTAACTATTATACCTTGCCTTTTTTATTCCTTTGCCCCATTTCCAATATAGAGAAGATATTTATGCACATCCTTGTTTTCAGGCCTTTCCAAAGCAGTTCACTGATGATTACCTCTCAAAGCACCTCTATGGTCAGGAGGCGAGGAAGGTTTTCATACAACACCCACGGTTCAATATTGAAGTGTTCCTGAATAGGACGAAGGACAGACGGTCAATCATCCACAGGCACTGGCGTAAAGTTGCAAAGACCTTCAACATGAATGAAGACTCAATATTCACCTTCCGCTTTAGCAGTTTTCCAGATGAGATGCATCTGTCTATATACCGTCTATGATGCTAATTTCGAAAGGTTCTACATGTTGCATGTGGAACTTGCTGCTGGTGCAGTTGTGTACTGGGGTAGCTGAGTGCTGAAGCTATATCATGTCGTACTACGATATATTTCAATTATGAAATTCTTCTTCCTTAATATGGAAATGAAATATATTGTGTGCTTAATATGAAATGTCAATTAGATTAATAAATGGATTATGAATAATCAGCTAATTAGCCTTCTAAAGGCGAATTAGCCTGCTAATTAACGGTTGTTGAAAAAATACCGTGGGCGATGACCTCAGGCAACGCACATAGTTTCTAGGAATAAACCATGTTGGATCAATGAAAAATCACACACGACTTTCTCTTGAAAATTTTTTGCGTTGGGCCACCTTGCGCAAATGTTTACCACATAAAAACTGTGTGTGGTGGACAGCCTTTGTCACACCGTTTGTTCTACGGACCGTGTGTGATACATTTAATAACGCAAACGTTTTAACGGGAAAAATTGTGTGTGATCTACCTGTGAACGGGAACATTCTCCTTGGAGCGACTGTGTGGGATGTACATACAAACGTAAACGTTTAGCAGGGACAGACTATGTGGGATGTACTTGTGACCGGAAACAATTTCGCCGTATAATTGTATTTTTAGCTCTACTGTACGTATTTCCGTATTTGAGCGCTCGCCGGTTGCACACGACCTCGTTTCTGGATCGTGTGGGAAGGACCCCCCTATCGCCCACACTCACTTGGCGACGGTTTCGAATGCCGTCGCGGGAAGGGGTTAAAAACCATTTCTTTAGGACCGATGCGTACCAGTGACTGGTTGTCAAAGTTGGCGACCAGTGCAAATAAACGCCGCAACAAAACAAGTCCAGAATTGAAAGCAGTTCAGAAGAGCTAAAGAAACAATATCCTAGGTACCCATAATGCTGGCAAGATGCTTAGCAAGCTTATTAACTTTCTCTTGTTTGGCGCTTAAATCCTACAGCACTTGCTGTTGCACCAGAAAGTATGCATCTGAATTCTGTAGGGACTTCCTCAGTCCTTCGGCTTCGTATCACAGGACATCTGATCGATATCTTTCAAATTGAAGTTGAGACTCAAGAAGACAAACTGATTCAGTCAGCGAGTTCGAAGAGCTTGTGCCAGCAGTAGTGGCAAGTAACTCGAACACTACATCAAGACATGACTTTTGGGTTGTCTCACTGTCGTCAAGATATTTTTTATCATCTTTCTTGGAGACCAACAGGGATGTCTCACTATCTTGAACCTTATCTGCATTACTTCCTTTACCATTGCATAACGGGGTACTCTTCTCCAATATTGTCCACATTCTAAAAGAGAAACAAGCAGACACATCACAAGTTTACTATGTTGTATATGAAACTCATTTTGGTAAATCAGTTCAGTAGTAAAGTGGACAGGATAATAGCATGAAACAAACATGTATCTATGTACCATGGTCACTGTATGGTCTATATCATTCTAGTTTTTGTTGCCAAATCAAGATAAAGACACAGTTCAAATAATATATGTTTAAGACAAAATAGAATAGACAGAATATAAGTGTGGAAACTAAAGAGCAATAAAAACACTTGTAATGTGCATGACATGAGAACATAATTGTTTATTCAATTTAAACTTAAATCAACATAGAGCAAGTTACAATAGCAAACCAGTTAAATAAACATGTTTAAAATATACCTGTTGCACCATTGGAGTTTCAATTCCATCCTTCAAATTTGAAAATAGTTGGTATGAGTAAAACTGTGATGCAAGAGCAAAGGAGTATGAACCATAGCTACAGAACCTAACCTAAGAACAATTCTTCTTCTGCTTTAAGTATTGAGTTGGGCTTTGGAGTGGTGGTCCTCGTGCTTTGGGCACTGTAGTTCCCTTACTAACTACTCGTGTTTGGATGCTCTGTGGTGGAGACAGTGATGTGTCAACTCGAACTGGGTTACTATCTGTTGGGGTTGGGGTTAGAAGGGGTGTAGCTAGTTCTTTGTCCAACTCGGTAGGAGTACAATCTGCGAGAGTTTGAGTTATGTGTGGTGGGGCTGGTTCTTGGGCAAGTACAACCGTGGTTCTATCTGCATTGACTGGTAACACTACTTTTTTTTTCTGAAGACCGTGTTGTTACTCCCTTAGATATTGCCAACACTCTCTCCAGTTCAAATGGCTGCTAAACAAGAAAAGTAATTGAATGTACAGACATTGTTTGATAGACAGGTGCAATGGATAGTGGAGAGTAAAAGAGGCCATGAAATAATTCACATTTATGTTGTCTAACCAAACATGATATCATGACACAATTTCACATATATGATGGCTAACTGAACATGATAGCATGACATAATTTCACATATATGATGGCTAACTAAAAAGGATGGAAAGACATAGTTCAAAATATGATGACTATGTAAACATGATGACATGATATAACTATATAATGTATTTATTAAATAAGTTGGCATGCCATAATTCACATACATGCCGCCTATATATGGAAACTGTCGGCGTTCTGGGAACGGGAGTCCCTAGACTTGCCTGCCTGCGGCCTGCAGCGTGGCTCAAAGGGGGCCCAGCACGGCCCAACTTCATCAACAAAGGACCAAAGACCCTCGCGAGGGGCCAAGCCTCGCGGGGCGGACGACACGGCACTTCCTCAGGCACGGCCTCGTCAGGTTGGCTCGCGAGGAGGCGGAGAGATCAAGGAGGGGTACCTCGCGAGGTGCCCATGACCAAGGGCGCCAGGCAGGCGCCAGACCGTGCAGCGTCCTCCCTTTCCTCTTTGGTGCAAAGGAGGCAAGCGCAGGCGAGGGGATCTAGCAAAGGCATCCATTTCGGTGCTACAAGACCAAGACCAGTCCAACGGTGGGAAGGAGGTCATCGTGGAGCCCAGGACGGCGTCACCACAGGGACTTTGGCAGGCGAGGACCAACTTTAGCCAGGATAAGTGTACTGTATGTTCCCCTTCGAATTGGCCAATTGTTGGCGCCCTTCCCGCTCAATATTTGGGACGAGGCCCAGAGCCTTCGCCTATAAATAGGACTAGCCACCCCCAGGGTAGAGGCAATTAGAATTAGACAGAACAGGCACAGACACGCTGAGAGAGAGAGAGAGAGAAGGGTGGCTGGACTCCCCTAGCAGTTCATCGTCCCAACTAGAACACGCCCTCGCGAGGCTGTTCTCCTATGTACTATTCATCATCATCAGCCCAAGAGGCAATCCACCCACCACACTGGAGTAGGGTATTACACCACATCGGTGGCCCGAACCAGTATAAACTCTGTGTCTTTTGTGTTGTTCCTTTGGTAGTTTAGATCCTTGCGAGACGGAGAGGTAGAGGGCATAATCTCCGCGCGCACCCCAGATTTCGAACCTTAAGGGTCTGCCGGAACCCGAAATCCGACATTTGGCGTGCCAGGTAGGGGTGCGCCGGAATTTGTCTTCCACTGCTTCGTTCTCCTCCGACCGTCGCGTCCATGTCCGACGCCCGTCAAGCCCGCACCAAGCGCCGGGCCGCCATCGCTTCCCGCGTCGCCCAGACGGCCCCTGTCGGTGGGCGTCCTCCTTGTTCCCCGTCGCCCGCCGTCAACGCCGCCACCGGCCCGGCGGGGAATGAGTAGCAACCGTCGTCTTAGCACCCATCTGTGCGGCGAGACGGCCGCACCGCTACTCCGTCACTCACGCCAGCTGGCTCTTTGTCCCACGCGCTCCACGCGCCCTTGGAGGCTCGAGCTGCACTCATCGCGGCAAACGAGCTCCTGCGCTACCGTCTCGTCGATGACGTCTATGAAGAGTGGCTCGACCGCGTTGCTGAGCTCGTCCGCGCCGCAGGGGGCTCTCCTGCACCGTCCGCTCTGCTGCGTTGCACCCCGCCACGCGCTGGCAATGAAGCCCCGGGGGCGTACCAGCCGCCTCCCCTCCAAGAAGACGCCATGGCTCCAAGGCGCATGGCCCCTGGGCAGAACCCGCTCCGTCAGGCGCCAGCCCAGCAAGAACGGAGCTGCCAAGAAGTCCCTTGACCGCAAGAGGCTGCCCGAGTGCTTCTTGCTCCGGCTTGCCGCGACCCTGCTCCAGCACCGACACGTCAAAACCCCGCGCTGCTTCCGGCTGCAGCGCATGGGGACCCTCAAGGCCAAGCTCCCCCTCGACCGAAGCCTCCCGTGGCCACGGCCGGCTGCCACGCCTACACCACCGAGCTGCGCAACGTTGCGTGGCCCGGCAAGTTCAAGCCAGACCTGCCTCCTCGCTACGACGGCACGATCGACCCCGCCGAGTTCCTCCAGCTTTACGAGCTGGGCATCGAAGCTGCCTGTGGGGACGAGAAGGTCATGGCGAACTGGTTCCCCATGGCGCTCAAGGAAGGGGCTCGTACCTGGCTCCTTAACCAGGCCCCAAGCACGATCTCTTCCTGGGACCAGATACGCACCTGCTTCATCACCAACTTCCAAGGTACTCGCTACCGGCCGCCTGCCGTGAGCGACATGCGCCGCGTCAAGCAACAACCCGAAGAGACCCTGCAAAAGTACATCCAGCGCTTCAGCAGCGCACGACTCAAGATCCCAAAGGTGTCCGAGGAAGCCATCATCTCAGCCTTCTCCGAAGGCGTGCGCGACGTCAAGATGAAGGAGGAGATGGCGATGCATGAAGACCTGTGCACCTCCCTGGAGCTGTTCAACTTGGCGACCAAGTGCGCCAGGGCTGAGGAGGGACGTCTCTCCCTCCTTGAGCTGCCCGCCGCGGACCCAGAAGAGAAGAAACCCAAGGCCAAGCACGTGAAGCGCAAGGGGGCTGCCGTGCTCGCAGCAGAGCCTGATACCAAGCGGGGCAAGGATCTGCCCGAATCCTCCAGGGGCAGCCGATACTGCGTGTACCACGACCTCCACACCCACAACACCAACGAATGCCAAGAGCTCCGCGCCCTGCGAGAAGGAAGGATCGGCCGACGCCCAGACCGCGCTGACCGGGGCTACGGCCGAGGAGGAGGAAGAAACCCAGGACGCTGGGAAGATCGCGGCCCGCGCCAAGGGTGGCGTGATCAACCTCGCGAGGACCGCTGGCGGGACCTGCCTCGCGAGGGGGATTGGAGGGACCAGCCTCGTGAGGATCGCCTGCAGGGCAACGCAGGCCTTCCCCCGCTACCGCCTCAGCCAAGGAGGAACGAGGACCACCACCAAGACGAGGGGGCTGGGGGCTTCCAGGACCCACGCGCAATCGCCTGCATCCTGGGCGGAGCTCAAGCCCCAGCCTCCCAACGCATCTTCAAGCAGTTTGCCCGTGAAGTGAATGCAGTCCTCCCCAAGCTCGAAACTACGCGCCCACTCAGGTGGTCGGCGTGCACCATCACGTTCAGCTCAGCGGATCAGCTGAAGTGCGCGGCCACAACTGGGGTCCTCCTGATGCTTTGCTCTCCAGTCATCAGCAACGTACTGGTTACCAGGACCCTCATCAATGGCGGAGCAGGGCTCAACGTCCTGTCCGTGGAAACATTCAACAATCTCCAAGTGCCCTATGACCAGCTTCAGCCAACCAAGCCTTTCTTTGGAGTCACCGACGGTTCCACGATCTCGATTGGGCAGGTCCGCCTCCCTGTCACCTTTGAGGCTCGCAGCAACTACCGCACCGAGCTCATCGACTTCGACGTCGCTCACATCCGCCTGCCGTACAACGCCATCCTCGGGTACCCGGCGCTAGCCAAGTTCATGGCCGTAACTCATCATGGCTACAACGTCCTCAAGATGCCAGGGAGTGGCGGAGTCATCACGGTGTCGTGTGAAGAAAAGGATGCAGTGTGTTCCCTGGAGCGAGCCCTTCAGGCCGCGTCACTAGAAGACCCAGATCGCGGAAGCAAGAGGCTTCCCGAGATTACCCCCAAGAAGAAGAAGACATCGTCAGGCCCGGCCCCTCAGGAGGCAGGCCCCTCAGGGCCCGTATCTACCCAAGGGGACCCTCCATCCGTCGCATAGGAAAGCGCGCCCAGCGCCCTCCTCAGGCAGGGCTCGGGGGCTCTCACCTGGAGGGCCACTGACCTGGCCGGGGTCACAAGGGAGGCGCTTGGGCACCACGTGGAGGCGTGCTTCGAAGCACGTTTCCCTCAAGAAGGAGCGAGGCAAGGAGAGTCAGACCAGCAGGAGTTCGTTAACAAGGTCGGTCAAGAACTACAGGAGTCAAGAATCATGAGAGGTTCCCGCCGTCTACCAGCTATGGCCCCCCATCCAGGCGAGGATGGTGGGCTGTGCATCTGCATCGACGTACCAGCGCCTCATGAGGGGCATCATGGAGACTCAGGAAGATAGGCGTTCCGCAGTCCTGGCGGAGATGGAGATGATTCGCGAGGAGCCACCAGCGCCTCCGGGGCCTCCTTAGGCCCCTGGGCCTGGGGGCTCATAAGGATCGGCTCCCGCAGCCCACCGAGTTTGCTACACCAACACCACTTCGTCCACGACAACCCCAGGTGACATCTTTCAAGCTTCATTTCCGGCTGGGAACGCCCCCCAGGGCTGCTTCATCCCCAGGCCGCGTGGGTCCGTCCCTGCGGCATGTATCCCTTTTTTAGTTTTCGATCGTTAGCTTGCTTTGTTGGGGGCACCCCTCGGGTTGCATCATCCCCAGGCCGCTCAGGACAGGCCCAGCGGCGTGTATCTTCTTTGCGTTTATTTCCAACTATGCATTCGCCTATCATGCTTGATTACTTGACGCCTGTTCACGGCACCTCTCCTTCCCAATGTCGACCACTTGCACGTTAAAGGGGGGGGGTACCTGAGCATCGCGACTCAGGGCTCTTACTGGCTCTCCAGCCCTCACCCTCTGGACTTGTCCACGGCATCGCGACCTGGCATACCAGCGACGGCTGAGACAAGCTCGAGGGCCGGGACCCGAGGATGTAGAGTGCCGGCATCTAACCCAATATGCAGGAACTCACCTCAAGATACAGCCCAGTGCCAGGCGCAACCCGCCTAGAGGTAGGGCCCCGTGAGTTCCGCGCTGACTCACGGGTGCCCAGATACACCTCACCTAGCCCTACCGTGCCGGCCACGTGTCAGGGCGGGGCTGTACACGCCCCGGGGGCTCCTCCCGGAGGGGAGCCCCCTCCCACGTACCAGTGGAAGCACCATGCTTCGCGCAGGCTGACGACACTGCCGAGGAGCGGCTATGCCCGTACACATACGGAAGCGCTATGCTCCGCGCTGGTGATAAACAACTGAGGGTGGCCTCCGGGCCGCATCAACCTCAGGGAGCCCAGAGCTCAGTGTCTAGCCTCATCGTAACGCCTCCCCTCGGGAGCGCCGCGCGAGGGGGCTAGGCACGGGGGCTATGACTGGGTCACGCCCAGGCGTACGCCACCCAGCCAGGCCCCTCGGGCCTAGTTCGTCGCGCGTCTCTCCCCGAGCGAAGCCAAGGTATGAAGGCCGTTTGCACGTCAAGGGGGACCCCTGAGCATCGCGACTCAGGGGCCTAACTGGTCCCATAGCCCCTCACTCCTTAGTTCCGAAAGGCTATGCTGGGTGAGGTACGCGCGGGGCCGGGCTCTGCAGACGTAGAACGGTGGTCTCACTCGCATCTCACCTCATTGCCCGCTGTTTGCGTGTCAAGGGGGACCCCTGAGCTGAAGGAAATATGCCCTAGAGGCAATAATAAAGTTATTATTTATTTCCTTACATATCATGATAAATGTTTATTATTCATGCTAGAATTGTATTGACCGGAAACATAATACATGTGTGGATACATAGACAAACAGAGTGTCACTAGTATGCCTCTACTTGACTAGCTTGTTAATCAAAGATGGTTAAGTTTTCTAACCATAGACAAAGGAGTTGTCATTTGATTAACAAGGTCACATCATTAGTTGAATGATCTGATTGACATGACCCATTCCATTAGCTTAGCACCCGATCGTTTAGTATGCTGCTATTGCTTTTATCCATGACATATACATGTTCCTATGACTATGAGATTATGCAACTCCCGTTTACCATAGGAACACTTTGTGTGCTACCAAACGTCACAACGTAACTGGGTGATTATAAAGGTGCTCTACAGGTGTCTCCGAAGGTATTTGTTGGGTTGGCGTATTTCAAGATTGGGATTTGTCACTCCGAATGTCGGAGAGGTATCTCAGGGCCTTCTCGGTAATACACATCACATAAGCCTTGCAAGCATTGCAACTAATGAGATAATTGCGGGATGATGTATTACGAAACGAGTAAAGAGACTTGCCGGTAACGAGATTGAACTAGGTATTGGATACCGACGATCGAATCTCGGGCAAGTAACATACCGATGGACAAAGGGAACGACGTATGTTGTTATGCGGTCTGACCGATAAAGATCTTCGTAGAATATGTAGGATCCAATATGGGCATCCAGGTCCCGCTATTGGTTATTGACCGGAGAGGTGTCTCGGTCATGTCTACATTGTTCTCGAACCGTAGGGTCCGCACGCTTAAGGTTACGATGACAGTTATTATGAGTTTATGCATTTTGATGTACCGAAGGAGTTCGGAGTCCCGGATGTGATCACGGACATGACGAGGAGTCTCGGAATGGTCGAGACGTAAAGATTGATATATTGGACGGCTATGTTCGGACATCGGAATGGTTCCGAGTGGTTTCGGATAATACCAGAGTGCCGGAGGGGTTACCGGAACCCCCCGGGGGAAGTATGGGCCTTATTGGGCCACGAGGGGAGAGAGAGGGCCGCGCCAGGAGGTGGCGCGCGCCCCCCCCATGGGCAGTCCGAATTGGACAAGGAGGGGGGGGGGCGCGGCCCCCCTTTCCCTCTCCCTCTCCCTCTCTTTCCTTCCCCCTTCCTCCCTCCTAGTTGGACTAGGAAAGGGGAGTCCTACTCCTACTAGGAGGAGGACTCCCCCTCCCTTGGCGCGCCTCTCTAGGCCGGCCGGCCTCCCCCCTTGCTCCTTTATATACGGGGGCAGGGGGCACCCCAAGACACAGAAGTTGATCCTTGAGATCGTTCCTTAGCCGTGTGCGGTGCCCCCCTCCACCATATTCCACCTCGGTCATATCGTTGCGGTGCTTAGGCGAAGCCCTGCGTCGATAGTTCATCAAGATCGTCACCACGCCGTCGTGCTGACGGAACTCATCCCCGGAGGTTTTGCTGGATCAAGACCCCGGGACGTCATCGAGTTGTACGTGTGTCAAGAACTCGGAGGCGCCGGAGTAACAGCGCTTGGATCGGTCGGATCGCGAGGAGGACGTACGACTACTTCCTCTATGTTGTGTCAACGCTTCCGGTTCGGTCTACGAGGGTACGTAGACAACACTCTCCCCTCTCGTTGCTATGCATCACCATGATCTTGCGTGTGCGTAGGAATTTTTATGAAATTACTACGTTCCCCAACAGTGGCATCCGAGCCTAGGTTTTTATGGTTTGATGTTTTGCACGAGTAGAACACAAGTGAGTTGTGGACGATACAAGTCATACTGCCTACCAGCATGTCATACTTTGGTTCGGCGGTATTGTTGGATGAAGCGGCCCGGACCGACATTACGCGTACGCTTACGCGAGACTGGTTCTACCGCCGTGCTTTGCACACAGGTGGCTGGCGGGTGTCAGTTTCTCCAACTTTAGTTGAACCGAGTATGGCTACGCCCGGTCCTTGAGAAGGTTAAAACGGAGTCTATTTAACAAACTATCGTTGTGGTTTTGATGCGTAGGTCAGATTGGTTCTTGCTTAAGCCCGTAGCAGCCACGTAAAATTTGCAAAAAACAAAGTAGAGGACGTCTAACTTGTTTTTGCAGGGCATGTTGTGATGTGATATGGTCAAGACATGATGCTATATTTTATTCTATGAGATGATCATGTTTTGTAACCGAGTTATCGGCAACCGGCAGGAGCCGTATGGTTGTCGCTTTATTGTATGCAATGCAATTGCCCTGTAATGCTTTACTTTATCACTAAGCGGTAGCGATAGTCGTAAAAGCATAAGATTGGCAAGATGACAACGATGCTACGATGGAGATCAAGGTGTCGCGCCGGTGACGATGGTAATTATGATGGTGCTGCGGAGATGGAGATCACAAGCACAAGATGATGATGACCATATCATATCACTTATATTGATTGCATGTGATGTTTATCTTTTTATGCATCTTATCTTGCTTTGATTGACGATAGCATTATAAGATGATCTCTCACTAAGATTATCAAGAAGTGTTCTCCCCGAGTATGCACTGTTGCCAAAGTTCGTCGTGCCCAGACACCACGTGATGATCGGGTGTGATAAGCTCTACGTCCATCTACAACGGGTGCAAGCTAGTTTTGCACACGCAGAATACTCGGGTTATACTTGACGAGCCTAGCATATGCAGATATGGCCTCGGAACACGGAGACCGAAAGGTTGAGCGTGAATCATATAGTAGATATGATCAACATGATGATGTTCACCATTGAGAAATAATCCATTTCACGTGATGATCGGTTATGGATTAGTTTTGATTTGGATCACGTGATCACTTAGAAGATTAGAGGGATATCTATCTAAGTGGGAGTTCTTAAGTAATATGATTAATTGAACTTAAACTTATCATGAACATAGTCCTTGATAGTATCTTGCTTGTTTATGTTGATTTTAGATAGATGGCTCGTGCTGTTGTTCCGTTGAATTTTAATGCGTTCCTTGAGAAAGCAAAGTTGAAAGATGATGGTAGCAATTACACGGACTGGGTCCGTAACTTGAGGATTATCCTCATTGCTGCACAGAAGAGTTACGTCCTGGATGCACCGCTAGGTGCCAGGCCTGCTGCTGGAGCAACACCAGATGTTATGAACGTCTGGCAGAGCAAAGCTGATGACTACTCGATAGTTCAGTGTGCCATGCTTTACGGCTTAGAACCGGGACTTCAACGTCGGTTTGAAAACCATGGAGCATATGAGATGTTCCAGGAGTTGAAGTTGATATTCAAACAGAATGCCCGGATTGAGAGATATGAGGTCTCCAATAAGTTCTATAGCTGCAAGATGGAAGAGAATGGTTCTGTCAATGAGCATATACTCAAGATGTCTGGGTATTATAATCACTTGAATCAGCTGGGAGTCAATCTTCCGGATGATTGTGTCATTGATAGAATTCTCCAATCATTGCCACCAAGCTACAAAGGCTTCGTGATGAACTATAATATGCAAGGGATAGATAAGTCTATCACAGAGCTCTTTGCAATGCTAAAGGCTGCGGAGGTAGAAATCAAGAAGGAGCATCAAGTGTTGATGGTCAATAAGACCACTAGTTTCAAGAAAAAGGGCAAAGGGAAGAAGAAGGGGAACTTCAAAAAGAACAGCAAACAAGTTGCTGCTCAAGAGAAGAAACCCAAGTCTGGACCTAAGCCTGAAACTGAGTGCTTCTACTGCAAGCAGACTGGTCACTGGAAGCGGAACTGCCCCAAGTATCTGGCGGACAAGAAGGATGGCAAGGTGAACAAAGGTATATGTGATATACATGTTATTGATGTGTACCTTACTAGAGCTCGCAGTAGCACCTGGGTATTTGATACTGGTTCTGTTGCTAATATTTGCAACTCGAAACAGGGACTACGAATTAAGCGAACACTGGCAAAGGACGAGGTGACGATGCGCGTAGGAAACGGTTCCAAAGTCGATGTGATCGCGGTCAGCACGCTACCTCTACATCTACCTTCAGGATTAGTATTAGACCTAAATAATTGTTATTTGGTGCCAGCGTTGAGCATGAACATTATATCTGGATCTTGTTTGATGCGAGACGGTTATTCATTTAAATCAGAGAATAATGGTTGTTCTATTTATATGAGTAATATCTTTTATGGTCATGCACCCTTGAAGAGTGGTCTATTTTTGATGAATCTCGATAGTAGTGATACACATATTCATAATGTTGAAGCCAAAAGATGCAGAGTTGATAATGATAGTGCAACTTATTTATGGCACTGCCGTTTAGGTCATATTGGTATAAAGCGCATGAAGAAACTCCATACTGATGGACTTTTGGAGTCACTTGATTATGAATCACTTGGCACTTGCGAACCGTGCCTCATGTGCAAGATGACTAAAACACCGTTCTCCGGTACTATGGAGAGAGCAACAGATTTGTTGGAAATCATACATACAGATGTATGTGGTCCGATGAATGTTGAGGCTCGTGGCGGATATCGTTATTTTCTCACCTTCACAGATGATTTAAGCAGATATGGGTATATCTACTTAATGAAACACAAGTCTGAAACATTTGAAAAGTTCAAAGAATTTCAGAGTGAAGTTGAAAATCATCGTAACAAGAAAATAAAGTTTCTACGATCTGATCGTGGAGGAGAATATTTGAGTTATGAGTTTGGTCTACATCTGAAACAATGCGGAATAGTTTCGCAAGTCACACCGCCCGGAACACCACAGCGCAATGGTGTGTCCGAACGTCGTAATCGCACTTTACTAGATATGGTGCGATCTATGATGTCTCTTACAGATTTACCGCTATCATTTTGGGGTTATGCTCTAGAGACGGCCGCATTCACGTTGAATAGGACACCGTCAAAATCCGTTGAGACGACACCTTATGAACTGTGGTTTAGCAAGAAACCAAAGTTGTCGTTTCTTAAAGTTTGGGGTTGCGATGCTTATGTGAAAAAGCTTCAACCTGATAAGCTAGAACCCAAATCGGAGAAATGTGTCTTCATAGGATACCCAAAGGAAACAGTTGGTACACCTTCTATCACAGATCCGAAGGCAAGACATTTGTTGCTAAAAATGGATCCTTTCTAGAGAAAGAGTTTCTCTCGAAAGAAGTGAGTGGGAGGAAAGTAGAACTTGATGAGGTAACCGTACCTGCTTCCTTATTGGAAAGTAGTTCATCATAGGAACCGGTTTCTGTGACGTCTACACCAATCAGAGAAGAAGTTAATGATGATGATCATGAAACTTCAGATCAAGTTACTACAGAACCTCGTAGATCAACCCAAGTGAGATCCGCACCAGAGTGGTACGGCAATCCTATTCTGGAAATCATGCTACTAGATCATGACGAACCTACGAACTATGAAGAAGCGATGGTGAGCCCAGATTCCGAAAAATGGCTCGAAGCCATGAAATCTGAGATGGGATCCATGTATGAAAACAAAGTGTGGACTTTGGTTGACTTGCCCGAGGGTCGGCAAGCAATAGAGAACAAGTGGATCTATAAGAAGAAGACTGACGCCGACGGTAATGTTACTGTCTACAAAGCTCGACTTGTCGCAAAGGGGTTTCGACAAGATCAAGGGATTGACTACGATGAGACCTTCTCACCCGTAGCGATGCTTAAGTCTGTCCGAATCATGTTAGCAATTGCCGCATTTTATGATTATGAAATTTGGCAAATGGATGTAAAGACTGCATTCCTGAATGGGTTTCTGGAAGAAGAGTTGTATATGATGCAACCAGAAGGTTTTATCAATCCAAAGGGAGCTAACAAAGTATGCAAGCTCCAGTGATCCATTTATGGACTGGTGCAAGCATCTCGGAGTTGGAATAAACGCTTTGATAGTGTGATCAAAGCATTTGGGTTTGTACAGACTTTTGGAGAAGCCTGTATTTACAAGAAAGTGAGTGGGAGCTCTGTAGCATTTCTGATATTATATGTAGATGACATATTACTGATTGGAAATGATATAAAATTTCTGGATAGCATAAAAGGATACTTGAATAAGAGTTTTTCAATGAAAGACCTCGGTGAAGCTGCTTACATATTGGGCATTAAGATCTATAGAGATAGATCAAGACGCTTAATTGGACTTTCACAAAGCACATACCTTGACAAGATTTTGAAGAAGTTCAAAATGGATCAAGCGAAGAAGTGGTTCTTGCCTGTTTTGCAAGGTGTGAAGTTGAGTAAGACTCAATGTCCGACCACTGCAGAAGATAGAGAGAAGATGAAAGATGTTCCCTATGCTTCAGCCATAGGCTCTATCATGTATGCAATGCTGTGTACCAGACCTGATGTGTGCCTTGCTATAAGTTTAGCAGGGAGGTACCAAAGTAATCCAGGAGTGGATCACTGGACAGCAGTCAAGAATATCCTGAAGTACCTGAAAAGGACTAAGGAAATGTTTCTCGTATATGGAGGTGACAAAGAGCTTGTCGTAAAGGGTTATGTTGATGCAAGCTTTGACGCTGATTCAGACGATTCTAAGTCGCAAACCGGATACGTATTTACATTAAACGGAGGAGCTGTCAGTTGATGCAGTTCTAAACAAAGCGTCGTAGCGGGATCTACATGTGAAGCGGAGTACATAGCTGCTTCGGAAGCAGCAAATGAAGGAGTCTGGATGAAGGAGTTCATATCCGATCTAGGTGTCGTACCTAGTGCATCGGGTCCAATGAAAATCTTTTGTGACAATACTGGAGCAATTGCCTTGGCGAAGGAATCCAGATTTCACAAGAGAACAAAGCACATCAAGAGACGCTTCAATTCCATCCGGGACTTGGTCCAGGTGGGAGACATAGAGATTTGCAAGATACATACGGATCTGAATGTAGCAGACCCGTTGACTAAGCCTCTTCCACGGGCAAAACATGATCAACACCAAGACTCCATGGGTGTTAGAATCATTACTGTGTAATCTAGATTATTGACTCTAGTGCAAGTGGGAGACTGAAGGAAATATGCCCTAGAGGCAATAATAAAGTTATTATTTATTTCCTTACATATCATGATAAATGTTTATTATTCATGCTAGAATTGTATTGACCGGAAACATAATACATGTGTGGATACATAGACAAACAGAGTGTCACTAGTATGCCTCTACTTGACTAGCTTGTTAATCAAAGATGGTTAAGTTTCCTAACCATAGACAAAGGATTTGTCATTTGATTAACAAGGTCACATCATTAGTTGAATGATCTGATTGACATGACCCATTCCATTAGCTTAGCACCCGATCGTTTAGTATGCTGCTATTGCTTTTATCCATGACTTATACATGTTCCTATGACTATGAGATTATGCAACTCCCGTTTACCGTAGGAACACTTTGTGTGCTACCAAACGTCACAACGTAACTGGGTGATTATAAAGGTGCTCTACAGGTGTCTCCGAAAGTATTTGTTGGGTTGGCGTATTTCAAGATTGGGATTTGTCACTCCGAATGTCGGAGAGGTATCTCGGGGCCTTCTCGGTAATACACATCACATAAGCCTTGCAAGCATTGCAACTAATGAGTTAATTGCGGGATGCTGTATTACGAAACGAGTAAAGAGACTTGCCGGTAACGAGATTGAACTAGGTATTGGATACCGACGATCGAATCTCGGGCAAGTAACATACTGATGGACAAAGGGAACGACGTATGTTGTTATGCGGTCTGACCGATAAAGATCTTCGTAGAATATGTAGGAGCCAATATGGGCATCCAGGTCCCGCTATTGGTTGTTGACCGGAGAGGTGTCTCGGTCATGTCTACATTGTTCTCGAACCGTAGGGTCCGCACGCTTAAGGTTACGATGACAGTTATTATGAGTTTATGCATTTTGATGTACCGAAGGAGTTCGGAGTCCCGGATGTGATCACGGACATGACGAGGAGTCTCGGAATGGTCGAGACGTAAAGATTGATATATTGGACGGCTATGTTCGGACATCGGAATGGTTCCGAGTGGTTTCGGATAATACCGGAGTGCCGGAGGGGTTACCGGAACCCCCCGGGGGAAGTATGGGCCTTATTGGGCCGCGAGGGGAGAGAGAGGGCGGCGCCAGGAGGTGGCGCGCGCCCCCCCATGGGCAGTCCGAATTGGACAAGGAGGGGGGCGCGGCCCCCCTTTCCCTCTCCCTCTCCCTCTCTTTCCTTCCCCCTTCCTCCCTCCTAGTTGGACTAGGGAAGGGGAGTCCTACTCCTACTAGGAGGAGGACTCCCCCTCCCTTGGGGCGCCCCTCTAGGCCGGCCGGCCTCCCCCCTTGCTCCTTTATATACGGGGGCAGGGGGCACCCCAAGACACAGAAGTTGATCCTTGAGATCGTTCCTTAGCCGTGTGCGGTGCCCCCCTCCACCATATTCCACCTCACAGAAGTTGATCCTTGAGATCGTTCCTTAGCCGTGTGCGGTGCCCCCCTCCACCATATTCCACCTCGGTCATATCGTTGCGGTGCTTAGGCGAAGCCCTGCGTCGATAGTTCATCAAGATCGTCACCACGCTGTCGTGCCGACGGAACTCATCCCCGGAGGTTTTGCTGGATCGAGACCCGGGGACGTCATCGAGCTGTACGTGTGTCAAGAACTCGGAGGCGCCGGAGTAATGGCGATTGGATCGGTCGGATCGCGAGGAGGACATACGACTACTTCCTCTATGTTGTGTCAACGCTTCCGCTTCGGTCTACGAGGGTACATAGACAACACTCTCCCCTCTCGTTGTTATGCATCACCATGATCTTGCGTGTGCGTAGGAATTTTTTTGAAATTACTACGTTCCCCAACATGAGCATCGCGACTCAGGGGCCTAACTGGCTCCGTAGCCCCTCACTCCTTAGTTCCGAAAGGCCATGCTGGGTGAGGTATGCGCGGAGTCAGGCTCTGCAGACGTAGAACGGAAGATACATCTACATCACACTTCCCTACTTGTTGTTCGTGCGCCAAGGGGGACTCCTGAGCATCGTGACTCAGGAGCCTAACTTGTCACGTAGCCCCTCACTTTTTTGGTCCCATCCTGGTTTCCGGTCGGGGCTAATGCTGGGTGAGGTACGCGCAGGTACGCGCGCGGCCGGGCTCTGCCGGCGTAGAACACAAGCAAGTAGGGAGGAAAAGCATAAAACTCAAAGAAATTAAAAGCCAATATTATAGTCCATACTGTCGTCTCAGTACCAAACGCAAGTTTAAATGCCTTCTCGAGGCGTGATGCATGTGCAGGAAGTAAAAGAAGAACAGGAGCGGCAGCGGAGTCACTTGTCGGTGGTGGGGCAGTGCGGAGTGGCCTCGCTTCATGGAGCAGTAGGGCCGGCGACGCCTTGCTTCGGCTTGGTGCTGAAGGCCCGGAACTTCCCCAGCAGCGCCTCAGCGCGCCCCTTCACGGCTTCAACAGGAGCAGCAGCACCCTTGCCACTCACCGGCTCCAACAGGCCGTCGAGGTCTGCGCTGGGATCGCGAAAGTAGATGTGGGCGAAGACCCGCGTCAGCGCAGCAGAGGACAAGACTCGCGCCTCGGCCTCGGCCGTGGGGCCGAGGCCAAGGGCAACCTCCCCAAGGGCACGAGCCAGGAAGGGAAGCAGCTTGGAAGGGCCATCCTCGTCACCGGCCAGCGGGCTCTCCAGGCCGCTCTCGTAGAGCGTCTTCAGCGAAGCACGGGCATCTTTCTCCATGTCTGCGAAGGCCACACGATCCTCGGCAAGAACCCGGGCCTTGCGGTCCAGCTCGGCCTTCGTCACCTCCAGCTCCTTCTTCAGCATGCCTAGGCGGTCGCGGCGCTTCTTGAGCTTGGCCTCCTGATCCTCGATGGCCGCCTCGCGAGCCTTCGCGCCTTCTTCCTGCTCCTGGCGAAGGCGGACCTCCCTCGCGATCTGGTCCCGCAGGCCCTGCAGCTCGTCCTCCAGCTCCTTGCAGCGACCACGGACTCCAACCACCTCTCCCAAGGCCGCGTCTCGGGCAGCCTTCGCCTCAAGAGTGGCCTCCCTCTCTCCGTCACAGCCGTCGAGGCCTGAACCAGCGCCGCCCGGATCGAGGCGTCGAAGCGGATCCACCCCGAAGCTAGTTCCAGGCGCCCAGCCACCAGGCGAGGGTCGGTGCCAAGAAGATCCTGCCGCAGCCGGTCCAGTTCAGCAACGGCACGCTCCAGGACGGCGGAAGAAGACGGGGAGGCATCGGCACGCTCCAAGGCAGCATGAGGAGTTGGGGGAGCAGCGGATGGTGGAATGGGAGGAGAAGGTAGCGGCGACGAGACCACAGCATCCGGAGGCGGAGTCTGCTGCGCCCCAACGGCCGTGGTGCCGGCAGCAGGCAGGGTCACCTCAGGAGTCACCTGGGCCATGGGGGCTGGGCTCGCCCCAGCCAGCTCAGCAAGGCCGTGCAAGGATGACCGGGTAGGAGAAGCCCGTGCGTCACGGTCGCCCTCCCCTGCAGGCGGACGCGTCGCCGCGGATGGGGCCTCGGGAGCCCCCTTCAGCTTCTTCGCCGCGGGCGCCAGCCTATCCAAAGAGAAGCAAACATCAAGCCCCAGCGGTGGAACAAGAAACAAAAGACGAAGGATCAAGCACTTATGGGTCGTCGCTGGAGAACTCGAGCAGCCTCCGGCCATACTTGAAGCCAGAAAGCCGGGTGGAGGGATCAGCCTCAGGCGCAGAGGGCGAGTCTGCGGACCGCCCCGGAGCTGGAGCGGACCCACGGGGGATCAGCCCGGTTCTGCCCTTCTTCGGGATCGGGGGCGAGCTCCCGCTACCCAGCACGTCGTCAACCTCATCATCATTGCTTGACGAAAGGCTAAGAGTATGGGACTTGCGCCGGGGGAGGGGAGCCCTCGACTCTTCGTCAGTTGCCTCAGAGTCAGGGCCCTCCTCCCGCTCCTCTTCGCCCTCCTCCCCGCTGGGGTCGCCGGAGGACACGTCCACCAGTCCCTCGGGAGCCACCGCGGGCACAGGCCCGTCCCCGTTGAAGACGGGCATGGACTCCACCACCTGCTTCCAGTCATCGCGAAGGAACAAGGGCGCAGGCGCGCGCTCCAATCGTGCCACCTCGCACACGACCAGGGATTGGAGTGCCGCGGTCACATCCTCGTCGCCCAAGGCCGCGGGGCTCGGATGAGGCCTCCACATCGGAGGTGAGTACCGCCGAAGCGGAGCCAGCTGGTGCTCCAAGAACTCCCTCAGCAGCGACGCGCCAGTTAGCCTCGCCGCCTCCGTGCCGGCCGGCTTCAGGTCTGCGTCCATCTTCTCCAGAACCGGCTTCGCGCGGGGGTCCGTGAGCTCCTCCCGAGACCAGTCGCCGGAACTCACGGGCTGCTCCGTGGGAAGGATCAGCCGAGGGTGGATGCGCCCGGCGTCCACCAAGACCCACTTGCTCTTGAAGCCCTCAATCCTCTTCCCGGGATTCGAGATGGCAATGGCGCCACCACACGCGACGAAGCTCGCGCATGCAGAAGGGAAACCACGGGTGACCCGGAGGTAGAAGTAGTGGCGCAACAAGGCCACTGAAGGTTGCACCCCCATATGAGCCTCGCAGTAGTAGGCGAAGATCGCCAGGAGAAGGATGGAGTTGGGGTGGAGATGCAGAGCTTGCAAGTCATAATGGCGGACAGAGAGGAAGAACTCGGAGAAAGGGGGCACCAGGCCCGCAGTAATGGAGCTTACGAAGAGAGGGTAGAAGGTGCTTCCTCGGCCCTCAGGGGTGGCGGAGCCGACCTTGAACACCCGCCCTCCGTCGATGCCCCACGCCGCCGCCATCCGACGCAGCCGGGCAAGGCTCGCCTCCAACACATTCGGCGAGTCCAGGGCCGGCAAGAACCAAGCTTCAGCAGGAGGCTAACGCGGCGCCATGTCTTCCAAGGTCACAGGGGAGCAGATCTAGGAGTTTGGAGGAAGGAAGGAGAGGCGCAAGAAAGGGGATCTGCGCAGCGACAGGAGAAAGAGAAGAGCAAAGCTTGGGCAGACGCTGCGCTTTAAACCTGCGCGGTTGCGGAGACGCCCACGTCCAATCGACTGCCACACGGCGCCCAAGGCCGCAGGCTGTTAGGGCCCGCGGCGCTTCGCCCTTGCCCTTTCGCCTCTCTGCACGGCCAAGTCCGGGCGCGCCTTGGGCCCGGGGGCTGCTGTCGGCGTTCTGGGAACGGGGGTCCCCAGACTTGCCTGCCTGCGGCCTGCGTCGTGGCTCAAAGGGGGCCCAGCACGGCCCAACTTCATCAACACAGGACCCAAGACCCTCATGAGGGGCCAAGCCTCGCGGGGCGGACAACACGGGACTTCCTCAGGCACGGCCTCGTCAGGCTGGCTCGCGAGGAGGCGGAGAGCTCAAGGCGGGGTACCTCGCGAGGTGCCCATGATGCAAGCCATGACGACCAAGGGCGCCAGGCGGGTGCCAGACCGCGTAGCGTCCTCCCTTTCCTCTTTGGTGCAAAGAGGCCAGCGCAGGCGAGGGGATCAAGCAAAGGCATCCATTTCGGTGCTACAAGACCAAGACCAGTCCAACGGTGGGAAGGAGGTCATCGTGGAGCCCAGGACGGCGTCACCACAGGGCCTTTGGCAAGCGAGGACCAACTTTAGCCAGGATAAGTGTACCGTATGTTCCCCTTCGAATTGGCCAATTGTTGGCGCCCTTCCTGCTCAATATTTGGGACGAGGCCCAGAGCCTTTGCCTATAAATAGGACTAGCCACCCACAAGGTAGAGGCAATTAGAATTAGACCGAACAGGCATAGACACGCTGAGAGAGAGAGAAGGGCAGCTGGACTCCCCTAGCAGTTCATCGTCCTAGCTAGGACACGCCCCCGCGAGGCTGTTCTCCTTTGTATTGTTCATCATCATCAGCCCAAGAGGCAATCCACCCACCACACTGGAGTAGGGTATTACACCACATTGGTGGCCCGAACCAGTATAAACTCTGTGTCTTTTGTGTTGTTCCTTTGCTAGTTTAGATCCTTGCGAGACGGAGAGGTAGAGGGCATAATCTCCGCGCGCACCCAGAGTTCGAACCTTAAGGGTCTGCCGGAACCCGAAATCCGACAGAAACAAGATAACATGATATAATTCATGGATAGAATGACATAATTCAAAATATGATGACTGTAAACACTAAACAGGATGAGATGATATAACAGTTGGATCACGGGTTCCGGCAAAACCCTCAAGGTTCGAACACTGGGGTGCTCGCGAAGATTTCCTCCCTACCCATCCACGCCCTAGCTCGCTAAGATCTTGCGGACGAACTCGACGAACTCGCAACACAGAAAGACACAACATTTATACTGGTTTGGGCCACCATTGTGGTTTAATACCCTACTCCAGTGTGGTGGTGGTGGATTGCCTCTTGGGCTGATGATGAACAGTAAAAGGGGAAAAACAACCTCTTGAGGTTGAGGTGTTCTTGTGCTTGATGTGTGGCTAAGGGCTGGCTCTAGATCAGGTTCGCTTGCCCTCTACTTTGGTGGCTAAATCCACCTATATAGGCCCTGGTCCTCTCCCCAAATATTGAGCGGGAAGGGATCCAACAATGGCCATTTTGAAAGGGGACGGTTAGTACAACTTATCCTGACAAAAGTTGTCTTAGCCTGCAAAAAGGCTTTGGTGGTGACGCCGTCTTGGGCTCCATGGTGACCTCCGTCTTGCCGTGCTGCTGGTCTTGGTCTCGTTGCACCGATATGGAAACATTTGCTTGATGCCTTGGTACTCCGCGCCTGCGCTTGCCCCATTATCACCAAAGAGGAAATGAGGATGCTGCGCGCGCTGGCTCCTGCATGGTCTCGATCATCACGGCTCACGTCACAAGGACCTCGTGAGGTTTGCCTTGCCTTGATCTCTCTGCCCCTCGTGAGCCTTCCTGGCGAGGCCGCTCCTGAGGAGGTCTTGCGTCGTCCGCCTCGCGAGGCTTGGCCCCTCACGAGGGTCTTGAGTGCCCTGTTGATGAAGATGGGCCGTACAGGCCTGCTAGCTCAGCCATGCCGTGGGCCGCAGGCATGCAAGTCTGGGGACCCTTGTTCCCAGAACACTGACAGTAGCCTCGGGGCCCAAGGCGCGCTTGGGCTTGGCTTTGAGGCGAAGCCAAAGGTGAAGTGTGGAGCGCCGCGAGCCCCAAAAGCCTTCGGCCGCGGTCGACGCATGGCGGTTGATTGGAAGTGGGCGTCTCCGCTTCTCCATGCTGCCTCGACAACTGCCTGACTTGACAAGTCCCTGCGACATGCAAGGAAAACCATCATTACCTGTGATCGTGGGGGGCGTTGGTTGGCCTTCTCCTGCTATAAATGAGGGAGGGGGCGGAGCCCCCGTCGCCCATCTCTTTCCCGCTTGCTTGCTTCTTCCTTCTCTGCTCCATCACCGGCTCCAATGGCGTCGTCGAAGAGGTTCTCCGCCGCAGAGAAAGGAATGGCCCCTCGCGAGGGGCCCGACTCCCCGGTGCCCAAGCGGGGACGTGGTCATCCCCGCAAGCACACTGCGACTCCCGCCGTGGCCCCCCACTCCCGGGGTGGCGCCGCTGCGCGTGGCGGGGGTAGCTCCGGTCGCGGAAGCCCATCGATGAGGGGAGACGTGCCGTGGTTGCGCGGCTTCCCCGGCCGCGCTTCCACTCAGCAGAGGTGCTGCCGGAGTTCGTTGTTTGGTCGGAGGATCCGGCCGACAGCTGGTGTCAGCTTCCGCACTTCTTCGTCGATGAGCTGCCGGCCTCTGGTCCAGGCAAGCTCTGGCTACAGGCGGACGACTGCTGCAGCAGGGCCTCCTTGGTCGTGGTCAAGGTCTCCGCCGTGGGCAACATAGCTCTGGCCCACGGTTGGCAGACATTCGCCTGTGCGCGCGGCCTGGGCAGGCGGTGCACCCTCCATTTCAAGTACGACGGTGATGCGACCCTCTACGTGAGGGTATTTGGGGAAGATGGTCGCCGCGGCGGGTGCTGCCCCGAGATGAACAATGGCAAGGAGGTGCTCGGTCTCGGCGATGGCCATGACGAGGGCGAGGGTGAGCCCGCCGGCCGCGCCTCGTCCAGCTACGTGGGCTCTTCTCTTGGCGAAAGGTCCAGCAGCGGCGGCTACGACCAGCCACCGCGCTTGCTTCGAAGGTGGTAGCAGGTTGTCTCATCGTCGCGCCTCCGTGAAGCGCGAGGAGGGATCCGGCTAAGCTCGGGACGTCGCCAGGGGCCTGCCCCCATGGATCGCTGCAACGCTGCCTTTTTTTGTTCTTTTTTTCTTTCCTGCATCAAAAATGAAACCAGTATGGACCTGGAGGGGCGTGTATCGAACTGTGGTTCCTCAATCATTATGCTATGCTTGTTGTTTTCGTGCTGTGTCGTTGTTTTGTGCAGAGATAACTAAGCCTGGTGCGTTCGGGGCAGCCTCCTCTTCGCGAGGCACTTGTTTCCTCGTGCTCATCTTGGCTTAGTGGTTGCTCAGGAACTGCAAAAAATTCGTTAGGAGGCTCGCTAGGGGACTTATCGTTCACCCGAGCCTTGACCCAGCGCTTCATATCGCCGTACCCGAGGGGCACGGATTAGGAGAGGTGCGCCAGCTTCTGGGCTCGAACGAGGGTGCCTCGCAAGAAAGCAGACCAAAGGCAGAGAGAAGGAGCAACTGAGAAGGAAAAAACACTCGCGAGGGCACCTACCTAGCCCCCTCGCGAGGTATGCGAGAGAGAGAGAACACATGTGAACTAAAGTGAAGAATAGCAGCAAACGGCGATGGAACCAAATCAGCAAGGAACACTGGAAGCAACTTCGATTAAAAGAAAGCGACCCAACTACGAAAAGCAAATGAAAAGCCGCGTCCGGCACCTAGTCTAGTCTTGAAGTCTTCTCACCAGCGCGGAGCTAAGTGCTACCACTAGGCATGGGAGGGAGCCCCCGAGGCCCGAGGGCGGCACTCCGGAGACTCCGGGGCGTGTACAACTCCACTCATTATTACGTGAGAGTGTCACAGGCGGCGAGTCTTCACAGCCACCAGGCCTTCTTCACAGGCATTGGGCCTTTCTTCACAGGCATTGGGCCTTGCTTCATGGGTAGAACTTCCAGAGGTGCTGGATGTTCCAGGCGTTCTGGATGGGCGCCCCGTCCTAGTTCTCCAGGCGCACGGAGCCAGGCCTGGAGATATGGGCGACCTTGAACGGGCCCTCCCACATGGGTGAGAGCTTATGCCGCCCTTCCCTAGAGAGGACCCGCCTCAGGACGACGTCACCTGTCTCGAGCGTCCTAGAGCGGATGTTGTGGCAGTGGTATCACCACAGCACCTGCTGGTATCTTGCCGCCCTCAGTGCAGCTTCGCGGCGACGCTCCTCCCCCAACACGAGGTCCATCCCCCGCATGGCGTCCTGCTGCGTTTCATCAAATGCTAGGACCCGTGCAGAGCGATGCTTGACTTCGTGAGGGAGAACCGCTTCAGCTCCGTAGACGAGGAAGAACGGGGTCTCGCTCGTCGGCTTGGTGGCGGTGGTGCGGATGCACCACAACACGGACTGGAGCTCGTAGTGCCAGCCCCTGCCGCAGGCCTCAAGCTTCTTCTTGAAGGTCCTGGTCTTGAGGCCCCTCAGGACCTCTGCGTTGGCGCGTTCGGCCTGGCCATTGCTCCTGGGGTGCGCCACCGAAGCGTAGTAGATCTGCGTTCCAAGGTTAGCACAGTATGTTTTGAAGAGGTTACTGGTGAACTGCGAGCTTTTGTCGGTGATGATGCGGTTGGGGACCCCGAAACGGCTCACGAGGCCCTTGATGAACTTGACCGCAGAACCAGCTGGGATGGTGCGGACGGCTTCCACTTCTGCCCACTTGGTGAACTTAACGATGGCGACGTAGAGGTAGCGGTAGGCCCCCGGTGCTCGAGGGAATGGGCCCAGGATATCTAGCCCCTAGACCGCGAACGACCACGTGAGCGGGATGGTCTGGAGGCCTTGAGCCGGCTGATGGATCTGCTTGGCATGGAACTGGCAGGCTTCGCAGGACTTCACCAGCTCAGCTGCGTCATTGAGCGCCATGGGCCAGTAGAATCCACTGCAGAATACCTTGCCGACGAGGGTCCACGATGACGAGTGGTGCCCGCAGTCCCCGCCGTGTATGTCATTCAGCAACTCCTTTCCCTGGTCCCTGGAAATGCAATGCAGCGAAACATCATTTGGTCGCTTCATGTACAACTCACCATCCTGGATGCAGTATGTCGTGGCCCGGCGCTCTGCGTCCTCTTCCTTCTCCGGCAACGTCCCTTGCATCAGATATTCCTTGAATTCCTTGGTCCAACATTCCTCCCGGGGCTCGAGCGCCAAGAGCAGGCTAGCTCCTGAGGTCGGGCCACAGACTGGGGCTCCCATGGCAGGCGGCTGTGGGAGCTCCTCCCGAGGCTGAGCTGTGCTTGAAAGTGGTGGCGTCGCTGACGGCTTGAAGAGCCGCTCCTCGAAGACGCCAGGCTCTTGGGGCTGCTGCTTGGATGCCCTCCTGGCAATGTCGTCGGCTTCCTTGTTGGTGCCACGGGGCACATGCTGCACCTCCAGGCCCAGGAACTGCTTTTCCATCTTACGCACTTCCGAGAGGTATGCCTCCATGTGCTCGTCCTTTGGCTCGCACACTTTGTTGGAGAAGTTGACGAGGAGCTGTGAGGTTCCGGCAAAACCCTCAAGGTTTGAACACTGGGGTGCGCGCGAAGATTTCCTCCCTACCGATCCACGCCCTAGCTCGCTAAGATCTTGCAGACGAACTCGACGAACTCGCAACACAGAAAGACACAAGATTTATACTGGTTTCGGCCACCGTTGTGGTGTAATACCCTACTCTAGTGTGGTGGTGGTGGATTGCCTCTTGGGCTGATGATGAACAATACAAGGGGAAGAACAACCTCTTGAGGTTGAGGTGTTCTTGTGCTTGATGTGTGGCTAAGGGCTGGCTCTAGATCAGGTTCACTTGCACTCTATTGTGGTGGCTAGTTCTACTTATATAGGCCCTGGTCCTCTCCCCAAATATTGAGCGGGAAGGGAGCCAACAACGGCCAATTTGAAAGGGGACAACTAGTACAGCTTATCCTGACAAAAGTAGTCTTCGCCTGCAAAAAGGTTCTGGTGGTGACGCCATCCTGGGCTCCATGGTGAGCTCCGTCTTGCCGTCCTGTTGGTCTTGGTCTCGTTGCACCGATATGGAAACCTTTGCTTGATGCCTCGGTACTCCGCGCCTGCGCTTGCCCCTTTATCACCAAAGAGGAAACGAGGACGCTGCGTGCGCTGGCGCCCGCCTAGTCTCGATCGTCACGGCTCACGTCACGAGGACCTCGCGAGGTTTGACTTGCCTCGATCTCTCCCCCCTCGTGAGCCTTCCTGGCAAGGCTGCTCCTGAAGAGGTCTTGCGTCGTCCGCCTCGCGAGGCTTGGCCCCTCGTGAGGGTCTTGAGTGCCCTATTGATGAAGATGGGCCGTACAGGCCTGCTAGCTCAGCCACGCCGTGGGCCGCAGGCAGGCAAGTCTGGGGACCCTCGTTCCCAGAACACCGACAATAACTATATGATGTCTTTATTAAATGGGTTGGCATGCCATAATTCAGATAGATGTTGTCTATGTAAACATGATGTCATAATATAATTCAAATATGTGATTTCTATAGTAAGCAAGTAAGCATAGGGAAATCGCATATATGATGTAAAAACTAAGCAATGCAAGACAACATGCATGGCATGAGTAATATAACCCTCGCAAGTTTGAGCATAGACCTCAGGGGGAAATAGGACTGGTCATCTGTCTCCGAATCCTCCTTTGAGGAGATATCTGTAACCAACAAGATGTCTGCTTCAGCAGGTAGCATTGTTTGCTCTGAATACATTGTTTTCATTCTAGACACTTCGAACACAAGGAAGTGCCTCCTTATTACTCACAAAATAGAAACAATTCCTCCCCCTGACAGCTGAGACTGACCAGCTATATCTTCTCATGCAAGGAAGTGCGTCCTTATCCTCCCTGACCGCTGGGACCCACCCGGTCATAGCGTACGTAGCATTGTCTGTCTGGTCGCGAACGTGTACGTACATACTGGTCGATCGGTCTCTCTGCAAGTATGAACCATGGCCGAGTAAGTAGCGGCACGTGTCGTTGTAGAGCATCCAACATAGCAGTTCACGCAGTGTCGTCTAAGTCATGTACACATACGTACAACCACAGGGCAAAAAATACGGTCACGTACGTACATACGGGCGGGGTCTCGAGCGCGTACTCGCGCTTATATACGGACAACCCGGGCTTGTGTACATGGAGAGGCAACGGACGGCAGCAATGACATTATGTTCATCGGGCAGCAAACCGGCTAGGTCGGAACAAAGAAACAACGTCATGTTCATCTGGAGGCAACCGACTGGGTCGGAATGCGTCCTGTTCAACGGGAGCCAACCGGCTTGGATGGAACACGCGAAACGGGGTATGGCGTACCACAGAACGGAGGAAACGGCCTTTTGTTCGACCGGCCACGGTCGAAACAGGGTCCTGTCCATCGGGAGGGGCCTGGCGTACCGCAAAACAGAGGAACCAGACTTGTGTTCGAGTGCCTACGGTCGAAACGGGTTCCTGTCGATCGGGAGGGGTGTGGCGTACCGTAAAACAAAGGAAACAGACTTGTGTTGGAGCACCTTTGGTCGAAACGGGGTCGTTTTCATCCACCGTCTACGTCCTCGCTCCAGCCTCCACGGGTTACTATTCATCCACCGTTGACCTCTCCAGCCTCCACGAGGTACTGTTCATCCACGGCTACTGTTCATCTAGCCTCCACCGGATGCTGTTCATAGAGCCTCCACGAGGTCCTGTTCATCCGCCCCCAACCGGCTAGGGTGTGGCGGCCTCCTCGGGGTCTTGTTCATCCAGCGGCAACGGCCTACTACCACGGGGTCCTGTTCATCCAACCCCCATTGGGAACTGTTCATCCACAGCCAACCAACCGGCTCGACTCACCATGTCTCGACTCGTTCTACGTACCGCGCGCATGGTAGCAACGGTCACTTTTCATCGAGAGGCAATCCAACACCGGTTGGCTATGTCTCGCACGGGGGCTCGATCGGCTTCAGTAAGCAACTGCAGTAATCGATCGCTCGGTTTCAATTAGCAACAACGGCGAAGGAATTGCTTGGGTTCAGTCAGCAGCGAATGAATCACTCAGGTTCAGTTAACATCTAAGGGATCGATCGCTCGGGTTCAGTAACATGCAATCGCTCAAGTTCAGTTAGCCAACGCCTCGCACACAAGCGCGTACACGAGAGAAACGCGCAAACCACAGTGCATCACTCGGCCCCGACCACCCACCATAACCGGGAACTCCGCGATATTTTCCTTGCCCTCGCTTCTACCATGATTTTCTCCGTCATGGACGACCCAAAGAATGTCATGTAGCTGCGTCTCCGGCCTGCCCAGGACGAAAAGCCCATTTTTGTCATGATTTTTTGTCATAGAAGTAGGAGCCCACCACATCTATGATGATACCGGGTTTTGTCACAATTATCGTTATAGAAGTGTCATAAGCATGACAATTTTTTTCGTTCGGCCCAAAATGTCACAGATGTATCTTTTTTTTGTAGTGATAGCATTCACTGGAGATTAACTATGAACAATATCTTCTCAGTGAAATCTATGTATGTGGACGTAATTGACTCTGGTCCAATTCCGAAATCGATACATGTTTGGAAGATCAAAGTGCTGTTAAGAATCAAAGTCTTAAAGTTATTTGTTCAAAAGGAGGTGGTTCTAACTAAGGAAAATTTGGCAAAACGTAATTGGGAGGGTAGTCAAAGATGTAGTTTTGTGATCAAGATGAGAATATCAAACACCTCTATCTCGATTGTCCGCTAGTCAAACTATTGTGGCGTTCAGTTCATATAGCCTTTAATGTTACCCCTCCGAACAACATTCATACGTTATTCAGGATGTGGCTCAATGGAGTATAGACAAATATTGCGAGACTAATTCGGATAAGAGTATGCACACTACTTTGGGCTATATATAATTGCAGAAATGATATGGTGTTTAACAGACAGACTTGTACCATTTTTTGTAGGTTATCTACAAGGCCACTGCATGGATCCGTACGTGGTCGTTACTCACTCCTGCGGAAGCCAGTGAGCCTTTGGTTACTGGATCTACCCGATGGGAGATGGGTGGCTCAGGATATTTACAACCAATATGGATGGCGGTCCAGTAATAGGATAGGCGTGTCGGCATCTCGTCCTATTTTAGCCGGTTGTGGCCATTTTGTCCCCTTTTGTCGGCGGTGTCGTGCGACATATGCCAAAGGATGGCTTATCATGGTGGGGGAGAGTAAGACGTCGCCGGTGCCTAAAAACAGGATAAGGGGTAGACATGTACGCCGACGCATCTTACCCAGGTTTGGGGCTCTCCTAGGAGATAACACCCCTAGTCCTGCTCTGCGGGGTCTCTACATGATCACTAAACCAACAAAGGTGGCTACAAGCTTGCTCCTTGAGCTGTTTCTCTAGAGGAGGAAGAAGAACAAGGCTAGCCCTAGCTTCACTCTCTCTATGTGTGTGTGCATTCTCTATGAGGCTGAACCCTTTGCATGGGTGCCCTGGGGGGTTTAAATAGGCCTAACCTCCGGGGTATAATGGTAATCCGGTCGGGTGTAGGACTCGGTTGTCAGTGTCTATGGTTGCCGGCTTCTCCGCCGGCTGCTGGGGCCCGCCGCTTGGTGGGTCCCGCCGGCTGTCACGTACTTCACCGACAGGCCACGCCCGTTGCTGGTGGGTCCTGCCGGCTGCTTAATACTGTGGTCGTGTGCTACTTCCTGAGCACTGCGTTGGTTTTCCCTTGAAGAGGAAAGGGTGATGTAGTAAAGTAGCATAAGTATTTCCCTCCATTTTTTAGAACCAAGGAATCAATCCAGTAGGAGACCACGCTCGAGTCCCACGCACCTACACAAACAAATAAGAACCTCGCAACCAACGTAATAAAGGGGTTGTCAATCCCTTCACGGTCACATACGAGAGTGAGATCTGATAGAGATGATAAGATAATATTTTTGGTATTTTTATGATAAAGAGTAAAAGTAAAGATTGCAAGGTAAACAGTAATAAAAATAGCTTGTTGACGGAAGATTAATATGATGGAAAATAGACCCGGGGGCCATAGGTTTCACTGGTGGCTTCTCTCAAGATAACATAAGTATTACGGTGGGTAAAGGAATTACTGTCGAGCAATTGATAGAATTGAGCATACTTATGAGAATATCTAGGTATGATCATGTATATAGGCATCACGTCCGTGACTAGTAGACCGACTCATGCCTGCATCTACTACTATTACTCCACACATCGACCGCTATCCAGCATGCATCTAGAGTATTAAGTTCATAAGAACAGAGTAACGCTTTAAGCAAGATGACATGATGTAGAGGGATAAACTCATGCAATATGATATAAACCCCATCTTGTTATCCTCGATGGCAACATATAATATGTGTCGTTTCCCCTACTGTCACTGGGATCGAGCACCATAAGATTGAACCCAAAGCTAAGCACTTCTCCCTTTGCAAGAAAGATCAATCTAGTAGGCCAAACCAAACTGATAATTCGAAGAGACTTGCAAAGATAACCAATCATACATAAAAGAATTCAGAGGAGATTCAAATATTGTTCATAGATAATCTTGATCATAAACCCACAATTCATCGGATCTCGACAAACACACCACAAAAGAAGAGTTATATCAAATAGATCTCCAAGAGAATCGAGGAGAACTTTGTATTGAGATCCAAAGTGGGAGATGAAGCCATCTAGCTAATAACTGTGGACCCGAAGGTCTGAGGTAAACTACTCACACATCATCGGAGAGGCTATGGTGTTGATGTGGAAGCCCTCCGTTATCAATGACCCCTCCGGCGGAGCGCCGGAAAAGGCCCCAAGATGGGATCTCATGGGTACAGAAAGTTGTGGCGGTGGAAATAGGGTTTTGGCTCTGTCCCTGATGGTTTGGGGGTATGTAGGTATATATAGGAGGAAGAAGTAGGTCGGTGGAGCTACGAGGGGCCCACGAGGGTGGAGGGCGCACCCAGGGGGTAAGTGCGCCCCCTGCCTCATGGCCTCCTTGGTGGTTTCTTGACGTCCACTCCATATCCTCTAGATCACGTTTGTTCCAAAAATAACTCTCCCGAAGGTTTCATTCCGTTTGGATTCCGTTTCATATTCGTTTTCTACGAAACACTGAAATAGGCAAAAAAAAGCAATTTGGGTTGGGCCTCTGGTTAATAGGTTAGTCCCAAATATAATATAAAAGTGTATAATAAAGCCCATTAAACATCCAAAACAGAATATATAATAGCATGGAACAATAAAAAATTATAGATACGTTGGAGACGTATCAAGCATCCCCAAGCTTAATTCCTGCTCGTCCTCGAGTAGGTAAATGATAAAAACAGAATTTTTGATGTGGAATGCTACGTAGCATAATTTTCAATGTAATTCTCTTATTTGTGGTATGAATATTCCTATCCGAAAGATTCAAGATAAAAGTTTAATATTGACATAAAAGTAATAATACTTCAACCATACTAATAAAGCAATCATGTCTTCTCAAAATAACATGGCCAAAGAGAGTTATCCCTACAAAATCATGTAGTCTGGCTATGCTCTATCTTCACCACACAAAGTATTTAAATCATGCACAACCCCGATGACAAGCCAAGCAATTGTTTCATAATTTGATGTTCTCAAACTTTTTCAATCTTCACGTAATACATGAGCGTGAGCGATGGATATAACACTATCGGTGGAATGGAATGGTGGTTGTGGAGAAGACAAAAAGGAGAAGATAGTCTCACATCAACTAGGCGTATAAACGGGCTATGGAGATGCCCATTAATAGATATGTCAATGTGAGTGAGTAGGGATTGCCATGCAACGGATGCACTAGAGCTATAAGTGTATGAAAGCTCAATAAGGTAAACTAAGTGGGTGTGCATCCAACTTGCTTGCTCACGAAGACCTAGGGTAATTTTGAGGAAGCCCATCATTGGAATATACAAGCCAAGTTCTATAATGAAAAATTCCCACTAGTATATGAAAGTGACAAAACAAGAGACTCTCTATCATAAAGATCATGGTGCTACTTTGAAGCACAAGTGTGAAAAAGGATAGTAGCATTGTCCCTTCTCTCTTTTCTCTCATCATTTTTTTGGTTGGGCCTTTTATCTCTTTTTTATGCCCTATTTTTTTATTTAGTCTGGAGTCTCATCCCGACTTGTGGGGGAATCAAAGTCTCCATCATCCTTTCCTCACTTGGGATAATGCTCTAATAATGATGGTCATCACACTTTTATTTACTTACAACTCAATCATTACAACTCAATACTTAGAACAATAGATGACTCTATATGAATGCCTCCGGCGGTGTACCGAGATATGCAATGAATCAAGAGTGACACGTATGAAGATAATGAACGGTGGCTTTGCCACAAATACAATGTCAACTACATGATCATGCAAAACAATATGACAATGATGAAGCATGTCATAGTAAACGGAACAGTGGTAAGTTGCATGGCAATATATCTCGGAATCGCTATAGAAATGCCATGATAGGTAGGTATGGTGGCTGTTTTGAGAAAGGTATATGGTGCATGTATGATACCGGTGAAAAGTGCGTGGTATTAGAGAGGCTAGCAATGGTGGAAGGATAAGAGTGCATATAATCCATGGACTCAACATTAGTCATAAAGAACTCATATACTTGTTGCAAAAATCTATTAGTTATCAAAACAAAGTATTACGCGCATGCTCCTAGGGGGATAGATTGGTAGGAAAAGACCTTCGCTCGTCCCCGACCGCCACTCATAAGGAAGACAATCAATAAATAAATCATGCTCCAACTTCATCACATAACGGTTCACCATACGTGCATGCTACGGGAATCACAAACTTTAACACAAGTATTTCTCGAATTCATGACCACTCAACTAGCATGACTCTAATATCACCATCTTCATATCTCAAAACAATTATCAAGTATCAAACTTCCCTTAGTATTCAACGCACTTATAAGAAAGTTTTTACTAATCTTGGATGCCTATCATATTAGGACTAATTTCACAATTAAAGAAAATTACCATGCTATTTTGTAGGACTCTCAAAATAATATAAGTGAAGCATGAGAGAACAATAGTTTCTATAAAATAATCCACCGCCGTGCTCTAAAATATATAAGTGAAGCACTAGAGCAAAAACTATATAGCTCAAAAGATATAAGTGAAGCACATAGAGTATTCTAATAAATTCCGAATCATGTGTGTCTCTCTCAAAAGTATATTCAGCGAGGATGATTGTGGTAAACTAAAAGCAAGGACTCAAATTATACAAGACACTCCAAGCAAAACACTTATCATGTGGTGAATAAAAATATAGCTCCAAGTAAGGTTACCGATGGACAAGGACGAAAGAGGGGATGCCTTCCGGGGCATCCCCAAGCTTTGGCTTTTTGGTGTCCTTGGATTTACCTTGGGGTGCCTTGGGCATCCCCAAGCTTAGGCTCTTGCCACTCCTTGTTCCATATTCCATCAAATCCTTACCCAAAACTTGAAAACTTCACAACACAAAACTTAACAGAAAATCTCGTGAGCTCCGTTAGCGAAAGAAAACAAAACACCACTTCAAGGTACTGTATTGAACTCATTATTTATTTATATTGGTGTTAAAATTACAGTATTCCAACTTCTCAATGGTTTATAAACTATTTTACTAGCCATAGATTCATCAAAATAAGCAAACAACACACGAAAAACAGAATCTGTCAAAAACAAAACAGTCTGTAGTAATCTGTAACTAACGCAAACTTCTGGAACTCTAAAAATTCTAGCAAAATAGGATGACCTAAATAATTTGTTTATTGATCTGCTGCAATTGTAATCAGTATTATATCACGTTCTGGTGTTTTTTAACAATTGTTTTCGTGAACAGAAAGTTTCTAGAATTCTCAGCAAGATCAAATAACTATTATCCAAGAAGATCCTATAGGTTCTACTTGGCACAAACACTAATTAAAACACACAAAAAATCTAACCAGAGGCTAGATCAAAGATTTATACTTAAACAGGAGCAAAAAGCAAAAAACTAAAATAGAATTGGGTTGCCTCACAATAAGCGCTATCGTTTAACGCCCCTAGCTAGGCATAAAAACAAGGATAGATCTAGGTATTGCCATATTTAGTTGGCAATTATTCAATAAGACACTTATGACCCCTAGGAGTTTCTTTATTTTTATTAATTCCAAGGTGTAGCAAATGGTTCCTTAATGATAGCAAAAAGATTGGGATGAACACTTATTGATTTGAGATCCGAAGTTTCCTTACTAGAGGATTCACCCTTATTTTTGGGAACATACATAAGCTTGGCAATTTTGGTAGGAGGATTTGGAGTATTCTTTACGGAAGAAAAAGTTGTCCCCAAGTTCGTAATGATACCCTCAAGCTTATCGATTCTAGTGGAATCCTGATCTATTCTTTCATTAACTTTGGGTTCCTTTTCTTTAAAAAATTTCAACGTGACTCCTACCTTTGACCCATAATGGGTAATTTGGTGTGGATCTTTTTATCCAAATTATCAATCAACTCTATGGTAGCAACTTTATTTTCAATAATTTCAAGTCTTTGCATCACATGCTCCAAAGTTAACATAGTTCCATTAACCAAAAGAGGTGGAGAGCCAAACAAATCTGTCATAGCATTGTAAGAATCAAAAGTATGGCTACCCAAGAAATTCCCTCCGGTAATGCTATCAAGAATATATCTATTCCAAGGTGTGACACCTACATAAAATTTGTGAAGAAGAACGGAAGTAGATTGCTTTCTAGCAGATTTATTTTGAGCGTTGCAAATTCTATACCAAGCATCTTTTAAATTTTCTCCCTCCCTTTGTTTAAATTCATAACTTCATTCTCGGGAGACAAAGGAGTAGATAAAGGACTAGCCATGACGACAAAGCAAGCGGAAAAGAGGCGAATGGAAAGAGAGGGCGAATAAAACGGCAAGGGTGAAGTGGGGGAGAGGAAAATGAGAGGCAAATGGAAAATAAATGTAATGCGAGGGATAAGAGTTTGTGATGGGTACTTGGTATGTCTTGACTTGTGCGTAGACTCCCGGCAACAGCGCCAGAAATCCTTCCTGCTACGTCTTGAGCACTGTGTTGGTTTTCCCTTGAAGAGGAAAGGGTGATGTAGTAAAGTAGCGTAAGTATTTCCCTCAGTTTTTGAGAACCAAGGTATCAATCTAGTAGGAGACCACGCTCAAGTCCCACGCACCTACACAAACAAATAAGAACCTCGCAACCAAGGCGATAAAGGGGTTGTCAATCCCTTCACGGTCACTTACGAGAGTGAGATCTGATGGAGTTGATAAGATAATATTTTTGGTATTTTTATGATAAAGAGTAAAAGTAAAGATTGCAAGGTAAATGGTAATAGAAATAGCTTGTTGACGGAAGATTAATATGATGGAAAATAGACCCGAGGGCCATAGGTTTCACTTGTGTCTTCTCTCAAGATAGCATAAGTATTACGGTGGGTAAACGAATTACTGTCGAGCAATTGATAGAATTGAGCATAGTTATGAGAATGTCTAAGTATGATCATGTATATAGGCATCACGTCCGTGACAAGTAGACCGACTCCTGCCTGCATCTACTACTATTACTCCACACATCGACCGCTATCCAGCATGCATCTAGAGTATTAAGTTCATAAGAACAGAGTAACGCTTTAAGCAAGATGACATGATGTAGAGGGATAAACTCATGCAATATGATATAAACCCCATCTTGTTATCCTCGATGGCAACAATACAATACATGTCGTTTCCCCTACTGTCACTGGGATCGAGCACCACAAGATTGAACCCAAAGCTAAGCACTTCTCCCATTGCAAGAAAGATCAATCTAGTAGGCCAAACCAAACTGATAATTCAAAGAGACTTGCAAAGATAACCAATCATACATAAAATAATTCATAGGAGATTCAAATATTGTTCACAGATAATCTTGATCATAAACCCAAAATTCATCGGATCACGAAAAACACACCACAAAAGAAGAGTTACATCAAATAGATCTCCAAGAGAATCGAGGAGAACTTTGTATTGAGTTCCAAAGAGAGAGAAGAATCCATCTAGCTAATAACTATGGACCCGAAGGTCCGAGGTAAACTACTCACACATCATCAGAGAGGCTATGGTGTTGTTGTAGAAGCCCTTCGTGATCAATGCCCCCTCCAGCGGGGCGCCAGAAAAGGCCCCAAGATGGGATCTCACAGGTATAGAAAGTTGCGGTGGTGGAAATAGGGTTTTGGCTCTGTCCCTGATGGTTTGTGGGTACGTAGATATATATAGGAGGAAGAAGTGGTCGGTGGAGCTATGAGGGTCCCACGAGGGTGGAGGGCACGCCCAGCGGGTAGGCGCGCCCCCTGCCTTGTGGCCTCCTTGGTGATTTCTTGACGTCCACTCTAAGTCCTCTAGATCACGTTTGTTCCAAAAATAACTCTCTATAAGGTTTCATTCTGTTTGGATTCCGTTTGATATTCCTTCTCTGCGAAACTGTGAAATAGGCAAAAAAAAGTAATTTGGGCTGGGCCTCCGGTTAATAGGTTAGTCCCAAAATAATATAAAAGTGTATAATAAAGCCCATTAAACATCCAAAACAAAATATATAATAGCATGGAACAATAAAAAATATAGATACGTTGGAGACGTATCATCGCGCCACTGCTGATGCATGCTTTGTCGGGGAGAGCGTGGCTACAGTACCGCCGCCTGGCGGGCGTTCACTGTAGCCATTCCCCATCTCTTCTGATTAATGGCGCACAAACTTTGAGGGAGGGGGAGGGCCTCCTGCTAGGAGTCGGCTTTCCCCTACGCCAACTGGTTTGGGCTCGTCGCCTTCTGGCTTCTCATGGACAGGTAGGGCTCGCCGCCTGCGGGGCGTACCGACAACCCGTAATGGGAGCATGGCCCTCTCTAGCGTGGGTGATGTCATGGGATATGTGGCAACAGTGTCGTGCCGGGCGAGGGATGTCTGCTCGGTATGCTACATTGTGGCCACGGTCTACCCTGGATTCGGGGGTGGCACGCTTCACTGTAGCCACGCACTGTCTCGTCGTTATAACATGGTGCAAACTTCAAGGGAACGGAGGGGGCGCGTGCTAGGAGCCGACCTCTCTAGAGGCCGCCTGCTAGGGGTCAGTTCGCCTCATGGCTGTGTTCTGGGGACTGCCGCCCTCTGGCAACCGGCCGCTTGGACCAGCCGGCCACGACAAGGCGGCTCTTCATCCTTGAGGCTTGAGGGGCGCAGCCGGCCCTGATGTCTTGAAATACCATGGGGAGAAGATGAGGCTACCCGTGGTCATTTACTCCGGCAGTAGTCCCCGAAGCTGGTGGGGCGACGCTGCTGAGAGGGCGAGGAGCCTCAGCAGCTTCCTACTCTGAGTGATCTGGTGGATTCGCTTCGTCCATCCTCTGAGGTGCCGACTGCTAGGAGCCGACTGTGACCAGGCAGGCCGCCTGGTGATTTGAAAACATCTTGTGATGATCTGGGTGGCGCGCCAGCCGGACGGTGGGCCTGCCGCCCGTTGCTCGCCCACCACGTGGGGCCAGCAGGCCGGGCCAGTCTGCCAGCCCATGCGCGCGACGGGACGTCGCCGCAGGCCGGGCCTCACCACTATAGGGCCTCGTCATGTGCGCGGATCCGTTGCGGCCGAGGCGAGCGGTTGGGCTCCCGCGGCAGTTAACACGCGCCTTAAATGGTGCGGTAATCGTGGGATCGTGGGGGGAGTGGGCGCAGTTAATCCCACGCCCCCCACATTCACGCCTCCTTGGCTCCGCCGCCTGGGGCTATAAGTATGGGGAGGAGGGGGCGGCAGACGCATGCGTGCCCTGCTCTCCCTACTCCTTTCTTCTCCTTCTCACCACCGCCGTAGCACTCCCGCTTCTCGCCAAGGTGCTGCCGCAGCCCCTTGTTGCCGAGAACATCCCTCCCGCAACATCGCTGCTCCGCCGTGGGCTCGTGAGTTCGTCGCTGCGCCGTGCCTCCGTTGAGCTCAAGTCTTCATGGCGCACGAACGGGCCGGCGCTTGGGACGGCTCCAATGCTCACGAGGATCACCTCGCTTTCCTTCGCCAGATGCGGTGGCTGCCTGGCAAGGGCTATGTGCAGGTACGTGTTCCGTACGAGAAGGAGATCTTGCCGGCACTGGAGGACGGCGAACACGTCGTCTTCCGGTCACATTTTCTTCGCGGCCTCGGCCTGTCGGCAAGCAGCTTCTTCCGATCCTTCCTCCAGTTCTATCGACTCTAGCCGCACCACCTCACACCAAACACGGTGGTGCTGCTGTCCGCCTTCGTCCCGCTCTGCGAGGGCTACCTCGGTGTTCTCCCCACCCTCGAGCTTTGAGGGCATTTCTTCTACACCAAGCTCGGCACCGCCTCTAAGAAGGAGGCGACTCAGTGCGGAGCCTTCGTCGCGGTGCGACGTCCGGGTGCCTGGAACTGCTTCTCGGCCATCAACTTGTCACAGTCGGTCAAGCTGTGGCAAAAATCTTACTTCTACGTCAAGAATGTACACCCGACGCAGGACTTCGTCAACCTGCCGGCTTATAAAGCTGGCCAGCCGGCTGAGCCCCGCACCAACTGGACATTCAAGCTGAAGACGCTATCGGCCGCCTCCACTTCCGCCATCGCCCGGCTCAAGGAGATGACGGAGTCGGAGGGCCTCAAGGCTTCAGACCTTCTGACTGCCTTCATGGTGCGCTAAGTGCTCCCTCTCCAATACCGGGCTCACATGATTAGCCAGATGAGCGGGCATCGAGACCCGTGCCGGATGTGCACTAAGGAGATGCCCAACACGGAGGTGGCCCGGTTGGTGAACCACATCTCGAACTGCAAAATCTCGGAGACGGACTGGCGGTTCGGCAAGCGGCCCTACTCCCGCGTAGACCCGCCGCCTGCGGTGAGTCCTCATCTCTTTTTCTTCTTTATTTGCCGGGTTCTGCTTTGCCGCCTGATTAGTTGGTCACGATGCAGATCCTCACATCCCAGTCGGCGGCCGATGCCCTGGAGCAAGGTCATGAGTACCTGCCGGACCAGGAGGTGAGCGACGCGGACGACCCCGACCTGGGGGCGGCCGCCATGGAGGATGACGATGCCACAGGTGGCGAAACGGAGCAGGTGGCTCCTGAGGATACGGCGTCAAGGGTTGGCCAGATGACGAGGAGGAGGAGGCCGAGCTGTGCCGCCGCAAGGTGCCGACAAGGCGGACGCGAGCTCGTCAGCCGCGCTGACTGCACCAGGCAGCGCGCCGAAGTGTCGGGCCGCCCGACCGCTGTTCGGCAGCCGGCCGAACAAGCCAAAGAACACGGCCGCCGCGACCATGCGGCAGGAGGCCGCCGCGAAGGTGGCCCAGTACCAGAGGACCCCAAAGCAACCCCCAACGGTGTTCGCGTAAGTACTCGACTCTCCTTGCGTTTTCCCTTCTTCTTTTCTTGTAAACTTTTTCTGAGTTTCTACTCTTCTTTCTTGAACAGGGCCACACTCTCTCTTGAGCGGTCTGCCTCTGCTTCTGTCATCGGGGGGGTCAGATGGCACCGCCAACACCCGTTGCATGGACCCACTCGCCGACCTCCGGGAGGCGATGGAGAAGAACGCGCGGGAGGCGCGTGAGGAGTGGGAGGAGGCGGAACGGCAGAAGGCGGCGGTGCAGGCAGACGTGGATGCGGCGGCCAAGGCCCAAGCCGACGCCGCTGCCAAAGCCCAGGCGGACGCCACAACCAAGGCTCAGGCGGACGAGGCTGCCAAGGCGCAGGCGGACAAGGCTGCATGCGGCTGGGCTCCGCAGCTCATCATCCCTCTGCGCGCCAGAGGTCCAGGCGCCGACTGGAGGGGCCGGGGACGAACAGCCAATCATGGAGAGGGGAGAGGGTGACGTCATCATCTTGGGGGCGGAGGTGCCCCCGCGCGCGCCGATTGCTGACACACAAAGCAGTCGGCCTGAGGTGCCACCGGCGCCACCAGTTGGCAACGAGTTGGTGGCGGGCTGGACTCCGGTGGTCCGCGCTCCGGGGCACCGTCGCTCGGTGAAGGCGGTGTCAGCGCCAAGGCCGCTGGATTTTGGGGCCGCAAGCTCTTCGGCCCCTGACGTTGAGGCTAGCAACACCGCACCACCAGAGTGGACTCCTCGGGGCGGGACGAGTGTGCTGAACCGGGCCGCACATGACGTCCAGGCCCATCTTCAGGCCCAAGGTGCCGCCCTCCAGCAGTACACCAAGGAGTTCTTGACGACGCGTACCACCATCCGGGTATGTCTCTTGATTGTTTGTTTGTAATTCTTGTAATCTTCCGTGGGGGCGCGCCAGCGCACCCACTGGGTGTAGCCCCCGACTTCTGGGCCGGCTGCTGAGCAGGCGGCTCGGAACTTAAAGGTAAGTTCTGAGTGCTGACTTTTTCTTTCCTTCTGTTGTCCTCGTTGCAGTATTACCACAACATCCGCGCGGCCGCCTTCAACTCCCATGTACGGGATCTGGCCAAGCGGACCACTGATTTGGCTGAGAGCCGGAGTAAGCCCTCCATCCTTATTCTCGCGGGGGTGCGCCAGCACACCCGCGGGGTGTAGCCCCCGAGATTCGGGCCGACTGCTGAGCAGTCGGGTCGGATCTTCCGGCAACTACTTTTTTCTTTTGTTGATTTGCTAACTGTCTTCTCTTTCTTGTCTTTGCAGAAGCCAATGCCATCTTGCAGCAGCACCTGGGCGAGACTCAAACCGCTCTACGTGCCAAGGAGAACGAATGCAGCAAGGTGGCGGAGGAGCGCGACCGCCTGGTCAAGGAGTTGGAGGACTAGGTGGACAAGCACAAGGCGGAGCTCCGGAGGCTCAAGGAGGCGGAGGAGGCCCTCTAGGCCAAGTTTGAGACCGAGCGCTCAAAGTGGGTCGACAGGGAGAAGGCTCTGTTCAACGGCTACGGCGAGATCGAGGACATGCTCGATGGTGAGTTGTATTTTCCTTTCTTTCATCTGCCGACTTGTCATATGAGTCGGCTTCCGGCTTCATTCTTCTTTTTTCCTTGTCGTGCAGAGTACTTCCCTGGTCACGCCGTTACCGCCAGCCAAGCCATCGAGGCTCGTCGCGACAAGCGAAGGCATGCTGGCGCACTAATCGCGCCCAACGCTTCTCGTACCCTCGCCGAGCACCTTCTCGTTGTTCAGGCTCACCTCCGGCTGGCTCATCAGGTGTTCCGCCGTCTGCAGCGCATCGAAGCCCAGGTGGTCTGCGCCATCTGGCCAGGTGTTCCAGCTCTGCGCACCCCGAGTCGGACAGCCGACTGGTTAGAGGTGGTTGTCGGCCGCTTCGAGGTGTGGAAGGGCTCCTCAGCCCGGGAAGGCGCATGGCAGGCCTTGGAGTTCGTCAAGGCGTGGTACCGTGGGCTAAACTTAGACCAGTTGGCCCCGTTCCAGCTTGAGGCCGGCGAAGAGTTGGCGGCGGTTGTGCCTGCGCTCTATCATCGCACAACAGCGATCGCCGAGTACACTGATACAAGTGTCTTCCTCCCCGAGCTAGACGAGGAGGGCGTTGAGGCGCCACCCAACTGGTTCGGGCGAAACCCAGAGGACGGCGAGGACTCCTTGAAGGAGATCACCTCCAGCGATGAGGGCGAGGAAGAGGAGGGCCAGGATGGCAAAGATGATGCATCGGATGATGGAGACGACAGCCGGCCTCAGCCCGACTAAGTCTCGACCAACGAGCTGCGCGCCAGCGAGCCGACTGCTGCTAGTGCTGGCGAGGCCGAGACCAACCAGACGTCCATTCCACCACCCGGAGCCTCGACCCCTGCCGACCCCTCCGACCCGGCTGCTGCTCCTCTGTCCTAGGCGGCCAAGTTATCTTTCTTTCCCGTTTTGTAATCTCTTCGAAAAAACTTGTTAAATTTGCATAGTTCCACCCGCTAGAGGTGTATTCAAACTCTGTTGAATGCTGGCCGAGGGCCTTTTGCTATGTAAATTAACCTTGCCGATTTCTGACTTATCTTGCTTTTCTGCTCCTTTGGCTTTTACCTTTGCCGCCTTCCCTTGGCTGCCGTCTTGCCAGCCAGACAGCCGCTCTATGGTCTGTATCTGGGTCAAGTACTTGGCCATTTTTAGGAAGGCAAGTACTTTGGCCTTTGTAGAGCGCAACAAGTTAAGTTAGGAACCGGCCGGCGGGCTGCTCAGCAGCCGATCAGTGAGGCGAGGAGCCGACTTGTCCTATGCGAATGCTTTGGTCGTTAGCCATTTTTCGTGTGGGCACCATTTCCTGCCTTTAACTCTTGCCAGCCGAACAGTCACTCTGCGAGCTGCGGCTTATGGCAAGAGAGGGCTTGGGTGCCGGCACACTACTTGTCCGACTGCAAGTAGCATTGACATAGTACAAGGCGGCAAGCCCCCGGGCCGACTGGTCGAACCTGGTGTCAGGCAGAATAATGAAACAACACATTCATAGGCATAGAACTTATCATGTAGGTAAAAAGGGTAACCCCCGAGTGATCCTCGAGGGACACGATGTCTTAGCGCTTAATACAAAAGGTAGTGTGGTACATACTGCATCAACTGTAAAATCTTCGGAGGAGATTTGCATTCCATGGGTGCTCCGATTCCTTGTCGGAGCCCGTCTCTCTTGCGTGCTCTGGGCTTCTGTGCATTGATGAGATAGTAGGAATCATTGCCGAACGCTTCGCTGATGATGAAGGGGCCTTCCCAGGGGGGCGAGAGCTTGTGCTGACCGACTGTTTGCTAGATCAGCCGGAGCACAAGGTCTCTCTCTTGGAAGGATCTTGGCTTGACCTTCCGACTGTGGTAGCGGCGCAGACTCTACTGGTAGATGGCGGACCGGCTGAGTGCCAAGAGCCGGGCCTCTTCCAGCAGATCAACGCTGTCTTCTCTTGCTTCTTTCGCCTCCGCCTCCGTGTACATGGTGACGCGAGGTTAGTCGAACTCGATGTCAGTTGGGATGATGGCCTCGGCCCTGTATACGAGGAAGAATAGAGTGAAGTCGGTTGACTTGTTCGGAGTGGTATGGAATCTCTAGAGGACGGCCGATAGCTCGTCGATCCAGCAGCCGACTGAGTGCTCCAGTGGCTCGACCAGTTGGGGCATGATGCCGGAGAGGATAAGGCCGTTTGCTCACTCGACTTGGCTGTTTGACTGCGGATGGGCAACGGACGCTAAGTCCAGTCGGATGCCCTATGTCGCGCAGAAACGGGCCAAGGCTCCCTTGGCAAAGTTCGTGTCATTGTCGGTGATGATCCTGGGTGGTACACCGTATCGGACGGTGATATTTGCGATGAAGGTCACAACAGTCGGACCATTCAGTTTCTTGATTGGCTTTGCATCAATCCACTTGGTGAATTTGTCCACGGTGACAAGCAGATGGGTCATGCCGCCGCGTGTTGTCTTGAATGGTCCCACCATGTCCAGCCCCCACACGGCAAAGGGCCAGGTGAGGGGGATGGTCTTGAGTGCAGAAGCCGGTAGATGTTACTTGGAGCTGAATTTCTGGCACCCTTTTGCAATGCTTGACCAACTCCTTGGCGTCTTCCAAAGCATTCGGCCAGAAGAAACCCTGGCGGAAAGCTTTGGTGACAAGGGATCTGGAGGCCGCGTGGTGGCCGCACTCGCCTTGGTGGATATCTTTGAGGATTGCTTGGCCCTTCTCTGGTTCTACGCAGTGCTGGAAGACTCCAGTCACACTACGTCTGACATGCTCTCTGTTTACTATCGTGTAGGCTCCTGCTCGGCGTTGCACTTGTCGGGCCGAGATCTCATCAGCCGGCAGCTCTCTGTTCACCAGAAATTTGAGGATGGGCTGTGCCCATGATGGTGCTTAAACTTGTTCTACTGTCACTACGGCCACTGTGACTAGGGCGGTTGGGTTGGGAGGCGGCGGGGTGGAGTTGGCCACCGCTTACTGTGTTGTTGAAGTCCCCGGGCCGACTGCTGCAGCCCCCGGGCCGGGTTGTGAAGTCCCCGGGCCGGGTGCGGCTGCTGCAGTCCCTGTGCCGCCTACCGAAGTCCCTGGGCCAGCTGCTGCAGCCCCTGATTCTGATCCAACTGCTTCGGGTGTGATACGTCTCCAACGCATCTACATTTTTTGATTGTTCCATGCTATTATATTATCCATCTAGGATGTTTTATATGCATTTATATGCTATTTTATATGATTTTTGGGACTAACCTATTAACCTAGAGCCCAGTGCCAATTTCTATTTTTTCCTTGTTTTTGAGTATCGCAGAAAAGGAAAACCAAACAGAGTCCAATTGACCTGAAATTCCACTTAGATTATTTTTGGGCCAGAAGAAGCCCACAAAGTATCGGAGATGAACCAGAAGAGTCCCGAGGCTCCCACGAGGGTGGAGACGCGCCCCCCTACCTTGTGGCCGCCTCGGAGACCCCCCTGACTTGTTCCCGACGCCAAAAATCCCTATAAATATAGAAACCCCCGAAAAGAAACCTAGATCGGGAGTTCCGCCGCCGCAAGCCTCTATAGCCACCAAAAACCAATCGGGACCCTGTTCTGGCACCCTGTCGGAGGGGGATCCCTCACCGGTGGCCATCTTCATCATCCCGACGCTCTCCATGATGAGGATGGAGTAGTTCACCCTTGGTGTTGAGGGTATGTACCAGTAGCTATGTGTTTGATCTCTCTCTCTCTCTCTCATGTTCTTGATTTTGCACGATCTTGATGCACGGCAAGCTTTGCCATTATAGTTGGATCTTATGATGTTTCTCACCCTCTACTCTCTTATAATGGATTGAGTTTTCCCTTTGAAGTTATGTTATCGGATTGAGTCTTTAAGGATTTGAGAACACTTGATGTATGTCTTGCATGGGATACTCGTGGTGACAATGGGGTACTCTATTGATTCACTTGATGTATGTTCTCGTGATCAACTTGCGGGTTCCGTGACCTTCGGAATCTATGCATAGGGGTTGGCACACGTTTTCGTCTTGACTCTCTGGTAGAAACTCTGGGGCACTCTTTGAAGTTCTTTGTGTTGGTTGAATAGATGAATCTGAGATTGTGTGATGCATATCGTATAACCATACCCACGGATACTTGAGGTGACATTGGAGTATCTAGGTGACATTAGGGTTTTGGTTGATTTGTATCTTAAGGTGTTATTCTATTACGAACTCTAGGATAGATAAAATAGAAAGAATAGCTTCGTGTTATTTTACTACAGACTCTTGAATAGATCGATCAGAAATGATAACTTTGAGGTGGTTCCGTACCCTACAATAATCTCTTCATTTGTTCTCCACTATTTAGTGACTTTGGAGTGACTCTTTGTTGCATGTTGATGGATAGTTATTTGGTCCTATTATGTTATTACTGTTGAGAGAACTTGCACTAGTGAAAGTATGAACCCTAGGCCTTGTTTCAACGCGTTGCAATACCGTTTGTGCTCACTTTTATCATTAGCTACCTTGTTGTTTTTATATTTTCATATTACAAAAACCTATATCTACCATCCATATTGCACTTATATCACCATCTCTTCGCAGAACTAGGGCACCTATACAATTTACCATTGTGTTGGGTGTGTTGGGGACACAAGAGACTCTTTGTTATTTGGTTGCAGGGTTGTTTGAGAGAGACCATCTTCATCTTACGCCTCCCACAGATTGATAAACATTAGGTCATCCACTTGAGGGAAATTTGCTACTTTCCTACAAACCTCTGCACTTGGAGGCCCAACAACGTCTACAAGAATAAGGTTGTGTAGTAGACATCAAGCAATTTCTGGCACCGTTGCCGGGGAGGTGAGTGCTTGAAGGTATATCTTTAGATCTTGCAATCGAATCTTTTTGTTTCTTGTTTTATCACTAGTTTATTCTATAAAAGAAAACTACAAAAAAATGGAATTAAGGGTGACTCATATGCTTCATCTTTTTAATTTCTTTCGTGAAAATGATGGGAAGGAAAATTGTGCTCTAGTACTAGAAGAAGAATTACATAGAATGCTTGGCATGAAATATGTGAATTATGAGCATGATTGCAATGTTGTCAGTATGGATTCTTTGAATACCCATGATGCTAATGATATGCAAAGCACAAGCTTGGGGGTGCTATGTTTTATGAAGATGATATTTTTAACCTCCCAAGTTTTGATATGCAAATTTATTATGATGATAGCATACCTCCGACATTATTATGTTTTATGATGATTATATTGATGAAAGTGGGTTTGCAAGAGTGTCAACTTTAGGAAGTAATGATCCCACTATTTTGGAGGGTGTTGAATCTTATTGTGACAATTATGAAAGTGGATTTGGAGAGGTCATGACTTTGTTTAGTAATGATTACACTATCTTGGAAGAGGTTTCAATTGATTATGATGAGAACAAAGTTGCTACTTATGATGATTATTGTGATGACACTTATGCTATAAAAATTAGTGATGATTATATTTATTAAACTTGTCATGATTATGATTACCCTTTTTCTGAACATTATACTTTCAATGTGGAAAAAATTTATAGTATTCGAGTTTCTTATGATACTCTCACTATTCTGAATGAGAAGAAAATTGCTTATGTGGAGAGTAATAAAAATTCTATGCTGGTAGATCATGAAAAGAATGCTTTATGTGATGGTTATATTGTTGAATTTATTCATTATTCTACTGAAAATTATTATGAGGGAGGAATATAGGCTTGTAGGAATTGCAATAATATCAAGTTTCCTCTCTATGTGTTAAAAGTTTTGAAGTTATGCTTGTTTTGTCTTCCTATGCTTGTTGATTTTTGTTCCCATAAGTTGTCTGATCACAAAATCCCTATGCATAGGAAGTGGGTTAGACTTAAATGTGCTAGTCATATTCTTCATGAATCTCTCTTTATGTTTCAATTCTTATCTTCTATGTGAGCATCATTGAAATCATCATGCCTAGCTAGGGGCGTTAAACGATAGCGCTTGTTCGGAGGCAACCCAATTTTATTTTCGGTTCTTTGCCTTTTGCTACTTTTTAGTAATAAATAATTCATATAGCCTCTTTTTAGATGTGGTTTCATTGTTTTAATTATTGTTTGTGCCAAGTAGAACCTTCGGGAAGACTTGGGTGAAGTCTTTGTGATCTTGCTTTAAAAAAATAAACTTTTGCGCTCACGAGATTAGCTGCCATTTTTAACTGGAGAGTGATTTTAGGTTGATTCTTTTTGCAGATGATTAATAGATAAATTACTCAGGTCCAACAGTTTATTTCAGAATTTTTGGAGTTACATAAGTATTCTAATGGTACAGATTATACTACAGACTGTTCTGTTTTTGACAGATTCTATTTTCTATGTGTTGTTTGCTTATTTTGATGAATATATCAGTAGTATCGGAGGGTATGAACCATAGAGAAGTTGGAATACATTAGATATTACACCAATATTGATTTATAATGAGTTCACAACAGTACCTAAGTGGTGATTTATTTTCTTATACTAACGGAGCTTACGAGTTTTCTGTTGAGTTTTGTGTTGTGAAGTTTTCAAGTTTTGGGTAAAGATTCGATAGACTATGGAATAAGGAGTGGCAAGATCCTAAGCTTGGGGATGCCCCAGAAGGCATACCCTCTTTCATCTTTGTTCATCGATAACTTTACTTGAAGCTATATTTTCATTCACCACATGATATGTGTTTTGCTTGGAGCGTCATTTTATTTTATTTTGTTTTGATTGCTGTTTGAATAAAATACCAAGATCTTAAATTCTTAAATGTTAGAGAGTCTTCACATAGTTACATAATTATTAAACTACTCATTGATCTTCACTTATATCTTTTGGAGTAGTTTGTCATTTGCTCTAGTGCTTCACTTATATCTTCTTAGAGCATGGCGGTAGTTTTATTTTGAAGAAATTGTTGATCTCTCATGCTTCACTTATATTATTTTGAGAGTCTTTTAGAACAACATGGTAATTTGCTTTGGTTATAAAATTAGTCCTAATATGATGGGCATCCAAGATGGGTATAATAAAAACTTTCATATAGAGTGCATTGAATACAGAAGTTTGATACTTGATGGTTGTTTTGAGATATGAAGATGGTAATATTAGAGTCGTTCTAGTTGAGTAATTGTGGAATTGAGAAATACTTGTGTTTAGGTTTGTAAGTCCCGTAGCATGCACGTATGGTAAACGTTGTGTGACAAATTTGAAGCATGAGGTGTTCTTTGATTGCTTTCCTTATGTGGCGGTCGGGGATGAGCGATGGTCTTTCCCTACCAATCTATCCCCCTAGGAGCATGCGCGTAGTGCTTGGTTTTGATGACTTGTAGATTTTTGCAATAAGTATGTGAGTTCTTTATGACTAATGTTGAGTCCATGGATTATATGCACTCTCACCCTTCCATCATTGCTATCCTCTTCGGTACCGTGCATTGCCCTTTCTCACCTCGAGAGTTGGTGCAAACTTCGCCGGTGCATCCAAACCCTGTGGTATGATACGCTGTATCACACATAAGCCTCCTTGTATCATCCTTAAAACAGCCACCATACCTACCTATTATGTCATTTCCATAGCCATTCCGAGATATATTGCCATGCAACTTTCCACCGTTCCGTTTATTATAACATGCTTCATCATTGTAATATTGCCTTGCATGATCATGTAGTTGACATTGTATTCGTGGCAAGGCCACCATGCATAGTTTTTTCATACATGTCACTCTTGATTCATTGCCCATCCCGGTACACCGCCGGAGGCAGTCATATTTTGTTCTAGTATTGACTTGTAATCCTTGAGTTGTAAATAAATAGAAGTGTGATGATCATCATTATTAGAGCATCGTCCGTGTGAGGAAAAAAAGAGAAATGCCAAATAAAAAAAGAGAAGGCCAAATAAAAAATAAAGAAAGAGAAAGGCCAAAAATAAGGAAGGACCAAAAAAAGAGAGATGAGAGAAAACGAGAGAAGGGACAACGCTACTATCCTTTTTACACACTTGTGCTTCAATTTAGCACCATGATCTTCATGATAGAGAGTCTCTTATTTTGTCACTTTCATATACTAGTGGGAATTTTTCATTATAGAACTTGGCTTGTATATTCCAACAATGGGCTTCCTCAAATGCCCTAGGTCTTCGTGAGCAAGCAAGTTGGATGCACACCCACTTAGTTTCTTTTGTTGAGCTTTCATACATTTATAGCTCTAGTGCATCCGTTGCATGGCAATCCCTACTCCTCGCATTGACATCAATTAATGGGCATCTCCATAGCCCGTTGATTATCCGCGTCAATGTGAGACTTTCTCCTTTTTTGTCTTCTCCACACAACCCCCATCATCATATTCTATTCCACCCATAATGTGTCCTTGGATCATGCTCATGTATTGTGTGAAAGTTGAAAAAGTTTGAGAATACTAAAGTATGAAACAATTGCTTGGCTTGTCATCAAGGTTGTGCATGATGAGAGCATTTTGTGTGACGAAAATGAAGCATGGCCAAACTATATGATTTTGTAGGGATGAGCTTTCTTTGGCTATGTTATTTTGATAAGACATAATTGTTTGGTTAGTATGCTTGAAGTATTATTATTTTTATGCCAATATTAAACTTTTTTCTTGAATCTTTCGGATCAGAACATTCATGCCACAATAAAGAGAATTACATTGATAATTATGCTAGGTAGCATTCCACATCAAAAATTCTGTTTTTATCATTTACCTACTCGAGGACGAGCAGGAATTAAGCTTGGGGATGCTTGATACGTCTCCAACATATCTATAATTTTTTATTGTTTCATGCTATTATATTATCCATCTAGGATGTTTTATATGCATTTATATGCTATTTCATATGATTTTAGGGACTAACCTATTAACGTAGAGCCCAGTGCCAGTTTCACGGAGTCTATGATTTTCCCTTGTTTTTGAGTATCGCAGAAAAGGAAAACCAAACGGAGTCCAGTTGACCAGAAATTTCACGGAGATTATTTTTAGACCAAAAGAAGCCCACGGAGTATCGGAGATGAACCAGAAGAGTCCCGAGGCACCCACGAGGGTTGGGGGCGCGCCCTACCCCCTTGGGCGCACCCCCTACCTCGTGACTGCCTCAGAAACACCCCCTGACTTGTTCCCGACGCCAAAAATCCCTATAAATATAGAAACCCCCCAAAAGAAACCTAAATCGGGAGTTCTGCCGCCGCAAGCCTCTGTAGCCACCAAAAACCAATCGAGACCCTGTTCGGGCACCCTGCCGGAGGGGGGATCCCTCATCGGTGGCCATCTTCATCATCCCGGCACTCTCCATGACGAAGAGTTCACCCTCGGGGCTGAGGGTATGTACCAGTAGCTATGTGTTTGATCTCTCTCTCTCGTGTTCTTGTTTGGCACGATCTTTATGTACCGCGAGCTTTGCTATTATAGTTGGATCTTATGATGCTTCTCCTCTTCTACTCTCCTGTAATGGATTGAGTTTTCCCTTTGAAGTTATCTTATCGGATTGAGTCTTTAAGGATTTAAGAACACTTGATGTATGTCTTGCGTGGGATACCCGTGGTGACAACGGGGTATTCTATTGATTCACTTGATATATGTTTTGGTGATCAACTTGCGGGTTCAGTGACCTTGCGGATACTTGAGGTGACATTGGAGTATCTTGGTGACATTAGTGTTTTGGTTGATTTGTGTCTTAAGGTGTTATTCTAGTACGAACTCTAGGATAGATCAAACGAAAAGAATAGCTTCGTGTTATTTTACTATGGACTCTTGAATAGATCGATCAGAAAGGATAACTTTGAGGTGGTTTCGTACCCTACAATAATCTCTTCATTTGTTCTCCGCTATTAGTGACTTTGGAGTGTCTCTTTGTTGCATGTTGAGGGATAGTTATATGATCCAACTATGTTATTATTGTTGAGAGAACTTGCACTAGTGAAAGTATGAACCCTAGGCCTTGTGTCAACGCCTTGCAATACCGTTTGTGCTCACTTTTATCATTAGTTACCTTGCTGTTTTTATATTTTCAGATTACAAAAACCTATATCTACCATCCATATTGCACTTGTATCACCATCTCTTCGCCGAACTAGTGCACCTATACAATTTACCATTGTATTGGGTGTGTTGGGGACACAAGAGACTCTTTGTTATTTGGTTGCAGGGTTGTTTGAGAGAGACCATCTTCATCCTATGCCTCCCATAGATTGATAAACCTTAGGTCATCCACTTGAGGGAAATTTGCTACTATCCTACAAACCTCTGCACTTGGAGGCCCAACAACATCTACAAGAAGAATGTTGTGTAGTAGACGTCAGGGAGCAGCCGACACGAAGATGGACTCGGATTCTGGAGAAGGCTTGATAGACGGCTTGCGGAGGCACTGGAGGGAAACGCCAGCTGGTATTGCTTGACAGGTGGAGCCGATCCGTGCCAGGGTATCAGCTGGCTCGTTTTCATTCCGTGTCACGTGAAGGAACTCGCATCCCTCAAATTATCCGCTGAGCTACTGGACGAGGAAGCAGTAACTTGCCATATTTGCATCCTTGGCGTTCCAGTCGGAGTCGCCATAGCACAGGATTCGGCGGATGCCTATTTCTTACGCCAGCCGGAGGCCGTGTACTAGCGCTTCATACTCGGCCACGTTGTTGGAGGCGGCGAAGTGGATTTGCAATGTGTATCTGAGTTTGTCGCCTTTGGGAGAGGTGAGGACAACGCCGGCTCCCAAGCCGATGTGCATCTTCGAGCCATCAAAGCGCATCCGCCAATGAGTGGAGTCCAGAGTTGGCAGCAGGTACTGGCTCTCGGCCCAGTTAACGAGTAAGTTGGCCAGTGCTTGGGACTTGATGGCGATGCATGGCTGGTAGAAGATGGTGTAGGGGGCCAACTCGATGGCCCATTTGGCCACCCAGCCAGATGCATCTCTGTTGCCTATGATCTTGACAAGTGGGGCAGTGCAGACAACCGTGATTGGGTGCTCTTGAAAGTATGGCTTCAGCTTCTTGGCGGCAAAGTGCACGCCGTAACACATCTTCTGGTAGTGGGGGTAGTTCTGCTTCGAGGTTGACAGCACCTCGCTCAAAAAATACACAGGCCTCTGGACCGGTTGGGCTCTACCGGCCTCTGGGCGCTCCACTACCATAACAGTGCTGACCACCCGGCTGGTGGCGGTGATGTAGAGCTACATGGGCTCTTTAGCAGTCGGGGCCGCTAGGACAGGCGGCCTGGTCAGCATCTTCTTCAATTGGAGAAAGGCCTCGTCCGCCTTGTCATTCCACTCGAAGTGAGTGGTTTCTTCATGAGCTGGTACAGGGGAAGGGCCTTCTCTCCCAGCCGACTGATGAAGCGGCTGATGGATGCCAAGCAGACGGTGAATTTCTGAACGTCTCTCAGTCGGGTGGGTCTCTCCATCCTCTTGATGGCCTTGATCTTCACAGGGTTGCACTCAATGCCACGTTCGGAGACCAGGAAGCCAAGGAGCTGGCTGGCTGGTACACCAAAGACGCACTTCTCTGGGTTGAGCTTGATCTGAAAAGGACGCAGATTATCAAAAGTTTCCTTGAGATCTTTCAAAAGGGTACCGCGCTTCTCCGTCTTCACCACAATATCGTCTACATAGACGTGGGCATTTCTGCCGAGTTGCTTGAGGAGGCACTTCTGCATGCAACACTGAAACGTGGCACCGACATTTCTCAAGCCGAATGTCATGGTCAGGTAGTAGAAGGCTCTGAATGGTGTGATGAAGGCGGCTTCAGGCGATTGGACGGGTTCAACTTGTTCTGGTGGTAACCTGAGTAGGCATCCAAAAAACTCAACAGCTCGCATCCGGCTGTGAAGTCTATCACTTGGTCAATCCGAGGCAAAGCAAACGGATCCTTGGGGCAGGCTTTGTTGAGACTGGTGTAATCAATGCACATGCGCCACTTGTTGTTCTTCTTAAGTACAAGGACTGGGCTGGCAAGCCATTCTGAGAAGAAAACTTCCATAATGAAGTCGGCTACCAACAGGCGGGCGATCTCTTCACCAACAATTCTTCTCTTCTCTTCCGACAGTCGGCGGAGGGGTTGCTTGACTGGTTTGGCATCTGCTCTGACATGTAGCTTGTGCTCGGCGAAATCCGTCAGGACACCCAGCATGTATTTGGGAGACCATGCATAGATGTCTTGATTCCCATGGAGGAAATCGACGAGCTCGCTTTCCTAATTTTCTATCGAGGTTCGTACCTACGATAGTGTGCCTCCCCGGGTGCTCTGGGTCCAAGGGGATCTTCTTTGTTTCTTTGGCCGACTGGAAGGAGCCCTGGGTCTCCGACTCTTTGGGCTCTTGTGACATGTCTGACTGCTTGCTGGCCATGGACACCACCCGGTTCAGGAGCTTCTTCTCAGCGGCAATCACAAGGGACTTGGCCAGCGGGCTGCTGGCTGCAGCACAGGCAGATCACTTCTCGTAGTCCCCAGCTATTGTGATAATACCCTTGGTTCCAGGTATCTTCAACTTGAGGTAGGCATAATGAGGCACCGCCATGAACTTGTCTGGAGCTGGTCGACCTAGGAGCACATGATAAGGGCTCTCTAGGTCAACCACCTCAAACCAAATTGCTTCTCGGCGAAAGTGATTCTTGTCTCCGAAGAGGACATCTATCTTGATCTTGCCGATTGGTGAGCAGGAAAGGCCGGGCACAATCCCATGAAACACAGTCCGACTGGGCAGCTGCTGCTTCTCTTTGATGCTCAACTTCTCCATGGTATCATGGTAAATGATATTGATGCTGCTACCGCCATCTATCAGAATCCGGGAAAAACGAGTAGCTCGCCTCTCCCGTAGCAAGGGTATCATCCAACACCAGGGCATAGGAACCCGGAGAAGGCATCACTTCCGGGTGCTCCGCACGGCTCCAACTGATAGGCTTCTCAGACCAATGCATGAACTATGGAGCAGTTGAGGCAACGGCATTCACTTCACGGTGTTTCTGACGTCGGTTGCGCTTATCAACAGCCACACTCGTGAAGACGACATAGGCTTCATGTTCTTCAGGGAATTCGTCTTGGATTGCACCGACTGCTGGACGGGCGGCCGGCTGCTGGGGAGGTGGAGCCGGTGGGCCAGTAGGCAAAGGAGGCAGTCCTTCTCCCTTGGCAATGCGGACGAGCCAGTGGCACTTCCGGGTTGTATGGTTGGACGGCTTCGCACCACTGTGGAACTTGCAGGGCGCATCGAGGGTCTGCTCAAAGGAGAAAGCTGGCAACCAAGCTGGCTTGCCGCCCTTCTGACGCTTGGGGCCGGGTTGTCCTTCAGGCTGTTGGTCTTCAACTGTCGCCACCTGCCGGCTGGTGGAAGCCGGCTAGGGGTGAGGGAGTCCTGGATTAGGGGGTATCCGGACAGCCGGACTATATCCTTTGGCCGGACTGTTGGACTATGAAGATACAAGATTGAAGACTTCGTCCCGTATCCAGAGGGGACTCTCCTTGGCGTGGAAGGCAAGCTTGGCAATACGGATATGTAGATCTCCTTCTTTGTAACCGACTCTGTGTAACCCTAGCCCCCTCCGGTGTCTATATAAACTGGAGGGTTTAGTCCGTAGGACCAAGAACAACAAGCATACCATAGGCTAGCTTCTAGGGTTTAGCCTCTTCGATCTCGTGGTAGATCAACTCTTGTAATACCCATATCATCAAGATCAATCAAGCAGGAGTAGGGTTTTACCTCCATCGAGAGGGCCCGAACCTGGGTAAATACATCATGTCCCCTGTCTCCTGTTACCATCCGCCTAGACGCATAGTTCGGGACCCCCTACCCGAGATCCGCCGGTTGTGACACCGACATTGGTGCTTTCATTGAGAGTTCCTCTGTGTCATCGTCGTTAGGCTTGATGGCTCCTTCGATCATCGATAGCGATGCAGTCCAGGGTGAGACTTTTCTCCCCGGACAGATCTTTGTATTCGGCGGCCTCGCACTACGGGCCAACTCGCTTGACCATCTGGAGCAGATCGAGAGTTACGCCCCTGGCCACCAGGTCAGGTTTGGAAGCTTAAACTACACGGCCGACATCCGCGGAGACTTGATCTTCGACGGATTCGAGCCCCTGCCTAGTGCGCCGCACGGTCACGATGAGCATGATTTAGCTCTACAGTTGGACAGTGTTCAGGAGATCGCACCTGCAACCGCTCCGACCCTCAATTCGGAGCCAATTGCGCCATCTATGGACGGGTGGATAGACCCCGCCATGGAGGTCGCGTTCTCAGCGGCGATCGACCCGAATACCAACCTTACCCTTCAAGAGAGCCGTGACTCCAAACTGCAGGATTCTTCTCCGGCCACGGACTCCGAACCGCCTGCACCTGTGCCTATTGAGTCCGACTGGGCGCTGATCATGGAGTTCACCTCCGCGGATATCTTTCAGCACTCACCCTTCGGCGACATGCTGAACTCATTAAGGTCTCTCTCCTTGTCAGGAGAGTCCTGGCCAGACTATTTCCGGCAGGATTGGGATGCGGATGATGAAGAAATTCGCCGCCCACCCACCATCCACTTAGTAGCCGCTGTCGATGATTTGACCGACATGCTCGACTTCGAATCCAAAGACATCAACAGTATGGACTACGATGCAGGAGACGAATAGGAACCACTGCCCACAGGGCACTGGACAACCACTTCATCATATGATATATATATATATATGGTGGACACACCCAAATAAGGCAATGGCGACGGGACAGCGGGAGATGACCCCTCCAAGAAGCAACCCAAGCGCCGACGTCAGCGGCGCTGGTCTAAGTCTCACCAAAGCAAAAGCAATGATACCAGCACAGGAGATAATAACACTCCGGACAGTGCCGAAGATAACGACAATCCCCTCCAGCAAGATTCAGAGCAAGAGGATGGAGAAGCCAGCCCTCTTGAGAGAGCGGCAGATGGAGAGGCGGAGGATGATAATTGCATGCCTCCCTCCGAAGACGAGGCAAGCCTCGACGATGACGAATTTGTCGTGCCTGAGGATCCCGTCGAACAAGAGCGCTTCAAGTGCTGGCTTATAGCCATGGCAAATAGCCTTAAGAAAAAGCAGCAGCAACTTCGAGCTGATCAAGATTTGCTAGTTGACAGATGGACTGAAATCCTGGCGGCCGAGGAATATGAACTCGAACACCCCTCCAAGAGTTATCCAAAGCGCAGATTGCTACCCCGGTTAGAGGAGGAAGCATTAAAGCCTACATCTCCAGCGTATGATGCGGCTGATCGGCCACCTCGTGGCCTCAACAAAGAGGCATTTCAGCCAAAAGCTCAGCCCGCACTCCGAAGCCACTCAAATAAAGATGTCAAGGCACGGGGAAATACGCTAGACCCGCGAGACGTATTGGAGGACAAAGCAAAACACACAAGATCGATCTACGGATCACGAGGGCGCGCCATTACGCGAGACAATAACCGTCACACCGGATACAGTAAAAGTAAATCCGGCCGGGCCAAACACAGCAAACAAGACTCATATGAGTTGCGCCGCGATATAGCCCAGTACAGAGGCGCCGCACACCCCCTATGCTTCACAGACGAAGTAATGGATCACCAAATCCCAGAGGGTTTCAAACCCGTAAATATTGAATCATACGATGATACAACAGATCCTGCGGTATGGATCGAGGACTACCTCCTACATATCCACATGGTCCGCGGTGATGATCTACCCGCCATCAAATACCTTCCACTCAAACTCAAAGGACCAGCTCAGCATTGGCTGAACAGCTTGCCAGCAGAATCCATTGGCTGTTGGGAAGATCTGGAAGCCGCATTCCTCGACAACTTCCAGGGCACTTATGTGCTTCCACCAGATGCTGATGACTTGAGCCACATAATTCAGCAGCCAGAGGAATCGGCCAGGCAATTCTGGACACGGTTCCTAACCAAGAAAAATCAAATCGTCGACTGTCCGGATGCAGAGGCCCTAGCAGCTTTTAAGCATAACATCCGCGACGAGTGGCTCGCCTGGCACCTTGGCCAGGAAGAGCCAAAATCTATTGCAGCCCTCATGACACTCATGACCCGCTTTTGCGCGGGAGAGGACAGCTGACTGGCTCGTGGCAATAACATATCAAAGAATCCTGGTACTTCGGATACCAAGGATAGCAATGGCAGGTCACGTCGCAACAAACACAAGCGCCGTATCAACAACGACAATACCGAGGATACGACAGTCAATGCCGGATTCAAAGGCTCTAAACCCGGTCAGCAGAAAAAGCCATTCAAAAGAAGCACTCCGGGCCCGTCCAGTTTGGACCGAATACTCGATCGCTCGTGTCAAATACATGGCACCCCCGACAAGCCAGCCAATCACACCAACAGAGAATGTTGGGTGTTCAAGCAGGCCGGCAAGCTAAATGCCGAAAACAAGGACAAGGGGCTGCATAGCGATGACGAGGAGGAGCCCCGGCCGCCGAACACCGGAGGACAGAACAGGTTCCCCCCACAAGTGCGGACGGTGAACATGATATACGCAACCCACATCCCCAAGAGTGAGCGGAAGCGTGCGCTCAGGGACGTATATGTGTTGGAGCCAGTCGCCCCAAACTTCAACCCATGGTCCTCCTGTTCGATCACCTTCGATCGCAGGGACCACCCCACTAGTATCCGTCATGGCGGATTCGCCGCACTGGTCCTAGACCCAATCATTGACGGATTTCACCTCACTCGAGTCCTTATGGACGGTGGCAGCAGCCTGAACCTGCTTTATCAGGACATACTGCACAAAATGGGTATAGATCCCTCAAGGATCAAACCCACAAAAACGACCTTCAAAGGCATCATACCAGGTGTAGAGGCCCATTGTACAGGCTCAGTCACACTGGAAGTGGTCTTCGGATCCGCGGATAACTTCCGAAGCGAGGAGTTAATCTCCGATATAGTCCCGTCCCGTAGTGGCTATCACGCACTGCTCGGGCGAACCGCATTTGCGAGATTCAATGCGGTACCGCATTATGCATACCTCAAGCTCAAGATGCCAGGACCTCGGGGGGTCATCACAGTCAATGGAAACACAGAGCGCTCTCTCCGAATGGAGGAGCACACTGCGGCCCTCGCAGCAGAAGCGCAAAGCAGCCTCTCAAGGTAATTCACCAGTTTGGCGATCAAACACCCGGACGCCGTCAAGCGTGCCTGGAGTAATCTGCAACAAGACCGCTTGGCATGTTCCGAGCTAGCATAGCAATGCGGGCCCCACCCCAATCCTAGCCAAATGGCAAAATTCATGCCACGCGTACATAATTACGCATTGAAAATACCATGGACATAGGTGGGGGGGCACGACTACGGCACGCCCCAAAACGCGGCTCAACCGCACTAGGGGCTTCTCGCTTTGTTATTCTTTCTCTCTTTCAGGACTTTACTCTCTGGAAGCCCAGTCCGGCAGTACGATTACCGAACACATGGTACAACAACCAAGGAGGCAGAAAGCTACGTCGCACCATGGAACTCCTAGGTGGTCTCTGATAACGAGTGAAATAACTGCTTTAAATACCATTCCTCAGCTTGCCCTTGGAGGGGACATGTCAAATAGTCCTACTTTTTGCTTATCGCACTACTTGTACCATTCTGCTTCGACGCACCTTTTTGAATAAACAATGCATAACACTAGTCTATTACTGCATTCTCTATTCTTCCTTATATATATATGTTCATTCATGACATTCAGCACCCGTACACTCTGGTACGGCCAATACGCCAGGGGCTTAAGCGTACCCCATAATACGGCGTGAGAAGTCCGAACACTTTCGATAGTGCGGCACCCCGAACTTATAACATTATATGCATCAGCTCTGAATCATGTCTTGGGTCAATAGTTGGGTTTGCCCGGCTCCCATGTTTTGGTACCTTACGTTCCGCTATATCGGCTAAGGTAGCACTGGGAGAACTACTGTGATTGTGCCCCGGTTCATCTGGGCAAGCACCTCAGTAGAGAAAGCTAAAACTGACTGTCATGGCAAGGTGAGAGCTGGTCGCTGTTCAAGAGGTCTCGAGTCCCTAAAGACTTATGCCGCTTAGAGCGAGGAGTCAGCTTTGTCCGGCTTAGGCGTGTATAGCGCCCCGAATTCGGCCTTCCGAATACTAGGGGCTTCGCCAAAATTTAAAATTGTAGACTTCTATGGCTAAGTGAGAGTGATAAAGCATTATAGTCTGATTGCCTTGTTCGTTGCGCTGAGCACCTCCCTCGACGGACCCAACAATGGGAAAAGAGTGCTCAGATTCATCCCGAGCAGCCCAGCACTCGTGGCATGGGGGCAGAAACCGACGACTGACCATCTCTCAGATTTGATAAACAGCCGCACATAAGGTAATATTTTAAATTCAAACAAGCGTTGCATAGCTCATATGAACAAGTTTATATAATACAAGATCGCACGAGCAAGTTCATTCAAATATTACATCCTTCGCACACTCGTCCGCCACAAGACGGGCACCCTTCAGGACACCCTCATAATACATTTCAGGGTGGCGATGCTCCTTGCCCTGCGGTGGCCCCTCCTTTACCAGCTTCTCGGCGTCCATCTTGGCCCAGTGCACCTCCGCACAGGCAAAAGCCCGGTGTGCACCTTCTATGCAGACGGACCGCTTTATGACTTCCAGCCGTGGGCAGGCATCCACAAGCCGCCTCACAAGGCCGAAGTAGCTGTCGGGAATGGCGTCGCCAGGCCACAGCCGGACTATAAGACCCTTCATGGCCTGTTCGGCCGCCTTATGGAGCTCGACCAATTGCTTCAGCTGGTCGCTTAAGGGCACCGGGTGTTTGGCCTCAGTATACTGAGACCATAACACCTTCTCCGTCGAGCTCCCCTCCTCGGCTCGGTAGTACTTTGCGGCATCCGACACGCTACGGGGCAAATCTGCGAATGCTCCTGGAGAGCTTCGGACTCGGGTAAGTAACAAGTAATTTACTTTCACATGCTTGCTTTGCATAATGAATGCCTTACCCACCGTTATCTTCTTCATCGCCTCAATTTCCTGGAGGGCCTTTTGGGCTTCAGCCTTGGCATGCTTTGTGCTCTCGAGGGCTGCGGCAAGCTCGGAATCTCGCGTCTTCGAGTCAAGCTCCAAAGTCTCATGCTTCTTCACGAGTGCCTGGATCTCTTGCTGCACCTTGCCCACTCGTGCCTCTTGCTTCTCCCGCTCGGTGCGCTAATTGGCCGCTTTGTTTTCGGCCTCGGACAACGCTTGCTTCAGGGCCGCCACTTCGGTCGTGGCACCTGGCACATTCATGATGATCCTATCATTTTGCAACCACATCCTTTTACACACACACACACACACACACACACACACACACACACTTCGGCACTGCATGCTCAACGAAAGCGAACTACATCTTTTTTACGTAGCGCACTGCAATGCTACACGGTAGAACTGCTTCATTTTCTGGTGGTCCGCCCGCGTATTCTGTGTGGAATCTGGTGTTGCGGGATGATTTGATTTGTTTATGGATGTCAGTTGACCTTTATTATTTGTAATTTATAGGAAAAACGACTAAAAGCTTGGTAAATCGACGGATTTGGCGGACGGGCTTTCTCTGTTCATCCGTGTTTGCTTCAGATGCGATTTTTTGTGTGCTCGCATGTTGTTTTTTAGTAGGAATTGTTTAATTGTGTTTGTTTTAATCGGTCTGTTTACTCTATAATTTGTTAATTTTTAGGAGTTTGTTTTCAATTCCTGTTATTTTGATTCTGCGGGCGGAAGAGCTTCGTCCGCTCCTCTATTCTTGACGATTTTTTGGATTTTTGCGCGTCCATGCCTGTTTGAATATTGTAATGTTGCTATAGGTTTGAATTCATTGTATTAAGGTTAGAATTGTAATTTTGTAATTGCAATTTTTAAATGAGAGCTGATGTTGTTCGTCCAGTTGCCGTGTCTTCTGTGTAATTTTTTGCGGGAGTATTTTTTCGTTTGTTTACTGGTTGGACAATTTCTAGGCATACGTTGTTTCTGGAGTATTTTTCGATAGTCTACCGCATGTGTGCAGTTCTACTGTTTTTAATTAGGACATTTACATTTATGCCCCTAATTTGCGCCCACTCTTAGATTTGCCCCTAATTTCAAAGCCTGCTCAACTTTGCCCCACCGCTGTTAGGTGCCCTTATAGAAATGCCCTTCTGTGCCGTTACCGTCCGGTCAAAGCCGATCAAAGTCGGCCAAAGGGCTTTGACCATCCTAAAAAAATAGCAAAAAAATTCTAAAAAATCTGAAATATTGTGAGATCGAAAATACTCATGTCCGTAAGGTGCGTGCAAGTTTTCGTGCTATTTGGACATTTCAAAAGATCATGACGAGGAAAAACAGTTAATATGTACGCTTGTGAACAGTAAATTCGAAAAAGAATTGCAAGAAAATTCAAAAAAATATGAAAAAAGTTAGCATCAAAGAGGCTCGGGTCTGCAATGTGCGTGAAATTTTTATTTGTGTTTGGACACTGTAAGAGCTCCAGAATAAAAAAACAAAATAGTCATTTTTTCCAAAGTTTTTTCCCAAGCCAAATTTTGTTTGTTTCTCCACGAGCTCCTACAGTGTCGAAACACAAATAAAATTTTCACACACCTTGCAGACCTGAGCCTCTTTGATGCCAAATTTATTCATATTTTTTTTTTGAATTTTCCTGCATTTTTTTTAAATTACTGTTCACAAGTGTAGGATCGGAAGTATGTCTAGAGGGGGGTGATTAGACTACTTGACCAAATAAAAGCTACGCCTTTTCCCAATTTTAGTTCTTGGCAGATTTTAGCTATTTTAGGACAAGTCAAGCAATCATCACACGATTCAAGCAAGCATGCAAAGAGTATATAGGCAGCGGAAAGTAAAGCATGCAACTTGCAAGAATGTAAAGGGAAGGGTTTGGAGAATTCAAACGCTATTGGAGACAAGGATGTTTTTCCCGTGGTTCGGATAGGTGGTGCTATCCTACATCCACGTTAGTGGAGACTTCAACCCACGAAGGGTAACGGTTGCGCGAGTCCACGGAGGGCTCCACCCACGAAGGGTCCACGAAGAAGCAACCTTGTCTATCCCACCATGGCCATCGCCCACAAAGGACTTGCCCCACTAGCGGTAGATCTTCATGAAGTAGGCGATCTCCTTGCCCTTACAAACTCCTTGGTTCAACTCCACAATCTTGTCGGAGGCTCCCAAGTGACACCTAGCCAATCTAGGAGACACCACTCTCCAAGAAGTAACAAATGGTGTGTTGATGATGAACTCCTTGCTCTTGTGCTTCAAATGATAGTCTCCCCAACACTCAACTCTCTCTCACGGGATTTGGATTTGGTGGAAAGAAGATTTGAGTGGAAAGCAACTTGGGAAAGGCTAGAGATCAAGATTCATATGGTAGGAATGGAATATCTTGGTCTCAACACATGAGTAGGTGGTTCTCTCTCAGAACACATGAGTTGGAAGTGTAGGTGTGTTCTGATGGCTCTTTCTCCGAATGAAGAGGAGGTGGAGGGGTATATATATCCTCCACTTAAAATCCAACCGTTACACACAATCTACCAATCTCGGTGGGACCGAATCAACAAACTCGGTCGGACCGAAATGGTAAACCTAGTGACCGTTAGAGATTTTCGGTGGGACTGACATGCATCTCGGTAGGACCGATGTGGTTAGGGTTTGGGCATAACGTAATCTCGGTGAGACCGATTTGGTAATTAGCTAACCAGAGAGTTGGTCAGGCAAACTCGGTGGGACCGATTTGCTCTTTCGGTGAGACCGAAAAGTTACAAAAGGGAAACAAAGAGTTTGCATTGCAATCTCGGTGGGACCGATCCGCTCTTTCGGTGAGACCGAAAAGTTATGAAAAGGAAACAGAGAGGTTGCAATCCCATCTCGGTGAGACCGAGATCCCTATCGGTGAAACCGATTTGCTAGGGTTTGGCAGTGGCTTATGACATATGAGAAACTCGGTGGCACCGGATAGAAATAATATGTAGGACCGAGTTTGGCTTAGGGTTTAGGTCATATGTGGATATGGGAAAGTAGTTGAGGATTTTGGAGCATATCATTAAGCACATAAGGCAAAGAGCTCATTAAGCAACACCTCATCCCTCCTTGATAGTATTGGCTTTTCCTATAGACTCAATGTGATCTTGGATCACTAAAATGTAAAATGAAGAGTCTTGAGCATTTGAGCTTGAGCCAATCCTTTGTCCTTAGCATTTTGAGGGTTCCACTTTCACCATCCATGCCATGCCAATCATTGAGCTTTCCTGAAATAATTGTCTTGGAATTGCATTAGCTCAATGAGCTATATGTTGTTATAAATTACCAAAACCACCTAGGGATAGTTGCACTTTCAATCTCCCCCTTTTTGGTAATTGATGACAACATATAGATCAAAGCTTCGACAAATGATAATAAGAATGAATTATATCGTCGCTTTGAGAAGTATGTGATAAGTAAGAGCTCCCCCTAAATTTGTGCATATTTAAAATTTTGCTTTGGACTGCAAATGCACAAAGAGTTAGAGTCATGGGTTACTCTTCCATGCCACATACATCTTGGTGGAGCGCTCAAAATGATAAATAATGAAATACATGCACTCATCACCATGGTAAAGGTGAATGACCACATAAGATAGATAAGATATATCAAGCATGCATAAATGTAGCTTATGATCAAACACATGATCATCAATGTCTCACAAAGCATATCAAAGTATCTCAACCAAAAGCAAATAATGTACCAAAGACCATCAAATAACACAAGAGAGAAAAGCAACTCTCTCTCTCTCTCGAAGCCTATGATGTATACATCTTCTCCCCCTTTGGCAACAAGTTACCAAAAAGTTCCTAGAAAATGCATAGTGCTATATCGAAACTCAGGCTTGATCTGGAGTTCGGATCACTCCAAGGACGAAAGCTTCTGTTGATGCTGATGGAGTTGGAGCTGAAGTGGATGCTGGAGCAGGTTGGGTTGATGCTGCGGCTGGAGCTGAGGCGGTTGCTCTTGTGTCAGGAACTAGCACTGCACTAGACCTCTGAGCTCGTGGAACTCTAGCAAATGCATCTGTAGTTGTCTTCCCTCTCCTCTCCTGCATGTCATCCTGGAGCTGCTCTACTGCTGTCTGTATCTCTGTCACCTTGATATCCAAGTCATAGAACTTCTGTTCTACGATCCTCTCTAAGCTCGCCTGGTTCTGAGTTAGGTTGGCCAAACCTTTCTCCATGCGCAGGGTGGATGCAATCAGGTAACTGAGCTGCTCTTGCTTGGTCTTCAATAAGTATTCTGATGCCTCCTCTTGAGTTGGCATCCTAGCAGCTTTCTCCTTTCTAGCCTTCTCCTTTTGTGCTTGGGCATGGGCTGAAGATGGTTCATCCATGTTCATCACAACTTCATTGTCTTCAAACTCAGGATGAATAGGAAGATGTTCCTTATCCAGTGCCCATCTTGGAGTTGATCAGTTCTTGGATCTGAGGAGCATATCCACAGCTTCTCTTCTGGTCTGCTGCTGTCCTCTTGATTGTCTCTATCATCAGGCTCATGACCTTGAACTTCTGAGGCACATCAAAGATATGAAGCAGGTTGATAGCATGGCCTCTGACCATCTTGTGATCTCCAGACTTTGGTAGCAGAGTGTGCCTTAAGATCCAGTTGATTGTTGGTAATCCTGACAGAAGATAATGTACAGATCCATACTTGAAAGTTTCAAGTGCCTTATCAGGGATCTCCTTGTACATGTTGATCATTGAGTTGTGGTCCATCTTCTTCTTGGAATAGACATCCAAGTCATCTTCACTTTCTTCTGGGGCATTGATCAGTTGAGCCCATTCTGCAACAGTTGATTGGTACCTCGTACCTTCAGACATCCAGACAATCCTCCCATCGGGGTAAAAGTGTGCTGTGGAGTAGAACTGCATGATAAGTTCCTCGTTCCACTTTGTGAGCTTTTGCCCAACAAAGTCTGCTACTCCACAAGCCTTGAAGCTGTCCTCCACTCCTGGGAAGTGCTCTTCATTGTCCTTTATGTATTGCCAATCGACCCATTTCATGTCACAGACAATTGGCTTCTTGCCTAACAGGATTGTCTCATAGAAGTCCTGTTGTTCCTTAGTGTGGAACCTGTAGTCTACAGCAGTTCTTCTCCTGGTAGCATAGGGATCTTCTGCTCTCCATTTTCTCAATCCAGAGTCTCTCCTGATATTCATATCCTCAGCCACAGGATGAGCATCATTGTGGTCTGGGATCTTGGGCTTCAATTTCCTCAAGACTTGTCCTTCTTCTTCTTCAGCAACATTAGGCACTGGGGCCTTGTTCTTCTCAGCAGCTGGAATATTTCTTGTATTCCTCTTGGGTTTTTGCTTTGGTGCTGTCTTGGGGGCTTCCTTGGGCTTGGATGCAGCTCCCCCTGATCTAATGGCATCACCCATCAGCTTGGGTGCCTTGGGTGCTGGTGCAGCACCTTCCTCTTCCTCTTCTTCTTCATCAGAAGAATGTTGTTCAAACTCAGCCATAGGATCTACTTTCTTGCACCATCTGCCTCTTTTCTTCTCTTTCTTCTCTACAGCAACAACTGGCTCCTTGGAAGTGGTTTTGTCAGGAATCTTGGTTGAGGCTCTGGCTTTTGGCATTGGCTTCCTGCCTGCTGGTCTTTTGACCTTCAAGCCTGGCTTGGTGCTCTGCCTTGAACCATGTTCTTTCTTGAGCTCAATTTTCTTGGAGGTTGCCTCCTCCTCTGCCACATAGTCTTCATCTTCTGAACCTGAAGTTCTTTTCCTTCTCTGTCTGGTGGCGGCCTTTGGCAGATTGCTTGGAGTGCTCCTGCTGCCATCATCTGAGGAACTTGAGGGACTAGTGCCCTCACTCATATGCACAAGCTGCTCTGACTGATTCTGACTGTCACTCTAGTCTAACATGTTGAACAAGCTGACTGCTGACTGCTGACCCTGTGAATAGTTTATAGATGAGGTAGAATGGATGAGCATCACAAAAAGTAGAGATTTCTGCAAATGAATGATTCAAAAACTTAGTTTTAGTTTCCCACAGAAAGCATTTCGGATCTACCGCTTTCTAAACTCGGTGATACCGAAGCAGCATTTGGAACCTAAACTAGTGATCTCGGTCAGACCGAGTCACAGTTCGGTGGCACCGAGACTGCTAGGGTTTCACAAAGTTCAAAAATCGGTCACACCGATTAGTTACACTCGGTCAGACCGAGTTTCACTTGTGCAATGTCATAGGCCAAATCGGTGGGACCGAGTTTTTCAACTCGGTGGGTCCGAGATGGTTTCGGCGGAAACCTAACCCTAAATTTTTCGAATCAAACCTAATCTATGAGTTCTTTGACTGGATAGAAGTTTATCAAACGTGGCAAGAATCATTATGATCACAATGTGCTAGGAATCGGATTGGGAATAGCACAAAGATCGAGTCCATACCCTAGTTCGGCGGAGACTCGCTACGGCGGCAACGGCGGAGGTGATTTCCGTTGACGGCGATGGAGACCAGCGACTGGAGGCTGCTGGCGGCGAGAAGACGATCCGGAGACCATGTCGGCAGAGCGAGCTATGGCGCGGGCGAAGAGGTTCGGAGAAATTTCCAAATTTTTGCCCGTGTCTATATATAGCCCGACCCTGTCGGTGTGACCGAGTGGAACGACTCGGTGGCACCGAGATGCAAAACTGTATACAATTATTGCAACTCGGTGTGACCGAATAGTTCAAGTCGGTTGCACCGAGATTGAAAACATAGATCAACTTGATGATCTCGATAGGACCGAAAGTGGGGTATCGGTCAGACCGAGAATCACAAAGAGGTTTTGGAAGTTTAAGTCTATGACGAATCGGGGACTCCGAGTGCTCCTCACACAGAGTGGTTCGAATTTGACTTGATCAATTTTGTGATGTAGCATGAATAGAGTTTGAGACGAGAAAAGCATAGATAGCTAGAGGAGGTTCTTAGGCATTCTTGTCCATCCACTTGGCAAAAGAAAAGATAAAGCCAAACAATCAAAACAACAAGTGGATGTCCTCGAATGAGTAAAATATGCAACCAGCATGCTCACACAATAAAATGGCAATAGAAATATGTGACAAAGCATGCACAATCAATTCTAGCATTTATCAAGCAATTGGCGATGACTAGGTCATCTATATATGAGTATATTGACTTAGGAGTCAAATGAGAACATTTGATCATAGGTCATACTCATCGTTTAAGCTCAAGTGGGGTTACCACTTTTACATAAAGCATTGTTGTGTTCACATCATTAGAGTTGCTTTATCTCAAGTCTTAGAGTAAAGCTCCCCCTAGATGTGATATCCCCCCTTAAGAGGGATGAACTAACCTTGGGTTTTGTCGATGATGACTTCATGTAGATGTTGAAGATGTGGATGCTCAATATTGCTGTAGATCACTTGGAGCTATCCTTTTGAGTGAATTGCACTTTCAATACCTACATGGGTTAGTCCCACAAGGAACAAGCAAGTATATCCATAGACACAGAGTGATGCACATACAAGAAGATGTCTATGAAAGCTTTTAGATTACCTTGTCCCTTGACTTACCAACAAGAGGGTTTGTGACTCCTTGAACTAGTGCAATATGTGGAAGTTGATTGCACTTGTTCTTGCCAAAATGATAAGAGTGAAGTATGTTGGCGGAGTCACCCTCAAGAACTCTCTAGTTCTTCTTCTTTTGGATCTACACCATCTTGATGGAATCCTTGGAGTTGTAGTCGTACTTGATGAAGTGGAACTTGAAGTAGTCTTGGGAATCCACTTGACTAAGGTCTTAGGAGCTTCTTCAAATGCATCTATTTCCTCTTGAAACTTGTCCTTGCCTTTTTGCTTGTAGTCTTGTGGTGGAAGATCATCTTGAGTTTGTGTCCCCTTGAAAGAAGTTGGATCATACTTCTCTTTTTGAGGAACAAACTTTGTCTTGGTGTATTGATCTTCTTCCCACTCAACTCCACTCGCATTGAACTTTCGTTCAAAACCAACACCTTGATTCTTCCGGTGCCTTCCTTGCTTGCGTACAATCTCCTCGAATTGCTTACTTCCGGCAAGGCTTTTGTACACTCCTTTCTCTATGATTTCCTTCAATATGCTATTTTCTTGCTCAAGTGTAACTTGGCTAAGAGAATCATTAGTGGAATCAAGAGAACTACTAGAAGCAACGATATTGGATTTAACGTGATCATTGTTACTACTAGAGGAAGAATCTTTCTTGTTTTTGTTACTAGACTTGACTTGAGGCATGTAAGTGGATAAGAGTAAACGTTTGGCAATGTAAGAAGAACTTTTCTTGCGGAGATCATCATTGATTGCCTTTAAAAGCTCATGCTCTTGCTCAAGATTGAGCTTTTCAAAGCGTAACTTCTCATGAGCCCTTAATAGTTCTCGATGATCTTCGAAGATAGTTTCATGAGCTAACTTAAGTGTGTTTAGTTCTTTAGTTAAATCCTCAATTTTCTCCTTATCATTGTCATTCGTTTTAGCATGGTTAATTGACGTTTCATCGTAGGATTCATCACTAGAGTTGCCAACAAGTAAATCATCATCGCCTAACAAGTCATCTTCATCACTATTAAAATCAACATACTCAGGGTGAGTTACCTTAGGACCTTTGGCCATGAAGCATCTTCCAATTCCTTCATTGGGTGAATCAAATATGTCGTAGGAGTTGGTTGACACAAGTGCTAGTCCGGCAACACCTTCATCTTGAGTATATTCGGAGTCGGAGTGATAACTTCTCTCGAAGTGGTTGTCGGAGTCGGAGACGGATACCCATTCACCAACATGAGCTTGATGTCTTCGTTTTGTGTAGCTCCTTGATGATTTTTCCTTCCTTTCCAAATCCTTGCTTATCCGTGAGTGTCTTCATTCATAACGATCATCTCTACTCCTTCTCTCTCGTGATGGTGATTCCTCTCTTTTGCTTCTTCTTCTTGGAGAATCTTCTCTTCTTTTGTAGGGAGTCGTACACTGATTAGAATAGTGTCCGGGTCTTCCACAATTGTAGAAGTTTCACTCTCGACTAGAAGATCTTTTGTCATTGTAGGACCTTGACTTGGAGCTTCTATCTTTGCTTCTACTCTTGTAGAACTTGTTGAAGTTCTTCACCATTAATCTCAATTCTTCATTGAAGTTTTGTTTCTCACTTGATGATGTGGGGGCTTCACATGAGGCTTTATAAGCACCACTTGATTTGTTGTGAAGTTCCTCTTTGTCCTTGAGCGACATCTCATGAGCAACAATTCTTCCAATGACTTCCGTTGGCTTGAGATTTTTGTAATTGGGCATCATTTGGATCAATGTACACACGGTATCATATTTTCCATCCAAGGCTCTTAGGATCTTCTTGATGATGAATCTGTCGGTCATCTCTTCACTCCCTAAGCCGGCAATCTCATTTGTGATGAGAGCAAGCCTAGAGTACATTTCAGCGACACCTTCACCATTCTTCATTTTCAACTTTTCAAGTTGACTTTGAAGCACATCCAATTTAGATTCCTTGACGGAGTCGGTACCTTCGTGCATATCAATCAAAGTATCCCAAATTTCCTTTGCATTCTTAAGACGGCTGATTTTGTTGAGTTATTCGGGGCACAATCCTTCGAAGAGAATATCACAAGCTTGAGCGTTGTATTGTAGCATCTTCAACTCATCCGCGATAGCTTCACGGTTTGGTTCTTTCCCTTCGAAGAAGTCACCTTGCAAACCAACACACACAATCGCCCAAACGGCAGGGTTATGTCCAAGAATATGCATTTTCATTTTATGCTTCCAACTAGCACAGTTAGTGCCATCAAAGTAAGGACCTCTACAGTGATAATTTCCCTCACTAGACGCCATACTCTCCTAGGTTGTGAAACCAAGGCTATGACCACCAAAAGCTATGGGAATCAAAGCAAATGGAGACCAAAGCTCTGATACCACTTGTAGGATCGGAAGTATGTCTAGAGGGGGGGTGATTAGACTACTTGACCAAATAAAAGCTACGCCTTTTCCCAATTTTAGTTCTTGGCAGATTTTAGCTATTTTAGGACAAGTCAAGCAATCATCACACGATTCAAGCAAGCATGCAAAGAGTATATAGGCAGCGGAAAGTAAAGCATGCAACTTGCAAGAATGTAAAGGGAAGGGTTTGGAGAATTCAAACGCTATTGGAGACAAGGATGTTTTTCCTGTGGTTCGGATAGGTGGTGCTATCCTACATCCACGTTAGTGGAGACTTCAACCCACGAAGGGTAACGGTTGTGCGAGTCCATGGAGGGCTCCACCCACGAAGGGTCCATGAAGAAGCACCCTTGTCTATCCCACCATGGCCATCGCCCACGAAGGACTTGCCTCACTAGCGGTAGATCTTCATGAAGTAGGCGATCTCCTTGCCCTTACAAACTCCTTGGTTCAACTCCACAATCTTGTCGGAGGCTCCCAAGTGACACCTAGACAATCTAGGAGACACCACTCTCCAAGAAGTAACAAATGGTGTGTTGATGATGAAGTCCTTGCTCTTGTGCTTCAAATGATAGTCTCCCCAACACTCAACTCTCTCTCACAGGATTTGGATTTGGTGGAAAGAAGATTTGAGTGGAAAGCAACTTGGGAAAGGCTAGAGATCAAGATTCATGTGGTAGGAATGGAATATCTTGGTCTCAACACATGAGTAGGTGGTTCTCTCTCAGAACATATGAGTTGGAAGTGTAGGTGTGTTCTGATGGCTCTCTCTCCGAATGTATATATATCCTCCACTTAAAATCCAACCGTTACACACAATCTACCAATCTTGGTGGGACCGAATCAACAAACTCGGTCAGACCGAAATGGTAAACCTAGTGACCGTTAGAGATTTTCGGTGGGACTGACATGCATCTCGGTAGGACCGATGTGGTTAGGGTTTGGGCATAACGTAATCTCGGTGAGACCGATTACACAAACTCGGTGAGACCGATTTGGTAATTAGCTAACCAGAGAGTTGGTCAGGCAAACTCGGTGGGACCGATTTGCTCTTTCGGTGAGACCGAAAAGTTACAAAAGGGAAACAGAGAGTTTGCATTGCAATCTCGGTGGGACCGATTCGCTCTTTCGGTGAGACCGAAAAGTTATGAAAAGGAAACAGAGAGGTTGCAATCCCATCTCGGTGAGACCGAGATCCCTATTGGTGAAACCGATTTGCTAGGGTTTGGCAGTGGCTTATGACATATGAGAAACTCGGTGGCGCCGGATAGAAAGAATCGGTAGGACCGAGTTTGTCTTAGGGTTTAGGTCATATGTGGATATGGGAAAGCAGTTGAGGATTTTGGAGCATATCATTAAGCACATAAGGCAAAGAGCTCATTAAGCAACACCTCATCCCTCCTTGATAGTATTGGCTTTTCCTATAGACTCAATGTGATCTTGGATCACTAAAATGTAAAATGAAGAGTCTTGAGTATTTGAGCTTGAGCCAATCCTTTGTCCTTAGCATTTTGAGGGTTTCACTTTCACCATCCATGCCATGCTAATCATTGAGCTTTCCTGAAATAATTGTCTTGAAATTGCATTAGCTCAATGAGCTATATGTTGTTATAAATTACCAAAACCACCTAGGGATAGTTGCACTTTCAACAAGCATACATATTAACTGTTTTTCCTTCTCACAATCTTATGGAATGTCCAAATAGCACGAAAACTTGCACGCACCTTGCGCACATCAGTATTTTTGATCTCACTATATTTCAGATCTTTTAGAATTTTTTTGCTATTTTTTTCAAGACGGTCAAAGCCCTTTGACCGGCTTTGACCGGACGATAACGAAGCAGAAGGGCATTTCTGTAGGGGCACCTAACGGCGGAGGGGCAAATTTGAGCAGGCTTTGAAATTAGGGGCATATATGAGTAGGTGATTCGAGTTAGGGATAGAAATGCAAATGGCCCTTTTTAATTTTATTTGTTGTAGTTGTGGCATACGTTGTTGTGCACTGCATGTTCGTTAGTAGTGTGCTTCGTTGTAGCTACTTTACAGTTGTTATTGCAGTTTATGAGATTTCTGTTTTCTTAAACTGAATTCTGTGTTCTATAGGACTTCATAATATGCACTTCCATACTGCATTAGCAGTGTGGTTAATGTTTCTACTGTGCTGTTAGAATGGATGGTCCATTTTATGCTTGTGTTAGCTGAACAGTTATTATAAGAATTATTTTTGAAGTGCATACTATGAGAATTGTTTTTGAACATCGTATGTTAACTACAAAGTTTCGACCATTTGCATTTCCTTGTTTCTGTTCAGAGGACTGCTTTTTTATTATTAGGACCACACTATGTGCTTGAGAGAACTGCATTATTGGCAACAACAACTTGTCTAAAAAGGATGATAAAATGATGCAGTTGAGGTTGCATACTTTAAAATAGGCATCGTTCAAAGTGTCTGATGGACATAATTTTAAAAGCATACAACATAATCAAAGCATTAGAAATATTGTTTGATTCATACTACACAGCCTAGAGTGCAAATATTGTAAACTTGAGGGAGTCTTCTGCTTTGTAGAAAAACACCATGGCCACTTCTCCGACGTCAAAGCCATTCTGGGAGACAAAATCTTTCCAACTAGTAGTTATGTTGATGCAGTCTTCAGATTCGATGTGTTAGTCAGCTTGCATGTCTGCATATCCATTCTTGTGTTGTGTCTCCAAAGTAAGCTTCCCTGAACTCGGAGCATGAAATTTTATTGTGGATGGCAGCTTCTGCATATTGGAATGGGTGTTAAAAGAATTTTATAAGTAAACAGCGAATGTTTTTCTTTTGTACTTAGGATGATGTGTTTATGTTGACTTAAATAGTTACACATATATGAGTGCTATTATCTAATGTAGTTGCAATGTATGAAGAAACTTATATACAGAATTGACCTCTAGTTTTACTAGGATATATATTATACTGCAACATGCTTGTACTGCAAGGTCGGTTACAGTGTACTTCTCCAGCATGTCAACAGAACTGCATCGCTAATCTACTGACCCTTTTTTTGTCGATACCTGTTGTGGTACTGAAGGAAAATAGGTGGAAGCATCTATTGTTAATAGCTAACAAATCTGAACAACAATACAAATTATGTTTTGTATTTTTGTTGATACTACTGAACAAATGGATTGAACTATATATTCAGATGTGGATTTGCAGGCTAGATTATGTCTAGAATTGTGAGGGGAAAAACATACCCAACTTTCCTGCAGATCTGCGGTTGTGAGTCGATGAAGAAATGGCGACCGAAACCCCCTGTTGGGTAACATTAGGCATCCGAGCATGCTGCGCCACTTGGTGTTGGTGAGCTCCAGACCATCTGCGTACACGCATGTGTCCGCTACGGGCGCCATCCTTGCCAAACACCCGCACTTACAGTCCATGGCTGGTTCAGTGGAGTTCCAGCGAAGAGCTGGGGATAGGATGAACCCTAGATCTATGATTTGAAGAAAAATATTAACAGGGGGAGGAGTTGTGTTAGTCTGGAGCACGAATGGATACGTTTTTATGCAACCAATTGAGCAATGGAAGTAATAAATGTTTGTGGTTGGCTTTAGGTGGTGGATTGGTTCTGATTCAGTGTCGTCGAATGCATTTGAGTAGCAAAAGGACTGCTTACGTAAAAATAGCAAACTGCATTTGTCATATATCAAGAGAAACTGCAGAACATTTGGTTGGGCCTGCGTTTTATGTATGGTATGTGTTTTTTTTAAAATCAGTTGCCTTTCTTTTGTGTGTTGGGCCTATGTTCGTGGAGTGAAGCGCATTGGGCCCAAGACGGCCTGTGAGCACGGCTGGTTTTTGGTGCGCTTGGTGCAGCCTAATGTTTAGTCCCACCTCGCCCGCGAAAGGCGCGCCCGACCTATTTATAAGCGCTGACGAGGCCGCTGTATCGAACTCCCCTGGTTACTTATTTGAGCGCTTATACACGGCGCTCGCTGCTCTATGCTCTCTGACCTGTGGGCCCTTGTGCGCCCGGCCCTACGTATCGTGGCTCAGAACGACTCGCCTCCCATTGGCGCAGACCTACTACAAGACTGGCTGGGGCCGGCTGCACCTGGGTGGTCAATTTTTTTTCTATTTTGCTTTTTTTTCAATGTGAGGGTGCGCACTTCTTATGAAACCGTCCTTGCACTGCATTGATCAGTGTTCTGTACTGCATGTGCAAGCATTCCTTACTACATTTACATTTTCTCATTTTTTTGTTTTCTTGTTTTTGCTCTTTTGTAATCTTTTTTTCCAGTGTAGGGGAGTGCACTGCTTAGTAAACATACCTGTACTTCATTTGATTATGTTCCTGTACTGCACGTTCGTATATTTCCGCACTACATTTTTTTCAATGTAGAGGCGTGCACTGCTTTGTAAACCACGTGTGTACTTCACTGATCAACGTTCTGTACTGCATGTGCACTCAGTCTGTATTACATGCACAGTTCTCATTTTTTATTTTCGTGTTTTTGCTCTTACGTTATTTCTTTCCCAATGTGGGGGGAGTGCACTTCTTAGTAAATCATTCTTGTACTGCATTGATTTTGTTTGTGTGCTGCACGTTCATTCTTTTCGGCAGTACATATGCAGATTGCATTTTTCTTTTTTGTGTTTTTTCTCTTATCTATTTGTTTTTCGAAATTTTAGGGGTGTGCACTGTTTTGTTGGGTATGTGTAAACTTCATTTTGACAAAGTCTGTACCGCATTGGTACACAACGTGCACTGCATGCGTCCTTTTTTGCACACTGCTCAAATCTAATGATACATGACCAAACAACGGAAAACAAATTGTCACAGGCATTCTGTACGATAAGTTCATCATTAGCGAACTAATTTCAACAGAAGCAATCTAACATAATCAAAGTTCACATCATTACAAGCGATTCTGCATGGGAAGTAAACTAAGTTCAGCAGAAGCAAATGATCACAAGCAAACTAACGATACATAAGCAAACAACATAAAGAAATTTGATGATAATTCTAAAACGACGATGGCCTTGGTGGATCTTTGGCCAGCACCATCTTCTTCTTCACCAGTCAGAGCATGCAACGTCTCCCCATCCCCAGCTGGTCCTGGCGCGCTTCTTGGGTGGCTCCTCCTTCTCCAGCTTTGCACAGCGAAGCCCGTCCTGAGTGAGGGTGATGCGGTTCCATATCTCGTACGCTGCGTAGGCGTCCTTTGCAGCGTACTCGATGTGTCTCCTGGACAGAGGCAGGGTGGCCCAGCGCTTGTGCTCGTCGTCGGTGATCTTCTTCTTCATGTTGTTGTAGTAGTCCTCGATGAGCATGCCGGAGACGTCTCCAAGGGAGTCCAACTCCTTGGTTGCCTCGGGCACCCTCCACTCCTTCTGGATGTCGACGAAGTTGGCGACCTCCAGATTGACGCGATCCAGCTTTTTTTGTCGCTGTCGATGGAGAAGCCTGCAAAGGTGTACCTGGGGTCGGTGTCGGCGTTCTGGGAATGGGGGTCCCCAGACTTTCCTGCGTGCGGCCTGCGGCGTGGCTCGAGTGGGGGCCCAACGTGGCCCATCTTCATCAACACAAGGCTCAAGACCCTCGCGAGGGGCCAAGCCTCGCGAGGCGGACGACATGGAGCTTCCTCCAGCACGGCCTCCTTAGGCTGGCTCGCGAGGAGGCGGAGAGATCAAGGTGCGGTACCTCACGAGGTGCCCATGACGCAAGCCATGACGATCAAAGGTGCCAGGCGGGCTCCAGCCCGCGCGGCGTCCTCCCTTTCCTCTTTGGTGCAAAGGGGGCAAGCGTAGGCAAGAGGATCAAGCAAAGGCACCCATTTCGGTGCAACGAGACCAAGACCAACTCCACGACAAGGAGGAAGTCACTGTGGAGCCCAAGCCGGCGTCATCACCAGAGCCTTTGGCAGGCGAAGACCAACTTTAGTCAGGATAAGTGTACCCGATGTTCCCCTTCAAAACGGCCAATTGTTGGCGCCCTTCCCGCTCAAATATTTGGGAAGAGGCCCAGGGCCTTTGCCTATAAATAGGACTAGCCACCCCTAGGGTAGACAGACACACAGAGAGAGAGAGAACCCAACCTGATTCAGGACCGAGAGCAAGTAGAGAGAGAGAAGGGTGATTGAACTCCCCCTAGCAGTTCATCCCCAGCCAAGAATAGACCATCGCGAGGTCGTTCTTCCTTGTATTGTTCTTACTCATCATCCCCAGAGGCAATCCACCACACCACACTGGAGTAGGGTATTACACCACAATGGTGGCCTGAACCAGTATAAACCCTGTGTCTCTTGTGTTGTTCTTGCAGTAGTTTAGATCCCAACGAGACGGAGAGGTAGAGGGCTTGATCTCCGCGCGCACCCCAGAGTTCGAACCTTAAGGGTCTGCCGGAACCCGTGATCCGACATTTGGCACGCCAGGTAGGGGTGCGCCGGAATCAGTCTTCCACCGCTTCGCTTTCCTCCGACCACCGCATCCATATCTGACGCTCGTCGGGCCCGCGCCGAGCGCCAGGCCGCCATCGCTTCCTGCGCCGTCCAGACGGCCCCTGTCGGAGGGCGTCCTCGTCGTTCCCTGTCGCCCGCCGTCAACGCCGCCACCGGCCCGGCGGGGAACGAGCAGCAAGCGTCCTCCCAGCACCCGTCCGTGCGGCGGGATGGCCGCACAGCCACTCCGTCGCTCACCCCAGCTGGTTCCTCGTCGCACGCGCTGCGCGCGCCCTTGGAGGCTCGAGCTGCGCTCATCGCGGCGAACGAGCTCCTGCGCTACCGCCCCGTCGACGACGTCTACGAGGAGTGGCTTGACCGCGTCGCCGAGCTCGTCCGCGCCGCAGGGGGCTCTCCCGCACCTTCCGCACCACCGCGCCGCACTCCGCCCCGCATGGGCAACGAAGCCCCGGGGGAGTTCCAGCCACCACCTTTCCAAGAAGATGCCATGGCCCCAAGGCGCGCGGCTCCTGGGCGGAACCCGCTCCGCCATGCGCCGGACCAGCCGGAACGGAGCTGCCAAGAAGTCCCACGACCGCAAGAGGCCGCCCGGGCGCTCCTGGCCCTGGCTCGCCGAGACCCTGCTCCAGCTCCGACACGTCAAGACCCCGCGCTGCTCCCAGCTGCGGTGCAAGGGGACCCACAAGGCCAAGCTCTTCCTCAACCAAAACCTCCCGCGGCCACCGCTGGCTGCCGCGCCTACACCCTCGAGCTACGTAGCGTCGCGTGGCCCGGCAAGTTCAAGCCGGACCTGCCTCCTCGCTACGATGGCACAACTGATCCCACGGAGTTGCTCCAGCTCTACGAGCTGGGAATCGAAGCTGCCAGCGGGGACGAGAAGGTCATGGCGAACTGGTTCCCCATGACGCTAAAGGAAGGTGCTTGCACTTGGCTCCTGAACCTGGCCCCAGGCATGATCTCCTCCTGGGACCAGATGCGTACCCGCTTCATCGCCAACTTCCAAGGTACCCGCGACCGGCCTCCCGCCGTGAGCGACATGCGCCGCATCAAGCAGCAACCCGGAGAGAACCTGCAGAAGTACATCCAGCGCTTCAATAGCGCGCGCCCCAAGATCCCCAGGGTGTCCGAAGAAGCCATCATTTCAGCCTTCTCTGATGGTGTGCGCGACGTCAAGATGAAGGAGGAGCTGGCGATGCATGAAGACCTCTGCACCTCCCTGGAGCTGTTCAACCTGGCGACCAAGTGCGCCAGAGCTGAGGAGGGACGCCTCTCCCTCCTCAAGCTGCCTGCCGCAGACCCAGAAGAGAAGAAGCCAAAGCCAAGGACGTGAAGCGCAAGGGGGCTGCCGTGCTCGCGGCAGAACCAGACACCAAGCGGGGTAAGGATTTGCCTGAATCCTCCAGGGGCAGCCGGTACTGTGTGTACCACGACCTCCACACCCACAACACCAATGAATGCTAAGATCTCCGCGCCGTGCGAGAAGGAAGAGTCGGCCGACGGCCTGACCGTGCTGACCGGGGCTACGGCCGAGGAGGAGGAAGGAACCCGGGACGCTGGGAAGACCGCGGCCCACGTCCAGGCTGGCGTGACCAACCTCGCGAGAACCCCTGGCGCGACCTGCCTCGCGAGGGGGACTGGAGGGATCAGCCTCGTGAGGATCGCCCTCATGGCAACCCAGGCCTGCCGCCGTTGCCGCCTCAGCCAAGAAGGAATGAAGACTGCCACCAGGACAAGGGGGCTGGGGGCTTCCAGGAGCCTCGCGCCATCGCCTGCATCCTGGGCGGAGTTCAAGCCCCAGCCTCCCAACGCATCTTCAAGCAGTTTGCTCGTGAAGTGAATGCAGTTCTCCCCAAGCTCAAAGCAACGCGTCCCCTCAGGTGGTCGGCCTGCACCATCACGTTCAGCTCAGCAGACCAGCTCAAGTGCGCAGCCACAGCCGGGGTCCTCCCAATGCTTTGTTCCCCAGTCATCAGCACGTTCTGGTCACCAGGACCCTCGTCGACGGAGGGGCGGGGCTCAACGTCTTGTCCGTGGAAATGTTCAACAGCCTCCAAGTGCCCTATGACCAGCTTCAGCCGACCAAGCCCTTCTCCGGAGTCACCGACGGTTCCACGATCCCGATTGGGCAGGTCCGCCTCCCAGTCACCTTCGGCACCTACAACAACTACCGCACCGAGCTCATCGACTTTGACGTCGCCCACATCCGCCTGCCGTACAACGCCATCCTCGGGTACCCGGCGCTGGCCAAGTTCATGGTCGTGACTCACCATGGCTACAACGTCCTCAAGATGCCAGGAAGCGGCGGCGTCATCACGGTGCCATGTCAAGAGAAGGATGCAGTGTGTGCACTGGAGCGAGCCTTTCAGGCCGCATCACTAGAAGACCCAGATCGCGGAAGCAGGAGGCTTCCTGAGACCACCCCAAGAAGAAGAAGACAACGTCAGGCTCAGACCCTCAGGAGGCAGGCCCTTCAAGGCCCGCGTCTACCCAGGGGGACCCTCCTTCAATCGCATAGGAAAGCGCGCCCGGTGCCCTCCTCAGGCAGGGCTCGGGGGCTCTCACCTGGAGGGTCACCGACCTCGCCAAGGTCACGAGGGAGGCGCTGGGGCACCATGTGGAGGCGTGTTTCGAAGCACACTTCTCTCGGAAGGAAGCCAGGGGAGGAAGGTCAGACCAGCAGGAGTTTGTTAGCAAGGCGATACAAGAGCTACAGGAGTCAAGGATCATGAGGGGTTGCCGTCGCCCACCAGCTGTGGCTCCCAATCCAGGCGAGGATGGTGGGCTGCGCGTCTGCGTTGACGTACCAGGGCTCAACCAGGTCGCCACGGCGGAGCGCCTCTGGCCCTCACACGCGGGGTGCTGCGGAGGACCACCCCACAGCTATGTTCGCATGCCTTATGGCCTGTCGAGCGTGGCAGCGGTGTACCAGCGCATCATGAGGAGCATCTTGGAGGCGCAAGAAGGCAGGCGTTCCGCAGCCCTGGCGGAGATTGAGGCTGCTCACGAGGAGCCACCAGTGCCTCCGGAGCCTCCTGAGGCCCCCGGGCCTGGGGGCTCGTGAGGATCAGCTTCCACAGCCCATCGAGTCTGCTGCGCCAACGCCACTGCATCAACGACAACTTCAGGTGAAATCTTTCAAGTTTCATTCTCAGCTGGGAGCGCCCTCCCAGGGTTGCGTCATTCCCAGGCCGCGTGGGTCCGTCCCTGTGGCATGTATCCCTTTTTATCTTTTCAGTCGCTAGCTTGCTTTGCTGGGGGCGCCCCTCGGGCTGCATCACCCCCAGGCCGCTCGGGTTAGGCCCAGCGGTGTGTATCTCTTCCGCGTTTATTTCCAGTTATGCATCATTACTCGATGCCGTCCGCGGCGCCCTTCTTCTTCATGTTGACCACTTGCACGTTAAAGGGGGGGCGGCTGAGCATCGCGACTCAGGGCTCTTACTGGCTCTCCAGCCCTCACCCTCTGGCCTTGTCCACGGCATCCCGACCTGGCATACCAGTGACGACTGAGACAAGCTCGAGGGCCGGGACCCGAGGATGTAAAGTGCCGACATCTAACCAGATTTTGTAGGAACACATCTCAAGATACGGCCCAGCGCCAGGCGCGACCCGCCTAGAGGTAGGGCCTTGTGAGTCCCGCGCTGGCTCACGGGTGCCTAGACACACCTCACCCGCTCCAACCAGCGAGCTCCCGAGCGACTGACAATCAACTAATCGCTGCTATAGCAACCCCGTCCTCTTCTTGTGATGAATTTGCAGGATCCTTAGAGGAGGCCTTGCTGGCCAAGGCCCTTGCGGCGTCTCTTTCACGCTCGCCCGTGCGAACCGCTTGTACGTTAAAGGGGGGGTGCCTGAGCTTCGTGACTCAGGGCTCTTACTGGCTCTCCAGCCCTCACCCTCTGGCCTTGTCCACGGCATCGCGACCTGGCATACCAGCGACGGCTGAGATCAGCTCGAGGGCCGGGACCCGAGGACGTAGAGCAGAAAGGGGAGCAGAGGCGAGGGAGAAGGGGCACGCGAGGACCTCGTCAAGCAACTCCTTTCAGCTACCCCCCAGACCCGGCGGCACGCTGAGGGCAATCTCCGATTCCAAAGATAAGTCACCATCCAAAGCATTGGCTATCGTGGCACTACCCCCGCACCTAAGGCGACTCCGTATTGGCGACGTTCCTTCCCTTTCTCACCAAGCGACGGCCGCTTGAGCGCCGAAGGGGACCTCCTGAGCATCGCGACTCAGGGGCTCTTACCGGACCCCGGGTCGCTCACCTCCTGGCCTTGACCACGGCATTGCGACCTGGCGTACCAGCGACGGCTGACGCGGCCTTGGGACTGGGACCTGTCGACGCAGAGCACAAAGGCCTCGCGAGGTGCGAAAGGGAGAACCAAACCATGACGGAATTCGCGATTCCCACAAATCCATAGCAAGGGTTACATATTAACAACAAGGATCGCTGCCACCTAACAAGCCCCTGTGGGGGACCATGTAATTCCTCGCAGGGAACGGATCCTAAAGGGTGCTAACTACACGTGCCTTCGCAAAAGATGCCATCATCAATAGTGGGCCGGCAGGCACCGGCGCCAACCCCATCCAGATCAGGATCGACGGCGACCAAGCGAGCCTGCCCTGCTCCGAGAGCGGCGTCGACTCGCGGGCTCGTAGCTGTCGTCGCTCGTCTTCGGCGTCGCGAAGACCTCACTGGGATCGCTGGATCCTCCGGCGCTCCCGTCGCTTGCGGAGCTGTTCTGGGGGCGATTGGCGGGCCCAGCCGTCGCCGTGGCAAGGTCCTGGCCGCCTCCCCCGGGGCAGCACTCCAGCCGGCGACCGTTCGCGTCGAAGACCTTGAAGAACATCACCGAAGCGCCGTCGTACTCCAGGTGGATCGTGAGGGCGCCCTTCATTCTACAGCACCGAGCGATTTCCCCTAGCCGCGAGTCATGAAGACCTCGCCCGGGGCGGTGATCGCAACCTCTACCCCGGTTGCTGGAGTACAGCAGTCGGCATGCTGCAGCCACAGCTCCAGGAGTCTCACCTGCTGGAAGGCGGAGGCGAAGAAGGGAGGAAGGCGGATCCAAGTCCGCGGAGGCATGGCAGCACGGAGCACGAGCTCGCGGGAGGAGCCCTCGGTGTGGACTCCGGGAGGAACAACCAACACCTTCATGACCCTCCGGCGCCGCCAACGGCGCTGGCTGAGGGGATCTGCGTCTCCTCTTCCGGAGCCCTCGGCGTGGGCATACAAGGGGAGCAGGAACCCCGACGGAGGCCGCTCGTACCAAGGCCTCAGCACCACCAGGCGATTCTCCTCGTCTTGGCCGCGCAAGGCGGGCCGTTTCTTCGGCGGGAGCGGGTCAGGTACCTCCTGAGGAGCCTTTCCCTTCTCCGCCGTGGAGAACCGGCGAATTGGAGCCATCACACCAAGGCGGAGCAAGAACTAAGGAGGGAGAGGGAGCAATAAGAGATGGACTGGAAGGGCACGCGTGGAGCCGTACTTATAGCCGACGGAGGCCAACCGCCGGCCTCCACGATCACAGGTAATCATGACATGGTTTGCATGCAGGGACTTGTCCAATCCGCGCAATTGTCGAGGCGTCGTGGGGAAGTGGAGACGCCCACGTCCAATCAACCGCCACGCGCGCCCGAGGCCGCAGGCTGTTAGGGCCCGCGGCGCTTCGCCCTTGCCCTTTCGCCTCATGGCACGGCCAAGTCCATGCGCGCCTTGGGCCCAGGGGCTACTGTCGGCGTTCTGGGAACGGGGGTCCCCAGACTTGCCTGCCTGCGGCCTGCGGCATGGCTCGAGTGGGGGCCCAACGTGGCCCATCTTCATCAACACAAGGCTCAAGACCCTCGCGAGGGGCCAAGCCTCGCGAGGCGGACGACATGGAGCTTCCTCCAGCACAGCCTCCTTAGGCTGTCTCACGAGAAGGCGGAGAGATCAAGGTGGGGTACCTCACGAGGTGCCCATGATGCAAGCCATGACGATCAAAGGTGCCAGGCGGGCTCCAGCCCGCGCGGCGTCCTCCCTTTCCTCTTTGGTGCAAAGGGGGCAAGCGTAGGCAAGAGGATCAAGCAAAGGCACCCATTTCGGTGCAACGAGACCAAGACCAACTCCACGACAAGGAGGAAGTCACTGTGGAGCCCAAGCCGGCGTCATCACCAGAGCCTTTGGCAGGCGAAGACCAACTTTAGTCAGGATAAGTGTACCCGATGTTCCCCTTCAAAACGGCCAATTGTTGGCGCCCTTCCCGCTCAAATATTTGGGAAGAGGCCCAGGGCCTTTGCCTATAAATAGGACTAGCCACCCCCAGGGTAGACAGACACACACAGAGAGAGAGAACCCAACCTGATTCAGGACCGAGAGCAAGTAGAGAGAGAGAAGGGCGATTGAACTCCCCCTAGCAGTTCATCCCCAGCCAAGAATAGACCATCGCGAGGTCGTTCTTCCTTGTATTGTTCTTACTCATCAGCCCCAGAGGCAATCCACCACACCACACTGGAGTAGTGTATTACACCACAATGGTGGCCTGAACCAGTATAAACCCTGTGTCTCTTGTGTTGTTCTTGCAGTAGTTTAGATCCCAACGATAAGGAGAGGTAGAGGGCTTGATCTCCGCGCGCACCCCAGAGTTCGAACCTTAAGGGTCTGCCGGAACCCGTGATCCGACAGTTGGCTAGGAAGTTGTCGAAGACGGTGCACCTTTCAGCGGCGCTCAGTTGGAAGAGCAGCACCGGGTGTTTCTTGCCGATGGTGAGTTGGCAGAGTGCGGGTTTCTGTGTCGCTTCAGGCTCGTTGTTGTACTCGAGATCAATGCCAACGATCTTGTGCCGCCGGAGGCTGAGGTGGCGCTCGTACTGCGCGAGGGTGATCGCCACCTGCTTCTTGTCGTTGGTGTGGATGACGTGCAACTTGGTGTTGCAGTGTGCCTCCACGGCCTCCACGTCCTTGTACTTGTCGGCGAACGCCATCGCCGATAGTGGGGCTTGGTGTTTTTGCGTGGAGATGGATGTGACAGAGCGATTTGGTGGCAGCGCGATCGGGTACTTGTGTTGTTTGTGGATGAGATGGCCTATGGCAGGGGTCTGAATTTAAGATGAGGCGCGGTGTGGGATGGCCGCAGCGGATGAACTGCACGATCTCGGTGACGATGCGGTTTGTGCATATCGTGGGTTGGTTTTGCGTATGTGATCGTGGGCTTGTGACGATGGAACCGCTCCGATTGGGCGGTTGTATGCGAACGTGGTTTTTTTATCAGTAGATTTTTTAACCACCACGTTTCTGTGCGAACAGGCTTTTTTGTGACGTTTATATGTATCCTGCGTGACAACGAAACTACATTTGTTGTAGTACTGCACTGCATCATGTGCAACGGAGAACTGCATGGTGTCTATAGGTGCGTACTTCATAGTATTTTTTGCGTGTCCTTGCTGGAGCCCCTGAATAAAGTATAGCTTCGTATACCTAAAAGGACTACATCCTTGTAGTGCTGCATACTACATCGATTTTTTGCCTGTACTTACTGTAGTCCCTGTACGGGAGGGGTAAGGGGGGCCCCCAGATTTTTTTGAAGTTGTTGTTTTTTCTTAATGGGCCTTATTGGGCTGTGTTCGGGAAGTGAAGACGCATTTGGGCCCATGTCGGCCTGGTAGCACGGCTGTTTACCTGTGCGCTGTGTGCGGCCTAATGTTTAGTCCCACCTCGCCCGCAGAAGGCGTGCCCGACCTGTTTATAAGCGCTGACGCGACAGCAGTATCGAACTCCTTTGGTTACTTATTTGAGCAATTATACACGGCGCTATATGCTATATGATCTATGACCTGTGGGTCCAAGTGCGCCTGGCCCCACGCAACATGGCTCAGAACGACTCGCCTGCTGTGGGCGCAGACCTACTACGAGACTCGCTGGGGAAGGTTGCACTTGGGTGGTCAATTTTTTGTAGTAGTACCTCACTGCATCGTGTGCAACGGAGAACTGCATTTGTTGTAGTACTGCACTGCATCATTTGCAATGGAGAACTGCATGTTGTCCACAGGTGCGTACTTCATTATGTGCAACAGAGTACAATGTATTCCGCAATTTTTACGACTTTTTCGCTGTGTTCTATACAGTGTATTTATTCACAATGTAGGTAAACCGGAACTGGATTGCTAAACCGTACTGCTTCGTATAACGAAATGCACTACACTTTTCTAGTGTTGTGTACTGCATCTGTTTTTTCCTTGTACTTACTTCATTCCTTGGTACGCGAGGGGTAGGGGGGTTGGGGGGCCCATTTTTTTGTGTGGCACTTATTTGAATGTAGACCTTTTCTTTTCGAATGCGTTTTCTTAACATGCATGTTGTTTTTTATTTTAACTTTTTTTATGAACCGCGTTTATTTTATTTTTGTTTTACCGACTGAACTTCATTGTTCTTTCATAAAGAACTGCATCATGTGCGTTTTGATGTGGTCTTTCTTATTTTAGCCGGGCCGTTTTTGGGCCGGCCCGTTTTATGTTACTTTTTGCCACACGCGGGCCTCCTGCGTGTCCGTTGCAGGCGATCCCACCTCTGACAAGGAGAGAGACCGAGAACAAGCCCCTCTCCTCTCTTGCAGTTCCTCCCTCGAGCAAAACCGCCGTCGCCCGCAGCAACCACCGTCGCCCGAGGAACCGCCGCCCTCAAGAGGTTCATATTGCTGCATTTGGCGTCGTTGTCCATTCCGCGAGCCCTTGCCGCTGCGCTCCCGCAGCCCTTTCGTGTCCGTTTCCGTCGGTGCACTCTCCCTCTTCCCCGCCGCCGGCACCGCAGCTTTTTTGTGGTACGTTCCTCTTGTTCCCAGTCTTGATCGTCCTCTCGTCTTGTGTTTTTGTTATTCTCGTAGTTGTTTTTGCTATTTTTGCTTGTGTAATTTTTCCACAGGCAGCCGATTTTATCTTGATTTTGTAGTCGATACTTGTGTGTAGCAAGGTGGATCTAGGGTTTCTTGAGATTTTTCGCCGATGTTGCTTATATCTGTCGCTTCGTCGTTGTGCTGCAGGCAAACGCCATGTCTTCGCCGAGCAGAGTGGGAGGAGGAGTTCAAGGTATGTGGAGTGCTTATTTTAGGCTTTTGTTTATTTTTGTTTGATGTTTATCTAGTTTCTTAAATCATCCTGCATATTTGGTTTATGCTCTGTTAGTTGTCAGTGTTCGTTTGCATTTTTTTTGTCATGTGATGTTTTGTAATTTCTGTTTCTGGTTCTTTTTGGATGAGGTAGGTGATTGTGGTTCTCATAATGATACACCAATTCGCTCTCGTTGTCCTGGTGGTAAGGATCATAGTGTGGAGGGAGGACATCAATTGAATTCGCCGATTGAAACTTCTCCCATAAGTGTGGCCCCTCCTTCTGGTATGTGATTAATTTGTTTATTTTTGTGTATACTGGTTAATTCGATGTTGTACAAATTGGTGTTGTCTTGCTGTATATAGTGCAGCATTCTTGTTTGGGAAGAAACATGAAGTTAATGTATGCAGCAATGTATTTATTTTGTATATGTGAACTCCACTATATTTATGTGTGAACTGCATTGTTGTTTTATTCAAGTTTTTTGTGCAATGCATTGATTTTTATTTTTATCTTATGGTTGGAGCACGGCATTGTATATGTCTAAGTGTACTGCATTTGTTCTTTTTGTGCACTTTTTAACGACAATAGTCAAACTTCATTTCTGACACAGTGTCCGTTTTCCATGCTGGGGCGCCTGGGTTTGAGGAGGTTACTCAATTGATTGACCATTATGTTGCAGAGGGTAATGTTGGTGTGAGCTTTGACCAGAGGCGACCCGTTTTGTCTGAGACACAGTCGTAGTCTGTTGATGGTATAGAAGAAGTTACACAGGATTGGATGGTCTCGGAACAGCTTCGTCAATATGAGTTGAAGCAAAGCAAGAAGAAGTTGAGGTTTGAAAGTGACTCAAAAGAGTTTGCGGAGAAAGAGAAGCAGAGGAGAGCTGCAGATGGTGCCAAGGGTGCCAAATTTGCCAAGGTGAGGAAGCCTTCTTTGCAGAAGAAGAGGCTGAGTACTGTTGCTGAGGAAGGTGGTACACCTCGGCGGAGTCCGCGTGTTGCTGGCATGAACAAGAGAACTGCTGAAGCTGGTGGAAAGGATGATCCTCAGTGCAAGCGACTACATGTCACTGGAGGTCCCAACTCTGATGATGATGACATTGTGCTTGCTGATTTTGTGAGGGATGTTCATAGTGGTAGACGCAATGACTGTGGTTCATCTAAGAGTCTACCCAAGCGTGCCCGTGACTATGTCGATGAAGATGTTTGTGGTGACTCTGGCGAGGAGGTGGATGTTATTCCAAAGGTTTTATGAAGTGGACTGCATTTGTTTTCTTCATTGTTATTCTATCTGTGTTTTCTCTGTCTCTTTTTTATGGCTAGTCTTCTAATATGGATTGCATTTCCGTTTACACAGAGGAAGAAGTCTAGTAAGAGCAATGCAGCTGAAGATGATGCTGAGGTAGATGATTCTTGATTTAACAAGACCGTGCGTTTGTCGCTTCCCACTGTTTGCAAGGTTGCTGCCTTGTTGAAAGAGGCACACTATAGTCATGTTCAGGATGCTGGATTTGGTGTTGTCTTTGAACTAACAGTAAAGAAAAATGTGTCGCGCATTCTTATGTGCTATCTGATGGGAGTGATTGACCCAGCCACCATGATAATGGACTTTGGGAATGGCAGGGTTCTTCGAATCAATCGTGATGCAGTTCATCACATTTTTGATTTACCCATGGGACGTCACACTACACCCATGCCTGCTGCCAGTGGCCATGATGACTCATTGAGTGCCCTCAAGGATGATCTTGGCTTTGACCGTTCAAAAGGTATAGGTGTCAAGGACTTGCTTGAGAAGCTGAAGGTGTTGGTGGAGGAAGATGATCATGTGTCTGTTGACGTTGCTGTGAAGGTGTTCTTCCTGATACTCTACCAGAATTTGCTGTGCCCCGGGCCTGCAGTTCGTTTGGGTAGAGTTGATGCAATGGTAGAGAACATGGATTATGCGGCTATGGCTCAGATGGACTTTTGCCAGCTTGTTGTTGATGAGTTGCAGGCAGCTGTGGTAAGGTGGAAAACAGAAGGTAGCAAGCAGAATTGTGCAGAGGGTTGTGCCATTGTCCCCTTGATTGTGTATCTTGACTGCTTGAAGCTTCGCAAATTTTCAGTCATGCACACGTTGACGCCACGTGCGTCATACCTGACGACCAAGGACCTGATGAAGTTGATGTGCTTGTGAAGGGGAAGATTTATTCGGAAACTTACAAATTTGGGAAGCTGCCGGTTAGTGCGTCTGAGTTTTGAATATCAGTTTTTTTAAAGGTGCAGCCATTATAAATCTGAACTTCTATAGTACTCACATGCGTACTTCTGTTTTCCTCTTTTTCTTTTTTTGTAGTGGAAGGCGTCAGGTGATATTGTGTACAACCGTCCTGTTGCAGTTGAACGCGGCAGCTCTGATGCGGGACCTAGCACTCATGCTAGGTTTTATGAGCCTATATGTAGCCACCTTCCTACCTGTGATGATGAGGTGCCGCGTACTTGTGGTTTCAGGGCTCGACAGATGTTTGATAATAGAAGCTCTTCTAAACAGACATTTGTTGGTGGCAAAAAACACTAGGAGATTGACGAGCTTCTTCTGAAGGTTCTGAAGTTGACTGAAGATTTGCCAACCTCCGGTGACAGGTTGAGGACAATTGCTGGTTTTTTCCCTATTGGCCATGGCCCACGAGATGAAGATATTGTTGCTGCTCACAATTTTGATTGTGGCGTGATTGAAAGCCTGAAGATTGCAGTGACGAATGTTCGGTCTTCATATGCTCAATTGAGACATTCCCAAGAGGAAAAATGCGGTCGGTATGAGAAGGATGCTGGGCATATTTTGGATGAAATGAACCGTCAGGACGCTGGTGTTGGCGCTGATAATGTATGTTCTAGGTTTTTTGTTGTTTTGAACCTCTTTTGTGTACTACGTGGACTGCTCCTCATTTTTCAAGTTTTTTTGTGATAGGCTGGAGTGGAATCTTCTGGTGTCCATGGAACTAGGGACGATGAAATTGGTCAAGTAGAAGTACTTCTTCTATGTCTGTTCTGCCATGCATCCCTCTTCTTAAACTTGCACTTGTTGCTTTCCATTTTTATTGTATTTTTTGTGTACTTCGCGGTTGTGAAGTGAGTATTGCTTGTGCATATTTGAAGTTTTTTCTTTTTTGGTCGTTACCAAGTTATTTTGTTTTTGGTTTGTTCTATGCCTGTAGACTGGTGATGCTGCTTGTGATGTGGACAAAGAGACCTATGATGGCTCTGGGAAGGATGAGGTCTTGGCTGATGCATCGTCCCCTCCGGTTGTTGTAGCTGATAAGGTATAGTTGTTTTACTTGTTCTATTAGTGTGTTGTAATCTAATTTTTTGTTTGTTGTTGTTGTAAACTTTATGTATGATGTTATGTTCACTCGTATGCATTTTCATTTACATATTTTTAGCTGCAATAATTTTACATGTGTGAGCTTCAGTGTTTGACTGAAGTGAACTACATTCCTTTTTTTGCATGCATGTCCATAATGTTTTACACAAGTGAGCTTCAGTATTTAACATAACTGAACTGCGTCGTTTGACAAAGTGAACTGCAGTTATTTTTTACGTTTATGTGGGTGTTGTAGTTGTTTTGATACACGTGGTTTGCAGTTGTTGTTGTGTTAATTATCCCCACACTCATTTTTGTGTTATTGTGTGTTTTTAATCTTTCCACAGCGTGGAGAAGAAAACGTGGAAGTTCACGTTGATCTGAATCAGGGCGGTTGTGCTGTTGATGGTGGTGGCAATGTTGGTGCATCTGCATCGGTAGCTGTCGACTGTGCAGACGCTTCTGTAGCTCAAGAATACCATGATGCTCTTTCCCCCAGTCGGCATGAAGACTCTCTTTTTGTCATTGAAAAGCCGCTGGAGAATGTCGTCCCTGCTGTTAGTGTTGTTGCTTCCCCTGTTTGTCTGGCGGCCAACGATGTTCCTGAAGTATCGATAATTGAGCCTCATGTAGCTGAAGTATCTAAGGACGTTGCGGTTGACCAGACTGTTGCAAATCTAGAGAATGCTGATGTTGCTGCAGAAGGGAAGTCCGGTGAGGTTGTGGTGGATTCATCGCAATTTGTCAAAGAAAATCTTTTGGTGAGCTCTAAAGAACAATAGCATGAAGACTCTGACACTGAAGGCAAGAGTTTTGTTCAACAGTGAAGTTGAAGTTTTTCTCATTTCATTTTTTGTTTAATTACTATGGTATCTGTATTAGATGTTTATCGATAAGCGAAACTTGATATTTTTGTTTATGATTTTCAAAATAGCTAGCAGAATTTCTTTATCTTAATATTTGAACTTCATTATGTTGGATAAGTGAACTTCATCTTTTTTATTATAGATGACGAACTTCCTGTTGTGACACCGTCGAGCATTGATCCAGCTCTTCTGAAAAGATACAATGAGTTGTACGCTGCTGTTACGAGGGTTCGGAAGGACAAGAAGAAGAAGTATGGTTTTTTAGAAATTGTTTGTTCATATGTATTTTCTAAATTTGGTTTTTAGCCCTTTTTCTTTGTTGTTATTTTTTTTAGTATCTTATGTTTTCAGTTTTTGATGAAAATTTCAGGGACATGATTGCTTTTAAAATTGAGTTGGGTGATATTACCATTGGAGAAGTTGGTCAATCCTTTTGGGATAAAGGGGTGCTCACTACAAGACTTGTAGATCTTGGGGTTTCTTTGCTGGTAGATAAGTTTAAGGGATCTTCGACAATGGTTGTCCCGTACCATATTTGTGTAAGAATGCAGATTTTTTTTTGTTTTCTGATTTCGTGCGATGGACATTTTTCCTTGAGCACTATTTGATTTTGGGTTTTGTATTGGCAGACAAATATTTGGAATGGTGGTACTGTAGGCAGAAGTGTTAAAATGTTGTTCTCTTCAAAAGCCGAGGAGTGTGTTGATAAAAAGGATATGGTCAGTGTCGGTGTACAAAAAGAGGGGTACACTTTTTGTACCCCTATGACTGTGCACGGGCAGTCAGAGCCACGGGCACCACCACACCTAGCAAGGCAAGGGAGGTGAACCAGGGTAAGACCGAAGCTCAAGGGAACTAGAACGACGCCAAGGCCAAGAACACGAAGAGCAAAATGGATGAAGCGGACTCCCCAGCAAGATCCTTGCCGGAGACAGTTTTATCAACCCCAGCAAGACCCTTGCCGTGGCAACTCGCCCCACGCCTACGGAGCAAATTACCCTTGAGTCCACTGCCCCCATGGGGCAAGGATTCGGGAGACTCTCTGCGGTGGCATGCAGATCTTTGTGAAGAAACATTCACAATCAGATATAGAAGATGACGACCCTTGGCGGGATCCCAGCCGAGGAAGACCACAAGACCCCCGGCAAGCGCCTTGCCGGGGATGACAGCAGGCGCCTCGGCAAGACCCTTGCCGGGGCCCCGGCAAGGCCCTTGTCGAGGACATCCATAGGGCCACCATCAGGCCCACGCCGACTAAACCTCCACCGCCATACGCATGCAGCTGCCGACCAAACCAGCTGGGCAGGCACCTATGTGGCGGCATGCAGACCTTTGTGAAGACCCACCACTGCACCACCTCAGCTGCCTGCCTGCCTACCTACATGGCATCACAGGCATCGCTGGCCAGGGCGCGTGTCGACACAATAAGGAGCGCCGACGGACGAGACGGATTTCTCCCCCGTCCCCGATAAAGCAAGGACACCTAAGCGAGACGCATTAAATGCGCCTTGTCATGTAATGCGAGGGATAACCTCGCATCACTGTACACTTTCCACCTCCTGTGTGCCACTGTGGCGACCCCTTTTTCTATAAAAGGAGGCCCGAGGCGACCAGGAGAAGGATTCGGCTTTTTGGAGCTCCTAACGCCCCAGAGCTAGCTCAAGAACAGGAATATACATCCACCAAAGCAGGAGTAGGGTTTTACGCATCCTCGCGGCCCGAACTTGGATAAACAAACTGTGTGCTATCTGTTTGATCCGCTCTTCTCACGACCCCACGCCCCGCTAACCGTAGTAGGGATTCTTGTGATCCCATAGGTGTCGTTCCCACCGACATCTTTGGTGCGCCAGGTAGGGGGCGCAGTTGTGAGAATTGGCTTTAGCAGTTAGTTCGGCGCTTCTTCATAATTATGGCGGCCAAGAAGAAGACGACGATGGCGGTTCGCCAGTCGGAAGCCGGACAACCCGATCCGACGCGGGCGAGCAGCGGACCGGTCGCAGAAAGGACCCGGGGCGCTGCTCGCGAACACCAACACCATCCCAGCGGCCGGAGTTTGGGAGGTGGTGATGTTTGTGCGCCTGGTAACGGGCCACACATCGCCAAATCCAAAGGCGGAGCCAGGCCCTCCACGGGTGGAGCGGAACCTTCCAAGGTCACCGCCGCCCCACCCGAAGGCGACGCAGGGGCCTCCAAGATTCCCATGCCGGCGCCAACAGCACGCTCCTCCTAGGCAGCGCGCGACGAACGGTGTCATCACGCCGAAGATCCCGGGCGTCGCCGCGGGAAGAGCGCCGAGCGCCACCCCTAGGACGTAGAAGACCTGCCCGCTCACTGAAGCGCTGGTGAAAACGGCATGCGACTGCGGGATCGTGATAGAGCTCCTTCTGACATGGTCAGAAGTCGCAGCGCATCGCGATCCGTGCAGGTTCCGCTGCCGCCGACGCCAGCAGAGGCCCTGGCGCGCGCGCAGTTGCTCCTCGACTTTCCTCCCACTACAGGGAAACTCGACGGATGGAGAGCCACTATCCGAAGCCTTGTTGCGGTGGCCAACAAAGACGAACCAAGTCCGGTGGAGCCCCCGGGTCGACGCTCCGATGGAGTCCCACACAGCAGTGGAGGAAAAGCCGGCGGCGCCGCGACCACGGTGCATTCACCTCCTCCCCATCTGGTACCGCGGACGCCGGCTCGTCGCGATGTCACGGACATTGACATCTCCATTGCGTCGTCCGACCCACGGACCCACTATGACCAGCGCCAAGTTCTTCGGGAACGAGCCCATGAAGACGCTCGAACCACTATCAAGCGCCGGCGCAGAGCGCGCCACCAGTCAGAGAGGCGAGCAGGGCCTGCCGTGAACCACCCGACCCCGGAGAGCCCTGGAGGCCTACCTTACGAGGTAGGCTGTCCGGCTTTTACCCGTGAGCTGCGACAGTTCCAGTGGCCCACTCACCGCACTTTCAAGCCTGACGTTGGCGAGAAGTACAACGGCAAGATCCACTCGTCGGAGTTCCTCAACATCTACACCATTGCGATGCAAGCCGCCGGAGCCCGCGACGATAAGGTGCTTGCGAATTACTTTCCATTGGCTCTTAAGCCCAACGCCATGTCGTGTTTGATGCATTTGCCGGTAGACTCTATTTCCTCTTGGTCGGATTTGTGCCATGAATTTGTTGGCGCCTTTACTGGAGGTCACCAAGCCCATGGCTAAGCAAGCGACCTGCACGTCATCCCTCAGAAGGGAGGCGAGAGTCTGCGTAAATATATACAGAGGTTCAGCCGGGTACAGTACAATATCCCTAACGTTCACCCTGCCGCCATCATTAGTGCGCTCCATCAGAACATGCGCAACCGCAAGATGCGCGAAGAGCTGGCGATGAACAAGGTGAAAGACGTGGCAGAACTCTATGTTCTTGCTAACAGATGTGCCCGGGCTGAAGAGGGAAGGAAGTACCCCGACGAAGATGTTGGTGTGGAAACCGACTCTTTAGATGAGGATACTGCCGCCCCGGCAAAGGAAGGCTAGCGCCGCAACAGGAAGCGCAAAGGTAAAGCCATGCTTGCCGTCGAGGGATCTGATGACGCCGCTCCGCCAAGAAAACCAAGGCAGATGACCCCGGCAAGGAAATTGCTGGATGTGTCACCTGCCGGGCCTTGGCGGCTGCCGAGAAGCCAGGAAACTCCGACAAGCAATACTGCAAGATCCATCGCACCAAAGGCCATGATCTCCAGAACTGCCGACAGGTTGAGCTCCTTGCTGAGAAGCAGAGGGCTGAATATGAGAGGCGGGACAAGGAGAAGGGCCAGGACGGTGCTGAGGGGTCCGGCAAGAAGCGTGACGGCCAGGCGGGCCGTCGCGGCAAGGATAAACTACAGGAGAGGCCCGCTCGGGGTCGTGACAAAAAGCCAGAAGACGATGATCACGAAGAGGACGATGAGTCTGGTGACCAAGAATTTCAGAAAGCTACAGAGGCCATGTGCGTCGATGGCGGCGCCTCGCTGCATACCTCTCACCGCCAGCTTAAACAGTGGGCGCATGAGATTACAGCGGCAGAGCCGTCATTTGATGCCCAAAGACCGCTGAAGTGGTCCAGCACACCTATCATTTTTGACACTGAGGATCACCCTTATCGCACCACTTCAGTCTAGTGCTTGCCATTGTTGGTTTCACCAACAATACGCAACCTCAAGGTGACAAAGATGCTAGTCGATGGCGGGGCCGGTCTGAACTTAATCTCACCTACTGAAAGCACAAGTGCTCCCTGGGTGGTTTTTGTAATTAATGTCAACATATCTCTTGTTGGACTAACACTTTTACCTAGTATGTTTCAGATAAGTTCAGCAATGGAGTGGCATGGACTAAAGGATGTGGAACCCCTTCAAGATGCTAAGGACAAAGGATTGGCTCAAGCTTTAAGATCAAGACTCTACATTTTCTATTTTAGTGATCCAAGATCACATTGAGTCCATAGGAAAAGCCAATACTATTAAGGAGGGATGAGGTGTTGCTTATTGAGCCTCTTGCTTCATGTGCTTAGTGATATGCTCCAAAACCCTCAACTATCTTCCCACATCCACATATGACCTAAACCAAAAGTCAAACTTGGCCCCACCGATTTTTTCTATCCGGAGCCACCGAGTTTCACATGTCATAGCCACTGCCACAAACCCTAGCAAATCGGTTTCACCGATATGGATCTCGGTCTCACCGAGATGGTGTTGTAATCTCACTGTGTATGTTCACTGCCAAAATCGGTCCCACCGAGTTTGTGCAATCGTTACTACCGAGATTACAATGCAAAACCTCTGGTTAGCTCATTACCAAAATCGGTCCCACCGAGTTTGTATAATTAGTCTCACCGAGTTTGCCTGACCAACCCTTGGTTAGCTTATTACCAAAATCGGTCCCACCGAGTTTGTGTAATCGGTCACACCGAGATTACGTTATGCCCAAACCCTAACCATATCGGTCCTACCGAGTTGCGTCTTAGTCCCACCGAAAATCCTAACGGTCACTAGGTTTTCTGAGTCAGTCCGACCGAGTTTAATGATTCGGTCCCATCGAGTTCGGCAGATTGTGTGTAACGGTTAGAGTTTGTGTGGAGGCTATTTATACCCCTCCACCCACTCTTCATTCATGGAGAGAGCCATCAGAACAGATCTTCACTTTCAATACACATTTTCTGAGAGAGAACCACCTACCCTTGTGTTGAGCTCAAGATATTCCATTCCTACCATATGAATCTTGATCTCTAGCCTTCCCCAAGTTGCTTTCCACTCAAATCTTCTTTCCACCAAATCCAAATCCTATGAGAGAGAGTTGAGTGTTGGGGAGACTATCATTTGAAGCACAAGAGCAAGGAGTTCATCATCAACACACCATTTGTTACTTCTTGGAGAGTGGTGTCTCCTAGATTGGCTAGGTGTCACTTGGGAGCCTCCGACAAGATTGTGGAGTTGAACCAAGGAGTTTGTAAGGGCAAGGAGATCGCCTACTTCGTGAAGATCTACCGCTAGTGAGGCAAGTCCTTCGCGGGCGACGGCCATGATGGAATAGACAAGGTTGCTTCTTCGTGGACCCTTCGTGGGTGGAGCCCTCCGTGGACTCGCGCAACCGTTACCCTCCGTGGGTTGAAGTCTCCATCAACGTGGATGTACGATAGCACCACCTATCGGAACCATGCCAAAAACATCCGTGTCTCCAATTGCGTTTGAATACTCCAAACCCTTCCCTTTACATTCTTGCAAGTTGCATGCTTTACTTTCCGCTGCTCATATACTCATTGCATGCTTGCTTGATATGTATTGTGTTCTTTAAACTTGTGCCTAAATTCCACCTAAACTTAAGAATATTAAAAACTGCAACTTTTGGAACTTAGTATCTAATCACCCCCCCCCTCTAGACACCTCTTCTCGATCCTCTAAATTGGTATCAGAGCATTGGTCTCCATTGCCTTGGTTTAAACACCTTTGGAGGAAGATGGATGTTTCTACTTTAGGGAGTCTTAGACATAGAGTGCCCATTCTTGATGGAGAATATTTTCATGAGTGGACAAATGAAATGCTTGAGATTATCAATGAATATCATTTGAACAAGTACATTGCTAGTCCTTGTGCACCTCATATTGATCCTTTCCACCCTACCCTAGATGAAGATATTGACATGATTCGCAATCTTAGAACTGTTGAGCTCATCATTAGAGGATTGCCCAAAAATCTGATTGCTAGCTTGCCTACTCTCAAATGTGCCTACACCATATAGAGATTTCTTGAGGAACGATTTCCCGATTATTCCTTGAAAAATTTAGACGAAATTCTCCATAAATCTATTGCCTTGAGTAAGATGAACTCTAGTGATCCTAGTTTTGGTGATTGTCTATTTGAGCTTACCAATCTCATGCATGCTAAAGGAAATGTTGGAATCGTTAGTGATGTCATATTCGAAGCTATAAGAATTCATAAAGGTAACCACTTTCATGATCATTTACCTAATGAATTACTGTCGGTGTCAAAACCGGCGGATCTCGGGTAGGGGGTCCCGAACTGTGCGTCAAGGTCGGATGGTAACAGGAGACAGAGGACACTTTGTTTTACCCAGGTTCGGGCCCTCTCGGTGGAGGTAAAACCCTACTCCTGCTAGATTAATATTGATGATATGGGTAGTACAAGAGTAGATCTACCACGAGATCAAGGAGGCTAAACCCTAGAAGCTAGCCTATGGTTTGATTGTGTATGAAGATGATTCTGTCCTACGGACTACAACCCTCCGGTTTATATAGACACCGGATAGGGTTAGGGTTACACAGAGTCGGTTACATTGGTAAGAGATCTTGAATATCCGCACGCCTAGCTTGCCTTCTACGCCAAGGAAAGAACCTTCCGGACACGGGACGGAGTCTTCAATCTTGTATCTTCATAGTCCTGGAGTCCGGCGGGAGATGTAGTCCGGCTATCCGAACACCCCCTAATCCAGTTCTCCCTCAGTAGACCCTAAACCTGGCTTCAATGACGACGAGTCCGGCGCGCAAATTGTCTTCGGCATTGCAAGGCGGGTTCCTCCTCCAAGTTCTTCAAGAAGATGAATGACACCAAAAAAGTGTCTGGCTCTGCAAAACAAGTTTCCACGTATTGCCATATAGAGAATAATATTAACACAAATCAAGTTTGCTGACGTATCCCGTGGTGCATCATAACACTGCGGCCAAGCCTTCTGTACGGAATATTTTTACTGTTCCACCGCTACACGTTTAACGAGGCGGTTTCCTTGGCACGTCTTATCGAAGCAGAGATCGTGCGCCCCTTTTAACGGGATTCTCATTAATACGGACGTGGGTAACCCAAACGTGCTTGTTAGCACGTCCTGCCTAACTCAAGGCTAGTACAAGACGGTTACGGGGAGGGCTCTTTGTATTCCGCATCTTAAAGAGACCAAGGCCCGGTCCCCTCTTCTATTCCCAAAACGAGCTCGCCTGTCGCCTCGAGTTCCAACACCCTAGGCTCCCAGATTTCAGGCGCGCCGAACTTTCAACAATGTCCGGTTCTAATCTTCAGGGTCGATGGATGCCCTCCTCAGTCACGGAGGAGGACGTATCAAAGTTGAGGGAAGCTAGATTTTTGACCAGCGAGATTCCGCACAGGCTGCCTGTTCAAGGACAAGCGATCCCTAGCCCTCAGCCAGGTGAGAGCGTAGTATTTATCTCCCATTTCCTCCGTGGATTAGGCTTCCCAACGGATCCCTTTGTAAGGGGGCTGATGTTCTATTACGGGCTGGAATTCCATGACCTAGCTCCGGAGTCCATCCTCCACATTTCCTCTTTCATAGTTATGTGTGAAGCATTCCTCCATGTTACCCCTCACTTCGGGCTATGGCTCAAGACCTTCAAAGTAGAACCGAAGATAATCGAGGGGCGCCACGCAGAGTGCGGAGGTGCCACTATAAAAAGAAAAGCCGACACTCCTTGGCCCGAAGGCGCTCTTCAAGAAGAGCTTGGCTTATGGCAACGGGAGTGGTTCTACATTACCGCTCCTCGGGGCACCACGTGGGTGGCGCCTCCGGCCTTTCGCTCGGGTCCCCCACCACGGTCAGCATCGTGGATCAATACGGAATTAGATCGGGGTTTGCCCAAAGATGTTCGTCTACTACAGGGTCGCATTAAGGATCTCCTGGAAGGAGGCCTCAACCTGGTCAAGGTGACACAAGTCATGCTGATTCGCCGGACAATGCCCGGCCAACGTCGCCCCCTTCGCTTATGGGAGTTCAACCCAGAGGGACCGCGAGTTCTCCGAAATTTTATGGGCGTAATGCCTAAGGAGATGCATAAACTGTTCTTCGGATCGCAAGAAGCGAGTTCGGACCTGATCGAGGATGCTGGCCGAAGCCGCAATCGCCCGGATACTCAGGTGGGTGACCTTGTGTTCGGACCTTCTATCCGCATAGTTTTACTTGCTTTTTAACAACGTTTCTTCCTTTAAGCAGGAGTGGATAGCAAAGGCGAAGCTGATCCGGTGTCCGGCTCCCCTTCCCGAAACCAGGCTGGATCCCGTGCTAGTCAGGATGCTAGAGGTAGTGCCTTTGGAGGGAGATAAGGGGACCGACAAGGAAACCATGGTCTCTTTGAGAGAGGCTACTCCGAAGGGGGGAATTGAAAGTTCCCCTCCTAGGGGAAAGAAGAGGGCCACCACTGACGACCCGGAAGTCCAAGCTTCAAAACGGGGGAAAGAATCCATGTCAGAGGACCCGTCGCCGAGGAGCCCCTCGGCCGAATTGAGTCCGCAAGGGGAGCGGCTCTGCAACGAGCCGTAAGTAGAAAAGGAATTGTTCTTAAGAGAAATCCTTGCTTTATATCTGAAAAGTGTTTGACCGAAACTTTGCCTTGTAGTTCGGACCTCGACCCCTCACAGCAGAACTCATCGTCGGGGGATGTCCTTCCGGAGATGATGGAGAGCGGGATGCCTCCTCTTTCTGCATCGCCTGACAAGGCGGACGACGTCGAAGTGTCATCACAGAGGATCTCTTCGAATCTGCCAGAGGCAGAAGACGATCACATGACCCCACAAGGCTCTCCGTGCCCGGCCTCCGAAGAGGGCCGTGGGACGAGTCCGGCGCCAACTGGTGTTCGATCGGGGGAGCTAAAGGTTCTGGTGGGCCGAGCTTCTATTTCAGAGGAGCATCGTGCGTTGATGCACACGGTGGTTGAAAAAATTGCAGCCGCAGGAGGCGGGCTGAACGAGGCCGTCAAGAGTTTATTGGCGGGTTTTGAGGTACGTTTCAAATAACGGTCATTAGTGTTAATTACGCATAATAACATGCGTCCTGTGTAGATAGTAGCCCCTGAGACTCTGTGTGGTGCAAAGATGTGCGGCACGCAGAGGATCTTAATCCCAGGTCCTTAAAATGGCGTCTGTATATGTAGGCGGATAATTGTCCGGGGTCGAGCCGGACTCAAGATTTCGCCGAAATGAAACGGCAACTTGACGAGGCAGAGGCCGACATCGCGCTGGTTAACCAGCGGCTTGATGATGCTCAAGGTATTGATTTTTCATGGCGATTGTTAGTAAGAGGAGATCTAGGTCAAAATCTTACCGTGTGTATACTTGATGCAGATGGTGCGGCAGCCGTGGAAGGACTTAGGGCCGAACTCGCCAAAGCGAAGAGCCAAGCCAGAAGAAGCGATGTAGTTGCCTTGAGAGCCCGTGAAGAGCTGCGGGCCGAACAGGCTGCCCATTGCCGAAGCAGGGAGGAGATGGCTAATATTGCCATAGAGTTGAAAAGTGTTACTGACCGTTGCAGATATCTTGAGGAGGAAGGCCGAGCCAGGCAGACGGATTTGGAGAAAGCCGTTGCTGACCTCAAGGACGCCCGCTCTATGGTGAGAGCGACAAAGGAAGAGCTACGTCAAGCCGGACTGATTGCGGATGGAAAGCCCTTCTTGCTGCGGAGACAATTTTGTGATTCGAAGTTTTCCCTGTTGGACCGAGCGTGGAGTGTGAAGGACATCTACCTGGACTTGGCGGCTAGTGCTGCCGATGCGACCAGACACTTTCAGGATAAGGAGAATCATGAAGTGGAAAAACTCTTCTGGTCGCAGTTCACCAATCCAAGGCGTCCACTTGCGGTGGACGATCGCCTGGCCCAATGGGCCGAGCTGAATAGATTGTCCGGACTCGCCATGACGTATGCCATGGGTTGCTTATGCCCGGGCGGATCGAAACCGACAAGCTATTTTAGCTTGGTGCAGCAATTTCTTGACGTGGTGCCTCGAGTAGAAGCTTTGAAGAGGTCAGTGTGCATAGAGGGTGCTCGGCTAGCTCTTGCCCGAGTTAAGACATATTGGGCAGATATGGATCCTACCGCTGTTGCGTCTCGTGATTCGGCTGAAGGCCGAAATCCTGCCGAACACTTTTTTGAGGAGGTCCTCACGGGCGCTCGTATAATTGAGACGCAGTGTTCGAAAGATGTTGCGTTATGACAGCATATGTAATCATAGATCAGTATTTTTATAGATGGCGTATTTTAGACTTGTGCCTTCAAGTAATAAAACCTCTCCTGTGCGGCCGTTTCAATATATATAAATTCTGAAAGATTGTAGTCGTTGGCTTCAGCCCCCACGCACATAGTGCGGGGGTGCGCGCTGAAAACGCAATATCACACTTAACCCAACGTCTTGGTCCTACAAAGGAGGTGATAGCGCAGCGGGCTAGGCAATCCGGACTATAATGCTTTAACACTTTCACTTAGCCATAGGAGCTTGACAATGGGACTCTTTAGGTAGCCCAGGAATGGCGACTGCGCTCATCCGAATTCGGGACGCATGCTAGCCTGACCGGGAAGCGGCCCTTCGTCAAAACGGAGGAGTTCGATAAACCCCTATGAGTCATCGAGTGGCGACCAGTCTCTCGCTACATCATGACAGTCGGTTTTCGGCTTTCTCTACTGAGGCGCTCGCCCGGTCGAACCGGGGCGCAATCGCAGTAGTTCTCCTGGAGCTACCTTAGCCGACAGAACGGAACGTAAGGTGGCCGAACACAGGAGCCGGGCAACCCAACATGTGACCAAAATCATGACTCGGAGCTGATGCATATAGTGCCAAAACTCGCGACGCCGAACACTCCCTAAGGTGTTCGGTCTTTGTGGGTGTGTGCGGAACAACACCCTCCCCCTTTTATATAAAAAGAAAGAAAAAAGCCCTTCGTGTCCAGGTACGAGCAATAATTCTGGCGTGGCCACATGCCAAGACGCCAGTCTCCTCCTTGGTTATGGTAAAATGAACCAGGGGACGTATAACAGCAAGAGACAGTAAAAAAGGTTTACGCAGGGCCTTAATCTAAAAAGAATCCTTTAGGCGGGTCCCTACTGCACGTCTGCGCCTGTGTCTCCGCTGTGCCGTGTCCTGGACGGGCGCCGTATGACATTCATCTGTAAAAGAGAGGAATTTAAATTTAAAATGGGTCGTGCGGGACAAAAAGAATAAAAAATAAAAATGAATGAAGTCGAGCTTTATTGTCTCTGTGTGCAGCCCCTTGTATGGCGTAGTGAGCCGACAATGATGGGGGGCTCTTGCCGAACTCATGGAGTCTGGGGCCATGGCCTTCTGTGACTTATATCGAAAAGGTCTGTTGGACGGCGAGGCCATTTTATTGTGCGGCTGTTTAGGCAGCCGTGCAATCCTCCTTTTGGAGGAGACGTATTTTAGTGCATTCCCTTTAAAGAGATGATGCCTCGAGGACCGGGCATCTTTAGCGTGAGGGATGCATAATGCGGTATTGCGTTAAAGCGCGCGAAGGCTCCTCGTCCCAGTAGTGCCCTATAGCGGCTTAAAAACGGGACTATGTGGAAGATCAGCTTCTCGCGACGAAAGTTATTGGCGGAGCCAAATATGACTGTCAGCCGAAGAAAACCCATGCAATGGGTGTCCGGGCCGGGTCCTACCCCTTGAAAGGAGGTTTTACTGTGACGGATTCTTGTTGGGTTTATGCCCATGCTGCGAATTGTATCTTGATATATCAAGTTTAGTCCACTGCCCCCGTCCATAAGGACATTGGTAAACTGGAATCCGTCTATTATTGGTTTGAGTACCAAGGCAGTCCGGCCCGCATGCTTGATATTTCGAGAATAATCTAGCTGATTGAAAGTTATTGGCTTTAATGACCAGTGGCGAGACGCCTGAGATTTAGGCTTGAATATGCAGACCTTTACGGGTGCCTCATGCCTTGTTATGTGAAGTGAGTTCACTGTTTTGACTTCTTGTGGGAAGTTCTTTTTCTTCCTGGTGTGCTGCTTTTGGGGTTCGTCTTCTTCCTCGCTAGGTGTGTCGAGCCCCTTGTGTTCGGCGTTGAGCCTTCCGGACTGTTTGAAAACCCAACAGTCTCTGTGGGTATGATTAGCAGGTTTCCCAGGAGTGCTGTGTATCTGACATGTCCTGTCCATGATTTTTTTTAGGCTGGATGGATCTTCCCTGTTATCCTGAGGGGTTGGCTTTGTCTGATTGTGCTGTGAGCTTTTGAATCCGGCGTTGACTGCCGTGCTCTTCAGACTTTTCTTTTTGATTCGGCGATGATCCTTATGTCGTCGCAGCTTCTCATTTCCATCTCTGATTTCTGATGTACTTGGGTCGCTAGGGCTGCATCGTGCTAACCAGCTGTCCTCTCCTGCGCAAAAGCGGGTCATGAGGCTTGTGAGTGCGGCCATTGTTCTTGGCTTTTCCTGGCCGAGGTGTCTGGCTAGCCATTCGTCTCGGACATTATGCCTGAAAGCCGCTAGGGCTTCGGCGTCCGAACAATCCACTATTTGATTCTTTTTAGTGAGGAATCTGTTCCAGAACTGCCGAGCTGATTCTCCGGACTGCTGAGTTATGTGACTGAGGTCGTCTGCATCCGGGGGACGGACGTAGGTCCCTTGAAAATTTGCTCGGAAAACGTCCTCGAGCTCTTTCCAACTTCCGATTGTATTTTCAGGAAGGCTTTTAAGCCAGTGCCGAGCTGGCCCTTTGAGCTTAAGAGGTAAATATTTTATGGCGTGGAGATCGTCTCCTCTAGCCATATGTATGTGGAGGATATAATCCTCGATCCAGACTCCGGGGTCTGTTGTTCCATCGTATGACTCTATGTTAACGGGTTTAAACCCCTCTGGAAATTCATATTCTAGAACCTCATCGGTGAAGCATAGGGGGTGTGCGGCACCCCTGTATTTGGTTGCGCCGAATTCTGATGGTGTATTTTCTACATTGCTCATGGGAGCATGCTTCCTTTGTCCGTAAATGGATCTGGCTGGGGCATGATGCGAATCTTTAATTGGGTTGCATGCCGCATTGTGTGCGGCGCCGTTTGCCATTTTGTGGTGGCCGGTAGGTCGTCTATCCGACCGCGCAGCCTTGTTATTTTCCACGTTTGGGGGCTCTAGGGCCTCCTGATCGAATTCGGGCAGTAGCTTTCTCTTCGGATAGCTTTTGGTGCGGCGGCTATCGCTGTATTTGTCTGCGGTCTTGATTACTTTGCTCCATCTTGTCTTGAGTGCATTTTCCGCCGTCTTTAGCTTTTGCTTCTGCTTTTTTAGGCTGCGTATTGTGGCAGCTAGTCTTTTTTGGAGATTCTTCTGCTCCATGGTTTTATCCGGCGTGATATCGTCTGGAGTTTGGTTATGACAGGGGGAAGACTGTTCGTCTTCTTTACCCGTGCTACGATGTTCACACGGCTGTTCTGAGGCATGTTCGTCACCTGCCGATTCGTCCTGCTCTATGGCGGGGTCTTGATCGAGGCGGGGTTTAGCTCGGCGTTTACGTCGCCGCTTTGAGTGCTTCCCGGAGGGTCCACCCTTCTTTTCGCCCCCTTTTTCCCCATTGTCAATATTTTCCGGTGTATCCACCATGAGTACGTCGTTGTGTGTGGTGGATAGCCAGTGCCCTGTGGGTGCTGGTTCCGGTTCGTCTCCGTATTCGTCGTCCATACCGTCGAGGTCTTCGGAGCCGAAGTCAAGCATGTTGGTCAGATCTTCGACAGTGGCTATCAAGTGGGTGGTGGGTGGGTTTTGAATTTCTTCATCGTCCGAATCCCAACCTCGCAGACCATAATCCGGTCTGGGCTCTCCTGATAAAGAGAGAGACTTGAGAGAATTCAGGATGTCACCAAAAGGTGAGCACTGAAAGATGTCCGCGACGGTGAACCCCATTATAGGCGCCCAATCAGATTCGATCGGCGGGGGCTTGGAAAGCCCGGAGTTCGGAGAATAATCCGGCTCCTTGGAGTCATGGGCAACGGGAGTGCGGGACTGGCGTTTGGCTCGATCACTTTTAACGTCGCAGCCCCTGAGGTGACGTCCAACCGTTCTTCCTCGACGAACGCAGCGGGCTCCGAATCAAGGATCGGGGTCGGCGCGTATGCGGCCTCCAGGACACTGTTCGGGGGCAGAGCTATATCCTACCCTTCTTGACAGTGCGGCACGCTTGGCTGTGGCTCGAATCCGTCGAAGATCAAGTCTCCGCGGATATCCGCCGTGTAGTTTAAGCTTCCAAACCTGACTTGATGGCCAGGGGCGTAGCTTTCGATCTGCTCTAGATGGCCAAGCGAGTTGGCTCGCAGAGCGAAGCCGCCGAAGACGAAGATCTGTCCGGGGAGAAAAGTCTCACCCTGGACCTCCTCGCCGTTGATGATCAAAGGAGCCATCGAACCTAAAGGTGACGACACAGAGGAACTCTCAATGAAAGCACCAGTGTTGGTGTCAAAACCGGCGGATCTCGGGTAGGGGGGGTCCCGAACTGTGCGTCAAGGTCGGATGGTAGCAGGAGACAGGGGACACTTTGTTTTACCCAGGTTCGGGCCCTCTCGGTGGAGGTAAAACCCTACTCCTGCTAGATTAATATTGATGATATGGGTAGTACAAGAGTAGATCTACCACGAGATCAAGGAGGCTAAACCCTAGAAGCTAGCCTATGGTTTGATTGTGTATGAAGATGATTCTGTCCTACGGACTACAACCCTCCGGTTTATATAGACACCGGATAGGGTTAGGGTTACACAGAGTCAGTTACATTGGTAAGAGATCTTGAATATCCGCACGCCTAGCTTGCCTTCTACGCCAAGGAAAGAACCTTCTGGACAAGGGACGGAGTCTTCAATCTTGTATCTTCATAGTCCTGGAGTCCGGCGGGAGATGTAGTCCGGCTATCCGAACACCCCCTAATCCAGGACTCCCTCAATTACCCTCTCTAGGAATTGTTCAATCACAAGATGATGTTGAACGTGGATATTATGATGAAGATGATGATAGTGACTATGATCTTGATAATGCAATGAGACATTTCGGTCTTATAGCAAATCTTCGCGGCTACATGGCTGGAGGAAAGGAGTGGGTCCTTGATAGTGGATGTACTGATCATATGACCGGAGATGGAGAGATGTTCCGTGAGCTTGCTGAAAATGACAGCCCTCGAAAATATGTCACCATTGGTGATAATTCAAAGGATAAGGTGGTTGGCCTTGGTAAGGTGGCCACCTCACACGATAGCTCCATACAAAATGTCATGCTCGTTGAATCCCTTAGATACAATTTACTTTCAGTTTCTAGACTTGCGGATTTCGGTTTCAATGTCTTATTCACTGAAGTAGATTGCCAAGTGTTTCATAGAGACAATCATAAAATGGTATTTACCGGTATACGTAGAGGAGATCTTTACATTGTTGATTTCACTAAAAAGGCTCAACCTAAAACTTGCTCAATTGCTAAATCTTCTAAAGGCTGCTTGTGGCATAGAAGACTAGGTCATGTTGGAATCCGGAATCTTGATAAGCTTATTAAAGGTGATCATATCCTTGGAATAAAAGATGTCGTAGTTGACAAGGATAGACTTTGCAGTGCTTGTCAAGCAGGGAAACAAGTTGGAGGAAGTCACCGCGCGAAAAACATCATGACCACAAGAAGACCACTCGAGCTACTTCACATGGATCTCTTTGGTCCAAATGCATACAAGAGTCTCGGTGGTAACTCATTTGGTCTAGTCATAGTTGATGATTTTTCAAGATTTACGTGGGTGTTCTTTCTTATGACAAGTCGTAGGTCCAAAAGATCTTCAAAAACTTCGCTAGGAAGGCCCAAAATCAGTTTGACGTGAAGATCAAGAAGGTTTGGAGTGACAACAGAACGGAGTTCAAGAACGCAAATGTGGACACCTTTCTTGACGAAGAAGGGATTTCACACGAGTTCTCGGCTATGTACACACCTCAACAAAATGGAGTTGTTGAGAGGAAGAACTGGACTCTTATCAAGATGGAAAGAACGATGCTTGATGAGTACAAGACGCCAAAACACTTTTGGGCGGAAGCGGTTGAGACAGCTTGTCATGCAACAAATCGCTTGTATCTTCACAAGCTACTCGGCAAGACGGCATACGAGCTCCTCACCGGTAACAAACCCCAAGTTGGATACTTTCGAGTATTCGGCTCAAAGTGCTACATTCTTGATAAGCATCGTCGTTCTAAATTTGCTCCTAAGTCTCATGAAGGTTTTCTACTTGGTTATGGCTCAAACTCTCACACTTACCGTGTCTACAACAATTTCACCCGAAAGGTTGAAGAGACGGTAGATGTGAAGTTTGATGAATCTAACGGCTCGCAAGTAGAGCAATTGCCAATTGATGTAGGAGACAAAGACCCTTCGGAAGCAATTCAAGACTTGTCCATTGGCAAGATTCGTCCAACGAAAGTGAAGGAGAGTACCTCGTCCATCCAAGTGGAAGCTTCTACCTCACGACAAGGTGAACCAAGAGTTGATACGGAAGCATCCACGAGTGGGACACACCAAGATGAAGAAAACGAGGAAGTACACCAAGATGAACATCAACAACCTCCTTCTCCACCACGACAAGAGAACGACAACGTCAACGATGAAGAAGGCCAAGAAGAAGAACAAGATGAAGAGGATGTTCCACCTCAACCCAAGCAAAAGCTTTCACGAGTTCGAGCAAGAATTGCCAAAGATCATCCCGTCGAGCAAATCTACAAAGATATCCAAACCGGGAGAATCACTCGCTCTAAAACTCGTTTAGCTAACTTTTATGAACATTACTCATTCATCTCTAGCATTGAACCTATGAAGGTTGAAGAAGCATTGAAGGATCCGGAATGGATAAATGCTATGCATGAAGAGCTACACAACTTTGAAAGAAATCAAGTGTGGAAATTGGTCGAGAAGCCCGACAACAATCACAACATCATTGGTACCAAATGGGTGTTTCGCAACAAGCAAGATGAAGATGGACAAGTGGTTCGCAACAAAGCATGTCTCCTCGCCCAAGGCTATACACAAGTTGAAGGTATGGACTATGGTGAGACATATGCTCCCATTGCTAGACTTCAGTCCATTCGCATCTTACTTGCTTATGCTAATCACCATGATATCACCTTGTACCAAATGGACATTAAAAGTGCTTTTCTAAATGGCAAAATTGAGGAGGAAGTTTATGTTAAGCAACCTCCCGGCTTCATCAATCCTAAGAAACCTAATCATGTTTACAAACTTCACAAAGCCCTTTATGGTCTTAAACAAGCTCCTAGAGCATGGTATAAATGCTTGACCAAGTTCCTTACTGAAAAAGGCTTTGAAATTGGTAAAATTAATTCTACTCTTTTTACAAAAAGGGTTAATGGAGAACTATTTGTGTGCCAAATTTATGTTGATGATATCATATTTGGTTCAACTAACCCTCATTTTAGTGAAAAGTTTGGAAAGCTAATGTTGGTGAAGTTTGAGATGTCTATGATGAGTAAACTCAAATTCTTTCTCGGTTTGCAAATCAAGCAAACTAAGGAAGGTACATTTGTTTCTCAAACGAAGTACACCAAAGACATATTCAAGAAGTTCAATATGCAAGAATGCAAAGGTATGCCTACACCTATGCCTACTAGTGGACATATTGATTTGACCAAAGATGGTGAACCGGTTGATCAAAAAGTTTATCGCTCTATGATTGGATCATTGTTATATCTATGTGCCTCCCGTCCCGATATTATGCTAAGTGTGTGAATGTGTGCACGATATCAAGCTGCTCCTAAGGAATGTCATCTTAAGGCCGTGAAAAGGATAGTGAGATACTTAATCCATACACCAAATTTTGGCATTTGGTATCCTAAGAGGTCCTCTTTTGATCTTGTTGGCTATTCCGATTCGGACTATGCCGGAGACAAGGTTGATAGAAAGTCCACTTGGGTACTTGTCAACTCCTTGGTAGATCTCTTGTGTCTTGGTCTTCCAAGAAACAAAACTCGGTATCCTTATCCACCGCCGAAGCGGAATACATTGTCGCTAGTTCATGTTGTGCTAAATTACTTTGGATGACCCAAACTCTTAAAGATTATGTGATATATGTGAAACATGTTCCATTGCTATGTGACAATGAAAGTGCTATTAAGATTGCTCACAATCCCGTGCAACACTCTCGAACTAAGCATATTGAAGTTCGTCATCATTTCATTCGAGATCATGTTGCCAAAGGGGACATTAACCTTAAGCATGTTCGCACCGATAAGCAATTGGCGGATATATTCACTAAACCACTTGATGAGAAAGTGTTTTGCAGGTTAAGAGGTGAATTGAACATCATTGATGCTTCAAACTTGGAGTAGGAACTCCATTTGATACATGCGAGGCATGAGCCTATGACTAATCCTTGATATTTCTCTTATGAAGCTATTCATATGTCTTCGACAATTTGCACCTTGCATGTTGTCTAACCCATGTAGGTACTTGGTTGAATCTAATTCTATGAGATTACAACTCACTCGCATCTCGAGCAATCTCTACATCACCAAGTCTCTACACAATGGTGGTTGAAGACAAGGAAACACGAAACCATTCAAACATATCCTTTGACAAATTCTATGTTGAGTTTCATGATAGTCATTTTGGATACACAAGTGCTCTTCCTTGCAAGACTAACCCATGTAGGTAGATGAACTCAAACTCCAAGTGGTGCTCCCAACTCTTGATGAACTACATCAACCTTGAGCAACCCACACAAGTTCAACTACATGAGCAAGACCCACACCACCACCCAAGGTATGTTATTCCATCTTAGAGAAGCTTTACTCCAAGACATGAGCCAAAGCAACTCCACAAGATGTGAATACATCAAGATGCTTAAACGAAAAATAGTAACCCCATTTTGAGCTTAAACGATGAGTATGACCTATGATCAAGTGCTCTCACTTGACTCCTAAGTAAATATACTCTAACATAGGTGACTTTGTCACCGCCCAACTCTAGATGAAGTTCTCTTGTGTCCTTTTCTGTGTTATTGCATCTGTCTCTTGCATATTTGTTTCCCCTTTCAAAAAAAACTTCATCTAGAACTTTTAGTTTCTTTTCTTTTCATTTGTTCTGCATTTTCTGCATCCAATTCATTGCAAATCTCTTAGTCAATTCCTTGCAAATCCTTGTGAGATCCTACCTGTCTAGTGAGCTGAGGTGACAAGTAGTTTCATTTTGATGAACTCGGTCACACCGATTTGTTTTCTTCGGTCTGACCAAAACCTTTCGGTGCAACCGAAGCACACAACTCGGAGCCACCGATTTCATCCCAGTAAAACCAACTTGCCACTTATTCCTGATTTCTATTTGCTCTAGCTCCACTCAATGATTCTTGTCCTCTACCAGCATCATGTTAAACATGCTGCTTTGCTCTGTGCCTTAAGGACCAACCCATTTGTATCACATGACCAGAAGACCCTTCTTGGAAATTGATGTCAAAGGGGGAGAGAGAGATCACATCAAAGCTTAATCTTTCCTATAGGGGGAGAATATACTCAGGGGGAGAGAAACTAATATCATCAATGACCCCAGATGCTTGGTGTTCAAGAGGAGAGATGTCACATGTCTTTAAAAGGGGAAAGACATGTTTGTTTGCTTGCTTTAGCTCAAGCTCTGTTGATCATTTTCTATTGCTCTGATTTTCTGTTCCCTATCTTCTCCCAATATCTCATGTTAGATTCAGGGGGAGCAAGACATCTAAGGGAAGGAAATCTCTGATTTTATTTCATATCTTTATCTTTGGGGACATGTCTATATCCAATGTAGTACTTAGTACTCACTCTACATGTCATCCCAGTCTTGGTTCTATTGTGGTTCCTTTTTGTTTGCTCTGGTTAGTAGATGTATCTGTTTTATCTAACCCTGTTTGCGCAGGTTCATCCCATCCTAAGCCAACTCAGGACCACAAGGTAAGTATATGCATCACAGTCATGTGAATGAGAAGTTCTTGTTGATGTACATATTGTTTGCAAGAAGGACTTGTGAGCATGAAGGTACTTTTCTCATATTCACATCATTTGCTCTGATGCATATAGCCAAGATACATGTAACACATTGCTTACTCTGTCATGTTTATGCATTCACATGCTCCTATATTCCATATTCACATGATTGCATACATGTAGGGGGAGCCTATGTATGTTACATGTCTTTCCAAAGCTTTACTTGCTATTCTCTGTATCTTTATCTAAATCTTTGATGCATTTTGTCATCAATTACCAAAAAGGGGGAGATTGAAAGCACAAGTGCTCCCTGGGTGGTTTTGGTAATTAATGTCAACATATCTCTTGTTGGACTAACACTTTTACCTAGTATGTTTCAGATAAGTTCAGCAATGGAGTGGCATGGACTAAAGGAAGTGGAACCCCTTCAAGATGCTAAGGACAAAGGATTGGCTCAAGCTTCAAGATCAAGACTCTACATTTTCTATTTTAGTGATCCAAGATCACATTGAGTCCATAGGAAAAGCCAATACTATTAAGGAGGGATGAGGTGTTGCTTCATGAGCCTCTTGCTTCAAGTGCTTAGTGATATGCTCCAAAACCCTCAACTATCTTCCCACATCCACATATGACCTAAACCAAAAGTCAAACTCGGTCCCACCGATTTTTTCTATCCGGAGCCACTGAGTTTCACATGTCATAGCCACTGCCACAAACCCTAGCAAATCGGTTTCACCGATAGGGATCTCGGTCTCACCGAGATGGGGCTGTAATCTCACTGTGTATGTTCACTGCCAAAATCGGTCCCACCGAGCTTGTGCAATCGGTACTACCGAGATTACAATGCAAAACCTCTGGTTAGCTCATTACCAAAATTGGTCCCACCGAGTTTGTATAATCAGTCTCACCGAGTTTGCCTGATCAACCCTTGGTTAGCTTATTACCAAAATCGGTCCCACCGAGTTTGTGTAATCGGTCACACCGAGATTACGTTATGCCCAAACCCTAACCATATCGGTCCTACCGAGTTGCATCTCAGTCCCACCGAAAATCCTAACGGTCACTAGGTTTGCTGAATCGGTCCGACCGAGTTTAACGATTCGGTCCCACCGAGTTTGGCAGATTGTGTGTAACGGTTAGATTTTGTGTGGAGGCTATTTATACCCCTCCACCCACTCTTCATTCATGGAGAGAGCCATCAGAACAGATCTTCACTTCCAATACAAATTTTCTGAGAGAGAACCACCTACCCTTGTGTTGAGCTCAAGATATTCCATTCCTGCCATATGAATCTTGATCTCTAGCCTTCCCCAAGTTGCTTTCCACTCAAATATTCTTTCCACCAAATCCAAATCCCGTGAGAGAGAGTTGTGTGTTGGGTAGACTATCATTTGGAGCACAAGAGCAAGGAGTTCATCATCAACACACCATTTGTTACTTCTTGGAGAGTGGTGTCTCCTAGATTGGCTAGGTGTCACTTGGGAGCCTCCGACAAGATTGTGGAGTTGAACCAAGGAGTTTGTAAGGGCAAGGAGATCGCCTACTTCGTGAAGATCTACCGCTAGTGAGGCAAGTCCTTCGTGGGCGACGGCCATGATGGAATAGACAAGGTTGCTTCTTCGTGGACCCTTCGTGGGTGGAGCCCTCCGTGGACTCACGCAACCGTTACCCTCCGTGGGTTGAAGTCTCCATCAACGTGGATGTACGATAGCACCACCTATTGGAACCACGCCAAAAACATCCGTGTCTCCAATTGCGTTTGAATACTCCAAACCCTTCCCTTTACATTCTTGGAAGATGCATGCTTTACTTTCCGCTGCTCATATACTCATTGCATGCTTGCTTGATATGTATTGCGTTCTTTAAACTTGTGCCTAAACTCCACCTAAACTTAAGAATATTAAAAACTGCAACTTTTGGCACTTAGTGTCTAATCACCCCCCCTCTAGACACCTCTTCTCGATCCTCTCACCTACCATGATCGAGAAACTGCAGATTCCGGATGGAGACCTCGAAGAGACGGGCACATTTCAGGGGGTCAACCCGGGAAGAAGTCAACCAAAGGGAAAGGTCACGTTGCCCGTGACTTTCAGGAGTGATCTGAACTACTGGACAGAAAGGATTGTGTTCGACGTTGCCAAGATCCGCTTGCCTTACAACGGGATCCTTGGCCGCCCAGCGCTGGCCAAGTTCATGGCGGCGTCACATTACGCCTACAACACCCTGAAGATGCTGGGGACTGTGATGATCATCACCGTCCCATCAGACAAGAAGGACGCGCTAATTTGTGCTGACCAACTCTACGAACAAGAAGTTGCAGCAGCCGCCACTGCTAAGGCGCTTGCTCCTACCGCTGTAGCCCCGAGAAGGAAAAAGAAGAAGACCGATGAGACCTCAGGCACCCACTCCGGCAAGCGCACCTCTTCGGAGTGTAGTGCTCCCATCGAGGACATGCCAGAGAGCTCCACCGGCAGAAACAAGAAGACTAGGGCCACACCGCCGGGAACCAAGAAGGTTTCTGTCAAGGAGGACGGCATGGGAGGGGCTTTCAACATAAGCTCCGCCCTTGACGACAAATAGGAAGACGCGCTCGTCACCTTCCTGCAGGCGAATGTCGATGTGTTTGCATGGCAAGCATCCGACATCCCCGGCGTTCCCAGGGAGGTGATTGAGCACCACCTTGCTGTCTGTCCTCATGCGCGGCCCATCAAGCAGAAGGTCAGAAAGCAAGCCTTGGAACGACAAGAGTTCATCACAGAGGAGATCCGGAAACTGGAAGCAGCGGGTTTGGTAAGAGGAGTGCTTCATCCAATGTGTTTGGCCAATCCAGTGGTAGTGAGCAAGGCAAATGGGAAGTGGAGGCTGTGTATTGATTACACAGATATCAATAAGGCCTATCCCAAGGACCCCTTCCTGTTGTCGTGCATCGACCAGATTGTTGACTGCACGGCTGGGTGTGATCTCTTGTCATTCCTCGATGCCTACTCCGGCTACCACCAGATCTTCATGACAAGAGAAGATGAAGAGAAAATGGCATTCATCACCCCATGTGGTATGTATTATTTCATACGGATGCCTTTCGGGTTGAAGAGTGCTGGTTCAACGTTTGCAAGGGCGGTCCAGATTGGTTTTGAACCCCAGCTCCATAGAAATATGGAAGCTTATATGGATGATATAGTGCTCAAAACCAAGAACATGGCAACCCTTATACCGAATTTACAAGAAACATTTACAAACCTACGCAAGATCAATCTCAAGCTGAACCCTGAGAAGTGCGTCTTCGGCGTCCCGTCCGGCAAGCTTCTTGGGTTCTTTGTGTCACAACATGGGATAGAGGCCAATCCGGACAAGATTAAAGCTATAGAATAGATTGAAGCGCCCAAGCGGGTCAAGGAGGTACGTCGGCTTGCTGGTTGCGTTGCCGCCATGAGCAGGTTCATTTCCAAGTCCGCCAAGCGCGCCCTTCCCTTTTTCAAGATTTTGAAAAAGGCGGGCCCGATGGAATGGACGCCAGAAGACGAAGCAGCATTGCAAGATTTGAAGAGGTATCTCTCCTCCATGCCAGTACTAGTTGCGCCTAGGCCACAAGAACCGTTGCTGCTATACCTGGCGGCAACGAACCAGGTGGTCAGCGCCGCGCTAGTGGCATAGAGAGAATTTGATGACGAGGTGATAGCAGCGACAGAGCCTGATGCCGTTGGTGCAGAGATGACACAGACGGTTGGAGTGCTGCCAAGGAAGAAAATGATGCAGCACCCGGTCTACTTTGTTAGCTCCCTCCTGCAGGGGGCTAGATCAAGGTACTCCGGTGTGCAGAAATTGCTCTTCGGCCTTCTTATGGCCTCGAGGAAGCTGCGTCACTACTTCCAGGTGCACGAGATCACCGTCGTTACTCGCCTCCCTCTGCAACGGATATTGCACAATCCAGAAGCAACGGGACGAATTGTAGATTGGGCACTGGAGCTGTCCAGCTTTGGCCTCAAGTTTGAGAGTACCTCGACGATTCAAAGCCGAGTCCTGGCGGAGTTCGTTGCAGAGTGGACCGCGATGCCTGATGAAGAAACCCAGGAGACTGTTCTCCCCGGCAAAGAGGCAAGTTGCAACTGGGTCATGTACTTTGATGGAGCTTTCTCCTTAGAGGGCGCCGGGGCTGGCGTACTACTTGTCGCACCCACCGGAGAGCACCTCAAGTACGTGATCCAGATGCACTTCCCCAGGGAGGTGTCGACAAACAATACTGCTGAGTATGAGGGGCTGCTTGCTGGTCTTAGGATCGCGGCAGACCTCGGAATCAAGAAACTCATTGTCAGGGGAGACTCGCAACTTGTCGTCAAACAAGTCAACAAGGATTACCAGAGCCCGTTGATGAAGTCCTACGTCGATGAAGTGAGGAAGCTGGAAGAGCGTTTTGATGGTATACAGGCAGAGCACGTTCCCCGAGCAGAGAACGACATCGCCGATTACTTGTCAAAACGCGCTGCCCTCAAGCTACCTGTGGAACCAGGTACCTTTGTGCTTCAGCTAACTCAGCCATCCGTTCATCCATCAACAGAACAAAACAAGAGGAGAAAATCAGGGCCCGGCAAGTACTTTCCCGCCGAGCTCCCCGGAGCCGCCGGCAAGGATGTTGCCGGAGACACTAAACCCGCCACGGGACGGCGAGCTCCGACGGAGCATCAAGCTCTTGTCGTGGAGACAGCCGCTCCTATAGCGGAGGAAATGCCATTAGTCCTCGCCGTCAAGCCCCAGGCTCCAGCGTGGGCACAACATACCGTCCGATTCCTCCAAACAGGGGAACTTCCTGAGGAGCAGGAAGAAGCGGAAAAAGTAGCCCGTCGATCTACTATGTACCAGTTCGTCGATGACGTCCTGTACAGAAAGAGGTCGAATGATGTGAAATTGAAGTGTATCCCTCGAGAGGAAGGACTGGGGCTGTTGGCAGAGATACATGGAGGCATATGTGGATCCCACATAGGGTCGAGGGCCCTTGCCGGCAAAGCATTTTGGCAAGGCTTCTTCTGGCCCACCGCCCTCTAGGATGCGACGACACTAGTCACCAGGTGTGAAGCGTGTCAGTTCCCTTCAAAGAAGCTTCATCAGCCAGCTCAAGCCCTTCAAACCATTCCTCTCTCCTAGCCTTTCTCGGTCTGGGGGCTCGACATACTGGACCCTTTCCCCCGCGCTATCGGGGGCTTTGAGTACTTGTACGTTGCAATCGACAAGTTCACAAAGTAGCCAGAAGTGGAAGCAGTGAGGAAGGTCACAACACAGTCAGCCGTCAAGTTCTTCAAAGGACTGGTGTGCCGTTTTGATGTACCCAATAGGGTCATCACCGACAATGGCACGCAGTTCACAAGCCACACCTTCATCCAATATATTCAAGACCTCAGCAGCAAGGTCTGTTTCGCTTCCGTTGCTCACCCCACAAAGCAATGGTCAAGCTGAGAGGGCGAATGCTGAAGTACTGTGAGGCCTGAGGACAAAGACCTTTGACAGACTACGCAAGAGTGGAAGGCGCTGGATTGATGAATTGCCGGCGGTTCTTTGGTCAATCAGAACGACACCAAATCAAGCCACCGGCCAGACACCCTTTGCCCTGGTATACGGGGCAGAAGCAGTTCTCCCCATAGAACTCATATACGGGTCACCTCGAGTACTCGCTTATGACGAGCTTGAGCAAGAGCAATTGCGGCAAGATGACGCAACACTCCTTGAGGAAGATCGTCTTCGGGCGACTGTGAGAGCAGCGTGCTACCAGCAAGCCTTGCGCCGCTACCATAGCCGCAAGGTTCATGCCCGAAGCTTTGAGGAAGGCAACCTTGTTCTTCGGCGCGTTCAGTCGGCCAAGAATTCCAACAAGTTGACGCCAGAGTGGGAAGGCCCTTATCGGGTAATACGAGTCACCAGGCCCGGCGCAGTCCGCCTGGAGACCGAAGATGCCGTTCCGGTGAGTAACTCCGGGAACATTGAGCATCTAAGCAAGTTTGTCGGGCCCCCCGGCAAGCCACCTTTTGTACAAGCCTTGCCGATGACGCATGTAACCCTTTGTACAAAGCCAGGTGCAGACCCTGAGCATAAATAAATGAAGCGCTGGCGCCCTAAGTTATAGCATGCATGCTAGGTCGAGTCTCGTCCTTGGTTAGGGTTGATAGTGCTTAGCGGCGGCTAACCCCTAGCTTAGAGGTCGAGTTTGCATCTCTTTCTCTTTCTTTTGTATTCTTTGGTTCGCAGGACACACAGATATCCTTGCCAAACCACTTGGGGAGAAAAAAAGGAACAGACCAGCATCTAGGCCCCGGTAAGCCAGTATTGCCGGGGACTGCAAGAGCAAAGATTCACCCACGGCAAACCAGGGTTGCCGGGGGCTGCAGATTCAGATAAGTTTTTCATCCCTTATCATACATTTCCTTATGGACTGAGGTATGTGAAACCTCGTTTTATCCTCAAACTACCGTGCTCCCCTAACTCTAGGCCCTAGTGCCCGTTCCTGGGACCGAGTTTGGTCATAGTCGCAGCAGCAAAAGGATAGAACGAGGAGCCTAAACCCACTTCATCCCGGCCTACGCCAAAGGCGTGAGGAAGATCGAGTGAAGTGGGGAGATGACAAGGCCTGTTGCCAGGCAAGAAAATGTTTATCTTAAAGGTATCAAGGATTTATTCCTTGTCGTGGGTTTCACCCACAAACAAATGACACGGCAAACATCCCTTTTTCATTAAAAACATTCCACTCGGGTACAATCCATAGGGAATGAAAAACATGAATGAGAGGATTACAAGTTTTAAATTCAACAAAGACCTGAAGGCTTACAAACTAAAAAGAGATAAGGTGCCCATAATCCCTTTCTTGTCCCTCTCCTCAGGAGGTAGGTCAAGGAGTCGAGAAGGGCAAAAGGAGCGCCTAGGCGAGCTATGGGTGGCATAAGACGACGAGAGAACATCTTGGTGGTCGTCCAAAGGCTCGATGGTGATGGCGGCGCCGGAAGCAGAGCTCGAAGACGAGGCGGCAGAACGTCAGTACGCGTCGAAGGCGTCGGTGCCCGCGTACTCCGACTTGACGGCCTTGCCGCCCGCCCTCTTCCTCTTCCGCAGCCTCCCAACGCCAGCCGCCCAAGGAGACGACCCCGAGAAGTTCAAGGAGCCGGCAACACGGATGATGGGGTCGCCGGTGCCACACGGAGCGGCACCCAACACCTAGTCGGACCCGTCATCCTGCCGCCTACCGCCCTCGTCGTCGCTGCCGCTGTCCTCCTCGTCACTCTCGCTCGAGGAGGAATCTTCACTATCAGAAGAGCTCTCCACGCAGCACCTTGTACGAGTCCCAAAGTGCCCAAAGACCTTGACGGAGAGAAGGCCACCCTCCATCAGCTTAAAATGGATAGTGAGCCCCTCCGTCAAGTTGTGGATATGAGAAAACGTCTTCCATCCCCGACGAAGATACATCACGTGAGGAGCAGGGAAGTCGATGCGGACCTGCGTGCCACTGATCCCGCAGCCCCTCATGTGCAGCCGCAATGACTCCGGTGGATCTAGCTCCATCTCCCGCGCAAATGGAGTTGGGAGACGAAGGCGACGGCGCGGCGGCCGGCGCAGCCTGACAAAGAACTCACAAGGGTCATCCCCAACATGGCCCTCCATTGGAGGAGGAGCTACTAACGGGGGCGAGGCCGGCGCGCCACCCCGTCCTCCTCTTCCCCGAGCGCCCCGGCCTCGCCCACGGCCTCGCCCCCTCCCCCTTCGCCTCGCGGCCGGCTCTACCACCGCAGGAGCATGAGGAGGAGGGACACATTGTCGGGCGGCGACCCTCGCCGCCACTGTTGAAGGACCGGGATTTCCTCTCTCCATGATGAATGGAAGAGAGGAGCAAAAGATGAAAGAAGATGAAGATGGAAGAATGCGGGGCGCCATCCCCCCCTCTCCCGCTCTTTATAAAGGAACGGGGTTGGGGCTCGGCCGCCCCGCTCGGCCAATCAAGACACGGAAGGCGCAGGGAGCCAGGGCCGACCCGCTACCCCAACCAGCGACGGCCCGGTTTCCCGCCTCCACCGTTTGCCACCCCAAGCGCATGGGAGACACGTTGCGGACGTACAGAACCGAGGGGACGGGTGAGACGACCTCTCCCCGCCCCGTGATCATGGGGAGTGGACGCCTTGAAGACCGTGCCTCGGCCCCATTCAGTAAATGGGCCACGCCTCCACGCCTCCCTCCATTTATAGGGAAAGCGTGAACCCCCCTTTACTCCAATGTGACGCATGCCTGTAGGGACCGCCCCACGCATGCCGCCCACGTCACGCCCACCTCCCCACGCCGCGCCAGGCGCGCGAGTCGCGGAAAGGCAGCGCGCGAAAAATCTTACCACGGTAAAAACCGCCCCGCCTGCCCGCGCACCGTTTTTGGGCCTAGCCCAACAACGCGTTGCGCTTATATGTGGACCAGGCCCGGGGGCTCCTGTCGGTGTACAAAAAGAGGGGTACACTTTTTGTACCCCTATGACTGTGCACGGGCAGTCAGAGCTACGGGCACCACAACACCAAGCAAGGCAAGGGAGGTGAACTAGGGTAAGGCCGAAGCTCAAGGGAACTAGAATGACGCCAAGGCCAAGACCACGAAGAGCAAAAGGGATGAAGCGGACTCCCCCAGCAAGATCCTTGCTGGAGACAATTTTAGCAACCCCGGCAAGACCCTTGCTGCGGCAACTCGCCCCACGCCTACGGAGCAAATTACACTTGAGTCCACTGCCCCCATGGGGCAAGGATTCGGGAGACCCCTCCGCGGTGGCATGCAGATCTTTGTGAAGAAACATTCACAATCAGATATAGATGATGACGACCCTTGGCGGGATCCCAGCCGAGGAAGACCGAAAGACCCCCGGCAAGCGCCTTGCCGGGGATGACAGCAGGCGCCTCGGCAAGACCCTTGCCGGAGCCCCGGCAATGCCCTTGCCGAGGACATCCGCAGGGCCACCATTAGGCCCACGCCGACTAAACCTCCACCGCCATACGCATGCAGCTGCCGACCCAACCAGCTAGGCAGGCACCTGCGTGGCGGCATGCAGATCTTCGTGAAGACCCACCACTGCACCACCTCAGCTGCCTGCCTACCTACATGGCATCACACGCATCGCTGGCCAGGGCGCGTGTCGACACAAGAAGGAGCGGCGATGGACGAGACAGATTTCTCCCCCGTCCCCGATAAAGCAAGTACACCTAAGCGAGACCCATTAAATGCGCCTTATCATGTAATGCAAGGGATAACCTCGCATCACTGTACCCTTTCCACCTCCTGTGTGCCACTGTGGCGACCCCTTTTTCTATAAAAGGAGTCCCGAGGCGACCAGGAGAAGGATTCGGATTTTTGGAGCTCCTAACGCCCCAGAGCTAGCTCAAGAACAGGAATATACATCCACCAAAGCAGGAGTAGGGTTTTACGCATCCTTGCGGCCCGAACCTGGATAAACAAACAGTGTGCTATCTGTTTGATCCTCTCTTCTCATGACCCCGCGCCCCGCTAACCGTCGTCGGGATTCTTGTGATCCCATATGTGTCGTTCCCACCGACAGTGAGTAACATTTTTATGTGTCGAAGACTATATTTTTTGCGTGTTTGTTATTACAGTCTTCTGTTTCTTCTTATTATTATAATTTTATTTATTTATTCGTGCTTTGAACAGGTCCTTTTTGCAACTTTTGATCCACCAGGTACAAGGGATGACGTTGGTCATTATTGTGTAGTTGCGTTAAATGTGAAAGAAAGGCGGTTTGAATTTCTTGACTCGCTCAATAAACCTGGCAGCCCTCGTGCGATCAGGATTTTTAGGAGGATGGTTAAAAATATCAAGCGTGCATGGAAAGAAGGAAGCTCAAGTTCTGATGAGCCGCTAAACCCTCCTACACTTGATGGATTTGTGTTGAAACATGTCATGTCCCAACGCAGCCTAATGGGTGTGTTCCGTACAGCCCGTCTTCACCATACTGCTCAAGTTTTTTTAATTTTTCATTTTTTGTGAAACTAATGTTTTTTATACTTTTTATTGCAGGCATGATTGTGGATTTTATAAGTTTCAATTCCTGCAGACTTGGGATGGTGTTCGAGTTGCTCAGTTTGGGGTGGAGCACATTGGCTACATCAGAAAGGCCATGCTCTATAGTTGGCTCACATCGAGAAAGTGTTCCCTTGATTTAACATCACTTTTAATTTTCGCAGATAAAGGTTGTTTTAGTGAACTTATTTATCCTTCCTTTATTTATTTTTTGCCTACTTCTTGCTTCCGGTTCTTACGTGCTTTTTTCCGATAGTTTGTTTAGTTACGTTCCTCATTTAGATTGTATGTGTATTTCTATCTGTTGTGTTAGTGAGTTGCATTTTTTATTTTTTGGGCAACTGAGCTGCATTGTTCTTTACAAGTGGGCTGCATTGTTGTATACATTTTTTTAGTTCTACATTGCTGCTGACAAGTGGACTGCATTGCTGTAGACAATTGTGCTGCATTCTATTCTTTAGTGAACTGCATTATTTTATTTTAATGAGTTTTTTGTATTTTTTATGCTGAGTGTTCCCATGTTTTTTTACAGTTTTAGGTTTTGATGGGGGGCTTCATGAAGGTTGTACGCCACTGTTTGAATCCCAGGGTTCTGATGTGGTTATGGAGGATTGTGCCATTGAAATCTCTCCAGATAATTCTGGTTCTTTGGCTGGAGATGGTTTGAACACAGCTGTGGCGTCTGGACCTAATGGTGGAAGTGTTTCTCACCCTAGCTCCCCACATGATGTGTTTGATGTTGCTGATGATGATTTTGTTACGCTGTGTCCTCACGCCACGAGGAGTCGGACTGCAGCAATTAATCGTCCTCCTGTGGATGATGTTGAAGTTTTTTCGAACAAGAGGGCAGGTGAGAGGGCTTTTAAGTTGAGATGCTCTATAGAGAAATTGAAGCCTCCGAGGTTCAAATATATTGATGAGGCGAGGAAAATAAAGGATCTTGTTCTCACCAAAGAATTTGTAACCAAATACCACGAGTAAGTTTTTATGTGTGTGCCCTTGATTCTTTTTGTGTGTTTTGTTTTTAATTTTAATTTCATTGATCCCATTTTCTGTATGTTTACTGCAGGAATGTGTTCTTTATGGTGAACAGTCCTTTTGGTGATCTTGATACTTACAATGTTGACTATATCTATAATACATTTGGCAAAGGAGCTTTAATGGATTCGTATCTCATGGATTTTGTCATCAAGTACTGGAAGCAAGACGCTGAAATGGGTTTAGTTTATCATTCTGGTGAACGTGTGCTACTTTCACCCTTATTTATCACGGTAAACATGTGCTGTCATTTTTTTCTATTTGTACTGATTTTGTTTTTATGTCCATGCTTGCATGCACTATTTATTCTTTTTTTCATGTCCTTTCTTTGTTCTTTTTTCTTTGCAGTATGTTCTTCAGATGGAAACATTTGTGAAGAGAGATGAGGAAGGAAACCCTGTGTTGCCAGTTTCGCATAGCATGTTTGTTTTAGAAGATGCAGTTAACTAGTTCAAGGTTTTTGTGAGTGACGACGTAAACCTGTTGGATGCAAAACTGGTAAGTTCATTGTTTCCCATCGTTTATTTTTCTGGTTTGCTGTATTTCTTTTTATAGTTAATTTTTTGGAGCAGTGGTTCTAGTGCTACGTGTCGAAATAAGATTTCATTTTTTGTTTTTTTATGTGAATAGATTATGATGCCGCGCTCCAAGGATGGTCATTATTCCTTATACACGATGAACCAGCATCGCCAGACATTTGATATCCATGACACTAGGAAGTACACTGGCCAACCTGAAGTCACGACGAAGTGGCGTAGGAGTGATTACCATTCAGATTGCACTGAAGTGGTATGTAATTTTTTTCTTGCCAAGTGCAAAGCTTTTTTGTGTTTCTCCTACAGCATTTTGGATAAACTGCACATGCAATGTTAGCACACATAGTAGAACACTTGTTTATGTAGTGCACTGCAACATACGCGTGACAGAATTGCATTTTTCTCACACCCCCCGTAATCCATGTAAAAAGGAGATAAAAGGAAATGACCTCATGTGCATTTAAAAGAGGGACTGTCTAGACGTCAAAAACAACTTTCGTATCTAAATCATAATTTGATCTGTGGTGTGTGTTATTTTTACATTGTGCTTCCTTTTTTTGCCAGATGAGGAGGATGACTCAGTTGCTAAAGGCGATTTATGGTGAAAAAATGTGTAAATCTAAGAACCACCCTAACTGGGTTAAATTGGCAGAAAAGCCCTCTTACCCGGTCGTTCCAGCACAGGGAGCAAACGAGTGCGGAATCTATGTTCTGAGGGTGACGCAGTTGTATGACGGCCAACGTTTAGTTGAGAAAATTATCAAAGTCGACGCAAAACCTTCTCTGTTTTTTTTCTTTTTCTTGTTACTTTTTTTATTATTTTTTACCTTTTCACTTTTTGTTCTTTATGACAATCTTTTTATTTAATCACTGTCTGCATTTTTTTAATTTTCTTTTTCAGTCTGTTGTTGAAGATTGGAAGGCGGAGTACATGTTCCAGTTGCTGTTCAACCCCTCGAACATGTTGTGTTATGAAGACATGCCGCTTGAGCTACGAGAACTAATTTCGGACCTCGGGCTTACATCCCTGTCGCAATCGCAGACGCAGTCGCAGACGTAGTAACAATCTACATTTGTATAAAACCTGTCTATGGACAAGAACTAGGGGTTCATGTTGTGTGCTGTGTGGTGTCTAAGGTATGTAATGTATGAAAAGACATTTGTTTTACTGTTTGTTGTGATTCTCGTCTGCTCTTTTTGGAGCAGTGTTTTATGGACGAATTTGTATCTCTATGCGTATTTTACATAAATAATTCATACACTATATATATATATATGTGTATATTTTTATTTTTTTTGTTTGACTTACACGTTTCTGTGGGAATTTGCATTTTGACACACTTATATGTATCTTATGTGTCCCATTTTCAACTGCATTGCATGTGATACCGAACTTCTTTGTCCAAGAGAAAGCACTTCATGTTTGTCTACAAGTTTGCGCTGCAATCTTTTTTTTCTGCACTTTCTTACCGCAGCCCCTACATTCATGTGTGTATCCTGGAACTTCGTTGCTTTATGATACTGCACTAGTTTGCCTAGCCAAGTGAAGTGCGTTGCTTTATGATACTGCACTGCTTTTTTTCCAGCCTAAACTAAGTGCACTGATTTTTTGCGTATCCAAGTGCACTGCTTTTTTTGCCTAACCTTCAGTTCGTTATTTTTTTTATTTTTTTGTTTTTGTAAGGTATGAGGGGGGAAGGGGGTTGGGGGGCCCCCATTTTTTTTGGTTGACTATATATTTTGTATTTTGCTATTTGTATTCCCTGTACTTAACGTACTGCGTGCGTTAGCGCGAGGCCGAGCAGGGGGTGGGGAGGGGGGGTCTTGACCCCCCTCCCCACCTCCCTGTGAGGCCGAGCCTGGAACGAGCCGGAGCAGGCGGCGACGCGGCGTGCCGCGGCGCCGCATGCGCAGACGAATCCGTCACACCCGTGCGCCTCCCTCTCTATCTTAGGGGTGTGGCTCTGGGGTTGCGTGCGTCCTATTGTTAGAAAAACAGAATGTCCGCACTGCGCCTGTCAACCAAGCGCACTGTGTGCGTTAGCGCGAGGCCGAGCAGGGGGTGGGGAGGGGGTGACCCCCCTCCCCACCCCCGTGCGAGGCCGAGCCTGAAACGAGCTGGAGCAGGAGGCGACGTGGCGTGCCGCGGCACCGCATGCGCAGGCGAGTCCGACACACCCGTGCGCCTCCCTATCTATCTTAGGGGTGTGGCTCTGGGGTTGCGTGCGTCCTATTGTTGGAAAAACAAAATGTCCGCAGTGCGCCTGTCAACCAAGCGCACTGCGTGCGTTAGCGCGAGGCCGAGCAGGGGGTGGCGAGGGGGGTCGTGACCCCCTCCCCACCCCCCTGCGAGGCCGAGCCTGGAACGAGCCGGAGCAGGCAGCGACGCAGCGCGTCACGGCGCAGCATGCGCAGGCGAGTCCATAACACCCGTGCGCCTCCCTGTCTATCTTAGGGGTGTGGCTCTGGGGTTGTGTGCGTCCTATTGTTGGAAAAACAAAATGTCTGCACTGCGCCTGTCAACCAAGCGCACTGCGTGCGTTAGCGCGAGGCCGAGCAGGGGTTGGGGAGGGGGGTCATGACCCCACTCCCCACCCCCTGGAAGGCCGAGCCTGGAACGAGCCGGAGCGGGCCGCAACACGGCGTGCCGCGGCGTCTCATGCGCAGGCGAGTCCGTCACACCCGTGCGCCTCCCTGTCTATCTGGGGGGTGTGGCTCTTGGGTTGCGTGCGTCGTATTGTTGGAAAAACAGAATGTCCGGACTGCGCCTGTCAACCAAGCGCACTGCATGCGTTAGCGCGAGGCCGAGCAGGGGGTGGGGAGGGGGGTCGTGACCCCCCTCCCCACCCCCCTGTGAGGCCGAGCCTGGAACGAGCCGGAGCAGGTGGCGACACGGCGTGCCGCGGCGCCTCATGCGCAGGCGAGTCCGTCACACCCATGCGCCTCCCTGTCTATTTTAGGGGTGTGGCTCTTGGGTTGCGTGCGTCCTATTGTTGGAAAATAGAATGTCCGCACTGCGCCTGTCAACCAAGCGCACTGCGTGCGTTAGCACGAGGCCGAGCAGGGGGTGGGGAGGGGGGTCGTGACCCCCTCCCCACCCCCTGCGAGGCAGAGCCTTGAACGAGCCGGAGCAGGCGGCGACGCGACGTGCCGCGGCGCCGCATACGCAGGCGAGTCCGTCACACCTGTGCGCCTCCCTGTCTATCTTAGGGGTGTGGCTCTGGGGTTGCGTGCGTCCTATTGTTGGAAAAAGAGAATGTCCGCACTGCGCCTGTCAACCAAGCGCACTGCATGCGTTTGCGCGAGGCCGAGCAGGGGGTGGGGAGGGGGGTCGTGACCCCCCTTCCCACCCCCCTGTGAGGCCGAGCCTGGAACGAACCGGAGCAGGTGGCGACGCGGCGTGCCGCGGCGCCGCATGCACAGGCGAGTCCGTCACACCCATGCGCCTCCCTGTCTATCTTAGGGGTGTGGCTCTGGGGTTGCGTGCGTCCTATTGTTGGAAAACAGAATGTCCGCACTGCGCCTGTCAACCGAGCGCACTGCGTGCGTTAGCACGAGGCCGACCAGGGGATGGGGAGGGGGGTCGTGACCCCCTCCCCACCCCCTGCGAGGCCGAGCCTTGAACAAGCCGGAGCAGGCGGCGACGCGGCGTGCCGCGGCGCCGTATACGCAGGCGAGTCCGTCACACCTGTGCGCCTCCCTGTCTATCTTAGGGGTGTGGCTCTGGGGTTGCGTGCGTCCTATTGTTGGAAAAAGAGAATGTACGCACTGCGCCTGTCAACCAAGCGCACTGCGTGCGTTAGCGCGAGGCCGAGCAGGGGGTGGCGAGGGGGGTCGTGACCCCCTCCCCGCCCCCCTGCGAGGCCGAGCCTGGAACGAGCCGGAGCAGGCGGCGACGCAGCGCGTCGCGGCGCAGCATGCGCAGGCGAGTCCATAACACCCGTGCGCCTCCCTGTCTATCTTAGGGGTGTGGCTCTGGGGTTGTGTGCGTCCTATTGTTGGAAAAACAAAATGGCTGCACTGCGCCTGTCAACCAAGCGCACTGCGTGCGTTAGCGCGAGGCCGAGCAGGGGTTGGGGAGGGGGGTCATGACCTCACTCCCCACCCCCTGGAAGGTCGAGCCTGGAACGAGCCGGAGCGGGCCGCAACACGGCGTGCCGCGGCGTCTCATGCGCAGGCGAGTCCGTCACACCCGTGCGCCTCCCTGTCTATCTGGGGGGTGTGGCTCTTGGGTTGCGTGCGTCGTATTGTTGGAAAAACAGAATGTCCGCACTGCGCCTGTCAACCAAGCGCACTGCATGCGTTAGCGCGAGTTTGAGCAGGGGGTGGGGAGGGGGGTCGTGACCCCCCTCCCCACCCCCCTGTGAGGCCGAGCCTGGAACGAGCCGGAGCAGGTGGCGACACGGCGTGCCGCGGCGCCTCATGCGCAGGCGAGTCCGTCACACCCATGCGCCTCCCTGTCTATCTTAGGGGTGTGGCTCTTGGGTTGCGTGCGTCCTATTGTTGGAAAACAGAATGTCCGCACTGCGCCTGTCAACCGAGTGCACTGCGTGCGTTAGCACGAGGCCGAGCAGGGGATGGGGAGGGGGGTCGTGACCCCCTCCCCACCCCCTGCGAGGCCGAGCCTTGAACAAGCCGGAGCAGGCGGCGACGCGGCGTGCCGCGGCGCCGCATACGCAGGCGAGTCCGTCACACCTGTGCGCCTCCCTGTCTATCTTAGGGGTGTGGCTCTGGGGTTGCGTGCGTCCTATTGTTGGAAAAAGAGAATGTACGCACTGCGCCTGTCAACCAAGCGCACTGCGTGCGTTAGCGCGAGGCCGAGCAGGGGGTGGCGAGGGGGGTCGTGACCCCCTCCCCACCCCCCTGCGAGGCCGAGCCTGGAACGAGCCGGAGCAGGCGGCGACGCAGCGCGTCGCGGCGCAGCATGCGCAGGCGAGTCCATAACACCCGTGCGCCTCCCTGTCTATCTTAGGGGTGTGGCTCTGGGGTTGTGTGCGTCCTATTGTTGGAAAAACAAAATGTCTGCACTGCGCCTGTCAACCAAGCGCACTGCGTGCGTTAGCGCGAGGCCGAGCAGGGGTTGGGGAGGGGGGTCATGACCTCACTCCCCACCCCCTGGAAGGTCGAGCCTGGAACGAGCCGGAGCGGGCCGCAACACGGCGTGCCGCGGCGTCTCATGCGCAGGCGAGTCCGTCACACCCGTGCGCCTCCCTGTCTATCTGGGGGGTGTGGCTCTTGGGTTGCGTGCGTCGTATTGTTGGAAAAACAGAATGTCCGCACTGCGCCTGTCAACCAAGCGCACTGCATGCGTTAGCGCGAGGCCGAGCAGGGGGTGGGGAGGGGGGTCGTGACCCCCCTCCCCACCCCCCTGTGAGGCCGAGCCTGGAACGAGCCGGAGCAGGTGGCGACACGGCGTGCCGCGGCGCCTCATGCGCAGGCGAGTCCGTCACACCCATGCGCCTCCCTGTCTATCTTAGGGGTGTGGCTCTTGGGTTGCGTGCGTCCTATTGTTGGAAAATAGAATGTCCGCACTGCGCCTGTCAACCAAGCGCACTGCGTGCGTTAGCACGAGGCCGAGCAGGGGGTGGGGAGGGGGGGCGTGACCCCCTCCCCACCCCCTGCGAGGCAGAGCCTTGAACGAGCCGGAGCAGGCGGCGACGCGACGTGCCGCGGAGCCGCATACGCAGGCGAGTCCGTCACACCTGTGCGCCTCCCTGTCTATCTTAGGGGTGTGGCTCTGGGGTTGCGTGCGTCCTATTGTTGGAAAAAGAGAATGTCCGCACTGCGCCTGTCAACCAAGCGCACTGCATGCGTTTGCGCGAGGCCGAGCAGGGGGTGGGGAGGGGGGTCGTGACCCCCTCCCCACCCCCCTGTGAGGCCGAGCCTGGAACGAACCAGAGCAGGTGGCGACGCGGCGTGCCGCGGCGCCGCATGCACAGGCGAGTCCGTCACACCCATGCGCCTCCCTGTCTATCTTAGGGGTGTGGCTCTGGGGTTGCGTGCGTCCTATTGTTGGAAAACAGAATGTCCGCACTGCGCCTGTCAACCGAGCGCACTGCGTGCGTTACCACGAGGCCGAGCAGGGGATGGGGAGGGGGGTCGTGACCCCCTCCCCACCCCCTGCGAGGCCGAGCCTTGAACAAGCCGGAGCAGGCGGCGACACGGCGTGCCGCGGCGGCGCATACGCAGGCGAGTCCGTCACACCTGTGCGCCTCCCTGTCTATCTTAGGGGTGTGGCTCTGGGGTTGCGTGCGTCCTATTGTTGGAAAAAGAGAATGTACGCACTGCGCCTGTCAACCAAGCGCACTGCGTGCGTTAGCGCGAGGCCGAGCAGGGGGTGGCGAGGGGGGTCGTGACCCCCTCCCCACCCCCCTGCGAGGCCGAGCCTGGAACGAGCCGGAGCAGGCGGCGACGCAGCGCGTCGCGGCGCAGCATGCGCAGGCGAGTCCATAACACCCGTGCGCCTCCCTGTCTATCTTAGGGGTGTGGCTCTGGGGTTGTGTGCGTCCTATTGTTGGAAAAACAAAATGTCTGCACTGCGCCTGTCAACCAAGCGCACTGCGTGCGTTAGTGCGAGGCCGAGCAGGGGTTGGGGAGGGGGGTCATGACCCCACTCCCCACCCCCTGGAAGGCCGAGCCTGGAACGAGCCGGAGCAGGCCGCGATGCGGCGTATCGCGGCGTCTCATGCGCAGGCGAGTCCGTCACACCCGTGCGCCTCCCTGTCTATCTGGGGGGTGTGGCTCTTGGGTTGCGTGCGTCGTATTGTTGGAAAAACAGAATGTCCGCACTGCGCCTGTCAACCAAGCGCACTGCATGTGCTAGCGCGAGGCCGGGCAGGGGGTGGGGAGTGGGGTCATGACCCCCCTCCCCACCCCCCTGTGAGGCCGAGCCTGGAACGAGCCGGAGCAGGTGGCGACACGGCGTGCCGCGGCGCCGCATGCGCAGGCGAGTCCGTCACACCCATGCGCCTCCCTGTCTATCTTAGGGGTGTGGCTCTTGGGTTGCGTGCGTCCTATTGTTGGAAAATAGAATGTCCGCACTGCGCCTGTCAACCAAGCGCACTGCGTGCGTTAGCACGAGGCCGAGCAGGGGGTGGGGAGGGGGGTCGTGACCCCCTCCCCACCCCCTGCGAGGCCGAGCCTTGAACGAGCCGGAGCAGGCGGCGACGCGACGTGCCGCGGCGCCGCATACGCAGGCGAGTCCGTCACACCTGTGCGCCTCCCTGTCTATCTTAGGGGTGTGGCTCAGGGGTTGCGTGCGTCCTATTGTTGGAAAAAGAGAATGTCCGCACTGCGCCTGTCAACCAAGCGCACTGCATGCGTTTGCGCGAGGCCGAGCAGGGGGTGGGGAGGGGGGTCGTGACCCCCCTCCCCACCCCACTGTGAGGCCGAGCCTGGAACGAACCGGAGCAGGTGGCGACGCGGCGTGCCGCGGCGCCGCATGCACAGGCGAGTCTGTCACACCCATGCGCCTCCCTGTCTATCTTAGGGGTGTGGCTCTGGGGTTGCGTGCGTCCTATTGTTGGAAAACAGAATGTCCGCACTGCGCCTGTCAACCGAGCGCACTGCGTGCATTGGCACGAGGCCGAGCAGGGGGTGGGGAGGGGGGTCGTGACCCCCTCCCCACCCCCTGCGAGGCCGAGCCTTGAACAAGCCGGAGCAGGCGGCGACGCGGCGTGCCGCGGCGCCGCATACGCAGGCGAGTCCGTCACACCTGTGCGCCTCCCTGTCTATCTTAGGGGTGTGGCTCTGGGGTTGCGTGCGTCCTATTGTTGGAAAAAGAGAATGTACGCACTGCGCCTGTCAACCAAGCGCACTGCATGCGTTAGCGCGAGGCCGAGCAGGGGGTGGGGAGGGGGGTCGTGACCCCCCTCCCCACCCCCCTGCGAGTCCGAGCCTGGAACGAGCCGGAGCAGGCGGTGACGCGGCGTGCCGTGGCACCGCATGCGCAGGCGAGTCCGTCACACCCGTGTGCACTCGTGCACTGCTTCGGAAGAAAACTTTGTACTGCATTTGTCAAGGATCTGTACTGCTTAGCAAGAAAACTTTGTACTGCATTTGTCAAAGATCTGTACTGCTTAGCAAGATAACTTTGTACTGCATTTTTCAGGGTTCATGCACTTCTTTGTACTGCATTTGTCAAGGATTTGTGCACTGCTTTGTTGCCTGTATGTGCACTGCATTCGTCATAGTCTTGTGCTGGTTATGGGACTTTAGCATGTACCGCACTTCATGCACACATATAGTGAACTTCCTTGGAAGACTTTGGAGAACTTTACACATTTTGTAGAGACCTATTATGGGACTGGCTGGGGCCTGGTTGTAACTGGGTTGTCAATTTTTTTCCTTATCTGAAGCATTTTTTCTTTTGGAGTATATAATTTTTGTGGTAGCACAAATGATGTCATTTGTACTACTTGCACCAACGTTGAGTACTGCACTGTGCGTACCAAGTTTGTATTTTGTGCACTGAGCTAAAGTTGCTGCAGCCCCTTCGTTCTGCATTTGTGCATGTTCTGCACTTCATATTTACAGTCTGTGAACTGCCTTATATTTGTTATTTGGACTGTATTTATGTTTCTTTTATAAATTTTAATATTAATGTTCTTTTTCTATAATTACTTTTGTGGATACTTTGTTTAGTGAAAGCAATTGATCAGAAACAAACTGTGATACATAAGCAAACAACAGAAATAAAATTTAATGACAATTCTAAACGACAATGATTTTAGAAAAGAAATGTTCGATGTGAAGCAATGGACATAATGAAAAGCTTGCATACATGAAACAAAGAACAACACAATGACTAATGTAAAGTGAAACTAAAACCTAGCCCTGAATTATTTCTAGTTGCTGCATTGGATTACAGCCTTGTTCTTCTTCTGCTTTTCTTCTTTGTCTCTTTTTGCCCTGTCCAGTCCCATGATGACATCGTAGATGATTCTCCATGACTCATATGTTGCGAATGCATCTATTGTTGCATACTTGATAAGCTTTTTTGGCAGTGGGCAGAATCCCCACAGGGTATGGTCCTGCTTGCGGTTAATTTTTTTCTTCATGTCATGGTAGTGAATGTCTATCATCCTGCCGGCAATATCAGCCAAAGAGTCAAACTTCTTTTTATTGTATGGGTCTATCCATTCCACCTGAATATCAATGTAGTTGTCGGATTTTATCTCCAAACCAGACAGCTTCAGCTTGCCTTTGTCTCCTTCAATGACGAATCCGACGAAGGTGTACTCACCATTCATGAGGAATTTGTCTAGTTCCATTGGCCTGCAAGATGTTTGTATAGAGTGAATATAGTTTATTTTCTTAGGAGTACCAATGTTTTTTGTCTTTTCTGAAACTGAATTGCAATATGAGTATCTCAATATGTTGCGTTGAGTAGTTGCTAATACTTTGTTCATCATAACTAGTAAACCTGATAATATATTTCATAAACAATGCATGTTTTGTGCATGATTGTATTTCTTGAACTGGATTTCATACATGTTTTGTATAGTAATGTTGAAGTTTTCTATTGTTCAGTCAAATATTTTGTATTTTTTAGAACAAAATAAAACTGTGTGTATTGCTAGATCATATAATTCAAGAATCGAGCACATGAGTGACATACATGGAGCTAGATGAAAACTGTCAATGAATTCAGATGCCATGGTTTTCAAAAATGAAGACCAAAGTTTAAATAGTGGTGATTGCAGTGAAGAAAATTTAAAATCAATGTTGACAATCAATATTATAGATTGATAGTTATATCCTGACCTGTCTTTAGCTGCAGAGATATGGTAGACAAGGCATTCTTTTTCTACACATAGCTGGAGCACTGCTGCCCGCTGTGGCTTCACGTAGTGCGTACTCGACATCAATGCCGACTAGTTTGACGGGCATTCCGCCGAGCTTCCTCCTGAGCGTGGACAGCATCTTGTCCACGTGTTCACCCTTGCTTGTGCAAACGATGTGGAGCTTGTGGTTGCCGTGGAGATCGACGTTGTGGAGCTCCCTAGTGTACCTGCGGCGCTGCTTGTAAAGAGGTGCATCTGCCATGACTATCCTCTGCTCTCTCGTGTTTGTTCTGGAGAGAAGAGGTTGGTGAAAGGAATTGTGGAGAAGAAGATGCAATGGGGTTTTTTGGAGTATGAAGCAGTTGCGTTTTCTCCTGTGCTCTCCTCTGCTCTCCTTGATAGGACGTGGGAGAGGTGGAGCGGGGTGGTAGCATGGTGGGGCTCTGTCTTAAGTTACGTGGCAACTACAAAGAGGTCCTTCTATGAGGATGCTCTGTTAATGCGTTGGAAATCTGGAACGTCGTGTCCTCTTTTTTTGTGACTTGTTTAGGTGTGCACGCAACTGTCAAAAAATGTGATGATTGTGTTTTCGGTGAATTTTCCTATTAAGTGCACTTCTTTTTATATCAAAACATAACTGCGTACGTCCACATAGTGCACTGCATGGAAATGAAATTTATTCTTTGTGCGCTGAATTATGTCGGATTAGGATTGATATAGATGTACGCACATTTTTTTGATGGAGTTCTTTCATGTAGTTCTTTATTTTATAACGCACTCCTTTGCTTAACTAACAGAGCTGCATTTTTCATTTAAGCCACACTGCAATGCAGTAGAAGGAGAACTGTATGTCAGAAAAAAATACTTAGTGGAGAACTGCATTGTTTGTCGTGGCAGACTGCATTTTGTACCTTTACTACTGCCTTTTTGCGTTCTATTTTATTAATAACGAACTGTAGTTTTCTTTTGTTGTTGATATTCATTTAAAAAATGTTTTCTAATTTGCTTCGATGTTTTATTTTTTGAAGTTATTGTTTTTTCTTAGTGGGCCTTGTTGGCCTGTGTTCGTGGGGTGAAACGCATCGGGCCCAAGACGGTCTGTGAGCATGGCTGGTTTCCGGTGAGCTGTCTCCAGCCTAATGTTTAGTCCCACCTCGCCCGCGGAAGGCGCACCCGACCTGTTTATAAGCACCGACGAGGCCACTGTATCGAACTCCCCTGGTTACTTATTTGAGCGCTTATACACGGCGCTCGCTGCTCTATGCTCTCTGACCTGTGGGCCCTTGTGCGCCCGGCCCTACGCATCATGGCTCAGAACGACTCGCCTCCCATTGCCGCAGACCTACTACGAGACTGGCTCGGGCCGGCTGCACCTGGGTGGTCAATTTTTTTTCTATTTTGCTTTTTTTTCAATGTGAGGGCGCGCATTGCTTATGAAACCATCCTTGCACTGCATTAATCAGTGTTCTGTACTGCATGTGCAAGCATTCCTTACTACATGTACATTTTCTCGTTTTTTTCTTCTTGTTTTTGCTCTTTTGTAATCTTTTTTTCCAGTGTAGGGGAGTGCACTGCTTAGTAAACATACATGTACTTCATTTGATCATGTTCCTGTACTGCAAGTTCGTATATTTCTGCACTACATTTTTTTCAATGTAGAGGTGTGCACTGCTTTGTAAACCACGTGTGTACTTCACTGGTCAACGTTCTGTACTGCATGTGCACTCAGTCAGTATTACATGCATAGTTCTCATTTCTTGTTTTCGTGTTTTTGCTCTTACATTATTTTTTTACCAATGTGGGCGGAGTGCTCATTCTTGTACTGCATTGATTTCGTTTGTGTGCTGCACATTCATATTTTTCGGCAGTACATATGCAGATTGCATTTTTCTTTTTTGTGTTTTTTCTCTTATCTATTTGTTTTTCCAAATTTTAGGGGCGTGCACTGTTTTGTTGGGTATGTGTAAACTTCATTTTGACAAAGTCTGTACCGCATTGGTATACAACTTGCACTGCATGCGTCCTTTTTTGCACACTACTCGAATCTAATGATACATGACCAAACAATAGAAAACAAATTGTCACAGGCATTCTGTACGATAAGTTCAGCATTAGCAAACTAATTTCAACAGAAAGCAATCTAACATAATCAAAGTTCACATCATTACAAGAGATTCTGCATGGGAAGTAAACTAAGTTCAGCAGAAGCAAATGATCACAAGCAAACTAATGATACATAAGCAAACAACATAAAGCAAATTTGATGATAATTCTAAAACGACGATGGCCTTAGTGGATCTTTGGCCGGCACCATCTTCTTCTTCACCAGTCAGAGCATGCAACGTCTCCCCATCCCCAGCTGGTCCTGGCGCGCTTCTTGGGTGGCTCCTCCTTCTCCAGCTTTGCACGGCGAAGCCCGTCCTGAGTGAGGGTGATGCGGTTCCATATCTCATACGCTGCATAGGTGTCCTTTGCAGCGTACTCGATGTGCCTCCTGGATAGAGGCAGGGTGGCCCAGTGCTTGTGCTCGTCGTCAGTGATCTTCTTCTTCATGTTGTTGTAGTAGTCGTCGATGAGCATGTCGGATGTCGACAAAGTTGGCGACCTCCAGATTGACGTGATCCAGCCTTTTTTTGTCGCCGTCAATGGAGAAGCCTGCAAAGGTGTACCTGGGGTCGGCTAGGAAGTTGTCAAAGACGGTGCACCTTTCTGCGTCGCTTCAGGCTCGCTGTTGTACTCGAGATCAATGCCGACGATCTTGTGGCGCCGGAGGCTGAGGTGGCACTCGTACTGCGCGAGGGTGATCGCCACCTGCTTCTTGTCGTTGGTGTGGATAACGTGCAACTTGGTGTTGCCGTGTCCTCCACGGCCTCCACGTCCTTGTACTCGTTGGTGAACGCCATCGCCAATAGTGGGGCTTGGTGTTTTTGCATGGAGATGGATGTGACGGAGCGATTTGGTGGCAGCGCGATCGGGTACTTGTGTTGTTTGTGGATGAGATGGCCTATGGCAGGGGTCTGAATTTAAGAGGAGGCGCGGTGTGGGATGGCCGCAGCGGATGAACTGCACGATCTCGGCGACGATGCGGTTTGTGCAGATCATGGGGTGGTTTTGCGTCTGTGATCATGGGCTTGTGACGATGGAACCGCTCTGATTGGGCGGTTGTATGCGAATGTGGTTTTTTTATCAGTAGATTTTTTTAACCCCCACTTTTCTGTGCGAACGGGATTTTTTGTGACGTTTATATGTATCTTATGTGACAATGAAACTACATTTGTTGTAGTACCGCACTGCATCATGTGCAACGGAGAACTGCATGGTGTCTACAGGTGCGTACTTCACAGTATTTTTTTGTGTCCTTGCTGGAGCCCCTGAATAAAGTATAATGTATTCCGCATTTTTATGAGTTTTTCACTGCGTTCTATACCATGTTTTCATTCATGTAGGTAATCCACAACTTGATTTTCTAAACCGTACTGCTTCGTGTACCTAAAAGGACTGCATCCTTGTAGTGCTGCGTACTGCATCAATGTTTTGCATGTACTTACTGCAGTCCCTGTACGGGAGGGGTAAGGGGGGGGTTGGGCCCCCCACATTTTTTTGAAGTTATTGTTTTTTCTTAATGGGCCTTATTGGGCTGTGTTCGGGAAGTGAAGATGCATTTGGGCCCAAGTCAAGTCGGCCTGGTAGCACGGCCGTTTCCCTATGCGCTGTGTGCGGCATAATATTTAGTCCCACCTCGCCCGCGGAAGGCGCGCCCGACCTGTTTATAAGCGCTAACACGGCAGCTGAATCAAACTCCTTTGGTTAGTTATTTGAGCGCTTATACACGGCGCTATATGCTATATGCTCTATGACCTATGGGCCCATGTCACATCCCTAGCTTTACCCTAGCCTTGGACTAGCTTGGTTGCTGAATCATGTGTAAATTCCAATGAAGTTTGAATTGAGGAATTTTCAAAGCCTCAGAAAACCTCTAAAAATAACCAACGTTTAAATCTCATCACATGAATCCAAGAAAATGTTCTTGTTATCCTCTGGAAATATTGGCAAGAGGTAAAATCCAAACCAATATTTTTGGTGTCTCAGAAACATTTATTTTGGGCATTTGAATTAAATCAATAATTATATAAATTGGATTTATATCTACTATTAAATAAATATAGGTCCAATAATTCTGAAATATTTTATGGAGATTTGGTTTAATTCTTTTAGCTTCTAAAAATATTTCCAGAAGCAACAAAATTGAATTTGTTTCAAAACCAAATTCAAAACAAACCTGCAAAATAGAAAACAGAACAGAATTAGATAAAAACAGAAAGAGAGAGAGAGGGTTTTATCTGCTGCTTACCTGGCTAGGCCCAGCACGGCCCAGCCCATCTGGCCGTGCCAGTCATCCCCAACCTCTGCCAGTAGGCAGAGGAGGGACAACGCACGGCGCGTGCGCGGGCGCCACGCCACCAGGCTGCCTGCCTGCGTCGCCTGGCCAACGCGACGCCTCGCGTCTTCTCCTCGGCGCCGCCTCGACCCCTGGACGCCACTCTCCCCTCCTCTGCCTCTCCCTCGTTCCTCTCCCGCTAGACCGAACGCGTCCGCCGCCGACGACGAGCACCACTGCGGCCATCGCCTCCCCCTCGTTCCCTCGAGCAGCCCAGAAGCACCGCGGCGTCCTCCTCTTCCTCTCCATCGAGCCGCGCCCCAACGGATGCCTCGAAGCACCGTCCCCGACACCTTTATCCACCTCGGGTCACCGGAGATCCCCTCTGTGAGGCCCCGAGACCGATGCGCCAGATGTCTTCCAGTTATTCGTTGTCGTTGCCATGTCATTCGCTTGCATGTTGCGCTTCACCTCTTGCCATGCCATCATCTCATAAATCTTTTGCAACTCAACTAAATAAATGGCATGGATCTTTGATCCATTTAAATCGAGGGAATTCACATGGTGATTCTCTTTAAAACATATCCTGTTGATATTTAGAGAGCTATAGTAAATATTCCATTTATTTGGAATTAACCATAACACACTTACAAAATATCCTAATGCCTTTGTTATCTTAATTCTTGATCTCCAACTTTGCCATTTCCTTTAATGTATTGCTTTTGTCATACATGTTTGCTTTGTGATCATTTCAAGTGTTGCATTTGTGCTTCTTGTAATGTTGCATTTCATCATGCTCATCATGTGCACTGTGTGTTTCATGCATGATCACCCCTTGCATCACCCTTCCCCTCCTCCTATGGTCATTTGTATCTTCATATTTTCATCAAGACCTTTCTCCACGTGCAAACCTTATCACTTCTTTCTTACAAATCTTGGCTTTCATGCCAAGTGGCATTATTTGTGCCTCCATTAATGTTCATTTATTTCCTGATGATCATACTCCATGCCTTATACCTCTATCAAATTTCATCCATTTTGGAGTTGTTTTGGTTGGGTTCAAAAATGGAGCAAGTTTGAACTTAATTCGAACTTGATTTATTTTTCTACCTATAAAATTGCCAAGACTATTTATTCAAATACTGCATAAATCCAGGACTCCTTATATATCTTTATCTCTGAGTTTTTCCTTCCCAAACCACAGATCCTTTTTCCTTGTAATTTTGTATATTTTCTTAAAGAAAATAAACAGAGGAGGGAAGAGCTAGGCAGAGCCCACTTACCTGGGCCGCGCCCTACGCCACTTGTAGCCCAGCCAGACCATCTGCTTCACGGCCTGCTAGGTCCAGCCGCCGGCCTCTAAGGCCCGACCGAACCCTAGCCTCCCTGAGACCTTCCCCTCGCTCCCTCTCGTTCCCGTGCCCGCCGCCAGACACCCGCATCCCTCGATCCCCTCTGCCTCCTCCTCCTTCGTTCCTCCCTCCAGCGCCGCCAGGAGAGCACCCGCGCCTCCCGATCCGTGCTCCTCCTCCCTCTGCTGGCCCGTTCCCGGCCGGAACCCGCCGGCAGGGCCCCGTTCCCACCTCCGGCGTGCGCCCGCACCCGTCGCCTCCCTGCCATGGCCGCGTGCCGCCCCTTTCCTCCGAGCGCCGCGCCGGGCCTCCGCGCCGCCACTGGGGTCCAACTCCGGCGCCCCTGCCTCACGTCGTCTTCTTCACCCCCTGCCCGAGTCCCCTGCATCACGCCCCGTCGCCGGAGCCGCGTCAAGCCGCCGTCCTCTGCCTCGCCAGCCACCTTGCTGGTAGGTTTCGGCCCTACCTCGAGCGCCCAGCGTCGGAAGCTGCTTCCCGCGCACCTGCATCGTGCTGCCCGAGCCGCCGGGATCCTGCGCCATGGCCTGGACTCCTCTGTGCCCATGAGCCTTCGACGCCCTTGCTGCTACCCGCCAGACGCCCCTTTTGCCTCGCTTGGTTTTGGTTTGGTTTTGGATCGGCAAGAACGAGACGGCAAGAACCGTACCCGGACCGCCAAGCATCTTATCTGTGATTTTTTTGCCAAGTACCACAACGACGCGTCAAGTACCTCTACCGCCGTCTACGGAAACGCCAAGTACCCCTACGCACTAAGACGCCAAGTCCATTTCGGGATTCATCAAGTACCGCTACTGATGGCTCGAACGTCTACGAAACGTGTACCACTACCGCCGACCCGCAAAGACCCCGTGGAAGTCAAGTTCCTTGTTGTGACCCCGAACATCTACGGAACATGAACAACTACTTCCTCTTCGAAACATGAACCACTACCGTCGCGAGAACGACTACTTCTACTACTACCGTCGCGGAACAACTACTTCCTCTACTTCCCTCGATGACCCGTGAACGACTACTTCCTCTACGAACCGGTCCGCTTTGAAAATACACGCTTCAAAGGTATAACTGCTGAGAACGATGACCCGTGGATGAATGTGTGTTGTCTGAGATCTACCATAAGTTTGCACCGTGCCCGTTTGCTTCATGCACGTTCCTCCTCGTTAGCCATGCCGTCGTCCCGTGGGAACCCGGTAGTCGGGAGCACCCCACCATCTCTAGCATGTTTCGCACATCTCCTTTTGCACCGGTATCTCCATGAGCTACCGGAACCGATATGTTGCCGTGGCACCATTTTCGGATTCGTTGCCGTGGCACCCCTTTCGTTCCGCCATGGTGACCAAATGCTTCACAATATGCTCATGTTAACATTTTCATAAAATTGCATAAAACTTGAAATTGTCACCCGCATCATGATAACAACATTTAAAATGATTAAAATTGTTGTTTGCATTTATTTTGCTAAATGCCATGTTAAAATGATTTATTCCATAACTAAATAACCGTAACTCAGAATTTAATAAACTTTATATGTAAATGGTGTAGAAAAATGCATAGATTAACTTGGTGTACTTTGTTATACTGCTTAACAAGAATAAAATATGCTTTAGGTCAGAACAGTACCAAACCTAATATATGCATATGAGGAGTTTCCGGACTTGTTGTTTTGTTGTTCCGGCATCATTTAAACTTGCCTAAATAGCTAGGTTTCATATGATTCACCCCTTGCCATGTTTAACAACATTAAATATTGTTGGGTACATAACAAGAGAGAACTAAATAATCGTATGTGGTGTTTCGTCAATATGCAACTCGTTGCATATTGAGCTCCACTTAATTTGTAGTATTGTTTGTGCATTTTGCCATGCCCTACATATTTAAACCGGACACGCATCATTCTTGTTTGTGCATCATGCCATGTTTATGTGTTGGTTGTTTACTATGTTGTTTGTTTGTTTCCGGGTTGCTTCTCTCGTTAGCTTCAGTTTTTGTTCCGGAGTTGTGAGGATTCGTTCGACTACGTCCGTTTGTCTTCTTCATGGACTCGTTCTTCTTCCTAGCGGGATTTCAGGCAAGATGACCATACCCTCGAAATCACTTCTATCTTTGCTTGCTAGTTGCTCGCTCTTTTGCTATGCCTATGCTGCGGTACCTACCACTTGCTTATCATGCCTCCCATATTGCCATGTCAAGCCTCTAACCATCCTGTCCTAGCAAACCGTTGTTTGGCTATGTTACCGCTTTGCTCAGCCCCTCTTATAGCGTTGTTAGTTGCAGGTGAAGATGAAGTTTGTTCCTTGTTGGAACATGGAGATGTTGTTCCTTGTTGGAACATGTTTACTTGTTGGGATATCACAATATATCTATTTAATTAATGCATCTATATACTTGGTAAAGGGTGGAAGGCTCGGCCTTATGCCTGGTGTTTTGTTCCACTCTTGCCACCCTAGTTTCCGTCATATCGGTATTATGTTCCTGGATTTTGCGTCCCTAACGCGGTCGGGTGATTTATGGGACCCCCTTGACAGTTCGCTTTGAATAAGACTCTTCCAGCAAGGCCCAACCTTGGTTTTACCATTTGCCTCTCCTAGCCCTTTTTCCCTTGGGAGTCGCGCTCTCGAGGGTCATCTTTATTTAACCCCCTCGGGCCAGTGCTCGTCGTGAGTGCTGGTCCAAACCGTCAGCCGCCGGTGGCCACCAGGGGCAACTCTGGGTTTCGCCTACCGGAAGTTTGGATAATCCGGTGTGCCCTGAGACCGAGATATGTGCAGCTCCTATCAGGATTTGTCGGCACATCCGGGCGGCTTTGCTAGTCTTGTTTTATTACTGTCGAAATGTCTTGTAGCAGGGATTCCGAGACTGATCGGGTCTTCCCGGGGAGAAGGAATATCCTTCGTTGATCGCGAGAGCTTATCATGGGCTAAGTTGGGACACCCCTGCAGGGTTTGAACTTTCGAAAGCCGTGCCCGCGGTTATGTGGCAGATGGGAATTTGTTAATGTCCGGTTGTAGAAAACCCGAAGTTGATCTTAACTAATAATACACCAACCGTGTGTGTAACCGTGATGGTCTCTTCTCGGCGGGGTCCGGGAAGTGAACACGGTGCTGGAGTTATGCTTGACGTAAGTAGTTTCAGGATCACTTCTTGATCATAGTTGTTCAACCGTGCTTTGCCTTCTCTTCTCGCTCTCATTGGCGTATGTTAGACACCAGATATGCTAGTCGCTTGTTGCAGCTCCACCTCACTACCCTGTCCCACCTTTAAGCTTAAATAGTCTTGATCTCGCGGGTGTGAGATTGCTAAGTCCCCGTGACTCACAGATACTTCCAATACCAGTTTGCAGGTGCCGATGAAACAGTGCAGGTGACGCACCCGAGCTCAAGGAGGAGCTCGATGAAGATCTTGTTCATTGTGTTGTTTCAGTTCAGTTGATCAGTAGTGGAGCCCAGTTGGGACGATCAGGGATCTGTGTAGCATTTGGGGTAGTCTTCTTTTATTTTGGTTCCGTAGTCGGACCTTAATTGTATCTGTATGTTGTAACGCTTTACTCATGTATTGTGTGAAGTGGCGATTGTAAGCCAACTATGTATCTCTTTCCCTTATGTATTACATGGGTTGTGTGAAGATTACCTCACTTGCGACATTGCTTTCAATGCGGTTATGCCACTAAGTCGTGCTTCAACACGTGGGAGATATAGCCGCATCGAGGGCGTTATAAGTTGGTAATCAGAGCCTTCCCCGACCTTAGGAGCCCCCACGGATTGATCGTTTTTAGCGGCCGAGTTGTGTCTAGAAAAATGTTTTGAGTCATTTAGGAATTATATATCGGAGATATTAGGAATTCTTTTTACTTCCCAGTCTCCTCATCGCTCTGGTAAGGCATCCTGACGTAGAGTTTTGACTCTTCTCTTCTCAAATTTCACTAATTTTTTTTAGGATCATGCGGGTATCTTAGAATCGTTCCGATGGTTTTGTGATGACAACATTGTCTTGGTGCCTCCTGTCAGCAGGGGTTTAGTGGAGGTGTCCCAGGGAGTTGAGCTCCGAGGTGTTGTCGTCATAATTTTATCATTACAGTTCTGGAATACCTGAGTTTAGTACGCCGACATCGAAAATCTCTTTTGTACAGTTGTTGGTGAGATAACCCTGATAGCCCATTACTGAGGCGAGTGCGGGAGTATTGCCATAACTCGTATAACGGATGCTTTTCGAAGGTTGAGGTAGATGATTTCCGAAGGATTCTTGGTTATGTGTTGACGGATGGATACAGCTGGATCTAGGTATTGTTAGTTTGGGTGATATATTTTGTGTCCCCTCTATCCCCAACACCTGATTGCATAACCATAAAGTTTCAGGAGTTTATAAGTGGGAATTCAGGTAGCTCCTGGAATATCTTTCCAACAGACACATGATACGATATGGGATCTATCATCTGCTTGTTTCCGGCTTATTCTGCAAGCCAATCCTTTGTTTTTGTTTTGTTTTGTGGTATTCGAGTTGCTTCGAAGTCAAATGTTGAATCCATACCTTTCCTAAACGGTGTTCTCATATTTCTATGTGAATACTAATCCTTCTTGGTCACTGAGATTGTCTTTTCAATTCTTTCCAACCGGTGTGCTTCTCTTCAAGTGGATCCGATCACTTCAACATTCGCAAGATCAATTATCAGTTCTTCTCAACGGTGTTTGTTTCATTCGTCCCAAGTTGTCTTTGTTTTTCCCGCCCTCCCACCCTTTTTCCTCAAGGACTCATATTTCTTAATCAAGTATCCTTTTATTGATGGGAAGTATCTCCATTCTTTTCCGTCAATGTTCTTATCTGGTGATTCTCAGGAAGATACTAACGGAGCCTTAACTTCATAATTATTCGTTCTCTTTCTTCTCCGGTGGATTCAATTCAAGCTTTGTCGATCATATCTTTTCCTCGTTTCAAATGTTTTTTCTCGTACCGGTGCACCTCTTAATCATCCACTTCTCGCTATTCAATTGTTCCGGAGTGATGAAGATATCTCAGAAGATTCAAGTTTCCATTCTCAATTCACTCAAGTTCTTTTGAGGATGCTATCTCATTCAAGCCATTTAATTCAACCGGTGCAATCTCTCTTTTCAAGGAATCGTTCAACCATTCTTTTGAGTGGGCCCTAACCCACAGGTCTTTTCCCAGGATCTTACCTGACTCTTCTAATTTTTCCGGAGTTATTCCCGAATTCTTTTCCAACGTCAGAAGGAAGTATCATCAGTCATATTCCTTCTCCAAGATCGCTTTCAAATTCTTTTCATCATTGGTCCAACCTTTCTAATTTTCATCCCGGAGTGTCTCAACAAATTCATGGTGTTTCTCATCGTCATTTTCAACATTTGAAGACCGAAGAAGAGTTTCTCTTAAATCTTGCCCCATTCTCTTCAAGATTCATGGTTCTAGCTTGATGGCATCCTCTCATAATTGCTTTCGATTGTGAGAATTTCTTTTCACCCATCCGGAGCAATTCAGGAGTCTCTTCAGTTTGATTCTCCGAAGGCCATCATTTCAGAAGAATTATTCATCTCAGCTTTCAGCTCTTGTTTCTCCAAATCATACCGGTGCATCATTCAAGTTTTATCTAATCAGCTAGGGATCTCTGCGTTCACTTGTATCTAAATGCTCTCAAGTATCTTCGTTCATTTTCTAATTCTTCCCGGTGTTTCTTTATCTTTTCTTCGTTCATTTTCAATTCTTACGGTGGCTCGTTCAAGAGTTCTCTTCCTTGGTTATCATATAGATTTATTCGTTGTTTCAATCCTACTGGTGGTTCGTTGAAGACCTTCCCAAATTTGCGCCATATCTATCTTGATCCTTTCTACGAGAATAAGTAGTATGCCAAATCCGTTGCTTGTCATCAATTTAAATTGGTGAAGGATATGCATAACGTAATTCTTATTATGGTTTCATCCAAGTGATCTAGTTTCTTCTTTCCAGAGTTGTTCATCATGTCACATTTCATGGTTCGAGATGTTTCATCTTTTTCTTTTCTGGAGTTCCAAGTTTTCCGCATTATCTCGTCGCAAAGCTCCATCTAAATCATCGCAAGGCTTCACCTTGTGTTTTCAACTTCTCTTTATTTTTATCATCCTTTCATTACCGGAGTTCTTCATGGAGGCTCTACATGGTGGTACGTTAAGGATTCTTTTCATTCTTCATTTGTTCTTCAAGATTTTTCTTGAAGTTATGATCCGTCAAGCTATACTCTAAAATAAACATGGTGCTCAACACATGTTTTGTTTTGAGGAGTTCAAGTATTCTTTATCTTGCATTTTAAAGTGCAATTCTTTCAACCGTATCATTGGAGGTGGTATTATGTCATTCTTGATAATTTGAGTTCATGTCTCATGATTCACATGTTGTTAAGAATGAGATATTTAAATCCATCATTTTCTCTTCGTTCAAGAGATCTTTTCAACCAATCTATCTCTCCGTTGGAGTCACCTTGTGTCAGATTTCACCTAAAGCCTTCCCTAAGGAATGTTGCTTATTGTGGTGCTTCTCAATGACCCAAGCTTGCTCTTTATCCTCTTGGTGGAACAAGTTTTCATCTCTTCGTTGATCTCAATCAAGCAATTGTTTTGGTTAGTGGCAGAAGTTCACCTCAAGTTTTGATATGTCTCAATAAGCCCACGAGGATCTTATCTTTTTGTTGTTGGTTTTCCAACAACTCCGTTCTAACCTTCTTGAAAGGGTGCTTTCCAAGCTCATTTGTGGCAGAAGTTGTCATTTTCTTCTCCGTTCCTTTATCCCAACAATCTAGCTTCTATTATTTTCTTCCAGAGGCATTGTGATGTTTCTCTCTTTGACCCATCTTCTTTTTTTGTCAAGGTCGTGTTCTTTTCATGCTTATCCATTTAACCGGAGTGTTGTGTCTATCATTCCTCTTTTAACCGGAGTCTCATCCAAGTGCGTTCATTTTGCCAAGTTCAAATTCTATTTCCTTCCATTTCCAACCGGAGTGTTGTATCATCTCTTCAATATCATTTCATCTTATCAAGTTTTCTTCTCTTTTATACCGGAGTGTTGTCCAAATTCTATCATTCTTGTTCTTTGGCTATCATGTTATACCGGTGTGGTTTCATATACTCTTTGGTTCGTTAAGCTCTGGTTTCATGTCTTTCAACCTACAAGGTTCTCATAATGTTTCTTGTTCCTCTTTTCTATCAGAGTGTTTTAAACTTTGTTCACCTTCATTGTATTCTTTCTTTCAAGTTGTCCAACCTCTCAAGATTCGTGGTTTCACTCGTTTGTCAAAGAAGCAACTTAGTTTTACCTCTTTTCTTCCTCTTCCGTTTCTATCCGGTGCCATTCTTAGATCTCAGGACGAGATCCTCTCGGAGTGGTGGAGTGTTGTGACGCCCCGAGACCGATGCGCCAGATGTCTTCCAGTTATTCGTTGTCGTTGCCATGTCATTCACTTGCGTGTTGCGCTTCACCTCTTGCCATGCCATCATCTCATAAATCTTTTGCAACTCAACTAAATAAATGGCATGGATCTTTGAACCATTTAAATCGAGGGAATTTACATGGTGATTCTCTTTAAAACATATCCTCTCGATATTTAGAGAGCTATAGTAAATATTCCATTTATTTGGAATTAACCATAACACACTTACAAAATATCCTAATGCCTTTGTTATCTTAATTCTTGATCTCCAACTTTGCCATTTCCTTTAATGTATTGCTTTTGTCATCCATGTTTGCTTTGTGATCATTTCAAGTGTTGCATTTGTGCTTCTTGTAATGTTGCATTTCATCATGCTCATCATGTGCACTGTGTGTTTCATGCATGATCACCCCTTGCATCACCCTTCCCCTCCTCCTATGGTCATTTGTATCTTCATCTTTTCATCAAGACCTTTCTCCACGTGCAAACCTTATCACTTCTTTCTTTCAAATCTTGGCTTTCATGCCAAGTGGCATTATTTGTGCCTCCATTAATGTTCATTTATTTCCTGATGATCATACTCCATGCCTTATACCTCTATCAAATTTCATCCATTTTGGAGTTGTTTTGGTTGGGTTCAAAAATGGAGCAAGTTTGAACTTAATTCGAACTTGATTTATTTTTCTACCTATAAAATTGCCAGGACTATTTATTCAAATACTGCATAAATCCAGGACTCCTTATATATCTTTATCTCTGAGTTTTTCCTTCCCAAACCACAGATCCTTTTTCCTTGTAATTTTGTATATTTTCTTAAAGAAAATAAACAGAGGAGGGAAGAGCTAGGCAGAGCCCACTTACCTGGGCCGCGCCCTACGCCACTTGCAGCCCAGCCAGACCATCTGCTTCACGGCCTGCTAGGTCCAGCCGCCGGCCTCTAAGGCCCGACCGAACCCTAGCCTCCCTGAGACCTTCCCCTCGCTCCCTCTCGTTCCCGTGCCCGCCGCCAGACACCCGCATCCCTCGATCCCCTCTGCCTCCTCCTCCTTCGTTCCTCCCTCCAGCGCCGCCAGGAGAGCGCCCGCGCCTCCCGATCCGTGCTCCTCCTCCCTCTGCTGGCCCGTTCCCGGCCGGAACCCGCCGGCAGGGCCCCGTTCCCACCTCCGGCGTGCGCCCGCACCCATCGCCTCCCTGCCATGGCCGCGTGCCGCCCCTTTCCTCCGAGCGCAGCGCCGGGCCTCCACGCCGCCACTGGGGTCCAACTCCGGCGCCCCTGCCTCACGTCGTCTTCTTCACCCCCTGCCCGAGTCCCCTGCATCACGCCCCGTCGCCGGAGCCGCGTCAAGCCGCCGTCCTCTGCCTCGCCAGCCACCTTGCTAGTAGGTTTCGGCCCTACCTCGAGCGCCCAGCGTCGGAAGCTGCTTCCCGCGCACCTGCATCGTGCTGCCCGAGCCGCCGGGATCCTGCGCCATGGCCTGGACTCCTCTGTGCCCATGAGCCTTCGACGCCCTTGCTGCTACCCGCCAGACGCCCCTTTTGCCTCGCTTGGTTTTGGTTTGGTTTTGGATCGGCAAGAACGAGACGGCAAGAACCGTACCCGGACCGCCAAGCATCTTATCTGTGATTTTTTTGCCAAGTACCACAACGACGCGTCAAGTACCTCTACCGCCGTCTACGGAAACGCCAAGTACCCCTACGCACTAAGACGCCAAGTCCATTTCGGGATTCATCAAGTACCGCTACTGATGGCTCGAACGTCTACGAAACGTGTACCACTACCGCCGACCCGTGAAGACCCCGTGGAAGTCAAGTTCCTTGTTGTGACCCCGAACATCTACGGAACATGAACAACTACTTCCTCTTCGAAACATGAACCACTACTGTCGCGAGAACGACTACTTCTACTACTACCGTCGCGGAACAACTACTTCCTCTACTTCCCTCGATGACCCGTGAACGACTACTTCCTCTACGAACCGGTCCGCTTTGAAAATACACGCTTCAAAGGTATAACTGCTGAGAACGATGACCCGTGGATGAATGTGTGTTGTCTGAGATGTACCATAAGTTTTCACCGTGCCCGTTTGCTTCATGCACGTTCCTCCTCGTGAGCCATGCCGTCGTCCCGTGGGAACCCGGTAGTCGGGAGCACCCCACCATCTCTAGCATGTTTCGCACATCTCCTTTTGCACCGGTATCTCCATGAGCTACCGGAACCGATATGTTGCCGTGGCACCATTTTCGGATTCGTTGCCGTGGCACCCCTTTCGTTCCGCCATGGTGACCAAATGCTTCACAATATGCTCATGTTAACATTTTCATAAAATTGCATAAAACTTGAAATTGTCACCCGCATCATGATAACAACATTTAAAATGATTAAAATTGTTGTTTGCATTTATTTTGCTAAATGCCATGTTAAATGATTTATTCCATAACTAAATAACCGTAACTCAGAATTTAATAAACATTATATGTAAATGGGGTAGAAAAATGCATAGATTAACTTGGTGTACTTTGTTATACTGCTTAACAAGAATAAAATATGCTTTAGGTCAGAACAGTACCAAACCTAATATATGCATATGAGGAGTTTCCGGACTTGTTGTTTTGTTGTTCCGGCCTCATTTAAACTTGCCTAAATAGCTAGGTTTCATATGATTCACCCCTTGCCATGTTTAACAACATTAAATATTGTTGGGTACATAACAAGAGAGAGCTAAATAATCGTATGTGGTGTTTCGTCAATATGCAACTCGTTGCATATTGAGCTCCACTTAATTTGTAGTATTGTTTGTGCATTTTGCCATGCCCTACATATTTAAACCGGACATGCATCATTCTTGTTGGTGCATCATGCCATGTTTATGTGTTGGTTGTTTACTATGTTGTTTGTTTGTTTCTGGGTTGCTTCTCTCGTTAGCTTCGGTTTTCGTTCCGGAGTTGTGAGGATTCGTTCGACTACGTCCGTTTGTCTTCTTCATGGACTCGTTCTTCTTCCTAGCGGGATTTCAGGCAAGATGACCATACCCTCGAAATCACTTCTATCATTGCTTGCTAGTTGCTCGCTCTTTTGCTATGCCTATGCTGCGATACCTACCACTTGCTTATCATGCCTCCCATATTGCCATGTCAAGCCTCTAACCATCCTGTCCTAGAAAACCGTTGTTTGGCTATGTTACCGCTTTGCTCAACCCCTCTTATAGCGTTGTTAGTTGCAGGTGAAGATGAAGTTTGTTCCTTGTTGGAACATGGAGATGTTGTTCCTTGTTGGAACCTGTTTACTTGTTGGGATATCACAATATATCTTATTTAATTAATGCATCTATATACTTGGTAAAGTGTGGAAGGCTCGTCCTTATGCCTGGTGTTTTGTTCCACTCTTGCCGCCCTAGTTTCCGTCATATCGGTATTATGTTCCCGGTTTTTGCGTCCCTAACGCGGTCGGGTGATTTATGGGACCCCCTTGACAGTTTGCTTTGAATAAGACTCTTCCAGCAAGGCCCAACCTTGGTTTTACCATTTGCCTCTCCTAGCCCTTTTTCCCTTGGGAGTCGCGCTCCGAGGGTCATCTTTATTTAACCCCCCCGGGCCAGTGCTCGTCGTGAGTGCTGGTCCAAACCGTCAGCCGTCGGTGGCCACCAGGGGCAACTCTGGGTTTCGCCTACCGGAAGTTTGGACAATCCGGTGTGCCCTGAGACCGAGATATGTGCAGCTCCTATCAGGATTTGTCGGCACATCCGGGCGGCTTTGCTGGTCTTGTTTTATTACTGTCGAAATGTCTTGTACCGGGATTCCGAGACTGATCGGGTCTTCCCGGGGAGAAGGAATATCCTTCGTTGATCGCGAGAGCTTATCATGGGCTAAGTTGGGACACCCCTGCAGGGTTTGAACTTTCGAAAGCCGTGCCCGCGGTTATGTGGTAGATGGGAATTTGTTAATGTCTGGTTGTAGAAAACCCGAAGTTGATCTTAACTAATAATACACCAACCGCGTGTGTAACCGTGATGGTCTCTTCTCGGCGGGGTCCGGGAAGTGAACACGGTGCTGGAGTTATGCTTGACGTAAGTAGTTTCAGGATCACTTCTTGATCATAGTTGTTCGACCGTGCTTTGCCTTCTCTTCTCGCTCTCATTTGCGTATGTTAGTCACCAGATATGTTAGTCGCTTGCTGCAGCTCCACCTCACTACCCTGTCCCACCTTTAAGCTTAAATAGTCTTGATCTCGCGGGTGTGAGAGTGCTGAGTCCCCGTGACTCACAGATACTTCCAAAACCAGTTTGCAGGTGCCGATGAAACTGTGCAGGTGACGCACCCAAGCTCAAGGAGGAGCTCGATGAAGATCTTGTTCATTGTGTTGTTTCAGTTCAGTTGATTAGTAGTGGAGCCCAGTTGGGACGATCGGGGATCTGTGTAGCATTTGGGGTAGTCTTCTTTTATTTTGGTTCCGTAGTCGGACCTTAATTGTATCTGTATGTTGTAACGCTTTACTCATGTATTGTGTGAAGTGGCGATTGTAAGCCAACTATGTATCTCTTTCCCTTATGTATTACATGGGTTGTGTGAAGATTACCTCACTTGCGACATTGCTTTCAATGCGGTTATGCCTCTAAGTCGTGCTTCGACACGTGGGAGATATAGCCGCATCGAGGGTGTTATACCCTCGCCGCCCCGCTTCGCTCCGGTTCCTCCCCGAGCTCGCCGTTGGCCTCGTCGCAACCACAGTGAGCTCCTGCTCCTCCTCCCCTTCTCCGTTCCTGCTGTTGCACGCCGTAGCCGCCGCACCACCTGCGCCCGAACGCTGGCCGCCGCTGCCGAGCTCGTAGCCGTCGCCTCCGGCCACCACAGCCCCAGCTAGCACCACCAAACGACGCGCACCGGCAAGGGCATTCCAACGCGCCTAGCCGCGGCTCGAACCGTGCCCCGTAGCGCAAACCCGCGCCGTTCCACCGTGTCTGGCCTCGCCGGCGTCGAGTCGCCAGCGGGTTTGACTCGTTTGACCACGGTTGACCACAGGTTTGACCTTCCCTGACATGTGGGCCCAAGCCCCTAATTAGTTAACTCGAGATTAATTAGAGCTAACTAATTTAGTTAACTAAACTAGACACTGACATGCGGGCCCCGCCCTGCTAACAGCCTGGTTAGGGTTAGTTTAGCACTAACTAACTTAGTTAGTTGACTGAGTCACTGACCAGTGGGTCCCACTAGTCAGGTTTGACCAGGAGGCGCCCTGTTGACCTGCTGACGTCACACAGACGTCATGCTGACGCAGTACCTCATTTTCTGCATTTATTCTTATATAGGAAATTCTAGAAAATGTTGCAAACTTCAAAAATTCATAGAAATTCAACCGTAACTCCAAATCAAACAAATTATATATGAAAAATTATCAGAAAAATCCAATCTATCCATCTGTACCATTTTCATGCATGTTAGAACAACTTATGGCTGCTGTTTAGGCCAAATCATATAAATGGCATTTAAACTCTCACATATGGAGTTTGAATTTGAACCTAGGGTTCAAACCAACTCCATTTAACATGTTGCTAGTTGCATTAGCTCAACACACTCATATTACCATGTCACATTCATGCATCATATTGTTGCATTGCATTGATTGTGTTTCTTTCTCAGTTGCCGGTATTGCCCCCTCTCGATAGACGCGTTTCGACGATGTGATCAATGACACCGATGAAGAACTATACTATCTTCAGAAGTGCCGGGCAAGCAAAACCCCCTTGTTCATTCCGATACAATCCCACTCTCTTGCTCCTGCTCCCTTTTACTACATTAGGACAACATTGATTCAACTGTTACATGTTGAGGTAGCTAAACCCCTTTCCTCTGCATGACATGTCATTGCCACAGTAAATAGATGAAACCCACTAGCATGAGTAGGAGTTGTTTGAGCCCTGATGTGCCTAATCATTCATGCTTGTTTGTCATGCCTGCTATTGCTTAGAGTTGAGTCAGGGCTGATTCATCAGGGATGAATTGGAATGTGGTGAACATGTCCTACTGTTGAGAGCTAATCAAGTGTGTGAACACGATTTGGTAAAGGTAGCGGTGAGAGGACATGTAGGAGTACATGGTGGGTTGTCTCACTGCAGCCGTCCTCAGGAACTGAGTTCTGTGTTTGTGATCCATGAACAGTTACTACCACACATTGGGCTCCGGGCGCTCCAAGCTCTCTCGACTTATTAATCAACTTGATCTCTGTCCAGGAGTTGCAACTAGCTTCTGGTGTTTGTAGGTAGTGTTAGTAGTCTACCAAGTGGCACCTGGTATAGGTGGGCTTGGGACAGACTAGGCACAGTGGCACGGTGTACCAAGTGGCACCCGGTTGGTGGGCTTGGGAACCCTGCTCACATCGTTTGGGGCCGTGAGCGACACCCTGGCCGGATCTCCTTGCGGATGGAACCCGAATAGGCGATAAACCTGGACTAGAGACTTGTGTGGTTAGTCAGGTCGTGGCCGACTCCCTCGCCAGGCTTCCGCTTGAAGGTTGCCGAGGTACATGACGTGTACATGGCGGTAAGTGGCGAGAGTGTGTGTGAAGAAGTACACCCCTGCAGGGTTATCATTATCTATTCGAATAGCCAGATTTCTCTGATATGGAAACTTGGACCCCTTGCATAGTTCATAGACAAGTGAAAGTGGATACTCTAAAATGCGCAAGATAAGTGTGAGTGCTATGGATGGCGTTCTCATAGGGAGACGGGAGCGGATCCATAGTGGTGTATTGATGTGGTGAATATGTGGACTCGTGTGCGCCACCTCAAAAGAGTTGCTTGCAATCGTAGTTCAGGATAGCCACCGAGTCAAAGCTGGCTTGCTGCAGTTAAACTCCACGACACCTTTGTTGATACCGATGCATATGTAGATAGTTCTCATGTAAGTCTTGCTGGGTACATTTGTACTCACGTTTGCCTATTTTATGTTTTGCAGAGAGACTTCAGTCTCGCTAGTAGTTCCGCGTGGACTTCGACGTTTAGCTTGATACCTCAGCTACGATCTTGTGCCCTCGGCAGGATCTGGTAGATAGTCAGGCTTCTCAGCCTTTTTCATTTATAGATGTCTGTACTCAGACATGTTAAGCTTCCGCATGTGCTTGTTGCTTGTATGCTCTGAATGTTGGGTCATGAGACCCATGTTTGTAATATCTCGCTCCTCGGAGCCTAATGAATAAATACTTGAGTCGTAGAGTTATGTTGTGATGCCATGTTGTATTTGCATATATCGGACATATTGTGTGTATGATTGAAATGCTTGGTATGTGTGGGATCCGACAATCTAGTTGTTTATCCTTGGCAACCTCTCTTATGGGGAAATGTAGTCTAGTGCTTTCTTGAGCCATAGTAGTCCGCTACAGCCCGGTTCACCGGAGTCCTGCTAGCCCAGCACTACTGCTCAGGACACTTGACTGGCCGGCATGTGCTTCACTTCATTCCTGTGTCTGTCCCTTCTGGGAAATGTCACGCGGTGACATCCGGAGTCCTGCCTAGCCTGCTACAGCCCGGGTTACGGAGTCCTGTTAGCCTAGTGCTACAGCCCGGATTCACACGCTGTTGACCGACATGCTCGAAGTTGATTCATGTATGCCTATCCCCATGGGTTAGTGCCGCTTTGGGTTCACGACTAGCCATGTCGGCTCAAGTTCTTTGTCATATGGATGCTAGCGACACTATCATATACGTGAGCCAAAAGGCGCAAACGGTCCTAGGCCAGGTAAGGTGGCACCCGTGGGAATACCGTGCGTGAGGCCGCAAGGTGATATGATGTGTTACATGCTAGATCGGTGTGACTTAGGATCGGGGTCCTGACAGCGTTGGTATCAAAGCCTGACTGCCTGTAGGATTACCAAGCCAGACTGGTCGAAGTCGAGTCTAGAAATGCTTTAGTTATATAAGGGAATTGATTGTGGAAGGGAACATAAGGCTCTTTTACTCCTTATCCTCATGACCTTCTGATATGAGTCATCTTATCTTTTCCACGGGGTTAAGAACTAGGCTTCTTTTCTATCTCTCAGGATGACGTGTTACTAAACCGTAGTTACCTAGGATTGTTGAGTTCAAGCCTCAGTTCAGTTCCTACTACTTCCATATGTTCATAGCTGGCCTCAGAACCTTGATATGATGTTGTCAAGTGATTGTGAATGTCTCAAAACTTTTTCTGAGCATTTACAGCCGTTATGTTGTCCGAGTCATCTCAGTCCTGATGCATTTGCAAATCCTTTCTTTCCGTCCCCGATGTCCTTTGGGCCAGATTAAGCACGCTAAGCGGTCTGTTGAGGTACTCCATTGCCTTGACATATGTGTTGGAGCTACTATTATGACCCTAGGTGTCTTATGAAACCACCTAGTAATCTAGCCATATTTTGTGTTCCCGGCGTGATGATTCTGGCCATCTTTCTCAAAATCATCCCGTGATGTTATTAGTTAGTAGGCATTCTACTCCTGGGTTTTGAACCCGAGCTTCACCCTACCTACCTCATGTCGATAGTGTTTGCTAGTTCCTTTAGGATATTAGTAACCTTGTGATAGTCCTCGAGGTCCGTGGTATATCATTCTTCCAAATACCATGGATCAATGTGGCAGAAATTCTTTGAACCAAAAGATCACAATAGGAGTGCTCTTGATGAGATCTCGATCCTATATTGTCAGGATGGGAATGGGCCGACCCGGCCCTGGCCTTGGACCTGGCCCTCATGGCCCCAAGGCCAATTTGAGAGGCCACGGGTCGACCCATATAAAGAATAGTCAGTGGCCTTGTTGACCCGATGGGTATTTCGGGTCGACCCAAATTCTTGATTTACATTGTCTTGTGCATAAATGAGATGTTAAAATTAGACACGCTTTAATGAAATCCAACTAGCGTAAGAATCAATAAAATATTTAATACTTGGTAATAGGAAAAAATTAAGCCGTCTACTTGTGATTTTGTACATGCGCATTTTGATGAAACATATCAAGACAATTTTGTTGTTCATGTATACGAGTGTTCGCCGAAAATTATATAATTGATTGCGTTGTAAAATCGGCTCTTACGACAACGTCGGCAGGATGAAGACTGTGGTTGTTGTGAGCTATAAGACTATAAGGCGGGCCGGCCCCGCTGACCCAACGGGTCACTCGGTGCCGGCCCTGTTGACCCAAATCTTGTTTGAGGCCAACCCACGTGACCCATTGGCCTTGAATTTTTGGGTCGGGTCAGCGACCCAGCGGGCCGACCCGGCCCATTCCCATCCTGACTATATTGTGAACCTGCCAGTCCTACCTTTCTGCATGAGTTATCCGGAAGAAACATGTTGAATTTATTCAACATGCTAACCGATGCATCTACAACTAAAGAAATTATATGTTCCTCTGAGTTGTCCCTTTTAGTTGTATTCTGACCCTCTTGTATCAATTGTTGGTTAAGAATAGTTGTGCATTCGTGTTATCGACGCCTATTATTCTTGTGGTCCGTCAAGCCATTCTATTCCGGAATGACTAGGAGAAACAAACTCCAGTACCTTGTCCATTTCTAGGATTGGGTCAAAGCAGTTGTATTCCACAGATAAAAATGCCAATCCATCTTTTGCTCTGTTCTACCTTGAAGTGTTACCATATTTATGTCAAGAATATTATAGGAATTGCACCATCTCTTATGAATTCTTCATGCAGTGATACTTCTTACCATCATCATTCATTCCTCGGCCCTCGTGCTGTTGTAACCGAAATGCCGACAAGTGAAATGTGATGTGTGAAATCAATGCTCCGAGCAGCTCGTTGCTTGGTAGTAATTGGACAATATTCTCATTCTTAGCTTGTTGGTTATTAAATCATCATCCTAAGATTGATCGTGCTACCTAGTCCTTATTTCCGGTGCACTCTTCGATCAATGAGTTAGGATTATTCAATCCCTTACTCTTCTGATCATGTCGTCTTACCTTGAAAAGCAAGATTGTTCTCGAGCTTAGAGACATATCGGTGGTTCGTGATTTTCCGGATATCTTCATGGGAGTATCACCAGGTCGTCCCCTGACCAATATGTTGAGTTCGTGATCAAGTTGGTTTTCCAATAAACCACTCTTTCTCCAAGAATCTGTGTTGGATACCCCTGAGGTAGTTGGTTAAGCTTAACAACAACTTGGAGAGTTGGAAGATAAAAGCTTGTCCTACCACGCTCATCCCTAGGGGATATCTTGTATCTGTGTTGAAGAAAGATAATATCTTCATCGATTGATCCACGTGATCAATTGTCGGCGCTATTGTCTTATCAATCCTTTGATTTGAGTGTGGGCTATCATCAAATCAAATCAGAACCAACGATGTTCGTAATGTTGTCTTACTCGTGGTTGATCCCTCGAGCATACACCATTACATCCTTTGGCCTGACCAATGCTATCACCGTGTTCACATGATGGTGGAAGTCTAGTGATATGGAAATTCTGATGAGTTGTTGTTGAGCCCATGAGCAGCATTTTGTCTCCCCCATGATTCATGTTGAACATCAACCTAGTGTTGGAAACTTTGTAAGCAATGCCTTCGTGTTCCGTTCATGAAGCCTATGTTTGGATGAAAGAAGTGACTTCCTTTGATTCATGTGCATTAGATGTAAGTTGCCGCCGTGAATTCGAGAAAGTTTGTTTTTGCCTCCTCCGGAATCATCCCAAGTTAGTCATGCACATGCGAAGTGCTCTATGGTTTGATAGGTTGGCCTCCTCCATTCTATATGTGTTCCTAGCACACCAAGCCACTGATTGATTTGTTCAAGGAAAAGAAGTTCGTTCTTAAGAGTAAGACTTACAGAAGGACTTCGATATCCTCGATGATGGTTCCCCACCTGAACTTGGTAGTGTTTTATTATAAGACTACCACGTGGTCATGCTTGTCCTGGGCAGCATGTTCACAGGTTTGTAGCAGAACCAGCTCATGTTTTGGAGCTTGCTATCATAGTTCATTTCCCGAGAATCTCGCAACGTCATCTCGTCGATATGTGTTGCAAACTTTCTTTCCAGAAAGGCTGTCTGAAATATTCCGTTACCAACCAGATCTGAATCTCAGGCAGATATGATGGTTGGAACTTTTCCAAGGTCTATTATGTAGGTCCCGACAAGGTTGATGTGTGGCCGACACACCTAGCCGGAAGATCTATCATTATAGTATCTTGATTGAACTATTTGACCATATTCTCCATGAGGATCTCGTGCGACTTATTTTAGAAGTTGCTCCCTAGGAATTCTTGTGCTCTTGGTTTCCTCGATTAAGCTATAACCATTCAAACGGTGGAATCATCCTCGTTGAGTTATTCCCAGTTACCAGAATCATTTCTAGCATTTGCATTTTGTTCCCAGCTTGCACCTCAGCAATTACTGTTTAGGATCATTTTCAAAAGCGGTCCTGTCATGGTCCCATCCATTTCCGGTGATAAGCAAGAGTCATCCATTGCGTTGTCTTCAACAAGGTAGTCCACATCATCCATCCTAGTCCGAGTATGCCTTCTCTTCGAGCTATTTCAAATGATCAACTTTGTAAATTGCCTAGGATGGTATGAAGAGTTTCAATGATCTATGGATCAAAAGTAATTCTTTTTGCCACTTAAGGAATGATTCTATGAGTTACCTTCCCTGAGGAGCCCCGTTATGGAATCATGACAATTATTTCCACGCCACCTCAACGCCATCCACCATCTTTCTAAGCATGGAATTGTTGCCCACCAAATCAAATCCTGTCGTTTGTCCTTCCATCCCTCTCAATGTGTTTTGTGTCTCAACTCGAGATGTGTCGACATCCCATTCCACGAGTTTATCTTGTATAGCTCGGTCTTCGAGAAGATCAATCCTAGTAGAGTTTCTTTCCGTCGTCATCACGTGGATGAAGATCTTGAAAGCAAAGACGTCAAGATCAATATGATACAATGAAGCTACTTATTCGAGAAGGGCAGTTGGATCATGAAGATTGTTTTAGCTTGTGTCCCTTTGTCTTCTTACCTCACGGCTTGAATCTCGGGACGAGATTCTTGTTTAGTAGGGGTGAGTTGTCACATCCCTAGCTTTACCCTGGCCTTGGACTAGCTTGGTTGCTGCATCATGTGTAAATTCCATTGAAGTTTGAATTGAGGAATTTTCAAAGCCTCAGAAAACCTCTAAAAATAACCAACGTTTAAATATCATCAAATGAATCCAAGAAAATGTTCTTGTTACCCTCTGGAAATATTGGCAAGAGGTAAAATCCAAACCAATATTTTTGGTGTCTCGGAAACATTTATCTTGGGCATTTGAATTAAATCAATAATTATCTAAATTGGATTTATATCTACTATTAAATAAATATAGGTCCAATAATTCTGAAATATTTTATGGAGCTTTGGTTTAATTCTTTTAGCTTCTAAAAATATTTCCAGAAGCAACAAAATTGAATTGGTTTCAAAACCAAATTTAAAACAAACCAGCAAAATAGAAAACAGAACAGAATTAGATAAAAACAGAAAGAGAGAGAGAGAGGGTTTTATCTGCTGCTTACCTGGCTAGGCCCAGCATGGCCCGGCCCATCTGGCTATGCTAGTCATCCACAACCTCTGCCAGTAGGCAGAGGAGGGACAACGCACAACGCGTGCGCGGGCGCCACGCCACCAGGCTGCCTGCCTGCATAGCCTGGCCACCGCGACGCCTCGCGTCTTCTCCTCGGCACCGCCTCGACCCCCTGGACGCCACTCTCCCCTCCTCTGCCTCTCCCTTGTTCCTCTCCCGCTAGACCGAACGCGTCCGCCACTGACGACGAGCACCACTGTGGCCATCGCCTCCCCCTCGTTCCCTCGAGCAGCCCAGAAGCACCGCGGCGTCCTCCTCTTCCTCTCCACCGAGCCGCGCCCCGCCGGATGCCTCGAAGCACCGTCCCCGACCCCTTCATCCACCTCGGGTCGCCGGAGATCCCCTCGCCGCCCCGCTTCGCTCCGGTTCCTCCCCGAGCTCGCCGTTGGCCTCGCCGCAACCGCAGTGAGCTCCTGCTCCTCCTCCCCCTCTCCGTTCCTGCTGTTGCACGCCGTAGCCACCGCACCACCTGTGCCCGAACGCTGGCCGCCGCTGCCGAGCTCGTAGCCGTCGCCTCCGGCCACCATAGGCCCGGCTAGCACCACCAAACGACGCGCACCGGCAATGGCATTTCAACGCGCCTAGCCGCGGCTCGAACCGTGCCCCGTAGCGCAAACCCGCGCTGTTCCGCCGTGTCTGGCCTCGCCGGCGTCGAGTCGCCGGCGGGTTTGACTCGTTTGACCACGGTTGACCACAGGTTTGACCTTCCCTGACATGTGGGCCCAAGCCCCTAATTAGTTAACTCGAGATTAATAAGAGCTAACTAATTTAGTTAACTAAACTAGACACTGACATGCGGGCCCCGCCCTGCTAGCAGCCTGGTTAGGGTTAGTTTAGCACTAACTAACTCAGTTATTTGACTGAGTCACTGACCAGTGGGTCCCACTGGTCAGGTTTGACCAGGAGGCGCCCTGTTGACCTGCCGACGTCACACAGACGTCACGCTGACGCAGTAACTCATTTTCTGGATTTATTCTTATATAGGAAATTCTAGAAAATGTTGCAAACTTCAAAAATTCATAGAAATTCAACCGTAACTCCAAATCAAACAAATTATATATGAAAAATTATCAGAAAAATCCAATCTATCCATCTGTACCATTTTCATGCATGTTAGAACAACTTATGGCTGCTGTTTAGGCCAAATCATATAAATGGCATTTAAACTCTCACATATGGAGTTTGAATTTGAACCTAGGGTTCAAACCAACTCCATTTAACATGTTGCTAGTTGCATTAGCTCAACACACTCATATTACCATGTCACATTCATGCATCATATTGTTGCATTGCATTGATTGTGTTTCTTTCTCAGTTGCCGGTATTGCCCCCTCTCGATAGACGCGTTTCGACGATGTGATCAATGACACCGATGAAGAACTATACTATCTTCAGAAGTGCCAGGCAAGCAAAACCCCCTTGTTCATTCTGATACAATCCCACTCTCTCGCTCCTGCTCCCTTTTACTGCATTAGGACAACATTGATTCAACTGTTACATGTTGCAGTAGCTGAACCCCTTTCCTCTGCATGACATGTCATTGCCACAGTAAATAGATGAAACCCACTAGCATGAGTAGGAGTTGTTTGAGCCCTGATGTGCCTACTCATTCATGCTTGTTTTTCATGCCTGCTATTGCTTAGAGTTGAGTCAGGGCTGATTCATCAGGGATGAATTGGAATGTGGTGAACATGTCCTACTGTTGAGAGCTAATCAAGTGTGTGAACACGATTTGGTAAAGGTAGCGGTGAGAGGCCATGTAGGAGTACATGGTGGGTTGTCTCATTGCAGCCGTCCTCAGGAACTGAGTTCTGTGTTTGTGATCCATGAACAATTACTACCACACATTGGGCTCCGGGCACTCCAAGCTCTCTCGACTTATTAATCAACTTGATCTCTGTCCAGGAGTTGCAACTAGTTTCTGGTGTTTGTAGGTAGTGTTAGTAGTCTACCAAGTGGCACCTGCTACAGGTGGGCTTGGGATAGACTAGGCACAGTGTCACGGTGTACCAAGTGGCACCCGGTTGGTGGGCTTGGGAACCCTGCTCACATCGTTTGGGGCCGTGAGCGACACCCCGGCCAGATCTCCTTGCGGATGGAACCCGAATAGGCAATAAACCTGGACTAGAGACTTGTGTGGTTAGTCAGGTCGTGGCCGACTCCCTCGCCAGGCTTCCGCTTAAAGGTTGCCGAGGTACATGACGTGTACATGGCGGTAAGTGGCGAGAGCATGTGTGAAGAAGTACACCCCTGCAGGGTTATCATTATCTATTCGAATAGCCGGATTCCTCGGATATGGAAACTTGGACCCCTTGCATAGTTCATAGACAAGTCAAAGTGGATACTCTAAAATGCGCAAGATAAGTGTGAGTGCTATGGATGGCGTTCTCGTAGGGAGACGGGAGCGGATCCATAGTGGTGTATTGATGTGGTGAATATGTGGACTCGTGTGCGCCACCTCAAAAGAGTTGCTTGCAATCGTAGTTCAGGATAGCCACCGAGTCAAAGCTGGCTTGCTGCAGTTAAACTCCACCACCCCTTTGTTGATACCGATGCATATGTAGATAGTTCTCATGTAAGTCTTGCTGGGTACATTTGTACTCACGTTTGCCTATTTTATGTTTTGCAGAGAGACTTCAGTCTCGCTAGTAGTTCCGCGTGGACTTTGACGTTTAGCTTGATACCTCAGCTACGATCTTGTGCCCTCGGCAGGATCTGGTAGATAGTCAGGCTTCTCAGCCTTTTTCATTTATAGATATCTGTACTCAGACATGTTAAGCTTCCGCATGTGCTTGTTGCTTGTATGCTCTGAATGTTGGGTCATGAGACCCATGTTTGTAATATCTCGCTTCTCGGAGCCTAATGAATAAATACTTGAGTCGTAGCGTTATGTTGTGATGCCATGTTGTATTTGCACATATCGGGCATATTGTGTGTATGATTGAAATGCTTGGTATGTGTGGGATCTGACAATCTAGTTGTTTATCCTTGGCAGCCTCTCTTATGGGGAAATGTAGTCTAGTGCTTCCTTGAGCCATAGTAGTCCGTTACAGCCTGGTTCACCGGAGTCCTGCTAGCCCAGCACTACTGCTCAGGACACTTGACTGGCCGACATGTGCTTCACTTCGTTCCTGTGTCTGTCCCTTCTGGGAAATGTCACGCGGTGACATCCGGAGTCCTGCCTAGCCTGCTACAGCCCGGGTTACCAGAGTCCTGTTAGCCCAGTGCTACAGCCCGGATTCACACGCTGTTGACCGACATGCTTGAAGTTGATTCATGTATGCGTGTCCCCATGGGTTAGTGCCGCTTTGGGTTCACGACTAGCCATGTCGGCCCGGGTTCTTTGTCATATGGATGCTAGCGACACTATCATATACGTGTGCCAAAAGGCGCAAACGATCCCGGGCCAGGTAAGGTGGCACCCGTGGGAATACCATGCGTGAGGCCGCAAGGTGATATGATGTGTTACATGCTAGATCGGTGTGACTTAGGATTGAGGTCCTGACAGCGTTGGTATCAAAGCCTGACTGCCTGTAGGATTACCAAGCCAGACTGGTCGAAGTCGAGTCTAGAAATGCTTTAGTTATATAAGGGAATTGATTGTGGAAGGGAACGTAAGGCTCTTTTACTCCTTATCCTCATGACCTTCTGATCTGAGTCATCTTATCTTTTCCACGGGGTTAAGAACTAGGCTTCTTTTCTATCTCTCAAGATGACGTGTTACTAAACCGTAGTTGCCTAGGATTGTTGAGTTCAAGCCTCAGTTCAGTTCCTACTACTTCCATATGTTCATAGCTGGCCTCAGAACCTTGATATGATGTTGTCAAGTGACTATGCAAATCCTTGTTAATGTCTCAAAACTTTTTCTGAGCATTTACAGTCGTTATGTTGTCCGAGTCATCCCAGGTCTCTACATAGCCTGATGCATTTGCAAATCCTTTCTTTCCGTCCCCGATGTCCTTTGGGCTAGATTAAGCACGCTAAGCGGTCTGTTGAGGTACTCCATTGCCTTGACGTATGTGTTGGAGCTACTATTATGACCCTAGGTGTCTTATGAAACCACCTAGTAATCTAGCCATATTTTGTGTTCCCAGCGTGATGATTCTGGCCATCTTTCTCAAAAGCATCCCGTGATGTTATTAGTTAGTAGGCATTCTACTCCTGGGTTTTGAACCCGAGCTTCACCCTACCTACCTCATGTCGATAGTGTTTGCTAGTTCCTTTAGGATATTAGTAACCTTGTGATAGTCCTCGAGGTCCGTGGTATATCATTCTTCCAAATACCATGGATCAATGTGGCAGAAGTTCTTTGAACCAAAAGATCACAATAGGAGTGCTCTTGATGAGATCTCGATCCTATATTGTGAACCTGCCAGTCCTACCTTTCTGCATGGGTTATCCGGAAGAAACATGTTGAATTTATTCAACATGCTAACCGATGCATCTACAACTTAAGAAATTATATGTTCCTTTGAGTTGTCCCTTTTAGTTGTATTCTGACCCTCTTGTATCAATTGTTGGTTAATAATAGTTGTGCATTCGTGTTATCGACGCCTATTATTCTTGTGGCCCGTCAAGCCATTCTATTCTGGAATGACTAGGAGAAACAAACTCCAGTACCTTGTCCATTTCTAGGATTGGGTCAAAGCAGTTGTATTCCGCAGATAAAAATGCCAATCCATCTTTTGCTCTGTTCTACCTTGAAGTGTTACCATATTTATGTCAAGAATATTATAGGAATTGCACCATCTCTTATGAATTCTTGATGCAGTGATACTTCTCACCATCATCATTCATTCCTCGGCCCTCGTGCTGTTGTAACCGAAATGCCGACAAGTGAATTGTGATGTGTGAAATCAATGCTCCGAGCAGCTCGTTGCTTGGTAGTAATTGGACAATATTCTCATTCTTAGCTTGTTGGTTGTTAAATCATCATCCTAAGATTGATCGTGCTACCTAGTCCTTATTTCCGGTGCACTCTTCGATCAATGAGTTAGGATTATTCAATCCCTTACTCTTCTGATCATGTCGTCTTGCCTTGAAAAGCAAGATTGTTCTCGAGCTTAGAGACATATCGGTGGTTCGTGATTTTCCAGATATCTTCATGGGAGTATCACCAGGTCGTCGCCTGACCGATATGTTGAGTTCGTGATCAAGTTGGTTTTCCAATAAACCACTCTTTCTCCAAGAATCTGTGTTGGATACCCCTGAGCTAGTTGGTTAAGCTTAACAACAACTTGGAGAGTTGGAAGATAAAAGCTTGTCCTACCACGCTCATCCCTAGGGGATATCTTGTATCTGTGTTGAAGAAAGATAATATCTTCATCGATTGATCCACGTGATCAATTGTCGGCGCTATTGTCTGATCAATCCTTTGATCTGAGTGTGGGCTATCGTCAAATCAAATCAGAACCAACGATGTTCGTAATGTTGTCTTACTCGTGGTTGATCCCTCGAGCATCCACCATTACATCCTTTGGCCTGACTAATGCTATCACCGTGTTCACATGATGGTGGAAGTCCAGTGATATGGAAATTCCGATGAGTTGTTGTTGAGCCCATCAGCAGCATTTTGTCTCCCCCATGATTCATGTTGAACATCAACCTAGTGTTGGAAACTTTGTAAGCAATGCCTTCGTGTTCCGTTCATGAAGCCTATGTTTGGATGAAAGAAGTGACTTCCTTTGATTCACTTGCATTAGATGTAAGTTGCCGCCGTGAATTCAAGAAAGTTTGTTTTTGCCTCCTCTGGAATCATCCCAAGTTAGTCATGCATGTGCGAAGTGCTCTATGGTTTGATAGGTTGGCCGCCTCCATTCTATATGTGTTCCTAGCACACCAAGCAACTGATTGATTTGTTCAAGGAAAAGAAGTTCCTTCTGAAGAGCAAGACTTATAGAAGGACTTCGATATCCTCGATGATGGTTCTCCACCTGAACTTGGTAGTGTTTTATTATAAGACTACCACGTGGTCATGCTTGTCCTGGGCAGCATGTTCACAGGTTTGTAACAGAACCAGCTCATGTTTTGGAGCTTGCTATCGTAGTTCATTTCCTGAGAATCTCGCAACGTCATCTCGTTGATTTGTGTTGCAAACTTTCTTTCTAGAAAGGCTGTCTGAAATATTCCGTTACCAACCAGATCTGAATCTCAGGCAGATATGATGGTTGGAACTTTTCCAAGGTCTATTACATAGGTCTCGACAAGGTTGCTGTCTGACCGACACACCTAGCCGGAAGATCTATCATTATAGTATCTTGATTGAACTATTTGACCATCTTCTCCATGAGGATCTCGTACGACTTATTTTAGAAGTTGCTCCCTAGGAATTCTTGTGCTCTTGGTTTCCTCGATTAAGCTATAACCATTCAAACGGTGGAATCATCCTCGTTGAGTTATTCCCAGTTGCCAGAATCATTTCCAGCATTTGCATTTTGTTCCCAGCTTGCACCTCAGCAATTACTGTTTAGGATCATTTTCAAAAGCGGTCCTGTCATGGTCCCATCCATTTCCGGTGATAAGCAAGAGTCATCCATTGCGTTGTCTTCAACAAGGTAGTCCACATCATCCATCCTAGTCCGAGTATGCCTTCTCTTCGAGCTATTTCAAATGATCAATTTTGTAAATTGCCTAGGCTGGTATGAAGAGTTTCAATGATCTATGGATCAAAAGTAATTCTTTTTGCCACTTAAGGAATGATTCTACGAGTTACCTTCCCTGAGGAGCCCCGTTATGGAATCATGACAATTATTTCCACGCCACCTCGACACCATCCACTATCTTTCTAAGCGTGGAATTGTTGCCCACCAAATCAAATCCTGTCGTTTGTCCTTCCATCCCTCTCGATGTGTTTTGTGTCTCAACTCGAGATGTGTCGACATCCCATTCCACGAGTTTATCTTGTATAGATCGGTCTTCGAGAAGATCAATCCTAGTAGAGTTTCTTTCCGTCGTCATCGCGTGGATGAAGATCTCGAAAGCAAAGACGTCAAGATCAATATGATAAAATGAAGCTACTTCTTCGAGAAGGGCAGTTGGATCGTGAAGATTGTTTGAGCTTGTGTCCCTTTGTCTTCTTACCTCATGGTTTGAATCTCGGGACGAGATTCTTGTTTAGTAGGGGTGAGCTGTCACATCCCTAGCTTTACCCTGGCCTTGGACTAGCTTGGTTGTTGCATCATGTGTAAATTCCATTGAAGTTTGAATTGAGGGATTTTCAAAGCCTCAGAAAACCTCTAAAAATAACCAACGTTTAAATCTCATCAAATGAATCCAAGAAAATGTTCTTGTTATCCTCTGGAAATATTGGCAAGAGGTAAAAGCCAAACCAATATTTTTGGTGTCTCGGAAACATTTATTTTGGGCATTTGAATTAAATCTATAATTATCTAAATTGGATTTATATCTACTATTAAATAAATATAGGTCCAATAATTCTGAAATATTTTATGGAGCTTTGGTTTAATTATTTTAGCTTCTGAAAATATTTCCAGAAGCAACAAAATTGAATTGGTTTCAAAACCAAATTCAAAACAAACCTGCAAAATAGAAAACAGAACAAAATTAGATAAAAACAGAAAGAGAGAGAGAGAGGGTTTTATCTGCTGCTTACCTGGCTAGGCCCAGCATGGCCCGGCCCATCTGGCCGTGCCAGTTATCCCCAACCTCTGCTAGTAGGCAGAGGAGGGACAACGCACGGCGCGTGCGCGGGCGCCACGCCACCAAGCTGCCTGCCTGCGTCGCCTGGCCACCGCGACGCCTCGCGTCTTCTCCTCGGCGCCGCCTCGACCCCCTGGATGCCACTCTCCCCTCCTCTGCCTCTCCCTCATTCCTCTCCCGCTAGACCAAACGCGTCCGCCGCCGACGACGAGCACCACTGCGGCCATCGCCTCCCCCTTGTTCCCTCGAGCAGCCTAGAAGCACCGCGGCGTCCTCCTCTTCCTCTCCACCGAGCCGCGCCCCGCCGGACACCTCGAAGCACCGTCCCCGACCCCTTCATCCACCTCGGGTCGCCGGAGATCCCCTCGCCGCCCCGCTTCGCTCCGGTTCCTCCCCGAGCTCGCCGTTGGCCTCGTCGCAACCGCAGTGAGCTCCTGCTCCTCCTCCCCCTCTCTGTTCGTGCTGTTGCACGCCGTAGCCGCCGCACCACCTGCGCCCGAACGCCGGCCGCCGCTGCCGAGCTCTTAGCCGTCGCCTCCGGCCACCACAGGCCCGGCTAGGACCACCAAACAACGCGCACCGGCAAGGGCATTCCAACGCGCCTAGCCGCGGCTCGAACCGTGCCCCGTAGCGCAAACCCGCGCCGTTCCGCCGTGTTTGGCCTCGTCGCCGGCGGGTTTGACTCGTTTGACCGCGGTTGACCACAGGTTTGACCTTCCCTGACATGTGGGCCCAAGCCCCTAATTAGTTAACTCGAGATTAATTAGAGCTAACTAATTTAGTTAACTAAACTAGACACTGACATGCGGGCCCCGCCCTGCTAACAGCCTGGTTAGGGTTAGTTTAGCACTAACTAACTCAGTTAGTTTACTGAGTCACTGACCAGTGGGTCCCACTGGTCAGGTTTGACCAGGAGGCACCCTGTTGACCTGCTGACGTCACACAGACGTCATGCTGACGCAGTAACTCATTTTCTGGGTTTATTCTTATATAGGAAATTTTAGAAAATGTTGCAAACTTCAAAAATTCATAGAAATTCAACCGTAACTCCAAATCAAACAAATTATATATGAAAAATTATCAGAAAAATCCAATCTATCCATCTGTACCATTTTAATGCATGTTAGAACAACTTATGGCTGCTGTTTAGGCCAAATCATATAAATGGCATTTAAACTCTCACATATGGAGTTTGAATTTGAACCTAGGGTTCAAACCAACTCCATTTAACATGTTGCTAGTTGCATTAGCTCAACACACTCATATTACCATGTCACATTCATGCATCATATTGTTGCATTGCATTGATTGTGTTTCTTTCTTAGCTGCCGGTATTGCCCCCTCTCGATAGACGCGTTTCGACGATGTGATCAATGACACCGATGAAGAACTATACTATCTTCAGAAGTGCCAGGCAAGCAAAACCCCCTTGTTCATTCCGATACAATCCCACTCTCTCGCTCCTGCTCCCTTTTACTGCATTAGGACAACAACGATTCAACTGTTACATGTTGCGCTAGCTGAACCCCTTTCCTTTGCATGATCTGTCATTGCCATAGTAAATAGATGAAACCCACTAGCATGAGTAGGAGTTGTTTGAGCCCTGATGTGCCTACTCATTCATGCTTGTTTGTCATGCCTGCTAATGCTTAGATTTGAGTCGGGGCTGATTCATCAGGGATGAATTGGAATGTGGTGAACATGTCCTACTGTTGAGAGCTAATCAAGTGTGTGAACACGATTTGGTAAAGGTAGCGGTGAGAGGCCATGTAGGAGTACATGGTGGGTTGTCTCATTGCAGCTGTCCTCAGGAACTGAGTTCTGTGTTTGTGATCCATGAACAGTTACTACCACACATTGGGCTCCGGGCGCTCCAAGCTCTCTCGACTTATTAATCAACTTGATCTCTGTCCAGGAGTTGCAACTAGTTTCTGGTGTTTGTAGGTAGTGTTAGTAGTCTACCAAGTGGCACCTGCTACAGGTGGGCTTGGGACATACTAGGCACAGTGGCACGGTGTACCAAGTGGCACCCGGTTGGTGGGCTTGGGAACCCTGCTCACATCGTTTGGGGCCGTGAGCGACACCCCGGCCGGATCTCCTTGCGGATGGAACCCGAATAGGCAATAAACCTGGACTAGAGACTTGTGTGGTTAGTCAGGTCGTGGCCGACTCCCTCGCCAGGCTTCCGCTTGAAGGTTGCCGAGGTACATGACGTGTACATGGCGGTAAGTGGCGAGAGCATGTGTGAAGAAGTACACCCTGTTGGGGAACGTAGTAATTTCAAAAAATTTCCTACGCACACGCAAGATCATGGTGATGCATAGCAACGAGAGGGGAGAGTGTTGTCTACGTACCCTCGTAGACCGAAGCGGAAGCGTTGACTCAACATAGAGGAAGTAGTCGTACGTTCTCCTCGCGATCCAACCGATCACAGCACCGTTACTCCGGCACCTCCGAGTTCTTGGCACACGTTCAGCTCGATGAAGATCCCTGGGCTCCGATCCAGCAAAGCATCGGGGAAGAGTTCCATCAGCACGACGGCGTGGTGACGATCTTGATGTGTTACCGGCGCAGGGCTTCGCCTAAGCACTGCAACGATATGACCGAGGTGGAATTTGGTGGAAGGGGGCACCGCACACGGCTAAGGAAAGATCTCAATGATCAATTGTGTGTCTATGGGGTGCCCCCTGCCCCTGTATATAAAGGATGGAGGAGGAGGAGGAGGCCGGCCAAGGCTTGGCGCGCCAGGGTGTGGAGTCCTACTAGGACTCCAAGTCCTAGTAGGAGTCCACCAAAAGGGGAGGAAGGGAGAAGGAATAGGAGGAGAAGGAGAGGTGGCCGGCCCCCTTTTCCCTAGTCCAATTCGGACCAAAGGGGAGGGGGGGCGCAGCAGCCTTTTCCTCTTCCCACTAAAGCCCATCAAGGCCCATTACTTCTCCCGTAATCCCGTAACTCCCCGATACTCCCGAAAATACCCGGATCACTCAGAACCTTTCCGATGTCCGAATATAGTCGTCCAATATATCGATCTTTACGTCTCGACCATTTCGAGACTCCTCGTCATGTCCCCGATCTCATCCGGGACTCCGAACTCCTTCGGTACATCAAAACTCATAAACTCATAATATAACTGTCATCGAAACCTTAAGCGTGCGGACCCTACGGTTCGAGAACAATGTAGACATGACCGAGACACATCTCTGGTCAATAACCAATAGCGGGACCTGGATGCCCATATTGGCTCCTACATATTCTGCGAAGATCTTTATCGGTCAGACCGCATAACAACATACGTTGTTCCCTTTGTCATCGGTATGTTGCTTGCCCGAGATTCGATCGTCGGTATCCAATACCTAGTTCAATCTCGTTACCGGCAAGTCTCTTTACTCGTTCCATAATACATCATCTCGCAACTAACTCATTGGTTGCAATGCTTGCAAGGCTTATGTGATGTGCATTACCGAGAAGGCCCTGAGATACCTCTCCGACATTCGGAGTGACAAATCCTAATCTCGACATACGCCAACCCAACATGTACCTTCGGAGACACCTGTAGAGCACCTTTATAATCACCCAGTTACGTTGTGACGTTTGGTAGCACACAAAGTGTTCCTACGGTAAACGGGAGTTGCATAATCTCATAGTTAAAGGAACATGTATAAGTCATGGATAAAAGCAATAGCAACATACTAAACGATCGGGTGCTAAGCTAATGGAATGGGTCATGTCAATCAGATCATTCAACTAATGATGTGATCTCGTTAATCAAATAACAACTCTTTGTTCATGGTTAGGAAACATAACCATCTTTGATTAATGAGCTAGTCAAGTAGAGGCATACTAGTGACACTCTGTTTGTCTATGTATTCACACATGTATTATGTTTCCAGTTAATACAATTCTAGCATGAATAATAAACATTTATCATGATATAAGGAAATAAATAATAACTTTATTATTGCCTCTAGGGCATATTTCCTTCAGTCTCCCACTTGCACTAGAGTCAATAATCTAGTTCACATCGCCATGTGATTTATCAGCAATAGTTCACATCGATATGTGACCAACACCCAAAGGGTTTACTAGATTCAGTAATCTAGTTCACATCGCTATGTGATTAACACCCAAAGAGTACTACGGTGTGATCATGTTTTGCTTGTGAGAGAAATTTAGTCAACGGGTCTGCCACATTCAGATCCGTTATGTATTTTGCAATTTTCTATGTCTACAATGCTCTGCACGGAGCTACTTTAGCTAATTGCTCCCACTTTCAATATGTATCTAGATTGAGACTTAGAGTCATCTAGATTAGTGTCAAAACTTGCATCGACGTAACCTTTTACGACGAACCTTTTTGTCACATCCATAATCAAGAAACATGTCCTTATTCCACTAAGGATAATTTTGACCGCTTGTCCAGTGATCTACTCCTAGATCACTATTGTACTCCCTTGCCAAACTCAGTGGTAGGGTATGCAATAGATCTGGTACACAGCATGGCATACTTTATAGAACCTATGGCTGAGGCATAGGGAATGACTTTCATTCTCTTTCTATCTTCTGCCGTGGTCGGGCTTTGAGTCTTACTCAATTTCACACCTTGTAACACAGGCAAGAACTCTTTCTTTGACTGTTCCATTTTGAACTATTTCAAAATCTTGTCAAGGTATGTACTCATTGGAAAAAACTTATCAAGCGTCTTGATCTATCTCTATAGATTTTGATGCTCAATATGTAAGCAGCTTCACCGAGGTCCTTCTTCGAAAAACTCCTTTCAAATACTCCTTTATGCTTTACAGAATAATTCTACATTATTTCCGATCAATAATATGTCATTTACATATACTTATCAGAAATGTTGTAGTGCTCCCACTCACTTTCTTGTAAATACAGGCTTCACCATAAGTCTGTATAAAACTATATGCTTTGATCAACTTATCAAAGCGTATATTCCAACTCTGAGATGCTTGCACCAGTCCATAGATGGATCGCTGGAGCTTGCTCACTTTATTAGCACCTTTATGGTCGACAAAACCTTCTGGTTGTATCATATACAACTCTCCATTAAGGAATGTAGTTTTGTTTATCCATTTGCCAGATTTCATAAAATGCGGCAATTGCTAACATGATTCGGACATACTTAAGCATAGATACGAGTGAGAAACTCTCATCGTAGTCAATACTTTGAACTTGTCGAAAAACCTTTTTTCGACAATTCTAGCTTTGTAGATAGTAACACTACTATCAGTGTCCGTCTTCCTCTTGAAGATCCATTTATTTTCTTTGGCTTGCCGATCATCGGGCAAATCCCTCAAAGTCCATACTTTGTTCTCATACATGGATCATATCTCAGATTTCATGGCCTCTAACCATTTCGCGGAATCTGGGCTCATCATCGCTTCCTCATAGTTCGTAAGTTCGTCATGGTCTAGTAACATGACTTCCAAAACAGGATTACCGTACCACTCTGGTGCGGATCTCACTCTGGTTTACCTACGAGATTCAGTAGTAACTTGATCTGAAGTTACATGATCATCATCATTAGCTTCCTCACTAATTGGTGTAGTACTCACAAGAACAGATTTCTGTGATGAACTCCTTTCCAATAAGGGAGAAGGTACAATTACCTTATCAAGTTTTCTACTTTCCTCCCACTCACTTCTTTCGAAAGAAACTCTTTCTCTAGAAAGTTTCTGAACTTAGCAACAAAAGTCTTGCCTTCGGATCTGTGATAGAAGGTGTATCCAACAGTTTCCTTTGGATATCCTATGAAGACACATTTCTCCGATTTGGGTTTGAGCTTATCAGGATGAAACTTTTTCACATAAGCATCATAACCCCAAACTTTAAGAAACGACAACTTTGGTTTCTTGCCAAACCACAGTTTATTTTGTGTCGTCTCAACGGACTTTAGATGGTGCCCCTTTTAACGTGAATGCAGCTGTCTCTAATGCATGATCCCAAAATGATATTGGTAAATCGGTAAGAAACATCATAGATTGTACTATATCCAATAAAGTACGGTTATGACGTTCGGACACACCATTATGCTGTGGTGTTCCAGGTGGCATGAATTTGTGAAACTATTCCACATTGTTTTAATTGAAGACCAAACTCGTAACTCAAATATTTGTCTCCGCGATCAGATCGTAGAAACCTTATTTTCTTGTCACGGTGATTTTCACTTCACTCTAAAATTCTTTGAACTTTTCAAACGTTTCAGACTTATGTTTCATCAAGTAGATATACCCATATCTGCTCAAATCATCTGTGAAGGTCAGAAAATAATGATACTTGTCGCGAGCCTTAATATTCATCGGACCATATACATCAGTATGTATGATTTCCAACAAATCTGTTGCTCGCTCCATTGTTCCGGAGAACGGCGTTTTTAGTCATCTTGCCCAAGAGGCATGGTTCGCAAGCATTAAGTGATTCATAATCAAGTGATTCCAAAATCCCATCAGCATGGAGTTTCTTCATGCGCTTTACACCAATATGACCTAAACGGCAGTGCCACAAATAGGTTGCACTATCATTATTAACTTCGCATCTTTTTGGTTTCAATATCATGAATATGTGTATCACTGCGATCGAGATCCAATGAACTATTTTCATTGGTGTGTATGACCATAGAAGGTTTTATTCATGTAAATAGAACAACAATTGTTCTCTAACTTAAATGAATAACTGTATTGCAATTAACATGATCAAATCATATTCATGCAAACACCAAATAACACTTATTTAGTTTCAACACTAATCCCGAAAGTATAGGGAGTGTGTGATGATGATCATATCAATCTTGGAACCACTTCCAACACACATCGTCACCTTGCCCTTTAACTAGTCTTTGTTCATTCTGCAACTCCCGTTTCGAGTTACTAAATTTTAGCAACTGAACTAGTACCAAATACTAAGGGGTTGCTATGAACACTAGTAAAGTACACATCAATAACATGTATATCAAATATACTTATGTTCACTTTGCCATCCTTCTTATCCGCCAATCATTTGGGGTAGTTCCGCTTCCAGTGACCAGTCCCTTTGCAGTAGAAGCACTTAGTCTCAGGCTTAGGACCATACTTGGGCTTTTTCACTTGAGCAGCAACTTGCTTGCCGTTCTTCTTGAAGTTCCCCTTCTTTCCTTTTGCCCTTTTCTTGAAACTAGTGATCTTGTCAACCATCAACACTTTATGTTTTTCTTTGATTTCTACCTTCACTGATTTTAGCATCGCGAAGAGCTTGGGAATATTTTCCGTTATCCCTTGCATATTATAGTTCATCACGAAGTTCTACTAACTTGGTGATGGTGACTAGAGAATTCTGTCAATCACTATCTTATCTGGAAGATTAACTGCCACTTGATTCAAGCGATTGTAGTACCCAGACAATCTGAGCACATGCTCACTAGTTGAGCGATTCTCCTCCATCTTTTAGCTATAGAACTTGTTGGAGACTTCATATCTCTCAACTCGGGTATTTGCTTGAAATATTAACTTCAACTCCTAGAACATCTCATATGCTCCATGACGTTCAAAACGTCTTTGAAGTCCCGATTCTAAGTAGTTAAGCATGGTGCACTAAACTATTAAGTAGTCATCATATTGAGCTAGCAAAACGTTCATAATGTCTGCATCTGCTCCTGCAATAGGTCCGTCACCTAGCGGTGCATCAAGGACATAATTCTTCTGTGCAGCAATGAGGATAAACCTCAGATCACGGATCCAATCCGCATCATTGCTACTAACATTTTTCAACACAATTTTCTCTAGGAACATATCAAAATAAACATAGGGAAGTAACAACGCGAGCTATTGATCTACAACATAGATATGCTAATACTACCAGGACTAAGTTCATGATAAATTAAAGTTCAATTAATCATATTACTTAAGAACTCCCACTTAGATAGACATCCCTCTAATCCTCTAAGTGATCACGTGATCCAAATCAACTAAACCATGTCCGATCATCACGTGAGATGGAGTAGTTTCAATGGTGAACATCACTATGTTGATCATATCTACTATATGATTCACGCTCGACCTTTCGGTCTCCGTGTTCCGAGGCCATATCTGTTATATGCTAGGCTCGTCAAGTATAACCTGAGTATTCCGCGTGTGCAACTGTTTTGCACCCGTTGTATTTGAACGTAGAGCCTATCACACCCGATCATCACGTGGTGTCTCAGCACGAAGAACTTTCGCAACGGTGCATACTCAGGGAGAACACTTCTTGATAATTAGTGAGAGATCATCTTATAATGCTACCGTCAATCAAAGCAAGATAAGATGCATAAAAGATAAACATCACATGCAATCAATATAAGTGATATGATATGGCCATCATCATCTCGTGCTTGTGATCTCCATCTTCGAAGCACCGTCATGATCACTATCGTGACCGGTGCGACACCTTGATCTCCATCGTAGCATCGTTGTCGTCTCGCCAATCTTATGCTTCCACGACTATCACTACCGCTTAGTAATAAAGTAAAGCATTACATCGCGATTGCATTGCATACAATAAAGCGACAACCATATGGCTCCTGCCAGTTGCCGATAACTCAGTTACAAAACATGATCATCTCATACAATAAAATTTAGCATCATGTCTTGACCATATCACATCACAACATGCCCTGCAAAAGCAAGTTAGACGTCCTCTACTTTGTTTGTTGCAAATTTTACGTGGCTGCTACGGGCTTAAGCAAGAACTCATCTTACCTACGCATCAAAACCACAACGATAGTTTGTCAAATAGACTCCATTTTAACCTTCTCAAGGACCGGGCGTAGCCACACTCGGTTCAACTAAAGTTGGAGAGACAGTCTTCCGCAAGCCATCTATGTGCAAAGCACGTCGAGGGAACCGGTCTCGCGTAAGCGTACGCGTAAGGTTGGTCCGGATCGTCTCGTCCAACAATACCGCTGAACCAAAGTATGACATGCTGGTAGGCAGTATGACTTGTATCGTCCACAACTCACTTGTGTTCTACTCGTGCAAATAACATCAAACCATAAAAACCTAGGCTCGGATGCCACTGTTGGGGAACGTAGTAATTTCAAAAAATTTCCTACGCACACGCAAGATCATGGTGATGCATAGCAACGAGAGGGGAGAGTGTTGTCTACGTACCCTCGTAGACCGAAGCGGAAGCGTTGACTCAACGTAGAGGAAGTAGTCGTACGTTCTCCTCGCGATCCAACCGATCACAGCACCGTTACTCCGGCACCTCCGAGTTCTTGGCACACAATCAGCTCGATGAAGATCCCCGGGCTCCGATCCAGCAAAGCGTCGGGGAAGAGTTCCATCAGCACGACGGCGTGGTGACGATCTTGATGTGTTACCGGCGCAGGGCTTCGCCTAAGCACTGCAACGATATGACCGAGGTGGAATTTGGTGGAAGGGGGCACCGCACACGGCTAAGGAAAGATCTCAATGATCAATTGTGTGTCTATGGGGTGCCCCCTGCCCCTGTATATAAAGGATGGAGGAGGAGGAGGAGGCCGGCCAAGGCTTGGCGCGCCAGGGTGTGGAGTCCTACTAGGACTCCAAGTCCTAGTAGGAGTCCACCAAAAGGGGAGGAAGGGAGAAGGAATAGGAGGAGAAGGAGAGGTGGCCGGCCCCCTTTTCCCTAGTCCAATTCGGACCAAAGGGGAGGGGGGGCGCAGCAGCCTTTTCCTCTTCCCACTAAAGCCCATCAAGGCCCATTACTTCTCCCGTAATCCCGTAACTCCCCGATACTCCCGAAAATACCCGGATCACTCAGAACCTTTCCGATGTCCGAATATAGTCGTCCAATATATCGATCTTTACGTCTCGACCATTTCGAGACTCCTCGTCATGTCCCCGATCTCATCCGGGACTCCGAACTCCTTCGGTACATCAAAACTCATAAACTCATAATATAACTGTCATCGAAACCTTAAGCGTGCGGACCCTACGGTTCGAGAACAATGTAGACATGACCGAGACACATCTCTGGTCAATAACCAATAGCGGGACCTGGATGCCCATATTGGCTCCTACATATTCTGCGAAGATCTTTATCGGTCAGACCGCATAACAACATACGTTGTTCCCTTTGTCATCGGTATGTTGCTTGCCCGAGATTCGATCGTCGGTATCCAATACCTAGTTCAATCTCGTTACCGGCAAGTCTCTTTACTCGTTCCATAATACATCATCTCGCAACTAACTCATTGGTTGCAATGCTTGCAAGGCTTATGTGATGTGCATTACCGAGAAGGCCCTGAGATACCTCTCCGACATTCGGAGTGACAAATCCTAATCTCGACATACGCCAACCCAACATGTACCTTCGGAGACACCTGTAGAGCACCTTTATAATCACCCAGTTACGTTGTGACGTTTGGTAGCACACAAAGTGTTCCTACGGTAAACGGGAGTTGCATAATCTCATAGTTAAAGGAACATGTATAAGTCATGGATAAAAGCAATAGCAACATACTAAACGATCGGGTGCTAAGCTAATGGAATGGGTCATGTCAATCAGATCATTCAACTAATGATGTGATCTCGTTAATCAAATAACAACTCTTTGTTCATGGTTAGGAAACATAACCATCTTTGATTAATGAGCTAGTCAAGTAGAGGCATACTAGTGACACTCTGTTTGTCTATGTATTCACACATGTATTATGTTTCCAGTTAATACAATTCTAGCATGAATAATAAACATTTATCATGATATAAGGAAATAAATAATAACTTTATTATTGCCTCTAGGGCATATTTCCTTCACACCCCTGCAGGGTTATCATTATCTATTCGAATAGCCGGATTCCTCGGATATGGAAACTTGGACCCCTTGCATAGTTCATAGACAAGTGAAAGTGGATACTCTAAAATGCGCAAGATAAGTGTGAGTGCTATGGATGGCGTTCTCGTAGGGAGACGGGAGCGGATCCATAGTGGTGTATTGATGTGGTGAATATGTGGACTCGTGTGCGCCACCTCAAAAGAGTTGCTTGCAGTCGTAGTTCAGGATAGCCACCGAGTCAAAGCTGGCTTGCTGTAGTTAAACTCCACCACCCCTTTATTGATACCGATGCATATGTAGATAGTTCTGATGTAAGTCTTGCTGGGTACATTTGTACTCACGTTTGCCTATTTTATGTTTTGCAGCGAAACTTCAGTCTCGCTAGTAGTTCCGCCTGGACTTCGACGTTTAGCTTGATACCTCAGCTACGATCTTGTGCCCTCAGGAGGATCTGGTAGATAGTCAGGTTTCTCAGCCTTTTTCATTTATAGATGTCTTTACTCAGACATGTTAAGCTTCCGCATGTGCTTGTTGCTTGTATGCTCTGAATGTTGCGTCATGAGACCCATGTTTGTAATATCTCGCTCCTCGGAGCCTAATGAATAAATACTTGAGTCGTAGAGTTATGTTGTGATGCCATGTTGTATTTGCACATATCGGGCATATTGTGTGTATGATTGAAATGCTTGGTATGTGTGGGATCCGACAATCTAGTTGTTTATCCTTGGCAGCCTCTCTTATGGGGAAATGTAGTCTAGTGCTTCCTTGAGCCATAGTAGTCCGCTACAGCCCGGTTCACCGGAGTCCTGCTAGCCCAACACTACTGCTCAGGACACTTGACTGGCCGGCATGTGCTTCACTTCGTTCCTGTGTCTGTCCCTTCTGGGAAATGTCACGCGGTGACATCCGGAGTCCTGCCTAGCCTGCTACAACCCGGGTTACCGGAGTCCTGTTAGCCCAGTGCTACAGCCCGGATTCACACGCTGTTGACCGACATGCTCGAAGTTGATTCATGTATGCCTGTCCCCATGGGTTAGTGCCGCTTTGGGTTCACGGCTAGCCATGTCGGCCTGGGTTCTTTGTCATATGGATGCTAGCGACACTATCATATACGTGAGCCAAAAGGCGCAAACGGTCCCGGGCCAGGTAAGGTGGCACCCGTGGGAATACCGTGCGTGAGGCCGCAAGGTGATATGATGTGTTACATGCTAGATCGGTGTGACTTAGGATCGGGGTCCTGACAGCCCAAGTGCGCCTGGCCCCACGCAACGTGGCTCAGAACGACTCGCCTGCTGTGGGCGCAGACCTACTACGAGACTGGCTGGGGCAGGTTCATTTGGGTGGTCAATTTTTTTTTCTAATTTTGTTTTTTTATGTAAGGGTGCGCACTGCTTAGCAAATCATGATTGCACTGCATTGATCAGTGTTCTTGACTGCATGTGTACGCATTCCGTATTGCATATGCTTTTGCGCTACATTTTTTGTGCACTGGATTGGTAAGGGTGTGCACTTCTTTGTTGCCTCTATGCACTGCTTTCTTCATGGTCTTGTGCTTGAGGTGTACACATTTTTTTCACTGCGTGCATGCTTCTTTTGTGCTGAAGTTGTGACTCGTTTTGCCAACGCTGCAGACTTCATGGCTTACAGATAAGGACTGCATCAGGTGCACTAATTCTGCTTTTGTGCACTGCGCGAAAGTGCTTTTCTTTTGTGCTTCATTTTGAGCATGTACTGCACTTCATGCACACATATAGTGAACTTCCTGGTAATACTTTGAAGAACTGCACACATAAAATGGTTTCTGGATTATAATTTTTCAGAGAATCATTATTTAATGATCTGCATTTAGTTCATGGGAATTTGTGCAGTCAATGTCTTTGTAGAACTTCCTGGTAAGACTTTTTTGTTTTGGTAACATAAACCTTTATTGATTGTCCTTCATTCTTGGTAACGTAATTTTCAGTAACTCCTCTTTAATTTTCAGTTTTGACCTTTTTGCATTCCTCTCCTATAAATGTAGGCCAACTTCTACCCTTCCTTTGCAGTTCATTTCTCCTCTAGCCGCAACTTATCTCCTTTCTCCAGCCTCTCTTTATTTTTTTTACCTTTTATAGGTTTTTGTTGCGATGGCTCCAGGCCCGTGCGCGAATCTCTCGTGCTGTGGGCATGGTTGTGGTGTGCCGACGCACTACGATTGCTCAGCTTGCTCGCAGGCGCGTCGTGCTCGTCGTGGGGGGAAGGTATTGTGCCGAGCTGGGCGAGCTAAGCAGCTTGCATATGGCATAGTATTCACAGAAGGATTGGATATGGGCCACATCAACGTTTCTGTGTTCCATTCCGCCCTGCTTCGCCGTGGTCTTGGTCGCACAAATCCTTTTGTCCATCGTCTTACGCCAACAGATGTTGAGACTCACTACAACATGGTAATTTTCGCTTTCATCTGATTTTTTCTTTGTGTTTTCTTTTTTTTGTATTATTCGACACTAGTCTGATCTTCTAGTTTTTTAGGAATGTACTTTTTTTGTTTTATTGAAGTGTACTGCTTTGATACTAGATGAAAAGTAATAGTTTCCACAATTTTCCCGCTAGTATGTTTTGTACTACATGCAAGTAGTCTCAAGATCTTCATAATAGTTGTTACAGTACTTCTTGTTTGCAAGTTCCACACTGCACATTAGATTGTGTTTAATCTGTACTGATTTTTTGCAGAAAATTCCGCAACGAGCTGTTAGGTATCTCCGGCTCAAGAAGAAGGGAATTCTCCAAGTTGTTCTTGGTAATGGACACCTTCAACCAGCCAAGTACCATGTAGGCATTGACGGGCGGCTGTGTCTGCAGAAAGGGTGGAAGGAATTTGTGATTGATAGTGGCCTAAAGTCTGAGCAAGTTGTTGTCCTGAACCTCTTTGAACTCGAGGATCGTACGGTTAGAATCACGTTTTACGTGATTGATTAAGGTTATGAGGTTGATTTGTAATAATTACTTTTGCGTGGAGAACGCTTCATCTTTTTGATGTGTTTTGTAATAAGCAATTTTGTGATCCGAACTGCTTCAATTATTATTTCTGAACTTCGTGCTTCAAGTGAGCTAACTGCATTCTTTACATCGTTTTTCGATTAATATGTGTCAAAGTTTTACTCTATACTGCTATATATATGGTATACTCTATACACCATTTCTCTTTAAATGGTTTATTTGAATAACTCATAGTCAGTGGGAAATTTGTGTTTACACAAAATTTAAACTGATACATAACTCATGTAGATAAGCAAACTACTATGCATATGATTAATTTATTGAAGTTCATCTATTTGGTTGTTAACCTGCTGCTTCTCCGCGGTGACTCGAGTGTGTCTAATGTTGCACTTCCTTTTGTTTTCTGTGGCGGTGTTGCTGGTTCTTGTCTCTGCACCGCTGTGTTTGTAGTCCCTCGCGTGCTTGTTGATGGCTGCTTTCGTTTTCCGGTGATGTGAATTGCATCCTTCCTTGCTCCCCGCGTGCTTGTTGATGGATGCTTTCGTTTTCCGGTGATGTGGACTGCATCCTTCCTTGCTCCCCGTGTGCTGGTTGATGGCTGCTTTCCTTTCCCGGTGATGTGAACTGCATCCTTCCTTGCTCCCCGTGTGCTGGTTGATGGCTGCTTTCCTTTTCCGGTGATGTGAACTGCATCCTTCCTTGCTCCTACCTTCTTTTTTGAAAGTGATGTCGTTCTCGGTTGTTTCTATACAGCAACATTCCCTTGTGGTGGTCTTGTTTGCATTGTTTCTTCATGTTCTTCGTCCACTTCAGTCTCTTCTTCCTCCTCTTCTTGCTCTTCCTCATCTTCATCATCTGTTTCTTCATAAGCCACTACTTCTTCAGTTTCTTCATGTTCTTCGTCCTCTTCACTATCTTCTTCCTCCTCTTCTTCATCTGCTTCTTCATAAGCCATTTCTTCTTCATTTGTGTCACCATCTTCTTCTTTGATTTCTTCTTCATCGTCTTCCTCATTTTCTGATCTTGTTCTTTTGGGGCAGGTTCTTGAATTGTGTCTCTTCCTCTTTTTGCAGATGCTACAGCGTCTCGGTTTCGTCCATTTCTTAGTGTTGTGAGTGGAATTTATGTTTGGTTGTGCATCGTCGTGTCCTCGGTTTTCTTGTTCATGTCTTTTTGTACTTGTCCTGGAATTGTGGCCGCTGATTTCATTACATGTCTTGCACCTGTTTATTCCCAGCGGGTGACCATCACTGTCCAGCTCAGGCTGAGGCTTACTGTTTTTGTCATCATTTTTCTCCTTGCATGCAACCTTTTTCGGGGTTGCGTCACCCCCTTTCTTCCTTCCTCTTGTGTTTGAAACAGGAGGTGGAAGAATTGTTTCTTTTTTGATAGCACTAGTTCCACTGTGTTATGTATTTTCTACCTTCTCGGCATTATTTTCATGCTGGGATTTCTCTGCTTGCTTTAGTTTTGTTGTTGCTTCTTCTTCTTCGTTGAGCACATCAACTTCCTCGATCAGTGCGCTCATACCAGACAACGCTCTGTGGCACCCAGCGTTAGACCTTGTCGCTCTGTTTGCAAGGTCCATTGTTGTTTCTGTCAGCAATTTCCTACGGCAAAAAAGCGAGGTTCCATCTGGTGCTGATTGTTCATAGTCTCGTCTGTCAAACGTTGCATCTGATCTTGCGTTACGGGTGTATCTTTTCATGATGTACACCTCAGGAATCTTGAGTACTCTCAAATGAGAAAGCATGCATAACACATGGACGCAAAAGATCCCTGCAGACAACACACGATCAATTTGTTTTGTAAGTGAACTACATGAAATTAATAAACACATATTGTTTTCCTTATTTGTTCGTTTTAAAGAAGTGAACTTCATTTGGTTTTGTGAATTAGTCATGCATGTAGATTTTTTTTGTGATAGGAGTGTCACCTATTTGTGTCCAGAGTTTGCATTCACATTCGTAGACACCTTTCTGTTCATCGGCGACCACTTGGAAATTATGCCTTGCCCAGTCAAATGCATCGATCTGTTGTAGTGGTGTACGAGATACTTTGTCGGATTCTCAGGGCACCGTTCTGCTCTGAATGCAGTCCTACGGTATAGTGTTTCTTTGAAATCTGCAAACACTGCCCTTGTATATACTTTTGACAATTGAACTTCAAACCCAAACTGGGTTGATGTCTTTACCTCTGACTGCGTGATCAGAAATGCACTGTTACGAACCAGATAAATGAAAAAATTGTTTGATTTTGTAGTTATATTTTTTAGCAGTTTTTGAGTGACATTTGTTTTATCTCATTTGCTACTGTCTCTGCGTGCTCGACGGCCTTCCTAGTCTGAATGCACTTGTCCACCTGCTGAGCAAACAGAAGGAGATCATGCTTCTCTTTGACAAAGTTTTTCTTTAGTATGCGGTTCATGCTCTCGCTTCTCTGTGTGGAAGTCATCCGAGCACATAACATTTCCTTGTAGTAAGCCGAGATCCACTCGTGCCTGTCTTCCCACAGAGAATTCATCACTTCATCGTCTTGCAACTTGTATCTCTGAATGAGGTCCTTCCATGCTCGTTCAAATTCTGACGGCATTAGTGGGTGGTTCAGCACCGCATTGAGGTCATCCTTAAGTTTCTCGTGTGCCTTATACAGTAAGGCGAGGTGGTCATTGTACTTCTTCATGATATGCCACCGACACAACTTATGGAGAGTATGTGGGAGGATAGTTTTTAATGCTACCTTCATCAAAGAACACTGGTCTGAAAAGGCACAAATAGTGTTTTTTATTAAGTTGTTTGTGTGTGTGTAGGATAGATGGAAGAAATACAAACGCACCAAACAAATGTAAGTATGCTGGTGTTTGTTTCTTTTTGTACCTGTGAGCATGCAGATGGGATGCTTGTTGTTCATACACCTCAGAAATGTTTTGAAAACCCACTCGAACGACGGTATTGTTTCATCTCGCATGAGTGCAACAACAAATATGGTGCTCTGTAGCTGATGGTTCACTCCCACGAAGACTCCCAGCGGCATGTGGAATTTGTTAGTTTTATACGTCGTGTCAAATGTAACGCAGTCTCCAAAATCGTCATATGATCCTTTGCAACTTGCGTTGGCCCAAAAGACGTTTCTTACACGGTTATCTGCGTCAACGTCATAATCATAGAAAAACTCTGGGTTTATCTTCTGCATATTCTCGAAGAAATCCAGAAGTTTCTTGACGTCATCTTGGGACTCTTCTCTGGCAAACTTTTGTTTCCTGCATTTTCAAACGCAATGCAAACGCATCTCATCAAACATGAAATAATTACCGACAGGATGCTCAATGGATATGTTCTGTGATGTGCTTACTTGTTTACCCAGTCGCGGCTAGTACGTCCCATGTACTGCAGACCACCGGACATACGCTGCAGCATTGACATCATCTGAGCATGGGTGTGGTTGTCTAGTTGCATGTCTCTCACTAACTGGTCTATCAAAGGATCGTCTTTTTTGTGCGATCGCTTGTGCAAAAGCATGCCGGGGCTTTCCAGCATCTTGTGATTGTGGTTGAGTTCAACCATTTCTATCACAAATTCGCCATCCTTCCTCTTTTTGACTCTAATCTTTGCCTTGCAGTCAATCCTTTTTGATGTCTTCTGACGTTTCCTTTGACAATCTGACATAGACTGCTTGTGCGCCCCTTCTCTTGAGCAGACAATGTATGTATTTGTCTTGTGTTGTGCCCTCTGGCGTATGCCAAACCCTGCACATCTTGCATAATTGTTGTAGAAGTCCCATGCCTTGTCGTATGTGCTGAACTTCATTCCAGCGGCAGGTATGATGTTCAGCGTCATGTTTTTATCCTGCATTAAGCGCAATGCTCTATGAGATAATTTGTTCTGTTATGTTTTTAAATACGAGGAGTGCATATGAGTTTAAAAAGCATTTGCAGTGTTCCTAAGTTTTTAGAAGAATCCATTGTATTAGATGCTAGGTCAAACCTCACAATAAATATCAGTGTGCACTGCAATGTTATCTGTATGGACTGCAACTATTATTATTATTTTTTTAGAACATAAACTTACATGTGTGTAGAGACGTTCACCCGATGGTGTTTGCAGCTCGCCGGGTTGTATTGGACATGGCGGGGTTATAGCAGATCTGTGTAGTTGAGGATCTCGCGGCGGCAACAGTGAGGAGGATTTGTACCTGCTGTTGACTTTTGACCGAGGCACCATTGCTGGTCGCTTTGTCAAAGTTGATGCAGCAGCTCTGCTTGGAGCTCTGTTTTTCGGTGCAGCAGGTGGACGCTGAGCTCTGTTTTGGGGTGCAGCAGGTGGACGTGGTGGTAATCCAGCATTGTGACGATGTCTCAGTGGACTGGTTTGAAAATTTTGGAGCAGTGGCACATTATCATGGTCATAATCATATTCATCATCTGCTGCAACATCGTGTTCAACTGCATCATCATTGTCTGTTCGGACATGTTGTCCAAACGTAGTGAACTCATGCTTATACTCTGGGTTGAGAACTGTTATTGGCTCATCTTCATCGTCATCATCTTCATCCTCCTGTCGGTGAGTGCCCTCCCAGATGAAGGTGACATCGTCGTCATCCTCAACTACCTCTTCTCCTTGGAAAAAATCCTCTTCCGGAGAGTAGTGCACCCTGTTTGTTGTCGTGAAGAATCCTCGAGGAATCTCAGGGGTAACCCAGCCAGTATCTCTTTCATAAGAAGCTTTACTCTTCTGAAAGTTGTTGTTCCCTGGGTTGTCAATTATGCGCGGCATTTTGTATCTGCTGAACCTCATTTCCTGCACACAAAATGTCCGAGCTGCATTGTCAGGCAAAATGAACTGAATCATGCGAACTGCAATGTGTTACAAATGTGAACTGGAGTAACCGCACTGCATCGTTGTCCGTAATGAACCTACACAAGTGTACTGCATAACCGAGCAAGTTCACTGCATTTTCCCCCAAAACGAACTGAAGCAACCGCACTGTATTGTTTTTGTAGGCGCACTGGACTGCGTGTACTGCTTTGTCTGGAATAAGTAAACTGATATGGTTGAGGTAGTGTACTGCTTACCTCGTGTTGCAGTGATTTCTTGCGTTTGTAGGAAGAAGTTCTCCTCTCGTCCGTCTGCACAACTTTCTCGTTCGCCTGTGCAGTCCACTTGCCCTTCAGAAGTTCATGAGCGGTCTGGACGTTGCTCAAGGTGAACGGAGACGGAGGATTTGCTCTGAAGGTCGTTGTAGACTTAATCCAAGAAGCTGCCGTGGATGAAGGAACCTTGCGCACAGTCCTCCTTGCTCGAATTGGTTTGATGTCGATGCAGCACCAATCCACATCTGATGAAGTACAACTAATTGCAGGCCTGGAGGAGTTTGGGGGCGGCACTACCGACGTGCTTCCATGGAAGAAGGCCGATATGCTGGTGGAGGAGGCGTTGCTCGGTTGCTGCCGCGAAAGAAGGCCGACCGGCGATGGGCGGCGGCGCTGCTTGGCTGCTGCCGCGGAAGAAGCCCTGGAGGGGAGGGGCGGCATCACTGTCGGCCGCTGCCGTGGAAGAAGGCCGGGAGGGGAGGGCGACGACGCCCCCAGGCCGCTGCCGCGGTAGAAGGTCGGGAGGGGAGGGGCGGCGGCGATCTGGTGGGAGGTGTTATCATAATAAGGCTCTGGTGTTATTAGAATAAGGTCTTAAGGGGTGTTATTAGAATAGACCCACCCTATATATATACATACAAGGTATTACTTACCTTTGTTCTCCTCGAGCTGCCTCTTGGCAAGGCCAAGCTCTTTCTCGGACCGCTCGAAGTTCGGATTCAGTGCGGCGACCTCCGCAGTCAGTGCGGCAGAGGTCAGCAGCGAAGCCTGCATACACATATAGACATACTTGTATTAGACTCCTGCAGATATTATTCGATCCTCTATTCGGCTTTTCTTTGTGAACACCAAATAGAGCATCAGGGGCTACTATCTATGCGGTAATATTTCCCTATATTTTAAACACTTACCTCAAAGCCTGTTAGAAGGCTGGCACAGGCTTCAGTCAGTCCGCTCTTGGCGGACTGAACCTTCTTGATCACCGCACTCATAATAGTGCGGTGCTCCTCGTCGATGGAAGCGCCGCTAAGCACTTCCAGCAAATTGTCTGGTGCCTCCGGATGGACGGAGGTCACCGGCACGGGCGGCTTGCTCCTCTTGGAAGGGGGTCGCTTGCCGGAGTCCGGAACCATTGGAGGTTCCGGCGCGGTGTTCGGCTGAGGGCCGAACTTGGAGCCCGTGGGAGTCTTGCCCCTTTACGCCCAGGGTCCGGACGGTCGCCTTGAGGCGCCTCCAGGACTACCTCCCCTCGGCTTGGTACCCTTTGAGACAACGCATCGGCGTTGTCCGTTGGACGAGGGGTGGAGGTGGTCGGAAGTGATCCGCTACTCATAGCCGAAGGATCCAAAGAACCGTCCGACGAAGATACGTCGATACAGGCCCGGGACGGACTACATAACCATATTCGGCGTTAGGAGAAGCTGTGCAATTAAACTATGCCACGAGTTACTCTGGTATCCGAATACTTACGACTTTGCCAGGGGCTTGGCCCTAGGTAACCACTCGTCTTCGCTGTCGGCGGTGATGGTGGAGCAGTCCGGAAGGAGAGTCCTTCCCTTCTTGGACCCTCCGGCCTCCCCGGTTGGGGCGGCCTTCCTTTTCTTTTCTTCCCCAGCTGGAGGGGGAGGACCTTTACCTGCCTCCTCCTCGTTTTCATGGGAGGATTGCGTCTTGGAGTTATCGGACGATGAGTCCGATACCACCTGGCGCCAGGAGCTCTTTCGGGTTCCCGTGGCCTTCTTCTGGATCTTCTTCTCCGGCACCTCATAAGGAGCCGGAGTCAGCATCTCCGTCAGGAGAGCGTCTGCAGGGTCTTCGGGCAGAGGGGCCGGGTAGTCGATCTGCTCCGACGTCTCCACCCAGTCCTGTAAAAGGCATGGGAGCTCAGATCCCGCATATGATTATACCGGGGAAAATGAATACCCTATAAGAAATACAAGAGCTTACTGCACTGGCTTGGCACTGTGCGCTGAGTCCGCGATCCTCGGTAAGTGGAGGGGGGACCTCGGCGCTCTTAAACAGCACCCTCCAGGTGTCCTTGTGCGCCGTGTCAAAGAGCTCGCTTAGAGTCTAGTGCTGGGCGGGGTCGAACTCCCACAAATTGAACGCCCGTTGTTGACACGGGAGGATCCAGCGGATGAGCATGACCTGGACTATGTTCACAAGCTTGAGCTTCCTGTTTATCATATTTTGGATACAGGTCTGGAGTCCGGTAAGCTCTACCGGATTACCCCAGGGCAGGCCCTTATCTTTCCAGGAGGTGAGCCGCGTGGGGATTCTGGATCGGAACTCGGGGGCCGCCGCCCATTTGGTGTCGCGCGGCTCGGTGATGTAGAACCACCCCGATTGCCACCCCTTTATGGTCTCCACATAGGAGCCCTCGAGCCATGTGACATTGGGCATTTTGCCCACCATGGCGCCTCCGCACTCCGCCTGCTGGCCGCCCACCACCTTCGGTTTGACATTGAAGGTCTTCAGCCATAAGCCGAAGTGGGGCTTGATGCGTAGGAAGGCCTCACACACGACGATAAATGCCGAAATGTTGAGGATGAAGTTTGGGGCCAGATCGTGAAAATCCAGGCCATAGTAGAACATGAGCCCCTGGACGAATGGGTGGAGGGGAAATCCCGGTCCGCGGAGGAAGTGGGTAAGGAATACTACCCTCTCATGGGGCCTGGGGGTGGGGATGAGCTGCCCCTCATCTGGGAGCCGGTGTGCGATATCCTCAGACAGGTATCTGGCTCCACTCAGCTTTTTGACGTCTCCCTCCGTGATGGAGGAGATCGTCCACTTGCCTCCCGCTCCGGACATGTTTGGAGAGGTTTGAGGAGAAGGATGCGAACTTGGGCGCTGGAGCTTGAAGTGCGCAAGAATGGATGAGCAATGATGAAGAAGGCGTGGGTGGAAAAAGGTGAACCCTTATCCCTTTATAAGGGCGGACGAAACTATGCGCCCCCACCAGCCTGATAAAACTCGCTTATCCCCCGAGCACCGTAATTGATGGCGCGGTTGGGTTACCTGTCGGATTTCGGGTTCCGGCAGACCCTTGAGGTTCGAACTCTGGGGTGCGCGCAGGGATTACGCTTCCTACCTACCTGTACCCCTCCGCCTCGCAAGGATCTAAGCTACGAGAAGAACAACACAAGAGACACAGGGTTTATACTGGTTCGGGCCACCGATGTGGTGTAATACCCTACTCCAGAGTGGTGGTGTGGTGGATTGCCTCTTGGGCTGATGATGAACAATACAAGGACGAACAGCCTCGTGAGGGTCTGCCCTTGGCTAAGACGATGAACTGCTAGGAGGAGTTCAGTCGCCCTTCTCTCTCTCTCACTCTGATCCGACTGCCAATTGATCCGTCCTCCTAACTGATTGCCGGGTTGCTAGATCGCTAGATGTCTCTACCCTGGGGGTGGCTAGTCCTATTTATAAGCAAAGGCCCTGGGCCTCTTCCCAAATATTGAGCGGGAAGGGCGCCAACAATTGGCCATTTTGAAGGGGAACATCTGGTACACTTATCCTGACTAAAGTTGGTCCTCGCCTACCAAAGGCTCTAGTGATGATGCTGGCCTGGGCTCCACAGTGACTTCCTCCTTGTCGCGGAGCTGGTCTTGGTCTCGTTGCACCGAAATTGGTGCCTTTGCTTGATCCTCCTGCATGCGCTTGCTCCCTTTGCACCAAAGAGGAAAGGGAGGACACTGCGCGGCTGGTGCCCGCCTGGCGCCCTTGGTCGTCATGGCTTGCGTCATGGGAACCTTGTGAGGTACCCCGCCTTGATCTCTCCGCCTCCTCGTGAGCCACCCTGATGAGGCCGCGCCTGAGGAAGCTCCGTGTCGTTCGCCCCGCGAGGCTTGGCCCCTCGCAAGGGTCTTGGGTCTGTGTTGATGAAGATGGGCCGTGCTGGGCCCCCCTTTGAGCCACGCCGCAGGCCGCAGGCAGGCAAGTCTGGGGACCCCCGTTCCCAGAACGCCAACAGTAGCCCCCGGGCCCAAGTCGCGCCCGGACTTGGCCGTGCGGAGAGGCCAAAGGGCAAGGGCGAAGCACCGCGGGCCCTAACAGCCTGCGGCCTTGGTCGCCGCGTGGCGGTTGATTGAACGTGGGCGTCTCCGCAACCGCGCGAGTTGATAAAGGAGCGGCATCCGCCCAGGCTTTGCTTTTTGCTTTCTCCGATTGCTGCTCAGATCCCCTTTCTTGCGCCTCTCCTTCCTTCCTCCAAATCTCCAGATCTGCTCCGACCGCGTGACCTAGAAGCCATGGCGCCTCGTCAGTCCCCAACCGGAGCTTGGTACTCGTCTGCCTTGGAGTCGCCAAACGTGTCGAAGGCGAGCCTCACCCGGTTGCGCCGGATGGCGGCGGCGCAGGGCATCGACGGCGCGAAGGTGTTCAAGGCCAGCTCCGCCACCCCTGAGGGTCGAGGGAGCACCTGTTATCCGCTCTTCGTAAGCTCCATTGCTGCTGGCCTGGTGCCTCCTTTCTCCGAGTTCTTCCTCTCTATTCTCCGCCATTACAAGCTACAGGCTCTACATCTCCATCCCAACTCTGTCCTTCTCCTGGCAATCTTCGCCTATTACTGCGAGGCTCACGTAGGGGTGCAGCCCTCAGTGGCCTTGCTGCGCCACTACTTCTCCCTCCGGGTCTCTCGCGGTTCTCCTTCCGCGTGCGCGAGCTTCATCGCGTACGGTGGCGCCATTGCTATTTCGAAGCCCGGGAAAAGGATTGAGGGCTTCAGGAGCAAATGGTTCTTGGCAGATGCTGGGCGCATTCACCCTCGGCTAATCTTGCCCACGGAGCTGCCCACGAGCTCCGGTGATGTGGGTCGAGCGGAACTCACGGACCCCCGTGCGAAGCCGGTGTTGGAGAAGATGGACGCGGATCTGAGGCCGGCCAACATGGTGGCGGCGAAGCTGACCGGCGCATCGCTGCTGAGGGAATTCCTGGAGAAACAGCTGGCTCCGCTTCGGGAGTACTCACCTCCGATGTGGAGGCCTCATCCGAGCCCCGCGGCCTTGGGTGACGGAGATCTGGCCGCGGTGCTCCAATCTCTGGTCGGGGGCGAGGTTGGAGGGCGCTCCTACGCCCTTGTTCCTCGGCGACGACTGGGAACAGATGTTGGAGTCCATGTCCGTCTTCAACGGGGACGGGCCCGTGCCCGCGGAGGCTCCCGAGGGTCCGGTGGACGTGTCCTCCGATGACTCCAGCGAAGAGGAGGGAGGAGAGGACCGGGGGAAGGGGCCTGACTCCGAGGCAACTGACGGAGAGTCGAGGGCTCCCCTCTCCCGGTGCAGGTCCCGCGCTCTCCGCCTCTCTCCGAGCGACGACGACGAGGATGATGACGTGTTGGGCAGCGGGAGCTCGCCCCGATCCCGAAGAAGGACAGGACCGGGCTGATCTCCCGCGGGTCTGCCCCGGCCCCGGGGCGGTCCGCAGATGCGCCTTCCGCTTCCGAGGTTGACCCTTCCAGCCGGCTTTCAGGCTTCAAATTTGGCCGGAGGCTGCCTGAGCTCACTAGCGACGACCCGTAAGCACTTGATCCTTGTCTTTATTTCTTGTTCTGTTGCTGAGGCTTGACGTCCGCGTTTCATGGATAGGCTGGCGCCCGCGGCGAAGAAGCTGAAGGGGGCTCCTGAGGTTCCATCCGCGGCAGCGCCTCTGCCTGCGGAGGAAGGTGACCGCGACGCACGGGCCTCTCCTGCCCGGTCGTCCTCGCGACGTCTGGCCGAGCTGGCTGGGGCGAGCTCAGCCCCCATGGCCCAAGTGACTCCCGAGGTGTCTTTCCCTGCGGCCACCACCACAGCCATTGGGACGCAGCAGACTCCGCGTCAGGATGTTGCGGTCGTGCCACCGCCTTCTCCTCCTGCTCCACCGACTGCTGTCTCCCCGACTCCTCCTGCCGTTCTGGAGCGTGCTGCTGCTGAGTTGGACCGGCTGCGGCAGGACCTTCTTGGCGCCGACCCTCGCTTGGTGGCCGGGCGCTTGGAGCTGGCTTCAGGATGGATTCGCTCGATGCTTTGATTCGGGCAGCGCTGGTTCAGGCCTCGACGGCCTACGATGAGGAGAGGCAGGCCGTTCTTGAGACGAAGGTTGCTTGCGACGCAGCCCTGGGGGAGGTGCTTGAGGTCCGCGGTCGCTGCAAGGCGCTGGAGGACGAGCTGCAAGGCCTGCGGGACCAGCTCGTGAAAGAGGTCCGCCTTCGCCAAGAGAAAGAATAAGGGGTGAAGGCTTGCGAGGCGGCCACCGAGGGCCGGGAGGCCAAGCTCAAGAAACGCCGTGACCGCCTAGGCGCGCTGGAGAAGGAGTTGGAGGCGATGAAGGTCGAACTGGACGGCAAGGCCCGGGTTCTTGTCGAGGACCGCGTGTCCTTCGCAAACATGGAGGCGAAGGCTCGTGCTTCGCTGAAGATGCTCTACGCCAGCGGCCTGGAGAGCCCGCTGGCTGGCTCCGATGACGGCCCCGTCAAGCTGCTTCCCTTCCTGGTTCGTGCTCTTGAGGATGTCGCCCTTGGCCTTGGCCCCACGGTCGAGGCCGAGGCGCGTGTCCTGTCTTCTGCAGCGCTGACGCGGGTCTTCACCCACATTTACCTTCGCGACCCCAATGTCGACCTTGACAACCTGCTGGAGCCAGTGAGTGGCGAGCGTGCCGCCGCCGCTGCCGAGGCTGTGAAGGGTCGTGCGGAGGCTCTGCTGGGGAAGTTCCGGGCCTTCAGCACCAAACCGAAGCCAGGCGCTGCCGACCCTACTGCTCCATGAGGTGACACCACTCCGCGCTGCTCCACCGCCGACAAGTGACTCTGCTGCGGCTCCTGTTCTGCTTTTGATTCCTGCGCATGTATCATGCCTTGGGGATGCGTTTAAACTTGCATTTGGCGTTGAGATAACAGTGTGGACTTTAATATTTGCTTTTAAATTCCATGAATTTATGCTTTTCCTTCCTACTTGCCTATGTTCTACGCCGGCAGAGCCCGGCCCCGCGCGTACCTCACCCAGCATTAGCCCCGACCGAAAACCAGGACGGGACCAAAGGAGTGAGGGGCTACATGAAAAGTTAGGCTCCTGAGTCGCGATGCTCAGGAGTCCCCCTTGGTGCATGAACAACAAGTAGGGAGGCGATCCTTGAAGTTTACGATTTTCCTTCCTACTAGCTTATGTTCTACGCCGGCAGAGCCCGGCCCCGCGCGTACCTCACCCAGCATTAGCCTTTCGGAACTAAGGAGTGAGGGGCTACAGGACCAGTTAGGCTCCTGAGTCACGATGCTCAGGAGTCCCCCTTGGCGCGCGAACAGCAAGTAGGGAGGTGAGATGTGGGTGGATCTACCGTTCTACGTCTGTAGAGCCCGGCCCCGCGCGTTCCTCACCCAACGTTAGCCTTTCGGAACTAAGGAGTGAGGGGCTACGGGACCGGTTAGGCTCCTGAGTCGCGATGCTCAGGAGTCCCCCTCGACTCTCAAACGGGCTTCGTACCTTGGCTCCGCTCGGGGAGAGACGTGCGACGAACCAGGCCCGGGGGCCTGGCTGGGTGGCGTGCGTCTGGGCGTGACCCAGGCGCAGCCCCCGTGCCCAGCCCCCTCGCGCGGCACTCCCGGGGGGAGGCCTTGCGATGAGGCTAGACACTGAGCTCTGGGCTCCCTGAGGTTATGCGGCCCGGGGGCCACCCTCAGTTGTTTATCACCAGCGCGAAGCATAGCGCTTTCGTATGTGTACGGGCATATGTAGGAACGGAAGTATGTCTAGAGGGGGGGGTGATTAGACTACTTGACCAAATAAAAACTTAACCTTTTCCCAATTTTAGTTCTTGGCAGATTTTAGCTACTTTAGGACAAGTCAAGCAATCATCACACAATTCAAGCAAGCATGCAAAGAGTATATAGGCAGCGGAAAGTAAAGCATGCAACTTGCAAGAATGTAAAGGGAAGGGTTTGGAGAATTCAAACGCTATTGGAGACACGGATGTTTTTCTCGTGGTTCGGATAGGTGGTGCTATCCTACATCCACGTTAGTGGAGACTTCAACCCACGAAGGGTAATGGTTGCGCGAGTCCACGGAGGGCTCCACCCACGAAGGGTCCACGAAGAAGCAACCTTGTCTATCCCACCATGGCCATCGCCCACGAAGGACTTGCCTCACTAGCGGTAGATCTTCACGAAGTAGGCGATCTCCTTGCCCTTACAAACTCCTTGGTTCAACTCCACAATCTTGTCGGAGGCTCCCAAGTGACACCTAGCCAATCTAGGAGACACCACTCTCCAATAAGTAACAAATGGTGTGTTGATGATGAACTCCTTGCTCTTGTGCTTCAAATGATAGTCTCCCCAACACTCAACTCTCTCTCACAGGATTTGGATTTGGTGGAAAGAAGATTTGACTGGAAAGCAACTTGGGAAAGGCTAGAGATCAAGATTCATATGGTAGGAATGGAATACCTTGGTCTCAACACATGAGTAGGTGGTTCTCTCTCAGAACATATGAATTGGAAGTGTAGATGTGTTATGATGGCTCTCTCCACGAATGAAGAGGAGGTGGAGGGGTATATATAGCTTCCACTTAAAATCCAACCGTTACACACAATCTACCAATCTTGGTGGGACCGAATCAACAAACTCGGTCGGACCGAAACAGTAAACCTAGTGACCGTTAGAGATTTTCGATGGGACTGACATGCAACTCGGTAGGACCGATATGGTTAGGGTTTGGGCATAACGTAATCTCGGTGAGACCGATTACACAAACTTGGTGAGACCAATTTGGTAATTAGCTAACCAGAGAGTTGGTCAGGCAAACTCGGTGGGACCGATTTGCTCTTTCGATGAGACCAAAAAGTTACAAAAGGGAAACAGAGAGTTTGCATTGCAATCTCGGTGGGACCGATCCGCTCTTTCGGTGAGACCGAAAAGTTACGAAAAGGAAACAGAGAGGTTGCAATCCCATCTCGGTGAGACCGAGATCCCTATCGGTAGAACCGATTTGCTAGGGTTTGGCAGTGGCTTATGACATATGATAAACTCGGTGGCGCCGGATAGAAAGAATCGGTAGGACCTAGTTTGGCTTAGGGTTTAGGTCAAAAGTGGATATGGGAAAGTAGTTGAGGATTTTGGAGCATATCATTAAGCACGTAGGGCAAAGAGCTCATTAAGCAACACCTCATCCCTCCTTGATAGTATTGGCTTTTCCTATAGACTCAATGTGATCTTGGATCACTAAAATATAAAATGAAGATTCTTGAGCTTTTGAGCTTGAGCCAATCCTTTGTCCTTAGCATTTTGATGGTTCCACTTTCACCATCCATGCCATGCCAGTCATTGAGCTTTCCTGAAATAATTGTCTTGGAATTGTATTAGCTCAATGAGCTATATGTTGTTATGAATTACCAAAACCACCTAGGGATAGTTGCACTTTCAATCTCCCCCTTTTTGGTAATTGATGACAACATATAGATCAAAGCTTCGACAAATGATAATAAGAATGAATTGCATCATCGCTTTGAGAAGTATGTGATAAGTAAGAGCTCCCCCTAAATTTGTGCATATTTAAAATTTGCTTTGGACTGCAAATGCACAAAGAGTTAGAATCATGGGTTACTCTTCCATGTCACATACATCTTGGTGGAGCGCTCAAAATGATAAATAATGAAATGCATGCACTCATCACCAAGGCAAAACTGAATGACCACATAAGATAGATAAGATATATCAAGCATGCATAAGTGTAGCTTATGATCAAACACATGATCATCAATGTCTCACAAGCATATCAAAGTATCTCAACCAAAAGCAAATAATGTACCAAAGACCACCAAATAACACCAAATAAAACAAGAGAGAAAAGCAACACTCTCTTTCTCTCGAAGCCTATGATCTATACATCTTCTCCCCCTTTGGCAACAAGTTACCAAAAAGTTCCTAGAAAATGCATAGTGCTATATCGACACTCAGGCTTGATCTTCAGGAGGTGGTGGAGTCTAGATCACTCCAGGGACGAAGGCTTGTGTTGATGCTGATGGAGTTGGAGCTGAAGTGGATGCTGGAGCAGGTTGGGTTGATGCTACGGCTGGAGCTGAGGCGGTTGCTCTTGTGTCAGGAACTGGCACTACACTGGACCTCTGAGCTCGTGGAACTCTAGCAAATGCATCTGTAGTTGTCTTCCCTCTCCTCTCCTGCATGTCATCCTGGAGCTGCTCCACTGCTGTTTGTATCTCTGTCACCTTGATATCCAAGTCATAGAACTTCTATTCTACGATCCTCTCTAAGCTCGCCTGGTTCTGAGTTAGGTTGGCCAAACCTGTCTCAATGCGCAGGGTGGATGCAATCAGGTAACTGAGCTGCTTTTGCTTGGTCTTCAAGAAGTATTCTGATGCCTCCTCTTGAGTTGGCATCCTAGCAGCTTTCTCCTTTCTAGCCTTCTCCTTTTGTGCTTGGGCATGGGCTGAAGATGGTTCATCCATGTTCATCACAACTTCATTGTCTTCAAACTCAGGATGAATAGGAAGATGTTCCTTATCCAAAAGATATATGCCAGTGCCCATCTTGGAGTTGATCAGCTCTTGGATCTGAGGAGCATATCCACAGCTTCTCTTTTGGTCTGTTGCTGTCCTCTTGATTGTCTCTATCATCAGGCTCATGACCTTGAACTTCTGAGGCACATCAAAGATATGAAGTAGGTTGATAGCATGGCCTCTGATCATCTTGTGATCTCCAGACTTGGGTAGAAAAGTGTTCCTTAAGATCCAGTTGATTGTCGGCAATCCTAGCAGAAGATAATGTACAGATCCAGACTTGAAAGTGTCAAGTGCCTTGTCAGGGATCTCCTTGTACATGTTGATCATTGAGTTGTGGTCCATCTTCTTCTTGGAATAGACATCCAAGTCATCTTCACTTTCTTCTGGGGCATTGATCAGTTGAGCCCATTCTGCAACAGTGGATTGGTACCTCGTACCTGCAGACATCCAGACAATCCTCCCATCGGGGTAAAAGTGTGCTGTGGAGTAGAACTGCATGATAAGTTCCTCGTTCCACTTTGTGAGCTTTTGCCCAACAAAGTCTGCTACTCCACAAGCCTTGAAGCTATCCTGCACTCCTGGGAAGTGCTCTTCATTGTCCTTTATGTATTGCCAATCGACCCATTTCATGTCACAGACAATTGGCTTCTTGTCTAACAGGATTGTCTCATAGAAGTCCTGCTGTTCCTTAGTGTGGAACCTGTAGTCTATAGCAGTTCTTCTCCTGGTAGCAAACGGATCTTCTGCTCTCCATTTTCTCAATCCAGAGTCTCTCCTGATATTCATATTCTCAGCCACAGGATGAGCATCATTGTGGTCTGGGATCTTGGGCTTCAATTTCCTCAAAACTTGTCCTTCTTCTTCTTCAGCAACATTAGGCACTGGGCCTTGTTCTTCTCAGCAGCTGGAATATTTCTTGTATTCCTCTTGGGTTTTTGCTTTGGAGCTGTCTTAGGGGCTTCCTTGGGCTTGGATGCAGCTCCCCCTGATCTAATAGCATCACCCATCAGCTTGGGCGCCTTGGGTGCTGGTGCAGCACCTTCCTCTTCCTCTTCTTCTTCATCAGAATCTTTCCTCATAGAGGGCTTGCCAATGACTCTGGCGATGGTAGTTCTTGCTCTCTTCTTTCTCTTGTCCTGGCCAATATCTTCTCCTTCAGATTCCATAGTGAACTTCATTGTTTCCTCAAGCACAGCCTTCCTAGGCTTAGAGGTTGGAACTCTTCTAGCAGATGCTTTCTTGTGCATTCCTGGTTTGGTGGCTGCAGCTGAGCCATACTCTTTCTTCAGCACAACTCTCTTGGAGGTTGCCTCCTCCTCTGCCACATAGTCTTCATCTTCTGAATCTGAAGTTCTTTTCTTTCTCTGTCTGGTGGCAGCCTTTGGCAGATTGCTTGGAGTGCTCCTGCTGCCATCATCTGAGGAACTTGAGGGACTAGTGCCCTCACTCATATGCACAGGCTGCTTTGACTGATTCTGACTGTCACTCTGGTCTGACATGTTGAACAAGCTGACTGCTGACTGCTGACCCTATGAATAGTTTATAGATGAGGTAGAATGGATGAGCATCACAAAAAGCAGAGATTTTTGCAAAAGAATGATTCAAAAACTTAGTTTTAGTTTCCCACAGAAAGCATTTTGGATCTACTGATTTCTAAACTCGGTGATACCGAAGCAGCATTTGGAACCTAAACTAGTGATCTCGGTCAGACCGAGTCACAGTTCGGTGGCACCGAGACTGCTAGGGTTTCACAAAATTCAAAAATCGGTCACACCGATTAGTTACACTCGGTCGGACCGAGTTTTGGCATAGGCCAAATCGGTGGGACCGAGTTTTTCAACTCGGTGGGTCCGAGATGGTTTCGGCAGAAACCTAACCCTAAATTTTTCGAATCAAACCTAATCTACGAGTTCTTTGACTAGATAGAAGTTTATCAAACGTGGCAAGAATCATTATGATCACAATGTGCTAGGAATCGGACTGGAAATAGCACAAAGATCGAGTCCATACCCTAGTTCGGCGGAGACTCGCTACGGCGGCAACGGCGGAGGTGATTTCCGTTGACGGCGACGGAGACCAGCGACTGCAGGCTGCTGGCGGCAAGAAGACGATCCGGAGACCACGTCGGCAGAGCGAGCTATGGCGCGGGCGAAAGGGTTCGGAGAAATTTCCAAATTTTTTCCCGTGTCTATATATAGCCCGACCCTGTCGGTGTGACCGAGTGGAACGACTCGGTGGCACCGAGATGCAAAACTGTATACAGTTATTGCAACTCGGTGTGACCGAATAGTTCAAGTCGGTTGCACCGAGATTGAAAACATAGATCAACTAGATGATCTCGGTAGGACCGAAAGTGGGGTATCGGCCAGACCGAGAATCACAAAGAGGTTTTGGAAGTTTAAGTCTATGACGAATTGGGGACTCCGAGTGCTCCTCACACAGAGTGGTTCGAATTTGACTTGATCAATTTTGTGATGTAGCATGAATAGAGTTTGAGACGAGAAAAGCATAGATAGCTAGAGGAGGTTCTTAGGCATTCTTGTCCATCCACTTGGCAAAACAAAAGATAAAGCCAAACAATCAAAACAATAAGTGGATGTCCTCGAATGAGTAAAATATGCAACCAGCATGCTCACACAATAAAATGGCAATAGAAATATGTGACATAGCATGCACAATCAATTCTAGCATTTATCAAGCAATTGGCGATGACTAGGTCATCTATATATGAGTATATTGACTTAGGAGTCAAATGAGAACATTTGATCATAGGTCATACTCATCGTTTAAGCTCAAGTGGGATTACCACTTTTACATAAAGCATTGTTGTGTTCACATCATTAGAGTTGCTTTAGCTCAAGTCTTAGAGTAAAGCTCCCCCTAGATGTGATATCCCCCCTAAGAGGGATGAACTAACCTTGGGTTTTGTCGATGATGACTTCATGTAGATGTTGAAGATGTGGATGCTCAATATTGATGTAGATCACTTGGAGCTATCCTTTTGAGTGAATTGCACTTTCAATACCTACATGGGTTAGTCCCACAAGGAACAAGCAAGTATATCCATAGACATAGAGTGATGCACATACAAGAAGATGTCTATGAAAGCTTTTAGATTACCTTGTCCCTTGACTTACCAACAAGAGGGTTTGTGACTCCTTGAAGTAGTGCAAGATGTGGAAGTTGATTGCACTTGTTCTTGCCAAAATGATAAGAGTGAAGTATGTTGGCGGAGTCACCCTCAAGAACTCTCTAGTTCTTCTTCTTTTGGATCCACACCATCTTGATGGGAATCCTTGGAGTTGTAGTCATACTTGATGAAGTGGAACTTGAAGTAGTCTTGGGAATCCACTTGACTAAGGTCTTAGGAGCTTCTTCAAATGCATCTATTTCCTCTTGAAGCTTGTCCTTGCCTTTTTGCTTGTAGTCTTGTGGTGGAAGATCATCTTGAGTTTGTGTCCCCTTGAAAGAAGTTGGATCATACTTCTCTTGTTGAGGAACAAACTTTTTCTTGGGGTATTGATCTTCTTCCCACTCAAATCCATTGGCATTGAACTTTCGTTCAAAACCAACACCTTGATTCTTCCAGTGCCTTCCTTGCTTGCGTACAATCTCCTCGAATTGCTTACTTCCGGTAAGGCTTTTGTATACTCCTTTCTCTATGATTTCCTTCAATATGTTATTTTCTTGCTCAAGTGTAACTTGGCTAAGAGAATCATTAGTGGAATCAAGAGAACTACTAGAAGCAATAATATTGGATTTAACATGGTCATTGTTACTACTAGAGGAAGAATCTTTCTTGTTCTTGTTATTGGTCTTGACTTGAGGCATGTAAGTGGATAAGAGTAAACGTTTGGCAATGTAAGAAGAACTTTTCTTGCGGAGATCATCATTGATTGCTTTTAAAAGCTCATGCTCTTGCTCAAGATTGAGCTTTTCAAAGCGTAACTTCTCATGAGCCCTTAAAAGTTCTCGATGATCTTCGAAGATAGTTTCATGAGCTAACTTAAGAGTGTTTAGTTCTTTAGTTAGAGCCTCAATTTTCTACTTATCATTGTCATTAGTTTTAGCATGATTAATTGACGTATCATCATAGTATTCATCACTAGAGTTGTCAACAAGTAAATCATCATCGCCTAACAAGTCATCTTCATCACTATTAAAATCAACATACTCAGGGTGAGTTACCTTAGGACCTTTGGCCATGAAGCATCTTCCAATTCCTTCATTTGGTGAATTAAATATGTCGTAGGAGTTGGTTGACACAAGTGCTAGTCCGGCAACACCTTCATCTTCAGTATATTCGGAGTCGGAGTGATAACTTCTCTCGGAGTGGTTGTCGGAGTCGGAGCCGGATACCCATTCACCAACATGAGCTTGATGTCTTCGTTTTGTGTAGCTCCTTGATGATTTTTCCTTCCTTTCCGAATCCTTGCTTCTCCGTGAGTGTCTTCGTTCATAACGATCATCTCTACTCCTTCTCTCTCGTGATGGTGATTCCTCTCTTTTGCTTCTTCTTTTTGGAGAATCTTCTCTTCTTTTGTAGGGAGCCGTACCCTCATTGGAATAGTGTCCGGGTCTTCCACAATTGTAGCAGTTTCGCTCTCGACTAGAAGATCTTTTGTCATTGTAGGACCTTGACTTGGAGCTTCTATCTTTGCCTCTACTCTTGTAGAACTTATTGAAGTTCTTCACCATTAAGCTCAATTCTTCATTGAAGTTTTGTTTCTCACTTGATGATGTGGGGGCTTCACATGAGGCTTTATAAGCACCACTTGATTTGTTGTGAAGTTCCTCTTTGTCCTTGAGCGACATCTCATGAGCAACAATTCTTCCAATGACTTTCGTTGGCTTGAGATTTTTGTAATTGGGCATCATTTGGATCAATGTGCACACGGTATCATATTTTCCATCCAAGGCTCTTAGGATGTTCTTGATGATGAATCTGTCGGTCATCTCTTCACTCCCTAAGCCGGCAATCTCATTTGTGATGAGAGCAATCCTAGAGTACATTTCAGCGACACCTTCACCATCCTTCATTTTGAACTTGTCAAGTTGACTTTGAAGCACATCCAATTTAGATTCCTTGACGGAGTCGGTACCTTCATGCTTATCAATCAAAGTATCCCAAATTTCCTTTGCATTCTCAAGACGGCTGATTTTGTTGAATTCTTCGGGGCACAATCCGTTGAAGAGAATATCACAAGCTTGAGCGTTGTATTGTAGCATCTTCAACTCATCCGCGGTAGCTTCACGGTTTGGTTCTTTCCCTTCGAAGAAGTCACCTTGCAAACTAACACACACAATCGCCCAAACGGCAGGGTTATGTCCAAGAATATGCATTTTCATTTTATGCTTCCAACTAGCAAAGATAGTGCCATCAAAGTAAGGACCTCTATGGTGGTAATTTCCCTCACTAGACGCCATAATCTCCTAGGTTGTGAAACCAAGGCTATGACCACCAAAAGCTATGGGAATCAAAGCAAATGGAGACCAAGGCTCTCATACCACTTGTAGGATCGGAAGTTTGTCTAGAGGGGGGTGATTAGACTACTTGACCAAATAAAAACTTAACCTTTTCCCAATTTTAGTTCTTGGAAGATTTTAGCTACTTTAGGACTGTCGGTGTACTAAAGTAGGGGTACCTTAGTACCCCAAACTTGTGCACGGGCAGTAGTAGCGTCCCGCGACAAGGCTTGCCAGGGGAGCGACAAGAGTCTCCACGGCCCTTTCTGGGCCGGACGAAGGCCAAGTGATCGAGCCAAGAAGACCAAGCCCCGGCAAGAGGAGCTTGCCGGGCCAAGAAGGCGAGGTCCGGCAAGAGGAGCTTTCCGGGCCAAGGCGACAAGGCCCCGGCAAGAGGAGCTTGCCGGGACGACTAAGCCGAAGCACCAAGGCCCCGGCGGGAGGAGCTCGCCGGGACGGCAAAGCCAAGGCACCCCAAGAGAAGCCCGCCGCGGCGCGCCGCGCGCCCCGGCAAGGCCTGACGAGCGGCAAGCTCTCAGGTGCGGCAAGACAACCACCGCGGCAAGCCACTTGCCGCGGCGAACCACCATCTCAGACGTGCACTCCAGCCCACCTGCCCACACGTCACTCTGGAGCTTCCCCAGAGACACGTGGCGGGGCGCCGCGCAGCCTGGGGCGCGCGCGTGGCATGCGACGTTGGCGGAGTCGCCCCCGTGGCAAGCGGAGGCGCCCCTAACGGTCCGCCTCGGCACTGTTCAGGCGATCCAGACGGGCATTTAATGCCTTTGTCCCCCGCCGTCAGAGTTAGGTGCGATAGCACTGTGCGGCCACTGTTCGCACAGTTCCTTGCCATTTTTACCCTCACCTGCGTCGCTACCTGTGGAAAACCCCTTAGCATATAAAAGGAGGCCCATGCGCACGTAGGAGGGAGGAGGAACCCTAGAGGGGGACCAGAGGAGAGAAAGAATCCAGACCGGAAGGAGGACACCCAGTAGACCCTCGTCTATGTCCAGCTCCAACTTGTTGTAGCTTCTTGCGCTCCAGAGCAAGAACTCGAATCCACCAGACAAGCAGCAATAGGGTTTTACGCATCCATGCGGCCCGAAGCTGGGTAAAATCGTTGTGTGTGTGTGTGTTGCCTCGATCTGCTCTTTGTGCAACCTCCGCCCCCCACCGAACCGACAAGGGGCTCCGTCCCCATAGGTGCTCGTGGAGGCAGATATCCCCCGACAAGGACAATTCAAGCAATCATCACACAATTCAAGCAAGCATGCAAAGAGTATATAGGCAGCGGAAAGTAAAGCATGCAACTTGCAAGAATGTAAAGGGAAGGGTTTGGAGAATTCAAACGCTATTGGAGACACGGATGTTTTTCCCGTGGTTCGGATAGGTGGTGCTATCCTACATCCACGTTAGTGGAGACTTCAACCCACGAAGGGTAACGGTTGCGCGAGTCCACGGAGGGCTCCACCCACGAAGGGTCCACGAAGAAGCAACCTTGTCTATCCCACCATGGCCATCGCCCACGAAGGACTTGCCTCACTAGCGGTAGATCTTCACGAAGTAGGCGATCTCCTTGCCCTTACAAACTCCTTGGTTCAACTCCACAATCTTGTCGGAGGCTCCCAAGTGACACCTAGACAATCTAGGAGACACCACTCTCCAAGAAGTAACAAATGGTGTGTTGATGATGAACTCCTTGCTCTTGTGCTTCAAATGATAGTCTCCCCAACACTCAACTCTCTCTCACAGGATTTGGATTTGGTGGAAAGAAGATTTGAGTGGAAAGGAACTTGGGAAAGGCTAGAGATCAAGATTCATATGGTAGAAATGGAATATCTTGGTCTCAACACATGAGTAGGTGGTTCTCTCTCAGAACATATGAATTGGAAGTGTAGATGTGTTCTGATGGCTCTCTCCACGAATGAAGAGGAGGTGGAGGGGTATATATAGCCTCCACTTAAAATCCAACCGTTACACACAATCTACCAATCTTGGTGGGACCGAATCAACAAACTCGGTCGGACCGAAACGGTAAACCTAGTGACCGTTAGAGATTTTCGGTGGGACTGACATGCAACTCGGTAGGACCGATATGGTTAGGGTTTGGGCATAACGTAATCTCGGTGAGACCGATTTGGTAATTAGCTAACCAGAGAGTTGGTCAGGCAAACTCGGTGGGACTGATTTGCTCTTTCGGTGAGACCAAAAAGTTACAAAAGGGAAATAGAGAGTTTGCATTGCAATCTCGGTGGGACCGATCCGCTCTTTCGGTGAGACCGAAATGTTACGAAAAGGAAACAGAGAGGTTGCAATCCCATCTCGGTGAGACCGAGATCCCTATCGGTAGAACCGATTTGCTAGGGTTTGGCAGTGGCTTATGACATATGAGAAACTCGGTGGCGCCGGATAGAAAGAATCGGTAGGACCGAGTTTGGCTTAGGGTTTAGGTCAAAAGTGGATATGGGAAAGTAGTTGAGGATTTTGGAGCATATCATTAAGCACATAGGGCAAAGAGCTCATTAAGAAACACCTCATCCCTCCTTAGTATTGGCTTTTCCTATAGACTCAATGTGATCTTGGATCACTAAAATATAAAATGAAGAGTCTTGAGCTTTTGAGATTGAGCCAATCCTTTGTCCTTAGCATTTTGAGGGTTCCACTTTCACCATCCATGCCATGCCAGTCGTTGAGCTTTCCTGAAATAATTGTCTTGGAATTGCATTAGCTCAATGAGCTATATGTTGTTATGAATTACCAAAACCACCTAGGGATAGTTGCACTTTCAGCATAGCCGCTCCTCGGTAGTGTCATCAGCCAGCGCGGAGCATGGTGCTTCCACTGGTACACGGGAGGGGGCTCCCCTCCGGGAGGAGCCCCCGGGGCGTGTATAGCCCCGCCCTGACACGTGGCTGGCACAATAGGGCCTGGTGAGGTGTATCTGGGCACCCGTGAGCCAGCGCGGGACTCACGCGGCCCTACCTCTAGGCGGGTTGCGCCTGGCACTGGGCCTTATCTTGTGGTGTGTTCCTGCAAATTGGGTTAGATACCTACACTCTACGTCCTTAGGTCCCGGCCCTCGAGCTGGTCTCAGCCGTCGCTGGTATGCCAGGTCGCGTTGTCGTGGTCAAGGCCAAAGGGTGAGGGCTGGAGAGCCAGTAAGAGCCCTGAGTCGCGATGCTCAGGTACCCCCCCCTTAACATGCAAGTGGTCGACATGGAGAAGAAAAGGTGCCGTGGACCGGCAATGAACAATCAAGCATGGTGGACCAAACGCATAGCCATAGATAAACGTAAAAGGGATACATGCCGCTGGGTCTGGCCCGAGCGGCTTGCGAATGATGCAGCCCGAGGGGCGCCCCCAATAGAGTAAGCTAACAACATGAAAATAAAAGGGATACATGCCGTAGGGACGGACCCACGCGGCCTGGGAATAATGCAGCCCTGGGGGGCGCTCCCAGCTAGAAATGAAACTTAAAAGATGTCACCTGATGATGTTGAGGACGAACGAGTGTTGGTGCAGCAGACTCGGTGGGCTGCAGAAGCCGATCCTCATGAGCCCCTAGGCCCGGGGGCCTCTGGTGGCTCCGGAGGCGCTGGTGGATCCTCGCGGACCATCTCCATCTCCGCCGAGGCTGTGGAACGCCTGGCCTCTTGAGCTTCCATGATGCCCCTTATGAGGCGCTGGTACGTGGCAGCCGCGTTCGGCAAACCATAAGGCATGCGAACCTAGCTGTGGGGTGGACCTTTGCAGCGCCCCACTCGCGAGGGCCAGAGGCGCTCCAGAGTGGCGACTCGATTAAGCCCTGGTATGTCGATGCAGACGCGGAGCCCACCATCCTCGCCTGGATGGGGAGCCACAGCTGGTAGGCGGCGGCCACCTCTCATGACTCTTGACTCCTGTAGCTCTTGAATGACCTTGCCGACGAACTCCTGAGGGTCTGGCTCCCCTTGCCTTACTACTGAGGGTTCGGCTTTTCTTTGTGAACACCAAATAGAGCATCAGGGGCTACTGTCGATGCGGTAATATTTCCCTATATTTTAAACACTTACCTCAAAGCCTGTTAGAAGGCTGGCACAGGCTTCAGTCAGTCTGCTCTTGGCGGACTGAACCTTCTTGATCACCGCACTCATAATAGTGCGGTGCTCCTCGTCGATGGAAGCGCCGCTAAGCACATCCAGCATATTGTCCGGTGCCTCCGGATGGACGGAGGTCACCGGCACGGGCGGCTTGCTCCTCTTGGAAGGGGGTCGCTTGCCGGAGTCCGGAACCATTGGAGGTTCCGGCGCGGTATTCGGCTGAGGGCCGAACTTGGAGCCCGTGGGAGTCTTGCTCCCTTTACGCCCAGGGTCCGGACGGTCGCCTTGAGGCGCCTCCAGGACTACCTCCCCTCGGCTTGGTGCCCTTTGAGACGACTCATCGGTGTTGTCCATTGGACGAGGGGTGGAGGTGGTCGGAAGTGATCCGCTACTCATAGCCGAAGGATCCAAAGAACCGTCCGACGAAGATACGTCGATACAGGCCCGGGACGGACTACATAACCATATTCGGCGTTAGGAGAAGCTGTGCAATTAAACTATGCCACGAGTTACTCTGGTGTCCGAATACTTACGACTTCGCCAAGGGCTTGGCCCTGGGTAACCACTCGTCTTCGCTGTCGGCGGCGATGGTGGAGCAGTCCGGAAGGAGAGTCCTTCCCTTCTTGGACCCTCCGGCCTCCCCGATTGGGGCGGCCTTCCTTTTCTTGTCTTCCCCAGCTGGAGGGGAGGACCTTTACCTGCCTCCTCCTCGTTTTCATGGGAGGATTGCATCTCGGAGTTATCGGACGATGAGTCCGATACCACCTGGCGCCAGGAACTCTTTCGGGTTCCCGTGGCCTTCTTCTGGATCTTCTTCTCCGGCACCTCATAAGGAGCCGGAGTCAGCATCTCCGTCAGGAGAGCGTCTGCAGGGTCTTCGGGCAGAGGGGCCGGGTAGTCGATCTGCTCCAACGTCTCCACCCAGTCCTGTCAAAGGCATGGGAGCTTAGATCCCGCATATGATTATACCAGGGAAAATGAATACCCTATAAGAAATACAAGAGCTTACTGCACTGGCTTGGCGCTGTGCGCTGAGTCCGCGATCCTCGGTAAGTGGAGGGGGGACCTCGGCGCTCTTAAACAGCACCCTCCAGGTGTCCTTGTGCGCCGTGTCAAAGAGCTCGCTTAGAGTCTAGTGCTGGGCGGGGTCGAACTCCCACAAATTGAACGCCCGTTGTTGACACGGGAGGATCCAGCGGATGAGCATGACCTGGACTATGTTCACAAGCTTGAGCTTCCTGTTTATCATATTTTGGATACAGGTCTGGAGTCCGGTAAGCTCTACCGGATTACCCCAGGGCAGGCCCTTATCTTTCCAGGAGGTGAGCCGCGTGGGGATTCTGGATCGGAACTCGGGGGCCGCCGCCCATTTGGTGTCGCGCGGCTCGGTGATGTAGAACCACCCCGATTGCCACCCCTTTATGGTCTCCACATAGGAGCCCTCGAGCCATGTGACATTGGGCATTTTGCCCACCATGGCGCCTCCGCACTCCGCCTGCTGGCCGCCCACCACCTTCGGTTTGACATTGAAGGTCTTCAGCCATAAGCCGAAGTGGGGCTTGATGCGGAGGAAGGCCTCACACACGACGATAAACGCCGAAATGTTGAGGATGAAGTTTGGGGCCAGATCGTGAAAATCCAGGCTGTAGTAGAACATGAGCCCCTGGACGAATGGGTGGAGGGGAAATCCCGGTCCGCGGAGGAAGTGAGTAAGGAATACTACCCTCTCATGGGGCCTAGGGGTGGGGATGAGCTGCCCCTCATCTGGGAGCCGGTGTGCGATATCCTCAAACAGGTATCTGGCTCCACTCAGCTTTTTGACGTCTCCCTCCGTGATGGAGGAGATCGTCCACTTGCCTCCCGCTCCGGACATGTTTGGAGAGGTTTGAGGAGAAGGATGCGAACTTGGGCGCTGGAGCTTGAAGTGCGCAAGAATGGATGAGCAATGATGAAGAAGGCGTGGGTGGAAAAAGGTGAACCCTTATCCCTTTATAAGGGCGGATTAAACTATGCGCCCCCACCAGCCTGATAAAACTCGCTTATCCCCCGAGCACCGTAATTGATGGCGCGGTTGGGTTACCTGTCGGATTTCGGGTTCCGGCAGACCCTTGAGGTTCGAACTCTGGGGTGCGCGCGGGGATTACGCTTCCTACCTACCTATACCCCTCCGCCTCGCAAGGATCTAAGCTACGAGAAGAACAACACAAGAGACACAGGGTTTATACTGGTTCGGGCCACCGATGTGGTGTAATACCCTACTCCTGTGTGGTGGTGGATTGCCTCTTGGGCTGATGATGAACAATACAAGGACGAACAGCCTCGTGAGGGTCTGCCCTTGGCTAAGACGATGATCTGCTAGGAGGAGTTCAGTCGCCCTTCTCTCTCTCTCTCTCTGATCCGAATGCCAATTGATCCGTCCTCCTAACTGATTGCCGGGTTGCTAGATCGCTAGATGTCTCTACCCTAGGGGTGGCTAGTCCTATTTATAGGCAAAGGCTCTGGGCCTCTTCCCAAATATTGAGCGTGAAGGGCGCCAACAATTGGCCATTTTGAAGGGGAACATCTGGTACACTTATCCTGACTAAAGTTGGTCCTCGCCTGCCAAAGGCTCTGGTGATGGTGCTGGCTTGGGCTCCATAGTGACTTCCTCCTTGTCGCGGAGCTGGTCTTGGTCTCGTTACACCGAAATGGGTGCCTTTGCTTGATCCTCCCGCATGCGCTTGCTCCCTTTGCACCAAAGAGGAAAGGGAGGACACTGCGCGGGTTGGTGCCCGCCTGGCGCCCTTGGTCGTCATGGCTTGCGTCATGGGCACCTCGTGAGGTACCCCGCCTTGATCTCTCCGCCTTCTCGTGAGCCAGCCTGATGAGGCCGCGCCTGAGGAAGCTCCGTGTCGTCCGCCCCGCGAGGCTTGGCCCCTCGCAAGGGTCTTGGGTCTGTGTTGATGAAGATGGGTCGTGCTGGGCCCCCCCTTTGAGCCACGCCGTAGGCCGCAGGCAGGCAAGTCTGGGGACCCCCGTTCCCAGAACGCCAACAGTAGCCCCCGGGCCCAAGGCGCGCCCGGACTTGGCCGTGCAGAGAGGCCAAAGGGCAAGGGCGAAGCGCCGTGGGCCCCAACAGCCTGCGGCCTTGGTCGCCGCGTGGCGGTTGATTGAACGTGGGCGTCTCCGCAACCGCGCGAGTTGATAAAGGAGCGGCATCCGCCCAGGCTTTGCTTTTTGCTTTCTCCGATTGCTGCTCAGATCCCCTTTCTTGCGCCTCTCCTTCCTTCCTCCAAATCTCCAGATCTGCTCCGACCGCGTGACCTAGAAGCCATGGCGCCTCGTCAGTCCCCAACCAGAGCTTGGTACTCGTCCGCCTTGGAGTCGCCAAACGTGTCGAAGGCGAGCCTCGCCCGGTTGCGCCGGATGGCGGCGACGCAGGGCATCGACGGGGCGAAGGTGTTCAAGGCCGGCTCCGCCACCCCTGAGGGTCGAGGGAGCACCTGTTATCCGCTCTTCGTAAGCTCCATTGCTGCTGGCCTGGTGCCTCCCTTCTCCGAGTTCTTCCTCTCTGTTCTCCGCCATTACAAGCTACAGGCTCTGCATCTCCATCCCAACTCTGTCCTTCTCCTGGCAATCTTCGCCTATTACTGCGAGGCTCACGTAGGGGTGCAGCCCTCAGTGGCCTTGTTGCGCCACTACTTCTCCCTCTGGGTCTCTCGCGGTTCTCCTTCCGCGTGCGCGAGCTTCATCGCGTACGGTGGCGCCATTGCTATTTCGAAGCCCGGGAAAAGGATTGAGGGCTTCAGGAGCAAATGGGTCTTGGCAGATGCTGGGCGCACTCACCCTCGGCTGATCTTGCCCACGGAGCTGCCCACGAGCTCCGATGATTGGGGTCGAGCGGAACTCACGGACGCCCGTGCAAAGCCGGTGTTGGAGAAGATGGACACGGATCTGAGGCCGGCCAGCATGGCGGCGGCGAAGCTGATCGGCGCGTCACTGCTGAGGGAATTCCTGGAGAACCAGCTGGCTCCGCTTCGGGAGTACTCACCTCCAATGTGGAGGCCTCATCCGAGCCCCGCGGCCTTGGGTGACGGAGATCTGGCCGCGGTGCTCCAATCTCTGGTCGGGGGCGAGGTGGCGAGGTTGGAGGGCGCTCCTACGCCCTTGTTCCTCCGCGACGACTAGGAACAGGTGGTGGAGCCCATGTCCGTCTTCAACGGGGACGGGCCCGTGCCCGCGGAGGCTCCCGAGGGTCCGGTGGACGTGTCCTCCGATGACTCCAGCGAAGAGGAGGGCGGAGAGGAGCGGGGGAAGGGGCCTGACTTCGAGGCGACTGATGGAGAGTCGAGGGCTCCCCTCTCCCGGCGCAGGTCCCGCGCTCTCCGCCTCTCTCCGAGCGACGACTACGAGGATGATGACGTGCTGGGCAGGGGGAGCTCGCCCCGATCCCGAAGAAGGACAGGACCGGGCTGATCTCCCGCGGGTCTGCCCCGGCCCCGGGGAGGTCCACAGACGCGCCTTCCGCTTCCGAGGTTGACCCTTCCAGTCGGCTTTCAGGCTTCAAGTTTGGCCGGAGGCTGCCTGAGCTCACTGGCGATGACCCGTAAGCACTTGATCCTTGTCTTTATTTCTTGTTCTGCTGCTGAGGCTTGACGTCCGCGTTTCTTGGATAGGCTGGCGCCCACGGCGAAGAAGCTGAAGGGGGCTCCTGAGGTTCCATCCGCAGCAGTGCCTCTGCCTGCGGAGGAAGGTGACCGCGACGCACGGGCCTCTCCTACCCGGTCGTCCTCGCGACGTCTGGCCGAGCTGGCTGGGGCGAGCTCAGCCCCCATGGCCCAAGTGACTCCCGAGGTGCCTTTCCCTGCGGCCACCACCACAGCCGTTGGGACGTAGCAGACTCCGCGCCAGGATGCTGCGGTCGTGCCGCCGCCTTCTCCTCCTGCTCCACCGACTGCTGTCTCCCCGACTCCTCCTGCCGTTCTGGAGCGTGCTGCTGCTGAGTTGGACCGGCTGCGGCAGAACCTTCTTGGCGCCGACCCTCGCTTGGCGGCCGGGCGCTTGGAGCTGGCTTCAGGATGGATTCGCTCCGATGCTTCGATTCGGGCGGCGCTGGTTCAGCCCTCGACGGCCTACGATGAGGAGAGGCAGGCCGTGCTTGAGACGAAGGTTGCTCGCGACGCAGCCCTGGGGGAGGTGGTTGAGGTCCGCGGTCGCTGCAAGGCGCTGGAGGACGAGCTGCAAGGCCTGCGGGACCAGCTCGCGAAAGAGGTCTGCCTTCGCCAAGAGAAAGAAGAAGGCGTGAAGGCTTGCGAGGCGGCCATCGAGGGCCGGGAGGCCAAGCTCAAGAAACGCCGTGACCGCCTAGGCGCGCTGGAGAAGGAGTTAGAGGCGATGAAGGTCGAACTGGACGGCAAGGCCCGGGTTCTTGCCGAGGACCGCGTGGCCTTCACAGACATGGAGGCGAAGGTCGTGCTTCGCTGAAGATGCTCTACGCCAGCGGCCTGGAGAGCCCGCTGGCTGGCTCTGATGACAGCCCCGCCAAGCTGCTTCCCTTCCTGGTTCGTGCTCTTGAGGATGTCGCCCTTGGCCTTGCCCCCACGGTCGAGGCCAAGGCGCGTGTCCTGTCTTCTGCAGCGCTGACGCGGGTCTTCACCCACATTTACCTTCGCGGCCCCAACGTCGACCTCGACAGCCTGCTGGAGCCAGTGAGCGGCGAGCGTGCCGCCGCCGCTGCCGAGGCCGTGAAGGGTCGCGCGGAGGCTCTGCTGGGGAAGTTCCGGGCCTTCAGCACCAAGCCGAAGCCAGGCGCTGCCAACCCTGCTTCACCATGAGGTGACGCCACTCCGCGCTGCTCCACCGCCGACAAGTGACTCTGCTGCGGCTCCTGTTCTGCTTTTGATTCCTGCACATGTATCATGCCTTGGGGATGCGTTTAAACTTGAGTTTGGCGTTGAGATAACAGTGTGGACTTTAATATTTGCTTTTAAATTCCATGAATTTATGCTTTTCCTTCCTACTTGCCTATGTTCTACGCCGGCAGAGCCCGGCCCCACGCGTACCTCACCCAGTATTAGCCCCGATCGAAAACTAGGACGGGACCAAAGGAGTGAGGGGCTACGTGAAAAGTTAGGCTCCTGAGTCGCGATGCTCAGGAGTCCCCCTTGGCGCATGAATAGCAAGTAGGGAGGCGATCCTTGAAGTTTACGATTTTCCTTCCAACTTGCTTATGTTCTACACCGGCAGAGCCCGGCCCCGCGCGTACCTCACCCAGCATTAGCCTTTCGAACTAAGGAGTGAGGGGCTACAGGACCAGTTAGGCTCCTGAGTCGCGATGCTCAGGAGTCCCCCTTGGCGCGCAAACAGCAAGTAGGGAGGTGAGATGTGGGTGGATCTACCGTTCTACGTCTGTAGAGCCCGGACCCGCGCGTACCTCACCCAGCGTTAGCCTTTCGGAACTAAGGAGTGAGGGGCTACGGGACCGGTTAGGCTCCTGAGTCGCGATGCTCAGGAGTCCCCCTTGACGCTCAAACGGGCTTCGTACCTTGGCTCCGCTCGGGGAGAGACGCACGACGAACCAGGCCCGGGGGGCCTCGCTGGGTGGCGTGCGTCTGGGCGTGACCCAGGCGCAGCCCCCATGCCCAGCCCCCTCGCGCGGCACTCCCGGGAGGAGGCCTTGCGATAAGGCTAGACACTAAGCTCTGGGCTCCCTGAGGTTATGCGGCCCGGGGGCCACCCTCAGTTGTTTATCACCTGCGCGGAGCATAGCGCTTCCGTATGTGTACGTGCATATGTAGGATCGGAAGTATGTCTAGAGGGGGGGTGATTAGACTACTTGACCAAATAAAAACTTAACCTTTTCCCAATTTTAGTTCTTGGCAGATTTTAGCTACTTTAGGACAAGTCAAGCAATCATCACACAATTAAAGCAAGCATGCAAAGAGTATATAGGCAGCGGAAAGTAAAGCATGCAACTTGCAAGAATGTAAAGGGAAGGGTTTGGAGAATTCAAACGCTACTGGAGACACGGATGTTTTTCCCGTGGTTCGGATAGGTGGTGCTATCCTACATCCACGTTAGTGGAGACTTCAACCCACGAAGGGTAACGGTTGCGCGAGTCCACGGAGGGCTCCACGCACGAAGGGTCCACGAAGAAGCAACCTTGTCTATCCCACCATGGCCATCGCCGACGAAGGACTTGCCTCACTAGCGGTAGATCTTCACGAAGTAGGCGATCTCCTTGCCCTTACAAACTCCTTGGTTCAACTCCACAATCTTGTCGGAGGCTCCCAAGTGACACCTAGCCAATCTAGGAGACACCACTCTCCAAGAAGTAACAAATGGTGTGTTGATGATGAACTCCTTGCTCTTGTGCTTCAAATGATAGTCTCCCCAACACTCAACTCTCTCTCTCACAGGATTTGGATTTGGTGGAAAGAAGATTTGAGTGGAAAGCAACTTGGGAAAGGCTAGAGATCAAGATTCATATGGTAGGAATGGAATATCTTGGTCTCAACACATGAGTAGGTGGTTCTCTCTCAGAACATATGAATTGGAAGTGTAGATGTGTTCTGATGGCTCTCTCCACGAATGAAGAGGAGGTGGAGGGGTATATATAGCCTCCACTTAAAATCCAACCGTTACACACAATCTACCAATCTTGGTGGGACCAAATCAACAAACTCGGTCGGACCGAAATGGTAAACCTAGTGACCGTTAGAGATTTTCGGTGGGACTGACATGCAACTCGGTCGGACCGATATGGTTACGGTTTGGGCAAAATGTAATCTCGGTGAGACCGATTACACAAACTCGGTGAGACCGATTTGGTAATTAGCTAACCAGAGAGTTGGTCAGGCAAACTCGGTGGGACCGATTTGCTCTTTCGGTGAGACCGAAAAGTTACAAAAGGGAAACAGAGAGTTTGCATTGCAATCTCGGTGGGACTGATCCGCTCTTTCTGTGAGACCGAAAAGTTACGAAAAGGAAACAGAGAGATTGCAATCCCATCTCGGTGAGACCGAGATCCCTATTGGTAGAACCGATTTGCTAGGGTTTGGCAGTGGCTTATGACATATGAGAAACTCGGTGGCGCCGGATAGAAAGAATCGGTAGGACCGAGTTTGGCTTAGGGTTTAGGTCAAAAGTGGATATGGGAAAGTAGTTGAGGATTTTGGAGCATATCATTAAGCACATAGGGCAAAGAGCTCAATAAGCAACACCTCATCCCTCCTTGATAGTATTGGCTTTTCCTATAGACTCAATGTGATCTTGGATCACTAAAATATAAAATGAAGAGTCTTGAGCTTTTGAGCTTGAGCCAATCCTTTGTCCTTAGCATTTTGATGGTTCCACTTTCACCATCCATGCCATGCTAGTCATTGAGCTTTCCTGAAATAATTGTCTTGGAATTGCATTAGTTCAATGAGCTATATGTTGTTATGAATTACCAAAACCACCTAGGGATAGTTGCACTTTCAATCTACCCCTTTTTGGTAATTGATGACAACATATAGATCAAAGCTTCGACAAATGATAATAAGAATGAATTACATCGTCGCTTTGAGAAGTATGTGATAAGTAAGAGCTCCCCCTAAATTTGTGCATATTTGAAATTTGCTTTGGACTGCAAATGCACAAAGAGTTAGAATCATGGGTTACTCTTCCATGTCACATACATCTTGGTGGAGCGCTCAAAATGCTAAATAATGAAATGCATGCACTCATCACCAAGGCAAAACTGAATGACCACATAAGATAGATAAGATATATCAAGCATGCATAAGTGTAGCTTATGATCAAACACATGATCATCAATGTCTCACAAGCATATCAAAGTATCTCAACCAAAAGCAAATAATGTACCAAAGACCACCAAATAACACCAAATAACAAGAGAGAAAGCAACACTCTCTCTCTCTCGAAGCATATGATCTATACATCTTCTCCCCCTTTGGCAACAAGTTACCAAAGAGTTCCTAGAAAATGCGTAGTGCTATATCGACACTCAGGCTTGATCTTCAGGAGGTGGTGGAGTCTGGATCACTCCAGGGACGAAGGCTTCTGTTGATGCTGATGGAGTTGGAGCTGAAGTGGATGCTGGAGCAGGTTGGGTTGATGCTGCGGCTGGAGCTGAGGCGGTTGCTCTTGTGTCAGGAACTGGCACTGCACTGGATCTCTGAGCTCGTGGAACTCTAGCAAATGCATCTGTAGTTGTCTTCCCTCTCCTCTCCTGCATGTCATCCTGGAGCTGCTCCACTGCTGTTTGTATCTCTGTCACCTTGATATCCAAGTCATAGAACTTCTGTTCTACGATCCTCTCTAAGCTCGCCTGGTTCTGAGTTAGGTTGGCCAAACCTTTCTCAATGCGCAGGGTGGATGCAATCAGGTAACTGAGCTGCTCTTGCTTGGTCTTCAAGAAGTATTCTGATGCCTCCTCTTGAGTTGGCATCCTAGAAGCTTTCTCCTTTCTAGCCTTCTCCTTTTGTGCTTGGGCATGGGCTGAAGATGGTTCATCCATGTTCATCACAACTTCATTGTCTTCAAACTCAGGATGAATAGGAAGATGTTCCTTATCCAAAAGATATATGCCAGTGCCCATCTTGGAGTTGATCAGCTCTTGGATCTGAGGAGCATATCCATAGCTTCTCTTTTGGTCTGCTGTTGTCCTCTTGATTGTCTCTATCATCAGGCTCATGACCTTGAACTTCTGAGGCACATCAAAGATATGAAGTAGGTTGATAGCATGGCCTCTGATCATCTTGTGATCTCCAGACTTGGGTAGCAAAGTGTGCCTTAAGATCCAGTTGATTGTTGGTAATCCTGACAGAAGATAATGTACAGATCCATACTTGAAAGTTTCAAGTGCCTTGTCAGGGATCTCCTTGTACATGTTGATCATTGAGTTGTGGTCCATCTTCTTCTTGGAATAGACATCCAGGTCATCTTCACTTTCTTCTGGGGCATTGATCAGTTGATCCCATTCTGCAACAGTGGATTGGTACCTCGTACCTTCAGACATCCAGACAATCCTCCCATCGGGGTAAAAGTGTGTTGTGGAGTAGAACTGCATGATAAGTTCCTCGTTCCACTTTGTGAGCTTTCGCCCAACAAAGTCTGCTACTCCACAAGCCTTGAAGTTGTCCTGCACTCCTGGGAAGTGCTCTTCATTGTCCTTTATGTATTGCCAATCGACCCATTTCATGTCACAGACAATTGGCTTCTTGTCTAACAGGATTGTCTCATAGAAGTCCTGTTGTTCCTTAGTGTGGAACCTGTAGTCTACAGCAGTTCTTCTCCTAGTAGCATAGGGATCTTCTGCTCTCCATTTTGTCAATCCAGAGTCTCTCCTGATATTCATATTCTCAGCCACAGGATGAGCATCATTGTGGTCTGGGATCTTGGGCTTCAATTTCCTCAAAACTTGTCCTTCTTCTTCTTCAGCAACATTAGGCACTGGGCCTTGTTCTTCTCAGCAGCTAGAATATTTCTTGTATTCCTCTTGGGTTTTTGCTTTGGAGCTGTCTTAGGGGCTTCCTTGGGCTTGGATGCAGCTCCCCCTGATCTAATAGCATCACCCATCAGCTTGGGTGCCTTGGGTGCTGGTGCAGCACCTTCCTCTTCCTCTTCTTCTTCATCAGAATCTTTCCTCATAGAGGGCTTGCCAATGACTCTGGCGATGGTAGTTCTTGCTCTCTTCTTTTTCTTGTCCTGGCCAATATCTTCTCCTTATGATTCCATAGTGAACTTCATTGTTTCCTCAAGCACAGCCTTCCTAGGCTTAGAGGTTGGAACTCTTCTAGCAGGTGCTTTCTTGTGCATTCCTGGTTTGGTGGCTGCAGCTGAGCCATACTCTTTCTTCAGCACAACTCTCTTGGAGGTTGCCTCCTCCTCTGCCACATAGTCTTCATCTTCTGAATCTGGAGTTCTTTTCTTTCTCTGTCTGGTGGCAGCCTTTGGCAGATTGCTTGGAGTGCTCCTGCTGCCATCATCTGAGGAACTTGAGGGACTAGTGCCCTCACTCATATGCACAGGCTGCTCTGACTGATTCTGACTGTCACTCTGGTCTGACATGTTGAACAAGCTGACTGCTGACTGCTGACCCTGTGAATAGTTTATAGATGAGGTAGAATGGATGAGCATCACAAAAAGCAGAGATTTTTGCAAAAGAATGATTCAAAAACTTAGTTTTAGTTTCCCACAGAAAGCATTTTGGATCTACCGATTTCTAAACTCGGTGATACCGAAGCAGCATTTGGAACCTAAACTAGTGATCTCGGTCAAACCGAGTCACAGTTCGGTGGCACCGAGACTGCTAGGGTTTCACAAAATTCAAAAATCGGTCACACCGATTAGTTACACTCGGTCAGACCGAGTTTCACTTGTGCAATGGCATAGGCCAAATCGGTGGGACCGAGTTTTTCAACTCGGTGGGTCCGAGATGGTTTCGGCAGAAACCTAACCCTAAATTTTTCGAATCAAACCTAATCTACGAGTTCTTTGACTGGATAGAAGTTTATCAAACGTGGCAAGAATCATTATGATCACAATGTGCTAGGAATCGGATTGGGAATAGCACAAAGATCGAGTCCATACCCTAGTTCGGCGGAGACTCGCTACGGCGGCAACGGCGGAGGTGATTTCCGTTGACGGCGACGGAGACCAGCGACTGGAGGCTGCTGGCGGCGAGAAGACGATCCGGAGACCACGTCGGCAGAGCGAGCTATGGCGCGGGCGAAAGGGTTCAGAGAAATTTCCAAATTTTTGCCCGTGTCTATATATAGCCTGACCCTGTCGGTGTGACCGAGTGGAACGACTCGGTGGCACCGAGATGCAAAACTGTATACAGTTATTGCAACTTGGTGTGACCGATAGTTCAAGTCGGTTGCACCGAGATTGAAAACATAGATCAACTTGATGATCTCGGTAGGACCGAAAGTGGGGTATCGGTCAGACCGAGAATCACAAAGAGGTTTTGGAAGTTTAAGTCTATGACGAATCGGGGACTCCGAGTGCTCCTCACACAGAGTGGTTCGAATTTGACTTGATCAATTTTGTGATGTAGCATGAATAGAGTTTGAGACGAGAAAAGCATAGATATCTAGAGGAGGTTCTTCGGCATTCTTGTCCATCCACTTGGCAAAAGAAAAGATAAAGCCAAACAACCAAAACAACAAATGGATGTCCTCGAATGAGTAAAATATGCAACCAGCATGCTCACACAATAAAATGGCAATAGAAATATGTGACATAGCATGCACAATCAATTCTAGCATCTATCAAGCAATTGGCGATGACTAGGTCATCTATATATGAGTATATTGACTTAGGAGTCAAATGAGAACATTTGATCATAGGTCATACTCATCGTTTAAGCTCAAGTGGGGTTACCAATTTTACATAAAGCATTGTTGTGTTCACATCATTAGAGTTGCTTTAGCTCAAGTCTTAGAGTAAAGCTCCCCCTAGATGTGATATCCCCCCTAAGAGGGATGAACTAACCTTGGGTTTTGTCGATGATGACTTCATGTAGATGTTGAAGATGTGGATGCTCAATATTGATGTAGATCACTTGGAGCTATCCTTTTGAGTGAATTGCACTTTCAATACCTACATGGGTTAGGCCCACAAGGAACAAGCAAGTATATCCATAGACACAGAGTGATGCACATACAAGAAGATGTCTATGAAAGCTTTTAGATTACCTTGTCCCTTGACTTACCAACAAGAGGGTTTGTGACTCCTTGAAGTAGTGCAAGATGTGGAAGTTGATTGCACTTGTTCTTGCCAAAATGATAAGAGTGAAGTATGTTGGCGGAGTCACCCTCAAGAACTCTCTAGTTCTTCTTCTTTTGGATCCACACCATCTTGATGGGAATTCTTGGAGTTGTAGTCGTACTTGATGAAGTGGAACTTGAAGTAGTCTTGGGAATCCACTTGACTAAGGTCTTAGGAGCTTCTTCAAATGCATCTATTTCCTCTTGAAGCTTGTCCTTGCCTTTTTGCTTGTAGTCTTGTGGTGGAAGATCATCTTGAGTTTGTGTCCCCTTGAAAGAAGTTGGATCATACTTCTCTTGTTGAGGAACAAACTTTGTCTTGGGGTATTGATCTTCTTCCCACTCAACTCCATTGGCATTGAACTTTCGTTCAAAACCAACACCTTGATTCTTCCGGTGCCTTCCTTGCTTGCGTACAATCTCCTCGAATTGCTTACTTCCGGCAAGGCTTTTGTACACTCCTTTCTCTATGATTTCCTTCAATATGCTATTTTCTTGCTCAAGTGTAACTTGGCTAAGAGAATCATTAGTGGAATCAAGAGAACTACTAGAAGCAACAATATTGGATTTAACATGGTCATTGTTACTACTAGAGGAAGAATCTTTCTTGTTCTTGTTATTGGTCTTGACTTGAGGCATGTAAGTGGATAAGAGTAAACGTTTGGCAATGTAAGAAGAACTTTTCTTGCGGAGATCATCATTGATTGCTTTTAAAAGCTCATGCTTTTGCTCAATATTGAGCTTTTCAAAGCGTAACTTCTCATGAGCCCTTAAAAGTTCTCGATGATCTTCGAAGATAGTTTCATGAGCTAACTTAAGAGTGTTTAGTTCTTTAGTTAGAGCCTCAATTTTCTCCTTATCATTGTCATTCGTTTTAGCATGATTAATTGACGTTTCATCATAGTATTCATCACTAGAGTTGTCCACAAGTAAATCATCATCGCCTAACAAGTCATCTTCATCACTATTAAAATCTACATACTCAGGGTGAGTTACCTTAGGACCTTTGGCCATGAAGCATCTTCCAATTCCTTAATTTGGTGAATCAAATATGTCGTAGGAGTTGGTTGACACAAGTGCTAGTCCGGCAACACCTTCATCTTGAGTATATTCGGAGTCGGAGTGATAACTTCTCTCGGAGTGGTTGTCGGAGTCGGAGCCGGAAACCCATTCACCAACATGAGCTTGATGTCTTCGTTTTGTGTAGCTCCTTGATGATTTTTCCTTCCTTTCCGAATCCTTGCTTCTCCGTGAGTGTCTTCGTTCATAACGATCATCTCTACTCCTTCTCTCTCATGATGGTGATTCCTCTCTTTTGCTTCTTCTTTTTGGAGAATTTTCTCTTCTTTTGTAGGGAGCCGTACACTCATTGGAATAGTGTCCGGGTCTTCCACAATTGTAGCAGTTTCGCTCTCGACTAGAAGATCTTTTGTCATTGTAGGACCTTGACTTGGAGCTTCTATCTTTGCCTCTACTCTTGTAGAACTTGTTGAAGTTCTTCACCATTAAGCTCAATTCTTCATTGAAGTTTTGTTTCTCACTTGATGATGTGGGGGCTTCACATGAGGCTTTATAAGCACCACCTGATTTGTTGTGAAGTTCCTCTTTGTCCTTGAGCGACATCTCATGAGCAACAATTCTTCCAATGACTTCCGTTGGCTTGAGATTTTTGTAATTGGGCATCATTTGGATCAATGTGCACACGGTATCATATTTTCCATCCAAGGCTCTTAGGATGTTCTTGATGATGAATCTGTCGGTCATCTCTTCACTCCCTAAGCCGGCAATCTCATTTGTGATGAGAGCAAGCCTAGAGTACATTTCAGCGACACCTTCACCATCCTTCATTTTGAACTTGTCAAGTTGACTTTGAAGCACATCCAATTTAGATTCCTTGATGGAGTCGGTACCTTTGTGCATATCAATCAAAGTATCCCAAATTTCCTTTGCATTCTCAAGACGGCTGATTTTGTTGAATTCTTTGGGGCACAATCCGTTGAAGAGAATATCACAAGCTTGAGCGTTGTATTGTAGCATCTTCAACTCATCCGCGGTAGCTTCATGGTTTGGTTCTTTCCCTTCGAAGAAGTCACCTTGCAAACCAACACACACAATCGCCCAAACGGCAGGGTTATGTACAAGAATATGCATTTTCATTTTATGATTCCAACTACAAAGTTAGTGCCATCAAAGTAAGGACCTCTACGTTGATAATTTCCCTCACTAGACGCCATAATCTCCTAGGTTGTGAAACCAAGGCTATGACCACCAAAAGCTATGGGAATCAAAGCAAATGAAGACCAAAGCTCTGATACCACTTGTAGGATCAGAAGTATGTCTAGAGGGGGGTGATTAGACTACTTGACCAAATAAAAACTTAACCTTTTCCCAATTTTAGTTCTTGGCAGATTTTAGCTACTTTAGGACAAGTCAAGCAATCATCACACAATTCAAGCAAGCATGCAAAGAGTATATAGGCAGCGGAAAGTAAAGCATGCAACTTGCAAGAATGTAAAGGGAAGGGTTTGGAGAATTCAAACGCTATTGGAGACACGGATGTTTTTCCCGTGGTTTGGATAGGTGGTGCTATCCTACATCCACGTTAGTAGAGACTTCAACCCACGAAGGGTAATGGTTGCGCGAGTCCACGGAGGGCTCCACCCACGAAGGGTCCACGAAGAAGCAACCTTGTCTATCCCACCATGGCCATCGCCCACGAAGGACTTGCCTCACTAGCGGTAGATCTTCATGAAGTAGGCGATCTCCTTGCCCTTACAAACTCCTTGGTTCAACTCCACAATCTTGTCGGAGGCTCCCAAGTGACACCTAGCCAATCTAGGAGACACCACTCTCCAAGAAGTAACAAATGGTGTGTTGATGATGAACTCCTTGCTCTTGTGCTTCAAATGATAGTCTCCCCAACACTCAACTCTCTCTCACAGGATTTGGATTTGGTGGAAAGAAGATTTGAGTGGAAAGCAACTTGAGAAAGGCTAGAGATCAAGATTCATATGGTAGGAATGGAATATCTTGGTCTCAACACATGAGTAGGTGGTTCTCTCTCAGAACTTATGAATTGGAAGTGTAGATGTGGTCTGATGGCTTTCTCCATGAATGAAGAGGAGGTGGAGGGGTATATATAGCCTCCACTTAAAATCCAACCGTTACACACAATCTACCAATCTTGGTGGGACCGAATCAACAAACTCGGTCGGACCGAAACGGTAAACCTAGTGACCGTTAGAGATTTTCGATGGGACTGACATGCAACTCGGTAGGACCGATATGGTTAGGGTTTGGGCATAACATAATCTCGGTGAGACCGATTACACAAACTCGGTGAGACCGATTTGGTAATTAGCTAACCAGAGAGTTGGTCAGGCAAACTCGGTGGGACCGATTTGCTCTTTCGGTGAGACCGAAAAGTTACAAAAGGGAAACAGAGAGTTTGCATTGCGATCTCGGTGGGACCGATCCGCTCTTTCGGTGAGACCGAAATGTTACTAAAAGGAAACAGAGAGGTTGCAATCCCATCTCGGTGAGACCGAGATCCCTATCGGTAGAACCGATTTGCTAGGGTTTGGCAGTGGCTTATGACATATGAGAAACTCGGTGGCGCCGGATAGAAAGAATCGGTAGGACCGAGTTTGGCTTAGGGTTTAGGTCAAAAGTGGATATGGGAAAGTAGCTGAGGATTTTGGAGCATATCATTAAGCACATAGGGCAAAGAGCTCATTAAGCAACACCTCATCCCTCCTTAGTATTGGCTTTTCCTATAGACTCAATGTCATCTTGGATCACTAAAATATAAAATGAAGAGTCTTGAGCTTTTGAGCTTGAGCCAATCCTTTGTCCTTAGCATTTTGAGGGTTCCACTTTCACCATCCATGCCATGCCAGTCATTGAGCTTTCCTGAAATAATTGTCTTGGAATTGCATTAGATCAATGAGCTATATGTTGTTATGAATTACCAAAACCACCTAGGGATAGTTGCACTTTCAGCATAGCCGCTCCTCGGCAGTGTCGCCAGCCAGCACGGAGCATGGTGCTTCCACTGGTACATGGGAGGGGGCTCCCCTCCGGGAGGAGCCCCCGGGGCGTGTACAGCCTCGCCCTGACACGTGGCTGGCACGGTTGGGCCTGGTGAGGTGTATCTGGGCACCCGTGAGCCAGCGCGGGACTCACGGGGCCCTACCTCTAGGCGGGTTGCGCCTGGCACTAGGCCTTATCTTGTGGTGTGTTCCTGCAAATTGGGTTTGATGCCTGCACTCTACGTCCTCAGGTCCCGGCCCTCGAGCTGGTCTCAGCCGTCGCTGGTATGCTAGGTCGTGATGCCGTGGTCAAGGCCAAAGGGTGAGGGCTAGAGAGCCAGTAAGAGCCCTGAGTCGTGATGCTCAGGTACCCCCCCCCCCCGTTTAACGTGCAAGTGGTCGACATGGAGAAGAAAAGGTGCCGTGGACCGGCAACGAACAATCAAGCATGGTGGACCAAACGCATAGCCATAGATAAACGTAAAAGGGATACATGCCGCTGGGTCTGGCCCGAGCGGCTTGCGGATGATGCAGCCCGAGGGGCGCCCCCAACAGAGTAAGCTAACAACATGAAAATAAAAGGGATACATGCCGCAGGGACGGACCCATGCGGCCTGGGAATAATGCAGCCCTGGGGGCGCTCCCAGCTAGAAATGAAACTTAAAAGATGTCACCTGATGATGTTGAGGATGAACGAGTGTTGGTGCAGCAGACTCGGTGGGCTGCAGAAGCCGATCCTCATGAGCCCCCAGGCCCGGGGGCCTCGGGAGGCTCCGGAGGCGCTGGTGGCTCCTCGCGGACCATCTCCATCTCCGCCAAGGCTGCGGAACGCCTGGCCTCTTGAGCTTCCATGATGCCCCTTATGAGGCGCTGGTACGTGGCAGCCGCGTTCGGCAAACCGTAAGGCATGCAAACGTAGCTGTGGGGTGGACCTTCGCAGCGCCCCACTCGCGAGGGCCAGAGGCACTCTAGAGTGGCGACTCGATTGAGCCCTGGTATGTCGATGCAGACGCGCAGCCCACCATCCTCGCCTGGATGGGGAGCCGCAGCTGGTAGGCGGCGGCTGCCTCTCATGACTCTTGACTCGTGTAGCTCTTGAATGACCTTGCCGATGAACTCCTGAGGGTCTGGCTCCCCTTGCCTTACTCCTTCTTGAGGGAAACATGCTTCGAAACACGCCTCCATGTGGTGCCCAAGCGCCAACCTCGTGACCTTAGCCAGGTCGGTGGCCCTCCAGGGGAGAGCACCCGATCCCTGCCTGAGGAGGGCGCCGGGCGCGCTTTCCTATGCAATGGAAGGGGGTTCCCCCTGGGCTGGCACGGGCCCTGAGGGGCCTGCCTCCTGAGGGACCGGGCCGGACGATGTCTTCTTCTTCTTGGGGGTGGTCTCGGGAAGCCTCCTGCTTCCGCGATCCGGGTCCTCCAGTGATGCGGCCTGAAAGGCTCGTTCCAGGGAACACACCGCGTCCTTCTCTTCACAGGGCACCGTGATGACTCCGCCACTTCCTGGCATCTTGAGGACGTTGTAGCCGTGGTGAGTCACGGCCATGAACTTGGCCAGCGCCGGGTACCCAAGGATGGCGTTGTACGGCAGGCGAATGTGAGCGACGTCGAAGTCAATGAGTTCGGTGCGGTAGTTCTTGCGTGCCCCGAAGGTGACAGGGAGGCAGACCTGCCCGATCGGGACCGTGGAGCCGTCAGTAACTCCAGAGAAAGGCTTGGTTGGCTGAAGCTGGTTGTAGGGCACTTGGAGATTGTTGAATGTTTCCATGGACAGGACGTTGAGCCCTGCCCCGCCATCGATGAGGGTCCTGGTGACCACCATGTTGCTGATGATTGGGGAACAAAGCATCGGGAGGACTCTGGCTGTGGCTGCACACTTGAGCTGATCCGCTGAGCTGAACGTGATGGTGCATAATGACCACCTGAGAGGGCGTGTGGCTTCGAGCTTGGGGAGGACCGCATTCACTTCATGGGCGAACTGCTTGAAGATGCGCTGAGAGGCTGGGGCTTGAGCTCCGCCCAGGATGCAGGCGATCGCGCGCGGCTCCTGGAAGCCCCCAGCCCCTTCGTCCTGATGGCGGTCCTTGTTTCTCCTTGGCTGAGGCGGCAGCGGAGGGAGGCCTGCGTTACCTTGTGGGCGATCCTCGCGAGGCTGGTCCCTCCAGTCTCCCTCGCGGGGCAGGTCTCGCCAGCGATCCTCGCGAGGTTGATCGCGCCACCCTTGGCGCGGGCCGCGGTCTTCCCAGCGTCCTGCGGTTCTTCCTCCTCCTCGGCCGTAGCCCCGGTCAATGATGTCGGGACGATGGCCGATCCTTCCTTCTTGCACGGCTCGGAGCTCTTGGCATTCATTGGTGTTGTGGGTGTGGAGGTCGTGGTACACACAGTACCGACTGCCCCTGGAAGATTCGGGCTGATCTCTGCCCCGCTTGGTGTCCGGTTCTGCCGCGCACGGCAGCCCACTTGCGCTTCACATCCTTGGCCTTGGACTTCTTCTCTTCTGGGTCTGCGGCAGGCAGCTCGAGGAGGGAGAGACGCCCTTCCTCAGCCCTGGCGCACTTGGTCGCCAAGTTGAACAGCTTCAAGGAAGTGCACAGGTCTTCATGCATTGCCAGCTCGTCCTTCATCTTGTCGTCGCGCACGCCGTTGGAGAAGGCTGAGATGATGGCCTCCTCAGACACCCTGGGAATCTTGAGGTGTGCATTGTTGAAGCGTTGGATGTACTTTTGCAGGGTCTCTACAGGTTGCTGCTTGATGCAGCGCATGTCGCTCACGGCGGGTGGCCGGTCGCGAGTACCTTGGAAGTTGGCGATGAAGCGGGTGCGCATCTCGTCCCAGGAGGAGATCGTGCCTGGGACTAGGTTCAGGAGCCAGGTGCGGGCCCCGTCCTTGAGCGCCATGGGGAACCAGTTTGCCAGGACCTTCTCGTCTCCGTTGGCAGCTTCGATGCCTAGCTCATAGAGCTGGAGGAACTCCGCAGGGTCGGCCGTGCCGTCGTAGCGAGGAGGCAAGTCCGGCTTGAACTTGCCGGGCCACGCGACGCTGCGCAGCTCGGTGGTGAAGGTGCGGCAGCCCGCCGTGGCCACGGGAGGCCTTGGGTGACGGAGAGCTTGGTCTTGCAGGTCCCTGCGCGTTGCAGCTGGGAGCAGCGCGGGGTCTTGACGTGCGGGAGCAGGAGCGTGGCTGCGACGTGCCGGAGCATGGAGCGCCCAGGCGGCTTCTTGCGGGCGAGGGACTTCTTGGCAGCTCTGCTCTTGCCGCGCTGGTGCCTGGCGGAGCGGGTTCCAGCCAGGGACCACGCGCCTTGCGGCCGGGGTGTCTTCTTGGTGAGGAGGCGGCTGGGGCGCCCCCGGAGCTTCATCGCCCGCGCGGGGCGGGGTGCGGTGCAGCGGAACGGATGGGGCAGGAGAGCCCCAAGTGGCGCGGACGAGCTCGGCGACGCAGTCGAGCCACTCTTCATAGACGTCGTCGATGGGACGGTAGCGTAGGAGCTCGTTTGCCGCGATGAGCACAACTCGAGCCTCCATGGGTGCACGGAGCCCACGGGACGAAGAACCAGCTGGGGTGAGCGAGGGAGTAGCGGTGTGGCCGTCTTGCCGCACAGAAGGATGCTGAGACGACGCTTGCCGCTCGTTCCCCGCCGGGTCAGTGGCGGCGTTGATGGCAGGCGATGGGGAACGGCGGGGATGCCCGCCGACAGGGGCCGTCTGGGCGACGCGGGAAGCGAGAGCGGCTCGACGCTCGGCGAGGGCCCGACGAGCGTCAGACATGGACGCGATGGTCGGAGGAGAAATGGGGCGGTGGAAGACGAATTCCGGTGTACCCCTACCTGGCGCGCCAAATGTCGGATTTTAGGTTCCTGCAGACCCTTGAGGTTCGAACTCTGGGGTGCGCGCGGGGATTACGCTTCCTACCTACCTGTACCCCTCCGCCTCGCAAGGATCTATGCTACGAGAAGAACAACACAAGAGACACAGGGTTTATACTGGTTCGGGCCACCAATGTGGTGTAATACCCTACTCCAGTGTGGTGGTGTGGTGGATTGCCTCTTGGGCTGATGATGAACAATACAAGGACGAACAGCCTCGCGAGGGTCTGCCCTTGGCTAAGACGATGAACTGCTAGGAGGACTTCAGTCGCCCTTCTCTCTCTCTCTCTCTCTCTCTGATCCGATTGCCAATTGATCCGTCCTCCTAACTGATTGTCGGGTTGCTAGATTGCTAGATGTCTCTACCCTGGGGGTGGCTAGACCTATTTATAGGCTAAGGCCCTGGGCCTCTTCCCAAATATTGAGCGTGAAGGGCGCCAACAATTGGCCATTTTGAAGGGAAACATCTGGTACACTTACCCTGACTAAAGTTGGTCCTCGCCTGCCAAAGGCTCTGGTGATGATGCTGGCTCGGGCTCCATATGGACTTCCTCCTTGTCGCGGAGCTGGTCTTGGTCTCGTTGCACCGAAATGGGTGCCTTTTCTTGATCCACCCACCTGCGCTTGCCCCCTTTGCACCAAAGAGGAAAGGGAGGACACTGCGCGGGCTGGCGCCCGCCTAGCGCCCTTGGTCGTCATGGCTTGCATCATGGGCACCTCGTGAGGTACTCCGCCTTGATCTCTCCGCCTCCTCGTGAGCCAGCCTGATGAGGCCGCTCCTGAGGAAGCTCCGTGTCGTCCGTCCCGCGAGGCTTGGCCCCTCGCGAGGGTCTTGGGTCTGTGTTGATGAAGATGGGCCGTGTTGGGGCCCCCTTTGAGCCACACCGCAGGCCGCAGGCAGGCATGTCTGGGGCCCCCCGTTCCCAGAACACCGACATTACCCACGTCCATATTGATGGGTATCCCGTAATAAAGGGAACACGATCTCTGCTTCGACAAGACGTGCCAAGGAAACCACCTCGCGGAACACGCTGAGATTGGTTATAAAGAAAACGATTCGAATAGAGACCTGGCTGTGGTGTGATGACACACTGTGAAATATGTCAGCAAATTAGATTTGTGGAAATATTATTCTCTCTACGGTGGTATGTGGAACTTGTTTTGCAGAACCGGACACGATCCTCGTGTTCAAAATCTTCTAGGAAGTATTCGGAGGAGGAACCCACCTTGCAATGCCGAAGACAATATGCGCGCCGGACTCATCGTCATTGAAGCCTGGTTCAGGGGCTACTGAGGGAGTCTTGGATTAGGGGGTATCCGGACAGCTGGACTATATCCTTTGGCTGGATTGTTGGACTATGAAGATACAAGATTGAAGACTTCGTCCCGTGTTCGGATGGGACTCTCCTTGGCGTGGAAGGCAAGCTTGGCAATACAGATATGTAGACCTCCTTCTTTGTAACTAACTTTGTGTAACCCTAGCCCCCTCCATTGTCTATATAAACCAGAGGGCTTAGTCCGTAGGACCAAGAACAACAATCATACCATAGGCTAGCTTCTAGGGTTTAGCCTCTTAGATCTCGTGGTAGATCAACTCTTGTAATACCCATATCATCAAGATCAATCAAGCAGGAGTAGGGTTTTACCTCCATCAAGAGGGCCCGAACCTAGGTAAAAACATCGTGTCCCCTGTCTCCTATTACCATCCACCTAGACGCACAGTTCGGGACCCCCTACCCGAGATCCGCTGGTTTTGACACCGACAAGGGGGCTTTGTGCTTGTTGTTGTTCGGCTGCTGGCGCCGCCTGTGGTCTCCAGCCGGCGTTCGAGGAGCCGGAAGGACCACTCAGGGAGTCCTGGATTAGGGGGTGTCCAGATAGCCGGACTATAACCTTTGGCCGGACTCTTGGACCATGAAGATACAAGATTGAAGACCTCTTCCCGTGTCAGGATGGGACTTTCCTTGGCGTGGAAGGCAAGCTTGGCGATACGGATATGTAGATCTCCTTCCGTTGTAACCGACTCTGTATAACCCTACCCCTCTCCGGTGTCTATATAAACCAGAGGGTTTTAATCCATAGGACGAACAACAATCATACCATGGGCTATCTTCTAGGGTTTAGCCTCTCTGATCTCGTGGTAGATCTACTCTTGTACTACCCATATCATCAATATTAATCAAGCATGAAAGGATCGAGAAGAGGTGTCTAGGGGGGGTGATTAGACACTAAGTGCCAAAAATTGCAGTTTTTAATATTCTTAAGTTTAAGTGGAGTTTAAGCACAAGTTTAACAAACACAATACATATCAAGCAAGCATGCAATGAGTATATGAGCAGCGGAAAGTAAAGCATGCAACTTGCAAGAATGTAAAGGGAAGGGTTTGGAGTATTCAAACGCAATTGGAGACACAGATGTTTTGTCGTGGTTCCGATAGGTGGTGCTATCGTACATCCACGTTGATGGAGACTTCAACCCACGGCGGGTAACGGTTGCGCGAGTCCACGGAGGGCTCCACCCCACGAAGGGTCCACGAAGAAGCAACCTTATCTATTCCATCATGGCCATCGCCCACGAAGGACTTGCCTCACTAGCGGTAGATCTTCACGAAGTAGGCGATCTCCTTGCCCTTACAAACTCCTTGGTTCAACTCCACAATCTTGTCGGAGGCTCCCAAGTGACACCTAGCCAATCTAGGAGACACCACTCTCCAAGAAGTAACAAATGGTGTGTTGATGATGAACTCCTTGCTCTTGTGCTTCAAATGATAGTCTCCCCAACACTCAACTCTCTCTCTCACAGGATTTGGATTTGGTGGAAAGAAGATTTGAGTGGAAAGCAACTTGGGAAGGCTAGAGATCAAGATTCATATGGTAGGAATGGAATATCTTAACCTCAACACATGAGTAGGTAGTTCTCTCTCAGAAAATGTGTATTGGAAGTGTAGGCATGTTCTGATGGTTCTCTCCACAAATGAAGAGTGGGTGGAGGGGTATATATAGCCTCCACACAAAATCTAACCGTTACACACAATTTGCCAAACTCGGTGCGACCGTTAGGATTTTCGGTGGGACTGAGATGCAACTCGATAGGACCGATATGGTTAGGGTTAGGGCATAATGTAATCTCAGTGTGACCGATTACACAAACTCGGTGGGACCGATTTTGGTAATAAGCTAACGAGAGAGTTGGTCAGGCAAACTCGGTGAGACCGATTACACAAACTCGGTGGGACCGATTTTAGTAATAAGCTAACTAGAGGATTTGCATTGTAATCTCGGTAGTACCGATTCCTCAGACTCAGTGAGACCGATTTTGGTAATGGACATACACAGAGATATTACAATCCCATCTCGGTAAGACCGAGATCCCTATCAGTGAAACCGATTTGCTAGGTTTTGTGGCAGTGGCTATGACATCTGAAACTTGGTGGCACCGGATAGATGGAATCGGTGGGGCCGAGTTTGACTTTTGGTTTAGGTCATATGTGGATGTGGGAAAGTAGTTGAGGGTTTTGGAGCATATCACTAAGCACTTTGAGCAAGCAAGCCATTAAGCAACACCTCATCCCCTGTTGATAGTATTGGCTTTTCCTCTAGACTCAATGTGATCTTGGATCACTAAAATAGAAAATGTAGAGTCTTGATGTTGAAGCTTGAGCCAATCCTTTGTCCTTAGCATCTTGAAGGGGTTCCATATCCTCTAGCCCATGCCACTCCATTGTTGAACTTATCTGAAACATACTAGGTAAAAGTGTTAGTCCAACAAGAGATATGTTGACATTAATTACCAAAACCACCCAGGGAGCACTTGTGCTTTCAATCTCCCCCTTTTTGGTAATTGATGACAACATACATCAAAGCTTTAGATAAAGATATAGAGAATAGCAAGTAAAGCTTTGGAAAGACATGTAACACGCATAGGCTCCCCCTACATGTATGCAATCATGTGAATATTGAATATAGGAGTATGTGAATGCATAAGCATGATAGAGTAAGCAATGTGCTACATGTATCTTGGCTATATGCATCAGAGCAAATGTTGTGAATGTGATAAATGTACCTTCATCCTCATGAGTCTTTCTTGCAAACAGTATGTACATCAGCAAGAACTTCTCATTCACATGACTCTGATGCATATACTTACCTTATGGTCTTGAGTTAGCTTAGGATGGGATGAACCTGTGCAAACAAGGTTAAATAACACAGATACACCTACTGACCAGAGCAATCAAGAGAAACCACAAGAGAACCAACACTGGGATGACATGTAGAGTGAGTACTAAGTACCACAGTGGATATAGACATGTCCCCAAAGGTAAAGATATGCAATAAAATCAGAGATTTCCTTCCCTTAGATGTCTTGCTCCCCCTAAATCTGCATGGGATATTGGGAGAAGATAGGGAACAGAAAATCAAAGCAACAGAAAAGAAACAACAGAGCTTGAGCTAAAGAAAGCAAATAAACATGTCTTTCCCCTCTTAAAGACATGTGACATCTCTCCTCTTGAACACCAAGCATCTGGGGTCTTTGATGATATTACTTTCTCCTTATTGAGAAACTCTCTCCCCCTGAGTATTCTGTCTTTCTCTCCCTATAGGAAGGATTAAGCTTTGATGTGATCTCTCTCTCCCCCTTTGACATCAATTTCCAAGAAGGGCTCTTCTGGACATGTGATACAAATGGGTTGGTCCTTGAGTCACAGAGCAAAGCAGCATGTCTAATATGATGCTGGTAGAGGACAAGAATCATTAAGTGGAGCTGGAGCAAACAGAAATCAGGAATAAGTGGCAAGTTGGTTTTCTTGTGGTGGAATCGGTGACTCCGAGTTGTGTGCTTTGGTTGCACCGAAAGATTTTGGTTGGGCCGAAGAAAACAAACCGGTGTGACCGAGTTCATCAGAGTGAAACCACTTGTCACCTCAGCTCACTAGGCAAGTAAGATCTCACAAGGGTATGCAAGGAATTTACTGAAAGATTTGCAATGAATTGGATGCAGAAAATGCAGAACAAAAAGCAAAGAAAAGAAACTAAAAGATCTAGATGAAGTTTTTTTTGAAAGGGGAAACAAATATGCAAGAGACAAATGCAATAACACAGAAAAGAACACAAGAGAACTTTATCTAGAGATGGTCGGCGACAAGGTCACCTATGTTAGAGTATATTGACTTAGGAGTCAAGTGAGAGCACTTGATCATAGGTCATACTCATCGTTTAAGCTCAAAATGGGGTTACCATTTTTCGTTTAAGCTTTTGACGTATTCACATCTTGTCGAGTTGCTTTGACTCATGACTTGGAGTAAAGCTTCTCTAAGATGGAATAACATACCTTGGGTGGTGGTGTTGATCTTGCTCATGTAGTTGAACTTGTGTGGGTTGCTCAAGGTTGATGTAGTTCATCAAGAGTTGGGAGCACCACTTGGAGTTTGAGTTCATCTACCTACATGGGTTAGTCTTGCAAGGAAGAGCACTTGTGTATCCAAAATGACAATTATAAGATTTAATCAAGATGTCCACTAGTAGGCATGGGTGTAGTCATACCTTTGCATTCCTGCATATTTAACTTCTTGAATAAGTACTTAGTGTACTTCATTTGAGAGACAAAGGTACCTTACTTAGTTTGCTTGATTTGCAAACCGAGAAAGAATTTGAGTTCACTCATCATAGACATCTCAAACTTCTCCGACATTAGCTTTCCAAACTTCTCACTAAAATGAGGGTTAGTTGAACCAAATATGATATCATCAACATAAATTTGGCACACGAATAGTTCTCCATTAACCCTTTTAGTAAAAATAGTAGAATCAATTTTACCAATTTCAAAGCCTTTTTCAATAAGGAACTTGTTCAAGCATTTATACCATGCTCTAGGAGCTTGTTTAAGACTATAAAGGGCTTTGTGAAGTTTGTAAACATGATTAGGTTTCTTAGGATTGACGAAGCCGGGAGGTTGCTTAACATAAACTTCCTCCTCAATTTTGCCATTTAGAAAAGCACTTTTAATGTCCATTTGGTACAAGGTGATATCATGGTGATTAGCATAAGCAAGTAAGATGCGAATGGACTCAAGTCTAGCAACGGGAGCATATGTCTCAGCATAGTCCATACCTTCAACTTGTGTGTAGCCTTGGGCGACGAGACGTGCTTTGTTGCGAACCACTTGTCCATCTTCATCTTGCTTGTTGTGAAACACCCATTTGGTACCAATGATGTTGTGGTTGTTCTCGGGCTTCTCGACCAATGTCCACACTTGATTTCTCTCAAAGTTGTGTAGCTCTTCATGCATAGCGTTTATCCAGTCCGGATCCTCCAATGCTTCTTCAACCTTCATAGGTTCAATGCTAGAGATGAATGAGTAATGTTCACAAAAGTTAGCTAAACGAGTTTTAGAGCGAGTGATTCTCCCGGTTTGGATATCATTGTAGATTTGCTCGACGGGATGATATTTGGCAATTCTTTCTCGAACTCGTGAAAGCTTTTTCTTGGGTCGGGGTGGAACATCCTCTTCATCTTGTTCTTCATCTTGTTCTTCTTCTTGGCCTTCTTCATTGTTGATGTTGTCGTTCTCTTGTCGTGGTTGAGAAGGAGGTTGTTGATGTTCATCTTGGTGTACTTCCTCGTTTTCTTCATCTTGGCGTGTCCCACTTGTGGATGCTTCCGTATCAACTCTTGGTTCACCTTGTCGTGAGGTAGAAGCTTCCACTTGGACGGACGAGGTACTCTCCTTCACTTCCGTTGGACGAATCTTGCCAATGGACAAGTCTCGAATTGCTTCCGAGGGGTCTTTATCTCCTACATCAATTGGCAATTGCTCTACTTGCGAGCCATTAGATTCATCAAACTTCACATCTACCGTCTCTTCAACCTTTCAGGTGAAATTGTTGTAGACACGATAAGTGTGAGAGTTTGAGCCATAAACAAGTAGGAAACCTTCATGAGATTTAGGAGCAAATTTAGAACGACGATGCTTATCAAGAATGTAGCACTTTGAGCCGAATACTTGAAAGTATCCAACTTGGGGTTTGTTACCGGTGAGTAGCTAGTATGCCGTCTTGCCGAGTAGCTTGTGAAGATAAAGCGATTTGTTGCATGACAAGCTGTCTCCACCGCTTCCGCCTAAAAGTGCTTTGGCATTTTGTACTCATCAAGCATTGTTCTTGCCATCTCGATAAGAGTCCAGTTCTTCCTTTCAACAACTCCATTTTGTTGAGGTGTGTACGTAGCCGATAACTCGTGTGAAATCCCTTCTTCGTCAAGAAAGGTTTCCACATTTGCGTTCTTGAACTCCGTTCCGTTGTCGCTCCGAACCTTCTTGATCTTCACGTCAAACTGATTTTGGGCCTTCCTAGCGAAGTTTCTGAAGATCTTTTGGACCTGCGATTTGTCATCAAGAAAGAACACCCGCGTAAATCTTGAAAAATCATCAACTATGACTATACCAAATGAGTTACCACCGAGACTCTTGTAGGCATTTGGACCAAAGAGATCCATGTGAAGTAGCTCGGGTGGTCTTCTTGTGGTCATGATGTTCTTCGCGCGGTGACTTCCTCCAACTTGTTTCCCTGCTTGACAAGCACTACAAAGTCTATCCTTGTCAAATATGACATCTTTTATTCCAAGGATATGATCACCTTTAATAAGCTTATCAAGATTTCGCATACCAACATGACCTAGTCTTCTATGCCACAACCAGCCTTTAGAAGATTTAGCAATTAAGCAAATTTTAGGTTGAGCCTTTTTAGTGAAATCAACAATGTAAAGATCTCCTCTACATATACCGGTAAATACCATTTTATGATTGTCTCTACGAAACACTTGGCAATCTACTTCAGTGAATAAGACATTGAACCCGAAATCCGCAAGTCTAGAAACTGAAAGTAAATTGTACCCAAGGGATTCAACGAGCATGACATTTTGTATGGAGCTATCATGTGAGATGGCCACCTTACCAAGGCCAACCACCTTACCCTTTGAATTATCACCAAAAGTGACATATTTTCGAGGGCCGTCGTTTTCAGCAAGCTCACGGAACATCTCTTCATCTCCAGTCATATGATCAGTACATCCACTATCAAGGACCCATTCCTTTCCTCCAGCCATGTAGCCGCGAAGATTTGCGATAAGACCAAAATGTCTCATCGCATCATCAAGATCATAGTCACTATCATCATCTTCATCATAGTATCCATGTTCAACATCATCTTGTGATTGATCAATTCCTAGAGAGGGTAATTCATTAGATAAATGATCATCACAATGGTTACCTTTATGAATTCTAATAGCTTCTGATATGATATCGCTAATGATTCCTGAAGGAAATATGCCCTAGAGGCAATAATAAAGTTATTATTTATTTCCTTACATATCATGATAAATGTTTATTATTCATGCTAGAATTGTATTGACCAGAAACATAATACATGTGTGGATACATAGACAAATAGAGTGTCACTAGTATGCCTCTACTTGACTAGCTTGTTAATCAAAGATGGTTAAGTTTCCTAACCATAGACAAAGGAGTTGTCATTTGATTAACAAGGTCACATCATTAGTTGAATGATCTGATTGACATGACCCATTCCATTAGCTTAGCACCCGATCGTTTAGTATGCTGCTATTGCTTTTATCCATGACTTATACATGTTCCTATGACTATGAGATTATGCAACTCCCGTTTACCGTAGGAACACTTTGTGTGCTACCAAACGTCACAACGTAACTGGGTGATTATAAAGGTGCTCTACAGGTGTCTCCGAAAGTATTTGTTGGGTTGGCGTATTTCAAGATTGGGATTTGTCACTCCGAATGTCGGAGAGGTATCTCAGGGCCTTCTCAGTAATGCACATCACATAAGCCTTGCAAGCATTGCAACTAATGAGTTAATTGCGGGATGATGTATTACGGAACGAGTAAAGAGACTTGCCAGTAACGAGATTGAACTAGGTATTGGATACCGACGATCGAATCTCGGGCAAGTAACATACCGATTGACAAAGGGAACGACGTATGTTGTTATGCGGTCTAACCGATAAAGATCTTCGTAGAATATGTAGGAGCCAATATGGGCATCCAGGTCCCGCTATTGGTTATTGACCGGAGAGGTGTCTCGGTCATGTCTACATTGTTCTCGAACCGTAGGGTCCGCACGCTTAAGGTTACGATGACAGTTATTATGAGTTTATGCATTTTAATGTACCGAAGGAGTTCGGAGTCCCGGATGTGATCACGGACATGACGAGGAGTCTTGGAATGGTCGAGATGTAAATATTGATATATTGGATGGCTATGTTCGGACATCGGAATGGTTCTGAGTGGTTTCGGATAATACCGGAGTGCCGGAGGGGTTACCGGAACCCCCCCCCCCCCCCCGGGGGGAAGTCTGGGCCTTATTGGGCCGCAAGGGGAGAGAGAGGGCCGCGCCAGGAGGTGGCGCGCGCCTCCCCCCATGGGCAGTCCGAATTGGACAAGGAGGGGGGGGCGCGGCCCCCCTTTCCCTCTCCCTCTCCCTCTCTTTCCTTCCCCCTTCCTCCCTCCTAGTTGGACTAGGAAAGGGGAGTCCTACTCCTACTAGGAGGAGGACTCCCCCTCCCTTGGCGCGCCTCTAGGGCCGGCCGGCCCTCCCCCCCTAGCTCCTTTATATACGGGGGCAGGGGGGCACCCCAAGACACACAAGTCGATCCTTGAGATCATTCCTTAGCCATGTGCGGTGCCCCCCTCCACCATATTCCACCCCGGTCATATCGTTGCGGTGCTTAGGCGAAGCCCTGCGTCGATAGTTCATCAAGATCGTCACCACGCCATCGTGCTGACGAAACTCATCCCCGGAGGTTTTGCTGGATCAAGACCCGGGGACGTCATCGAGCTGTACGTGTGTCAAGAACTCGGAGGCGCCGGAGTAACGGCGCTTGGATCGGTCGGATCGCGAGGAGGACGTACGACTACTTCCTCTACGTTGTGTCAACGCTTCCGCTTCAGTCTACGAGGGTACGTAGACAACACTCTACCCTCTCGTTGCTATGCATCACCATGATCTTGCGTGTGCGTAGGAATTTTTTTGAAATTACTACGTTCCCCAACAGTGGCATCAGAGCCTAGGTTTTTATGGTTTGATGTTTTGCACGAGTAGAACACAAGTGAATTGTGGACGATACAAGTCATACTGCCTACCAGCATGTCATACTTTGGTTCGGCGGTATTGTTGGATGAAGCGGCCCGGACCGACATTACGCGTACGCTTACGCGAGACTGGTTCTACCGCCGTGCTTTGCACACAGGTGGCTGGCGGGTGTCAGTTTCTCCAACTTTAGTTGAACCGAGTATGGCTACGCCCGGTCCTTGAGAAGGTTAAAACAGAGTCTATTTGACAAACTATCATTGTGGTTTTCATGCGTAAGTGAGATTGGTTCTTGCTTAAGCCCGTAGCAGCCACGTAAAATTTGCAACAAACAAAGTAGAGGACGTCTAACTTGTTTTTGCAGGGCATGTTGTGATGTGATATGGTCAAGACATGATGCTATATTTTATTGTATGAGATAATCATGTTTTGTAACCGAGTTATCGGCAACCGGCAGGAGCCGTATGGCTGTCGCTTTATTGTATGCAATGCAATCGCCCTCTAATGCTTTACTTTATCACTAAGCGGTAGCGATAGTCGTAGAAGCATAAGATTGGCGAGACGACAACGATGCTACGATGGAGATCAAGGTGTCGCGCCGGTGACGATGGTAATCATGATGGTGCTGCGGAGATGGAGATCACAAGCACAAGATGATGATGACCATATCATATCACTTATATTGATTGCATGTGATGTTTATCTTTTTATGCATATTATCTTGCTTTGATTGACGGTAGCATTATAAGATGATCTCTCACTAAAATTATCAAGAAGTGTTCTCCCCGAGTATGCACCGTTGCCAAAGTTCGTCGTGCCCAGACACCACGTGATGATCGGGTGTGATAAGCTCTACGTCCATCTACAACGGGTGCAAGCCAGTTTTGCACACGCAGAATACTCGGGTTATACTTGACGAGCCTAGCATATGCAGATATGGCCTCGAAACACGGAAACCGAAAGGTTGAGCGTGAATCATATAGTAGATATGATCAACATGATGATGTTCACCATTGAGAAATAATCCATTTCACGTGATGATCGGTTATGGATTAGTTTTGATTTGGATCACGTGATCACTTAGAAGATTAGAGGGATATCTATCTAAGTGGGAGTTCTTAAGTAATATGATTAATTGAACTTAAACTTATCATGAACATAGTCCCTGATAGTATCTTGCTTGTCTATGTTGATTGTAGATAGATGGCTCGTGTTGTTGTTCCGTTGAATTTTAATGCGTTCCTTGAGAAAGCAAAGTTGAAAGATGATGGTAGCAATTACATGGACTGGGTCCGTAACTTGAGGATTATCCTCATTGCTGCACAGAAGAGTTACGTCCTGGATGCACCGCTAGGTGCCAGGCCTGCTGCTGGAGCAACACCAGATGTTATGAACGTCTGGCAGAGCAAAGCTGATGACTACTCGATAGTTCAGTGTGCCATGCTTTACAGCTTAGAACCGGGACTTCAACGTCGGTTTGAAAACCATGGAGCATATGAGATGTTCCAGGAGTTGAAGTTGATATTCAAACAGAATGCCCGGATTGAGAGATATGAGGTCTCCAATAAGTTCTATAGCTGCAAGATGGAAGAGAATGGTTCTGTCAATGAGCATATACTCAAGATGTCTGGGTATTATAATCACTTGAATCAGCTGGGAGTCAATCTTCCGGATGATTGTGTCATTGACAGAATTCTCCAATCACTGCCACCAAGCTACAAAGGCTTCGTGATGAACTATAATATGCAAGGGATAGATAAGTCTATCACCGAGCTCTTCGCAATGCTAAAGGCTGCGGAGGTAGAAATCAACAAGGAGCATCAAGTGTTGATAGTAAATAAGACCACTAGTTTCAAGAAAAATGGCAACGGGAAGAAGAAGGGGAACTTCAAAAAGAACAGCAAACAAGTTGCTGTTCAAGAGAAGAAACCCAAGTCTGGACCTAAGCCTGAAGCTGAGTGCTTCTACTGCAAGCAGACTGGTCACTGGAAGCGGAACTGCCCCAAGTATCTGGCGGACAAGAAGGATGGCAAGGTGAACAAAGGTATATGTGATATACATGTTATTGATGTGTACCTTACTAGAGCTCGCAGTAGCACCTGGGTATTTGATACTGGTTCTGTTGCTAATATTTGCAACTCGAAACAGGGACTATGGATTAAGCGAACACTGGCAAAGGACGAGGTGACGATGCGCGTGGGAAACGGTTCCAAAGTCGATGTGACCGCGGTCGGCACGCTACCTCTACATCTACCTTCGGGATTAGTATTAGACCTAAATAATTGTTATTTGGTGCCAGCGTTGAGCATGAACATTATATCTGGATCTTGTTTGATGCGAGACGGTTATTCATTTAAATCAGAGAATAATGGTTGTTCTATTTATATGAGTAATATCTTTTATGGTCATGCACCCTTGAAGAGTGGTCTATTTTTGATGAATCTCGATAGTAATGATACACATATTCATAATGTTAAATCCAAAAGATACAGAGTTGATAATGATAGTGCAACTTATTTGTGGCACTGCCGTTTAGGTCATATCGGTATAAAGCGCATGAAGAAACTCCATACTGATGGACTTTTGGAGTCACTTGATTATGAATCACTTGGCACTTGCGAACCATGCCTCATGGGCAAGATGACTAAAACACCGTTCTCCGGTACTATGGAGAGAGCAACAGATTTGTTGGAAATCATACATACAGATGTATGTGGTCCGATGAATGTTGAGGCTCGTGGCGGATATCGTTATTTTCTCACCTTCACAGATGATTTAAGCAGATATGGGTATATCTACTTAATGAAACACAAGTCTGAAACATTTGAAAAGTTCAAAGAATTTCAGAGTGAAGTTGAAAATCATCGTAACAAGAAAATAAAGTTTCTACGATCTGATCGTGGAGGAGAATATTTGAGTTATGAGTTTGGTCTACATTTGAAACAATGCGGAATAGTTTCGCAACTCACACCGCCCGGAACACCACAGCGCAATGGTGTGTCCGACCGTCGTAATCGCACTTTACTAGATATGGTGCGATCTATGATGTCTCTTACAGATTTACCGCTATCGTTTTGGGGTTATACTCTAGAGACGGCCGCATTCACGTTGAATAGGACACCATCAAAATCCGTTGAGACGACACCTTATGAACTGTGGTTTAGCAAGAAACCAAAGTTGTCGTTTCTTAAAGTTTGGGGTTGCGATGCTTATGTGAAAAAGCTTCAACCTGATAAGCTAGAACCCAAATCAGAGAAATGTGTCTTCATAGGATACCCAAAGGAAACAGTTGGGTACACCATCTATCACAGATCCGAAGGCAAGACATTTGTTGCTAAAAATGGATCCTTTCTAGAGAAGGAGTTTCTCTCGAAAGAAGTGAGTGGGAGGAAAGTAGAACTTGATGAGGTAACCGTACCTGCTTCCTTATTGGAAAGTAGTTCATCACAGGAACCGGTTTCTGTGACGTCTACACCAATCAGAGAAGAAGTTAATGATGATGATCATGAAACTTCAGATCAAGTTACTACAGAACCTCGTAGATCAACCAGAGTGAGATCCGCACCAGAGTGGTACGGCAATCCTATTCTGGAAATCATGCTACTAGATCATGACGAACCTACGAACTATGAAGAAGCGATGGTGAGCCCAGATTCCGAAAAATGGCTGGAAGCCATGAAATCTGAGATGGGATCCATGTATGAAAACAAAGTGTGGACTTTGGTTGACTTGCCCGAGGGTCGGCAAGCAATAGAGAACAAGTGGATCTATAAGAAGAAGACTGACGCCGACGGTAATGTTACAGTCTACAAAGCTCGACTTGTCGCAAAGGGGTTTCGACAAGTTCAAGGGATTGACTACGATGAGACCTTCTCACCCGTAGCGATGCTTAAGTCTGTCCGAATCATGTTAGCAATTGCCGCATTTTATGATTATGAAATTTGGCAAATGGATGTAAAGACTGCATTCCTGAATGGGTTTCTGGAAGAAGAGTTGTATATGATGCAACCAGAAGGTTTTATCAATCCAAAGGGAGCTAACAAAGTATGCAAGCTCCAGCGATCCATTTATGGACTGGTGCAAGCATCTCGGAGTTGGAATAAACGCTTTGATAGTGTGATCAAAGCATTTGGGTTTGTACAGACTTTTGGAGAAGCCTGTATTTACAAGAAAGTGAGTGGGAGCTCTGTAGCATTTCTGATATTATATGTAGATGACATATTACTGATTGGAAATGATATAGAATTTTTGGATAGCATAAAAGGATACTTGAATAAGAGTTTTTCAATGAAAGACCTCGGTGAAGCTGCTTACATATTGGCAATTAAGATCTATAGAGATAGATCAAGACGCTTAATTGGACTTTCACAAAGCACATACCTTGACAAGATTTTGAAGAAGTTCAAAATGGATCAAGCGAAGAAGGGGTTCTTGCCTGTTTTGCAAGGTGTGAAGTTGAGTAAGACTCAATGTCCGACAACTGCAGAAGATAGAGAGAAGATGAAAGATGTTCCCTATGCTTCAGCCATAGGCTCTATCATGTATGCAATGCTGTGTACCAGACCTGATGTGTGCCTTGCTATAAGTTTAGCAGGGAGGTACCAAAGTAATCCAGGAGTGGATCACTGGACAGCGGTTAAGAATATCCTGAAGTACCTGAAAAGGACTAAGGAAATGTTTCTCGTATATGGAGGTGACAAAGAGCTTGTCGTAAAGGGTTACGTTGATGCAAGCTTTGACACTGATCCGGACGATTCTAAGTCGCAAACCGGATACGTATTTACATTAAACGGAGGAGCTGTTAGTTGGTGCAGTTCTAAACAAAGCGTCGTAGCGGGATCTACATGTGAAGCGGAGTACATAGCTGCTTCGGAAGCAGCAAATGAAGGAGTCTGGATGAAGGAGTTCATATCCGATCTAGGTGTCATACCTAGTGCATCGGGTCCAATGAAAATCTTTTGTGACAATACTGGAGCAATTGCCTTGGCGAAGGAATCCAGATTTCACAAAAGAACAAAGCACATCAAGAAACGCTTCAATTCCATCCGGGACTTGGTCCAGGTGGGAGACATAGAGATTTGCAAGATACATACGGATCTGAATGTAGCAGACCCGTTGACTAAGCCTCTTCCACGGGAAAAACATGATCAGCACCAAGACTCCATGGGTGTTAGAATCATTACTGTGTAATCTAGATTATTGACTCTAGTGCAAGTGGGAGACTGAAGGAAATATGCCCTAGAGGCAATAATAAAGTTATTATTTATTTCCTTACATATCATGGTAAATGTTTATTATTCATGCTAGAATTGTATTGACCGGAAACACAATACATGTGTGGATACATAGACAAACAGAGTGTCACTAGTATGCCTCTACTTGACTAGCTTGTTAATCAAAGATGGTTAAGTTTCCTAACCATAGACAAAGGAGTTGTCATTTGATTAACAAGGTCACATCATTAGTTGAATGATCTGATTGACATGACCCATTCCATTAGCTTAGCACCCGATCGTTTAGTATGTTGCTATTGATTTTATCCATGACTTATACATGTTCCTATGACTATGAGATTATGCAACTCCCGTTTACCGTAGGAACACTTTGTGTGCTACCAAACGTCACAACGTAACTGGGTGATTATAAAGGTGCTCTACAGGTGTCTCCGAAAGTATTTGTTGGGTTGGCGTATTTCAAGATTGGGATTTGTCACTCCGAATGTCGGAGAGGTATCTCAGGGCCTTCTCGGTAATGCACATCACATAAGCCTTGCAAGAATTGCAACTAATGAGTTAATTGCGGGATGATGTATTACGGAACGAGTAAAGAGACTTGCCGGTAACGAGATTGAACTAGGTATTGGATACCGACGATCGAATCTCGGGCAAGTAACATACCGATGGACAAAGGGAACGATGTATGTTGTTATGCGTTCTGACCGATAAAGATCTTCGTAGAATATGTAGGAGCCAATATGGGCATCTAGGTCCCGCTATTGGTTATTGACCGGAGAGGTGTCTCGGTCATGTCTACATTGTTCTCGAACCGTAGGGTCCGCATGCTTAAGGTTACGATGACAGTAATTATGAGTTTATGCATTTTAATGTACCGAAGGAGTTCGGAGTCCTGGATGTGATCACGGACATGACGAGGAGTCTCGGATTGGTCGAGACGTAAAGATTGATATATTGGACGGCTATGTTCGGACATCGGAATGGTTCTGAGTGGTTTCGGATAATACCGGAGTGCCGGAGGGGTTACCGGAACCCCCCCGGGGGAAGTATGGGCCTTATTGGGCCGCGAGGGGAGAGAGAGGGCCGCGCCAGGAGGTGGCGCGCGCCCCCCCATGGGCAGTCCGAATTGGGCAAGGAGGGGGGGCGCGGCCCCCCTTTCCCTCTCCCTCTCCCTCTCTTTCCTTCCCCCTTCCTCCCTCCTAGTTGGACTAGGAAAGGGGAGTCCTACTCCTACTAGGAGGAGGACTCCCCCTCCCTTGGCGCGCCTCTAGGGCCGGCCGGCCCTCCCCCTTGCTCCTTTATATACGGGGGCAGGGGGCACCCCAAGACACACAAGTCGATCCTTGAGATCATTCCTTAGCCGTGTGCGGTGCCCCCCTCCACCATATTCCACCTCGGTCATATCGTTGCGGTGCTTAGGCGAAGCCCTGTGTCGATAGTTCATCAAGATCGTCAGCACGCCGTCGTGCTGACGGAACTCATCCCCGGAGGTTTTGCTGGATCAAGACCCGGGGACGTGATCGAGCTATACGTGTGTCAAGAACTCGGAGGCACCGGAGTAACGGCGCTTGGATCGGTCGGATCGCGAGGAGGACGTACGACTACTTCCTCTACGTTGTGTCAACACTTCCGCTTCAGTCTACGATGGTACATAGACAACACTCTCCCCTCTCGTTGCTATGCATCACCATGATCTTGCGTGTGCGTAGGAAATTTTTTGAAATTACTACGTTCCCCAACAATTCCAACATTTCCTTTAGCACGCAGGAGATTGGTAAGCTCAAATAGACAATCACCAAAGCTAGGATCACTAGAGTTCATCTTACTCAAGGCAATAGACTTGTGGAGAATTTCGTCTAAATTTTTCAAGGAATAATCTGGGAATCGTTCCTCAAGAAATCTCCATATGGTGTAGGCACACTTGAGAGTAGGCAAACATCTAATCAAGTTTCTAGGCAAGCCTCTAATGATGAGCTCAACAGTTCTAAGATTGCGAATCATGTCAATATCTTCATCTAGGGTAGGGTGCTAAGGATCAACATGAGGTGCACAAGGGCTAGTAATGTACTTGTTCAAATGATATTCATTGAAAATCTCAAGCATTTCATTTTTCCACTCATGAAAATACTCTCCATCAAGAATAGGCACTCTATGTCTAAGAATCCCCAAAGTAGACACATCCATCTTCCTCCAATGGTGTTTAAACCAAGGCAATGGAGACCAAAGCTTTGATACCAATTGAAAGGATCAAGAAGAGGTGTCTAGAGGGGGGGTGATTAGACACTAAGTGCCAAAAGTTGCAGTTTTTAATATTATTAAGTTTAAGTGGAGTTTAAGCACAAGTTTAACAAACACAATACATATCAAGCAAGCATGCAATGAGTATATGAGCAGCGGAAAGTAAAGCATGCAACTTGCAAGAATGTAAAGGGAAGGGTTTGGAGTATTCAAACGCAATTGGAGACACAGATGTTTTGTCATGGTTCCGATAGGTGGTGCTATCGTACATCCACGTTGATGGAGACTTCAACCCACGGAGGGTAACGGTTGCGCGAGTCCACGGAGGGCTCCACCCACGAAGGGTCCACGAAGAAGCAACCTTGTCTATTCCATCATGGCCGTCGCCCACAAAGGACTTGCCTCACTAGCGGTAGATCTTCACGAAGTAGGCGATCTCCTTGCCCTTACAAACTCCTTGGTTCAACTCCACATTCTTGTTGGAGGCTCCCAGGTGAAACCTAGCCAATCTAGGAGACACCACTCTCCAAGAAGTAACAAATGGTGTGTTGATGATGAACTCCTTGCTCTTGTGCTTCAAATGATAGTCTCCCCAACACTCAACTCTCTCTCAAAGGATTTGGATTTGGTGGAAAGAAGATTTTAGTGGAAAGCAACTTGGGAAGGCTAGAGATAGAGATTCATATGGTAGGAATGGAATATCTTGACCTCAACACATGAGTAGGTAGTTCTCTCTCAGAAAATGTGTATTGGAAGTGTAGGCATGTTCTGATGACTCTCTCCACAAATGAAGACTGGGTGGAGGGGTATATATAGCCTCCACACAAAATCTAACCGTTACACACAATTTGCCAAACTCGGTGGGACCGAATGGTTAAGGTCGGACCGATTCAGCAAACCTAGTGACCGTTAGGATTTTCGGTGGGACTGAGATGCAACTCGGTAGGACAGATATGGTTAGGGTTAGGGCATAATGTAATCTCAGTGTGACCGATTACATAAACTCGGTGGGACCGATTTTGGTACTAAGCTAACCAGAGAGTTGGTCAGGCAAACTCGGTGAGACCGATTACACAAACTCGGTGGGACCGATTTTGGTAATAAGCTAACCAAAGGATTTGCATTGTAATCTCGGTAGTACCGATTCCACAAACTCGGTGAGACCAATTTTGGTAATGGACATACACAGAGATATTACAATCCTATCTCGGTAAGACCAAGATCCCTATCGGTGAAACCGATTTGCTAGGTTTTGTGGCAGTGGCTATGACATCTGAAACTCGGTGCCGCCGGATAGATGGAATCGGTGGGGCTGAGTTTGACTTTTGATTTAGGTCATATGTGGATGTGGGAAAGTAGTTGAGGGTTTTGGAGCATATCACTAAGCACTTTGAGCAAGCAGGCCATTAAGCAACACCTCATCCCCTCTTGATAGTATTGGCTTTTCCTATAGACTCAATGTGATCTTGGATCACTAAAATAGAAAATGTAGAGTCTTGATGTTGAAGCTTGAGCCAATCCTTTGTCCTTAGGATCTTGAAGGGGTTCCACATCCTCTAGTCCATGCCACTCCATTGTTGAACTTATCTGAAACATACTAGGTAAAAGTGTTAGTCCAACAAGAGATATGTTGACATTAATTACCAAAACCACCCAGGGAGCACTTGTGCTTTCAAAGCAGGAGTAGGATTTTACCTCCATCGAGAGGGCCCGAACCTAGGTAAAAACATTGTGTCCCTTGTCTCCTATTACCATCCGCCCAGACGCACAGTTCGGGACCCCCTACCTGAGGTCCGCCGGTTTTGACACCAGCATTGGTGCTTTCATTGAGAGTTCCTCTGTGTCGTCATCTCTAGGCCCTATGGCTTCTCCGATCATCAACAGTGATGCAGTCTAGGGTGAGACTTTTCTCCCCGGACAAATCTTCTTATTCGGCGGCTTTGCACTGCGGGCCAATTCGCTTGGCCATCTGGAGCAGATTGAAAGCTACGCACCTGGCCATCAGGTCAGATTTGGAAGCTTGAACTACACGGCTGACATCCGCGGAGACTTGATCTTCGACGGATTCAAGCCGCAGCCAGACGCGCCGCACTGTCATGATGGGCATGACCTAACTCTGCCACCGAACAGTGCCCTGGAGGCCGCACCCGCGTTAGCTCCGACCCTTAGCTTGGAGCCTACCGCGCCGATCGAGGATGGGTGGCTAGACACCGCCTAGGGGGCTGCAGTCTCAACGGCGATCAAGCCAAACACCAGCCTTATCCTCTGTGAAGCCCGTGACTCCAAGGTGCCGGACTCTTATCCTGACTCCGAACCCTCCGCGCCCCTTCCAATTGAATCCGATTGGGCGCCGATCATGGAATTCACCGCCGCGGATATCTTTCAGTACTCGCCCTTCGGTGATATTCTGAATTCACTAAGGTCTCTCTCTTTGTCAGGAGAGTCCTGGCCGGATTATGGCCAACAGGATTGGGATGCGGATGGCGAAGAAATTCGATGCCCACCCACCATCCACTTCATAGCCACTGTCGATGATTTAACCGACATGCTAGACTTCGACTCCGAAGACATCGACGGTATGGACAACGATGTAGGAGACGAACATGAACCAGCGCCTATAGGGCACTGGAAAGCCACCTCGTCATATGACATATATATGGTGGACACACCAAAAGAAGGCAATGGCGACGGAACAACGGGGGATGACCCCTCCAAGAAGCAACCCAAGCGCCGGCGTCAGCGGCGCCGCTCTAAGTCCCGCCAGAGCAAAAACGGTGATACCGGCATGGGAGACAATAACACCCCGGACAGTGCCAAAGAAAACTCCCTCCAGCAAGACTCAGCACAGGAGGATGGAGAGGCCAGCCCCCGTGAGAGGGCGGCAAACAGAGAGGAAGAGGATGATAACTACATGCCTCCCTCCAAAGACGAGGCAAGCCTCGGCGACGACGAATTTGTCGTGCCTGAGGATCCCGTCAAACAAGAGCGCTTTAAGCGCAGGCTTATGGCCACGGCGAGTAGCCTTAAGAAAAAACAGCAACAACTTAGAGCTGTTCAAGGTTTGCTAGCCGACAGATGGACTGAAATCCTTCCAGCCGAGGAATACGAACTCGAACGCCCCTCCAAGAGCTACCCAAAGCGCAGGTTGCTACCCTGATTGGAGGAGGAAGCACTTAAACCTACATCACTAGCACATGAGACGGCTGATCGGCCACCTCGCGGCCGCGACAGAGAGGCCTCTCGGCCCTCCACCCAAGCCGCACCCCGGCGTCGCTCAAAAAATACCAAGGCATGGGGAAACGTGCCAGACCTGCGCGATATATTGGAGGACAAGGCAAGGCAAACAAGATCGATCTACGGATCGCCTGGGCGCCCCACGACACGAGACGATAACCGTCACGCTGGATACAGTAAGTCCGGCCGGGCCGAACACAGTAGACAAAGCTCATTTGAGCTACGTCGTGATATAGCCCAGTATAGAGGGGCCGCACACCCACTATGCTTCACAGATGAAGTAATGGATCATCAAATCCCAGAGGGTTTCAAACCCGTAAACATCGAATCATACGATGGCACAACAGAGCCTACGGTATGGATCGAGGACTATCTCCTTCACATCCACATGGCCCGCGATGATGATCTACACGCCATCAAATACCTCCCACTCAAGCTTAAAGGACCAGCTCGACATTCGCTTAATAGCCTGCCAGCAGAATCAATTGGTTGTTGGGAGGACCTGGAAGCCGCATTCCTTGACAATTTCCAGGGCACCTATGTGCGACCCCCAGACGCTGATGACCTGAGCCACATAATTCAGCAGCCAGAAGAATCGGCCAGACAATTCTGGACACGGTTCCTAACCAAGAAAAACCAAATCGTCGACTGTCCAGATGCAGAGGCTCTAGCAGCCTTCAAGCATAACATCCGTGATGAGTGGCTAGCCCGGCACCTGGGACAGGAAAAGCCGAAATCTATGGCAGCCCTCATGACACTCATGACCCGCTTTTGCGCGGGAGAAGATAGTTGGCTGGCTCGTAGCAACAACATGACCAAGAGCCCTGGTAATTCGGATACCAAGGACAGCAATGGCAGGTCGCGTCGCAACAAGCACAAGCGCTGCATTAACAGCGACAACGCAAAGGATGCGGCAGTTCATGTGGGATTCAGAGGCTCTAAACCCGGTCAGCGGAAAAGGCCATTCAAAAGAAATACTCCGGGCCCATCCAGTTTGGACCGAATACTCGACCGCTCATACCAATTACATGGCACCCCCGAAAAGCCAGCCAATCACACCAACATGGATTGTTGGGTGTTCAAGCAGGCCGGTAAGTTAAATACCGAAAGTAGAGATAAGGGGCTGCACAGCGACGAGGACGAAGAGCCCCGGCTGCCGAACAATAGTGGACAGAAGGGCTTCCCCCCACAAGTGCGGACGGTGAACATGATATACGCAACCCACATCCCCAAGCGGGAGCGGAAGCGTGCACTCAGGGACGTATATGCGTTGGAGCCAGTCGCCCCAAAGTTCAACCCATGGTCCTCCTGCCCGATCACTTTTGATTGAAGGGACCACCCCACTAGCATCCGTCATGGCGGATTCGCCGCATTGGTTCTAGACCCAATCATTGACGGATTTCATCTCACTAGAGTCCTTATGTACGGTGGAAGCAGCCTGAACCTGCTTTATCAGGATACAGTGCGAAAAATGGGAATAGATCCCTCAAGGATTAAACCAACAAAAACGACCTTTAAGGGCATCATACCAGGTGTAGAGGCCAACTGTACAGCCTCAGTTACACTTGAAGTGGTCTTCGGATCCCCGGATAATTTCCGAAGCGAGGAGTTAATCTTCAACATAGTCCCATTCCGCAGTGGCTATCACGCACTACTCGGACGAACCACATTTGCAAAGTTCAATGTGGTGCCGCACTACGCATACCTCAAGCTCAAGATGCCAGGCCCTTGAGGAGTCATCACGGTCAATGGAAACACCGAACGCTCTCTTCGAATAGAGGAGCATACGGCAGCACTGGCAGCGGAAGTACAGAGCAGCCTCTCAAGGCAATTCTCCAGTCCGGCTTGTAAACATCCGGACACCGTCAAGCACACCTGGCATGTTCCGAGCAAGCGTAGCAATACGGCCCCAACCCCAGCCCTCGCGAAACTGCGAAATTAGTACCACGCGTACATAACTACGCTCTGATAATCCCATGGGCACAGGGGGAGGGGCATGGCCACGGCATGCCCTAAATGCAGCTCAACCGCACTAGGGGCTCCCGATTTCGTCATTTTTTCTTACTTTCAGGACTCCATCATCTGGAAGGCCTGTCCGGCAATACAATCACCCAACACACGATGCAACAACCAAGGAGGCAGAAAGCTACGTCGAATTCCCAGGTGGTCTCTATAACGAGCAAAATACCTGTCTTACATATCGTCTCGCAGCTCGCCCCTGGAGGGGGACATGTCAAATAGTCCCATCTCTTACTTATCGCACTATTTGTATCGTTCTGCTTTTACAGTCGCATTTCAAAATAAACAATGCTTAGCTTCAGCTTATTATTGCATTCTCTATTCATTTGTTTTTCAACATATATGTTCACTCATGACATTTAGCACCTGTACACTTTGGTACGGTCAATACGCCAGGGGCTCAAGCACCCCATAATACGGCGTGAGAAGTCCGAACACTTTCACAAGTGCAACCCTCCGAACTTATAGCATTATATGCATCACTCGAATCATGTCTTTGGTCAATAGTTGGGTTTGCCCGGCTCCCATGTTTTGGTACCTTACGTTCCGCTATATCGGCAAGGTAGCGCTGGGAGGACTACTGCGATTGTGCCCCAGTTGAGCTGGGCTAAGCACCTCAGTAGAGAAAGCTAAAACTGACTGTCATGATAGGGCGAGAGCTGGTCGCTGTTCAGGAGGGTTCGAGTCCCTAAAGACTTATGCCGCTTAGAGTGAGGAGTCAGCTTTGTCTGGCCTAGGCGTGTATAGCGCCCGAACTCGGTCTTCCGAACACTAGGGGCTTCGCCGAAATTTAAAATTATAAAGTTCTCTGGCTAAGTGAGAGTGATAACGCATTATAGTCCGATTGCTTTGTTCGTTGTGCTGAGCACCTCCCTCGAAGGCCCAAGAATGGGAAAAAGAGTGCTCAGGTTTATCCCGAACACCCCAGCACTCGTGGCATGGGGGCAGAAGCCGACGACTCGCCATCACTCAAATTTAATAAACGGCCGCATAGAAGGTAATATTTTAAATTAAAAAAGCGTTGCATAGCGCACATGAACAAGTTTTCAGCGCACCGGATAAAGCGAACAAGTTTCTCTCAAATATTACATCTTTCGAACATTCATCCACCATAAGGCGGGCGCCTTTCAGGACACCCTCATAGTACATCTCGGGGTGGCGATGCTCCTTGCCCGGCGGCGGCCCGTCCTTCACAAGCTTCACAGCATCCAATTTGCCCCAATGCACTTTAGCACGGGCAAGGGCCCTACGGGCAACCTCGATGCAGATGGAGCGCTTGATGACTTCAAGTCGTGGACAGGCATCCACCAGCCACCTCACCAGCCCGAAATAGCTCCGAGGCAGGGCCTCTCCAGGCCACAGCCGAACTATAAAGCCCTTGATGGCCTGTTCGGCCACCTTGTGGAGCTCGACCAGTTGCTTCAACTGGTCGCTCAAAGGCACCGGGTGTCCGGCCTCAGCGTACTGAGACCAGAACACCTTCTCCGTCGAGCTGCCCTCCTCGGCTCGGTAGAAAGCGGCGGCATCTGACACGGTACGGGGCAAATCTGCGAATGCTCCTGGAGAGCTCCGAACTCGGGTAAGTAACAAGTAATTCACTTTCACGTGCTTGCTTTGCATAAAGAATGCCTTACCCGCCGCTATCTTCTTCATCGCCTCAACTTCCTGGAGGGCTTTCTGGGCTTCGGCCTTGGCAGATTTGGCGCTTTCAAGGGCCGTCGCGAGCTCAGACTCTCGCGTCTTTGAGTCAAGCTCCAAACTCTCGTGTTTTTTCACGAGAGCCTAGAGCTCTTGCTGCACCTCGCCAACCCGCGCCTCATTCTTCTCCCGCTCGGTGCGCTCCGTGGCCGCCCTCTTTTCGGCCTCGGACAGCGCCTGCTTAAGGGTCGCCACCTCAGTTGTGGCCCCTATGACACCAATAGCGATCCTGTCATTTTTTGCAACTGCATCTTTTTATATTATACTCCACAAGGTATTACTTACCTTATTTTTCCCCGAGCTCCTTCTTGGCAAGGCCGAGCTCTTCATCGGACCGCTCGAGGCTCTGCTTCAGCGCATCCACCTCCGCAGTCAGTGCGGCTGCGGCCAGAAGCGAAGCCTGCATACGCATATTGACTTAATTATGTTAGACTCCTGCGAATGTTATTAGATCCTCTATTCGGCTTTTCTTTCCGAACGCCAAACAGAGCATCAGGGGCTACTGTCTATGTGGTAATATTTTCACATATTTTTCACATACCTCAAAGCCTGTCAACAGGCTGGCACAGGCTTCGGTCAGCCCGCTCTTGGCGGACTGAACCTTCTGGATCACCGCACTCATAATAGTGCGGTGCTCCTCGTCGATGGAGGCGCCGTTAAGCACCTCCAACAAGTTATCCGGTGCCTCCGGTTGGATGGAGGTCACCGGCGTCGTAGGCTTGCCCTTCTTCTTAGGGGGCCGCCTGCCGGACTCCGGAACCTTTGAAGGTTCCGGTGCGGTGTCCGGCCCAGGGCCGGACTTGGAGCCCTTAGGGGTTTTGTCCCCTTTGCGCTTGGAGTCCAGGAGGTCGCCTTGCGGCGCCTCCAGGACTACCTCCCCCTGGCTTGGAACCTTTTGGGACAACACCTCGGCGTCGTCCGTAGGGGGAGGGGAGGTAGCGGCCGGAAGTGAAAAGCTATTCACATCCGACGAATCCAAGGAGCCGCTAGAAGATACGTCGAGCCGGTCTCGGTCCGGACTACACGATTATATTAGGCGTTAGGAAAAGCTGTGCAATAAAGTAACACTATGAGTCACTCTGGTGTCCGAATACTTACGACTTCGCCAGGGGCTTGGCCCTAGACGGCCACTCCTACTCGCTGTCGGTGGTGTTGGTGGAGTAGTCCGAAGGGAGGGTCTTCGCCTTCTTGGACCCTCAGGCCTCCCCAGTTGGGGTAGCCTTCCTTTTCTTCTCTCCCCCCGCTGGGGGAGAGAACTCTCTTTCCTCCTCCCCGTCTTCGTGGGAGCAGTCCGCCTCGGAGTCATCAGACGATGAGTCCGACTCCACTGGGCGCCGGGAACTCTTCCGGGTTCCCGTGGCCTTCTTCTTGGCCTTCTTCTCCGGCACCACGTAAGGTGCCGGAACCAGCAGCTTTGCCAAGCGAGCGTCTGCTGGGTCTTCAAGCAAAGGAGCAGGACAGCTGATCTGCCCAGACGTCTCTTGCCAATCCTGTCAAAGGTAAGGGAGTTTAGATCCCACATAGAATCAAACTATGAAAGACAAGTATCCTGTAAGAGGTAAAATATCTTACCGCGTTGGCTTGGCGCCGCGCGGAAAATCCACGATCCTCAGTGGCGGAAGCAGGAGCCTCGGCACCCTTAACAACACCTTCCAGGCATCTTCGTACATTGTTTCAAAGAGCCGGCTCAGAGTTCGGTGCTGGGCCGAGTCGAACTCCCATAAATTGAAAGCCCGTTGTTGACACGGGAGGATCCGGCGGATGAGCATAACCTGGACTACATTGACTAGCTTGAGCTTCTTGCTCACCAGGTTCTGGACACACGTTTGGAGTCCGGTCACCTCCTCCGCACTACCCCACAGCAGGCCCTTCTCTTTCCAGGAGGTGAGCCGCGTAGGGGCTCCGGATCGGAACTCGGGGGCTGCGACCCATTTAGGGTCCCGTGGCTCGATGATGTAGAACCACCCCGATTTCCACCCCTTTATGGTCTCCACGAAGGAGCCCTCGGGCCATAGGACGTTGGGCATCTTGCCCACCATGGCGCCTCCGCACTCCGCCTGCGGCCGCCCACAACCTTTGGCTTGACGTTGATGGTCTTCAGCCATAAGCCGAAGTGGGGACGGATGTAGAGGAAGGCCTCGCACACGACGATAAACGCCGAGATGTTGAGGATGAAGTTTGGGGCCAGATCGTGGAAGTCCAGGCCATAGTAGAACATGAGTCCCCAGACGAATGAATGAAGGGGGAATCCCAGACCGTGAAGGAAGTGGGTAAGGAAGACAACCCTCTCATGGGGCCTGGGGGTGGGGATGAGCTGCCCCTCATCGGGGAGCCGGTGCGCGATGTCGTCGGGCAAGTATCCGGCTCTCCTCAACTTTTTGACGTCTCCTTCCGTGACGGAAGAGACCATCCACTTGCCTCCCGCTCCGGACATGGCTGGAGAAGGTTGAGGTGGGGAATGCGGACTTGGGCGCTGGATCTCGAGTATGCAAAAATGGATGAGCAAAGGAGGAAGAAGGCGTAGGTGAAAAGGTGGATCCTTATCCCCTTATATGGGCGGACGAAACTGCACGTCCCCACCAGCCTAGTAAAACTCGCTTATCTCCCAAGCGCCATAATCAATGGCGCGGTTGGGTTACCCACGCCCGTATTGATGAGAATCCCGGAATAAGGGGACATGATCTTTGCTTCGACAAGACGTGCCAAGGAAACCGCCTCGCTAAACGCGCTGAGATGGGACAGTAAAAACGATTCGAATAAATACTTGGCCATGGTGTGATGTCACACTATGGAGTACGTCAGCAGATTAGATTTGTGTAAATATTATTCTCTCTATGGTGATATGTGGAACTTATTTTGCAGAGTCGGACACTATCCTTGTGTTCAAAATCTTCTATGAAGTATTCGGAGGAGGAACCCGCCTTGCAATGCCGAAGACAATTTGCGCGCCGGACTCGTCATCATTGAAGCCTGGTTCACGGGCTACTAAGGGAGTCCTGGATTAGGGGGTGTCCGGATAGCCGGACTATAACCTTTGGCCGGACTCTTGGACCATGAAGATACAAGATTGAAGACCTCTTCCCGTGTCCGTATGGGACTTTCCTTGGCGTGGAAGGCAAGCTTGGCGATACGGATATGTAGATCTACTTCCGTTGTAACCGACTCTGTGTAACCCTAGCCCTCTCCGGTGTCTATATAAACCGGAGGGTTTTAATCCATAGGACGAACAACAATCATACCATAGGCTAGCTTCTAGGGTTTAGCCTCTCTGATCTCGTGGTAGATCTACTCTTTTACTACCCATATCATCAATATTAATCAAGCAGGAGTAGGGTTTTACCTCCATCGAGAGGGCCCGAACCTGGGTAAAAACATTGTGTCCCTTGTCTCCTGTTACCATCTGCCTAGACGCACAGTTCGGGACCCCCTACCTGAGACCCGCCGGTTTTGACACCGACAACCACCTTCCCGGAAGCGTCCACTCGGAGCTCCGACTTCATGGAGGAGTCGGCAGTGGCGTACTTGTCTTCTATGATCAGCAGCTCGTCGAGTGTAGCCGGCTCGTCGCAAAGGAGTCGATGCTTGAGTAAGGTGCCCACTCGGCACCCGGAAGTGAAGTACTCTATGGCTTGCACCTCATGCATCCCTTCGCAGGACTTGCACAGTTCAGCCCACCGCGTCAAGTAGTCGCGGGTGGACTCGTCAGGGCCTTGAACGCACAGCGAAAGCTGGTGGGGATTGGGCGGCCGCTTGCAGGTGCTGGTGAAGTTGCAGACGAAGACTTCAGTGAAATCTACCCAGTTGTTGATGCTGCGGGGCTTCAGGCTATTCAGCCATGTCCGCACCGTGCCCTGGAGCATGAGTGGAATGTACTTCACGGCAGGCGCTTGTTGCCGTTTGCTATGTTGACGGCTGTGGAGTAGTCAACCAGCCAATCTTCCGGCTTCATGGAGTCGTAGTACTTGGGGCGTGTCTCTTGGGAGCGAGAACCCTTTGGGAAAGGGCTCGTCACGGATGCGGGGGCGAAACAAGGCAGGCCCATTGTGTCTTCTTCTTCTAGCGCCAGGGACCGAGCAAGGCGGTCGATCCGGTGGCGGGCATCATTCTCTGCGACTCCTTCTTAGCGGCCCAGCCGGTTGTCGAGAGTCAGGTCCTCAACAGGCGGCGGGGAGGCGCGCCTCTCCCCGCGAGGAGGAGCAGGAGGCGAATAGTCGTCCCATCGTTCCACTGCTCGTGGGCGGCCATCTTGGTCGCGCTCGATGGTGAGGCATGTGCGGCTGCGGCTAGCAGCCGACTCTCGGTCTCGTCTGTCGCGGACGCCGCCAGTCGGCGTCCGGGAGGTCGCGCCTTGCTCTCGGCGGGGGGGGGGGGGGGGGGTTCTCAACCGTCTGGCCGGGTTCTTCTACGCAGCAGCCGCGTCGATGAGCTGTTGAACGCGCTCTATCATGTAGCGACGCTCGTTGCCCTCCTGGTGGTCCAGCTCGTCTGCTGCCGCCTGGGCAACTCGTATGTTCTCCACGGGCGTGGCGTAGACAGGGCGGTCTACCCCAAACAAGTTGGCGACTGCAGCGCCGCACTATCGGACCGTTCCTACACGGCTGGGCCCGCCAGCAACAGCGTGCCGCCAACGGCGCGGTCGATCTCACGCTGGTAGGCCTCGGAGAGGCGTCTCATGGTGGCCAGCTTCTTGGCGTTCTCAACAAGCGAGACGCGGCAGGCTTCTAGCGTCTCTGCGTTGGTGTCTGCTGCGATGGGAGTGGACTGGTCCCGCATTGTCCCCTGCAACGGGTCTTGGGCAGCCCCACCAGGGAGGTGGGTGATGACGAGCACCTCCGTGACGGTGCTGTCGCCGCTGTCGGCGCGAGGGAGCGGGTCGTTGATGATCACCACATTGGTGTTGAGGGCGTCGAGAGATGCCGCGTCGGAGTCGACGAGCATCGGGTCGGTGGAGCCAACTGACTTGATGTCAGAGGCCGGCTCGTTGGCGATGTGGAGCTTGCCAAGAAGGTTGACGATGCAGCTCACAGAGCTGGCTACTCTCGTGTCGGGCGCGGGATCGTCGGGGAGGCGGATCTCGCTGATGAGGTCAGCGAGGCAGCTCGCCATGCAGGCGAGCTCAGCGCCATGCAGTGCGGCGGCGCAAATGCCATCGGGCATGCCAGGCTGGCTGCGCTCGCTAGGGAGGAACAAGGTTCCCGTCTAGAACAGATCTCTGGACGACGGTGCACCTAGCCCCATGGTGGGCGCCAAATATCGGGGGTGTCATGCGACATATGCTAAAGGATGGCTTATCATGGTAGGGGAGAGTAAGACGTCGCCGGTGCCTGGAAATGGGATAAGGCGTAGACATGTACGCCGACGCATCTTACCTAGGTTCGGAGCTCTCCTAGGAGATAACACCCCTAGTCTCGCTCTGCGGGGTCTCTGCATGATCACTAAACCAGCAAAGGTGGCTACAAGCTTGCTCCTTGAGCTGTTTCTCTAGAGGAGGAAGAAGAACAAGGCTAGCCCTAGCTTCACTCTCTCTATGTGTGTGTGTAATTTCTATGAGGCTGAACCCTTTGCATGGGTGCCCTGGGAGGGTTTATATAGGCCTACCCCCCAGGGGTACAATGGTAATCCGGCCGAGTGTAGGACCCGGCTGTCAGTGTCTATGGTCGTCGGCTTCTTCGCCGGCTGCTGGGGCCCGCCACTTCGTGGGTCCCGCCAGCTATCTCGTACTTCACCGACAAGCTGCGCCCGCCGCTGGCGGGTCCTGCCGGCTGCTTAATATTGTGGCCGCGCCACCGATAATGCATGCTTTTTCGGGGAGAGTGTGGCTACAGTACCGCCGCCTGGCGGGCGTCCACAGTAGCCACTCCCCGTCTCTTTTGATTAATGGCACACAGACTTTGAGGGAGGGGGAGAGCCTCCTGCTAGGAGTCAGATTTCCCCTACACCGACTGGTCTGGGCTTGCCGTCTTCTGGCTTCTCACGGACAGGTAGGGCCCGCCGCTTGCAGGCCGTACCTGAAAGTGCTAGTTATCGACTAGAGGGGGTGAATAGGCGATTTTTACGAAAGTCTTCAAAACATGGAAGTTTCGAAGACAAACAATTGAAATGATCCTATTGAAATGCAGCGGAAGGTAAACTACACTAAGCAAACCATAGTCAAGTATGCAATGAAGTGAAAGCACGAAGACTAATGACAACTAGGTAGTAAGGATCAGGATGGAAGATGGTATGAAGCCAAATAATAATAGTAGTCACACAGTAAAGTCAAACAGGTAAAGCAATCAGGCAATGACTTCACGAAAACAACTTGTAAGTAAAGAAGGGGAGAGGATAGAACCAGTCACTTGTTGAGGACACAGGATTTGTTGGACCAATTCCAGTTGCTATGACAACTGTACGTCTGGTTAGGGAGGCTGAGATTCGACTCAAAAGACCGCGTCTTCACCTTATTCCCCTTGAGCTAAGGACACCCAGTCCTCTCCCAATTACTCTGGTAAGTCTTCAAGGTAGACTTCCAAACATTCACACACTTCGTTCACCGGCGATCCACAATGACTCTTGGATGCTCAGAATGTGACGCCTAACCGGCTGGAGGATTCACAGTCCTCAAGTGTAACAAGTCTTCAGGTCACGCGGACAGAAAGACTTCAATGATGACTAACACTCTTTGGCTCTAGGTGTTTGGGCTTTGTCCTCGCAAGGATTTCTCTCTCTCAAAAGCTTCGGAGGTGGGTTGCTCTCAAACGACAAAAGCCATGCACTAACTCTAAGAAGCCACCAATTTATGGTGTAGAGGGTGGGCTATTTATAGCCACTAGGCAACCTGACCTGATTTGTCCAAAATGACCCTGGGTCACTAAGGAACTGACACGTGTTCCAACGGTCAGATTTCAATCACACACGGCAACTTTACTTGGGCTACAAGCAAAGCTGACTTTTCCAACTCTGGACAAGTTTTGCTCTCATTGTCTTCGCTCGAAGACATAGGATTTTGGTTGAGCATCACTTCAGTCACTCTGACTTTGTTCACTGGGACCCCACTTAACAGTACGGTGGTTCCTATGACTCAACAAAGAAGAAAAGGAAACAACGAAACAACGAAGTCTTCGTGCTCCATAGTCTTCACGCAATGTCTTCTCTTGTCATAGTATTCAATGTGAATATCTTCATATACCACCATTGTCGTCAATGTCTTCATAAATTTTTAGGGGTCATCTCCGGTAGGTAAACCAAATCAATGAGGGACTACTACCTGTGTTATCCTGCAATTCTCACAAACACATTAGTCCCTCAGCCAGGTTTGTCGTCAATACTCCAAAACCAACTAGGGGTGGCACTAGATGCACTTACAATCTCCCCCTTTTTGGTGATTGATGACAAACTGGTTGAAGTTTTCAACGGGGATAAAGAATGTGAAATTGTAAGGGATAAAAGTATTGTCTTCGTAAGTAGCAAAAGGCTCCCCCTGAAGATGTGCATATAAGTAATTTGCTTTTGGATTGCAAATGCACATGGCAGGTTGTACTTGTGGAGATCCTCTTCAACTTATGAAGACAATTCATCATGCATGATTTGATATACCGAAAATAATGACATGCATAATGAAAAATGGACGTCTGCAAAATGACTAAGTGCGGAATTTATCATCGCACATGCGGAATTTATCATCGCATCACAGAGTAGCAGAAAATATAGCATACGACCATCAAGTTTAAGTGTTACAACTCAAAGAACCAAATGTATCAAAAGCGAGAGTTGTAAACACTAGGCAAAATATAAAGCAACCGCCCATATGGACCCGCTTGAAGACTATCAACTCATATGCTTATCCCCCTTTTGTCAGTAAGGACCAAAAAGGTTTGAAGATGTCGGATCAAGGGTTCCGGCAGACCCTTAAGGTTCGAACTCTGGGGTGCACGCGGAGATCGTGCCCTCTACCTCTCCGTCTTGTAAGGATCTAACTACTGCGAGAACAACACAAGAGACACAGAGTTTATACTAGTTCGGGCCACCATTGTGGTGTAATACCCTACTCTAGTTTGTGGTGGGTGGATTGCCTCTTGGGCTAATGATGAAGAACGGTACAAGGAAGAACAACCTCGCGAGGGTCAGTTCTTGGCTAGGGGACGAACTGTTGGAGGAGTCCAATCGCCCTTCTCGCTCTCTCTCTAGATGCCTCTTTTCTGGCTACCGCTACTCTGGGGGTGGCTAGTCCTATTTATAGGCAAAGGGCCTGGGCCTCTTCCCAAATATTGAGCGGGAAGGGCGCCAACAATTGGCCATTTTGAAGGGGAACATCTGGTACACTTATCCTGACTAAAGTTGGTCTTCGCCTGCCAAAGGCCCTGTGGTGACGCCGTCCTGGGCTCCATGGTGACCTCCTTCCCACCGTTGGACTGGTCTTGGTCTCGTTGAACTGAAATGGGTGCCTTTGCTTGATCCTCTCGCCTGCGCTTGCCCCCTTTGCACCAAAGAGGAAAGGGAGACGCTGCGCGGGCTGGCGCCCGCCTGGCACCCTTGGTCGTCATGGCTTGCGTCATGGGCACCTCGTGAGGTGCCCGCCTTGATCTCTCCGCCTCCTTGCGAGCCAGCCTAAGGAGGCCGTGCTTGAGGAAGCGCCATGTCGTCCGCCTCGCGAGGCTTGGCCCCTCGCGAGGGTCTTGAGCCTTGTGCTGATGAAGATGGGCCACGCTGGGGCCCCATTTGAGCCACGCCGCAGGCCGCAGGCAGGCAAATCTGGGGACCCCCGTTCCCAAAACGCCGACAGTAGCCCCCGGGCCCAAGGCGCGCACGGACTTGGCCGTGCCGAGAGGCGAAAGGGCAAGGGCGAAGCGCCGCGGGCCCTAACAGCCTACGGCCTTGGGCACCGCGTGACGGTTGATTGGACGTGGGTGTCTCCGCTTCCCCATGATGCCTCGACGATCGCGCGGATTGGACAAGTACCTGCATGCAAATTGTGTCATGATTACCTGCGATCGCGGAGGCCGACGGTTGGCCTTCGCCGGCTATATGTACGGCACTGGGCGTGCCCTTCTAGTCCATCTCTCCTTGCTTCCTCCTCCACCTCAGTTCTTGCTCCGTCTTGGTGTGATGGCTCCAATTCACCGGTTTTCTGCGGCGGAGAAGGGAAAGGCTCCTCAAGAGGGACCAGACCCGCTCCCGCTGAAGAAACGGCCTGCCTTGCGCAGCCGAGACGAGGAGGACCGCCTGGTGGTGCTGAGGCCTTGGTACGAGCGGCCTCCGCCGGGATTCCCGCTTCCCTTGTATGCCCATGCCGAGGGCCTTGGAAGAGGAGATGCCGATCCCCTCGGCCAGCGCCGTCGCCGGCGCCGGAGGGTCATGAAGGTGTGGGTCGTTCCTCCAGGAGTCCACGTTGAGGGCTCCTCCCGCGAGCTCGTGCTCCACGCCTCCATGCCTCCGCGGACTTGGATTCGCTTTCCTCCCTTCTTCGCCTCCGTCTTCCCGCGGGGGAGACTCCTGGAGCTGTGGTTGCAGCACGCCGACTGCAGCACTCCTGCGACTGAGGCAGAGGTCGCGATCACTGCCTCGGGCGAGGTCTTCATGACTCGCGGCTGGGGCGAAATCGCTCGGTGCTGCAGAACGAGGGGTGCCCTCACGATCCACCTGGAGTACGACGGCGCTTTGGTGATGTTCTTCAAGGTCTTCGACGCGAACGGTTGCCGGTTGGAGTGCTGCCCCGGGGGAGGCGGCCAGGACCTCGCTATGGCGACGTCTAGGCCTGCCAACCGCCCCTTGGACAGCTCCACAAGCGACGGGAGCGCCGGAGGATCCAGCGATCCCAGTGAGGTCTTCGTGATGCCGGAGCCGAGCGACGACAGCTACGAGCCCATGAGCCAACGCCCCTCCCGGAGCAGGGCAGGCTCGCTTGGTCGTCGCCGATCCTGATCTGGATGGGGTTGGCACCGGTGCTCGACGGCCCACGGTTGATGATGGCATCTTTTGCAAGGGCACGTGTAGTTAGCACCCTTTATGATCCGTTCCCTGCGAGGAATCACATTGTGCCCCATAGGGGCTTGTAAGGCGGTTGTGATCCTTGTCGTTAATATGTAACCCTTGCTATGGATCTGTGCGAATCGCAAATTCCGTCATAGTTCGGTCCTCCCTTTCGCACCTCGCGAGGGCTTGGTGCTCTGCGTCGACAGGTCCCAGTCCCAAGGCGGCGTCAGCCGTCGCTGGTATGCCATGTTGCGATGCCGTGGTCAAGGCCAGGAGGTGAGGGACCCGGGGTCCGGTAAGAGCCCCTGAGTCGCGATGCTCAGGAGGTCCCCTTTGGCGCCCAAGCAGCCGTCGCTTGGTGAGAAAGAGAAGCAACGTCGCTAGTACATAGTCGCTTTAGGTGCGGGGGTAGTGCCACGGTAGCCAACGCTTTGGATGGTGACTTATCTTGAGAATCGGGGATCGCCCCCAGCGCGTCGTCGGGTCCGGGGGGTAATTTGAACAGAGTTGCTTGACGAGGTCCTCGCGTGCCCCTTCTCCCTCGCCTCTGCCCCCCTTTCTGCTCTACGTCCTCGGGTCCCGGCTCTCGAGCTGGTCTCAGCGGTCGCTGGTATGCCAGGTCGCGATGCCGTGGACAAGGCCAGAGGGTGAGGGCTGGAGAGCCAGTAGGAGCCCTGAGTCGCGATGCTCAGGCACCCCCCCTTAACGTGCAAGCAGTTCGCGCAGGCGAGGGCGAAGGGAACGCCGTGAGGGCCTTGGCTAGCGTGGTTCCCTCTATGGGCTCTGCAGATTCATCACAAAAAGAAAACGGGGTTGCCATAGCAGCCATTAGTTGATTGTTAGTCGCGCAGGAGCTCGCTGGTTGGAGCGGGCGAGGTGTGTCTGGGCACCCGTGAGCCAGCGCGGGACTCACGAGGCCCTACCTCTAGGCGGGTTGCGCCTGGCGCTGGGCCATATCTTGAGATGTATTCCTGCAAAATCTGGTTAGATGCCGGCACTCTACGTCCTCGGGTCCCGGCCCTCGAGCTTGTCTCAGTCGTCGTTGGTATGCCAGGCCGTGATGCTGTGGACAAGGCCAGAGGGTGAGGGCTGGAGAGCCAGTAAGAGCCCTGAGTCGCAATGCTCAGGCACCCCCCCTTTAACGTGCAAGTGGTCGACATGAAGAACAAAAGGTGTTGTGGACGGCATCAAGTAATCAAGCATGATGCATAATTGGAGATAAACGCGGAAGGGATACATGCCGCTGGGCCTAGCCCGAGTGGCCTGGGGATGATGCAGCCCGAGGGGCACCCCCAGCAAAGCAAGCTAGCGACTGAAAAGATAAAAAGGGATACATGCCACAGGGACGGACCCACGCGGCCTGGGAATGACGCAACCCTGGGAGGGCGCTCCCACCTAGGAATGAAACTTGAAGGTGTCACCTGAAGATGTCGTCAGTGCAGTGGCGTTGGTGCAGCAGACTCGGTGGGCTGCGGAAGCCGATCCTCACGAGCCCCCAGGCCCAGGGGTGTCGGGGAAGCTGACTCCACGAGCACCTATGGGGACGGAGCCCCTTTTCGGTTCGGCGGGGGGCGGAGGTCGAACGAAGAGCAGATCGAGGCGAGGCACACGAGCGGTTTACCCAGCTTCGGAGCTCTCCGGAGAGATAATACTCCTACTGCTGCTTTGTGGATTGTATTGAGTTCTTGCTCGGGAGCGCTGAGTGCTACAGTACACACAAGCAGCTCATGAGACCGAGCGTGAGTGTTCTACTGTTCGTCCTCCCCCTCTACGTTGTGCATGGGCCTCCTTTTATATGCTCAAGGGGTCACCGACAGGTGGCAACGTAGGCAAGGGCAAAAATGGAAAAGGTGTTGCGGTTGGTACAGCTACCTGCACAGTGTATCATACCTAACCCTGACGGCAGGGGACAAAGGCATTAAATGCCTATCTACGTCGCCCAAACAGTGCAGAAAAGGGACCGTCAGGGACGCCACCGCTCGCCACGATGGCGATCTTGTCAGCGCCACTTGCCACAGTGTACCCCTGGCTGCACAGCCTCCCGCCACGTACGCCTGGAAGGGTCCCAGAGCGACACGTAGGTGGGTGTGCTGGAGCGCAGGTATAGAGTGGTTGCTTGCCGCGGCAAGTGCCTTGCCGCGGCCGTTGTCTTGTCGCGTCCGGAAGCTTGTCGCGTCCGGACCCTGCCGGGACGCGTGGCGCGTCGCGGCAAGTTCCTTGAGATGCCCTGGTTGGCCTTCCCGGCAAGCTCCTCTTGCTAGGGGTCTTATGCCTTGAGTGGCCTTCCCGGCAAGCTCCTCTTGCCGGGGACTTGTCTCCTTGGCTTAAATACTTTGTTCTCGAGTGGCTCCAAAGGAACCACGGAGGACCTTGGCGGTCACCCGGCAAGCCTTGCCGCGGGACGCTGCGACTGCCCATGCACAAGTTCGGGATACTAGGGTACCCCTACTCTAGTACACCGACAGGAGCCCCCGGGCCTGGGCCATACACAGTGCCGAGCGCTGTTGGGCCAGGCCCCAAAACAGGGCACGGGCACGCGAGGCCTGGATCACGTTGTATCCTACTCCGCATCCATCTCGCCCTCCCCGAACGGCACGCGTCGATTGCGGCGTCGTGGGAGAGATCGTGGGTGGTTCTTTATTCGGAAAGGCAGACCGTCCGCCCCCTCCCTCCTTATATCCAGGGGAAATAGGGTCAGTTCGCCCATCTGCCCGTTGCTATTCCTTCCTCGAGAATCTCCGCCACTCCCCTTCTTCCCAAAGCCGAAGGAGAGCAGCGCTCCGCCCCCATCGCCACCAGCACCACCAACACCGTCGTCCTCCCTCACCATTCCCGCCATGGCTCCGAAAGCCGAGAAGGCGAAGTCGGCCGAGGCACAGCGGCTCGCGGCGCTACGAAAGGAGCGGGCAATCTTCCCTCCAAGGCTTGCCGCGGAAGAGCTGAAGGAGGACTTCTACCACTTCTAGTCGACGGGGACGCGAGCGCATCCGCGCACGAAGGTACTCCCAGCCGCTGCTTGGGATAAGGCTCCCACTGGGTACCCTTTCTTCGCCTTGTTCTTCTTTTTGGATATTTGCTTGACTTTTCTTCCTTTTTCGGCCGTCAGACCCATCTACTGCGGAGCCGATGGAGACCGAGGTTGCTGTTGATGATGCTGCCGCCACCGGAGAAGCGGCTGGCGCTGATGATCCTGCCGGCGAAGAGGCCGCCAAGGCTGCCGCCGCAGCAGCTGACGAGGGGTCTGGCGATCGCACTGATGACCCTGAGGCCGCAGGAGCGACAGGCGCTACACCGACCGCCGATCCTCCCGCCGCTGCTGCAACGTCAGGCTCCGAAGAGCCCCAGCCAGGCGTCTACTTGAAGGCCGGCGATGGCGTCTTCATCAACCTCCCCTGGGCGTCAACGTCCAGGGCGCCGGTCGAAGGAGAAAACTTTGACGCGGAGGTGCTCGCCTCCGCTGGGCTGACGTTCGTCGACGCGCCAAGGAGTAGCAGCGACGAGCCTGAGGAGGAGCGACTGATGCGGAAGCTGGTGTCGCTCTACCGCGCTCGACAAGCCAAACTGGAGTCCCGCGAAGCGCTTGTCGCGAAGGCGGGGCTGGACATGGAGAAGCGCGCGGAGGAGCTCCGAGGTCTCAACCAGGCAGCTCTCCGGTCGCTGGCGGCGGAGCGTGTGCAGCTCGATGAGGCGCAGAAGGCCTTCATCCTTGAGAAGGCAGAAGTTGCAGAGCAACAGCGGCTTGCCGCCGAGGAGCTATCTGCGCGAGAGGGCGAGTTGGTGCAGCTGAAGGCCAACCTGGACAGCCACGAGGAGGAACTTGCTGTGCGCAAGCAAACACTCAGCGGAGCTCTCAAGGAAGCAAAGGACGCTGCCGCAGCTGCCGAGGCCGCCAAGAAGGAGCTGGAGACGAAGGTGGCGCAGCTGGAGGCTGATCTCAAGGCGAGTGGTGAAGAGCTTGCCGCGCTCAAGCATGAGTGCGAGAAGGACGCCTACACCTTTGGCGAGCTGCAGGGTCGTCACGCCGAGAAGATCAAGGAGCTTAGCGCCGCCAAGGATTCCAACGCCGATCTTGAGCTGAAGCTAGCTGCCTTGACCAAGACGCTGGACGGCGCCAGGGAGCAGGAGGCGTCCCTGAAGAAGGAGATCAAGGCCGACAAGGCGCTGCTGGAGAGCATTGCCGCCACCCAGAACGATTTTAGAGAAACTATGGAGCAGTGGACGGAGAGTCTTGTGAATGCTACCGCAGACATAGACAAGGAGCTGGCGCAGCTGGGGATGGGGGATCTCGGGTATCCCTCCGATGAGACCCTCCCATCCAGCGCCAAGCTCACTTTGTTCTTCAAAGGCGTGGCGACGGCCCTCCAGCGACTCCGGGAGAGGATCCGAAAGCAGCTGGCCGACGAGTCGCGCAAGATCTGCGCGGGAGCTCTTCAGAAGGTGTTGGTGAAGGTAGCCTTCCGCAACCCGGGCCTCAACCTCACCAATGTCCTCAGATCCCTGCCGGCGGAAGCTGATCTGGATGCGCTCAAGGACCTTGCCGCACCCATTGTGGACAAGGTGAGCGGGATCAAGAGGGTTGAGGGCGATCGCGTGGACTAGGCCGCCCGTTTTCTTCTTTTCTTGTCACTGTTGATCATGTTATGAAAACAGTCTATTAGAGCCGCGACAAGCTATTTTGTAATATAACTCTTATTTTGGGTAGTGATTGCAACGTTATTTCCTTTACTTGATTCCTTCCTTTGTATGTTTTTGCCTTACACTTTTAGAGAACTTGCCGGCGTAGGCACCTTTGCCGCGAGCGTTGAGTGCGGGACGTCAGCAACCTGCTGGCAGTGCCGTTGCCGACAAGAAACCTTGTTGTAACTAGCCGCAACTCGCTTAAGTTGTTGAGCGAACTCGAAACAAAGTAAGGGTGCGACTCTAGTCGCAGCACACTTAGACTGTTGAGCAAACTCGAAACAAAGTAAGGGTGCAACTAGCCACGAGCCAGTTCCTCCGCGCACAGGTTTTCCATACAAAGCATGGTCGTTCAAGGAAGATAACTTAAAAAATTTTAAAAACATCTGATTGCTCAAACTTTGGCAACTTAGCTTTTCTGTCGTTTGCTTCCCGGCAAGGCGAAACTTTCTTGAACGACGCCTGGTCCATACCATTATCTTCCCCTTCCCCCCCCGGCAAACTTGTGGGCGAAGGAACCTTCATTTCCTTGAGAAAAAAGAAAGTAGAGAAAATAATGATATGGAGCCTTATGGCTCGTTATTGCTTACCGGGGGTGTTCGCTGCACAAAGTGTCAGATAATTCATGCAAAAAATAATAAGCATGAAATTGACAAGATGTGCGGTGCACATGAGCTTTATTTTTGCACAGGGCGCCTGGCTTTGTACAAAGGATTACACGCTTCACACTTGGTTACTTGTGCAGTTGCATCCTGGAGGGCTGTCGGCCAAAAGAAACCTTGCCGAAAAGCTTTGCCGGCAAGCGCTCTTGCGCCAATGTGGTGACCGCATATGCCTCCATGTATCTCTGCCAACAGCTTTTGTCCGTCTTCCCGGTGAATACACTTCAATTTCACACCGTTGAGTCTTCTTCTGTACAATGCGTTGTCGACAAACTGGTACATACTTGACTGTCGGGCTACTCTTTCCGCTTCTTCTTGCTCTTCAAGAAGTTCTCATGTCTGGAGGAAACGGACAATCTGCTGTGCCCATGCTGGAGCTTGTGGCTCGACAACAAGGGCTAAAGGCATATCTGCTGCTGCGGGAACATCCGCTTCTACGGCGAGAACCTGCGGCTCAGCCGGAGCTTGACGTTCCCCGGCAAGCTTGCCGGAGCAAAACTTGTCGGGAGCGTCTGCTTCAATGAAACAAACCCTAGGGCTTGTCGGAGCAGACTGCTCCTCAGCACTCTTGGCGTTGATCTTGGGGACCTTCTTGGCGGCGGCTTCGGGAAGCTCTGCCGGAAAATAGTCACCAGAAATCAACTTCCTCTTCTTGCTCTGTCCAGTTGATGGCGTCACGGACAGTTGAGTCAGCTTGACCACAAAGATCCCTGGTTCCACGGGTAACTTAAGTGCTGCGCACTTTGACAGGCCATCGGCGGTGTCGTTCTGAGCTCTTGGAACATGTTCCATCTGTAGGCCGACAAAGTGCTCTTCTAGCTTCCTCACTTCATCAACGTAAGCTTCCATCAACGGACTCTGATAACTCTTATTCACTTGGCGGACGACAAGCTGCGAGTCACCCCTGACAATGAGCTGCTTGATCCCAAGGTCTGCCGCGATCCTGAGACCGGCAAGCAATCCTTCATACTCTGCAGTATTGTTTGTTGCTTGCTCCTTGGGAAAGTGCATCTGGACTACGTACTTGAGGTGCTCTCCGGTGGGTGCGACAAGCAGCACGCCAGCACCGGCGCCTTGCAGCGAAAAGGCACCATCAAAGTACATCAGCCACTCTTTGCTTGCTTCCTTGACGGGGATGCTCATTTCTGGAATTTCTTCATCTGGTGTTGGCGTCCACTCTGCTATGAATTCTGCCAACGCTCTGCTTTGGATAGTTGAAGTGCTCTCAAACTTGAGGCCAAAGCTTGACAGTTCCAGTGCCCACTCAACGATCCTGCCTGTTGCTTCTGGATTCTGCAGTATCCTCTTCAGCGGAAAGCGAGTGACAACTGTAATCTCATGAGCTTGGAAGTAATGGCGCAGCTTTCTCGAGGCCATGAGAAGGCCGAAAAGCAATTTCTGCACACCAGAGTACCTTGACCTAGCCCCCTGCAGAAGGGAACTGACAAAGTAGACTAGGCGCTGCACCGTTCTCTTCTGTTGTATCTTTTCGCACATCTGCGTAGATCCATCTTTGTCGGGACCAGAGCTCGTCGAGGAAGCCCCCTGCTTGCCGCTGGATGCACTTGCCGCGGTTGCTGGCTCATCATCTGCCTCCCTCTCCGCTACTAACGCAGCACTAACCACTTGATTGGTTGCCGCCAGATACAGCAGCAACTTCTCTTGTGGCTTAGGTGCGACAAGTATTGGAGTGGAGGACAGGTATCTCTTCAAGTCCTGCAGCACAGCCTCCGCTTCCGGAGTCCATTTCATTGCACCTGCCTTTTTCAAAATTTTGAAGAACGGCAGGGCGCGCTCAGCAGACTTAGAGATAAACCTGCTGAGAGCCGCCACGCAGCCGGCAAGTCTCCGTACATCCTTGACGCGCTTCGGTGCTTCAATCTTCTCGATGGCCTTGATCTTGTCAGGATTGGCTTCAATTCCCCTCTGAGACACGAAGAACCCGAGAAGCTTGCCGGAAGGGACTCCAAACACGCACTTCTCGGGGTTGAGCTTGAGGCTGATCTTGCGCAGATTTGCAAAAGTCTCTTCTAGATCTTGAATCAGAGTTGCTTTGTCCCTGCTCTTGACCACTATGTCATCCATGTAGGCTTCCACATTTATGTGTATTTGTGGCTCAAAAGCGGTATGGACTACTCTTGCAAATGTTGAACCAGCATTCTTCAAACCGAAAGCCATCCGTACGAAATAGTACGTGCCACATGGAGTGATGAATGTGGTTTTCTCCTCATCCTCTTCTGCCCTAAAGATCTGATGGTATCCTGAGTATGCATCAAGAAATGAAAGCAAGTCACATCCGGCCGTGGAGTCAACAATCTGGTCGATGCGCGGCAAGGGAAATGGGTCTTTGGGACAAGCTTTATTGACATCGGTAAAGTCAATACAAAGCCTCCATTTCCCATTTGCCTTGCGCACGACTACAGGATTGGCGAACCACGTAGGATGGAGCACTCCTCTGACGAGGCCTGCTGCTTCCAACTTCTTGATCTCTTCTGCGATGAATTCTTGGCGCTCCACTGCTTGCTTTCTGACTTTCTGCTTGACGGGCCGCGCATGAGGACAGACGGCAAGGTGGTGCTCAATTACTTTCCTGGGAACACCGGGGATGTCAGACGGTTGCCACGCAAACACATCGACATTCGCCCGCAGGAAAGCAACGAGCGCGCTTTCCTATTTAGGGTCGAGAGTGGCACTGATGGTGAAAGTACCACCAGTGCTGTCCTCCTTGGCGGACAACTTCTTGGTCGCTGGCGGAGCTGCCATCGTCTTCTTACACTTGCCGGTGGAGCTCGATGGTGCGTCCTCGACGGTAGCGCAGCACTCCGAAGAGGTGCGCTTGCCAGAGTGGGCATCAGAACTCTTGTCGGACTTGGTCTTCTTCTTCCCCCCGGGAGCTTCAGCGGCAAGTGTCTCGCGATCCGTTGCGGCTGCTGCTTCCCCGTAGATCTTGTCGGCACAGATAAGAGCATCTTTCTTGTCGCCATGTACAGAGATGACACTTATCGGGCCTGGCATCTTCAGCATGTTGTACGCGTAGTGAGAGGCCGCCATGAACTTGGCGAGTGCTGGACGGCCGAGAATTCCATTGTAAGGCAATGGAAAATCGGCAACGTCAAAAGTGATCCTCTCAGTCCTGAAGTTCAACTCGCTGCCAAACGTCACCGGCAGCATGATCTTCCCCTTCGCCTTGCTCCTTCCCGGGTTGATTCCATGGAATGTGACGGTCTCTTCGAGCTCGTTGTCAGGGACTTGGAGTTTCCGGAGCACAGCGGAGGAGATCAGGTTCAAGCCGGCCCCGCCGTCAACTAGCATCTTAGTGACCTTGAGGTTGCGGATTGTTGGTGAGTCCAACATCGGCAAACACCCAACCGCAGTTGTGCGATCAGGGTGGTCCTCAATATCAAATATGATAGGCGTGCTGGACCATTTCAGAAGTTTGTGTGACTCAACGGGTGGTTCTGCCGCATTGACTTCCAGCACCCACTGCTTGAGTTGGCGGTGTGAAGTATGCAGAGAAGCACCGCCGTCAATGCACAAGACCTCTGTGGCTTTCTGGAACTCCTGCTCACTGGTCTCGTCATCATCCATATCATCGTCGTCGTCATCTTCATCCGTGTCGCGGTCGCGGGGAGGTCTATCTCCTTGCCGCTGATTGGCCTTGCCGCGGCGTCCTCCCCGGCCGGTGCGCTTCGTACCGGATCCTCCAGCACCTCCTTGGGCTTTCTCCTTCTCGCGTCGCTCGTACTCGTCCTTTTGCAGCTCGACAAGCTGCTCGACCTTCTTGCAGCTCTGGAGGTCATGGCCCTTGGTGCGGTGGATCTTGCAGTACTGTTTGTTGGTGCCTTCCTACTTGTCGGCGGCCGCCACAGCCTGGCAGTTGGCGCATGCGGCAACCTCCTTGCCGGAGCTACCATCTTTGGCTTTCTTGGCGCCACCGTCGTTGCCGGACTGCTCAACAACTAGCACGTCTTTGCCTTTCCTTTTCCTGTTGTTCCGCCGCCGGCTTTTATTTGCCGGGGCAGCATCCTCGCTGTCAGATCCTCCTGCTCCTGCATCCTCTCCGGGGAGTTTCCTCCCTTCCTCAGCACGTGCACACCTGTCGGCCAAGGCATACAGCTCGCTGACATCTCTGATCTTGCACATCGCCATCTCCTCCCGCATCCTGCGGTTACGCACGTTCTGGTGGAACGCGCTGATGACCGCGGCAGGGTGGACATCTGGGATGTTGCGTTGCACTTAGCTGAATCTCTGGATGTACTTGCGCAAGGGCTCTCCTTCCTTCTGGGCAAGCAGGTGAAGGTCACTCTCCTGGCCATGAGGTTTGTGGCCGCCCGTAAAGGCGCCGACAAACTGATGGCATAGGTCTGCCCAGGAAGATATGGAGTTTTCCGGCAAGTGCATGAGCCAGGACCTGACGTTGGGTTTGAGCACCAGCGGGAAGTAGTTGGCAAGGATCTTGTCATCTCGCCCCCCGGCAGCCTGCACCGCAATGGTGTAGATGCTGAGGAACTCCGACGGATGCAACCTGCCGTCGTACTTCTCCGGTACGTCTGGCTTGAAATTCTTCGTGCTGGGCCACTGGACTTGCCGCAGCTCACGAGTAAACGCAGGGCAACTTACTGCATACGGCAGGTCGCCTGGTTCCCCTGGCGCATGCATGTCGACAGTGGGCCCAGAGCGCCGGTCTGATTGACGCCGCGCTTCTCTTCGGCGCTCGATGCGAGTACGAGCGTCTTCTTGCTGTCGTTCGTGAAGAACTTGGCGCTGATCGCGGCGAGCTCGCGGATCTGATGAAGCGGTGGAGTCGCTGTCGCGGTGGACCCGACGAGTCGGCGATCTTGGCCTCCGCGGCAGAGAGTGAACGGTGGTTGTACCCCCACCGGTCTTGTCGCCATCGGCTCGCACCTGGCTGGCTTGCCGCGGCTGCGATGTAGTCGGCTGCCGTGGAGTGTCGCCGTTGGCGAAACCGATGAGACTCTGAATGGTGGCCCTCGAGTCGTCGATCTTGTCTGGCGTTGGAGGGAAGTCTAGGAGCAGTTGTGCTCGCGCCAAAGCTTCTGCTGGAGTGGCGGATAGCGGTGGCGAACGGTGCGAGGAGCGGGATATGCTCGGACTTCCAACGATGTTAGTGTTGGGGAACGTTGCAGAAAATTAAAAAATTTCCTACGGTTTCACCAAGATCCATCTATGAGTTCATCTAGCAACGAGTATTCAGATTAGATAGCATCTACATACCACTTTGTAGATCGCAACGGAAGCGTTCGAGTGAACGTGGATGAGGTAGTCGTACTTGCCGTGATCCAATTCACCGATGATCTAGTACCGAACGGACGGCACCTCCGCGTTCAACACACGTACGGGACGGGAGACGTCTCCTCCTTCTTGATCCAGCAAGGGGGTAGGAGAGGTTGAGGAAGATCCAGCACGACGGTGTGGTGGTGGATGCAGCAGAACTCCGGCAGGGCTTCGCTAAGCAACTACGGGAGGAGGAGGAGGTGTTGCAGGGAGGAGGGAGGAGCCAGGGCATAGGGTGCGCTGCCCCCCTCCCCTTCCCCCCTTTATATAGGCACATGAGAGGGGGGAGGACGCAGCCTTGCCCCTTCCTCCAAGGAAGGGGTGCGGCCAAAGGGGGGGAGGAGTCCATCCTCCCCAAGGCACCTCGGAGGTGCCTTCTCCTCTTTGGACTCTTCCCCTCCAAGTCTTCTTGGCGCATGGGCCCTTGGGGCTGGTTCCCTTGGCCCATATAGGCCAGGGCGCACCCCCTATAGCCCATCTGGCCCCCCGGGGCAGGTGGACCCCCCCGGTGGACCCCCAGGACCCCTCCGGTGGTCCCGGTACAATACCGATAACACCGAAACTTGTCCCGATGGCCAAAATAGCACTTCCTATATATAATTCTTTACCTCCGGACCATTCCGGAACTCCTCGTGACGTCCGGGATCTCATCCGGGACTCCGAACAACATTCGGGTTACTGCACATACATATCCCTACAACCCTAGCGTCACCGAACCTTAAGTGTGTAGACCCTACGGGTTCGGGAGACATGCAGACATGACCGAGACGGCTCTCGGGCAATAACCAACAGCGGGATCTAGATACCCATGTTGGCTCCCACATGCTCCACGATGATCTCATCGGATGAACCACGATGTCGAGGATTCAATTAATCCCGTATACGATTCCCTTTGTCAATCGGTATTTTACTTGCCCGAGATTCGATCGTCGGTATCCCAATACCTCGTTCAATCTCGTTATCGGCAAGTCACTTTTCTCGTTACCGTAATGCATGATCCCATGATCAAACACTTTGATCACCTTGAGCTCATTGTGATGATGCATTACCGAGAGGGCCCGGTGATACCTCTCCGTCAAGCGGAGTGACAAATCCCAGTCTCGATCCATGTCAACCCAACAGACACTTTCAGAGATACCCGTAGTATACCTTTATAGTCACCCAGTTACGCTGTGACGTTTGGCACACCCAAAGCACTCCTACGGTATCCGGGAGTTACACGATCTCATGGTCTAAGGAAAGGATACTTGACATTGGATAACTCTAGCAAACGAACTATGCGATCTTATGCTATGTTTAGGATTGGGTCTTGTCCATCACATCATTCTCCTAATGATGTGATCCCGTTATCGATGACATCTAATGTCCATAGTCAGGAAACCATGACTATCTGTCGATCAACAAGCTAGTCAACTAGAGGCTCACTAGGGACATGTTTGTTGTCTGTTATTCACACATGTATTACGATTTCCGGATAACACAATTATAGCACGAATAAAGACAATTATCATGAATAAGGAAATATAATAATAATGCTTTTATTATTGCCTCTAGGGCATATTTCCAACAGTTAGAAGGAGCAGTATTTCGTCCAGGCGACCGTGCCTCGCTCGCGCCAGCATGTTGGCGTGCATGCTGGCCTTGAGCATCCCGAGATCCGCCAGCTCGATTTGGGTCCAGCGAGCGTATGGTACCGTGAGTACCATGACGCTGTCGGTCCCGCGCCTCCTGAGATGGGCGTGGAGCATCTACGGACGCCCGGTCGTCGTGGGAGCCTGCTACGCCGCCGACGGGCAGCGCAGCCTTGTCCTTGGACCTGGCGGCACCGTGGGCTCCCTCGTCGACGCCCGTTCTTCCGCCGGCGTCTTCCCCACCATCCGTTTGCTCCGGCGGCGGTGGGTTTGACGCGGACGGAGTAGCCGCCTCCGAGGCCTTCTTCTTCGGCGGCATGTCGATGAAGATGTTGAAGATCTAGCTCGTGTGAACGCCATATCAGGTTCACACAACCTCGACGCCCCCTACCTGGCGCGCCAAAGATGTCGGGGAAGCTGACTCCACGAGCACCTATGGGGACGGAGCCCCTTTTCGGTTTGGCGGGGGGCGGAGGTCGCACGAAGAGCAGATCGAGGCGAGGCACACGAGCGGTTTACCCAGCTTCGGAGCTCTCCGGAGAGAAAATACTCCTACTACTGCTTTGTGGATTGTATTGAGTTCTTGCTCGGGAGCGCTGAGTGCTACAGTACACACAAGCGGCTAATGAGACCGAGCGTGAGTGTTCTACTGTTCGTCCTCCCCCTCTACGTTGCTCATGGGCCTCCTTTTATATGCTCAAGGGGTCACCGACAGGTGGCAACGTAGGCAAGGGCAAAAATGGAAAAGGTGCTGCGGTTGGTACAGCTACCTGCACAGTGTATCATACCTAACCCTGACGGCAGGGGACAAAGGCATTAAATGCCTATCTATGTCGCCCAAACAGTGCAGAAAAGGGACCATCAGGGACGCCACCGCTCGCCATGATGGCGATCTTGTCAGCGCCGCTTGCCACAGTGTACCCCTGGCTGCACAGCCTCCCGCCACGTACGCCTGGAAGGGTCCCAGAGCGACACGTAGGTGGGTGTGCTGGAGCGCAGGTACAGAGTGGTTGCTTGCCGCGGCAAGTGCCTTGCCGCGGCCGTTGTCTTGTCGCGTCCGGAAGCTTGTCGCTTACCGGACCCTGCCAGGACGCGTGGCGCGTCGCGGCAAGTTCCTTGAGATGCCCTGGTTGGCCTTCCCGGCAAGCTCCTCTTGCCAGGGGTCTTGTGCCTTGAGTGGCCTTCCTGGCAAGCTCCTCTTACCGGGGACTTGTCTCCTTGGCTTAAATAATTTGTTCTCGAGTGGCTCCAAAGGAACCACGGAGGACCTTGGCGGTCAACCGGCAAGCCTTGCCGCGGGACGCTGCGACTGCCCGTGCACAAGTTCGGGATACTAGGGTACCCCTACTCTAGTACACCGACAAGGGGCCTCAGGAGGCTCCGGAGGCACTGGTGGCTCCTCGTGAGCAGCCTCCATGTCTGCCAGGGCCGCGGAACACCTGTCTTCTTGCGCCTCCAAGATGCTCCTCATGAGGCGCTGGTACGTCGCAGCCACGCTCGGCAAGCCATAAGGCATGCGAACATAACTGTGGGGTGGTCCTCCGCAGCGCCCCACTTGTGAGGGCCAGAGGCGCTCCGCCGTGGTGATCCGGTTGAGCCCTAGTACGTCGACGCAGACGCGCAGCCCACCATCCTCGCCTAGATGGGGAGCCACAGCAGGCGGGCGACAGCAACCTCTCATGATCCTTGACTCCTGTAGTTCTTGAATGGCCTTGCTAACAAACTCCTGTCGGTCTGACCTTCTTTCCCTGGCTTCCTTTCGAGGGAAATGTGCTTCGAAACACGCCTCCACATGGTGTCCCAGCGCCTCCCTCGTGACCTTGGCGAGTTTGGTAGCCCTCCAGGTGAGAGCCCCCGAGCCCTGCCTGAGGGAGGCGCTGGGCGCGCTTTCCTATGCGATTGAAGGAGGATCCCCCTGGGCAGACGCGGGCCCTGAAGGGCCTGCCTCCTGAGGGGCTGAGCCTGACGTCGTCTTCTTCTTCTTGGGGGTGGTCTCAGGAAGCCTCCTGCTTCCGTGATATGGGTCTTCTAGTGACGCGGCCTGAAAGGCTCGCTCCAGGGTACACACTGCATCCTTCTCTTGACAGGGCACCGTGATGACGCCGCCGCTTCCTGGCATCTTGAGGACGTTGTAGCCATGGTGAGTCACGGCCATGAACTTGGCCAGCGCCGGGTACCCGAGGATGGCGTTGTACGGCAGGCGGATGTGGGCGACGTCAAAGTCGATGAGCTCGGTGCGGTAGTTGTTGCGGGCCCCGAAGGTGACTGGGAGGCGGACCTGCCCGATCGGGACTGTGGAACCGTCGGTGACTCCGGAGAAGGGCTTGGTTGGCTGAAGCTGGTCATAGGGCACTTGGAGGCTGTTGAATATTTCCACGGACAAGACATTGAGCCCTGCCCCTCTGTCGATGAGGGTCCTGGTGACCAGAACGTTGCTGATGACTGGGGAACAAAGCATTGGGAGGACTCCGGCTGTGGCCACGCACTTGTGCTGGTCTGCTGAGCTGAACGTGATGACGCAGGCCGACCACTTGAGGGGACGCGTTGCTTTGAGCTTGGGAAGAACTGCATTCACTTCGCGAGCAAACTGCTTGACGATACGTTGATAGGCTGGGGCTTGAGCTCCGCCCAGGATGCAGGCGATTGCGCGAGGCTCTTCGAAGCCCCCAGCCCCCTCGTCTTGGTGGCGGTCTTCATTCCTTCTTGGCTGAGGCGGCAACGGCGGCAGGCCTGGGTTGCCATGAGGGCGATCCTCACGAGGCTGGTCCCTCCAGTCCCCCTCGCGAGGCGGGTCACGCCAGCGGTCCTCGCGAGGTTGGTCACGCCAGCCTTGACGTGGGCTACGATCTTCCCAGCGTCCCGGGTTCCTTCCTCCTCCTCGGCCGTAGCCCCGGTCAGCACGGTCAGGGCGTCGGCCGACTCTTTCTTCTCGCAAGGCGCGGAGTTCTTGGCATTCATTGGTGTTGTGGGTGTGGAGGTCATGGTACACACAGTACCGGCTGCCCCTGGAGGATTCGGGCAGATCCTTGCCCCGCTTGGTGTCCGGCTCTGCCGCGAGCACGGCAGCCCCCTTGCGCTTCACGTCCTTGGCCTTGGGCTTCTTCTCTTCTGGGTCTGCGGCAGGCAGCTCGAGGAGGGAGAGGCGCCCCTCCTCAGCCCTGGCGCACTTGGTCGCCAGGTTGAACAGCTCCAGGGAGGTGTAGAGGTCTTCATGCATCGCCAACTCCTCCTTCATCTTGACGTCGCGCACGCCATCGGAGAAGGCCGAAATGATGGCTTCCTCGGACACCCTGGGGATCTTGAGGCGCGCACTGTTGAAGCGTTGAATGTACTTTTGCAGGGTCTCTCCAGGTTGCTGCTTGATGCGGCGCATGCCGCTCACGGCGGGAGGCCGGTCGCGGGTACCTTGGAAGTTGGCGATGAAGCGAGTACGCATCTGGTCCTAGGAGGAGATCGTGCCTGGAGCCAGGTTCAGGAGCCAAGTGCGAGCACCTTCCTTCTGCGCCATGGGGAACCAGTTCGCCATGACCTTTTCGTCCCCGCTGGCAGCTTCGATTCCCAGCTCGTAAAGCTGGAGGAACTCTGTGGGATCAGTCGTGCCATCATAGCGAGGGGGCAGGTCCGGCTTGAACTTGCCGGGCCATGCGACTCCGTGGAGCTCGGCGGTGTAGGCGCGGCAGCCAGCGGTGGCCGCGGGAGGTTTTGGTTGAGGGAGAGCTTGGCCTTGCGGGTCCCCTTGCGCTGCAGCTGGGAGCAGTGCGGGGTCTTGACGTGCCGGAGCTGGAGCGGGGTCTCGGCGAGCCAGGGCTGGGAGCGCCCGGGCGGCCTCTTGCGGTCGCGGGACTTCTTGGCAGCTCCGTTCCTGCTGGGCCGGCGCATGACGGAGCGGGTTCCGCCCTGGAGCTGCGCGCCTTGGGGCCATGGCATCTTCTTGGAAAGGAGGCGGCTGGAATGCCCCCGGGGCTTCATTGCCCACGCGGGGCGGAGTGCGGCACAGCGGTGCGGAAGGCGCGGGAGAGCCCCCTGCGGCGCGGACGAGCTCAGCGACGCGGCCGAGCCACTCCTCGTAGACGTCGTCGACGGGGCGGTAGCGCAGGAGCTCGTTCACCGCGATGAGCGCAGCTCGAGCCTCCAAGGGCGCGCGAAGCGCGTGCGACGAAGAACCGGCCGGGGTGAGCAACGGAGTGGCGGTGCGGCCATCCCGCCGCACGGACGGATGCCGAGAGGATGCTTGCTGCTCGTTCCCCGCCGGGCCGGTGGCGGCGTTGACGGCGGGCGACGGGGAACGACGAGGACGCCCACCGACGGGGGCCGTCTGGACTACGCGGGAAGCGATGGCGGCCCGGCGCTCGGCGCGGGCCCGACGAGCGTCAGACATGGATGCGACGGTCGGAGGAGAGCGGAGCGGTGGTAGACAGATTCCGGTGCACCCCTACCTGGCGCACCAAATGTCGGATCACGGGTTCCGACAGACCCTTAAGGTTCGAACTCTGGAGTGCGCGCGGAGATCGTGCCCTCTACCTCTCCGTCTCGTAAGGATCTAACTACTGCGAGAACAACACAAGAGACGCAGAGTTTATACTAGTTCGGGCCACCATTGTGGTGTAATACCCTACTCTAGTTTGTGGTGGGTGGATTGCCTCTTGGGCTGATGATGAAGAACGGTACAAGGAAGAACAGCCTCGCGAGGGTGAGTTCTTGGCTAGGGGATGAACTGTTGGAGGAGTCCAATCGCCCTTCACTCTCTCTCTCTAGATGCCTCTTTTCTGGCTGCCGCTACTCTGGGGGTGGCTAGTCCTATTTATAGGCAAAGGGCCTGGGCCTCTTCCCAAATATTGAGCGGGAAGGGCGCCAACAATTGGCCATTTTGAAGGGGAACATCTGGTACACTTATCCTGACTAAAGTTGGTCTTCGCCTGCCAAAGGCCCTGTGGTGACGCCGTCCTGGGCTCCATGGTGACCTCCTTCCCACCGTTGGACTGGTCTTGGTCTCGTTGCACTGAAATGGGTGCCTTTGCTTGATCCTCTCGCCTGCGCTTGCCCCCTTTGCACCAAAGAGGAAAGGGAGACGCTGCGCGGGCTGGCGCCCGCCTGGCACCCTTGGTCATCATGGCTTGCGTCATGGGCACCTCGTGAGGTGCCCGCCTTGATCTCTCCGCCTCCTTGCGAGCCAGCCTAAGGAGGCCGTGCTTGAGGAAGCGCCATGTCGTCCGCCTCGCGAGGCTTGGCCCCTCGCGAGGGTCTTGAGCCTTGTGCTGATGAAGATGGGCCACGCTGGGCCCCCATTTGAGCCACGCCGCAGGCCGCAGGCAGGCAAATCTGGGGACCCCCATTTCCAGAACGCCGACAGAAGAAATAGAGCTTCTACTCGTTCCCAGAAGAAGTAGGAGACGATGCAGGGTCGGCGATGGGGTTTGGCGGTGCAGACGAACTTGGTGCAGTGTCGATATGCGCTGAAGCTTGAGGTGGTGAAGTAGCATCATCTTGATTATCAATCACTCTGGCATTCACCATGGCAACGGAGGAGGAATAGTCAGAGTCTTCAAGAGACGGAGTTCGACGTAGGACAGCATTCCTGGGTCACTACAAAAAAATACAGTTCCGTGATGATACGTGTTTGTCACAGTAGGTCACTTTTTTGTCATGCATGTACATCCATGACAAATTTATGACAGAATCAAGATAGTCATACCTGTGCTGTCGTAGAAGTGTTCCCTGACATTACCAGAATTATCATCACGGAAGTGTCCACTTCCACGATGATAAATCGCGCATCACAGAAGTGCTTTCATCAAGGGTGACCGACACGTGGCATCCACCGTAACGGAACACCGTTAAGCTATTGGGTCGGGTTTTGGATCCGATAACCCGTTAACAGCCCCGACCAATGGAGATTTTCCACGTGTAAAATCATCATTGGCTAGAGGAAACACGTGTCGGCTCATCATCGAGACAGATGTCATCCACTCACTGGACAGAAGGCGCCGATTATACGTCGACACGTGGCACGGCCCAACAAGTTTAAATGGGCCGGCCCAACTAAAGGCCCACAAGATTTGGCGGACCATAATGGGCCAGCCCAGCTAAAGGCCCACGAGATTTTGCAGACCATAATGGGCTGGCCCAGCTAAAGGCCCACAAGATTTTGCGGGCCATAATGGGCCGGCCCAGGTAAAGGCCCACAAGATTTTTGTGTGCCATAATGGGTCGGCCCAGGTAAAGGCCCACAAGATTCTTGCGGGTCATAATGGGCCGGCCCAGCTAAAGGCCCACGAGATTTCGCTGACATTAATGGGCCGGCCCAGCTGTAGGCCCACAAGATTTTGAGGACCCTAGTAGGCCGGCCCATTAACTGGCTGCCATGTTTTGGGCCAAATGCCGGCCCATATTTGACCCGGTCCATTAATGGCCTGCCACGCTCCGGGCCTAATAGTGGTCCATATGAGATTCGGCCCGTTAAAAGCCTACCACGTTCTGGGCCAAATTACGGCCCAGATCAGGTCCGGCCCTTTGAGAGGCTTTGGGCTCAGTTATGGACCATATCAAATTCGGCCCGTCAACTGGACACTATGCTTTTGGGCCCACTTGCTAAAGGCCCACTTAGTAATTCTGCCTGATATTAGTTTTGGCCTGTTAAGGGCCCGTTTAACATTTCGGCCCTATATTAATTTCGGCATGTTAAAAGCCCGTCATATAGTTGGGCCTAACTACGGCCCGGTTTGCATCCGGCCTGCTCGCAGCCGATATCTGATTGGGCCAAACAAGGACCCAAACAATTTTGGCCTGTTAAAAGCCCGTTATTTGATTCGCACAATCATGGGTCGGGGTTCATTTCGGGCTGTTGCGTAACTAGTAGGAATTAAGAACAAACCTACTCTATACAATAAAGAAATTACGGCATAGTAACTAAGAGTAAACCTACACTACACAATAAAGGATTTAAGGTATATTACATCCACTCGGCATCGAAGTTCGCCACCAGTGATCATAAAGCGCAACGAAGAAGCAGATTACAAAAACTGGGCACCATTGCAGCGTAACAAAATAATACTGAACCAAGACCACTTCCAAGACAGTTCAAGAAAGGTTAGCCTTGCGGGGGAACTGCTGCGCAAGCTGCTGAGCAAGGCTGTGAGACCGGCCTAGCATGTCGGTCATAGCTTCCAGGTGTAGCTGTTTAGCGATAAGGTTCTCATTGGTGTTCTGCGCAATCTTTCTTAGAGATAGGACTTCAAGTCGAAGTTGAGTTGCAGAATGCCTTTCTGCTAGAACTTGGGACTGAAGAAGTCGAACTGATTCAGACAACGAATTTTGTGAGCTTCTCTGACTGTTAGTCTCAAGTAACTTGAACACTGCATCAAGACAAGACTTTGGGGTTGTCTCGCTATCTTCAAGATGTTTTGCCTTCTTTGCTGCAATATATGTTGGGTTTGTCTCATAGCCTTCAGCAGAGTTGTGCATGCCATCAGGCATATCACCCTGAAACAAAGCAGAGAGATGACAGGTTTTCCACGTGTATAAACAAAGATGATAATTGTTCTGTCAATTCTATCCAATTTCAAATTAGAAAATAAAGAGTATGTTCAAAATATCAATAGCATAATTTGGCATTGTTCATAATGCGGGGAGCTTCACCACACTACTGGATTACCATGTCAACATAACAAGCATAGATGAAGGGCAAAGAAAATCATTGTACCTATTTTGGATAATGTGCATGGCATGTTGTTCATATCATCAGCCACATCAGTAAGATAAAACAGGAGATGACAAGATGCAAACGTGGGCTGCTTCACCACACACTGGATTATAGATCCACAAAAACAAGCATACATATAGGGAGTATTAAGTAATGTGCATGGTATGAATAAGGAATTTGGTTTTGCAAGTAAAACTTGGAACTTACGGTTCTTACGAACATGCATTTTGGTAGAAACGGCAAACTAAACAGCAGTAAACGATAGGAAGTATGAGCAAATTAAACAGCAGTTGAGGATAAAGGCTTTAGAAGGACTAACTTACATTAACAGTTAGCACCGGCTTTATAATGCCCTTCTCCATGGCAAGGGAAGGATAACTCAAGAATTTCAGCACAGAATCTTCTTCATAAGCATTGCCTGTACTCTACATTTTGTAGAGTAATTATAGATATGATAATACTGGAAGGGATAGAGGATAATGAAGATAAGATGTAGATTGATGCTACATAATCAACTACCAATCCCTGGAAGTACAAGCATTACAGGACAAAATGTACTGACAAGAGCAATGGGCTACACTTCTGCACTGGCATTGTCTGTGTATTCTACTTGTTGGTAAGATTAAATATAGATCTGATCTTTTTTAGTAAATGGTGGGCGAGGGAGATAAGATGCAGAATGCTACAAAATGAACCAATCCCTCTTCCCATAATACAAGAGTGTTTTGAACACTGGTGTATTGTACAAAACGTTCTTATATTATGGGACGGAGGGAGTAGCTGTTAATGTAAGTACAGTGATAGACCACGTTCAGTCCTTACAAGAGGACTGCAGAGCTAAACCTCTTAAAAAGCATTGGGTTGATTCTAAATTTATGTAAGAGTCCATACAGATCTTATAATGTCCATCAAATGGACGATTATGAGGCTAACATGTGCAGTGATGCTACATAATCAAATAGCTATGAAAGTATGGTCATACAAGGCAAGAGGTACTCACAAGAGCAATGCAGTGTGCAGTATAGTTACGAGATTATGTGGTCCCTTGAGAACGAATGTTCTTCTGCTAACAGTTTTTGTACAAGTGAGACATTAAGGCAAATGCAGAAATGTAGTTCAAATTGTGATGTGATATCATAGACAGTACCTTACTCTACAGCCGAGACCAATGTGTAACAACATTATTCCAGTCACCGTCGGATAAATGTAGCACCGGAGACTTTACAAAAATTTCTTTCAAAGGCTTGCCATCGAAGTGCGCTTGCCTCAGGTAGGAACGATACTTCATCAACGAGTGCTTGAAAAGCGCAACCAACCCTTGCTCGTCATCACAATCCAGTTTGCGCCTCGCCTATTTAAAAGAATGAAATCTTGTGTCTTCTGTCAGCAGAAACATATGCAGTAATGACCATGAATAACATTAGTACATTACTTACGCGTAAGTTGCAGAGGAAGACTGGAAATTGTTCTGTGTCTACGGTATAATCTTTCCATGAAGAAAACATGCGCACAAAGTTCCTGACAACAACATAAGCTTCGTCTTCTAAACTGGGAAGAAATGGAACAAGGGTCTTATTTGCTGCAATTGGGGCTCTCTCTGGTTCAAAAAGAGATTTGGTAGCTAGATTTGGTGTACTCTTTGCTGGAATGGGGGTTTTGCGTCGTACAACTGGTGCTATGTCAACTGGCATAATCGTACTGTTTGCTCCAGTTGGGGTCTGCTGAGTTGGGGCATCAGCAATGACCAGTGTAGTAGGGCTAGAGTCTGCTAGAGTTGGGGTATTTTGTGGGTCAGGTGATATTGCAACTACACCTAATGGGCTATTTGATTTATCAGGTGCCACTACCTTTTCCAAATACTTTGCTTGTGCTCCTCCACGATCAGCAATCGCCCTCTTCTTTTTGAACGTCTGATACACAAGAACAACATTTGAATGGATAAATATGGTATGATGACAGATGGAATATGTACTGAAAATGGATAGGCAGGGCATATTCACATACACGATGTGTAAACTAAGCTAATGGCAGTTCAACAAAGTAGAAGCAATGCAAAGCATCAGTTGCAAGATATGTGCGAGCAATGTAACCTCGGAAAGTTAGAGCAAGTACCTTGATGGGTGAATAAGATAGGGCATCTTCCTCTGACTCCTCCACTAGGGAGCTACATTGACTTAGGTCTCCCTCTAGCTCAGAATCACTATTAGGATCATATTCTGAGCATGAATCTATAGGTGGAGAGTGTTTGCATTGCATTGCATCCAGACTTGATTCCAGTCCTGCCAAGTTTGGCAGCCATGGCATTGTTCTGCTTTATTCTTTTGATGCGCGCAAACTCATAATCATTATGATGTTGTTCAGAATCTGAGATTCATGAAAACATAAAAAGTAGTCAGATTAGATATGGAATGCATTGCGGTTTCAACTCGGAGAGTGTCTCCCTATAAACCCCTGCATATGCAAAGTTCACCTCCCCAACCGTGCTGACCAGACCACACACAGAGATACACACCCGAGCGGCGAACATGCATTTTTCGAAACTAATTTAGGAACATTTAGCTGACCAATTAAACAACTCTGTTTTAATAATATCATATTCGTATTTGAACAACTAAGCTTGTTTAGCTTGATGGGTGGAGCAGTGTTATTATGACACGAAGCGCGTATTCTGATAGTATAGTGATCATAAAAGGGGGAAACTCTAAGCATATATTTTTTAGCAAAAGAGGGTTTCCCCTCTGATATCTATTAAAGAAACCACCACGGAACCAACATGATCAATTAAACCCTAAGCATGATCAATTAAACCGTATTATGGTTGTGCCATGGCAGATTTGAAGCTGCAAACCGGAGAAATGATATTTAGCATTCATTGTTTGCTTCGAACTAAGAACTAAATTCTAAGAGCTGAAAAGAAAGTAGAGTAACCAAGTTAAGATCTATTTTCTGGTTGAGATCAAAAATTTGAGGAGATATGAAGTACCACCTCTCTTGCGACACCGTGTAGGCATCGGGGGTGCGATGGCTGTCGGTGGCGTTGAAGCAAATCTGTGACGGTAGATGGGTGCATCGGGGGATAAGTCCGTTGTGGTGGAAGAGAAGGTCGTGTGAGCGGCCCCGGCAAAGAGGACGACGGCGCCGATGAAGCGAGAGGACGCGATGCAAGGCTATTGGTCCGTCGTCGTGGATGAGAAACGTCCATCTCTAGCAGTGGACGACGCGGTCTTGGTAGGTGCTCCGGCATGGTGGAGGACGGTGGCGATGGATGTGGTGGAGGACGGCGGCGATGGATGGGGTGGCGGACGGAGGCTGGTGTGGGAATGGGGTGTTCTAGTGCGGACGGTGTATGAATGGGAAAATGGAAGGAGAGGTACGGGGAACCATGTTTTTGGGATGCGCCTGTCTGAAATATGGGAAAGTTACGAACTTATCACCCGTTTCAAATTTGGACGTCTCGTCGGTTGGGGATAGGACGGTAATCTCGCATCTCCCAAATATTTGCCGGTAACTATTTCGGGCGAGGAGAGGGTGTTTTGCCGCCCACGGTTGGCGCCCACGATGTATGAACGGGGCTGACAGGTAGGGCGGTTGTGTCATGTCTGATGGAAGTTACACATCTGCCCCTATTTAAAATATTAGCCTACATCTATTTCGAACGAGGAGAGTTTGTTTTGCCGCCCATGGTTGGCGCCCACAGTGTATGAATGGGGAATGGAGGGAGAAACAGAGGTCTTTCAGACGAGCTTGAATCAAATGAGTTTTGCCACCCATGTTTGACGCCCACCATGTCGGAATGGGCTCAGAGGCGGTCGTGTCACGTCTAATTGAAGTTACTAACCTACCCCTATTTAGAGCAGTGGAAATCAGGCCGATGGATTGTCCGTGTAATGGGTAGACAGTAATTTCCATCTCCCAAACACTTGGCTTCGGGCAGCCGATGTGGGAGTGGACATTTTGCTGTTTCTTTCAAATTTTGGGACAATAAGCATCCACGTTTACCCTGGCAACTAAATTCGAATCCATTTTGTATTCCTATAGGAATCTTTATAAATTATTCTATGTGTTTTTATATATCTTCAAAAGGACATCAAAGATGTATTCCACTGTCATATATGATTATGGTTTACAAATGCCGATACTCAAATTCAGAAACTAGAATCCAGTTTAAGGTGAATTCAAATATTTGGAACACTTCATGTCCAACTCAAATGTCACACGTAGCATAATGTGTACTCCCATTTAGATATGTACACAAGCGATGTATCAAGATTCAAATACCAAGTCAATCAACCAAGAATGTACGGAACTAACAGACATATAAACACTTATAGAGTATATGGATCAATAATATCAACTAACATACATAAGCCAGGCCGCTGTACTTTTTTTTGGCTACAACAGCATATTTTTTTTAGCCAGCATCTTGGCCCTTTCCGATGCGTGCCACTTATGGTCCATCTATACTACTATTGCTGAATGCACATTCAACCCGATTGGCATATTTGTAGGTCTGGCACAGCAATCCAAATGAAATGTCTCCGAGTCTTATCAATTAATACAGACTTGTGCTCAAATAAAATTACAAACGAAAAACAAAAAAAACAATTATTACATGATCTCTAAAACAAATGGTTTGATTGATTACATGAACAGACAACACAAATGGAAAGAACATTTCACCTATGATTTACCAAGTAGGAATTTAATTTCCTTTTTTTCCTTCAGGACCTTAACAATCTGGTTAGTCTCAGCTTGCTTCGTTTTGAAATCCACCAAATATTTAATGGTTGTCTTGAGTACTGCTTGTGATTGTGTTGTTTGCTTCCTCAACATGTCAACTTCATCTCTAAGTGCAGAAGCAGAATCACTTTCTACCACTAGTTTAGCCTCTAGAGCATCAGCAGTTGGCAATTCATAATGCACAATTGGGCCGGTGCCACTGCTGTGGGATGATGCAACGTCCATGGGAACCTCGCTCTTTGATCTTGACCTGTTTTGCCATTAAAGTTCCGATTGGATTCTGAAAAGTTGAAGTTAGCAAAACATCTCACTGGGAGTTATAACAGCAAACCAGTTAAACAAACAAGGAATTAAAGAGTTTCAGTTGGATGCTGAAAAGTAGTTATTAACATCATTGTAACCCGCTGTTGCAGCAACAAAGCAGTTAAACAAACAAGTAGATATTTAAGTTAAGGAAAACATGTAATTCTTAACAGTAAGTATCAAACACATAGATAGGCGCAGTCTACAATATGATTAATAGGTTGTGCCATTATGTAATCAGTAGCAAACTAAATTAAGCCAAACAACATAATTGAACAATTTTGCAATAAGTGGCTAACTAAAATTCCAAGAAGCAGGTAACTGAACTTACACTAGTTCTTTGTACAGGCACACTGCAACTTCTTTTTCGCTTACAAGGTTGTACGAAGGAGTCCATGGCATCAATTGCTTGGATACGCAGTCCCAATACTTCTTTCTTCCCACACTGCATGGGTAACTCGAATGGTTAATCTGGTAAGATGGTGCGTCCTTGATATGTTATATGAGGACGTGTAGTCAGACTAGTTGTAGCCAAACACATCACACTGGCTTTTACTGTATATTTCATGTGATTACTTTTGGCATATCGAGATCTAAGCAATCTACAATAGGATGAAAAGACTGGCATCCTTCACATTATTGGCAAACTCAGTTCATAGAAACAAGCAATTCAACCATTCTGTGGGTAAATCAAAAGCGCCACTGGAATATTTTTCACTATCCAATCATACACGCAAAAAGGGGCGACGCCACCATAGGGGCTGGTATGGGCGGCCGCCTCAGGTGGCTGGAAAGTGTGCGCCTAGTTTGAGTCGTCCAGGTTGGCCCGCGCTAGTTTTTTCGTCCCAACGCATGAGCAGGCAATGTAAAAAATGAAGAAAAATGTTTCAATTTGGATGGACCAATAACATAAGTGCAAGGCAGGCCCTATAGCAGGCTCGCGGCCCAAAACGAGCACCTCCCATATCGATCGACAGCAGGAAAAATCCCAATTCATTCGCTCCAGCCTCCAGTCTGGTTCGCTCCTAACCTAGCCGCCACTGGACAGACCGACACAGCACTTTCTCGCGCCCTCATTGGAGGGCGGTCGCTGGGCTTCAAGCGACCGGAAGGACAAGAAGATGAAGATCCAACCCTGGGTGTAGCCTGCGTGGGAGGCAGCGGCGGCAGCACAGGCATGGCATCGAGCTTGCGCAAACGGACAGTCGCAGCTTGCAAGAGTAGCATGCACAACGAGCAGGTACATCACATCCCTGATTATATCTAATTCAACTCTTCAATTTTTGGCCAATAGTTAAACCTGACGGTGTTGTAAAACTGCTTGTATGTAGGGAATCTATGAGAAAATGAAACCAATTTCTACTTATTTTATAACTCCCCCAATTAATACCGAACTGACTGAATCTGATGTATCTAATCAAGTTTCCGGTGCAAACATACAAGCTCATGTTGTTCTTGAGCCTGAAGTGTCTAATGAACAAAGTGCTAATGAAGGATTTGATGCAAACATTTTACATGCTCCTGGTGATGAACATATAGTGTCTAATGAGGGATCTAATGCAAGCATTTTGTAAGCTCATTGAAGGATTTAGTGTCTAATGATGATCTACTATGTTGAGAGAGACAGAGATTTGCAGGCATTGATGACAAGCAAATTATAGTGCATTTTCATAGCTTGAGGAAACGTCAAGGCCATCTACCAGAAAGTCCCCGTATCATGACAACATAGCATAAGTACTTTTATAATCTGTTGTTTGAAACTATTGGCATACTTGTGCAGGATAGATATATTGATATGCAGTTTGCGCACTGGTTATACGTGCAATTACACTTCGATATTTTCAGCCAGAGAACAAATAATTCAAGCAGGTACAGACCATGTTTGTAGTCCTTGTACACCATGTTGCATTTTGTGTTTTTTGGTGCTTGCATCATTTAGTGTTTATAATCTGAACTACTTTGGATCATTAGCTGGTTTTCAAAGTGCATGCAGCTTCACATTTCTCAAGTTATGTTGATTTTCGGAGTGCGGGTGCCTTCGTATTTTTTAAGTTAATTGTTCGCCCCTGGTAACTTGAATTCGTGGATCAGCCACTGCACACAAATCATACACGAATGCCAGTACGAATTAAATGAAATGCCGGGACTTACGCTAGCTCGTTGTACAGGCTCACTGCAGCTCTGCTTGCGCTTGGGATGTTCCATGTACAAGTCCATGTTACCACTTGCTTGGATGTGCAGGCCTTGTGCTCCTTGCATCCCCCTCTGCATTTTTGACATGGCGAATGGTTGATCAAATAAGAGGAATCGACCTTGATGTTGTACCGGAGGACAGATACTTACAAGATTATACGGGTGTGCAGGATGTGTACCAGATCCCGTAGCGCCGTCATGCTTCGCTAAAATATGGATTTGCTTGTTTCAGATGATATCTCCAGAAGAAATAAGAGTTAAGGTCAGAGTTGCATAGGCGTGTAAGCTAAGAGAGCAGTGAAAGGATATCCAAACATCGTCGGAATAGTGCACAAGGGAGTGATGTGTGGATACCTAGTTCGGGCCGGCGTTTGGGCATGCTCGCCTAGCTAGAGTGCGGGTCACTTTAGAGCCGTTGAGGGTGATGCGCTGGCGTTGGCTGGCCGCGCATGGATGCAGATCTTGAGTGGCAGTGGAGCGCTACGATGCGGTGGACGAGACCGTTGGTGAAGCCCCAACAGCCTCGGGGGGCGGAGGTGCGACGATGTGCTCGGTGAAGTAGCCCCGGTGAGCTGGGAGACGGCGTCGGTGAAGTGCACCTGATGTGGTGGAACTCGGTGTCTGTGAGGCACGTCGGTTGCGGCGGCCGACGTTGTCGGTGGACCACCCGATGCGGTGGACGAGGGTGTAGATGAGGTAGCTCCGGTGCGGTGGTGAAGCGCGACCGTCGTCGTCGTCGTCGTCGTCGTCCGACACAGAGGTGGGGAACGGTGGGGAAAGAGACGAGACGAGGGGCGATTCGAGGGTTGACGGCGAATTAGGGATTTGAGCAATCTGGGCGCGGAAGGGGACAGTGGAGAAGAGAGATTTTGCAGGGCTGGAATTGGGGACGCCAGATATTTCAATCCGAAACGTGGAAGCACGAAATTATATTGTTGTCGTCCTTTTTTTTGGGGGGGGGGGTGGGTGGATGGGTGCTACGCGTCCGCCCGACACACGCGACCACCCCGACAGGACTATGCTTCGGTGCCTTAAGGCACCTGCCTTTGTGTCCATGACATATGGGCCCAACAGGTGGCTGACCCACATGTCAGTGACCCAAAAGCAGTTGCCTTTAAGGCACCGAAGCAGCGTCCACCGGGACATGACCTTGGTTTTCCTGGTGCGCCTAAATTTGAGAATGCAAACGAATCTTCTTTCATTTGCAAACGAATCTGTATGTATTACCATGCCCATGTTTTCCTTGCAACAATTAGTCATTCGAAACGAGATACTCCATCCGTTCACTTTTGTAAGTCGTTTCAGACAACTTAAAATGAACTGTTTTGCACATTGTCTGAAATGTCTTCAAGGTCCTATAAAAGTGAACAGAGGGAGTACTATAATTTAATTAATGAGGAGTTATTTGAAAAAAATTGAAACGGTGCCCACCTAACGTGTATTAGACTGTGTGTCACATAATTAGTTATTTGAATTAGAGTGTGTGTCACATAGTTAGTTATTTGAATTAGAGTGTGTGTCACGTAGCGATCTCCAATTCTAACGTGGATTTCGCATTTCACTGTATCCACGCTACTTTTTTAATACAAATTCATATGTATATGATGAACACCATGGTAGTGAGAAAACTTTTGGATGGATTCAAACATATGACCTACAAAATAGCACAACAAACTGAGTCAATGTCAACTATTCGAAACTTAGTATGGCACAAACTCAAAATAATTACCCGTATGCCTGGTCCTCGGTTCAAATCTTACAATGTACACCGAATTGAAACATCGATATTAAGTCACATACTATGTACATTCAAATGTTGTTTTTAGCCCCCCCCCCCCCCCCCCCGCACAAATGCTACATACTTCCTGTATCGGTCAATCTTCCTCTCCTAACCACCTTAGGAAGCTATCGGTTTCCAACACACGTTCATTCTTTCTCTCCATGTTTCGGTCTCTAAGTCTCTCAACTACACAACCCCTTTTTCCACTCTGTTACCAAATGTATTTACCTCACACACCCGCCATTGCACCCCATGCCGAGCTCTCTCTCTCTCCCCCTCTCTCCCTCTCACCCTCTCGCGCTAAATACATGCATTGGCTATCTAGGCCCCAACCTCTCGTGCATGCGCACGCACGCACGTTGTATATCTAGGTCACTCCCTCGAGACTGTCTCGCTCTTTCTTCCGCACGGCGGGCCACACTCGCTCAATCTCGCTCTCTTTATCTGAGTCTCGTTTAACCTTGTTTTCTTTCACACACAAATGATATATCTCCCTGTTCGGGCCTCGATCGACACACTCTATACTCTCTCACGCAGATTGTCTATCTAGGTCAGTCCATCCAAGCCGCCACCACTCTTTCGACCTCATGGTGGGCCACGCTCACACAATCTCGCTCTCTCTCTCTCTGTATGTCTCGATTGACCTCGCTCTTTCTCGGACAAAAACGATATATCACCATGTTTGAGCCCGATTCGACCTATTCACATTGTATACTCTCTCACGCACATCGTCTATCTAGGTCACTCTCTCCAACCCGTCTCACTCTTTCGATCGCACGACAACCCTATGTGATCGGTTGACCTTGCTTCCTCCCACGCACAAAATATATCTACACGTTTGTGACTGGATCATCTCTCAAGCTCTATCTTATAGCCCTCACCCTTGCCAAAAAGCTCAATCAGACAATATCTCTCCAGAGCATATATATTTGTTCAATGAATGTCGGACCACACTCACTTTGTCTCTCTATCTATATGTCTCTCGATTGACCTCGCTTTCTCACACCGTATCTTCCACGCGTTGAAGCTACTACCTCTCCATCCCTCGCAAAGCCGGAGCTATTTACATTGCGAGGGTCACTCCAACCTTGGATTAATTTGTGTAGGCATTTATTCCGGTCGGTTTAGATTATATTTTCGTAGCACTCTGCCCACAACTAGTCCAAACACCGTTGCCACCCACGCAACTGCCCTAGTTGATTTCCCTCTGGCTCGGTCATCGCTCTCTCGCACGTCCTTTCTCGCCTTCAACGTCGCACCATGGTATTATTGAAAAAACTATGTTGTTCTCTTTAATTATTATAAATAAGCTACAAAACTACACATCGATAGTCCACCTGGAATGGAACAAATTTCGACCCACAAATTAAAGTGGTACAAACTACACACCGAGGGGCCCACATGTCATGAAACAAATTTGGACCCATATACAAATTAAAAAATAAAGAACGAGGATCGAACATGCGACCGGGCCTTCAAGCCGCATGTCAAGAGTAGGCAACATACGTAGAATAGCAATGTTTGTTGTACCCCCTTTGTTCACATAATGTTTTTATATTACCACAACCTAATTAATGGATAACATGTAATATTATTTTTAGTACTATTCGCCTTCACTTACTGGTGGGTTCCATTTGTGCTCTCTCTCTCTCTCTCTCTCCTCCCCTTCTGCGTTTAGACGCACGGGCAAGCAGGAAGAACTCGCGGGCGTTGTTGCTGTTGACCATATCTGGACGCGTTCACAAGTCACGGCACTAGTTTCACGTACTAGCAGCCCTAGTCAGTGTGTACGTGCAATGCACGTTAATTTGGAAGTATATTAAGTGCATGCGTATATTAACTACTAGGATATTATTTGCGTGTTGTCATGTGATTAGCACTATTTTTGGCATGAAATTAACTGCACGCTAAACGTGTTGAGCGCTCAACATTGAAGCAGTCTAGGTCGTTGGATGACAAGGAATACATGTGGCTTGATGACGTTTTATATTTAATTTGATACGGCTCTAGCAGAACATTCAATCGATCAAACCATACATTTCGTTCAGTCTGACTCCGACTTTAAATTATACGACGATCGATATAAAATAAACGGAAATGATAAGCGTTCGGATTTTAAGCATGGAAATCCGAACGTTTTTCATGGAAAATTTAGATTACGCCGCGGCGGCGGGGGCGTCTTGCGGTGGGAAGCGGCTCCTCTGTCGTGCTCTGTGTGTCCTCGGTCCACTGACTGACGGCGACGGCGGCGTCTTACGCCGTTGTTGGCGTACTCCTGGACGTTGGTCTAGCTTCAAGGAAGGCCAAAATGTTCTGGACTTCGGAGCGAGTCGACTGGCGGGAGGAGGCGACTGGCGTTGGTGCAAGGAAGCGGTCGACGGCGGCCATCCATGCCGCTGAGGGGGGCACTGGCACCCGCGCGGGGACAGGCGCTGTCAACGGCGCGGCGGAGACATTCGTGTGCACGGGCACCGGCACAGGCGCGCACGTCAGTGCAAGCGCAGGTGCATGCGCTGGCAGGTGCACGGGCGCGTGAAAGTCGGCGGGGACCTCGTGGAACCCCGTGGGATCAAGCTTGGCGACAATGTGCGGCTCCCATCCCATCAATGCCACGGGGATGGGTGCTGGCGCAGTCGGGGCGACGGGAGCGGGGACAGGCGCGGCGTCTTCCCGCAAGGCCAGTTCAAGCTCGTCCCAAAGCGCCTTATGTTCTTGAGACTCCGGCTGGGTGTCTTCCTCAGGAAACTGGAACACTAAGGGCAGACCATCGTAATGCGGCATGGCGTACGTTTAGGTCAGGCTAGTTGGAGGTAGACGACAGGAGAATCGGAGAGGAAGAGAGAGGATTGTAGCGATACCGGGTAGTGCAGGGTTGATTTTAAACTGCGGCGCCGGTGACATTAAATGTGGGAGCAGTTGGGACGACGGTGGGCGGCGAAGCCTGGTCAAAGGGCTCGCCTCCCGGTGAGCCTGCATAGCGGTCTGCTGGCATGCCTCCCTGACAGTCGGTGCAGCGGTCTGCTCGCACGCCTCCCGTCGACTCACACGCTTGCTCGGACGGCACCTGTCAATGAGAAGTGGGGACTCATGGCAGCACGTAAACACCCATGGTTTCAATAGTCAAAGTGTTCGCCTTAACGTGACAGGTCTTTGTTCCAAAATACCTTGGCTCTTCATTTGTGCAACTTGTCATAAGCAGCTTGTCTCAAATTGAAGAAAAAACTTACGAAGTAATATTTGTGCCATATCACGTGACCATGCTTAGTTTCAAGAATTTATGCTCACTTTTGGATTTTCTGAAATTTAAGATCCAGGATTCAAAAAAATATCATAACCTGCATCATGCAATAAATTTTCAAGTCGTACATCTGTCCTGTTGTATTTCTTAAGAAAGGATTTGGTCAAACATTTTGCTTAGTTAGACTTCAGACAAGTTATATATGCAGAGTAAAAGGATAATCCTGGTGTAGTAGTAAGTTGACGGGTGACCTTGACGAGCAGCGACCGAGGGAATTGAGCCGTGCTCGGCACGCTCGAACTCCAACCAAAGTAGATTCGAAGACGAGTCACTTCAATTATCAGGTAACGTTGTCTAGTTACTAAAGCATCCCTCTGTTGTTCATCGGTAGTCATTATGGACCAGGTACATGAGGGGAATTTCCTAGGGCTGGAATTCTGGCAGCCAGATATTTCGACTTGAAATGCTGAGGCTCGACTGGTTGGGGTTGCCTAATGTGCATACCACGCACGCCACCGAAGGACACGAGCCCGGTTTTTTTAGGTTCAACACGAGCCAAGGTCTGGCTGGTACGCCGTTGGGTCCTACCATTCGAGAATACGAAAGGAACCTTTTAAATTGCTGAACGAATCTATGTGTATTACAATACCCGTATTTCCTTGCAAATACTAATCTCAACGTGGTAATTGATTTATGACGAGTTGTTGAATTAGAGTGAGTTTGTGATATAGTGATCTCAACGTGGATTTCACATTTCATGGTATCCCTAGTAAGTTTTCCAATGCAAATTCAAATTTAAAAGATGAACAATATGGAGGTGAGAAAAGTTTGTATGTATCAAGCATATGACCACACACACACACAGAGAGACACACACGCACTAACACAACAACAATCCAATAAGTATAGTGCGTCTATTTTTCCAAACCATGCATGTATGACACGAAAAAATACTCCTTCTATTCCTAAATATTAGTCTTTTAGAGAGTTCAACAAGTGACTACATACGGAGCAAAATGAGTGAATCTAGACTCTAAAATATGCCTATATACATATGTATGTGCCAGTCCATTCGAAGCCTCTAAAAAGACTAATATTTAGGAACGAAGGGAGTAAAATGTAAGACATCCATGGTCCTCAGTTCAATATTTAAAATGAACATGAAACTAAAACATGAATATTAAGTCTAGTACTACAGTACATGCAAATGTTGTGTTTAGGCGGAGCTATGATTGTCGGGGGTCAACCCCTCGACCTTATATTAAATTGTGGAGCTCTGTTTAGGGTTGTTTAGATTATATTTGTCCCCACCCTCCCAGCCACCGATTGGTTGTGCACCCCCCACCCCTCCTCCCCAGGAGAATATCATGTGCCCCCATACCTTAGATGCTATATGCTGATACGAGTTGCTTGGAGCTTGTAGATCTGAGATATAGTAGCTCACATGATGTGTCTTAATATTTCTGCAGGAAACCTTGATGAGTTTGAGAATTGCACACAATTTGTACAAAAACTACTTAGATGCCCTTTGATCCCATATCCAACGACCTCGAAGCTCATATCACCGTAGCATCTAAGATGAAGGAGGACATCGTATTCTCCTGTATGTAAGAATATCATGTGCTACCACACCTTAGATGCTTTGGTGATACAAGCTCTTCGGAGGCGTTGGATTTGTGACCCAACACCTCCTCGGTGGTTCGAATGGTTTTTTGCAGAAAAGCCCCAAAAGAGTTCGGCAACTGCTTACAAGCACAAAGACTGCTCAGATGCCATTGGATCTCAGATCAAACGACCTCCAAGCTCATATCACCGTAGCATCAAAGCTGCGATAGCACCTTATGTTTTCTCGCACAGGACAATATGAGGTGCTCCCGCACCGTAGATTCTATGGTGATACGAGTTCACTGAGATCTAACGGCCCACAATAGGAGGTTTGAATGGTTTTGCAATACACGGTTGATAGAGTTTGGGAAATGCGCAGAAAGTACAAGTACTACGCATGTGCCATCTGATCACTGATCATACGACCTAGATGCTCATATCACCGTAGCTGGTAATTAAGCTACGGGGAGCACCTAATATGAGCACCGGGGAGCCGTTGGATCGAAGATGCAGCGACACACACGAGGCCTGAATGTTTTATTTGCAAAAAACCTTTGGAGAGTTTGGAAATTGCGCATAATTACAAAGACTACTCCCAAGCCATTGGATCTCACTTCCAATGGTGTAAAAACTCGTATCACAATAGTATCTAACTTGTGGGGTGGATGTGATATTCTATGCCGCTGTCATTTTTGTTCGTAAACTTGCAAAATACGTGTAACTTGTGTCGTTACTAGTCTAACCGCGCAAAGTGTTTGTTCAAAAAAACCATCCTACACTGAAATATCGGAAGAACACACGGGGGTCCCACTTGTCATTAATCAAATTTGGACCTAAAACTAACAAATCTGAAAGACGAGATTCGAACTGGCAACCTGAACTACAAAGCATAAGTCGATAGCCTGAAAAAACGAATGATTGTTGGCTTTGTCCCATAACTTGATTTTATTTATACAGTACTTGCGTTGAGTAGAGTAGAGGGAGTGCCTCGTCAACACGTGCATGACCGTTGTCTCACTTACTGGTGGGTCGGTCTGCGATCTCAATCTCTCTTCTCTCCATCGTCTAACCTTTGCACGGGCACACACGAAGAGCGGCGCTAGCTTGCCGTGGTGTTACTACAACTAAAAAAAGCTTCGAAAATAGAAGAATCGCCTAGAACAAGAGACGTTGTGGCTGGTCGAGACGGAGCTAACCACATCTATCCTCCGTGCCATGTTTGCATGATGAAGCTGTGTGGCTAGTGGGGTGTTTTCGACCGACTGGCTGGGCCCCGAGGTCGAACCATAGGTACTACGTCCGATACAGTATATTTTTACACGCACATTTTTCCTCCGTGCCGAGACGTGGCACACCCTACCGCGCGGTTTCGGGGTCCTCCCGGGTAGTGCACGCATATATTCTTCCTGACGTGGGACGCCCTACTGCGTGTTTTCTGGGTCCTCCTCGGTCGTAGCACCGAAGCAAGTAAATGAGTCGTCAAATCATGAAAGACCAGCTTTCCCGCCGAGTACATCAGTGAAGCACGGTGGCTAGCTAGTTGGGCTAGTTCGACCGATTAGCTAGGCCGCTACCACATTTGTTTTTTCATCCCTTTTTTATCTACTTGCCGGCAGGTAAATTTAAATATCCACCGCGGTGTTGCTCTGGTGTTTGGGTGCGGCAGGATTTTTAATTTTTTGATTGACGGGAGCAGGCGCGGCAGGATTTTTAATTTTTTGATTGACGGGAGCGGGCGCGGCAGCAATTAGTCACGATGACTTCGCCTGTAAAAACCCACTGCTCCCTTATGTGAGAAGTCGTCGACTGGTGTTTTACCATGGTGAAAACCAAAAGATTCCCCGCTCCCTCCGCCTTCCCGTAGATTGCATTGCCTTTCAGCCGTTTCGCCCCCTTTGCTTCCTCTCCCCATTGCTTCTACCTGGTGCCATGGCGGCGCAGCAGATCACGGAGTCCGAGGTGAGGCACCTGACACAGGAGCTCCATGCCAAGGATGCGGAGCTTAGGGCCAAGTACGTGGAGCTTCGTGAGCTCAAGGAGGAGAGGAGTGCCATACTCCTCCGTTATGTGCGGGAGTTCACGGAGCTTCAAAAGCGGCAGGCGTCCACCACAAAGATGCTCGAGGCGTCGGTGGCGTTGCTACAGAAAGTGGGAGATACGATAGGTCGTCAGGGGAGCCGGCTGGAGCGCGAGCGGGCTGATCGTGATGAGGTCCAGGATCGCCTCAGCCACTTGGTGAACCAAGTTGCCACGCACGTGTTGCGGCTGCGCGATGCCTACCGTCATGCCAGCGCGACGATGCCGGCCGTTAGGCTAAACCTGTTCGACCACCCAGTCGACTTCAACGAGCTGCGGCTTCCTGACCTGGTCTCCTTCTTCACCTATATCTCCGAGGAGTTGAGCCGTCTCCGCGCGATGGTGGGGGCTGAGCTGGACAAGGAGGGGTTTCGGGCTGCCGTTGCCATTGTCGGGCGAATCCTTTCAGGGCTCTGTCACCGGAATCCATTCGTGCCATTGGATGCCGTCTTTGACGAGCTGGCTCCCGCCGACCGGGAGTGGGCTCTGCGGGCGGTTGCACCCTGCATCACCAACGCCGTGCGCCTCAAGAAGCAGGGGGACTTCGGTGGTGTTTAGGCGCCCTCTGCATGGGCATGTCCATGTCTCGGCGCAACATGATCGTTAGATCAAACTCAGACGGTGCAGATCAGTCACTGTAGCACAAAGCGTGTGGGTGTGTTTGGTTGCATTCTCATCTCAATATAGTTGTTTCCTCTTCGTGTATTTTGTCAACCTACTAGTGTGGACCCATGCACCCTTCATGCACTCTGCCAAACACCCAAAAGTGGGTCGAGAAGGGAACTTTTGCTCCCATCCCATGCACCCTTCATACACCCTGCCTAACACTATTCGTGCTTCATATGGTTCATGTTTCGTGGAGTAATGTAGCACCGTACTCTCCGTGCGCTGTGGACCTAGTTCTGTTAACATTGATCTCGCCGTTCATTCTCGACCGGACAGTCGAAAAAGCGGTACTATGTTACACATAGGAGTAGTTGACATGCGCACAACATCATTTGTTATCGTCATATCTTACTACACTAGCAACAAGATTGTGTAGTACTGACGTATGAACCACTACACATGCCTAGTAGTAGGAGCACTGTGTATGTTCAAGTGGCTGCCGTGTTTCGCACTCCTCTGTCGTAAGAGTGGAAATGCTTGCTGTAATCATTTTTTCTTCTGAAAAATAGTGGACACGCTCTACCGTGCGGATCCTCCTCCAGCCATGCACTAAATTACTCACTTTCACCGACGTGTGGGACAGCCAGCATCGGGGTCCACCAGCCATGCACTAAATTACTCCATAGTAGAGTGACGGTAGACTACCCCGATCGAAGCGCCGCAGTAATGCCAAATGAGCCGTCAAATCACAAAACCCCCTCCTTTCCAGCAGCAAGTTGGATGGACGAAGCAACCATCATTTCACTCTAATCTCTCAGCTTCCTCTCTACCCAACCCTCGCTTCTGCCTCATCTTGTTCCTCAATTCTTCAAGAAACCTCAACCTGCTTCTGCCATTGTTCTTCTCTCCCAAAGAAGGAAAGGTGAGCATTTCAATGGTGTTGATTCTGGCCAAGGCCCGGTCTTGCGACCCCGAGACTGATCCTATAACTCCCTCTCTTTTCTTCTTTCATTTCTATTTGACAGTTTCTTGATGGACGCTGGAGCACCGGCCGAAGTGATGTCTATGGCTCCGGCCAAAACCGTCGAGGCTCATGGTACGAAGAAGCGCAAGCACCACGCCGAGACTACCGCAGACAAGCTCAAAGCCATCGCCCTGTCCAAGCCCCCCTCTCCGGGACCTCTCATTAAGCAAGTCCAGGTAATATCTCTTCTTGACGATCTTTTTCTCGATCTTGATCGTGTTTTTTCATCTAACACGCAGTACTAGTACTAGTAGTACAACTTTCTGGGTGATCTTGCATGTGATTTTTGTGTGCCAAATGACGGTTCTAAATTCCTCTTTTGACCAAAACATGCGAGAGGTTGACACTGTTCTTATAGATTACTTTCAACTACTCCCTCTGTCCCAAATTTCTTGTCTTAGATTTGTCTAGATACGGATGTATCTAATACTAAAATGTGACTTGATACATCCGTATCTAGACAAATCTAAGACAAGAATTTTGGGATGGAGGGAGTACTTTACGAACATCAATGCTACCTTTTAAGAGGGTATATTCACCTCAGTAACTTGTGTTATGGATATTGCATGTAATCCCTCTTCTCTCATGCCTTTGAAGACATGTTCTAGTGTCTTTGTTCACTCATTTCTGTGCGTATATGTAGTCATATATGGAGTATAATATTGAAAATCATCTTATATTTCTGAACAGAGGTAGTAATAAAATATGGTTTCTGTTTGAATTAGAACCAGGTCCGCGGTGGAGATGAAGTTCTCAAAGTCATGCCTTGTGAACTGGAAGACCTGATGATGAGTTCTACTGCTGAACTATCTAGCTGTTGTGTCCTTGTCGCCACGTGTCCTGAACTAGTGTTTTCCTGTAGCATTGTTGTCAGGCGTGTTCTCGAGGATGTACTTGACCACAACAATTTCTTGGCTGTGCCTTCGATTACGAAGGGTGTGGTTCTTGTAAAGCTTCCCAACAAATCTGATGCGGCATGTCTTCATCATCATGTTTATGAGTGGAAAGACCACTCTGTTAGGTTCTCCAAGGTTGACAAGATGGTGATGGTGCATGTAGACATCTCACACGAAGTCCATGGCCTAGTCAGTTATGCGGGGTTCATCCCATAGGTCGGTGGCAAGAAATAGTCTGCAGAGTTTAGTTAGTGCAACTTTGCTTGTCTGTAGTAAGTACTATTGTTCAGTACTTGATTTGTGTTTGTGAACCCTGTATTGTTTATTAATACTACCGCTTTGGGTGTGTGGTCAGTCCTGAGAACGGCCTATGTTAATGTCTGTCCACTCAATTCAGTCTGTATATTTTGAAATATCCATATCATATTTTTTGTGAGGACGGTCTATCAATTATGGTTACAATCCAATATATGTATGCATTGCAGGGTTTATCGCACGCACCAGGATTTCCAGTCACATGGATGTTCGGTCCATACGATTTGTCACGACCTTTGGACTGTCCTGCTTGTGGGAGTAGGCGGGGGCCCTGCATGCCACGCGTAGTTGGACGATCAATCTTCTGTTTAGTACTTCAACATAGTGATTTCCTGGTAAGGATTCACTCGTGTCACATCAAGTAAATCTTATTGATTTACTATCTAAATCTTATTGATTTAATGTCATGTTTTCTTTCTTTTCCTGCAATTTTACGATGGAGGTTTTGCCATGTGACATTCATCACAGAATAAACCGTTTGGTTTGCTCTACGATGGCTATTTTTGCAGGTTTCACTTCTTATGTTGTGTCAGTAAGGAGGGACCGTCCATCACTTATATTACTGGAAAAAATTGGATCAGTCTGTTGTCTGAGTACAAGCTGAATCCCTATGATGAATTGCAGTTTGGTTTAACAAAAACGCCACAATTAGTCCTTCTCGCGTTTAAAAGAAATGAAGAAAAAGACTGGATCATGGTCACGGATCCTAGTCAAGTTAGAAAGCTGATCATAGCAGACCAGACACGATCGCCGCTTTCTTGCACGGATCAAGCACCGGCAGTTGCTCTAGCACTGACAGCGGCAGCAGCTCAGTCTGATCCAGTTGAGGATTGGGCACTGACCGCGTCAGCGGATCAGTCTGATCTACCGGAGGATCGGGCATCGACACCGGCACCTGCTCCGACACCGGCACCAGCTCTACAAGGAGCACCATCTCCGACAGCAGCGGCGGCTTCGGCACCTGCACCAACACTTGCACTTGCATCTGCTCCGGCCCGTGCAGTTGCATCGGCAACAGACTGGGCTGCAGTTCGCACTTCATATACCAAAGTCCTTACAAAAACCGACATGTCCACCTTCTTGGTAAGCATTCGCCATGCAAGTGCTTCGTTCTTTTTTCTTTCCATGTTGTTTCTCATGATTCACTGTGTTGATCTAACTGTTTGGGTATGTCTTCTTGTTCTCAAACAGAGAATTCCTAGAGCAACGAGGGAGTCATTCAACAATCCGGCCGACCGCGGCCAAGTTTCTCTTACCATGCGCAGCCTTGGTGTGAATGAACCTGCTCAATATACCGTAAGTACAAAGGATGGTCGCATGATGATTGATGCTAAAGGATGGTCAAGGTTCAAATCTAAATCATATCTTGCGGTAGGGGATGATGTCAAAATCGAACTTTCTCAGCAAGGAGAGCTGGTCCAAATCAACTTTGAAATTAGCAGCACGCAACTGCCGAACTGATCTATCCTCCGAGAGATTTTGATGTAATAATCTGGCATGGTGAAACAAGTGTCTTGTGTGTATAAGTAGTACGACGGTATTATTTATCACATGGTATATCGTTGATAGAATTGCAACTCTGATTGCTTGTTAGGAACTGTTGTCCAATTTCATTCCAACAGCTGTCGTGCTTTATTCAATTTTGTGTATTCGCCTTGCGACAGCATCTAAAACCAGCGACGTACCGATCGCTTGCAATATGAAAAGTGCTGAGGTAGAACACATGGGCCCCCAAACATGCAGGGTCGGCCTGCGGCCCAAAGTCCAGAAATGTGAGCCTATCTGAGTATTATATTCTCAGCTGAACCCCCATAAAAAAAGCTGAACCCCCATAATGCTTGTGCGTTGCAGAGGGAGTATATTTCTCGGCAAGGTGAGCCTGTGATATAAAAGATTTGTATATTTCTTTACAGAGGGAGTATCTCTCTGTCAAAAAATATATTTATGTGTAACTAGTTACTCCTGTCTTTCTACTTCCTTTCGCTGATATGTGGGGCAACCAGCAACGGGGTCCACGTGCCATATGCACAAATTAGAGTGCACAACTTCACGGTAGACACACCCCGGTCGTAGCACCGCAGTAATGCCCAATGAGCCGTCAAATCACAACCCCCCCTTTCCAGCTTTAGCAGTAAGCTGGACGGACGAAGCGGCAATATTTCACTGGGCCTGAATCCCCTTCTCCCTCGTCTGCTTATTCAGAGAAAAACCCCTCTTGGCGATTGCATAGGGTTTTCTCATGGAGAACCAGGTATGAATTCTTCATCCATCCCCGATAAACCCAAGTCCCTTGGTCGCAGGTAATCCTAGGATGGCAGCCGCCGCCGTTGATGCATTTTTCTTCCTACTGAATCTAGTGTGTTTCATTTGCAGTGCCCAAAGTGTGAGTACCCTACATGTTTCTGCGCCCTCGGCGAGACGCCACACTTATTCCTACTCATCCTAACACAGCATTTTGAAACGCGCATAGTATGTTCCTAGAATCCTCTTTTCTATCCGGGAGGGTGGGTTTTTTTGAACATGCTGTGTTCTCATATTATTTTTCCTGCAGTGTATTATTTGCTCTGCCAGAACACATGTACTCAAGATGCACGGCCTTGTCATAACTGAATACACTAGTTTAATGGTCACAGTGAAGACAAGCCATGGATATAAGTTCCGAGTTGGGTTCATGAACCAAGAAGATCGCTGCTTTTTTTATGGCCGAACTTGGATAAACTTTCGCAAGTGTTACGGACTGAAAGTTGGTGCACGAATGTTGATGGAAATAGCAGAACCTGGTCTCATCTTCACTGCAATCTTCCACCCTGACGTCGTTCCAATTAATCATCCATGTTAGTTTTGTATCTGGTTCTTGCTTGTTGCCTCGATTACTTCTTAATCCACCTATTATGTCTAACTAATCACAATTTAACTTTAGAAGTAGCAACGAATCTCTCACGAAGATGCTACTTCTAACTAATATTTTCTTATAATTGGTGGCACGTGTAGGTTTTTTCAGAGTTAAGCAGTCTGCTCGTTTGTTACTCTGTAATAACTCGGCTGTTACTAATGGCACTGAAGTTGACTGGATCGACATCCAGAAGTTCCTACACTTTATTGATCATCTTGAGGTCCTTGTGGGGCGTTTCAATGGTGGAAGGCCACATGGGATATGTGTGCCACTGCTGCACTCGTTGAACAGGTCCAACTGTGTCGAGAAACTTATGGTACGAGCTGTTTTCTGTTATATATGTTGTTCATAAACTATTGCTTATACACAGTTTTATAGCTGTGATCTTCTTGGAACAGGAACTGCCGAGTTCTATTGTTCCTATACAGATGCCTGACCATGGTCGGGTCAGACTTGCGCTTGGTCACAACATGATGTTTATGTCGACCTACTCAATTCCCCTTGGAGGTGAAAAGATACTTATTCATGGGTGGTCTCAAATAATGAAGGCCCGTCCATCTTGGAGAGTAGGACAGACGATTATGTTCATGCTTTTCCATGGCTCTAAAGCGAATATCCTGTTTATTGACAATGTTGAGAGATGAAGCCGCTTTCAGAAGGTTGTGGATGCGCGAGGTGGTGCCTGGGCCTTGTCCTGGGGCTTGGCGTTCTCACCCTTGGTTAACTGTAGGCAAAGTAGCACTGTTCAAGGCGTGCTTTGTACAATTGAACCTGTATTAGTACTCATACTGCTTTCAGCTTTGGTTGTTAAGTGCCCCTGCTGGTTTCGGTTAAGGTTGTTAAGTACTCCTGCTGCTTTTACAGTCTGTCGTGTTTTTTCAGTCCTGTCTTCCTCCAGCCGCCAAAACCAAACCAGCGCCGACGGGGCCGCCTGCTTCCGCCTCCCACAGTTGGCTGCGCCTCAGCGCACGCATCGCCGCCCCATCGTCTCCTAAACCGTTAACGTCGACGTCCTCCGCGCGCTTTGGTGCGCTGGCCGCGGTGCCGCCCTCTCGCGTTGTCAACATGGTCAACAAACAACAGGAATCGGCAGAAGTACGTGGAGAGGATGACAGTAGGGGCCCACCACGTCAGCGTATGGAAAAATAAAATGCTTCCTCCTAGTGTTTTCCTGACATCTGGGACCCACGACATTGTGAGCGTATATAGTCAATAGACAAGACAACAACACAAGATCGGCTGACACCTGGGACGTAGCTACTCGAGCAATATTTTTTTTGTTTGGTATTGTTGAGACGAAGCAGGGTTTGAACTAGGCTGTGGCCCGTCTGTTGGGGAACGTAGTAATTTCAAAAAAAAAATCCTACGCACACGCAAGATCATGGTGATGCATAGCAACGAGAGGGGAGAGTGTTGTCTACGTACCCTCGTAGACCGAAGCGGAAGCGTTGACACAACGTAGAGGAAGTAGTTGTACGTCCTCCTGATCCGACCGATCCAAGCACCGTTACTCCGGCGCCTCCGAGTTCTTGACACACGTACAGCTCGATGACGTTCTCCGGGCTCTGATCTAGCAAAGCTCTCGGGGACAAGTTTCGTCAGCATGACGGCGTGGTGACGATCTTGATGAACTACCGACGCAGGGCTTCGCCTAAGCACCGCGACAATATGACCGAGGTGGAATATGGTGGAGGGGGGCACCGCACACGGCTGAGGAACGATCATGAAGATCAACTTGTGTGTCCTAGGGTGCCCCCCTGCCCCCGTATATAAAGGAGTAAGGGGGAGGCCGGCCGGCCCTATGGGGCGCGCCAAAGGGAGGGGGGAGTCCTCCTCCTAGTGGGAGTAGGACTCCCCTTTCCTAGTCCAAATAGGAAGAGAGGGGGGAAGGAAAGAGAGGGAGAGGGAGAGGGAAAGGGGGGCCGCGCCCCCCCTCCTCGTCCAATTCGGACTCCCCATGGGGGGGCGCCACCTCCTGGCCGCAGCCCTCTCTCTCCCCTTGGGCCCAATAAGGCCCATTACTTCCCCGGGGGGTTCCGGTAACCCCTCCGGCACTCCGGTTTTTTCCGAAACCACTCGGAACCATTCCGTTGTCCGAATATAGTCGTCCAATATATCAATCTTTACGTCTCGACCATTCCGAGACACCTCGTCATGTCCGTGATCTCATCCGGGACTCCGAACTAACTTCGGTACATCAAAAATGCATAAACTCATAATAACTGTCATCGTAACCTTAAGCGTGCGGACCCTACGGTTTGAGAACAGTGTAGACATGACTGAGACAAATCTCTGGTCAATAACCAATAGCGGGACCTGGATGCCCATATTGGCTCCTACACATTCTACGAAGATCATTATCGGTCAGACCGCATAACAACATACGTTGTTCCCTTTGTCATCGGTATGTTACTTGCCCGAGATTCGATCGTCGGTATCCAATACCTAGTTCAATCTTGTTACCGGCAAGTCTCTTTACTCGTTCCGTAATACATCATCTTGCAACTATCTTATTGGTTGCAATGCTTGCAAGGCTTATGTGATGTGCATTACCGAGAAGGCCCTGAGATACCTCTCCGACATTCGGAGTGACAAGTCCTAATCTCGAAATACGCCAACCCAACAAATACTTTCGGAGACACCTGTAGAGCTCCTTTATAATCACCCAGTTACGTTGTGACGTTTGGTAGCACACAAAGTGTTCCTACGGTAAACGGGAGTTGCATACTCTCATAGTCAAAGGAACATGTATAAGTCATGGAGAAAGCAATAGCAACATACTAAACGATCGGGTGCTAAGCTAATGGAATGGGTCATGTCAATCAGATCATTCAACTAATGATGTGACCTTGTTAATCAAATGACAACTCCTTTGTCTATGGTTAGGAAACTTAACCATCTTTGATTAACAAGCTAGTCAAGTAGAGGCATACTAGTGACACTCTGTTTGTCTATGTATCCACACATGTATTATGTTTCCGGTTAATACAATTCTAGCATGAATAATAAACATTTATCATGATATATAAGGAAATAAATAATAACTTTATTATTGCCTCTAGGGCATATTTCCTTCAGTCTCCCACTTGCACTAGAGTCAATAATCTAGATTACACAATAATGATTCTAACACCCATGGAGTCTTGGTGTTGATCATGTTTTGCTCGTGGAAGAGGCTTAGTCAACGGGTCTGCTACATTCAGATCCGTATGTATCTTGCAAATCTCTATGTCTCCCACCTGGACCAAATCCCGGATGGAATTAAAGCGTCTCTTGATGTGCTTGGTTCTCTTGTGAAATCTGGATTCCTTTGCCAAGGCAATTGCACCAGTATTGTCACAAAAGATTTTCATTGGACCCGATGCACTAGGTATGACACCTAGATCGGATATGAACTCCTTCATCCAGACTCCTTCATTTGTTGCTTCCGAAGCAGCTATGTACTCCGCTTCACATGTAGATCCCGCCACGACGCTTTGTTTAGAACTGCACCAACTGACAGCTCCACTGTTCAATGTAAAAACGTATCCGGTTTGCGATTTAGAATCGTCCGGATCAGTGTCAAAGCTTGCATCAACGTAACCGTTTACGACGAGCTCTTTGTCACCTCCATATACGAGAAACATTTCCTTGGTCCTTTTCAGGTACTTCAGGATATTCTTGACCGCTGTCCAGTGATCCACTCCTGGATTACTTTGGTACCTCCCTGCTAAACTTATAGCAAGCACACATCAGGTTTGGTACACAGCATTGCATACATGATAGAGCCTATGGCTGAAGCATAGGGAACATCTTTCATCTTCTCTCTATCTTCTGCAGTGGTCGGGCACTTAGTCTTACTCAACTTCACACCTTGTAACACAGGCAAGAACCCTTTCTTTGCTTGATCCATTTTGAACTTCTTCAAAACTTTGTCAAGGTATGTGCTTTGTGAAAGTCCAATTAAGCGTCTTGATCTATCTCTATAGATCTTAATGCCCAATATGTAAGCAGCTTCACCGAGGTCTTTCATTGAAAAACTATTATTCAAGTATCCCTTTATGCTATCCAGAAATTCTATATCATTTCCAATCAGTAATATGTCATCTACATATAATATCAGAAATGCTACAGAGCTCCCACTCACTTTCTTGTAAATACAGGCTTCTCCAAAAGTCTGTATAAACCCAAATGCTTTGATTACATTGTCAAAGCGTTTATTCCAACTCCGAGATGCTTGCACCAGTCCATAAATGGATAGCTGGAGCTTGCACACTTTGTTAGCTCCCTTTGGATCGATAAAACCTTCTGGTTGCATCATATACAACTCTTCTTCCAGAAATCCATTCAGGAATCCAGTCTTGACATCCATTTGCCAAATTTCATGATCATAAAATGCGGCAATTGCTAACATGATTTGGACAGACTTAAGCATCGCTACGGGTGAGAAGGTCTCATCGTAGTCAATCCCTTGAACTTGTCGAAAACCTTTCGTGACAAGTCGAGCTTTGTAGACAGTAACATTACCGTCAGCGTCAGTCTTCTTCTTAAAGATCCACTTATTCTCTATTGCTTGCCGACCCTCGGGCAAGTCAACCAAAGTCCATACTTCGTTGTCATACATGGATCCGATCTCAGATTTCATGGCTTCTAGCCATTTTGCGGAATCTGGGCTCACCATCGCTTCTTCATAGTTCGTAGGTTCGACATGATCTAGTAGCATGACTTCCAGAACGGGATTGCCGTACCACTCTGGTGCGGATCTTACTCTGGTTGACCTACGAGGTTCTGTAGTAACTTGATCTGAAGTTTCATGATCAATATCATCAGCTTCCTCACTAAATGGTGTAGGTGCTACAGAAACAGATTTTTGTGATGTACTACTTTCCAATAAGGGAGCAGGTACAGTTACCTCATCAAGTTCTACTTTCCTCCCACTCACTTCTTTCGAGAGAAACTCCTTTTCTAGAAAGACTCCGAATTTAGCAACAAAAGTCTTGCCTTCGGATCTGTGATAGAAGGTGTATCCAACAGTTTCTTTTGGATATCCTATGAAGACACATTTTTCCGATTTGGGTTCGAGCTTATCAGGTTGAAGCTTTTTCACATAAGCATCGCTGCCCCAAACTTTAAGAAACGACAACTTTGGTTTCTTGCTAAACCATAGTTCATAAGGCGTCGTCTCAACGGATTTCGATGGTGTCCTATTTAACGTGAATGCGGCCGTCTCTAAAGCATAACCCAAAAACGATAGCAGTAAATCTGTAAGGGACATCATAGATCGCACCATATCTAGTAAAGTACGATTACGACGTTCGGACACACCATTGCGTTGTGGTGTTCCGGGTGGCGTGAGTTGCGAAACTATTCCGCATTGTTTCAAATGTAGACCAAACTCGTAACTCAAATATTCTCCTCCACGATCAGATCGTAGAAACTTTATTTTCTTGTTACGATGATTTTCAACTTCACTCTGAAATTCTTTGAACTTTTCAAATGTTTCAGACTTGTGTTTCATTAAGTAGACATAACCATATCTGCTTAAATCATCTGTGAAGGTGAGAAAATAACGATTCCGCCACGAGCCTCAACATTCATCGGACCACATACATCTGTATATATGATCTCCAATAAATCTGTTGCTCTCTCCATAGTACCGGAGAACGGTATTTTGGTCATCTTGCCCACGAGGCACGATTCGCAAGTGCCAAGTGATTCATAATCAAGTGGCTCCAAAAGTCCATCAGTATGGAGTTTCTTCATGTGTTTTACACCGATATGACCTAAACGGCAGTGCCATAAATAAGTTGCACTATCATTATCAACTCTGCATCTTTTGGCTTCAACACTATGAATATGTGTATCACTACTATCGAGATTCATCAAAAATAGACCACTCTTCAAGGGTGCATGACCATAAAAGATATTACTCATATAAATAGAACAACCATTATTCTCTGATTTAAATGAATAACCGGCTTGCATCAAACAAGATCCAAATATAATGTTCATGCTCAACGCTGGCACCAAATAACAATTATTCAGGTCTAATACTAATCCTGAAGGTAGATGTAGAGGTAGCGTGCCGACTGCGATCACATCGACTTTGGAACCATTTCCCACGCGCATCGTCACCTCGTCCTTAACCAATCTTCGCTTAATCCGTAGTCCCTGTTTCAATTTGCAAATATTAGCAACAGAACCAGTATCAAATACCCAGGTGCTACTGCGAGCATTAGTAAGGTACACATCAATAACATGTATATCACATATACCTTTGTTCACCTTGCCATCCTTCTTATCCGCCAAATACTTGGGGCAGTTCCACTTCCAGTGACCAGTCTGCTTGCAGTAGAAGCACTCAGTTTCAGGCTTAGGTCCAGACTTGGGTTTCTTCTCTTGAGCAGCAACTTGTTTGCTGTTCTTCTTGAAGTTCCCCTTCTTCTTCCCTTTGCCCTTTTTCTTGAAACTAGTGGTCTTATTGACCATCAACACTTGATGCTCTTTCATGATTTCTACCTCCGCAGCCTTTAGCATTGCGAAGAGCTCGGGCATTGTTTTATCTATACCTTGCATATTATAGTTCATCACGAAGCCTTTGTAGCTTGGTGGCAGTGATTGGAGAATTCTGTCAATGACACAATCATCCGGAAGATTGACTCCCAGTTAATTCAAGTGATTATAATACCCAGACATTCTCAGTATATGCACACTGACAGAACCATTCTCCTCCATCTTGCAGCTATAGAACTTATTGGAGACTTCATATCTCTCAATCCGGGCATTCTGTTGGAATATTAACTTCAACTCTTGGAACATCTCATATGCTCCATGATGTTCAAAACGTCGTTGAAGTCCCGGTTCTAAGCCGTAAAGCATGGCACACTGAACTATCGAGTAGTCATCAGCTTTGCTCTGCCAGACGTTCACAACATCTGGCGTTGCTCCAGCAGCAGGCCTGGCACCCAGCGGTGCTTCCAGGACGTAACTCTTCTGTGCAGCAATGAGGATAATCCTCAAGTTACGGACCCAGTCCGTGTAATTGCTACCATCATCTTTCAACTTTGCTTTCTCAAGGAACGCATTAAAATTCAACGGAACAACAGCACGAGCCATCTATCTACAATCAACATAAACAAGCAAGATACTATCAGGGACTAAGTTCATGATAAATTTAAGTTCAATTAATCATATTACTTAAGAACTCCCACTTAGATAGACATCTCTCTAATCCTCTAAGTGATCACGTGATCCAAATCAACTAAACCATGTCCGATCATCACGTGAGATGGAGTAGTTTCAATGGTGAACATCACTATGTTGATCATATCTACTATATGATTCACGCTCGACCTTTCAGTCTTCGTGTTTCGAGGCCATATCTGTTATATGCTAGGCTCGTCAAGTTAAACCTGAGTATTCCGCGTGTGCAACTGTTTTGCACCCGTTGTATTTGAACGTAGAGCCTATCACACCCGATCATCACATGGTGTCTCAGCACGAAGAACTTTCGCAACGGTGCATACTCAGGGAGAACACTATTACTATGATAATTTAGTGAGATATCATCTTATAATGCTACCGTCAATCAAAGCAAGATAAGATGCATAAAAAGATAAACATCACATGCAATCAATATAAGTGATATGATATGGCCATCATCATCTTGTGCTTGTGAGCACCATCATGATCACCATCGTCACCGGCGCGACACCTTGATCTCCATCGTAGCATCGTTGTCGTCTCGCCAATCTTATGCTTCTACGACTATCGCTACCGCTTAGTGATAAAGTAAAGCATTACAGGGCGATTGCATTGCATACAATAAAGCGACAACCATACGGCTCCTGCCGGTTGTCGATAACTCGGTTACAAAACATGATCATCTCAAACAATAAAATTTAGCATCATGTCTTGACCATATCACATCACAACATGCCCTGCAAAAACAAGTTAGACGTCCTCTACTTTGTTTGTTGCAAATTTTACGTGGCTGCTACGGGCTTAAGCAAGAACCAATCTCACCTACGCATCAAAACCACAACGATAGTTCGTCAAATAGACTCCGTTTTAACCTTCTCAATGACCGGGTGTAGCCATACTCGGTTCAACTAAAATTGGAGAAACTGACACCCGCCAGCCACCTGTGTGCAAAGCACGACGGTAGAACCAGTCTCGCGTAAGTGTACGCGTAATGTCGGTCCGGGCCGCTTCATCCAACAACACCGCCGAACCAAAGTATGACATGCTGGTAGGCAATATGACTTATATCGTCCACAACTCACTTGTGTTCTACTCGTGCATAACATCAAACCATAAAAACCTAGGCTCGGATGCCACTGTTGGGGAACGTAGTAATTTCAAAAAAATTCCTACGCACACGCAAGATCATGGTGATGCATAGCAACGAGAGGGGAGAGTGTTGTCTACGTACCCTCGTAGACCGAAGCGGAAGCGTTGACACAACATAGAGGAAGTAGTCATACGTCCTCCCGATCCGACCGATCCAAGCACCGTTACTCCGGCGCCTCCGAGTTCTTGACACACGTACAGCTCGATGATGTTCTCTGGGCTCCGATCCAGCAAAGCTCTCGGGGACGAGTTTCGTCAGCACGACGGCGTGGTGACGATCTTGATGAACTACCGACGCAGGGCTTCGCCTAAGCACCGCGACAATATGACCGAGGTGGAATATGGTGGAGGGGGGCACCGCACACGGCTGAGGAACGATCACGAAGATCAACTTGTGTGTCCTAGGGTGCCCCCCTGCCCCCGTATATAAAGGAGCAAGGGGGGAGGCCGGACGGCCCTATGGGGTGCGCCAAAGGGAGGGGGGAGTCCTCCTCCTAGTGGGAGTAGGACTCCCCTTTCCTAGTCCAACTAGGAAGAGAGGGGGAAGGAAAGAGAGGGAGAGGGAGAGGGAAAGGGGGGTCGCGCCCCCCCCCTCCTTGTCCAATTCAGACTCCCCATGGGGGGGCGCGCGCCACCTCCTGGCCGCAGCCCTCTCTCTCCCCTTGGGCCCAATAAGGCCCATTACTTCCCCGGGGGGTTCCGGTAACCCCTCCGGCACTCCGGTTTTATCCGAAACCACTCGGAACCATTCCGATGTCCGAATATAGTCGTCCAATATATCAATCTTTACGTCTCGACCATTCCGAGACTCCTCGTCATGTCCGTGATCTCATCCAGGACTCCGAACTAACTTCGGTACATCAAAACTGCATAAACTCATAATAACTATCATCGTAACCTTAAGCGTGCGGACCCTACGGTTCGAGAACAGTGTAGACATGACTGAGACAAATCTCTGGTCAATAACCAATAGCGGGACCTGGATGCCCATATTGGCTCCTACACATTCTATGAAGATCTTTATCGGTCAGACCGCATAACAACATACGTTGTTCCCTTTGTCATCGGTATGTTACTTGCCCGAGATTCGATCGTCGGTATCCAATACCTAGTTCAATCTCGTTACCGGCAAGTCTCTTTACTCGTTCCGTAATACATCATCTTACAACTATCTTATTGGTTGCAATGCTTGCAAGGCTTATGTGATGTGCATTACCGAGAAGGCCCTGAGATACCTCTCCGACATTCGGAGTGACAAATCCTAATCTCGAAATACGCCAACCCAACAAATACTTTCGGAGACACCTGTAGAGCTCCTTTATAATCACCCAGTTACGTTGTGATGTTTGGTAGCACACAAAGTGTTCCTACGGTAAACGGGAGTTGCATAATCTCATAGTCAAAGGAACATGTATAAGTCATGGAGAAAGCAATAGCAACATACTAAACGATCGGGTGCTAAGCTAATGGAATGGGTCATGTCAATCAGATCATTCAACTAATGATGTGACCTTGTTAATCAAATGACAACTCCTTTGTCTATGGTTAGGAAACTTAACCATCTTTGATTAACAAGCTAGTCAAGTAGAGGCATACTAGTGACACTCTGTTTGTCTATGTATCCACACATGTATTATGTTTCCGGTTAATACAATTCTAGCATGAATAATAAACATTTATCATGATATATAAGGAAATAAATAATAACTTTATTATTGCCTCTAGGGCATATTTCCTTCACCGTTTAGCCCAGGCTTATATTTTATGTTCACCATGTGACCAGCCCAGCTATTTTTTCTTTGTGAAAATGAGCCCAGTTTATTTTTTTCTGAAGAATACCCAATCCAGGTCTACTTATTTTTCTACTCCCTGATGGGCTGCAACTCCTTCAAGACGCCTGCAAATCTTGAAAGTAATATGAAATGGGTTGTAAATATAAAAACAGATGACAAATTGGCAATTACTTTATAATTTCTGAATTTTATCACATTTTCAGATTCCTACTTCATTGGGCATTAACCTAATTTAAATATATCTTCAAAGTACTTTTAATCTGGCTGGACATTTTGGTATTAAAAATAGTTTGGAACCCACAGAAATATGCGAAATTGGCCCTGGCCAACCAAAAACCAGCTGCAATAAATTGCATAAGAAGTTGCCATGAGCTATATATAAATTATTAAAAAAAGAGGGAGTGGTCTGACTTGTGGGCCTGTTTAGTTGACGCGTATGCAAGATTTTTTTAGTTAATATATACGTCAACAAACGATTCTAGCAGACGTAACCGTTGGATGTCAATGCAACGGCCATCGTGTTTCTTCAATCTCTGATCTTCTTGCTCCAGTCGCCAAAGCAGCACCGGCGGGACCGCCTACTCCCGCCTCCCGTGGCCGGCTATGCTGCCGCGCAGGCCTCAGAGCCCCCTACTACTCCCACCACTGGCTAGGGCATCCCTGTACTCACCCACACCCCCTGTTATTCTTCGGCGACGGCAGCCTCACACCGCAGCCGAACCGGTGAACGCTCGTACTCCTCTCCGCGTGCACATCCACTGCCGCGTCTTCTCCGGCTCTGCATCGTCCCCTTCCTATGCCTCGCCGTCGTCCACCGCCGTGGTGCTCTCGGCGCGGTGTGGTCAATGTGGTCAACGACCAACTTCCATAGGAAAAGTACTGTACGTGGAGAGGCTGACAGCTGGGTCCACGGCAGCCGCAAGGAAATGCCTCCTTATCACGCAGAAAATAATTATTCCTCCACCTGACAGCGGGGACCCACTGGACGGGCCACCAGTATTTTGTGAAAAAAATCGTTTCCCCCTGACTGCTGGGACCCACCGGACGGGCCACCGTATTTCGTGAAAAAGACGTTCCCCCCGCTGTCAGCTCGGACCCACCGGAAGTGCCTCCTTATTACGCACAAAAAAATGAATACTCCCCCGGCTAGCTGGGCCCACCTTTGTGGGAGGCTGACTTGTGGGCCTACTAAGTTGACGGGGACGAAGGGCTTTGTCAACTTAGTCAATATGAACGATTCTAGCTCCAGTGACCGTACGATGTCCATCCAACGACCGTAGTGCTTCTTCAACCTCTGGTCATCTTGCTCCAGCCGCCCAAAGCAGCGCCGGTCGTGCCGCATGCTCCTGCCTCCCGTGGCCGGCTGTGCTGCCACGGAGGCCTCACCGCCCCCTACTATTCCCACCGCTGGCCAGGCCCTGCGGTGACGGCAACCTCACACCGCAGCCGAACCAGTGAACCCTCGTACTCCTCTCCACGCGGGCTTCCACTGCCGCGTCTTCCCCGGCTCCGCGTCGTCCCCTTCCTAGGCCTCGCCGTTGTCCACCGCCGTGGTGCTCTCGGCGCGGCGTGGTCAATGTGGTCGACGATCGACTTCCATCGGAAGAGTACAGTGCGTGGAGACGCTGACAGCTGGGTCCATGGCCACAGCAAGGAAGTGCCTCTTTATTACGCGCAAAATAATTATTCCTTCACCTGACAGCGGGGACCCACCGGACGGGCCATAGTATTTCACGAAAAAAAACGTTTGCCCCTGACTGCTGGGACCCACCAGCTACATCTTCGCATGCAAGGAAGTGCCTGACAGTCGGGACCCACCTGGTCGAAGCGTACGTAGCGTTGTCATTCTGGTCGCGAATGTGTACGTACATATATACTGGTGGATGTAAAGGCGCGCACGTGTCGTAATAGAGGCGTCCAGGGTGCAAGAAAGAAAATACGGCCACGTATGTGTACATACGGGCGGGGTCTCGAACGCCTACTCGCGCATACGTACAGCGAGGGCTCGTTGACATGGCTGGGTCGGAACGGAGAAAAAGCATCGTCGTCGTGTTCATGGGGAGGCAACGGAATGCGTCGTGTTCATGGGGAGGCAACGGAATGCATTGTGTTGATCGGAGGCAACGGAACGCGTGGGAGCCAACCGGCTGGGTCGGAATGGAATGAGTGGTCGTGTTCGTCAGGAGGGCTTGGACGGAAGAGGCGATGGAAACGAGGCCTGGCGTACCGCACAACGGAGGAAACGGACCTCCTACGGTCGAAACGGGGGTCCTGTTCATCGAGAGGGGTGTGGCGTACCGCAAAACGGGACTCCACGGGATACTGTTCATCTCCACCGTCGACCCCCTCCAGCCTCCACGAGCTACTGTTCATCCACCATCGACCTCCTCCAGCCTCCACCTGTGACTGTTCATCCACGGGCTCCTGTTCATCCAGCCTCCACCGCGCGCTACTCCACTGGCTACTGTTCAACCAGCCCTCTCCATGGGCTCCTGTTCAACCAACCCTCCACGGGCTACTGTTCATCCTGCCCTCCAGCATCTACTGTTCATCCAGCCCTCCACGGGGTGGTCCTGTTCATCCAGCCCTCCACGGGGTCCTGTTCATCCAGCCCCAACCGGCTCGATCGATCGGGGTCCTGTTCATCCAGAGGCAACACTACGGGGTCATGTTCATCCACCCCCACCGGGAACTGTTCATCCAAACCCCCCGCAACGCTCACTGTTCATCCAGAGACAGCATCGATCGGCTTCAGTTAGCAGCAGTAGCGAAGGAATCGCTCAATTGGGTTCAGTTAACAGCCATCGATCGATCGCTCGGGTTTAGTAACGCGTAGCCTGCAGTGCAATCGCTCGGGTTCACTTAGAGCCCAACACCTCCCTCCGGTTCAGTTAGAGCCAACGCCTCGCACACACGCGCGTATGTGTACGAGAGAAACGCGCATCGCTCGGCCCCCGACCTCCCACCGTAACCGGGAACTCCCCGAAATTTTCCTCCGCCTCGCTTCTACCATGGTTTTTTCCGTCATGGACGGCCCAAAGAATGTCATGCAACTGCGTCTCCGGCCCGACCAGGACAAAAAACCCATTTTCTGTCATGATTTTTTGTCATAGAAGTAGGAGCCCACCACATCTATGATGATACCGTGTTTTGTCACAATTATCGTCATAGAAGTGTCATATGTATGACACACAAAAAATTCGTTCGGCCCAAAATGTCACGGATGTGTCTTTTTTGTAGTGGGTGGAGTGGTGTCAAACTTGAATCTTTCAGTGAAGCCATCATCTTGAAGATCTGCTTCAGCACTGAGCAATGTCAAACCCTTCCATGACCGCCAACAGGTTTCATGTGTTACAAAGGCATTCTTGGTGGCTAGATTGCGAATGCGATTGACGTCCACCAAGAGGCTTTTCATCTGTCATTTCAGCCAGAAGTGATGCTTATCTTGTTTCTGATGCAGTGCCACAAGAAGTTATAGGTCATTGAGAACACGAGAGTGCTTCCGAGGCCTTTGAGCGATCATACTCTCAGTGGCTTCAGTCTGAGCTCGGTGAGGTAAGCGAGTATTTCCAGCCAATGGATAAATGCGAGTGATTGCTTGGACTCCTTCAATGGGTTGCGAGAAGCTTTGATGTTCAGCATTGTGAAGACAAACAGGCTCCTTGGCAGGTTCTGGGTATATGGCTTCAACTGACATATCAACCTCTGGTAAAAAGATCAGATGGTTGCGAGCAGAGGGTTGATAGTTGACAACTGAGTGTAGCCTGATGAGGCGCATGACCCACGGAGCATAGAACTTCAGGCCAAAAAGATCAGAGCCAGATGCAGCCAACTGTCTGATGAAGAAGTCTTGAGCATTGAAGCTGATGCCATTGAATATATAGAAGACCAAAGTCTTCATTTCTCCTTCAAGTTTTGCTGCAGAAGAATGTCCTTTGACAGGCCATAGAGTTCGCCTTATGATGTGATAAATGGTGCGGGGCAGATACTCTAGGTCTTCGACAAAGAATTCCTTTGGGTATTCAGCGTCATGTGGCAGAGGCTTCATCATGCTCAACATTTGGCTCATGTTGGGCTCTGGCTTATGGAAGATACTCTCCAATGCATTGCGGTGAAGCTAACAACCATGTTCATAAAGTTCTCCTGGAGTGGGCAGGCCGGTAAGCTCAATGATGTCAAAGGCTTTGGCTTCATGATGGACATTGCATGTCATCCACTCAAGGACCCAAGTCTTCGGATCCCTGTTGTATCCGCGAATATGGAGGGTAGCATAAAATTGAAGAAGAAGTTCTTCATTCCAATGCTCCTTGTCAGAGTTAAGAAAACCTGCATCACGGAAGAAGTCAAGGGCTTTTTCAAGGCAAGGCAATCCAGCAATGGCTTCGCAGTCAAGACACATATGAGGGAAGATGCGCCCTTGATCATAAAGAACACATGAATAATAGCAGCGCTACTGATAGCTCCAGAACCGATCAGAGGAGATCCTTGCCCTTGAGTAGGGGTTCTTGGCGCTATCGAAGAAGGTCTTGTGCGCTTTGAAACCATTAGCATTGAAGGACCCTAGTGAAGTTGCAGTCCCTGAAAACCTGGGCAGTCTTGGCTTTGGCTTCTGAACCTGAGGCCTGTGCTCGACATGGTAATCAAATTGAGGACCAGCAGTAGGTGGAGGAACCAGAAGAGGCCATTTGACAGAGATTAGCTAGCCATAGTTGTATGTTTGCTTGATAGTATGTGGCCTTGGAGGCGGAACAGGAGCAGTGCAGTGGCTTTAGGCTACTGATTGGCATCGGGTGCAGCAGTGGTTCCAGGTGCTATCACTTCAGGCACTACATTGACTTCAGGCGCCACATTAGCTTCAGCCATGACAACGTCATTGGCTTCAGTGTTGTTGTTGGTGGCCGCCTCAGTATTGGTAACCTCCACTTCATGAGCTGGAGGGTCGGACACGTTCTCCTCGAGAACAACTGGCGACGCTTGTGGAGATGGAGTTGGTTGGGCCTCAAAGTCTTCATCTTCACTCACTGGAGTGGTGACTTGGGTTGGGGGAGTAACAGGTGTTTCTCCTTGACGGGGGGATTCTTGTGGATGATCAGCCCATGAGTCATCCTGAGCAATTGGCGTCAATGGATGACCAATGCGGATGAGTTCGCTGTTCGTGAGAACAGGCGATGATACCACATTGTGCTCGATCTGAGGAAGGACTTCATCATCTTCAACATTGTCTTTATGACCAATGTCTTCAGCTGCGGTGGGGTCAACAGCTGGAATGTCTTCAGCTTCAGGAGCCTCTGTGGAAGCAGGCTCATGAACTATGAAACGTCATTCTTGGCGTGCAGATTCAGGACGAGCAACAGAGATCGGCTCGACTACAAGGGGCTATGTGGGAGTATCCCGATTGCTTTTCTTAGTCTTGCGCTTCTTGGTGGGTGGAGCTTCATCAGTGGTGATCTTGGTTTTGCGCTTTCTGGCCTTGGCTTCAGCTGCCCTGGTCTTCTGAAGCTCTGAAGCCACTGTGGGGACCTTAGGCTTCACGCCTGTCATGCTGGCAGGGAATACAATGCGAGGCTCTTCCCGCCTGGATGGTTCAGTTTGGTCCACAGAAGGCTTCTTCTTCTTGGCAGCCATCCTTGGGTCGATGCCAGGACGCCCAAGAGCCTTGCGCTTCTCAGCTTCATTGTAAGCTTGAACGCACTTGGCAGCAAGAGACTTCATGCGCTCACGAGAACCTTTGGCTTCATCACGTTTCTTGTGAAATGCTTCCTTGAGCTCATGCAGCATGACCTTGAAGTTCTGGACATCTGCCACGCTGAGGTTGGCCATGTGCTTCTTGAACTGAGCCTTTTCAAAATCAATCTTGTGCTTCAGCTCAACAATCTTCTGAGCAAGAGCTAGCTCAGGAGCAATGGCGCCGTGAAAGGAGACGCTTAGGCCAATTGGAAGTTGCATATCATCAAAGCTGAGATTGGGGGTGTCAAACCACTCATCAATGAAGTTGTTTAGTACAGCCACGTCAAAGAGGGGCAAGTCATTGAAGATTTCCGCCTCTTGCTTGCTCTTTATCAGTTGCTCAAGAGCGTCATCAGCCAGATCGTCGTCACTAGACAGATCAATGGCGTCGTTCTCATTCTTAAAAACAGCAGCAGGGGTAAGAACAGGACTGGAGGAGTGCTTGGGCTTCTTCTTTTTCTTCTCGGTCTTGGAGATGCGAGAAAGATCTTCAAACTGCACATTTGGTGCAGGAGGAGCAGTGGCCAAGGGCTTCAGGCGCGAAGCTTTTGGTGGAGTTGAAAGCTTTGAAGCCTTGGGATTCTTCTACTTCTTCGGCTTTGGTGGTGCAGGAGCTTCATCAGAGTCAGCGTCGTCTGCAGGTTGATCCACGTCTGCCCCTTGAACCATTATATGAGTGATGAGACCTTCTAAGTTGTACAAGGGTCCAACTAGATTGGGTTCAGCTTCGCGTGTGCCATCGGCACGTGGCGCAGAGGGGCCTAGGTTGAAGTCTAATCCCCAAGACTTCTTGTTTTCCTTGGCAGAGTTCTTGGCAAACTGAAAGTTGCGCTTGAACAGATTGTCGTCACGACACCATAGCAATGAAGACGGATCGGCATCTGCAGGCTATGGTCCACGGACCATGCAAGGGTAGAAGCCTTGATCAATAGCTTCAGCTCTGGACCTGGGAGGAAGATTTTTGTACAGAATGTCTCCCCAGGGTCGTTTGATGGCATTCTTCTCACCATACTCCTGGGTCACGAATCTGTACTTGTACCACTGTTCTGCCCAATATCTTTGAATCCATTGGATTCGGGTTTTTCGCTGATTGTAGTCCTCCTCTGGATCTGTCTTGTACATCTCATAGAGGTCAGGGGGCAAATCTCTTGAGGTGTTCCCACGGTGCTGTCTGCCACCCTTCCTGGCTGATTTCTCTGTTGTCATGAATTTCAGTCTGAATGGCTTCAAAATTGTCAAAGGCTTCGGTTTGCTGGTCAGACAGGAACTGGCTTCGGGAGAATTGATGTGATGCTGTAAGAATTCTCTAAATGAATGCAGACTATGAGAACCAAGGGATTCTCCCACGGACAAGTACCTGTGACAGCATTAGAGATGCGAGGGAAGGGGAAGATGTCATATGCATTCTCAGAAGATTTTTGTCGGATTTCGGGTTCCGGCAGACCCTTGAGGTTCGAACTCTGGGGTGCGCGCGGAGATTATGCTTCCTACCTACCTGTACTCCTCCACCTCGCAAAGATCTAAGCTACGAGAAGAACAACACAAGAGACACAGGGTTTATACTTGTTCGGGCCACCGATGTGGTGTAATACCCTACTCCAGTGTGGTGGTGTGGTGGATTGCATCTTGGGCTGATGATGAACAATACAAGGAAGAACAGCCTCGCGAGGGTCTGTTCTTGGCCGGGGCGATGAACTGCAAGGAGGAGCTCAGTCACCTTTCTCTCTCTCTCTCTCTCTCTCTCTCTCTCTCTCTCTCTCTCTCTCTCTCTCTCTCTCTCTCTCTCTCTCTCTCTCTCTCTCTCTGGATCCTAGCTGATTAGATTTCTCAATGCCTCTACCCTGGGGGTGGCTAGTCCTATTTATAGGCAAAGGCCCTGGGCCTCTTCCCAAATATTGAGCGGGAAGGGCGCCAACAATTGGCCATTTTGAAGGGGAACATCTGGTACACTTATCCTGACTAAAGTTGGTCCTCGCCTGCCAAAGGCTCTGGTGGTGACGCTGGCTTGGGATCCACAATGACTTCCTTCCTTCCGTTGGACTGGTCTTGGTCTCGTTGCACCGAAACAGGTGCCTTTGCTTGATCCTCCCGCCTACGCTTGCTCCCTTTGCACCAAAGAGGAAAGGGAGGACACTACGCGGGCTGGCGCCCGCCTGGCGCCCTTGGTCGTCATGGCTTGCATCATGGTCACCTCGTGAGGTACCCCGCCTTGATCTCTCGGCCTCCTCGTGAGCCAGCCTGATGAGGTCGCGCCTGAGGAAGCTCCGTGTCGTCCGCCCCGCGAGGCTTGGCCCCTCGCGAGGGTCTTGGGTCTGTGTTGATGAAGATGGGCCGTGCTGGGCCCCCTTTGAGCCACGCCGCAGGACGGAGGCTGGCAAGTCTGGGGACCCCCATTCCCAGAACGCGGACAGTAGCCCCGGGGCCCAAGGCGCGCCCGGGCTTGGCCGTGCAGGGAGGCGAAAGGGCAAGGGCGAAGCACCGTGGGCCCTAACAGCATGCGGCCTTGGGCGCCGTGTGGCGGTTGATTGGACGTGGGCGTCTCCGCAACCTCGCGAGTTGATAAAGGAGCGGCATCTGCCCAGGTTTTGCTTTTTTCGCTTTCTCCGGTTGCTGCTCAGATCCCCTTTCTTACGCCTCTCCTTCCTTCCTCCAAATCCCAGATCTACTTCGAACGCGTGACCTAGAAGCCATGGCGCCTCGTCAGTCCCCGGCTGGAGCTTGGTACTCGTCTGCCTTGGAGTCGCCAAACGTGTCAGAGGCGAGCCTCGCCCGGTTGCGCCGGATGGCGGCGGCGCAGGGCATCGACAGGGCGAAGGTGTTCAAGGCCGGCTCCGCCACCCCTGAGGGCCGAGGGAGCACCTTTTATCCGCTCTTCGTAAGCTCCATTGCTGCTGGCCTGGTGCCTCCCTTCTCCGAGTTCTTCCTCTCTGTCCTCCGCCATTACAAGCTACAGGCTCTGCATCTCCATCCCAACTCTGTCCTTCTCCTGGAAATCTTTGCCTATTACTACAAGGCTCACGTAGGGGTGCAGCCCTCGGTGGCCTTGCTGCGCCACTACTTCTCCCTCCGGACCTCTCGTGGTCCTGCTTCCGCGTGCGCGAGCTTCGTCGCATACGGTGGCGCCATTGCCATTTCGAGCCCCGGGAAAAGGATTGAGGGCTTCAGGAGTAAGTGGGTCTTGGCAGATGCTGGGCGCATCCACCCTCGGCTGATCTTGCCCACGGAGCAACCTGCGAGCTCCAGTGATTGGGGTCAAGCGGAGCTCACAGACCCCCGCGCGAAGCCGGTGTTGGAGAAGATGGACGCGGATCTGAGGCCGGCCAACACGACGACGGCGAAGCTGACCGGCGCATCGCTGCTGAGGGAATTCCTGGAGCACCAGCTGGCTCCGCTTCGGCAGTACCCACTTCCGATGTGGAGGCCTCATCCGAGCCCCGCGGTCTTGGCCGGCGAAGATCTGGCTGCGGTCCTCCAATCTCTGGTCGGGGTTGATGTGGCGAGGTTGGAGGGCGCTCCTACGCCCTTGTTCCTCCACGATGACTGGGAGCAGGTGGTGGAGTCCATGCCTGTCTTCAACGGGGACGAGCCCGTGCCCACGGAGGCTCCTGGGGAGCCGGTGGACGTGTCCTCCGATGACTCCAGTGAAGAGGAGGACGGAGAGGAGCGGGGGAAAGGGCCTGACTCTGAGGCGACTGACAGAGAGTCGAGGGCTCCCCTCTCCCGGCGCATGTCCCGCGCTCTCCGCCTCTCTCCGAGCGATGACGACGAGGATGACGACGTGCTGGGCAGCGGGAGCTCGCCCCCGATCCCGAAGAAGGACAGGATCGGGCTGATCTCCCGCGGGTCTGCCCCGGCCCCGGGGCGGTCCGCAAACGCGCCTTTCGCTTCTGAGGTTGACCCTTTCAGCCGGCTGTCAGGCTTCAAGTTTGGCCGGAGGCTGCCTGAGCTCACCGGCGACGACCCGTAAGTGCTTGACTCTTGTCTTTGTTTCTTGTTCTGCTGCTGAGGCTTGACGTCCATGTCTCTTGGATAGGCTGGCACCCGTTGCAAAGAAGCCAAAGGGGGCTCCTGAGGTTCCTTGTGGGGCAGCGCCTCTGCCCGCGAAAGAAGGTGACCGTGACGCACGGGCCTCTCCTGCCCGGTCGTCCTCGCAAGGTCTGGCCGAGCTGGCTGGGGCGAGCCCAGCCCCTATGGCCCAAGTGACTCCCGAGGTGCCCTTGCCTGCGGCCGCCACCACAGTCGTCGGGGCGCAGCAGGCTCCACCTCAGGGTGCTGTAGTTGTGCCGCCGCCTTCTCCTCCTACTCCACCGACTGTTGTCTCTCCGACTCCTCCCGCCGTTCTGGATCGTCTTGCTGCCGAGCTGGACCGGCTCCGGCAGGATCTTCTTGGCGCCGACCCTCGCTTGGTGGCCGGGCGCTTGGAGCTGGCTTCAGGATGGATTCGCTCCGACGCTTTGGTTCGGGCGGCGCTGGTCCAGGCCTCAACGGCTTGTGATGAGGAGAGGCAGGCCGCCCTTGAGGCGAAGGCTGCTCGTGACGCAGCCCAGGGGAAGGCGGCTGACGTCCGTGGTCGCTATAAGGTGCTGGAGGACGAGCTGCAAGGCCTGCGGGACCAGCTCGCGAAAGAGGCCCGCCTTCGCCAAGAGCAAGAAGAGGGCGTGAAGGCTCGCGAGGCGGCCGTCGAGGTCCGGGAGGCCAAGCTCAAGAAACGCCGCGACCGCCTAGGCGTGCTGGAGCAGGAGTTGGGGGCAAGGAAGGTCGAGCTGGACGACAAGGCTCGGGTTCTTGCCGAGGATCGCGTGGCCTTTGCGGAGATGGAGAAGAAGGCTCGCTCCTCGCTGAAGACGCTTTACGAGAGCGGCCTGGAGAGCTTGCTGGCCGGCGCCGAGGACGGCCCCGCCAAGCTGCTTCCCTTCCTAGTTCGCGCTCTTGAAGATGTTGCCCTTGGCCTTGGCCCCACGGCCGAGGCCGAGGTGCGTGTCCTGTCTTCTACAGCGCTGACGCGGGTCTTCACCCACATCTACCTTCGCGACCCTAGTGTCGACCTCGACAGCCTGCTGGAGCCAGCAAGTGGCGAGCGTGCTGCTGCCGCTGCCGAGGCCGTGAAGGGTCGCGCGGAAGCTCTGCTGGGGAAGTTCCGGGCCTTCAGCACCAAGCCGAAGCAAGGCGCTACCGACCCTGCTGCTCCATGAGGCGAACCCACTCCGCTCTGCTCCACCGTCGTCGGGCGATTCCGTCGTGTCTCCTGTCCTGTTTTCAATTCCTGCACATGTATCATGCCTCGGGGAGGCGTTTAAACTTGCGTTTGGCATTGAGATAACAGTGTGGACTATAATATTTGCTTCTGAATCCTTGAATTTTACGCTATTCCTTCCTACTTGCTTATGTTCTACGCCGGCAGAGCCCGGCCCCGCGCGTACCTCACCCAGCACTAGCCCCGACTGGAAACTAGGACGGGACCAGGGAGTGAGGGGCTACGTGACAAGTTACGCTCCTGAGTCGCGATGCTCAGGAGTCCCCCTTGGCGCACGAACAGCAAGTAGGGAGGCGATCCTTGAAGTTTACGCTTTTCCTTCCTACTTGCTTATGTTCTACGCCGGCAGAGCCCGGCCCCGCGTGTACCTTACCCAGCATTAGCCTTTCGGAACTGAGTGAGGGGCTACGGGACTAGTTAGGCTCCTGAGTCGCGATGCTCAGGAGTCACCCTTGGCGCGCGAACAGCAAGTAGGGAGGTGAGATGTGGGTGGATCTACCGTTCTACGTCTGCAGAGCCCGGCCCCGCGCGTACCTCACCCAGCGTTAGCCTTTCGGAACTAAGGAGTGAGGGGCTACGGGACCAGTTAGGCTCCTGAGTCGCGATGCTCAGGAGTCCCCCTTGACGCTCAAACGGCCTTCGTACCTTGGCTCCGCTCGAGGAGAGACGCGCGACGAACCAGGCCCGGGGGGCCTGGCTGGGTGGCGTGCGTCTGGACGTGACCCAGGCGCAGCCCCCGTGCCCAGCCCCCTCGCGCGGCACTCCCGAGGGGAGGCGTTACGATGAGGCTAGACACTGAGCTCTAGGCTCCCTAAGGTTGATGCGGCCCGGGGGCCACCCTTAGTTGTTTATCACCGGCGCGGAGCATAGCGCTTCCATATGTGTACGGGCATAGCCGCTCCTCGGCAGTGTCGTCAGCCAGCGCGGAGCATGGTGCTTCCACTGGTACGTGGGAGGGGGCTCCCCTCCGGGAGGAGCCCCCAGGGCATGTACAGCCCCGCCCTGACACGTGGCTGGCACGGTAGGGCCTGGTGAGGTGTATCTGGGCACCCGTGAGCCAGCGCGGGACTCACGGGGCCCTACCTCTAGGCGGGTTGCGCCTGGCACTGGGCCCTACCTTGTGGTGTGTTCCTGCAAATTGGGTTAGATGCCTGCACTCTACGTCCTCGGGTCCCAGCCCTTGAGCTAGTCTCAGCCGTCGCTGGTATGCCAGGTCGTGATGCCATGGACAAGGCCAAAGGGTGAGGGCTGGAGAGCCAGTAAGAGCCCTGAGTCGCGATGCTCAGGTACCCCCCCTTTAACGCGCAAGTGGTCGGCATGGAGAAGAAGAGGTGCCGTGGACCGGCATCAAATAATCAAGCATGGTGGGTTAAATGCATAACCGGAAATAAACGCGAAAGGGGTACATGCCACTGGGTCTGGCCCGAGCGACTTGGGGATGATGCAGCCCGAGGGGCACCCCCAACAAAGTAAGCTAACGACACGAAATAAGAGGGATATATGCCGCAGGGACGGACCCACGCGGCCTGGGAATAATGCAGCCCTGTGGGGCGCTCCCAGCTGGAAACGAAATTTGAAAGATGTCACCTGATGATGTTGAGGACGAAGCGGTGTTGGTGCAGTAGACTCGGTGGGCTGCAGAAGCCGATCCTCACGAGCCCCCAGGCCCTGGGGCCTCGGGAGGCTCCGGAGGTGCTGGTGGCTCCTAACGGACCATCTCCATCTCCGCCAGGGCTGCGGAACGCCTGGCCTCTTGAGCTTCCATGATGCCCCTCATGAGGCGCTGGTACGTGGCAGCCGTGTTCGGCAAGCCGTAAGGCATGCGAACGTAGCTGTGGGGTGGACCCTCGCAGCGCCCCACTCGCGAGGGCCAGAGGCGCTCCAGCGAGGCGACTCGGTTGAGCCCTGGTACGTCAACGCAGACACGCAGCCCACCATCCTCGCCTAGATGGGGAACCACAACTGGTAGGCGGCGGCCGCCTCTCATGACTCTTGACTCCTGTAGCTCTTGAATGACCTTGCTGACGAACTACTGAGGGTCTGGCTCCCCTTGCCTTACTCCTTCTTGAGGGAAACGTGCTTCGAAACACGCCTCCACGTGGTGCCCAAGCGCCTCCCTCGTGACCTTAGCCAGGTCGGTGGCCCTCCAGGGGAGAGCCCCCGAGCCCTGCCTGAGGAGGGCGCTGGGCGCGCTTTCCTATGCGATGGAAGGAGGTTCCCCCTGGGCAGGCACAGGCCCTGAGGGGCCTGCCTCCTGAGGGACCGGGCCAGACGACGTCTTCTTCTTCTTGGGGGTGGTCTCGGAGAGCCTCCTGCTTCCACGATACGGGTCTTCCAATGATGCGGCCTAAAAAGCTCATTTCAGGGAACACACCGCGTCTTTCGCTTCACAGGGCACAGTGATGACTCCGCCACTCCCTGGCATCTTGAGGACGTTGTAGCCGTGGTGAGTCACGGCCATGAACTTGGCCAGCGCCGGGTACCCAAGGATGGCGTTGTACGGCAGGCGAATGTGAGCGACGTCGAAGTCGATGAGCTCGGTGCGGTAGTTGTCGCGTGCTCCGAAGATGACAGGGAGGCGAACCTGCCCGATCGGGACCGTGGAGCCGTCAGTGACTCCGGAGAAAGGCTTGGTTGGCCGAAGCTGATTGTAGGGCACTTGGAGATTGTTGAATGTTTCCACGGACAGGATGTTGAGCCCTACCCCGCCATCGATGAGGGTCCTGGTGACAACCACGTTGCTGATGATTGGGGAACAAAGCATCGGGAGGACTCCAGCTGTGGCTGCACACTTGAGCTGATCCGCTGAGCTGAACGTGATGGCGCACGATGACCACCTGAGAGGACGTGTGGCTTCTAGCTTGGGGAGGACTGCATTCACTTCGCGAGCGAACTTCTTAAAGATACGCTGAGAGGATGGGGCTTGAGCTCCGCCCAGGATGCAGGCGATTGCACGTGGCTCCTGGAAGCCCCCAGCCCCTCGTCCTGGTGGCGGTATTCGTTTCTTCTTGGATGCGGCGGCAGCGGAGGGAGGCATGCGTTACCTTGCGGGCGATCCTCGCGAGGCTGATCCCTCCAGTCTCCCTCGCGAGGCGGGTCTTGCCAGCGGTCCTCGCGAGGTCGATCGGGCCACCCTTGGCGTGGGCTGCGGTCTTCCCAGCGTCCTGCGTTCCTTCCTCCTCCTCGACCGTAGCCCCGGTCGGCACGATCGGGGTGACGGCCGATCCTTCCTTCCCGCACGGCTCGGAGCTCTTGGCATTCGTTGGTGTTGTGGGTGTGGAGGTCGTGATACACACAGTACCGACTGCCCTTGGAAGACTCGGGCTGATCTCTGCCCCGCTTGGTGTCCGGTTCTGCTGCGAGCATGGCAGCCCCCTTGCGCTTCACATCCTTGGCCTTGGACTTCTTCTCTTCTGGGTCTACGGCAGGCAGCTCGAGGAGGGAGATACGCCCTTCCTCAGCTCTGGCGCACTTGGTCGCCAAGTTGAATAGCTCCAAGGAAGTGCACAGGTCTTCATGCATCGCCAGCTCCTCCTTCATCTTGACGTCACGCACGCCGTCGGAGAAGGCTGAGATGATGGCCTCCTCTGACACCCTGGGAATCTTGAGGCATGCATTGTTGAAGCGCTGGATGTACTTTTGCAAGGTCTCTCCGAGCTGCTGCTTGATGCGGCGCATGTCGCTCACGGCGGGTGGCCGGTCGCGAGTACCTTGGAAGTTGGCGATGAAGCGGGTGCGCATCTCGTCCAAGGAGGAGATCGTGCCTGGGGCCAGGTTCAGGAGCCAGGTGCGGGCTCCGTCCTTGAGCGCCATGGGAAACCAGTTCGCCATGAACTTCTCATCTCCGTTGGAAGCTTCGATGCCCAGCTCATAGAGCTGGAGGAACTCCGCAGGGTCGGCCGTGCCGTCGTAGAGAGGAGGCAAGTCTGGCTTGAACTTGCCGGGCCATGCGACGCTGCACAGCTCGGTGGTGAAGGCGCGGCAGCCCGCCGTGGCCACGGGAGGCCTTGGGTGACGGAGAGCTTGGTCTTGCAGGTCCCCGCGCGCTGCAGCTGGGAGCAGCGCGGGGTCTTGACGTGCGGGAGCAGGAGCGTGGCCGCGACGTGCCGGAGCATGGAGCGCCCAGACGGCTTCTTGCGAGCGAGGGACTTCTTCGCAGCTCTGCTCTTGCCGCGCTGGTGCCTGGCGGAGCGGGTTCCAGCCAGGGGCCACGCGCCTTGCGGCCGGGGCGTCTTCTTAGTGAGGAGGCGGCTGGGGCGCCCCCGGAGCTTCGTCGCCCGCGCGGGGCGGGGTGCGGTGCAGCGGGACGAACGGCGCAGGAGAGCCCCCCGCGGCGCGGACGAGCTCGGTGACGCGGTCGAGCCACTCTTCGTAGACGTCGTCGACGAGACGGTAGCGCAGGAGCTCGTTCGCCGCGATGAGCGCAGCTCGAGCCTCCATGGGTGCGCGGAGCGCGCGAGACGAAGAACCAGCCGGGGTGAGCGAGGGAGTAGTGGTGCGGCCGTCTTGCCGCACGGAAGGATGCTGAGACGACGCTTGCTGCTCGTTCCCCGACGGGCCGGTGGCGGCGTTGATGGCAGGCAACGGGGAACGGTGGGGACGCCCGCCGACAGGGGCCGTCTGGGTGACGCGGGAAGCGAGAGCGGCTCGGCGCTCGGCGCGGGCCCGACGAGCGTCAGACATGGACGTGATGGTCGGAGGAGAAACGGGCGGTGGAAGACGAATTCCGGCGCACCCCTAACTGACAAAGCTCAGATCAAGATTAGGACTGATAGGATGATTAGCAGACGATTCAGGAACAAAATACATAGTAAGACCATTAGGGCATTTGATCTTGCGCCATACAAGATGTTTTATGTCCCCAGCAATAGCATCAGACGCCTTTGATTTCCGGCTGGAGACCTTTCCCTTGGCACCACGTGCCATGAAGCAGTAGGTGTGAGCGGAGTTGTCCTTGTCATTAGCTTCAGTGTTGGTGACGGAGCCATTGTCTTCAGTGTTGAAGATGGACTTGGCAACGTAGGCTGTAGCTAGAGCCAGAATTGCAATGCCAGGGTCGGACTCCTCCTCAGACTCCAGCTCCGCCTCCTCAGAAGCAGACTCCTCCTCTGAATCCATCTCCTTGCCAACAAAATCACGAGCTTTGCCAGATGAGCTCTTCTTATGGGATGAAGACTTGGATGAGGACTTGGAAGAAGACTTTGAGGATTTCTTCTTCTTCTTGTCATCAGAATCATATTCCTTGCTCTTCTTCTTCTTGTTGTTCTCATTGTCCCACTGTGGACACTCAGAGATGTAGTGTCCAGGTTTCTTGCACTTGTGACATGTTCTCTTCTTGTAGTCATGAGTGGAAGCTTCATCATTTCTTGAGCTGGATCGTGAAGACTTTCTGAAGCCCTTCTTCTTAGTGAACTTCTGGAACTTGTTCACAAGCATAGCAAGTTCCTTTCCAATGTCTTGAGGATCATCAGAACTGCAGTCAGATTCTTCTTCAGATGAGGAAACAGCTTTTGCCTTCAAAGCGCGAGTTCGGCCGTAGTTGGGACCATAGATATCTCTTTTCTCAGATAGCTGGAACTCATGTGTGTTGAGCCTCTCAAGTATATCAGACGGATCGAGTGTCTTGAAGTCAGGGCGTTCTTGTATCATGGGGGCAAGGGTGTCGAACGAGCTGTCAAGTGATCTCAGTAGTGTCTTGACGATTTCATGCTTGGTAATCTCAGTGGCGCCAAGAGCACGAAGCTCATTTGTGATGTCAGTGAGGCGATCAAACGTGAGTTGAACATTCTCATTGTCGTTTCTCTTGAAGCGATTGAAGAGGTTGCGAAGAACATTGATCCTTTGATCTCTCTGGGTTGAGACGCCTTCGTTGACCTTGGAAAGCCAGTCCCAGACTAGCTTCGACGTTTCCAGAGCACTCACGCGGCCGTACTATCCTTTGGTCAGATGACCACGGATGATGTTCTTGCCAGTTGAATCCAGTTGAATGAACTTCTTGACGTCAGCAGGGGTGACACCTTCACCAGTCTTGGGAGCGTCATTCTTGACGACATACCAGAGGTCGACATCAATGGCTTCAAGATGCATGTGCATCTTATTCTTCCAGTAGGGATATTCAGTTCCATCGAAGACGGGGCAAGCAGCGGAGACCTTGATTATCCTTGCAGTCGACATAGCTAAAACTCCAGGTGGTTAAACCGAATCACACAGAACAAGGGAGTACCTTGCTCTGATATCAATTGAAAGTGCTAGTTATCGACTAGAGGGGGTGGATAGGCGATTTTTATGAAAGTCTTCAAAACATGGAAGTTTCCAAGACAAACAATAGAAATGATCCTATTGATATGCAGCGGAAGGTAAACTACACTAAGCACACCATAGTCAAGTATGCAATGAAGTGAAAGCACGAAGACTAATGACAGCTAGGTAGTAAGGATCAGGATGGAAGATGGTATGAAGCCAAATAACAATAGTAGTCACATAGTAAAGTCAAACAGGTAAAGCAATCAGGCAATGACTTCATGAAGACAACTTGTAAGTAAAGAAGGGGAGAGGATAGAACCAGTCACTTGTTGAGGACACATGATTTGTTGGACCAGTTCGAGTTGCTGTGACAACTGTACGTCTGGTTAGGGAGGCTGAGATTCAACTCAGAAGACCGCGTCTTCACCTTATTCCCCTTGAGCTAAGGACACCCAGTCCTCGCCCAATTACTTTAGTAAGTCTTCAAGGTAGACTTCCAAACCTTCACAGACTTCGTTCACCGGCGATCCACAATGACTCTTGGATGCTCCGAACGCGACGCCTAACCGATTGGAGGATTCACAGTCCTCAAGTGTAAAAAGTCTTCAGGTCACGCGGACAGAAAAACTTCAGTGATGCCTAACACTCTTTGGCTCTGGGTGTTTGGGCTTTGTCCTCGCAAGGATTTCTCTCTCTCTCAAAAGCTTCGGAGGTGGGTTGCTCTCAAACGACAAAAGCCGTGCACTAACTTTGAGCAGCCACCAATTTATGGTGTAGGGGGTGGGCTATTTATAGCCACTAGGCAACCCGACCTGATTTGTCCGAAATGACACTAGGTCACTAAGGAACTGACACGTGTTCCAACGGTCAGATTTCAAACACACACGGCAACTTTACTGGGGCTACAAGCAAAGCTGACTTATCCAACTCTGGACAAGTTTTGCTCTCATTGTCTTTGCTCGAAGACATAGGATTTTGGTTGAGCATCACTTCAGTCACTCTGACTTTGTTCACTGAGACCCCACTTAATAGTACGGTGGTTCCTATGACTCAACAAAGAAGAAAAGGAAACAACGAAACAATCAAGTCTTCGCGCTCCATAGTCTTCACGCAATGTCTTCTCTTGTCATAGTCTTCTGTTGGGGAACGTAGCAGAAATTCAAAATTTTCCTACGTGTCACCAAGATCTATCTATGGAGAAACCGACAACGAGGGGAAGGAGAGTGCATCTACATACCCTTGTAGATCGCTAAGCGGAAGCGTTCAAGTGAACGGGGTTGATGGAGTCGTACTCGTCGTGATCCAAATCACCGATGATCCTAGTGCCGAACGGACGGCACCTCGGCGTTCAACACACATACAGCCCGGGGACGTCTCCTCCTTCTTGATCCAGCAAGGGGAGAGGAGAAGTTGAGGGAGAGCTCCGTCAGCACGATGGCGTGGTGGTGGTGGAGCTCGTGGTTCTCCGGCAGGGCTTCGCCAAGCACCATGGAGGAGGAGGAGAAGGTAGGAGGAGGGAGGGCTGCGCCAGGGAAGAGGTCACGGCTGCCCTCCCACCCCTCCACTATATATAGGGGCAAGAGGAGAGGGGGAGGCGCCCTAGGGTTTCCCCTAGGGGGCAGCGGCTAGGCAGATTGGATCTCCCCAGGGAAAATCCTAGGGAGAGTTGCCCCCCCAAGCCAAGCAGGTGGAGGCTTGCCTCCCAAGCCAGGTGGAGGCGCCCCACCTCCCCAAGTAACGTGGGAAAGGGTGTGGGGGGCGCACCAACCCTTAGTGGGCTGGGTTGCCCCTTCCCCTTTGGCCCATGAGGCCCTCCAACACTTGTCGGGGCTCCCGAAACACCTTTCGGTCATGCTGGCCATAGCCTGGTACCTCCGGAACACATCCGGACTCCAATACCCTTCGTCCAATATATCGATCTTCACCGCCGGACCATTTCGGAACTCCTCGTGATGTCCGGGATCTCATCCGGGACTCCGAACTACCTTCGGTAACCACATACTATTTCCCATAACAACTCTAGCGTCACCGAACCTTAAGTGTGTAGACCCTACGGGTTCGGGAATCATGCAGACATGACCGAGACACCTCTCCGGCCAATAACCAACAGCGGGATCTGGATACCCATGTTGGCTCCCACATGTTCCACGATGATCTCATCGGATGAACCACGATGTCGAGGATTTAATCAATCCCGTATTCAATTCCCTTTGTCTAGCGGTATTGCACTTGCCCGAAATTCGATCATTAGTATCCGATACCTTGTTCAATCTCGTTACCGGCAAGTCTCTTTACTCGTTCCGTAACACATCATCCCGTAATCAACTCCTTGATCACATTGTGCACATTATGATGATGTCCTACCGAGTGGGCCCAGAGATACCTCTCCATCACACGGAGTGACAAATCCCAGTCTCGATTCGTGCCAACCCAACGGACACTTTCGGAGATACCTGTAGTGTACCTTTATAGCCACCCAGTTACGTTGTGACGTTTGGCACACCCAAAGTATTCCTACGGTATCCGGGAGTTGCACAATCTCATGGTCTAAGGAAATGATACTTGACATTAGAAAAGCTTTAGCATACGAACTACACGATCTTTGTGCTAGGCTTAGGATTGGGTCTTGTCCATCACATCATTCTTCTAATGATGTGATCCCGTTATCAATGACATCCAATGTCCATGGTCAGGAAACCGTAACCATCTATTGATCAACGAGCTAGTTAACTAGAGGCTTACTAGGGACATGGTGTTGTCTATGTATCCACACATGTCTCTGAGTTTCCTATCAATACAATTCTAGCATGGATAATAAACGATTTATCATGAACAAGGAAATATAATAATAACCTATTTATTATTGCCTCTAGGGCATATTTCCAACAGTCTCCCACTTGCACTAGAGTCAATAATCTAGTTCACATCGCCATGTGATTAACATTCACAGGTCACATCGCCATGTGACCAACATCCAAAGAGTTTACTAGAGTTCATAATCTAGTTCACATCACTATGTGATTAACACTCAATGAGTTCTGGGTTTGATCATGTTGCTTGTGAGAGAGGTTTTAGTCAACGAGTCTGCAACACTCAGATCTGTATGTACTTCGCAAATCTCTACGCTATATTTGGAGCCATTTCAAATAACTGTTCTACTTGGAGCTATTCCAAATTGTTGCTCCATTTTACGTATCCGGCATCTCTACTCAAAGCTATCCGGATAGGTGTCAAGCTTGCATCGACGTAACTCTTTACGTGAAACTCTTTATCACCTCCATAACCGAGAAACATATCCTTATTCCTCTAAGGATAATCTTGACCGCTATCTGGTGATCTACTCCTAGATCACCTTTGTACCCTCTAGCCAGACATGTGGCAAGGCACATGTCAGGTGCGGTACACAGCATAGCATACTATGGAGCCTATGTCTAAGCATAGGGGACGACCTTCGTCCTTTCTCTCTGTTCTGCCGTGGTCGAGCTTTAAGTCTTAACTTCGTACCTTACAACTCAGGCAAGAACTTCCTTCTTTGACTGATCCATCTTGAACACCTTCAAGATCATGTCAAGGTATGTGCTCATTTGAAAGTACCATTAAGCATTTTGATCTATCTCTATAGATCTTGATGCTCAATGTTTAAGCAGCCTAATCCAGGTTTTCCATCAAAAAACACTTTTCAAATAACCCTATATGCTTTCCAGAAATTCTACATTATTTCCGATCATCAATATGTCAACAACATATACTCATCAGAAATTCTATAGTGCTCCCACTCACTTCTTTGGAAATACAAGTTTCTCATAAACTTTGTATAAACCCAAAATCTTTGATTATCTCATCAAAGTGTACATTCCAACTCCGAGATGCTTACTCCAGTCCTTAGAAGGATAGCTGGAGCTTTGCATACTTGTTAGCATCTTTCAGGATCGACAAAATCTTCTGGTTGTATCACATACAACCTTTCCTCAAGAACAAGGAAACAATATTTTGACATCCCATCTACAAGATTTCATAAATAATGCAGTACCCGCTAATTCCAACAGACTCTTAGCATCGCTACGAGTGACAAAGTCTCATCGTAGTCAACTCCTTGAACTTGTCGGGAAACACCTTAACGACAATTCGAGCTTTCTAATGATGACACTTACCATCATTGTCTGTCTTCCTTTTAAAATCCATATGTACCCAACAGCCTTACGACCATCAAGTAGTTCTTTCAAAGTCTACACTTTGTTTTCATACATGGATCCTCTCTCGGATTTTATGGCCTCGAGCCATTTTTCGGAATTCGGGCCCACCTTCGCTTCTCCATAGCTCATAGGTTCATCGTTGTCCAACAACGTGACCTTTTAAGACAGGGTTACCACTTAGAAGTTGTACACACCCTTGTCAACCTATGAGGTTCGATAGTAACTTGATCTGAAGCTCCATGATCATCATCATTAGCTTTCTCTTCAACTGAGGCAGGGGCCACAGAAACATTTTTCCTGTGCTTGCGCTACTCTCTGCCTGAAGTAAAGGTTCAACAACCTTATCAAGTTCTATCTTCCTCCCACTCAATTCTTTCGAGAGAAACTTTTTTTTCTCGAGAAAGGACCCGATTCTAGAAACAATCCCTATTGCTTTCGGATCTGAATTAGGAGGTATACCCAACTGTTTTGGGTGTCCTATGAAGATGCATTTTATCCGCTTTGGGTTCGAGCTTATCAACCTGAAACTTTTTCACATAAGCGTCGCAGCCCCAAACTTTTAAGAAATGACAACTCAGGTTTCTCCAAACCATAGTTCAAACGGTTTCGTCTCAACGGAATTACGTGGTGCCCTATTAAAGTGAGTGCGGTTGTCTCTAATGCCTAATCCATGAACGATAGTGGTAATTTGATAAGAGACATCATGGTACGCACCATATCCAATAGGGTGCAACTATGATGTTCGGACACACCATCACACTATGGTGTTCCAGGCGGTATTAGTTGTGAAACAATTTCCACAGTGCCAAACTCGTAACTCAGATATTCATTTCTATGATCATATCATAGACATTTTATCCTCTTATCACGAAGATCTTCAACTTCACTCTGAAATTACTTAAACCATTCAATAATTCAGACTTGTGTTTCATCAAGTAAATATACTCAGTATCTACTTAAATCATCTGTGAAGTAAGAATATAACGATATCCACTGCGTGCCTCAGCACTCACTGGACTGCACACATCAGAATGTGTTACTTCCAACAAGTTGCTATCTTGTTCCATCTTACTGAAAACGAGGCTTTTCAGTCATCTTGCCCATGTGGTAAGATTTGCATATCTCAAGTGATTCAAAATCAAGTGAGTCCAAACGGTCCATCTGCATGGAGTTTCTTCATGCGTATATACCAATAGACATGGTTCACATTACTCAATCCTTTTCAAAAATGAGTGAGTCCAAAGATCCATCAACATGGAGCTTCTTCATGCGTTTTATACCATTATGACTTACACGGCAGTGCCACAAGTAGGTGGTACTATCATTACTATCTTATATCTTTTGTCATGAACATGTGTATCACTATGATCGAGATTCGATAAACCATTCATTTTAGGTGCAAGACCATTGAAGGTATTATTCAAATAAATAGAGTAACAATTATTCTCCTTAAATGAATAACCGTATTGCGATAGACATAATCCAATTATGTCTATGCTCAACGCAAACACCAAATAACAATTATTTATGTTTAACACCAATCTCGATGGTAGAGGGAGCGAGCGATGCTTGATCATATCAACCTTGGAAACACTTCCAACACATCTCGTCAGCTCACCTTTAGCTAGTCTCCGTTTATTCCGTAGCTTTTATTTCGAGTTACTAACACTTAGCAACTGAACCTGTATCTAATACCCTGGTGCTACTAGGAATACTAGTAAAGTACACATTAACATAACGTATATCCAATATACTTCTATCGACAGCCTTCTCATCTACCAAGTATCTAGGGTAATTCTGCTCCAGTGGCTGTTCCCTTTATTATAGAAGCACTCAGTCTTGGGTTTGGGTTCAACCTTGGGTTTCTCCACTAGAGCAGCAACTTATTTGCCGTTTCATGAAGTATCCCTTCTTGCCCTTGCCCTTCTTGAAACTAGTGGTTTCACTAACCATCAACAATTGATGCTCCTTCTTGATTTCTACTTTCGCGGTGTCATACATCGCGAATATTTCAAGGATCATCATATCTATCCCTGATATGTTATAGTTCATCACAAAGCTCTAGCAGCTTGGTGGCAATGACTTTGGAAAAACATCACTATCTTATCTCGAAGATCGACTCCCACTCGATTCAAGTGATTGTTGTACTCAGACAATCTAAGCACAAGCTCAACGATTGAGCTTTTCTCCCTTAGTTTGCAGTCTAAGAAAATCGTCGGAGGTCTTATACCTCTTGACGTGGGCACGAGCCTGAAATCCCAATTTCAGCCCTCGAAACATCTCATATGTTCTGTGACATTTCAAAAATGCCTTCGGTGCCTCAATTCTAAACCATTTAACATTATCGAACTATCATGTAGTCATCAAAACGTGTATGTCGGATGTTCGCAACATCCACAGACCATGTTCGAGGTCCAGCACACCGAGCGGTGCATTAACGACATAAGCCTTCTAATGTCCGCATAATTGCTACTATCAACTTTCAACTATATTTTCTCTAGGAACGTATCTAACACAGTAGAACTAAAGCATAAGCTATGACATGATTTGCAAAGTTTATTTTTGACTATGTTCAGGATAAACAAGTTCATCTTATGAACTCCCACTCAGATAGACATCCCTCTAGTCATCTAAGTGATTACATGATCCGAGTCAACTAGGCCGTGTCCGATCATCACGTGAGACGGACTAGTCATCATCGGTGAACATCTTCATGTTGATCGTATCTACCATATGACTCATGCTCGACCTTTCGGTCTCTTGTGTTCCGAGGCCATGTCTGTACATGCTAGGCTCGTCAAGTCAACCTAAGTGTTCTGCGTGTGTAAATCTGGCTTACACCCGTTGTATGTGAACGTAAGAATCTATCACACCCGATCATCACGTGGTGCTTCGAAACGACGAACTTTCGCAACGGTGCACAGTTAGGGGGAACACTTTCTTGAAATTTTAATGAGGGATCATCTTATTTACTACCGTCGTTCTAAGAAAATAAGATGTATAAAGATGATAAACATCACATGCAATCAAATAGTGACATGATATGGCCAATATCATATTGCTCCTTTTGATCTCCATCTTCGGGGCTCCATGATCATCATCGTCACCGGCATGACACCATGATCTCCATCATCGTGTCTTCATGAAGTTGTCACGTCAACTATTACTTCTACTACTATGGCTAACGCTTTAGCAATAAAGTAAAGTAATTACATGACGATTTAAGTTGACACGCAGGTCACAAATAAATTAAGACAACTCTTATGGCTCCTGCCGGTTATCATACTCATCGACATGCAAGTCGTGATTCCTATTACAAGAACATGATCATCTCATACATCACATATATCATACATCACATCCTTTGGCCATATCACATCACATGGCATACACTGCAAAAACAAGTTAGACGTCCTCTAATTGTTGTTTGCATGTTTTACGTGGCTGCTATGGGTTTCTAGCAAGAACGTTTCTTACCTACGCAAAACCACAACGTGATATGTCAATTGCTATTTACCCTTCATAAGGACCCTTTTCATCGAATCCGTTCCGACTAAAGTGGGAGAGACAGACACCCGTCAGCCACCTTATGCAACTAGTGCATGTCAGTCGGTGGAACCGGTCTCACGTAAGCGTACGTGTAAGGTTGGTCCGGGCCGCTTCATCACACAATGCCGTCGAAACAAGATTGGACTAGTAACGGTAAGCATATTGAACAAAATCAACGCCCACAACTACTTTGTGTTCTACTCGTGCATAGAATCTACGCAATAGACCTAGCTCATGATGCCACTGTTGGGGAACGTAGCAGAAATTCAAAATTTTCCTACGTGTCACCAAGATCTATCTATGGAGAAACCGACAACGAGGGGAAGGAGAGTGCATCTACATACCCTTGTAGATCGCTAAGCGGAAGCGTTCAAGTGAACGGGGTTGATGGAGTCGTACTCGTCGTGATCCAAATCACCGATGATCCTAGTGCCGAACGGACGGCACCTCGGCGTTCAACACACATACAGCCCGGGGACGTCTCCTCCTTCTTGATCCAGCAAGGGGAGAGGAGAAGTTGAGGGAGAGCTCCGTCAGCACGATGGCGTGGTGGTGGTGGAGCTCGTGGTTCTCCGGCAGGGCTTCGCCAAGCACCATGGAGGAGGAGGAGAAGGTAGGAGGAGGGAGGGCTGCGCCAGGGAAGAGGTCACGGCTGCCCTCCCACCCCTCCACTATATATAGGGGCAAGAGGAGAGGGGGAGGCGCCCTAGGGTTTCCCCTAGGGGGCAGCGGCTAGGCAGATTGGATCTCCCCAGGGAAAATCCTAGGGAGAGTTGCCCCCCCAAGCCAAGCAGGTGGAGGCTTGCCTCCCAAGCCAGGTGGAGGCGCCCCACCTCCCCAAGTAACGTGGGAAAGGGTGTGGGGGGCGCACCAACCCTTAGTGGGCTGGGTTGCCCCTTCCCCTTTGGCCCATGAGGCCCTCCAACACTTGTCGGGGCTCCCGAAACACCTTTCGGTCATGCTGGCCATAGCCTGGTACCTCCGGAACACATCCGGACTCCAATACCCTTCGTCCAATATATCGATCTTCACCGCCGGACCATTCCGGAACTCCTCGTGACGTCCGGGATCTCATCCGGGACTCCGAACTACCTTCGGTAACCACATACTATTTCCCATAACAACTCTAGCGTCACCGAACCTTAAGTGTGTAGACCCTACGGGTTCGGGAATCATGCAGACATGACCGAGACACCTCTCCGGCCAATAACCAACAGCGGGATCTGGATACCCATGTTGGCTCCCACATGTTCCACGATGATCTCATCGGATGAACCACGATGTCGAGGATTTAATCAATCCCGTATTCAATTCCCTTTGTCTAGCGGTATTGCACTTGCCCGAAATTCGATCATTAGTATCCGATACCTTGTTCAATCTCGTTACCGGCAAGTCTCTTTACTCGTTCCGTAACACATCATCCCGTAATCAACTCCTTGATCACATTGTGCACATTATGATGATGTCCTACCGAGTGGGCCCAGAGATACCTCTCCATCACACGGAGTGACAAATCCCAGTCTCGATTCGTGCCAACCCAACAGACACTTTTGGAGATACCTGTAGTGTACCTTTATAGCCACCCAGTTACGTTGTGACGTTTGGCACACCCAAAGTATTCCTACGGTATCCGGGAGTTGCACAATCTCATGGTCTAAGGAAATGATACTTGACATTAGAAAAGCTTTAGCATACGAACTACACGATCTTTGTGCTAGGCTTAGGATTGGGTCTTGTCCATCACATCATTCTTCTAATGATGTGATCCCGTTATCAATGACATCCAATGTCCATGGTCAGGAAACCGTAACCATCTATTGATCAACAAGCTAGTTAACTAGAGGCTTACTAGGGACATGGTGTTGTCTATGTATCCACACATGTCTCTGAGTTTCCTATCAATACAATTCTAGCATGGATAATAAACGATTTATCATGAACAAGGAAATATAATAATAACCTATTTATTATTGCCTCTAGGGCATATTTCCAACATCTTCAATGTGAATATCTTCATATACCACCATTGTCGTCAATGTCTTCATACATTTTTAGGGGTCATCTCCGGTAGGTAAACCGAATCAATGAGGGACTACTACCTGTGTTATCCTGCAATTCTCACAAACACATTAGTCCCTCAACCAGGTTTGTCGTCAATTCTCCAAAACCAACGAGGGGTGGCACTAGATGCACTTACAGTACCTACATCCCGTAATGGGAGGATGGCCCTCTTTGCCGTGGGTGATATCATGGGCTGCGTGGCAACAGTGTCGCGCCGGGCGAGGGATGTCCGCCCGGTACGCTGCACTGTGGCCACGCTCTGCCCTGGATTCGGGGGTGGCAGGCTTCACTGTAGCCACGCCCCGTCTCGTCGTTATAACGTGCTGCAAACTTCAAGGGAACGGAGGGGGGCCGCTTGCTAGGAGCCGGCCTCTCTTGAGGCCGCCTGCTAGGGGTCCGTTCGCCTCATGGCTGTCTTCTGGGGACTGCCGCCCTCTGGCAGCCGGCCGCTTGGACCGGCCGGCCACGAGAAGGCGGCTCTTCGTCCTTGAGGCTTGAGGGGTGCAGCCGGCCCCGATGTCTCGAAATACCATGGGGAGCCGGTGAGGCTACCCGTGGTCATTTACTCTAACACTTTTGTTTTAATTTTCAGCTCCGTGTGAGCTTGTATTGGACCGCAGACTTCTCAGGTACTTTTTTAATAAAGGGACTACATGCATCATTCTGATGTGGAGGCCATAGGTGATCCTCCTTTTAGAAAAAAACAGATATAAAATTTGATGCCCTAAAACGATTATAGAGCATGAGGGGGGGGTTTTGGGCAGCATGGTTGTTGTTGCTTTAACGGATGATGTAGAATTGGTGTCCAAAATTTTTGGTTTTCCTCTTTTTTACTCCACAGTTGCATACATATTGAAACACAACATGACATGTTGTTGTATCTTACGATCCAGCCTGGAGCAAAGGATTCGACCTGGCCGAGGTGGCTAGTCGGATTGACGACAAGGGTGATGCCGGCGGAGACGAACATTTGCCCCGGTGGGAAGATTGCGTCAGAGCCGATCCGAGCGTTGATTCAAATTCCCATCAAACCATGACGATCACCTAGCAGGACCTGCATGGACCACCACTATCAGAACTAAATCTGGCAAATCTCTGGGTAGGGGCTCTAAGCTAGACGTCTTGGGATGATAGTAACAAGGACACATAGTTTACTTAGGTTCAGATTTTCCAAGGAAAAAAACACTATACGTCCTGCTTTTGCTTTATTGTGTTGGAGTGTGTACAAAATACAAAGCACATCACACCTTTATGAGCTGGCATGGACCAACTTTGACCATCATTAACCGCAACCCACACTGTGTAGGGCGCGAGCAAACAGTAGCCACCGTTGAGGACAAATCCAGCACAGCTCACCTGTTTTCAATTGATAAGCCGCTTGAACATCCAAAATCCGTCACCGTTACACCTCACACCTATATAAACCCCCATCAGACTCTGACGGTGATGCAAGCGCGACATGGCCTAAAGCATTGCTGCCATAGTCACCTGAGAGACCATGTCGTGCCTAGTGTGGCCTCCTCCCGTCCCTTTCCCTAGCAAAACCTAAGAGGAACATGACAAGAGCGAGTTTTGAGAGAGTGTGGGAGTATTCCGAGTGGGTTGAGCAGGACGAGCACAGCAAGGACGAGCGGATATATTCCTTCACAATAAAAAACGATAACAAAAAGAAAATGGAGTGAGCACGAACAATGGAGCCAAGGGGCTACTGAAACAGAAATGGTATGCGGGCCGACGACGAACATCGCATTTCTTGAGGTCGCAGAACATGGCAGGTTGTACATCCGTGTGGGAAGGGAGGGGCCGGAGACGTGGTCAAGCATCGCTAGAGGGAATGGGCAAAGGGCCTTCCGGAGTAGGAGTTCCAAAGAGAGCAAGAGGGATGTTAGTGTGTACGGCGTCTCAAGGGCACAAAACAACGAACTTGTAGAAAAAATGCAACTACCATAAGAAAAGATTGAAACGCCCATGAAGCACCCCGACTCACACAAGCCGAGCACCGTCCCCGTCCATCCCGTCGTGGGGCAGCCTCGACGATCGGTTCCGTTGCTCACACCCCGAGCTAGCTCGCACAAACGAAACAACCAAGCCGGAAACAAACAATGCTGCACCCTGCACGTACCCATGCCGGGCAAACGAAACGGCTCGACATGAGGTGAACGACACTCACCCCGAGTCGGCTGCACGCGCGTGCCTTGCTCACGCGAGCGACGCAACCCTGTAGGGGCGAACGACCCTGACAACCTGGCCCAGGCTCACCTTTCGCAGGCGGCTCAGCGTGCAATATGGCGCCCACTGACACGGCGATAACCCCACATGATGGTAGCCCCAGGAACGCCCATGACCCACCAGAAGGAATAGAAATAGGATCCACAATCATGTCACTGAGTTGTGGATCAAAGGAAAACCGTCTGGGTGCGGGGCAGCCACGGAGATTGGATGGCGCGAAGTGTGCCTAGGAGACATCGGCGCGACGCGTGCGTGAAACGGACAACGCGGATGTCACTCTAGCGCGGTGAAGCCCCAAGGAGGCGGGTACTCACCATCCTTTATAGAAGTAATGAGATTTGATTGGATGAAACATGAATTAGAGTAATTATATGAGAATTTAAATTCAAAGTAGCAATGATTTATTTGTTTGATTATTATTGTATAGTTGCAAAATATTTATTTGATTCAAACAAGCAGCATCCACATATGACAGGTGCTCACAATCCGTTGCACTTAGACCAACAAAAAGAATGACAAGATAAAAGAAACACGAAAAACAATATCACAAACATCCACGTAGCGCCTTGTAACACAAGGTGCAACACTCATTTTATTCTGAACGACCACGTGCAACACTTACGTAATGCTGCCAGAGGTCACTGACGCATGCACGTTGAGTCAGCCGAGTGGGCAGTAGGCAGTGGCTCATGGGTTGACGTAGATGTCGAGCTCCAGCAGGTCGGGGCGGACGGTCTTCCACAGCACGTAGCCTTTCGCCATCCGGAACTGCCCCGTGCCGCCGACCACGGCCAGCTCGCGCACCGCCACGCCGGTGTCGTCGCGGCCCATCACGGTCACCGAGCTCCCCGCGTAGGCCCCCGACGTGAGCACGACGTTCATGGTCACCATCAGCTCGAACCCCCCCTTGGAGGAGGCGACGATGTACTGCCCCTGCGCGCGCCCCACGGCGGCCGACGACGCCGACGTGCCCTCCGTCAGCACGTCGTCCATCACCACCGTGTTGCCGAAGTTGCCCCGCGGGCCGCGCACCACCATCATCGCGCTGTCGCCCATCACGTCGTGCATGTACACGTGCAGGTGCGCCGACGCCCCGGCCGCCGGCCGCGGCGCCGCCACCGCCAGGATGACGGCGACGGCTGCGGCGAGCGCCAAGGACGTGGGGTTGAGCTTGAAGCAAGCCATGGCCGGGATGAGCGGAAGACTACAGCGCTTGCTAGTCCGTATCACTGCTGATGCAGCACGTTCGGGTTTGTTGTTTATATACGAAAACAGTAGGATTGCGTCTGTGGTACTGGGGATTTGGGGGTCCATGGTCCCCTGGCTGGCCCTTGATAATGGACATGAGGTGTATTATTTGTCGATCCAATTGCGCTCCTGTACACGTCAGGTTTTAATTGTCGCATTCCATTATTTACACTTAAATGTAGAACAAAAAATTGGTTGATGCCTCTCAAGAAACAACGGAGAACGTTTGTCTACATTGCATGAACGAAAGAGTGGTTGATGCGTCGGTGCCCATGCATTGCTGGCCGTAGATCAGAATGCAGTTGGGTGAGCTGTCTTGTCAGTATTGTCTCCCTTGATGGACTAGATCGAGATCTACGAACAGCCATACATCATTTACATGTTAATCTCCAATAAAATGGGTATACATATGATGTGACTGTAACTTGTAAGATGTTCATGGCATCCAAATGCATGGTACGTACGTAACTGATGGCGAGTACAGTTGCTCCTAATCTGTTCAGTAATTTGTCTGGTGATTGCATGTCTTCTTGTCATTTGCCTTCTTTACATGCTATTGTACCATGGGAGGATCCAGTGAACAGACGCATGTGCACAAGGCACGTCAGTGACAGTGAGGTGTCGTGCCAGGGCCCCGAATCTTTAATTCCTGTTGTTGTTTTCTGGATCGATACAGAGAGCAAGACCAGTGAAGGAGATGCCGCAGAGAAAGTATACTCCTGTGATTCATTCTAATGCTGGCCATAGATCACAATACTGATGTAAATCTTTGGCTCGGCACAGCTAGTCGCCACTCGAGGACTACATTTCTCGCGTATGGAGGAGCTGGCACCGTTGAAATGCAAACTTCACGCCTGGCTGACTGTTCAACATCAGATATGGACATTGGATCGACGTGCTAGACATGGTTACAAGACCAACCATCGGCGTGCTTTACGTGTTTGCAAGAGGAGGACAATGTGAAGCAGATACACATACAATGTATATATGCCAGACAGGTTTGGCACAAGTGCCTCGACGCTCTGAACTTGGAGGTGCTTCATCCGCAAGTGCAAGATAACTTGTTGGATTGATGGCTACAAGCTAGAAGAAGTTTAACAGGTGGGGGAAAGAGAGGTTTTGACACGTTTGTTATTGTGGTGGCTTGGTCGCTTTGGAAACAAAGGAATACTCAGGTGTTCAATTGGGCAAACCAACAAAAAAAACATGGACAAGCTACACACCCGCATCATGAACGAGATCAAAGAATGGAAGAAGGATGGACTCGGTATTCGAGCTCAATACCGTTTTGTGAGAGAGTAGGCTTAGGATTAGATGTTGGTGTAGGCATTGTGGCTCACTTGTATTGATGTTCGTATTGCACACAAGTCTTGTAAATAACTTTCTATCTTCTTCAAAAATATGATACGCCATTGGCGCATTCTTGGAAAAAAAGGAATCAACGAGTGATATTGACCAAAGTCCATGGAGACAGACTAATAGCCGCAAACTACACCTCTTCCCCCAACCCTTTCCGTCGCCGCCGCTGGGCAAAACTCTAATGGTGGTGGGAATCTCCTCCCCTTCGCTCAGTCGGCGGAGGTTGGCGCGGGACGGCCTAGCCGCACGGAGGCGTCGTGGGTGGCAGAGCGGCAGCAAGCGTGGGTGGCAGCGACATTCGCTCGAGGGCGGGAGGCGGCAACATGGGTGAGTGCTTGTTGTGCGGCGGCTGTGCGCGGGTGATCTCTGGTAGGAGCTTCTGGTGTCTGTTGGATGTCGATTCGGGGACCTGGCCATGGTGGGTAGAGCGGGGTGATGGTGGTGACCCTGCATGGTTGCCGCACGGGTCACGGACCAGAAGGCTCGGTCCGGTGCTTGCTCGACGATTGCCATCGGTAGTCAGTGATTGTGTCCCCTCAATCCACCGGGACTGCTTGGAGAGGCAGTTTGCGGGTGCTTTCTATGGTGGAGGCATTGGGTCCACACCTAGTGGCTGATGCCAGGCTAGGAATGGAAGTAGTGACTTTTGCTCTTACTGTGGTTGGCGTGCCGTGATGCAGAGGGATAGCGGTGGCTCGAACCATGAATGGCGGTCAGCATGGGTGGCTGTATGGCGAGCTCCATGGCGGCTGCGGTGGGTATCCCTCTTGATCGTCTGGGCAGCAAGAGGTGTTGCTGCAGGAGGCTCTGCCTCTCGTTCTGTCATTGGTAGTGGCAGCATCCGGATTCGGAGCCTCAGGCTTGTGCTCATCGCGATTATCATAGATACCTCATGGTGGCACTATGAGCTGCCAAATAAAAGCTTCAAGCTTTGGCGCCGATGATGTCGCCGCCCATGGGTGCCGTTATCCTCTTGACGACGTCGTCGTAGTTCTCCTCTCTGTGCCAGGGTTTCAGGTGAAAACCCTTGTCTGCTGCTGACTCAGCAACGGTGACGCTTCGCGTTTTTCACCCTCCCGAGGGCGTTGTTGTGGAGTTTAGATGTCTTAGGATGTGTTAGGGGGTAGTTTTCAAGCTTGCCTATGTTGGCTTTCTGCAACGTAGTCATGTGCGTTTATGTTGACCAGTTATTCTAGAATCTGCTTTGTAGGAGAGCCTTCTCATTACCTTGTCTCGTTTGGCCATATACTTGGGTTTGTGATTTATCTATAAAGCGGGGTGAAAACATGCCTCGAGATATTATTTCTCTCACACACGAAGATGAGAAGCTAAGTTGAGTTAAGGAGATCATCTATCCCCAATTTTATTTGATATCGTATAGACGGAGTAAATAGCAAAAACCACTACAATTGCGATTAGGGTTCAGAAAACAACCACTCTATAATTTTTTCCTAAAACTTACCAATGTTGCCCCTATTTTCCACAAAAGACACTACTGACGTAGTTCATCTGTTTTAACCGTGTTTGTGACGCATTGGACCCATATGTAAGCGTTTATGTGCCATCATATATACACATGTAAATCCTAACACATATACGCATTGGACCCGAATGTTAATCTGCAGTGGGTTCACCCATTGGCCTCTAACACTCTCAAGCTTACCTCTCTTTGGCATTCCATCAAACAGCTCGACTGCAGGTCAGCGACATTGCCTTTGGCGGTAGCAACACACTAGTCTTGCTTAGGAAGGCGAGGAGTAGGTTGAGCGTTGTTGTGATGTCTGGCCTGAACGCATCGGAGACCGTGGGGGCTACCGCGCGCCGCGTTGCCGCCTCACCCTCTCCTCAACCTTCCACCACGGTGTTGGCCCTCCCCCAATCAACACCAACGACCATCCTGCATCCCCGACCCACACCAGTCAAGTTTCGGACACGCTCCCGCCTTCGACTCTGCAGCGTCACCGGCTCCCGCTCATTCACGGCTCGCACGCGCCATGGAGTACACGGCCTTTCCGTCCCGCACTCGGGGAGAAGTAGAAAAAAGTGACCAACACAAAATTTCTTTTCAGGTGCTTGATGTTTAGCGAATGCGGAAATATAATGGCTTAGGGTCCTAGGATTTAGAATTAACGGAGTCAATATATCATCATAACTACACTACAAAATTACTGCCATCAAACCGTCTATATCTCAACCAAAGGATCCTCATAGTGTACTTAAGCCTATATTTAATAAATCATCATAGCAATACCTAAATAGTTGCCATATCTTGTTGCTTTTAGTCTGTACAATTCAACAATGCATAATATGGTTCATGCCACCTGTGCTTACCATGCTGCACTCCTTTTTTTTTTGAGGGATACCATGCTGCACTCCTGACGAACGGTAAGACAGAGGTGAACGGAGTACCAACATTGACAGTACTCTTGCATTAGTATTCAGACATTATTTCTCAATAAAGGGTACTTTATCAACTCATAATGCCATATCAAGCGGATATAAAACAAAACGAGCTCACACCCAGGCTCTATACAACCAGGATGCATGCAGCCAAAGCATTCAGATGTTTGTATCGGCTGGCCCTTGCGATTTTTCTCATGTCAGTTCTGTAGTTCTTTGACAGATATACACGGCAGCACGCTTTCGGTCTAGTATGTTTGTGGAGAGCAAAGGGGGAAGAACAGCAAAACCAGCATGAAAGGTTTGGCTAATTACATCCCGAATAGAAGGATTCATGATAACTATACGCCACCGTATAATCAGATACAAAATCTAATCATCAACAAGATTACAATTTATGTGAGTCACCTATTCATGTAATTACATCCCTCCTCCCAAGAATCCCACCCATTCAGCGTGTCGATACTGCGAGATCAACTTAGAAACTTTACCTGCCAGAAACAAGATGGTATCTAGGAGGACATACAACATGCTGCCTTGGCCGGAAGGGCCGGCTCCTGGCCAGGGATGATAACTTTCGTTCCTTTCAGCAAGCTCGAGTTCCCAGCGGAGTTAGCCTCGTCGTTGGCGACAAGGTTTTTCTTGCTGACAGTGCGGTATATCTCTTCGAGGCCGGTCATGAAGGCCTTCTCCACATTGGTAGCCTCGAGAGCGGACGTCTCCATGAAGAAGAGGCTCTCGCGCTCGGCAAACTCCTTGGCATCCTCTGTCGGGACAGCCCGAAGCGTGCCCAGGTCCGATTTGTTCCCGATGAGCATGATGACGATGTTCTTGTCAGCATGGCTTCGCAATTCCTCGAGCCACCGCGCCATATGGTCGAACGACTGGCGCTTGGTCATGTCATATACTAGCATAGCTCCTACTGCACCTCTGTAGTAGGCACTTGTTACTGCTCGGTACCTGTTACCACATTCAGTGCAGCTGGTTTAGATGCTGAAAGTGAACAATCAGATGAGAAAGCAAGCTGGGGTAGGCTATTGTTGGCGTTCACTTACAACAACAATCAGTACTTTTCAGTTGCAAAATTAACAAAAATTTCATGAAAAAATTGATATACATGGTACTATTAGGTGCTGCCAAAGGACATTGCTATTACTCCAGGTGCCATAGGCCGATGTCGAGGCTGATCATCTAAGCTGCTTAATGTGCTATGAGAAGTTGTTCAAAGTTTTTCGGCAGATTCTAATCTTACCCCTAATTGCAATTATGTATGATAATAGGTAACTGTAATTTCAGATAGGTGTGAAAATGTAACGCATGCTATTCCGATGCAACTATCTGATCCACATTTGGATCGAACAAACATCAAATTTGTTACCAAGGAAGTATTTGTGTTGTTGTAAATGAACAGGCGTAACATCTGTATGTCAATTCTAACGGATTTGCTAATTCTCATCTAACTCCTACACTATTTGATTAACCAAACCAAAAAAAAAATCCCCACGAATCATCATGTAAAATCCAACTGTGTAGGAGTTAGGTGAGACATAGTTATTAGATAAGAACTAGACACACCCCAATTCTAAACATAATTTTCGGGTGAGGACACCTCATGAGAGCAAGGAAGACAACGAGCAATAATTTCCTTTTAAAGCAGACAGTGTATCAATTCCAACACAATTGCAGAGACAGAGCAACAATAAGGCCATTTCTCCACAGACAATAATTTCCTTTTAAAGCAGACAGTGTATCAATTCCATCATAATTGCACTTGCACAGACAGAGCAACCAATAAGGCCATTTCCCCACAGACGACAATGACAAATCCAATCCATCACTATCCCACTCACCAATCCTCATTCATTCATAACCATAACAACTAGAGAACAGACACGAAGATACTAAGATAAAACGATCGAGGCCGGCGCGGCGGGTTTAGGGTTTGACCCGTGATTTTACGTACCTCTCTTGGCCCGCGGTGTCCCAGATCTGGGCCTTGACGTTGCGGTTGTCGATCTGGAGGGTCTTGGTCTGGAACTCGACGCCGATGGTGGCCTTGGAGTCGAGGCTGAACTCGTTGCGCGCGAACCGGGCCAGCAGCTGCGACTTGCCGACGGCGGAGTCGCCGATGAGCACCACCTTGAACACGTAGTCGATCTTCTGCCCCATCTCCCCGTAGCCGCCGCCACGAGACATCTCCCTCTCCCTCTCTCTCTCGGCCCTTACAATCTCACCCTGCCTCAGCAACCAAGACTAGACCAGCAGGATCTCCCCTCAGGACAGAAAACGGCGCCTGTCCCCTTTCTCCTTCCTCCTGGCTACTGAAATCGCAGGACTGTCTGTTGCATCAAGAACGCGGAAGGCGGAGGGAGTGCTTGCGATTTAGGAGAAAGAAGGCCGAGGGGAGCAGGTGGTGGGTGGGATCGGCGAAGCGCTGATTTGTTATTTGGAGAAGAAGAAGATGATGGTGGTGGTGGTGGCGGCGATGATGATGAATTGGTTTGGTATGGTTTGGTTAGTTTAGTGTTAAAAAATTAGGGAGAAGGAGCAGCAGAGTTGTGTTGAAGCGATCAACAGGAAAGCGGGTATGCACATGAGGTGGAAAATCAGCTGCCAAGACGTGCTCAACCGTCAACGGCCCCGCCACCCATACCAGATGTACTACTAAAATGTACTGGTACTGCGTTGTTGCCTTCTCCCTTTGTACCGCAACGGGTACTTGTTCTCGGGAGAAATTGACCATGATGGCACACGTATCATCCGACTGCAAAAAACGTTGCCAACGAGCTTATAACGCATTAAATACTTTTACGACGTCGCAAGTCCTCGATCGCCCTGCACGACTCGGCGCTTCGGCACGGCAGTGGTTCTGGTTTTCCTTCGGCGAAATCTTGTTAGCCGTGTTACCGGCAAAAAACTTCTTGAGGTGCTTCTTTCCTCTCATCGTTCACGGGGAATGCACGGTTACCACCACTCATCATTGTGGACAATGCAGGGTGGCATTTGGTGCCTGCTAGTGCTACCACAGCGAGGCAAGGAAAAGCTTCGAGGTGGCCAACAGCAACGGCGCCATGATCAATAACACCCTTCGTCCGCACGCAACAGCCTTTAATCGAGCAACCAGTTTCACTTTTGACCTTCTTCATTGGTTTTGGCTTTGGAAACGAGGTGGACTATACCATGATAATCCAGCTGCTAATGGTTTTTGCAAATGACCTCTCGTCTATTTTTCGGTTTAATTTACTTCTATCCATATTGTTTAAACCTTCCTTGGTCACTGGACCTGATTCTCGACAGTTCAAGATTACAAAATTTAGTAAAGCAAATTTTAGAAAGAAAGAAACATTGGACACTTGACTTGTTTCAGAATATAAGGAAGACCGGACTGTTTATATCACTCTGCGCTGGTTAAGGTAACAATACCAAGTTTCATTAAAAAGAAAAACCTCGACATCACTCCTGCAGATGGCTTGTCTCTTCCTATCAAAGTATCAATACAATTCATCGCAGTGCCCAACAACTCGCAAATTCAGGGCCCAGATTTCAGTTCTTTTAGCATTGCATATGCTTTGCTCCCTCCTGTACTTTGGATCAAATTTTGACCATCTATATGACTAACAAAATAATCCCTCGGTAAAGAAATATAAGAGATATAAGAGCGTTTAGATCACTAAAGTAGTGATTCAAACACTCTTATATTTCTTTAAAGAGGGAGTACAAAAATATGCTACAAAAAGTATACTGTTGAATTTGTATTCAAAAGAGGTTATCACAGTGTAATGTTTGTGACACAGTTTATATTTTATTAGTTAAATCTATGGTCAAACTTTAACCCAAAATATGAGGGTGCCTAATAAACCCTGACAGAGGGAGCAGCTAAAAAAACAACCAACAGCAACTACAACCACACACACGCTTTGCACTAGCCAAAATAGAAACAGTAATCAACTGAAGGAAGTCCCAGAAGAAAATCCATAATCACAAAGTTACATTGTCCACCAACAGAGGTAGAAATACATCACCATTTGAAACATCAACTTTGGCATAAAACACCACCGTAGGACACATTCATAGTAGTAGTAGTACTTAAACAAACACTAAAACAGCAAAGCTACTGCAGAACCCCAGGAAGCCCCAAAGCTGTGGCATTCCAAGTTACTTGCTTAATAAATCAACTTCTGGGCTTCTCTGCTGATGAACAAAGCTTTCAATACTGTTAGTCGTATCCCAAAGCAGCAGTTAGTTCTGTGAGTAAACATTGCAGCAAAATTTGTTTTCTTACGTCTCCCCTCGGCTTGACCTCCCCTTGTATCAGTAGTATTGTTTCCTTGGGTTGTTCTGCAGGAAATAGCGCACCATATGAGACAAAAGTATATAACAGATCATTCATTAAAGAAGGTCATGGCTTGGCTGGGCAGTATACCAGTGGGTTTGGCCTATGGCGGTAGCCTAGCATCATTCGCTTCTTGTATTGCTCGTAGATGTCATCTTCAGATGACACCTCACCAGGTTGGATAGCACCAACACCAAGGTGGTCCTGCTTCACATCTCCAGCCATAATGGGATCTGCACGGCCACTTCTCTCGCTGCCAAGACCCTCACCTGCACAATAAACTACATTTAGCACCTACAACTGAATTGAGTACAACATCATAGGATTAATTAGGTCACTGAGCGGAAGTGTTCAACAGGGGGGAGGATAGCGGGAACGCATGCAGACGTAAACTTAACAATTTACCAGCCACCCAAATGGATTATTAGGAATACGGGATTCATTGTTTCATTTGGATTTCTTGTTATAAAAGAGAATCCAACAGGCCAAGTAAGATCCTAATGCCAAACAGGCATTTACTAGAACTGAAACTTTGGTGTTTAGTTTTCAATTTGAGGACTAACCTTCCCTCCAGCCCATCTTAGACAGAAGCTTGTGCCCAATATTATCGGCCTGAATCTTAGCCTTCTCTGCAGCTTCTTTCGTAGCCTTTTGTGCTGCAGCATCATTACAGCGTGCCATGAACTTCTCGAGTTCTTCTTGAGGAATGAAGTCCCCCATGTGGTGTCCCTTCTTAGGAGGACCTGGAAAGAAAGAAAAGGTGAATAGTAAATATCAAGTCTCTACAATCTTCCATCAGAGCGATGAACAATAAATGTGAAAAATGTACCCTGAATAAGGCATGGAGGTGGTGGCATTTCGTCTTTTGACTGCCTTGGTGGTCTCTTCCGTTCTTCCTGTGCAGCTTTCTTCATGTAGAATTCCATCAATGCTACTGGATCTGAGGGTGCAGACATACTTTGACCACCTGTAATAACACGAGACAGCATCAACCAACTAAAATTTACAAAACAGAAAAAAGGATCGAACTGCTAGAAAGAAGACATATCATCTGCTGAAAAAAACTATAATGTAGGATGATAACAGGATATAGAGTTCAGTTGTTCACATAAAGGCACATCATAATATGTCCATTCTATGCATTAGGCCACACGAATACTACAGTACAGAGCATGCCAAAAAACTCAAGAGAAGAAAATCAGATGACAATTAACTGGCGGAGCAGAACTGCGAACTCAAGAAAACATTACGTAACATGCGTACCCAACCTTGGAATAGTGTGGAAGCAATCAAACCAGAGTAGCACGCAAGCTTGAGAAAAGGAAAGTGATCCACAAAGACACCTCAAGTAACTTACCATGACTAGATGAGCTTCCCTGGGAAGAACTACCTTCATATGCACCATATAAAGCGGAAGCAGGTGTTTGATAGTTAGATCTTTGTTCAAATGAGCTTCTATGTGCACCAGTATGTGCTGTGGAGCTTGCAGTGCTTGAATTAACTGCATTTTACCAAGAACATATGGCATCAGAACTTGAATAGATGATAAGTGATACCAAAAGCAATGATATTGTCTGACACAAACCAATTTTTGAAGCCTGAGCATCCTTTGTCTGGGCATGCACCTTTTCCTCTTCAGCAAGCCGTGTCTCATAATATTTGTAGTCTGAACAGTTCTTATCAAACAGAAACCTGCAAATAACCAAAGGTTAAGAGTTTATTATTGCAACAGTTAATGATACAATTTTGATCTCCAAATTTAATGTAAGCATTTTTTTTGCGTGGATAAGCAAAACTATGGGCGTCATACTTGAATGGTGAATCTCCAGGATTCTTCTGGCGTGTAATATCCTCAAACTGTCTCCCATTTTTGGCAACAAAGCTTGCTAATTTGTCAGCAACCTGCCTCACTGTCATATCATTTGGTGGTGCTGAGGCTGCATGTCACTTAAGAACTCATTAATATCAAGCGCGTGAACAAGGGAATGCAAATTACTGCAGTAGCAGTAGCGCCATATTTCCAACCCTTTCAATCAACATCCTTCCCAGCCATGTCGATACAGTTAATCTATAAGCTGCAGCCATAAGAAAAACCAAAACCTTCACAACTTTCTGCTGCTAATAGCATTTGGAACATATTACAGGTGCTGAGAACTGATGCCCATATTAGACAAGCTACTAATGTATGGATGGCTAGGCAAAATGAGAGTTTCACTGGTAGTATGCAATGTAAATTGATTTTATTAGTTAAATAATAGGAGTTTGGATATTACAGATGCCAAGGACTGATGTCCATATTTGACAAGCTACTAATTTATGCATAGCTAGGCAAAAGCAGAGTTTCACTGGTGATGTGCAATGTGAATAGATTTTATTAGTTAAATAATATCAGTTGGAGCATATTAGATGCTGAGGACTGAAGTCCATATTTGACAAGCTACTAATTTATGCATGGCTAGGCAAAAGCAGAGTTTCACTGGTGTTGTGCAATGTCAATTGATTTTATTAGTTAAGTTGACAGGTAAGATTAGATACTATGATGATTAAAATATCAGATAAGCACTGTATCTTTGTAAGTGTTGCAATTCTCAGGTCAAGAGCCAAGAAACAACTGTTTCTTGCACCAACATGTTTAGCTCAGAATAAGTTCATCACATTTGAGACAATCTTGATCACAATTGTGCACATGTGCATAGAAGATACAACATCTCTAATGTTCAAAACTATTTGTCAAAATTTGAAGCCCTTATAGCTACTACCCATGGTAAGGGCATATGATCTCAGAGAGTATTCATAAGAAAGAAATACAGTAATAGCAGCAAATGAAACAAAATGATTACCAACAACCCTAGCTGGGGCAGCAGCTGAGGGAGCATCAATGGACTTGTGCCGCTTCGCATGATCCCCCCTCTCCACACTGGCAACATCATCGTCGTCGTCCTCCTCGGCTCCAAACTTGACAGGCACAATGGGGATCTTGTTCTTCTTGAGGCTGAAGGCCAGCTTCCCGCCAGACAAGACCGAGCCAGCCTTCTTCACCTCGAGCGGCCTCTTGTTTGCCGCAATGACAAGGGGCGTCTTGGGGTTGACAGGCTTGGCCGGCGCAGAGGAGACAGCACCAGCGGTGGTGGCAGGGGCTGCGGGCTTTTCCTTGTCCTGCATCTCCTGCTGCATCTGCTTGAATCTCTCCATGAAGGAGCCGTCGTTGGCGAAGAGGCCCTTATCCATGGCTACACAATCCTTTAAGCTCCAATCAAGACACCACCATGGTGGTCACACAAAAGCTAACAGGTCTACCGAACATATAATCCACCGAAATAAACCCTAGACGCATGCATGCATGCGATCATCCCTATTTATTTAATTCCGGAAGGAGGCGAATCTAGCCTCCCCATCAGACAAATTCCAACAAATTTATAAATCTACAAGCAACGACGGCCGATTCAGCCGAAACTTGGCGTGCAAAAAATGGGGGGAAATTCATCGACGGAGATGCGAGGCCTCGAATCGCTGGATCTGATCGGGCGGGAGGGCGGATGGGGCGGGAGAGTTACCTGATCGAGAGAGACCGGACGGGGGAACCAAACCCTAGAAAGGAATTTGGTGCGATGGGTGGGGGTGGGGGATCGGGGAGGAGAGAGAGAGAATATGACGATGGAATGATGCCGACTCGACTCCGCCGCGTGGGTGGGAGAGGCAGAGACAAGTCGGGGTTCCGGGCCCGGGCCGCGGGCCTGCGTCGGCGCAGACCAGGCCCAATTCCTAGGCAGGCCGGGGTCCAAAAGCACCCTCGTCTAGAAGCAAACCGAAACCGACCGGCCTTCCCCTCTCGCTCTCGCGTCTCTCGGCGGGCGTTCACTCTCCGGCGACGCCAACCTCCCGTCTCCGGCGACCGGCTGCCGCCCCGCCCTCCCTCTCAACCCGCTCGGCGGTGCTCCATAGCCTGCCATGGTGAGTTCCTTTTCCTCCTGCCCCCTTCCTTCAGCCTCGCGCACCAGTCGCCGCCGAATTTGGTCGGGGCTGCCGCTGTGTCCGTGAATCGGCTGAACCCCTCTTGCGCGCGAGGTAGTTGGGTTGTACACTTAGAAGTCTTAGATTGGAGAGGTCGGTACATTTCAGTCTGTGAATCTTCCTTTCGACACTAGGTTTTCCATTATCACGCTGCCGGCCATCGTATTCAAGGTGCATTTTGCAGCTTACAGCCATATAATTCAGTTTAGCGTAGCATACGTGCTGCCTCGGCAAATCTCAGACTGTCAGTTGCTTGTGGGTCACTGGGTATGCTGCTGGGTGCAGTTGCGGTTTACAATGCCATGGGGCTGTGCTGGGACTATATTCCCTACGGCAAATTTGGAATTGCGCTTACCTTTTCGTGTATCTGCAAGCATCTTTATATTGTAAATAAATGTATGATGTTTAGCTGATTATTTTCCATATCGTGCTTAGTCGAAGAAGAGGGGCCTTTCGTTGGAGGAGAAGCGGGAGCAAATGCTTCAGATATTTTACGAGAGTCAAGACTTCTATCTGGTAAGATCTTCTGTGGAGATTTCGTTATACTATTCTACCTCAGTATAGCAAGATTAGCTGTTTGCAGTGACTGCTTTTTGTTCGGAAGCAACAAACTCATGGGTTATTTCTTTCTGGTGCTAATGTGGAAGTTTTAGCTTGAAGATGGACCGACAGGTCTTTTATGTAGTTTAATTATACTTTGGAAAGTTAGTGATTGAAGAAAGCTAGTGATATGCCAGATGCCAAGCTAATTTCTGCAGTTCATTCCTGTTTTCGCGCTATGTATTGATTTTAAACTATCAAATTGTCACCTCCATCTTACATTATGTATTTTGCACAAGAAATCAGTATCTGTTTCCAGCTACTCTTCACCATTAATACCTGAACCTACAACTGTATATATTAGTGCTAGCACTATGTATAATACTCCAGAGTTTAGGTTAAAGTTGTAGGTTCAATATGCACATGCAGTGTCATCAATATTACACTGATGGTTAAAGTTTAGGTTAAAGTTGTAGGTTCAGTATGCACATGTAGGTTCAATATACACTAATGGAGTACTATATACAACTATATACCAGTGTCATCGTGCTTTGATGAACTGTTTTCAGTGTACTTAAAGTTTAGGTTTGGATGCTCATGCAGGCATGCAGCCTTTTGGTTTTTGCCTTACAAACACTCATTAATATGTACATAGTTATTTTTTCTCTGTGTAGACTGTTCAATATGTTTTGGTGTTTCATAAATCTCTAACTCTCTTTGCCCTTTCAGCTTAAAGAGCTTGAGAAGATGGGTCCTAAAAAAGGAGTGATCAGCCAGTCTGTTAAGGATGTTGTGCAAAGCCTGGTGGATGATGATCTTGTCTTGAGAGACAAAATAGGAACTTCTGTAAGTTCTTCTGCTTATCGGTTATTGTAGAATTTCTGCTTATATGTTTGTGTAGCATGAATGGGAAAAGAATAATTGTCTTCACACTTCCCGGTCATGTAGCTATTTGCATATAGGACATGCATTAAGTTGATCTATCTTTAATTCACAAAAGGTTTATCGACTTATCATGTTCTTCAATGATTTAGTTAAGATAATACGTTCTTCAAGATATTGTGCATGAGTCGAACATACTGTAACTTTGCATGTTGTGTGCATCACAAAGAGAGGGCATGCCAATTGTTTGTTTAACTTACATTATCATCCATGTGCCTCTAGTTTCTAGTTTCTGAACTTATTAGTATCCTTGCAGGTGTACTTTTGGAGTCTTCCCAGTTGTGCCGGAAATCAGGTATTGCTATGATAAAGTGAACTCTGCTCTTCTTTCATTGCATAATGTCATTATTAAACTTTGATTTTGCATGTATGTATGGTTGGGCTTTCATGACAACCGACAACGCATGATGATACGAATTAAGTCCATCACCTGTAACTTCTTAAGAGCGACTTATAACAGTGGTGCAGAGTAGAAAAATCTCAATAAATTAGTACTTTTTCTAGTACACTTTCGTATCCTTGTTGATCATTAGATGTTAGAATAGAGATTCAGGCTAATCCTCTTCTTGAATTTGTTTTTAGCTGAGGACTACCTACCACAAGCTGGAGTCTGATCTTTCAAACTCTAAAAAACGTTACATGGAGCTTCTTGAGCAGAGAGATGACTTGAAAAGAGGCAGGGAAGACACTGTAAGTTGTTCTCCATCTCCTCTATTGAGCTGTGCAAGAAGGATGTAGATCAACTCATGTACATTCCTCTAGGATGAGAGAGAAGACGCTTTGGAGGAGCTGAAGGCTGTAGAGCTACGCCATAAGAAGTTAAAGGTTCATTTACATCTATTAATCTCTTAATTAGTTCTTATCAGTGCCATGTGCTGCTCAACAAATTCTGTACTCATTTCAGGAAGAACTAGCTGCCTATGCTGATAGTGATCCATCAGCACTAGAGGCGATGAGTATGAGATCCATCATTCCTCATTTTACTATGGGCGTTGGCACTTGGACATCTATTATTGTTTTGATACATCACTCTGACCGTGTTTCCATGCAAACATCCCATTTCATCTAAGTTCTTGCAGTAAATTACTTTATTCTAAACTGTATGGTGATGATTGCAGAGGATGCTACTGAGGTTGCCCATTCGGCAGCTAACAGATGGACAGGTACTAGTAATTCTACTTGTCAACTTCGTGAGAAGTTCATATGCTTTCGGCTTGCCTATCGTCACTTAGGCTAATATTATTTTGAATGAAACTTCAGACAACATCTTCACTTTGCAACAATGGTGTTCAACTACATTCCCGCAAGCAAAAGAACAGCTTGAACACATGTACAAGGAGGTATGTTTTCTGCCCTTCTTGGGTCGATATACGATTGAAATTTGGAAAATAGAGAGATGGCATGCTGTTACTTGACTTCTTGGGTCGATATACGATTGAAACCAATGATTCATAAGCATTGCTTGAAGCTTGGAAGAATCAACAGTTTGTAGTTAGTAGAATGCTGCTTGGACATTTCCGTTGGTACAGTACAGAGTGGATTGACATGGTTCTGGGCAAGTGCAACAATAACTATTGATGAGCATAAAAACATTCAAATGGATGAAACCATAAATATAGCAAACTTAAGATCACCCGCCTCATTGATATTACTATATTAGCAAGTAAATTATCATGCATGTACAGTAAACCTATATTATCCTTCAAGTCCTTGCTAGCCACAGCTAGATCTTTTTTGCCGGTCAGCCAATATATTTCTTCTTGTTAACTACCTACACAATGTTCTGGCACTCTTTCTTTTCCTAAAGTAATATTACTAAGAGTGTAACATAATGGTTATGCTGATTATGTAAGGCTGCGGTACATGAACACGCTAGAATTTGCTGTATGCTTGCCATTTGGGCTCTAGAACAGGGGCATAGACACCTGAGAAGAGGAGCGGAGCAGCCTCCATTGCACTGGTGTCACTGTCATCTACTAATTAATACTCCCTCTGATCCAAAGCAAGTGTTGCAGTTTTGAACTAAGCTTAGTTCAACCTTAATTCAAAGCTGTGGCACTTACTATGGATCGGAGGGAGTATTAATTATCACATATTTACAAAGGAATTTGCTCTCGGCCATTGGGTCAGCTGACCCCAATAACCCGATACCTAACTTTGGATCAGCTCTATAACTAGTTCAACCTTAATTCAAAGCTGTGACACTTACTATGGACTGGAGGGAGTATTAAGTATCACATATTTACAAAGGAATTTGCTCTCGGCCATTGGGTCAGCTGACCCCAATAACCCGATAGCTAACTTTGGATCAGCTCTATAACTATGAGCCAATAAACCATGTCCATCTGTTATTTGTTCTTGCAGCTTATCTCTCCTATAATAACATAACAAACTTACGACTGCCATCAGGCATAAAAAAGGCTGCGACTAACCCATCTTCATGGACTAGATGTGGCTTGTGCCATGTATCTTTTATCCATGGAGTAGTGGATCTATTTAAGCTTGATCTATTTAAGTGTTTAAGAAACTAAGAGTAAAATGGCATGCCATGCTGCCCGGCATAATCAAATAGGACACCAGAATTCAGAAGGTCCTGCCATCCTTTTACTAGTTTGTGCTTGCTAGGAAATAGAAACATGTGTATAAAGAATTGATTGATTTGATTGATGTCACACGTAACAACTACTAATAAAGTTTGAGATTTGGCTTCTTCATCTTGGGGAGAAGCGTGGGCTTGTTTGCATCCTCAGCAATCCATATCAACATGTCCTCGACAAGACGATTTTATTTCAGAAACCGGTTCTGCTTTCTTCTGACATGTATTGTCTTAAATTTCAGGTGGGCATGACTGAAGACTTTGAGTATCTGCAGTAGTGCTCGACAGCCTCCATATGCCCTATTGCATCATCGTGTGCAGTCTCCCTCAGCACGTGGTGTTGGATCTAGAGTAGTTCACCCAAAATTGGTGAGAATCGCCCGTACCGTTGGCTAATTTAACGTTTGAGCAGATGATGCCATTATCGCACATGTTCTGTTATGTAAAGGTCAGATGCCTTGCCTATCATTGTCGTCAGGAGAGAATGTTCACTACGTTAAAACGGTGGTACAAGATGAATTTGGCACATGCATTTAAGAGATTAGCAATCTGACGAGGAAGAAAAAGAAGGATCTGAAATAAGAAGAGACTTGTATGACACGTAACTAACGCCCCCTTGCCAAAGGTAGAACGGCACAGGCCTCTCTTATATTCTAGTATAATGGACGACGTTCCCGAATAGAAATAGGCCTTTCTCTCCAATATTCTTTTGCACCCTGGCCGCAAGAATCTGGATTTTGTCTTTTGCGTTGTTGTCATGTTTGCTCGGTTACTAGTTTTCTAAGGCTACATTAGGAGTAGTATTCTACGTTAGGAGGGAGTACCTCCTAGAAAAAAAAAACGTTATCCATTGTTGTGACCATTTGAGGCTTAGTTTTGCTAAGGCATGTGAGGGCTTAGTCTGTTGTTGCTGTTGTAAGCTATGGTCTAAGCGGCCGTGGAAACCGAAAGATGATTCTTCGTAAGCACAGTCATCGTACTATATATATATATATATGTATAAACAAAATTCTGTTATCAAGTTACAAAGTGGGCAAAAAGGTGGCTAACCACCCATTTTTGCAGTAATTCGCAGTAATACGAAACAAATGCCGGAGCTGTTTTTGACTTTGACCTCGTTGCCCACCATGAATTACTAGTACATCAGGAAGATACTGCACGATTTTGCAAGCATCGCAGATAGGCCAAAGACCGTGTCATGATGGAATTTCTGAACATTCAGCGCTTTGACATTTGTTCTCAGAGAACATTCAGTGTCTCGCTGAAAATAACACCAGGCTTAATTATTCATTTCGATCCTCTCCTGTGGGGGTGACTTTCTCGCTGGTCTCCATCAAGTGTTAAAAGTTCAGAGTGCAAGTTTCCGCATGAGGGGTTAACAAGCGAATTTCATTGGTTCTTCCCTTAAAAAAATGACATACTCCCTCCGTCCGGAAAAACTTGTCATCAAAATGAATAAAAAAGAGTGTATCTTGAACTAAAATACATCTACATACATCCTCTTTTATTCATCTTGATGACAAGTATTTCCGAACGGAGGGAGTAGGAATTTTGTAGTAATGGAATCTTATAGGAGATTTTCCTATGGTGTCATTTAGACCGTAGGTTGGCAAAAATAAGCCCTCTGATATGAGAAATAGTGGGAACAGTTAGGAAGTACTCCCTCTGTTCACAAATATAAGATGTTTTTGGTATTTCAATATGGACTACATGCGAACTGAAATGAGTGAACGAACACACTAAAACGTTTCTATATACATCCGATTCAGAACAAAGTTAGAACATCTTATATTTGTGAAAGGAGTGAGTAATTTCCTACCCGCGTGGTAGTTGCTTCATATATAATCTTAGCCTCATGTCACCTTTTTTCAAAGAAGGCGTGGCTTGGGTATAGTCTATATAACCACATTTTAGCAGGTTTTTAGTTCCTTCTCGGTCTCATGAAAAAGAGCACTATCATTGTATGATTGCAGACAAACTGTACTACAGAGGTTGCTAGCTTGAAACGTACGCCTTCCGTGCAATCCAGCCTATTCATATGTTGCAACCATACTGAATACAACCTTGAACCTTGCTTTCATTCAGCCTATTCATATGTTGCAATCTGTACGCCTTCCGTGCAATCCAGCCCATACTCCAGAATAAGGTCGAGAGGGGCTTTTCATGAAAGCTGGGAACTATGATATAAAATTGTTTGATTGTTCGTCTTTGAGTTTCGTAAAAAAAAAGTCATGTGTGTGCTACTATAAATCCGAGGAAATAACATGTCATTTTTTGTCCAAATATCTGTAAATGAATATTTATGCGGATTATATAGTATGTATGAACATGAACATCAAGAGGACTAACTAATGTTTATGATAGTGTATAATTCCTCTACTAATTAATGAGATAATGTCATTTTATCCATAAATCAACATTACAGTATCTTGTTCAATGTTTGTGCCACTATATTCTTAACCTACTAAGTAATTAAGGACTTATGTAAATTTTCATCTTCCCGCAGATAAAGTTATATATTTCTATAGATTAAACCGGTGCTTAATTGTCGACTCACCTATTTGGTTACTGTCTTTTAGTTCCCCACACCTTGTGAAGAATTACCCATGCTTTGGAAAGTATTACCTAATGTTCTCTGTAGAACAAGCTTGATGTGGATGTGGTTGATAAATTGTAAAGACAACTATGACAAGGATTGATAATACTACGGTCACTATCTAACAAGAATCTGTGTTATACTTTTTGCGTCCTGAATCAACTAATGCAGTCTAGTTTCTTATGACGGGGCAATGAAAGAAGTCTATAGGGGCAACCAGATGAAGGAAGACTCACACTGAGCACAAAGAGTGATGATAAAGTGAAAAAAGAGCGACACCCTCGAGAGGAATTGATGGGAAATCTGACATAGCTTTTGTGTGAAGATATACATGCAATAGTGTGTCCTTGAATTTCAAGGTTTAGGTAATTTTGTACACCTTGGAAAATCCTACGAGAGAGAACATAGAACGAAGAAACTATTGAAGTGTCAAAAAATGATAAAGTCATTATCTTGGAATATCCATGAATATTTGGTTTAAACAATGGTGGAATGAGTGTAAAAAATATACTCATCAACCTTATTTTTCTTACACACACTATTTGAATATTTAGACAAGAAAATTAGGAATATATTTGATTTCAGTATTTTTCAAAGTACTTCACCAATGATTATCTCTCAAACCACATGTATGCTCAAGAGGCAAGGAAGGCATTCATACAACACCCACGGTACAATATTGAAGTCTTCCTCAAAAGGGCGAAGGACAGGCAGGTGATCATCCACATGTGTTGCCCTACAGTTGTGCACACCTTTAAGATCATCAAAGGCACTATATTTGCCTTCTGCTTCAACAACTTTTCATATGAGATCCATCTTTGTATTTACCGTATATGATGTCACTTTTCAAAAGTTTTAGATGTTACATGCGAAGTGCTTCTTCGGTACATGATTAATTTGGTGCTTGTGTACTTTGGTACTATGATGTCAATTATATGAAATCATGGTGGGCATTTGCTGCATATGAAATGTGTTGTGGTGTTGAACATAAAATTATGGTGAACATTTGTTGGATATGAAATGTGAATTTGACTATTGCAACGATTAAATAATGAGCAAATAAACCTGCTATTCTGGCCATTGCATTTCACAGGGTTGCATATACACCCAAAAAGGCTATCGCCCCGCTTTATAAATAAAGCAAACCACCGAGCACAAAGTCAATAGGGTACCATCCGAACAACACACACAACGCCACCGCGGGCAAGGTCCAACACACAAGCACACAAGCACTACACAAGGTTCAGCTATGGGCACAACACAACAAGCTCAACACAGAAATGAGGCACGCATAACACATAAATGGCGGTGGCGACGAGGTAGAGAAGATCTAATCCGGCTCTGGTGGTGGTGGGGGAAGCTGAGGAGCCATCCGGAGAGCCATCGCGCGAAGTTGGGTGATGATGGAGGTGATGGCGTCTCTCCCCCTGTGGCGGCTAAGCGGCCGCCAAGGCTGCAAGTAACCAGACCATTTGAACAAAGTGTCAGTAGCGCGACGAAGAGGGACATGCTGGATCACAAGCTTATTCCTAATAGTCCACAGCGTCTAGGCTAGCACACCGATGGTCAACCACATAATGTGGCGAGACGCGGGTGGTAACGCCTGGAGTTCGGCGAAGAGAGCGGGGAAGTTGTTGTGGTCCCAGCTTCCACCCACTAATTCGTGGAAACAACTCCAGAGGAACTGCGTGGACACACAAGTGAAGAAGATATGGTTCGTATCCTCTTCAGGGCCGCAGAGCGGGCACCGCCCATCATCGAGGCCGTTGCGTTTCAGGACCTCTACGTCGGACGGAAGGCGGCCGCGAATCCATTGCCACAAGAAGACCCTAATCTTTAAGGGGAGCCGGATCGCCCAGATGGTGGTGAGAGCCTCAGGACCCGGTGAAGGGGCTATAGCCCGGTAGAGAGATTTAGAGGAGAATTGCCAAGATGGCTCTAGACGCCACCTGGTGCGGTCCTCTCCTATCTCCAGACCCGGCTCGTGCAAAGCAATGCAGTCGAGCAGGTCCTGCCACTCAGCATTCTCCGCTGGTCCAAATGGTCTCCGGAACGCGAGATGCCCTAAGTCAATAAGGGCCACCGCGACAGAAATCCGCGGATCTACCGCGATGGTGAATAGGTCAGGAAAGCGAGCCGCGAAGGGGGTGTCCCCAGCCCATCTATCGAACCAGAACAGCGTGGTGGTGCTAGATCCAACCGCAATCGAGGTCGCGATGCGGAGGACTGGGAGGAGCTGTATGATGGATTGCCAGTGTGACGCCCCCGATTCAATCGTACACTAATCATACACGCAAACGTGTACGATCAAGATCAGGGACTCACGGGAAGATATCACAACCCAACTCTAAAAAATAAAATAAGTTATACAAGCATCATAATACAAGCCAGGCGCCTCGAGGGCTTGAATACAAATGCTCGACCATAGTCGAGTCAGCGAAAGCAATAATATCTGAGTACAGACATAAGTTAAACAAGTTTGCCTTAAGAAGGCTAGACCGAACTGGGATACATATCGAAAGAGGCCCAGGCCTCCTGCCTGGGATTCTCCTAACTACTCCTCGAAGCCGAACTCCACGTAGAATCATCCTCGGGATCTCCAGCATCTGGTTGCGACAACCAAGAAGAATGCAAAGGGGGAAAAGAGGGAGAAAAGCAACCGTGAGTACTCATCCAAAGTACTCGCAAGCAAGGATCTACACTACATATGCATGGGTATATGTGTAAAGGGCCATATCAGTGGACTGAACTGCAGAATGCCAGAATAAGAGGGGGATAGCTAATCCTGTCGAAGACTACGCTTCTGGCAGCCTCCATCTTGCAGCATGTAGAAGAGAGTAGACTGAAGTCCTCCAAGTAGCATCGCATAGCATAATCCTACCTGGCGATCCCCTCCTCGCCGCCCTGTTAGAGAGCGATCACCGGGTTGTATCTGACACTTGGAAGGGTGTGTTTTATTAAGTATCCGGTTCTAGTTGTCATAAGGTCAAGGTACAACTCCGGGTCTTCCTTTTACCGAGGGACACGGCTATTCGAATAGATTGACTTCCCTGCAGGGGTGCACCACATAACCCAACACGCTTGATCCCATTTGTCCGGACACACTTTTCAGGGTCATGCCCTGCCGCGGAAGATCAACACGTCACAGCCCCACCTAGGCACAACAGAGAGGTCAGCACGCCGGTCTAAACCTAAGCGCACAGGGGTCTGGGCCCATCGCCCATAGCACACCTGCACGTTGCGAACGCGACCGGTGAGCAGACCTAGCAACCTCCATTACAAAGGAAGTCACGTTACGTGGTCCAACCCGGCGCGCGCCGCTCAGTCGCTGACGTCACGAAGGCTTCGGCTGATACCACGACGTCGAGTGCCCATAACTTTCCCACGTAGTTGGTTAGTGCGTATAGAACAAATGGCCAGACTCAAATCAAATACTAAGATCTCGTTAAGCGTGTTAAGTATCCGCGAACGCCGACCAGGGCCAGACCCACCTCTCTCCTAGGTGGTCTCAACCTGCCCTGTTGCTCCACCGCAAAGTAACAGTCGGGGGCCGTCGGGAACCCAGGCCCACCTCTACCGGGATGGAGCCACCTGCCCCTTCAGCCCCCATCTCCGAACAGTATCACATGTAATGTAACAGTGTAAAGTATATAGTATATGCCCGTGATCACCTCCCGAAGTGATCACGGCCCAGTAGTATAGCATGGCAGACGGACAAGAGTGTAGGGCCACTGATGGAACACTAGCATCCTATACTAAGCAGGTAGGATTGCAGGTAAAGGTAACAACAGTAGTAGCAAGGACAGGCTATGCAGCAGTATAGGATTAACTGAAAGCAGTAACATGCTACACTACTCTAATGCAAGAAGTATAAAGAAGAATAGGCGATATCTGGTGATCAAGGGGGGGGGGGGGCTTGCCTGGTTGCTCTAGCAAGACGGAGGGGTTGTCAACACCGTAGTCGGTCACAGGGGTACCGGCAGCGGTCTCGGGATCTACCGAAAAAAGTAACGGAGGGGGAACACAATAAATAAAAGAGCAATGAAAGCATCACAAAGCATAACATGACAAACGCAGTGCTAGATGTGCCCTAACGCGGTAGGAGGTGATACCGGCGAAGTGGGGAAACATCCGCGAAAGTATCCCCGGTGTTTCGAGTTTTCGAACAGATGAAACAGAGGGAAAAGTTGCGTGTTTGCTATACTAGGGATGTGTGGTGGACGAACGGGCTATGTATCCGGAATCGTCTTGTTTTTCTGAGCAACTATCATATAGAAAACATTTTCATCAGAGTTACGGTTTAATTACTATGATTTTTGCAAGTTTAAAACATATTCTGGAATTCTTAGAATTAATTTTAATTTGGAAATTAAACGGGAAATTGCTAGGTGCACCCGGTGCAGTGCACCCACCAGTGCACCAGCAGATGACAATGGGCCCCGTTGACTGCCCAGTCAGCAGTCAACGTTGACCCATTGACCGGTCAACAGGGCCGGATGGTCCCACACGTCGGTGTCTTGATGATTTCTAAATGACTTTTTATTTAATCTAATTAAGGGGGACCCACATGCCATAGGGTCTCTAGTTAATTAACCTAACTAAAAGATTAAAAGAAGTTAATGAGTACTGTACTAGTACTAGTTCTGGCCAACTGGTGAGCGAAGGTAAATGCAATATCTTCTTTAGCCCTAATGTAGAAGTGGAAGTCAAAGCCCAAGTGTGTGCAGAATTAAACATCATGACTGAAGCTATTTCAGATACTTATCTGGGACTACCATCTATGGTGGGTCTAGACAGGAGTGACAGTTTCTCACATCTTGTGGAAAGAATCGTGAATAGACTGAAGGGTTGGAGGGAAAAATTATTGTCCCTTGGGGGCAAAGAGATCTTGCTGAAGGCAATTATTCAAGCTATCCCGGTTTGCAATGGCTGTTTTTAAAATCCCAAAGAAGGTTTGTAAGGAAATTACAGATGCCATTGCAGGGTTTTGGTGGGGCAATAGTGAAGAGGATAAAAAAATGCATTGGCTCGCATGGTGGAAATTATGCCTTCCTAAGGATAGAGGGGGAATGGGGTTCAGAGACCTTCATTCTTTCAACCTTGCCATGTTAGCTAAGCAAAGTTGGAGGTTTTTGACTCACCCGGAGACCCTTTGTGCGAGAGTACTACGTGCCAAATATTTTCCGGATGGTAATTTGTTGAAAGCTGGACCTAAGAAAGGATCTTCATACACTTGGCAAAGTATAGTTGCTGGCATCCAGACATTCAGAAGGGGGCATATTTGGAGAGTTGGGACAGGAGAGAAAATTAACATATGGGAGGACCATTGAATTCCTTCAAGCCAAAACAGAATGATTTTGACGAGGAAAGGGAATACTTTGTTACGCACTATTGATGAGTTAATTGACCCGTTGACTAGTTCTTGGGATGAGGAACTCCTGCGCAGTATCTTCCTTCCTATTGATGTTCAAAGGATTCTGGCAATACCCCTCTCTGAACATCTTACTGAGGATTTTGTGGTGTGGCATAAAACAAAAACATATCTATTCTCAGTCCGGTCAGCTTACTATTCTGAATGGGAGCATCAATTCGGTGCGAGGATTATTGCAGAGGAAGGAACATCTAATATAAACCTTGTTTGGTCTGCACTATGGAAGCTCGAAGTGCCAAGTAAGATCAAGATATATGTGTGGCGTGCACTGCGAGGGGTTGTTCCTGGTATGTGTGTACTAGCTAATAGACACATCAAGGTGTCGTCACACTGTCCGGTCTGTACTTCTGGGCCTGAAGATATGCGCCACTTATTGTTTACATGTGACAGAGCAAGAGTGTTTGGAAATCACTGGGATTAGAACATGAAATACAGAAAGCTTTGTTAGTTGATCGGTCAGGGTCAGTTGTCCTAGAAGAGATTCTAAGATGGCCTAGACAGAAATCGCCAGTGCTGGGGCAGTTGGGGCTACAAGAAATTGTGGCGGTCGCTGCATGGTATATTTGGTGGGAGAGAAGAGAGATAAAGAAGGGAATTAGAGTCAAACCTCCATCAAGCACAGCTTTTGCAATCAATGTGATAACAGCAAATTCCGCCGTGAAGACCCCTCACCATCAGGAGCGCAAATTCCATTGGGAGAAACCTCCTGTAGGCACGTACAAAATGAACACAGATGCCGCGTACTTTGAAGATGGCACCGGGGCCATTGCGGCTGTTCTTCGGAACAGTAGGGGAGAAGTTTTGGCGGGGGTAGCCGAAGTGTTTGATCACGCATCTAACCCTGCAGCGGCGGAGGCTATGGCGATTCGGAGCGGCCTCCAACTATTACAGGATATTGCTTGCTCCAGAGTTATCGTGGAAGCTGATAGTTTGGAGATAATCAATGCATGTAATGGAGTCAGTGATGTTTTGGCACCATATTCAGCTATCATGGCAGATTGCTTCCAAATTGCTCATGGAATATCATCGATTCGATTTCAGTACTGTCCTAGGGAGGCCAATGGCTTGGCACATTTTTTAGCTAGACATGCTTATGACAATAATACAATGTATTTGTGGGATAATGATCCACCTACGTTCTTGATTACCCATGTACTGAATGATGTAACTCTGTCATTTTCGCAATAAAGTGCCACGTGGCCTTTCCCTTCAAAAAAAAGATTAAAAGCTAATAGGGGATTAGCCCCTGATCTTAAGCAGAGGACCAACCCCAACTTGAGATGGCCCAAGGCCATGGCCGGGGGGTGCTCACGCACCAGCAGGCAGGGACCGACCACGACGCGGCCGGCAACGACGACCGGTGCGGTGAGCGACGGCAGTAGGCGAGCAACAGGGGGGGGGGGGGCGGCGCGCGTTCAGCTACGGCGGCGGGGCGGCCGGAAGCAGCAGGCGGGGGCGGAGCCGGAGCGCGGGGAAGCAGCAGCAGGCGAGCGCATGGCGCAGGGCAGGACAGAAGCACGCGCGGGGGGGGGGGGGGCGAGGCAGAGCATCTGCGACGAGCGGGAGCGGCCACGCGCGGGCGACCAGAGGCGGCGCGGGTGCGCCGTGGTGGGCGGAGGCGGACGCGATGGGCGCGGCGAAGCAAGCTGTAGTGGGTGGCGGCGACAGAAGCAGGCTGAGCTAGCAGCGCGGGCAGCCGCGGGCGCGGGTCTGCGGCCTGGCCAGGCACGACGGGAGCGGGAGTGCGTGTGCGTAGGGAGCGGAGCTCCAGTTACAGCGGCCAAGAACGGGGCAACTGCTGCGGGGAAAAACGACCATGGCAGCGGCCGACTCCGGTCACGGTGGTTCTACGGCCTAGAGGACGTGTGCGCAGTTGGAAAGAGGCGAGGGGGCGAGCGGAGCTCACCGGGGAGGTACAGGAGGGCTCGGCGGACTCAGGGCCGCGTTGGCCACGGCGAATCGGTCGAAGGAGGCCGTCGATGCAGAGGACGAAGACGGGAGATGGCGGCGTTGAAGCACATCCGAGGGTCGCGATCTTCGGCTTGGAGATGAGTAGGAGACCGTCGATGCTCCTGGGTATGGAGGGGCTGCGAGAGGAGCTCGGTGGGCATGGTGAGCGGCGACGGCGCTCTCTATCGCGGGCGGTTTGGAGAGGAACGTATCGAGGAGGACGATTTGGCGATTTAGGGTTCGTCCATGGGGAAGGGGTCGATCTTATCCAGCTAGAGGAGCCGCGGGATCGCCGGCGCGTGGCCATCCTGACCACGGACACACGCGCTGCGTCCACCTCGCCCGTGGTGAACAGGAGGTTGAAGAAGGTTATAGTGGTGGGTTGGGCCGGTTCTTGTGGCGAGGAGGCCGAAGTGCACAGTAGCACTTTGCCTTTTTCTTTTTCTCTTTAAATTTCCTGCTTTTCTTTTTATTTGTTTTGTTTTCTATTTATTTTGAATATTATATCGGTCTTACAATATATGGGACTTTGCCCAAAATTAGTGATGAAATATTAGACACTGCCACAAAAGTTTTGGTTGTTATTTAAAATAGTTTGTATTTTTATAAATTCTAAAAGGCATTTATTTAGTTGTTTTACCTACTGTTTTAATTACTTAAGTGCATGTAAATCTTTTATAAAAATGTGGTTTCTCCATCATAATTACCTATGCATTATTTGGCACAACCCGAGCAATTTAGTTTTAATATTTGAAAACTTTTATTGTTTGACTTTAATTCAGATTTAATTTGAATCGGTTTAAACTAACGCGAGTTTATCGACAATAACCGAGATGACGTGGCATCATTAGCAGAGGGTTACTGTAGCTTAATTAACCGGGCGTCGCAATTCTCCTCCACTACAAGAAATCTCGTCCCAAGATTTAAGAGGTAGTGAAAGGGGGGAAGGTTTGGTAACGAATCTAGCGGGTCTTCTCATCCTGGCTTGCTCTTCTCGAAGAGGCCGGTCCAATACATTGATGTCTTCATTTCTCGGCTTCAGGTCATCATGATGAAATCGACGTCCTTTCTCCAGGAACTCCATCGTACTTACGAAAGAATAAAGGGTGGCATACCGGGAGAACAGACCTCTACAAGGTCAACTATCTGGTCGATAACATCAATGAAGGAGGCGAAAGTAACCCTCAAATTGAAACTTTCGCAAATATCAAAAGCAAAGTAAGAAGGTACCATGAGAAGTTTCAAATGGATAGGCAATGGTTCGATGTCTAAAACCAAGTGCGAAAGGGGTCCAAAGCAACGAGATTAAGTATTGCGTCTGTTATGAAAATAGATCACTAGGAAGGTGGCCCGTGAATTACATACGAGGCCACACGCGAGGAACAACCTTGGGAGCAGGGGGTGTACAGGAGAGTCAGGTTTCGATCCTGTGGAACTGTGGGTTATTGGGCCCACCATGTGGGTTAAAAGTAGGAAGAGGGGTGACGTCTTGCATGACCATGTAAGCAAGGCATGTCAGAGAATAACCGGTCAGTTATGTTGGCAGCATCGTTGGTACCATGGGCGAGGGATGAAGAGAACCATTCTCCTACTCGTTGAACGAGGCGGACCAATAGGCAAAGTTCTCATCCATCGGTGGTTACCGGAATGCTATCAACAATAGTAACAGGGTCTTACTGACAGAGTTATACACCGAGGTGTTTGCACAAGCAGGGAATTATTACTGTTTTTATCATATAGATCACAATAAGGGTTTAAACAAACCAATGGAAAGGGAAAAGTGTCTATCGGATTTAATCAGAACAATGGAAAGAAGGATGTGTTTAAACACATATTTCGGGGCTATATCCTTCCCAAGGACAAGCAGAGCATGATATCCATGACAGGATATAACGTAGAAAACCATTTAGGTAAGGGGGGAGGGCATTCATGACATTACCCAAGCAACGGTGTTTGGGTAACTAGTTAAGAAACATTTAGCTTTGGGCTTCAAATGTTTTTGTTGAAAATCGAAGTTCCACAAACATGCTTCGAGATAACACTGACATGGTCTTCAAGCAAAGTTCAGACTTTGGATACACAAGGGATCCATCAGGAACAACTTATAGAATAAGTCTTACAATTTCCTCATGTAAGTATGGATAACCTTGCTAAAAAGGAAACTATATCAATGGGTCCTCCGACCAGGTGTGCTAGGCATGATATCACCTTACTGGGTTATATAAAGATCAATGCTATGACTCTTGGAAAATGTTCCAACCATCATACCTGACAAGTTTCAAATCTGATTGTTGTGAGGACACCTCAGACTCAGGATGCTTGAGAAGAAGAGGTGCAACACAATTGACGAGACGACATTATATGATTCTCGAGAAATGAACTATGGAAGCGAGTTCCGAACAAGGGTCCACCATTAAATCAAGGAGAGGTGAGGAGGTGATTGATTGACTCAGCGACAATCCATTGAGGTTTCCAAAAGATGGATTTCCACAACTATGTGAACAAGGAGATAACATTAGCTAGATCAAATGACTTAATGATGTATGCTTGAGGAAAACATACACAGTTAAACATTGGTTGAAATGTGCACCCAAAATATGGGCCAGGTAGCACGATCAATGTTCGAATGATGATTCAATAAGCCATAGACATAGAATGAAACTATAGACCAATAACTTCAAAGCAATAGGGTTGCTAGAAGTTTAGAATTTACACATCACAGACCATTTGTTGGTATTCCGGTTAGAAACAACACGGGGACCAAGAAAAGAATGGTGATGCTAATAAGTATCACTTGTATCAAGAATTCTTAAGGGGGGTGAATTTCCCATGACATTCTTGACATAAAAGATAGCAATACTCCAAGGTAGAACATAACATAAGTTGGATAGCAAGGATCTCAAGGTACAACACAAAACGTGAACAAGTTTGTGTTGAAGGGAAAGCAAGAATCTTACCGATGATAACACAAATCATCGAGGGGCAAGGAAGGTATTTCTCATCATATATTCAATTGATATCCTGGAGGAACTCGGAATGTTGATGATGATCACGACACATTTGTCGAGAGATTTCATGAAGATGTAATCTATCGTCGATGACATCAAGTCAAAGGAATTATGAAGCAAAAGGTTATTGGAACCATGGGTACGACACACAATCGAAATCAAGCTTGTTGTTCAAGGTGAAATGATATGACGAGGAAAATCGACGTAAGCTTAGCTCCTCGTCGAAAATTGTGCTCCGGGAAAAAAGGACCAGGTAGCACAGTTAAAATTTACCATGATAATGATATGGCCAATCAGGCAAGGAGTGATGTGATGGAGTATTAAACTCCTCAACAACATGGTACTGAGAGTACTGAATCTCAGTATTGATTCGATTCACAAATCGGCGTTCTCGGTTGACGACAATCCAGAACCCATGGAGTGACTATGATGGGAAAAGGTACTACTTCATCAGAATTTCATAAGATGAAGTGCAATGGGTGGATATCCTCGAGATACCAGGGGGCAATACTCGAAGGTAGAACAAAATAGAGGTTGGGAAGGCGTACTGATCTGCAGAAGGCAAGTACTTTAACTTGTCCGAGAAATAGAATCAAAGGGGAACAATTATGGTCGGAACAACGATTGCAAAGGATCAATTCACAGATACCAGATGATATTTATCAAGGAAATAGTTATTATTACAAGAAGCTTCCATGATAGGATCTACATCGTGTCCATGGGCATGAACACAAAGTTCAAGGTCGACTCCCACTTCTCCAATGCATAACCTTTCATTTACTTCTCGCGTTCGATGAAGTTGTAGTGTTGAAATTTTATTTGGCAAAATACTAGGAGAGTATGACTCGTGAAAACTTTCGAGTTCACACATATTAAGGAAGGCATAAGTTCAACCCGTCAGGGTATTGTGGAAACATATACCACAAGCTTCAATAGTAAATACCACAAGCTCGAAAGCAGAGCATGGTTGGTCAATCAGAGGATAGGATTTACCAATGGAGAAAGAACTTCCAAAGGGATTGAATATGAAGGACGCTATCGGATAAAATCCAGCAAATGATCTGCCGGTACATAATGGAGCTGATGTGAGTATCAGCACACGATCAGAGGACAAAACAAAGCAAGGGCTTTGGATTATAGAAACAAATGACTAATTCAAAGCTCAAGGCAAAGGAATTAAGATTTCCAAATCAAAGGATCAAAAGCAAATGCTCTGATTAAGGATGGATAAGTTGAGTAAGCTTAGGGGTAAAAATCGACAAAACATTGATTGGTCGAGATCCAGCTCATGTTTAAGACAATATCTGAGCCGAAAGGATGAACCCTAGGATCTGATTGCGGATTGCGAGCACTCGCAACATATTGAATCAATGTACTCAAAATGATAGTGACAAAGGCTGCCAATAAGATTACTATACTTATGGGATTAACCATAATGCAAGCAAGCAAGAATTTCAAGAGCAATAAGCTGCTAAGGATTTTTGGAATATCGAATATTATTTTGAAGAACTTAGTGAAACACATAAACAACTGGGGATGGGCGGATACTCGGTAAGTGCGAGGAATTATCCGTTGGGATGTTCATGTGGGTAATGAACTGCAAGGCAGTAGGCACAAAGTATTCTCGGAACAATAGAGAGAATTTTCGGGGTATCTAGTAATAACAAGAGCAACTGAGGATGAATGTATGAACGACAATTGTAGGTAGTTTTCCATAAGGTTATATCCGTGGCAGGGAATTGTAAAGTCGATGGGCACAAGGGTCTCGTGAAAACATCGGAGAGTATCTTTGGAATCTTCTGGTGAAGCAGTCGATCATATGTAATGAAGGGGCTCTCCGGCAGGAAGTGGTAACGAGAACCTAGAGTTAGATTTTAGCAAAATTATTTAACCCGAATAGAAGGGAGATCAGAGTCCTAGAGTATAGGTCGAGGAATAAAAGATCCTAATACCACCCAATGGCGACGTGGGCCCATGGGCCCCACAGCCATGTTAGTAATACAATTTTCATCGACTAGACTCAACTTCGGCCAAGGAGTTTGAAAGGGGGATTCCTACAGGCAGTCGGCTCTGATACCAACTTGGGATGCCCCCGATTCAATCGTACACTAATCATACACGCAAACGTGTACGATCAAGATCAGGGACTCACGGGAAGATATCACAACCCAACTCTCAAAAATAAAAGAAGTCATACAAGCATCATAATACAAGCCAGGGGCCTCGAGGGCTTGAATACAAATGCTCGATCATAGACGAGTCAGCGGAAGCAACAATATCTGAGTACAGACATAAGTTAAACAATTTTGCCTTAAGAAGGCTAGCACAAACTGAGATACAGATCGAAAGAGGCGCACGCCTCCTGCCTGGGATCCTCCTAACTACTCCTCGAAGCCGAACTCCACGTAGAATCATCCTCGGGATCTCCAGCATCTGGTTGCGACAACCAATAAGAATGCAAAGGGGGAAACGAGGGAGAAAAGCAACCATGAGTACTCATCCAAAGTACTCGCAATCAAGGATCTACACTACATATGCATGGGTATATGTGTAAAGGGCCATATCAGTGGACTGAACTGCAGAATGCCAGAATAGGAGGGGGATAGCTAATCCTGTCGAAGACTACGCTTCTGGCAGCCTCCATCTTGCAGCATGTAGAAGAGAGTAGACTGAAGTCCTCCAAGTAGCATCGCATAGCATAATCCTACCCGGCGATCCCCTCCTCGTCGCCCTGTTAGAGAGCGATCACCGGGTTGTATCTGGCACTTGGAAGGGTGTGTTTTATTAAGTATCCGGTTCTAGTTGTCATAAGGTCAAGGTACAACTCCGGGTCTTCCTTTTACCGAGGGACACGGCTATTCGAATAGATTAACTTCCCTGCAGGGGTGCACCACATAACCCAACACGCTTGATCCCATTTGGCCGGACACACTTTTTAGGGTCATGCCCTGCCGCGGAAGATCAACACGTCGCAGCCCCACTTAGGCACAACAGAGAGGTCAGCACGCCGGTCTAAACCTAAGCGCACAGGGGTCTGGGCCCATCGCCCATAGCACACCTGCACGTTGCGAACGCGGCCGGTGAGCAGACCTAGCAACCTCCATTACAAAGGAAGTCACGTTACGCGGTCCAACCCGGCGCGCGCCGCTCAGTCGCTGACGTCACGAAGGCTTCGGCTGATACCACGACGTCGAGTGCCCATAACTTTCCCACGTAGTTGGTTAGTGCGTATAGACCAAATGGTCAGACTCAGATCAAATACCAAGATCTCGTTAAGCGTGTTAAGTATCCGCGAACGCCGACCAGGGCCAGACCCACCTTTCTCCTAGGTGGTCTCAACCTGCCCTGTTGCTCTGCCACAAAGTAACAGTCGGGGGCCGTCGGGAACCCAGGCCCACCTCTACCGGGATGGAGCCACCTGCCCCTTCACCCCCCATCTCCGAACAGTATCACATGTAATGTAACAGTGTAAAGTATATAGTATATGCCCGTGATCACCTCCCGAAGTGATCATGGCCCAGTAGTATAGCATGGCAGACGGACAAGAGTGTAGGGCCACTGATGGAACACTAGCATCCTATACTAAGCAGGTAGGATTGTAGGTAAAGGTAACAACAGTAGTAGCAAGGACAGGCTATGCAACAGTATAGGATTAACTGAAAGCAGTAACATGCTACACTACTCTAATGCAAGCAGTATAAAGAAGAATAGGCGATATCTGGTGATCAAGGGGGGGGGGGGGGCTTGCCTGGTTGCTCTAGCAAGACGGAGGGGTTGTCAACACCGTAGTCGATCACAGGGGTACCGGCAGCGGTCTCGGGGTCTACCGGAAAAAGTAACGGAGGGGGAACACAATAAATAAAAGAGCAATGAAAGCATCACAAAGCATAACATGACAAACGCGGTGCTAGATGTGCCCTTACGCGGTAGGAGGTGATACCGACGAAGTGGGGAAACATCCGGGAAAGTATCCCCGGTGTTTCAAGTTTTCGAACAGATGAAACGGAGGGAAAAGTTGCATGTTTGCTATGCTAGGAATGTGTGGTGGACGAACGGGCTATGTATCCGGAATCGTCTTGTTTTTCTGAGCAACTTTCATATAGAGAACATTTTCATCAGAGTTACGGTTTAATTACTATGATTTTTGCAAGTTTAAAACATATTCTGGAATTCTTAGAATTAATTTTAATTTGGAAATTAAACGGGAAATTGCTAGGTGCACCCGGTGCAGTGCACCCACTAGTGCACCAGCAGATGACAATGGGCCCCGTTGACTGCCCAGTCAGCAGTCAACGTTGACCCATTGACCGGTCAACAGGCCCCGATGGTCCCACACGTTGGTGTCTTGATGATTTCTAAATGATGTTTTATTTAATCTAATTAAGGGGGACCCACATGCCATAGGGTCTCTAGTTAATTAACCTAACTAAAAGATTAAAAGCTAATATGGGATTAGCCCCTGATCTTAAGCAGAGGACCAACCCCAACTTGCGGTGGCCCAAGGCCATGGCCGGGGCATGCTCACGCACCAGCAGGCAGGGGCCGACCACGACGCGGCCGGCAACGACGACCGGTGCGGCGAGCGACGGCAGTAGGCGAGCAACAGGGGGGGGGGCGTTCAGCTGCGGCGGCGGGGCGGCCGGAAGCAGCAGGCGGGGGCGGAGCCGGAGCGCGGGGAAGCAGCAGCAGGCGAGCGCATGTCGCCGGACAGGACAGAAGCGCGCGCGGGGGGAGGGGGGCGAGGCAGTGGCGCGGCAGAGCATCTGCGACGAGCGGGAGCGACCACGCGCGGGCGACCAGAGGCGGCGCGGGTGCGCTGTGGTGGGCGGAGGCAGACGCGATGGGCGCGGCGAAGCAAGCTGCAGTGGGTGGCGGCGACAGAAGCAGGCTGCGCTAGCAGCGCGGGAAGCCGCGGGCGCGGGTCTGCGGCATGGATAGGCACAACGGGAGCGGGAGTGCGTGTGTGTGGGGAGCGGAGCTCCAGTTACAGCGGCCAAGAACGGGGCAACTGCTGCGGGGAAAAACGACCATGGCAGCGGCCGACTCCGGTCACGGCGGTTCTACGACCTAGAGGACGTGTGCGCAGTTGGAAAGAGGGGAGGGGGCGAGCGGAGCTCACCCGGGAGGTACAGGAGGGCTCGGCGGACTCAGGGCCGCGTTGGCCACGGCGAATCGGTCGAAGGAGGCCGTCGATGCAGAGGACGAAGACGGGAGATGGCGGCGTTGAAGCACATCCGGGGGGCGCGATCTTCGGCTTGGAGATGAGTAGGAGACCGTCGATGCTCCTGGGTATGGAGGGGCTGCGAGAGGAGCTCGGTGGGCATGGTGAGCAGCGACGGCGCTCTCTGTCGCGGGCGGTTTGGAGAGGAACGTATCGAGGAGGACGATTTGGCGATTTAGGGTTCGTCCATGGGGAAGGGGCCGATCTTATCCAGCCAGAGGAGCCGCGGGATCGCCAGCGCGTGGCCATCCTAACCATGAACGCACGCGCTGCGTCCACCTCACCCGTGGTGAACAGGAGGTTGAAGAAGGTTATAGTGGTGGGTTGGGCCGGTTCCTGTAGCGAGGAGGCCGAAGTGCACAGTAGCACTTTGCCTTTTTCTTTTTCTCTTTAAATTTTCTGCTTTTCTTTTTATTTGTTTTGTTTTTTATTTATTTTGAATATTATATCGGTCTTATAATATATGGGACTTTGCCCAAAATTAGTGATGCAATATTAGACACTGCCACAAAAGTTTTGGTTGTTATTTAAAATAGTTTGTATTTTTATAAATTCTAAAAGGCATTTATTTAGTTGTTTTACCTACTGTTTTAATTACTTAAGTGCATTTAAATCTTTTATAAAAATGTGGTTTCTCCATCATAATTACCTATGCATTATTTGGCACAACCTGAGCAATTTAGTTTTAATATTTGAAAACTTTTATTGTTTGACTTTAATTCAGATTTAATTTGAATCGGTTTTAAACTAACGCGAGTTTATCGACAGTAACCGAGATGATGTGGCATCATTAGCAGAGGGTTACTGTAGCTTAATTAACCAGACGTCACAGCCAGAAATGGGAGCCACCGCACTGCTGGCAGAAGGCGAGTGGCTGACCATAGAGGTATTTCTGTTGGATGATGCGAAGCCACAAGCCACCCTCTCAGTTCGTAATCCGCCAAAGCCACCTTGTCAGGAGAGCAATGTTCATGCGTTTGGAGGACATGATCCCGAGTCCGCCCTGATCGCGAGGTTTACACATATTTGTCCACCGAACCATGTGGTACTTCTGCTTATCGCCCTCACTAGCCCAGAAGAAGCGCCCCTAAACTGTGGCAATCTCATGGTGCAGAGTCTCAGGTAGGCTGTAGAAGCTCATAATGAATAGGAGCAGGCTCGAGAGGGACGAGTTAATGAGCATCGTCCGGGCTGCCTTTGAGAGCCACCGGCCTTGCCATGGTTCAATGCGGTGTTGTAGCTTCCCCACCGTGGGGTGCAGCTCGGCCACCATGAGCCTCGTGTCACTAATGGGGATCCCCAAAAACGTCGTGGGGAAGCTCCCGAGCTGGCAATTGAGGCGGTCCACAATGCTCTGTCGCTCGTCTTAGGGGTATCCCAATACCATGACCACACTCTTATCGAAGTTGATCCTGAGGCCAGACATCTGCTGAAAACAGAGCAGGAGGAACTTCAAGAGTGTGTGCAATGAACAAATGCAACACATATGATTATGACACATACAACATGTGCCGCTACGAACCAACACACACAATTTTGACATATATATGGGATTGTGTGCGATGGACAAACCAACACACACATTCCCTACAATAAAACCGTGTGCGATGAATAAAAACACATGGTAGTGCTTCTTCCTACATAATAATCATGTGCGATCTATGACCTATATCTCACACATACTCGTCCGGCTAAATGTGTGCGATGGCTCATCCCATCACACACATTCGCTCCGAGCTTATCACATGAGATGGGTCCCCCTATTGTACATAGGTAGCCCATATCATGTGCGATGCACCCCCCCCCCCCCCGTCGCACACCATGGCAAGACGACAATTCGCATATCGTGTGCGTTAGAGATTTTTAATCGCGTGCAATGGATTTAATTGCACTAGTGTCAAAAGGTTTAGGCTAGGAGAACATTTCAAACTCTACTCACTTTTGTGGGAAATAAAATAGTTGGTGAACATTTTAAACTTTTTCTCAAAAAATTTCATGGTGACGGTTTGTTTCAGAATAAAATATTAACCATTCAGCATGCTAATCAAGGAACTCAGACATATAATGCTATGACTTTCTTGCAAACATCCGACAGCATATCCAACTCAATTTTGCTCTAGATGAATTTAAATTATCCAATAGTTGCTGAAAATCAGTTAGCTAGGAAGAAAAATGGTTGGAATCAAGTCACCACACTAATACCCTAGCATTCTTCTCTGGCTAGCAGCTAACACTGTATGTACACCTTACAAAATTAAGTTGCAAGTTTCACATGTGCAGATCGACCGAGAGCTGAACTCCCACACGTGCATGCACGCACACCCTCTCTCCCAGTGTGCATGCATGCATATGCTGGACCTTAATAAATTAAGCTAAATCTCGCAATCAATCGACCGCTGCTGTTGCTTCTGCCCATGGTCTTCTTCTACGGCGCCGGCGGGCCCTGCTCGTCGTGCCGTGGCCTGGCAGCCCAGAGGGTGCTGACGGCGCGGAGGCGGTGGAAGTAGTCGGCGATGGCGACGAAGCAGCAGCCGGCCTGTCGGACCGTCAGCATGCCGTGCAGCTTGTGAAGGGTCTGCTGCCTCAGCCCATCTGCCTGCAGCACATACAAGGAAGAAACACTATTAGTAGTTAACTTGGACAATCATTCATGTACACTTGAACAGTACTGATCGAGAGAAAACGTCGACTTCCGAACGGTTCCATCAAGTGGCAACATAGGATCATGTGGGAGATGATAAACTACGTATGGGCCGGTTCGATCGATCTGTCAGGATCACTCTATAATCAAGCTTGCTGCTACTTTTTCCTGCACATTAATTCTGCAAGATCATGATGTCCCAACCTCTCCATCTTGTCATCCCCCAATTCTATGTTAACGTGCGTCCGTTCGTACGTCTGCAGCGTCTAGCGCACACGTGTGTGTGTGGATGGACGGGCCGGGGGCTTCAACCTCCTTCCGAATTTGACTTGTTGCAACGCGTCTGGCAGCTGCTGGCTAGCTAGGTTTCGCCTAACCTAAATTCGTCCGGCCGGCCATGCCGTGCATGCTGATCCCAACAACCATGCATATGATGACGCAGTGCACGCGTGTGGATGATGCTGGCCGTACGTCCGTCTCACGTCCTAATTAGGGTCTGGTAGTGGGCCCCAGACGCAGCCTGATGGTGACGTGACGTACACATCACATGTGATCATATACTACGCACCTGCCTGACGATGGCTTCCATGGAGGAGATCTTGTTGAGGGCGAGGGACATGTGGCCCATGAAGTTGCCGCCGGCGGCCTCCGGGGAGGCGATGGTGTCGGAGAGGGAGTGCTGGAGGGTCCCCATGGTGTGGTTCAGCGACTCCTCCGTCTCCTGCACCCACCGCTGGAGGTTGTAGATTCCCAGGAGCTGCCCCTCTGACAGCGACTCCACTTGCTTCAACATTACCTGCATTAGTTAATTATTTATTAAGTAATCCATCATATAGAGTTAAGCGTATATCACTTTTGAATATTTAGCCCAGTTAGTTGAGAGCATTTTTGAATTTATGGACAGTATATAATATTATGGTTTAGGTTTAGCTATATATAGATGTACTCAGCAATGATCAGAAATTAGATGCCTAGCTTCTAAATATTTATTAAAAAGGTCCATGTTGAAAACAGAAATTAAGGAGCTAGGTGCGCGTGTAGTGCACTTTGAAGGAAAGTGTAGAACACATTTCATCAACACATATACAGTACATGATTTACCCATTCCATCTGGAATATGTATAGAGTAAGCTCAAAAAACACAACCTAATATATGCCGAAAAGTCCACATGAAAAGACACTCAAAACTACGTGATGCTCTCTTTTTGAGAATCTTGTAGCAGGTGATCTTCTCGGTCCGAGTTTCATATATACACACACTTCTAGGATATATGTATGTGCGTACATATATACCTTCTAGAAGGTCAATGATATGCGAAACAGTGAGAAGACATTATTAACATTTTTCTTTATCTAAAATCGGTGCATTTATTATTATTATTATTACAAAATTAGTATGCAGGAAATTGATGATTTGTGAGAAGACGTTGAGGAAAATAAAGTTAGACTGATCAATTCACACACGTGACCCATATACTGAACTGCTAAATATTTGGTATATGTGCACTCTTTTGATCTGAAATTTTCTCACGCTGAACCGTATTTCATTAGCTCAATATGTTTTGGGCATTTGAATATACTGCTCGCTGGACAGCATAAACCACGTACAAAAGCAAGCATGATAATCAGTTTCAACATCCATTTTTTAATATACGTCTAACATGAAATATGTGCAGTTCCTGGTTTCAGCATGGCCAAGAATGTTATCTTTATACAATAAGTGAACGGCAGAAGAATCACCATGTGCTTTGGAAAACTGTCCCCATCACACATCTAACTTCTCCTACACATGTTTCTGTCCAATATTACCTACTCCCCAATCAATCCATTGTGTCTCAACAATGCACATGGATCCAAAAGCTAACCTGCTTTTTTTTTCCTTCCCAGTTTCAACTATTCCATCAAAGTATATATTGGACCTTCTTAGCAAAACTTTTTCAGTTTTGGAATAATTTAAGGGACCTCTGGAGTTGTTGACCATGTAATTAGAACGGGGAAAATTAAGATGTGTTTTAGCTTTTCCAAAGCCGGCCTAGAGTCGCCGGAGAATGCAACACATTAGCTAAAAAGGGCAAGGCAGACATTATTAGAAATTCATTTTGATGGGAAAATAAGTTGGAAGTGGTGACTCAACCTAACATGTCTTTAGGTTTACTAGCACACGCACTTGCCCCAAAATGTATGTTGTACTCGATATTTCTCACACAAACAAATTACATAAATGAATGGAATTTTGAGGGGTTGGGGGGGGGGGGGGAGGGGAGGAGGTCAGAAAAGTCAGGGTTTTATGATTTTGGAGGTAAAAAACATAGCTAGAGCAATATGCCATAACGTTTGTGTTTTTCACCATGCACATAAAACTTTGAAGTGTCTAGACCAAATTGATTCTTGCGATGTCACGATGAGATCGAAATGTAATTGAAAAAAATCAACTAGCTAGAGATCGATGCTAGAAAATGGCCAACCGCAGGTAGGATATATATAGTGTGGTAGGTTCGAAGTGGCATGTTTGTTGAGTGAATTGATCAAGGGAAATGAAATTAGGGTATTGTATAGATCAAGAATTGACATGTATGTATTGATATTTGAAGGATTAGTTGACCTTTTGAGAGGGGGGGGGGGGTACCATATAATAAAGAAGAATTAATCTTTCATCAGCTTTGAGATGATTAATTAGTTCTCCATATAAAATGGGATTCATATGTTTCCATTTTATAGCCGAGTTAGTTACCATATATGGTTGCAAGAACTTAGCTGGTGAATAAACTACATGCTTCCAACCCACTATATGGTTTGCGAATGTTCTTCATATGTATTGCCTAGACCATGGGATACTTGATAGTTTTGCACTATATGAGCTTGTTTGGTTAAAGGAGAGTAAGAAACAAAATCATATTTTCAAAGAATATTAGTTTTGCAATCGGAAATTCCCATCTAATATAAACAAATGGCTTTATAACATACTGGGTACAGTACAATATTTCCAGTCCCAATGGTAAATACATGGTTAATCATATATGGCCGAGACTCTAAAAAGGAGTAGTAGGGGAATCATGGACATTAGGCTCTCACCTTACTAAACTAAACCTACCGCGGACCTTGAAAAAAGGAATAAGTTGATACGATATCAACTAGATGCACCATTTTTTTTGGGAAAAATTTAGTCTTTCTAGCTGCATCCTAAATTGAATGGGAGCCTTGGCGCAGCGGTACAGTGGTTGCCTTGTGATTATGAGGTCATGGCCGGTTCGAGTCTGGGAAACAACCTGTTATAGAAATGCAGAAAAAGGCTGCGTACAAAAGACCCAAAGTGGTCGGACTCTTCCCCAGACCCTGCGCAAGCGGGAGCTACGTGCAGTGGGTTGCCCTTTTAGCTACATCCTAAATCACATGATCTGTCTAACTACAGGGCTAAATCCACTACCATAATGTTTATTGTGTTACATTTCCACATTCAGGGGTCGAGACAAGCCCCAAGATAATGTGTCTTAGTTAAGGCTGAAATCTATAAGCCCATAATCCCATGAAAACCTTCTTTATAAATTCAAAAGAATGATTTTTTTCATAAATCATAGCCCTACCCCCTCCCCCCTTCTAAAAAAGGGACAAGGGACTAACCAGGGCTAGCCCTTGGTGTCATTTTATTATAGAAGAAACAACCTGAGCACCGCAGGGGGGGGGGGTCCAGACTCGAACCCGGGTGGGCTGCGTGTGCGCTCCCACACAACTGACCAACAGAGCGTCACCCTGTTCTCCCGTGCCTCCTTCTGTCTCTGCTTCTCTGAAGCGTCGTGGTTCATAGATCTTCCCCACAACCAGATCTAATGGATCTCGGTAAATCAATGCTCAGGCTCCTTGTGGTGACGCTGGAACCGATGTCACTGTGACGTGGATGTGGGCAAAGTACTTATTTCATGGTACCCCAAACAAACAACATGAGGACACAAAAACCTAACAAACTAGACAAAGACTTCCACAAGCGCGAATAGATCTGCATTCTCTCTTGCCACCCGAGGACTGAAGTTTGGTAGAGATAGAGATATACAAACATGAAGAGTAATTGCACATCAAAATCTTTTCCCAGTTCCTTGTCGCTCATCAAGGGCCCACAACTTGACCTCCTACGCTTGCTTCCACAACCCTCCCTCCCCCCTCACCCAAAAAACCACATGGTTGAATACATGCACTAGCTAGCAAATACTACCCGGAACATGAGATTCAATTAAGCGAGAATTGCAACCCTAGACCGTCCTTGCTATTGAATGGGCAGGTCTTTCCTTGCAAAAAAAAAAAAAACAATCAAACTGATGTGTGCATACCTTGATGACCTCTGTGGGTCGAAATCCACCCAACCAAAGGAAGCAACGCTCTGCGGGGCTGGCCCACACACCGCATAAGAGATGGAAAATGTCAGTCCTGCCAATCGCGGCCTTGAGGTTTAGCAGCTCTTCATGATGTGCCATGGCACCACCGACCAACACCTGCACCTGGTTGTCCGGCGCATTGTCGTTCAACAATGCCCTGAGCTGGAAGATCAGCTTGCTGTGCTCTTCCACCCATCTCCCATACTCCACATCAAACATACCAGCTGCCCATCATAGATATCATATGGAATATTAGAAATAATATTGCAACACTTGTTAACCAAATACATAACTAGAGACACATTTAGATGATTGTTTTAATAATTCGCAAAATTAAAGGGATTGATTGATTGATTGGTTTTGAGTGTCTCATTACCAAATGAAGGGGCAGAAGGAAGGCCTTGGTGGTGATCTCCAGCACCCAACAAGACACCCTGCAATAGTTATTTTAGCATGGAGTTTGTCAGTTGTCACGAACTGATTCATAACTCTAGCTAGGAGAGTTAATCAAAAAATCAAGTGGTGTTTTCCGTTTTATTTACCTGTACTCTTCCTGCTTGAACCTGTTGTTCGATCTGGCTTAGCCTAATCCTACTTGTCTCCAACTGTTGGATGTAAGCCTGAAGAATGAAGAGGTAATTACCTCTAATTAGTTCCTTACATAGTTACATATGCTGCATCAAGGCGTATGGTAGATGCACATTCTATTTCGGTTTCTGAACGTCCTGGATCTAGAAATATTCAAACAGCGCTTGAATAAAGAGTTCATTCGACGATATACAAAAAGTTATTTTCCTTAAATATATCAGTACGATGCATGGAAATTTGGTAGCATACAAAGCTTACTTTTCTGCTACTAAATTAGTCTAATTTCTATACCTGCTCGCGCATAATAATGAGAGATAACTGGCACAAATAACCATAGGTCTTGAGGTGCTATATTAGTTTGTAGTGCCAACCAGCCACGGCATGACCAGAATATATTGCACCAGGGAATATCGAAACATAAATAGCGATAACACTCTTGGAAAGTAACATAGTTCTCTAGCTAGTTGGTCTGTCAAGTTCAAGAAAATAAAGATATCCCTAAGCATATAAGTCTGAAAGAAAGAGCCAAAAACTGCTACATCACAAATCCCATTTAATCACTACTAGCAGACAATGAAACCCCATTTATTTAGTGAAGGGAAAAGTATAGTTGACTAATGGCGGTGTTAATTGCATATGAGCAGCGTATACACATATGTTTGGAACTTAATTAATGCCACATGTATTAATGTATGTTTATGAAGATATGTACATACAGAAATATATGCATGCATGATTTGTTTCTTTAAGTTACGGTGTTTCTTGGTTGACTGACTCACCTTCTTCCTGAGCCTACTTTTCCTGGCTGCCTCTCTATTCTGTGCAAGCCTCCTCAGTGTCTGCAACATGCACATATAAAATACACACACATGTCAAAGTCAAGAGTCATAACATATATATGCAGCTAGGGTTAACTACCATTTGTATGTATGTGTGTAGCCTGCCTGCCCTGTAGACAGTGACTGTTCACCCTCTCCTAATTAGTATTCTATAAGAAAACCTCTTCTAATTAGTTATGTTATTTTACCTTTAGACTAATTAAATTATTGTTTTTCAAAATATTTACTATTTGTGAAGATTTTTTTTAGAAAGGAGGGCTAGGCTCGAATCAGTAGCCTAGCTAGTTTACCTTAGGGTCCTGTGTTCTCCTGCTCCCTTCCCTATCTGGGTCTGTGCTAGATGATGTTGCACCCTTCCCACTGCTGGTTCCTTCCTTCTGCAAGCCACATTTGTTACAAAAACATGTGAGAGAAAGGGGGGACATTTCTACATATATTCTGCCTATACTTCTCTAGATAGCAAGGAAGAGATCGTAAAATAAGATACCTTGATGAGACTGGCACTGTTCTTGTTGTCCTTGGCTGAACCAGTCAGCAAGGGTGTTGCATTGGGGCCGCCGGCGGCACCTTGCAGCACCAGCTGCTGCTGCTGCTGTTCAGGCCTCTTTGGGGACGCCTGCTGCAGGTTACCGCCATTAGCAAGCATAGCCGCCGCCATGGCTGCGCCGCCATTAATCTACACTTACAAATATATCACCACCACGCCATCCATGAAAAATCAATTAAATTGACCGTATATATTGTGTAATTTGCGTGCATACGTACGCATGTACGTACCTTTGCAGCAGGGTTAAGCGGCTCGGCGGCATGCATGGGCTGCGAGGGGAAGATGTTCAGAGTTTCTGCAAGTGGGAGTAGGATTGATTAGCAAGGTAATTAAGGGTGCTGCATCGTAGCTAGAGAGAGATAGAGAAAAAGATGTTGCGTGGTGCTTTGGAAGCTAGCTATAGCTAGAAATATTGAGCGAATGGAATTAATCCAGAATTAACACTAATCGTTCTTGGAGAAAGTGCTTTCCATCTTAAATACATGTGGTACTACTTGTAACGCATGCTTCTGGGGCTGCAATTCAACAGGGTGCATGAGAAGGCGCAAATGGAAAGGAATGTGTGAGAAGAGGAAAGAAGGAATATTTATAGCTTCTTTAAGATCAAGTTCTTGCAAAGGGGGGAGACAGTCTGTTACATGTCACACTCTTCACACAGGAAGAATTACCAAATCAATACCAAGAAGGAACACATCATCAGGAACACAACACACGAAACCAACAACGAATTAGACACAACAAACTGGGTGATTAAGCATATGTATGTAGGTGGGTTTTTTCCGATAACTTACGTCGTTGTTCCTGAATCGACTGTGGGTCATGGCCATCTAGGTAGAGAAATATTGCCGTTTGATCGAAATCCGCCATGTCGTAGCTCGTCGACTCCTTGCTCCTAAAAAGGAAATTGGATGAGGAAACAAGCAATAGTCGGCAGTTGAATACATCAGGAAGCAAGTAGGAACCCAACTTTTCTTTAATGGAGCAGATAGAAGAGTCGGTGTGTGAAATCCATTAAAAAAGTTTTGATCTTAGCTACTTGCTGAAAGGTACAAGGAAAAGAATTGTATCCTAATATTTGGAAAATTTGTTGCCCTCTTTCCTTATCTCAGCCCCTAAACTATTTCCATGTCCCTAACTAATCACTAGATAAGTAATTTGACATAATGATCGAGAGCTGAACAGTTCCTCATGTATGTCTGTGTATGAATTCTTCAAAACAATCAAAAACCCAAACTCCACAAGATGTGAAATGACGGTAGAAGAATCTTGATCGTTTTGCTAATTAAACTAGTTACCTCTATGCATAGGCACACAAGAACAATTTCTTCGGTGACTGACAAAATAAAATTAAACCTAGAGAGGAAAGCGGGGGAAACCAAAAGTGAGAACAGAGAACTAAAAGGAACAAATATCAGTATGGAGTTGGTGAATTCCTAGCTATTCTATGGAACCAAACAAGCAAAAGTGTGCTGTTCATCTCTTTGCGTGGAGGCTGGGGGGAGATTCAAGGAGAGAACTCTGGAAAGGCCAAAAGAAGAGGGGAAAACGTATAGCTCGAGTGATCAACTTACATGGAGGAAGAGGCGATCATCGGCGGTGGCGGGGCGCTCCGGAAGCCCAGGGGGAGCTCCGAGGGTTGGTGATGGTGGTGATCTTCTTCTCTGATGCCTCCCATGAAGCCCTTATGAAGGCTCTGACCATCCTCCACCTCGTCTCTCTCTCTCTCTTCACACTATGCACATCTCTAGCAAAAGGATACAAAATCAGACATTAATTGCAACTGACTTCTGTTTGCACTCTTCTTTTATACTTGGCACCAAAGATATAAAGAAAGGGCTGCAGCTTTTCGTCTGGAAGTCACCTAAAATCTTCCCCCTACTCCCCTTATCTTTTGACCAAGAGAGAAGAAGACTTTTAAGAGAGAGAGAGAGAGAGAGAGAGAGAGAGAGAGAGAGAGAGAGAGAGAGAGAGAGAGTTAAGGGTTGAGCAAATACTAGCTAGTCTGTATTAATTGGCAGATTGTGAGAAATTTTATTTCTACCATTCATAATTTGTTCTTCTCATTCTTAACACTTCCTATTCAAGTTTATATCAGTCTTGCCACTACATGTCTGCTAGTTTCTTTTTTAGCTAGTGATGTTGAGCCAAAATATTATTGGAGAGAATTTATTTATTTAATATTTCCTCGTTAAAAGCGTATATATAAGATTTTGGTGGCGATGCGTGCGATCAGATAGGGATCGACAAAGAAGATATGAAGATGTGCCACCAGTTGTAAAGATGCTAAATCTCCTCCTTACTATAGCCTAATTATTGAGTGTGGTTTTCTATAGGTTGAGCTATATGGTACCCCTTATCTTAGCCATCCATTTCGGCATCACGATCCGTGCAGGCAAATTTGTCTTTTTTGCTTCTCTCAAATGAAACAACATATAAACTTTAAACTTTTCAGAACAATAAAAAATTCTAGCAATAACATGGAAACAAACTTTTGGATTTTTTTCATGTACTTTAAATGCTTACAATAATCTTTTAATAAAAAAAGTCTCATTTTGTATATTTATGTCAGACCAAAAAAGCTGAATGCTTTTTCACACATTGAAGTTCTAAAGTTTGTTTGATCTGCAAAGTTTGAAGTCCATATGTTGTTTCATTTGAGAGAAACAAAAAAAAAGTTGCGTAGTAAGTTAGTTGGAGAGCACAAATCTCAAAGCAATGTTGTTGGAGGGGTGAGGATAAGGGGTTCTATGTAGCTCAACCTCCACAGGAACTTTCTGCTAATTATTTAAAAAATGCAAGAAGATGATATGAAAATTTAATGAAGGAGAGAGCCATAGGGGTGGGAACATATTAGTCCATATTGATTGTATTATATTGGAAAATATATGTTTGCTTTTTCTCTCCTTCTGTGACTACTCGTTAAATCTTAGCATATCATTTAGCCATTACTTCCTAATTCCATTAATAGAATCATTGTCGATGGTTACAGGTTTGTGAGATATATTGAGCACAAATTCAATTATTCGCTCGTTGCTATACTCATTTATAGCGGATCTTGGGATGGGAGTTGCGTCCTTTAATGTGATCGACTAGGACCGTCAAAGGACAAGATGATACGGTAAAGATCGGAAAAGGATTAAAACTGGTCTCTTCTTAGTAGCTGGAAGACTATGAGAACTCCCATCTGTGTAATCTCTCATTTTATTTTTTGTGTTTGCCACTTCCAGTTTAGGTTTATTTCATATTAGCCATTGTCATCTAATTCGAAAAGGTGCATCTAGTACCTTATTGGATTTTGACGTTTAATGAAAAATGGTCAAGAGACTATGTGTGAACTAAGTGTTATCAAATTGTAGTCCGAAAAGTTGAGGTTTAATCAAATTTATCAATGTCGATGCAAGAATTACATTGATCATGTACATAAGGGCATATGTAGTCGAAAATATGAAGGTGGGCGCGATACAATAACTTTGTTGATGATACTCATCTATTACTAAACTCCCTTTGATCCGGAGCTTCCTGGTGCATCATGGGCTGTGGGTCGCTATGGGTCCTGCTTGTAAGGGTGCGTGTCCCTATTTAAGAATAACACACCTATATAGTCCCAATGCATCGACCAGTTTTCCAAGAGAAGGTTCTAGAAGGTATTACTTGTTTTTCTGTTTTACTTTGCTTTTTTTACTGATTCTAATATTTTTTATTTTTGTTTTTATGCCTTTCTTATTCTTTTAATGTTTTTTCTTTAGTTTTTGTTTTATTTAAAAAAAATCACATTTAATAAAAAATGAACATTTTATAAAATTCATGAACTTTTTAAAAATCCACAAACATTTTTTAAGTTAATGATTTTTTTAAAATTCTATCAACATTTAAAAGTCTAACCTTTTTCCAATTTTACGAACACTGTTGAGACCCCATGAACATGTTTTAAATTTGGAAACATATTTTTTTTCCAAAATTCAAGGTACTTTTTAATTCAAGAAAATAATTGTTTATTACTTCCTCCATTCCTTGATATAAGGTGATATAAGGTGTATTGCATTGCACCACTCGTTTGGATAATTCTTTTAGGGATTTGATTATATTTCCTTATATTAAGCAAGCTCCTCTATTTTCTCATGTCAATTAGTTAGGTGAAATCTTGCCCAAAACTTGTGAAATTTTCCCTTCATGTGCATTCTTTAATTTTTGTGTCAAAAACTATACACCCTATATTTAAGAATGGAGGGAGTAGTGAACATCTTTTTATTTAGCAAGTTTTTATAAATAAAAACCCATAGTCGGGTTTTCTGAGCTAGGAGCGGAACGAGTGAAAATAAAGCTAAGAGAGCAAGCGAAGCAGGGAGCCGAGCTGAGCGGGCCAGAGCTTCATGGACCGGCCATGTGAGTGTTTAACTCCACGATTTTGGTGTGGAATAGAAGCTCCGAAGGGGCTCACACAACCATCACACATTAAGACCAAAACGTGTAAGAACTCCACCACCATGCATCGAACAACTCCAGTACTCTTCTCTCAGAACAAACATCGTCTTTGACAGCAACCCAACACGATATTAAAATGAAAGAAAAACATTGCCATACCATATATATGATGGAAATATGCCCTAGAGGCAATAATAAAATGGTTATTATTATATTTTCTAAATCATGATAAAGATTTATTATTCATGCGTGAATTGTATTGATCGAAAACTTAAATACATGTGTGACTATATAAACAAACACCGTGTCCCTAGTGAGCCTCTACTAGACTAACTCGTTGATCAAAGATGGTTAAGGTTTTCTAAGCATGGACATGAGTTGTCATTTGATAACGGGATCACATCATTAGGATAATGATGTGATGGACAAGACCCATCTGTTAGCTTAGCATAATGATCGTTCAGTTTGTTGCTATTGCTTTCATCATGTCAAATACATATTCCTTCGACCATGAGATTATGCAACTCCCCGATACCGGAGGAATACCTTGTGTGCTATCAAACGTCACAATGTAACTGGGTGATCATAAAGATGCTCTACAGGTATCTCCAAAGGTGTTTGTTGAGTTCGCATAGATCGAGATTAGGATTTGTCACTCCAAGTATCGGAGAGGTATCTCTTTGCCCTCTCGGTAATACACATCATAAGCTTGCAAGCAAATGACTAAGGAGTTAGTCGCGAGATGATGTATTACGAAATGAGTAAAAAGACTTGCCGGTAACGAGATTGAACTAGGTATGAAGATACCGACGATCGAATCTCGGGCAAATAACATATCGATAGACAAAGGGAATTACTTATGTTGTCATAACTGTTCGACTGATAAAGATCTTTGTAGAATACGTAGGAGCCGATATTGGCATCCATGTTTTGCTATTGGTTATTGACCGAAGAGGTGTCTCGGTCATGTCTACATAGTTCTCGAACTCGTAGGGTCCGCATGATTAATGTTCGTTGACGATATAGTGTTATATGAGTTATATGATTTGGTGACCGAATATTGTTCGGAGTCCAGGATGAGACCACAGACATGGCGAGGAGTCTTGAAATGGTCGAGAGGTAAAGATCGATATATAGGACGATGGTATTTGGACACGGAAGTGTTTCAGGACGTACCGGGAAGGAATCGGGTCACCGGAAGGGGTTCCGGGCACCCCCCTCCCCCCGGCAAGTTATGGGCTTAATGGGCCAAAGGGAGGGACAGACCGGCCCACTAGGAGGCTGGTACGCCCCTCCATTTGTTTGGACAGCCCTAGGGAAGGAAAAGGGGGAGGGCTAGCCTCTCCTGCCTTTCCCTCTCATGGGAGAAAGGAAAGGAAGGAGTGCCACCCTCCCCTGCCTTTCCCCGCACTCCAAATAACGAAATAAGGGGGCACGACTTGGGAGGGACCCCAAGTAGGATTCCTCCTACTTGGGCGCCTCCTTTGGCTGCTCCTCCCTCCCTCCCACCTATATATATATATGTGGGAGGGGGCGCCTAGCACATACCAACAATTGTTAGCCATGTGCGGCACCCTGCTCCACAGTTTACGCCTCTGGTCATATCTTCGTAGTGCTTAGGCGAAGCCCTGCGCGGATCACTTTACCATCGCCATCACCACGCCGTCGTGCTAACGGAACTCTCCCTCAAAACTTTGCTGGATCAAGATTTCGAGGGATGTCATCGAGCTGAACGTGTGCAGAACTCGGAGGTGCCGTACGTTCGGTGCTTGATCGGTCGGAACGAGAAGAAGTTCGACTACATCAACCGCGTTGTCAAAAGCTTCTGCTTTCGATCTACGAGGGTACGTGGACACATCTTGTCACAGCCCTAGCTTAGCCTGTGCTTGTCCTTGCATGGTCATCATGTCATCATGTTAAATTTTCTCAGAAAGTTGAAATGGGGATGGCAGAAAACCCCAGCACCACTTAATCCAACTAGGGTTACTAAAATATTTTCAATGATTCTGAAATGGCCTTAAAAAATGTTCATCATCTTTGTCTTGGTCTAAAACCTCTGACAAAAATGGTTTACATTTTTCTAAGACAGGATTGGGTCACTGGATTAAATCTTATGCTATTTGCAATTGGGCATTTAATCGCTATATAATATTTTAAATGCTCAATTAATTCTGAATTTAAGTGAGGGCTGTTGGGAATATTCCAACCAGAGCCCACAATTATTTTCAGGGTTTTTGGAAACGTTCTAGTATTTTTAATAAAGCCCTGAAACTACAAAAGAAATAGAAAAACATTAACAAAAGAGGGAGAGAGAGAGAGAGAGAGAGAAACTAACCTGGCGCCACCTGGCCTGGCCCAGCACGGCCCAGCCCACTGGCCCGGTGCCAGTCATTGCCTACCTCTGCCAGTAGGCAGAGGAGGGACAACACACGGTGCACGCGCAGGCGCCACGCCACCAGGCTGCCTGCCTGCGTTGCCTGGCCACCGCGACGCCTCACGTCTTCTCCCCAGCGCCGCCTCGACCCCCTGGGCACCACTCTCCCCCCTTCGCTCTCTCCCTCGTCCTCTTCCGCCATGGACGACGCGCCCGTAAGCCGCCGCCGCCGTAGTTGACGGCACCGCCTTCCCCCCGACCCCTCGCCGTGCCTGCGAGCTCCGCCTCGACGTCTTCGACCTCCTCGATGAGCCACACGCCGCCGGACGCGCTCCAGTGCCTCCACCGAGCTCCTCCTCACCGTTCGGTCGCCGGAGATCCCCCTCGCCACCGCGCTCAGCTCCGGCCACCTCCGAGATCGTCGTTCGCTCCACTACATCCACCGTGAGCCCCTGCCCCTAATCCCCCTCCTCTACGCCTCGGTTGCTCTCCCTAGCCGCCATCTCCACCGAGCCCGAGCGCTCTGTTCCGCCGGCGACGCCGCCGTCGTGGCCACAGCCACGCGGGCTCGAAACCGAGCACCTCACCGCGTTTGCCACACTCCCAGGAGGCCGTAGCCCCTCTCCACGCCCCTGTTGTGCATCCCAGCGCCGAACCCGAGCGCGCCCGAGCTCCGGCCGCCGCGGCCGAGCTCCCCGCCGTCACCTCCGGCCGCCCCAGGCCCGGCTGGCGCCACCGTTCGTCGCGCGCTGGTCTGGGCTCTCGAACGAGCCCAACCACGATGCGAACGGGGCCCCAGAGCCCGTTCCCGCGGCCCTCCGCTGCGTCTGGTCATCGCCGGCGGCTAAACGCCGATGGTTTAGCCCCAGTTGACCAGGGGTTTGACCTCCCCTGACGTGTGGGCCCAGGCGCCTGTTTAATTAGTGTTAGGTTTAGTTAGTGTTAATTAACTTAGCTAATCAGATGAGCCACTGACATGCGGGCCCGCCCTGCTAATTAACCCAGGATTAGGACTAACAAAAATTAGTTAGTCTTATGGCACTGACAAGCGGGACCCACTGGTCAGTTTGACCTGGGCTGCCCCGTTGACTCGCTTACGTCATGCTGACGTAGTGCTGATACAGTAATGCATTTTCTGGAATTAGTTTATTTCTAAATAATTAGGAAATCCAGAAAATTGCCTAAACTTCTAAAAATCATAGAAAATCAACCGTAACTCCAAATGAAATATTTTATATATGAAAAATAATCAGAAAAATCCAAAGAATCTGGTTATGGCATTCTCATGCATGTTTGAACAACTTACAGCCACTGTATATGACAATTTGAATCAATGGTATTTGAAATGCCTCATGTGGAGTTCAAATTTGGATCTAGTGTTCAAACCAACTCCATTCAAATCATTGCTAGATGCATTAGCTCAAATCACAACATATTGCCATGTCACATTCATGCATCATATTGTTGCATTGCATTGATTGTGTTTCCTCTCTGTTGCCGGTAATTGCCCCCCCCCCCTCAGTAGACGACGTTCCGACGATGAGTTCGATGACACCGACGAAGAGCTATTCTATCTTCAGAAGTGCCAGGCAAGCAAAACCCCCTTGTTCATTCTGATACAATCCCACTCTCTCGCTCCTGCTCTTTTTTACTGCATTAGGACAACAACGATTCAATGTTACATGCTGCGGTAGTTGAACCCCTTTTCTCTGCATGACCTGTCATTGCCACAGTAAATAGATGAAACCCACTAGCATGAGTAGGAGTTGTTTGAGCCCTGATGTGCCTACTCATTCATGCTTGTTGTCATGCCTGCTATTGCTTAGAGTTGTGTTAGGTCTGATTCATCGGGAATGAATTGGAATGTGGTGAACATGTCCTACTGTTGAGAGCTAAGTGTGTGAACACGATTTGGTAAAGGTAGCGGTGAGAGGCCATGTAGGAGTACATGGTGGGTTGTCTCATTGCAGTCGTCCTCAGGAACTGAGTTCTGTGTTTGTGATCCATGAACAGTTACTACCACGCATTGGAATGCTTAAGTGCCCCTCTCAACTTATTAATCAACTTGATCTCTGTCCAGGAGTTGCAACTAGTTTTTGGTGTTTGTAGGTAGTGTTAGTAGTCTACCAAGTGGTACCCGGTACAGGTAGGCTTGGGACAGACTAGGCACAGTGGCACGGTGTACCAAGTGGCACCCGGTTGGTGGGCTTGGGAACCCTGCTCACATCGTTTGGGGCCGTGAGCGACACCCTGGCCGGATCTCCTTACGGATGGAACCCGAATAGGCGATAAACCTGGACGAGAGACTTGCGTGGTTAGTCAGGTTGTGGCCGACTCCCTCACCCGGCTTCCGCTTGAAGGTTGCCGAGGTACATGATGTGTACAGGGAGATAAGTGGCGAGAGCGTGTGTGAAGAAGTACACCCCTGCAGGGTTATCATTATCTATTCGAATAGCCGGATTCCTCGGATATGGAAACTTGGACCCCTTGCATAGTTCATAGACAAGTGAAAGTGGATACTCTAAAATGCGCAAGATAAGCGTGAGTGCTATGGATGGCCTTCTCGTAGGGAGACGGGAGCGGATCCATAGTGATGTATTGATATGGTGAATATGTGGACTCGTGTGCGCCACCTCAAAAGAGTTACTTGTAGTCGTAGTTCAGGATAGCCACCGAGTCAAAGCTGGCTTGCTGCAGTTAAACTCCATCACCCCCCCTTTATTGATACTGATGCATATGTAGCTAGTTCTGATGTAAGTCTTGCTGGGTACATTTGTACTCACGTTTGCCTATTTTATGTTTTTGCAGAGAGACGTCAGTCTCGCTAGTAGTTCCGCATGGACTTCGACGTTTAGCTTGATACCTCAGCTACGATCTTGTGCCCTCGGCAGGATCTGGTAGATAGTCAGGCTTCTCAGCCCTTTTCATTTGTAGATGTCTGTACTCAGACAAGTTAAGATTCCGCATGTGCTTGTTACTTGTATGCTCTGTATGTTGGGTCATGAGACCCATGTTTGTAATATCTCGCTCTTCGGAGCCTAATGAATAAATACTTGAGTCGTAGAGTCTTGTTGTGATGCCATGTTGTATTTACACATATCGAGCATATTGTGTGTATGATTGAAATGCTTGGTATGTGTGGGATCCGACAATCTAGTTGTTTATCCTCGGCAGCCTCTCTTATGGGGAAATGTAATCTAGTGCTTCCTTGAGCCATAGTAGTCCGCTACAGCCCGGTACACCGGAGTCCTGCTAGCCCAGCACTACTGCTCAGGACACTTGACTGGCCGGCATGTGTTTCACTTCGTTCCTGTGTCTGTCCTTTAGGGGAAATGTCACGCGGTGACATCCGGAGTCCTGCCTAGCCTGCTACAGCCCGGGTTACCGGAATCCTGTTAGCCCAGTGCTACAGCCCGGATTGACACGCTGTTGACCGACATGCTCGAGGTTGATTCATGTATGCCTGTCCCCATGGGTTAGTGCCGCTTTGGGTTCACGACTAGCCATGTCGGCCCGGGTTCTTTGTCATATGGATGCTAGCGACACTATCATATACGTGAGCCAAAAGGCGCAAACGGTCCCGGGCTAGGTAAGGTGGCACCCGTGGGAATACCGTGCGTGAGGCCACAAAGTGATATGATGTGTTATATGCTAGATCGGTGTGACTTAGGATCGGGGTCCTGACACATCTCCCCCTCTCGTTGCTATGCATCTCCTAGATAGATCTTGTGTGAGCATAGGAATTTTTTTGAAATTGCCTACTACATTTCCCAATAGCGGCATCCGAGCCAGGTCTATGCGTAGATGATATGCACGAGTAGAACACAAAGAGTTATGGGCGGTGATCGTCATACTGCTTACCACCAATGTCTTATTTTGATTCGAAAGTATTGTTGGATGAAGCGGCCCGGACCAACCTTACATGACCACGTTCATGAGACCGGTTCCACCGACAGACACGCAACTTGTTTTGCATAAAGGTGGCTGGCGGGTGTCTATTTCTCCAACTTTAGTTGAATCGAATTTGACTGCGGCCGGTCCATGTTGAAGGTTAAAACAGCAAACTTGATAAATCACCGTTGTGGTTTTGATGCGTAGGTAAGAACGGTTCTTGCTAGAAGCCCGTAGCAGCCACGTAAAAACTTGCAACAACAAAGTAGAGGACGTCTAACTTGTTTTTGAAGGGCATGTTGTGATGTGATATGGTCAAGACATGATGTGATATACGTTGTTGTATGAGATGATCATGTTTTGTAGAAGTTATCGGCAACTGGCAGGAGCCCTATGGTTGTCGCTTTATTGTATGAAATGCAAACGCCATGTAATTGCTTTACTTTATCACTATGCGTAAGCGATAGTTGTAGAAGCAATAGTTGGCGAGACAACCACGATGCTATGATGGAGATCAAGGTGTCAAGCCGGTGACAATGGAGATCATGACGGTGCTTTGGAGATGGAGATCAAAGGCACAAGATGATGATGGCCATATCATGTCACATATTTTGATTGCATGTGATGTTTATCTTTTATGCATCTTATTTTCTTAGTACGGAGGTAGCATTATAAGATGATCCCTTAACAAAATTTCAACATATAAGTGTTCTCCCTGAGTATGCACCATTGCAACAGTTCGTCGTGCTGAGACACCACGTGATGATCGGGTGTGATAGGCTCTACGTTCACATACAACAGGTGCAAGACAATTTTGAACATGCGAAATACTCGGGTTAAACTAGACGAGCCTAGCATGTACAGACATGGCCTCGGAACACTGGAGACCGAAAGGTCGAACGTGAATCATATAGTAGATATGATCAACATAAAGATGTTCACCATTGATGACTACTCCATCTCATGTGAGGATCGGACATGGTTGATATGTCTCCAACGTATCTATAATTTATGAAGTATTCGTGTTGTTATATTATCATTCTTGGATGTTTTACAATCATTATATAGAAACTTTATAACATTTTTTGGGACTAACCTATTGACCCAGTGCCCAGTGCCAGTTGTTGTTTTCTTGCTTGTTTTTTACATCATAGGAAATCAATATCAAACGGAGTCCAAACACCGCGAAATTTTTTGTGGATTTTTTATGGACCAGAAAACATCCATTGGGCCAGAGCAGCACCTGGGGTGCCTCAAGGGGGGCACAACCCACCAGGGCGCGCCTGGGGGCCCAGGCGCGCCCAGGTGGGTTGTGCCCACCTCAGTGGCCTCCTGCACCCCCTCTTTGCCCTATAAATTCCCAAATATTCTAAAAACCCTCGGGGTTAACCCTAGATCAGAAGTTCCACGGCCGCAAGCCTCTGTAGCCACTGAAAACCAATCTAGACCCCGTTCTGGCACCCTGCTGGAGGGGGAAATCATCACCGGTGGCCATCTTCATCATCCCGGCGGCCACCACGATGAGGAGGGAGTAGTCCACCCTCGGGGCAGAGGGTTTGTACCAGTAGCTATGTGTTTAATCTCTCTCTCTCTCGTGTTCTTGAGATGTCATGATCTTGATGTATCGCGGGCTTTGTTAATATAGTCAGATCATACGGTGTTTTCCCCTCTCTATCTTTTTGTGAATTGAGTTTTCCCTTTGAGATTTAATTTTATCAGATTAAATACTTTTATGGATTTGAGAGCACTTGATGTATGTCTTGCATATGAATACTCGTGGTGACAATAGGGTATCGTATTGATTCACTTGATGTATGTTTCAACTCGCGGATTCCCGAGGTGACATTGGGGTAATCTACGCATAGGGGTTAATGCACGTTCTTGTCTTTGTTTCTCTGGTAGAAATCTTGGGGCACTCTTTGAGGTTCTTTGTGTTGGATTGAGTATAATGAATCTTTTGGTGTTATTTTAGTATGAACTCTTGGATAAATCGATCGGAAAGAATAGCTTCGAGGTGGTTTCTACCCTACAAACGATTTCTTCTTATGTTCTCCGCTAGATATGAACTTTGGAGTGATTCTTCGTTGCATGTTGAGGGATGGTTATATGATCCAATTATATTAGAATTGTTGAGATATTGCACTAGTGAAATTACGGGCCCTAGGCCTCATTTTCAAGCATTGCAATACCGTTTTTGTGCCCGTTTACTATTTGCTACCTTGCTGTTTATATTTATTCAGATTATAAAAATATATTTCTACCATCAATATTACACTTTTATTACCTTCTCTTCGCCGAACTAGTGCACCTATACAAATTACCATTGTATTTGGTGTGTTGGGGACACAAGAGACTTTTTGTTATTTGGTTGCAGGGTTGTTTGAGAGAGACCATCTTCATCCTACACGTCCCACGGATTGATAAACCTTAGGTAATCCACTTGAGGGAAAATTGCTACTGTCCTACAAAACTCTGCGCTTGGAGGCCCAACACGAATCTACAAGAATAAAGTTGCGTAGTAGACATAAATGGTTTAGTTGATTTGGATCATGTATCATTTAGATGACTTGAGGGATGTCAATCTAAGTGGGAGTTCTTAAGTAATATGATTAATTGAACTTAATTTATCATGAACTTTGTCCTAATAGTTTTTGCATATCTATGTTGTAGATCAATGGCCCGTGCTATCGTTCCCTTGAATTTTAATGCATTACTAGAGAAAGCTAAGTTGAAAGATGATGGTAGCAACTACACGGGCTGGATCCGTAACTTGAGGATTATCCTCATTGCTGCACAGAAGAATTATGTCCTTGATGCACCGCTAGGTGTGCCACCCCCAGCAACAGTGTGGCAGTCACGTGTCGATGACTACTCGATAGTTTAGTGTGCTATGCTTTACGGCTTAGAATCGGGACTTCAAAGACGTTTTGAACGTCATGGACCATATGAGATGTTCCAGGAATTGAAGTTAATTGCTACCTCTTAAGCTTGCGTTGGTTTTCCCTTGAAGAGGAAAGGGTGATGTAGCAATGTAGAGTAAGTATTTCCCTCAGTTTTGAGAACCAAGCTATCAATCCAGTAGGAGACAACGCGCAAGCCACCGAATACCTACACAAACAAACGCCAACTTGCACCCAACGCGACAAAGGGGTTGTCAATCCCTTCACGGTTATTTGCAACGTGAGAGCTGATAGATATGGATAATCAGTAAAGTAATTTTTTTGGTATTTTTGGTTTATGAAACGGAAAGTAAAAGATTGCAAAGAAAGTAAATCGGAAACTAGAATTGTAGATCAGAAACTTATAAGATGGAAAATAGACCTGGGGGCCATAGGTTTCACTAGAGGCTTCTCTCAAGATAGAAATTATTACGGTGGGTGAACAAATTACTACTGAGCAATTGATAGAAAAGCGCAAAGTTATGACGACATCTAAGGCAATGATCATGAATATAGGCATCACATCCGTGTCAAGTAGACCGAAATGATTCTGCATCTACTACTATTACTCCACACATCAACCGCTATTCAGGATGCATCCAGAGTATTAAGTTCATAAAGAACGGAGTAACGCATTAATCAAGATGACATGATGTAGAGGAATTAACTCAAGCATTATGATGAAAAACCCATCTTTTTATCCTCGATGGCAACAATACAATACGTGCCTTGCTGCCCCTACTGTCACTAGGAAAGGACACCCCAAGATTGAACCCAAAGCTAAGCACTTCTCCCATTGCAAGAAAAACCAATCTAGTTGGCCAAACCAAATCGATAGTTCGAAGAGACTTGCAAAGATATCAAATCATGCATATAAGAATTTAGAGAAGATTCAAATAATATTCACAGACAAGCTGATCATAAATCCACAATTCATCGGATCTTCGCAAACACAACGCAAAGCAGTATTACATTGAATAGATCTCCAAGAACACCGAGGAGAACTTTGTATTGACAATCAAAGAGAGAGAAAAAGCCATCTAGCTAATAGCTATGGACCCGTAGGTCTGTGGTAAACTACTCACGGTTCATTGGAGAGGCAATGGCGTTGATGTAGAAGCCCTCCATGATCGAATCCACCTTTGGCGGAATGCCGGAAAAGGCCCCAAGATGGGATCTCATGGGTACATAAGGTTGCGGCGGTGGAAAAGTGGTTTTGTGCCTCCCCCGGTGTTGGAAACATGCCCTAGAGGCAATAATAAAAGCATTATTATTATATTTCCTTATTCATGATAATTGTCTTTATTCGTGCTATAATTGTGTTATCCGGAAATCGTAATACATGTGTGAATAACAGACAACAACATGTCCCTAGTGAGCCTCTAGTTGACTAGCTCGTTGATCGACAGATAGTCATGGTTTCCTGACTATGGACATTGGATGTCATCGATAACGGGATCACATCATTAGGAGAATGATGTGATGGACAAGACCCAATCCTAAACATAGCATAAGATCGCATAGTTCGTTTGCTGGAGTTTTCCAATGTCAAGTATCCTTTCCTTAGACCATGAGATCGTGTAACTCCCGGATACCGTAGGAGTGCTTTGGGTATGCCAAACGTCACAATGTAACCGGGTGACTATAAAGGTATGCTACGGGTATCTCTGAAAGTGTCTGTTGGGTTGACATGGATCGAGACAGGGATTTGTCACTCCGCTTGACGGAGAGGTATCACCGGGCCCTCTCGGTAATGCATCATCACAATGAGCTCAATGTGATCAAAGTGTTTGATCACGGGATCATGCATTACGGTACGAGAAAAGTGACTTGCCGATAACGAGATTGAACAAGGTATTGGGATACCGACGATCGAATCTCGGGCAAGTAAAATACCGATTGACAAAGGGAATCGTATACGGGATTAATTGAATCCTTGACATCGTGGTTCATCCGATGAGATCATCGTGGAGCATGTGGGAGCCAACATGGGTATCCAGATCCCGCTGTTGGTTATTGCCCGAGATCCGTCTCGGTCATGTCTGCATGTCTCCCGAACCCGTAGGGTCTACACACTTAAGGTTCGGTGACGCTAGGGTTGTGAAGATATGTATGTGCAGTAACCTGAATGTTGTTTGGAGTCCCGGATGAGATCCCGGACGTCACGAGGAATTCCGGAATGGTCCGGAGGTAAAGAATTATATATAGGAAGTGCTATTTTGGCCATCGGGACAAGTTTCGGTGTTATCGGTATTGTACCTGGACCACCGGAGGGGTCCCGGGGGTCCACCGGGCGGTCCACCTGCCCCGGGGGGCCACATGGGCTATAGGGGGTGCGCCCTGGCCTATATGGGCCAAGGGAACCAGCCCCAAGGGCCCATGCGCCAAGAAGACTTGGAGAGGGAAGAGTCCAAAGAGGGGAAGGCACCTCCGAGGTGCCTTGGGGAGGATGGACTCCTCCCCCCCTTTGGCCGCACCCCTTCCTTGGAGGAAGGGGCAAGGCTGCGCCCTCCCCCCTCTCATGCGCCTATATAAAGGGAGGGGAGGGAGGGGTGGCCGCACCCTATGCCCTGGCTCCTCCCTCCTCCCTGCAACACCTCCTCCTCCTCCCGTAGTTGCTTAGCGAAGCCCTGCCGGAGTTCTGCTGCATCCACCACCACACCGTCGTGCTGGATCTTCCTCAACCTCTCCTTCCCCCTTGCTGGATCAAGAAGGAGGAGACGTCTCCCGTCCCGCACGTGTGTTGAACGCGGAGGTGCCGTCCGTTCGGTACTAGATCATCGGTGAATTGGATCACGGCGAGTACGACTACCTCATCCACGTTCACTCGAACGCTTCCGTTGCGATCTACAAAGTGGTATGTAGATGCTATCTAATCTGAATACTCGTTGCTAGATGAACTCATAGATGGATCTTGGTGAAACCATAGGAAAATTTTTAATTTTCTGCAACGTTCTCCAACAGTGGCATCATGAGCTAGGTCTATGCGTAGCTCTTCTTGCACGAGTAGAACACAATTTGTTGTGGGCGTAGATGTTGTCAACTCTTCTTGCCGCTACTAGTCTTATCTTGCTTCAGCGGTATTGTGGGATGAAGCGGCCCGGACCAACCTTACACGTACGCTTACGTGAGACCGGTTCCACCGACTAACATGCACTAGTTGCATAAGGTGGCTGGCGGGTGTCTGTCTCTCCTACTTTAGTTGGAGCGGATTCGATGAAAAGGGTCCTTATGAAGGGTAAATAGAAGTTGACAAATCACGTTATGGTGGTTTCACGTAGGTAAGAAAACGTTCTTGCTAGAACCCTAATTCAGCCACGTAAAACTTGCAACAACAATTAGAGGACGTCTAACTTGTTTTTGCAGCAAGTGCTTTGTGATATGATATGGCCAAAGTTGTGATGAATGATGAATGATCTATATGTGATGTATGAGATGTTCATGCTATTGTAATAGGAATCACGACTTGCATGTCGATGAGTATGACAACCGGCAGGAGCCATAGGAGTTGTCTTTATTTTTTGTATGACCTGCGTGTCATTGAGAATCGCCATGTAAATTACTTTACTTTATTGCTAAACGCGTTAGCCATAGTAGTAGAAGTAATAGTTGGAGAGCAACTTCATGGAGACACGATGATGAAGATCATGATGATGAAGATCATGGTGTCAAGCCGGTGACAAGATGATCATGGAGCCCCAAGATGAAGATCAAAGGAGCTATGTGATATTGGCCATATCATGTCACGTTTATTATTTGATTGCATGTGATGTTTATCATGTTTTGCATCTTGTTTACTTAGAACGACGGTAGTAAATAAGATGATCCCTCATAATAATTTCAAGAAAGTGTTCACCCTAACTGTGCACCGTTGCTAAGGTTCGTCGTTCCGAAGCACCACGTGATGATCGGGTGTGATAGGTCCTTACGTTCGCATACAACGGGTGTAAGCCAGATTTACACACGCAAAACACTTAGGTTGACTTGACGAGCCTAGCATGTACAGACATGGCCTCGGAACACAGAAGACCGAAAGGTCGAGCATGAGTCGTATAGAAGATACGATCAACATGAAGATGTTCACCGATGTTGGCTAGTCCGTCTCACGTGATGATCGGACACGGCCTAGTTGACTCGGATCATGTAATACTTAGATGACTAGAAGAGGGATGTCTATCTAAGTGGGAGTTCATTAATTTGATGAACTTTATTATCATGAACTTAGTCTAAATATTTACAATATGTCTTGTAGATCAAATGGCCAACGTAGTCCTCAACTTCAACGCGTTCCTAGAGAAAACCAAGCTGAAAGACGATGGTAGCAACTATACGGACTGGGTCCGGAACCTGAGGATTATCCTCATAGCTGCCAAGAAAGATTATGTCCTAAGAGCACCGCTGGGTGACGCACCTATTCTCCCTGCAGAACAAGACGTTATGAACGCTTGGCAGTCGCGATGCGATGATTACTCCCTCGTTCAGTGCGGCATGCTTTACAGCTTAGAGCCGGGACTCCAAAAGCGTTTTGAGAGACATGGAGCATATGAGATGTTCGAAGAGCTGAAAATGGTTTTCCAAGCTCATGCCCGGGTCGAGAGATATGAAGTCTCCGACAAATTCTTTAGCTGTAAGATGGAGGAAAATGGCTCTGTCAGTGAGCACATACTCAAAATGTCTGGGTTGCACAACCGCTTGACTCAACTGGAAGTTAATCTCCCGGATGAAGCAGTCATTGACAGAATCCTCCAGTCGCTTCCACCTAGCTACAAGAGCTTTGTGATGAACTACAATATGCAGGGGATGGTAAAGACCATTCCTGAGGTATATGCTATGCTGAAATCAGCAGAGGTAGAAATCAAGAAAGAGCATCAAGTGTTGATGGTGAATAAAACCACTAAGTTCAAGAAGGGCAAGGGTAAAAAGAACTTCAAGAAGGACGGCAAGGATATTGCCGCGCCCGGTAAGCAAGTTGTCGGGAAGAAGCCAAAGAGTGGACCCAAGCCCGAGACTGAGTGTTTTTATTGCAAGGGAAGTGGTCACTGGAAGCGGAACTGCCCCAAATACTTAGCGGACAAGAAGGCCGGCAAAACCAAAGGTATATGTGATATACATGTAATTGATGTGTACCTTACCAGTACTCGTAGTAGCTCTTGGGTATTTGATACCGGTGCAGTTGCTCACATTTGTAACTCAAAGCAGGAGCTGCGGAATAAACGGAGACTGGCGAAGGACGAGGTGACGATGCGCGTCGGGAATGGTTCCAAGGTCGATGTGATCGCCGTCGGCACGCTGCCTCTACATTTACCTACGGGATTAGTTTTAAACCTCAATAATTGTTATTTAGTGCCAAGTTTGAGCATGAACATTGTATCTGGATCTCGCTTAATTCGAGATGGCTACTCATTTAAATCAGAGAATAATGGTTGTTCCATTTATATGAGAGATATGTTTTATGGTCATGCTCCGATGGTTAATGGTTTATTCTTAATGAATCTCGTACGTGATGATACACATATTCATAGTGTGAGTACCAAAAGAGTTAAAGTTGATAACAATAATTCCACATATTTGTGGCACTGCCGCCTTGGTCACATAGGTGTCAAACGCATGAAGAAGCTCCATGCAGATGGACTTTTAAAGTCTCTTGATTATGAATCATTTGACACGTGCGAACCATGCCTCATGGGTAAAATGACCAAGACTCCGTTCTCAGGAACAATGGAGCGAGCAACCAACTTATTGGAAATCATACATACCGATGTGTGCGGTCCAATGAGTGTTGAGGCTCGCGGTGGCTATCGTTATGTTCTCACCCTCACTGATGACTTGAGTAGATATGGGTATGTCTACTTAATGAAACACAAGTCTGAGACCTTTGAAAAGTTCAAGGAATTTCAGAGTGAGGTTGAAAATCAACGTGATAGAAAGATCAAGTTTCTACGATCAGATCGTGGAGGAGAATACTTGAGTCACGAATTTGGCACACACTTGAGAAAATGTGGAATAGTTTCACAGCTCACGCCGCCTGGAACACCTCAGCGTAATGGTGTGTCCGAACGTCGTAATCGCACTCTATTAGATATGGTGCGATCTATGATGTCTCTTACCGACTTACCGCTATCTTTTTGGGGCTATGCTTTAGAGACTGCCGCATTCACTTTAAATAGGGCTCCGTCGAAATCTGTTGAGACGACACCGTATGAATTATGGTTTGGGAAGAAACCTAAGCTGTCGTTTCTAAAAGTTTGGGGATGCGATGCTTATGTCAAGAAACTTCAACCTGAAAAGCTCGAACCCAAATCGGAAAAATGCGTCTTCATAGGATACCCTAAAGAAACTGTTGGGTATACCTTCTACCTCAGATCCGAAGGCAAGATCTTTGTTGCCAAGAATGGATCCTTTCTAGAGAAAGAGTTTCTCTCGAAAGAAGTAAGTGGGAGGAAAGTAGAACTTGATGAAGTGTTACCTCTTGAACCGGAAAATGGCGAAACTCAAGAAAACGTTTCTGAGGTGCCTGCACCGACTAGAGAGGAAATTAATGATGATGATCAAGATGCTTCTGATCAAGCTCCTACTGAAATTCGAAGGTCCACAAGGACACGTTCCGCACCAGAGTGGTACGGCAACTCTGTCTTGGAAGTCATGTTGTTAGACAACGGTGAACCTTCGAACTATGAGGAAGCAATGGCGGGCCCGGATTCCGACAAATGGCTGGAAGCCATGAAATCCGAGATAGGATCCATGTATGAAAACGAAGTATGGACTTTGACTGACTTGCCCGTTGAACGGCGAGCCATAGAAAATAAATGGATCTTTAAGAAGAAGACAGACGCGGATGGTAATGTGACCATCTATAAAGCTCGGCTTGTCGCTAAGGGTTATCGACAAGTTCAAGGAATTGACTACGATGAGACTTCCTCCCGGTAGCGAAGCTGAAGTCCGTCCGAATCATGTTAGCAATTGCCGCATACTATGATTATGAGATATGGCAAATGGACGTCAAAACGGCATTCCTTAATGGTTTCCTTAAGGAAGAATTGTATATGATGCAGCCGGAAGGTTTTGTCGATCCTAAGAATGCTGACAAGGTGTGCAAGCTCCAACGCTCGATTTATGGGCTGGTGCAAGCATCTCGGAGTTGGAACATTCACTTTGATGAGATGATCAAAGCGTTTGGGTTTACACAGACTTATGGAGAAGCCTGTGTTTACAAGAAAGTGAGTGGGAGCTCTGTAGCATTTCTCATATTATATGTAGACGACATACTTTTGATGAGAAATGATATAGAACTCTTGGACAACATTAAGGCCTATTTGAATAAAAGTTTTTCAATGAAGGACCTTGGAGAAGCTGCTTATATATTAGGCATCAAGATCTATAGAGATAGATCGAGACGCCTCATAGGTCTTTCACAAAGCACATACCTTGATAAAATATTGAAGAAGTTCAATATGGATCAATCTAAGAAAGGGTTCTTACCTGTATTACAAGGTGTGAAATTGAGCTCAGCTCAATGTCCGACCACGGCAGAAGATATAGAAGAGATGAGCGTCATCCCCTATGCCTCAGCCATAGGTTCTATTATGTATGCCATGCTGTGTACCAGACCTGATGTAAACCTTGCCGTAAGTTTGGTAGGAAGGTACCAAAGTAATCCCGGCAAGGAACCCTCGACAGCGGTCAAGAATATCCTGAAGTACCTGAAAAGGACCAAGGAAATGTTTCTCGTTTATGGAGGTGAGGAAGAGCTCGTCGTAAAAGGTTATGTCAACGCTAGCTTCGACACAGATCTGGATGACTCTAAGTCACAAACCGGATACGTGTATATTTTGAATGGTGGGGCAGTAAGCTGGTGCAGTTGCAAGCAAAGCGTCGTGGCGGGATCTACATGTGAAGCGGAGTACATGGCAGCCTCGGAGGCAGCACATGAAGCAATTTGGGTGAAGGAGTTCATCACCGACCTCGGAGTCATACCCAATGCGTCGGGGCCAATCAAGCTCTTCTGGGACAACACTGGAGCTATTGCACTTGCAAAGGAGCCCAGGTTTCACAAGAAGACCAGGCACATCAAGCGTCGCTTCAACTCCATTCGTGAAAATGTTCAAGATGGAGACATAGAAATTTGTAAAGTGCACACGGATCTGAATGTCGCAGATCCGTTGACTAAACCTCTCCCCAAGGCAAAACATGATCAGCACCAGAACTCTATGGGTGTTCGATTCATCACAATGTAACTAGATTATTGACTCTATTGCAAGTGGGAGACTGTTGGAAATATGCCCTAGAGGCAATAATAAAAGCATTATTATTATATTTCCTTATTCATGACAATTGTCTTTATTCGTGCTATAATTGTGTTATCCGGAAATCGTAATACATGTGTGAATAACAGACAACAACATGTCCCTAGTGAGGCTCTAGTTGACTAGCTCGTTGATCGACAGATAGTCATGGTTTCCTGACTATGGACATTGGATGTCATCGATAACGGGATCACATCATTAGGAGAATGATGTGATGGACAAGACCCAATCCTAAACATAGCATAAGATCGCATAGTTCGTTTGCTGGAGTTTTCCAATGTCAAGTATCCTTTCCTTAGACCATGAGATCGTGTAACTCCCGGATACCGTAGGAGTGCTTTGGGTATGCCAAACGTCACAACGTAACTGGGTGACTATAAAGGTATGCTACGGGTATCTCTGAAAGTGTCTGTTGGGTTGACATGGATCGAGACAGGGATTTGCCACTCCGCTTGACGGAGAGGTATCACCGGGCCCTCTCGGTAATGCATCATCACAATGAGCTCAATGTGATCAAAGTGTTTGATCACGGGATCATGCATTACGGTACGAGAAAAGTGACTTGCCGATAACGAGATTGAACGAGGTATTGGGATACCTACGATCGAATCTCGGGCAAGTAAAATACCGATTGACAAAGGGAATCGTATACGGGATTTATTGAATCCTTGACATCGTGGTTCATCCGATGAGATCATCGTGGAGCATGTGGGAGCCAACATGGGTATCCAGATCCCGCTGTTGGTTATTGCCCGAGATCCGTCTCGGTCATGTCTGCATGTCTCCCGAACCCGTAGGGTCTACACACTTAAGGTTCGGTGACGCTAGGGTTGTGAAGATATGTATGTGCAGTAACCCGAATGTTGTTCGGAGTCCCGGATGAGATCCTGGACGTCACGAGGAGTTCCAGAATGGTCCGGAAGTAAAGAATTATATATAGGAAGTGCTATTTTGGCCATCGGGACAAGTTTCGGTGTTATCGGTATTGTACCGGGACCACCGGAGGGGTCCCGGGGGTCCACCGGGGGGTCCACCTGCCCCGGGGGGCCACATGGGCTATAGGGGGTGCGCCCTGGCCTATATGGGCCAAGGGAACCAGCCCCAAGGGCCCATGCGCCAAGAAGACTTGGAGAGGGAAGAGTCCAAAGAGGGGAAGGCACCTCCGAGGTGCCTTGGGGAGGATGGACTCCTCCCCCCTTTGGCCGCACCCCTTCCTTGGAGGAAGGGGCAATGCTGCACCCTCCCCCCCTCTCATGCGCCTATATAAAGGGAGGGGAGGGAGGGGTGGCCGCACCCTATGCCCTGGCTCCTCCCTCCTCCCTGCAACACCTCCTCCTCCTCCCGTAGTTGCTTAGCGAAGCCCTGCCGGAGTTCTGCTGCATCCACCACCACACCGTCGTGCTGGATCTTCCTCAACCTCTCCTTCCCCCTTGCTGGATCAAGAAGGAGGAGACGTCTCCCGTCCCGTACGTGTGTTGAACGCGGAGGTGCCGCCCGTTCGGTACTAGATCATCGGTGAATTGGATCACGGCGAGTACGACTACCTCATCCACGTTCACTCGAACGCTTCCGTTGCGATCTACAAAGTGGTATGTAGATGCTATCTAATCTGAATACTCGTTTCTAGATGAACTCATAGATGGATCTTGGTGAAACCGTAGGAAAATTTTTAATTTTCTGCAACGTTCCCCAACACCCGGAAGTTTTTGGCGTATACGAGAATATATAGGAGGAAGATCTAGGTCAGGGGGTTACCGAGGGGCCCACAAGGTTGGGGGCGCGGCCTATCCCCCTTGGGCGCACCCTCCACCCTTGTGGCCGCCTCGTGGCTCTTCTAACTTGCACTCAAAGTCTCCTGGGTGTCTTCTGGTCCAAGAAAAATTATCGCGGAAGTTATATTCCGTTTGGACTCTGTTAGGTATTCCTTTTCTGCAAAACTCTAAAACAAGGAAAAAACAGGAACTGGCACTGGGCTCTAGGTTAACAAGTTAGTCCCAAAAATCATATAAAATAGCATATTAATGCATATAAAACATCCAAAACAGATAATATAATAGCATGGAACAATAAAAAATTATAGATACGTTTGGAGATGTATCAAGCATCCCCAAGCTTAATTCTTGCTCGTCCTCGAGTAGGTAAATGATAAAAACAGAATTTTTGATGTGGAATGCTACCTAACATATTTATCCATGTAATTAGCTTTATTGTGGCATGAATGTTCAGATCCGTAAGATTCAAAAGAAAAAGTTTAATATTGACATAAAAACAATAATACTTCAAGCATACTAACAAAATAATTATGTCTTCTCAAAATAACATGGCCGAAGAAAGCTTATCCCTACAAAATCATATAGTCTGGCTATGCTCCATCTTCATCACACAAAACATTCAAATCATGCACAACACCGATGACAAGCCAAGAAATTGTTTCATACTTGTGACACTCTCAAACCTTTTCAACTTTCACGCAATACATGAGCGTAAGCCATGGATATAGCACTATAGGTTGACTAGACGGTGGTTGTGGAGAAGACAAAAAAGAAGGAGATAGTCTCACATCAACTAGGCGTATCAACGGGCTATGGAGATGCCCATTAATAGAAATCAATATGAGTGAGTAGGGATTGCCATGCAACAGATGCACTAGAGCTATAAGTTTATGAAAGCTCAAGAAGAAAACCAAGTGGGTGTGCATCCAACTTTCTTGCTCATGAATACCTAGGGCGTTTGGAGGAAGCCCATCGTTGGAATATACAAGCCAAGTTCTATAATGAAAAATTCCCACTAGTATATTAAAGTGATATCATAGGAGACTCTCTATCATGAAGATTGATACGTCTCCGTCGTATCTACTTTTTCAAACACTTTTGCCCTTGTTTTGGACTCTAACTTGCATGATTTTAATGGAACTAACACGGACTGACGCTGTTTTCAGCAAAATTGCCATGATGTTGTTTTATGTGCAGAAAACAAAAGTTCTCGGAATGACCTGAAACTCCACGGAACGTCAAGTTAAAAATAATAAAAAATCCTTGCCAAAGATGAAGACCAGGGGGCCCACACCCTGTCCACGAGACTGGGGGGCGCCCCCCTAGGGCGCGCCCCCCTACCTCGTGGGTCCCCTGGAGCTCCTCCGACGCCAACTCCAACTCTATATATTTGCTTTTGGGGAGAAAAAAATCAAGGAGAAGAAATAATCGCGTTTCACGATACGGAGCCGCCGCCAAGCCCTAAAACCTCTCGGGAGGGCTGATCTGGAGTCCGTTCGGGGCTCCGAAGAGGGGGATTCGTCGCCGTCGTCATCATCAACCATCCTCCATCACCAATTTCATGATGCTCACCGCCGTGCGTGAGTAATTCCATCATAGGCTTGCTGGACGGTGATGGGTTGGATGAGATCTATCATGTAATCGAGTTAGTTTTGTTAGGGTTTGATCCCTAGTATCCACTATGTTCTGAGATTGATGTTGCTATGACTTTGCTATGCTTAATGCTTGTCACTAGGGCCCGAGTGCCATGATTTCAGATCTGAACCTATTATGTTTTCATGAATATATGTGTGTTCTTGATCCTATTTTGCAAGTCTATAGTCACCTACTATGTGTTATGATCCGGCAACCCCGAAGTGACAATAATCGGGACCACTCCCGGTGATGACCATAGTTTGAGGAGTTCATGTATTCACTATGTGCTAAGGCTTTGTTCTGGTTCTCTATTAAAAGGAGGCCTTAATATCCCTTAGTTTCCATTAGGACCCCGCTGCCACGGGAGGGTAGGACAAAAGATGTCATGCAAGTTCTTTTCCATAAGCACGTATGACTATATTCGGAATACATGCCTACATTATATTGATGAATTGGAGCTAGTTATGTGTCACCCTATGTTATGACTGTTACATGATGAACCGCATCCGGCATAATTATCCATCACCGGTCCAATGCCTACGAACTTTCCATATACTGGTTTACGCTATTTTACTTTCCCGTTGCTATTGTTACAATCACTACAAAAAACCAAAAATATTACTTTTGCTTTCGTTACTCTTTTGTTACCGTTACCACCACTATCATATTACTTTGCTACTAAATACTTTGCTGCAGATATTAAGTTACCCAGGTCTGGTTGAATTGACAACTCAACTGCTAATACTTGAGAATATTCTTTGGCTCCCCTTGTGTCGAATCAATAAATTTGGGTTGAATACTCTACCCTCGAAAGCTGTTGCGATCCCCTACACTTGTGAGTTATCAAGACTAATTTCTGGCGCCGTTGCAGGGGAGCATAGCTCTATTCTTTGAGTCACTTGGGATTTATATCTGCTGGTCACTATGAAGAACTTGAAAGACGCTAAGACAACAATTTATCCCTCAACTACGAGGGGAGGTAAGGAACTGCCATCTAGCTCTGCACTTGATTCACCTTCTGTTATGAGTAAGCTTGCGACACCTAAACCTGCTTCCGCTTTTCGTTCTGATATGTCGCATGTTATTAATGATGCCACTTCTGCTATGCATGATACTTATGATGAAACTACTTCTATGCTTGATACTTCTGTGCCACTTGGTGAATTTCTTGATGAACAAATTGCTAGGGCTAGAGAGAAAGAAATTATTGAAACTGATACTGTTGATGAAAGTGATGATGAAGATAGGCCTGTTATTCCTGAGGGTTATGTTTTTGATATGGAATCTTCTGCAGCTATTTTAGCTTGCAAAGATAGTTATGAACTCAAGAGGCTATTAATTAAATGGAACAAGGAATCTCTTAGAGATAGAATGAGGCCTGACCCTGCTTTCGCTGCTTCACCTATTTGTGTTGCCGATAAGGATTATGAATTTTCTGTCGATCCTGATATAATTACTGTGGTTGAATCTGATCCTTTTCATGGCTATGAATCTGAAACTGTTGTGGCACATCTTACTAAATTAAGTGATATAGCCACCATGTTCACTAATGATGAGAGATCTCGCTACTTTTATATCCTTAAAATATTTCCGTTCTCATTAAAGGGTGATGCTAAGATATGGTTCAATTCTCTTGATCCTGGTTGTGTGCGTAGTCCCCATGATATGATTTATTACTTCTCTGCTAAATATTTCCCTGCTCATAAGAAACAAGCTGCTTTAAAGGAAATATACAACTTTGTGCAAATTGAAGAAGAGAGTCACCCACTAGCTTGGGGGAGGCTTCTCAAGCTACTTAATGCTTTGCCTGATCATCCTCTTAAGAAAAATGAAATACTTGATATCTTTTATAATGGACTAACCGATGCTTCCAGAGATTACCTGGATAGTTGTGCTGGTTCTCTTTTCAGGGAAAGAACATCGGATGAAGCTGAAATTCTATTGAATAATATGTTGACAAATGAAAATAATTGGGCACTTCCTGAGCTAGCTCCTGCTCCAATTACTGAGTCTATTCCTAAACCAACTCCGAAGAAGAGAGGTGTTCTATTTCTTAGTCCTGAAGATATGAAAGAGGCAAGGAAATCTATGAAAGAAAAAGGTATTAAAGCTGAAGATGTTAAGAATGTACCGCCTATTGAAGAAACGTATGATCTTGATCCATTACCTATTGAAGAACCTCCTGATCTTGATAACCCAACACAGGTAGTAAAGGTAAATTCTGTTTATAGATATGATAGAGCTGAAATCCCTCCTACTAAATTTGCTAGCCAAAGCTTGGATGAATTTGATAACTTTATGTTTAAGCAAGAAGATTTCAATTCTTATTTTGGTAGACAATTAAAACAAAATGCTTATATGATTAAACACTTGGGTGAGTATATGGCTGATGTTAGATGTGAACTTAAATTTGTTAGCAAACATGCTTCTATGGTTACTACTCAAGTAGAACAAGTACTTAAGGCTCAAAATGATTTGCTCAATGAAATGAGTAGTAAGAAAAATGATTATGCTGTTAGAGTGGCTACTAGAACTGGTAGAATGACTCAGGAACCTTTGTATCCTGAAGGTCACCCTAAGAGAATTGAGCAAGATTCTCAGAGAAATAATATTGATGTACCGAGTTCTTCTAAAAGGAAGAAAAAGAAAAATGATAGGACTTTGCAAACTTCTAGTGAACCTATTGCTGAACTACCTGATAATCCAAATGATATATCTATGTCTAATGCTGAAACACAATCTGGTAATGAACACGAACCTAATGAAAATGTTAATGATGATGTTCATGATGATGCTCAACCTAGTAATGATAATGACGTAGAAATTGAACCTGTTGTTGATCTTGATAACCCACAATCAAAGAATCAACATTATGATAAGAGAGACTTTGTTGCTAGGAAACATGGTAAAGAAAGAGAACCTTGGGTTCAGAAACCCATGCCTTTTCCTCCGAAACCATCCAAGAAAAAGGATGATGAGGATTTTGAGCGCTTTGCTGAAATGATTAGACCTATCTTTTTGCGTATGCGATTAACTGATATGCTCAAAATGAATCTTTATGCTAAGCATATGAAAGATATTTTTACAAATAAAAGAAAGATACCGAAAGCTGAATTTTCCACCATGCTTGCTAATTATACTTTTAAGGGTGGAATACCAAAGAAACTTGGAGATCCAGGAGTACCTACTATACCATGCTCCATTAAAAGAAACTATGTTAAAACTGCTTTATGTGATCTTGGAGCCGGTGTTAGTGTTATGCCTCTCTCTTTATTCCGTAGACTTGACTTGAATAAGTTGACACCTACTGAAATATCTTTGCAAATGGCTGATAAATCAACTGCTATACCTGTCGGCATTTGTGAGGATGTGCCTGTTGTGGTTGCAAACGTTACGATTTTAATGGACTTTGTTATTCTTGATATTCCCGAGGATGATAGTATGTCTAGTATTCTTGGAAGACCTTTTTTGAATACTGCAGGGGCTGTTATTGATTGCAACAAAGGCAATGTCACTTTTCATGTTAATGGTAATGAGCATACGGTACACTTTCCGAGGAAACAACCTCAAGTTCATAGTATCAACTCTATTGGAAAAATTCCATCGATTATATTCGGAGGTTTTGAATTTCCTCTTCCTACTGTCAAAAAGAAATATGATATTCTTATTATTGGGGATGTGCATATCCCCGTTGAGGTAACATAGTGTTATTCGAAATTTCTCCGGTTCCATGTTATTCGGAATGAGTTTGTTAACAAGACCTGATCAACCTTGTTAGTGGATTCCTTTTGATGAGCATGAGATGGATGAAACTAGAAGGCACAACCTTCTGTACCCTCTTTATACCTTCTGTTACTTAGTTGAAATAAAGTAAAATAGTATATTTTCTGTCTGTTTCCTGGTTTATTCGTGCAATATAAAAATACCCCAAAAATAAAAGTCCTCCAAATGCCATGCCAATTTAATATGATTTTTTTGGGAATATTGGAGGATTTATGGTACTGAAAACACCGCGGGGGGAGCTGCCACCTGGCCACGAGGGTGGAAGGCACGCCCTACCCCCCAGGGCACGCCCCCTGCCTCGTGGGCCCATGGTGGCCCTCCTCCACTTATTCCTGCACCCATCCTCTTCTTCTTCCTCCCACAAACACGAATATCTAGTTCAAGCACGAGTTCTAGCTCACTTTGCTGCGATTTTTGATCTCCTTGCTCAAAGCACCTCTCACAAAACTGCTTGGGGAGATTGTTCCTTGGTATGCGACTCCTCCATTGGTCCAATTAGTTTTTGTTCTAGTGCTTTATTCTTTGCAAATTTGTGCTGCATAGGTGACCATGTTCTTGAGCTTGCACGTCAAATTTGTATGGTTCCAAGTAGTTCTAATGCTTGATATAGGCTCTAGCCACTTGTAGGAGTAGTTGCTATTAATTTTGTTGAGCTTGATTCACTTTTGTTTTAAGTTACTAAAAATTTCAGAAATTTTTCAGAAAAAAGCAATATGCTTAGGAAAATGTTCCAAGGTGGTTCTTCAAGGAAGCAAGGACCCAGGCTTGCAATGCGTGATGCCGATGAGGAGCCCCCAAGGGACGCTCCAGTGCGGCCCTGTGAATGGCCGTCAGAAAATTTTATGGATCGGTCGGGAATCCTAGAGGAATTCAACGCATATTTGCGTAACGCCGATCTTGTGGACTTTGAGGCAGACAAATGCCCACAGTACCATCAACTCACTAGCTCATTTGTGAGGAGATTCCAGCTTAGTCCAATGCACGTGCACTATTATTATTATTCACATCTTTCGGTCGTGGAAGTGAAAGGCAATTATGATGATATATGATGGACTGACTGAGATGAGAAAAGCTGGTATGAAATCGACCTCTCTTCTTTTTGTAAATATGATGAGTTCATCGTTCTTGATTCAGCTTATTATGGATAAACATGTTTGCAATGACAATCAGAGATCATAGTTGCTTGTGCCATGCTTGATTAGCTATGAGTTATAATGGTTTACCTTGCGTGCCAACATGCTATCGAAATGGTTGTGATGTGGTATGATAGGGTGGTATCCTCCTTTGAATAATTTAAGTGACTTGACTTGGCGCATGTTCACGCATGTAGTTGAAACAAAATCAACGTAGCCTTCATGATATTTATATTCATGGTAGATTATATCCTACTCATGCTTGCATCCAATGTTCATTAATTTTAATGCATGTTCATGGTTGTTGTCTCTCTCTAGTTGGTCGCTTCCCAGTCTTTTGCTAGCCTTCACTTGTACTAAGCGGGAATACTTCTTGTGCATCCAATCTCTTAAACTCCAAAGTTATTCCATATGAGTCCACTATACCTTCCTATATGCGGTATCTACCTGCCGTTCCAAGTAAATTTGTATGTGCCAAACTCTAAACCTTCAAATAAACATTCTGTTTTGTATGCTCGAATAGCTCATGTATCAACTAGGGTTGCCCTTATCTTCCATGTTAGGCGGGTTATTCTCAAGAGGAGTGGACTCCGCTCCTCACTCACGAGAAAGTGGCTGGTCACCGGGATGCCCAGTCCCATGCTTTATGCAAACTAAATCAAATTAATTGCAAACAAAACTCCCCCTGGGACCTGATGTATGTTGGAGGCACTCGTTGTTTCGAGCAAGCCATGGATTGATGCTTGTTGGTGGTGGGGGAGTATAAACTTTACCATTCTGTTTGGGAACCGCCTATAATGTGTGTAGCATGGAAGATATCGCCATCTCTTAGTTGTTATGTTGACAATGAAAGTATGCCTCTCAAAATATTATTTATCTCTATTTCAAAACCGAGCTCTGGCACCTCTACAAATCCCTGCTTCCCTCTGCGAAGGGTCTATCTATTTACTTTTATGTTGAGTCATCACCCTCTTATTAAAAAGCACTAGCCAGAGAGCACAACTGTCATTTGCATTCATTACTATCAATTTATATTGGGCATGACTATGACTGGATCTCTTTTACCATGAATTACAATATCTAGTCAGTCCTTGATCTTTAAAGGTGCTCTGCATTTATGTTTTGCGGTCTCAGAAAGGGCTAGCGAGATATCATCTTGTTATATCATATTATGATTGTTTTGAGAAAGTGTTGTCATCCGAGATTTATTATTATGGCTCGCTAGTTGGTTATGCTATTGATATGAGTACATATGAGACCTGCGAATTATTGCAAATGTGGTTAGTTATAATCTTTGCTGAAAACTTGAATGTTGGCTTTACATATTTACAACAACAAGAGCAAACATAGTTTGTAAAAGTTTTTCTTTATCACTTTCAGTTTGTCAACTGAATTGCTTGAGGACAAGCAATGGTTTAAGCTTGGGGGAGTTGATACGTCTCCGTCGTATCTACCTTTCCAAACACTTTTGCCCTTGTTTTGGACTCTAACTTGCATGATTCGAATGGAACTAACCCGGACTGACGCTATTTTCAGCAGAATTGCCATGATGTTGTTTTACGTGCAGAAAACAAAAGTTCTCGGAATGACCTAAAACTCCACGGAACGTCAAGTTAAAAATAATAAAAAAATCCATGCCAAAGATGAAGACCAGGGGGCCCACACCCTGTCCACGAGGGTGGGGGGCGCCCCCCTAGGGCGCGCCCCCTACCTCGTGGCCCCCCTGGAGCTCCTCCACGACAACTCCAACTCTATAGATTTGCTTTCGGGGAGAAAAAAATCAAGGAGAAGAAATAATCGCGTTTTACGATACGGAGCCACCGCCAAGCCCTAAAACCTCTCGGGAGGGCTGATCTGGAGTCTGTTCGGGGCTCCGGAGAGGGGGATTCATCGCCGTCGTCATCATCAACCATCCTCCATCACCAATTTCATGATGCTCACCGCCATGCGTGGGTAATTCCATCGTAGGCTTGCTGGACGGTGATGGGTTGGATGAGATCTATCATGTAATCGAGTTAGGTTTGTTAGGGTTTGATCCCTAGTATCCACTATGTTCTGAGATTGATGTTGCTATGACTTTGCTATGCTTAATGCTTGTCACTAGGGCCCGAGTGCCATGATTTCAGATCTGAACCTATTATGTTTTCAGGAATATATGTGTGTTCTTGATCCTATTTTGCAAGTATATAGTCACCTACTATGTGTTATGATCCGACAACCCCAAAGTGACAATAATCGGGACCACTCCCGGTGATGACCATAGTTTGAGGAGTTCATGTATTCACTATGTGCTAAGGCTTTGTTCTGGTTCTCTTTTAAAAGGAGGCCTTAATATCCCTTAGTTTCCATTAGGACCCCGCTGCCACGGGAGGGTAGGACAAAAGATGTCATGCAAGTTCTTTTCCATAAGCACGTATGACTATATTCGGAATACATGCCTACATTATATTGATGAATTGGAGCTAGTTCTGTGTTACCCTATGTTATGACTGTTACATGATGAACCGCATCCGGCATAATTATCCATCACCGGTCCAATGCCTACGAGCTTTCCATATACTGGTTTACGCTATTTTACTTTCCCGTTGCTATTGTTACAATCACTACAAAAAACCAAAAATATTACTTTTGCTTTCATTACTCTTTTGTTACTGTTACAACCACTATCATATTACTTTGCTAATAAATACTTTGCTGCATATATTAAGTTATCCAGGTCTGGTTGAATTGACAACTCAGCTGCTAATACTTGAGAATATTCTTTGGCTCCCCTTGTGTCGAATCAATAAATTTGGGTTGAATACTCTACCCTCGAAAGTTGTTGCGATCCCCTACACTTGTGGGTTATCAAAGATCATGGTGCTACTTTGAAGCACAAGTGTGGCAAAAAGGATAGTAACATTGTCCCTTCTCAACTTTTCTCTATTTTTTTTCTTTTCTCCTTTTTTTCGGCCTTCTATTTTTTGGCCATTCTCTTTTTTTACTCACATGGGACAATGCTCTAATAATGAAGATCATCACACTTCTATTTACTTACAACCAAAAAATTACAACTTGATACTAGAACAAAAATATGACTTTATGTGAATGCCTCCGGCGGTGTACCGGAATGTGCAATGAATCAAGTATGGCATGTATAAAAATGATGAACGGTGGCTTTGCCAAATATACGATGTCAACTACATGATCATGCAAAGCAATATGACAATGATGATGCGTGTCATAATAAACGGAACGGTGGAAAGTTGCATGGCAATATATCTCGGAATGGCTTTGGAAATGCCATAATAGGTAGGTATGGTGGCTGTTTTGAGAAAGGATATGTGGTGGGTTTATGGTACCGGCGAAAGTTGCATGGTACTAGAGAGGCTAGCAATGGCGGAAAGGTGAGAGTGCGTATAATCCATGGACTCAACATTAGTCATAAAGAACTCACATATTTATTACAAAAATCTATTAGTCATCGAAACAAAGTACTACGCGCATGCTCCTAGGGGAATAGATTGGTAGGAAAATACCATCGCTCGTCCCCGACCGCCACTCATAAGGAAGACAATCAAAAAACTTCTCATGCTCCAACTTCGTTATATAACGGTTCACCATACGTGCATGCTACGGGACTCACAAACCTTAACACAAGTATTTCTCAAATTCACAATTACTTACTAGCATGACTCTACTATGACCATCCTCATGTCTCAAAACAATCATAAGGAATCAAAATCCTTATAGTATTCAATGCACTTTATATGAAAGTTTTTATTATATCCCTCTTGGATGCCTATCATATTAGGACTAATTTTACAACCAAAGCAAATTACCATGCTGTTTGGAGACTCTCAAAATAATATAAGTGAAGTACGAGAGTTCATCAATTTCTATAAAATAAAATCACCGCCGTGCTCTAAAAAGATATAAGTGATGCACTAGAGCAAATTTGCCTAGCTCAAAAGATATAAGTGAAGCACATAGAGCATTCTAATAAATCATGATATAAGTGAAGCACATAGAGCACACAGAGCACTAATTAAAACACAAAACCACATCTAACCAGAGGATAGATGAAAAATTTATTGCTAAACAGAACCTAAAAACAAAAAATAAAATAAAATTGGGTTGCCTCCCAACAAGCGCTATCGTTTAACGCCCTTAGCTAGGCATAAAACACGAATAGATCTAAGTGTAATCATAATGATGATAAGGTAGATCTCAAAAACTCATCTCATACTCCCTTCGTTCAGCGGTAAGTTTTCTTTGTGGTAATCAAAAGGGCTAAATTTAATAGGATAAGAATCCCCAAGATCAATCTCGGGAGGAATTGGTTCCTCCTTCGACCCTTCATATTGTATGACCAACTCATCATTATAAGCATTCTTTTGGCAAAAAGTCATGAGCTTGTGTCCAAGAAAGAAGCCTAATCCATTATTTTGAATAGCAAAATCATCATTAAGCTCAGAAATCTTATTGACTATAACATCGGTAGGAACCCTCTTTCTTAAATTTTCGTTATAAGCAACATGATCTAAAGACCGTAAACGCATTATATCCTCTTGAGTAAAGAGAATTCCCTCTATGGGAGGGCGACCACCATCTACTTTATAGTGAGCAAAAATTTCACTAGCTTCTTTCATAATAAATCTAAACTCATGAGCTAGGAATATAGTGGCGGCGCGCTTAACAGAAGAATGCTCAATATTAGAAAACTCTAGAAAAATCCTTTGTATGGACGGATGCATGTGAACAAATTGTCTTTCAAGTTCAACAACAAGCAAAGATATAGAATCCACAAGGCTACTAGTTTTATGGATGATAGATCCACCCATAGTGGGGAGTGCAGCGGCACAAGTAAAGAAATCTTGAATAACCCCCTTTCTAATAATATTTCCGCTACATATGCGGAATTTCTTAGCGTGCAAAACAGTAGTTTCTTCATGTGGAATAGAATTAGCAAATGCATCGAAGTTTCCCCCATCGTTACTACTATCCTTCTCAATAATACCCTCCCTAGTTTCAGACATGGTGGCGGCAAACGAGCAAACAGAGAAGACGAATGAAAGAGGGGCGAAGAAAAGGCGAATCTTTTCGAAAATCGTTTTAGAAGTGGGGGAGAGGAAAACAAGAGGCAAATGGCGAATAATGTAATGCGAGGGCTGAGAGTTTATGATGGGTACTTGGTATGTCTCGGCTTGGCGTAGATCTCCCCGGCAACGGCGCCAGAAATTATTCCTGCTACCTCTTGAGCTTGCATTGGTTTTTCCCTTGAAGAGGAAAGGGTGATGTAGAAAAGTGGAGTAAATATTTCCCTCAGTTTTGAGAACCAAGGTATCAATCCAGTAGGAGACAACGCGCAAGCCACTGAATACCTACACAAACAAACACCAACTTGCACCCAACGCGATAAAGGGGTTGTCAATCCCTTCACGGTTATATACAACATGAGATCTGATAGAGATGGATAATCAGTAAAGTAGTATTTTTGGTTTATGGAACGGAAAGTAAAAGATTGCAAAGAAAGTAAACCGGAAACTAGAATTGTAGATCGGAAACTTATAAGATGAAAAATAGACCCGGGGGCCATAAGTTTCACTGGAAGCTTATCTCAAGATAGAAATTATTACGGTGGGTGAACAAATTACTGCCGAGCAATTGATAGAAAAGCGCAAAGTTATGACGATATCTAAGGCAATGATCATGAATATAAGCATCACGCCCGTGTCAAGTAGACCGAAATGATTCTGCATTTACTACTATTACTCCACACATCGACTGCTATCCAGCATGCATCTAGAATATTAAGTTCATAAAGAACGGAGTAACGCATTAATCAAGATGACATGATGTAGAGGAATAAACTCAAGCATTATGATGAAAACCCCATCTTTTTATCCTCGATGGCAATAATACAATATGTGCCTTGCTGCCCCTACCGTCACTAGGAAAGGACACCGCAAGATTGAACCCAAAGCTAAGCACTTCTCCCATTGCAAGAAAACCCAATCTAGTTGGCCAAACCAAAAAGATAGTTCGAAGAGACTTGCAAAGATATCAAATCATGCATATAAGAATTCAGAGAAGATTCAAATAATATTCATAGATAAGCTGATCATAAATCCACAATTCATCGGATCTCGGCAAACATACCGCAAAAGAGTATTACATCGAATAGATCTCCAAGAACATCGAGGAGAACTTTGTATTGAAAATCAAAGAGTGAGAAGAAGCCATCTAGCTACTAGCTATGGACCCGTAGGTCTGTGGTAAACTACTCATGCTTCATCCGAGAGGCAATGGTGTTGATGTAGAAGACCTCCGTGATCAAATCCCCCTCCGGCGGAATGCCGGAAAAGGCCCCAAGATGGGATCTCACGGGTACAGAAGGTTGGCGGTGGTAAAGTGGTTTCGTGACTCCCCTGGAAGTTTTTGGGGTATATGAGAATATATAGGAGGAATATCTAGGTCAGGGGGTCACCGAGGGGCCCACAAGGTTGGGGGGCACCCTACTCCCCTGGGCACGCCTTGCACCCTTGTGGCCGCCTCATGGCTCTTCTGACTTGCACTCCAAGTCCCTGGGTGTCTTCTGGTCCAAGAAAAATCATCATGAAAGTTTTATTCCGTTTGGACTCCGTTTGGTATTCCTTTTCTACGAAACTCTAAAATAAGGAATAAACAAGAACTAGCACTGGGCTCTAGGTTAATAGGTTAGTCCCAAAAAACATACAAAATAGCATATTAATTCATATAAAACATCCAAAATAGATAATATAATAGCATGGAACACTAAAAAATATAGATATGTTGGAGACGTATCTTTAATGTTTCAAGGAAATGCCCGAGATGAGAGATATGAAGTTTCCAAAAAGTTCTATAGCTGCAAGATGGAGGAGAATAGCTCTGTGAGTGAACACATACTCAAAATGTCTGGGTATCATAATCACTTGACTCAGCTGGGAGTTAATCTTCCAGATGATAGTGTTATTGACAGAGTTCTCAAATGACTGCCACCAAGATACAAAGGCTTCGTGATGAACTATAATATGCAAGGGATGGATAAGACAATTCCCGAGCTCTTCGCAATGCTCAAAGCCGCGGATGTAGAAATCAAGAAGGAGCATCAAGTGTTGATGGTTAACAAGACCACTAGTTTCAAGAAAAAGGGCAAAGGAAAGAAGGGGAACTTCAAGAAGAATGGAAAGCAAGTTGCCACTCCCGGGAAGAAGCCCAAGTCTGGACCTAAGCCTAAAACTGGGTGCTTCTACTGCAAAGGGACTGGTCACTAGAAGCGGAACCGCCCCAAGTATTTGGCCGATAAGAAGGATGGCAAAGTGAACAAAGGTATATGTAATATACATGTTATTGATGTGTACCTTACTAATGCTCGTAGTAGTGCCTGGGTATTTGATACTGGTTCCATTGCTCATATTTGTAACTCGAAATAGGGGGTACGGATTAAACGAGGATTGGCTAAGGACGAGGTGATGATGCACTTCGGGAATGGTTCCAAGGTCAATGTGACCGCCGTCGGCACGCTACCTCTACATCTACCTTCGAGATTAGTTTTAGACCTGAATAATTGTTATTTGGTGCCAATGTTGAGCATGAACATTATATCTGGATCTTGTTTAATGCGAGATGGTTATTCATTTAAATAAGAGAATAATGGTTGTTCTATTTATTTGAGTAATATCTTTTATGGCCATGCACCCTTGAAGAGTGGTCTATTTTCTTGGATCTCGATCGTGGTGACACACAGATTCATAATATTGATGTCAAAAGATGCAAAGTTGATAATGATAGTGCAACATATTTGTGGCACTGCCATTTAGGTCATATTGGTGTAAAGCGCATGAAGAAACTCCATGAAAATGGACTTTTGGAATCATTTGATGCTTGCGAACCATGCCTCAGGGGCAAGATGACTAAAACTCCGTTCTCCGGAACAATGGAGCGAGCCACTGACTTATTGGAAATAATACATACCGATGTGTGCGGTCCGATGAGTGTAGAGGCTCGCGGCGGGTATCGTTATTTTCTGACCTTCATAGATGATTTGAGCAGATATGGGTATATCTACTTAATGAAACACACGTCCGAAACATTTGAAAAGTTCAAAGAATTCTAGAGTGAAGTGGAGAATCATCATAACAAGAAAATAAAGTTTCTACGATCTGATCGCAGAGACGAATATTTGAGTTATGAGTTTGGCCTTAATTTAAAACGATGTGGAATTGTTTCACAACTCACGCCACCTGGAAAACTACAGTGTAATGGTGTGTCCGAACGTCGTAATCGCACGTTATTAGATATGATGCGATCTATGATGTCTCTTACAGATTTACCACTATCACTTTGGGGTTATGCATTAGAGACAACCACATTCACGTTAAATAGGACACCGTATAAAACCATTGAGATGACACCGCATGAACTTTGGTTTGGCAACAAACCTAAGTTGTCGTTTCTTAAAGTTTGGGGTTGCGACACTTATGTCAAAAGGCTTCAGCCTGATAAGCTCGAACCCAAATCGAAGAAGTGCGTCTTCATAGTATACCCGAAGGAAACAATTGGGTACACCTTCTACCACAGATCCGAAGGCAAGATCTTTGTTGCCAAGAATGGTATTTGGACACTGGAAGTGTTTCGCGACATACCGGGAAGGAATCGAGTCACCGGAAGGGGTTCTGGGCACCCCCAGCAAGTTATGGGCTTAATGGGCCAAAGAGAGGGACAAAGCAGCCCACTAGGAGGCTGGTGCGCCCCTCCACTTGTTTGAACAGCCCTAGGGAAGGAAAAGGGGTAGGGCTAGCCTCTCCTGCCTTTCCCTCTCATGGGAGAAAGGAAAGGAAGGGGCGCCACCCTCCCCTGCCTTTCCCCGCACTCCAAATAAGGAAAGAAGGGGGCGCGGCTTGGGAGGGATCCCAAGTAGGATTCCTCCTACTTGGGCGCCTCCTTTGGCTGCTCCTCCCTCCCTCCCACCTATATATATGTGGGAGGGGGCGCCTAGCATAGACCAACAATTGTTAGCCATGTGCGGTGCCCCCTCCACAGTTTACGCCTCCGGTCATATCTTCGTAGTGCTTAGGCGAAGCCCTACGCGGATCACTTCACCATCACCGTCACCATGCCGTCGTGCTGACGGAACTCTCCCTCAACACTTTGCTGGATCAAGAGTTCGAGGGACGTCAGCGAGCTGAACGTGTGTAGAACTTGGAGGTGCCGTACTTCGGTGCTTGATCAGTCGGAACGAGAAGAAGTTCGACTACATCAACCATGTTGTCAAACGCTTCATCTTTCGTTCTACGGGGGTACATGGACACACTCTCCCCCTCTCGTTGCTATGCATCTCCTAGATAGATCTTGCGTGAGCGTAGGAATTTTTTTGAAATTGCATGCTACGTTTCCCAACAATATAAAACCCAAGTGAAAGTACAACTAATTCGCGGGTGGTTTTGGTAATTAATAAGAACATATATGTTATTGAAGTAATGCCTATTCAAAGATCATTTCAGGAAAGTTCAATGTAGGCATAGCAAAAACATGTGATTGTGGACCCCTCAAAATGCAAATGACTGCTACTTGTGAGCTGCATTGGGATTTCCTCGAAGAGGAGAGGATGACGCAGTACAATAGAGATAAGTATTCCCCTTAGTTAAGAACCAAGGTTATCAATCTAGTAGGAGAACCACACAATACCTTGTTAGTAGTACCTACACACAAAATAAGAGATACTTGCACCCAACGCGAACAAGGGGTTGTCAATCCCTAGGCGGTTAATTGCAAGGATCAAATCTCGTACTGATAGATAGATAATTAAAACACAAAATAAAATAAGTAAAAAATTCAGCAAGGTATTTTGATTTTAATATATGATAAAAAGTAGACTCGGGGCATAGTTTTCACTAGAGGCTTCTCTCTTGAAAATAGCATACGGTGGGTACACAAATTATTGTTGGGCAATTGATAGAGAAGCAAATAACCACGACGATATCCAAGGCAATGACCATGTATATAGGCATCACGTCTGAGACAAGTAGACCGACTCCTGCCTGCATCTACTACTATTACTCCACACATCGACCGCTATCCAACATGCATCTAGAGTATTAAGTTCACAAAGAACAGTGTAATGCCTTAAGCAAGATGACTTGATGTAGACCAAGTAAACCCACGCATGAATAAACCTAATCTTTTTATCCCTAATGGGAACGATACAAATACGTGTCATGTTCCTTCTGTTACTGGAATTGAGCATCGCAAGATCGAACCCATCACAAAGCACCTCTCCCATTGCAAGAAAAATCAATCTAGTTGGCCAAATCAAATCAATAGATCAGAGAGAAATACAAAGCTATAATAATCATGCATAAAAGAATTCAGAGAAGACTGAAATATTATTTATGGATAGTCTGATCATAAAATCACAATTCATCGGATCCCAACAAACACACCGCAAAAAAGTCATTACATAGAATACATCTCCAAGAACATTGAGGAGAACATTGTATTGAAGATCATATATATAGAGAGAGAAGAAGCCTTCTAGCTACTAGCTATACTTGTAGGTGTGTGGTAAACTACTCACACATCATCAGAAGGGCAGCAAGGTTGATGTAGAGCCCCTCAATGGTCGATTCCCCCTCTGGCAGAGTACCGGAGAAGTCCTCCGGATGGGATCTCGCGAGAATAGAAACTTGCGGCGGCGGAAAAAGTATTTCGGGTGGCTCACTAATGCCAGGGGAATATTTGAGAATTTCATAGTCAAAAAAATATATTTGAGAATTTATAGAGGCGGGATTAGGTCAAGATGTGCTACGAGGGGTCCACAAGCCTGGGGCGCACCTCCCGAGCTTGTCGCTACCTCGTGTCTCGTCAGGTCTTCTCCCGAACCTTTTAAGGTCTCTTCTGGTCCAGAAAAAATTAGTCCAAAGTTTTTTCTCCGTTTGGACTCTGTTTGATATTGATTTCCTGAAAAGGCAAAAACAAGCAAAAAACAACAACTGGCACTGGGCACTAGGTTAATAGGTTAGTCCCCAAAAATGATATATAATTGCATATAAAATTGTTGGGAATCGTTGCATGGAAAACAAAAAATTCTACGCACACGCAATGATCTATCCATGGAGATGCATAGCAACGAGAGGGAGAGTGTGTCTACGTACCCTCGTAGACCATAAACGGAAGCATTTAACAACGCACAACACCTCCATGTCCTCGCCATCTTCATCCAACAAGAGGGGCAAGGTAGTAGATGAGTTCCATCAGCATAATGGCGTGGTGACGGTGGTGGTGAAGCAATCCCGCAGGGCTTCGCCTAAGCACTGCGATGATCTAGAACGAAGGAGTAAACTTGAGGCGGAGGGGTGCCGACACATGGCGTGGAATAAGTTGTGTATTGTGTGGCACCCCTCCCCACACACACACACACACACACACACACACACACACACACACACACACACACACACACACACATATATATATATATATGTGGGAGGGGAGGAGGCAGCCCTAGGGCGCCTCCGATAGGGTCGGCGGCCACCCTAGGGTTTTCCTAGTGGCGCGCCCCCTTCCAAATAATGCACAAGGGAGAAGGAAAGGGGGGAGGCGCCCCTTCTCTTTCCTTTATCCCTTCCGGAGATATGGTAGGAGGAGGTGGCGCCTCCCCCTTCCATCTAATTGGGCGTGGCTGCCTTAGGGGGGCGCACCAGCCCATGTGGGCTGGTGTGTTCCCTATACATGGCCCAATAAGGCCTAATAATCTCCCGGTGCCTCCGGAACCCCTTCCGGTATTCCGATAACTTTCCGGTGCATTCCGAAACCATTCCGGAGACCAAATAGCATTGTCCTATATATATCAATCTTTACCTACGAACTATTTCGGAGCTCCTCGTCATGTCCGTGATCTCATCCGGGACTCAGAACAACATTCAGTCACCAAACCACATAACTCATATAATACCAAATCGACATCAAACGTTATGTGTGCGGACCCTAAAGGTTCGAGAACTATGTAGACATGACCGATACACCTCTCCGGTCAATAATCAATAGCGGAACCTGGATGCCCATATTGGCTCCTACATGTTCTACGAAGATCTTTATCGGTCGACCCGTTATGACAAACATACGTAATTCCTTTTGTCTATTGGTATGTTACTCGCCCGGGATTCGATCGTCGGTATCTTCATACCTAGTTAAATCTCGTTACCGGCAAGTCTCTTTACTCATTTTGTAATACATCGCCTTGTGACTAACTCCTTAGTCGTTTGCTTGCAAGCTTATGATGTGTATTGCCAAGAGGGCCCAGAGATACCTCTCCGAAGCTCGGAGTGACAAATCCTAATCTCGATCTATGTCAACTCAACAAACACCTTCGGAGATACCTATAGAGCATCTTTATAATCACCCAGTTATGTTGTGACGTTTGATAGCACACAAGGCATTCCTCCGGTATCCGGGAGTTGCATAATCTCATAGTCGGAGGATTATGTATTTGACATGAAGAAAGCAATAGCAATAAAACTGAACGGTCATTATGCTAAGCTAATGAGTGGGTGTTGTCCATCACATCATTCTCCTAATTATGTGATCCCTTATCAAATGACAACACATGTCTATGGTTAGGAAACCTTAACCATCTTTGATCAACGAGCTAGTCTTGTAGAGGCTTACTAGGGACACGGTATTTATTTATGTATTCACACATGTATTTAAGTCTCCGATCAATACAATTCTAGCATGAATAATAAACCTTTATCATGAATAAGGAAATATAAAATAACAACTTTATTATTGCCTCTAGGGCATATTTCCTTCAAAAACATCCAAGATTAATATTATAATAGCATGGAAAAATAAAAAATATAGATACGTTGGAGACATATCAAACATCCCCGAGCTTAATTCCTGCTCGTCCTCGAGTAGGTAAATGATAAAAATAGAATTTTTGATGTGCATTGCTACCTATCAGGTTCATCATGTAATTTCTCTTTGTGGCATGAATATTGAGACCCGAATGATTCAAAGCATAGTCTATAGTTTGACATAAAAATAATAATAATAAGGCATACCAACAAACAATCATGTCTTTCAAAATATCAATGCTAAAGAATGCTATCCCTACAAATCATATAGCCTTGTCATGCTCCATCTTCTTACCACAAAGTACTTATCATGCACAACGCCGATGAAAAGCTGAGCAATTGGTTCATACTTTTTAACGCGCTTCAACTTTTTCAACTCTCATGCAATACATGAGCGCAAGCCATGCATATAGCACTATGGATGGAATAGATACTGGTGCAGAGACATGCTATAAAAACGGTTTTTACCCCCTTTCCGCGACAGAGTTTTAAACTGTCTCCTAGTTAGTGTGTGTGATAGGGGGTCTGAGGGAGTCCTGGTTTAGGGGGTATCCGGACAGCCGGACTCTAACCTTTGGCCGGACTGTTGGACTATGAAGATACAAGATTGAAGACTTCGCCCTGTATCCGGATGGGACTTTCCTTGGCGTGGAAGGCAAGCTTGGCAATATGTATATGTAGATCTCCTCCCATTGTAACCGACTCTGTGTAACCCTAGCCCCCTCCGGTGTCTATATAAACCGGAGGGTTTAGTCCGTAGAACAACAACAATCATACCATAGGCTAGCTTCTAGGGTTTAGCCTCTCTGATCTCGTGGTAGATCTACTCTTGTACTACCTATATCATCAATATTAATCAAGCAGGAGTAGGGTTTTACCTCCATCGAGAGGGCCCAAACCTGGGTAAAAACATCGTGCCCCTTGTCTCCTGTTACCATCCGCCTAGACGCACAGTTCGGGACCTCCTACCCGAGATCCGCCGGTTTTGACACCGACATTGGTGCTTTCATTGAGAGTTCCTCTGTGTCGTCGTCGTCAGGCTTGATGGCGCCTTTGATTATCGTTGGCGATGCAGTCCAGGGTGAGACTTTTCTCCCCGGACAGATCTTTGTATTCGGCGGCTTTGCACTGCGGGCCAATTCGCTTGGCCATCTGGAGCAGATTGAAAGCTACGCCCCTGGCCATCAGGTCTGGTTTGGAAGCCTAAACTACATGGCCGATATCCGCGGAGACTTGGTGTTCGACGGGTTCGATCCCCTGTCGAGTGCGTCGCACTGTCATGATGGGCATGATTTAGCTCTGCCGCCGAACAGTGCCCTGGAGGCCGCACCCGCATCCGATCCGACCTTTAGTTAGGAGCCAACTGCGCCAACCGAGGGCAGCTGGCTAGACCCCGCCGCGGAGGCTGCAATCTCAACGGCGATCGAGCCAAACACCAGCCTTATCCTTCGCGAGGCCCGTGACTCCACATTGTCGGACTCTTCTCCGGACTCAGAACCCTCCGCGCCCCCTGCCAATCGAATCTGATTGGGCGCCGATCATGGAGTTCACTGTCGCGGATAAGCACTCGCCCTTCGGCGACATACTGAATTCACTAAGGTCTCTCTCTTTGTCAGGAGAGTCCTGGCCGGATTATGACCGGCAGGATTGGGATGCGGACGACGAAGAAATTCGACACCCACCCACCACCCACTTCATAGCCACTGTCAATGATTTAACCGACATGCTAGACTTCGACTCCGAAGACATCGACGGTATGGACGACAATGCTGGAGACGAACAGGAACCGGCGCCTATAGGGCACTAGAAAGCCACCTCGTCGTATGACATATATATGGTGGACACACGCAAAGAAGGCAATGGCGACGGATCAGCGGAGGATAACCCCTCCAAGAAGCAACCCAAGCGCCAACGTCAGCGGCGCCGCTCTAAGTCCCGCCAGAGCAAAAACGGTGATTTCGGCACAGGAGATAATAACACTCCGGATAGTGCCGAAGACAACCCCCTCCAGCAAGATTCAGCGCATGAGGATGGAGAAGTCAGCCCTCGTGAGAGGGCGGCAGACAGAGAGGAAGAGGATGACAATTACATGCCTCCCTCCGAAGACGAGGCAAGCCTCGACGACGACGAATTCGTCGTGCCTGAGGATCCCATTGAGCAAGAGCGCTTCAAGCGTCGGCTTATAGCCACGGCAAATAGCCTTAAGAAGAAGCAGCAGCAGCTTAGAGCTGATCAAGACTTGCTAGCTGACAGATGGACTGAAGTCCTTGCGGCCGAGGAATATGAACTCGAACGCCCCTCCAAGAGCTACCCAAAGCGCAGGCTGCTACCCCGATTAGAAGAGGAAGCATATAAACCTACATCTCCAGCGTATGACGCGGCCGACCGGCCACCTCGTGGCCCCGACAGAGAGGCCTCTCGGCCCACAACTCAAGCTGCACCCCGACGTCACTCAAAAAATACCAAGGCACGGGGAAACGCGCTAGACCTGCGAGATATGTTGGAAGACAAAGCAAAGCAAACAAGATCGATCTACGGATCGCGTGGGCGTCCCACCGCACGAGACGATAACCTTCACGCCGGATACAGCAAAAGTAAATCCGGCCGGGCCGAACACAGCAGACAAAACTCATTCGAGCTACGTCGTGATATAGCCCAGTACAGAGGCGCCGCACACCCACTATGCTTCACAGATGAAGTAATGGATCATCAAATCCCAGAGGGTTTCAAACCCGTGAATATTGAATCATACGATGGTACGACAGATCCTGCGGTATGGATTGAGGACTATCTCCTCCATATCCACATGGCCCGCGGCGACGATCTACACGCCATCAAATACCTCCCACTCAAACTTAAAGGACCAGATCGGCTTTGGCTCAACAGCCTGCGAGAAGAATCCATTGGGTGTTGGGAAGACCTGGAAGCCGCATTCCTCGACAACTTCCAGGGCACCTATGTGCGACCACCAGATGCCGGTGACCCGAGCCACATAATTCAGCAGCCAGAGGAATCGGCCAGACAATTCTGGACACAGTTCCTAACCAAGAAAAATGAAATCGTCGACTGTCCGGACGCAGAGGCCCTAGCGGCTTGCAAGCATAACATCCGTGACGAGTGGCTTGCCCGACACCTTAGACAGGAAAAGCTGAAATCTATGGCAGCCCTCACGACACTCATGACCCGCTTTTGCGCGGGAGAAGACAGTTGGTTGGCTCGTAGCAATAACATGTCAAAGAGCCCTGGTAATTCGGATACCAAGGACAGCAATGGCAGGTCACGTCGCAACAAGCACAAGCGCCGCATTAACAGCGACAACACTGAGGATACGACAGTTAATGCCAGATTCAGAGGCTCTAAGCTCGGTCAGTGAAAAAAGCCATTCAAAGGAAGCACTCCGGGCCCGTCTAGCTTGGACTGTATACTCGATCGCTCGTGTCAGATACATGGCACCCCCGAAAAGCCAGCCAACCACACCAACAGGGATTGTTGGGTGTTCAAGCAGGTCGGCAAGTTAAATGCCGAAAACAAAGACAAGGGGCTGCATAGCGACGATGAAGAGGAGCCCTGACCGCCGAACAACAGAGGACAGAAGGGTTTTCCCCCACAAGTGCGGACGGTGAACATGATATACGCAACTGATACGTCTCCAACATATCTATAATTTTTTATTGCTCCATGCTATATTATCTACTGTTTCGGGCAATATTGGGCTTTGTTATCCACTTTTATATTATTTTTGGGACTAACCTATTAACCGGAGGCCCAGCCCAGATTTGCTGTTTTTTTGCCTATTTCAGTGTTTCGAAGAAAAGGAATATCAAACGGAGTCAAAAAGGAACGAAATCAACTGGAGAAGTTATTTTTGGAAGGAAAGCCACTAGATAGACTTGGACTCTACGTCAGGAGATACGGGTGGTGCTCACGAGGGTGGGGGCGCCCCCCTTAGGGCCCGCCCCCTGCCTCGTGGGGCCCCTGTAGCTCCTCCGACGTCCTCCCTGCACCCATATATACTCTCGTACCCTAAAACTTCCATAACGGAGAATAGATCAGAAGTTCCGCCACCGCAAGCCTCTGTAGCCACCAAAAACAAATCGGGGCCCTCTCCGGCACCCTGCCGGAGGGGGCCATCATCACCGGAGGCCATGGAGGAGTATCCCGGAGGGGTCTTCATCACCATGAATGTCAGGACCGGTTTTTCGGGATATAATTTCCCAAGAAATGGCCCTTGTGCTCATCAGCCCCAGGATTACTATTAACTGATGAGGCACCAACTTGATACAGAAATTCCAAGCTAAGTACATAATATGTAGTACAAGACCATTCTGGCCTATGAGTACAACAATTGGTTTTCTAGTGGCTGAAGGCGGAAGCGGTTTGCGGGTCACCAGCGTCTATGGGACTCCATTTCCCACAGGAACAGCTGACCAGGATCATTCCTATCTTCGCGAGGCTGCTATCTCCATTGCGTAGGTTCCGGGGCTGTCATCACAACGCTCCTCTTCACGCAAGATATCTGGCCAAGACAATAGCCAGGGATAAGCCAGTGAGTACTTTGAATGTACTCGCAAACATTAAGAACACAGGTATAATATAGCCACTGGTAATCATGCCTTAAAATATTCTATGATCACTTCGTTAGTTATGAAATAAAGTTCATGATGCACGCAAGTAGATCATTTAAATAAATCATGAGTAAACAATCAGGGTGTAAAAATATAAAGCACCGATCGGGTGTCTGAAGCGACGCCTCGAAAGGATAATAATATGAAGCATGCCTCAGTCGCGCGTCTGAGGGACACCACAGAAAGGGCTTATATATAAAAGGAATAACAAGCATGCCACAGTCGGGCGTCTGTGCGACACCACATAAAGGGCTTATAAGTAAATGAAATAACGGGCATGCCACAGGCAGGCGTCTGAGCGACGCCACATAAAGGGCTTATATATAAACATAATCACAGTGAATATCCAGGAGGTAGTACCGTCCCAGGGATATTCATTATTTCAAACAATGCAAACGGTTAGTCCACAATGATAATAATCATAACCATCATATATCACAAGTCATAATCAATATTCTAGTTTAGTAGTTTCTCCTCCGAAGACCGACACTAAGACCGACACTTGACCCATCCCAGACTGTAGTCCTTAACCATGGAGACGGCTATTCGAATAGGTTTAATATATCTGCAGAGGGTGTACTCTTTACCCACGAGTAACGGATTTCTTTAGTCCATCGGAACTAATTCCGTCTACGGTCTTTTAGTCGAAAACACGCCTGACTTGCACACACCAGCTTTTACTCGTGTCTGGAATCACCCATGACACCTGTTAAGCAAAACTCTAAGTGGGGAGGCTACAACCTCGCGTAGCATGGGATCAAATTTCTATCACGCGCTCTAAGGGGTGCCCCCCTCCCGGTCCCAACCGGAAACACCCATGCCCCCGGACCAGGTGGCATGCCTACCGGTTGCAACCGGTATCTTCCACCATGGCCTCTCTGTATGGTGTGTGCTAAGACGGGGGTTGACAACTTACTGAATCGTACCCTACCTTCAGCAGGGACAAGTGGCAGCACGAAAACAAGTGTGGGGGTTACTGGAACAAGACCCGATCTACGACCGACTCAGGAGGCTTAAGTATTTCCTGCATGATTATCTCAAGAATGATATTTCACATCCATCAGACACAACCACCACTCATCATACCTCCCCCTGCCCCACCGGTCATAACTGTCTCGACGAGAGACAAGCCCGTGTCTACCCAAGACAGAGACTTTCCCGGACCCTTCCCGGTAGGCATGAGAGGCATATGAGGGTGATTGCCATCACAGGCATATCCATTTCCAACAGCAAAAATTTTCATTATGCACTCAATGCGTATGATCATATCGTTATAAAAATAATTAATGCTTCATGTTGAGGTGGTATTATAACCGTATCAAACAGTCCCCAAAATATTATGCCAGGGTTCAGAATGCTTGCCTTCAAGTTGTGGAGAGGCAGGGTGCATTCCAAAACTTTGAAAGTTTTCTTCTCTCTCCAACAAATCCTATTTTTGGAAATATTTAAATTAACACATAATTTAAAAACAGTACAAAAAAGTTGTTTGGAAAATTTCGAAATAAATATGAAAATAAACTAGACAATATTTGAGGAACAACAGAAAAAGAATCAAGTCATTTGGATATATATTTTAAAAGTTATAGCCAGTCAAAGTTTTTGTCAAAATCTGTTTTTAAAATAAAACAGAAAAAAGAAAAACGCTTCGATGAGAATACGCTTTCGAGGTAGGGGAGACGTACTCTGGGACTTTACGCTATCACTTATGCCAGCGTGGACTGGCGCTGGGTCACTGACAGAGGGTCCAGGGGGCCCACTGGTCAGGTTTGACCAGTCGCCTCTCCCTCCTTTTCCTCTGCCCGAGCGGGGGCGGGACTCCGGCGATCATCGCCGGCGAACGGAGGCTCCTCGAGGGCATCCGAGGGCAGGGATGGACCCGCCACTCCTAGGCGGTCCTCCCGGTGGTCGAGGAGTCGGCGGGGGTGGAGGGAGTCGCCGGCGGCGAGCTCCGCGACGGAGGAAAGCTTCGGGTGGGTTGGGGCTAAAGGATGCCGTGGCTCCCGACCGTGTTTGACATGCTGGGCAGCTCCGCAGGGTCAAGGGGAGTGGAGCGGTGGTGTTCGAAAGGTGGGGGAGGCCCTGGCTGCGACGGACGGAGTTGGGGCATGGCGGCGACCGAATCGGCCGGAGACGGGGAAGACGGCTTTCCCCCGTTGATTGCGGGCTGCGGGTGTGTTGTGGGAGTGGTCTGAGGTTGCCTGTGTGCTCGGAGGAGCCCGGGGGCCTCCTTTTTATAGTGCGACGAGGTCGGTTCGCGGCGGCCGTGGATAAGCTCGTCGGCGACCGCCGTTCTGTTGCTGCAGGCGACGTGGCTACGACGGGCGCTAGCAGACAGCTCGCGGATGAGGTCGAGCTGCTCCAGAGGGCAGCTGGCGCGCTGGAGTGGCTCGGGCGGCGCCGTCCAGGGCAGGAGCCCACTGTGGCCGGCCTCTAGCCGCCGTGGCCGACCTGACGGCGGCGCTGTGGGACTCCAGGGGCGGCTCTGCGGCGAGGGGAGGGGTCGGGGCGTCGACTGGGAGAGGGGAAGGGCCAGGGCAAGCGCGGGGCGTCGGCAGCGGGACGCGGCGACTCACGTGCACGCACGTGCGAAACGCGCGCTCTGGGCGCGCCCAGAGCACGCACGCTGCATGTTCGGCAGAATGCCACGGCATGCCAGAGGGCTCCAAATCACCTAATGTTTAGCAGGTCTAGGCTAGGGTCCCTTAGGAGATTAGTGGACATGCCAGTATGTACAGAGGGGCAAGATCATAGTGCAAAACAAAAATCATGCCAAAACTGGACATGCACACCAGGTGTTTGACAGAATGCCAATGGCATCTAGGCAATTCTTGGGGTGGCTAAAATCTCCAGATTGGGGTCTCTTTAGATGAATAAGAGAGTGGTGAGGTTAGTTTGCCAAAAGCTCAAACTTGTTAGTGGAAGTTTGTGAGGAATTTGATTTTGGACAGAAAGGGAAAGGCACCATTGCATGAACTTAAAATCCTCCAATGAGTCCACTCTCCTGGACTTAAGGGTTTAGCAGGATGGACTATAAGTAGGAAAAGTAATTATAGCTGAAAGGGCAAGTTAAATGATGGTTGCTGTACAAATCACCATGCTGGACCAGAATGAAAAAGAGGTTGATTCACTCAAATTTTTCAAAGAACATAAAAGGGCTTTTGCATAAAGTTGACTAATATACGCCTATTATCATCCCATAATTTTGGTGGAGGCTAGAAAGAAATATTTAAATGGGTTGTAGTGCAAAATTGCCCACTGGACCAGATTTGAAAAATTGGTGTAGATCTCAAAATATTAAATGAATGAAATACATTTTTGCATAAAAGTGATTTAAAAACATCACATGACATCTCCAAATTTTGGTGAAAATATTAAATACATTTATCAAGTGGTTGTAGTTCAAAAAGGACTCCAAAGCTAATGGAAAAATCATTTTAAGGAATAAAGCTCAGAGAGAATTAATTATGCAATTGAATTCCACTGAAAATAGAAATGTTTTTCTTGAGAGGGCAAACAAGTCCAATAACATATTTGGAAAGTTTTTCATTTGAGGTAAAAACTCCAAAATAATAAGGGAAAGAATGGCTTTGAAATCCACAGAAAAGTCCAGATAATAAAAATTTAAATTCCCTGGAAAATTTTAATTAATAAAACAAGGTCAAAAATTTTGGGGTGTCACAATGAAGGCCAAGGACCAGAAGGTGGAGGCCATGGAGGAAGAAGCACAAGGGGGAGAACCTCTCCTCCTCTCTTCCAGTGGTGCCGGAGTGCCATCGGGAGGGGAATCATCGCCGCGGTGATCGTCTTCATCAACATCACCATCATCATCACCACCCTCATCTCTTTTATGCGATCCACTCTCACGCACACCGCTGTAATCCCCTACTTGAACATGGTGCTTTATGCCACATATTATGATCCAATGATGTGTTGCCATCCTATGATGTTTTGAGTAGGTATCTTTTGTCTTTGGGTTGATTGATGATCTAGATTGGTATGAATTTTATGTTTTACTTTGGTGCTGTCCTATGGTGCCCTCCGTGCCGTGCAAGCATGAGGGATTCCCGCTGTAGGGTGTTGCAATACGTTCATGATTCGCTTATAGTGGGTTGGTGAGTGAACAGAAGCATAAACCCGAGTAAGAGGGATTGTTGCGTATGGGAATAAAGAGGACTTGATGCTTTAATGTTATGGTTGGGTTTTACCTTAATGATCTTTAGTAGTTGCGGATGCTTGCTAGAGTTCCAATCATAAGTGCATATGATCCAAGTAGAGAAAGTATGTTAGCTTATGCCTCTCCCTCATATGAAACTGCAATAGGGATCACCGCTCTTGTTAACAGTTGCCTAGGACAATTCCGCACACCGATCCACCATTATTCCACACTCGCTATTTATAATACTAAGTAATATATTCTAACTTTATGATAACAGCACCTACTTTTATGTTTTAGCTCTCCGATACCATGCAAAGTTATCCTCTTCATACCCACAACGTAGTTTTATTTCTCGTTGCTAGTTGGAAGTAAACGTTCGGTGCACGTAGAGTCGTATCAGTGGCAGATAGGGCTTGAGAGAATATTGATCTTACCTTTAGCTCCTTGTGGGTTCGACACTCCATACTTATCACTTCCACCTTTGGAAAGTCCTACGATGATTCCTTGCACTTGGGGATTATCAAGCTCTTTTCTGGCGCCGTTGCCGGGGAGCAATAGCGTGGGCTTGATATTCTCGTGTGTGCTTGTTCGCTTTTGTTCACTAAGTAGATTTTGTTTTTACTTTTTGTTTCTGTTTAGTTATGGGTGAAACATACAAAAAAATTAAAAATTAAAATACAAAAATTATTACTTGCCTTTCATGCCTAAAAAGTTTTTCAAAAAGAGAAGTGATTGGAAGGTTTTGCATTGAAGAAGTGGGGGTCGACCTTGAACACTTGTGTTCATGCTCACGGAAACAATGTAGAATTTTTCATGGAAGTTTCTATGTAAATAATTATCCCCTTGTATATATTCATTGTATTATAAAAATAAATGTGCCAAGCTTGGTTTTAGGATGATTAGATTGCTTGTTTGCTATGTGCAGAACAAAAACAGAAACTTTGGCTGTAGTGCATGAATTTACGTTTTTAACTGGAAAGTCAAATGGTTATGATTCTTTTTGCACATTACTTCTGTACAAATTTTTCAAATTTTAAAATTTAGTTTATAATTTTAGGAGTTACAGAAGTTTGTTAAACTTCCAGATTACTACAGACTGTTCTGTTTTTAACAGATTCTGTTTTGAGTGTGTTGTTTGCTTATTTCGATGAATCTATGGCTAGTATTGGAGGGTATGAACCATAGAGAACTTGGAATACAGTAGGTTTAACACCAATAAAAATAAAGAATGAGTTCATTACAGTACCTAAAGATAGTGATTTGTTTTATTACACTAACGGATCTCACAAGTTTTTGTTAAAGTTTTGTGTGGATGAAGTGTCCGAAGGTCGATGAGCTATCAATATGAGAAGAATTAAGAGAGGCAAGAGTTCAAGCTTGGGGATTCCCAAGGCACCCCAAGTAAATATTTCAAAGGATAGTCAAGCATCTAAGCTTGGGGATGCCCCAGTTGGCATCCCATCTTTCTTCTTCAACAAATATCGGTATACCTCGGTTTTTGCTTTGTTCACATGATTTGTGTCCTTTGTGTTTTTCTTTTTCTTTAAGAACCATGCTAGCATGAGATGTCCCTTCAATGATTTATAGAATACTTCATGTGCTTCACTTAAATCTTTTAAGTGTGATCTCATAGAATTGCTCTTTGTGCTTCACTTAAATCTTTTGAGTATGGTTTTATAGAATGCTTCATGTGCTTCACTTATACATTTTGAGCTTGGATATTGGTTAGAATATATTAATTGTAGAATGCTCCATGAACTTCACTTATATATTTTGGAGTATGAAAAATACTATCATTTAAAGTGGGTTTGGAAGAGAGTCGCGCAAGCGTGAGGGATTCCCGCTGTAGGGTGTTGCAATACGTTCATGATTCGCTTATAGTGGGTTGGTGAGTGAACAAAAGCACAAACCCGAGTAAGAGGGATTGTTGCGTTTGGGAATAAAGAGGACTTGATGCTTTAATGCTATGGTTGGGTTTTACCTTAATGATCTTTAGTAGTTGCGGATGCTTGCTAGAGTTCCAATCATAAGTGCATATGATCCAAGTAGAGAAAGTATGTTAGCTTATGCCTCTCCCTCATATGAAACTGCAATAGGGATCACCGGTCTTGTTAACAATTGCCTAGGACAATTCCGCACACCGATCCACCATTATTCCACACTCTCTATTTATAATACTAAGTAATATATTCTAACTTTATGATAACAGCACCTACTTTTATGTTTTAGCTCTCCGATACCATGCAAAGTTATCCTCTTCATACCCACAACGTAGTTTTATTTCTCGTTGCTAGTTGGAAGTAAACGTTCGGTGCACGTAGAGTCGTATCAGTGGTAGTTAGGGCTTGAGAAAATATTGATCTTACCTTTATCTCCTTGTGCGTTCGACACTCCATACTTATCACTTCCACCTTTGGAAAGTGCTACAATGATTCCTTTCACTTGGGGATTATCAGCAACCCACATCCCCAAGAGGGAGCGGAAGCGTGCGTTAAGGGACGTATATGCGCTGGAGCCAGTCGCCCCAAAGTTCAACCCATGGTCCTCCTGCCCGATCACTTTCGGTCGCAGGGACCACCCCACGAGTATCCGCCACGGCGGATTTACCGCATTGGTTCTAGACCCAATTATCGACAGATTTCACCTCACTCGAGTCTTCATGGATGGCGGCAGTAGCCTGAACCAGCTTTATCAGGACACAGTGCGCAAAATGGGCATAGATCCCTCAAGGATCAAACCCACAAAGACGACCTTTAAGGGTGTCATACCAGGTGTAGAGGCCCATTGCACAAGCTCAGTCACACTTGAAGTGGTCTTCGGATCCCCGGATAATTTCCGAAGCGAGGAGTTAATCTTCGATATAGTCCCGTTCCGCAGTGGCTATCACGCACTGCTCGGGCGAACTGCATTTGCGAAGTTCAATGCGGTGCCGCACTATGCATACCTCAAGCTCAATATGCCAGGACCTCGGGTAGTCATTACAGTCAATGGAAACACCGAGCGCTCTCTCCGAACAGAGGAGCACATGGCGGCCCTCGCGGCGGAAGTACAAAGCAGCCTCTCAAGGCAATTCGCCAGTCCGGCAATAAAACGTCCAGACACCATCAAGCGCGCTCGGAGTAACCTACAACAAGACCTCCTGGCACATGCCGAGCAAGCGTAGCAATGCGGCCCCAACCCCAGCCCTAGCAAAACGGCGAAATCCGTGCTACGCGTACATAATTACGCTCTGAAAATACCATGGGCATAGGGGGGGCATGACCACGGCACGCCCCAAAACACGGCTCAACCGCACTAGGGGCTGCCGATTTTATCATTTTTTCTTACTTTCAGGACTTTACTCTCTGGAATACCTGATCGGCAATACAATTGCCGAACACACGATACAACAACCAGGGAGGCAGAAAGCTACGTCGCACTATGGAACTCCCAGGTGGTCTCTATAACGAGCAAAATACCTGTTTTACATACCATTCTGCAGCTCGCCCCTGGAGGGGACATGTCAAATAGTCCCATCTCCCGCTTATCGCAATATTTGTATCGTTCTGCTTTTAATGCACCTTTCTCGAATAAACAATGCTTAGCTTCAGTCTATTATTGCATTCTCTATTCATTCCTTTTTATGTATGTTCATTCATGACATTCAGCACCCGTACACTTTGGTATGGCTAATACGCCAGGGGCTCAAGCACCCCATAATACGGCATGAGAAGTCCGAACACTTTCACAAGTGCGGCACTCCGAACTTATAGCATTATATGCATCAACTCCGAATCGTGTCTTTGGTCAATAGTTGGGTTTGCCAGGCTCCCATGTTTTGGTACCTTACGTTCCGCTGTATTGGCTAAGGTAGCACTGGGAGAACTACTGCGATTGTGCCCCGGTTCAGCTGGGCTAAGCACCTTAGTAGAGAAAGCTAAAATTGACTGTCATGATAGGGCGAGAGATGGTTGCTGTTCGAGAGGTTTCGAGTCCCTAAATACTTATCCTGCTTAGAGCGAGGAGTCGGCTTTGTCTGGCCTAGGCGTGTATAGCGCCCCAAACTTGGTCTTCCGAACACTAGGGGCTTCACCAAAATTTAAAATTATAGAATTATCTGGCTAAGTGAGAGTGATAACGCATTATAGTCCGATTTCCTTGTTTGTTGTGCTGAGCACCTCCCTCGAAGGACCCAAGAATGGGAAAAAGAGTGTTCAGGTTTAATCCCGAACACCCCAGCACTCCTAGCATGGGGGCAGAAGCCGACGACTCGCCATCTCTCAGATTTAATTAACGGCCGCATAGAAGGTAATATTTTAAATTAAAACAAGCGTTGCATAGCGCACATGAACAAGCTTTCAGCGTACAGGATCACATGAGCGAGTTTACTCAAATATTACATCTTTTGAACTTTGATCCGCCACAAGACGGGCACCCTTCAGGACGCCTTCATAGTACATCTCAGGGTGGCGATGCTCCTTGCCCTGTGGTGGCCCATCCTTCACCAGCCGCTCCGCGTCCATTTTGCCCCAATGTACCTTCACACGGGCAAGGGCCCTGCGGGCGCCCTCGATGCAGACGGAGCGCTTGATAACCACAAGCCACGGACAGACATCCGCCAGCCGCCTCACCAGCCCGAAGTAGCTCCCATGCATGGCCTCTCCAGGCCACAGCCGAACTATGAGACCCTTCATGGCTTGTTCGGCCACCTCATGGAGCTCGACCAGTTGCTTCAGTTGGCCGCTCAAGGGCACCGGGTGTCCGGTCTCAGCATACCGAGACCAGAACACCTTCTCCGTCGAGCTCCCTTCCTCGGCCCGGTAGTAGGTGGCGACATTGGACACGCTGCGGGGCAAATCTGTGAATGCTCCTGGAGAGCTCCGGACTCGGGTAAGTAACAAGTAATTCACTTTCACATGCTTGATTTTCATAATGAAGGCCTTACCCGCCGCTATCTTCTTTATCGCCTCAATTTCCTGGAGGGATTTTTGGGCTTCGGCCTTGGCAGACTTGGCGCTCTCGAGGGCCGCAACGAGCTCGGACTCGCGAGTCTTCGACTCAAGCTCCAAACTCTCATGCTTTTTCACGAGAGCCTGGAGTTCCTGCTGCACCTCGGCAACCTGCGCCTCTTGCTTCCCCCGCTTGCTGCACTCCATGGCCGCTTTATCTTCGGCCTCGGATAGTGCTCGCTTCAGGGTCGCCACCTCGGTCGTGTACCCTAGCACATCAATAACGATCCTATCATTTTTTGCAACTGCATCTTTTTTATATACACACACAGACAAGGCATTACGTACCTTGGTTCTCCTCGAGCTGCTTCTTGGCAAGGCCGAGCTCTTTCTCGGACCGCTCGAGGTTCTGCTTCAGCGCATCAACCTCCGCAGTCAGTGCGGCAGAGGTTAGCAGCGAAGCCTGCGCACGCATATCGACATAATTGTGTTAGACTCCTGCGGATATTATTCGATCCTCTATCTGGCTTTTCTTTGTGAACACCGAACATAGCATCAGGGGCTACTGTCTATGCGGTAATATTTTCACATATTTTTTACATACCTCAAAGCCCGTCAGAAGGCTAGCACAAGCTTTAGTCCGCCTGCTTTTGGCGGACTGAATTTTCTGGAACACCGCACTCATAATAGTGTGGTGCTCCTCGTCGATGGAGGCGCTGTTAAGCACCTCCAGCAAGTTATCCGGTGCCTCCCGTTGGACGGAGGTCATCGGCGCGGTAGGCTTGCCCTTCGTAGCGGGGGGCCGCCTGCCGGACTCCAGAACCAATGAAGGTTCTGGTGCGGTGTTCGGCCTAGGGCCGGACTTGGAGCCCCTGGGGGTCTTGCCCCCCTTGCGCCTGGAGTCCGGGATGTTGCCATGAGGCGCCCCCAGGACTGCCTCCCCTCGATTTGGAACCCCTTGGGGCAATACCTCGGCATTATCCGTAGGGCGTGGGGAGGAGGCGGCCGGAAGTGAAAAGCTATTCACATCCGACGAACCCAAGGAGCCGCTCGATGACGCATTGAGCCGGGATCGGGGCGGACTGCATGATTATGTTCGGCGTCAGGAAAAGCTGTGCAATAAAGGAACGCGATGAGTCACTCTGGTGTCCGAATACTTACGACTTCGCCAAGGGCTTGGCCCTGGGAGGCCACTCCTCTTCGCTGTCGGCAGCGTTGGTGGAGTAGTCCGGAGGAAGGGACCTTCCCTTCTTGGACCCTCCGGCCTCCCCAATTGGGGCGGCCTTCCTTTTCTTCTCTCCCCCTGCTGGAGGGGAAGAAGCCTCTTTTTCCTCCTCCTCGTCTTCGTGGGAGGAGTGCGCCTTGGAGTCATCGGCCGATGAGTCTGACACCACCGGGCGCCGGGAACTCTTCCGGGTTCCCGTGGCCTTCTTCTTGGCCTTCTTCTCCGACACCACGTAAGGTGCCGGAACCAGCAGCTTCGCCAAACGGGCGTCTGCTGGGCCTTCGGGCAAAGGAGCCGGACAGTCGATATGTCCGGCCGTCTCCTGCCAGTCCTGTCAAAGGTACGGGAGCTTAGTCCCGCATAGAGTCAAACTATGAAAAACGAGTATCCTGTAAAAGGTAAAACAGCTTACCGCACTGGCTTGGCGCTTCGCGCAAAATCCGCGATCCTCAGCAGTGGGAGGGGGAACCTCGGCGCCCTTGAATAGCACCTTCCAGGCATCCTCGTGTGTTGTATCGAAGAGCCTGTTCAGAGTTTGGTGCTGGGCCAGGACGAACTCCCACAAGGTGAAAGCCCGTCGTTGACACGGGAGGATCCGGCGGATGAGCATGACCTAGACTACGTTGACAAGTTTGAGCTTCTTGTCCACCAGGTTTTGGATACATGTTTGCAGTCCGGTCAGCTCTCCCGAATCACCCCATGATAGGTCCTTCTCTTGCCAGGAGGTGAGCCGCGTGGGGATGCCAGATCGGAACTCGGGGGCCGCTGCCCATTCAGGGTCGCGCGGCTCGGTGATGTAGAACCACCCCGATTGCCACCCCTTTATGGTCTCCATGAAGGAGCCCTCGAGTCATGTGACGTTGGGCATCTTACCCACCATGGCGCCTCCGCACTCCGCCTGGCGGCCGCTCACTACCTTCAGCTTGACATTGAAGGTCTTTAGCAATAAGCCGAAGTGGGTCTTAATGCGGAGGAAGGCCTCGCACATGACGATAAACGCTGAGATGTTGAGGATGAAGTTCGGGGCCAGATCATGGAAGTCCAGGCCGTAGTAGAACATGATCCCCCGGACGAATGGGTGGAGAGGGAAGCCCAGTTCGTGGAGGAAATGGGTGAGGAACACCACCCTCTCATGGGGCCTGGGGGTGGGGATGAGCTGCCCCTCATCTGGGAGCCGGTGCGCGATGTCGTCGGGCAGGTATCCGGCTCTCGTTAGCTTTTTGATGTTTCCCTCCGTGACGAAGGAGACCATCCACCTGCCTCCCACTCCGGACATGGTTGGAGAAGGTTGAGGTGGAAGTGCTGACTTGGGCGCTGGAGCTCGAGTGTGCGAAAATGGATGAGCAAAGGAGGAAGAAGGCGTGGATGGAAAGGTGAATCCTTATCCCTTTATATGGGCGGACGAAACTATGCGTCCCCACCAGCCTGGTAAAACATGCTTATCCCCCAAGCGCCGTAATCAATGGCACAGTTCGGTTACCCACGCCCATTGATGAGAATCTCGTGATAAGGGGACACGATCTCTGCTTCGACAAGATGTGCCAAGGAAACCGCCTCGCAAAACGCGCTGAGGTGGGACAGTAAAAAACGATTCGAATGAAAGCTTGGCTGTGGTGTGATGTCACACTACAGAATACGTCAGCGGATTAGATTTGTGAAAATGTTACTCTCTCTCTACGGTGGTATGTGGAACTTGTTTTGCAGAGCCGGACACGATCCTTGTGTTCAAAATCTTCTATGAAGTATTCGGAGGAGTAACCCGCCTTGCAATGCCGAAGAAAATCTGCGCGCCGGACTCGTCATCATTGAAGCCTGGTTCAGGGGCTACCGAGGGAGTCCTGGATTAGGGGGTATCCGGACAGCCGGACTCTAACCTTTGGCCGGACTATTGGACTATGAAGATACAAGATTGAAGACTTCGTCCCGTATCCGGATGGGACTTTCCTTGGCGTGGAAGGCAAGCTTGGCAATATGGATATGTAGATCTCCTCCCATTGTAACCGACTCTGTGTAACCCTAGCCCCCTCCGGTGTCTATATAAACTGGAGGGTTTAGTCTGTAGAACAACAACAATCATACCATAGGCTAGCTTCTAGGGTTTAGCCTCTCTGATATCATGGTAGATCTACTCTTGTACTACCCATATCATCAATATTAATCAAGCAGGAGTAGGGTTTTACCTCCATCGAGAGGGCCTAAACCTGGGTAAAAACATTGTGCCCCTTGTCTCCTATTACCATCCGCCTAGACGCACAGTCCGGGACCCCCTACCCGAGATCCGCCGGTTTTGACACCGACAGGGTCCTTCCCACAAGACCCAGAAACCGTCGGGGATAGGCTCTCCGGTCGCACACGCGGGGCAAAATGAGCTCGTGTGCGATCAGGCGAGGCATCGGAAACAATTATACAGGCCCAATTGTTTCTGTTCGTATGTACATCCCACACAGTGAATCCTAGAAAAGCGTTTCCGTTTGTATGTATATCACACACAATTTTTTTATGTGGAAACAATTGTGCAAGGTGGCCTAACGCAAATAGTTCTCTGGCAGAAGCCGTGTGTGATTGTTAATTGATCCAACACGCCTACTTTCTTGAAATCGTGTGGGTTCTATGAGTTCATTTCCCTTGGTGTTATCAGAGAAACCTTCTGCAATAGAAAACCCCGATAAGCATGGTAATTGGCCTATTATTGATAATCCTGTTAGGGAACATAGTATGGTATTTAAAAAAATTCCTACATTCACGCAAGATCTATCTAGGAGATGCATAGCAACGAGAAGGGGAGAGTATGTCCACGTACCCTTGTAGACCGAACGCGGAAGCATTTACTTAACGCGGTTGATGTAGTCGAATGTCTTCTCGATTCAACCGATTAAGCACCAAACGTACGACACCTCCAAGTTCTGCACACATTCAGCTCGGTGACGTCCCTCGAACTCTTGATCCAGCAAAGTGTTGATGGATAGTTTGGTCAGCACGACGGCGGGGTGACGGTGATGGTGAAGTGATCCGCACAGGTCTTCGCCTAAGCACTACGACAATATGACCGGAGGAGTAAACTGTGGAGGGGGGCGCTGCACACGGCTTGGAACAATTTATGTGTGTTAGAGGTGCCCCCACTGCTACCTCTTGAGCACTGCGTTGGTTTTCCCCGAAGAGGAGAGGATGATGCAGCAAAGTAGCGTAAGTATTTCCCTCAGTTTTTGAGAACCAAGGTATCAATCCAGTAGGAGGCTACGCTCAAGTCCCTCGTACCTGCACAAAATGATAGCTACTCGCAACCAACGCGATTAGGGTTGTCAATCCCTTCACGGTCACTTACGAGAGTGAGATCTGATAGAAATGATAGATAATATTTTTGGTATAGAGATGCAAAGTGAAAAGTAAAAGGCAAAGTAAAAAAGCAAAGCAAGATTAAAGTAATGGAGATTGATATGATGAGAATAGACCCGGGGGCCATAGGTTTCACTAGTGGCTTCTCTATAGAGCATAAGTATTCTACGGTGGGTGAACAAATTACTGTTGGGCAATTGACAGAATTGAGCATAGTTATGAGAATATCTAGGTATGATCATGTATATAGGCATCACGTCCGAGACAAGTAGACCAACTCCTGCCTGCATCTACTACTATGACTCCACTCATCGACCGCTATCCAACATGCATCTAGAGTATTAAGTTAAAAACAGAGTAATGCCTTAAGCAAGATGACATGATGTAGATGGATAGTTTCATGCAATATGATAAAAACCCCATCTTGTTATCCTCGATGGCAACGATGCAATACGTGCCTTCCTGCCCCTTCTATCACTGGGAAAGGACACCGCAAGATCGAACCCAAAGCTAAGCACTTCTCCCATGGCAAGAAAAACCAATCTAGTAGGCCAAACCAAACTGATAGTTTGAAGAGACTTGCAAAGATAACCAATCATACATAAAAGAATTCAGAAAAGATTGAAATATTATTCATAGATAGACTTGACCATAAACCCACAAATCATCGGTCTCAACAAACACACCGCAAAAAGAAGACTACATCGAATAGATCTCCACGATAAAGGGGGAGAACATTGTATTGAGATCCAAAAAGAGAGAAGAAGCCATCTAGCTAATAACTATGGACCCAAAGGTCTGAGGTAAACTACTCACACTTCATCAGAGGGGCTATGATGATGTAGAAGCCCTCCGTGATGACGGCCCTCTCGAGCGGAGCTCCGGAACAGGCCCCAAGATGGGATCTCGTGGATACCGAAAGTTGCGGCGGTGGAATTAGGTTTTTGGCTCTGTATCTGATCGTTTGGGGGTACGTAGATATATATAGGAGGAAGGACTGCGTCGGTGGAGCAACAGGGGCCCCACGAGGCACAGGGGGCGCGCCCTAGGGGGTGGGGCACGCCCCCACCCTCGTGACCGCCTTTTTTACTTCTTGGAGTAGGGTCCAAGTCTCCTGGATCACGTTCGGTGAGAAAATCACGTTCCCGAAGGTTTCATTCCGTTTGGACTCCGTTTGATATTCCGTTTCTTCGAAACACTAAAATAGGCAAAAACAACAATTCTGGGCTGGGCCTCCGGTTAATAGGTTAGTCCCAAAAATAATATAAAAGTGGAAAATAAAGCCCAATATAGTCCAAAACAGTAGATAATATAGCATGGAGCAATCAAAAATTATAGATACGTTGGAGACATATCAGGCATCCCCAAGCTTAATTCCTGCTCGTCCTCGAGTAGGTAAATGATAAAAAGAGAATTTTTGATGCGGAGTGCTACTTGGCATAATTTCAATGCAAATCTTCTTGATTGTGGTATGAATATTCAGATTCGGAAGATTCAAGACAAAAGTTCATATTGACATAAAAATAATAGTACTTCAGGCATACTAACAAAGCAATTATGTCTTCTCAAAATTACATGGCCAAAGAGAGTTATTCCTACAAAATCATATAGTATGGCCATGCTCTATCTTCAGCACACAAAGTATTTAAATCATGCACAACCCCGATGACAAGACAAGCAATTGTTTCATACTTTAACATTTTCAAAACTTTTTCAATCTTCACGCAATACATGAGCGTGAGCCATGGATATAGCACTATATGTGGAATAGAATGGTGGTTGTGGAGAAGACAAAAAGAGGGGAAGATAGTCTCACATCAACTAGGCGTATCAACGTGCTATGGAGATGCCGAGATGACCATCAATAGATATCAATGTGAGTGAGTAGGTATTGCCATGCAACGGATGCACTAGAGCTATAAATATATGAAAGCTCAACAAAAGAAACTAAGTGGGTGTGCATCCAACTCGCTTTCTCACGAAGATCTAGGGCAATTTGAGGAAGCCCATCATTCTAATATACAAGCCAAGTTCTTATAATGAAAAATTCCCACTAGTATATGAAAGTGACATAACGAGAGACTCTCTATCATGAAGATCATGGTTCTACTTTGAAGCACAAGTGTGGTAAAAGGATAGTAACATTGTCCCTTCTCTCTTTTTCTCTCATTTTTTATTTGGGCCTTTTCTCTTTTTTATGGCCTCTTTTCTTTTCTCTTTTTTTTCGTCCGGAGTCTCATCCCGACTTATGGGGGAATCATAGTCTCCATCATCCTTTCCTCACTTGGGACAATGCTCTAAAAAATGATGATCATCACACTTTTATTTTTCTAACAACTCAGCAATTACAACTCGATACTTAGAACAAATATGCAATGAATCAAGAGTGACATGTATGAAAGAATTATGAACGGTGGCTTTGCCACAAATACGATGTCAACTACATGATCATGCTAGCAATATGACAATGATGGAGCGTGTCATAATAAACGGAACGATGGAAAGTTGCATGGCAATATATCTCGGAATGGCTATGGAAATGCCATGATAGGTAGGTATGGTTTCTGTTTTGAGGAAGATATATGGTGGGTGTATGATACCGGCGAAAGGTGCTCGGTATTAGAGAGGCTAGCAATGGTGGAAGGATGGGAAAAAGTGCGTATAATCCATGCACTCAACATTAGTCATAAAGAACTCATATACTTATTGCAAAAATCTAGAAGTTATCCAAGCAAAGTATTACGCGCATGCTCCTAGGGGGATAGATTGGTAGGAAAAGACCATCGCTCGTCCCCGACCGCCACTCATAAGGAAGACAATCAATAAATAAATCATGCTCCGACTTCATCACATAACGGTTCACTATACGTGCATGCTACGGGAATCACAAACTTTAACACAAGAAATTCTCAAATTCACAACTACTCAACTAGCATGACTCTAATATCACCATCTTCATATCTCAAAACAATTATCAAGCATCAATATTTTCTTATTATTCAACACACTCAAAAGAAAGTTTTACAAATCTTGAATACCGAGCATATTATTATTAAGCAAATTACCACGCTATTAAGACTCTCAAAATAATCTAAGTGAAGCAAGAGAGATCAATAGTTTCTTTAAAACAAATCCACCACCATGATCTAAAAGATCTAAGTGAAGCACATAGAGCAAAATTATAGCGCTCAAAAGATATAAGTGAAGCACATAGAGCAAAACTACATAGCTCAAAAGATATAAGTGAAGCACATAGAGTATTCTATCAAATTCCAATTCATGTATGGCTCTCTTAAAAGGTGTGTACAGCAAGGATGATTGTGGCAAACTAACAAACAAAGACACAAATAATACAAGACGCTCCAAGCAAAACACATATCATGTGGTGAATAAAAATATAGCTCCAAGTAAAATTACGGATGGAAGTAGACGAAAGAGGGGATGCCTTCCGGGGCATCCCCAAGCTTTTACTTTTTGGTATACTTGGATTATCTTGGGGGTTCCATGGGCATCCCCAATCTTAGTCTCTTGCCACTCCTTGTTCCATAATCCATCAAAAGAATTCACCCAAAACTTGAAAACTTCACAACACAAAACTCAATAGAAATCTCGTGAGCTCCGTTAGAGAAAGAAAACAAAAGACCACTTCAAGGTACTGTAATTAACTCATTCTTTATTTATATTGGTGTTAAACCTACTATATTCCAACTTCTCTATGGATTATGAACTATTTTACTAACCATAGATTCATCAAATAAGCAAACAACACACGCAAAACAGAATCTGTCAAAAGCAGAACAGTCTGTAGTAATCTGTAAATAACGCAAACTTCTGGGACTCCAAAAAATCTACCAAAATAGTACAACCTATACAATTTGTTTATTGATCAGCAGCAATTGTAATCAGTATTTTATCACGTTCTGGTGAGTTTTAACAATTGTTTTCGTGAACAGAAAGTTTCTGGAAATTACAGCAAGATCAAATAACTATCATCCAAGAAGATCCTATAGGTCTAACTTGGCACAAACACTAATTAAAACAAAAAACCAAATCCAAACAGAAGGTAGATGGGTTATTTATTCCTCAACAGAAGCAAAAACAAAAAAAACTAAATTAAAATTGAGTTGCCTCCCAACAAGCGCTATCGTTTAACGCCCTTAGCTAGGATTGAGGTTTCAATGATGCTCACACGAAAGACAAGAATTGAAGCACAAAGAGAGCATCATATAGCATGTGAAAACACACATCTAAGTCTAACATACTTCCTATGCATAGGCATCTTATAGGTAAACAAATTATCAAGGCAAGCAAAAACTAGCATATGCAAGGAAGCGGAAAGAAACAATAGCAATCTCAACATAACGAGAGGTAATTTATTATCATGAAAATTTCTACAACCATATTTTCCTCTCTCATAATAATTACATGTGGGATCATAAGAAAATTCAACAAAATAACTATCACATAAAATATTTTCAATACAATCCACATGCATGCAAAGTTTACACTCTTCCAAAATAGTGGGATTATCATTAACTAAAGTCATGACCTCTCCAAACCCACTTTTATCAAAAATTTCATAAGATTGAACATTCTCTGAATATGTGGGATCTAAAGTTGACACTCCTCCAAACCCACTTTCAATAATATTGCAAACACTATTATCAATCTCATATTCATCATGGGGCTTAAATAAACTTTCAAGATCATAAGAAGAACTATCACCCCAATCATGATCATTGCAACAAGTAGAGGACATAGCAAAACTAGCATCCCCAAGCTTAGGGTTTTGCATATTTTTAGCACAATTGACATCAATAGAATTTATAGTAAAATCATTGAAATCATGCTTTTTGTTCAAAGATCTATCGTGAATCGCTTCACAAAGTACTTCGTCACAATTTTTAGATTCACGAATTTCAGGCAAAACCTTATAAAGATAATCTAGTGCACTCAATTCACTAGCAATAGGTTCATCATAATTGGATCTCTTAAAGAGATTAGCAAGTGGATGAGGATCCACAAACTTTTAGCAAGCGAAGATGCAAGCAAAAAGAAGGCACATGGTAACACAAGATTGAACGGAGGAAGGGCGAATAAAACGGCAAGGGTGAAGTGGGGGAGAGAAAAACGAGAAGCAAATGGAAACTAATGTAATGCGAGAGATAGGGATTTTGATGGTGTTGGGGAACGTAGTAATTTCAAAAAAAATTCCTACGCACACGCAAGATCATGGTGATGCATAGCAACGAGAGGGGAGAGTGTTGTCTACGTACCCTCGTAGACCGAAAGCGGAAGTGTTATATCAACGCGGTTGATGTAGTCGTACGTCTTCACGATCCGACCGATCCAAGCACCGTTACTCTGGCACCTTCGAGTTCTTGGCACACGTTCAGCTCGATGACGATCCCCGGGCTCCGATCCAGCAAAGCTTCGAGGAGGAGTTCTGTCAGCACGACGGCGTGGTGACGATCTTGATGTACTACCGACGCAGGGCTTCGCCTTAAGCTCCGCGACAATATGATCGAGGTGGAATATGGTGGAGGGGGGCACCGCACACGGCTAAGGAACGATCACGAAGATCAACTTGTGTGTCCATGGGGTGCCCCCTGCCCCCGTATATAAAGGTTGGAGGAGGAGGAGGCCGGCCAAGGCTTGGTGCGGCCAGGATGTGGAGTCCTACTAGGACTCCAAGTCCTAGTAGGAGTCCACCAAGAGGGGAGGAAGGGAGAAGGAAGTGGAGGAGAAGGAAAGGTGGCCGGCCCCCTTTTCCCTAGTCCAATTCGGACCAGAGGGAAGGGGGGCGCAGCAGCCCCTTTGCCCTTTCTTCTCTTCCCACTAAAGCCCATCAAGGCCCATTGCTTCTCCCGTAACTACCCGGTACTCCCGAAAATACCCGAATCACTCAGAACCTTTCCGATGTCCGAATATAGTCGTCCAATATATTGATCTTTACGTCTCGACCATTTCGAGACTCCTCATCATGTCCCCGATCTCATCCGGGACTCCGAACTCCTTCGGTACATCAAAACTCATAAACTCATAATATAACTGTCATCGAAACCTTAAGCGTGCGGACCCTACGGTTCGAGAACAATGTAGACATGACCGAGACACGTCTCCGGTCAATAACCAATAGCGGGACCTGGATGCCCATATTGGCTCCTACATATTCTACGAAGATCTTTATCGGTCAGACCGCATAACAACATACGTTGTTCCCTTTGTCATCGGTATGTTACTTGCCCGAGATTCGATCGTCGGTATCCAATACCTAGTTCAATCTCGTTACCGGCAAGTCTCTTTACTCGTTCCGTAATACATCATCTCACAACTAACTCATTAGTTGCAATGCTTGCAAGGCTTAAGTGATGTGCATTACCGAGAGGGCCCAGAGATACCTCTCCGACAATCGGAGTGACAAATCCTAATCTCGAAATACGCCAACCCAACATCTACCTTTGGAGACACCTGTAGAGCTCCTTTATAATCACCCAGTTACATTGTGACGTTTGGTAGCACACAAAGTGTTCCTCCGGCAAACGGGAGTTGCATAATCTCATAGTCATAGGGACATGTATAAGTCATGAAGAAAGCAATAGCAACATACTAAACGATCGAGTGCTAAGCTAACGGAATGGGTCATGTCAATCATATCATTCAACTAATGATGTGACCTTGTTAATCAAATGACAACTCATTTGTCTATGGTTAGGAAACTTAACCATCTTTGATTAACAAGCTAGTCAAGTAGAGGCATACTAGTGACACTCTGTTTGTCTATGTATCCACACATGTATTATGTTTCCGGTTAATACAATTCTAGCATGAATAATAAACATTTATCATGATATAAGGAAATAAATAATAACTTTATTATTGCCTCTAGGGCATATTCCTTCAGTCTCCCACTTGCACTAGAGTCAATAATCTAGTTCACATCGCCATGTGATTTAACAACAATAGTTCACATCACCATGTGATTAACACCCATAGTTCACATCGCCATGTGACCAATATTCAAAAAGGGTTTACTAGATTCAATAATCTAGTTCACATCGCTATGTGATTAACACCCAAAGAGTACTAAGGTGTGATCATGTTTTGCTTGTGAGAGAATCTTAGTCAACGGGTCTTTCACATTTAGATCCGTTATGTGTTTTGCAATTTTCTATGTCTACAATGCTCTGCACGGAGCTACTCTAGCTAATTGCTCCCACTTTCAATATGTATCTAGATCGAGACTTAGAGTCATCCAGATCGGTGTCAAAACTTGCATCGACGTAACCCTTTACGACGAACCTTTTGTCACCTCCATAATCGAGAAACATATCCTTATTCCACTAAGGATAATTCTGACCGCTGTCCAGTGATCTACTCCTAGATCACCATTGTACTCCCTTGCTTAAATCAGTGTAGGGTATACAATAGATCTGGTACACAGCATGGCATACTTTATAGAACCTATGGTCAAGGCATAGGGAATGACTTTCATTCTCTTTCTATCTTTTGCCGTGGTCGGGTTTTGAGTCTTACTCAATTTCACACCTTGTAACACATGCAAGAACTCTTTCTTTGACTGTTACATTTTGAACTACTTCAAAATCTTGTCAAGGTATGTACTCATTGAAAAAACTTATCAAGCGTCTTGATCTATCTCTATAGATCTTGATACTCAATATGTAAGCAGCTTCACCGAGGTCTTTCTTTGAAAAACTCCTTTCAAACACTCCTTTATGCTTTGCAGAATAATTCTACATTATTTCCGATCAACAATATGTCATTCACATATACATATCAGAAATGCTGTAGTGCTCCCACTCACTTTCTTGTAAATACAGGCTTCACCGCAAGTCTGTATAAAACTATATGCTTTGATCATCAAAGCGTATATTCCAACTCCGAGATGCTTGCACCAGTCCATAGATGGATCGCTGGAGCTTGCATATTTTGTTAACACCTTTAGGATTGACAAAACCTTCTGGTTGCATCATATACAACTCTTATTTAACAAATCCATTGAGGAATGCAGTTTTGTTTATCCATTTGCCATATTTCATAAAATGCGGCAATTGCTAACATGATTCGGACAGACTTAAGCATAGATACGAGTGAGAAACTCTCATCATAGTCAACACCTTGAACTTGTCAAAAAACCATTTGCGACAATTCTAGCTTGGTAGATAGTAACACTACTATCAACGTCTGTCTTCCTCTTGAAGATCCATTTATTTTCTATGGCTTGCCGATCATCGGGCAAATCCATCAAAGTCCATACTTTGTTCTTATACATGGATCCCATCTCAGATTTCATGGCCTCAAACCATTTTGCGGAATCTGGGCTCATCATCGCTTCCTCATAGTTCGTAGGTTCGTCATGGTCAAGTAACATGACCTCCAGAATAGGATTACCGTACCACTCTGGTGCGGATCTCACTCTGGTTGACCTACGAGGTTCGGTAGTAACTTGATCCGAAGTTACATGATCATCATCATTATCTTCCTCACTAATTGGTGTAGTAGTCACAGGAACAGATTTCTGTGATGAACTACTTTCCAATAAGGGAGCAGGTACAGTTACCTTATCAAGTTCTACTTTCCTCCCACTCACTTCTTTCGAGAGAAACTCCTTCTCTAGAAAGGATCCATTATAAGCAACGAATGTCTTGCCTTAGGATCTGTGATAGAAGGTGTACCCAACTGTCTCCTTTGGGTATCCTATGAAGACATATTTCTCCGATTTGGGTTTGAGCTTATCAGGATGAAACTTTTTCACACAAGCATCACAACCCCAAACTTTAAGAAACGACAACTTTGGTTTCTTGCTAAACCACAGTTCATATAGTGTCGTCTCAACGGATTTAGATGGTGCCCTATTTAACGTGAATGCAGCTGTCTCTAATGCATAATCCCAAAACGATATTGGTAAATCGGTAAGAAACATCATAGATTGTACTATATCCAATAAAGTACGGTTATGACGTTCGGACACACCATTATGCTGTGGTGTTCCAGGTGGCATGAGTTTGTGAAACTATTCCACATTGTTTTAACTGAAGACCAAACTCGTAACTCAAATACTCTTCTCCACGATCAGATCGTAGAAACTTTATTTTCTTGTCACGATGATTTTTCACTTCACTCTGAAATTCTTTGAACCTTTCAAACGTTTCAGACTTATGTTTCATCAAGTAGATATACCCATATCTGCTCAAAACATCTGTGAAGATCAGAAAATAATGATACTTGTCGCGAGCCTTAATTTTCATCGGACCACATACATCGGTATGTATGATTTCCAACAAGTCAGTTGCTCGCTCCATTGTTCCGGAGAACGGAGTCTTAGTCATCTTGCCCATGAGGCATGGTTCGCAAGCATCAAGTGATTCATAATCAAGTGATTCCAAAATTCCATCAGCATGGAGTTTCTTCATGCACTTTACACCAATATGACCTAAAATGGCAGTGCCACAGATAAGTTGCACTATCATTATTAACTTTGCATCTTTTTGGCTTCAATATTATGAATATGTGTATCACTACGATCGAGATCCAACAAACCATTTTGTTGGTGTGTATGACCATAGAAGGTTTTATTCATGTAAACAGAACAACAATTTATTCTCTTACTTAAATGAATAACCGTATTGCAATAAACATGATCAAATCATATTCATGCTCAACACCAAATAACACTTATTTAGGTTCCACACTAATCCCGAAAGTATAGGGAGTGTGCGATGATGATCCTATCAATCTTGGAACCACTTCCAACACACATCGTCACTTCACCCTTAACTAGTCTCTGTTTATTCTGCAACTCCCGTTTCGAGTTACTACTCTTAGCAACTGAACCAGTATCAAATGCCGAGGGGTTGCTATAAACACTAGTAAAGTACACATCAATAACATGTATATCCAATATACCTTTGTTCACTTTGCCATCCTTCTTATCCACCAAATACTTGGGGTAGTTCCGCTTCCAGTGACCAATCCCTTTGCAGTATAAGCACTTAGTCTCAGGCTTAGGACCAGATTTGGGCTTCTTCACTTGAGCAGCAACTTGCTTGCCGTTCTTCTTGAAGTTCCCTTCTGTCCCTTTGCCCTTTTCTTGAAACTAGTGGTCTTGTTAACCATAAACACTTGATGTTTTTCTTGATTTCTACCATCGTCGATTTCAGCATCATGAAGAGCTTGGGAATTACTTTCGTCATCCCTTGCATATTATAGTTCATCACAAAGTTCTACTAACTTGGTGATGGTGACTAGAGAATTCTGTCAATCACTATTTTATCCGGAAGATTAACTCCCACTTGATTCAAGCGATTGTAGTACTCAGACTATCTGAGCACATGCTCACTAGTTGGGCATTCTCCTCCATCTTTTAGCTATAGAACTTGTTGGAGACTTCATATCTCTCAACTCGGGTATTTGCTTGAAATATTAACTTCAACTCCTGGAACATCTCGTATGGTCCATGACGTTCAAAACGTCTTTGAAGTCCCGATTCTAAGCCGTTAAGCATGGTGCACTAAACTATTAAGTAGTCATCATATTGAGCTAGCAAAACGTTCATAACGTCTGCATCTGCTCCTGCAATAGGTCCGTCACCTAGCGGTGCATCAAGGACATAATTCTTCTGTGCAGCAATGAGGATATACCTCATATTACGGATCCAATCCGCATCATTGCTACTAACATCTTTCAACACAATTTTCTCTAGGAACATATCAAAATAAACATATGAAAGCAACAACGCGAGCTATTGATCTACAACATAGATATGCTAATACTACCAGGACTAAGTTCATGATAAATTAAAGTTCAATTAATCATATTACTTAAGAACTCCCACTTAGATAGACATCCCTCTAATCCTCTAAGTGATCACGTGATCCAAATCAACTAAACCATGTCCGATCATCACGTGAGATGGAGTAGTTTCAATGGTGAACATCCCTATGTTGATCATATCTACTATATGATTCACGCTCGACCTTTCGGTCTCCGTGTTCCGAGGACATATCTTATATGCATAGCTCGTCAAGTATAACCTGAGTATTCCTCGTGTGCAACTGTTTTGCACCCGTTGTATTTGAACGTAGAGCCTATCACACCCGATCATCACGTGGTCTCTCAGCACGAAGAACTTTTGCAACGGTGCATACTCAGGGAGAACACTTCTTGATAATTTAGTGAGAGATCATCTTATAATGCTACCGTCAATCAAAGCAAGATAAGATGCATAAAAGATAAACATCACATGCAATCAATATAAGTGATATGATATGGCCATCATCATCTTGTTCTTGTGATCTCCATCTCCGCAGCACTGTCATGATCATCGTCACCGGCGCGACACCTTGATCTCCATCGTAGCATCGTTGTCGTCTCGCCAATCTTATGCTTCCACGACTATCACTACCGCTTAGTAATAAAGTAAAGCATTACATCGCGATTGCATTGCATACAATAAAGTGACAACCATATGGCTCCTGCCAGTTGCCGATAACTCGGTTACAAAACATGATCATCTCATACAATAAAATTTAGCATCATGTCTTGACCATATCACATCACAACATGCCCTGCAAAAACAAGTTAGACGTCATCTACTTTGTTGTTGCAAGTTTTACGTGGCTGCTACGGGCTTAAGCAAGAACTCATCTTACCTACGCATCAAAACCACAATGATAGTTTGTCAAATAGACTCCGTTTTAACCTTCTCAAGGACCAGGCGTAGCCACACTTGGTTCAACTAAAGTTGGAGAGACAGTCTTCCGCAAGCCATCTATGTGCAAAGCACGTCGAGGGAACCGGTCTCGCGTAAGAGTACGCGTAAGGTTGGTCCGGATCGTCTCGTCCAACAATACCGCTGAACCAAAGTATGACATGCTGGTAGGCAGTATGACTTGTATCATCCACAACTCACTTGTGTTCTACTCGTGCATACAACATCAAACCATAAAAACCTAGGCTCTGATACCACTGTTGGGGAACGTAGTAATTTCAAAAAAAATTCCTACGCACACGCAAGATCATAGTGATGCATAGCAACGAGAGGGGAGAGTGTTGTCTACGTACCCTCGTAGACCGAAAGCGGAAGCGTTATATCAACGCGGTTGATGTAGTCGTACGTCTTCACGATCTGACCGATCCAAGCACCGTTACTCCGGCACCTCCGAGTTCTTGGCACACGTTCAGCTCGATGACGATCCCCGGGCTCCGATCCAGCAAAGCTTCGGGGAGGAGTTCTGTCAGCACGACGGCGTGGTGACGATCTTGATGTACTACCGACGCAGGGCTTCGCCTTAAGCTCCGCGACAATATGATCGAGGTGGAATATGGTGGAGGGGGGCACCGCACACGGCTAAGGAACGATCACGAAGATCAACTTGTGTGTCCATGGGGTGCCCCCTGCCCCCGTATATAAAGGATGGAGGAGGAGGAGGCCGGCCAAGGCTTGGTGCGGCCAGGATGTGAAGTCCTACTAGGACTCCAAGTCCTAGTAGGAGTCCACCAAGAGGGGAGGAAGGGAGAAGGAAGTGGAGGAGAAGGAAAGGTGGCCGGCCCCCTTTTCCCTAGTCCAATTCGGACCAGAGGGAAGGGGGGCGCAGCAGCCCCTTTGCCCTTTCTTCTCTTCCCACTAAAGCCCATCAAGGCCCATTGCTTCTCCCGTAACTACCCGGTACTCCCGAAAATACCCGAATCACTCAGAACCTTTCCGATGTCCGAATATAGTCGTCCAATATATCGATCTTTACGTCTCGACCATTTCGAGACCCCTCGTCATGTCCCCGATCTCATCCGGGACTCCGAACTCCTTCGGTACATCAAAACTCATAAACTCATAATATAACTGTCATCGAAACCTTAAGCGTGCGGACCGTACGTTTCGAGAACAATGTAGACATGACCGAGACACGTCTCCGGTCAATAACCAATAGCGGGACCTGGATGCCCATATTGGCTCCTACATATTCTACGAAGATCTTTATCGGTCAGACCGCATAACAACATACATTGTTCCCTTTGTCATCGGTATGTTACTTGCCCGAGATTCAATCGTCGGTATCCAATACCTAGTTCAATATCGTTACCGGAAAGTCTCTTTACTCATTCCGTAATACATCATCTCGCAACTAACTCATTAGTTGCAATGCTTGCAAGGCTTAAGTGATGTGCATTACCGAGAGGGCCCAGAGATACCTCTCCGACAATCGGAGTGACAAATCCTAATCTCGAAATACGCCAACCCAACATCTACCTTTGGAGACACCTGTAGAGCTCCTTTATAATCACCCAGTTATGTTGTGACGTTTGGTAGCACACAAAGTGTTCCTCCGGCAAACGGGAGTTGCATAATCTCATAGTCATAGGAACATGTATAAGTCATGAAGAAAGCAATAGCAACATACTAAACGATCGAGTGCTAAGCTAACAGAATGGGTCATGTCAATCAGATCATTCAACTAATGATGTGACCTTGTTAATCAAATGACAACTCCTTTGTCTATGGTTAGGAAACTTAACCATCTTTGATTAACAAGCTAGTCAAGTAGAGGCATACTAGTGACACTCTGTTTGTCTATGTATCCACACATGTATTATGTTTCCGGTTAATACAATTCTAGCATGAATAATAAACATTTATCATGATATAAGGAAATAAATAATAACTTTATTATTGCCTCTAGGGCATATTTCCTTCAGATGGGTACTTGGTATGTTGACTTTTTGCGTAGACTCCCCAGCAACGGCGCCAGAAATTCTTCTTGCTACCTCTTGAGCACTGCGTTGGTTTTCCCCGAAGAGGAGAGGATGATGCAGCAAAGTAGCATAAGTATTTCCCTCAGTTTTTGAGAACCAAGGTATCAATCCAGTAGGAGGCTACGCTCAAGTCCCTCATACCTGCACAAAACGATAGCTACTCGCAACCAACGCGATTAGGGGTTGTCAATCCCTTCACGGTCACTTACGAGAGTGAGATCTGATAGAGATGATAGATAATATTTTTGGTATTTTTGGTATAGAGATGCAAAGTGAAAAGTAAAAGGCAAGGTAAAAAAGCAAAGCAAGATTAAAGTAATGGAGATTGGTATGATGAGAATAGACCCGGGGGCCATAGGTTTCACTAGTGGCTTCTCTCAAGAGCATAAGTATTCTATGGTGGGTGAACAAATTACTGTTGAGCAATTGACAGAATTGAGCATAGTTATGAGAATATCTAGGTATGATCATGTATACAGGCATCACGTCCGAGACAAGTAGACCGACTCCTGCCTGCATCTACTACTATTACTCCACTCATCGACCGCTATCCAACATGCATCTAGAGTATTAAGTTAATACAGAGTAACGCCTTAAGCAAGATGACATGATGTAGAGGGATAGTTTCATGCAATATGATAAAAAAACCCATCTTGTTATCCTCGATGGCAACGATGCAATACGTGCCTTGCTGCCCCTTCTGTCACTGGGAAAGGACACCGCAAGATCGAACCCAAAGCTAAGCACTTCTCCCATGGCAAGAAAAACCAGTCTAGTAGGCCAAACCAAACTGATAGTTCGAAGAGACTTGCAAAGATAACCAATCATACATAAAAGAATTCAGAGAAGATTCAAATATTATTCATAGATAGACTTGATCATAAACCCACAATTCATCGGTCTCAACAAACACACTGCAAAAAGAAGATTACATCGAATAGATCTCCACGAGAGAGGGGGAGAACATTGTATTGAGATCCAAAAAGAGAGAAGAAGCCATCTAGCTAATAACTATGGACCCGAAGGTCTGAGGCAAACTACTCACACTTCATCGGAGGGGCTATGATGATGTAGAAGCCCTCCGTGATGACGGCCCTCTCCGGCAGAGCTCCGGAATAGGCCCCAAGATGGGATCTCGTGGATACAGAAAGTTGCGGCGGTGGAATTAGGTCTTTGGCTCCGTATCTGATCGTTTGGGGGTACGTAGGTATATATAGGAGGAAGGAGTACGTCTGTGGAGCAACAGGGGTCCCACGAGGCAGGGGCGCGCCCTAGGGGGTGGGGCGCGACCCCCACCCTCGTGATCTTCTCTTTTACTTCTTGGAGTAGGGTCCAAGTCTCCTGGATCACGTTCGGTGAGAAAATCACGTTCCCGAAGGTTACATTCCGTTTGGACTCTGTTTGATATTCCGTTTCTTCAAAACACTAAAATAGGCACAAAAAACAGCAATTCTAGGCTGGGCCTCCAGTTAATAGGTTAGTACCAAAAATAATATAAAAGTGGAAAATAAAGCCCAATATAGTCCAAAACAGTAGATAATATAGCATGGAGCAATCAAAAATTATAGATACGTTGGAGACGTATCACCCACCCCCGTATATAAAGAAGGGAGAGGGGAGGAGGCCGGCCCTAGGCGCGCCCCCAGTGGGAGGAGTCCCACTTGGGCTCCTAGTTGGATCCCCTTCCTTTTATCGGAGGGGGAAAGGGGGAATGAGAGAGAGAGGGAGAAGGAAAGGGAGGCACCACCCCCTCCCCTTGTCCAATTTGGAATCCTCCCTTGGGGGGCACCACCGCTATGTGGGCTGGTTTTCCTCCCTCCTATGGCCCATATGGACCATATCTTCCCCCGGGGGGTTCCGGTAACCCCCCCCCCCTGATACTCTGATATGTACCCGATACAATCCGAGACACTTCTAGTGTCCGAATACTATCATCCAATATATCAATCTTTGCCTCTCGACCATTTCGAGACTCCTCGTCATGTCCGTGAACTCATCCGGTACTCCAAACAACATTCAGTCACCAAATCACATAACTCATAATACCAATTGTCATCGAACGTTAAGCGTGCGGACCCTACGAGTTCGAGAACTATGTAGACATGACTGAGACACCTCTCCGATCTATAACCAACAGCGAAACCTGGATGCTCAGATTGGTTCCGACATATTCTACGAAGATCTTTATCGGTCAAACCGTAATGACAACATACGTAATTCCCTTTGTCATCAGTATGTTACTTGCCCGAGATTCGATCATCGGTATCTTTATACCTAGTTCAATCTCGTTACCGGCAAGTATATTTACTCGTACCGTAATGCATCATCCCGCAACTAACTCATTAGTCACATTGCTTGCAAGGCTTATCATGTTGTGCATTACCGAGAGGGCCTAGAGATACCTCTCCGATACTCAGAGTGACAAATCCTAATCTCGATCTATGCCAACCCAACAAACACCTTCGGAGATACCTGTAGAGCATCTTTATAATCATCCCAGTTACGTTGTGATGTTTGATAGCACACAAGGTATTCCTCCGGTATCCGGGAGTTGCATAATCTCGTAGTCAAAGGAATATGTATAAGTCATGAAGAAAGCAATAACAACAAAAACTTAACGATCATAATGCTAAGCTAACGGATGGGTCTTGTCCATCACACCATTCTCCTAAAGATGCGATCCCGTTCATAAAATGACAACACATGTATATGGTTAGGAAACTTAACCATCTTTGATTAACGAGCTAGTCTAGTAGAGGCATACTAGGGACACTGTGTTTTGTCTATGTATCCACACGTGTATCAAGTTTTCGGTTAATACAATTCTGGCATGAATAATAAACATTTATCATGATATAAGGACATATAAGTAACAACTTTATTATTGACTCTAGGGCACATTTCCTTCAAATCCATGTAGTAATCAAATTGACATTTCTTATAAAACACACCATATATTTCATATCCATATAACGACAACCAGGATTTCATAATTGAATTACATCAGATAGCTTCAGCAATGAAAGGATCGATATGGTTGATTAGAGGGGGGTGAATAGCCAATTAACAATTTTTAGCTTTTCTTCACAAATTAGGGTTAGCAACAAATAGGTTGTCTAGATGTGCAACTAGGTGAGCAACCTATATGATGCAAATAACAACAACAAGCACAAGTAAAGGATACAACACAACAATAGCTTGCACAAAGTAAAGGAAAGAGATAACCACAAGGGGAGCCGGTGGAGACGAGGCTGTGTTACCGAAGTTCCTTCCCTTTGAGGGTTAGTACGTCTCCGTTGGAGCGGTGTGGAGGCAGAATGCTCCCCAAGAAGCCACTAGGGCCACGGTATTCTCCTCACGCCCTCACACAATGCGAGATGTCGTGATTCCACTAATGGTGCCCTTGAAGGCGGTGACCGAACCTTTAAAGACAAGGTTCGGGCAATCTCCACAACTTGATTGGAGGCTCCCAACACCACCACGGAGCTTCACCACAATGGAATGTGGCTCCAAGGTGACCTCAACCGTCTAGGGTGCTCAAATTCCCAAGAGTAACAAAATCCGCAAAGGATAGCGGGGGAATCAAATTTCTCTTGGTGGAAGTGTAGATCCGGGCCTTCTCAACAAATCCCTAGAAAATCTACAAGTTTGATTGGCTAGGGAGAGAGAGATCGGGCGAAAATGAGCTTTGGAGCAACAATGGTGTTTGGGAAGGAAGAGGTAGATCTTCTTGGGGAAGAAGACCCCCTTTTATAGTGGGGGGACAAATCCAACCGTTATGCACCTCTCAGCCCGCAGACAAGCGGTACTACCACTCCTTGAGCGGTACTACCGCTCCCTGAAGGATGCACATGAGATAAAGAGAAACAGGGAAAAAACAGAGGGACGGGCGGTGGTAGCCGCGGTAGTGGGGGCAGTACTACCGCCTCAACTACCGCTGCTACAACTGCCCATTTTCTAGGGACAAACGGGTAGCACGGTAGTAGCCCGGAGGCACCACCATTGAACCCGACACGAAAAATCGAGGTCCCAGCCATGAGCAGTAGTGCGAGCGGTACTGGCCGCGGTACTACCATCCATAGGCGGTACTACCACTCCAGTCCACGGTACTACCGTTTGTGACTCTTCTCCCCCCACTTCGATGCAAACGAAGGATAACTCCAAAGAAACGGAAGGGATCGATGGGTGCAATATGAGTGTGTACGTGTTGATTCCACCCAAACCTTTTCGACGCAGACCCCCTCTTGATAGTACGGTTTTCCCTATGACTCAGGACCACCAGAAAAGAAACACGGGAAAGAAAACCGTCTTCTCTTGAAATTTCGAGGGATACGAATCGTCTTGTGCCATATGCTTGATAGTATGAAATGCTCAATGCACACGATTAGTCCGCAAACATGTTGTCATCAATCACCAAAACCACTTAGGGAGAAATATGCCCTAACAAGCACTCAGTTACACCATATAGGGATATAGCTAGCTATGCCATTACACAACAGCACCAAGTTTGACATGCAACATCGAAAACCTTTGGAAAGTAGCATCATACACGGTAAATAGGCAGATGAATCTCATGTGGGAAACTGCAGAAGCGGAAGGCAAATATTGAGCCTTCAGTGATGTTGCATGTCCTTGCAAATTTAGGCTAGTGGCTATGGGTAATTGCCCGCCCAACCTTCGTCCTCTTGAGGAAGACTTCAATATTGTACCGTGGGTGTTGAATGAATACCTTCCTCACCTCTTGACCATGAAGGTGGTTTGAGAGGTAATCATCGGTGAACTGCTTTGGAAAGTACTGAAAAGAATGATATGCGTAAATCACTGTTATAAATTTTTGAAATGGCACAAGGGGAAAACAAGGTAAAAGGGTTAGTACCATCCTATAGTTGACTGATGTCTTCTTCATTGTGCAAACAAAGATCTTGTTGTTGTTCGTCACAGGTTTATTTATCCTAACAATCTTTCTGAGTTTCTTGACTTGACTGATATTCATGGACATCTCATTTCTCCATATGCAAAATGGGTCGAACAGTGGGTCTAAGCCTCTGACAGCAGGACTTACATGTGCAAGACCAAATTGTAAGAAACCTAAGTATTAGAATGATTCCTGCAATTGCACAATATTGTGCTATTAGCGAAAGGATCATGCATGAGCAAACCTCGATGGTAAACCGTAGTGCCTCCCAATGTTTCCCTGCAACACATATAAGGAAGATCTTGATCAGGTAAACTGAGAGTTGTCGTACTATCAGTACAATATATTAATGAAAAATAAACAAATTGCAGATCCAACAGAATAAATCGAGACGCATGGAAAAGCCAGTTAACCTAACCAAGCATGCTAAACAACTTGGAAATAGAGCAATTATATATGTTTCTCATGTATTGAGTACATCCAAATTTGATTTATTTCTCACATATAACAATACAAAATTGTACCCACAATAAATGAAAATCAAACTACAGAATTGAACCAAACAGTTAACTAGGCAATAGAACAAATCAACCAAAACATTAATTGAGCACGACATTGCATAGTAGAACATATACTAGAAGATAAGACAGTTAACGAAAGAAAGAATGCTTGAGAACTACTACAAAATGTAGCAATTGTTGGACCAAACTGTTAACTGAACACTATATTTCAGAATATCAGATTACATATTAACATTGCAGATTACAAATCACTAGAAGGCACTAGTGGTGGCCTGGAAACAACACGAACTGTATTTTAAAGTAGACAACCGTGTGGCGGTGTCGACGGTGGCCTCGAATATGAGGTGCTTCTCCAAGATCTGGCGGTCGGCACGCATGGCAGCCATTGCGACTTTATCCGCGCATGCGGCTGCGATTTGCTTCTCCGCTGCCAGATGCTACTGAGCTCCACGCTATATTGCGTGCAAAATGGTTGTGGGCGCTTAATTCGAGGACGGGGTAGTGATTTGGGCAGAAGGTGTAGCGTCGTCGGTCGGGGCATGTGGGACGGGGAAGGAGGACGATGGATGTGGGTGGGGTGTGGATTACCTGACCATATCGACGAGGCCGCGCAGCAAGAAGAAGAATCGCCAGCGAGGAGTCCGCGTAGCAAGAAGAAGGGTCGCTGGCGAGGATGCGGTGCTGCAAGAAGAAAGGTCGCCGGCGAGGAGGCGGCGCTGCCAGTAAGTAGCAGCGAAAATTTGAACTTGGAAAGCAAGGAGGAACAATGGAAATGTGGCTTTTGGTGGGGGCGGGGAGATAGATATTTCCGCGGTGGCAGAAATTTTTTCACTCGGTACCGCGAGAAACTGGCGCGCAAGTGTGATTCAAGCACGGACGGTGGACTCTAGACGACGAAGCTTCCTGCATAAGCCAGACAAGACGGTGCGCCAAGATATTTTATATCGCATCCCACACGATTCTTACTAGTAAACTGTTTGTGGCATACCTAATTTTTTCATTCTATTTTGAAAGACAAAATAGTGTTACGAAGGGAAAGGGTGGTATTTGAATTGCTAGGACATTTATCTGCAGTAAACATGCAACTATATGAGTGTCGTGTTAAAATTTGGAATTTTTCTAGGTTCGTTTGGCATTTTTTGTGCATTAATTGAGTTTCTAGGCATTTAATGTGCATAATTCAAATTCGATCTGCAAGCACATGTTCCAGTGCACCAAAGTTTGTTGAAAAGTCACATGTGTCTTTGGGTGAATTTATAGGTCCCTTGCAAGAAATGGAAATGAAATTCAAATATCTGGGCGTCGTGGCTCGGCCGAAAACATTGAGAAACTTGGCGAAAGGCTGGTGGAGGAAACCATGAATTCTCTCAAGCAGCGTACTGAGGACACACGAAAGAGCTCATCGCCGCTCGCCGTGAGAACTAGTCTCCGTGGCCTGTAGCAACACATCAAGAAAGTAGAGATCATCGTTGTCTATGTCTTCTTTCTTCTTTTGCCCTTGTCCATTTTGTGTGTTGCCGCCTGTGGCATTTTTAATTATCTTCCTAAATATGTAAGACGATTATTATCCACTATCATTGTCTTTATATATTCATATCAGTCTTGCTATAAGTCGCAGTCGATGTTATATATGTCCGTTAGATCTTACATCAATATCCGTGCAAAAAATTTCTTTTCAGATTTTCTTTTTTCTTCTTAAACCTTAGTCAAGTGAGACATAGCCACACCATAAAACAGGGGCTCAGGCGCCATTAATAAAGACGCTGGGAGAGAGGTGGGCGGCAGATGGAGGTCAAAGGGTTCTCCTCCCGATAAGCACACATAGGGGTCCGATTGCATGCCTCCCGTACTCAAATAGCTACCCCGCATGGCGCCTCCTAGCCAATAAAAAAGGGGACGCATTGTGGCATGAAAATGGTAAGTAGATCGCCCACGGTTTCAATAATACTTGTGTTTCCGATTGTAACGTGATAACACTTCCTCCAAAATGACTTTGTTGGTTGTTAATGTGTGCGCCTTCGCAAATATTTTTTTTTACCATGGCATGTTGGTGTCATGTCATGACACCATGCCAAGTTTCATGATTTTCATGTGAGTTTTGGATTTACAAGAATTTAAAAACCAAGTTTCCCGATGTTTCGGGCCGAGCCACGACGCCCAGATGTTTGAATTCCATTTCCATTTCTTGCATGGGACCTAGAAATTCACCCAAGTACACATAAATGATTTTTAACCAACTTTGGGGTACTAGAGCATATGCTCGTATTTTAAATTTGAATTATGCGCATTAAATGCCCATAAACTCAATTAATGTATAAAAAGGCCAAACGAACCCGACATAATTCCAAAATTTAGCACGAAACTCCTATTGATCTATGTTGCCTCTATAAAAAAACAAGGCAGGGAAAGACAATGTATGTCGTTTCACACACGAAACCCTCTCGGAACCACGAGCCTTCTTGAGAGAAGCTCCGGTTTGCAAGAAGCTTATACCAAAGTTTGTCCCAATTCGGCCAAAAAAATTACCACAACATGTTGGTGCCATGTCATGACACCATGCCAAGTTTCATGATTTTCATGCGTGTTTTGAATTTACAGGAATTTAAAAACCAAGTTTCTCAATGTTTTCGGCCGAGCCACGACGCCCAGATGTTTGAATTTCATTCCCATTTCTTGCATGGAACCTAGGAATTCACCTAAGGACACACATGTGATTTTTCAACCCCAGATGTTTGAATTTCATTCCCATTTCTTGCATGGAACCTAGGAATTCACCCAAGGACACACATGTGATTTTTTAACCAACTTTGGTGCACTGGAGCATGTGCTTGTAGTTCAAGTTTGAATTATGCACCCTCTTTTGCTTGAGATATCATCACGAGGCCAATTTCCACCTAGTGGTAGACCTTGAAGTGGACTCCAAACCTTTACAAACTTCGGGGCAAATCACAAATTGATTCATCATCGAGACTCCTACTTCCTAGGAGCCTCCAAACTCCACGAGTAACAAACTTCGTAAGCACAAGTATGGGCATCACTGATCACAATTTCCTTTGGTCAAAGAGTAGATAGGGTGATCATCTTTCGGTCCTCGATGTTTGGGAAGATTTGAGTGGAGAAATCAATGGGGGTGAGCATTTTCGAGTTCAACAATGGAGGCAGCTCAACTTGGAAGAATAGGGTTGGATGCACAAGGAGTGGCTTATATATAGCCCCCTGCCGTTGTTTACAGTCATTATGCACACACTTATTGTACCTCCGAGACTCAGCCACATGACCTAAAAAATCCATCACATTTAGAGGACAAGCCAACTGTCACAGGAGATCCGGCTCCTCCAGACAAGGTGCGGCGCATATTACCCAGAGATCCGGCGTCTGGACCCCTAGAGTTCCGGCCCCTCCAGAGAAGAAGCTACAGGAACCCTAGATATCTAGGGTTGGAGCCCCGGAGTTCCGATCCCTTCAGAGAGGAAACCATATGGACCTCAGAGATTTGTCCCTTCGATGACAGAGATCCAGGGGCATCAGAGAATGTGCATATTCCGAAAAAGGCTTTCTCCCCGCTTTATATATAAAGCACCGACCGATCACAACTCAGTTACAAACACACGCCAGCACAACATACGCAACACCCAAGGCAGGATACAAAATGCGCTGAGCGCAGCAACATTACCCCTAGTACTACAAGAGCAACCGGAGTCCTCAACCGTGAGCATGCCACCATGAAGAGATGAAGTCGCCTATGATGAACCATGTGCTCCAAGGCGGCGCCATCAGGAAGATTACGACACTAGAGCGCCGCCACGGCCCGACCCGAGGATCAGAGTTTCCCCTGGAGCAACACGACGGGCAATGAGAGCTGCGATGACGCCTTCAAGAAGGGAACGAGCTTCGCCGCCGCTGGTCCATCCGCGGATAGATTAGGTTTTCATCCCGGCCAACACTCACCACAACCGGACGCCACAACCCAGCGACCACGCCGCCCACACGACCATGGCCGCCGGGCAGCACCTAACCACGGGCTCTGCCCATGAGTACCGCGGAACCACCACCATGGCTGCCACCCCGGCATCCCAGACCTTGACATCACCTCGCTCGAGACCCATCGCAACCCCAAACAATGATACGGGTGGAAAGGGCCACCTTTCGCACCCCTGAGCTGCCCCCAACGCCGAAACCCAATAGGTCGGCCAAAACTGGCCTCCATCGACCCATCCGGGGCACCGGGTGCGAGACGAGCTCATCCTGCTGCCAGGCGCGAGACGAGCACGGTCCTGCTATATGGCGCGAGACGAGGTCGATCCTGCTGCCGGGCACGAGACGAGGTCAGTCCTGCTGCCGGGCGCGAGACGAGGTTGGTCCTGCTGGCGGGTGCGAGACGACGTCGGTCCTGCTGCCGGGCGCGAGACGAGCGATGGACCATTGTCGGTGGAGGGCCGAACCTTCGACGAAGGTAGCAACTGGACGACGAGGAGAGGGCGAAAGGTCGAAACGGGCCGTCTACAAACGATCTGACACCAGAAAGCCAGCCGCCGTCCCAGCCGGCCCGCCGAGTTGTCGTGATGCCGGCATGACGAATGGAAGCCTCCACACCGAGAGAGCCGACCCACCATGCCGCCACCGCCCACAACCGGAGCAACAACCACGCCGGGCCGCTGCCCCAACCCGTGCCGCCCGCCCACCATACGTCGGCAAAACGGACACGTACCACCACCACCACAACACCAGCGCCACCGTGCCCTGGCCACGTCCAGCCGGAGCAGCCCCACCCCACCGTAGTAGACGGACCCCAGCTGCAGCGCCACCACCTAAACATGGTTGTCGGCCACCACTGCCACCGCCAACCACCACACCGTCCGGATCAGGGCCGGGGGCCAGATCCGCCACCAACCCGATCCAGGGGGGCGGATCCCCACAGGCTACGCCGGAGAGGTAGGAGGCGGCATCGCCGGCCACCAGAACACCAGGGGCAGGGAGGAAGCAGAGGAGGGACGCCCCGCGACGGCCCCCATCTGCGCGCGGGAGGGAGAAGCCCCGCCAGCGCCACACGGCCTTAGGCCGGCGACGCCCCCGGCGACGGCGCGGGGCGCGGGGGAGGCAGCGCTAGGGTTCCTCCCGGGGAAGCCTGCGGGAGCGCCTCGGGGAGGGAGGAAGGGAGCTACGACCAGCAGTTTTTTCACTCAAGCCACTCAGAATGTGCATATTAGAGGGAATTTGATATGCTCAGATGATGTCAAGTGTATTCAACTTTGTGTGTGGGTGAAGAGATTAAATGAGTTCATAATCTCCACACTTAAGCATTACCTTAGCCCCTCTTAATGGTGTGGTTTCCTATCGACTCAAAAGATAAACCCAAAATCTTTCAGCCTTTGGTGATCTTGCCAGCACCTTTTCTTCCTTAATGAATTGGGGCCCCTCTTTCCTCCATCCTCATCAACATAAGGGCCCTAACACCTCAATTACTCCGTGGAGGTATTAGTCACTCTTGGCATACGTCATCATCACTAAAACATGATTAAGAGGCGGTATGCTCTTTCAACAGCCTCTAGGCGTGAAGGCAAGCTAGAAGGTCATATTTGAGAAGGTCCCAATATTTTGGAAGAAAGTGGGACCGAAAACGTCAGGCCTAGGGCTGGAGATGTTGTTCATGGAGAAAACAGTTTGGTGAAGCTTGGGTAGGGTGAAAGGGCGGATGAGGCTGGCAGCTTGGGAACTATCGAGGGGGTTGTTGGCGAGAAGTTTAGAGAGGTCAAAACTGAAGGAGCACTAATCACGGGTTCCCTAGAGTTGGTGGAAAAAACCATGAAGCATGGTAGCTTTCACTTGGTGGGACGAGGTAAAAGACCCATTTGAATTTGGTTCTTCCCAAGATGAATAGAGGCACATAACTGGAAGTAGAGGGAGTGTTCATCGCCAAGGATACAATGCTTGACTTTTGCACGTTGTCGTGAGTAGGAGGCTTTTAAGTTGACAAGACGGCTGAGGGAGATTTTTGCACGTTGACACCGGTAACAATGGTGAAGCCACATAGAAGCTGGGTAGTCTTTTTGGAAAAATATAAATTCATATATCTGACCACACAACCTTACATTTGACTACATAAGATTAAAGTTTTGGCGCCACCACTCACCAGCATGATGTTTTTTAAGTTGACAATGGGTAAACAGAGGCCTATGCTCTTCAAGGGCGTCCAGGAAGGCAGATAGACTGAGTGAGTGCAGGCCTTCCGGCTCCAACACTTTGCTTCAGCTTAGGCAAAGGCGGCACAAAGAGGGGGGGGGGGGGGGGGGGACCCCAACATAACATTTTTTTTTTACGTTGCTTTGGTTGCGCTGATGTTTTATGTAAGTTAGCAAAATCAGAATATTTTATTATTGAAAAAATCTTGAAATAATTGTTGCACGTAGGCACCAATCCATGTGCAAACTTACCCCTGAAAATTTTGTTTCTGCAAAGGCAAGAATGTTATGGACCCGTGTATAAAATCACATGATGAATTGCTGCAGAACATCAATCAAGAAAATAACGCTAAAAGTCTAATGGCAGCACACATTCTTCTAAGATTTACCCTAGGTGTCGATGTCAACTACTCACTACATATATGTGTTGGTTCCACACATAATTCTGATCTTGACGCTACTTTATTGGAATACAAGTACAGGCACTATAACTCAAACATGAGAGCATTTTTGTCAACGGTTAGAATCTAGACCTCAACAAAGTCTTGTGGCCTTTTTATCTGAAAAAGCAAGTTCTACAACTCAATGCTTCACATGCTAAGAGCAATCTCACCACTGATTCCATTTTAGAATGCAAATCATACCACAGACATGCAACATCTTTTAGGAGAATCAAGTCAAATACTACTAAACTCGACATTCAGGGCCAGGCAATCAGCGCACAGATGCAGGTAACAAGATAACACGAACACAAAAAAACTGAAATTCGATGATGACAGCAGGAGAAAATCCATGTCGAAACAACACAGGCAAACAGGTCAACCTGGTGCCAACTCCAGAACAAATCAAAGTCTCAAGTCTAAATTAACATACAACGAAAGATAACAATTCTTGAAGAAAAATTGTCTGCGCATTTCAGGTTCCATCCATGCAATGCCGTCGCCGATGCTGGAAAACACTCTGATGTTTCCTGGCATGGGACGGTCTCACAGCAAGCTGTCCGTTTTCGCCGGTAGCCTCCTGAAGAAGTTGAGGGGAGCAGATGGAAGCCCGTGGAGGCGGAACCTGGGATGCCTCAGCACATACAACCCAGCAATGAGCACAACCATGCGAAACGGCACCAGGTACAGAACCACAGCAGCGATCAAGCAGAAGGTCACAAAGATAGCAGTGGCCCTTGGATCCCGCCAGTTGAGCAGGGACTGCAGCCTCTCACCTTGTGTTGCCAAGTCACCAACAACTGTCTGCACCCTGCCTGCAATGCTCCTGAGTCGATCATACCTCATCCGAACGACATCATGTGCACGGGATGTAGGGAAAGTATCAAACTCCTCATCAAACTCATCAGGGTTGGAGGTCTCGGCATGTGAAAGACGAGTGTCCATGTGAGGTGGCTGCCTTGGCCTCCACCGGTAGAACCAGACCCCAATCAAGAACAGATACAGGGAAACGGTCGGAAGGATCAGCTCTGGAAACATAACCAAAATGATGAACAGGAGATGAATCAACACAGTGGTCAGCGGATTCTTCCATTCACAAATCTTATCAAACCATTGAGCAGCTCCAACAAGGGGGGTCAACACTTTCATAATCCTGAAGAAGTTTGCCTTGCTCTTCCTCATGCTCCACATGTGAGAATCCACATCCAACATGTACTCAACAACTTCCTTCCTGAGAGGTGGCTCGGCACGGCTCAATTTCGTCGAGACCATGTGAGTAGCCTGGAGCCTCAGAACATCAAGCTGCGTGACAGACAGAGGGTAAACATAGTGCATCTTAGGCAGCAGTGGCTGAGAGTACAACTGCATCATGTTCACCAGCGAGTAGCATGTGAAGCGCACAGCAAGCTGCACTTCACCCATCTTCTTCACGCCCGTAGGAAGCAAAATGATAAGAGGGTACGAGTGCGTATAGACCCTGCCAGACTCAAGAGTGGACAGGCGGATCCGTACCTTGCCAATTCTGCTGTCCTTGTTTCCTTTGGACTTCTCCCCTTGCAAGTGGCAGTTATCGAACACACCAACTGTTATCACCGTACAAGGATCATACACGTCCCAGGTGTATTGTTCATTCCATTTTGGGCTGAAACTGTCGATGATGGTCCTTGTTCTGACCCACTTGTGCCCGTACTTTGCAACACAGTAAGAATCTGTGGTGCCATGCCCATCCTTAGTCTTCATTGCCAGAAATCCTTGAGCATTTAAGATTCCTAGCTCAAGAACCCCAATGCTAGGCTTCCACAGCTGTTTCTCAGTGGCCCTCAGATCGCTACTGTAATGTGCTGACTCATCCAGAACATGATACCCACCATCCAAAGAAATCCTGAGGTGAATACGACTAGAGAACTTGACATCTTTTTTCTTCTGTTCCCCATCTCCCGCTACATGCTTCTCAAGATTACACCACCGGCTGTGCACTGGCCTGTGGTCGGGCCTCCTGTCTACATTCTGCAGTGGAATACATGCTTTCCCTAATACCTCGTCCTTGTTTGGCGCAATCCGATCCTCGACGCTAAGAATCAAGTGCTCCTCAAATGGTTCAGCTGCCACAAACATCAGATCCTCATTCCACATGGGGTTAACACTCTTGCTTGCAGATATCCTTGTCCTCAAGGACTGATTCCCAAGCGTAGCTTTCACATAAACTTCTGGATACCGGCACTTGTCACTTGGTACCAGGTCTTGTGCCTCAATAACATTTACCCTGAGATACCAAAGCTTAGGAGTTAAATACACCTTAGACCTTATGCTTGCTAGACCATCGCTAGGCACTGTCGCAGCGTCAGCATGCCAAGCTTCTGGGAAAGCTTCATCTGCCTGTGAACCCATCCAGACAGCCAACATTAGCTCTCCGACCCTTCCCTCCTTCCGACCCTCAAGACGGTACCACTCTGGTGCTAAAGGACTGTCAGGTGGGACTCTCTTTGGAACTTCATTGAGGTCAAAGATGACTCGCCCAATGATATCATCCTTGTCTTTGACAGTGATCTCAATATAGGAGGACTGGATGCGTTCCTTGGGAAAGGCAAAGACTTGGTTCCACTCCGGGTTAGTATTCTTCTCAACCTGACGGGTGGTGCACCTGTAATTCCCAAGCTTGATCTCTACCGATGGGTCACAGCTCCCAGACCCATCCTTGGCATGGAGGTCTTTGGCCTTGACAGCGCGCACGTAGAGATATGGCATCTGCTCCACAAGGTCGTATGTACTTGTGCGCTTGTCCCCTGCTGCCATAAAACCCCCAAGGCGGGGTGTTGTCTCTTTCAACGAGTAGTCCTCCGGCCGCGGCTGCGGTGGCTGCATCTTGCCGGTTCACAGAAGGTCAGACTTGTGCCTGCAACAAAATACATGACAATGTATTATCAAGAAGAGCTTCACGTATGGTAAAAGTAACACAATCATAACAAACAGCGGTGTATAATTTTCTAATGATAAAATGCATGTCATGTGCATAATCAACTATCATCTACTGATACTTTTCTTTTTACAATAAAAGGTGGTGGTTGTGACAGGTTGATGGATGGAGAGAGCACAAGGAGGCCTAGCAAAGGCATGACCCACTCAATGTGCCAAATGGTGTGCCCTGCTATCTTAGGAAAAAACAGAACTTGTATCCTGCTTTGGTATTCTATCCAGATTTGTGTATCTATCTGCATCTACGTGTAACAGGTAATATGACAGTGTGTCCTGCTACCGACATTGCAAAACAAGGAAAGTATGGCGACCAATTGCAGCCATGTGCATCCTTGTCAAGGAGAGATGAGCAGCAAACATGGTGTCCCTTTTGACCAATTCCTTCAGGTTTTCCTACTGCAGAGCAGAGGATCCCAACCCCAAACGTTTTCCTATAATAAGGGGGGTACTCTAGCGGAGCATTGGTATTGTCATTGACCAAAAACAATGATCAGTCATTCACTCGTCACCCGAGTAGCCCACTAATAAAAGCAACACTCACTTATTATTGGCTGCAATAACAAAATCACCCTGCCTTGAGACGTGTAAAAGATCATCAGATCCCGATGATAACAGAGTAACTGCTGCTAAATCTAATCCTCGCCTCAAATCTCGTGCTTTTTGTGTTTCCGGTAAAAGAAAATCACAACAACAAAAAAGGCTACAGCATTCATCGTTTCCTGGCAACCTAGGGCCGTAAGCACCATCTCAAAAAAAAAAAACAGGGGACGTACATAAAATTCCGAAAAATTGAATCTTTGAAATTTCGAAACCCCTAAAAGTACGCAAGCAAGAACACACCGACCAATTTAGCCGATGAAACCCTAGAAAATGACTGCACGGCTCCCTTAACCCCTACACGAACACACATGGCCATCCCCACGGGAGAAAAAAGTGTACCCTAAACTATTAAAAAAGGACCCAAAAACCCCCACGAGAATCCTCTAAAACCCCATCCCTCCGTACGAGGGCGATTCGAAAAGGCACGATCCTCCCACCCCACGCGGAGGATCGCCGACGAGGAGGACCGGAATGCAGGCAGCAAACAGATGGACTACAAGGTCAAGAACCACCGAGACGGCTGGAAAGGAGGCGCACGGACCGGCCGGGCACACGGACCTCACCAGCAGACGGCGGACGGGCCGGTCGGAGAAGCCTCTAGCACCCCCGCGCCACGGCCGCGTGCACGCCGAGGAGCACGCGACGCGAGGAGCAGGAATGCCGGGGGCGAGCGGGGCGGAGTCAGGGGAGGCGAGAAACGGAAGAGGTGAGAAGTGGCGAGAGGGAGGGGGGGCATGGAAAGGAAGGGAAAAGGGCCCTCTTTTCTCGCCGGCTTCTTTTTTCACTTCGCAGGCGGGCGGCACGGGACGGGAGGCGGAGCCAGCGGGTGAGGCTGCCGGGTGGGGCCGGAGATGGGACTGGCCAGTGGGCGGGCGGGTTCTCTGGTGGGTCCCACCCTGGTTCGTGCAGGCTCCGGAGAACGTTGATGCCTTGGTGGTCTGGTCCCATTTGCGCCTGGCACCCTCTGGTTCGACTGAATTCTGCAGGTGGGGCTGCTGCAAAGGAAAGAACCCAGCATTTCGCGGCCGTGTCACGTGCACTTTTTTACCTTGACCAGGCGACTTGGGTGGGTTACCCGCTACGTGCTTGTAGAATACCCTAGAAACGCCGGGGTGAAAATGTATGGGAAAACCTGCCAACTTTTAAAATAACCACAAAATTTTATATGTTTTCATGCAAAATTCTTAAGTTTTACTATGGAATTTATCAAAAGAGCCCTCGTTCAAATGTTCTATCATCAATGGTGTCTTTTTTTAGGTATGTGCCAATAAAGGCTCTATGTTTACTCGAATTTGCGGTTGGTGTCTTGTTTAGACTCGGCCAGTGGTAACTGACGTGCCAGCCCAGAGCCGTAATGGCAGTAGTAACGGATGTGCCAGTACATGGTCGTAAAGTCAAAGGTGACGGATGTGCCAGCCCATAGCGTATTATGGACGCCAGGACGGCAGTTGGCGGTGCACTTTTAATTGTGCACAACCCTTTGCAGATATTTTGTCATTAATCGTGTATTGTTTTAGATGTGTGCCAGTAGAACGGTTCATGGAGATATGCTTTTGTTGAAACTTGCGGTTGGAGCCTCATTCTTGAAATTCGATCATTAGTGACGGATGTGCCAGCCCACAGTTGTGATATGGATGCCAGGATGGCAGCTGGCAGTGCGCTTTTAATTGTACACAATCCTTTACAAATATTTTGCCATTAATCGTGTATTCTTTTAGATGTGTGCCAGTAGAACGGTGCATGGGGACATGCTTTCAAACTCGGTCATTAGTGAAGAATGTGCCAGCCCATAGTTGTGATATGGACGATGTTTCGATACCTTGCATTGTGCTTTTAATTGTACACAATTCTTTGCAAATATTGTGCCATTAATCGTGTATTCTTTTATATGTGTGTCGGTAGAACGATGCATGCGGATATGCTTTTGTTGAAACTTGCGATTGGTGCCTCATTGTTCAAACTCGATCATTAGTGACGGATGTGCCAGCCCATAGTTGCGATATGGACGCTGTTTCGGTACCTTGCATTGTGCTTTTAATTGTACACAATTCTTTGCAAATATTATGCCATTAATCGTGTATTCTTTTATATGTGTGCTGGTAGAACGATGCATGGGGATATGCTTTTGTTGAAATTTGCGGTTGGTGCCTCATTGTTCAAACTCGGTCATTAGTGACGGATGTGCCAACCCATAGTTGATATATGGATGCCAAAACGGTACCTGGCAGTAAGCTTTTAATTGTACACAATCCTTTGCAAATATTTTGATGTGTTCTTTTAGAATATGTGAAAGTGCAACTATCCCTGGGTGGTTTTGGTAATTCCTAACAACATATAGCTCATTGAGCTAACACTATTCCAAGATTAATATTTCAGAAAAAGCTCAATGAATGGCATGGCATGGATGAGGAAAGGGGACCCCTCAAAATACTAAGGACAAAAAGTTTGACTTAAGCTCAAAGCTCAAGACTCTACATTTTATATTTTAGTGATCCAAGATCACATTGAGTCTATAGGGAAAAGCCAATACTATCAAGGAGGGATGAGGTGTTGCTTGATGAGGTTCTTGCTTCATAGTGCTTAGTGATATGCTCCAAAACCCTCAACTACCTTCCCACATCCACATATGATCTAAACCAAAAGTCAAACTCGGCCCCACCGATTCTTTCTATCCGGCGCCACCGAGTTCAGATGTCATAGCCACTGCCACAAACCCTAGGCAAATCGGTTTCGCCGATAGGGATCTCGGTCACACCGAGATGGGGTTGCAATCTCTCTATTTCCCTTCGTAACGTTTCGGTCCTACCGAGATGAGCGATCGGTCCCACCGAGATTGCAATGTAAACTCTCTGTTTCCCCTTTGTAACATTTCGGTCCCACCGAGTTTACCTGACCAACTCTCTAGTTAGCTTATTACCAAAATCGGTCCCACCGAGTTTCTGTAATCGGTCTCACCGAGATTACGTTATGCCCTAACCCTAACCATATCGGTCCTACCGAATTGCGTTTCGGTCCCACCGAAAATCCTAACGGTCACTAGGTTTGCTAAATCGGTCCGACCGAGTTTTTCAATTCGGTCTCACCAACATCGGTAAATTGTGTGTAACGGTTAGTTTTTGTGTGAAGGCTATATATACCCCTCCACCCACTCTTCATTCGTGGAAAAAGCCATCAGAACATATCTACACTTCCAATACACATTTTCTGAGAGAGAACCACCTACTCATGTGTTGAGACCAAGATATTCCATTCCCACCATATGAATCTTGATCTCTAGCCTTCCCCAAGTTGCTTTCCACTCAAATCTTCTTTCCACCAAATCCAAATCCTGCGAGAGAGAGTTGAGTGTTGGGGATACTATCATTTGAAGCACAAGAGCAAGGAGTTCAGCAACAACACACCGTTTGTTACTTCTTGGAGAGTGGTGTCTCCTAGATTGGCTAGGTGTCACTTGGGAGCCTCCGACAAGATTGTGGAGTTGAACCAAGGAGTTTGTAAGGGCAGGGAGATCGCCTACTTCGTGAAGATCTACCGCTAGTGAGGCAAGTCCTTCATGGGCGATGGCCATGATGGAATAGACAAGGTTGCTTCTTCGTGGACCCTTCATGGGTGGAGCCCTCCGTGGACTCGCGCAACCGTTACCCTTCGTGGGTTGAAGTCTCCATCAACGTGGATGTACGATAGCACCACCTATCGGAACCACGACAAAACATCCGTGTCTCCAATTGCGTTTGAATTCTCCAAACCCTTCCCTTTACATTCTTGCAAGTTGCATGCTTTACTTTCCGCTGCTCATATACTCTTTGCATGCTTGCTTGAATTGTGTTAAGATTGCTTGACTTGTGCTAAGATAGCTAAAATCTGCCAAAGACTAAAATTGGAAAAAGGATAGATTTTTAATTGGTCAAGTAGTCTAATCACCCCCCCTCTAGACATGCTTTCGATCCTACAAGCGGTATCTGAGTTTTGGTCTCCATTTGCTTTGATTTTCATAGCTTTTGGTGGTCATAGCCTTGGTTTTACAACCTAGGAGAGTATGGCGTTTAGCGAGGGAAATTATCACCGTAGAGGTCCTTACTTTGATGGTACTAATTTTGCTAGTTGGAAGCATAAGATGAAAATGCATATTCTTGGACATAACCCCGCCGTTTGGGCTATTGTGTGTATTGGCTTGCAAGGTGAATTTTCTTTGATGGGAAAGAACCGAATTGTGAAGCCACCGCAGAAGAGTTGAAAATGCTGCAATACAACGCTCAAGCTTGTGATATCCTCTTCAACAGATTGTGCCCCGAAGAATTCAACAAAATCAGCCATCTTGAGAATGCAAAGGAAATTTGGGATACTTTGATTGACATGCATGAAGGTACCGACTCCGTCAAGGAATCCAAATTGGATGTGCTTCAAAGTCAACTTGACAAGTTCAAAATGAAGGATGGTGAAGGTGTCGCTGAAATGTACTCTAGGCTTGCTCTTATCACAAATGAGATTGCGGCTTAGGAAGTGAAGAGATGACCGACAGATTCATCATCAAGAAGATCCTAAGAGCCTTGGATGGAAAATATGATACCGTGTGCACATTGATTCAAATGATGCCAAATTACAAAGATCTCAAGCCAACGGAAGTCATTGGAAGAATTGTTGCTCATGAGGTGTCACACAAGGATAAAGAGGAACTTCACAACAAATCAAGTGGTGCTTACAAAGCCTCATGTGAAGCCCCCACATCATCAAGTGAGAAACAAACCTTCAATGAAGAATTGAGCTTAATGGTGAAGAACTTCAACAAATTCTACAAGAGTAGAAGCAAAGAGAGAAGCTCCAAGTCAAGGTCCTACAATGACAAAAGATCTTCTAGTCAAGAGCGAAACTGTTACAATTGTGGAAGGCCCGGACACTATTCCAATGAGTGTATGGCCCCCTACAAGAGAAGAGAAGATTCTCTCAACAGAAGAAGTAGAAGAGAAGAATCACCACCTAGAGAAAGAAGGAGTAGATATGATCGTTATGAACGAAGACCCTCACGGAGAAGCAAGGATTCGGAAAAAAAGGACAAGTCATCAAGGAGCTACACAAAACGAAGACATCAAGCTCATGTTGGTGAATGGGTATCCGGCTCCGACTCCGACAATCACTCCGAGAGAAGCTATCACTCCGACTCCGAATATACTCAAGATGAAGGTGTTGCCGGTCTAGCACTTGTGTCAAGCAACTCCTATGACATATTCGAGACACCAAATGAAGGAATTGGAAGATGCTTCATGGCCAAAGGTCCAAAGGTATCACACCCCGAGTATGTTGATTTCAATAGTGATGAAGATGACTTGTTAGGTGATGATGATTTACTTGTTGACAACTCTAGTGATGAATACTATGATGAAACGTCAATTAATCATGTTAATCAAGATGAAACGAATGACAATGATAAGGAGAAGATTGAGTCTCTAACTAAAGAGCTAAACACTCTTAAGTTAGCTCATGAAACTATCTTAGGAGATCATCGAGAACTTTTAAGTACTCATGAGAAATTACGTTTTGAAAAGCTCAACCTTGAGCAAGAGCATGAGTTCTTAAAGGCAATCAATGATGATCTTCGCAAGAAAAGTTCTTCTTACATTGCCAAGCGTTTACTCTTATCCACTTACATGCCTCAAGTTAAGTCTAGTAACAAGAACAAAAAAGATTCTTCCTCTAGTAGTGACAATAATCATGTTAAATCCAATGTTGTTGCTTCTAGTAGTTCTCTTGGTTCCACTAATGATTCTCTTAGCCAAGTTACACTTGAGCAAGAAAATAGCTTATTGAAGGGAATTATAGAGAAAGGTGTCTACAAGAGCCTTGCCGGAAGTAAGCAATTTGAGGAAATTGTACGCAAGCAAGGAAGGTATCGAAAGAACCAAGGTGTTGGTTTTGAACGAAAGTTCAATGCCAATGGAGTTGAGTGGGAAGAAGATCAATACCCCAAGACAAAGTTTGTTCCTCAACAAGAGAAGTATGATCCTACTTCTTTCAAAGGGACACAAGCTCAAGATGATCTTACACCACAAGACCACAAGCAAAAAGGCAAGGACAAGCTTCAAGAGGAGATTGATGCATTTGAAGAAGCTCCTAAGGCCTTGGTCAAGTGGGTTCCCAAGACTACATCAAGTTCCACTTCATCAAGTACAACTACAACTCCGAGGATTCCCATCAAGATGGTGTGGATCTCGAAGAAGAAGAACTAGAGAGTTCTTGAGGGTGACTCCGCCAACATACTTCACTCTTATCATTTTGGCAAGAACGAGTGAAATCAACTTCCACATCTTGCACTAGTTCAAGGAGTCACAAACCCTCTTGTTGGTAAGACAAGGGACAAGGTAACCTAAAGCTTTCATAGACATCATCTTGTGTGTGCATCACTCTATATCTATGGATATCCTTGTTTGTACCTTGTGGGACTAACCCGTGTAGGTATTGAAAAGTGCAACTCACTCCAAAGGATAGCTCCAAATGATCTACATCAACTTTGAGCATCCACATCTTCAACATCTACATGAAGTCATCATCGACAAAACCCAAGGTTAGTTCATCCCTCTTAAGGGGGATCTCACATCTAGGGGGAGATTTACTCTAAGAATTGAGCTAAAACAACTCTAATGATGTGAAAACAACAATACTTTATGTAAAAGTGGTAACCCCACTTGTGTTTAAACGATGAGTATGACCTATGATCAAATGTTCTCATTTGACTCCTAAGTCAATATACTCATATATAGATGACCTAGTCATCGCCAATTGCTTGATAGATGCTAGAATTGGTTGTGCATGCTTTGCCACATATTTCAATTGCCATTTTATTGTGTGAGCATGTTGGTTGCATAATTTACTCATTCGAGGACATCCACTTGTTGTTTTTGATTGACTGGTTTCTCTTTTCTCTTGCCAAGTGGATGGACAAGAATGCCTAAGAACCTTCTCTAGCTATCTATGTTTTTCTCGTCTCAAACTCTATTCATGCTACATCACAAAATTTGATCAAGTCAGATTCGAACCACTCTGTGTGAGGAGCACTCGGAGTCCCCGATTCGTCATAGACTTAAACTTCCAAAACTTCTTTGTGCGTTTCGGTCTGACCGATTCATCCATTTCGGTCATACCGAGATCACTAAGTCCATCTAGGTTTTCAATCTCGGTGCAACCGATTTGAACTTTTCGGTCACACCGAGTTGCAGTAACTGCTTGTAGTTATGCATCTCGGTGCCATCGAGTTGTTCCACTCGGTCACACCGACAGGGTCGGGCTATATATACCCACGGGCAAAATTTTGGAAATTTTCTCCGAACTCTTTCGCCCGCGCTTAGCCCGCTCCGCCTCCAGGGTCTCCGAATCGTCCTCCTCGTCGCCAGTTGCCTCCTGCCGCTGGTCTCCGCCGCCGTCAACGGGAATCATCCCCGTCGTTGCCGCCGTAGCGAGTTCATCGCCGAACTAGGGTATGAACTCGATCACTGTGCTATCCTTATCTGATTCCTAGCACATTGTGTTCACCATGAATCTTGCCACGATTGAAACTATCTTATCCAGTCAAAAACACTCCGTAGATTAGAGATGATTTTAAAATTTAGGGTTAGGTTTCCACCAAAACCATCTCGGACCAACCGAGTTGTGGAACTCGGTACCACCGATTCTGCTCAGGCCATTCCACATGAGATTCTCGGTCTGACCGAGAATTGAAAATCGGTGTGACCGAGTTCATGACTTTGTGAAACCCTAGCAGTCTCGGTACCACCGAACTGTGACTCGGTCTGACCGAGTTCACTAGTTTAGGTTCCAACAGCTGCTTCGGTATCACCGAGTTTACAAATCGGTTGATCTGAAACGCTTTCTGAGGAAAATTAAAACTAAGCTTTTGCTTCATTCTTTTGCAAAAACCTCTGTATTTTGTGATGCTTATCCACTCTACCTCATCTATAATCTATTCACAGGGTCAGTTGTCAAAGTTTGCATCATGTCTGATCAAAGTGACAGTCAGAACAAGTCAGAGGAGCAGGTTCACATGAGTGAGGGCACTAATCCCTCTAGCAGCTCAGGTGAGGGAAGCAGGAGCACCCCAAGTAACCTACCCAAAGCTGCCATCAGGGCCAGAAAGAAGAAAACTTCTGAGTCTGAGGATGAAGACTATGTGGTAGTTGAGGATGAGGCCACTTCCAAGAAGAAAGTGTTGAAAAAGGAGCATGGCTCAGCTGCAGCCACTAAGCCAGGAATGCTGAAGAAGGCACCTGCAAGAAGGGTTCCCACTTCCAAACCTAGGAAGGTTGCCACTGGAGAAACCATGAAGTTTACCATTGAGTCAGAAGAGGAAGCTGTTGGCCAAGACAAGAAGAAAAAGAGAGTCAGAACCACTATTGCCAGAGTTCTTGGTAATGTTGGGGAACGTAGTAATTTCAAAAAATTTCCTACGCACACGCAAGATCATGGTGATGCATAGCAACGAGAGGGGAGAGTGTTGTCTACGTACCCTCGTAGACCGAAGCGGAAGCGTTGACACAACGTAGAGGAAGTAGTCGTACGTTCTCCTCACGATCCAACCGATCACAGCACCGTTACTCCGGCACCTCCGAGTTCTTGGCACACGTTCAGCTCGATGACGATCCCCGGGCTCCGATCCAGCAAAGCGTCGAGGAAGAGTTCCGTCAGCACGACGGCGTGGTGACGATCTTGATGTGTTACCGGCGCAGGGCTTCGCCTAAGCACTGCAACGATATGATCGAGGTGGAATTTGGTGGAAGGGGGCACCGCACACGGCTAAGGAACGGTCCGTAGATCAACTTGTGTGTCTATGGGGTGCCCCCTGCCCCTGTATATAAAGGATGGAGGAGGAGGAGGCCGGCCAAGGGTTTGGCGCGCCAGGGTGTGGAGTCCTACTAGGTCTCCAAGTCCTAGTAGGAGTCCACCAAGAGGGGAGGAAGGGAGAACGAATAGGAGGAGAAGGAAAGGTGGCCGGCCCCCTTTTCCCTAGTCCAATTCGGACCAAAGGGGAGGGGGGGCGCAGCAGCCTTTTCCTCTTCCCACTAAAGCCCATCAAGGCCCATTACTTCTCCCGTAATCCCGTAACTCCCCGATACTCCCGAAAATACCCGGATCACTCAGAACCTTTCCGATGTCCGAATATAGTCGTCCAATATATCGATCTTTACGTCTCGACCATTTCGAGACTCCTCGTCATGTCCCCAATCTCATCCGGGACTCCGAACTCCTTCGGTACATCAAAACTCATAAACTCGTAATATAACTGTCATCGAAACCTTAAGCGTGCGGACCCTACGGTTCGAGAACAATGTAGACATGACCGAGACACGTCTCCGGTCAATAACCAATAGCGGGACCTGGATGCCCATATTGGCTCCTACATATTCTGCGAAGATCTTTATCGGTCAGACCGCATAACAACATACGTTGTTCCCTTTGTCATCGGTATGTTACTTGCCCGAGATTCGATCGTCGGTATCCAATACCTAGTTCAATCTCGTTACCGGCAAGTCTCTTTACTCGTTCCGTAATACATCATCTCACAACTAACACATTAGTTGCAATGCTTGCAAGGCTTATGTGATGTGCATTACCGAGAGGGCCCAGAGATACCTCTCCGACAATCGGAGTGACAAATCCTAATCTCGAAATATGCCAACCCAATATGTACCTTCGGAGACACCTGTAGAGCACCTTTATAATCACCCAGTTACGTTGTGACGTTTGGTAGCACACAAAGTGTTCCTACGGTAAACGGGAGTTGCATAATCTCATAGTTAAAGGAACATGTATAAGTCATGGATAAAAAGCAATAGCAACATACTAAACGATCGAGTGCTATGCTAATGGAATGGGTCATGTCAATCAGATCATTCAACTAATGATGCGATCTCGTTAATCAAATAACAACTCTTTGTTCATGGTTAGGAAACATAACCATCTTTGATTAATGAGCTAGTCAAGTAGAGGCATACTAGTGACACTCTGTTTGTCTATGTATTCACACATGTATTATGTTTCCATTTAATACAATTCTAGCATGAATAATAAACATTTATCATGATATAAGGAAATAAATAATAACTTTATTATTGCCTCTAGGGCATATTTCCTTCAGGTAAACCCTCTATGAGGAGAGACTCTGAAGAAGAAGAAGAGGAAGAGGTTGCTGCACCAGCATCTAAAGCCCAGAAGCTCATGGGTGATGCTATCAAGTCAGGGGCTACTTCATTTAAGCCCAAAGAAGCTCCCAAGCCAGCTGCTCCAAAACCCATGTCTGCACCAAAGACGAGTACTAGGAACATTCCAGCTGCTGAGAAGAACAAGGCCCGAGTGCCTGAAACTGCTGCTGAAGAAGAAGATGAGGCACATGTTCCGAGGAAGTTAAAGCCAAAAAATCCATATCATAATGATGATCATCCTGTAGCAGAAAACATGAAGATCAGGAAGGACTCGGGATTGAGGCTATGGAGAGAGTCAGATCCATATGCCACCAGGAGAAGAACTGCTGTGGACTACATGTTCCATACCAAGGAACAACAGGATTTCTATGAGATAGTGCTGCTTGAAAAGAAACCAATAGTATGTGACATGAGATGGGTTGACTGGAAGTACATCAAGGAGAATGAAGAACACTACCTAGGTGTACATGACAGTTTCAAGGCTTGTGGAGTTGATGAGTTTGTGGCTCACAAGCTCACAAAGTGGAATGACGAGCTCATCATGCAGTTCTACTCCACAGCTCACTTCTACCCAGATGGCAAGATAGTCTGGATGTCTGAAGGCACTCGATACCAGTCAACAGTAGAAGAATGGGCTCAATTGATCAATGCTCCTGAGGAGAATGAAGATGACTTGGATGTCTATGCCAAGAAGAAGAAGGATCACAACTCCATGGCTAGCATGTATAAGGATATTCCAGATGCAGACCTTGAGACTCACCAATTTGGATCAGTTAAACACCTGCTGTCAGGACTGCCTACTATCAATTGGATACTCAGGCACACTCTTCTGCCCAAGTCTGGTGATCACAGAATGATCATAGGCCACTCCATCAATCTGCTACATATATTTGATGTGCCACAAAAGTTCAAGGTCATGAGTCTTATAGTTGAAACTATCAAGAGGACAACTGCTGACCAAAAGAGAAGTTGTGGGTATGCCCCACAGATCCAGGAGTTGATTAACTCCAAGATGGGCACTGTCACATACCTGTTGGACAAGGAGCACTTGCCTATCTATCTAGATTTTGAGGACAACCATGTGGTTATGAATGAGGATGAACCTTCTTCTGTGCAAGTTCAAGCCAAGAGGGAGAAGGCAAAGGCTGAGAAAGCTGCAAAGATGCCAGCCATGGAAGAGGCATCTCAGTATCTTCTGAAGAGCAAGCAAGATCAGCTTGGCTACTTGATTGCATCCACTCTAAGGATTGAGAAAGGACTGGCCACCCTGACTCAAAACCAGGAGAGCTTGGAAAGAATCATGGAGCAGAAGTTCTATGACATGGATGCGAAGTTAACTGAGATCCAGTCTATTGTGGAGCAACTTCAGGATGATATGCAGGAGAGGAAGGGCAAGACAACCACTGAGGCATTTGCCAGAGTGCCTAGAGCTCAGAGGTCAACTGAAGTGCCAGTAACAGACACCAGAGCCACTTCATCTGCACCAGCTACAGCTTGAGTGCCACCAGCTCCAGCACCTACTCCAACAGCTCCATCTACATCGACTGAAGCCTTCATTCTTGGAGTTCTCCGGACACCACCTCCTGAAGACCAAGCTTGAGAGACGATTTAGTGCTATGCATTTTCTATGAAAATTTTGGTAACTTGTTGCCAAAGGGGGAGAAAAATGTATAGATCATAGGCTTCAAGAGAGAGTGTTGCTTTTTATTCTCTCTTGCTTTGGTGTTGATACTTATTTGCTTGATTGAGATACTTTATGCTTGTGTGTGACACTTGGATGATCATGTGTGTTTGATCATATGCTACATTAATGCTTGTTGGATGACATTATCATTTTATCTCTATATGATCATTAATTTTGCTTGGTGATGAGTGCATGTTTTTGATTATTATCATTTTGAGCGCTCCACCAAGATGTATGTGACATGGAAGAGTAACCCATGATCCTAACTCATTGCGCATTTGCAGTCCAAAGCAAATCTTAAACTATGCACAAATTTAGGGGGAGCTCTTGCTTTTCACATACTTCTTAAAGCGACAATGTTTTCACTCTTATTATCATTCGTCAAAGCTTTGATCTATATGTTGTCATCAATTACCAAAAAGGGGGAGATTGGAAGTGCAACTATCCCTAGGTGGTTTTGGTAATTCCTAACAACATATAGCTCATTGAGCTAACACTATTCCAAGATAAATATTTCAGGAAAAGCTCAATGAATGGCATGGCATGGATGAGGAAAGTGGACCCCTCAAAATACTAAGGACAAAAAGTTTGGCTCAAGCTCAAAGCTCAAGACTCTACATTATATATTTTAGTGATCCAAGATCACATTGAGTCTATAGGGAAAAGCCAATACTATCAAGGAGGGATGAGGTGTTGCTTGATGAGGTTCTTGCTTCATAGTGCTTAGTGATATGCTCCAAAACACTCAACTACCTTCCCACATCCACATATGACCTAAACCAAAAGTCAAACTCGGCCCCACCGATTCTTTCTATCCGGCGCCACCGAGTTCAAATGTCATAGACACTGCCACAAACCCTAGGCCAATCGGTTTCACCGATAGGGATCCCGGTCACACCGAGATGGGGTTGCAATCTCTCTGTTTCCCTTCGTAACTTTTCGGTCCTACCGAGATGAGCGACCGGTCCCACCGAGATTGTAATGTAAACTCTCTGTTTCCCCTTTGTAACATTTCGGTCTCATCAAAATGAGCAAATCGGCCCCACCGAGTTAACCTGACCAACTCCCTGGTTATCTTATTACCAAAATCGGTCCCACCGAGTTTGTGTAATCGGTCTCACCGAGATTACGTTATGCCCTAACCCTAACCATATCGGTCCTACCGAGTTGCGTTTCAGTCCCACCGAAAATCCTAACGGTCACTTGGTTTGTTAAATCGGTCCGACCGAGTTTTTCAGTTCGGTCTCACCGAGATTGGTAAATTGTGTGTAACGGTTAGTTTTTGTGTGGAGGCTATATATACCCCTCCACCCACTCTTCATTCGTGGAAAAAGCCATCAGAACATATCTACACTTCCAATACACATTTTCTGAGAGAGAACCACCTACTCATGTGTTGAGACCAAGATATTCCATTCCCACCATATGAATCTTGATCTCTAGCCTTCCCCAAGTTGCTTTCCACTCAAATCTTCTTTCCACCAAATCCAAATCCTATGAGAGAGAGAGTTGAGTGTTGGGGAGACTATCATTTGAAGCACAAGAGCAAGGAGTTCATAAACAACACACCATTTGTTACTTCTTGGAGAGTGGTGTCTCCTAGATTGGCTAGGTGTCACTTGGGAGCCTCCGACAAGATTGTGGAGTTGAACCAAGGAGTTTGTAAGGGCAAGGAGATCGCCTACTTCGTGAAGATCTACCGCTAGTGAGGCCAGTCCTTCATGGGCGATGGCCATGATGGAATAGACAAGGTTGCTTCTTCGTGGACCCTTCGTGGGTGGAGCCCTCCGTGGACTCGCGCAACCGTTACCCTTCGTGGGTTGAAGTCTCCATCAACGTGGATGTACGATAACACCACCTATCAGAACCACGACAAAACATCCGTGTCTACAATTGCGTTTGAATTCTCCAAACCCTTCCCTTTACATTCTTGCAAGTTGCATGCTTTACTTTCCGCTGCTCATATACTCTTTGCATGCTTGCTTGAATTGTGTTAAGAATGCTTGACTTGTGCTAAGATAGCTAAAATCTGCCATAGACTAAAATTGGAAAAGGATAGATTTTTAATTGGTCAAGTAGTCTAATCACCCCCCTCTAGACATACTTTCGATCCTACAATATGTTAGTGGAATGGTGCATGGTGATATACTTTTGTTGAAATTCGCGATTGGTACCTCATCAATTCGAACTCGGTCGATCATAGTGACGGAAGTGCCAGCCCACGGCCATGATATGGACATTATAAGATTGGAAGATTGGTTGGTGACGGTGTCCTGGGCTAGGGGGTCCTAGCCCAGCCGGACTACCAGCCCATTAAGGAAGGAAGGCTCCGGAGGCCATCAAAGTGTGGCGACCGAAGACTTGGCATGTACTTCAAGCATATTTGACTAGATTCGGCATGTAAATCCTTAGATGGCAACCGACCATATGTAACTCTAGATACCCTTGGTGCCTATATAAACCAGGAGGTGTAAGTGCATCTGGTGCCACCCCTAGTTGGTTTTGGAGTATTGACGACAAACGTGGTTGAGGGACTAATGTGTTTGTGAGAATTGCAGGTTAACACATGTAGAAATCCCTCATTGATTCGGTTTACCTACCAGAGATGACCCCTAAAAATATATGAAGACATTGAATACAATGGTGGTTCATGAAGACATTCACTTGAAAACAATGGAGTATGAAGACATAGTTTCTTTCGTAGTTTCATTTTCTTCTTTCTTGAGTCATAGGAACCACCAAACTATTAAGTGGGGTCCAAGTGAACAAAGTCAGAAAAGTGAGATGTGATGCTCAACCCAAATCCTATGCCTTCGAGTGAAGATAATGAGAGTAAATCTTATCCAGAGTTGGATGAGTCAGCTTTGCTTGTAACCCAAGTCAAGGTGCCACGTGTGTTTGAAATCCGACTGTTGGACATGTGTCGGTTCCTTAGTGACCCAGGGTCATTTCGGACAAATCACGTCGGGTTGCCTCATGGCTATAAATAGCTCACCCCCTACACCATAAATTGGTATCTGTTTAGAGTTAGTGCACGGCTTTTGTCGTTTGAGAGCAACCCACCTCCGAAGCCTTTGAGAGAGAAACCTTGCGAGGACAAAGCCCAAAACACCTAGAGCCAAAGATTGTTAGGCATCACTGGAGCCTTTCTGTCCGCGTGATATGAAGACTTACTACACTTGAAGGTTGTGTATTCCAGTCAATTAGGCGTCGCGTTCTGAGGTTCCAAGAGCCATTGTGGATCATCGATGAACGAAGTCTGTGAAGGTTTGGAAGTCTACCTTGAAGACTTACAAGAGTGATTGGGAGAGGACTAAGTGTCCTTATCTCAAGGGGAATAGGGTGAAGACACGGTCTTCTGAGTTCAATCTCAGCCTCCCTAACCAGACGTAAAGTTGTCACAACAACTGGAACTGGTCTACCAAATCATTGTCTTCGTCAAGCAACTCATTCTATCACTTCACCGTTACTTACTGTTCAACTTCGTGAAGCCATTGCTTGGTTGCCCTGTTTGACTTCACTGTGTGAAGACATTCTCTCTGACTGCATAATTGGCTTCATACTATCTTCCTATTCTTTTTTACGGGGTATACTGTCTTCCTATTCTGATCCACTCTACCTAGATGCTATTTGTCTTCGTGCTTACTCAGTACTATTTCTTAGACTATGGCTTGGTTAGTGTAGTTTATCTTTCGCTGCATACTATGTAGGTTATATTTCATTGTCTGTCTTCGAAGACATTGCATGTCTTGAAGACTTCCATAAAAATTTGCTATTCATCCCCCTCCCCTCTAGTCGATAACTAGCACTTTCAATTGGTATCAGAGCAAGGTGCTCCCTTGTTCTGTGTGATTCGATTTAAGCACGTAGAGTTTTAGCTATGTCGACTATAAGGATAATCAAAGTCTGCGTTGCGTGCCCAGTCTTCGATGGCACTGATTACCCCTACTGGAAGAATAAGATGCGCATGCATCTTGAAGCCATTGACAACAACCTCTGGTATGTCGTCAAGACTGGCGTTCCCAAAGTCGGTGAAGGTGTCACCCCTGCTGATGTCAAGAGGTTCGCACAACTGGACTCAATCGCCAAGAACATCATCTGTGGTCATCTGACCAAAGGGCAGTATGGCCGTGCAAGTGCTCTGAAATCTGCAAAGCTAGTATGGGACTTGATGTCCAAGCTCAACGAAGGCTTCTCGACACAGAGAGACTCAAGGATTGATGTGTTTCGCAATCTCTTCAACCGGTTCAAGAGGAATGACAATGAAAATGTCCAGCTCACTTTCGACCGCCTCACTGAAAGCACAAATGAACTTCGTGCTCTGGCCGCCACTGAAATCACCAAGCATGAAGTCATGAAGAAGCTACTTGTAGGATCGAAAGTAGGTCTAGAGGGGGGTGATTAGACTACTTGACCAAATAAAATTCTAACCTTTTTTCCCAATTTTAAGTGTTGGCAGATTTTAGCAACTAGTACAAGTCAAGCAATCAACCTACCCATGCAATTCTAAGAGTGTAATAGTGGAAAGTAAAACATTGCAGATGAAGGTAAAGGAAAGGGTTTGGAGAAGGCAAACACAATGTAGACACATATATTTTTGGCCTGGTTCCGATAGGTGGTGCTATCGTACATCCACGTTGATGGAGACTTCAACCCACGAAGGGTAACGGTTGCGCGAGTCCACGGAGGGTCCACGAAGAAGCAACCTTGTCTATCCCACCATGGCCATCGCGCACGAAGGACTTGCCTCACTCGGGTAGATCTTCACGAAGTAGGCGATCTCCTTGCCCTTACAAACTTCTTGGTTCAACCCCACAATCTTGTTGGAGGCTCCCAAGCGATACCTAACCAATGTAGGAGACACCACTCTTCAAAAGGTAATAGATGGTGTGTTGATGATGAACTCCTTGCTCTTGTGTGTCAAATTATAGTCTCCCCGACAATCAACTATCTCTCACATAGATTTGGCCATGTTGAAAAGATGATTTGAGTGGAAAGCAACTTGGGGAAGGCTAGAAATCAAGAATCTTGTGGTAGGATTGGAATATCTTGATCTCAACACATGAGTAGGTGGTTCTCTCTCAGAAAATGTATGCTGAAAGTGTAGGCACGTTCTGATGGCTCTATCTCAAATGAAGAAGGGGTTGGAGGGGTATGTATAGCCTCCACACAAAGTCCAACCTTACACACATTTGACCCAACTCGGTCAGACCGAATAGAAGAACTCGGTGAGACCGATTTAGTTCAAAATGTGAACGTTAGGAATCTCGGTGGGACCGACTGGAACAACTTGGTGGGACCGATGTGCTAGGGCTTAGGGCAAACATCAACTCGGTGGCACCAATTACATCAATTTGGTTAGACCAAAGTGAAGCAATAAGGCAACAGAGAGGGTGTCAAGCAAACTCGGTGGGACCTGTCGGATTCAGTGTTCTGCAGACCCTTGAGAGGTTCGAACTCTGGGGTGCGTGCGAAGAAATCTCTCTTCCCAGTCTGCCTGCTCGATGATTCCACGGCCTAGCTTGAGGAACCCAAGGGACAAGACACACATCAGTTTATCCTGGTTTGGGCCACCTTGCAGTGTAATACCCTACTCCAGCTTTGTGGTGGATTGCCTCGAGGGGCTGAGGATGAACTAGTACAGTGGATGAACAACCTCAGGAGGTGAGGTGTTCTTGAGCTCGATGAGCTGATGAGATGGTCAGGGTGGAATCCTCTCCCCCTATGGTGGTGGCTAAGTCCTATTTATAGTGTCCTTGGTCCTCTTCCCAAATGTAGGCGGGAAGGGATCCCACAACATCCAAATTTGAAGGGACACAACTAGTACAAGCTATCCTGACGAAAGTGGTCTTCGCCTGCAAAAGGCTCTGGTGGTGACGCCGCGGTGGGCTCTGCGATGACATGCCGTCCTGGCGGTCTTGGTCTTGTTGCACCGATTTGGAAACCTTTGCTTGATTCCTCGGGACCCTGCGCCTGTGCTTGCTTCCTTAGTACCAAAGAGGAAACTGATACACTGCGCCCGCTAGTGCCCGCCTTGCCTTGATCGTCACGGCTCACGTCATGTGAACCTCGCGAGGTGCACCTTGCATTGATATCTCCGCTCCTTGGGAGCCAGCCTACTGAGTCCGCCCCCCAGGGAGGTCTTGGTGTCGTCCGCCTTGCGAGGCTTGGCCTCTCACGAGGGTCTTGGGTTGTTGTTGCTGAAGCTGGGCCGAACCGGGCCTACTGATTGAGCCACACCATGGGCCGCAGGCAGGCAAGTCTGGGTACCCCCGTTCCCAGGATGCCAACAGGACCGATTGCATATTTCAGTGAGACCAAAATAATTGCAATAGGCAACAAAGAGTTTGCAGGGCCATCTTGGTGAGACCAAGGTCTGTATTGGTGTGACCAGATTGTCTAGGGTTTCTGGCAGTGGCTATGTCAACCGAACTCGCTGGCGCCTGATAGGTCATTTTGGTGGGGCCGAGTTTGACTTTGTGTTTTGGACATATTTGGAAGAGAAAGTGGCTGAGGGTTTTGGAGCAATATCACTAAACACTTTGAGCAAGTAGACCATTAAGGAAACCTCATCCCCTTTTAATAGTATTGGTTTTCCTATGGACTCAATATGATCTTGGATCACTAAAATATAAATGAACAGTCTTGAGCTTTTGCCAATCTTTGTCCTTAGCATTTTGAGGGGACCACATATGTAGTCCATGTCGTGCCAATCATTGAACTTTCTAAAATATTTAACTTGAATGGATATTAGTTCAATGAGCTATACGTTGTTATGAATTACCAAAACCACCCAGGGATTAGTTGCACTTTCAATTCCCCCCTTTTTGGTAATTGATGACAACATATAGATCAAAGCTTTGACAAATGATAATATGAATGAAATACATCATTGCTTTGAGAAGTACTCCCTCCGTTCGGAATTACTTGTCTCGAAAATGGATGTATCTAGAACTAAAATACGTTTAGATACATCCATTTCCGCGACAAGTAATTCCGAACGGAGGGAGTATGTGATAAGCAAGAGCTCCCCCTAAATTTGTGCATTATTTAAAATTTTCTTTTGAATGCAAATGCACAATTGATTGGGATCATGGGTCACTCTTCCATGTCACATACATCTTGGTGGAGCGCTCAAAATGATAAAATTTAAATAATATGCACTCATCACAAAGGATAAAAGTGATTGATCATGCACAAATTCATGGATATAAGCAAGCAACCACACATTAAGCATAGTATGATCAAACACATGATCACATAATTATCTGATGAGCATAACACAAATTGTAGCATAGGAATCAAACAACCAAACAAACAAAGTGGCAAGAGAAGCAAATGAACAAATGAAATGCACTCATCACCAAGGATAAAAGTGATTGATCATACACAAATTCATGGATATAAGCAAGCAACCACACATTAAGCATAGTATGATCAAACACATGATCACATAATTATCTGACGAGCATAACACAAATTGTAGCATAGGAATCAAACAACCAAACAAACAAAGTGGCAAGAGAAGCAAATGAACAAATGAAATGCACTCATCACCAAGGATAAAAGTGATTGATCATACACAAATTCATGGATATAAGCAAGCAACCACACATTAAGCATAGTATGATCAAACACATGATCACATAATTATCTGACGAGCATAACACAAATTGTAGCATAGGAATCAAATAACCAAACAAACAAAGTGGCAAGAGAAGCAAATGAACAAATGAAAGGCAAGACTCTCTCTATCTCTCTCTCGAAGCCTATGATCTATGCACTTGTTGGGGAATGCGGTGTTTCAAAAATTTCACCTACGATCACGCAAGATCTATCTAGGATATGCATAGCAACGAGCGGGGGGAGTGTGTCCATGTACCCTCGTAGACCGAAAGTGGAAGCGTTTAGTAACGAGGTTGATGTAGTCGAACGTCTTCGCGATCCAACCGATCCAAGCACCGAACGTACGGCACCTTCGCGTTCAGCACACGTTCAGCTTGATGACGTCCCTCAAACTCTTGATCCAGTTGAGGCCGAGGGAGAGTTCCGTCAGCACGATGGCGTGGCGACGGTGATGAAGAAGTTACGGCGCAGGGCTTCGCCTAATCACTACGACGATATGACCGAGGTGTGTAACTGTGGAGGGGGGCACCGCACATGGCTAAGAGAAGACTTGGTGTGCCTTTGGGGTTCCCCCCTCCCATGTATATAAAGGTGGTACGAGAGGTGGCCGGCCCAAGGGGGAGCACACCATGGGGGGAGTCCTACTTGGACTCCCGGACCAAGTAGGATTCACCCCCCCTTTCCTATTCCCACTTAGGAGAAGGAGGGAAGGAGGAGGAGGAGAGAAGGAAAGGGGGGCCGGCCCCCCAACCCTAGTCCAATTCTGGTTGGGCTTGGGGGGCGCGCGCCACCACCTGGCCGCTGCCTCCTCTCTCCACTAGGGCCCATGAAGGCTCAGTAACTCCCCGGGGGGGGGGGGGTCCAGTAACCCCTGGTACTCTAGAAAATGCCCGAACCTTTTCGAAACCATTCCGGTGTCCAAACATAACCTTCCAATATATCAATCTTTATGTCTCGATGATTTAGAGACTCCTCGTCATGTACGTGATCTCATCCGGGACTCCGAACAAACTTCGGTTCATCAAATCACATAACTCATAATACAAATCGTCATCGAACATTAAGCATGCAGACCCTACGGGTTCGAGAACTATGTACAGATGACCGAGACACATCTCCGGTCAATAACCAATAGCGGAATCTAGATGCTCATATTGGTTCCTACATATTCTATGAAGATTTTTATCAGTCAAACCGCATAACAACATACATTGTTCCCTTTGTCATCGGTATGTTACTTGCCTGAGATTCGATCGTCGGTATCATCATACCTAGTTCAATCTCGTTACCGGCAAGTCTATTTACTCGATCTATGCCAACTCAACAAACACCATTGGAGACACCTGTAGAGCATCTTTATAATCACCCAGTTACGTTGTGACGTTTGATAGCACACAAGGTGTTCCTCCGGTATTCGGAGGTTGCATAATCTCAGTCTGAGGAACATGTATAAGTCATGAAGAAAGCAATAGCATAAAAACTAAACGATCATTATGCTAAGCTAATGGATGGGTCTTGTGCATCACATCATTCTCTAATGAAGTGATCCCGTTCATCAAATGACAACACATGTCTATGGCTAGGAAACTTAACCATCTTTGATTAACGAGCTAGTCAAGTAGAGGCATATACTAGGGACACTCTGTTTGTCTATGTATCCACACATGTACTAAGTTTCCCGTTAATACAATTCTAGCATGAATAATAAACATTTATCATGATATAAGGAAATATAAATAACAATTTTATTATTGCCTCTAGGGCATACTTCGTTCAATCTCCCACTTGCACTAGAGTTAGTAATTTAGATTACATAGTAATGATTCTAACACCCATGGAGTCTTGGTGCCGATCATGTTTTGCTCGTGAGAGAGGCTTAGTCAATGGGTCTGCAACATTCAGATCCGTATGTATCTTGCAAATCTCTATGTCTCCCTCCTTGACTTGATCGTGGATGGAATTGAAGCGTCTCTTGATGTGCTTGGTTCTCTTGTGAAATCTGGATTCCTTTGCCAAGGCAATTGCACCAGTATTGTCACAAAAGATTTTTATTGGACCCGATGCACTGGGTATGACACCTAGATCGGATATGAACTCCTTCATCCAGACTCCTTCATTTGCTACTTCCGAAGCAACTATGTACTCCGCTTCACACGTAGATCCCGCCACGACGCTCTGCTTGGAACTGCACCAACTAACAGCTCCACCACTCAATATAAATACGTATCCGGTTTGTGACTTAGAGTCATCCGGATCAGTGTCAAAGCTTGCATCGACGTAACCATTTATGACGAGCTCTTTGTCATCTCCATAAACGAGAAACATATCCTTAGTCATTTTCAGGTATTTCAGGATGTTCTTGACCACTGTCCAGTGATCCACTCCTGGATTACTTTGGTACCTCCCTGCTAAACTAATAGCAAGGCACACATCAGGTCTGGTACACAGCATTGCATACATGATAGAACCTATGGCTGAGGCATAGGAAATGACTTTCATTTTCTCTCTATCTTTTGCAGTGGTCAGGCATTGTGTCTGACTCAACTTCACACCTTGTAACACAGGCAAGAACCCTTTCTTTGACTGATCCATTTTGAACTTCTTCAAAACTTTATCAAGGTATGTGCTTTGTGAAAGTCCAATTAAGCGTCTTGATCTATCTCTATAGATCTTGATGCCCAATATAAAAGCAGCTTCATTGAGGTCTTTCATTAAAAAATTCTTATTCAAGTATCCTTTTATGCTATTCAGAAATTCAGTATCATTTCCAATCAACAATATATCATCCACATATAATATCAGAAATGCTACAGAGCTCCCACTCACTTCTTGTAAATACAGGCTTCTCCAAAAGTCTATATAAAACCATATCAAAGCATATATTCCAACTCTGAGAGGCTTGCACCAATCCATAAATGGATCGCTGGTGCTTGCACACTTTGTTAGCACCTTTTGGATCGACAAAACCTTTTGGTTGCATCATATACAACTCTTCTTTAAGATATCCATTAAGGAATGCAGTTTTGACATCCATTTGCCAAATTTCATAATCATAAAATTTGGCAATTGCTAACATGATTCGGATAGACTTAAGCATCGCTACAGGTGAGAAAGTCTCATCGTAGTCAACTCCTTGAACTTGTCGAAAACCTTTCGCAACAAGTCGAGCTTTGTAGACAGTAACATTACCATTAGCGTCAGTCTTCTTCTTGAAGATCCATTTATTCTCTATTGCTTGCTGATCATCGGGCAAGTCAACCAAACTCCATACTTTGTTATCATACATGGATCCCATCTCAGATTTCATGGCCTCAAGCCATTTCCCGGAATCTAGGCTCATCATTGCTTCCTCAAAGTTCATAGGTTCATCATGGTCAAGTAACATGACTTCCAGAACAGGATTACCGTACCACTCTGGTGCAGATCTTACTTTGCTTGACCTACGATGTTTAGTAGCAACTTGATCCGAAGTTTTCATGATCATCATCATTAGTTCCTCACTAATTGGTGTAGGAATCACTCGAACTAATTTCTGTGATGAACTACTTTCCAATTCGGGAGAAGGTACAATTACCTCATCAAGTTCTACTTTCCTCCCACTCACTTCTTTTGAGAGAAACTCCTTCTCTAGAAAGGATCCATTCTTAGCAACGAATATCTTGCCTTCGGATATGTGATAGAAGGTGTACCCAACTGTCTCCTTTGGGTATCCTATGAAGACACATTTCTCTGATTTGGGTTCGAGCTTATCAGGTTGAAGCTTTTTCACATAAGCATCGCAGCCCCAAACTTTAAGAAATGACAACTTGGGTTTCTTGCCAAACCACAGTTCATATGGTGTCGTCTCAATGGATTTAGATGGTGCCCTATTTAACATGAATGCAGCTGTCTCTAAAGCATAACCCCAAAACGATAGCTTAATCAGCAAGAGACATCATAGATCACACCATATCTAATAAAGTGCGGTTACGACGTTTGGACACACCATTACGCTGTGGTGTTCCAGGTGGCGTGAGTTGCGAAACTATTCTGCATTGTTTCAAATGAAGACCAAACTCATAACTCAAATATTCACCTCCACGATCAGATCATAGAAACTTTATTTTCTTGCTACGATGATTTTCCACTTCACTCTGAAATTCTTTGAACTTTTCAAATGTTTCAGACTTATGTTTCATCAAGTAGATATACCCATATATGCTCAAATCATCTATGAAGGACAGAAAATAACGATACTCGTCGCGAGCCTCAACACTCATCAGACCGCATACTTCAGTATGTATTATTTCCAACAAGTCTGTTGCTCGCTCCATTATTCCGAAGAATGGGGTCTTATTCATCTTGCCCATGAGGCATGGTTCATAAGCATCAAGTGATTCCAAAAGCCCATCAGCATGGAGTTTCTTCATGTGTTTTACACCAATATGACCTAAATGGCAGTGCCACAAATAAGTTGCACTATCATTATTAACCTTGCATCTTTTGGCTTCAACATTATGAATATGTGTATCACTACTATCGAAATTCAACAAATATTGACCACTCATCAAGGGTGCATGACCATAAAAGATATTACTCATATAAATAGAACAACCATTATTCTTTGATTTAAATGAATAACCGTCTCGCATCAAACAAGATCCAGATATAATGTTCATGATTAACACTGGCACCAAATAACAATTATTCAGGTCTAAAACTAATCCTGACGGTAGATGTAGAGGTAGCATGCTGACGGCGATCACATCGACTTTGGAACCATTTCCCACGAGCATCGTCACCTCGTCCTTAGACAATCTTTGTTTAATTCGTAGCCCCTGTTTTGAGTTGTAAATATGAGCAACAGAACCAGTATCTGTTGGGGAACGTAGTATTTCAAAAAAATGCCTACGCACATGCAATATCCATCTAGGTGATGCATAGCAACGAGCGGGGAGAGTGTGTCCACGTACCCTCGTAGACCAAAAGCGGAAGCGTTTAGTAACGTGGTTGATGTATTCGAACATCTTCGCGATCTAACCGATCCAAGTACCAAATGCACGACACCTCCACGATCTGCACATGTTCAGCTCGGTGACGTCACTCGTACTCTGGATCCAGCTGAGGCCGAGGGAGAGTTTTGATAGCACAACGCCATGGTGATCGTGATGATGAAGTTACCGACGCAGGGCTTCGCTTAAGCTCTACAACGATATGACCGAGGTGGAAATTTGTGGAGGGGGGCATCGCACACGGCTAAGACAACTGTCAACTTGTGTGTCTATGGGGTGCCCCCCTCCCCCGTATATAAAGGAGTGGAGGAGGGGAGGGCCGACCCTCTCTATGGCGCGCCCCAAGGGGGATTCCTACTCCTAGTAGAAGTAGGTTTCCCCTTTCTCTAGTTTGAGTAGGAGAAGAAGGGAAGGAGGAGGAGGGGAGAAGGAAGGAGGGGGGCGCCGCCTCTCCTAGTCCAATTCGGACCAGCCCATGGGGACGCGTGCAGCTAGTCCTTGAGGCCCTTCTCTCCCTTCTCGTATGGCCCATTAAGGCCCACTACTTCCCCCGGCAAATTCCCGTAACTCTCCGGTACTCCAAAAAATACACGAACCACTCAGAACCTTTCCGATGTCCGAATATAGCCTTCCAATATATCGATCTTTACGTATCGAACATCTCGAGACTCCTCGTCATGTCTGTGATCTCATCCGGGACTCCAAACAAACTTCGGTACATCGAAACACATAAACTCATAATACTGATCGTCATCGAACGTTAAGCGTGCGGACCCTACGGGTTTGAGAACTATGTAGACATGACCGAGACTCATCTCCGGTCAATAACCAATAGCGGAACCTGGATGCTCATATTGGTTCCTACATATTCTACGAAGATCTTTATCGATCAAACCGCATAACAACATACGTTGTTCCCTTTGTCATAGGTATGTTACTTGCCCGTGATTCGATCGTCGGTATCATCATACCTAGTTCAATCTCGTTACCGGCAAGTCTCTTGACTCATTCCGTAATGCATCATCCCATAACTAGCTCATTAGTCACATGGATTGCAAGGCTTATAGTGATGTGCATTACCGAGAGGGCCCAATGATACCTCTCCGACAATCGGAGTGACAAATCCTAATCTTGATCTATGCCAACTCAACAAACACCATCGGAGACACCTGTAGAGCATCTTTATAATCACCCAGTTATGTTGTGACATTTGATAGCACACTAAGTGTTACTCTGGTATTCGGGAGTTGCATAATCTCATAGTCATATGAACATGTATAAGTTATGAAGAAAGCAATAGCAATAAACTAAACAATCATAGTGCTAAGCTAATGGATGGGTCAAGTCAATCACATCATTCTCTAATGATGTGATCATGTTGATCAAATGACAACTCATGTCTATGGCTAGGAAACCTAACCATCTTTGATTAACGAGCAAGTCAAGTAGAGGGATACTAGTGACATTCTGTTTGTCTATGTATTCACACATGTACTAAGTTTCCAGTTAATACAATTCTAGCATGAATAATAAACATTTATCATGATATAAGGAAATATAAATAAAATTTTATTATTGCCCCTAGGGCATATTTCCTTCAGTATCAAATACCCAGGCGCTACTACGAGCATTAGTAAGGTACACATCAATAACATGTATATCAAATATACCTTTCACTTTGCCATCCTTCTTATCCGCCAAATACTTGGGGCAGTTCCGCTTCCAGTGACCAGTCCCTTTGCAGTAGAAGCACTCAGTCTCAGGCTTAGGTCCAGACTTGGGCTTCTTCACTTGAGCAGCAACTTGCTTGCCGTTATTCTTGAAGTTCCCCTTATTTCCTTTGCCCTTCTTCCTGAAACTAGTGGTCTTGTTAACCATCAACACTTGATGCTCCTTCTTGATTTCTACCTCCGCAGCCTTTAGCATCGCGAAGAGCTCGGGAATTGTCTTATCCATCCCTTACATATTATAGTTCATCATGAAGCTTTTGTAGCTTGGTGGCAGTGATTGAAGAACTCTGTCAATGACACTATCATCAGGAAGATTAACTCCCAGTTGAGTCAAGTGGTTGTGGTACCCATACATTCTGAGTATATGTACACCGACATAACTATTCTCCTCCATCTTGCAGATAGAACTTATTGGAGACATCATATCTCTCAACCGGGCATTTGCTTGAAATATTAACTTCAACTCCTGGAACATCTCGTATGCTCCATGATGTTCAAAACATCATTGAAGTCCCGATTCTAAGCCGTAAAGCATGGCACACTGAAATATCGAGTAGTCATCAGCTTTGCTCTCCCAGACGTTCATAACGTACGGAGTTGCTCCTGTAGCGGGTCTTGCATCGGTGCTTCCAGGATATAATTCTTCTATGCAGCAATGAGGATAATCCTCAAGTTACGGACCCAGTCCGTGTAGTTGCTACCATCATCTTTCAACTTAGCTTTCTCTAGGAACACATTAAAATTCAAAGGAACGATAGCACGGGCCATTGATATACAACAACATAGACATGCAAAATACTATCAGGTACTAAGTTCATGATAAATTAAAGTTCAATTAATCATATTACTTAATAACTCCCACTTAGATAGACATCCATCTAGTCATCTAAATGATCACGTGATCCATATCAACTAAACCATGTCTGATCATCACGTGAGATGGAGTAGTTTTCAATGGTGCACATCACTATGTTGATCATATCTACTATATGATTCACGTTTGACCTTTCGGTCTCAGTGTTCCGAGGCCATATCTGCATATGCTAGGCTCGTCAAGTTTAACCCGAGTATTCAGCGTGTGCAAAACTCGCTTGCACCCGTTGTATGTGAACGTAGAGCTTTTCACACCCGATCATCACGTGGTGTCTCGGCACGACAAACTGTAGCAATGGTGCATACTCAGGAAGAACACTTGTACCTTGAAATTTAGTGAGAGATCATCTTATAATGCTATCGCCGTACTAAGCAAAATAAGATGCATAAAGGATAAACATCACATGCAATCAAAATAAGTGATATGATATGGCCATCATCATCTTGTGCCTTTGATCTCCATCTCCAAAGCACCGTCATGATCACCATCATCACCGGCTTGACACCTTGATCTCCATTGTAGCATCGTTGTTGTCTTGCCAACTATTGCTTCTACGACTATCGCTACCGCTTAGTGATAAAGTAAGGCAATTGCATGTCGATTGTATTTCATATAGTAAAGCGACAATCATAAGGCTTCTGCCAGTTGCCGATAACTATTACAAAACATGATTATCTCATACAAAAATTTATATATCATCACATCTTGACCATATCACATCACAACATGCCCTGAAAAAACAAGTTAGACATCCTCTACTTTGTTGTTGCAAGTTTTACGTGGCTGCTACGGGCTTCTAGCAAGAACCGTTCTTACATACGCATCAGAAGCACAATCATTTTTCGACAAGAGTGTTGTTTTAACCTTCAACAAGGACCGGGCGTAGTCAAACTCGATTCAACTAAAGTTGGAGAAACAGACACCCACTAGCCACCTCTGTGCGAAGCACGTCGGTAGAACCAGTCTCATGAATGCGGTCATGTAATGTCGGTCCGGGCCGCTTCATCCAACAATACCGCCAAATCAAAGTAAGACGTTGTTGGTAAGCAGTATGACTATTATCGCCCACAACTCTTTGTGTTCTACTCATGCATATAACATCTACGCATAGACCTGGATCTGATGTCACTGTTGGGGAACGGAGTGTTTAAAAAATTTCACCTACGATCACGCGAGATCTATCTAGGAGATGCATAGCAACGAGCGAGGATAGTGTGCCCACGTACCCTCGTAGACCGAAAGCGGAAGCGTTTAGTAACGCGGTTGATGTAGTCGAACGCCTTCGAGATCCAATCGATCCAAGCACCGAACGTATGGCACCTCCGCGTTCAGCACACGTTCAGCTCGATGACGTCCCTCGAACTCTTGATCCAGTTGAGGCCGAGGGAGAGTTCCGTCAGCACGATGGCGTGGCGACGGTTGAGGGAGTTCTGGATTAGGGGGTATCCGGACAGCCGGACTATATCCTTTGGCCAGACTGTTGGACTATGGAGATACAAGATTGAAGACTTCGTCTCGTGTCCGGATGGGACTCTCCTTGGTGTGGAAGGAAAGCTTGGCAATATGGATATGTAGATCCCCTCCCATTCTAACCGACTCTGTGTAACCCTAGCCCCCTCCGGTGTCTATATAAACTGGAGGGTTTAGTCCGTAGAACAACAACAATCATACCATAGGCTAGCTTCTAGGGTTTAGCCTCTACGATCTCGTGGTAGATCAAATCTTGTACTACTCATATCATCAAGATCAATCAAGCAAGAAGTAGGGTATTACCTCCATCACGAGGGCCCGAACCTGGGTAAACATTGTGTCCCTTGCCTCCTGTTACCATCCGCCTTAGACGCACAGTTCGGACCCCCTACCCGAGATCCGCCGGTTTTGACACCGACATTGGTGCTTTCATTGAGAGTTCCACTGTGCAGCCACCATAAGGAAGGATGCCTCGTCTCGTTGTCAGGGACATCGTTACCTCTAGGGGAGCCCTGGCTGTCGGCCAAACTCTCCGATTGGGCGATTTCGTCATGAACGCCCGTTCGGCTGCTGCACCGACGATGACTTCTCGGGTCGTCGAAAACAGCCTTCGCATCGGCTCGGAATTTGCCGAGAAGATGGATCCGATGGAGCTCTCTTCCCTAAACGAGCTCTTGGATCGCATCGCCGTTTTGGGAGTCACTACGGACTATGATCAGATCGGGCTTAAACCCGACCAAAGGGAGATTAACTCTCCGCCGGTCACCCATCAGATAGCGGTGGTGAGGAACAATGCGGCAATTTTTCCTCTATCTTGAGGACAAACTATGTCTGGATTCCAGAGCTCTCCGAGCCGGATACCCGTTTACGAAAGGACATCGCCCAAGCCTTGAACCTAGAATCAGGCAGTGGGCCAGACCTATCGGGCAACATCCCGGAGCCTGAGCTTCCCAGATCGGAAACTCCCCTGCCCCTGGGTCTCAGATCGGGTCAGGGTTTGGACTCAAGTCTACCCACCCACCCAGATATAAGCGATCTTTCCCACATTAGGCAAGAGCCCCAGGAAACAGTACATCACTACTGGGCCAAATTCCTCCTTGTAATGAATAAGGTCAAGGACTGTCGCGAGGAAGACGCGATCTCATTCTTTTGCAATAATTGCACGGACAAGGGAATCCTTAACGTCATAAGTCGCCGTGACATAGCACACTTCGCTGACTTGGCGGCCATAGTACGGAAGTACTGTGCGATGGAAAGTGCCTGGAAAACGGAAACAAAATTTTGGGATAATCCGGCTCTGACTAAACACCCAGTCCGAATTAAAAGGGTGCATCCTCATAAGTCGCCCGCTTCAATTACCAAAAAGCAAAAGCCCACGATGGGGCGTGGAACCGTATTGGAGGGATGGCTTAATGGACCCTGCAAAATTCACAGCATAGCAGATACCATACTAACACACAGCCTTAGAGCATGTTGGGTACTCCGGCAGGTGGCCAAGAGCAGCGAGGATCTCCTCATTCAAAATACCGCAGAGCACCATCCCATGGATTACAATACGGTATTAACAGTCTTCGAGACATTCGCCTTAAACAATAGACGCAAGCGAATACTCCGCAACCTTGCCGAAATCTGCCAGGTGGCAACAATAAACCCATGGAGCGACACGGCCATCACCTTCAATGCTTGTGATGAACCTAAATTCCGAACAACCCAAGCACCAGCCGCATTGGTCCTTAGTCCAATTGTAGACGGTTTTCGGCTCACTAAAGTGCTCATGGACGGCGGCAGCGGATTAAACCTCGTTTATGAGGAAACTCTTCAAAAAATGGAAATAGACAAGAACTGCATTGAGCAAAGCAGCACAACCTTCAGAGGAATCATCCCCAGTCGGGAAGCACGTTGCGCTGGGAAAATCACACTAGATGTGGTATTCGGCATGCCGGAGAATTATAGGTCTGACGAAATCACATTCCAAGTGGCCCCGTTCAGTAGCGGATACCACACCCTTTTAGGGCGGGAGGCATTCACAATCTTCCAAGCCATACCCCATTACGGGTACATGAAGCTCAAAATTCCCGGGCCCAATCGAATCATCACCTTGGCTAGTGATCAGGACATAGCGCTCGGCGCCGAAAACAAAACAGCCGCACTGGCCCTCGAGGCATTATCCGAAGCCCTCGCGGCAAAGAAGTTAACTGCACTACGATCCACCGTGGGCAGGGACGACGTGATACTAGACAAGAGATCCAAGTCCACCTCTTTCAAACCAGCGGAAGAGATAGTCAAATTCCAAGTCCACCCAACGGACCCCACAAAAATAGCCTCCATCGGGGCACAGTTAAACTCGCCGTGGACGCCGCACTACGAGAGTTTCTGCGCGAGAATTGGGACATATTCGCCTGGCATCCTTCAGATATGCCAGTAATCCCACGCAGGTTGGCCGAGCATAGCCTTAACATTTTAAAAGGATTCAAACCGGTCAAACAGACTCTTCAGTGTTTCTTTGAACCTAAGAGACAAGCTATGGGAGAGGAACTAGCCAAGTTATTGGAGGCCTGATTCATCAGAGAAATAAAACACCCGGACTGGCTAGCAAACCTGGTGATGGTACCAAAGAAGGACAAATCCTGGCGCATGTGCGTCGATTTTAAGGACCTCAACAAGGCTTGCCCAAAGGATCCCTTCCCCCTCCCCCGCATCGATCAAATTATCGACGCTACCGCATGACACGACTCATTGTGCTTCCTCGACGCATACTCCGGCTACCACCAAATAAAAATGGCGGAGTCCGACCAAGCCGCAATGGCATTCATCACGCCGTACGACCCCTTCTGTTTCAATACAATGCCTTTTGGGCTCAAAAACGCCGGTGCAACGTATGAACGCATGATTCAAACATGTATGGAAAAGCAGATCGGCAAAACAGTGGAGGCATATGTTGACGATGTGGTCGTTAAAACCAGACACATCGACTCCTTAATAAACGACTTGAGGCTCATGTTCGACAATCTTAGAACATACGACATTAAGCTCAACCCGGAAAAATGCGTCTTCGGCGTACCCGCCGGAAAGCTCCTGGGTTTTATCTTCTCCAGTAGAGGAATTGAAGCAAATCCGGTTAAAAATCCAAGCCCTGTCACAGTTGGCCATCCCAACTGACCTCAAGCAAATCCAGAAATTAACTGGATGCGTGGCGGCCCTAAGCCGCTTTATCTCCCGCTTAGGAGAAAAGGCATTACCGCTTTATCGCCTCCTTCGGTGCACCGAACACTTAGAGTGGACGGACGCGGCCACGGCCGGACTGGAAGACATAAAAGCCATTCTAGCCACCAACCCAATCCTGGCCATGCCAAGCATCGGCGAACCAATGCTGCTATATATAGCGGCAACTCATCAAGTTGTAAGCGCAGTGCTCGTCGTCGAACGAGAAACGGATGGAAACAAATTTCCCCTTCAAAAGCCGGCATACTATGTATCCAGTGTCCTCACTCCATGCAAATCACGGTACCCGCATTATCAAAAGATAGCATATGCGGTATTCATGGCATCTCGGAAACTACGACACTACTTCCAAGAGTGTTCAGTAAAGTGGCCTCGGAAGTACCACTGAATGATATAATAAACAACCGCGACGCCACGGGCCGGATTGCCAAATGGGCCATTGAGCTCCTCCCATTCGACATAACATATAAACCCTGGCAAGCCATCAAGTCGCAGGTATTGGCCGATTTTGTCGCCGAATGGACAGAAGCCGAACTCCCTAAAGAGTACGGCGCATACTCCAATTGGATTATGCACTTCGACGGCTCTAAAATGCTGGCTGGTCTGGGGGTTGGCGTCGTTCTGACGTCCCCTACCGGAGATACAGTCCAATATGTACTCGAAATACTATACACAGACTCCAATAATGCAGCCGAATACGAGGCCCTGTTACACGGTCTCCAGATGGCAGTCTCCATGGGCATCCGACGCCTGGAGGTGCGCGGGGACTCAAACCTTGCTATATCACAAATAAATGGAGATTTTGATGCCAAAGATCCAAAAATGGCGGCTTATCGCAACGCCGTCCTCAAGATGTCAGCTCGGTTTGAGGGGCTCGAATTCCACCCAACATCTTCTTGGAAAGATTGTTCAAGCCATCCGTGGTATGGGAAGGGGACACCGGCAACAATAGTCCGGACCCGGCTACAACGCCAGATAACGAACACCCTGACATAATCGGAGGCTCCGCCACCGAAATAACGCCTTCAGCCCATGTAATAATAGCCGTCATCTCCCCATGGACCGAACCATTCCTGGCCTACCTAACTAGGCAGGAACTTCCCAAGGACCAGAATGAGGCACGCTGCATTGTGCGGCGATCTAAAGCCTACAAGGTCCACGAGGGAGAGCTTTATAAGAAAAGCACCACCAGAGTCCTTCAAAGATGTATCTCCGAAGAGGAAGGGTGGAAGCTTCTGGCAGAAATACATGCCGGACTCGGCGGCCACCACGCCGCAGCCCGGGCCCTCGTAAGTAAGGCCTTCCGTACAGGATTCTGTTGGCCGACGGCCCGGGCGGATGCACAGGACTTGGTCCAACGCTGCATCGGTTGCCAACTTTTTGCAAACCAAATCCATATGCCGCCCGTCACCCTACAAACAATCCCCATTACCTGGCCTTTTGCGGTCTGGGGGCTTGACATGGTTGGACCCCTTAAAGGGGGAACCCATATGAAAAAATACTTACTGGTCATGGTGGATAAATTCACCAAATGGATAGAAGCCAAACCTGCTAAAACGGGCGAATCCGGACCGGTGATAGACTTCATATCTGGGGTTGTACACCGTTATGGCGTCCCCCACAGCATCATCACCGACAATGGCACAAACTTCACTGCCGATGAGGTAAAACTATGGTGTAGCAACATGGGCATCAAGCTCGATTATGCTTCTGTCTATCACCCACAAACTAACATTCAAGTCGAGCGAGCAAATGGTCTTATCATGAGCGGCATCAAACCCGGATTAGTGCGGCCCTTAAAGGAATCTAACACGCACTGGGTAGAGGAGCTCGAGTCCGTACTCTGGGGGCTACGGACCACGCCGAATCGCACTACCGAATACACACCGTTCTTTATGGTGTACGCCGCAGAGGTGGTTTTGCCCTGCGATATAATTCATGACTCACCTCGAGTGCGCATGTATGAAGAAAGAGAGGCCAAGCTCGATCGGCAGGACAGTTTGGACGCCCTCGAGGAGGAGCGTGGCATGGCAAAAGCCCGTTCCGCATTCTATCAACAACAGGCTAGAGGATACCAAAGCAGAGAAGTACGGGCCAAAACTTATAATGTTGGCGAACTCGTTCTACGCCTACCGGAGAAGAAAAAGGGCAAGCTCAAGCCCAAATGGGAAGGTCCCTTCGTTATTGACCAGGTTCTGACCGGTGGAGCGTATCGTCTGCGGGATGCATTGGACAATCGACTCGAGCCAAATCCATGGAACGCAGCCGGACTCCGAAGATTCTACGCCTAGTGCTGGACTCCGTGTTCGTCTCCTTACCTCTGTCAATTTTTTAACACTCGTTATTGTTGGGGAACGTAGCAGAAATTGAAAAATTTCCTACGTGTCACCAAGATCTATCTATGGAGAAACCAGCAACGAGGGGAAAGAGAGTGCATCTACATACCCTTGTAGATCGCTAAGAGGAAGCGTTCAAGTGAACGGGGTTGATGGAGTCGTACTCGTCGTGATCCAAATCACCGATGACCAAGTGCCGAACGGACGGCACCTCCGCGTTCAACACACGTACAGCCCGGTGACGTCTCCCATGCCTTGATCCAGCAAGGAGAGAGGGAGAGGTTGAGTAAGACTCCATCCAGTAGCAACACAACGGCGTGGTGGTGCGAGGAGCGTGGCAATCCTGCAGGGCTTCGCCAAGCACCGCGGGAGAGGAGGAAGGAGAGATGCAGGGCTGCGCCATCGAGAGGTGAAAACTCATGTGTTGGCAGCCCCAAATACCTCAACTATATATAGGGGAGAGGGAGGGGGCTGCGCCCCCTCTAGGGTTCCCACCCAAGGGGTGCGGCAGCCCCCAGATCCCATCTGGGTGGCAGCCAGGTGGAGGGGAGGGGGAGGCGCACCAGGGGTGGGCCTTAGGGCCCATCTGCCCTAGGGTTTGCCCCCTTCCCCACTAGGAGGCGCCTTGGGCCTTGGTGGAGGGGCGCACCAGCCCACATGGGGCTGGTCCCCTTCCACACTTGGCCCATGCAACCCTCCGGGGCTGGTGGCTCCACTTGGTGGACCCCCGGACACCTCCGGTGGTCCCGGTACACTACCGGTGATGCCCAGAACACTTCCGGTGGCCAAAACCATACTTCCTATATATAAATCTTTACCTCCGGACCATTTCGGAACTCCTCGTGACGTCCGGGATCTCATCCGGGACTCCGAACAACATTCGGTAACCACATACAAACTTCCTTTATAACCCTAGCATCATCGAACCTTAAGTGTGTAGACCCTACGGGTTCGGGAGACATGCAGACATGATCGAGACGTTCTCCGGTCAATAACCAACAGCGGGATCTGGATACCCATGTTGGCTCCCACATGTTCCACGATGATCTCATCGGATGAACCATGATGTCAAGGACTTAATCAATCCCGTATACAATTCCCTTTGTCTATCGGTACGATACTTGCCCGAGATTCGATCGTCGGTATCACGATACCTTGTTCAATCTCGTTACTGGCAAGTCTCTTTTACTCGTTCCACAACACATCATCCCGTGATCAACTCCTTGATCACATTGTGCACATTATGATGATGTCCTACCGAGTGGGCCCAGAGATACCTCTCCGTCACACGGAGTGACAAATCCCAGTCTCGATTCGTGCCAACCCAACAGACACTTTCGGAGATACCTGTAGTGTACCTTTATAGCCACCCAGTTACGTTGTGACGTTTGGCACACCCAAAGCACTCCTACGGTATCCGGGAGTTGCACAATCTCATGGTCTAAGGAAATGATACTTGACATTAGAAAAGCTTTAGCATACGAACTACACGATCTTGTGCTAGGCTTAGGATTGGGTCTTGTCCATCACATCATTCTTCTAATGATGTGATCCCGTTATCAATGACATCCAATGTCCATGGTCAGGAAACCATAACCATCTATTGATCAACGAGCTATTCAACTAGAGGCTTACTAGGGACATGGTGTTGCCTATGTATCCACACATGTATCTGAGTTTCCTATCAATACAATTCTAGCATGGATAATAAACGATTATCATGAACAAGGAAATATAATAATAACCTATTTATTATTGCCTCTAGGGCATATTTCCAACAGTCTCCACTTGCACTAGAGTCAATAATCTAGTTCACATCGCCATGTGATTAACACTCACAGAGTTTTGGGCTTGATCATGTTATTCTTGTGAGAGATGTTATAGTCAACGGGTCTGAACCTTTCAGATCCGTGTGTGCTTTACAAATATCTATGTCATCTCCTAGATGCAGTTACCACGCTCTATTTGGAGCTATTCCAAATAACTGTTCTACTATACGAATCCAATTTACTACTCAGAATAATCTGGATTAGTCTCAAAGTTTGCATCGGCGTAACCCTTTACGACAAACTCTTTTTCCACCTCCATAATCGAGAAAATTCCTTAGTCCACTAGTTACTAAGGATAACCTTGACCGTTGTCCTGTGATCCATTTCTAGGTCACACTTGTACCCCTTGACTGACTCATGGTTTGGCACACTTCAGGTGCGGTACACAACATAGCATACTTTAGAGCCTACGACTAAAGCATAGGGGACGACCTTCGTCCTTTCTCTCTATTCTTCCGTGGTCATGTCTTGAGTCTTGCTCAATACTCACACCTTGTAACACAGCCGAGAACTCCTTCTTTGCTGATCTATTTTGAACTCCTTCAAAATCTTGTCATGGTATGTGTTCGTTTGAAAGTACTATTAAGCGATTTTGATCTATCCTTATAGATCTTGATGCTCAATGTTCAAGTAGCTTAATCCAGGTTTTCCATTGAAAAACACTTTTCAAATAACCCTATATGCTTTCCAGAAATTCTACATCATTTCTGATCAACAATATGTCAACAACATATACTCATCAGAAATTCTATAGTGCTCCCACTCACTTCTTTGGAAATACAAGTTTCTCATAAACTTTGTATAAACCCAAAATCTTTGATCATCTCATCAAAGTGTACATTCCAACTCCGAGATGCTTACTCTAGTCCTTAGAAGGATTGCTGGAGCTTTGCATACTTGTTAGCATCTTTCATGATCGACAAAATCTTCTAGTTGTATCACATACAACCTTTCCTCAAGAACAAGGAAACAATATTTTGACATCCCATCTGCAAGATTTCATAAATAATGCAGTACCTGCTAATTCCAATAGACTCTTAGCATCGCTACGAGTGAGAAAGTCTCATCGTAGTCAACTCCTTGAACTTGTCGGGAAACATCTTAGCGACAAGTCAAGCTTTCTTAATGGTGACATTTACCATCATTGTCCGTCTTCCTTTTAAAATCCATATGCACCCAACAGCCTTACGACCATCAAGTAGTTCTTCCATAGTCTACACTTTGTTTTCATACATGGATCCTCTCTCGGATTTTATGGCCTCGAGCCATTCATCGGAATCCGGGCCCACCATCGCTTCTCCATAGCTCGTAGGTTCATTGTTGTCTAGCAACATGACTTCCAAGACAGGATTACGTACCACTCTGAAGTAGTACGCATCCTTGTCGTCCTACGAGGTTTGGGAGTGACTTGATCCGAAGTCTCATGATCACTATCACAAGCTTCCACTTCAATTGGTGTAGGTGCCATAGGAACAACTCCCGTGCCCTGCTACACACTAGTTGAAGTAACGGTTCAATAACCTCATCAAGTCTCCACCATCCTCCCACTCAATTCTTTCGAGAGAAACTTTTCCTCTAGAAAGGACCCGATTCGAGAAACAATCCCTATTGCTTTCGGATCTGAGACAGGAGGTATACCCAACTGTTTTGGGTGTCCTATGAAGATGCATTTATCCGCTTTGGGTTCGAGCTTATCAACCTGAAACTTTTTCACATAAGCGTCGTGACCCCAAACTTTTAAGAAATGACAGCTTAGGTTTGTCTAAACCATAGTTCATACGGTGTCATCTCATCGGAATTACGTGGTTCCCTCTTTAAAGTGAGTGCGGTTGTCTCTAATGCCTAACCCATGAACGATAGTGGTAATTCGATAAGAGACATCATGGTATGCATCATATCCAATAGGGTGCAGTTATGATGTTCGGACACACCATCACACTATGGTGTTCCAGGCGGTACTAGTCGTGAAACAATTTCCACAATGTCTCAATTGTGTACCAAACTCGCAACTCAGATATTCATCTCTATGATCATATCATAGATATTTTATCCTCTTGTCACGATGATCTTCAACTTCATTCTGAAATTACTTGAACCATTCAATAATTCAGACTTGTGTTTCATCAAGTAAATATGCTCAGTATCTACTCAAATCATCTATGAAGTAAGAGCATAATGATATTCACTGCGTGCCTCAACACTCATTGGACTGCACACATCAAAATGTGTTACTTCCAACAAGTTGCTTTCTTGTTCCATTTTACTGAAACCGAAGCTTTCAGTCATCTTGCCCATGTGGTATGATTTGCATGTCTCAAGCGATTCAAAATCAAGTGAGTTCAAACGGTCCATCTGCATGGAGTTTCTTCATGCGTATATGCCAATAGACATGGTTCACATGTCTCAATCCTTTTAAAAAATGAGTGAGTACAAAGATCCATCAACATGGAGCTTCTTCATGCGTTTTATACCAATATGACTTACACGGCAGTGCCACAAGTAGGTGGTACTATCATTACTATCTTATATCTTTTGGCATGAACATGTGTATCACTATGATCGAGATTCAATAAACCATTTTTTTTAGGTGCAAGATCATTGAAGGTATTATTCAAATAAACAGAGTAACTATTATTCTCTTTAAATGAATAACCGTATTGCGATAGACATAATCCAATCATGTCTATGCTCAACGCAAACACCAAATAACAATTATTTAGGTTTAACACCAATCTCGATGGTAGAGGGAGCGTGCGATGCTTGATCATATCAACCTTGGAAACACTTCCAACACATCTCGTCAGCTCACCTTTAGCTAGTCTCCGCTTATTCCGTAGCTTTTATTTCGAGTTACTAACACTTAGCAACCGAACCGGTATCTAATACCCTGGTGCTACTAGGAGTACTAGTAAAGTACACATTTACATAATGTATATCCAATATACTTCTATCGACAGCCTTCTCATCTACCAAGTATCTAGGGTAATTCTCCTCTAGTGGTTGTTCCCCTTATTACAGAAGCACTAAGTCTCGGGTTTGGGTTCAACCTTGGGTTTCTCCACTAGAGCAGCAGCTGATTTGCCGTTTCATGAAGTATCCCTTCTTGCCCTTGCCCTTCTTGAAACTAGTGGTTTCACTAACCATCAACAATTGATGCTCCTTCTTGATTTCTACTTTCGCGGTGTCAAACATCGCGAATATTTCAAGGATCATCATATCTATCCCTGATATGTTATAGTTCATTACGAAGCTCTAGCAGCTTGGTAGCAATGACTTTGGAGAAACATCACTATCTTATCTGGAAGATCAACTCCCACTCGATTCAAGTGATTGTTGTACTCAGACAATCTGAACACAAGCTCAACGATTGAGCTTTTCTCCCTTAGTTTGCAGGCCAAGAAAATCGTCGGAGGTCTTATACCTCTTGACGTGGGCACGAGCCTGAAATCCCAATTTCAGCCCTCGAAACATCTCATATGTTTCGCGACATTTCAAAAATGTCTTCGGTGCCTCAATTCTAAACCATTTATCATTACCGAACTATCATGTAGTCATCAAAACGTGTATGTCAGATGTTCGCAACATCCACAGACCACGTTCGAGGTCCAGCACACCGAGCGATGCATTAAAGACATAAGCCTTGTACTGTCCGCATAATTGCTACTGTCAACTTTCAACTATATTTTCTCTAGGAACGTATCTAACTCAATAGAACTAAAGTGCGAGCTTACGACATAATTTGCAAAAATCTTTTGACTATGTTCAGGATAATTAAGTTCATCTTATGAACTCCCACTCAGATAGACATCCCTCTAGTCATCTAAGTGATTACATGATCCGAGTCAACTAGTCCGTGTCCGATCATCACGTGAGACGGACTAGTCATCATCGGTGAACATCTTCATGTTGATCGTATCTACCATACGACTCATGCTCGACCTTTCGGTCTCTTGTGTTTCGAGGCCATGTCTGTACATGCTAGGCTCGTCAAGTCAACCTAAGTGTTTCGCGTGTGTAAATCTGGCTTACACCCGTTGTATGTGAACGTAAGAATCTATCACACCCGATCATCACGTGGTGCTTCGAAACGACGAACTTTCGCAACGGTGCACAGTTAGGGGGAACACTTTCTTGAAATTTTAATGAGGGATCATCTTATTTACTACCATCATTCTAAGCAAATAAGATGCAAAAACATGATAAACATCACATGCAATCAAATAGTGACATGATATGGCCATCATCACTTTGCTCCTTTTGATCTCCATCTTCGGGGCTCCATGATCATCGTCGTCACTGGCATGACACCATGATCTCCATCATCATGATCTCCATCATCGTGTCTTCATGAAGTTGTCACGTCAACTATTACTTCTACTACTATGGCTAACGCTTTTAGCAATAAAGTAAAGTAATTACATGACGTTTATGTTGACACATAGGTCATAAATAAATTAAAGACAACTCCTATGGCTCCTGCCGGTTGTCATACTCATCGACATGCAAGTCGTGATTCCTGTTACAAGAACATGATCAATCTCATACATCACATATATCATTCATCACATCCTTTTGGCCATATCACATCACATGGCATACCCTGCAAAAACAAGTTAGACGTCCTCTAATTGTTGTTTGCATGTTTTACGTGGCTGCTATGGGTTTTTAGCAAGAACGTTTCTTACCTACGCAAAACCACAACGTGATATGTCAATTGCTATTTACCCTTCATAAGGACCCTTTTCATCGAATCCGATCCGACTAAAGTGGGAGAGACTGGCACCCGCTAGCCACCTTATGCAACTAGTGCATGTCAGTCGGTGGAACCTGTCTCACGTAAGTGTACGTGTAAGGTCGGTCCGGGCCGCTTCATCCCACAATGCCGCCGAATCAAGATTGACTAGTAACGGTAAGCATATTGAACAAAATCAATGCCCACAACTACTTTGTGTTCAACTCGTGCATGGAATCTACGCAATAGACCTAGCTCATGATGCCACTGTTGGGGAACGTAGCAGAAATTTAAAATTTTCCTACGTGTCACCAAGATCTATCTATGGAGAAACCAGCAACAAGGGGAAAGAGAGTGCATCTACATACCCTTTTAGATCGCTAAGCGGAAGCGTTCAAGTGAACGGGGTTGATGGAGTCGTACTCGTCGTGATCCAAATCACCGATGACCAAGTGCCGAACGGACGGCACCTCCGCGTTCAACACACGTACAACCCGGTGACGTCTCCCATGCCTTGATCTAGCAAGGAGAGAGGGAGAGGTTGAGGAAGACTCCATCCAGCAGCAGCACAACGGCGCGATGGTGGTGGAGGAGCGTGGCAATCCTGCAGGGCTTCGCCAAGCACCGCGGGAGAGGAGGAAGGAGAGATGCAGGGCTGCGCCATCGAGAGGTGAAAACTCATGTGTTGGCAGCCCCAAATACCTCAACTATATATAGGGGAGAGGGAGGGGGCTGCGCCCCCTCTAGGGTTCCCACCCAAGGGGTGCGGCAGCCCCCATATCCCATCTGGGTGGCGGCCAGGTGGAGGGGAGGGGGAGGCGCACCAGGGGTGGGCCTTAGGGCCCATCTGCCCTAGGGTTTGCCCCCTTCCCCACTAGGAGGCGCCTTGGGCCTTGGTGGAGGGGCGCACCAGCCCACCTGGGGCTGGTCCCCTTCCACACTTGGCCCATGCAACCCTCCGGGGCCGGTGGCCCCACTTGGTGGACCCCCGGACACCTCCGGTGGTCCCGATACACTACCGGTGATGCCCAGAACACTTCCGGTGGCCAAAACCGTACGTCCTATATATAAATCTTTACCTCCGGACCATTTCGGAACTCCTCGTGATGTCCGGGATCTCATCCGGGACTCCGAACAACATTCGGTAACCACATACAAACTTCCTTTATAACCCTAGCGTCATCGAACCTTAAGTGTGTAGACCGTACGGGTTCGGGAGACATGCAGACATGACCGAGACGTTCTCCGGTCAATAACCAACAGCGGGATCTGGATACCCATGTTGGCTCCCACATGTTCCACGATGATCTCATCGGATGAACCATGATGTCAAGGACTTAATCAATCCCGTATACAATTCCCTTTGTCTATCGGTACGATACTTGCCCGAGATTCGATCGTCGGTATCACGATACCTTGTTCAATCTCGTTACCAGCAAGTCTCTTTTACTCGTTCCGCAACACATCATCCCGTGATCAACTCCTTGATCACATTGTGCACATTATGATGATGTCCTACCGAGTGGGCCCAGAGATACCTCTCCGTCACACGGAGTGACAAATCCCAGTCTCGATTCGTGCCAACCCAACAGACACTTTCGGAGATACCTGTAGTGTACCTTTATAGCCACCCAGTTACGTTGTGACGTTTGGCACACCCAAAGCACTCCTACGGTATCCGGGAGTTGCACAATCTCATGGTCTAAGGAAATGATACTTGACATTAGAAAAGCTTTAGCATACGAACTACACGATCTTGTGCTAGGCTTAGGATTGGGTCTTGTCCATCACATCATTCTTCTAATGATGTGACCCCGTTATCAATGACATCCAATGTCCATGGTCAGGAAACCATAACCATCTATTGATCAACGAGCTAGTCAACTAGAGGCTTACTAGGGACATGGTGTTGCCTATGTATCCACACATGTATCTGAGTTTCCTATCAATACAATTCTAGCATGGATAATAAACGATTATCATGAACAAGGAAATATAATAATAACCTATTTATTATTGCCTCTAGGGCATATTTCCAACAGTCTCCCACTTGCACTAGAGTCAATAATCTAGTTCACATCGCCATGTGATTAACACTCACAGAGTTCTGGGCTTGATCATGTTATTCTTGTGAGAGATGTTATAGTCAACGGGTCTGAACCTTTCAGATCCGTGTGTGGTTTACAAATATCTATGTCATCTCCTAGATGCAGTTACCACGCTCTATTTGGAGCTATTCCAAATAACTGTTCTACTATACGAATCCAATTTACTACTCAGAATAATCTGGATTAGTGTCAAAGTTTGCATCGGCGTAACCCTTTACGACAAACTCTTTTTCCACCTCCATAATCGAGAAAATTCCTTAGTCCACTAGTTACTAAGGATAACCTTGACCGTTGTCCTGTGATCCATTTCTAGATCACACTTGTACCCCTTGACTGACTCATGGTTTGGCACACTTCAGGTGCGGTACACAACATAGCATACTTTAGAGCCTACGACTAAAGCATAGGGGACGACCTTCGTCCTTTCTCTCTATTCTGCCGTGGTCATGTCTTGAGTCTTGCTCAATACTCACACCTTGTAACACAGCCGAGAACTCCTTCTTTGCTGATCTATTTTGAACTCCTTCAAAATCTTGTCATGGTATGTGTTCGTTTGAAAGTACTATTAAGCGATTTTGATCTATCCTTATAGATCTTGATGCTCAATGTTCAAGTAGCTTAATCCAGGTTTTCCATTGAAAAACACTTTTCAAATAACCCTATATGCTTTCCAGAAATTCTACATCATTTCTGATCAACAATATGTCAACAACATATACTCATCAGAAATTCTATAGTGCTCCCACTCACTTCTTTGGAAATACAAGTTTCTCATAAACTTTGTATAAACCCAAAATCTTTGATCATCTCATCAAAGTGTACATTCCAATTCCGAGATGCTTACTCCAGTCCTTAGAAGGATTGCTGGAGCTTTGCATACTTGTTAGCATCTTTCATGATCGACAAAATCTTCTGGTTTTATTTTCGATACACGCCCCCATATGTTTTTTTGCCTGAGTCTCTTCTCGCAGTCCGGACATGCACATTAGAGCATGCGTACCCAGGGAAAGGAACCCTTAACAGAACTATTCTCCCTGAAAGATGTTTCTTACTATCCATGTAATATAACATAACTAGTTGGGTACTTGTATGTTCATGCACTTATGACCCCTACGCCTGGTTTCCACGCATACCTCGGTTTTTACATAGCTGAGCGGGTATTCGGATACACTCCGGACTATTGGGTCCCGAGGTCGAAGCAAAAAGGTCCGCCATGACAAATGAATTACAATCCGGCTAGCGACATTCTACATGTCATTTAAATTACACAGTCACTTAGACTGACTAAATTCTTCTTCTATACCATCCAACAGGCTGTCTAGCCTACAACCCTGTTGGGAATACTTTGCGGCTAACTCTACTTGGTGATACACCAAGCTGACAGGGATTTCTTTCCCATCGAGCCCCACAGGTCCGACCTCGGCCATGTGGTTTGGGTCAGCCTTGGTATACCGCGTCTTCACCATGGCCCACGCTTCCCTGGCACCTTGTGTTGGGGAACGTAGTAATTTCAAAAAATTTCCTACGCACACGCAAGATCATGGTGATGCATAGCAACGAGAGGGGAGAGTGTTGTCTACGTACCCTCGTAGACCGAAGCGGAAGCGTTGACACAACATAGAGGAAGTAGTCGTACGTCCTCCTCGCGATCTGACCGATCCAAGCGCTGTTACTCCGGCGCCTCCGAGTTCTTGACACACGTACAGCTCGATGACGTCCCCGGGTCTCGATCCAGCAAAACCTCCGGGGATGAGTTCCGTCAGCACGACGGCGTGGTGACGATCTTGGTGAACTACCGATGCAGGGCTTCACCTAAGCACCGCAACGATATGACCGAGGTGGAATATGGTGGAGGGGGGCACCGCACACGGCTAAGGAACGATCTCAAGGATCAACTTGTGTGTCTTGGGGTGCCCCCTGCCCCCGTATATAAAGGAGCAAGGGGGGAGGCCGGCCGGCCTAGAGAGGCGCGCCAAGGGAGGGGGAGTCCTCCTCCTAGTAGGAGTAGGAATCCCCTTTCCTAGTCCAACTAGGAGGGAGGAAGGGGGAAGGAAAGAGAGGGAGAGGGAGAGGGAAAGGGGGGCCGCGCCCCCCTCCTTGTCCAATTCGGACTGCCCATGGGGGGGAGGGGGCGCGCCACCTCCTGGCGCGGCCCTCTCTCTCCCCTCGCGGCCCAATAAGGCCCATACTTCCCCCGGGGGGTTCCGGTAACCCCTCCGGCACTCCGGTATTATCCGAAACCACTCAGAACCATTCCGATGTCCGAACATAGCCGTCCAATATATCAATCTTTACGTATCGAACATTCCGAGACTCCTCGTCATGTCCGTGATCACATTCGGGACTCCGAACTCCTTCGGTACATCAAAATGCATAAACTCATAATAACTGTCATCGTAACCTTAAGCGTGCGGACCCTACGGTTCGAGAACAATGTAGACATGACCGAGACACCTCTCTGGTCAATAACCAATAGCGGGACCTGGATGCCCATATTGGCTCCTACATATTCTACGAAGATCTTTATCGGTTAGACCGCATAACAACATACGTCGTTCCCTTTGTCCATCGGTATGTTACTTGCCCGAGATTCGATCGTCGGTATCCAATACCTAGTTCAATCTCGTTACCGACAAGTCTCTTTACTCGTTCCGTAATACATCATCCCGCAATTAACTCATTAGTTGCAATGCTTGCAAGGCTTATGTGATGTGCATTACCGAGAAGGCCCTGGCATACCTCTCCGACATTCGGAGTGACAAATCCCAATCTTGAAATACGCCAACCCAACAAATACTTTCGGAGACACCTGTAGAGCACCTTTATAATCACCCAGTTACGTTGTGACATTTGGTATCACACAAAGTGTTCCTACGGTAAACGGGAGTTGCATAATCTCATAGTCATAGGAACATGTATAAGTCATGGATAAAAGCAATAGCAGCATACTAAACGATCGGGTGCTAAGCTACTGGAATGGGTCATGTCAATCAGATCATTCAACTAATGATGTGACCTTGTTAATCAAATGACAACTCCTTTGTCTATGGTTAGGAAACTTAACCATCTTTGATTAACAAGCTAGTCAAGTAGAGGCATGCTAGTGACACTCTGTTTGTCTATGTATCCACACATGTATTATGTTTCCGGTCAATACAATTCTAGCATGAATAATAAACATTTATCATGATATGTAAGGAAATAAATAATAACTTTATTATTGCCTCTAGGGCATATTTCCTTCAGTCTCCCACTTGCACTAGAGTCAATAATCTAGATTACACAGTAATGATTCTAACACCCATGGAGTCTTGGTGCTGATCATGTTTTGCCCATGGAAGAGGCTTAGTCAATGGGTCTGCTACATTCAGATCCGTATGTATCTTGCAAATCTCTATGTCTCCCACCTGGACCAAGTCCCGGATGGAATTGAAGCGTCTCTTGATGTGCTTTGTTCTCTTGTGAAATCTGGATTCCTTCGCCAAGGCAATTGCTCCAGTATTGTCACAAAAGATTTTCATTGGACCCGATGCACTAGGTATGACACCTAGATCGGATATGAACTCCTTCATCCAGACTCCTTCATTTGCTGCTTCCGAAGCAGCTATATACTCCGCTTCACATGTAGATCCCGCTACGACGCTTTGTTTAGAATTGCACCAACTGACAGCTCCTCCGTTTAATGTAAATACTGTTGGGGAACGTAGTAATTTCAAAAAATTTCCTACGCACACGCAAGATCATGGTGATGCATAGCAACGAGAGGGGAGAGTGTTGTCTACGTACCCTCGTAAACCGAAGCGGAAGCGTTGACACAACATAGAGTAAGTAGTCGTACGTTCTCCTCGCGATCCAACCGATCACAACACCGTTACTCCGGTACCTCCGAGTTCTTGGCACACGTTCAGCTCGATGACGATCCCCGGGCTCCGATCCAGCAAAGCGTCGAGGAAGAGTTCCGTCAGCACGACGGCATGGTGACGATCTTGATGTGTTACCGGCGCAGGGCTTCGCCTAAGCACTGCAACGATATGATCGAGGTGGAATTTGGTGGAAGGGGGCACCGCACACGGCTAAGGAACGATCCGTAGATCAACTTGTGTGTCTTTGGGGTGCCCCCTGCCCCCGTATATAAAGAAGCCAAGGGGGAGGGGCTGGCCGGCCAAGCCTTGGCGCGCCAGAGAGTCCTACTCCCTCTGGGAGTAGGATTCCCCCCCCAATCCTAGTTGGACTAGGATTCTCCAAGGGGGAGAGAGAGAGAGAGAGGGGGGCGCCCACCTCTCCTAGTCCTAATAGGACTAGGGGAAGGGGGGGAGGCGCGCAGACCATGGGGCATCCCTCTCACCTCTCCTCCAAGGCCCATGTTGGCCCATTATGCTCCCGGGGGGTTCCGGTAACCCTCCTGGTATTCCGGTAAAATCCTGATTTCACCTGGAATGCATCCGATGTCCAAACATAGGCTTCCAATATATAATTCTTTATGTCTCGACCATTTCGAGACTCCTCGTCACGTCCGTGATCACATCCGGGACTCCGAACTCCTTCGGTACATCAAAATGCATAAACTCATAATAACTGTCATCGTAACGTTAAGCGTGCGGACCCTACGGTTCGAGAACAATGTAGACATGACCGAGACACGTCTCCGGTCAATAACCAATAGCGGGACCTGGATGCCCATATTGGCTCCTACATATTCTACGAAGATCTTTATCGGTCAGACCGCATAACAACATACGTCGTTCCCTTTGTCATCGGTATGTTACTTGCCCGAGATTCGATCGTCGGTATCCAATACCTAGTTCAATCTCGTTACCGGCAAGTCTCTTTACTCGTTCCGTAATACATCATCTCACAACTAACACATTAGTTGCAATGCTTGCAAGGCTTATGTGATGTGCATTACCGAGAGGGCCCAGATATACCTCTCCGACAATCGGAGTGACAAATCCTAATCTCGAAATACGCCAACCCAACATGTACCTTCGGAGACACCTGTAGAGCACCTTTGTAATCACCCAGTTACGTTGTGACGTTTGGTAGCACACAAAGTGTTCCTACGGTAAACGGGAGTTTGCATAATCTCATAGTTAAAGGAACATGTATAAGTCATGGATAAAAGCAATAGCAACATACTAAACGATCGGGTGCTATGCTAATGGAATGGGTCATGTCAATCAGATCATTCAACTAATGATGTGATCTCGTTAATCAAATAACAACTCTTTGTTCATGGTTAGGAAACATAACCATCTTTGATTAATGAGCTAGTCAAGTAGAGGCATACTAGTGACACTCTGTTTGTCTATGTATTCACACATGTATTATGTTTCCAGTTAATACAATTCTAGCATGAATAATAAACATTTATCATGATATAAGGAAATAAATAATAACTTTATTATTGCCTCTAGGGCATATTTCCTTCAGTCTCCCACTCGCACTAGAGTCAATAATCTAGATCACATCACCATGTGATTAACATCAATAGTTCACATCATCATGTGATTAACACCCATAGTTCACATCGATATGTGACCAACACCCAAAGGGTTTACTAGATTCAGGAATCTAGTTCACATCGCTATGTGATTAACACCCAAAGAGTACTACGGTGTGATCATGTTTTGCTTGTGAGAGAAATTTAGTCAACGGGTCTACCACATTTAGATCCGTTATGTATTTTGCAATTTTCTATGTCTACAATGCTCTGCACGGAGCTACTTTAGCTAATTGCTCCCACTTTCAATATGTATCTAGATTGAGACTTAGAGTCATCTAGATTAGTGTCAAAACTTGCATCGACGTAACCTTTTACGACGAACCTTCTTGTCACCTCCATAATCGAGAAACATATCCTTATTCCACTAAGGATAATTTTGACCGCCGTCCAGTGATCTACTCTTAGATCACTATTGTACTCCCGTGCCAATCTCAGGGTAGGGTATACAATAGGTCTGGTACACAGCATGGCATACTTTATAGAACCTATGGCCAAAGCATAGTGAATGACTTTCATTCTCTTTCTATCTTCTACCGTGGTCGGGCTTTGAGTCTTACTCAATTTCATACTTTGTAACACAGGCAAGAACTCTTTCTTTGACTGTTCCATTTTGAACTACTTCAAAATCTTGTCAAGGTATGTACTCATTGAAAAAACTTATCAAGCATCTCGATCTATCTCTATAGATCTTGATGCTCGATATGTAAGTAGCTTCCCCGAGGTCTTTCTTTGAAAAACTCCTTTCAAATACTCCTTTATGCTTTACAGAATAATTCTACATTATTTCCGATCAATAATATGTCATTTACATATACTTATCAGAAATGCTGTAGTGCTCCCACTCACTTTCTTGTAAATACAGGCTTCACCGCAAGTCTGTATAAAACTATATGCTTTGATCAACTTATCAAAGCGTATATTCCAACTCCGAGATGCTTGCACCAGTCCATAGATGGATCGCTGGAGCTTGCATATTTTGTTAACACCTTCAGGATCGACAAAACCTTCTAGTTGCATCGTATACAACTCTTCTTTAATAAATCCATTAAGGAATGTAGTTTTGTTTATCCATTTGCCGGATTTCATAAAATGCGACAATTGCTAACATGATTCGGACAGACTTAAGCATAGATACGAGTGAGAAACTCTCATCGTAGTCAACACCTTGAACTTGTCGAAAACCTTTTGCGACAATTCTAGCTTTGTAGATAGTAACACTACTATCAGTGTCCGTCTTCCTCTTGAAGATCCATTTATTTTCTTTGGCTTGCCGATCATCGGGCAAATCCATCAAAGTCCATACTTTGTTCTCATACATGGATCATATCTCAGATTTCATGGCCTCAAACCATTTCGCGGAATCTGGGCTCATCATCGCTTCCTCATAGTTCGCAAGTTCGTCATGGTCTAGTAACATGACTTCCAGAACAAGATTACCGTACCACTCTGGTGCGGATCTCACTCTAGTTTACCTACGAGATTCGGTAGTTACTTGATCTGAAGTTACATGATCATCATCATTAGCTTCCTCACTAATTGGTGTAGTAGTCACAAGAACAGATTTCTGTGATGAACTACTTTCCAATAAGGGAGAAGGTATAATTACCTTATCAAGTTTTCTACTTTCCTCCCACTCACTTCTTTCGAGAGAAACTTCTTCTCTAGAAAGGATCCATTCTTAAGCAACGATTTTGCCTTTGGATCTGTGATAGAAGGTGTACCCAACATTTTCCTTTGAGTATTCTATGAAGACGCATTTCTCCGATTTGGGTTCGAGCTTATCAGGTTGAAGCTTTTTCACATAAGCATCGCATCCCCAAACTTTAAGAAACGACAGCTTAGGTTTATTGCTAAACCATAGTTCATACGGTGTCGTCTCAGCGGATTTAGATGGTGCCCCTTTTAACGTGAATGCAGCTGTCTCTAATGCATGATCCCAAAACGATATTGGTAAATCGGTAAGAAACATCATAGATTGTACTGTATCCAATAAAGTACGGTTATGACGTTCAGACACACCATTATGCTGTGGTGTTCCAGGTGGCATGAGTTTGTGAAACTATTCCACATTGCTTTAACTAAAGACCAAACTCGTAACTCAAATACTCTTCTCCACGATCAGATCATAGAAACTTTGTTTTCTTGTTACGATGATTTTCCACTTCACTCTAAAATTATATGAACTTTTCAAATGTTTCAGACTTCTTATTTCATTAAGCAGATATACCCATATCTGCTCAAATCATCTGTGAAGGTCAGAAAATAATGATACTTGCCGCGAGCATCAGTACTCATCGGATCGCATACATCAGTATGTATTATTTCCAACAAATCTGTTGCTTGCTCCATTGTTCCGGAGAACGGCGTTTTAGTCATCTTGCCCAAGAGGCATGGTTCGCAAACATCAAGTGATTCATAATCAAGTGATTCCAAAATTCCATCAGCATGGAGTTTCTTCATGCGCTTTACACCAATATGACCTAAACGGCAGTGCCACAATAATTTGCACTATCATTATTAACTTTGCATCTTTTGGCTTCAATATTATGAATATGTGTATCACTACGATCGAGATCCAACGAACTATTTTCATTGGGTGTATGACCATTGAAGGTTCTATTCATGTAAGCAGAACAACAATTGTTCTCTAACTTAAATGAATAACCGTATTGCAATAAACATGATCAAATCATATTTATGCTCAACGCAAACACCAAATAACACTTATTTAAGTTCAACACTAATCCCGAAAGTATAGTGAGTGTGCGATGATGATCATATCATTCTTGGAACTACTTCCAACATACATCGTCACTTCACCCTTAACTAGTCTCTGTTCATTCTGCAACTCCCGTTTCGAGTTACTAAATTTTAGCAACTGAACTAGTACCAAATACTAAGGGGTTGCTATGAACACTAGTAAATTACACATGTATATCAAATATACTTATGTTCACTTTGCCATCCTTCTTATCCGCCAATCACTTGGGGTAGTTCCGCTTCCAGTGACCAGTCCCTTTGCAGTAGAAGCACTTAGTCTCAGGCTTAGGACCATACTTGGGCTTTTTCACTTGAGCAGCAACTTGCTTGCCGTTCTTCTTGAAGTTCCCCTTCTTTCCTTTTGCCCTTTTCTTGAAACTAGTGATCTTGTCAACCATCAACACTTGATGTTTTTCTTTGATTTCTACCTTCGCCGATTTTAGCATCGCGAAGAGCTTGGGAATATTTTCCGTTATCCCTTGCATATTATAGTTCATCACGAAGTTCTACTAACTTGGTGATGGTGACTAGAGAATTCTGTCAATCACTATCTTATCTGGAAGATTAACTCCCACTTGATTCAAGCGATTGTAGTACCCAGACAATCTGAGCACATGCTCACTAGTTGAGCGATTCTCCTCCATCTTTTAGCTATAGAACTTGTTGGAGACTTCATATCTCTCAACTCGGGTATTTGCTTGAAATATTAACTTCAACTCCTGGAACATCTCATATGGTCCATGACGTTCAAAACGTCTTTGAAGTCCCGATTCTAAGCAGTTAAGCATGGTGCACTAAACTATTAAGTAGTCATCATATTGAGCTAGCAAAACGTTCATAATGTCTGCATCTGCTCCTGCAATAGGTCCGTCACCTAGCGGTGCATCAAGGACATAATTCTTCTGTGCAGCAATGAGGATAAACCTCAGATCACGGATCCAATCCGCATCATTGCTACTAACATTTTTCAACACAATTTTCTCTAGGAACATATCAAAATAAACACAGGGAAGCAACAACGCGAGCTATTGATCTACAACATAGATATGCTAATACTACTAGGACTAAGTTCATGATAAATTTAAGTTCAATTAATCATATTACTTAAGAACTCCCACTTAGATAGACATCCCTCTAATCCTCTAAGTGATCACGTGATCCAAATCAACTAAACCATGTCCGATCATCATGTGAGATGGAGTAGTTTCAATGGTGAACATCTTATGTTGATCATATCTACTATATGATTCACGCTCGACCTTTCGGTCTCTGTGTTCCGAGGCCATATCTGTTATATGCTAGGCTCGTCAAGTTAAACCTGAGTATTCCGCGTGTGCAACTGTTTTGCACCCGTTGTATTTGAACGTAGAGCCTATCACACCCGATCATCACGTGGTGTCTCAGCACGAAGAACTTTCGCAACGGTGCATACTCAGGGAGAACACTTCTTGATAATTTAGTGAGAGATCATCTTATAATGCTACCGTCAATCAAAGCAAGATAAGATGCATAAAAAGATAAACATCACATGCAATCAATATAAGTGATATGATATGGTCATCATCATCTTGTGCTTGTGATCTCCATCTCCGAAGCACCGTCATGATCATCATCGTCACCGGCGCGACACCTTGATCTCCATCGTAGCATCGTTGTCGTCTCGCCAATCTTATGCTTCCACGACTATCACTACCGCTTAGTAATAAAGTAAAGCATTACATCGCGATTGCATTGCATACAATAAAGCGACAGCCATATGGCTCCTGCCAGTTGCCGATAACTCGGTTACAAAACATGATCATCTCATACAATAAAATTTAGCATCATGTCTTGACCATATCACATCACAACATGCCCTGCAAAAACAAGTTAGACGTCCTCTACTTTGTTGTTGCAAGTTTTACGTGGCTGCTACGGGCTTAAGCAAGAACTCATCTTACCTACGCATCAAAACCACAACGATAGTTTGTCAAATAGACTCTGTTTTAACCTTCTCAAGGACCGGGCGTAGCCACACTCGGTTCAACTAAAGTTGGAGAGACAGTCTTCCGCAAGCCATCTATGTGCAAAGCACGTCGAGGGAACCGGTCTCGCGTAAGCGTACGCGTAAGGTTGGTCTGGATCGTCTCGTCCAACAATACCGCTGAACCAAAGTATGACATGCTGGTAGGCAGTATGACTTGTATCGTCCACAACTCACTTGTGTTCTACTCGTGCAAATAACATCAAACCATAAAAACCTAGGCTCGGATGCCACTGTTGGGGAACGTAGTAATTTCAAAATTTTTCCTACGCACACGCAAGATCATGGTGATGCATAGCAACGAGAGGGGAGAGTGTTGTCTACGTACCCTCGTAGACCGAAGCGGAAGCGTTGACACAACATAGAGGAAGTAGTCGTACGTTCTCCTCGCGATCCAACCGATCACAGCACCGTTACTCCGGTACCTCCGAGGTCTTGGCACACGTTCAGCTCGATGACGATCCCCGGGCTCCGATCCAGCAAAGCGTCGAGGAAGAGTTCCGTCAGCACGACGGCGTGGTGACGATCTTGATGTGTTACCGGCGCAGGGCTTTGCCTAAGCACTGCAACGATATGATCGAGGTGGAATTTGGTGGAAGGGGGCACCGCACACGGCTAAGGAACGATCCGTAGATCAACTTGTGTGTCTTTGGGGTGCCCCCTGCCCCCGTATATAAAGAAGCCAAGGGGGAGGGGCTGGCCGGCCAAGCCTTGGCGCGCCAGAGAGTCCTACTCCCTCTGGGAGTAGGATTCCCCCCCCCCAATCCTAGTTGGACTAGGATTCTCCAAGGGGGAGAGAGAGAGAGGGGGGCGCCCACCTCTCCTAGTCCTAATAGGACTAGGGGAAAGGGGGGAGGCGCGCAGCCCATGGGGCATCCCTCTCACCTCTCCTCCAAGGCCCATGTTGGCCCATTATGCTCCCGGGGGGTTCCGGTAACCCTCCCGGTATTCCGGTAAAATCCTGATTTCACCTGGAATGCATCCGATGTCCAAACATAGGCTTCCAATATATAATTCTTTATGTCTCGACCATTTCGAGACTCCTCGTCACGTCCGTGATCACATCCGGGACTCCGAACTCCTTCGGTACATCAAAATGCATAAACTCATAATAACTGTCATCGTAACGTTAAGCGTGCGGACCCTACGGTTCGAGAACAATGTAGACATGACCGAGACACGTCTCCGGTCAATAACCAATAGCGGGACCTGGATGCCCATATTGGCTCCTACATATTCTACGAAGATCTTTATCGGTCAGACCGTATAACAACATACGTCGTTCCCTTTGTCATCGGTATGTTACTTGCCCGAGATTCGATCGTCGGTATCCAATACCTAGTTCAATCTCGTTACCGGCAAGTCTCTTTACTCGTTCCGTGATACATCATCTCACAACTAACACATTAGTTGCAATGCTTGCAAGGCTTATGTGATGTGCATTACCGAGAGGGCCCAGAGATACCTCTCCGACAATCGGAGTGACAAATCCTAATCTCGAAATACGCCAACCCAACATGTACCTTCGGAGACACCTGTAGAGCACCTTTATAATCACCCAGTTACGTTGTGACGTTTGGTAGCACACAAAGTGTTCCTACGGTAAACGGGAGTTTGCATAATCTCATAGTTAAAGGAACATGTATAAGTCATGGATAAAAGCAATAGCAACATACTAAACGATCGGGTGCTATGCTAATGGAATGGGTCATGTCAATCAGATCATTCAACTAATGATGTGATCTCGTTAATCAAATAACAACTCTTTGTTCATGGTTAGGAAACATAACCATCTTTGATTAATGAGCTAGTCAAGTAGAGGCATACTAGTGACACTCTGTTTGTCTATGTATTCACACATGTATTATGTTTCCAGTTAATACAATTCTAGCATGAATAATAAACATTTATCATGATATAAGGAAATAAATAATAACTTTATTATTGCCTCTAGGGCATATTTCCTTCAAATACGTATCCGGTTTGCGACTTAGAATCGTCCGGATCAGTGTAAAAGCTTGCATCAACGTAACCCTTTACGACAAGCTCTTTGTCACCTCCATATACGAGAAACATTTCCTTAGTCCTTTTCACGTACTTCAGGATATTCTTGACCGTTGTCCAGTGATCCACTCCTGGATTACTTTGGTACCTCCCTGCTAAACTTATAGCAAGGCACACATCAGGTCTGGTACACAGCATTGCATACATGATAGAGCCTATGGCTGAAGCATTGGGAACATCTTTCATCTTCTCTCTATGTTCTGCAGTGGTCGGACATTGAGTCTTACTCAACTTCACACCTTGCAAAACAGGCAAGAACCCCTTCTTCGCTTGATCCATTTTGAACTTCTTCAAAATCTTGTCAAGGTATGTGCTTTGTGAAAGTCCAATTAAGCGTCTTGATCTATCTCTATAGATCTTAATGCCCAATATGTAAGCAGATTCACCGAGGTCTTTCATTGAAAAACTCTTATTCAAGTATCCTTTTATGCTATCCAGAAATTCTATATCATTTCCAATCAGTAATATGTCATCTACATATAATATCAGAAATGCTACAGAGCTCCCACTCACTTTCTTGTAAATACAGGCTTCTCCAAAAGTCTGTACAAACCCAAATGCTTTGATCACACTATCAAAGCGTTTATTCCAACTCCGAGATGCTTGCACCAGTCCATAAATGGATCGCTAGAGCTTGCATACTTTGTTAGCTCCCTTTGGATTGATAAAACCTTCTGGTTGCATCATATACAACTCTTCTTCCAGAAACCCATTCAGGAATGCAGTCTTTACATCCATTTGCCAAATTTCATAATCATAAATGCGGCAATTGCTAACATGATTTGGACAGACTTAAGCATCGCTACGGGCGAGAAGGTCTCATCGTAGTCAATCCCTTGAACTTGTCGAAACCCCTTTGCGTCAAGTCGAGCTTTGTAGACAGTAACATTACCGTCGGCGTCAGTCTTCTTCTTATAGATCCACTTGTTCTCTATTGCTTGCCGACCCTCGGGCAAGTCAACCAAAGTCCACACTTTGTTTTCATACATGGATCCCATCTCAGATTTCATGGCTTCCAGCCATTTTGCGGAATCTGGGCTCACCATCGCTTCTTCATAGTTCGTAGGTTCGTCATGATCTAGTAGCATGATTTCTAGAATAGGATTGCCGTACCACTCTGGTGCGGATCTCACTCTGGTGCGGATCTCACTCTGGTTGATCTACGAGGTTCTGTAGTAACTTGATCTGAAGTTTCATGATCATCATCATTAACTTCTTCTCTGATTGGTGTAGACGTCACAGAAACCGGTTCCTGTGATGAACTACTTTCCAATAAGGAAGCAGGTATAGTTACCTCATCAAGTTCTACTTTCCTCCCACTCACTTCTTTCGAGAGAAACTCCTTCTCTAGAAAGGATCCATTTTTAGCAACAAATGTCTTGCCTTCGGATCTGTGATAGAAGGTGTACCCAACTATTTCCTTTGGGTATCCTATGAAGACACATTTCTCCGATTTGGGTTCTAGCTTATCAGGTTGAAGCTTTTTCACATAAGCATCGCAGCCCCAAACTTTAAGAAACGACAACTTTGGTTTCTTGCTAAACCACAGTTCATAAGGTGTCGTCTCAACGGATTTTGACGGTGTCCTATTCAACGTGAATGCGGCCGTCTCTAGAGCATAACCCCAAAACGATAGCGGTAAATCTGTAAGAGACATCATAGATCACACCATATCTAGTAAAGTGCGATTACGATGTTCGGACACACCATTGCGCTGTGGTGTTCTGGGCGGTGTGAGTTACGAAACTATTCCGCATTGTTTCAAATGTAGACCAAACTCATAACTCAAATATTCTCCTCCACGATCAGATCGTAGAAACTTTATTTTCTTGTTACGATGATTTTCAACTTCACTCTGAAATTCTTTTAACTTTTCAAATGTTTCAGACTTGTGTTTCATTAAGAAGATATACCCATATCTGCTTAAATCATCTGTGAAGGTGAGAAAATAACGATATCCGCCACGAGCCTTAACATTCATCGGACCACATACATCTGTATGTATGATTTCCAACAAATCTGTTGCTCTCTCCATAGTACCGGAGAACGGTGTTTTAGTCATCTTGCCCATGAGGCACAGTTCGCAAGTGCCAAGTGATTCATAATCAAGTGACTCCAAAAGTCCATCAGTATGGAGTTTCTTCATGCGCTTTATACCGATATGACCTAAACGGCAGTGCCACAAATAAGTTGCACTATCATTATCAACTTTGCATCTTTTGGCTTTAACATTATGAATATGTGTATCATTACTATCGAGATTCATCAAAAATAGACCACTCTTCAAGGGTGCATGACCATAAAAGATATTACTCATATAAATAGAACAACCATTATTCTCTGATTCAAATGAATAACCGTCTCGCATCAAACAAGATCCAGATATAATGTTCATGCTCAACGCTGGCACCAAATAACAATTATTTAGGTCTAATACTAATCCCGAAGGTAGATGTAGAGGTAGCGTGCCGACCGCGATCACATCGACTTTGGAACCGTTTCCCACGCGCATCGTCACCTCGTCCTTTGCCAGTGTTCGCTTAATCCGTAGTCCCTGTTTCGAGTTGCAAATATTAGCAACAGAACCAGTATCAAATACCCAGGTGCTACTGCGAGCTCTAGTAAGGTACACATCACTAACATGTATATCACATATACCTTTATTCACCTTGCCGTCCTTCTTGTTCGCCAGATACTTGGGGCAGTTCCGCTTCCAGTGACCAGTCTGCTTGCAGTAGAAGCACTCAGTTTCAGGCTTAGGTCCAGACTTGGGTTTCTTCTCTTGAGCAGCAACTTGTTTGCTGTTCTTTTTGAAGTTCCCCTTCTTCTTCCCTTTGCCCTTTTTCTTGAAACTAGTGGTCTTATTGACCATCAACACTTGATGCTCCTTCTTTATTTCTACCTTCGCAGCCTTTAGCATTGCGAAGAGCTCGGTGATAGACTTATCTATCCCTTGCATATTATAGTTCATCACGAAGCCTTTGTAGCTTGGTGGCAGTGATTGGAGAATTCTGTCAATGACACAATCATCCGGAAGATTGACTCCCAGCTGATTCAAGTGATTATAATACCCAGACATCTTGAGTATATGCTCACTGATAGAACCATTCTCTTCCATCTTGCAGCTATAGAACTTATTGGAGACCTCATATCTCTCAATCCGGGCATTCTGTTTGAATATCAACTTCAACTCCTGGAACATCTCATATGCTCCATGGTTTTCATACCGACGTTGAAGTCCCGGTTCTAAGCCGTAAAGCATGGCACACTGAACTATCGAGTAGTCATCAGCTTTGCTCTGCCAGACGTTCATAACATCTGGTGTTGCTCCAGCAGCAGGCCTGGCACCTAGCGGTGCATCTAGGACGTAACTCTTCTGTGCAGCAATGAGGATAATCCTCAAGTTACGGACCCAGTCCGTGTAATTGCTACCATCATCTTTCAACTTTGCTTTCTCAAGGAACGCATTAAAATTCAACGGAACAACAGCACGAGCCATCTATCTACAATCAACATAAACAAGCAAGATACTATCAGGGACTATGTTTATGATAAGTTTAAGTTCAATTAATCATATTACTTAAGAACTCCCACTTAGATAGATATCCCTCTAATCTTCTAAGTGATCACGTGATCCAAATCAAAACTAATCCATAACCGATCATCACGTGAAATGGATTATTTCTCAATGGTGAACATCATCATGTTGATCATATCTACTATATGATTCACGCTCGACCTTTCGGTCTCCGTGTTCCGAGGCCATATCTGCATATGCTAGGCTCGTCAAGTATAACCCGAGTATTCTGCGTGTGCAAAACTGGCTTGCACCCATTGTAGATGGACGTAGAGCTTATCACACCCGATCATCACGTGGTGTCTGGGCACGACGAACTTTGGCAACGGTGCATACTCGGGGAGAACACTTCTTGATAATTTTAGTGAGAGATCATCTTATAATGCTACCGTCAATCAAAGCAAGATAAGATGCATAAAAAGATAAACATCACATGCAATCAATATAAGTGATATGATATGGTCATCATCATCTTGTGCTTGTGATCTCCATCTCCGCAGCACCATCATGATTACCATCGTCACCGGCGCGACACCTTGATCTCCATCGTAGCATCGTTGTCGTCTCGCCAATCTTATGCTTCTATGACTATCGCTACCGCTTAGTGATAAAGTAAAGCATTACAGGGCGATTGCATTGCATACAATAAAGCGACAACCATACGGCTCCTGCCGGTTGCCGATAACTCGGTTACAAAACATGATCATCTCATACAATAAAATATAGCATCATGTCTTGACCATATCACATCACAACATGCCCTGCAAAAACAAGTTAGACGTCCTCTACTTTGTTTGTTGCAAATTTTACGTGGCTACTACGGGCTTAAGCAAGAACCAATCTCACCTACGCATCAAAACCACAACGATAGTTTGTCAAATAGACTCCGTTTTAACCTTCTCAAGGACCGGGCGTAGCCATACTCGGTTCAACTAAAGTTGGAGAAACTGACACCCGCCAGCCACCTGTGTGCAAAGCACGGCGGTAGAACCAGTCTCGCGTAAGCGTACGCGTAATGTCGGTCCGGGCCGCTTCATCCAACAATACCGCCGAACCAAAGTATGACATGCTGGTAGGTAGTATGACTTGTATCGTCCACAACTCACTTGTGTTCTACTCGTGCAAAACATCAAACCATAAAAACCTAGGCTCGGATGCCACTGTTGGGGAACGTAGTAATTTCAAAAAAAATCCTACGCACATGCAAGATCATGGTTATGCATAGCAACGAGAGGGGAGAGTGTTGTCTACGTACCCTCGTAGACCGAAGCGGAAGCGTTGACACAACGTAGAGGAATTAGTCGTATGTCCTCCTCGCGATCCGACCGATCCAAGCGCCGTTACTCCGGCGCCTCCGAGTTCTTGACACACGTACAACTCCATGACGTCCCCGGGTCTCGATCCAGAAAAACCTCTGGGGATGAGTTCCGTCAGCACGACGGCGTGGTGACGATCTTGATGAACTGCTGATGCAGGGCTTCACCTAAGCACCGCAACGATATGACCGAGGTGGAATATGGTGGAGGGGGGCACCGCACACGGCTAAGGAACGATCTCAAGAATCAACTTGTGTGTCTTGGGGTGCCCCCCTGCCCCCGTATATAAAGGAGCAAGGGGGGAGGCCGGCCGGCCTAGAGAGGCGCGCCAAGGGAGGGGGAGTCCTCCTCCTAGTAGGAGTAGGACTCCCCTTTCCTAGTCCAACTAGGAGGGAGGAAGGGGGAAGGAAAGAGAGGGAGAGGGAGAGGGAAAGGGGGGCCGCGCCCCCCCTCCTTGTCCAATTCGGACTGCCCATGGGGGGGGGCGCCACCTCCTGGCGCGGCCCTCTCTCTTCCCTCGCGGCCCAATAAGGCCCATACTTCCCCCGGGGGGTTCCGGTAACCCCTCCGGCACTCCGGTATTATCCGAAACCACTCGGAACCATTCCGATGTCCGAACATAGCCGTCCAATATATCAATCTTTACGTCTCGACCATTCCGAGACTCCTCGTCATGTCCGTGATCACATTCGGGACTCCGAACTCGTTCGGTACATCAAAATGCATAAACTCATAATAACTGTCATCGTAACCTTAAGCGTGCGGACCCTACGGTTCGAGAACAATGTAGAAATGACCGAGACACCTCTCCGGTCAATAACCAATAGCGGGACCTGGATGCCCATATTGTCTCTTACATATTCTACGAAGATCTTTATCGGTCAGACCGCATAACAACATACGTCGTTCCCTTTGTCCATCGGTATGTTACTTGCCCGAGATTCGATCGTCGGTATCCAATACCTAGTTCAATCTCGTTACCGGCAAGTCTCTTTACTCGTTCCGTAATACATCATCCCGCAATTAACTCATTAGTTGCAATGCTTGCAAGGCTTATGTGATGTGCATTACCGAGAAGGCCCTGAGATACCTCTCCGACATTCGGAGTGACAAATCCCAATCTTGAAATACGCCAACCCAACAAATACTTTCGGAGACACCTGTAGAGCACCTTTATAATCACCCAGTTACGTTGTGACGTTTGGTAGCACACGAAGTGTTCCTACGGTAAACGGGAGTTGCATAATCTCATAGTCATAGGAACATGTATAAGTCATGGATAAAAGCAATAGCAGCATACTAAACGATCGGGTGCTAAGCTAATGGAATGGGTCATGTCAATCAGATCATTCAACTAATGATGTGACCTTGTTAATCAAATGACAACTCCTTTGTCTATGGTTAGGAAACTTAACCATCTTTGATTAACCAAGCTAGTCAAGTAGAGGCATACTAATGACACTCTGTTTGTCTATGTATCCACACATGTATTATGTTTCCGGTCAATACAATTCTAGCATGAATAATAAACATTTATCATGATATGTAAGGAAATAAATAATAACTTTATTATTGCCTATAGGTCATATTTCCTTCACCTTGACGGCAGGCCGATACCTTCCATAATCGGAAGCGCCGCCGCGCTCCCTTGAGCTTCTCCGCAAGCTCTCCAAGGCCTTAGGGCAGGGAGATGGATGGCCACAAGGCCTGGGCAATACCTTGCATCACCTACCGAACTTGTTCGTGCAGTTGTGAGAGCTCTGGTAGAAGATCACCTACAGACCCAGGCATCTCATCCGCGGGACGACCCGTTAGCATACCTACAGACATAACTCTGTTAGCTGGCTTCTTCGCCGAACTCTTTTTAAAAGTTCGCTCAAGCACTTACTGAAAATGCCGCGTCGAAGTCGCTTATTCTCCTTCATGGAGTCCGACAGCTGGGCGCGAACATCCTTTAGTTCCACGCTCAGCTGGGTATTGGCATCTTGGAGATCGTTTTTCTCCTGCCTAACTTTTGTAAGCATGCGCTCGCCAGCCTTTAGCTACCGTATGGCATGTTGCTCATCCGAATTCACTCTGGCGTCATCTGCAATATTTATTGTTAGAATCGCGTGCATGCCGCATCCTATATGGTACCTATCATTCTTTAAAACAGATGTTACCGGAGGTGGCCTTCTCGGACTCCTTCAATGCGGCCATTGCGGCCCGCAGCTAGGCCTTACACTCTTCCAGCTCTTGAGACAATTGGGCATTCTTCTCTGTAAGAACCTGCATCAATAATGATCCTTAAATCAGTTGTGCCAACTGTTTCAAGTCTCAGGGGCTACCGATATATATAATCATCAAATTTTCTTACCCGTATATCCTTTACATACTGGTCCATGGCTATGGCAAGACCGTTTTGAGCGGCATGGATGTACGCTTCTCCCGAGTTGAAGGCATCAAACGCCTCTTGGGAGAAACAAGTGTCACGGAGTGTGGCCTAGCGACGCCTGTGATTCATGATGCTCTCCACTTTGGAATTTGTAGTGGATATTATATCCGCATCCTCTGTAGGAGGAACATCCGACACCTGCCCCGCCTCCGTGTCCGGCCCTGGAGCCCGACTAGTGGAGGCGTGATCGACAACTTCTCCGGATATAGTCTAGCGAGCGTTTTTCCTTCTCGGAAACACGGGTGTTATTATGTTTTTAAAGACGACAACCATAGAGCGAGGTTTTGTATCATACCTCTTCGCCGGCGTCTCAGTCCGAACCACTTTCCTTTTCAGCCTGCTCGGCTTCGGCACCCCTCGTTGGCGACTCGCCACGAGCTCAGCATGGTGTCCTGAGGACCTTCCCTGTAAAACACTGTACAGATACGGTAGGTGAAGGGCGTACAAAGAGATTCTTCTCAAAGGTTGGGACTCTGGTCTCACTTACCCGCGAAGCAGGGAGTAGTCCGGGATAGTCGGCTGTGATAGCCACCATGGCCTCATCGCAGCTTAATTGATAGAAGATTCTGTCAATCAGCTCCACAAATACGTCCGGATCTTCTTTAAGGCCGGGGTCGAGGGACTGTTCGGGATCCTCTGGTTGTGAAGATGGGCTGCTGATCTCCCCTGTAGCTTTACGCAGCTCCTGCGATGAAATGGCAAGATGAAATATTTATCGCAAAAATACGGAAAGGATGGGTATAAAAAGTGGCAGCTTACCCAGCTCAGAGGATTGTACATGGAGAATCCGTCCCACGGCTTGATGCAGAGGAACTCCTCTTCCTCTCCCTTGTACAAATCAGACATAATTTTTGCCAGAGCGGAAACTGAGTCTGACCCCTTACGGCCGCAGCAGGTGGCATCATCTTCCCCGTTGAAATCCCACATAGGGTGGCCTCGATATTGAAGCGGTTGCACCCCTCACATAATGCATATTGACATAACCTCAGTTGTAGTCAGTCCTGATAGAGCCAGCGCCTTTATCCGGCCCATCAGGTAAGAAACGTCTCTATCCTCTTCCCCCTAAGGGCTCCTTGGTCGCCAGCTTAGGCGATTCTTCAAAGGAGCATTATCGAACTCAGGAAGGCCAATCCGAATAGGTTCCTGGAGGGGGGCGTCCTCCATATAGAACCACTCTGAAGGCCAGTCTTCGGACGTCTTCTTCGGGGTACCGAATAGGGTATCCGGTCCCGGTGATGCGCCATATTTCGGCTCCACCCACTTGATATATTGAGCCCCTCTGTGTATGGGGCACAAGGCAGAATAGCCTCTTCCACAACGCGAAATGAGCTTTGCAGCCCAGAAACAGCTCGCAAAGGGCCACATAGCCAACGACGTGTAATATGGAGGCAGGGGTGAGATTATGCAATTGGAGGCCGTAAAACTCCAGGAGCCCTCGTAGGAAGGGATGGATTGGAAATCCGAGTCCCCTTAATAAATAAGGAACGAGGCATACCCGCTCCCCCTTGGAGGGGTCGGGAAAGCTCTCCGCTTGCTCTCCGCCATTATAGGTGGCGAGCTCGGCTCGAACAGGGACCATGTACGCTGGGGGAGGAATCCCTGGGTCTGTAGCCTCACTAATTGGCTGTGCGGGATGGAACACTTCATCCAATCTCTGGGCTTAGGGCTATGGGAGCGAGAGGAGGAGCTGCGCTGGCCAGCCATGTTGGGATGGATTTTTTCAGGCGCGCTCCGATGAATGCTCGCTGAAGGAAGATGGTGTGATTTGGATCTGAGAATCCTCGTCTCTTTAAATAGGCAGTTTATTCACATAGCTAGGGTGGTAAATGTAAAAATTCCCTAGCTTCTCGAATTCTTTTGACACGTGGAAGATGGCCATTGTTAGCGCGTGGAGGCCAAGAAGCGCAAGTATTTATGAGAAGCCGGACACTATTTAATAGGTATTTGGGATTTGGAGAAGAACCCGTCTTGCAATGCCGAAGACAATCTGCACGTCGGAATCATCGTCATTGAAGCCTGGTTCGGGGGCTACTGAGGGAGTCTTGGATTAGGGGGTATCCGAACATCCGGACTATATCCTTTGGCCGGACTGTTGGACTATGAAGATACAAGATTGAAGACTTCGTATCGTGTCCGGATGGGACTCTCCTTGGTGTGGAAGGGAATCTTGGCAATACGGAAATGTAGATCTCCTCCCATTGTAACCGACTCCGTGTAACCCTAGCCCCCTCCGGTGTCTATATAAACTGGAGGGTTTAGTCCGTAGAACAACAACAATCATACCATAGGCTAGCTTCTAGGGTTTAGCCTCTACGATCTCATGGTAGATCAACTCTTGTACTACTCATATCATCAAAATCAATCAAGCAGGAAGTAGGGTATTACCTCCATCGTGAGGGCCCGAACCTGGGTAAACATTGTGTCCCTTACCTCCTGTTACCATCCGCCTTAGACGCACAGTTTGGGACCCCCTACCCGAGATCCGCCGGTTTTGACACCGACAACGGTGATGATGAAGTTACGACGCAGGGCTTCGCCTAAGCACTACGACGATATGACCGAGGTGTGTAACTGTGGAGGGGGGCACCGCACACAGCTAAGAGAGGACTTGGTGTGCCTTTGGGGTGCCCCCCTCCCTCGTATATAAAGGGGGGGACGAGAGGTGGCCGGCCCAAGGGGGGGCCGCCATGGGGGGAGTCCTACTTGGACTCCGGGTCCAAGTAGGATTCGCCCCCCCCTTTTCAATTCCCACTTAGGAGAATGAGGGAAGGAGGAGGAGGAGAGAAGGAAAGGGGGCCGGCCCCCAACCCTAGTCCAATTCAGTTTGGGCTTGGGGGTGCGTGCCACCACCTGGCCTCCGCCTCCTCTCTCCACTAGGGCCCATGAAGGCCCATTAACTCCCTTGGGGGGTTCCGGTAACCCCCGACACTCCAGAAAATGCTCGAACCTTTCCGAAACCATTCCGGTGTCCAAACATAACCTTCCAATATATCAATAGTTATGTCTCGACCATTTGGAGACTCGTCGCCATGTTCGTGATCTCATCCAGGACTCTGAACAAACTTCGGTTCATCAAATCACATAACTCATAATACAAATTGTCATCAAACGTTAAGCGCGCGGACCCTACGGGTTTGAGAAGTATGTAGACATGACCGAGACTCATCTCCGGCCAATAACCAATAGCAGAACCTGGATGCTCATATTGGTTCCTACATATTCTACAAAGATCTTTATCGGTCAAACCGCATAACAAAATACGTTGTTCCCTTTGTCATCGGTATGTTACTTGCCCGAGATTCGATCATCGGTATCAGCATACCTAGTTCAATCTCGTTACCGGCAAGTCTCTTTACTCGTTCCATAATGCATCATCCCGTGACTAACTCATTAGACACATTCCTTGCAAGGCTCATAGTGATGTGCATTATCGAGAGGGCCCAGAGATACCTCTCCTATACACGGAGTGACAAATCCTAATCTCGATCTATTCCAACTCAACAAACACCATTGGAGACACCTGTAGAGCATCTTTATATTCACCCAGTTACGTTGTGAAGTTTGATATCACACAAGGTGTTCCTCCGGTATTTGGGAGTTGCGTAATCTCATAGTTTGAGGAACATGTATAAGTCATGAAGAAAGCAATTGCATAAAAACTAAACAATCATTATGCTAAGCTAACGGATGGGTCTTGTCCATCACATCATTCTCTAATGATGTTATCCCGTTCATCAAATGACAACACATGTCTATGGCTAGGAAACTTAACCATCTTTGATTAACGAGCTAGTCAAGTAGAGGCATACTAGGGACACTCTGTTTGTTTATGTATCCACACATCTACTAAGTTTCCGGTTAATACAATTCTAGCATGAATAATAAACATTTATCATGATATAAGAAAATATAAATAACAACTTTAGTATTGCCTTTGGGGCATATTTCCTTCAACACTTTCTCCCCCTTTGGCAACAAGTTACCAAAAAAGTTTGAAAACATATAGTGCTATGTGGCACTCTAGGCACGATCTCCGGGAGCTCTTGAAGGGTCTTCTGGCTTGTCGCTCTGGTGTACTTAGACGGCGTGGAGATGAGTCCATCTGCAAATGCTTCGGAAGATGTCTATGGAGCTGGAGGGGTTGACACTGGGGTTACAACCGTGGCAGTTGCTGCAGGTGCTAAAGTAGTAGTCCTGGAGTCTCTAACAACTGGCACTGCTGATGACCTTTGTGCCCTTGGCACTCTCTGGAAAGTATCTGTGGTTTGTCTATCCTCACTATCTTCAGCTTCTTCTTGGAGCTTCTCCACAATGGTCTGTATCTCAGTGACCTTCACATCTAGGTCATGAAATTTAGTCTCAATGATCCTCTCAAGACTTTCTTGATTTTGAGTCAGGGTGGCCAAGCCCTTCTCAATTCTCACTGTAGCCTCAAGCAGATAACTGAGTTGATCTTGCTTGTTCTTGAGCATCACTATGGAGGCATCTGGTGCACTTGCTCCCTTTGCTGCTTTTATAGCCTTTGCTCTCTTTCTCTCTCTCTCTCTCTCTCTCTCTCTCTCTCTCTCTCTCTCTCTCTCTCTTCTCCTGGGCTTCTGCACAGGTAGGATGGGATGCTTCCATGACAACCTCATTGTCCTCAAAATCTGGCCTCAGGGGAAGATGCTCTCTATCAAGAAGATATGTCCCGGTTCCCATCTTGGAATTGATCAACATTTGAATGTGAGGGGCATATCCACATGATCTCTTCTGGTCAGCAGTTGTTCTCTTCATAGTCTCAACAATCAAGCTCATTACCTTGAACTTCTGAGGTACATCAAACAAGTGGAGCAAGTTGATGGAGTGACCACGGATCATTCTATGATCTCCTGACAGCAGATAGTATATAGATCCAAGCTTGTGAGTCTCCAAGGCTTCATCAGGAATAGTCTTGTACATGTTAGCCATGGAGTTGTGATCCTTCCTAGGCTTGGCAGACACATCAATGGCATTCTCCTCTTCCTTTGGGGCATTGATCTGCTTGTCTAATTCTAAGATAGTTGATTGATACCTTGTTCCTTCAGTCATCCAGACAATCTTTCCATCAGGGTAGAAGTGAGTAATGGAGTATAATTGCATGATCATCTCATCCTTCCACTTAGTCAACTTCTGACTAACAAACTTGTCAACGTCATTCATTCTGAAGCTCTCATGCACACTTGGGAAATAGTCCTCGTTGTCTTCAATGTATTTTCAATCAACCCATTTCATATCACAAACTATGGGCTTCTTCTCCAACAGGACTGTCTCATAGAAATCTCGTTGTTCCTTTGTGTGAAAGCGGTAGTCCACAACAGTTGTCCTCCTAGTGTCATCAGGATTAGTCTTTCTCCAAAGTCTCAGGCCTGCATCCTTTCTTAGCTTCATATTTTCTGCCACAGGATGATCATCACTATGATCTGGAATATCGGGCTTTAGCTTTTTGAGCACTTGTGACTCTTCTTCTTCTTGAGCTTCAGGCACCGGGGTCTTGTTCTTTTCAGTAGCAGGGATGTTTCTTGTTGATCTCTTTGGTGCAGATGGTTTGGGAGCTTGAGTTTGAGCTGAAGGCTTGGGGGCGGACTTGGGCTTAGATGGAGCAGCCCCAGTCCTTATGGCATCCCCCATAAGCTTTTGAGTCTTTGGAGGAGGTGCAACAGGCTCTTCCTCCTCCTCTTCTTCATCAAAATCTCTCATCATAGAAGGTTTGCCAATGACTTTGGCAATAGTCTTTCTTACTCTTTCCTTCCTCTTCTTTCCTCCAGCAACCTCTTCCTCTCTTGGTTCAAGAGTGAATTCCATAGTTTCTTGAGTTGAGGCTCTGGCTTTGGACATTGGAGCTCTCCTAGGTGGAGCTTTCTTGGGCATTCCAGGCTTTGTTGCAGCAGCATACTCTTTCTTGAGTACCTTTTTCTTGGAGGTAACCTCCTCCTCAATAACAAAGTCATCATCCTCATATTCATATGTTCTCTTCTTCCTTGTCCTGGTTGCTTCCTTAGGCAAGTTGCCGGGAGTGCTTCTTCTCCCCTCATCATAGCTGCTAGAGGGACTAGTGCCCTCACTGAGGTTTACCTGCTCTTCAGACTTGTTCTCACTATCACTGCCCTTTGACATTGCTGAAACTGACCCTGTGAATATTTGGATATAGATAGAGTGGATGAGCATCACAAAGTGCAGCTTATTTTGCAAAAATATTGATACAAAAACTTAAATTTAGTTTTCTGCAGAAAGCATTTCGGAGCTGCCGATTTGACAAACTCGATGACAACAAAGCACTAGCAGAGTCTAAACACACAGTTTTGGTCAAACCAAAATGCAGTTCGGTGACTCCGAGATGCTAGGGTTTCATAGAGAAAGTGATTTCGGTCTCACCAATCAGTACACTTCGGTCAGAACGAGTTGTACTTGTGCAATGGCTAGGGCCAATCGGTGTGACCGAGATCCTCAGATCGGTCGGTCCGAGATGAGTTCGGCGTAAACCTAACCCTAAGTTTTTTGCATCAAAACTATTCTAAGGAATTCTTTTGGTGGATAGATCAATCTCATACGTGGGAACAACATAGGCATTATGCTCTGTGCAAGAATCCGAGTTGTTTAAAGCACAAAGGGGTCAAATTCGTACCCTAACTTGGCAACAGACTTGCTACGGCAGCAATGGCGGTGAGGATTCCATTGACGGCCGTGGAGACCAGCGGCAGGAGGTCATTGGTGACGACGGCGATGATCCGAAGACCAAGGGGGCGGCAATGCTGGGAGGAACGGTTGAGTGGTTTGGAGGAGTTTCCAAATTTTCAATCCGCGGTATATATACCCAGACGATGTCGGTGTGACCGAGTGGAACGACTCGGTGTGACCGAATTGTTCAAATTGGTTGCACCGAGATAAAAACCTAGATCAACTTAATGAGTTCAGTGTGACCGAGTAGGAGTGAGTTGGTCTGACCAAAAAGGATTAAGAGGTTTTGGAAGTTAAACCCTTGACGGATTGGTATCTCCGAGTGCTCCTCACCCGGAGGGTCCAAATTCGAGTTGTTCAAACTTTGTGATGTAGCATGAATAAAGTTTGAGACGAGAAAAAGCATAGATAGCTAGAGGGGTACTTAGGCAGTCTTGTCCATCCATTTGGCAAGAAGAAAAGCCAAACAATCAAAGCAACAAATGGATGTCCTCGAATGAAGAAAATTATGCAACCAACATGCTCACACAATAAGATGGCAAATAAAACATGTGGCGAGGCTTGCACAAACACTCTAGCATCTATCAAGCAATTGGCGATGACTAGGTCATCTATATATGAGTATATTTACTAAGGAGTCAAATGAGAACATTTGATCATAGGTCATACTCATCGTTTAAGCACAAGTGGGGTTGCCACTTTTACATAAAGCATTGTTGTGTTCACATCATTAGAGTTGCTTTAGCTCAATTCTTAGAACAAAGCTCCCCCTAGATGTGATATCCCCCCTTAGAGGATGAACTAACCTTGGGTTTTGTCGATGATGACTTCATGTAGGTGTTGAAGATGTAGATGCTCAATGTTGATGTAGATCATTTGGAGCAATCAATTGGAGTGAGTTGCACCTTCAATACCTACATGGGTTAGTCCCACAAGGAACACACAAGGATATCCATAGACATAGAGTGAAACGCACATATGATGATGTCCATGAAAGCATTAGGTTACCTTGTCCCTTGTCTTACCAACAAGAGGGTTTGTGACTCCATGAACTAGTGCAAGATGTGGAAGTTGGTTGCACTTGTCCTTGCCAAAATGAATATGAGTGAAGTATGTTGGCGGAGTCACCCTCAAGAACTCTCTAGTTCTTCTTCTTTGGGATCCACATCATCTTGATGGGAGTCCTTGGAGTTGTAGTCGTACTTGATGAAGTAGAACTTGATGTAGTATTGGGAACCCACTTGACCAAGGCCTTAGGAGCTTCTTCAAATGAATCAATCTCTTCTTGAAGCTTGTGATTGCCTTTTAGCTTGTGGTCTTGTGGGGGAAGATCATCTTGAGCTTGTGTTCCCTTGAAAGAAGTGGGGTCATACTTCTCTTGTTGAGGAACAAACTTTGTCTTGGGTATTGATCTTCTTTCCACTCAACTCCATTGGCATTAACTTTCGGTCAAAACAAACACCTTGATTCTTCCGGTGCCTTCCCTGCTTGCATACAATTTCCTCAAATTGCTTACTTCCGGTAAGGCTCTTGTAAACACCTTTCTACATAATCCCCTTCAATAAGCTATTTTCTTTCTCAAGTGTAACTTGGCTAAGAGAATAATTAGTGGAATCAAGAGAATTACTAGAAGCAACAATATTAGATTTAGCATGATTATTGTTATTACTAGAAGAAGAATCTTTCTTGCTCTTCTTGCTACATTTTACTTGTGGCATGTTAATACGTCTCCAATGTATCTATAATTTTTTATTGTTCCATGTTGTTATATTATCATTCTTGGATGTTTTACAATCATTTTATAGCAACTTTATATCATTTTTTGGGACTAACCTATTGACATAGTGCCCAGTGCCAGTTGTTGTTTTTTGCTTGTTTTTCACTTCACAGAAATCAATACCAAACGGAGTCCAAACGCAGCAAAACTTTTTGGAGATTTTTTCTGGACCAGAAGACACCTATTGGGCCAAAGAAGTACCAGAGGGGGGCTCCGAGGGGTGCACAACCCACCAGGGTGCATCTGGGGGCCCATGCGCGCCCAGGTGGGTTGTGCCCACCTCGCCTGCACCACCTCTTTGCTCTATAAACACCCCAATATTCCAGAAACCCTAGGAGAGTTGACAAAAATCAATTCCAGCCGCCACAAGTTCCAGAAACCATAGATCCAATCTAGACACCATCACGGTGGGGTTCATCATCCTCATTGGTGCCTCTCCAATGATGCGTGAGTAGTTCATTGTAGACCTACAGGTCCGTAGTTAGTAGCTAGATGGCTTCCTCTCGCTCTCTCTCTTCTGATTTTCAATACAATGGTCTCTTGGAGATCTATTTGATGTAACTCTTTTTGCGGTGTGTTTATTGGGATCCGATGAACTTTGAGTTTATGATAAGATCTATGTTTTTATCCATGAAAGTTATTTGAGTTTTTTGATCTCTTATATGCATGATTACTTATAGCCTCGTATTTCTTGTTCGAATATTTGGTTTGGTTAGACCGACTAGATCGATTTTTCTTGCCACGGGAAGAGGTGCTTTGTGATGGGTTCGATCTTATGGTGCTCTGCTACCTCTTGAGCACCATGTTGGTTGTCCCCGAAGAGGAGAGGATGATGCAGTAAAGTAGCGTAAGTATTTCCCTCAGTTTTTGAGAACCAAGGTATCAATCCAGTAGGAGGCCACGCGCAAGTCCCTCGTACCTGCACAAAACGATAGCTACTCGCAACCAACACGATTAGGGGTTGTCAATCCCTTCACGGTCACTTACAAGAGTGAGATCTGATAGATATGATAGATAATATTTTTGGTATTTTGGGTATAGAGATGCAAAGTAAAAAGGTAAAAGGCAAAGTAAAAAGCAAAGCAAGATTAAAGTGATGGAGATTGATATGATGAGAATAGACCCGTGGGCCATAGGTTTCACTTGTGGCTTCTCTCGAGAGCATAAGTATTCTACGGTGGGTGAACAAATTACTGTTGAGCATTTGACAGAATTGAGTATAGTTATGAGAATATCTAGGTATGATCATGTATACAGGCATCACGTCCGAGACAAGTAGACCGACCCCTGCCTGCATCTACTACTATTACTCCACTCATCGACCGCTATCCAGCATGCATCTAGAGTATTAAGTTAAAAACAGAGTCACGCCTTAAGCAAGATGACATGATGTAGAGGGATAGTTTCATGAAATATGATAAAACCCCATCTTGTTATCCTCGATAGCAACGATCAATACGTGCCTTGCTGCCCCTTCTGTCACTGGGAAAGGACACCGCAAGATCGAACCCAAAGCTAAGCACTTCTCCCATGGCAAGAAAAACCAATCTAGTAGGCCAAACCAAACTCATAATTCGAAGAGACTTGCAAAGATAACCAATCATACATAAAATAATTCAGAGAAGATTCAAATATTATTCATAGATAGACTTGATCGTGAACCCACAATTCATCGGTCTCAACAAACACACCGCAAAAAGAAGATTACATCGAATAGATCTCCACGAGATAGGGGGAGAACTTTGTATTGAGATCCAAAACAAGAGAAGAAGCCATCTAGCTACTAACTATGGACCCGAAGGTCTGAGGTAAACTACTCACACTTCATCGGAGGGGCTAGGATGATGTAGAAGCCCTCCGTGATGACGGCCCTTTCCGGCAGAGCTCCGGAACAAGCCCCAAGATGGGATCTCATGGATACAGAAAGTTGCGGTGGTGGAATTAGGTTTTTTGGCTCCTGTTCTGATCGTTTGGGGGTACGTAGGTATATATAGGAGGAAGGAGTACGTCGGTGGAGCACCGAGGGGCCCACGAGGCAGGGGGCGCGCCCTAGAGGGGGTGCGCCCCCACCCTCGTGACCGCCTCTGTTACTTCTTGGAGTAGGGTCCAAGTCTCCTGGATCACGTTCGGTGAGAAAATCATGTTCCCAAAGATTTTATTCCGTTTGGACTCCGTTTGATATCATGTTTCTCCAAAACACTGAAATAGGCAAAAAAACAGCAATTCTGGGCTGGGCCTCCGGTTAATAGGTTAGTCCCAAAAATAATATAAAAGTGGAAAATAAAGCCCAATATAGTCCAAAACAGTAGATAATATAGCATGGAACAATCAAAAATTATAGATACGTTGGAGACGTATCAGGCATCCCCAAGCTTAATTCCTGCTCGTCCTCGAGTAGGTAAATGATAAAAAGAGAATTTTTGATGCGGAGTGCTACTTGGCATAATTTCAATGCAAATCTTCTTAATTGTGGAATGAATATTCAGTTTCGAAAGATTCAAGACAAAAGTTTATGTTGACATAAAAATAATAATAGTTCAAGCATACTAACAAAGCAATTATGTCTTCTCAAAAATAACATGGCCAAAGAAACTTATCCCTACAAAATCATATAGTCTGGCTATGCTCTATCTTCACCACACAAAGTATTTAAATCATGCACAACCCTGATGACAAGCCAAGCAATTGTTTCATACTTTAACATTTTCAAAACTTTTTCAATCTTCACACAATACATGAGCGTGGGCCATTGATATAGCACTATATGTGGAATAGAGTGGTGGTTGTGGAGAAGACAAAAAGAGGGGAAGATAGTCTCACATCAACTAGGCGTATTAACGGGCTATGGAGATGCCCATTAATAGATATCAATGTGAGTGAGTAGGGATTGCCATGCAACGGATGCACTAGAGCTATAAGTATGTGAAAGCTCAACAAAAGAAACTAAGTGGGCGTGCATCCAACTCGCTTGCTCACGAAGACCTAGGGCGTTTTGAGGAAGCCCGTCATTAGAATATACAAACCAAGTTCTATAATGAAAAATGCCCACTAGTATATGAAAGTGACAAAATGAGGGACTCTCTATCATGAAGATCATGGTGCTACTTTGAAGCGGAAGTGTGGGAAAAGGATAGTAACATTGTCCCTTCTCTCCTTTTCTCTTTTCTTTATTTGGGCATTTTTTATGGCCTCTTTTTTTTCGTCCGGAGTCTCATCCCGACTTGTGGGGGAATCATAGTCTCCATCATCCTTTCCTCACTTGGGACAATGCTCTAAAAATGATGATCATCGCACTTTTATTTTTCTTACAACTCAACAATTACAACTCGATACTTAGAACAAAATATGACTCTATATGAATGCCTCCGGCGGTGTACTGGGATATGCAATGAATCAAGAGTGACATGTATGAAAGAGTTATGAATGGTGGCTTTGCCACAAATACGATGTCAACTACATGATCATGCTAGCAATATGACAATGATGGAGCGTGTCATAAGAAACGGAACGGTGGAAAGTTGCATGGCAATATATCTCGGAATGGCTATGGAAATGCCATGATAGGTAGGTATAGTGGCTGTTTTGAGGAAGGTATATGGTGGGTGTGTGATACCGGCGAAAAGTGTGCGGTATTAGAGAGGCTAGCAATGGTGGAAGGATGGGAAATAGTGCATATAATCCATGGACTCAACATTAGTCATAAAGAACTCATATACTTATTGCAAAAATTTAGAATTTATCAAAGTAAAGTATTACGCGCATGCTCCTAGGGGGATAGATTGGTAGGAAAAGACCATCGTTCGTCCCCGACCGCCACTCATAAGGAAGACAATCAATAAATAAATCATTCTCCGACTTCATCACATAATGGTTCACCATACGTGCATGCTACGGGAATCACAAACTTCAAAGCAAGTATTCTTTAAATTCAAAACTACTAAACTAGCATGACTCTAATATCACCACCTTCATATCTCAAAACAATTATCATGCTTCAATCTTTTCTTAGTATTCAATGCACTCAAAAGAAAGTTTCACATATCTTGAATACCAAGCATATTATTATTAAGAAATTTACCATGCTATTAAGACTCCCAAAATTATCTATGTGAAGTATGAGAGATCAATATTTTCATTAAAACAAATCCACCACCGTGCTCTAAAAGATCTAAGTGAAGCACATAGAGTAAAACTACAACGCTCAAAAGATATAAGTGAAGCACATAGAGTATTCTATCAAATTTTAATTCATATATGGCTCTCTCAAAAGGTGTGTACATCAAGGATGATTGTGGCACACTAGCAAACAAAGACACAAATAATACAAGACGCTCCAAGCAAAACACATATCATGTGGTGAATAAAAATATAGCTCCAAGTAAAATTACCGATGGAAGTAGACGAAAGAGGGGATGCCTTCCGAGGCATCCCCAAGCTTTGAATTTTTGGTGTCCTTGGATTATATTGGGGGTGCCATGGGCATCCCCAAGCTTAGTCTCTTGCCACTCCTTGTTCCATAATCCATCAAAAGATTTCACCAACAACTTGAAAACTTCATAACACAAAACTCAATAGAAATCTCGTGAGCTCCGCTAGAGAAAGAAAACAAAAGAGCACTTCAAGGTACTGTACTGAACTCATTCTTTATTTATATTGGTATTAAACCTACTGTATTCAAACTTCTCTATGGATTATAAACTATTTTACTAGCCACAGATTCATCAAAATAAGCAAACAACACACGAAAAACAAAATCTGTCAAAAACAGAACAGTCTGTAGTAATCTGTAACTAACGCAAACTTCTGGAACTCCAAAAAATCTACCAAAATAGGAAGACCTAGACAATTTGTTTATTGATCAGCAGCAATTGGAATCAGTATTTTATCACGTTCTGGTGATCCTTAACAATTGTTTTCGTGAACAGAAAGTTTCTGGAAATTACAGCAAGATCAAATAACTATCATCCAAGAAGATCCTATAGGTCTAACTTGGCACAAACACTAATTAAAACACAAAACCACATCTAAACAGAAGGTAGATGGATTATTTATTCAACGACAGAAAGGAAATATATTGGGTCGTCTCCCAACAAGCGCTTTTCTTTAAAGCCTTTTAGCTAGGCATTGATAATTTTAATGATGCTCACATGAAAGACAAGAATTGAAGCACAAAGGGAGCATCATAAAACACGTAACAAAAACATCTAAGTCTAACATACTTCCTATGCATAAGCATCTTGTAGAAAAAAAAATTATCATAGCAAGCAAAAACTAGCATATGCAAGGAAGCGGAAAGGAACAATAGCAATCTCAACATAACGAGAGGTAATTTAGTAACATGAAAATTTCTATAACCATATTCTCCTCTCTCATAATAATTACATGTAGGATCATAAGAAAATTCAATAATATAGCTATCACATAACATATTCTCAACATGATCCACATGCATGCGAAGTTGACACTCTTCCAAAATAGTGGGATTATCATTAACTAAAGTCATGATTTCTCCAAGCCCACTTTTATAAAAAAATTCATAAGATTGAATATTATCCAAATATGTGGGATCTAAAGTTGACAATCTTCCAAACCCACTTTCAATATTATTGCGAACACTATTATCAATCTTACATTCATCATGGGGCTTAAATAAATTTTCAAGATCATAAGAAGAATCACCCCAATCATAATCATTGCAACAAGTAGTAGACATAGTAAATCTAGCATCCCCATGCTTTGGGTTTTGCATCTTATTAGCACAATTGACATCAAGAGAATTTATAATAAAATCATTACAATCATGCTTTTTATTCAAAGATCCATTGTGAGGCAACTTATCACAATTTTCAGATTTACAGATTTCAGGCAAAAGCTTGTAAAGATAATCTAGTGCATCCAAATCACTAGGAATTGGTTTATCATAATTGGATCTCCTAAAAAGTTTGGCAAGCGGATGAGGATCCATAGATATTGGCTTCTTTGTTTAGGAATAAATACTCAATTATTTCAACCAAACGAGCAAACGAGCCAACTAAGACATCAAGGCAAACGAAAAGAGAGAGCAAATAAAACGGCAAGGGTGAAGTGGGGGAGAGGAAAACGAGAGGCAAATGGCAACTAATGTAATGCGAGAGATAGGGGTTGTGACGGGTACTTGATATGTTGACTTTTTGCGTAGATTCCCCGGCAACGGCGCCAGAAATTCTTCTTGCTACCTCTTGAGCACTGTGTTGGTTTTCCCCGAAGAGGAGAGGATGACGCAGTAAAGTAGCATAATTATTTCCCTCAGTTTTTGAGAACCAAGGTATAAATCAAGTAGGAGGCCACCCGCAAGTCCCTCGTACCTGCACAAACGATAGCTACTCGCAACCAACGCGATTAGGGGTTGTCAATCCCTTCACGGTCACTTACGAGAGTGAGATCTGATAGAGATGATAGATAATATTTTTGGTATTTTGGGTATAGAGATGAAAAGTAAAAAGTTAAAAGGCAAAGTAAAAAGCAAAGAAAGATTAAAGTGATGGAGATTGATATGATGAGAATAGACCCGGGGGCCATAGGTTTCACTAGTAGCTTCTCTTGAGAGCATAAATATTATACGATGGGTGAACAAATTACTGTTGAGCAATTGACAGAATTGAGCATAGTTATGAGAATATCTAGGTATGATCATGTATATAGGCATCACGTCCGAGACAAGTAGACCGACTCCTGCCTGCATCTACTACTATTACTCCACTCATCGACCGCTATCCAGCATGCATCTAGAGTATTAAGTTAAAAACAGAGTAACGCCTTAAGCAAGATGACATGATGTAGAGGGATAGTTTCATGCAATATGATAAAAACCCCATCTTGTTATCCTCGATGGCAACGATGCAATACGTGCCTTGCTGCCCCTTCTGTCACTGGGAAAGGACACCGCAAGTTCGAACCCAAAGCTAAGCACTTCTCCCATGGCAAGAAAAACCAATCTAGTAGGCCAAACCAAACTAATAATTCGAAGAGACATGCAAAGATAACCAATCATACATAAAAGAATTCAGAGAAGATTCAAATATTATTCATAGATAGACTTGATCGTAAACCCACAATTCATCGGTCTCAACAAACACAACGCAAAAATAAGATTACATCGAATAGATCTCCACAAGAGAGGGGGAGAACTTTGTATTGAGATCCAAAAAGAGAGAATAAGCCATCTAGCTACTAACTATGGACCCGAAGGTCTGAGGTAAACTACTCACACTTCATCGGAGGGGCTAGGATGATGTAGAAGCCCTCCGTGATGACGGCCCTCTCCGGCGGAGCTCCGGAACAGGCCCCAAGATGGGATCTCATGGATACAGAAAGTTGCGGCGGTGGAATTAGGTTTTTTGGCTCCTGTTCTGATCGTTTGGGGGTACGTAGGTATATATAGGAGGAAGGAGTACGTCGGTGGAGCACCGAGGGGCCCACGAGGCAGGGGGTGCGCCCTAAAGAGGGGGGGCGCCCCCACCCTCGTGACTGCCTCTGTTACTTCTTGGAGTAGGGTCCAAGTCTCCTGGATCACGTTCGGTGAGAAAATCACGTTCCCGAAGATTTTATTCCGTTTGGACTCCGTTTGATATTTTGTTTCTCCGAAACACTGAAATAGGCAAAAAGTCAACAATTCTAGGCTGGGCCTCCGGTTAATAGGTTAGTCCCAAAAATAATATAAAAGTGGAAAATAAAGCCCAATATCGTCCAAAACAGTAGATAATATAGCATGGAACAATCAAAAATTATAGATACGTTGGAGACGTATCTTGCTCGATCCCAGTGATAGAAGGGGAAACGGCACATATGTATTGTTGCTATTAAGGATAACAAGATGGGGTCTATTCCTATATGAGTAGATCTTGTCTACATCATGTCATCATTCTTATTGCATTACTCTGTTTCTCCATGAACTTAATACACTAGATGCATCATGCTGGATATTGGTCGATGTGTGGAGTAATAGTAGTAGATGCAGGCAGAAGTCGGTCAACTAATCTTGGACGTGATGCCTATATAATGATCATTGCCTGGATATTGTCATGATTATTTTAAGTTCTATCAATTGCCCAACAGTAATTTGTTTACCCACTGTATGCTATTTTTCTCTAGAGAAGCCACTAGTGAAATCTACGGCCCTCGGGTCTCTTCTTTATCATATTTGCCTTCGAGATCTATTTTTGTTTGCTTTTATTTTTAGATCTATTAATCCAAAACCCCAAAAATACCTTGATGCAATTTTTATTTACTTATTTTATCTCGCGTTCCCGCGAGATCTATTTATCCAATCTACTACAAATTTTACCTATCTTTTACTCAAGAGGGATTGACAACCCCTCTTTTACGTCCGGTTGCAAGTATTTGTTCTTTGCGTGCAGGTGTCATTAACGTAGTGTTGCGTGGTTCTCCTACTGGTTCGATAACCTACCGTAGTTGTGCTGCATCATCCCTTCCTCTTTGGGGAAATACCAACGTAGTTCAAGGCGCATCAAAATGAATTTATGGCGTCGTTGCTGGGGAGACATCATCAACATCTACCAGGTTCCTAATCACAAATCTCATCTCCTTGCAATTTACATTATTTTCCATTTGCCTCTCGTTTTCATCTCCCCACTTCACAAAAATTTGCCTTTTTATTCGCCTTTGTTTCGTTTGCCTTTTTCTTGTTTGATCTTTTATTTGCTTGTGTTGCCATGTGCCTTCTATATGCTTGCATCTTCGCTTTCTAAAAATCTATGGATTCCCGTCCACTTGCTAATATTTTTAAAAGATCCAATCATGATGAACCAATTGCTAGTGAGTTGAGTGCACTAGATTATCTTTATGAAGTTTTGCTTGAGATTCATGAATCTGAAAATTGTGGTAAAGAAATTTATGAAGTGATTCAGATAGCTCCTTGAATGAAAAGCATGATTGCAATGATTTTACTATAAATTCTATTAATGTCAATTGTGCTAATAATATGCAAAACCCCAAGCTTGGGGATGCTAATTTTGATATGTCCACTACTTATTGCAATGATCATGATTGGGGTGATTTTCTTATGATCTTGAAAATTATTTAAGCCTCATGATGAATATGATAGTGATAATAATGTTTGCAATAATATTGAAAGTGGGTTTGGACGAGCATCAAGTTTAGGTAAAAACAATCCCACATATTTGGAGAGTGTTCAATCTTATTTTTTGATGAAAGTGGGTTTAGAGAGATCATGACTTTCGTCGATGTTAATCCCACTATATTGGAAGATTGTAAGACTTTTATGCATGTGGATAATGAAAAGAAAACTCTATATGATTGCAATATTGTTGAATTTGAGTCTGATTCTACATGTAATTATTATGAGAGAGAAAAATGGTTGCAGAAATTTTCATGTTACTAAATTACCTCTCGCTATGTTGAGATTTTCAATGTTTTATTCCTCTCCTTTGCATATGCTAGATACTTCTTGTCTTGATAATTTGTTGGCTTATAAAATTCCTATGCATAGGAAGTATGTTAGACTTAAATGTGTTTGGCACATGTTTCATGATGCTCTATCTTTGTGTTTCAATTATTATCTTTCGTGTGAGCATCGTTGAAATTTTATGCCTAGCTAGAGGCATAAAACGATAGCACTTGTTGGGAGGCAACCCAATGAATAAAATTTATTTTTGTCTTTTTTCCTTTTGTTCTTTAGTGTTTGCAAAATTATGATACTGTTATGGTTGTGTTTTTTATGTTCTAATTAGTGTTTGTGCCAAGCAAAGCCTTTTGGGTCATGTTGGGTGATAGTTGATTTGATCTTGTTGAAAAACAGAAACTTTTGCGTCCAAAAAAATAATTTTCATTTTTAACAGGAGCGAGATAAAATCCTGATTTTTGTGCACAAGATTGTTACACAAATTGCCCATGTTTTCGTAATGTTTCAGAATTTTTGGAGTGACATAAGTATTTGAAGTTTTCAGATTTCTACAGACTGTTCTGTTTTTGACAGATTCTGTTTTCTTTGCATTGTGTGCTTGTTTTGATGAATCTATGGTTTGTATTGGAGGGTTTAAGGTATAGAAAAGTTGGAATACAGTAGATATAATGCAAAAATAAAATATGAATGGGTTTATAACAGTACTTATAGTAGTGATTTGCTTTGTTATACTAACGGATCTCACTAAGATTTTGTTGACTTTTGTGTGATTGAAGTTTTCAAGTTTTGGGTGAGATCATGATGGATGAAGGAATAAGGAGTAATAAGAGCCTAAGCTTGGGGTTCCCATGGCATCCCAATCTATTATCTAAAAGAGAAGCAAGCATCTAAGCTTGGGGATGCCCGAGTGGCATCCTCTCTTTCTTCTAACAACCATCGGTATTTTACTTGGAGCTATATTTTTATTCGTCACATATTATGAGTTTTGCTTGGAGCATTTGCTTGTTTTGCTTCTTATTTTTAGTCATCTATCCTTGCTGGACACACCTATTTGAGAGAGCCAAAATTATGCTATGATTTGTTAGAATTGCTCTCTTTGCTTCACTTAAATCTTTTTGAGCTATGGAATTGCTCTAGTGCTTCACTTATATCTTTTTGAGCACATTGTGCTTTATTATTTTTGAAAAAATGCTCTCATGCTTCACTTAGATTTATTTGAGAGTTAGTAAAAATTTTAATAAATTCTCTCATGCTTCACTTAAATTATTTTGAGAGAAGAAATTTTTTTATGCTCATGTTCTTCACTTAGATTTGTTTGAGCTATCAAAAGCAACATATAAAATCAGTCCCAAAGTGATAGATATTCAAGAGGGATATAATAAAAACTTTCATGACGATCATTGGACAAAATGAAGTTTATTCCTTGTAACAGTTTTGCAATATGATGATATAATATGTGAGTCATGTTGATGAGTAATTTTGCTTTAGTAAGAATATTGGTGTTAAGGTTTGTGATTCCCTATGCAAGCCCGAAAATCAATAGTTATGCTATTAAATTACATCCTACTTGTGGTGCATTATTCGGTGTTAGTTATGCTTAATGCTCGCTTATGAGATTTTTCGTTTCTTGGTTGGATGCTTCTCAATCTTTTGCTAGCCTTCATTTGCACTTTGTGTGATCACTACTTGTGCATCGAAAATCCTTAAACCAGTTTTGCCACATGAGTCCACTATACCTACCTATATGTGGTATTCTTTTGTCGTTCTAAGCAAATTTGTATGTGCCATCTCTAATTTTCAAAATAAACTTCTCTTTTTTGTGCTCGTACCGCTCATGAAACGGTAGGGGGTGGCTGATATATTTCCATGCTAGATGTGTTATTCTCAAGATGAGTGTTTATTCAATTGTCATTGCACGAGAGTACGGCAAAGGTATTAGGTATGCCCAGTCCCGAAATGAAAAATGAATTTACTTTATGTTGTCAAATAATAAATTCCTTGGAAAGTGTTGGTATGGACAACACCCGTGGATTCGGTTAGTCGTGGAATCTGCAAGTATGGTGGAAAAAGGAATAAACTTTATTTTCTGTTTGGGAACCGCCTTTGATATATCTAGCATGGAAAGTATTGGGAACTACTCAGTCGTTTTCGTTGACAGGAAAAGCATGCCACCCAAAATGTTTTTATCTCTATCTTTTTCGCTTTGAGCTCTGGCACCTCTACAAATCCCTACTTCCCTCTACGAAGGGACTTTCTTTTACTTTATGCAATTTTTATTTTTTGAGTCTCCATCTTATCTTATAAAGCACCAACTAAGGGGCACTATGATCGTACTTGAGCATTGGGTGTAACTAATATGCGAGTGTGTTTCATGAATGGATCGATGGCTAAGCATAATGGGCTAGGGATAACTTGCTTTAGTGTTGATATTTTGAAAGACATGGTTGCTTGTTGATATGCATGAGTATTGAAATCTTCATGTCAAAACTAGACTATTGATTTGAATCATATAAAAGTCCAAATGTCCATGTTACAAAGAAAAGTATATGTGACGAACATGTTAGGCAGCATTCCACATCAAAAAATTTGTTTTTATCATTTACCTACTCGAGGATGAGCAAGAATTAAGCTTGGGGATGCTGATATGTCTCCAACGTATATATAATTTTTTATTGTTCCATGTTGTTATATTATCATTCTTGGATGTTTTACAATCATTTTATAGCAACTTTATATCATTTTTTGGGACTAACCTATTGACATAGTACCCGGCCAGTTGCTGTATTTTGCTTGTTTTTTTACTTTGCAGAAAATCAATACCAAACGGAGTCTAAACGTAGCTAAACTTTTTGGGGATTTTTCTGGACCAGAAGACACCCGTTGTGCCAAAGGAGTACTGGAGGGGGGCTCCTAGGGGAGCACATCACACTAGGGCGCGCCTGGGGGCCCAGGCGCGCCCAGGTGGGTTGTGCCCACCTCGGTGGCCTCCCGCACCACCTCTTTGCTCTATAAATACCCCCAATATTCCAAAAACCCTAGGGGAGTCGACGAAAATCATTTGCAGCCGCCGCAAGTTCCAGAAACCACATATCCAATCTAGACACCATCACGAAGGGGTTCCTCATCCTCATTGGTGCCTCTCCGATGATGCGTGAGTAGTTCATTGTAGACCTACGGTTCCGTAGTTAGTAGCTAGATGGCTTCCTCTCTCTCCTTTGATTCTCAATACAATGGTCTCTTGGAGATCTGTTTGATGTAACTCTTTTTGCGGTGTGTTTGTTGGGATCCGATGAACTTTGAGTTTATGATCAGATTTATGTTTTTATCCATGAAAGTTATTTCAGTCTTTTGATCTCTTATATGCATGATTACTTATATCCTGTATTTCTTGTTCGAATCTTTTGTTTGGTTAGGCCGGCTAGATAGATTTTTCTTGCCATGGGAAGAGGTGCTTTGTGATGGGTTCGATCTTACGGTGCTCGATCCCAGTGACAGAAGGTGAAACGACACATATTTGTAAGTGCATCTAGTGCCACCCCTAGTAGTTTTGGAGTATTGACGACAAATTTGGTTGAGGGACTAATGTGTTTGTGAGAATTGCAGGATAACACAGGTAGTAGTCCCTCATTGATTCGGTTTACCTACCGGAGATGACCCCTAAAAATGTATGAAGACATTGACGACAATGATGGTATGTGAAGGTATTCATATTGAAGACTATGACATGAGAAGACATTTATTGAAGACTATGAAGCGCGAAGACTTAGTCATTTTGTTGTTTCCTTTTCTTCTTTGTTGAGTCATAGGAACCACCGTACTGTTAAGTGGGTTCCAAGTGAACAAAGTCAGAGTGACTGAAGTGATGCTCAACCAAAATCCTATGTCTTGGAGCGAAGACAATGAGAGCAAATCTTATCCAGAGCTGGATGAGTCAGCTTTGCTTGTAGCCCAAGTAAAGTTGCCGTGTGTGTTTGAAATCTGACCATTGGAACACATGTCAGTTCCTTAGTGACCCAGGGTCATTTCTGACATATCAGGTCGGGTTGCCTAGTGGCTATAAATAGCCCACCCCCTACACCATAAATTGGTGGCTGCTCAGAGTTAGTACACGGCTTTTGTCGTATTGAGAGCAACCCACCTCGAAGCCTTTGAGAGAGAGAAATCCTTGCGAGGACAAAGCCCAAACACCCAGAGCCAAAGAGTGTTCGGCATCACTGAAGTCTTTCTGTCTACGTGACCTGAAGACTTATTACACTTGAGGACAGTGAATCCTCCAGCCGGTTAGGCGTCGCGTTCTGAGCATCCAAGAGTCATTGTGGATCGCCGGTGAACGAAGTCTATGAAGGTTTGGAAGTCTACCTTGAAGACTTACCAGAGTAATTGGGCGAGGATTGTGTTTCCTTAGCTCAAGGGGAATAAGGTGAAGACGCGGTCTTCTGAGTTGAATCTCAGCCTCCCTAACCAGACGTACAGTTGTCACAGCAACTGGAACTGGTCCAACAAATCCTGTGTCCTCAACAAGTGACTGGTTCTATCCTCTCCCTCTCTTTACTTAGAGTTTGTATTTGTGAAGTCATTGCCTGTTTGCTTTACCTATTTGTCTTCACTGTTTGACATCTATTGTTGTTTGGCTTCATACCATCTTCCATTCTGATCCTTTCTACCTAGCTGTTATTTGTCTTCGTACTCTCATTGCATACTTGACTATGGCTTGCTTAGTGTAGTATATCTTCCGCTGCATTTCAATAGGTTCATTTCTATTGTTTGTCTTCGAAACTTCCATGTTTTGAAGACTTCCATAAAAATCGCCTATTCACCCCCCTCTAGTCGATAACTAGCACTTTCAATTGGTATCAGAGCAAGGTACTCCCTTGTTCTGTGTGATTCGGTTTAACCACCTAGAGTTTTAGCTATGTCGACTGCAGGGACAATCAAAGTCTCCGCTGCTTGCCCCGTGTTTGATGGAACTGAATATCCCTACTAGAAGAATAAGATGCGCATGCATCTTGAAGCCATTGATGTCGACCTCTGGTATGTCGTCAAGAATGGCGTTCCCAAGACTGGTGAAGGTGTCACCTCCGCTGATGTCAAGAAGTTCATTCAACTGGAATCCACTGCCAAGAACATCATTTGTGGTCATCTGACCAAAGGACAGTATGGCCGCGTGAGTGCTCTAGAAACATCGAAGCTAGTCTGGACTGGCTATCCAAGGTCAATGAAGGCGTCTCAACCCAGAGAGATCAAAGGATCAGTGTTCTTCGCAACCTCTTCAACCGCTTCAAGAGAAACAACAATGAAAATGTCCAGCTCACGTTTGATCGCCTCACTGACATCACAAATGAGCTTCGTGCTCTCGGCGCTACTGAGATTACCAAGCATGAAATCGTCAAGAGATTACTGAGATCACTTGACAGCTCCTTTGACACCCTTGCCCTTATGATACAAGAACGTCCTGACTTCAAGACACTCGATCCGTCTGATATACTTGAGAGGCTCAACACACATGAGTTCCAGATGTCTGAGAAAAGAGATATCTATGGTCCCAACTATGGCCGAACTCGCGCTTTGAAGTCAAAAGCTGTTTCCTCATCTGAAGAAGAATCTGACTGCAGTTCTGATGATCCTGAAGACATTGGAAAGGAACTTGCTATGCTTGTGAAGAAGTTCCAGAAGTTCACTAAGAATAAGGGCTTCAGAAAGTCTTCACGATCCAGCTCAAGAAATGATGAAGCTTCCACTCATGACTACAAGAAGAGAACATGTCACAAGTGCAAGAAACCTGGACACTATATCTCTGAGTGTCCACTATGGGACAAGAAGAAGAAGAAGAAGAAGAAGAAGAAGAAGAAGAAGAAGAAGAAGAAGAAGAAGAAGAAGAAGAAGAAGAAGAAGAAGAAGAGCAAGGAATATGATTCTGATGACAACAAGAAGAAGAAATCTTCAAAGTCTTCTTCCAAGTCCTCATCCAAGTCTTCATCTCATAAGAAGAGCTCATCTGGCAAGGCTCGTGCTTTGTTGGCAAGGAGATGGATTCAGAGGAAGAGTCTGCTTCTGAGGAGGCGGAGGTGGAGTCTGAGGAGGAGTCCGACCCTAGCGTCGCAAGTCTGGCTCTAGCCACAGCCTACGTTGCCAAGTCCATCTTCAACACTGAAGACAATGACTTCCACACCAACGCTGAAGCTGATGACAAGGACAACTCTGCTCCCACCTACTGCTTCATGGCACGTGGTGCCAAGGTAAAATCACGGGATGCTTACTTTCAAACATCTAGTGAAGATGACTCTGATTGTGAATCCAAACCCAGCTACAAAACACTTGCTAAAATTTCAACTGAACAACAAAAGGCTATGGAACATACTCAAAAACTGTTATACAAAAGCGATGACCTGTTGGACGCGGAAATGACTCGTTCATAGTCCTTAGTTGAAGACATAAAAAATCTTCATGCTAAGTACCAAGAACTTGAAAGTCGTCATGAGACGCTCTCAACCACTCATGAAAAGCTCTCCTATGATTATCTTCAAAGGAATCAAGAGCTTGAGAAATTGAGAGCGGCTCATGAAGATCTTCAAAAAGAGAATGAGTCACTTCGCGCTCAATAGATCAGTCCCGCTCAGGATGGATTTGAACCACCATGTCTAAAATGTCTTGAGCGTGATAATGCTACCTCTGTTGCTGAATGTTCCACTGCTGCTACTGTTGCATTTTCTTCAACTACTAATGTGGTAACTAACCCCTCTTCTGAGGATACCACTACTATTGCTGATGAAAATGCTAGGTTGAAGACATTGCTTGAAACAGGGATGTACAAAAGTCTGAAAGGGCATCAGACACTATGTGATGTCCTCAAAAAGCAGATTCTGAACCGAAACCCTAGGAAAGAGGGTGTTGGGTTCGAGAGGAAAATGAATGTTGATGGCTCCTACTGGAAACCTAAGCAGTACCCCAAAACCACATGGGTTGCTGCAAAGGGACCTTCAGTGGACCCATCCACCTTATCTAGCTTTACCTGTGCTAACCCTGTTGTCATTGATGAATCCTTTGATGCAAACTATAAACTGTTCAAGAATCAGAATGGTGAAGTGTTTGCCAGATATGTTGGTACTAACTGCAGGAATGGGCCACCTATGAAGAAGACCTGGGTTCCCAAAAGCTGTCTTGAGAATCTTCCAGTGAATGTCATCATGACACCACCTGGGAAGAAGACAAACCCCAGACCTAAGGCTTCATATGGTCCAAAGGCTTCATACAGACAGAGGACTCACCTGAGTCACCCTAACACCAATGTTTTGCAGGGAAACCATACTCAAACTTATGAATATGAGCGTGTGTCTTCAAACGCTATGTTCATAGAACTAAGAATTTTTCTGCTTATTCATATGAGTATCATTTATCTCCTGCAAGGCTATTTGCTAGGGCTCCAAAGCCCAAATTCTCAGATGTTGCACTTAGACTCATAGCTTCTAAGCCACCCCTGAAGATGTGGGTGGTTAAGAAGAATTAACTTTCTCTTGCAGGGAAAGGTCTCCAGCCGAAAATCAAAGGTGTCTGATGCTATTGCTGGGGACCTAAAACATCTTGTAGGGCGCAAGATCAAATGCCCAAATGGTCTTACTATGTATTTTGTTCCTGAATCCTTTTCCATTCATCCTATCAGTCGTAATCTTGATCTGAGCTTCAATAATCCTCTTGCCCGTCAAATGTTTATGCTTCACAATGCTCTTGGTGAAGCCTGTCCCCCTAACTGTATTGTAGGGTATGACACCTCATGCTTCAGAATGGATTATGGACAGCGGGTGCACTAATCACATGAGTGGTGATCGAAGTCTTCTCATGGACTCAACTTCACGTCCATCTGATAAGAGTCACATCACATTTGCTGACACTGGTAAAAGCAAGGTATTGGGTCTAGGTAGAGTTGCAATCTCAAGGGATTAGCACATGGATAAAGTGATGCTTGTTGAATCCCTTGGTTTCAACTTAATGTCTGTCTCAATGCTTTGTGACTTGAACATGATTGTGATATTTGGAAAGTATCGTTGCCTTGTACTTATGGAATCTGACAAATCTCTAGTCTTTGAAGGGTACCGGAAAGATGATCTGTACATGGTAGATATCTCAGCAGGTCCACGGCTTGCCGTATGTCTTCTTGCAAAAGCTTCAGAGTGCTGGCTATGGCATCGGAGGATGGGGCATGCTGGCATGAGGAACTTACACACTCTCGCCAAGAAGAATCATGTCATAGGCATCGAGGGCGTCAAGTTCAAGAAGGATCATTTGTGCGGTGCCTGCGAAGCTGGAAAGATGACAAGGGCCAAGCATCCCTCAAAGACAATCATGACAACATCTCAACCCTTCGAGCTGCTACACATGGACTTATTTGGCCCTACTCACTACTCTACCCTCACAACAACTGCCTGTCTCTATGGCTTCGTCATTGTTGATGATTACTCAAGATATACATGGGTGCACATAATTCTCTACAAGACTGAAGTGCAAGATGTCTTCAGACGCTTCGCCAATCGAGCCATGAACAATTATGGCGTCAAGATCAAGCATATCAGAAGTGACAACGGCACTGAGTTCAAGAACACCGGACTTGATCATTATCTGGATACAATGGGAATCACTCATGAGTTCTCTGCTCCATACACACCTCAACAAAATGGCATCCTAGAGCACAAGAACTGAACCCTCATTGAGATGGCTCGAACAATGCTCGACGAATACAACACACCAAGAAAGTTCTAGCCTGAAGCTATTGATACAGCATGTCATGTCATCAACCGTGTTTACATCCATAAGCTTCTGAATAAAACATCCTATGAGCTCCTCACTGGCAAGAAGCCAAATGTCAGTTACTTCAGAGTATTTAGAGCTAGGTGCTGGATCATGGATCCCCATCACAAGTCAAAATTTGCACCTAAAGCTCACGAAGGCTTCATGCTTGGTTACAGAAAGGACTCGCACTCTTACAGAGTCTTCAACCTCTATCTCTACAAAATCGTCGAAACTGTGGACGTGCGGTTTGATGAAACCAATGGTTCACAAAGAGAGCTCCTGTCAAGCACACTAGACGAAGCTCCACCCAGCGAATCTATCAAGCTAATGGGAACTGGTGAAATCATGCCTTCTGAAGCACAGCCTGAAGACAATGCTCAGCCTGAAGACAATCCTCCCAATGATGACAATAATCAGCAAGAGCAAAGTCTTCGTCCAGTTCATCCTCGTGTTGTAAATGAAGTACAGATTGAGAAGATAATCGATAGCATCAATGCACCTGGTCCACTTACTCGCTCAAGAGCAACACAGTTAGCAAATTTCTGTGGGCACTTTGCCTTTGTGTCCATAACAGAACCCAAGAAAGTTGCTGAAGCTTTTATGGAACCTGAATGGATTCAAGCTATGTAAGAAGAGCTTCAACAGTTCAAGCTGAACAATGTTTGGGAACTTATCAAGCGTCCTGACCCTCGCAAGCATAACATTATAGGCACAAAATGGATATATAGAAACAAGCAAGATGAGCATGGTCAAGTCGTCAGAAACAAAGCACGTCTCATCGCACAAGGATATACTCAAGTTGAAGGGATTGACTTCGATGAAACATTTGCTCCTGTGGCTAGGCTTGAAGCTATTTGCATATTGCTAGCCTATGCTAATCATCACAACATCTTGCTATATCAAATGGATGTGAAGAGTGCATTTCTCAACGGCAAGATTGAAGAAGTATACGTTGCACAACCTCCTGGCTTTGAAGAACCAAAACATCCTGATATGGTGTACAAGCTAAACAAAGCACTGTATAGCCTCAAACAAGCTCCTCGCGCTTGGTATGATACGATCAAAGACTTCCTGAAGAGCAAAGGCTTGAAACCTGGATCCCTCGATCCCACACTCTTCACGAAGACATATGATGGTGAACTGTTTGTGTGTCAAATCTATGTGGATGATATTATCTTCGGCTGCACCAATCAGAAATACAGTGATGAGTTTGGATACATGATGTAAGAGCAATATCGGATGTCCATTATGGGAGAGCTGAAGTTCTTCCTTGGTCTTCAAATTCGTCAGCAAAGAAACGGCATCTTCATATCTCAAGAGAAATACCTCAAAGACTGCCTGAAGAAGTTTGGAATGCAAGATTGCAAAGGTTACACGACGCCAATGCCAGCCAAACACCATCTAGGTCCCGACGACAATGGTAAAGAGTTCGATCAAAAGGTATACCGCTTCATGATTGGTTCTTTACTTTACCTATGTGCATCTAGGCTAGATATTATGCTTAGTGTTTGCATGTGTGCTCGACTCCAAACGGCACCAAAGGAATCGCATCACTTAGCTGTGAAGCGAATTCTTCGATATTTGGCTTACACCCCAACATTAGGATTATGGTATCCAAAGGGCTCAGAGTTTGATCTGGTTGGATTCTCGGATGCTGATTATGCTGGTGACAAGGTGGATCGCAAGTCTACATCAGGCACATGTCACTTTCTGGGACGATCACTTGTCTGTTGGTCTTCAAAGAAGCAGAACTGTGTATCACTCTCAATTGCTGAATCTGAATACATTGCTGCTAGATCTTGCTGCGCTCAGCTTCTATGGATGAAGCAAACTCTCAAGGACTATGGCATCAATCTGAAACAAGTACCTCTCTTCTGTGACAATGAAAGCGCCATCAAGATTGCCAACAACCCAGTCCAACACTCGAAGACAAAGCACATTGAAATTCGTCATCACTTCCTCAGAGATCATGTCATGAAGAAAGATATTGATATCATTCATGTCAACACTGAAGAGCAACTGGCAGATATCTTCACAAATCCCTTGGATGAGAAAAGGTTTTGCAAGTTATGGTGTGAGCTAAATATCTTGGAATCCTCAAATGTCCTGTGATCAGGCACACATCCTAAAACTTATGCATGTTAATGACTAAGATGTGCAACACACGAATTAAAGTATATCTTCAATCAATGAAGACTTACATTCTAAGTGTGAATACATTAATGTGGAATTTGACTTCGGAGCGCCACGATAATTGTGCGCCGTGTCTGGGTCTAATACTTCCTATACGAATTCTTACAACATCACATTAACTCTCCCGAAGCCAGTTCCTGTTTGTCCAGCAAGCGAAAGCCTTTGAAGCCTTTGAACGTGTTGAAGCCATTCAGTTTGAAGTTCATGGCTGCAGAGAAATCAGTAAGGAAGGGTGGCAGACAGCGTCGTGGGGGAACATCAAGAGACTTGCCTGATGACCTCTCAGAGCTTTACATGACAGATCCAGAAGAGGATTATAATCAGCGCAAGACCCGAATCCAATGGATTCGAAGATATTGGGCAGAGCAATGGTTCACGTACAACTTCGTCACCAAGGAGTACGATGAGAAGAACTCTATCAAGCGGCCTTGGGGCGATATTTTGTACAAAAATCTTCTACCCAAGACCAGAGCTGAAGCCATTGAGCAAGGCTTCTATCCTTGCATGGTCAGGGGGCCTCAACCTGCCAATGCTGACCCCACTTCTCTCTTGTGGTGTCGAGATGACGATCTTTTCAAACGGAATTATCAGTTTGCAAAAGTCTCAGCAAAGAAGAACAAAGATTCTTTGGGGTTAGACTTCAATCCTGGTCCTCCTGCTCCCCGTGCTGATGGCACACGCGATGCAGAACCCAATATCATCGGACCCTTCTACAACCTTGATGGCCTCATCACCCACATCTCTGTTCAAGGTGCCAAAGTGGATCACTCTGATGATGATGCTGACACGAATGAAGCCCCTGCTCCTACTCCAAAGCCGCAGAAGCAGAAGAAGGCTAAAGCTTCAAAGTCAACTGCTCCTCCAAAAGCTTCACGTGCGAAGCCTCTGGCCACTGCACCTCCTGAAGAGAGTGTGCAGTCTGAAGATCTATCACGTATCTCCAAGAAGACGGAGAAGAAAAAGAAAATCGTCAAGAATACTGATCAGACTTTGACCCCTGCTGCCATTCTGCGTGACGAACACATTGATTTGTCCAGTGATGAAGACCTTGCAGATGATGCCCTTGAGCAACTGATCAAGAGCAAGGAAGAAGCAGAAATCTTCAATGATTTGCCTCTCTTTGATGTGGCAATCATCCATAACTTCATTGATGAGTGGTTTGACACTCCCAACCTCAGCTTTGAAGATCTGCGACTTCCCATTGGTCTCAGCGTCTCCTTCAATGGCGCCATTGCTTCAGAGCTAGCTCTTGCTCAGCGCATCATTGAACTGAAGCACAAGATCGACTATGAGAAAGCTCAGTTCAAGAAGCATGTGGCAAAGCTCAGCGTGCAAGATGTCAAAAACTCCAAGATCATGCTGCACAAGCTCAAAGAAGCCTTTCTCAAGAAGCGTGAAGAAGCTAAAGGTTCTCGTGAGCGCATGAAGAGCCTGGCTGACAAATGTGTGCAAGCCTACAATGAGGCTGAGAAGCGCAAGGCTCTTGGTCGTCCTGGCATCGACCCAAGAATGGCTGCAAAGAAGAAAAAGCCATCAACAGACCAATCTGCACCTTCAAGGCGGGAAGAGCCACGCATAGTCTTCCCAAGCAGCATGACCGGCTCGAAGCCAAAGGTCAAGTCAACCGCTTCAGAACTGAAGAAGACAAGGGCTGCCGAGGCTGAAGCCAGAAACAGGAAAAATCCTGATGCTTCTGATGTCGCTCCCTCCAAGAAGAAGCGCAGAACCAAGAAGGATCGGGCTGCTCCCACAGAGCCCTTAGTTGTTGAACCTATCTTAATGGTTCGCCCTGCATCTGAACACCAAGAGTGCCAACTGATTGTTCATGAGCCTGCTTCCACAGAGGCTCATGAAGCTAAAGACCTTCCAGCAGTTGACCCCACCGCTGCTGAAGACATTGGTCACCATGACAATGTTGAAAATGATGTAGTTCTTCCTCAGATCGAACACAACTTGGTATCATCGCCTGTTCTCACGAACAGCGAACTCATCAGCATTGGTCGTCCTCTGACGCCAATTGCTCAGGACGCATCATGGGCTGATCACCCACAACAACAAGACACTCCAACTACTCCCCAACAACAAGTCACCCCACCAGTGCAAGATGAATAAGAAGACTTTGAGGCCCAGCCAACTCCATCTCCACAGGCATCACCAGCACTACGCAGGCTTCGCAAAGGACCAAGGCCTCAAGTCCCTCTTTCAAGCGTTCCAGAAGGAGAAGTGCCTTACCAATCTGTTGCACGTCAAGTGTTTCTAGAAGCCACTCCCACTGTGAATGTCTACGAGTCTGAAGCTAAAGCTGCTAAAGACAATCCGGCTGCATCAGCCGAAGACAAACAAGCAGAAGATGAACGTGTCCCTACTCCCCCCATTATCGAAGAAGTTGTTCCTCCAGTGAACGTGTCTATGCCCGACCCTCCAGCTCATCAAGTGGAGGTTGAGAATCTTGAGGCTGCCACCACCAACACAAATGAAGCCAATGACATTGTCATGGCTAAAGCAAATGTGGAGCCTACACCAACCAATGTGCCAGAAGTTAATGAAGCCAATGATGCAACTGCACCTGAAGCCTTTGTTGTGCAACCTGATGCCTCTGTTGATGCCACTGCTCTTGTTCTGCCACCAAGGCCACACACTATCAAGCAAGCATTCAACTACGGCTAGCTTATCACTGTCAAATGGCCTTTTCTGGCTCCTCCGCCTGCTGCTGGTCCTCAGTTTGATTACCATGTTGAGAATAGGCCTCAGGTTGAGAAGCCAATGCCAAGGTTGCCCAGGTTTCCAGGTACTGCATCAGCACCCGGATCTTTTAATATCAATGGCTTCAAGGCACACAACACCTTCTCTGATAGCGCCAAGAACCCCTACACCACGGTAAGAATATCTTCTGATCGGTTCTGGAGCTATCAGCAACGCAGTTATTACTCATGCATTTTATACAATCAAGGTCGCATTTTCCCACATATGCGTCTTGACACTGAAGCCATAACTAGTCTTCCCTGTTTGGAAGAAGCTCTGGATTGCTTCAGAGAGTCTGGTTTGCTGCAGTTCATCACTGACAAGGAGCACTGGAACGATGAATAGCTACTCCAATTCTATGCCACTCTCCATATTCGTGGCTACAACAGGGATCCGAAGACTTGGGTCCTTGAGTGGATGACATGCAATGTTCATCATGAAGCCAAAGCCTTTGATGTCATTGAGCTTACTGGTCTGCCCACTCCAGGTGATCTTTATGAACCTGGTTGTCAACTTCACAATACTGCTATGGAAAGCATCTTTCACAAGCCTGAACCCAATATGAGTCAGATGCTTATCATGATGAAGTCGTTGCCTCCAGATGCTGAATATCCTAAGGAGTTCTTTGTTGAAGACCTTGAGTATCTGCCCCGCACCATCTATCACATTATCAGGCGAACTCTCTGGCCCATCAAAGGACATTCTCCACATGCCAAGCTGGAAGGCGCGATGAAGACTTTGGTCTTTCATATTCTTCATGGCAAAAGCTTCAATGCACAAGACTTCTTTATCCGCCAACTTGCTGCATCAGGATCTGACATATTTGGTCCGAAGTTCTATGCTCCCTGGATCATGCGTCTGATCATGCTCCACTCCGCCTTCAACTATCAACCCTCTGCACTCAATCATATCATCTTTTTGCCATAAGTTGGTTTGTCTGTTGAAGCCATATACCCCGAGCCTGCCAAGGAGCCTCTTAGTCTTCAGAATGCTGATCACCAAAGCTTCACGCAAAACATTAAAGGAGTTCAAGCTGTTGCACGTGTCTATCCTTTAGCTGGAATTGCTCGCTTATCTCACCGTGCGCAAACTGAAGCTACTGATAGCACCATTGCCCAAAGGCCTCGCAAGCGCTCTCGTGTTTTGAATGACTGAGACCTTCTTGTAGCACTGCATCAGAAACAAGATAAGCATCATGACTGTCTCAAGCGACAGATGCAGAGTCTATTGGTGAACGTCAATCACATTCGCAATCTTGCCACAAAGAATGCTTTTGTCACTCATGAGACCTTTCGACGATCATGGAAGAGTTTGACACTGCTCAGTGCTGAAGCAGATCTTCAAGACGATGGCTTCACTAAAAAATTCAAGTTTGACTCCACTCCTCCATGGAATGTTGTCCTACGTCAAACTCCATCCCTTGAAGACTCTGACTATTCTTCCTCCGCGGCAACTGTGAATGCCAGAGTGATCGATGATGAAGATGATGCTACTTCACCACCCCCTACTTCTGCACGCATCGACACTGCACCAAGTTCGTCTGCACCGCCAAATAACAACGACAACCCAGCTGCTTCACCTACTCCTCACGGGAACGAGTAGATGCTCTATGTCTTCAAACCTTTTTGGTCCTTACTGACAAAAGGGGGAGAAGCATATGAGTTTGATAGTCTTCAAGCGGGTTCATATGGGTGGTTACTTTATATTTTGCCTAGTGTTTACAACTCTAGTTTTTGATACATTTGGTTCTTTGAGTTGTAACACTTAAACTCGATGGTCGTCTGCTACTTATTTGCTATTTTGTGATGCGATGATAAATTCCGCATGTGCGATGATAACTTCCGCACTTAGGTCATTCTGCAGACGCCCATTTTTCATTATGCATGTCATTGTCTTTGTTACATCTTATCATGCATGATGAATTGTCGTCATAAGTTGAAGAGGATCTCCACAAGTACAACTTGCCATGTGCATTTGCATTCCAAAAGCAAATTTCTTATATGCACATCTTCAGGGGGAGCCTTTGCCACTTATGAAGAAAATACCCTATCCTTTACAATTTCACATACTTTATCCCTGTTGAAAACTTCAACCAGTTTGTCATCAATCACCAAAAAGGGGGAGATTGTAAGTGCATCTAGTGCCACCCCTAGTAGTTTTGGAGTATTGATGACAAATTTGGTTGAGGGACTAATGTGTTTGTGAGAATTGCAGGATAACACATGTAGTAGTCCCTCATTGATTCGGTTTACCTATCGGAGATGACCCCTAAAAATGTATGAAGACATTGACGACAATGGTGGTATGTGAAGGTATTCATATTGAAGACTATGACATGAGAAGACATTCATTGAAGACTATGAAGCGCGAAGACTTAGTCGTTTCGTTGTTTCCTTTTCTTCTTTGTTGAGTCATAGGAACCACCATACTGTTAAGTGGGGTCCAAGTGAACAAAGTCAGAGTGACTAAAGTGATGCTCAACCAAAATCATATGTCTTCGAGCGAAGACAATGAGAGCAAATCTTATCCAGAGCTGGATGAGTCAGCTTTGCTTGTAGCCCAAGTAAAGTTGCCGTGTGTGTTTGAAATCTGACCGTTGGAACACGTGTCAGTTCCTTAGTGACCCAGGGTCATTTCAGACATATCAGGTCGGTTGCCTAGTGGCTATAAATAGCCCACCCCCTACACCATAAATTGGTGCCTGCTCAGAGTTAGTACACGGCTTTTGTCGTATTGAAAGCAACCCACCTCGAAGCCTTTGAGAGAGAGAAATCCTTGCGAGGACAAAGACCAAACACCCAGAGCCAAAGAGTGTTAGGCATCACTGAAGTCTTTCTGTCTGTGTGACCTGAAGACTTATTACACTTGAGGACTGTGAATCCTCCAGCCGGTTAGGCATCGTGTTCTGAGCATCCAAGAGTCATTGTGGATCGCCGATGAACGAAGTCTGTGAAGGTTTGGAAGTCTATGTTGAAGACTTACCAGATAATTGGGCGAGGACTGTGTGTCCTTAGCTCAAGGGGAATAAGATGAAGACGCGGTCTTCTGAGTTGAATCTCAGCCTCCCTAACCAGACGTATAGTTGTCACAGCAATTGGAACTGGTCCAACAGATCATGTGTCCTCAACAAGTGACCGGTTCTATCCTCTCCCTCTCTTTACTTAGTGTTTGTCTTTGTGAAGTCATTGCCTATTTGCTTTACCTATTTGTCTTCACCGTTTGACATCTATTGTTGTTTGGCTTCATACCATCTTCCATTCTGATCCTTTCTACCTAGCTACTATTTGTCTTTGTACTCTCATTGCATACTTGACTATGGCTTGCTTAGTGTAGTATATCTTCCGCTGCATTTCAATAGGTTCATTTCTATTGTTTGTCTTTAAAACTTCCATGTTTTGAAGACTTTCATAAAAATTGCCTATTCACCCCCCCTCTAGTCGATAACTAGCACTTTCAGTATGTATCGTTGCTATTAAGGATAACAAGATGGGGTCTATTCCTGTATGAGTAGATCTTGTCTACATCATGTCACTATTCTTATTGCATTACTCCGTTTCTCCATGAACTTACACTAGATGCATGCTGGATAACAGTTAATATGTGGAGTAATAGTAGTAGATGCAGGCAGGAGTCGGTCTACTTATGTTGGATGTGATACCTATATAATGATCATTGCCTGGATATTGTCATGATTATTTGAAGGTCTATCAATTGCCCAACAGTAATTTGTTTACCCATCATATGATATTTTTCTAGAGAGAAGCCATTAGTGAAATCTATGGCCCCCGGGTCTCTTCTTTGTCATATTTGCCTTCAATATCTATTTTTGTTTGCTTTTATTTTCAGGTCTATTAATCCAAAAACCCAAAAGTACCTTGCGGCAATTTTTATTTATTTATTTTATGTCGCGTTCTCACGAGATCTATTTATCCAATCTACTACAAAATTTACCTATCTTTTACTTGGGAGGGATTGACAACCCCTCTTTTATGTCTGGTTGCAAGTATTTGTTCTTTGTGTGCATGTGCCATTCACGTAGTGTTGCGTGGTTCTCCTACTGGTTCGATAACCTTTGTCTCATCACTGAGGGAAATACCTATCGTGGTTGTGCTGCATCATCCCTTCCTCTTTGGGGAAATACCGACGTAGTTCAGGTCGCATCACATGTAAGTAGACAAGAGTATACGCTTGGCCATGTAACAAGAACTCTTCTTTCCAAGATCATCATTGATTGCTTTTGGGAACCCATGCTCTTGTTTTAAATTTAGCTTCTCGAAGCATAGCTTCTCATGTGTTCTTAGAAGGTCTCGATGATCCTCTAGAATTGTTTCATGAGATAACTCAAGAGTGTTTAGTTCTATAATTAGACGCTCAATCTCCTTCTTATCATTGTCATTCGTTTCATCTTGATTAGCATGATTAATAGCAATTTCATCATTGTTTTCATCACTAGTGTTGTCAACAAGTAAATCATCATCACCTAGCAAATCATCTTCATCACTATTTAAATCAAAATACTTGGGGTGTGATACCTTAGGGCCTTTAGCCATGAAGCATCTTCCAATTCCCTCCTTTCGTGAGTCAAATATGGCGTAGGAGTTGGATGACACAAGTGCAAGACCGGCAATACCTTCAGCTTGAGTATATTCGGAATCGGAGTGATACCTTCTCTCGGAGTAGTTGTCGGAGTTGGAACCGGATACCCATTCACCAACGTGAGCTTGATGTCTTCATCTTGTGTAGCTCTACGATGACTTGTCCTTCCTTTCCAAATCCTTGCTTCAATGAGAGGGTCTTCATTCATAACGATCATCTGCACTCCTTCTCTCTCTTGGTGGTGGTTCATCTCTTTTACTTCTCCTTTTTGGTGAATCTTCTCTTCTTTTGTAGGGAGCCTTACACTCATTGGAGTAGTGTCCGGGTCTTCCACAATTGTAGCAATTACGATCACGACTAGAACATCTTTTGTCATTGTGGGACCTTAACTTGGAACTTCTCTCTTTGCTTCTACTCTTGTAGAACCTGTTGAAGTTCTTGACCATTACGCTCAATTCTTCATTGAAGACTTGTTTCTCACTTGATGTTGTAGGAGCATTGTCGGTGTACAAAAAGAGGGGTACACTTTTTTGTACCCCTATAACTGTGCACGGGCACCACCACACTGAGCAAGGCAAGGGATGTGAGCCAAGGTAAGACCGAAGCTCGAGAGAAGCAGAACAACGCCAAGACCAAGACTACAAAGAGCAAAGGGGACAAAGCAGACTCCCTCGGCAAGATCCTTGTCGGGAGGTGGTTTTAGCAAACCCGGCAAGACCCTTGCCGTGGCAGCTCGCCCCACACCTACGGAGCGAGTCACCCTTGAGTCCACTGCCCCCATGGGGCAAGGATTCGAGAGACATCCCTGTGGTGGCATGAACATCTTTGTGAAGACATTCAAGATCAGATACATACTTTAGAAGATGATGACCCTCGGCGGGATCCCAGCCAAGGAGGACCACAAGGCCCCCAGCAAGAGCCTTGCCGGGGATGACAGCAGGCGCCACGGCAAGACCCTTGCCGGGGCCCCGGCAAGGCCCTTGCCATGAACACCCGTAGGGCCACCATCAGGCCCACGCCAATCTGACCTCCACCGCCGTTCGCATGCAGCTGCCGACCCAACCAGCTGGGCAGGCACCTGCGTGGCAGCATGCGGATCTTCGTGGGGACCCACCGCTGCGCCACCTCAGCTGCCTGCCTGCCTACATGGCACCGCGGGCACCGCTAGCCAGGGCGCGTGTCGACGCAAGAGGGAGCGACGACGGACGAGACATGCCTCTCCCCCGGCCCTGATAAAGCAAGGACACCTAAGCAAGACGCATTAAATGCGCCTTGTCATGTAATGCGAGGGATAACCTCGCGTCACTATACCCTTTCCACCTCCTGTGTGCCACTGTGGCAACCCCTTTCCCTATAAAAGGAGGCCCAAGGCGACCAGGAGGGGGATTCGGCTTTTTGGAGCTCCTCATGCCCCATTGCTAGTTCAAGAACACAGATAAACAAACCGCCAAAGCAGGAATAGGGTTTTACGCATCCTCGCGGCCCGAACCTGGATAAAGAAACCATGTGCTATCTGTTTGATCCGCTCTTCTCACGACCTCGCTCCCCGCAACCGTAGTAGGGATTATTGTGATCCCATAGGTGTCATTCCCACCGACATCTTTGGCGTGCCAGGTAGGGGGCGCAGTTGCGAGAATCGGCTCTAGCAGTTAGTTCGATGCTTCTTCATCGTCATGGCGCCCAAGAAGAATACGACGGTGGTGGTTGGCCCGTCGGAAGCCGGACATCCCGTCCCGACGCGGGCGAGCAGCGGACCGGTCGCAGAAAGGACCCGGGGTGCCGTTCGCGAACACCAACACCGTCCCAGCAGCCGGAGTTTGGGAGGCGGCGATGTTCGTGTGCCTGGTAACGGGCCGCACGCCGCCAAATCCAAAGACGGAGCTAGGCCCTCCACGGGTGGCGCGGGGCCTTCCAAGATCGCTGCCACCCCGCCCGAAGGCGACATGAGGGCTTCCAAGACTCCCACACCGGCGCCGACGGCGCGCTCCTCTCAAGCGGCGCGCGACGAGCGGCGTAATCACGCCGAAGACCCCTGGCGTCGCCACGGAAAGAGCCCCGAGCGCCACTCCCGGGATGTAGAAGACCTGCCCGCTCGCCGAGGCGCTGGTGAAGATGGCATGCGACCGCGGGGTCATGATAGAGCTCCTTCTGACATGGTCAGAAGTCGAAGCGCGTCGCGATCCGTGCAGGTTTCGCTGCCACCAACGCCAGCAGAAGCCCTGGCGCGCGCGCAGTTGCTCCTCGATTTTCCTCCCACTACGGGGAAAGTAGACAAATGGAGAGCCACTATCCGAAGCCTTGTTGCGGTGGCCAACAAAGACGAACCGAGTCCGGTGGAGCCCCCGGGTCGATGCTCCGATGGAGTCCCACGCACCAGTGGCAGGAAAGCCGGCGGCGCAGCGACCACGGTGGACTCGCCTCCTCCATGCCCGGTACGGCGGACGCCAGCCCGTCGTGATGTTACGGGCGACGAAATCTCCATAGCGTCGTCCGACCCGCGGGCCCACTGTGACCAGCACCAAGTTCTTCGGGAACGAGAACATGAAGACGCTCAAACCGCTATCGAGCACCGTCGCGGAGCGCGCCACCAATCGGACAGGCGAGCAGGGCCTGCTGTGAACCACCCGGCACCGGAGAGCCCTGGAGGCCTACCTTACGAGGTAGGCTGTCCGGCTTTTACCCGTGAGCTACAACAGTTCCAGTGGCCCACTCACCGCACCTTCAAACCTGACGTGGGCGAAAAGTACAGCGGCAAGACCCACCCGTCCGAGTTCCTCAGCATCTACACCATCGCGATGCAAGCTGCCGGAGCCCGTGACGATAAGGTGCTTGCGAATTACTTTCCGTTGGCGCTTAAACCCAACGCCATGTCATGGTTGATACACTTGCCGGTAGACTCTATTTCCTCCTGGTCGGATTTGTTCCATGAGTTCGTGGGCGCCTTTACTAGAGGCCACCAAGCCCATGGCCAAGCGAGCGACCTGCACATCATTCCCCAGAAGGGAGGTGAGAGTCTCCGCAAGTATATACAGAGGTTCAGCCGGATACAGTACAATATCCCTGATGTTCACCCTGCCGCCATCATCAACGCGTTCCATCAGAACGTGCGTAACTGCAAGATGCGCGAAGAGCTGGCAATGAACAAGGTGAAAGATGTAGCAGAACTCTATGTTCTTGCTGACAGATGTGCCCGAGCTGAAGAGGGAAGGAAGTACCCCGGCGAAGATGCCGGCGTGGAAACCAACTCCTCAGATGAGGATACTGCCGCCCCAGCGAAGAAGGGCCGGCGCTGCAACAGGAAGTGCAAAGGTAAAGCCGTGCTTGCTGTCGAGGGATCTGATGACACCGGCTCCGCCAAGAAAACCAAGGCAAATGACCCCGGCAAGGAAATTGCCGGATGTGTCGCCTGCCGGGCCTTGGCGGTTGTCGAGAAGCTAGGAAACTCCGACAAGCGATACTGCAAGATCCATCGCACCAAAGGCCATGCTCTCGAAGACTGCCGACAGGTTGAGCTCCTCGCTAAGAAGCAGAGGGCTAAGTATGAGAGGCGGGACAAGGAGAAGGGCCAAGACGGTGCTGAGGGGTCCGGCAAGAAGCGTGACAGCCAGGCGGGCCATCGCGGCAAGGATAAACAACAGGAGAGGCCCGCCCGGGGCCGTGACAGGAAGAGGATGACGAATCCGGCGACCAGGAGTTTCAGAAAGCTACAGAGGCCATGTGCGTTGACGGCGGCGCCTCGCTGCATACTTCTCACTGCCGGCTTAAACAGTGGGCGCGAGAGATTACAGCGGCAGAGCCGTCGTTTGATGCCCAAAGGCCGCTGAAGTGGTCCAGCACATCTATCATTTTTGACACTGAGGATCACCCTGATCGCACTACTGCGGTCGGGTGCTTGCCATTGTTGGTTTCACCAACAATACGCAACCTCAAGGTGACAAAGATGCTAGTCGATGGCGGGGCCGGTCTGAACTTGATCTCGCCTGCCGTGATCGAGAAACTGCAGATTCCTGATGAAGACCTCGAAGAGACGGGCACGTTTCAGGGGGTCAACCCGGGAAGAAGCCAACCCAAGGGAAAGGTCACGCTGCCCGTGACTTTTGGAAGCAACCTGAACTACAGGACGGAGAGGATCGTGTTTGATGTTGCCAAGTTCCCCTTGCCCTACAACGGGATCCTTGGCCGCCCAGCGCTGGCCAAGTTCATGGCGGCGTCACACTACGCCTACAACACCCTGAAGATGCCAGGACCTGTGACGATCATCACCATCCCCTCCGATAAGAAAGATGCGCTGATTTGCGCTGACCAACTATACCAGCAAGCAGTTGCAGCAGCTGCCGCCACTAGGGCACTTGCTCCTGCCGCTGGGACCCCGGGAGGGAAGAAGAATAAGAAGACCGGTGAGACCTCGGACACCCACTCCGGCAAGCATACCTCTTCGGAGTGTAGCGCTGCCGTCGAGGACGTGCCAGAGAGCTCCACCGGCGGAAACAAGAAGCCCAGGGCCGTACCGCCGGGAACCAAGAAGGTTTCTGTCAATGAGGACGGCACGGGAGAGGCTTTCACCATAAGCTCCACCCTTGACGACAAATAGGAAGACGCGCTCGTCACCTTCCTGCGGGCGAATGTCGATGTGTTTGCATGGCAAGCTTTCGACATCCCCGGCGTTCCCAGGGAGGTGATTGAGCACCACCTTGTTGTCTGTCGTCATGCGCGGCCCGTCAAGCAGAAGGTCAGAAAGCAAGCTCTGGAACGACAAGAGTTCATCACAGAAGAGATCCGGAAACTGGAAGCAGCGGGTTTGGTAAGAGGAGTGCTCCATCCAACGTGGTTGGCCAATCCGGTCGTAGTGCGCAAGGCAAATGGGAAGTGGAGACTGTGTATTGATTACACAGATATCAATAAGGCTTATCCTAAAGACCCCTTCCCGTTGCCGCGCATCGACCAGATTGTTGACTCCACGGCTGGGTGTGATCTGTTGTCATTCCTCGACGCCTACTCCGGCTACCACGAGATCTTCATGACAAGAGAAGACGAAGAGAAAACAGCATTCATCACCCCATGTGGTACGTATTGTTTCATGCGGATGCCTTTCGGGTTGAAGAGTGCCGGTTTGACGTTTGCAAGGGCGGTCCAGATTGGTTTTGAACCCCAGCTCCATAGAAATATGGAAGCTTATATGGATGACAAAGTGGTCAAAACCAAGGACAGGGAAACCCTCATACCAGATTTGCAAGAAACATTTGCAAACCTGCGCAAGATCAATCTCAAGCCGAACCCTGAGAAGTGCGTCTTTGGCGTCCCGTCTAGCAAGCTTCTCGGGTTCTTTGTGTCACAGCCGTGGGATAGAGGCCCGGACAAGATCAAAGCTATAGAGTAGATTGAAGCACCCAAGCGAATCAAGGATGTGCGTCGGCTTGCTGGTTGCGTCGCCGCCATGCGTAGGTTCATTTCCAAGTCTGCCGAGCGCTCCCTTCCCTTTTTCAAGATCCTGAAAAAGGCGGGCCCGATGGAGTGGACGCCAGAAGCCGAAGCAGCATTGCAAGATTTGAAGAAGTACCTCTCCTCCGCGCCAATACTAGTTGCGCCTAGGCCACAGGAGCCTTTGCTGCTATACCTGGCAGCAACGAACCAGGTGGTCAGCGCCGCACTAGTGGCGCAGAGAGAGGTTGACGACAAGGTAACGGCAGCGACAGAGCCCGACACCACCAATGCAGAGACGACACAGCCGGTTGAAGTGCCGCCGAAGAAGAAAATGATGCAGCACCCGGTCTACTTTGTTAGTTCCCTCCTGCAGGGGCTAGATCAAGGTACTCCGGCGTGCAGAAACTACTCTTCGGCCTTCTTATGGCCTCGAGGAAGCTGCGTCACTACTTCCAGGCACACGAGATCACTGTCGTCACTCGCCTCCCTCTGCAACGGATATTGCACAATCCAGATGCAATGGGGAGAATTGTGGAGTGGGCACTGGAGTTGTCCAGCTTTGGCCTCAAGTTTGAAAGTACTTTGACGATTCAGAGTCGAGTCCTGGCGGAGTTCATTGCAGAATGGACCGCAACGCCTGACGAAGAAGCCCAAGAGACTGCTCTCCCCGGCAAGGAGGCAAGTTGTGATTGGATCATGTACTTTGATGGAGCTTTCTCCTTACAAGGCACTGGGGATGGCGTACTGTTTGTCACGCCCACCGGAGAGCACCTCAAGTACATGATCCAGATGCACTTCCACAGGGAGGTGTCAACAAACAACACGGCAGAGTACGAAGAGCTGCTTGCCGGTCTTAGGATCTCGGCGAACCTCGGACTCAAGAAACTCATCGTCAGGGGTGACTCGCAGCTTGTCGTTAAGCAAGTCAACAAGGATTACCAGAGCCCGTTGATGAAGGCCTACGTCGATGAAGTGAGAAAGCTGGAAGAGCGTTTCGACGGTATACAAGCTGAACACGTTCCCCGAGCGGAGAACAATATCGCCGATTACCTGTCAAAACGCGCTGCCCTCAAGCTACCTGTGGAACCAGGTACCTTTGTGCTTGAGCTAACTCAGCCATCCGTTGATCCATCAACAGAGCAGAACAAGAGGAGGAAATCAGGACCCGGCAAGTACTTTCCCGCCGAGCTCCCCGGAGCCGCCGGCAAGGATGTTGTCGGGGACACTGAGCCCGCCATGGGACGGCTAGCTCCGGCGGAGTGTCAAGCTCTTGCCTTCGAGACAGCCGCTCCTATAGTCGAGGAAATGCCTTTAGTCCTCGCCGTCGAGCCCCAGGCTCCGGCATGGGCACAACATACCGTCTGATTCCTCCAAACAGGGGGAACTTCCTGAGGAGCAGGAAGAAGCGGAAAAAGTAGCCCGTCGCTCTACCATGTACCAGTTCGTCGATGACGTCCTGTACCGAAAGAGGCCGAACGGTGTGAAATTGAAGTGTATCCCTCGAGAGGAAGGACTGTAGCTGTTGTCGGAGATACACGGAGGCATATGTGGATCCCACATCGGGTCAAGGGCCCTTGCCGGCAAGGCATTTCGGCAAGGCTTCTTCTGGCCCACCGCCCTCCAGGATGCGACGACACTAGTCACCAGGTGTGAAGCGTGTCAGTTCCATTCAAAGAAGCTTCATCAGCCAGCTCAAGCCCTTCAAACCATTCCTCTCTCCTGGCCCTTCTCGGTCCGGGGGCTCGACATACTGGGCCCTTTCCCCCGCGCTGTCGGGGGCTTTGAGTACTTGTACGTTGCAATCGACAAGTTCACAAAGTGGCCGGAGGTGGAGGCAGTGAGGAAGGTCACAGCTCAGTCAGCCGTCAAGTTCTTCAAGGGACTAGTGTGCCGTTTTGGCGTACCCAACAGGGTTATCACCGACAATGGCACACAGTTCACAAGCCGCACCTTCATGCAATATACCCAAGACCTCGGCAGCAAAGTCTGTTTCGCTTCCGTTGCCCACCCGCGAAGCAATGGTCAAGATGAGAGGGCAAATGCTGAAGTACTACGAGGCTTAAGGACCAAGACCTTTGACAGGCTGCAGAAGAGTGGAAGGCGCTGGATTGATGAGTTGCCGACGGTTCTTTGGTCGATCAGGACGACGCCAAATCGAGCCACCGGTCAGACACCCTTTGCCCTAGTATACGGGGCAGAAGCAGTTCTCCCCACTGAACTCTTATACGGGTCACCTCGAGTGCTCGCTTATGAGCAACTGTGGCAAGATGACGCAATGCTCCTTGAGGAAGATCGTCTTCGGGCGACTGTAAGAGCAGCACGCTACCAGCAAGCCTTGCGCCGCTACCATAGCCGCAAGGTTCATGCCCGAAGCATTGAGGAAGGCGAACTTGTCCTTCGGCGCATTCAATCAGCCAAGAATTCCAACAAGTTGACGCCAAAGTGGGAAGACCCTTATCGGGTAATACGAGTCACCAGGCCCGGCGCAGTCTGCCTGGAGACCGAAGATGCCGTTTCGGTGAGTAACTCCTGGAACATTGAGCATCTTCGCAAGTTTTACCTGTGAGGCGCGGCTTGCCGGGCCCCCTGGCAAGCCACCTTTTGTACAAGCATTGCCGATGATGCATGTAACCCTTTGTACAAAGCCAGGCGCAGACCCTAAGCATAAGTCAATGAAGCGCTGGCGCCCTAAGTTATAGCATGCATGCTAGGTCGAGTCTCGTCCTTGGTTAGGGTTGATAGTGCTTAGCGGCGACTAACCCCTAGCTTAGAGGTCGAGTGTGTGTCTCTTTGCCATTCTTTTGTCTTCTTTGGTTCGCAGGATTCACAGATATCCTTGCCGGATTACTTGAGGACGAAAAAGAGAAGAGGGATAGACCAGCATCTAGACCCCAGCAAGCCAGTTATGCCGGGGGCTGCAAGTGCAAAGATTCACCCACGGCAAACCAGAGTTGCCGGGGGCTACAGCTTCAGATAAGTTCTTCATCCCTTATCATCCATTGCCTTATGGACTGAGGTATGTGAAACCTCGTTCCTTCCTAAAGCTACCGTGCTCCCCTAAACTCTAGGCCCTAGGGCTCATTCCTGGGGACAGGTTTGGTCGTAGTCGCGGCAGCGAAAGGATGAAACAAGGAGCCTGAACCCACCTCATCCTTGCCTCCACCAAAAGCGTGAGAAAGGCCGAGCGACGTGGGAAGACGGCAAGGCCTGCTGCCGGGCAAGGAAATGTTTATCTTAGAGATATCAAGGGTTTACTCCTTGACGTGGGTTCTACCCGCAAACAAATGACCCGGCAAGCATCCCTTTTTCATTAAAAACATTCCACTCAGGTACAGTCCATAGGGAATGAAAAACATGAATGATGGGATTACAAGTTTCAAATTCAGCCAAGGCCCGAAGGCTTACAAGCTAAAAAGAGATAAGGTGCCCGTAACCCCTTTCTTTTCCCTCTCCTCAGGAGGCAGGTCAAGGAGGCGAAAAGGGCAAAAGGGGCGCCTAGGCAAGCTACGGGTGGCAGAAGATACCAAGAGAACATCTCGGTGGCCGTCCGAAGGCTGAATGGTGATGGCGGCGCTGGAAGCAGAGCTCGAAGACGAGGCGGCAGGACGTCAGCACACGTCAAAGGCGTTGGTGCCCGCATACTCAGATTTGACGGCCTTGCCGCTTGCCCTCTTCCTCTTCCGCAGCCTCCCAACGCCAGCCGCCCAAGGAGACCACCCAGAGAAGTTCAGGGAGCCGGCGACATGGATGATGGGGTCGCCAGTGCCGCACGGAGCGGCGCACGACACCTAGTCAGACCCGTCATCCTACCGCCTGCTACTCTCATCGTCGCTGCCGCTGTCTTCCTCGTCACTCCCGCCCGAGGAGGAGTCTTCGCTATCAGAAGAGCTCTCCACGCAGCACCTTGCACGGGTCCCGAAGAGCCCGGAGACCTTGACGGAGAGGAGGCCGCCCTCCATCAGTTTGAAATGGAGAGTGAGCCCCTCCGTCAAGCGGTGGATATGAGCAAACGTCTTCCATCCGCGACGAAGATACATCACGTGAGGGGCTGGGAAGTCGACGCGAACACGCGTGCCGCTGATCCCACAGCCCCTCATGTGTAGCCGCAATGGCTCAGGCAGATCCAGCTCCATCTCCCGCGCGAATGGAGTCAGGAGACGAAGGTGACGGCGAGGCGGCCGGCGTAGCCTGACGAAGAACTCGCAAGGGTCATCCCCAACGTGGCCCTCCATGGGGGGAGGAACTGCTGGCGGAGGCGAGGCCGGCGAGCCGCCCCATCCTCCTCTTCCCCGAGTGGCTCGGCCTCGCCCACGGCCTCGCCCCCTCCCCCTTCCCCTCGCGGCTGGCTCTGCCACCGCAGGTGCAGGAGAAGGAGGGACGCGTTGTCGGGCGGCGACCCTCGCCGCCACCGTTGAAGGACCATGATTCCCTCTCTCCATGGTGGATGGAAGGGGGGAGCAGAAGCTGAAGGAAGGAGGAGATGAAAGAATGCGGGACGCCATCCCCCCTCCCGCTCTTTATAAAGGAACGGGGTGGGGGCTCAGCCGCCCCGCTCAGCCAATCAAGATGCGGAAGGCGCAGGGAACTGGGACCGACCCGCTGCCCCAGCCCGCGGCGGCCCGGTTTCCCGCCTCCACCGTTCGCCACCCCAAGCGCATGTGAGCCACATGGCAGGCGTGCAGGACCGAGGCGACGGGTGAGGCGACCTCTCCCCACCCCGTGATCGTGGGGAGTGGACGCCTTGAAGACCACGCCTCGGCCCCGTCCAGTATAAGGGCCGCACCTCCACGCCTCCCTCCGTTTATGGGGAAGGCGCGAAACGCCCCCTTTACTGTGACGTGATGCATGCGTGCAGAGCTCAGCCCCACGCATGCCGCCCACGTCACACATGCCTCCTGACGCCGTGCCACGCGCGGGAAGCGTGGGAAGCGCAGCGCGCGAAGAGACTTACCGCGGTAAAAACCGCCCCGCCTGTCCGCGCACCGTTTTTGGGCCTAGCCCAACGACGCGATTGCGCTTACGTGTGGCCCAGGCCCGGGGGCTCCTGTCGGTGTACAAAAAGAGGGGTACACTTTTTTGTACCCCTATAACTGTGCACGGGCAGTCTGAGCCACGGGCACCACCACACTGAGCAAGGCAAGGGAGGTGAGCCAAGGTAAGACCGAAGCTCGAGAGAAGCAGAACGATGCCAAGACCAAGACCACAAAGAGCAAAGGGGAGGAAGCGGACTCCCCCGGCAAGATCCTTGCCGGGAGGCGGTTTTAGCAAACCCGGCAAGACCCTTGCCGTGGCAGCTCGCCCCACACCTACGGAGCGAGTCACCCTTGAGTCCACTGCCCCCATGGGGCAAGGATTCAGGAGACATCCCCGTGGTGGCATGCAGATCTTTGTGAAGACATTCAAGATCAGATACACACTTTAGAAGATGATGACCCTCGGCGGGATCCCAGCAAAGGAGGACCACAAGGCCCCCAGCAAGAGCCTTGCCGGGGATGACAGCAGGCGCCACGGCAAGACCCTTGCTGGGGCCCCGGCAAGGCCCTTGCCATGAACACCTGTAGGGCCACCATCAGGCCCACGCCAATCAGACCTCCACCGCCGTTCGCATGCAGCTGCCGACCCAACCAGCTGGGCAGGCACCTGCGTGGCGGCATGCGGATCTTTGTGGGGACCCACCGCTGTGCCACCTCAGCTGCGTGCCTGCCTACATGGCACCGTAGGCAACGCTGGCCAGGGCGCGTGTCGACGCAAGAGGGAGTGGCGACGGACGAGACAGGGCTCTCCCCCGTCCCCGATAAAGCAAGGACACCTAAGCAAGACGCATTAAATGCACCTTGTCATGTAATGCGAGGGATAACCTCGCATCACTATACCCTTTCCACCTCCTGTGTGCCACTGTGGCAACCCCTTTCCCTATAAAAGGAGGCCCAAGGCGACCAGGAGGGGGATTCGGCTTTTTGGAGCTCCTCACGCCCCATTGCTAGTTCAAGAACACAGATAAACAAACCACCAAAGCAGGAGTAGGGTTTTACGCATCCTCGCGGCCCGAACCTGGATAAAGAAACCGTGTGCTATCTGTTTGATTCGCTCTTCTCACGACCCCGCGCCCCGCAACTGTAGTAGGGATTCTTGTGATCCCATAGGTGTCGTTCCCACCCGACAAGCATCACATGAAGCTTTATAAGCACCACTTGACTTGTTGTGGAGCTCTTCCTTATTCTTGAGTGACATCTCATGAGCAACAATTCTACCAATGACTTATGTTGTCTTGAGATCTTTGTAATTGGGCATCATTTGGATCAAGGTGCACACTTCATCATATTTTCCATCCAAGGCTCTTAGGATGTTCTTGATGATGAATTTGTCGGTCATCTCTTCGCTTCCTAAGCCGGCAATCTCATTTGTGATGAGAGCAAGCCTAGAGTACAACTCAACGACTCCTTCACGATCCTTCATTTTGAACTTCTCAAGTTGACTTTGAAGCACATCCAATTTGGATTCCTTGATGGACTCGGTACCTTCGTGCATATCAACCAAAGTATCCCAAATTTCCTTTGCATTCTCAAGGCGGCTGATTTTGTTGAATTCTTTGGGGCACAATCCGTTGAAGAGAATATCGCAAGCTTGAGCGTTGTATTGCAACATCTTCAATTCTTCTGCGGACGCTTCATGATTCTATTCTCTTCCATCCTTGAAGTATTCACCTTGCAAGCCAATGCGCACAATATCCCAAATGGCGGGGTTATAACCAAGAATATGCATTTTCATCTTATGCTTCCAACTAGCAAAATTAGTACCATCAAAGTAAGGACCTCTACGGTGATAATTTCCCTCGCTAGACGCCACACTCTCCTAGGTTGTGAAACCAAGGCTATGATCACCAAAACTACGGAAATCAAGGAAAATGCAGACCAAAGCTTTGATACCACCTATAGGGTTGAAAGTAGGTCTAGAGGGGGGTGATTAGACTACTTGACCAAATAAAATCTAACCTTTTCTCAATTTTAAGTGTTGGCAGATTTTATTTACTAGTACAAGTCAAGCAATCAACATACACATGCAATTCTAAGAGTGTAGCAGCGAGAAGTAAAACATTGCAGATGAAGGTAAAGGGAAGGGTTTGGAGAAGGAAAATGCAATGTAGACACTGAGATTTTTGGCGTGGTTCCGATAAGTGGTGCTATCGTACTTCCACGTTGATGGAGACTTCAACCCACGAAGGGTAATGGTTGCGCGAGTCCACAGAGGGCTCCACCCACAAAGGGTCCATGAAGAAGCAACATTGTCTATCCCATCATGGCCATTGCCCACGAAGGACTTGCCTCACTCGGGTAGATCTTCACGAAGTAGGCGATCTCCTTGCCCTTACAAACTTCTTGGTTCAACTCCACAATCTTGTCGAAGGCTCCCAAGCGACACCTAACCAATCTAGGAGACACCACTCCCCAAAAGGTAATAGATGGTGTGTTGATGATGAACTCCTTGTTCTTGTGATTCAAATGATAGTCTCCCCAACACTCAACTCTCTCTCACAGATTTGGCTACGGTGGAAAGATGATTTGAGTGGAAAGCAACTTGGGGAGAAGGCTAGAAATTAAGAATCTTGTGGTAGGATTGGAATATCTTGATCTCAATACATGAGTAGGTTGTTCTCTCTCAGAAAATGTATGTTTAAAGTGTACGCACGTTCGGATGGCTCTCTCTCAAATGGAGAAGGGGGTGGAGGGGTATATATAGCTGATACGTCTCCAACCTATCTATAATTTTTTATTGTTCCATGCTATTATATTATCTGTTTTGGATGTTTTATATGCATTAATATACTATTTTATATTATTTTTGGGGCTAACCTATTAACCTATAGCCCAGTGCTAGCTTTTGTTTTTTCCTTGTTTTGAGTTCCGCAGGAAAGGAATATCAAATTGAGTCCAAGCGGAATAAAACTTTTGCAATGATTTTTATTGGACCAGAAGACGCACGTGGGACTTGGAGTCCAAGTCAGAAGATCCTCGAGGAGACGACATGCCAGGGGGCATGCCCCTAGGGTTTGTGGCCCCCTCGGAGACCCCCTGACCTCCTTCCTTGGCCTATAAATTTAGATATATTCCCAAACCCTCAGAAGCATCCACAAAAATACTTTTCCGCCACCGCAACCTTCTGTTTCCGTGAGATCCCATCTTGGGGCCTTTTCCAGCGATCTGCCGGAGGGGGGATTCGATCACGAAGGGCATGTACATCAACCCGATTGCCCTTCCGGTGAAGCGTGAGTAGTTTACCTCAGACCTACGGGTCCATAGCTAGTACCTAGATGGCTTCTTCTCTCTCTATGTTCTTCAATACCATGTTCTCCTCGATGTTCTTGGAGTTCTATCCGATGTAATTTTCTTTTGTGGTGTGTTTATCGAGATCCGATGAATTTTGGATTTATGATCAGATTATGTATGAATATTATTTGAATCTTCTATGAATTCTTATATGCATGATTTGATATCTTTGTATTTATCTTTGAATTATTGGTTTTGTTTGCCTAACTAGATTGGTATTTCTTGCAATCGGAGAGGTGCGTAGTTTTGGGTTCAATCTTGCGGTTTCCTCACCAGTGACAAAGTAGGGGTAGTGAGGCACGTATTGTATTGTTGCCATCAAGGATAAAAATATGGGGTTTTCATCATATTGCTTGAGTTTATACCTCTACATCATGTCATCTACTTAAGGCATTACTCTGTTCTTTATGAACTTAATACTCTAGATGCATGTTAGATACTGGTCGATGTGTGGAGTAATAGTAGTAGATGTAGGAAGGAGTCGGTCTACTTGACACGGACGTGATGCCTATATGCATAATCATTGCCTTGGATATCGTCATAACTTTGCGCTTTCTATCAATTGCTCGACAGTAATTTGTTCACCCACTGTATTATTTGCCTTCAAGAGAGAAGCCTCTAGTGAAACCTATGGCCCCGCATCTATTTTCTATCATATATTTTCAAATCTATAAACCAAAAATACCAAAAATATCCTGCTGCAATTTATTTACTTTTATTTTGTTTTACGTTTTAGCAATCTTCTATACCTATCTCTATCAGATCTCACCTTTGCAATTAACCGTGAAGGGATTGACAACCCCTTTATCGCGTTAGGTGCAAGTGTTTGATTGTTTGTGCAGGTGCATAGATTGGAGACTTGATTGTACCTTCTACTTGATTGATACCTTGGTTCTCTAACTGAGGGAAATACTTATCTCTACTTTGTTGCATCGCATTTTCCTCTTCAATGAAAAAACCAACACAAGCTCAAGAAGTAGGAGGAAGAATTTTTCGCGTCGTTGCCGGGGAGGTCTACATCAAGCCTACCAAGTACCCATCATAAAGTCTCATCTCTTGCATTACATTATTTACCAATTGCCTCTCGTTTTCCTCTCCCCCACTTCTAAAATGATTTTCAGAAAAACACAAAAAGATTTTCCTTTTTATTCGCCTTCTTTCTGTATGCCTTTTTGCTCGTTTTCTATCTTTACTTGTTGCCATGTGCCTTCTATTTGCTTGCATCTTTACTTGCTAAAAATCTATTGGTATGGATCCACTTAAAGTTTTCTACTTGGATCATCTTCGATCCATATGTGCTCGTGCTGAAACTCCAACTAGATTAGTTAAGGGAAAATCTTTAGATGAGCATGCTCATTTTGTGCATCACCGTTTGTTTGGAAAAAGGGAGACTCTTATGGAATCAAATAAATTGTTTGCTATGTTATGCTTGGAATTTTTGTGAACTTTGTGATTTTACTTGTTGCTCTAAGAACCCTAAAAAATACCTTCCCTACCTATGTGAGTTTAATGATAATGAAATCTTATCTTCTTATGAAAAGGGTGTTTATAGTTACTATGATATCGAACAAATTGAAGAATTTGTTGCTTTTAAGGGTGCTTATGAAGTTGCTTATTTGATTGAGAAGTATGATATTACTCTCTACAGATCTGAAAATTTTGACATACTTAGATATTGCTATGAAAACTATGCTCATAATGCCTAAGGAATTTATTGAGAGAATGACCATTGCTTTGGAAGAGAATAATGATATGCATGAATCTATAGATAGTTATGATTCCATTGATTTGATTGAAATATCCCTTGATGAACATGATGCTTTCTATTCTTGTGGCCATGATGCCAATATTTATGGAGATGAATTTGCTATAGTTCCTTATGTTAAACATGAGATTATTGCTATTGCACCCATACTTGATAGTTCCTTGAATCAAATGCATGATTGCAATGATGTTATTATAAATTCTATTAATTTCAATTGTGTTAATAATATGCAAAACCCCAAGCTTGGGGATGCTAGTTTTGCTATGTCCGCTACTTATTGCAATGATCATGATTGGGGTGATAGTGCTTCTTATGATCTTGAAAATTTATTTAAGCCTCGTGATGAATATGTTTGCTATAATATTGCAAGTGGGTTTGGAAGAGTGTCAACTTTAGGAAATAATTATCCCACTACTTTGGAGATTGACAAGTCTTATGAAATTTTTGGTAAATGTGGGTTTGGAGAGGTCATGACTTTATTTGATGATAATCCCACCATTTTGGAAGAGTGTCAACTTTGCATGCATATGGATCATGTTGAGAATATTTTATGTGATAGCTATATTGTTGGATTTGATTATGATCCCACAGGTAATTATTATGAGAGAGGAAAATACGGTTGTAGAAATTTTCATGTTAATAAATTACCTATCGTTATGTTGAGATTGCTATTGTTCCTTTCTTCTTCCTTGCATATGCTAGTTTTTGCTTGCCTTAATAATTTGTTTGCTTCTAAGATGCCTATGCATAGTAAGTATGTTAGACTTAGATGTGTTTTTTTACATGCTACATGATGCTCTCTTCGTGTTTCAATTGCTATCTTTCATGTGAGCATCATTAAAATAATCAATGCCTAGCTAGGGGCGTTAAGCAATAGCGCTTGTTGGGAGGCAACCCAATTTTATTTTTATTTTTGCGTTTTGGTTCTGTTATTAGTAAATTTTTCATATTGCCTCTGGTTAGATGTGTTTTCATGTTTTAATTAGTGTTTGTGCCAAGTAAGACCTTTGGGATGGCTTTCGGTGATAATTGATTTGATCTTGCTGAAAAACAGAAACTTTTGCGTCAGGTAAAATAATTTTCATTTTTAACAGAAGCGTGATAAAATACTGATTATTTTTGCACAAGATTGATATACAAATTGCCTCTGTTTCCCTGATTTTTCAGAATTTTTGGAGTTACAGAAGTATTCGAGGTTTACAGATTACTACAGGCTGTTCTGTTTTTGACAGATTATGTTTCCTATGTTGTTTGCTTATTTTGATGAATCTATGGGTAGTATCGGGGGGTATGAACCATGGAGAAGTTGGAATACAGTAGATATTACACCAATATAAATAAAAAATGAGTTCACAACATGTCGGTGTACTAAAGTAGGGGTACCTTAGTACCCCAGACTTGTGCACGGGCAGTTGTAGCGCCCTGCGGCGAGGCCCGCCCAGGAAGCGCCAAGAGAAGACCAAGCATTCAAGACAAGGCCCCCGGCAAGAGGAGCTTGCCGGGCCAAGAAGACAAGGCCCCCGGCAAGAGGAGCTTGCCGGGCCAAGAAGACAAGACCCCGGCAAGAGGAGCTTGCCGGGACGACTAAGCCCATGTAATACAATCCAAGAACAAAGTATACGAGACAGAAGATCGAGACCCCGACAAGAGGAGCTTGTCGGGAAGGCCGAACCCAGGCACCACAAGAGAAGCCCGCCACGGCGCGCCATGCGCCCCGGCAAGGCCTGATAGCCGGCAAGCTATCATGCACAGGAAGACGACCCCCGCGGCAAGCCACTTGCCGCGGCAAATCGCCACCTCAGGACTGCGCTCCAGCTCGCCCGCCCACGCGTCACTCCGGGGCTTCCCCCAAGGGCACGTGGCGGGGCACCGCGCAGCCTGGGGTGTGCGGTGGCATGCAGCCACCATCGTGGCGAGCGGTGGCGCACCTAACGGTCCGCCTCGGTGCTGTCCAGGCGACCGTGACGGGCATTTAATGCCCTTGTTCCCTACCGTCAGAAGTAGGTATGATAACACTGTGCCGCACTGTAGCGCCACTGTTCCCGCGCTGTTACAACTACCACCCCTTTTACACTTTTACCCCTTTCTCTTACGTTGACACCTGTCGGTGACCCCTTTGCGCTATAAAAGGAGGCCCGTGTGCAACGTAGCGGGGGTTCGGAGGTTCCGGGGTTCGGAGATTCGGGATCCAGACAGCCATACGCTCGGTGCAGCTAGCTCTCCAAGCTCCCGAGCTCCCCAGTTCAATACAACCAAGCAGGAGTAGGGTTTTACGCGTCCATCGCGGCCCGAACCTGGGTAAACCGCCCGTGTGCTCGCTTCGATCTGCTCTCCGTGCTCCCTCCGCCCCCCTCACCGGACAACGAAAGGGGCTCCGGCCCCATAGGTGCTCGCGGGGGACGCCGTCCGCCCCGACATCTTTGGCGCGCCAGGTAGGGGGTGCGCCGGGGGACAGCCCGCTCCTGCGGATCCCAGGATCCGTCCAGTCGAAGCAGGTGTCCCCGATAAGCCTTGCTCCGGCAAGCAGATCAGCAGTCTGAACGCTGAGGAACAGTCCGCTCCTGCGGATCCGAGGATCTGTCCAGTTGAAGCGGGGGTTCCCGACAAGCAGACTGCTGAGGAACAGTCCGCTCCTGCGGATCCGAGGATCTGTCCAGTTGAAGCGGGGGTTCCCGACAAGCAGACTGCTGAGGAACAGTCCGCTCCTGCGGATCCGAGGATCTGTCCAGTTGAAGCGGGGGTTCCCGACAAGCTTTGGCATTCTTTCCCACGGGCTCGTGTGCGGCCCTCCTCGAGTATCCACTCGCGCAGAGACTGGGCAAGAAGCAGCTGCTCCTTGAGGAGGGCCGCCTTCTGGCCGCTGGGCGAACGATTCGCCTCCAGCGAACTCTGCGCCGCTCCCGTAGCCGTAGAAGTTAGCCCCAGAAGTCACGAGAAAGGCGACCTCGTTCCCCGGCGCGCCTCGTCCGCCGGGGTGCCGAACGAGTTGACGCCGACCGTGGGAGGAATCTTGCCAGCGCGGTTGCCGGAACCCGTTCCGCCAACCATCCTCTCTGCCCAAGTCTTGCCGCAGTTGCATGTGATCCTTGGCGCAGAGAGGGGCGCGGACCCCCAAGCATAGCTACGCCTAACTCCGGAGGGTCGTGAGGCCCTGCGCCTTTGCCTACCCCCAGGATGGGCTGGATGCTGCCCAAGGAGGTTTTACCCTACCGGGCGGCAAGCGATAAGAAAAGATAAGTTGCCGGAGCTCGAGCAATTGCCCCATGAATTTTTAAGAGTTATCTCCCTCGAACGACCGAGCCTTGGTTGAGAGGCCTGAGCGCGGAAGGACCGGCACGAGACTGGTTGCGCCCTCATTTCATTTCGAGTCCGCTCAACGACTTGAGTGTGCTACACCCCGAGTAGCATCCTCACTTTGTTTCGAGCTCGCCCGGCACCCTAAGCGTGCTGCGACCGCAGTCGCACCTCTTACTTTGCCTTGAGCCTGCTCAACAATCTGAGTGAGCGGCAACCAGCCGCGGCGAGGTTTCTTGCCGGTGGTAGCCCCGCCAGCGGGTCGCTGACGTCCCGCACTCGGCGCCCGTGGCAAGGCGGAGGCCTACGGCGGCAAGTCCCCGAAAACGTAGGGCGGAAACAAACAAGGCGCCGGTCAAGTAGAGGAGATAACAGTGCGATGCATTGCCTAAGATAAAAAGTTATATTACAAAATGCCTTACTGCTGCTCTAACCAGCCGTTTCCATGGCATATTTAACAGCGGCAGGGAAAGGAGATAAAAGAAAGGAGCAGCGCGACCAAGGCCACGCGTGCCCGTGCACTGTTAGGGCCTGGCCCAACGACGCTCGGCACCGTGTGTGGCCCAGGCCCGGGGGCTCCTGTCGGTGTACTAAAGTAGGGGTACCTTAGTACCCCAGACTTGTGCACGGGCAGTTGTAGCGCCCTGCGGCGAGGCCTGCCCAGGAAGCGCCAAGAGAAGACCAAGCATTCAAGACAAGGCCCCCGGCAAGAGGAGCTTGCCGGGCCAAGAAGACAAGGCCCCCGGCAAGAGGAGCTTGCCGGGCCAAGAAGACAAGACCCCGGCAAGAGGAGCTTGCCGGGACGACTAAGCCCATGTAATACAATCCAAGAACAAAGTATACGAGACAGAAGATCGAGACCCCGACAAGAGGAGCTTGTCGGGAAGGCCGAACCCAGGCACCACAAGAGAAGCCCGCCACGGCGCGCCATGCGCCCCGGCAAGGCCTGATAGCCGGCAAGCTATCATGCACAGGAAGACGACCCCCGCGGCAAGCCACTTGCCGCGGCAAATCGCCACCTCAGGACTGCGCTCCAGCTCGCCCGCCCACGCGTCACTCCGGGGCTTCCCCCAAGGGCACGTGGCGGGGCACCGCGCAGCCTGGGGTGTGCGGTGGCATGCAGCCACCATCGTGGCGAGCGGTGGCGCACCTAACGGTCCGCCTCGGTGCTGTCCAGGCGACCGTGACGGGCATTTAATGCCCTTGTTCCCTACCGTCAGAAGTAGGTATGATAACACTGTGCCGCACTGTAGCGCCACTGTTCCCGCGCTGTTACAACTACCACCCCTTTTACACTTTTACCCCTTTCTCTTACGTTGACACCTGTCGGTGACCCCTTTGCGCTATAAAAGGAGGCCCGTGTGCAACGTAGCGGGGGTTCGGAGGTTCCGGGGTTCGGAGATTCGGGATCCAGACAGCCATACGCTCGGTGCAGCTAGCTCTCCAAGCTCCCGAGCTCCCCAGTTCAATACAACCAAGCAGGAGTAGGGTTTTACGCGTCCATCGCGGCCCGAACCTGGGTAAACCGCCCGTGTGCTCGCCTCGATCTGCTCTCCGTGCTCCCTCCGCCCCCCTCACCGGACAACGAAAGGGGCTCCGGCCCCATAGGTGCTCGCGGGGGACGCCGTCCGCCCCGACACAACAGTACCAAAAGTGGTGATTTTATTTTCCTATACTAACGGATCTCATGAGTTTTCTGTTGAGTTTTGTGTTGTAAAGTTTTCAAGTTTTGGGTAAAGATTTGATGGACTATGGAATAAGGAGTGGCAAGAGCCTAAGCTTGGGGATTCCCAAGGCACCCCAAGGTACTATTCAAGGACAAGCAAGAGCCTAAGCTTGGGGATGCCCGGAAGGCATCCCCTCTTTCGTCTTCAATCCATCGGTAAATTTACTCTGGGCTATATTTTTATTCACCACATGATATGTGTTTTGCTTGGAGCGCCTTGTATGATATGAGTCTTTGCCTTTTAGTTTGCCACAATCATCCTTGCTGTACACACATTTTGAGAGGGACACACATGAATCATGATTTATTAGAATACTCTATGTGCTTCACTTATATCTTTTGAGCTAGGCAGTTTTGCTCTAGTGCTTCACTTATATCCCTTTAGAGCACGACGGTGGCTTTATTTTATAGAAATTGTTGAACTCTCTTGCTTCACTTATATTATTTTGAGAGTCTCTCTAAACATCACGGTAATTTTCTTTGGTTATGAATTTAGTCCTAATATGATGGGCATCCAACAGGGATGTAATAAAAACTTTCATATAAAGTGCATTGAATACTATGAGAAGTTTGATTCCTTACACTACAAAAAAACACACTTCTGTGATGATAGTGTTTGTCATAGTAGGTCACGTATTCTCTCATGCATGTACATCCATGACAATTTTATGATAGAATCAAGATAGTCATACATGTGCTGTCGTAGAAGTGTTCCATGACGTTACCAAAATTATCATCACGGAAGTGTCCACTTCCATGACGATAAATCACGCATCATAGAAGTGCTTTCGTCAAGGGTGACCGACACGTGGCATCGACCGTAATGGCTCGCTGTTAAGCTATCGGGTCCGGTTTTGGATTCGATAACCCGTTAACAGCCCGGACCAATGGGGATTTTCCACGTGTAAAATTCTCATTGGTCGACGGAACCACGTGTCAGCTCCACGTTGGGACAGATGTCATCCACTCATTGAACAGGAGGCGCCTATGATACGTCAACACGTGGCACGACCCAATAGAGGCCCATTTCGGTGAAAAGGCCGCCCCAGCTAAAGGCCCACCATGTTTTTTCACACACTAGTGGGCTGGCCCATTAACAACCTGCCATGTTTTGTGTCAAATTGAGGCCCATATCAGATCAGACCCGTTCACAGCCTGCCGAGTTTTGGGCCAAATTACGGCCCATATCGGATCAGGCCCGTTAACAAGCCACTGTGCCTTTGGGCCCATTCTAAGACAGGTTTGTATTTCATCCTGTTAAATGCCCGTTTACCAGTTCGGCCCGATAATTGTTTTGGCCTGTTAGCGGCCCGTGGAGTATCTGGGACGTTGTCGGACTGGTTTAACTTTAGGCCATTTAACGGCCCACATAGAAACTGGGCTATTTCTTGTCTGAAGTAACTTTAGGCCTCTTAATGGCCCGTAGTCTTCGTGGATAAATTTCGGCCCAACTGGCCTATCGGTCTATTAATGGCCCGTGTAACAGTTGGGCCTAATTACAGCCCGCGTTGAATCCGGCCTGCTTACAGCCCATCTGATAATGGTCCGTCACACTTTTGGGCCTATGGCCCGCATGGATACCGACCTGCTTAAAGCCCATAATTTTATTGGGCAAACATGCCTGATATATATTTTGGCCTGTTAACTACTCGTCCTATTTGGTCCCAACACGGGCCTTAGGTAGTTTCGGCCTGTATTGGCCCGTGAATTTTTCGGCTCAACGCTCGCCCAATCTAGGTTTTAGTCTGTTAAAAGCCCATGGTATTCTCTGGCCCAGCTGGCCAGAACTTTACTCAGCCTGTTAAAGGCGGGAAACTAGTATAGGTTTAGACCTGCTAATGGCCCAAGATGATTATAGGCCCACATTTTGGCCCATATGAGTAATGGGCCGGCCTGAAGACCGACAACACTGAGATGCACTAAACCTTCCGGCCTAAATTACAGCATACCGACCAAAGAATAAACCTAGACTATACAATAAAGAAATTACAGCATATTACATCCACTGGGAATCAAAGTTCGCTACCGGTGATAATAAAGCGCAACATGTCCGCGGATTACATACATTGGGCATCAAAGGTCGCCACCAGTGCATATAAATGCACCGACAGAAGAATATACAAAACTAAGAGCACTTCAGAAGGCACTAGGCCTGGCAAGGTCGGCCCCCACAAGCAGCCGAACAAGCTGATGAGACCTCAGTTGTGTCAACGATAGATGCTTCATCCCTAGCTATATGGCACCATAGTGCGCACAACAGTCCTCTGACATCTTCATTATATCTTTGACTTCAACTCGGAGCTGAGCTAAAGCAAGCCTTTCCGCTTTAAGTTGAGACTGAAGAAGTCGAATTGGTTGAGGCAGCGACTGCACAGAGGTTGTCTCACACCTGCTGGTGAGTAGCTTCAACTCACTGTCTTCATCTAGACAGGACCTTGCTGTCATCTCGCTGTCCTCAAGATGGTTTGGCTCACTATCTTCCCTAAAGTTTTGCCTGGCATAAGAGATACGACTCTGAAAGAGAAATAAGGAGACATGTAACATGTTTCACAATTATATAAGCAAATAAATGGATCTGTTCTGCATCAGGAACATGTTTTTACAACTACAATTTAAAACTGGTAGTTGTTGCAAACATCCGATCAGATGTAAACAGCAAAGTAAAAAAGCAGTGGAGGAAATGATGTCTATCCAAATCTATACTAGAACAAAGTTTGAAGGCTTGAGAAGGATGAACTTACATTACATGTTAATACGGGCTGGACAAAGCCCTTCTCCATGTTGATGGAAGGATAATTCAATAAATTCTCCAAAGAAAATTCTTTATATGCGTTGCCATTATTCTACATTTTGCAAAGAGTAAATATAGATCAAATAATATTGGAAGAAACAGAGGATAATGAAGCTCAGGTGCAGACTGATGATACATAATCAAATAGCAATTAATTAAGTACAGCGTTACAAGGCAAAAGGTACTGACAAGAGGAATGCAGACATCAACGTGTGCAGTGGCATTGGCTTTATTCAACATTTTGGTAAGAGTAAATGTAGATATGATAATTTGGAGAAAGTGGAGGGCAGGGCAGATAAGATGCAGAGTAATGCTAGACAATCAACTATCTCGCGATGAAATTACAGTAATACCACCACCGTCTGTTATTAATTTTCACTCAAATGGATGTATCTAGCACTATTAAGTTCTAAATACATCCAATTGAACAACAATTAATTCGATACAGAGGGAGTACATGACAACAGGTACTTACATGAGCAATCCAAAACTTCATAACCATTGTGTTAGTTCTACATTTATCTAAGAGTAAATATAGATCTTATAATTTCAAGCAAAGGGAGGATAAAGAAGCGAACATTTATAGTGATGCTACATAATCAAACAACAATGAGTGTAAGTATGCTGACAAAGGGCAAGAGGTACTGACAAGAGCAATGCAAAGCCCAGTATTGTCGTGAGATCCTATGATCCTTTGAGAAAGGAGATTCATCTGAAATTAGGTTTCATACAAGAGAGAAGGTAAGGCACATGCAGAAATTTAGGAGTTCAAATTTTGAATTGATATCATAGACAGTACCTGACACTTGGCTCTCAGCAGTTCTAATAGGGGTTTGGCCACTGGAGTAGGGGTAACGTGTGGTACAGTTGGGCCTGTGTTTTCTGTGGCTGCTGATATATCTGATTTAACAGGTATCACTACCTTTTACAAATACCTAGTTTGTACTCCTTGAGGATCTACACTCACCCTCTTCCTTTTGGACATCTATTACGAAAGAACAACATTTGACTTCAAAAAACATAGTATGACGACACATGGAATAGGTATGGAAAATGGATAGGTATGGCATATACTCATATATGATGCTTAAACTAAGCAGATGGTGTAACAAAGTAGAAGTAATGCAAGAGGTCAGATGCAAAATTTGTGCGACCAATAGAACCTTGCCAAGTTAGAGCAAGCACCTTGATGGGTGAATAAGATAGGTCATCCTCCACTATGCCAAGTTTGTTAGCCAGTGGATTGCTTCGCAATATTCCTCTCGTGCGCCCATTCTCATATTCATTTTGATAATGTTCAATACCTGACATGCATGAAAACATAAAAGACAAGTGAGATTATCTTTGTAATGCAGAAGTGATTCTAATCCAATACTTCCTCCCTGTAAACCCCTTTGTTCTATCTCTGCAATTCTTCTAAGAGGTGTCATGCATGCTGTAATTTGGTGTGTGCATTAATATAATGTGGCCTACTACTAAAAATATGAGAGCTCCAGAAGTGATGATACTTCGCAGTAAAGAAGAACAAGTCGACCTGACCTGACATATTCAAAATATAATAAGGGAGAATAACTCGACCTGACCAGTCGACCGGAAGAGAAGAGGATCATATTGAAGAAGAGCAGAAGAGCAAGCAGATTGAAGATATTACATGTCTTTCTATACAATGTCGGTTGGCCACCCATGATGAACCAGAGTGCAAAGAGAAATACTATTCCTTCCCGTCTCTCCATATGTGGCTCACATGCATTTCGAAACTAAAGTAGGAAGATTTAGCTGACCAATTAAACATCTCTCAGTTTTACTAATATGAGCATACTATCATATTTGAATTTGTACAACTAAGCTTGTTTAGCTCGATGGGTGGAGCAGTGCTATTATGACACGAACCACGTAGGCTGATCGTGGTCGTCATAAAATGGGGAAACCGTAAGCCTGATGAGTATAGTGTTGACCGTGGCAGTGGGATGGCAGAGCTGAAGCTACAAACCGCGCAAAGGGTAGTTAGCAACCGATGTTTGCTTTGAAATAACAACTAAGATTTGGTATGGACAAGAAAGTACAGTCAACAAGTGACAAAGAAATGCAATTTTGCTGTCTCTCTATATGTCGCGACATGCATTTGGAAACTCAAGTGGGACCTTTAGCTGACCAATTAAATGTGTCTGTTAACTAATATCAGTATCATATCACAATCATATTTGAACAACTAAGCTTTGGAATTTTGAGTGTTGTGTTGTTTAGCTTGAAGGGTGGAGTAATGCTAGTACGAAAGAAAGCACCTATGCAGATCATAGTAGAGTAGACAAAAGGGGAAAACCCTAAGCATCAAGAGTAAAATCAGGAAAGTGGAACTAGCTGGACCAGTGGGTGGCGCACATGCTTTTCGAAACGAATATAGGAACATTAGGTGACCAATTAAACATTCTCTGTTTTAGTAATATGAGCATCATATCAGATTCGTATTTCAACATGTAAGCTTTGGAATTATGAGTGGCATGTTGTTTTGCTTGATGGGTTGAGGTCTTGAGGAGCAGTGCTAGCACGACACGAAGCAGTGAAGCACCTACGATGATGGTAGTGAATATAAAGGGGGTAAACCATAACCTTTATGAGTATAGTGACCGTGCCATGGCGGATCTGAAGGTGCAAACTGGACAAAGCTACTTCGCAACCAAGGTTTGCTTTCAACTAGCCACTACGATTTGGTACGAACAAGAAAAGTACAGTAAACAATTTACGATATATTTTCTAGGTGAGATCAATAACTTAAGCACATATGGAAGAGTACCACCTATTTTGCGATGCCGTGTAGGCCCATGCTGATTCGTTGAGGGTGCTGCGGGTGCGATGGCTGTCAGCGGCGGGGAAGAAGACTTTAGACGACAGACGACAGGGTCGGGGGATAAATCCTGTGGTCGTGGACGAGGCGATCATAGGAGTGGCAACGGCAAGGTGGACGACGACGCCGATGAAGCGAGACGACGCGATGAAAGGATCCTGGTCCGGCGCCATGGATGAGAGACGTCCATCTCTTGTAGTGGACGTCGCAATGAAAGTATCCTGGTCCGGCGCCATGGATGAGAGACGTCCATCTCTTGCAGTGGACGACGGGGTAGGGGTAGTGGCTCCGACAAGGTGGACGGTAGGGTGGCGGAGGGAGGAGGCTGGTCACAGTGGGGAGGTTGTCGTGGCGCCGACGGTGTATGAATGGGGAAATGGAGGGGAGGGGGGATCTCAAACTTTGGGACACGCTTGTCTGAAATGTGGGTAAGTTATGAATTATTCCCCGTTTAAAATTTCGGACATCACGTCGGTTGGGGATAGGGCGGTAATCTCGCATCTCCCAAATATTTGCCGGTAACGATTTCGGGCGAGGAGAGGGTGTTTTGACGCCCACGGTTGGCGCCCACGGTGTATGAATAGGGCTGACAGGTAGGGCGGTTGTGTCACGTCTGAGGGAAGTTACACATCTGCCCCTATTTAAAATATTAGCCTACATCAATTTTGGATGAGGAGATTTGTTTTGCCGCCCACCATGGATGAATGGGGAAATGGAGGGAGAGACACATGTCTTTCGGACGATCTTGAATCAAATGTGTTTTGCCGCCCACGTTTGGCGCCCACCGTGTCTGAATGGGCTCAGAGGCTGTCGTGTCACGTCTGATTGAAGTTACTAGTCTACCACTATTGATAGCAGTGTAAATCCGGTCGATAAGGATGTCAAGTGTCAAGGGTAGACAGTAATTTCCATCTTGCAAACACTTGCTTCGGACAGCCCACAAATGATAGTGGGTGTTTAGCCGCTTCGTTCAAAACTTGGGAGAATCAGCATTCACGTTTGCCCTCGGCCCTGGCAACTAAATCCAAATCCAATTTTTATTCGATTACGAATATCCACAGATAATTCTATGTTTTGTTATTTATTTCTCCAAAACCACAACAAAGATTTATTTCACCTTTATATATGATTATGATTTAGAAATGCCATGATCTTCGAATACGGTAGGTTGGATACACTTTGAGTCAAACAGTTTTTTCATCCAATACAATATGCTCACACGAAAAACATTTCACCTTATGTCAATCATACAAGTACTGAGGATTACCTCGCCTAAAAAATTCGGATCATTACAACTCATGGACAACATTACAACATAATCCATTCAGAGACATGACACACCATGCAAGTACAATAATCTAATGAAAATTTCAACTGCTATCTAAAGAAGATCTAGGATTACCCTGGGCTTTAGATAGCAGAAGCATTAGGACCTCCTCCGTCTTCAAATGCAACATTCTCACTTCCTCCAATTCTTGGGTTGCTTGCATAGTGCGTGCAGCTAATTGCATTATTTCTAGCTTCAAGATCGAGATTACCTCATTCATGGTAGCCACACCATATCTTTCTCCTCTAGTAGAGCCTTAATAACTATAATATTTGTGCTCAGACTGCTCTCCAGCGGTGTTGCCTATGAACTGCTACCATATGGTAACATGGATGGCGCATGCTTCCACAAATAGATTCTGGGGTTGTACATTGTGTCCTAGTGTGAACGGCATCCTGAAAGGTTTTCACTGGACATAAGTAAGAGATGGTTATCGCATGATCCAGGCAATAAGCTTACATGGTAAACGACATATGAACTATTGTCGAGCATGGAAAGCTATATTTAAATGGCTCGAAGCAGCATCAGCCAAAAAGAAAATAAAATGGTAAAATGAAACTAGGGATGTAAGTGGCAAATAAACGACATCCGCCAGTCCCATCTAGTTAGTTTTTGCTAGCTCCCTAGTTCATTTTCCTCAAAAACAAAAACTCTTTTGAACTATCATACCACTACTGGACTTTAATCGGGATTGAAGGGACCCAGTTGACATCCCTAGTAGAAAGGGAGTGTGCCACCACTATATTTAAATTGCCAAGGCATCTAAGTAGTTGAAATAATTTGAGAAAGCACTTAACAATGTGGCCTCATATAAACTACGAAGACAGTCTTGTGATGAAGTTCATAGGAAAAGTTAAGGACCCAAATGAACTAGGCATGAATTTCTTTACGATAGTACAGCAGGCACTGCTGACATATTGGCCAACTCAGGTATAGCGTAACAAGTAACAAACAAGCATTCGAATCAAGCAATACAGCAAAGCAGACAACTGAACTATTTGTAATTCTGTAGGATTACAGGTTGAGGGCACAAGCCAAGAAAGCAGCCCACACGCATTACATTTCACATGTACTAGAACACATTGGCTTACCATATGTTGCTATGAAGCCTCGCCGCTGTTGCAATGTTCTTTGAAGATATCGTCAGCATCTCGTGGTTGCAAATCTAGTTGTTGTAGTTTATTTTGCACCCTCTATTTAGGTAAAATTAATTTTAATCGCATGCACTAGTTCAAATTGATCATCAATGGTTCATCTAAACTAATGAAAGAAGGGTGTGTGCATACACGACAATATATCTGCTTCCCTCTATTTTTATGCTTGTTCGAGGTGCCAGCCCCAAAAGAACAAATATTTTGCTTGATGGGGTTGGTAGCTCCATAATTAATAGAAGCATCAAATTAGCCATGCGACTTGGGAAGATCAAGAACACACAAAAAAGTAATGAACAGAGGCTCGGAGCAGTGATGTAATAGCTAGCATCAGAAAATGTAGGGTAAAACGAACAAAAGGCAGTGGAACCACATGCTAGTTTGCTGATGTGTAATTAAGCATAGAGAACATGAAGCAGTCTGATGGAACCAACATGTGGCATCAGAACAACACCATTACCATAAATGTAACATGCAAGAAGTAAAATAGTAGGCAGTGATATCTAGGAAGTACAGTAATACTTAGGACAAAACTAAAGCATATTAACTATATGTGCACTGGTATGTAATTTAGCACATGTAACATGGTCACTGCCAGAAGTATGACCCTACAGAGGCAAAGCATAATAACGCGTCTCATGAAAAATTGAATGATGTCCTGAAGAAATTCAAAGGTGCGGTGCTTATGCTAAGAAAGGGAACGTAGGTGTCAACCGTTGGATAATAGTACCTGATTCTCGGCGGCGTATGGGTATCATTGTCATACTTGATAGCTAAGGATCGTCGGTGGTGCTCGTGTTGCGGTTGAGTTTAGGCCGGCTGTCGCCGTTGCTCAAGCGGTTCCGGTGCTTCGGTTGCGGCGCCTGTCGACATGCAAGAAAGCTCATCTGTGGTAAGTGAATAGTTGCACGATCAAGAAGAGAAAAACCTAAGAAGTACAAATCGAAATAATGTGATGAGGTTGCGGCGTCAGTAAAGCAGGGCCGGTGGAGTTGAATATGGTGTCCGTGGAGTGGTCCAGTGCAGTGGACGAAGGCTTCGACGGGCGTGGTGTACAGTGCTTTCGGTGAGGCGGATGTGTTGTGGCGGACGAGGGCTTGTATGAAGGGCCAGTGATGGGGCAGACGAGGGAGTCAGTGAAAGGCCTACACGGTGGTGGACAAGGGCGCCGGTTAAGCAGATCCGGTGCGGTGGACCATGATGGTGGTCAAGGATATCTGGAGCGGTGGGCATGCTAGTCGCTGTAGCAGCTCCGGTGAAGTGGTGAGTTGGCAGTTGGGGGTTCCAAGGTGCGGAAGGTAGATCTGACAGGGTGTGAGGTCCACCGCTACGGCAGAGGACTAGATTCGGCGGCTTTGCCGTGGTTGGGGGTCAGGGAGGGGAAGGGGAGGGGCTCTGGGGAAGAATGTTGGGGGCAAAGAGGGAAAACAATGGAGTTACCAAAGCAGCCCTTTTCCGTTCATGTGGCAGGGGTAAAACAGGAATATCGCAGGGCTAAAATTTCGGGCGCGAGATATTTTGATGTGAGCGGGAAGTTTCACAGCTTTTGGCGCCTGAAATTATAAGTGTTCTGCTCTTGTACGACCGACTATGATATCATGGCCAAGAATTTATTTGTTTTGCACGCAAAAAAAAGTGCAAGTTTTGAAAATCATTGTCTCCAACTCGAAACTTAGATTGTCCATTCAATTCAAATATGAATCATTGAGCTAGTACAAGCAAATACCATCATACGACCCAATTCAAATGAAATTCCAAATGTGTTTATCCTAAATATGATGACAAAAGCAAAAATGTGTATGTGTATGAATAAAGTGGATGATTATAAAGTTTCAACATGCCCGTATGTGTATATCTCTAGGTTTGGTATATGAATTTGAAATCACGAAATACCAGCTTAAAAAAATGTACCACCATTTAATTGAATTACAAAAGCTAATGATGGAGTCGAATTCAAAAATTCCAATCTTAGGTTTGTAATTCTGGTACATCAAGGTATATCACGCATGTTCAAAAGTATCGTTATCTCATAGTCCAAACTATGAAACAAATTGATCAACCATGAGTGCACACACTATTGACCATATATATCTCAAGTACGCTAAAGTCCCTCAAATATAGACACCTCACTCTTTATCTGAAGCCACCCCCCCCCCCACACACACACACAAGTCGTTTTCTCCCCCAGACACGAACACTACACGAGCACATTAACACCCCCCTCTCTTCTAAAGTCCAGACCCCAATATAGGTCTCTATCACTTTGTCTCTCGAGCATGCACACATCTCTTCCCCCACTCTCTAGGTCTCCCGGCATCTCTCTTTGCCAAGCACACGCACTATGTAGAGTGTATCTTTCCCATACACACAAAACGTCGCCCTCAAACGTCCATCTCCTTAGTTATGTGGTTCTCGCACACTCACCTCACATACCACCCCCACTGCAAACAAGCACACTTTGTCTCCTTGTGCACCACTCTCCTCTTTCTATCGTTACTCTTTCCATAGCTCCCTATTGTATCATCGTTCTCAATCTCGCACGTTGTTATCTACACCGTCTATTCTAGATCTCTCATGAAGTCCCTATCACACACACGATGACTCGCTTCCCTTACGTCTCCGTACATAGGCCAATTTTGAACAACATCAACATTGTCTCCCTATCTATATGCCATTTATGGACACAAACGACCCCTCTCCCCCTCTCTTCCTCTGTCTCTCCCTCCATCGCTCTCTCTCTCTCTCTCTCTCGCTCGCTCTCACACCCCTCTCCCACACACACTCGATGTCTCTTCCAAATAGTCTGCTCCCGGCCCACACCCATGCTATCCCGCTACTACACATGCCTTTATCTCTCTCTAACACACATGTCACACCATTCCCCCTTCCCTTATCTAGGTTTACATCATTAGTGGTCTCTCTACTCCACATACACGCACTCCCTCTCATACACAAACACGCACACAAACACACACAGACACGCACAAACACCCATTTATCTGGATCCTCATCTCTCCCTATGCCCGCATGTGTATCTCACACACTCACTCTCTGATTATGTCTATGTGTCTCCACGTTACACAACACAAAGCCCCATGTACATGTCTCTCTCTATCCTCCACACACATAGACACAAAGAATCTCTCATCATTGCCTCAGTCTCTAGACATATCACTCACTCTCTCTCTCTCTCTCTCTCTCTCTCTCTCTCGCAAACACGCCCAACAAGGTTTTCCCGGTGAATAACTTACCGTCTATTCATCAACAGTCCTGGCCGTACGACGAACATGAGACGTGAAAAAGAATAAATCTGCACGTGTGTAGACCACCTAGTATGACTACTAGGACTAGAGAAAGCCGAAAACGCGTCGCCGTCACCCCCTCCTTATCGGCGACGGGAAAACCTTTGTTTTACACAGTCGAGAAGTAATTGTGCTAAGGCCCCACATGCTGAGGCGTTGAATAGAATGTAGATCCTAGTTTATGGAAACAAGTATCGTTAATATGTTTGTATCTCCATAGTTATATTTCTTCTCTTATAAAAAACCGAGTTGGTGATGATGGTACGCGTGCCATCTTACAATATAGACCGTCTGATCTATATCTGACGGATGGAAATTAAGCTAAAAGATACCCGCACCTCTCTCCACACTTGAAGACAAGGCCTTCCCTCGTTCATCCTTATCTCCAACAACCTCAATGTTGAGCAACTAAAAAAGGAAGCCTTTGGAACAAACTGGCCTGGTGGCCGCTGCCGGCGTCATCCATCCCCATGCCTCCGCTCTTTCCGACCACCAATCACCACCATGCCCCACTCCTCTTCACCTTATCTCCTATTTCTCGAGATATGATTAGTTTTTACACATGGGATTACTCCCGCATGGATCAATCACAACAAGTGTTTTATAAAAAATTGCATCTTGATGTTCTGTGCAATGCACTAACATCTTGCTGGTACTCCTACAAAAGACTAAGTTGGTGATGATGGTGTGTCTACCATCCGTCATTTCTGACCATTAGATCTACATCTAACGACTGTGAGGTAAGTTGTTGCCTTTTCTCACCAACATCCCACTTCTCTACCAATTTGCAGAAAAACCCATAATTAGTATCTTAAAACCAACCACATCCCTCCCTCACCTCACCAAAACAGCCCAAGGAATATATTATGATTGAAACATAATATATCTCTAGTGATATATGTATATCAAAATTAGAGTGTTTTGTATCAAGTTTGTGAATAAGTATTATTCTAATTATGATCTGTTGCAACGCACGTGAACATTGCTAGTATTTCCAACCATGCAAAAAAATGCTAGTATTTCCATAGTTTCGAGTTTTCCATCAAGATATTAGTCACTCATGGTTGATAATTACTTTCAATCACGTACACATATGTGTAAGTGCATCTAGTGCCCCTTAGTGATTTTGGTGTATTGAAGACTTATAGGTTAAGCGACTAATGTGTTTATGAGTGTACACATGTCTATAAGTCTATGAGAAGTTTGATATTTATAGAGAAAGTTGACCCCTAAAAATGAATATCTTCGACTGAAGACTTTGGATTTTTGAAGACTTTGAAAGTGAAGAAATTGGTGTGACCTTCAAGACTTGGTATTCATTCGTGGAACATGAAGCGTTAAGACTGTTGTTTTCATAGTTTCATTTTCTCTTCTTGAGTCATAGGAAACACCGTGCTGTTAAAGGGGGTCGAGGAAATACTAAGGAAAATTTTCCATGTGATGTTCAACTCAAAATCCTACACCTACCAATCCCTTCGAGTGAAGCCATTGGAAATCTCATACAGCTCAGTCAATTTCTTTAGTGACAGAGATGAAGTTCTTCTGGTCGCTGAGGAATTTGTTCTGACTCAGGAGTTAGGAATTCGCCAGTGTGGATTGCCTACAGAGTGAGGAACATGATAGCCCTAAGGAATTTGATACTCAAAATTCCGACCGTTGATGTGCTATGCGCCAGCTGTCCCAAAATATCTACCCACCTAACGGTCATAGCATTGAAGGGCATTTATGTCTTATCATGTCGGGCTGCTCCCTAGGCTATAAGTAGCCGCCCCCTACAACCACTAGCTGGTTGGCTGCACTGAGAGAAACTAACACTTGTCATTTGAGAGCATCCCATCCTCCGAGGACTTTGAGCGAAAATCATCGAGAGAGGAAAACCCAAACCCAAACACCTACAAACCCAAAGTGATTGAGCATCACTGAAGCGTGGATCCGATGCTTGTTACCTTTGAAGACTATTCATCTTCCAGATGGTTAGGCATCGTTGAGGGAGTCCTAGATTAGGGGGTGTTCGGGTAGCCGGACTATACCTTCGCCGGACTCCCGGACTATGAAGATACAAGATTGAAGACTTCGTCCCGTGTCCGGATGGAACTTTCCTTGGCGTGGAAGGCAAGCTTGGTGATGCGGATATTCAAGATCTCCTACCATTGTAACCGACTCTGTGTAACCCTAACCCTATCCGGTGTCTATATAAACCGGAGGGTTGTAGTCCGTAGGACAATCAACTCCATACACAACAATCATACCATAGGCTAGCTTCTAGGGTTTAGCCTCCTTGATCTCGTGGTAGATCTACTCTTGTATTACCCATATCATCAATATTAATCAAGCAGGAGTAGGGTATTACCTCCATCGAGAGGGCCCGAACCTGGGTAAAAACATCGTGTACCTTGTCTCCGGTTACCATCCGGCCTTGACGCACAGTTCGGGACCCCCTACCCGAGATCCGCCGGTTTTGACACCGACATTGGTGCTTTCATTGAGAGTTCCTCTGTCTCGTCGCAATCAGGAAGGATGCCTCTTCTCGTCTTTAAAGACGGCGCCGTTGCTAAGGGAGCCTTGGCTGTCGGCCAAACCCTCCGGCTAGGTGGTTTTCTCATGACCGCCTGTTCGGCCGTTGCGCCGACAGTGACCTCTCGGGTCATCAAAAGCAACCTTCACGTCAGCTCGGAACTTGTCAAGCAGCTGGATCCGATGGAGCTCTCCTCCGTAAACGAGCTCTTGGATCGCATCGCTGCCCTGGGGGTCGCCACGGACTACGACCAGGTTGGGCTTAAACCCGACCTAAGAGAAATTAACTCTCCCCAGGCCACCCACCACGTCGCCGTGTTAGAGGCGTAGTGCGGCGACCCTTCATCTATTTTAAGGACTAGCTACGTCCGAATTCCCGACCCCTCCAAGCCGGATACCCGCGGAGGGGAAGATGTAACCCAAGACCTGAGCTTAAGATCAAGCAACGGGCTAGATTCATTGGACAACATCCAAGAATCTGAACTTCAGAGTTCGGAAACTCTTCGGCCTCCGAATCTTGGATTGGGTGAGGTTTCAGATTCAACGCCACCCGCCCGCCCGAACATAAGCGATCTTTCCCAAATCAGGCAGAAGCCCGAGGAAACAATACATCATTACTGGGCCAGATTCCTCCTGGTTATGAACAGGATAAAGGATTGCCACGAGGGAGACGCAATCTCAATTTTCTGCAGTAATTGCACGGATGAGGGAATCCGTAATGCCATAAGTCGTCGTGATATTACACGCTTCGCTGATTTGGCGTCCATAGTACAAAAATACTGTGCGATGGAAAGTGCCTGGAAAACCGAAATAAAATTTTGGGATAATCCGGCCTTAAATAGCTATCCCGTCCGAACTAAGAGGGTGCACCATCGTAAGACACCCGGGTTAAACACCAAAAAGCCAAAACCCTTCACAGGGCATGGAACCGTACTAGAAAGGTGGCTTGATGGACCCTGTAGAATTCACAGTACAGAGGACGCCACACCAACTCACAGCCTTAGAGCATGTTGGATACTCCGGCAGGTGGCCAAAATTGGCGAAGACCTCTTAATTTCGGAGGCTGCAACAAGCCAGCCCGAGGACACCAGTACCGTTCTCACAGTCTTCGAGACTTTCGCATCAAATAATATGCGAAAAAGAACACTCCGCAGCCTTGCCGAAGTCTACCAAGTAGCAACAATAAACCCATGGAGCCACACGGCTATTGCCTTCAACACAAATGATGAACCTAAATTCCGAACAGCCCGAGCACCAGCCGCATTGGTCCTCAGTCCAATAGTGGACGAATTTCACCTCAGAAAGGTACTCATGGATGGAGGCAGCGGGTTGAACCTAATTTATGAGGAAACCCTTCAAAAAATGGAAATAGGCTGGAACCGCATCGAGCGAAGTAGCACAACCTTTAAAGGAATAATTCCCAGTCAGGAAGCGCGCTGCACAGGAAAAATCACACTAGATGTGGTGTTCGGCACGCCGGACAATTACAGGTCCGAAGAGGTCACGTTCCAGGTGGCCCCGTTCAATAGCGGATACCATGCTATACTAGGGCGGGAGGCATTTACAATCTTCCAAGCAATACCCCATTACGGGTACATGAAGCTCAAGATGCCCGGGCCGAACGGAATTATCACTCTTGCTAGTGATCCGGACATAGCACTCCGCGCCGAAAACAAGACGGCCGCATTGGCCCTTGAGGCACTATCTGAAGCCTTAGCGGCTGAGGAACTGACTACGCTACGCTCCACGGTTAATAGGGATGATGTGATACTCGATAAGAGATCCAAGTCCACATCCTTCAAGCCAGCGGACGAAATAGTAAAATTCCAGGTCCATCCAACGGACCCCAATAAAACAGCTTCCATCGGGGCACGACTGAACCCTGATGTAGACGCCGCACTACGAGAGTTCCTACAAGAGAACTGGGACATTTTTGCCTGGCACCCTTCAGACATGCCAGGAATCCCACGCAGGTTGGCCGAACACGGCTTAAATATCCTGAAAGGATTCAAACCTGTCAAACAAGCCCATCGGCATTTTTCCGAACCGAAGAGACAGGCTATGGGAGAGGAGCTAGCCAAGTTATTGGAGGCCAGATTCATTAGAGACATAAAACATCCGGAATGGCTAGCAAACCTGGTGATGGTACCAAAGAAGGACAAATCCTGGCGCCTGTGTGTCAATTTTAAAGACCTTAACAAGGCCTGCCCAAAGGATCCCTTCCCCCTCCCCCGTATCGATCAGATTATCGACGCCACCGCAGGACACGATTCGTTGTGTTTCCTCGACGCATACTCCGGCTACCATCAAATCAAGATGGCAGAATCAGATCAAGCCGCAACAGCATTCGTCACACCATACGGCCCATTCTGCTTCAACACAATGCCCTTCGGGCTGAAAAACGCCGGCGCAACATATCAGCGCATGATCCAGACATGTTTGGCAAATCAGATCGGCAAAACAGTGGAGGCGTATGTGGATGATGTGGTCGTCAAATCAAGACATGTTGAATCTCTAGTTGACGACTGAGGCTTACATTCGATAACCTCCGAAAATATGACATCAAGCTCAACCCGGAGAAATGCGTTTTCGGCATTCCAGCCGGAAAGCTCTTGGGCTTCATTGTATCCGGTAGAGGAATTTAAGCAAATCCAACCAAGATTCGAGCTCTGTCACAACTGGATGTCCCAAAGGACCTCAAACAAATACAGAAATTAACCGGATGCGTGGCGGCTCTAAGCCGCTTCATCTCCCGCTTGGGAGAAAAGGCACTGCCCCTTTATCGCCTCCTTTGGCGCACCGAACACTTTGAGTGGACGGATGCCGCCATGGCCGGACTCAATGAAATAAAAGCCATACTGGCAACAAACCCAGTCCTGGCCGCGCCAAACGCCGGCGAGCCAATGCTATTGTACATCGCGGCAACCCATCAAGTTGTCAGCGCAGTGCTTGTCGTCGAGCGGGAAACGGATGGACACAAATTCCCCCTCCAAAGGCCGGTCTACTATGTGTCCACTGTCCTCACTCCATGCAAATCACGGTACCCGCATTATCAAAAGATTGCATACGCGGTATTCATGGCATCCCGGAAACTACGACATTACTTTCAAGAATGTTCGATTACAGTAGCCTCGGAAGTACCACTCAATGACATTATCAACAACCGCGATGCAACGGGACGGATCGCAAAATGGGCCATTGAGCTCCCCCCGTTCGATATAACATATAAGCCACGACGAGCTATCAAATCGCAAGTGTTGGCCGACTTCGTCGCAGAATGGACGGAGGCCGAACTCCCTAAAGAGTATGGCGCATACTCAAACTGGATCATGCATTTCAACGGCTCCAAAATGTTGGCCGGACTAGGGGCTGGCGTCGTTTTGACATCCCCCACAGGAGACACAGTCCAATACGTACTCCAAATTATGTACACGGACTCCAACAATGCAGCCGAATATGAGGCCCTTCTACACGGTCTCCGGATGGTAGTATCCATGGGCATTCAACGCCTAGAGGTATGCGGGGATTCGAACCTCACGATATCCCAAATAAATGGCGACTTTGACGCCAAGGATCCAAAAATGGCAGCTTATCGCAATGCCGTCCTAAAAATGTCAGCCTGGTTCGAAAGGCTGGAGTTTCACCATATAGCCCGAGAAAACAATCAAGCAGCGGACGTCCTAGCACGCATCGGAGCAAAACGCGATGCAGTCCCCCCCCCCCCCCCAACATCTTTTTGGAAAGATTGTTCAAGCCATCCGTAGCATGGGAGGGGGAACCCGCAATTAACAGCCCAGACTCAGCCGCACCACTCGATGCCTAAAACCTGACATAATTGGAGGTTCTGCCAATGAAATTACACCTTCAGCCCACATAATAATGGCGGTTATCGTCCCGTGGACAGAACCATTCCTAGCCTACCTTACTAGGCAGGAACTCCCAGAAGACCAAAACAAGGCCCGCTGCATAGTGCGGCGATCTAAAGCCTATAAAGTCCACGAGGGAGAGCTTTATAAGAAAAGCACTACCAAAGTCCTTCAAAGGTGCATCTCCGAAGAGGAAGGGCGGAACATTCTGGCTGAAATTCATGCCGGACTCGGTGGTCATCACGCTGCTGCTCGGTCCCTTGTTAGCAAGGCTTTCCATACAGGCTTTTATTGGCCGACGGCCCGGGCAGACGCTCAGGACCTAGTCCAACGATGCGTTGGTTGCCAACTTTTTGCCAACCAAAGCCATATGCCACCCACCGCACTCCAAACTATCCCCATCACCTGGCCCTTTGCAGTCTAGGGGCTTGACATGGTTGGACCCCTTAGAGGTGGGAGCCATAAGAAAAAATACTTACTGGTCATGGTGGACAAGTTCTCCAAATGGATAGAAGCCAAACCTGTTAAAACGGCCAAATCCGGACCTGTGATAGACTTCATATCCGGGGTCGTACACCGTTACGGCGTCCCCCACAGCATCATTACTGATAACGGCACAAACTTCACCGCCGACGAGGTAAAGCTCTGGTGCAAAAACATGGGCATCAAGATCGACTATGCTTCTGTCTATCACCCACAAACTAACGGCCAGGTTGAACGTGCAAATGGTCTTATCATGAGCGACATTAAACCTAGATTAGAGCGGTCCCTCAAGGAATCTAACACGCACTGGGTAGAGGAGCTCGACTCCGTACTCTGGGGACTGCGGACCACGCCGAATCGCACCACCGGATACACACCATTCTTTATGGTGTACGGCGTAGAGGCAGTTCTGTCCTGCGACATAATTCATGACTCACCTCGAGTGCGCATGTACAAAGAAAGAGAAGCCGAGCTCGATCGGCAGGACAACTTGGACGCCTTGGAGGAGGAGCGTGACGTGGCAAAAGCCCGTTCCGCATTCTATCAACAGCAGGCTCGAAGATATCAAAGCAGGGAAGTACGGGCCAAAAATTACAATGTTGGCGAACTAGTTCTACGCCTGCCAGATAAGAAAAAGGACAAACTCAAGCCCAAGTGGGAAGGTCCATTTATGATCGACCAAGTCCTAACTGGTGGAGCGTACCGCCTGCGAGATGCGTCGGATAACCGACTCGAGCCGAACCCATGGAACGCCACCCGTCTTCGAAGATTCTATGCCTAGCACCGGACTCCGTGTTTGTCTTCTTCCCCCGCCCATTTTTTACATTTTTTCTGTCTTACATTTCTCTACTTCCCCTCTTTTTCTTTTATAGCCCTTAAAGGCTCATCAAGTGACGCGCCACTCGCGCTCATTAAACTGGGGGCTTCTTTAACAGAAGCTTATTTATACGGGCTTCACGCCCAACACATGTGTCAATCTTCCGCATGTACCTTTTTCTTCACCATTATATACATCGATATGACTTAAGTTTTGGCCAAGCTGGGTTGCCTGGCTCCTGTGCTTAATCCTACGTTCCGATTGTTCGGCTAGGCGGTAAAGGGATTACCTCTGTGATTGTTACTGCCGGGTCAGCCGGATGTGTACCTCAGACTGGGTGAAGCCGAAAGCTAGCGTTCTTAAGGGAATATTCGGTCGGTGAAATAAAAGATGATCTTTTTACTAATTTTATGCGCCCCCAGAAGCTTTTTCTGCGTCTTTTTACACAGTCCAGACATGCACTTTAGGGCATGCCTCCCCAGCGAAAGGAACCCTTAACGGAACAATTCTCTCTGGAAGATGTTTCTTACTACCATGTAATATAACATAACTAGTTGGGCACTTGTCTGATAAAGCACTAATGACCCCTACGCCTGGTCTCCACGCATACCCCGGTTCTTATATAACCGCCATGTTATTCGGACACACTCCGGACCGTCAGGTCCCGAGGTTGAAGCGAAAAGGTCGGCAACGACAAACGATCTACAATCCAGCTAGAAGGCATTATACATGTCAATTCAAAATTACATAGTCATTCTGACTGATTGTATTCCTCTTCTATACCATCTAACAGACGGTCTAATTTACAGTCCTGCTGGGAATACTTCGTGGCCAACTCTAATTGGCCGTATACTAAGCTCACAGGGATCTCCTTCCCGTCAGGCCCCACTGGTCCGACCTCGGCCATGTGGTTTGGGTCAGACTTCGTAAAATGGGTCTTCACCATGGCCCAGGCCTCCCTAGCGCCTTGTCGGCAGGCCGATATCTTACACAGCCGGAAGCGCCGCCGAGCTCCCTTCAGCTTCTCCACAAGCTCTCCAAGGCCCTCGGGCATGGAGTGGGCAGGCCATAAGGCTTGGGCAACGCCTCGCATCGCCTGCCGAATTCGCTCGTGCAGTTGCATGAGTTCGGGAAGAAGGTCACCCGTAGAACCGGGCATCTCCTCTGCAGGACGACCTGTGAGCATACCTACAGACATTACTCTGTTAATCGACTTCCTCGCCGAACTCTTTTTTCAAAAGTTCGTTTTAGCACTTACTAAATATGTCGCGTCAAAGCCGCTGATTCTCCTTCGAGGAGTCCGACAGCTGGCCACGAACGTCTTTAAGTTTAACGTCCAGCTTGGTGTTGGCGTCCTGAAGGTCATTCTTCTCTCGCCTCACCTTTGTCAACATACTCTCACCAGCCTTTAGCCGGCGTAAGAGTTGTTGCTTTTTCGGATCGAGTCCAGCGCCATCTGCAATATGATCTGTCAGATTTACACCCAAACCGCACAATACTAGTCTTTCGAAGTATATCTTACCTGAGGGGGTCACTTTGGGCTCCCGTGCTGCGGCCAGTGCGGCCTCTAGTTGGGCCTTGCACTTTTCAAGCTCCTGGGACAGCACGGTATTCTTCTCTGTAAGAACCTGCATATTAAATGATCCTTAAATCAGTTACTTTAACTGTTTCAAGTCTCGGGGGCTACTGGTATATATATATATATATATATATATATATATATATATATATATATATATATATATATATATATATTTGACCAAAATTTTCTTACCCGTATGTCTTTTACATAGTGCTCCGTGGCTCTGGCTAAACCATTTTGAGCGGCACGGAGGTACGCATCTCCTGAATTAAAGGCATCTAAAGCCTCTTGGGAGAAACAAGTGTCGCGTAGAACTGTTCGGCGACGCCTGTGGTTCATGGCACTCTCCACTTCAGAATTTGTGGCAGACAGCCTGTCCGCATCCTCTGTCGGAGGAGCATCCGGTGCACGCCTGGTGCTCACCTCTGCTTCCTGGCCAGACGTTGGAGCCTGGCTGGTGGAGGCGCGATTGGCAACCTCTCCGGATATAGTCCGGCGAGGTCTCTTCATCCTGGAGATAGCACGAACATTAATATGCCCTGACAGAATAACACCAGGGAAACAGAGGGTGCGCTATACCTTTGCGCCGGCATCTCAGTCTGGACTACATTCCTTTTTGCCCCACGGGGCCCTGCGGGCCCTCGTTGGCTAGCCGCCGAAGGTTCGGCCTCCCGCCTCCGAAATCTCCCCTGCAAAACACGGTTGTCGTTAGAAACACCGGAATACGTGAGAATGGAATCTCTCTAAAGGGAATAAAACTCCGGTTTCTGTCACCTAGGAGGCCGGGATTAACCCGGGGTAATCAGCCGTAATGGCTACCAAGGTATTGTCCTTGCTTAGCTGATGGAACACCCCGTCGATAAGCTCCACTGATATATCCGAATCCTCTTCGGAGTCCGGATCGAGGGACCGTTCTGGGTCCTCGGGCTGTGGGGGGCTGCTGCTTATATCCTTTACCTCCTGCCGCATTTCCTGCATTGAAGTCGTTAGACTACATATCTAACCATGGGAGTATAAAACAAACGGGCAAGCGCAATCGCTCACTTACCCAACTTGGAGGATCGTACATAGTAAATCCGGCCCGCGGGTTGACGCGGAGGAATTCCTCCTTTTCCCCCTTGTACAAGGAGGACAAGATCTTTACTAGGGCGGCAGCCGAGGCCGGCCCCTTACGACCATAACGGGTGGCATCATCCTCCCCGTTGAAATCCCACATGGGATGGCCTCTATATTGAAGCGGCTGCACCCCCCTCATAATGCATGCGGCCATGACTCCGATCATGGTTAGTCCGGAATGAGCTAACAGTCTTATCCGGCCCATCAGGTAGAGGACGTCCCTGTCACTTTCTCTCTGAGAGCTCCGCGGAGGCCAGCTCAAGCGTTTCTTCAATGGAGCACTGTTGAACTCAGGAAGACCGACCCGGATAGGGTCCGGCAGCGGGACGTCATCTATGTAAAAGTATTCCGAAGGCCAGTCCTCGGACGCCTTCTCTGGGGTTCCGGATAGGTATCCGGTCCCGGTGATGCGCCATACTTCGGCTCCGCCCACTTGATATATAGACCCCTCTTGGGAACGGGGCACAAGGCAGAACAACCTCTTCCACAGCGCGAAATGAGCCTCAACGCCTAAAAATAGCTCGCAAAGGGCGACGAAACCCGCAATATGCAATACGGAGGCGGGTGTGAGATTGTGCAGCTGGAGGCCGTAGAACTCCAGGAGCCCGCGGAGAAATGGATGAATTGGAAATCCCAGTCCCCTTATTAGATAGGGGACAAGGCACACCCGCTCTCCTTTAGAGGGATTGGGGGTGCTCTCCGCTTGTTTTCCGCCGTTGTAGGTGGCGAGACCGGCTTGGACCGGGACCATGTATGCCAGAGGGAGAAACCCCTTGGCTTGAAGCGACACTAACTTGCTATGCGGGATGGTGCAACTCTCCCAGTCCCCGGGTTTAGGACCGGAGGGGCGAGGGGAGGAGCTGCGATGGCTGGCCATGTTGGAATGGACCTTTTGCTGGGAGCGCTCTGATGATAACTCGTAGAGAGGACTAGATGTGGTTTGGATCTAAATCCTCATCCCATTAAATAGGCGGCTCGTTTGTACGACCAGGGGTGTGAATGTAAAAACACCCCAGCCTTTCGCATGCGTTTGACACATGGAAGATAGTCATTATTGGGCGTGCAAGCCGAGGAGCGCTACATTATGAAAATCGGGCATTATTCCTACAGGTACACAGGATTTGGAGAAGAACCCGCCTTGCAATGCCGAACAATCTGTGCGCCGGACTCGTCGTCATTGAAGCCTGGTACAGGGGCTACCGAGGGAGTCCTGGATTAGGGGGTGTTCGGGTAGCCGGACTATACCTTTGCCGGACTCCCGGACTATGAAGATACAAGATTGAAGACTTCGTCCCGTGTCCGGATGGAACTTTCCTTGGCGTGGAAGGCAAGCTTGGCGATGCGGATATTCAAGATCTCCTACCATTGTAACCGACTCTGTGTAACCCTAACCCTATCCGGTGTCTATATAAACCGGAGGGTTGTAGTCCGTAGGACAATCAACTCCATACACAACAATCATACCATAGGCTAGCTTCTAGGGTTTAGCCTCCTTGATCTCGTGGTAGATCTACTCTTGTACTACCCATATCATCAATATTAATCAAGCAGGAGTATGGTATTACCTCCATCGAGAGGGCCCAAACCTGGGTAAAAACATCGTGTCCTTGTCTCCTGTTACCATCCGGCCTTGACGCACAGTTCGGGACCCCCTACCCGAGATCCGCCAGTTTTGACACCGACAATCATGGTCTAGAGCATCCAAGAGGAAATTGTGGATCGCCGAGTGACCGAGTTTGTGAAGGTTTGGAAGTCACCTGAAGACTTACCACGAGTGATTGCGCGAGGTCTATGTGACCTTAGATCAAGGAGAATATGGTGAGGACTGTGTGTCCGGGACTGTGTGTCCTCAGGTTTAAATACCTAGCCGCTCCAACCATACGTACAATTGTCATAGCAGTTGGAACTGGTCTACCAAATCATTGTCTTCACCAAGCCTACTGGTTCTATTTCCTCATTACTGTGTTGTGCACTTGTTCATATCTTTTTTGAAGACTTTGACTGAAGACTTTATCAATTTTCTCAGCTCAATTTCTTCAGTCTGATTGTCTTCATCCTGTGTTATCCTGTGTTTACGCTTTCTGTACTCTATGCTTGTCTTCATTTCTTCATGATGACCATGCTTGTGTTCTGTTATGTTTACATCTGAGTACTTATTCCGCTGCAAGTCGTTCTTGACTCAGGAATTTCCTCGCCCACAAATTCCTCAGTGAAGAATTCATAAAAATCGCCTATTCACCCCCCTCTAGTCGATATAACGCACTTTCAATTGGTATCAGAGCAAGGTACTCCCTTGTTCTGTGTGATTTTGGTTTAACCGCCTGGAGTTTTAGTTATGTCGACTGCAAGTATGATCAAGGTCTCTGCTGGGTGTCCTACCTTCGATGGGACAGGCTACCCCTACTGGAAGAATAAGATGCGAATGCATCTTGAGGCAGTTGATAACGATCTCTGGTATGTTGTGGAAAACGGTGTTCCCTCAGTCACACCTTCTCTGAATGCTGCTGACATGAAGAGATTCAAGCAACTCGATTCTCAAGCGAAGAACATCATATGTGGACATCTGAGCAAAGGACAGTATGGTAGAGTGAGTGCTTTGGAAACTGCTAAGCTTATCTGGAATAGGCTGTCCAAAGTCAATGAAGGAGTCTCACACATCGTGACTCTTGAGTTGACGTTCTTCGCAATCTCTTCAACCGCTTCAAAAGACTCGACAATAAAAATGTTCAACAAACCTTCGATCGCCTCACTGACATCTCAAATGAGCTTCAAGCACTTGGTGCCACTAACATCACCGACCATGAGGTGGTGAAGAAACTGCCGAGATCGCTTGATTCCTCATTTGATACTCTGGCACTGATGATACAATAATGTGGAGATTACAAGTCACTTGATCCCGCTGATATCCTCGAGAGGCTAAACACTCATGAGTTCCAGCTTGCTGAGCAGAGAGATCTCTATGGTTCGAGCTATGGCAGATCATGTGCCCTGAAGGCTAAGGCAGTTTCTGAGTGATTCTGGAAGCAGCCTTGGTAATCCCGAAGAACTAAGCCAGGAACTAGCACTGCTCATGAAGAAATTTCAGAAGTTCTCAAGACGTGGTTGCTTTGGAAAATCCTCAAGGAGCAATGATTCCTCATCCAGTGACTACAAGAAGAGGCTATGCCACAAATGCAAGAAACCTGGTCACTACATTCAAGATTGTGCTCAGTGGGAAAAGGAATCAAAGAAGAAGAAATACAAGGATTACAGTTCTGATGATGCGAAGAAGAAGAAGAAGAAATCTTCAAAGTCTTCATCATCAAAATCCTCAAAGTCTTCGTCTCACAAGAAGAGCAGCTCCAAGAAGGCTCGGGCATTCATTGGCAAGGAAATGGACTCAGAGGCTGAATCTGAGGAACATGAGGAAGAGGAGACATATGAGGAGTCCGAATCTGGTGTGGCTAGTTTAGCTCTCGCTACTACATTCGTCAGCAAGTCTATCTTCAACTCTGAAGAAAATGGCTTCACCAACAAGGCTGATGAAGGCAATGATGACTACGCTCCCACCTATTGCTTCATGGCAAAGGGTGCCTAGGTACTCAAATATACCTCCTCTGAATCAAGTGAGGATGAATCTGATGAAAACCTCAAGCCCAGCTACTCTAAACTTGCTAAGATTGTTGTGAAACAACAAAAGGCTTTTGAAAAGGTTCAAAACATGCTAGACAAAAGTGATGATATGTTGGGTCAAGAAATGGATCGCACTAAAACCTTGACCGAGAATCTTCAGAGACTTCAGTCTAGGTTTGACAACCTTCAAGGTCATCATAACACTCTCTTATCTAATCATGAGAAGCTTTCTTATGAATTTCTTCAAAGAAAGCAAGATCTTGAAAAGCTAAGGGTGAGTTATGGAGATCTTCAGAAGGAGCGCGATTCATTACTTGCTCAACAAATCAGCGCTGCTCAGGAAGAATTTGTTCCTCCATGTTTGAAGTGCATTGAACGTGAATCTGCTAATTCTTCACCTGAATGTTCAAATGCTTCTAATGCTACAAATTCTTCACATGTCTCTGCTATCGCTAATTGTATTGAGGGCTAAGGATAAAGAGACGAAGTTTATAATACGGTAAGCATAGTATGACATCATTCATATCACAAAACAACTGAGAACAGACAAACAGGCAATTGTAACGTTGTGTGGGCAAGTCCATCACGGAACTAGATTATGGGTCAAGATCAAAGGAACATCACTCCTCTCTTTTAAACCTTGTAAGGTGCAATGATACGCTAAAATAATTGTGTATAAAATAAAAAATAGTAATAGACATTGGCTGCAAACCATGCAGTTCAAGGCACAAGTTAGAGTAAGTAGTAGTTAAAAGGCATGAGGATTAAGGACTTACAACAATGGCTTTGACTGGTGTAGTCATGCCCTTCTTCTTGCTGGTGTGACAGTCCTTGAAGATTTCCACAGCATTTGGTTCAGGTACTTTTTGATCCTTGCGGGCTTTCCTCCACATTTCGAACAAGTCAATATAGATCTGATAATATGGTACAGCAAAAAGAGTGAAACAACAACTAATTACAAGAGCCTCGCAGTGTGCAATATAGCCACGAGATCCTGCCATCTGTTGGAATTTCACTTTCGTACGGTTGGCCTTGTTCTTTGAACAGTTCACCTACAAGAAGATAGATTTGTGTGGCACATGCGTAAATAGGACTTCAACATGTGATCTGATCACATATATATAATGTACCTGATACTTCAGATCAGCCCAGTGTTTAACAAGGCCCCTCCATTCTTCATCCGATATATTTTCCACTAGAGATGTTTGGGAAAGTTCACTGTTAGCCTTGCCTTCAAAGTGAGTTTTCCTCAAGTTATATCGATACTGTCGCAGAGAAGACTTGAAAACATGGGTGCAAGCTTGTCTGGTTGCATCATCTTGGCTATCCAACTTGAACCTCATCTGTTGAAAATTATGGGAGTCTCATTATCAGCAACCTAGAAAGTATGGGACAGAGCAAGACGATATTACTAGTTTCCATACATAACCATACTTACAGATAAATGGTCGAGGAAGGTGTTGAACTTGGTTTCGTCTTTGTCATTCCTGTACTGAATCCATGTTGGGAGGATACGTACATGACACCTAACGGCAACCGCTGCCTCTGATACTAACTTGGCTGACTTTGTAGCATCACGTGGCCTTTTTAAACCTGCCTCAAAACAGATCTCCATTCCTCCTCCTCTAGCTTTAGTTAACCTATCGAGCATTATCCCTGATGTTTGTTTCCTCTTGCACCTAGGTGCTAGTCCAACAACAAACATAGGAAGTGTTAGTGTACATCAAACTGTGAGACTACATATAAAGAAGCATGCAACTGTAACTTGACTCCAGCAACTACCTTCTTGCCGTTGAAGCTCACAAGATTCATTTGATATTGCCAACACGTCTTGTGTCAAGAGTGCTTGGGAAGTAGTGTCAGGTGGCAAGGGAGCTTGGGAACGTGTTGCTAGCTCAGTTGACGCACGAGTAAATCATGCAGCTGGTAGTACTATGGTAGGTGTTGCAAGAACTAGGGTTGTCTCTGCTTGTTTGCTGGCAGCTATTTGTTTCTGTTTGGCGTTTTTTGCAACTTGTGTAGCATGGGATGCCGTGTTTGTAGAATTTTTCGCTGGACTTTGACCTTCTATTGCACCATCAGTACCAGCAGACTCTGCAGGATTCATCCGCTTCTCATTCCCTGCCATTCTGTGTTTCTTCCTCTTTCTCTATGCCATGTTAAGTCAAGCCGACAAGAAAAATGAATAACAATTTAGTTCTTCAGAACAAATTGATGCGTGATGCAGACGAACTGAACTTTGATATTAGACAACCACATGATAGGAGGATGTAATATGTATGAAAAATAGGACGGAAGAGATAACCAGAACTATGATGTGTAAACTAAGAAGAAGACATTTCACCAAATTAGAAGCAATGCAATGGAAGGTAGACACCATATGAAAGATGCTACAAATATCGCTCTGCCAAGTTAACAGTGTCTCATCATAAATGGAACAAATATGAAGCAGTACAAGAAATAAATCATATGCAAGATGCAAACAACATCACACTACCATGTTAGAGGTCTCTCGTCATTAGTGCCATTGCATATTCACAGCTTATGATGTGTAAACTAAGGAGAAGGCATTTCAACAAATTAGAAGCAATGAAAGCTCGACACCATATGAAAGATGTAATGAATATCACTCTACCAAGTTAAAATTGTCTCGTCATAAGTGCCATTTCAACAAATTATTAGTACAAGCTAGAAAATAATGTGAGATGTAACCTATATCACACTCCGAAGTCAAACGTGTCTTATGGTAAGTGATTGGTGTAGGTTACACAACAGTAGTAATTTGATGTAAGAACATGGTGTGATAGGCAGATATTGTATGTTCTAGAAACAGGAACACGTGTCTTATTCAAGTATAATGTGTAAAGTAAGCAGATGGAATTCAACAAAATAAGAAGCAATACAAGCTAGACATCACACATAACATGCAACCACATATAACAGTGCCAAGTTGGAGGGAGCACCGGTGATGCTGCACTAGGGGAGACGTGCTCATCATAAACACAGCTTTGTTGAGTGTCTATGCATGTGTTGTCTTGGAAATCATCTTGGGGGTGTGGAGGAGTAGAAACTATAGAGGCCCTCCGTTCGGAAGGAGCACCTTTATCCACTGCCTTGCTAACTTCCTTCCGCTTTATTGATTTTGAATTGTCAAGTAAAACTGACAAGAAAAAGCAATAAAATTCTCTCTTCAGAACTCATTCATGCATGATACTGACAATCACTACTTTGATGTAAGGCAAACACATGATACCAGGATGGAATATGTACGAAAAACAGGACGGCATGGCATGTTCACAACTGTTTGTGTAAACTAAGCAGAAACCATTCTAGCAAATAAGAAGCAATGCAAGCTAGACACCACATGAAAGATGCAACCAATATGACTCTGCCAAGTTAAAAGTGTCCCATCATAAATGGAATTTCAACAAATTAGAAGCAGCGCATGCTATAAATCATATGAAAGATGCAACTAATATCGCACTGCATATACTAAAGGTGTCTCGTCATGTTGATTGATGCGGGATACAAAAAAACAATAGTTTTATGTAAGGATATGCTTAATAGACAGATGTACTATGTACTAAATACAGGAAGGCATTCACATTAACAGGTATAATGTATAAGCTAAGCAGACTAGCACATGCAGTTTAACCAGATTGGAAGAATTACAATCTAGACACCATATGCAACATGCAACCACATATCACGCTGCCAAGTTAGAGCAAGCACCTGCGATGCTAGTGTAGGGGAAATGATGTAATCAACTGCAGAGCTACGTTCACTATCTTCATCTAACATTTCTGTTTCTTGAGAATCATGTCGGGAGGCTGACGCTGCATTCTTTAAATGAGGAGTAGTCCCCTTGCATGCCTGCCTCATCGTAAGTGATTGATGAGGGATACACAAGAACATTAGTTTGATGTAATAACATGGTTAATAGACAGATGTACTAGTATGTACCAAAAACAGAAAGGCATGTCATATTCAAAGGTATAATGTGTAAGCTAAGCAGATGCAATTTAACCAAATTGGAAGCAATACAAGCTAGACATCCGGCTGGAGTGGTGAGCATGATCATCTAGGACCTGAGAGCCTGGTGGGAGGCGGGCTGCTTCGCCACCATCGTAGCTTTTTAGTTGGCTTCCAGGTGATGCCTATCTTTGCTGGGCTTGTCATTGGCTCGGCCAGTGCCCTGACTAGCTATTTGTCTTCTGGTGCTCACGGGATGGTGGTTCATGTAAAAAATATCTTTCCTTATCTTACCGACTTCGGCTTTTCGAATACAAGCTAGACACCATATGGAACATGCAACCACATATGACACCGCAAAGTTAAAGCAAGCACCTGGGATGGTGGTTCATTGCGAGCGAGGTCATCAACTCCAGAGCTATGTTTACCGTCTCCATCTGCTGACACTGCACCATTTATAGCGCTGTAACGTGTCTTGCCTACCCGGATACGAAGCTGGAGTGACTTCTCTCTTTTATTTTTGGCTTCTCTCATGGCAGCAGAGTCTGAATACCCTTGCATAAAAACACAATAGTGAGAGTAAGGGTGAAGTGTGTGCAGAACTAGTGCACTGTAAAAGTAGCAGATAGCAGGTGGCTGAAAAATAAATGACAGGAGACATATGATAGCTCTACAACATTGCATGGCAAACAAAATTAGATTCTGCTCCGTATGATTTTGTAATATATGAGCACAGGAAATGCAGGTACTCCTCCAGCACACAACCACATGTGGTCATATCTAAGATAATAGTCGACTGAAAATAAATAGGTCAGTCGATTTTTTTAATGAACCGTCCGATCTATAAGGAACGGGCAGATGGCCTTCGTCTACCTCCCGCCAGTCACTGTTGACGATCTTTCTCGAACCGCCAGCGACCACCAGCCCAGACCCCTGCCTCCGCCGCCCCGCCCTCCCATCGACCTCACACCACCGCCGTGCTTGGCAGTGCCCCCTTGCCATCCCTTTAATCCCGACCGACCGCCGCACACTCCCCTAAGATAAACACCAAGGCGCTGCTTCCCCGGCGTCATAGGCATACTAGCGCCTGTTACGCCGGGGAATGCTTCCGTTAATTGGGAATCAACTGGCCAGAAATTGAAATTCAGGGGGGCGACGGACCTCTAGCTAAGGTGAAATAATATATGAGGAGAAACCTTGTGCATCGCGAGTTACTAGGAACATCTAGTATCAAGAAGAAGCGGTCAACTAGTGTCTTCTGTGGGATGAATACCGTGCAAGCAGAGACGTAAGATTTGCATGAATAAGGGAAGAGGAGTACCTTTTTCGGTTGCCGGTGTGGTTACCTCTACATGTCACGCCGATTTTCTTCTTTTTAACGGGGAAACCGATGTTCTAGAGGGTGCAGGCTTGGACGAACCCATGGCCAAATTGTTGACTGTGTTGCCGTGACCGTATGTCGGCGGAGGGGAAGCAGATCCGAGGCGGCGAAGGACGGCGTAGCAGGAACAGCTCCGGTGCAGTGGAGGATGGCGAAGTTGGAGCGGCAGCGGTGTGGCGCAGGACGGCGTGGTTGAACTGGCTCGGGTACGGACGGCTCGGCCTCGGCTTCAACTACTAGCCGTGGAGGGCGTTGCGGTTGAGTTTGCGGTGGACGACGACGTCGGGGTACCGGCTCCGGCATGATGGAGGAGGGCGGCGGTTGATGGGTGGGATCGGGTGGCGGACAGAGGACGCCGGGGTTTCGCGGCTGGTGGAGAGGTAGTTTTGGCGCCCACGGAGTACGAATAGGGAATCGGACGGGTGGTGGGAACCATGTTTCGGTCTGGGACGCGCTTGTTTTTGGGTTTTCTGAACAGAAGATTGGACGCACTTGTTTGAAATTTGGGGAAAGTACAAACTTTGGCCCCTCTTAAATTTCGGACCTACTGCGGGTCGGGGGTAGGATGGTAATCCCAGGTGTCCCAAATAGTGGGCGGGAGCGATTTTGGCCGCGCGCATGTGTGCTTAGGCGACCATTGTGTATGAATGTTTTTCGGATGCGGTTGCGTGGTGTCTAGATGAAGCTACAAACCTACCCCGGTTTAGACCTTTGGACGTCGGGCCGGTAGGTTTCACGGGTCGGAGTTATTAGAAAAGTAATTTCTACCAAACATTGGTCTCACGCGGTTTCGGTCGAGTAGAGACTCTTTTGGCGCTTCGTTCGAAATTTTGAAACACAAGCACATTTAGAGTACTCTTGAACTATGAGGATTGACCTAAATAGACAACGTTATATTTGACCTTGTATGTTTGAAAACCTCATTAAATTATCCGCTTCTTTTTGAAATTTTGACACTTGAAAATCCTATAACTACGATTATTTTGGAATGGAGGAGCTAAATTTGAATCTATTTTGTACACGACTACATATGCTATTATGTACAAAATCAGAGCAAAGATTGGTGCCCCCATAATTTAGGTATGGTTTACAAATGCCATGATATCAAATTCAAATAATTGAATGGACTTCATGTTGAATTCAATTTTTTTTAACCACCTTAAGTTGAATTCAAATGTATGCTAGTTCATAGGTAGCTATTTATAATGTCTATTGTGTCACTTTCGTATGTATAATGTGCTTTACACACACAACATGAACTATACTCACGTTTATATTCGATTGCTAAAGCGATGCATTGTATGGAGTTCAAAATACTAACTATGTGGATCAATTGTGTCGAATAATAACATAGACATGCTCAAATTCGATAGAATCTAGATGTCTGATGGATCAATGACCGCTCCTTACGCGAATTGCAAATATCATGTTCCATCCTAATATTTGGATACAATTTATATCTTTAATCAATGTGTAGAGCAGTCTTTTATGTGTAGTTTCACTCTCCATCGGTGGTCTCTCACACATGCTCACACACTCTCTCCCGAGGTGTCTTTCTTGCATACATGCTCTAGATATAACCCTCCCTCCCTCTTGTAACCATTTACAACTGTTTTCACTAACTTTATCACAAGCACTCTTCCTCTCGCAAGCATGCACACGCACAATCCTCATCGACCCTTTCTATATACATGGACCTACCTACGTGTCTCATGTACGCACATTATCTTTATGTCTGTCTCTCACGCATTGTCTCACACCTCTCTTCCTAATCGACGAGTATGATTCTAGCAGAGCACTCTGTAGGATGCCCCTTAAAGTTAGGTTGGATGAATAGTAATATCAAAGATAAAGCGGTTACCTTAGTCCGAGAACCTAGGGTTACAAATCCTAGCCGGCTTTGTCAGTGGATACAGAGTCCTTCACAATTCTGCTATCTTTGTCTTGTACGACTAGTCATCCATGGGTCTTCCTAAATGCGTCACGGGCCGACCAATGTGGCGCAGGACGGAACCGAACGAAGGGCCTCACCTCGACCCACTGGACCTCACGCGGTGACACACCCTCTGCCCCCATGTCTCATTATCTTCTCACAACCACACATACCAACACAAACACCACACACACAGAAAATTTCTCATGGTGCCTCTATTCCCTCCCCCCTTGCATATACACACTGAAGGGAATGGAATCTCTTGTTGTGACGTCATATTCTTCTCTCTCTCTCTCTAGACCACTCTCATTTCTCGTGCTATCTCTCCCACGCCCCCCGTCGGGCCCTCTACCCATGCCTCTCTCGAATACGTAATACACACACATACCTCTCTTGGCCCCGCCAAATGCATCAACTACACATTCATACATGTTACATCACGTACCCCATTGATCTAAAAAGCCCTCTCTTCACCTTTATTTCGCATACAACATTCCTTTTGAATAAAGTGTGGCCAAAAAATTATTTTAGAGTTTCTACATATATACAACATTACAAAGTTATATGGAGGAGTACAAATGCTCATTTGCATTGCATGGTGCCCACAATGATATTTATTCCGCACTGTGAATTTGTATATTTTTATACTATATACAAAGTTAGTCATAATAAAGAGAAACAAAGAGCATCTCTCTCTCCATCGCATACCCCCCTGTACGCCCCTTTCACGTATGCACACAAAACTATCTCCAGGTCCTCTAAAAGTAATCCCCCAGAAAATTCACGCATGTTTCATCTTTCTCTTGCGATATATGCAATGACGATCATTGTATTTGAAGCGAAAGCATGATACGTACATTGGACTTCAGAATCCACTCATTACAGTCACCATTTACGATTAGTGGTTATTATACAGTCACAGGCTCACCGTACAACTCTGTATTTGCTCATGACATGACTAGTTGACCAGTTAAACGCTCCACGTGGCACCTCTAGTGTTGCATCACATTATCTCACTACCATCGTGCCCACCTGTCGACTTGTATCCACTCAACATCTACACTCTTATAAAATACATAAAATACACTCTTATAAAAAAACAGAGTTGGTGATGATGGTGTGCCTGCCATCCTGGAATATAGGTCGTCCGATTTATATCTGACGGATAGGAAAGAAACTATGGCAATTTTGCAAAAAGGTACCCACACACCTCTCCACATTTGCAAATAAGGCCTTCCCTCGTTCATCCTTTTCTCTCACAAGATAAACAAGTCATACAAATGCATCTTCATGTTACGTGCAACGCACGGGCATCTTGCTAGTAAGAATGAAAACAAACGACAAAAAAATATTTGGACGGTGGTTAGAAGTCATGACCGCGGGCACAACGGACAAGGTGGCCTTGTATTGGTATGCTGAGCCGTCTGTTTTAACACACAAGAGCTGGTGTGGTGATTATACACACACGCACGCATGCACACGAACTGCATCCATGCAACACTCACACAAACACATGCACCCACGCACGCACGCAGCACTCATACGTACACACGCAGCCACGCACGCACGCAACACTCACACGCACGCATGCAACACTCACACGCACACACGCACGCATGCATGCACACACTAGTACACCACATGACCAACACACACTCTCACGCTCAAGTGCTCAACCTACACTTGCATGCGCACACATCAGGCCCTGACAGACACATAGACAACCAGGTGATTCCCGCGCACGGGTTGGAGCCTTGTCGCGCCTGCGTAAATTTGTGTTTATCTGACCTTTTGCCTATGTGAACTGACAGGTGGGACCCACAAGGAACATGGTCAATTTAACTAGTCAACATGGCGCCATGCAGACTATTTGGCCGGTCAAAAGAGTGCAATCCGATGCTTAATTGTGAGCAAGTGACCGTATAATCACCGCAAAACGTATATAGTGACCGTAATCAACTTATTCTGAAGTTCGGTGACCGTATTATGCTTTTCTCTCTGTAGGCCCACCAAAACTAAATCTCTACACGTTCTCGCATGTTACATCTAACAACTATGCAATACAACACTACTACTACACTCTAACACAATAAATCATATGAGTTTTTAGTTTTACTAGATATCATATTGTTACTTATAATTATTCAGTTTGCATACATTAAAATTGCCTTTGAAATGTATGGCCAATATCATCTACCGCGCGGGAAAATCCCGCCCTTTCCTGTTTTATCGGGTTTGTATCGATGGATCGTGCGAAACAGCAAAACTATAGTACTATACAGTACAAGTGACAGTTCACTGGGCCATCGTGTCGTCTACTCCTCCGTCGTAAGAGTGGAGTGCTCGCTTTCATAAATCTTCTAGTCCCTTTCATCGACATGTGGGACATCAAGCTACCGGGTCCACGTGCCATACCGGAATACAGTGCAGAGCAGCCGGGGTGAAGCACTCCAGTCATGGTGCCGGCGTAGTAATGAGCAATGAGGCGTCAAATCACAAAGCTACACCTTTCCCACAATTAAGTTGGAGGGACGAAGCAACCATCATTTCACTCGTTGCTGAATCCGCTTCTCCCTCATCTTCTTCAACTTAACCACATGTTGCTTCTGCCGTTATTCCGCCTCATGTGGGACGCGGATCGGCTTGGTAAAGCACTGACACGTGGGACCGCATGTTAGCAAACCGCCAGGACAACGTCCTCCGAAAATAAAAAGCCTAATCCTAGACTTACAAAGGGCTACGTAGCTGCTACGTATACTTTCCATCTAATCTATATATGCCCCCCCTGATTTTCAGGTGGGGTGGGCCTAATCCTCTCCGTTAATCCAATCAAATAGTCCCACATCACATCAGTTCGTAACTTTACGTAAACCATTACGTGGATGTAGCATTGCTCAAATAAGAAACCTGCCCCGCCATCCGCGCGGCAAAATCACCTCCTTTTTACTAATCTTGATTCTATAATTTTTTAGATCAATATAATTGAGATTTGTATAGATAGCACACAGGAGCAAAACCAAGTGGTACGGTTAAGGGCATCCACAATGTGTTGCCAAATGTGAAAATAGCTTTTGGCATCGTGGGAACCATTGTGGATGGTGTTGCCAAAGCCAAAAAGATGGAACCGAAGCTCCCTGATTGATTGATTGAAGGAATAGAAAAATGCAACGTCTCTCCTCTTTCTCCCATGCTTGGACGCATGTAGTACAGTATAGAGCACAGAGTCTACTCCCCTGTCCCTTCTATCACAAATCAGAAAGCAGTGAGGCGGCAAATCACAAAAGCACGGACGAAGCAACCATCATTTCACTCTTCGCCGACTCCGCTTCTCCATCGTCTTCTTCGAGAAACCATCTCACCGCACTAGTACTCCTAGTAGTACTAGTAAAGGACTTCCTGGATGCAAGTAAGGTGGTTGTCTCGGCTTGTAGGCAGCACTTGCGAATGACTTACCGTGGTCTCCCACAATGGTGTTCTCCGTCGAACGCACTTCGCCAAACCACCCAAAAAAAGATATCGTCGACGTCACCGCAATGGGAAGGAAGTCAAATATAGTTAATACCTCCATTTTTTGTACACAGGCCAGTAATATCAAAATTACAATTTGCAAAGGGCCACTAACATTAATCGAGGCAAAATTGATGGGGTTAGCAACCAAGGACATTAATATCCCATGCATGCATGCGGAAGTGAGAAGGTTGGTTTGCATGGCGCTGCATTAATCAAGCGATGAGGAGTGAGATGGTTAGCTCTTTGGTCTTTGGAGAAAAAATACGCATTAATTGACACGTGAAACGAGGATTTGTATCGATTAAATCCCGCGAAGGAAAACCCCGCCTTTCTTTTTAACACTAGTACGTACGTACTTATCCTGTTTGGGTCTAGGCCTTGCATTGCCAAACTTCGCCACACATTTTTGCCAAGCTTTCCTAAAGTTTTCAAAATGAGAAGGAGGTGCACTTGCGTACAGCTGTCGCGGTCGCACCGCACCCTCACACGGTCGCTCCTGCATGCCGCGGTCGCACCGCACCCTCACACAGTCGCTCCTGCACGCCGCAAACCCAACCAAGGGAACGCACCCTCACTGACATGTGTTGTCCTATGTGAACAAACCAAACTAAGCCATCCTATCGCTGACACATAATTTTCGTTCATAGAGTATGTTTATCCAGCAGCGAAGGTTCTGGTGTGAATAGTGGTTCCGGTGACGACCGGTCAATCGGTTTTGACTGTACATTGCTCTTGTCGCGTTCGCGTTGCAACCCGGCACGCTGGACCCTCCACGTCGCTCATCGAATGAAACGCGCTTCGTCTTGCGTTTTCGCTCGCTTGTGGGGCCGCAGTTGAGAGCAAATCGACGTCCCTCCCCCTCCCCCGCCCGTGTCATTTATTATACCACCACTCCCTCCGTTTTATGCGGAGTAAATAAAAGCAGAGGGAGTATACTATAGATGAGGATCCCCTGACGTGGCCAAACCCATTGAGTAGCTGACATGCGGGGCCTAGCAAGCATGGGATCCGCCAGTAAGTGACCGAAAGGGAGGGTAAGGAAGGGATACCTACGTCAGAGGATCCACTTTCACTATACTACTTTGACAAAATGTTAGAGTAATAATATATGACATGCAACTTACACAAATGTTAGAGTAATAATATATGACATGCAACTTACACAAATGTTAGAGTAATAATATATGACATGCAACTTACACAAAGCATACAGGGTCTAATGCATTTTTCGAGGCTAAATTTGACCAAATGTTAGAGTAATAATATATCACATGCAACTTACACAAAGCATACGGTAAAATTCGTATGTGAAAGGAGTTTCCAATGATATAATTTTCACATTATACATCTCATGTACTATTAATCTTGTCAATAGTCAAATTGGAAACCATCTCAAGTACAAATCTAGGAGTACATACGAATCTAACAATATTGATTGGGCGTTGTTGAATGTTGATACCTTTTTTATCAAAGTAGAGATACTTTCAGTACACATAAAACTTATATGTAAACTGGAAAGGATAGGAGGGAGTATATTGTACGTTCAAAAACGAAACGAACATTGAATACCCTTTATATATGATTTGCGGATGCTATGATCACCGGTTCAAAATTTTGAATCCGCCTTAGGTATCACGTGCCCCCACTCGTTCCCTCTCGATTTCATCTCGGGGTCCGGAGATCTATTGGAAGAGAACTAGGGTGGGTACATGCAAATGATACTCGGCGGAATGTTCAAATGAGGCATGCGGGAGGATGGACTCGACTGGAGGGCGACATGATCGATGGAGAAGAGGGTTGGAGAGGAATGAGAAATAAGCAAACGCCACATGATTATACTTGAACGGCTCAAATAAAAAATAAGTTATCTCGCTTGGCCTACATAGTGAAAGGCCTAATGCGCAACGCGGAGCACTAATGCTCGAATATGGCCGGGAAAACATGGAAACCGACATGTGGGGCACACCCGTCGGGACGACGTAGTGCAGACTAGTCGAATGGAGGAGCTGGCCCATGACCTCCTCTCCACCGACAACCGTTCATGTGGGTAGTTGGGGCCAACAACGGGGCGCAGCTCCAGCACCGCCTCTGGACACGGCGACCGCGGTGAGCGACACACTCATATTGTCGCTAGACACGGTCAGTTTCAGTGTGCCGAGGGTGGCGTTAGTGCTGTGGCACGACCAACGGTATGTTTGGTTTGTGCCCAAGGTTGCCCATCAAAGCATTGGGTAGCCAAAATTTTGGTTGAGGTATTGGTTGCCCATGATTTGGCCGACATTGGCAAGAAAAATGAACTAGAGTTGGCTAGAGTTCATTGGCATGCCAAAGAAATGGCAACCATCCAAACGAAGACCAATCTTTGGCTCATGACCAAAATTTTGGTTGAGGTATTGGTTGCCCATGATTTGGCCGACATTGGAAAGAAAAATGAACTAGAGTTTGCTAGAGTTCATTGGCATGCCAAAAAAATGGCAACCATCCAAACAAAGACCAATCTTTGGGTCATGACCAAAATTTTGGTAAGGTGCACTTTGGCCACAATCCAAACACACCCCAACACCCGGCTCGTCGAGGATGCATGGGGTGCCGCGACGCGTCCGCAGAGTTGTGTAGCGCGGCCAACTGCATCCTCTAGACCTGAGACCATGCCGGGTCGTCTTGCTTTTTCAATGACATGCGGGGATCGCATGTGAGCAAAGGGCATCTCCAATGTTGCCACGACTGCAGCTGACTACCCTGGCACACCAAAACCCTCATCCCTCGCGCCGTCGCGCGGTATGTTCCCAGTCGGCGCCAGCTGCCCGCATTCATGCCGTCCGTTCGTATGTCCTCGTTAAGAGGCTCGGTGCCCGAGGAACCAACTCCAGCGACTTAATGACGCACCCGGACGCTTGGCCTCACCGGAATGCGCTACTTAAAGTGGCAACGCCCAGCTAACCTCCACACCATAGCGCATCGTCCTCCTACCTGGCACCACATCCGCCATGGACCGCAAGTGCGAACGCTCTACGGGAGAGCTTGTCTTCGGGGATGAAGCTCGAGGTCGCCGCCCTCGCTCAAGTTGCCTCTCGCGATGCAATAGCGGCGTAGCCGGATGCGGACGCGATCGCACAAGCGGTGGCCACGCTGGCGGCCGACGACGGGAGCACCGTCAGCCACGCGTCCTACTTGCCGCCGTCCAACGTCCAGCACCCCCGAGGTCGGGGACTCCTCCGAGGATGAGTAGGGATGGGAGGCGGCAGGGCATGGTGTGCCAACTGGCCAGTCCGTATCCCGTGTTCTACTCTTCCTCGTTGGAGACCGCACCTTCACTTCACGGGTCTTGAACCCCGCCCCCGTACATAGAGATCGCAGATGGAGGACGTCGGTCGCCGCCGTAGAATAGGTTTAGGGTCGGGTTTCTTTTATTTTTCTGTCCTATAAAAGTTCGAAATGTAATGAAAATCTGTCGTGTTTGCATTAATCTCGGCTGGTGTATATGAACTTTCATAATAATATACATATTGTAGGAGTACTAGCAAGATGCCCGTGCGTTGCACGGAAGATCAAGATCTTGTGGGAGAAAAGGATGAACGAGGGAGAGCCTTATCTGCAAATGTGGAGAGGAGTGCGGGTGAATTGTCATAGTTTCCTTCCTATCCGTTAGTTATAGATCGGACGGCCTATATTGCAGCATGACAGGCACACCATCATCACCAACTCTGCTTTTTATTGAACAAAGACAAATCTAACATGAGAAGTAAAATAAACACATAGGGTCTATACATACACAAATTATCTTAGGCACTCCAATAGTACGTCCACTACACATTCACGCATTTCACATCTTTCTACATCTACGGGAACCTACGAAAGGGTTAACGTAAATTGCCTCTCTCTCTCCTCCCCTGATTTTCATGGTGGTGGGCCCCTCCCTCCCCCCAATCTACAATCAACAGCTCACACGTTTCACATTACGTTAATTACGTAACTGGGATTACGTAGGTGTAGCATTACTCGTCCTAAAAAACCCAACTAAGCCAACCTCCCAGCATATCGCGTGGGAAAAGACCCGTCCGCGCCGTTTTAGTCGGGATTAACGGATTACTAGTAGTAGTATTGATGGATCGCGCGAAGCAACAAATTTTTTTGAGGGGGCGAAGCACCTAGTTTAAAAGGAAAAAAGGCGGTACACTCACATCACTCCTGTCGCGGTCGCATTGCACCCCACACATGTTCGGTCCTGCACACGGCTCACGCAAACGGAAAGCGCTTCGGCTTGCCTCTTCACTGACACGTGGGGCTGCACTTGGAGAAACCGACCATGCGCCAAACTCCCCCACCCACCGCGCGAAAATCCTTCCCCCCCCCACACCCAAAAATTCCCCGCAAATCCGATTCAACCGCCCTTCAGCCAACTAGCCAATAATATTCCCCAAACCCCCTCCCCCTGTCCCCCTCCACTCCATTCGCTCCGCCAAAGCTGCCCTACCCGCCACGCCGATACGTCGGCGCCGCGGTTTGGCGATCCTCTCGCTCCCACAGTACGCTCTCGTAGACTGTCGTCCTCTAGCCGCGCCGCTACCTCTGGCTACGTTCTTGTGGAGGCGCACGGCGGTCAGCGCCGCCACCGCTGGCGACGTTCGTGTGGAGACGCACGGCGGTCAGCTTCTCGCACGGTACGCGCATTCTAGAATGAGGCCCCGTTCATGTCGGTGTAGTGCTGAATGTTAGCTGATAGACGCTGTTAATCTCACTGTTTGCCGAAGTACTTTACTGTCAATATGCTCTGCTTAAGAAGCTTCCTTGCCTTGTTCTGCACTCAATCTGCTTAGCTGAGATGGCATGCCAAGGCCGATTAGTTGCTAAAATATCCTGCCATATATTTATTGTGACGTAGATTGCCATAGTCTAGTAGCAAATCTGTTAGGTGAAATAGCTCTACACCGTTTTATACTCGATCTTTGTTGCTGCGATGGCCTTCGATAGTTTGATGGTTGTGCGCTCGGCCTCATTGACTACTGAAACAGCCTGTCATAATTTGGCACTCAAATTTGTTTGCTGAATTAGCTTTACATATATTTCGTTACTTAGATCTGCTCGTTCGAATATCTTGCCATAGCTTTAGACATCGACCTAGGTATTTTTTTTCTGGACTTCATAAAAAAGCATATATGTTTTTCCTTTAATATCTAGTACAAGAACTAATTTGTATGTCTAAGAGACGGACAGGACTTGGATAACTTCTGCTCGAAGATTCTCCGCTGCATATGTTGAGGGGGTTGAAAACTTCATGAACTTTATCAGAGCTGAGTACGGTGGTCCGAAATCAGATGTGCTCTGTGCGTGTAGCAGTTGTATGAATTCAGTTACAAGACCCTAGTCAACTGTGCAAAATCATGTACACTTGTATGGGATGTCGGTCACATATACTAGGTGGGTTCATCATGGTGAAGCTGTGAACGTCAATGTTATTGACTACGTGGAAGCAGCAGATCACCATCTTGATCTGCCTGATGCTCAGGTGGAAGAGGAGGAGGAGGTGGTGGTGGCGGAGCCAGTGAGTTTGACCAACATTGAAACAATGCTACGAAATGCTCGTGCATTCCGTGAACTTTCACCTGCAGAAGAAAAACGGCGGGCCCGCATGTTGGAGCAATGCAACGTTGTTGTCACCCCAGGAAATAAGCTGTCAGTATTCTCAGCTATGGTCACCTTTCTTCAGGTGAAGACATCTAAGCGGATTACCAACAAATCATTCGATGCGATGTTGGCTGCTTCCCGCGAATCTTTCCCAGATGCGTCTGAGCTGCCACACACCTATGGTAAAATGAAGAATTTCCTTCGTGCAGTTGGAATTGGATATGATATGATCCATGTTTGTAAGAATAATTGTGTTCTGTTCCGGAAGGATTATGCCAACTTAAGTGAATGCCCGAAATGCAAATCATCAAGATGGAAAGATGGCGATGCTGTGAAGAGGATTCCTCATAATGTTCTGAGACATTTTCCAGTTACACCAAGATTGCAGAGGTTGTTTCATGATGCTGAAACAAGAGAGGATGTACTGTGGCATTCTAGGAACTAGGAGTACAGAGATCAGAATGTAATGAGCCATCCACCTCATGGTAGTGAGTGGAAAAGCTTCAATGATAAACACAAAGAGTTTGCTGATGACCCGAGACTTGGCTTAGCTTCAGATGGATTTTAACCCATTTGGCCACCAGAGCGCCACATATAGCATGTGGCCAGTGCTTGTTATCCCTTACAACATGCCTCCAAATGTCTGCACCAAAGAATCAAACTACATGATGGCCTTGCTCATCCCAGGTCCAAAAAGTCCTGGAAAGGATTTTGATTTGTTCATGGAGCCTCTTGTGGAGGAACTTCAACAGCTATGGAAGGGTGTTCTCACTCGAGACCTATATAGCAGCCCACCAGCTGATTTCTTTCTGCGTGCTGTTATAATTTGGTGCATCCATGATTATCTGGCTTTGGGCACTATGTCCGGGCGAATGACACATGGTTACAATGCATGTGTTCGCTGTGACAGGAATCCGCTGTCATACGCAATACTTAGCAAGATTTGTTACATTGGACACTGTCGTTTCCTTGCCAACGACAAGTCGCATCCTAGAAAATACCGAAGACATGTGTTCAATGCAAAGCATGAAAACCATGATGCGCCAAAGAGGCTCACCGCCGATGAGTTGCAAGTGGAATTAGAGAAGGTCAGGCATATTACACCAGGAAATCATCCTGGTAATGGTAGTGGGAAAAGGAAGCGTGGCAGGGTAGAAGAGAGATTATTGTTTACCCACAGGTCCACTTTGTGGGACTTGGAGTATTGCAAAGATTTGGATCTGCGGCATAATCTTGATGTGATGCACATCGAGAAAAATATATGTGACAGCATTATCGGCACACTTCTTAATATTGAAGGCAAGACGAAAGATACCTTAAAATCTAGGATTGACTTGACACACCTGGGTATCAGAAAGGATTTGCGGGTGCAATATGAAGGTAAACCACAGGATATGGCACCAGCTGTGTACGTCTTGGACAAGGTAAAAAGAAAAGAATTCTACGAGGTCATGTCATGTGTGAGATTCCCACATGGATTTGCTTCCAACCCTGAAAGGAGAGTCAGTGCAGATGGAAACAAGGTACAAGGGTTGAAAACTCATGACTGCCACATCCTACTTCAAAGGGTTTTACCTGTTATCCTTAGAGGATTGGGCTGCCCTGACTTATACAGAGCAGTTGCAGAGTTGGGACAATTCTTCAGGGAACTCTGCAGTAGGAATATCAGGATAGATGCTTTGGAGTGTCTTACAGACAAGATACCAACTATCCTATGCAACCTTGAGAAGATATATCCTCCAGCCTTCTTTGATGTGATGGTGCATTTGGCTGTTCATCTACTTGATGAGGCACTACTTAGAGGTCCAGTACAGTATGGCTGGATGTACCCTATTGAAAGGCGTCTAGGCACTTTCAAGGGCTATGTTAGGAACAGAGCTAGACCCGAGGGTTCCATTGCATAGGCCTACATTGCTACAGAAGCGTTGACATTCTTCTCAAAATACATTGAAACAGCTGATCAGCTTAGCAAAGAGGTGGGTGAAGACAATCTCGGGCTCAATGTTTTTGATTATTCTGTTCGAGTTACAGGGAAGAGTCGACAAGAGGACAAACCTAAAGATTTGGACAAAATAGTTTGGTATGTGTTGAATAACTGTCCTGAGATACTACCTTATATCAAGTAAGTGCAGTACTGCAGCTTATACATCGTAATCTACTAAACTTGCAGCACATTCTTATATATTTAGATGTTTGACGCGATCACTATGTTGTGCAGCATCTACAAAGAGGAGTTACTGCCGCAAAATCCAAGAAACATTGACAAACTGGTTATGGCAGGATTTGCGAAATGGTTCAAGAACCATGTAAGCTTTTGAAGTGCACTGTCGGTTTTTTTAATATATTGAGTACATAAGATGATTAGCTTTTCTATTTTCTAACCATAGGTTAAGAAGATGCGGGAGGATGGGCAGGCAGTTGATGATGCCCTTTACTCACTAGCAATGGGTCCTGATACTCGGGTAAGACATTATGAATCTTGCGTTGTTGGAGATGTGCGCTACAACACCCATGCACGAGACGAAGGCGGGAAGACACAAAACAGTGCCATCATGAGCACGGATACGTATGACAAAGAGACAACTGAAATGTATGCTAACATAACACACATTGTTCAGTTGCAGTATATCTCCAGTTTCGAGGATCATCGGTGTGTGGTTCTGTTGTGCTGTCGTTGGTATAACCTGTTTTCCAGGATCACAAAACCCAGAGCTGATGATTATTTCAAATCCATCAATGTCAAGGCGGCGTACAAGACCAACGAGCCTTTTATTTTGGCAAATAAGCAACACAGATATTTTTCTTGGAAGACACATTTGCACGTAGCGATGACTGGAGAGTATTGCAAAGGTTTGAGCAGAGGAATTCGTTTAATGAAGTTGCACAACAATATGATGCTTACACTACTCCTGATGTACAAGATAACACAGATGTTCCTAATATCTTTGAGAACCATCACGTCAATGACGCCGGCGAAAATATTGCCCGTCGTGCTGTGGACATACAAGAGTTGATCAAGAATAAGCCAACGTTCGAGGACGTTGAGGACGAAGAACAAGATGACACCATGGGGAATTACGATTCAGACTGATACACATGGCGAAGATGTTGACGCTGCTGCTGCGGACGATGATTACATTGCTTTTGTCGTATTTGCCTATCAGAAGACGTTTTTTATCTACTATGTGAAATTGTGTTTGCTATGACAACTGAAACCTGATGAACATGTTGTTTAGTATTTTGCTGTGAGAACATCACTTGTTATGTATGCTGATTTGTGTTTGTTGATTGTATGACAACTAAAATATGATGACATTGTTGTTTAGTTGTACTCATATTTGGCTGTGAAACTTGAATTTGATGACATAGTTTGCTGTTGGACTGCAATTTGCTCGACGTCTTCGAATGAGAACAAAGCTGACCCGACAGGGCCTGTGCTATTTATTTATTTATATGAGCAAAAGGGGATACCCCCTGATTTCCGTTAATAGAAATCATTAGATGTTCACAACACTACGCCCAGCCTACTACACAGGTTTCATTCATTACTTGTTTCAGCAAAGTGCTCATGTCGTAGCCACTGAATACATCACGAGTGCTACATACACTGCAAATAAAGAGACAACCATCCTACAGAGCACATCAATTTTGCCCATTATCTTCACAAGCTCTTCCATCTCCTCATTGCTGTCAAGGCCGTTCAGCAGCTGTTGCTTGGCCATGATCAGAGGAACTGCATCTTTAACCTTCTGCTCTGCATCTTCCTTTTCTGTCGTTCCTTTAGTTACTTGTCCAACACCCCAACCTGCTGGTATTGGGATTCCTCGGCTAACCAAATAATCAGCGGAGTTGCATTCCCCCACGTCAGCAACTTCCCAAAAATACAAATCACACGAATCTTCCCTTTTCTGCATGAATCAAATTGGAAGATCATCAACCAAACTATTAAAAAAATCAGCAACTGAAAGCAGCAGAACAACACTTAAACATATTATTACCCCATGATTCGGGCATTTGTAGAAGACTCGGCCAGGGTTGCGGATTGTCGTTGAGACGCGACAGATGACTCTGCGTGATTTGCAGCAGTGGCACCACACCAACGGCAACGGGTTGCGATGAGCAATCGGCTGCGATGCATGTTCCGGCGGGGGTGTGATGAGACCGACAGGCGATGGTACGGGTGGCGACTTGGCGCATATCTGGTTGTTGCCTGCTGAAGAGCAGGTGGACGAGCAGCCAGCGGACATGGTTGCTGCGGCCAGAGCTTCTGATGCTAGGCAGAGTAAGTAGAGAAGAGGAGAAGCGAACGTTGGATATGTCAGTTTCATTACTTGCAGAGTAGCATAGCACCATATATAGTCATAGTCTAGGTTTGGATTCGAACCAGCTACAGGAGCATGTCTTTCTTTTTTCTAAAACTAGGCCACGTCTCTTTACTGGTACACTAGCTTGTTCTGTACGCCTTCCCATTTTCTTTCCCTTTTTTGCGAGGAAGGAAGGAGGACAAAATTGAGAGTTCCTGGGACTCGAACCCAAGACCTCTCGGTTGAGAACCAAGGGTGCTAGTCACTTATGTGGCGAACGTTCCCTGTGAGGAGGATGGCAGAAGAACGCATTTTCCTCGCAGTTTTCGTCCTATATATAAAAAAGTATGCTACTTGGTGTCCGCTTAGTCAACAAATGATTGTGCCAACCTTGACCGTTGGATTGACATTCAACATCTGACGAGTTTCTTCAGTCTCTTCTTCCTCGAGCCGCCAAAGCCAAACCAGCGCCGACGGGACCGCCTGCTCCCGCCTCCCACGGCTGGCTGTGATCTTCCCCGGCTCCTGTTCGTTCCCGTCCGAGGCCTCACCATCGTCCTCCACCTTGGTTCGCTCACCGCGGCGCCGCCCTCTGGTGTTGTCAACATGGTCAACAACCGAGAGGAATAAGGAGATGACTGTACATGGTGAGGATGACAGTAGGGACCCAGCAGCGCGTGCAGTAATTTTGTTTTTTTGGGACGGAGAAGGGTATCAACTGGGTTGTGCGGGACCCCTGGCCCGTCTAGCCCAAGCTTTTATTTCATATGTTTAGCACATGACCAGCCCAGTTTGTTTTTTCCTTTCTGAAAATGGCTAGCCAGCTATTTTGTTTTTTGCAGAATAACCAACGTAGGCCTACTTGCTTTTCTATGCCCTGCTGGGCCGGAAATCTTTCAAGACGAGGAGGGATGCATTTTGCCTAGAAAATGGGCTATAAGTAATAAGAAATGGACTATAAGTAATAAGAAATGGGCTGTAAAATGAAAAAATACAGCAAACATGCAATTAGTTCCAAAATATTGTTTTCTTTCGGATTTTGATATTTTAAATTTCATTGTTTTTGTGCGGGTAAAATTTCATTGAATTTAAATTAAGGTATATTTAGATTTAAAATTAATTTGAATCTGGCTAGAAATTTCGGGTTGTATGCTGTTTGGGACAGATTTGGAGGCTGACTTGTGGGTCTACTAGGTTGACGTGTACTTTGGCTTTGTCAACTTAGTCCACAAACGATTCTAGCAGCAGTGACCGTTGGATGTTAATCCAACGGCCGTGCTGCTTCTTCAATATCTGATCTTCTTGCTCCAGCCGCCCAAACCAGCTCCGGTGGGACTGCCTGCTCCCGCCTCCCGTGGCCGGCTGTGCTGCCGCACAGGCTGCACCGCCCCACCCTACTTCATTGCTGGCCAGGCCATTCCTCTAGTCACCACACCTCCTGTTATTTTCCGGCGACGGCAGCTGGACAAGTAAACCCTCATACTCCCCACCGCGTGGGCAACCATTGCCGAGTCTTCCCCGGCTCCGTGTCGTTCCCTTCCTAGGCCTTGCCATCGTCCACCGCCATGGTGCTCTAGGCGCGGCCTGGTCAACGTGGTCAACGAACGACATCCATCGGTCGTGGACTATACGCGCAAAATAATGATTCCTCCACCTGACAGTTGGGACCCACCGGAAGGGCCTCTGTATTTCACGAAAAAAATGTTTCCCCCGCTGACATGTTGGACCCACCAGCTATATCTTCGCACGCAAGGAAGTGCCTCCTTATTACGCACAAAAAAATGAATACCCCCTGCTAGCTGGGACCCACCATAGTGGGAGGATGACTTGTGGGCCAACTAAGTTGACGGGGACGGAGGGCTTTGTCAACTTAGTCAATATGAACGATTCTAGCTCCAGTGACCGTATGATGTCCATCCAACGGCCGTAGTGCTTCTTCAACCTCTGGTCTTCTTGCTCCAGCCGCCCAAAGCAGCGCCGGTCGTGCCGCATGCTCCTGCCTCCCGTGGCCGGCTGTGCTGCCGTGGAGGCCTCACCACCCCCTACTATTCCCACCGCTGGCGAGGCCCTGCGGCGACGGCAACCTCACACCGCAGCCGAACCAGTGAACCCTCGTACTCCTCTCCGCGCAGGCTTCCACTGCCGCGTCTTGCCCGGCTCCGCGTCGTCCCCTTCCTAGGCCTCGCCGTCGTCCACCGCGGTGGTGCTCTCGGCGCGGCCTGGTCAACATGGTCCAGGAACGACTTCCATTGGACGTGGACTGTACGTGGAGAGGCTGACAGCTGGGTCCACGGCCGCAGCAAGGAAGTGCCTCCTTATTATGCGGAAAATAATGATTCCTCCACCTAACAACTAGGACCCACCGTACGAGCCACTGTATTTCACAGAAAAAACATTTCCCCCTGACTGCTGGGACCCACCAGCTTCATCTTCGCACGCAAGGAAGTGCATCCGGGCAAAAAAACGATTCACCCCCTGACTGCTGGGACCCACCAGCTACACCTTTGCACGCAAGGAAGTGTGTCCAGGCAATAAAAAATGATTCACCCCCCTGACTATTGGGACCCACCGGCTACATCTTCGCACGCAAGTGCGTCCGGGCAAAAAAATGATTCGCCCCCTGACTGCTGGGACCCACCAGCTACATCTTCGCAGGCAAGGAAGTGCCTGACAATCGGGACCCACCTGGTCGAAGCGTACATAGCGTTGTCATTCTGGTCGCGAATGTGTACGTACATACTGGTCGATGTAGAGGCGCGCACGTGTCGTAGTAGAGGCGCGCACGTGTCGTAGTAGAGGCGCATGTAGCATGTACACGTACGTACAACGGCCAGGGTGCAAGAAAGAAAATACGGCCACATATGTGTACATACGGGCAGGGTCTTGAACGCCTACTCTCGCATACGTACGACCAGGGCTCGTGTACATGGCTGGGGTCGGAACGGAGAAACAGTGTCGTCGTCGTGTTCATGGGGAGGCAACGGAATGCGTCGTGTTCGTGGGGAGGCAACGGAATGCGTCGTGTTCATGGGGAGGCAACGGAATGCGTCGTGTTCATCGGGAGGCAACGGAACGCGTGGGAGCCAACCGGCTGGGTCGGAACGGACTGCGTGGTCGTGTTCATCGGGAGGGCTCGGACGGAACAGGCGATGAAAACGAGGCCTGGCGTACCGCAGAACGGAGGAAATAGACCTCCTATGTTCAGAACGGGGTCCTGTTGATCGGGAGGGGTTTGGCATACCACAAAACGGAGGAAACAGAACTCCTACAGTCGAAACGGGGGTCCTATTGATCGGGAGGGGTGTGGCGTACTGCAAAACGGACGAAACGGACCTCCTACGGTCGAAACGGGGGTCCTGTTGATCGGGAGGGGTGTGGCGTACCGCAAAACGGGACTCCATGGGACACTGTTCATCTCCACCGCCGACCTCCTCCAGCCTCCATGGGCTACCGTCGACCTCGTCCAGCCTCCAGGGGCTCCTGTTCATCCAGCCTCCACCGTGCGCTACTCCACCGGCTACTGGTCAACCACCCCTCCACCGTCTACTGTTCATCCTGCCCTCCACACCACGGGGTCCTGTTCAACCACCCCTCCACGGGCACCCCTCCACCGTCTACTGTTCATCCAGCCCTCCACACCACGGGGTTCTGTTCAACCACCCCTCCACAAGCACCCCTCCACCATCTACTGTTCATCCAGCCCTCCACCACACCACGGGGTCCTGTTCATCCAGAGCCCACGCCACCGCTCACTGTTCATCCAACCCCCCCCCCCCCCCGCAACGCTCACTGTTCATCCAATCGATCGGCTTCAGTTAGCAGCAGTAGCGAAGGAATCGCTCGATCGGGTTCAGTTAACAGCCATTGATCGATCGCTCGGGTTCAGTAACGTGTAGCCTGCAGTGCAATCGCTCGGGTTTAGTTAGATCCCAACGCCTCGCTCGGGTTCAGTTAGAGCCAACACCTCACACACACGTGCGTACGTGTACAAGAGAAACGCGCATCGCTCGGCCCCCGACCTCCCACGGTAACCGGGAACTCCCCGAAATTTTCCTCGCTCTCGCTTCTACCATGGTTTTTCCGTCATGGACGGCCCGAAGAATGTCATGCATCTGCGTCTCCAGCCCGCCCAGGACGATGATTTTTTGTCATAGAAGTAGGAGCCCACCACATCTATGATGATACCGGGTTTTTTCACAATTATTGTCATAGAAGTGTCATATGTATGACAGAAAAAATTTCGTTCGGCCCAAAATGTCACGGATGTGTCTTTTTTTGGTAGTGTATTGGATCTAGGTAAGGTTGCGATCTCAAAGGATCGACACATGGACAAAGTCATGCTTGTCGAATCCTTAGGATACAACCTCATGTCTGTCTCAATGCTTTGTGATCTTGATCTGGTTGTTATCTTCGACAAGTATCGTTGTGTTGTGATCATGGAAGCTGACAATTCCAAAGTCTTTGAAGGATTTAGGAGAGGAGACTTGTATATTGTTGATTTCTCTATAGGACCTCAACCAGCTGTATGTCTACTTGCAAAAGCTTCAGAAGGTTGGCTATGGCATCGACGACTTGGTCATGCTGGCATGAGGAATCTGCACACGCTCGCGAAGAAGAAGCATGTCATTGGCGCTGAGAATGTCAAATTCCTCAAGGATCACTTGTGTGGAGCCTGTGAAGCTAGAAATATGACCAAGGCCAAGCATCCAGCGAAGACAATCATGACTACCACTCGACCATTTGAATCACTTCACATGGATCTCTTTGGTCCTAATCATTATTCTGCAGTTACAAATGATGCATCTTTATATGGCTTTGTTATTGTTGATGATTACTCGCGTTACACATGGGTACATATTGTCACTTACAAACATGAGGTGCAGGAAGTCTTCAAACGATTTTCTTCGAGGGATTCAACCAACTTTGGTGTGAAGATCAAGCACATCAGAAGTGACAATAGAACTGAGTTCAAGAATTACGATCTTGATGACTATCTTGATGAACTCAGTATTACTCATGAGTTATCTGCTCCTTATACTCCTCAGCAAAATGGTGACGTGGAGCGCAAGAACATGACTCTTGTTGAGATGGCTCACACTATGCTTGATGAATACAAGACGCCTCGTCGTTTCTGGATTGAGGCAGTTGATACTGCGTGCATCATCAACAGGGTATACCTTCACAAATTCTTCAAGAAGACTGCTTATGAACTCCTCACTGACAAGAAACCCAATGTGAGTTATTTCAAAGTCTTTGGTGCTAAATGTTGGATTAGAGATCCTCATCACAACTCAATATTTGCATCGAAAACACATGAAGGTTTTATGCTTGGTTACAGAAAGGACTCGCACACCTACAGAGTCTTCAATAACATTCTTCACAAAGTTGTTGAAACTGTAGATGTGCGGTTTGATAAAACTAATGGCTCGCAAAGAGAGCACCTACCTTCTATGTTAGATGAACAGTCACCTGAGGAATCTATCAAGTTCAAAGCTACTGAGGATGTCATTCCTACCGAAGAATCTGTTGAAGAAATCATTCCAGAACGTGAAGAACATCATACCGATGCACCTGAAGAAAATGTTGATCAAATTCCTCGAGGACAACCCGCTCATCCTCGTATTGCCAACGAAGTGCAGATTGAGAAAATCATCAGCGACATCAACATTCCAGGTCCTCTCACACGCTCAAAAGCTTCACATTTGTCTAACTTTTGTGGGCACTTTGCTTTTGTATCTATCACAGAGCCCACTAAGGTAGATGAAGCATTTCTGGAGCCTGAGTGGATTCAAGCTATGCAAGAAGAATTACATCAGTTCAAGCTGAACAACGTCTGGAAACTAGTTAATCACCCAGATCCTCGCAAGCACAATATCATCGGCACAAAGTGGATCTACCGCAACAAGCAAGATGAAAATAGCCTTGTGGTGAGGAATAAGGCACGGCTTGTAGCTCAAGGCTACACACACGTTGAAGGAATTGATTTCGATGAAACTTTTGCACCTGTTTCTAGACTTGAGGCTATTCGCATATTACTTGCTTATGCTAACCATCATGATATCACTTTATATCAAATGGGTGTGAAAAGTGCATTCCTCAATGGTAAGCTTGAGGAAGAAGTATATGTTGCTCAACCCCAAGGTTTTGAAGATCCAAAGCATCTTGACAAAGTCTTCAGACTCAATAAGGCCCTCTATGGCCTCAAGCAGGCCCCTCGGGCGTGGTATGATACTTTGAAGGGATTCCTCATGAAGAAAGGCTTCAAACCCGGTTCACTTGACCCTACTCTTTTCACTAAATGTTATGATGGTGAATTGTTTGTATGCCAAAATTATGTTGATGATATTATCTTTGGTTGTACTAACCAACATTACAGTGATGGATTTGCCTATATGATGAGTGAATAATATCAAATGTCTATGATGGGAGAATTGACATTCTTCTTAGGTCTTCAAATTCGTCAACAGCGCAATGGCATATTCATATCTCAGGAGAAATACCTCAAGGATGTACTGAGGAAATTCGGCATGCAAGATTGCAAAGGGGTCAAAATTCCAATGCCCACAAATGGCCATCTATGCACTGATGAAAATGGTATTGACTTTGATCAAAAGGTATACCACTCCATGATTGGTTTTTTATTGTATTTATGTGCATCTAGGCCAGATATTATGCTTATGTTTGCATGTGTGCCCGATTTCAAGCTACACTGAATGAATCACACCATAAGGCTGTGAAGCATATTCTTCGATATCTAGCTCACACACCAACACTTGGATTATGGTACCCCAAGGGCTCGAATTTTTATCTCAATGGATATTCAGACTCTGGCTATGCTGGTGATCGTGTGGACCACAAGTCAACATCAGGCACATGCCATTTCCTCGGACGATCATTGGTCGGTTGGTCCTCGAAGAAACAGAACTGTGTATCATTGTCTACTGCTGAAGCTGAGTACATTGCTGCTGGTTCTTGCTGTGCTCAATTGCTATGGATGAAGCAAACTCTCAAGGACTACGACGTCAACATGAAGAATGTGCCTCTCTACTGTGACAATGAGAGTGCAATCAAGATTGCTCACAACCCAGTTCAGCACTCGAAGACTAAGCACATTCAAATACGTCATCATTTTCTTCGTGATCATGTGTGGAAGGGCGACATATATATTGAGCATGTATGGACTGAAGAACAACTAGCCGATATCTTCACTAAGCCCTTGGATGAGAAGAGATTTAGCAAGTTGATGTGTGAGCTAAATATCCTAGAATCTTTGAATGTTCTTTGAAAAGGACACACGTCCTAACACTTATGCAAAATTGATGACTTAGATGTGCAACACTCAAAGAAACGTTTTTCTTCAATCAATGAAGACTAACACTCTAAGTGTGAAGAAATTAACAAAGAATTTGATTCTCAGAGCCCTACGACAATTGTACGCAGTGTCTGAAATCATCATTCTTACACGGTGGGTTACGCCACCACCAAAAGTTGAAAATCTTCAATTGAGTTTTTCCTAAGTTTTGAAATTCCTCAGTTGTTCATTTTCTTCAACTTTGCATTGTCTTCACCATTTCCGTCATTTTTCTTCATTCGCTATATATATATACATATATATATATATATATATATATATATAGAGAGAGAGAGAGAGAGAGAGAATTTATGTCCTCTACAGCATTCACTTATTGCTAATTCTTCAAGTTGCTTTTTCTGCTAAGTGAATGTGATTTGACCCTTCCCCCTCTATGCTAAACTCAACCCAGCCTATTCACAAATTCTTCATGTGCATTCTATTTGAAACTCGTTCAAAATCTTCACTGTGTCCTTGTCAGCTGAAGAATTTGCGAACGGTACTTTAAAACCTATCTTATCTAAATTTTCGGCTTTGCCGCTCAAACCGTTCCGCATTCTGTAAAATGTTTATCTATTCACCCATGATCTCACACGACCGCCACCTCTCAGTACGTGGGTGAAACATGTCAAGCGAATGAGAAGGGTCAGGGGCACGTTCATCCAATTTCTTCGGGCGAACAGTTTTTCACTCCGACTATAAATACCCCTCCCCTTCCTCACTTTACTTTTACTCCGCTCGACCTCTCTCCCGCTCGACCTTCCCAAAACCTAGCGCTGCTGCTACTTCCATCGTCGCTGGTGAGGAAGAGCTTCACTGCCTCGACCTCGTCCCCATCGTATTCGCGCTGGCTGTGAATTTCTTCACTCCGCCGCCGCCGTACTGTCTTCCTCTGCCGAGTTAGGGCGTGGAAGATCTGAACTGATGAACTTCATATCTACACTTCCCAGTTCGTCATGTTCTTCATCCAGGTGTTCCTCAAAGAAAAGTTGCACACCTCTTCAGAAAATTCAGTTGTTCATATTCCTCAGCTAAAGAAAATGGCTGACGGTAAGAAGCCACAGAAAGGAGTAAAAAGGCATGAGGTCAACACAGCGTTTGAGATCACTGATGACATCTATGTGGGGTTCTGCACACCCCTGAGGAGGATAAAAATCAGCGCAAGGTGCGCATTCAAAAGATTGAGAGGAGATGGGCACGGGAATGGAGGGAGTACAGATATGTTACTCCCAAGTATATGAAGAAATTCACTCTAAATCCTCCATGCCCAAGACCTCCATTGTCACCTGGCCAAGAAGCTGATCCCACCAGCCTCAAGCATGGTGAGGACTATCCTGATGAATGGGCCAAGCGCCAGGCCAAGCTAGCCAAAATAGCTAAGGAAGCAGTGAGGAAATTTAATGAAGACTCTGCTGCTGCTACTACCACTGTTGAGGCCTCTGTTGTCAAGCCAAAGAAGGCCATGACAAAGAAGCCTGCTCATAAGCCAACTGATTCATCCTCAATGCCCTCACGGCCAAGTTCCTCAGCAATGCCCTCATGACCAGATTCTTCAAAGCCCTCACAGCCAACTCCTCAAGTTGCTCCAGCTCCTCCGCCAAAGTCCTCAGCTCCTCCGACAAAATCCTCAGCACCTGTGCATCTCGCCATGTGCCAAAGGACAACAAGCATCTCGATTGCCTCAGGAGCTTCTGCTAGTTCTTCAGCTCCACCAAATTCTTCAACCGGCCTCTCTCTGCTAAATAAAAAGGCCACTGCTAGATGAGGCACTCTACCAAGTCCTCACAAGAAGCAAGGTCGCCTTTCAAGTGCCGTCTGATGAAGACGAAGCTGATGATGAAGAACTTGCTGAAATCATCAGACAGACAGCTCAAGGCCGCTAGAGCCAAAGGCACAAATGTGCCTCTCCTTTTGGATCCAAAATTGATCCTTGATTACATTGATCTCTGGCACAAGGACCCAAACACTCCTATGCCTGATTTCAATCTAACTCCTGGCCAAAGTCATATGCTGACTGCCTTCATTCAAGAAGAAAAATGGAAATTTGAAAAGGCCAGGCAGTTCAAGAAAGCGCAGTACAGGAAGGAGTGCTTCCTGAAGAAAAATGTTGTCTTTATGACAACTGAAGAACTTGTCACTATTCAATCTGAGATCAAGAAGCTCAGTGATGAATTTGACGTATACCGCGTTGACTGGCTTGGAGCCAAAGTCAGATTTGTGAATTTGACTGAAAAGTTCACTTCCAATGTTGCAGCCCCAATGCAACAAGAAAATCCTCAGGCTGAGGCTTCTGCTCAGTCGACTGAAGAACATGCTAGCACCGCTGATGACATTTAGGCTGCTGAAGAAACTCAAAGTACCAGGGATGATGACTGCATTCCAGCTGCTAAAGAAGTTGCCAGGGCAACCACTAGTGTTGCGCCTGAAGGGACTGAAGAAGTCAGGGCAACTACATCAGTTGTGCCTAAAGTAATTGAACCACATTCCTCTACTCCTCCTGCACCTACCCCAACTCTGATCCTTCCGTCTGCATCAGATGTGAAGAAAACCAAGGTTGCAGAGCGTGTAGCAGTGAAGAAAAGGAAAGCATCAACTTCATCAGATTCTTCAGCTCCGAAGAAGATTAAGCCATTGACCAGCTCATTTGCAAATCCAATTGATGCTATTCCGGTCTCATCCATGCCATCAAAGGACCTTGTTCCTTTTGATGAAGAATATGTCATTCCAAGTGAATCAGATGAAGAGATTCCTTCTACTGCTTCGTCAGAGCAATTGGATGAAGAAATTGAAGCGGATGCAACCCCTTCAACCCCAACAGTCTCACCGCCCATGCCTCAGTTCACTGCTGAAGAGGCCGACATTGAGGAACAGATTGAAGATGAAGATGTGGATATTGGGTGTACAACACCAGTGCTGAATGATGACTTTTGGGAAAGTCAGCACCCCAACTCTCCTCTGTTCACACCACTGCAACAAATTCCTCAGTCCCCAGTCAATACTAAAGTACAAATGGGATCTGAAGAACCTCATGCAACCCCGTCTGTCCATGAAGAGATTTTAGCCACTAGTGGTGAAGAAAATGTTAATGAAGAATTAAAGACCCAGGCTGTCACTAAAGAAGAACCTGAAATTCCTCAGCCTGTGGAGCCTGAGATTGCGATTCCTGAGGTAGTGATGCAATTGACTGATACTCCTCAGCCCAAGCCAAACGATCCCTTCTTGAAGAAGCAGAAATTCAAGGATGATGACTTCTTCGGCGAGCATGTTTTCTTCACTGACTTCAACTCATATGACTCTGCTCGTCTTAGAAGGAAGCGGTTCTGGACTGCCAGCCAAGCAAATTTTTGTTCTTCACTGCTCTTCAACAAGGACAAAGTCTTCGACCACGAGCATATTCCTCACATCGACATGGACTCAGTGCCTTGTTTTACCCCAGCCCTTGATACGTCTCCAACGTATCTATAATTTTTGATTGCTCCATGCTATATTATCTTCTGATTTGAACATTATTGGGCTTTATTATTCACTTTTCTATTATTTTTGGGACTAACCTATTAACCGGAGGACCAACCCAAAATTGCTGTTTTTTGCCTATTTGAGAGTTTCGCAGAAAAAGAATATCAAACGGAGTCTAAACGGAATGAAACCTTCGGGAACGTGATTTTTGGAATGAACATGATCCAGAGGACTTGGACCCAACATCAAGAAATCAAAGAGGAAGCCACGAGGTAGGGGGCGCGCCCTCCACCCTCGTGGGCCCCATGTTGCTCCACTGGCATACTCCTTCCTCCTATATATACCTACGTACCCCCAAACGATCAGATACGGAGCCAAAAACCTAATTCCACCGCCACAACCTTCTGTACCCACGAGATCCCATCTTGGGGCCTGTTCCGGAGCTCCGCCGGAGGGGGCATCGATCACGGAGGGCTTCTACACCAACACCATAGCCTCTCCGATGATGTGTGAGTAGTTTACCTCAGACCGTTGGGTCCATAGTTATTAGCTAGATGGCTTCTTCTCTCTTTTTGGATCTCAATACAATGTTCTCCCCCTCTCTCGTGGAGATCTATTCGATGTAATCTTCTTTTGCAGTGTGTTTGTTGAGACCGATGAATTGTGGATTTATGATCAAGTTTATCTATGAACGATATTTGAATCTTCTAAATTCTTTTATGTATGATTGGTTATCTTTGCAAGTCTCTTCGAATTATCAGTTTCGTTTGGCCTACTAGATTGATCTTTCTTGCAATGGGAGAAGTGCTTAGCTTTGGGTTCAATCTTGCGGTGTCCTTTCCCAGTGACAGTAGGGGCAGCAAGGCATGTATTGTATTGTTGCCATCGAGGATAACAAGATGGGGTTTTTATCATATTGCATGAATTTATCCCTCTACATTATGTCATCTTGCTTAAAGTGTTACTCTGTTCTTATGAACTTAATACTCTAGATGCATGCTGGATAGCGGTCGATGTGTGGAGTAATAGTAGTAGATGCAGGCAGGAGTCGGTCTACTTGTCTCGGACGTGATGCCTATATACATGATCATACCTAGATATTCTCATAACTATGCTCAATTCTGTCAATTGCTCAACAGTAATTTGTTCACCCATGGTAAAATAATTATGCTCTTGAGAGAAGCCACTAGTGAAACCTATGGCCCCCGGGTCAAATTTTCATCATATTAATCTTCCAACACTTAGTTATTTCTTGCGCCGTTTTTATTTTACTTTCTTTACTTTGCATCTTTATCATAAAAATACCAAAAATATTATCTTATCATATCTATCAGATCTCACTCTCGTAAGTGACCGTGTAGGGATTAACAACCCCTTATCGCGTTGGTTGCGAGGGTTTATTTGTTTGTGTAGGTGCGAGGGACCCGCGTGTAGCCTCCTACTGGAATGATACCTTGGTTCTCAAAAACTGAGGGAAATACTTACGCTACTTTGCTGCATCACCCTTTCCTCTTCAAGGGAAACCAACACAGTGCTCAGGAGGTAGCAAGAAGGATTTCTGGCGCCCTTGCCAGGGAGGTCTATGCAAAAGTCAACATACCAAGTACCCATCACAAACCCTTATCTCCTGCATTACATTATTTGCCATTTGCCTCTCGTTTTCCTCTCCCCTACTCCACCCTTGACGTTTTATTTGCCCTCTCTTTTCCGTTCGCCTTCTTGTTTCCTTTTTGCCCCTCGCTCTTTCTGCCGTTATGTCTGAAATTGGGGAAATTATTATCGATATGGACAATAATAATATCATGGAAAATTCTGATGCTCCTGCTGAAGAACCCCCTACCATGCATACAAAAAAATTCGAATTGGTAGTGGTAATATTATTGGAAAAGGGGTTATTCAAGATTTCTTTACTTGTGCAGGTGCTTTGCCTTCTATGGGCAGTTCCATTCTTCATAGAACTAGTAGTCTTGCGGACGCTATTGCCATGCTTATAGTTGAACTTGAAAGACAATTTATGCACTTGCACCCTTGCATACAAAGGATTTTCCTAGAATTTTCTAATATAGAGCACTCTTCTGTTAAGCGTGCCGCTACTATCTTTTTGGCTCGTGAGTTCAGATTTATAATAAAAGAGGCCAAAGAAATCTTTGCGCATTATAAGGTGGATGTTGGCCGTCCTCCCATAGAGGCTATCCTCTGTGATCAAGAAGAAATAATGCGTTTTCAATCTCTAGACTATGCTGCTTTCAATGAAAACCATAGAAAAAAGGTCCCTACCAATGTTCTAGTTGATAGAATTTCTGAACTTAATGATGATTTGGCTATTCGAAATAATGAGCTAGGATATTCTCTCAAGTATAGGCTCACAAAGTTCTATCAAAAGAATGCTTATAATGATGAATTGGTTGTGCAATATGAAGGGCCGAAGGAGGAACCTATACCTCCTAAAATTGATCTTGGGGACATTTGTCCCATTAAATTTAGCCCCTTTTGATTAATTTTGCTTGTCTCAAAGGAAACTTGCTGCTGAACGTAGAGAATACGAAATGAGTTTTAATGATCTATCCTATCACTATGGCACTACCTAGATCTATCCTTGCTCGTATGCCTAGCTAGGGGCGTTAAACGATAGCGCTTGTTGGGAGGCAACCCAATTTTTTTATTTTTTTTAGTTTTTGCTCATGTTTAGGAATAAATATTTGTTCTAGCCTCTGGATAGATGTGTTTTTATGTTTTAATTAGTGTTTGTGCCAAGTTAAACCTATAGGATCTTCTTGGATGATAGTTATTTGATCTTGCAGAATTTCCAGAAACTTTATGTTCACGAAAATAATTGTTAAAAATCATAAGAACGTGATACAAATTTGATTCCAATTGCTGCTGATCAATAAACAAATTTTCTAGGTCTTCCCATTTATTCTGATATTTTTTAGTTCCAGAAGTTTGCGTTAGTTACAGATTACTACAGACTGTTCTGTTTTTGACAGATTCTGTTTTTCGTGTGTTGTTTGCTTATTTTGATGAATCTATGGCTAGTAAAATAGTTATAAACCATAGAGAAGTTGGAATACAGTAGGTTTAACACCAATATAAATAAATAATGAGTTCATTACAGTACCTTGAAGTGGTCTTTTGTTTTCTTTCGCTAACAGAGCTCATGAGATTTTCTGCTGAGTTTTGTGTTGTGAAGTTTTCAAGTTTTGGATGAAAGATTTGATGGATTATGGAACAAGGAGTTGCAAGAGCCTAAGCTTGGGGATTCCCATGGCACCCCCAATATAATCTAAGGACACCAAAAAGGCAAAGCTTGGGGATTCCCCGGAAGGCATCCCCTCTTTCGTCTACTTCCATCGGTAACTTTACTTGGAGCTATATTTTTATTCACCACATGATATGTGTTTTGCTTGGAGCGTCTTGTATGATTTGAGTCTTTGCTTTTTAGTTTACCACAATTATCCTTGCTGTACACACCTTTTGAGAGAGACACACATGATTAGGAAATTATTAGAATACTCTATGTGCTTCACTTATATCTTTTGAGTTATATAGTTTTGCTCTAGTACTTCACTTATATCTTTAGAGCACGGTGGTGGATTTGTTTTATAGAAACTATTGATCTCTCATGCTTCACTTAGATTAGTTTGAGAGTCTTAAATAGCATGGTAATTTGCTTAAATAATCCTAATATGCTAGGTATTCAAGATTAGTAAAAACTTTCTTATGAGTGTGTTGAATACTAAGAGAAGTTTGATGCTTGATGATTGTTTTGAGATATGGAGGCAGTGATATTAAAGTTGTGCTAGTTGAGTAGTTGTGAATTTGAGAAATACTTGTGTTGAAGTTTGCAAGTCCTGTAGCATGCACGTATGGTAAACGTTATGTAACAAATTTGAAACATGAGGTGTTCTTTGATTGTCCTCCTTATGAGTGGCGGTCGGGGACGAGCGATGGTCTTTTCCTACCAATCTATCCCCCTAGGAGCATGCGCGTAGCGCTTGGTTTTTGATGACTTGTAAATTTTTGAAATAAGTATGTGAGTTCTTTATGACTAATGTTGAGTCCATGGATTATACGCACTCTCACCTTTCCATCATTGCTAGCCTCTTCGGTACCATGCATTGCCCTTTCTCACATTGAGAGTTGGTGCAAACTTCGCCGGTGCATCCAAACCCCGTGATATGATACGCTCTTTCACACATAAACCTCCTTATATCTTCCTCAAAACAGCCACCATACCTACCTATTATGGCATTTCCATAGACATTCCGAGATATATTGCCATGCAACTTTCCACCGTTCCATTTATCATGACACGTTCATCATTGTCATATTGCTTTGCATGATCATGTAGTTGACATAGTATTTGTGGCAAAGCCACCATTCATAACTCTTTCATACATGTCACTCTTGGTTCATTGCATATCCCGGTACACCGCCGGAGGCATTCATATAGAGTCATACTTTTTTCTAATATCAAGTTGTAATCATTGAGTTGTAAATAAATAGAAGTGTGATGATCATCATTTTCTAGAGCATTGTCCCAAGTGAGGAAAAAAAGAGAAAGGCCATAAAAAAGAGAAGGCCCAAAAAAATGAGAGAAAAAGAGAGAAGGGACAATGTTACTATCCTTTACCACACTTGTGCTTCAAAGGAGCACCATAATCTGCATGATAGAGAGTCTCTTGTTTTGTCACTTTCATATACTAGTGAGAATTTTTCATTATAGAACTTGGCTTGTATATTCCAACAATGGGCCTCCTCAAGTGCCCTAGGTCTTCGTGAGCCAGCAAGTTGGATGCACACCCACTTAGTTTCTTTTGTTGAGCTTTCATACATTTATAGCTCTAGTGCATCCGTTGCATGGCAATCCCTACTCCTCGCATTAACATCAATCGATGGGCATCTCTGTCGGCGTTCTGGGAACGGGGGTCCCCAGACTTGCCTGCCTGCGGCCTTTGGCGTGGCTCAAAGGGGGCCCAGCACGACCCATCTTCTTCAACACAGACCCAAGACCCTCACGAGGGGCCAAGCCTCGCGGGGCGGACGACATGGAGCTTTCTCAGGCGCGGCCTCATCAGACCGGCTCGCGAGGAGGCGGAGAGATCAAGGCGGGGTACCTCACGAGGTGCCCATGACGCAAGCCATGACGACCAAGGGCGCCAGGCGGGCGCCAGCCCGCGTAGTGTCCTCCTTTCCTCTTTGGTGCAAAGGGGGAAAGCGTAGGCGAGAGCATCAAGCAAAGGCACCCGTTTCGGTGCAACGAGACCAAGACCGGTCCAACAGAAGGAAGGAAGTCATGGTGGAGCCCAAGCCAGTGTCACCACCAGAGCCTTTGGCAGGCGAGGTCCAACTTTAGTCAGGATAAGTGTACCGATGTTCCCCTTCAAAATGGCCAATTGTTGGCGCCCTTCCCGCTCAATATTTGGGAAGAGGCCCAGGGCCTTGGCCTATAAATAGGACTAGCCACCCCCAGGGTAGGAGGGAGATCGGTCGGCAATCAGACCGGAGAGAGAGAGAAGGGCGATTGAACTCCTCCTAAGTAGTTCCTCGCCCCGGCCAAGAACAGACCCTCGCGAGGCTGTTCTTCCTTGTATTGTTCATCATCATCAGCCCAAGAGGCAATCCACCACACCACCACACTGGAGTAGGGTATTACACCACATCGGTGGCCTGAACCAGTATAAACCCTGTGTCTCTTGTGTTGTTCTTCTCGTAGTTTAGATCTTTGCGAGGCGGAGGGGTACAGGTAGGTAGGAGGCGTAATCTCCACGCGCACCCCAGAGTTCGAACCTCAAGGGTCTGTCGGAACCCGAACTCTGACATGGTACAGGTAGGTAGGAGGCTTAATCTCCGCGCGCACCCCAGAGTTTGAACCTCAAGGGTCTGCCGGAACCCAAAATCCAACATTTGGCGCGCCAGGTAGGGGTGCGCCGGAGTTTTCCCTTCTGCCACCGCCACGACCTTCTTTGCGATGAGTAGCGCGCCGCCCGCTCCGACTGTCGGCGCCAGCACGGGGCCCAGGGGGCTCCGAGCCCTGGCCCCAGCCCTACAACGGGTGCGGTGGCCCAACAAGTTCAAGCCAACGACGCCGCCGCGCTACAGCGGCGCGACTGATCCGCTGGCCTTCTTGCTGGCGTACGAGGAAGCCATCCTCGAAGCCGGAGGTGATGATAGGGTCATGGCCAACTGGCTTCCCATGGCCCTCACCGGTGCTCCGCGCGCATGGCTGCTCCACCTACCGGCAGCCTCCGTGGCCTCCTGGGAAGAACTCCGCAGCCTCTTCCTCGCCCAACACGCTACGCCAACACCCCCGGTCGTCGCGGCCCTCCTGGGCGGCTCGCAGGCGCCGCCTACAAGTCACCACATCAAGCCGTTCATTCGCCGGGTCAGCGCCGCTGCCACGCGGCAGGGGGCTCTCCTGGACCGGTCGGCGCCAAAGGCCGGCCTGACCTTCGGCTCGGGGGACCACCCCGCCAACTCGGTCGGCTCGGGCGCGCTCCCCATGCTGTGCACCCCCACCATCTGCCAGGTGGCCGTCACCAGGACTCTCGTCGACGGCGGCGCGGGCCTCAGCGTACTCTAGGTTGAGGCCTTCAACCTCCTCTGCATACCCCTGGAACGGCTGCAACCCAGCCGGCTCTTCTCAAGCGTTGGGGGCGGGTCATCCAGCTCCTTGGGACAGATCCGGCTCCCAGTAACCTTCGGCACCTACGACAACTTTCGCACGGAGCTGGTCAACTTCGACATCGCCCCCATCGGCCTCCCCTACAACGCCATCCTCGGCTATCCAGCGCTGGCCCAGTTCATGGCCGCGACACACCCGATGTACAACCTCATGAAGATGCCCGGGAGCAGCGGTGTCCTCACCGTGCACGGGGACACCGGAGACGCACTGCGAGTGCTCAAGCTCGCCTTCAAGACGGCGGTGTCGGCACAGCATGCCGACTCGGAGACCCTCGAGCCCAAGGGGGCTGCACCGGCCAAAAAGAAACAGTTGGTCACCCAAGACAAGGCAGAAACCAAGCAGATACCCGTCGATGAGGACGGGTCCACCGACGCCACTTTCACCATAGGCGCCAACCTCGAGCCCAAACAGGAGGAGGCCCTGGTCAAGTTCCTGCGCGCAAACAAGAAGGTATTTGTCACACCCTGATTTTCATGCCACAACACTTAAGCTAATAAATCGTGATAAAATGTTGTTTGACAAAAACTTTTGAGTGTTTTGGACCTTGCCTTGATTGGATTTTGTCTGTTGTTTGCAAGTGCTCTAAAAATCAAATAAATCCTCCAACTCTTATACTCCTTCTCCTTGATCCAAAACCTTTTCCCAATGATCATGCCATGTGTATAGAGCAATATAGTATTTTCTTACAAAAATAATTTGGCCAAAAAGTATTTTCAAAAATTAGTTTCCCAAAAACCCCTGAGTTGAGGTTTGCACTACAAGTACTTAACTAAGGGTAGTAAAAATCTTTACAAAAATATGTTTGACTCCTATTAGATATAGGATCCCCGCAAACCACAAAAATATAATTTTAAAAGTTATTTTACTATTTTATTTAAAGGATTTTTCTTAAGGCTAGAAATGGTCTTTAATAGGTTAAAATTATTTTAAAGCTTTAAAAATATTTGAGAAAAATTAGGGAAACTCAATGGACATATATTTTCCATATATATGAGTTTCAACACATGGTCATGATCAAAATATTGGACAAAACCTCCCAAAACCATTTCTGCTCGTTTCAAGGATTTGAAATATTTCTACAGGAAATATTTTCATAAAAATCCATGAAAATTCTAACATGTCACATATGACATTTTTGATGATCTTGCCAAGTACCATGTCACAGAGAATAGTATAACCCCATGAAAACCTCTCAAAACCACTTCTGTCCTTTTTCAAGTTTGAACATTTTTGCACTGTCAAACATGTCCAAATGCTCTCAAAATTGGTGCACATGCTAAAATGGTGTAATAATGCATCTAGACAAAATGGCACAAGTTGGAGATAATGTTATCTTGATCAAAGTGCCCCAAAACCCTCTTTGACCAGAATCAAATTTGAACAAGTTTGTACTGCCAACTTTCTCTCCTTGACCCCAACTTTTGTGGGCATGTTCATATGGCCAAATGAGGCCACTACACCAAGTGGTGCATCAAGGAGAATTGATTTGCATGACTAAATCTTGGTAAATCCATTTCTGCTAAATTCTAGGGTTTACCAAAGTTACATTGGCAACTTTGCCCAAATGAGCTCAAATTTGGTGGAACACCCTAATTATATGTGTCATTTCACCCTGTAGAGTCTCATGGCAAATGGAAATCATCTACTTGCCCAAACCATTATCAAACACCTTCTGACACTTTTCCAAAATGCCATTTTTGACCTCTCCCACTAATCTCCTTGAGCTCAACTTTTTACCACAGCTCCTCCTAGTCTTCTCCTATCTCCAGTAACTCTTCCCTGGCCTCAGCTCAATGATTGAGGGGTGAAACACCCCCATTTACCCTTCTGGGCAGCAGCATTCTTCTCCTTTCTCACCTCCCTCCTCATTCCAGTGGCCCTCCATGGCATCCAATGATTCCTCCCCTTTCTTTACTACTCCCAAGCACTACTAGACACAAGTGGCCACGCCCACTTCCCCTTTTTATGCCATGGCATGCCAAAGGCGTGCTCCAGAGAGCGCTACAGTGCTCCCATGCACTGTAGCTGCTCTCTGCCCAAGCCACCCGACCACCTCGAGCCTCCCCCTCGCACCAGTCGACGTGCCTCGACGTCCGCAACACGCCACGCCCCTGGGCCCCTCCTCCTTCTCCCTCCTTACGCCTCCTCTCGCACGCGCACCGGCCGCCCGAGGGCTCCAATGGGCAGCCTCACACGCGCGATGCCTCTGACCCGTCCCCGCTCCCCCTTTCCTTCTCCCCCGACGTGGACCACGCCCACGAGCGCCGCAGACAACCCCGAGCCTCCTCCCGTGGCCACCACGGCCATTTCCGCGGGTGCCCGTAGGCCACGTCCACGGTGAGCCATGGCCTCGCCATTTAAGGGCTCCCGAGGCCTCCCTCTGGATCCCCTTCGCTCTCTCTCCCTCCCAGCAACCCCCTGGACCAAGCCAACTCCCTCCTCGTGCCCTCCATCCACCACCATGGCCAGAGCCTTCCCGTCGGCCTCCTCCTAAATTCGCACTCTGTGGTCTCTCCCCTCCCCTTTAGACTCCACCAGAGCATCACTGTCGGTGTCAAAAACGGCGGATCTCGGATAGGGGGTCCCGAACTGTGCGTCAAGGTCTGATGGTAACAGGAGACAAGGGACACTTTATTTTACCCAGGTTCGGGCCCTCTCGATGGAGGTAAAACCCTACTCCTGCTAGATTAATATTGATGATATGGCTAGTACAAGAGTAGATCTACCACGAGATCAAGGAGGCTAAACCCTAGAAACTAGCCTATGGTATGATTGTGTATGATGATCGTTGTCCTACGGACTACAACCCTCCGGTTTATATAGACACCGGATAGGGTTAGGGTTACACAACGTCGGTTACAATGGTAGGAGATCTTGAATATTCGCACGCCTAGCTTGCCTTCCACGCCAAGAAAAGATCCTTCCGGACACGGGACGAAGTCTTCAATCTTGTATCTTCATAGTCCTGGAGTCCGGCTGAAGGTATAGTCCGGCTATCCGAACACCCCCTAATCCAGGACTCCCTTAGTAGCCCCCGAACCAGGCTTCAATGACGACGAGTCCGGCGCGCAGATTGTCTTCGGCATTGCAAGGCGGGTTCTCCTTCAAACTTTGTGTACCTGCGGGTATAACGTCCGATTTTTATAATGCAGCGCTCCTTGGCTTTCACGCCCAATAATGGCCGCCTTCCACGTGTCAAACGAATGCGAAAAGCTGGGGCGGTTTTACATCCAAGCCCCTAGCTGTATAAACGAGCCGCCTATCTAACAGGATGGGGATTCAGATCCAAACCACACCTTCCCCTTCCGCGAGAAATCATCAGAGCGTCTCCAGCAAAGATCCATTCCAACATGGCCAGCCACCGTAGCTCCTCCTCTCGCCCTTCCAGTCCTATACCTGGAGACTGGGAGAGTTGTTCCATCCCGCATAGCGAATTAGTGTCGCTCCAAGCCAAGGGATTTCTCCCTCAAGCCTATATGGTCTCGGTCCGAGCCGGACTCACCACTTATCAAGGCGGAAAACAAGCGGAGAACTCACCTAGTCCCTCTAAAGGGGAGCGGGTGTGCCTGGTCCCTTATCTAATAAGGGGACAGGGATTCCCAATTCATCCCTTTCTCCGTGGGCTTCTGGAGTTCTATGGCCTCCAGCTGCACCACCTTACGCCCGGCTCCGTGTTACACATCGCGGGCTTCGTTGCTCTTTGTGAGCTATTTTTAGGCGTCGAGGCTCATTTCGCGTTGTGGAAGAAGATATTCTGCCTGGTGCCCCATTCCCAAGAGGGGTCCATATATCAAGTGGGCGGAGCCGAAGTATGGCGCATCGCCGGGACCGGATACCCGTCCGGAACCCCAAAGAAGGCATTCGAGGACTGGCCTTCAGAATGGTTTTACATAGACGACGTCCCCCTGTCGGGCCCTATCCGGGCCGGTCTCCCTGAGTTCAACAATGCTCCCCTGAAGAAACGCCTGAGCTGGCGCCCTCGGAGCTCTCAGAGAGAGAATGACAGAGACGTCCTTTACTTAATGGGCCGGATTAAGCTACTGGCTCATTCCGGACTAACCATGATTAAAGTCATGGCCATATGCATTATGCGGGGGGTGCAGCCGCTCCAATACAGAAGCCACCCCATGTGGGATTTCAACGGGGAAGATGACGCCACCCGTTATGGCCGTAAAGGGCCGGACTCGCCTGCCGCTCTAATGAAGATCTTACCCTCTTTGTACAAGGGAGAAGAAGAGGAATTCCTCCGCGTCGACCCGCAGGGCAGATTTTCCATGTATAGTCCTCCGAATTGGGTAAGCGGACAGTCGTGCTTCCCTGTTCATTTTACATTCCCATGATTAAATAGGCAGTCTAACGGCTTCAACGCAGGACCTGCGTCAGGAGGTAAAAAACATAAACAGCCGTCCTCCACAGCCAGAGGATCCAGAACGGTCCCTCGATCCGGACTCCGAAGAGGATCCGGACTTAGCGGTGGAGTTTATCGACGGAGTGTTTTATCAGCTAAGCAAGGACGATACCTTGGTAGCTATTATAGCTGATTACCCAGGGTTAATCCCGGCCTCCCAGGTGACAAATACCGGAGCTTTACCCCCTTAAGAGGGGTTCCGTTTTCACGGGTTTGGTTGTTCTGACAGCAACCGTGCTTTGTAGGGGAGATTCCCGAGGCGGGAAGCTGACCCCGCCGCAGCTAGCCGGAGGGGGGCCGCAGGGCCCCGTGGGGCAAAAAGGAACGTAGTCCGGACTGAGGTGCCAGAGCAAAGGTATGGCGTACCCTCTCTTTTTCCCTGGTGTTTTACTCCTCCAGGGTATATTAACATTCGTGCTATCTTCAGGACGAAGAGACCTTGCCGGACTATATCCGGAGAGGTTGCCAATCGCGCCTCCACAAGCCAGACTCTAATGCCCGGCCCAGAAGCGGAGGCCCGCGCAAGTCATGCACCGGACGCTCCTCCATCAGAGGATGCGGACAGGCTGTCTGCCACCCATTCCGAGGTGGAGAGTGCCATGAACCACAGGCGTCGCCGGACAGTTCTTCGCGACGCTTGTTTCTCCCAGGAGGCTTTAAATGCCTTCAATTCAGGAGACGCGTACCTCCGTGCCGCTCAAAATGGTTTAGCCGGAGCCACGGAGCAGTATGTAAAAGACATACGGGTAAGAAAATTTTGGTAAATATAGATGTGCCAGTAGCCCCCGAGACTTGAAGCAGTGGAAATAACTGATTTGAGAATCATATAACATGCAGTTTCTTACCGAGAAGAACACCACGCTGTCCCAGGAGCTGGAAAGGTGCAGGGCCCAACTAGAGGCCGCACTAACGGCAGCAGAGGGGGTCTAAAGAGACCCCTGCAGGTAAACAATACACCAGAATATTTAGTATTGTTCGGATTTAAGTGCCAATCTGACAAATGGTATTGCAGATGGTGCCGGACTCGATCCAGACAGGCAACAACTTCTACGCCGGTTAAAGGCTGGTGAAAGCGTGCTAACAAAGGTGAGGCAGGAGAAGAATGATCTCCAGGATGCCAACACCAGGCTGGATGTTGAAGTAAAAGATGTTCGTGGCCAGCTGTCGGACTCCAATAAGGAGAATCAGCGACTTCGATGCGTCATTTTTAGTAAGTGCTTAAGCGAACTCTTGAAAAAGGAGTTCGGCGAGGAAGACGACTAACAGAGTTATGTCTGTAGGTATGCTGACAGGTCGTCCTGCAGAGGAGATGCCCAGTTCAACGGGCGATCTTCTTCCCGAACTCTCGCAACTGCACGAACGAGTTCGGCAGGCGATGCGAGGTATTGCCCAAGCCTTGTGGCCTGCCCACTCCATACCTGAGGGCCTTGGAGAACTTGCAGAGAAGTTGAAGGGAGCTCACCGGCGCTTTCGGTTGTGGAAGATATCAGCCTGCCGGCAGGGCGTTAGGGAGGCCTGGGCCATGGTGAAGCCCCGCTTTACGAAGTTTGACCCCAATCACATGGCCGAGGTCAGACCGGTGGGGCCTGACGGGAAGGAGATCCCTGTGAGCTTAGTGTATGGCCAGGTAGAATTGGCCACAAAGTATTCCCAGCAGGACTATAAATTAGACAGCCTGTTAGATGGTATAGAGGAGGAATACAATCAGTTAGGATGACTATGTAATTTATAATTGACATGTGTAATGCCTTCTAGCCGGATTGTAGATCGTTTGTCGTTGCCGACCTTTTCGCTTCGACCTCAGGACCTGACGGTCCGGAGTGTGTCCGAATACCATAACGGTTATATAAGAACCGAGGTATGCATGGAGACCAGGCGTAGGGGTCATTAGTGCTCTATCAGACAAGTGCCCAACTTGTTATGTTATATTACATGGTTAGTAAGAAACATCTTCCAGAGAGAATAGTTCCGTTAAGGGTTCCTTTCGCTGGGGTGGCATGCCTTGAAGTGCATGTCCGGACTGCAAATGCAGGAAAACATCTGGGGGCATGTATAAGTAAAAAAGGTTCATCTTTAGTTCACCGACCGAATATTCCCTTAAGAACGCTAGCTTTCAACTTCACCCAGTCTGAGGTACACATCCGGCTTATCCGGCAGTAGCAATCGCAGAGGTGCTCCCTTTACCGCCTAGCCGAACAATCGGGAACGTAGGGGTAAGCACAGGAGCCAGGCAACCCAGCTTGGCCAAAACTTAAGTCATATCGATGCATATAGTGGTGAAGAAAAGGTGCATGCGGAAGTCGGACGCATGCGTTGGGCGTGAAACCCATATAAACAAGCTTCTGTTAAAGAAGCCCCCAGGTTTAAGGAGCGCGGGTAGCGCGTCACATGATGTTTAAGGGCTATAAAAGGAAAGAGTGGGAGGAGACAAAATAAAAACAGAAAAATATATATATAAATGGACAGAGGAAGGAGACAAACCCAGAGTCCGGCGCTAGGCATAGAATCTTCGGAGACGTGCGGCGTTCCATGGGTTCGGCTCGAGTCGGTTATCCAACGCATCTCGCAGGCGGTACGCTCCACCAGTCGGGACTTGGTCAATTATGAAGGGACCTTCCCATCTGGGCTTGAGTTTGTCCTTTTTCTTATCCGACAGGCGTAGAACTAGTTCGCCAACATTGTAATTTTTGGCCCGTACTTCTCTGCTTTGATATCTTCGAGCCTGCTGTTGATAAAATGCGGAACGGGCTTTAGCCACGTCGCGCTCCTCCTCTAAGGCGTCCAGGTTGTCCTGCCGATCAAGCTCGGCTTCTCTTTCTTCGTACATGCGCACGCGAGGTGAGTCATGAATTATGTCGCAGGGCAGAACTGCCTCTGCGCCGTACACCATAAAGAATGGTGTGAATCCGGTGGTACGATTCGGCGTGGTTCGCAGCCCCCAGAGTACGGAGTCGAGCTCCTCCACCTAGTGTGTATTAGATTCCTTGAGGGACCGCACTAGTCTGGGTTTAATGCCGCTCATGATGAGACCATTTGCACGTTCGACCTAACCGTTAGTTTGTGGGTGATAGACAGAAGCATAGTCGAGCTTAATGCCCATGTTTTTGCACCACAGCTTTACTTCGTCGGAGGTGAAGTTTGTGCCGTTATCAGTGATGATGCTGTGAGGGACACTGTAACGGTGTACGACCCCGGATATGAAGTCTGTCACAGGTCCGGATTCGGCCGTCTTAACAGGCTTGGCTTCTATCCATTTGGTGAATTTATCCACCATGACCAATAAGTATTTTTCTTGTGGGTTCCACCTTTAAGGGGTCCCACCATATCAAGCCCCCAGACCGCAAAAGGCCAAGTGATGGGGATAGTTCGGAGGGCGTTGGGCGGCATATGGCTTTGGTTTGCAAAGAGCTGGCAACCGACGCATCGTTTGACTAAGTCATGAGCGCCTGCTCGGGCCGTCGGCCAATAAAAGCCCGTACGGAAAGCCTTGCTTACAAGGGACCGAGCTGCGGCGTGGTGGCCATCGAGTCCGGCATGAATTTCCGCCAACAGACTCCGCCCTTCCTCTTCGGAGATACATCTTTGAAGGACTCCTGTAGTGCTTTTCTTATATAGCTCTCCCTCGTGGACTTTATAGGATTTAGATCGCCGCACTATGCAGCGTGCCTCGTTTTGGTCCTTTGGGAGTTCCTGCCTAGTAAGGTAGGCTAGGAATGGTTCTGTCCACGGGGCGATGACCGCCATTATTACGTGGGCTGAAGGTGTGATTTCGGTGGCAGGGCCTCCGATTATGTCGGATTGTTCGGCGTCGGGTTGTGCGGCTGTGTCCGGATTGTTATCCGAGGGTTCCCCCTCCCATGCTACAGATGGCTTGAATAATCTTTCTAAGAAGATGTTGGGGGGACTGCATCTCGTTTTGCTCCGATGCGTGCCAGGACGTCCGCTGCTTGATTATTTTCTCGGGCTATATGGTGAAACTCCAGTCCCTCGAACCGAACTGACATTTTTAGGACGGCATTGCGATAAGCTACCATTTTTGGGTCTTTGGCATCGAAGTCCTCATTTATTTTGGATATCGCGAGGTTTGAGTCCCCGCGTACTTCCAGGCGTTGAATGCCCATGGATATTGCCATCCGGAGACCATGTAGAAGGGCCTCGTATTCGGCTGCATTGTTGGAGTCCGTGTACATAATTTGGAGTACATATTGGACTGTGTCTCCTATAGGGGACGTCAAAACGACACCAACCCCCAGTCCGGCCAACATTTTGGATCCGTCGAAATGCATGATCCAGTTTGAATATGTGCCGTACTCTTTAGGGAGTTCGGCCTCTGTCCATTCGGCGACGAAGTCGGCTAGGACTTGCGATTTAATGGCTCGCCGTGGTTTGTAGGTTATGTCAAACGGGAGGAGCTCTATGGCCCACTTTGCTATCCGGCCCGTTGCATCGCGGTTGCTGATAATATCGTTGAGTGGTACTTCCGAGGCTACTGTTATAGAACACTCTTGAAAGTAGTGTCGTAGCTTCCGGGATGCCATAAACACCGCGTATGCAATCTTTTGGTAATGCGGGTACCGTGATTTGCATGGTGTGAGGACAGTGGACACGTAGTAAACCGGCCTTTGAAGGGGGAGTTTGTGTCCGTCCGTTGCCCGCTCGATGACGAGTACTGCGCTAACAACTTGATGAGTTGCGGCAATGTACAATAGCATGGGTTCGCCAGTGTTCGGCGCGGCCAGGACTGGGTTTGTTGCCAAGATGGCCTTTATTTCCTCGAGTCCGGCTGTGGCAGCGTCTGTCCACTCGAAGTGTTCGGTGCGCCTGAGGAGGCGGTAAAGGGGCAATGCCTTTTCTCCCAGGCGGGAGATAAAGCGGCTTAAAGCCGCCACGCATCCGGTGAGTTTCTGTATTTGTTTGAGGTCATTTGGGACATCCAATTGTGACAAAGCTCGGATTTTAGCTGGATTTGCCTCAATTCCTCTACCGGATACAATGAAGCCCAGGAGCTTTCCGGCTGGAACGCCGAAAACGCATTTTTCTGGATTGAGCATAATGTCGTATTTTCGGTGGTTGTCGAATGTAAGCCTCAAGTTGTCTACTAGAGATTCAACATGTCTTGATTTAATGACCACATCATCTACATACGCCTCCACTATTTTGCCGATCTGGTTTGCCAGGCATGTTTGAATCATGCGCTGATATGTTGCGCCGGCGTTTTTTAGCCCAAAGGGCATTGTGTTGAAGCAGAATGGGCCGTATGGTGTGATGAATGCTGTTGCGGCTTGGTCTGATTCTGCCATCTTGATTTGATGGTAACCGGAGTATGCGTCGAGGAAGCACAGCGAATCGTGTCCTGCAGTGGCATCGATAATTTGATCTATTCGAGGGAGGGGGAAAGGATCCTTTGGGCAAGCCTTATTAAGGTCTTTGAAATCGACACACAGGCGCCAGGATTTGTCCTTCTTTGGTACCATCAGCAGGTTTGCTAGCCAGTCCGAGTGTTTTATGTCTCTAATGAATCCGGCCTCCAATAACTTGGCTAGCTCCTCTCCCATACCCTGTCTCTTTGGTTCGGAGAAACGCCAAAGGGCTTGTTTGACAGGTTTGAATCCTTTCTGGATATTTAGGCTGTGTTCGGCCAACCTGCGTGGGATTCCTGGCATGTCTGAGGGGTGCCAAGCGAAAATGTCCCAGTTCTCTCATAGGAACTCTCGCAGTGCGACGCCTACATCAGGGTTCAGTCTTGCCCCGATGGAGGCTATTTTATTGGGGTCCGTTGGGTGGACCTGGAATTTGACTATTTCGTCCACTTGTTTGAAGGATGTGGATTTGGATCTCTTATCGAGTATCACATCATCCCTATTGACCGTGGATCGCAGCACAGTCAGTTCTTCGGCCGCTAAGGTTTCGGATAGTGCCTCGAGGGCCAATGCGGCTGTCTTGTTCTCGGCGCGGAGTGCTATGTCCGGATCACTAGCGAGAGTGATAATTCCGTTTGGCCCAGGCATCTTAAGCTTCATGTACCCGTAAGGGGGTATAGCTTGGAAAATTGTGAAAGCCTCCCGTCCTAGTATAGCGTGATATCCGCTTTTGAACGGGGCCACCTGGAACGTGATCTGTTCGGACCTGTAATTATCCGGCGTGCCGAATACCACATCTAGTGTGATCTTTCCGGTGCAACGCGCTTCCTGACTGGGGATTATTCCTCTAAAGGTTGTGCTGCTTCGCTCAATGCGGTTCCAGTCTATTTCCATCTTTTGGAGGGTTTCCTCGTAAATGAGGTTCAATCCGCTGCCTCCGTCCATGAGTACCTTTGCGAGGCGACAACCGTCCACTATGGGACTGAGGACCAATGCGGCTGGTGCTCTCGCTGTTTGAAATTTAGGTTCGTCACTCGCGTTGAAGGTGATAGCAGTATTACTCCATGGGTTTATTGTCGCTACTTGATAGACTTCAGTGAGGCTGCGGAGTGTTCTTTTTCGCATGTTATTTGATGCGAAAGTCTCAAATACTGTGAGAACGGAACTGAAATTCTCGGGCTGGTTTCCTTCGACCTCTGGAATTAGGAGGTCCTCGCCAATTTTGGCCACCTGCCGGAGTATCCAACATGCCCTGAGGCTGTGAGTTGGGGTGGCGTCATCTGCACTGTGAATCTTGCAGGGTCCATCTAGCCACTTTTCCAGTACGGTTCCATGCCCTCTAAAGGGTTTTGATTTATTGGTATTTAGTCCGAGCGCCTTACTGTGGTGCGCCCTCTTAATTCGGACGGGATTGCTATTCAAGGCCGGATTATCCCAAAATTTTATTTCGGTTTTCCAAGCACTTTCCATCGCACAATATTTTTGTACTATGGACGCCAAGTCAGCAAAGCGTGTAATATTACGACGACTTACGGCGTTGAGTATTCCCTTTTCCGTGCAGTTACTGCAAAAGATTGAAATTGCATCTCCCTCGCGGCAGTCCTTTATCCTGTTCATAACCAGGAGGAATCTGGCCCAGTAATGATGTACTGTTTCTTCGGGCATTTGCCTGATTTGGGAAAGATCGCTTAAGATAGGGCGGGCGGGTGTCGTTGAATCTGAGACTTCGCCCAGTTTGCTGTTCGGAGGCCGAAGAACTTCCGGATTCTAAGATCCGGAGTCTTGGATGTTATCCGATTTGCCTGGTTTTAAGCTCAGGTCCTGGATTGTATCCTCCCCTCCGCGGATATCCAGCATGGAGGGTTCGGGAATTCGGACGTAGCTAGCCCTTAAGATAGATGAAGGGTCTCCGCATTGTGTCTCCACCACAGCAACGTGGTGGGTGACTTGGGGAGAGTTAATTTCTCTTAGATCGGGTTTAAGCCCAACCTGGTCGTAATTTGTAGCGACACCCAGTGCGGCGATGCGATCCAGGAGCTCGTTTACAGAAGAGAGCTCCATCGGATCCAATTGCTCGGCGAGTTCTGAGCCAACGTGGAGGTTGCTTTCGATGACCCGGGAGGTCACCGTCGGCGCAACAGCCGAACAGGCGGTTGCGAGAAAACCACCTAGCCGGAGAGTTTTGCCGACAGCCAAGGCTCCTTTTGTAATGGCGCCGTCTTTAAAGACGGGAAGAGGCATCCTTCCTGATCGCGACGGCACAGAGGAACTCTCAGTGAAAGCACCAATGTCGGTGTCCAAACCGGCGGATCTCGGGTAGGGGGTCCCGAACTGTGCGTCAAGGTCAGATGGTAACAGGAGACAAGGGACACTTTATTTTACCCAGGTTCGGGCCCTCTCGATGGAGGTAAAACCCTACTCCTGCTAGATTAATATTGATGATATGGGTAGTACAAGAGTAGATCTACCACGAGATCAAGGAGGCTAAACCCTAGAAGCTAGCCTATGGTATGATTGTGTATGATGATCGTTGTCCTACGGACTACAACCCCCCGGTTTATATAGACACCGGATAGGGTTAGAGTTACACAACGTCGGTTACAATGGTAGGAGATCTTGAATATCCGCACGCCTAGCTTTCCTTCCACGCCAAGAAAAGATCCTTCCGGACACGGGACGAAGTCTTCAATCTTGTATCTTCATAGTCCTGGAGTCCGGCTGAATGTATAGTCCGGCTATCCGAACACCCCCTAATCCAGGACTCCCTCAATCACCAACCTCCCCAAGGACATCTCCCGAGCTCCATTTCTCCCTCTCCGCGGCTGCAGCGTCGTGTCCCACCCTCACCGTCGCCGCCGTCCTCTGCGGGCGATGCGCTGCTCGTGTCTGACCACCCCAGCGATCGTGGCGCACCTCGACGGATGAGGCACACTCTCCTGAGCACGCCGGTGTGCTGGGCATCAACGGAGGTGGCCTGTGTCGCCGGGGAGAGCGCCCGTGCTGCTCGGCCTCGCCTCCTCTGTTCCCCGTTGCGCCGCACGGGAGGTTGAAGGCAACCTGCTGCTGGGGCCCGCGCGTCAGCGACCCACTGGCCGGGCCCGCCCGTTTAAGTGGAGACGGCTTCCGCCGTTACCGCCTCTCCCGCGCGAAGGCGTATTTTCAGGAAGCCGCCTCCGACATGGCCCCTGCGCGCGTGCAGCCGAGCCGCTGGGCCGGCCCGCTGCCTATCTCTCGCCTTGCGCGCATGATAAGGGTAAAGCCCCTTTCCCTTTTTCCTTTTTCCAGTAGACTTCAAAAACACTTAAATAATTTAAATTATCTCCAAATTTGATGATTCAAATTTCTAGTTGTTTCTAAATTCATTCCCTATCACATGGTGCTACTTGCACATTTTTGCAGAAATATTTCTTTCACAAATAATTATCATATACCATTTTTCCATTTCTGTCATAAACTTTAGAAAATCACAGAGAGCCCTTTTTTGATCCAAATTCCATGATTCAAAATCCTAGATGTCTATAAGTTCAAAACTTAGTTTTTGAACATTTTTACTAATACTTTCTGCACCACATAAAATAATGAGCCATTTCTTCATATTTGTCAACTTTGCAAATTCATAGGAAATCCATTTGAACTCCAAATCTAGTGAAACCAATTCCTAGATGCTTCTAAAATCATCCTTTATTAAATGGGTGCCTTTTCTCATTTTTCAAAAATATATTTCTGTACACTTCTTGCAAATCCATAAACCCCTTGATTCCATCATATTGAAATGTTTAGAAATATTCACTAATCCAATTCCAATGAAACCCCCCTGGTTATTTTCCATATGACCAGGGGAGTCCTAGAAAAGTCAAATCCATATTTTTAGAGCACTTTTATTTTCTGCCTTGTTGTGTTGCTTATTATGGTTGCTTTCGACGATAGTTGACGAAGTAGACGAAATGCTCGGAGTTGGACCAGAGATATTGAAGACCTCGAAGACTTGGTTAAAACAGGCAAGCAGCCCTTTGACCATGTCTATGAAACCCTTTTTATGCATGTCATATAGCACTTTATTAGTGTTGCTTCGGAATCATGATGTGATGGTAACCACTTTGATGGGTTGCCTCTGTTAGTTCCTCGTTGATACTTGCATTGTGCATGACCCTACCTCCTTATGAGGGTTATGCCGGTGGGAGTAGATAGGATGCAAAAGTAGTGCTACGCAAAAAGGGACGGGAACATGCATGGTGATGGAGACAAAGTATTTTCAAAGGACTTTTCGAAAACCCCGTCGGGTGCCACTTATGCCCGAGGGAGATGATAAGTTGGGTAGCCACTTGATGACGAAGTGGTGTACCGAGGCCAGTGTGTGTTGTTTTCAAAAACGGATTGGTTTAAGTTGCGACCGTTATTCCAACCTTACATGCGCAACCACTCTACCCTTATATGGGAAAGGGCATTATTGATTACCTAGGACGATACTAGCTTGGAGCCCGCATTACTAGTGACGGGGGAGAGTTGGTGCTCTCTCTCGGGACAGGGTCGTGCCAGGTAGGGCGGCCATGACTGTTTTTACAGGGCACCGGATACACCGTTGTGTCCCCTCTCGTATGTTACGATCTCGAGTGAGTCTCGTATGATGTACATCGTGAGGATACGGAACAACGAGTGGACTCTTTGTTAGTATCGTCTAGGGAAAGATAGTGATCGGGTGCTTACCCCGGGTACTTGAGGTACCGCGGGTCGTGCATGACACGAAAGTTCCCCGAATCTTGTGGGTAAAGTGTGCAACCTCTGTAGAGTGTAAAACTATTCGAATAGCCGTGTCCACGGTCAAGGACAGTTGGGTAACCGCTCTTGGGCTACGTCCACGTGTTTACAAACTAGTGTGTGTGTTCGGATAAGTGGGAAAAACTACTTGGGTCAAGTCAAAGGACTTGACATGAATGAGTTGGGTTGGAGCCCACTCTATTTATGTTGATATCTGTAACCTGTCCTCATGGTTACTTGAATTCTCCTGATGCATGTCTTACAAGTTGTTGAACATGTCATTGCACTCAAAACTAGCTTTCTGCAAAAATTTACCTATATCATGCATTGTTGTACCTTGAACCAAAACATGGGTTGCTTGCGAGCACATTCAAAGTACTCATTGGCTTGCCACTGGTCATTTTATTGGCCAGGCATGAAAGAACAGGATACAATGAAGGATACTTTGGTGACGAACATGCGATCTAGGACGCTTCCCAGTCAGAATGCCTGTAGGGTTAAGGCAGATGGCATGGGTCCAAGTTATCGACGAAGATTTCCGCTGCAATGTTATACTCAAGACTTGACCATAATGGTCCTACTTGTGTAATACGGTATGTATGGATGTAAGACCCTTGTTATTCAGCTTCTGTGTGTTCAGTGAGCATTGATCTCTGGGATCACTGTACACGTGCATTCGGTGATCACGACTTATGAGTCGGGGTCCCCACAGTATTCGCTTGGGAGCCTGACCAGTTGGCGGGGATCCCTAGGAGCGTAATCGAGCATCACCTCAACGTGTGCCCCAACGTGCGCCCCGTGAAGCAGAAGGCAAGGCGGCAGTCCACAGAGAAGCAAGCCTTCATCGTCCAAGAGACCCGCAAACTAGATGCCACTGGGGTCATTCGCGAGGTCCGATATCCGGATTGGTTGGCCAACCCCGTCGTGGTGCCAAAGAAGGGAGGGAAGGAGCGCATGTGTGTCGACTTCACCAACCTCAACAAGGCATGCCCGCAAGATCCGTTCCCCCTCCCCCGCATCGACCAGATCGTCGATTCCACCGCAGAGTGTGACCTGCTATGCTTCTTGGATGCCTTCTCTGGGTATCACCAGATCAAGATGGCGGTAGAGGACGTCGAAAAGACAGCCTTCCTCACCCCGTGTGGGGTGTACTACTACACATGCATGCCATTTGGGCTGCGTAATGCGGGGGCGACCTTTCAGCGGCTGATGCACATCACCTTGGGCCCGCAGCTCGGGAAGAATGTCGAGGCTTACGTCGATGACATTGTGGTGAAGTCTCGGGAGGCCAGGACCCTGATACAAGACCTGGAGGAAACCTTCGTGAGCCTCGATGCAGTCAACCTGCGGCTCAACCCAGAGAAGTGTGTGTTTGGAGTCCCCTCGGGCAAGCTCTTGGGTTTCCTCGTGTCCCACCAAGGCATCGAGGCTAACCCGGTGAAGGTCAAGGCGGTCGAGGACATGAGCCCGCCAAAGACCCTTAGAGAAATGCAGAAGCTCACCGGGCGCGTGACCGCGCTAGGGCGCTTCATCTCCAAGTTGGGGGAGCGAGCGCTGCCTTTCTTCCAGCTAATGAAGAGAAAGGGGCCCTTTGAATGGCTGAAGAGGCCGACAAGGCGTTCCAAGATCTCAAGAGATACCTGACCAGCCCTCCGGTCATGGTAGCTCCGCGCCCTCAGGAGCCCCTGGTGCTCTACCTCGCCGCCACTCCCTACTCCACCAGCGCAGCCCTGGTGGCGGTTAGGGAGGAGCGTCGAATCAAAACCACAGTTGCGGCCCGGGACAAGGCAAAACAGGAACAAGGAAGGCCCACAGGAACCGCCACGGCGGCTGAGGAGAATCAACCGCCGCAGAGGAGCGCACCGGAGGCAAAAGGAGCCCCTCACCTAGATGGTCAGCCTCCGAAGGCCTCATCGCCTCAGGAGGCGCCATTATCTCCGGAGGGCGCCACAAGCACTGACGCACCCAACCTCGTTGAGCACCCAGTGTACTTCGTCAGCACGGTGTTGCGGGACGCGAGGGCACGGTACCCCATGCCTCGGAAGCTCCTCCTCGCGCTACTGGTGGCCTCGCGCAAGCTGCGGCACTATTTTCAGGGTCACCCCATCAAGGTCGTCTCGTCATACTCCTGTTGGGTTACGTAGCAGAAATTCAAAATTTTCCTACGTATCACCAAGATCTATCTATGGAGAAACCAGCAACGAGGGGAAGGAGAGTGCGTCTACATACCCTTGTAGATCGCTAAGCGGAAGCGTTCAAGTGAACGGGGTTGATGGAGTCGTACTCGCCGTGATCCAAATCACCGATGACTAAGTGCCGAACGGACGGCACCTCCGCGTTCAACACACGTACAACCCGGTGACGTCTCCCATGCCTTGATCCAGCAAGGGGAGAGGGAGAGGTTGAGGAAGACTCCATCCAGCAGCAGCACAACGGCGTGGTGGTGGTGGAGGAGCGTGGCAATCCTGCAAGGCTTCGCCAAGCACCGCGGGAGAGGAGGAAGGAGAGATGCAGGGTTGCGCCATCGAGAGGTGAAAACTCGTGTGTTGGCAGCCCCAAACCCTCAAGTATATATAGGGGGAGGGGAGGGGGCTGCGTCCCCTCTAGGGTTCCCACCCCAAGGGGTGCGGCAGTCCCAGATCCCATCTGGGGTGGCGGCCACAAGGGGGAGAAGGGGAAGCCGCACCTGGGGTGGGCCTTAGGGCCCATCTGCCCTAGGGTTTGCCCCCTCCCCTCTTGGAGGCGCCTTGTGCCATGGTGGGAGGTGCCCCAGCCCACCTAGGGGCTGGTCCCTTCCCACTATTGTCCCATGTAAGCCTCCGAGGCTGGTGGCCTCTCCCGGTGGACCCCTGGACCCCTTCGATGGTCCCGGTACACTACCGGTGACACCAAGAACACTTCCGGTGGCCAAAACCATACTTCCTATATATAAATCTTTACCTCCGGACCATTCCGGAACTCCTCGTGACGTCCGGGATCTCATCCGGGACTCCGAACAACAGTCGGTAACCACATACAAACTTCCTTTATAACCCTAGTGTCATCGAACCTTAAGTGTGTAGACCCTACGGGTTCGGGAACCATGCAGACATGACCGAGACGTTCTCCGGTCAATAACCAACAGCGAGATCTGGATACCCATGTTGGTTCCCACATGTTCCATGATGATCTCATCGGATGAACCACGATGTCGAGGATTCGATCAATCCCGTATACAATTCCCTTTGTCTAGCGGTATTGTACTTGCCCGAGATTCGATCGTCGGTATCCCGATACCTTGTTCAATCTCGTTACCGGCAAGTCTATTTACTCGTTCCGTAACACATCATCCTGTGATCAACTCCTTGATCACATTGTGCACATTATGATGATGTCCTACCGAGTGGGCCCAGAGATACCTCTCCGTCACACGGAGTGACAAATCCCAGTCTCGATTCGTGCCAACCCAACAGACACTTTCGGAGATACCCATAGTGCACCTTTATAGCCACCCAGTTACGTTGTGACGTTTGGCACCCCCAAAGTATTCCTACGGTATCCGGGAGTTGCACAATCTCATGGTCTAAGGAAATGATACTTGACATTATAAAAGCTTCAGCATACGAACTACACGATCTTGTGCTATGCTTAGGATTGGGTCTTGTCCATCACATCATTCTCCTAATGATGTGATCCCGTTATCAATGACATCCAATGTCCATGGTCAGGAAACCGTAACCATCTATTGATCAACGAGCTAGTCAACTAAAGGCTTACTAGGGACATGGTGTTGTCTATGTATCCACACATGTATCTGAGTTTCCTATTAATACAATTCTAGCATGGATAATAAACGATTATCATGAACAAGGAAATATAATAATAACTAATTTATTATTGCCTCTAGGGCATATTTCCAACAACCCCTTGGAGAGAGTGTTCAGGAGCCCTAACTCGGCCGGAAGGGTCGCCGAGTGGAACATAGAACTGCAAGCGTTCCAGCTCGAATTCAGCACGACCAGAGTCATCAAGGGAGCAGCATTAGCGGATTTTGTGGCAGAATGGACGGAGGCACCAGGCCTCAAGGACGACGAGGATCGGTCCCTCTCCCCGGGGAGTGAGGCGCTGGAAGGTTGGGTCATGTACTTCGATGGGGCGTTCTCCAGGCATGGTGCTGGGGCTGGGGCGGTGCTTATATCGCCCACTCAGGACAAGCTCTACTACGCAGTACAGCTCTGTTTCTAGCAAGGCGAAAAGGTCTCCAACAACATAGCGGAGTATGAAGGTCTAATAGCGGGCTTGAAGGCCGCAGTTGCCCTGGGGGTGAAACGCCTCACCATCAAGGGCGATTCGCAGCTCCTTGTCAATTTCTCCAATAAGGTGTACGAGCCGAAAGATGAGCACATGGAGGCCTACCTTCTAGAGGTCCGCAAGATGGAGAAGCGGTTCTGGGGGCTGGAGTTGAAGCATGTACCCTGTGGCACCAATCAGGAGGCCGACAACATCGCCAGACGGGTGCCCAGGCGGCTACCTCAGGAGCCTGGCGTCTTCGAGGAGTGGCTCTTCAAGCCCTCAGCCCTGCCGTCATTGTCAAACACGGCTCAGCCTCGGGAAAAGCTCCCCCAGCCACCTGCTTCAGGAACCCCGGTCTGTGGCTCGGCCTCAGGAGCGCGCCTGCTCCTGACGATGGAACCTCAGGAGGGGTGCTGGATCACGGAGCTCCAGAGTTACTTAACAGAAGGGATCCTACCGGAGAAGGAGGAGGAAGCGGAGCGTGTGGCACGGCAGGCCACGGCATACTGCATCAAGGATGGAGAGCTCTACCGGAAGCGACCAAACGATGTATCCCTGCGTTGCATCTCCAGGGAGCAAGGAAAGGAACTGCTGGAAGACATACACGGCGGAGACTGTGGACATCATTCATCATTACGGACCCTCGTCGGCAAGGCGTTTCGCAGTGGGTTTTATTGGCCCACCGCACTCAATGACGCCGTCGAACTGGTGAAGGCTTGTGAGGCCTGCCAGTTCCACGCCAAGCAGATCCATCAGCCGGCGGGAGGCCTGCAGACTATACCCCTTTCGTGGCCATTCGCAGTTTGGGGGCTGGACATCCTGGGCCCGTTTCCTCGGGCGCCAGGGGGCTACCGCTACCTCTACGCCGCCGTGGACAAGTTCACCAAGTGGGCTGAAGTAGAGGCCATCCGCACCATCCCCGCGGGTTCCGCGGTCAAGTTCATCAGGGGCATCGTGAGCCGGTTCGGGGTGCCGAACCGCATCATCACAGACAACGGTTCGCAGTTCACCAGTAACCTCTTTAAAACATAATGTGCTAACCTTGGGACGCAGATATGCTACGCTTCGGTGGCGCACCCCCGAAGCAACGGCCAGGCGGAGCGAGCCAACGCAGAGGTCCTGAGGGGCCTTAAGACCAGGACGTTCAAGAAGAAGCTGGAGGCCTGCGGCAGAGGTTTGTACGACAAGCTTCTGTCCGTGTTGTGGTCCATCCGCACAACCGCGACCAAGAGGACGGGAGAGACCCCGTTCTTTCTGGTCTATGGAGCCGAAGCGGTCCTCCCTCACGAGGTCAGACGTCGCTCCGCGCGGGTCCTGGCGTTCGATGAGGCGCAGCAGGACGTCATGCGGGGGATGGACCTCGTGCTGGGGGAGGAACGCCGCCGAGAAGCCGCGCTGCGGGCGGCGAGGTACCAACAATCACTACGGCGATATCATTGCCGCCACATCCGCCCCAGAACTCTCGAGGTAGGGGACCTCGTGCTCAGGCGGGTCCTCTCTAGGGAGGGACTGCACAAGCTCTCTCCCATGTGGGAGGGCCCGTTCAAGGTTGTTCATGTTTCCAGGCCTGGCTCCGCGCGCTTGGAGACTCAGGAGGGGGTGCCGGTCCAGAACGCGTGGAACATCCAGCACCTCCGGAGGTTCTACCCCTAAAAAGGCCCAGCGTCTGTGAAGAAGGCGAATGCCTGTGAAGATCATCCTTTTTGGAAAAGGCCCAGAGCCTGTGAAGAAGGCGAACGCCTGTGAAGGTCATCCTTTTTGGAAAAGGCCCAGAGCCTATGAAGAAGGCGAACGCCTGTGAAGATCATCCTTTTTGGAAAAGGCCCAGAGCCTGTGAAGAAGGCGAACGCCTGTGAAGATCATCCTTTTTGGAAAAGGCCCAGAGCCTGTGAAGAAGGCGAACGCCTGTGAAGATCATCCTTTTTGGAGAAGGCCCAGAGCCTGTGAAGAAGGCGAACGCCTGTGAAGATCATCCTTTTTGGAAAAGGCCCAGAGCCTGTGAAGAAGGCGAATGCCTGTGAAGCTGTCACGTTTTGGAAAAGGCCCAGAGCCTGTGAAGAGGGCAAATGCCCATGAAGCTCGTCCCTCCTAAGAAAGGTCGGGAGCCTGTGAAGAAGGCCAATGCCTGTGAAGCTCGCCGCCCGTGACACTCTCACGTAATAATGAGTTGGGGTTGTACACGCCCCGGAGTCTCAGGAGCGCCGGCCTCAGGCCCTAGGGCTCCCTCCCACGCCCAGTGGCAGCACTTAGCTCCGCGCTGGTGAGAAGACGTCGAAGACTGGATTAGGTGTCGGACGCGGCTTTTTCATTTGCTTTCCGCAGTTGGCTTGTTCATTCTCATTCGAAGTTTTATTGAAGCTATTGCCGCCTTTGACTTATGGTTCTTCGACTTTTCACTCTCCTGCCTCGATTTCTCTTATGCAAGGCCTCGCGAGGGGAGGGGGCAGCCGAGCACCCTCATGAGTGTCTCTGTCCTAGCCGTTCAAAGGTTTCGCGACTTGGGTCCATTACGGGAGCACCCCTCCGGTCCGTGCCCCATGGGCACCGCGATACGAACACAGGGCCTGGGTCGGTCGCACCCCCCCCCCCCCACGGCTGGGGTCGGAGACTATCTACACATGGGCACGTAGCCAGAAGGCACGATAGCGAAAGAAAAACGATGATTAACATTAATAACCCAAACACGCCCCCACGGGGCTCCACGCTACTGTCTTTTTACACAGGACAAAGGAAAAGAAAGAGCAAATCGGGCGCAGCTCGCCTCACACCGGCCTGCAGGGAAGACTCGAGCCGCCTCCGGGACTCAGGCAGACTCCCTCTCGCGCTTCACCTAAGCACGACGGTGGACAGGCGCGCTACCACCTCCCAAGCAGGTACGACGGCATGGAGGCTGGCTACGGCCACCGCTAGAAGAGTCGCCGCCTGAAGAAGAACTGGTGAAGCTTGGGGAACCCTGAGCACCGCCAATCACGCGAGCGCTATACTCTCCATCATCGTTGGGGCTGGGTCCTCGGCCGCGGTCGTCGTCCTCAGGGCAGCACCCTGCGCGGCGACCATCTTCCCCGAACACCCTCACGAAGAGGGTGGCATCGCCGTCGAACTTGAAGTGCAGGGTGCACCGATGGCTCAGGCCCCGCGCGCGGGCAAACGTCTGCCAACCACGGGCCAAGGCCAGGCTCCTAGCTGCGGAGACCTCCAGTGAAGCCCATGAGGCCCGGCTGCAGCAGCCGTCTGCCTGAAGCCAGAGGCCGCCCGGGGCGCCAGCCGGGAGCTCGCCGAGGAGGAAGCGAGGAAGATGAAGCCGGGTGCTAGTCGGCTCCACCAACCACACGACGAACTCCGGCAGCACCTCTGTCGCGCAAGAACGTGTCCTAGGGGGCGCGTGACCGAGGCATGCCCCCCGGTCGCCGCTGCCCGCCCGTCACCGTGCTGGAAATCACCTCCACGGCCGTGGAGGGCTGTCGTAGTGGCCACAGGATGTTTGTGAGGGCGCCCTCGGCCGCGCTTGGGCGGGGGAGAGGCAGGCTCAACCTGGCGAGCCTTCCCTTTCTCTGCGGCCGAGAACCTCCTCAACAGCGCCATGAAGAAGAAGGAGAAGCAAGGGGGATGGACTGGAAGGGTGCATGCTGTTCCGTACTTATAGCCGGCGAAGGCCAACCGTCGACCTCCACGATCTCAGGTAATCATGACCCGTTTTGCATGCAGGGACTTGTCCAATCCGTGCAGATGTCGAGGCGTCATGGGGAAGCGGATACGCCCACGTCCAATCAACTGCCACGCGGCGCCCAAGGCCGCAGGCTATTAGGGCCCGCGGCGCTTCGCCCTTGCCCTTTCGCCTCCCTGCACAGCCAAGTCCGGACGCGCCTTGGGCCCGGGGGCTACTGTCGGTGTTCTGGGAATGGGGGTCCCCAGACTTGCCTGCCTGCGGCCTGCGGCGTGGCTCAAAGGGGCCCAACACGGCCCATCTTCTTCAACACAGACCCAAGACCCTCGCGAGGGGCCAAGCCTCGCGGGGCGGACGACACGGAGCTTCCTCAGGCGCGGCCTCATCAGGCCGGCTCGCGAGGAGGCGGAGAGATCAAGGCGGGGTACCTCACGAGGTGCCCATGACGCAAGCCATGACGACCAAGGGCGCCAGGCTGGCGCCAGCCCGCGTAGTGTCCTCCTTTCCTCTTTGGTGCAAAGGGGGCAAGCGCAGGCGAGAGCATCAAGCAAAGGCACTCGTTTCGGTACAACGAGACCAAGACCGGTCCAACGGAAGAAAGGAAGTCATGGTGGAGCCCAAGCCAGCGTCACCACCAGAGCCTTTGGCAGGCGAGGACCAACTTTAGTCAGGATAAGTGTATCAGATGTTCCCCTTAAAAATGGCCAATTGTTGGCGCCCTTCCCGCTCAATATTTGGGAAGAGGCCCAGGGCCTTGGCCTATAAATAGGACTAGCCACCCCCAGGGTAGGAGGGAGATCGGTCGGCAATCAGACCGGAGAGAGAGAGAGAGAGAGAGAGAGAAGGGCGACTGAACTCCTCCTAAGTAGTTCCTCGCCTCGGCCAAGAACAGACCCTCACGAGGTTGTTCTTCCTTGTATTGTTCATCATCATCAGCCCAAGAGGCAATCCACCACACCACCACACTGGAGTAGGGTATTACACCACATTGGTGGCCTGAATCAGTATAAACCCTGTGTCTCTTGTGTTGTTCTTCTTGTAGTTTAGATCTTTGCGAGGCGGAGGGGTACAGGTAGGTAGGAGGCGTAATCTCCGCGCGCACCCCATAGTTCAAACCTCAAGGGTCTGCCGGAACCCGAAATCCGACATGGTACAGGTAGATAGGAGGCGTAATCTCCGCGCGCACCCCAGAGTTCGAACCTCAAGGGTCTGTCGGAACCCGAAACCCGACAATCTCCATAGCTCATTGATTAGCCTTGTTGATGTGAGACTTTCTCCTTTTTGTCTTCTCCACATAACCCCCATCATCATATTCTATTCCACCCATAGTGCTATATCCATGGCTCACGCTCATGTATTGCGTGAAGGTTTATAAAGTTTGAGATTACTAAAGTATGAAACAATTGCTTGGCTTGTCATCGGGGTTGTGCATGATGAGAGCATTCTTGTGTGACGAAAATGGAGCATGACTAAACTATATGATTTTGTAGGGATGAACTTTCTTTGGCCATGTTATTTTGAGAGGACATAATTGCTTAGTTAGTATGCTTGAAGTATTATTATTTTATGTCAATATTGAACTTTTATCTTGAATCTTTCGGATCTGAATATTCATACCACAATTAAGAAGAATTACATGAAACTATGCCAAGTAGCATTCCACATCAAAAATTCTGTTTTTATCATTTACCTACTCGAGGACGAGCAGGAATTAAGCTTGGGGATGCTTGATACGTCTCCAACGTATCTATAATTTTTGATAGCTCCATGTTATATTATCTTCTGTTCTGAACATTATTGGGCTTTATTATTCACTTTTATATTAATTTTGGGACTAACCTATTAATCAGAGGCCCAGCCCAGAATTGCTGTTTTTTGCCTATTTCAGAGTTTCGCAGAAAAAGAATAGCAAACGGAGTCCAAACGGAATGAAACCTTCGGGAACGTGATTTTCGGAACGAACATGATCCAGAGGACTTGGACCCTACGTCAAGAAATCAAAGAGGAAGCCACGAGGTAGGGGCGCGCCTACCCCCCCCCCCCCCAGGCGCCCCCTCCACCCTCGTGGGCCCCATGTTGCTCCACCGACGTACTCCTTCCTCCTATATATACCTACGTACCCCCAAACGATCACATACGGAGCCAAAAACCTAATTCCACCGCTGCAACCTTCTGTACCCACGAGATCCCATCTTGGGGCCTATTCCGGAGCTCCGCCGGAGGGGGCATCGATCATGGAGGGCTTCTACATCAACACCATAGCCTCTCCGATGATATGTGAGTAGTTTACCTTAGACCTTCGGGTCCATAGTTATTAGCTAGATGGCTTCTTCTCTCTTTTTGGATCTCAATACAATGTTCTCCCCCTCTCTCGTGGAGATCTATTCGATGTAATCTTCTTTTGCGGTGTGTTTATTGAGACCGATGAATTATGGGTTTATGATCAAGTTTATCTATGAACAATATTTGAATCTTCTGAATTCTTTTATGTATGATTGGTTATCTTTGCAAGTCTCTTCGAATTATTAGTTTGGTTTGGCCTACTAGATTGATCTTTCTTGCAATGGGAGAAGTGCTTAGCTTTGGGTTCAATCTTGCGGTGTCCTTTCCCAGTGACAGTAGGGGCAGCAAGGCATGTATTGTATTGTTGCCATCGAGGATAACAAGATGGGGTTTTTATCATATTGCATGAATTTATCCCTCTACATCATGTCATCTTGCTTAAAGTGTTACTCTGTTCTTATGAACTTAATACTCTAGATGCATGCTGGATAGCGGTCGATGTGTGGAGTAATAGTAGTAGATGCAGGCAGGAGTCGGTCTACTTGTCTCGGACGTGATGCCTATACACATGATCATACCTAGATATTCTCATAACTATGCTCAATTCTGTCAATTGCTCAACAGTAATTTGTTCACCCACGGTAAAATACTTATGCTCTTGAGAGAAGCCACTAGTGAAACCTATGGCCCCCGGGTCAATTTTTCATCATATTAATCTTCCAACACTTAGTTATTTCTTGCGCTGTTTTTATTTTACTTTCTTTACTTTGCATCTTTATCATAAAAATACCAAAAATATTATCTTATCATATCTATCAGATCTCACTCTCGTAAGTGACCGTGTAGGGATTGACAACCCCTTATCGCGTTGGTTGCGAGGATTTATTTGTTTGTGTAGGTGCAAGGGACCCGCGCATAGCCTCCTACTGGATTTATACCTTGGTTCTCAAAAACTGAGGGAAATACTTAAGCTACTTTGTTGCATCACCCTTTCCTCTTCAAGGGAAAACCAATGCAGTGCTCAAGAGGTAGCAGTCCTCAGTGTGCTTCATGATGCAGGATTGCTCAACTTTTGCACGGATATTTGCGCTTGGAATGAAGAGCTTATTCTTCAATTCTATGCAACCCTGCACATGACAGGTGATGCTAATGATATCAACTCTTGGGTGTTGGACTGGATGACCGAAAACACTCATTATAAGGCACCGGCCTCTGAATTACTTCACGCCCTGCCCATCAGTCCACCCCTTGAAGGAGCTCACTACCTATACCAGGAGCCTGAACTCACTCTCATTACATGCAAGTACTTATGAAGCCTCTGAAGCCCGGTCAAGCCCCAAGGACCAAATTCTTTGTGAAGGAATTGTTGTATGTACCAAGAACGGTCTATCGCATTTTGACGAAGAGAGTCCAATCAAAGGACACGACTCATCTGATGAGGAAATTGTTGGCATCATGAAGAATCTGCTATTCAACATCATTCATGGCATTCCTGTCAATTATCACGATTTCTTCATGAGGACTCTGGCAAATGTTGCACTCTCTCTGTTTGAGTTGAAGCCTTACGCACCTTGGATTATGAGATTCATCAGAACAAGGTCTTCGCTCAACTACAAGGCTGACACTCTCAACCATTGCAGCTACTTGCCCCCCATTGAAGTCCTCAAAAGGACATTTTCCTCAGCTGATGAAAAGGGCAAGGCCGCTGCTGTTATAGATGAAGGCATTCGTCCATTGGATTGTCAGTTTCACAAAGTTGCATCTTATTCCACCAATGATGACTCTGCCCCTCATGATTCTGCTGCCAATGCATCCAAGCCAAATCCTCAAGCCACAGCTCCAAGAGTGATGACTGACCGTGAGCTTCTTCTTAGTCTTCACCAGAAGGTGGATCAAAACCATAAATGGGTTAAGTGCTAGTTTGGTTCTATTCTTCACAACATGACTGCTACACATAATGCAGTGAAGAAAAACCATTACTACCTCCATGAAGTCTTTGGTCGCACCTGGGCTATTCTGTCACATATATATGGTGAAGAAGATCTGAAGCAAATGGGTCTCAAGGAAAATTTTGACTGGTCTGCACCTCCACCGAAGAAATACAAGAAGGTCAAGGTTCCTTCCTTGGTGGCCAGCTCCTATTCTTCATCACGTGACACCGACGAGCATGAAGACTTGGACGACACTGCAGTAGGCCCTACAACAACAAACGACCCCAACAACGCTGGCGCTCCTCCATCAACTTGATATTCTTCAGGGGCGTTAGTCCGCATTTTTCGATCCTTTTGGTCATTTGATGACAAAGGGGGAGAAATTTGAGTTAGTCTTCAAGTGGGTCTACCTTTATGGGCGTTTTTGCCAAGTTACAACTCTCATTCTTCTGAGACTTTATTCGACCGAGTTGTAAACTTAACCTCTATGGTGGTATGATACTTTTGTTGTGTTCATCTGCATGCTTATTCCTCGTTAATGTTAACGCACGCATGCTGAATTACATCAGTCACCATATTTCATCATGCATTTCAAATTCTTCATATTATATGTCAAATGCGTGTATGAATTACAAGATATAGGGGGAGATCTCCATGATTCTACTCTTCAAATGTGCATTGCTTCAAAAGAAAATTCCTCACTATGCACATCTTCAGGGGGAGTTCTTCTATATCTTGCAATCAAATTCCTCAATATCAGTATTTACATTGCATATGATTATCCCCGTTGAAAACTTAACCTATATTGTCATCAATCACCAAAAAGGGGGAGATTGTAAGTGCATCTAGTAACCCTTAGTGATTTTGGTGTATTGAAGACTTATAGGTTAAGGGACTAATGTGTTTATGAGTGTACACAAGTCTATAAGTCTATGAGGAGTTTGATATTTACAAAGAAAGTCGACCCCGAAAAATGAATATCTTCGACTGAAGACTTTGGATTTCTGAAGAGTTTGAAAGTGAAGAAATTGGTGTGACCTTGAAGACTTGGTATTCATTCGAGGAACATGAAGCGTGAAGACTTTTGTTTACGTAGTTTCATTTTCTCTTCTTGAGTCATAGGAAACACCGTAATGTAAAAGGGGGTCGAGGAAATACTAAGGAAAAAATTCCATGTGATGCTCAACTCAAAATCCTACACCTACCAATCCCTTCGAGTGAAGCCATTGGAAATCTCATACAGCTCGGTCAATTTCTTCAGTGACAGAGATGAAGTTCTTTTGGTCGCTGAGGAATTTGTTCTGACTAGGGAGTTAGGAATTCGCCAGTGCGGATTGCCTACACAGTGAGGAACATGATAGCCCTGAGGAATTTGATACTCAAAATTCTAATAGTTGTTGTGTTATGCGCCAACTGTCCCAAAATATCTACCCACCTAATGGTCATATCATTGAAGGGCATTTATGTCTTATCATGTCGGGCTGCTCCCTAGGCTATAAATAGCCACCCCCTACAACCACTAGCTGGTTGGCTGCTCCGAGAGAAACTGACACTTGTCATTTGAGAGCATCCCATCCTCCAAGGACTTTGATCGAAAATCATCCAGTGAGGAAAACCCAAACCCAAACACCTACAAACCCAAAGTGATTGAGCATCACTGAAGAGATTGATCCTGCGTGGATCTGACGCTTGTTACCTTTGAAGACTGTGCATCTTCCAGACGGTTAGGCATCATGGTCTAGAGCATCCAAGAGGAAATTGTGGATCGCTGAGTGACCGGGTTTGTGAAGGTTTGGAAGTCACCTGAAGATTTACCACGAGTGATTGGGCGAGGTCTGTGTGACCTTAGCTCAAGGAGAATACGGTGAGGACTGTGTGTCCGGTACGTTGTGTCCTCAGGTTTAAATACCTAGCCGCTCCAACCAGATGTACAACTGTCACAGCAGTTGGAACTGGTCTACGAAATCATTATCTTCACCAAGCCTACTGGTTCTATTTCCTCATTACTGTGTTGTGCACTTGTTCATATCTGTTTTTGAAGACTTTGACTGAAGACTTTCTCAATTTCCTCAGTTCAATTTCTTCAGTCTGATTGTCTTCATCCTTTGTTATCCTATGTTTACGCTTTCTGTACTTTGTGCTTGTCTTCATTTCTTCATGATGACCATGCTTGTGTTCTGTTATGTTTACATCCGAGTACTTATTCCGCTACAAGTCATTCTTGACTCAGGAATTTCCTCACCCACAAATTCCTTAGTGAAGAATTCATAAAAATCGCCTATTCACCCCCCCCCCTCTAGTCGATATAACGCACTTTCAATATGCACTATGTAATTAGCCTTGGTTATTGGCTTTCAAAGCTTAACTTTCACTCCTACTTACAATATGTAGAGTATTTAACAAAAAACTACCACTTTCAACCAGCCCTAAGAAGAAAGTATTGGACAAAAAATAGCAAAAACATACCCAAAATTTCTTAATCCGCGCCAAAAACTACTACCTAGTGCCAATTAGGCTCGTTTAAACCCGTTTATGACAGGGTTGGCCCACACGTCCGTGCTGACAAGGCAGCTTAAACTAACACATTTTGTTTGACCGTTGACACGAGGGACCCACATCTGACCATCTATCCTGTTATTCCCCCTCAAAACATTATTTTTCCTGAACATTACTTCAAACAGTACTGACGTGTGTTCCTCGGTGGCGCAGGTGATGAGCGAATTGGCCGCCGCTCCGCCGGACAGGCCGGACGCCGCGCTGGCCTCCGCACGGGTTGGCAGGCTGGCCCGAGAGTGACTCACGAGCGAGCAAGCCGCCGCGCTGGCCTTCGCTCGAGCCAGATGGCTGGCCTTAGCGCGGCCGTGCCAATCTAGCTAGCAAACCTTGCAGACAAGCAGATGGACGGAGCTATCTTGGCTATCTAGCGGCCGCGAGCGGCGGACGGAGCTGGCATCCGGGCTGCCGCAAGATGGGCTCCGCACCGCCGGTGGTTTTGATCTCACCTTTTGCCCGCGGCGGTAGTTGTGTCCCATGGCCGAGGATGACTAGGTGGACGGGCCGGAGGTAGGAGGTCACTCGGGGATTTTTGTGCATACTGACATGTAGGTCCCACAAGTCATAACGCCAAACTTGTCGGTCGAATAGAAGGCGTTGACTTAAGGGGCGATGTCGGTGTCAAAACCGGCGGATCTCGGGTAGGGGGTCCCGAACTGTGCGTCTAGGGGGATGGTAACAGGAAACAAGGGACACGATGTTTTTACCCAGATTCGGGCCCTCTCGATGGAGGTAAAACCCTACTCCTGCTTGATTGATATTGATGATATGGGTAGTACAAGAGTTGATCTACCACGAGATCAGAGAGGCTAAACCCTAGAACCTAGCCTATGGTATGATTGTTGTTCTTCTGTCCTACAGACTAAACCCTCCGGTTTATATAGACACCGGAGGGGGCTAGGGTTACACAGAGTCGGTTACAAGGAAGGAGATCTATATATCCGTATTGCCAAGCTTGCCTTCCACGCCAAGGAGAGTCCCATCTGGACACGGGACGAAGTCTTCGATCTTGTATCTTCATAGTCCAACAGTCCGGCCAAAGGTTATAGTCCAGCTGTTCGGATACCCCCTAATCCAGGACTCCCTCAGTAGCCCCTGAACCAGGCTTCAATGACGATGAGTCCGGCGCGCAGATTGTCTTCAGCATTGCAAGGCGGGTTCCTCCTCCGAATACTTCATAGTAGATTTTGAACATGAGGATCGTGTCCGGCTCTGCAAAACAAGTTCCACATACCATCGTAGAGAGAATAATATTTCCACAAATCTAATCTCCTCACGTATCGCGTAATGTGACATCACACCACAGCCAAGCCTTTATTCGAATCGTTTTTAACAACCAACCTCAGCGCGTTTCGCGAGGTGGTTTCCTTGGCACATCTTGTCGAAGCATAGATCGTGTCCCCTTATCTCGGGATTCTCATCAATACGAACATGGGTAACCCAACCGCGCCATCAATTACGGCGCTTGGGGGATAAGCGAGTTTTACCAGGCTGGTGGGGACGCATAGTTTCATCCACCCATATAAAGGGATAAGGATCACCTTTTTCCACCCACGCCTTCTTCCTCCTTTGCTCATCTATTCTCGCACACTTGAGATCCAGCGCCCAAGTCCACATTCTTTTGCTCAACCTTCTCCAACCATGTCCGGAGCGGGAGGCAAGTGGATGGTTTCCTCCGTCATGGAGGGACACATCAAGAAGCTGAGGGGAGCCGGATACCTGTCCGAGGATATCGCACACCAGTTCCCAGATGCGGGGCAGTTCATCCCCACCCCCAGGCCTCATGAGAGGGTACTATTCCTTACCCATTTCCTCCGCGGACTGGGATTTCCTCTCCACCCATTCGTCCAGGGACTCATGTTCTACTACGGCCTGGATTTCCATGATCTGGCCCCGAACTTCATCCTCAACATTTCGGCATTTATCGTCGTGTGTGAGGCCTTCCTCCGCATCAAGCCCCACTTCGGCCTATGGCTGAAGACCTTCAATGTCAAACCGAAGGTGGTGGGCGGCCAGCAGGCAGAGTGTGGAGGCGCCATGGTGGGCAAGATGCCCAATGTCACATGGCTCGAGGGCTCCTACGTGGAGACCATAAAGGGGTGGCAATCGGGGTGGTTCTACATCACCGAGCCGCGCGACCCCAAATGGACAGCGGTCCCCGAGTTCCGATCCGGAATCCCCACGCGGCTCACCTCCTGGAAAAAGAAGGGCCTGCCCTAGGGTAGTCCGGCAGAGCTGACTGGACTCCAAACCTGTATCCAAAACATGGTGAACAAGAAGCTCAAGCTTGTCAACATGGTCCAGGTCATGCTCATCCGCCGGATCCTCCCGTGTCAACAACGGGCGTTCAACTTGTGGGAGTTCGACCCGGCCCAGCACCAAACTCTGAGCGAGCTCTTCGACACAACACATGAGGATGCTTGGAAGGTGCTATTTAAGGGCGCCGAGGTTCCCCCTCCTGAGGGAGTCCTGGATTAGGGGGTGTCCGGACAGCCGGACTATGACCTTTGGCCGGACTATTGGACTATGAAGATACAAGATTGAAGACTTCGTCCCGTGTCCGGATGGGACTTTCCTTGGCGTGGAAGGCAAGCTTGGCAATACGGATATGTAGATCTCCTTCCTTGTAACCGACTCTGTGTAACCCTAGCCCTCTCTGGTGTCTATATAAACCGGAGGGTTTAGTGCGTAGGATGACAATAATCATACCATAGGCTAGCTTCTAGGTTTTAGCCTCTCTGATCTCGTGGTAGATCTACTCTTGTACTACCCATATCATCAATATTAATCAAGAAGGAGTAGGGTTTTACCTCCATCGAGAGGGCCCGAACCTGGGTAAAAACATTATGTCTCTTGTCTCCTGTTACCATCCGCCTAGACGCACAGTTCGGGACCCCCTACCCGAGATCCGCCGGTTTTGACACCGACATTGGTGCTTTCATTGAGAGTTCCTCTGTGTCGTTATCTTTAGGCTCGATGGCCCCTCCGATCATCAACAGCGATGCAGTCCAAGGTGAGACTTTTCTCCCCGGACAGATCTTCGTGTTTGGCGGCTTTGCACTGTGGGCCAATTCGCTTGGCCATCTGGAGCAGACTGAAAGTTACGCCCCTGGCCATCAGGTCAGGTTTGGAAGCTTAAACTACACGGCCGACATCTGGGGAGACTTAATATTCGACGGATTCGAGCCCCTGCTGAGTGAGTCGCACTGTCACGATGGGCATGATTTGGCTCTGCCGCCGAACAGTGTCCTGGAGACCGCACCTGCGTCTGCTTCGACCTTTAATTTGGAGCCAACTACGCCGTCCGAGGGCGGGTGGTTAGACCCCGCCGTGGAGGCTGCAGCCTCAACAGTGATCGAGCCGAACACTAGCCTTACTCTCCATGAGGTCCATGACTCCACATTGCCGGACTCTTCTCCGGATTCTGAACCCTCCGCGCCCCTGCCAATCGAATCCGATTGGGCGCCGATCATGGAGTTCACTGCCGCGGATATCTTTCAGCACTCGCCCTTCGGCGACATACTGAATTCACTAAAGTCTCTCTCTTTATCAGGAGAGTCCTGGCCGGATTATGACTGGCAGGATTGGGATGCGGACGACGAAGAAATTCGACGCCCACCCACCACCCACTTCATAGCCACTGTCGATGATATAGCCGACATGCTTGACTTCGACTCCGAAGACATCAACGATATGGACGACGATGCAGGAGACGAACAGGAACCAACGCCTATAGGGCACTGGAAAGCCACCTCGTTGTATGACATATATATGGTGTACACACCCAAAGAAGGCAATGGCGATGGAACAGCGGAGGATGACCCCTCCAAGAAGCAACCTAAGCGTCGGCGTCAGCGGCGCCGCTCTAAGTATTGCCAGAGCAAAAACGGTGATTCCGGCACAGGAGATAATAACACTCCGGACAGTGCCGAAGACAACCCCCTCCAGCAAGGTTCAGCACGGGAGGATGGAGAAACCAGCCCTCATGAGAGAGCGGCGGACAGAGAGGAAGAGGATGACAATTACATGCCTCCCTCCGAAGACGAGGCAAGCCTCGACGACGACGAATTTGTCATACCTGAGGATCCCGTTGAGCAAGAGCGCTTCAAGCGCCGGCTTATAGCCACGACAAATAGCCTTAAGAAGAAGAAGCAGCAGCTTAGAGCTGATCAAGACTTGCTAGCTGAAAAATGGACTGAAGTCCTTGTGGCCAAGGAATATGAACTCGAACGCCCCTCCAAGAGCTACCCAAAGCGCACGTTGCTACCAGGTTTAGAGGAGGAAGCATCTAAACCTACATCTCCAGTGTATGACACGGTTGAACGACCACCTCGTGGCCGCGATAGAGAGGCCTCTCGGCCCACAACTCAAGCCGCACCTCGGCGTCACTCAAAAAATACCAAGGCACGGGGAAATGCACAAGACCTGCGAGATATGTTGGAGGACAAAGCAAAGCAAACAAGATCAATCTACGGATCGTGTGGGCGCCCCACAGTACGAGACGATAACCGTCACGTGGATACAGTAAAAGTAAATCCGGCCGGGCCGAACACAACAGACAAAACTCATTTGAGCTACGTCGTGATATAGCCCAGTACAGAGGCGCAACACACCCGCTATGCTTCACAAATGAAGTAATGGATCATCAAATCCCAGAGGGTTTCAAACCCGTAAATATTGAATCATACGATGGTACGACAGATCCTGCGGTATGGATTGAGGACTATCTCCTTCATATCCACATGGCCCGTGGTGACGATCTACACGCCATCAAATACCTCCCACTCAAGCTTAAAGGACCAACTCGGCATTGGCTTAACAGCTTGCCAGCGGAATCCGTTGGTTGTTGCAAAGACCTGGAAGCCGCATTCCTCGACAACTTCTTGGGCACCTATGTGCGACCACCAGACGCCGATGACCTGAGCCACAGAATTCAGCCGCCAGAGGAATCGGCCAGACAATTCTGGACACGGTTCCTAACCAAGAAAAATCAAATCATCGACTGTCCGGACGCAGAGGCCCTAGCGGCTTTCAAGCATAACATCCGGGATGAGTGGCTTGCCCGGCACCTTGGACAGGAAAAGTCGAAATCTATGGCAGCCCTCACGACACTCATGACCCGCTTTTGCACGGGAGAGGACAGCTGGCTGGCTCGCAGCAATAACATGTCAAAAAGCCCTGGTAATTCAGATACCAAGGACAGCAGTGGTAGGTCATGTCGCAACAAGCACAAACGCCGCATTAACAGCGACAATACTGAGGATACGGCAGTTAATGCCGGATTCAGAGGCTCTAAGCCCGATCAGCTGAAAAAGCCATTCAAAAGAAGCACTCCAGGCCCATCCAGCTTGGGCCGTATAATCGATCGCTCATGTCAGATACATGGCACCCCCGAAAAGCCAGCCAACGACACCAACAGGGATTGTTGGTTGTTCAAGCAGACCGGCAAGATAAACGCCGAAAACAAAGACAAGGGGCTACATAGCGACGACGAAGAGGAGCCCCGGCCGCCGAACAACAGAGGACAGAAGGGTTTCCGCCCACAAGTGCGGACGGTGAACATGATATACGCAACCCACATCCCCAAGAGGGAGCGGAAGCGTGCGTTAAGGGACGTATTCGCTTTGGAGCCAGTCGCCCCAAAGTTCAACCCATGGTCCTCCTGCCCGATCACTTTCGATCGCAGGGACCACCCCACTAGTATCCGCCACGGCAGATTTGCCGCATTGATTCTAGACCCAATCATCGACGGATTTCACCTCACTCGAGTCCTTATGGACGGCGGCAGCAGCCTGAACCTGCTTTATTAGGACACAGTGCGCAAAATGGGCATAGATCCCTCAAGGATTAAACCCACAAAGACGACCTTTAAGGGCATCATACCAGGTGTAGAGGCCCATTGCATAGGCTCAGTCACACTAGAAGTGGTTTTCGGATCCCCGGATAATTTCCAAAGCGAGGAGTTAATCTTCGATATAGTCCCGTTCCGCAGTGGCTATCACGCACTGCTCGGGCGAACCGCATTTGCAAAGTTCAATGCGGTGCCGCACTATGCATACCTCAAGCTCAAGATGCCAGGACCTCGAGGAGTCATTACAGTTAATGGAAACACCGAACGCTCTCTCCGAATGGAGGAGCACACGACGGCCCTTGCAGCGGAAGTACAAAGCAGCCTCTCAAGGCAGTTCTCCAGTCCGGCGATAAAACGTCCGGACACTGTCAAGCACGCTCGGAGTAAACTACAACAAGACCGTCGGGCACTTTCCGAGCAAGCATAGCAATGCGGCCCCAACCCCAGCCCTCGCGAAACGGTGAAATATGTGCTACGCGTACATAATTACGCTCTGAAAATACCATGGGCGCAGGGGGGCATGACCACGGCACGCCCCAAAATGCGGCTCAAGCGCACTAGGGGCTGCCGATTTTATCATTTTTTTTCTCACTTTCAGGACTTTACTCTCCGGAAGACCTGCTCGGCAGTACAATCGCCGAACACACGATACAACAACCAGGGAGGCAGATAGCTACATCGCACTATGGAACTCCCAGGTGGTCTCTATAACGAGCAAAATACCTGTTTTACATACCATTCCGCAGCTCGTCCCTGGAGGGGACATGTCAAATAGTCCCATCTCCTGCTTATTGCACTATTTGTATTGTTCTGCTTTTAATGCACCTTTCTCGAATAAACAATGCTTAGCTTCAGTCTATTATTGCATTCTCTATTCATTCCTTTTTATGTATATATGTTCATTCATGACATTCAGCACCCGTACACTTTGGTACAGCCAATACGCCAGGGGCTCAAGCACCCCATAATACGGCGTGAGAAGTCCGAACACTTTCACAAGTGCGGCACTCTGAACTTATAGCATTATATGCATCAGCTTCGAATCATGTCTTTGGTCAATAGTTGGGTTTGCCCGGCTCCCATGTTTTGGTACCTTACGTTCCGCTATATCGGCTAAGGTAGCACTGGGAGAACTACTGCGATTGTGCCCCGATTCAGCTGGGCTAAGCACCACAGTAGAGAAATCTAAAACTAACTGTCCTGATAGGGCGAGAGCTGGTCGTTGTTCGAGAGGTTTCGAGTCCCTAAAGACTTATGCCGCTTAGGGCGAGGAGTCGGCTTTGTTCGGCCTAGGCGTGTATAGCGCCCCGAACTCGGTCTTCCGAACACTAGGGGCTTCGCCAAAATTTAAAATTATAGAATTCTCTGGCTAAGTGAGAGTGATAACGCATTATAGTCCGATTGCCTTGTTCGTTGTGCTGAGCACCTCCCTCGAAGGACCCAAGAATGGGAAAAAGAGTGCTCAGGTTTATCCTAAACACCCCAGCACTCGTGGCACGGGGGCAGAAGCCGACAACTCGCCATCTCTCAGATTTAATAAACGGCCGCACAGAAGGTAATATTTTAAATTCAAAACAAGCGTTGCATAGCGCATATGAACAAGTTTTCAGCGCACAAGATCACACGAGTGAGTTTACTCAAAAATTACATCCTTGGAACATTCATCCGCCACAAGGCGGGCACCCTTCAGGACGCCCTCATAGTACATCTCGGGGTGATGATGCTCCTTGCCCTACGGTGGTTCGTCCTTCACCAGCCGCTCCGCGTCTATTTTGCCCCAGTGTACTTTCACACGGGCAAGGGCCCTGCGGGCGCCCTCGATGCAGACGGAGAGCTTGATGACTTCAAGCCATGGACAGGCATCCGCCAGCCGCCTCACCAGCCCGAAGTAGCTCCCAGGCATGGCCTCTCCAGGCCACAGCCGGACTATGAGACCCTTCATGGCCCGTTCGGCCACCTTATGGAGCTCGACTAGTTGCTTCAGTTGGTCGCTCAAGGGCACCGGGTGTCCGGTCTCAGCATACTGAGACCAGAACACCTTCTCCGTCGAGCTCCCTTCCTCGGCCCGGTAGTAGGTGGCGTCATCGGACACGCTGCGGGGCAAATCTGTGAATGCTCCTGGAGAGCTCCGGACTCGGGTAAGTAACAAGTAATTCACTTTCACATGCTTTCTTTGCATAATGAAGGCCTTACCCGCCGCTATCTTCTTTATCGCCTCAATTTCCTAGAGGGCTTTTTGGGCTTCGGCCTTGGCAGACTTGGCGCTCTCGAGGGCTGCAGCGAGCTCAGACTCGCGAGTCTTCGAGTCAAGCTCCAAACTCTCATGCTTTTTCACGAGAGCCTGGAGCTCTTGCTGCACCTCGGCAACCCGCGCCTCTTGCTTCCCCCGCCCGCTGCACTCTGTGGCCGCTTTATCTTCGGCCTCGGATAGTGCTTGCTTCAGGTTCGCCACCTCGGTCATGGCCCCTAGCACGTCAATAATGATCCTATCATTTTTGCAACTGCATCTTTTTTATATACACACATAGACAAGGCATTACGTACCTTGGTTCTCCTCGAGCTGCTTCTTGGCAAGGCCGAGCTCTTTCTCGGACCGCTCGAGGCTCTGCTTCAGCGCATCAACCTCCGCAGTCAGTGCGGCAGAGGTCAGCAGTGAAGCCTGCACACGCATATCGACATAATTATGTTAGACTCCTGCGAATATTATTAGATCCTCTATCCGGCTTTTCTTTGTGAACACCGAACAGAGCATCAGGGGCTACTGTCTATGCGGTAATATTTTCATATATTTTTTACATACCTCAAACCTGTCAGAAGGCTGGCACAAGCTTCAGTCAGCCCGCTTTTGGCGGACTGAACTTTCTGGATCACCGCACTCATAACAGTGCAGTGCTCCTCGTCGATGGAGGCGCCGTTAAGCACCTCCAGCAAGTTATCTGGCGCCTCCGGTTGGACGGAGGTCACCGGCGCGGTAGGCTTGCCCTTCTTAGTGGGGGGCCGCCTGCTGGACTTCGAAACCGCTGAAGGTTCCAGTGTAGTGTTCGGCCCAGGGCCGGACTTGGAGCCCTTGGGAGTCTTGCCCCCTTTGCGCCTGGAATCCGGGATGTAGCCTTGAGGCACCCCCGGGACTACCTCCCCTCGGTTTGGAACCCCTTAGGACAATACCTCGGCATTGTCCGTAGGGCGAGGGGAGGAGGCGACCGAAAGTGAAAGGCTATTCACATCCAACGAACCCAAGGAACTGCTCGACGACACATCAAGCCGGGCTCGGGGCGGACTGCAGTATTATATTCGGCGTGAGGAGAAGCTGTGCAATAAAGGAACGCTATGAGTTACTCTGGTATCCGAATACTTACGACTTCGCCAGGGGCTTGGCCCTGGGCGGCCACTCGTCCTCACTGTCGGCGGCGTTGGTGGAATAGTCCAGAGGAAGGGTCCTTCCCTTCTTGGACCCTCTGGCCTCCCCACTTGGGGCGACCTTCCTTTTCTTTGCTCCCCCTGCTGGAGGGGAAGAAACCTCTTTTTCCTCCTCCTCGTCTTCGTGGGAGGAGTGCGCCTCGGAGTCATCGAACGATGAGTCCGACACCGCCGGGCGCCAGGAACTCTTTCGGGTCCCCGTGGCCTTCTTCTTGGCCTTCTTCTCCGGCACCATGTAAGGTGCCGGAACCAGCAGCTCGGCCAAGCGAGCGTCCGCTGGGCCTTCGGGCAAAGGAGCCGGACAGTCGATCTGTCCGGCCGTCTCCAGCCAGTCCTGTCAAAGGTATGGGGACTTAGACCCGGCATATGATTAATTATGGAAAATGGATACCCTATGGGAGGTAAAACCGCTTACTGCGCTGGCTTGGCGCTTCACGCTGAATCCGCGATCTTTGGTAAGGGGGGAAGAACCTCAGCACCCTTGAAAAACACCTTCCAAGCATCCTCGTGTGTTGTGTCGAAGATATCGCTCAGAGTCTGGTGCTGGGCCGGGTCAAACTCCCACAAATTGAATGCCCGTCGTTGACACGGAAGGATCCGGTGGATGAGCATGACCTGGACTATATTTACAAGCTTGAGCTTCTTGTTCGTCATGTTCTGGACACAGGTTTGGAGTCCGGTCAGCTCTCCCGGTTTACCCCATGACATGCCCTTCTCTTTCCAGGAGGTGAGCCGCGTGGGGATTCCGGATCGGAACTCGGGGGCCGCTGCCCATTCGGGGTCGCGCTTCTCGGTGACGTAGAACCACCCTGATTGCCACCCCTTTATGGTCTCCACGTAGGAGCCCTCAAGCCATGTGGCGTTGGGCATCTTGCCCACCAAGGCGCCTCCGCACTCCGCCTGCTGGCCGCGCACCACTTTTGGCTTGACATTAAAAGTCTTCAGCCATAGGCCGAAGTGGGGCCTGATGCGGAGGAAGGCCTCACACACGACGATAAACGCCGAGATGTTGAGGATGAATTTTGGGGCCAGATCGTGGAAGTCCAGGCCGTAGTAGAACATGATCCCCGGGACGAATGGGTGGAGAGGGAAGCCCAGTCCGCGGAGGAAATGGGTGAGGAACACTACCCTCTCATGGGGCCTGGGGTGGGAATGAACTGCCCCACATCTGGGAGCCGATGCGCGATGTCCGCGGACAAGTATCCGGCTCTCCTCAGTTTCTTAATGTTTCCCTCCATGACGGAGGAAACCATCCACTTGCCTCCCGCTCCGGACATGGTTGGAGAAGGTCGAGGAAGGAAATGCGGACTTGGGCGGTGGAGCTCGAGTGTGCGAGAATGGATGCGCAAAGGAGGAAGAAGGCGTGGATGGAGAAGGGTGAACCCTTGTCCATTTATATGGACGGACGAAACTATGCGTCCCCACCAGCCTGGTAAAACCCGCTCATCCTCCAAGCGTCGTAATTGATGGCGCGGTTGGGTTACCCACGTCCGTATTGATGAGAATCTCGCGATAAGGGGAAACGATATCTGCTTCGATAAGACGTGCCAGGGAAACCGCCTCGCAAATTGTGCTGAGATTGGCTGTAAAAAAGGGTTCGTATAATGGCTTGGCCGTGGTGTGATGTCACGCTGCGGAATACGTCAGCAGATTAGATTTGTGGAAATGCTATTCTCTCTATGGTGGTATGTGGAACTTGTTTTGCAGAGCCGAACACGATCCTCGTGTTCAAAATCTTCTATGAAGTATTCGGAGGAGGAACCCGCCTTGCAATGACGAAGACAATCTGCGCGCCGAACTCATCATCATTGAAGCCTGGTTCAGGGGCTACTGAGGGAGTCCTGGATTAGGGGGTGTCCAGACAGCCGGACTATGACCTTTGGCCGGACTGTTGGACTATGAAGATACAAGATTGAAGACTTCGTCCCGTGTCCGGATGGGACTTTCCTTGGCGTGGAAGGCAAGCTTGGCAATACGGATATGTAGATCTCCTTCCTTGTAACCGACTCTGTGTAACCCTAGCCCTCTTCGGTGTCTATATAAACAGGAGGGTTTAGTCCGTAGGACGACAACAATCATACCATAGGCTAGCTTCTAGGGTTTAGCCTCTCTGATCTTGTGGTAGATCTACTCTTGTACTACCCATATCATCAATATTAATCAAGAAGGAGTAGGGTTTTACCTCCATCGAGAGGGCTCGAACCTGGGTAAAAACATCGTGTCCCTTGTCTCCTGTTACCATCCGCCTAGACGCACAGTTCGGGACCCCCTACCCGAGATCCGCCGGTTTTGACACCGACACCTCCCCTTACCGAGGATCGCGGATTCAGCGTGAAGCGCCAAGCCGCCGCGGTAAGCTATTTTATCTCTTATAGGGTATTCATATAGTTTAACTATGTGCGGGATCTGAGCTTCCATGCCTTTGACAGGAATGGGTGGAGACATCAAGGCAGATTAACTGCCCGGCCCCTCTACCCGAAGACCCTGCCGATGCTCTTCTGAAGGAGATGCTGACTCCGGCACCTTATGAGGTGCCGGACAAGAAGATCAAGAAGAAGGCGACGGGAACCCCAAAAAGTTCCCGTCGCCAGGTGATATCGGACTCATCGTCTGATAACTTGGAGACGCATCCTCCCGTGAAAACGAGGAGGAGGCTGATAAAGGTTCTTCCCCTCCAGCCGGGGAAGATAGGAAGAGGAAGGTCGCCCCAACTAGGGAGGCCGGAGGGTCCAAGAAGGGAAGGACTCTCCCTCCGGACTACTCCACCACTACTGCCGACAGCAAAGACGAGTGGCCACCCAGGGCCAAGCCCCTGGCGAGATCGTAAGTATTCGAACACCAGAGTAACTCGTGGCACCGTTTAATTGCACAACTTCTTCTAACGCCGGACATGGTTATGCAGTCCGTCCCGGGCCCGTATCGACGTATCCTCGTCGAGCGGTTCTTTGGATCCGTCGACCATGAGCAGCAGAGGATCACTTCCGACCGCCTCCATCCCTCGCCCTACGGACAACGTCGAGGTGTTGTCTCAAAGGGCACCAAGCCGAGGGGAGGTAGTCCTGGAGGCGCCTCAAGGCGACCTTACGGACTTCAGGCGCAAAGGAATCAAGGCTCCCAAGGGCTCCAAGTTTGGCCCTAGGTCGAATACCGCACCGGAACCTCCAGTGGTTCCGGACTCCGGCAGGCGGCGCCCTACTAAGAGGGGCAAGCCTCCCGTGCCAGTGACCTCCGTCCACCCGGAGGCACCGGATAATTTGCTGGAGGTGCTTAACGGCGCCTCCATCGACGAGGAGCACCGCACTATTATGAGTGCGGTGATCCAGAAGGTTTAGTCCGCCAAGAGCGGACTGACCGAAGCCTGTGCCAGCCTTCTAACAGGCTTTGAGGTATTTATTTAAAATATATGAAAATATTACCGCATAGACAGTAGCCCCTGATGCTCTGTTTGGCGTTCACAAAGAAAAGCCGAATAGAGGATCAAAATAACATTCGCAGGTGTCAAATACCAGCATGTCGATATGCGTATGCAGGCTTCGCTGCTGACCTCTGCCGCACTGACTGTGGAGGTCGATACGCTGAAGCAGAACCTCGAGCAGTCCGAGAAAGAGCTCGACCTTGCCAAGAAGCAGCTCGAGGAGAACCAAGGTAAGTAATGCCTTGTCTATACCTGTATATATAAAAAAGATGCAGTTGCAAAAATGATAGGATCGTTATGAATGTGCCAGGGGCCACGACCGAGGTGGCGACCCTGTAGCAAGCGACGTCCGAGGCCGAAAACAAAGCGGCCATGGAGCGCACCGAGCGAGAGAAGCAAGAGGCACGGGTGGGCGAGGTGCAGCAAGAGCTCCAGGCTCTCGTAAAAAAGCACGAGACTTTGGAGCTTGACTCGAAGACGCGAGAGTCCGAGCTTGCCACGACCCTTGAGGGTGCCAAGCATGCCAAGGCCGAAGCCCAAAAATCCCTCTAGGAAATTGAGGCGATGAAGAAGATAGCAGCGGGTAAGGCATTCATTATGCAAAGCAAGCATGTGAAAGTAAATTACTTGTTACTTACCCGAGTCCGGAGCTCTCTAGGAGCATAGCAGATTTGCCCCGCAGCGTGTCGGATGCCGCAAAGCACTACCGGGCCGAGGAAGGGAGCTCGACAGAGCAGGTGTTCTGGTCTCAGTATACTGAGGCCAAACACCCGGTGCCCTTAAGCGACCAGCTGAAGCAATTGGTCGAGCTCCATAAGGCGGCCGAACAGGCCATGAAGGGTCTTATAGTCCGGCTATGGCCTGGAGAGGTCATGCCAGGGAGCTATTTCGGGCTGGTGAGGCAGCTTGCGGATGCCTGTCCTTGGCTTGAGGTCATCAAGCGCTCCGTCTGCATCGAGGGTGCCCGCGGGGCGCTTGCCCGCGTTAAAGTACACTGGGGCAAGATGGACGCTGAGAAGCTGGTGAAGGATGGACCACCGCAGGGCAAGGAGCATCGCCTCCCTGAGATGTATTATGAGGGCGTCCTGAAGGGTACCCGCCTTATGGCGGATGAGTGTTCCAAGGATGTAATTTTTTAGTGAACTTGCTCGTGTGATCCTGTATTTATGAAAACTTGTTTCTTATGCGCTATGCAATGCTTGTTTGAATTTAAAATATTACCTTCTGTGCGGCTGTTTATCAAATCTGAGAGATGGCTAGTCATCGGCTTCTGCCCCCATGCCACGAGTGCTGGGGTGTTCGGGATAAATCTGAGCACTCTTTTTCCCATTCTTGGGTCCTTCGAGGGAGGTGCTCAGTGCAGCGAATAAGGCAATCGGACTATAATGCTTTATCACTCTCACTTAGCCATAGAAGTCTACAATTTTAAATTTCGGCGAAGCCCCTAGTATTCAGAAGACTGAGTTAGGGGCGCCATACACACCTAAACCGGACAAAGCCAACTCCTCGCCCTAAGCGGCATAAGTATTTAAGGACTCGAGACCTCTCGAACAGCGACCAGCTCTCGCCTTATCATGACAGTCAGTTTTAGCTTTCTCTACTGAGGTGCTTAGCCCAGCTCAACCGAGGCACAATCGCAGTAGTTCTCCCAGTGCTACCTTAGCCGATATAGCGGAACGTAAGGCACCAAAACATGGGAGTCGGGCAAACCCAACATTTGACCAAAGACATGACTCAGAGCTGATGCATATAATGTTATAAGTTCGGGGTGCCGCACTTTCGAAAGTGTTCGGGCTTCTCACGCTGTATTATGGGGTCCTTAAGCCCCTGGCATATTAGCCGTACCAAAGTGTACGGGTGCTGGATGTTACGAATGACAAAAAAAGAAGGAATAGAGAATGCAGTAATAGACTAGTGCTATGCATTGTTTATTCAAAAAGTGTGCATTAAAGCAGAACGATACAAGTAGTGCGATAAGAAAAAATGGGGCAATTTGAAATGTCCCCTACAAGGGCAAGCTGCGGAATGGTATTTAAAGCAGGTATTTCGCTCGTTATAGAGACCACCTGGGAGTTCCATGGTGCGACGTAGCTTTCTGCCTCCCTGGTTGTTGTATCGTGTGTTCGGCGATTATACTGCCGGACAGGGCTTCCAGAGCGTAAAGTCCTGAAAGAGAGAACAAATGACAAAGTAGGAAGCCCCTAGTGCGGTTGAGCCACGTTGTGGGGAGTGCCGTAGTCGTGCCCCTCCCCCTATGCCCATGGTATTTTCAATGCGTAATTATGTATGCGTGGCACGGATTTCGCCGTTTGGTTGAGGCTGGGGTAGGGGCCCCATTGCTACGCTTGCTCGGAACCTGCCAGGCGGTCTTGTTGCAGATTACTTCGGGCGCGCTTGACGGTGTCTGGGCGTTTGATCGTCGGACTGGAGAATTGCCTTAAGAGGCTGCTTTGTGTTCCGATGCGAGGGCCGCAGTGTGCTCCTCCATTCGGAGAGAGCGCTTTGTGTTTCCATTGTCTATGATGACCCCCCGAGGTCCTGGCATCTTGAGCTTGAGGTATGCATAGTGCGGCACCGCATTGAATTTTGCGAATGCGGTTCGCCCGAGCAGTGCATGATAGCCACTGCGGAATGGGACTATATCGAAGATTAACTCCTCGCTTCGAAAATTATCCGGGGATCTGAAGACCACTTCTAGTGTGACTGAGCCTGTGCAATGGGCCTCTACACCTGGTATGACGCCTTTAAAGTTTGTTTTTGTGGGCTTAATCCTTGAGGGATCTATACCCATTTTGCGCACTGTGTCCTGGTAAAGCAGGTTCAGGCTGTTGCCGCCGTCCATAAGGACTCGAGAGAGGTGAAATCCGTTGATGATTGGGTCTAAGACCAATGTGGCGAATCCGCCATGACGGATACTAGTGGGAGGTTCCCTGCGATCGAAAGTGATCGGGCAGGAGGACCATGGGTTGAACTTTGGGGCGACTGGCTCCAGTGCATATACGTCCCTTAGCGCACGCTTCCGCTCTCTCTTGGGGGTGTGGATTGCATATATCATGTTTACCGTCCGCACTTGTGGGGGGAATCTCTTCTGTCCTCTGGTGTTCTGCGGTCGGGGCTCCTCCTCGTCATCGCTATGTAGCCCCTTGTCCTTGTGCTCAGCATTTAACTTGCCGGCCTTCTTGAACACCCAACAATCCCTGTTGGTGTGGTTGGCTGGCTTGTCGGGGGTGCCATGTATTTGGCACAAGCGATCGAGTATACGATCCAAACTGGACGGGCCCGAAGTGCTTCTTTTGAATGGCTTTTTCTGTTGACCGGGCTTAGAGCCTCTGAATCCGGCATTGACTGTCGTATCCTCGCTATTATCACTGTTGATGCGGTGCTTGTGTTTTTTGCGACGTGACCTGCCATTGCTGTCCTTGGTATCCGAAGTACCAGGGTTCTTTGATATGTTATTGCTGCGAGCCAGCCAGCTGTCCTCTCCCGCGCAAAAGTGGGTCATAAGTGTCGTGAGGGCTGCCATAGATTTCGGCTTTTCCTGGCCAAGGTGCCGGGTAAGCCACTCGTCGCGGATGTTGTGCTTAAAAGTTGCTAGGGCCTCTGCATCCGGACATTAGACGATTTGATTTTTCTTGGTTAGGAACCGTGTCCAGAATTGCCTCGCTGATTCCTCTGGCTGCTGAATTATATGGCTCAAGTCATCTGCATCTGGTGGTCGCACATAAGTGCCCTGGAAGTTGTCAAGGAATGCGGCTTCCAGATCTTCCCAACAGCCAATGGATTCTGCTGGCAAGCTGTTGAGCCAATGCCGAGCTGGTCCTTTAAGCTTGAGTTGGAGGTATTTGATGGCGTGTAGATCGTCGCCACGGGCCATGTGAATATGAAGGAGATAGTCCTCAATCCATACCGCGGGATCTGTCGTACCATCGTATGATTCGATATTCACGGGTTTGAAACCCTCTGGGATTTGATGATCCATTACTTCATCTTTGAAGCATAGCGGGTGTGCGGCGCCTCTGTACTGGGCTATATCACGACGCAGCTCGAATGAGTTTTGTCTGCTGTGTTCGGCCCGGCCGGATTTACTTCTGCTGTATCTGGCGTGACGGTTATCGTCTTCCATAGTGGGGCGCCCTCGTGATCCGTAGATCGATCTTGCTTGCTTTGCTTTGTCCTCCAATACGTCTCGCAGGTCTAGCGTATTTCCCCGTGCCTTGGCATTTTTATTTGAGTGGCGTCAGGGTGCGGGCTGAGCTTTTGGCTGAAATGCCTCTTTGTCACGGCCACGAGGTGGCCGATCAGCCTCATCATACACTGGTGATGTAGGTTTTAATGCTTCCTCCTCTAAATGGGGTAGCAACCTGCGCTTTGGGTAACTCTTGGAGGGGCGTTCGAGTTCATATTCCTCGGCCGCAAGGATTTCAGTCCATCTGTCAGCTAGCAAGTCTTGATCAGCTCTAAGCTGCTGTTGCTTTTTCTTAAGGCTATTTGTCGTGGCCATAAGCCGGCGCTTGAAGCGCTCTTGCCCGACGGGATCCTCAGGCATGATAAATTCATCGTCGTCGAGGCTTGCCTCGTCTTTGGAGGGAGGCATGTAATTATCATCTTCTGCCTCTCTGTCTGCTGCTCTCTTATGAGGGCTGGCTTCTCCATCCTCCTGCACTGAATCTTGCTGGAGGGGGTTGTCGTTGTCTTCGACACTGTCCAGAGTGTTATTATCTCCTGTGCCGGTATCACCGCTTTTGCTTTGGCGAGACTTAGAGCGGCGCCGCTGACGTCGGCGCTTAGGTTGCTTCTTGGAGGGGTCATCCCCTGCTGTTTCGTCGCCATTGCCTTCTTTGGGTGTGTCCACCATATATATATATCATATGATGAGGTGGTTGTCCAGTGCCCTGTGGGCAGTGGTTCCTGTTCGTCTCCTGCATCGTCGTCCATACCGTCGATGTCTTCGGAGTCGAAGTCTAGCATGTCGGTTAAATCATCGACAGTGGCTACTAAGTGGGTGGTGGGTGGGCGGCGAATTTCTTCGTCATCCGCATCCCAATCCTGCCGGTCATAGTCCGGCCAGGACTCTCCTGACAAGGAGAGAGACCTTAGAGAGTTTAGTACGTCGCCGAAGGGCGAGTGTTCAAAGATATCTGCGGAGGTGAACTCCATGATCGGCGCCCAGTCGGATTCGATTGGCAAGGGCGCAGGCAGTTCGGAGTCCGTGGCCAGAGAAGAATCCGGCAACTTGGAGTCCCGGCTTTCGTGAAGGGTAAGGTTGGTATTCGGCTCGATCGCCGCTGAGACCGCGGCCTCCGGTGCGGGGTCTAGCCACCCGTCCATGGATGGCGCGGCTGGCTCCAAATTGAAGGTCGGAGCGGTTGCAGGTGCGATCTCCTGAACACTGTCCGATGGCAGAGCTAAATCATGCTCATCATGACGGTGTGGCACACTCGGCAGGAGCTCGAATCCGTTGAAGATCAAGTCTCCGCGGATGTCGGCCGTGTAGTTTAAGCTTCCAAACCTGACCTGATGGCCAGGGGCGTAACTTTCGATCTGCTCCAGATGGCCAAGCGAGTTGGCCCGTAGTATGAAGCCGCCGAATACGAAGATCTGTCGGGGAGAAAAGCCTCACCCAGGACTGCATCGCTATCGATGATCGAAGGAGCCATCAAGCCTAACGATGACGACACAGAGGAACTCTCAATGAAAGCACCAATGTCGGTGTCAAAACCGGCGGATCTCGGGTAGGGGGTCCCGAACTGTGCGTCTAGGCGGATGGTAACATGAGACAAGGGACACTATGTTTTTACCCAGGTTCAGGCCCTCTCGATGGAGGTAAAACCCTACTCCTGCTTGATTGATATTGATGATATGGGTAGTACAAGAGTTGATCTACCACGAGATCAGAGAGGCTAAACCCTAGAAGCTAGCCTATGGTATGATTGTTGTTCTTCTGTCCTACGGACTAAACCCTCCGGTTTATATAGACACGGGAGGGGGCTAGGGTTACACAGAGTCGGTTACAAGGAAGGAGATCTATATATCCGTATTGCCAAGCTTGCCTTCCACGCCAAGGAGAGTCCCATCCGGACACGGGACGAAGTCTTCAATCTTGTATCTTCATAGTCCAACAGTCCGGCCAAAGGTTATAGTCCGGCTGTCCGGATACCCCCTAATCCAGGACTCCCTCAGGCGACATGGGTTGAAACATGCCTATAACGGCACTTTTAGAGTAGTTGTTTCTTGGTAGGGCTGGTTGGTAAGGGCATGTACAATGGTTGATAAGGTAGTCTTATCTTAAGTCTACCACATATGCAAGTGGTAGTAGTTTCTTGGCATTATTAGTGGTTTCTTGTAAGGAACAATGTACTACTAGCGACAAAAGGCGATTCTAGGTTGCGTTGTACTCCAACGAGTACTACTAGTGGTCGCGGGAGTGTATACCTCGTTTTGTGGGTTCGATCCTGGCCGAATGCACGGCGGCCTTTTTTAAAATAGTAACTTCGCTGCGAGCCAATATTGTACACGGGTAGTTTGAGTTTTGAAGTCGAACGAACGTGTCGCAGCACAATCTGGGTGCACTGGATAGCCTAGCCACGTGAATGGGTTTTCCTTCCCATCATCTCGTGGATCGCGTGCTCGCCCTAGCCACACCTTGCTTGCAGCTTCCTCGTCAGCTAGTAGCATATTTAAACTAGCGCCTCCCAATTAAGCCCGAGGAGCCAGAAAAGCCTGGCGCGGCATTGGGAACTGTGCAATATGGCTCTGTACATAAAGTGCTACTAGTACTCTACTACTCTGTAGCTTGTGGCGTTGCATGCATGGACTTCACTCCATTATCGGCTCTATAAAAGAAATTCCTCTTGACGTGTTTTTTTTTTGAAACGGAGGAAAAAGCTTTGCCTCATCTCATTCATAAAGAAGGAACTACTAACAAAGTTCGACGAGATCCATTACACCTCCACAAATGGAAGCGAAAAGCCTAGTCTCACCGTATCAAATAACTCAAATGTTCTGCCCCCACATTAACCGTCGCTGATAAACAGGTTGCTAGTGTGTGCGTGAGAGGAGTGGCTGAGTAGGCCAGCTACGCGCTTGAATAGAGCATCTAGAGTAGAGTACCCACTACGCAGGTGTACTTTCCCTGCATTGATAGTACAGGGATGGTTCTAGAGAACCGTAGTACCCTCCACTTCCAACTGTAGCTCCTTGGCCCTGAGATTCAAGAGTTCAAAACTGGTGCACTATACTAGAAGTATAGTACATCGCACTACTAGTTGAGAAAGTAGTACTAGTACTGCTATAGTACGAGTACGTAGTAAATAATAGCCTCACCCCTTCGCTAAGGAATGGTCGAGGAGCTACAGTTGGAAGGGACAAGGCCCTGTGGTTACTACGCTCTTATCTCCTCCTCACCAGTTCCTTTCCCCCCGAAGAGAAGGCAGTTCGTCACTGCTCCCATGGATTCGCCAGGCGGTTCTCCTCCTCGTCGGGGCTGGGAGACCTCGGACGGCGATCCTCTAGGAGAAATCACACGCCACTCTGACATCCCCACTGCCGCAAGACTCGGTGCTTCCTTCACTAACTTTTTCAAGACGGTGCTTAAACAGGCTTGGGAAAAGGCCATGCTTGTTGGTCTTCTGTGTGTCCTCGAGGAGAAGGTACTTCTATGGGAAAATCCTTTGAATAGTCCACCGCTCCCTGGCCATGGTTGCACGTTGACTCTACTAGAGTTGCCGATGTTGAGAGGTAGTCGGATTTTGTCTGATGAGCAGGTCAGTCATGGAGTTTGATCATGTAGTACTTAGTTATTCCACTTCCATCCCGTAATCTCTCTGTTGCCCACCGTCTTATATATAGGTCTGGGTCGGTGCCAACAAAGATTGGCTTGCATACCTCCGGCCGGATACCACCATCATTTTGCACAACATCCACAGTAGTGCGGCCGTTCCCGTAGACCCCTTCTCCACCATTGGGATCGGCCTTCCGGACTGGCTGGGCTTGAATACGTATGATGATGCCTACATGAGATTGAAGAAAATAGCAATTGCATACCCGCCGACAAAGCGACGCGGCTATGACGATTACTATCTCATCGCGGTGTTCGACATAAGGATTGCCATCAATGCAAGAGGAAGTAACGGCAGAGGCTGGCGCATGTTGGCCACAACAGATTTGTACCCCTACACGTTCGAAGACGTCGTGCGCCATCTAGGCCGCATCTTCACGGTGACAAGCCAGGGAACTTGTTTCATCTGGTTGCCATCCTACGGTACGGGAGATTACAAACGGAATGCACAAAGCCACAAACCATCATTTGCATCCCTAACGGTACTCCATTATTTTGCACGGACCAGTCATCCCCCGATCAAAATAAGATCGCCGATCCTGGATGTGCATTTGTATCCGCAATTCGGTCTAACCTGGAACCTTGTAGCTGACTTTGGCATATTGGGATCAACTATCTTAGCAGTTGAGGGAGTCCTGGATTAGGGGGTGTCCGGATGGCCGGACTATACCTTCGCCGGACTCCTGGACTATGAAGATACAAGATTGAAGACTTCGTCCCGTGTCCGGATGGGACTTTCCTTGGCGTGGAAGGCAAGCTTGGCGATGCGGATATTCAAGATCTCCTACCTATGTAACCGACTTTGTGTAACCCTAACCCTATCCGGTGTCTATATAAACCGGAGGGTTGTAATCCGTAGGACAATCATCTTCATACACAACCATACCATAGGCTAGCTTCTAGGGTTTAGCCTCCTTGATCTCGTGGTAGATCTACTCTTGTACTACCCATATCATCAATATTAATCAAGCAGGAGTAGGGTATTACCTCCATCGAGAGGGCCCGAACCTGGGTAAAAGCATCGTGTCCCTTGTCTCCTGTTACCATCCGGCCTTGACGCAAAGTTTGGGACCCCCTACCCGAGATCCGCCGGTTTTGACACCGACATTGGTGCTTTCATTGAGAGTTCCTCTGTGTCGTCGCCTTTAGGCCCGATGGCTCCTTCGATCATCAACAATGATGAGGTCCAGGGTGAGACTTTTCTCCCCGGACAGATCTTCGTCTTCGGCGGCTTCGCTCTGTGGGCCAATTCGCTTGGTCACCTAGAGCAGATCGAAAGCTACGCCCCTGGCCATCAAGTCAGGTTTGGAAGTTTAAATTACACGGCTGACATCCGCGGGGACTTGATCTTCGACGGGTTCGAGCCACAGCCAAGCGCGCCGCACTACCTCGAGGGGCATGATCTAGCTCTGCCTCCGAACAGTGTCCTGGAGGCCGCACACGCACCGGTTCCGACCCTAGACTCGGAGCCTATTACGCCAATCGAGGATGAGCGGTTGGACGTCACCTCGGGGGCTGTGATCTCAAAGGCAATCGAGCCGAACGCCAGCCCCGCACTCCGTGTGACCCGTGACTCCGAGGGTCTAGACTATTATCTGGACTCCGAACCCCCCGTGCCCCTACCAATCGAATCCGATTGGGCACCTACAATGGAGTTCACCGCCGCGGACATCTTTCAGCACTCGTCTTTTGGCGACATCTTGAATTCTCTCAAGTCTCTCTCTTTATCAGGAGAGCCCTGGCCGGAATACGGTCAACAAGGATGGGATACGGACGATGAAGAAATTCAAAGCCCACCCACCACCCACTTTGTAGCCACCGTCGACAACCTAAATGACGTGCTCAATTTCAACTCCGCAGACATCGACAGCATGGATGACGATGCAGGAGATACCGATGAACCAACGCCCATAGGGCATTGGACAGCCACATCTCACGATGTGTACATGGTGGATACCCCTAAAGGAAGTGACAACGAGGAAAAAGGGGATGGAATGGGAGATAGAACCCCCGGAAAGCAATCAAAGCGTCGGCATAAACGCCGACCCAAGCCCTGCCTCAATAAAAACCCAGCCATAGAGCGGGATAAGCCGGTAGGCGACGAGCAGGCCGTAGAGCAGCCGTCCGAACAGGGCAACACGGATAGAGAAACCGAAACTCCCTCCCCCGGCGAAAACGGCATTCCGGACGACCTTACGCCGGATAAATCCATGGAGCAGAAGAGTCTCCACAAGAGGCTCGTTGCAACTGCACACAGCCTGAAAAAGCAGAAGCGGAAGCTAAAGACAGCGGAAGATGCACTCCAGATTAGATGGAGTAAAGTAATCAACACCGCAGATAAATACGGCGACGGTCGCCGTACTAAAAGCTATCCGAAGAGAAAGCTACTGCCTGAATTCGACGAAGAGGCCATAGAGCCCTCGCATTCAAAAAATAAGAAAGCCGCACGGTCGGATAGACGACCCCATAAAGCGGCAAGCGGCGCCACACTTAAATCGGCATGCGACCCACTCAAGGATTCGCATCATGCCCCAGTTCAGTCCATTTATGGGCCAAGAAAGCAAGCTATCGCAAGCAATACAATAAAGCCATCGTCAGAATCCGGCACACCCAAATACAGGGGCGCCGCACGCCCCCTATGTTTCACCGATGAGGTTAAGGACTATGAATTTCCGGTGGGATTCAAACCCGTAAACATAGAGGCATATGATGGAACAACAGACCCTGGAGTCTGGATCGAGGACTATATCCTCCACATACATATGGCCAGAGGAGATGATCTCCACGCCATCAAATATTTACCCCTCAAGCTTAAAGGGCCAGCCCGGCATTGGCTTAAGAGCCTTCCCGAAAACACAATTGGAAGTTGGGAAGAGCTCGAGGATGCTTTCCGAGCAAACTTTCAAGGGACCTATGTCCGCCCTCCGGATGCAGACGATCTTAGTCACATAACTCAACAGCCCAGAGAATCAGCTCGGCAGTTCTGGAATAGATTCCTCACTAAAAAGAATCAGATAGTAGACTGTCCGGACGCTGAAGCCTTAGCAGCTTTCAGGCACAATGTCCGAGACGAATGGCTCACCAGACACCTCGGCCAGGAAAAGCCAAGAACAATGGCCGCACTCACAAGCCTCATGACCCTCTTTTGCGCAGGAGAGGACAGCTGGTTGGCAAGGCGCAGCCCCAGCGACCCAAGTACATCCGAAACTAGGGATGGAAACGGAAAACCATGACGCAACAAGAATCGTCGCTGGACTAAAGAAAAAGTCCGAAGAGCACGGCAGTTAATGCCGGATTCAAAGGCTCACGACAAAATCAGACAAAACCACCCCTCCAGGATAACAGGGATGATCCGTCCAACTTAAATAGAATCCTGGACAGGATATGTCAGATACACAGTACTCCTGGGAAGCCTGCTAATCATACCCACAGAGATTGTTGGGTTTTCAAACAATCCGGCAGACTCAATGCCGATCACAAGGGGCTCAACACACCAAGCGAAGACGAGGACGAACCCTAGAAGCAGAGCACCAGGAAACAAAAGAACTACCCACAAGAAGTAAAAACAGTGAACTTACTTCACGTAACAAAACGTGTGGCACCCATAAAGGTACGCACCACACGACCTATCCCCAAGGGGTCCCGCCACTGGTTATTAAAACCAATCACCTTCGATCAGCTAGACTATTCCAGAAATATCAAAAACGCAGGCTGGACTGCCCTGATACTCGATCCAATAATTGGCGGACTCCAGTTTTCAAATGTCCTTATGGACGGCGGTAGTGGACTAAACCTGATATATCAGGATACAATCCATCACATGGGGATAAACCCAGCAAGAATCCGCCGCAGCAAAACCTCCTTTCAAGGGGTAGCACCTGGTCCGGACACCCATTGTACGGGTTGTCTTCGGCTCGAAGTTATATTCGGCTCTGCCAATAACTTCCGCTGCGAAAAGCTGACCTTCCATATCGTCCCGTTCTCCAGTCGCTATCAAGCACTACTGGGACGCGAAGCTTTCGCTCGCTTTAACGCGATACCGCATTACGCATCCCTCACGCTTAAGATGCCCGGTCCACGAGGCATCATCTCTTTAAAGGGGATGCACTAAAGCACGCCTCCCACAAGCGGAGGACTGTGCGGCCGCTTTGACAGCCACACAGCAAAATGGCCTCACCGGCCAAAAAAACTGCGAAATAGGTCATTAAAGACCATGAACGCGGATAGACGAGTTCGGTAAAAAATCATCATCGATGCAGGCTCAGTGGCCATATACCCCCGCACGAGGGGCTACATGTAGAGACAATAAAGCTCAATTTTATATAAACTTACTTTACATCTTGTTTATTTCAAACTTTTGTTCGGCACGACCCGTTTTCAACTAAGTTCCTCTCTTTTACAGATGAACGTCGTGCGGAGCCCGTCCAGGATACGGCACAACGGAGACACAGGCGCAGACGTGCAGTAGGGACCCGTCCTAAAGGATTCTTTTTAGATTAAGACCCTGCGTAAACCTTTTTTACTATCTCTTGTTGCTAAACATCCCCTGGTTTTTTCCGATATAACCAAGGAGGAGGCTGGCGTCTTGGCATGTGGCCACGTCAGAATTTTTTGCACGTACCTGGACACTAGGGGCTTTTTTAGCAAAGAGTGTTGTTTCGCCCGCACTCATAAAGACCGAACACCTTAGGGAGTGTTCGGCGTCGCGAGTTTTGGCATTATATGCATCAGCTCCGAATCATGTCTTTGGTCAAATGTTGGGTTGCCCGGCTCCTGAGTTCGATTACCTTACGTTCCGCTCTATCGGCTAAGGTAGCACCAGGAGAACTACTGCGATTGTGCCCCGGTTCGGCCGGGCGAGCACCTCAGTAGAGAAAGCCGAAAACTGACTGTCATGATGTAGCGTGAGACTGGTCAGCCACTCGATGACCTATCGGAATCTATCAGATTCCTCCGCTTTAACGAAAGGCCGCTTCCCGGTCAGGCACACACGTGCCCCGAACTCGGGCGAGCGCAGTCGCCGCTAATGGGCTACCTAAATAGTCCCACTGTCAAGCTCCTATGGCTAAGTGAAAGTGTTAAAGCATTATAGTCCGGTTGCCTAGCCCTCTGTGCTATCACCTCCTTTGTAGGACCAAGACGTTGGGTTAAGTGTGAAAATGCGTCTTCTGCGAGCACCCCCGCACTATGTGCGTGGGGGTTGAAGCTAACGACTGCAATCTTTCAGATTTTATATATATATTTTAAACGGCCGCACATGAGGTGTTCACAATACTTGAAGGCAAAAGTATAAATAGGCCACTACAGTTTATCAAAATATCACTTCATCATTACACATGCTATAATAACATAGCATCCTTCGAGCACTGCGTCTCCATTACACGAGCGCCTTCAAGGACTTCCTGAAAATAGTGCTCGGAGGACACTCGGCTTTTATCCGAATCTCGGGACGCAACAACGGTGGTCTCCATCTCCGCCCAGTATGTCTTGACACAGGCAAGAGCCATCCTTGCACCCTCTACACACGTCGACCTCTTCATTGCATTAATGCGCGACACCGCATCAAGGAATTGTTGCACCAAGTTGAAATAACTCCTCAGCTCCGACTTCCCCAGCCATAGATGACCCATGACGTACTTCATGGCGAGTCCGGACAACCTATTAAGTTCGGCCCATTGAGCCAAACGATCGTCCACTGCAAGTGGACGCTCTGGATTGTGAAATTGCGACCAGAACAGCTTTTCCACTTCACGATCTTTCAAATCTCGAAAGTGTTCGGTCGCATCAGCAGCACTCGCTACCAAATCCAGATAGGTGTCCTCCACACTCCACATCCGGTCCAACGGAGCAAACTTCGGATCGCAAAATTTTCTTCGCAGCATGAAGGGCTTTCCAGCCGCAATCTGTTCGGCCTGACGCAGCTCCTCCTTCGCAGCTCTCATCGCAGAGCGTGCGTCCTTGGCATCAGCAACGGCCTTCTCTAGGACCGTCTGCCTCGCCTGGTCTTCTTTCTCAAGAAGTCTGCAACGGTCTGCAGTGCTCTTTAACTTTTCGGCCATATCGGCCATCTCTTCCTTGCTTCGGCAATGAGCAGCCTGTTCGGCCCTCAGCTCTTCAAGGGCTTTCTTGGCAACCGCATCACTTTTCCTGGCTTGATCTTTATCTCGGGCAAGTTCTGCCCTAAGACTCTCCACGGCGGCCGCACCATCTGCGTCAAGCACACACATCGTAAGACACTGGCATAAAGCTCTTCTTACCTAATGCTGCCCGAGGAATCACATACCTTGAGCCTCATCCAACCGCTTGTTAACAAGCGTGATGTCGGCATCTGCCACGTCCAGTTGCCGCTTTAGTTTGGCAAAACCAGCAGCTCGGCTTGATTCCGGACACCCTGCATCCTACATTAAAAGGCGACATTTTAGACCTGGGATTATGATCCTTCGCGTGCCGTCATTTCTTGACAACGCGCAGAGTCTCAGGGGCTACTATCTACATAGGGCGCATCTTATTTATGCGCCACTAACAAAAGTGTACATTATCTAATGTACCTCAAAACCCGTCAATAAACTTTCGACGGCCTCACGCAATCCGCTCTCTGCAGATCAAAATCCTTTCAATCACCGTGCCCATCAATGCACGGTGCTCCTCCGAAATAGAAGCTCGCCCCAGCAGAACCTTTAGCTCCTCCGGCCGAGCACCAGGCGGTGCCGGACTTGTCCCATGACCTCTTTCGAAGGCCGGACGCGGAGAACCTCAGGGGGCCCCATAGCGATCTTCCTCCCCTGCCGGACTCGGAGAAACCCTCCGTGACGACACCTCAGGGTCGCCCGCCTCGTTAGGCGGCACAGCAGAAGGAGGCGTCCCGCTCTCCATCATCTCCGGAAGAAGATCCCTCGAGGACGAGCTCTGCTGAGAAGGGCTGAGGTCCGAACTACAAGGTAACAATTCGGTTAAACTTCTCAGATATAAATCACGGATTTCTCTCATCCCTCGAAAGGAAAATCTTTCTCTACTCACGGCTCGTTGGAGGGCTGATCTCCTTGAGTACGTAGTCCGGCCGAGGAACTCCCCGGCGTAGGACCCTCTGACGAAGACTTTTTCCCCTGCTTCGAGGCCATGTCCTCCGAGTCGTCAGAGGCAGCTCTCTTTTTCCCTTTAGGAGAGGAATTGTCGGTTCCTCCCTTCGGAGCGGCCTCCTTCGAGGAGGCCATTATTTCCTTGTCCTCCCCCTCGCTTCCCTCCAAAGGCATTATCTCCAGCATCCTGACTAGCACGGGATCCGGCCTGGTTTCGGGAAGGGGAGCCGGACACCTTATCAGCTTTGCCTTCGCTATCCACTCCTGTTTAAAAGGACAACTCTTTTAAGGGCGAGTTTATGACAATTATACGGATAGAAGGTCCGGGCACAAGGTTACTTACTCGAGTATCCGGGCGATTGCAGCTTAGGCCTGCGTCCTCGGTTAAATCCGGACACACTTCTTGTGATCCGAAGAACAGTTTATACATCTCCGCGAGCGTTGCGCTCATAAAATCCCGGAGAGCTCGTGGTCCCTCTGGATTGAACTCCCACAGGCGAAGGGAGCGACGTTTGCCGGGCAATATTCGGCGAATCAGCATGACCTGCGTCACCTTGACCAGGTTGAGGTCTCCTTCCAAGACATCCTTAATGCGGCCCTGCAGCAAGGGCACGTCTTTGGGCAAACCCCAATATAACCCTCTGTTCACCCATCACGCTAGCCGTGGTGGGGGACCCGAGCGAAAGGCAGGAGGCGCCACCCACGTGGTGCCCCGGGGAGCGGTGATATAAAACCACTCTCGTTGCCACAAGCCTAGCTCCTCTTTAAAAGAGCCCTCGGGCCATGGAGCATCGGCATTTTTGCTTATAACAGTGCCTCCGCACTCTGCGTGCCGTCCCTCGATCATCTTCGGCTCCACCTTGAAGGTCTTGAGCCATAATCCAAAATGAGGGGTAACACGGAGGAACGCTTCACACACGATGATAAACGAGGAGATATGGAGGATGGACTCCGGAGCTAAATCATGAAATTCCAGTCCGTAATAAAACAACAGTCCCCTCACAAAGGGATCCATTGGGAAGCCCAACCCTCGGAGGAAGTGAGACATGAACACCACGCTCTCACCGGGCTGGGGACTGGGAATAGCCTGCCCTTGAGCAGGCAACCTATGTGAAATTTCACCAGTCAGGAACTTAGCCTCCCTCAACTTTAGCACGTCCTCCTCCGTGACGGAGGAGGGCGTCCACCGGCCTTGAAGGTCAGAACCGGACATTGTCGAAGGTCCGAAGAGCCTGGGGTGTTGGAACTCGAGGCGACAGGCGAACACGCTTGAGATTGAAAAAAGAAGTAAGGCCTTGGTCTCTTTATAAGAGGTCGAATACCAAGAGCCCTCCCCGTAACCGTTTGGGGCTCGACTTTAATCGAGGGAAACATGCTAACGGGCACGGTTGGGTTACCCACGTCCGTAATGATGAGAATCCCGTAAAAAGGGCACACGATCTTTGCTTCGACAGGACATGCCAAGGAAACCACCTCGCAAAACGTGCTGAGGTGGAAAAGTAAAAACGATTCGTAGAGAACTTGGCCGTAGTGTGATGACGCATTGCGGAACACGTCAGCAGATTTGATTTGTGTTAATGTTATTCTCTCTATGGCAATATGTGGAAACTTATTTTGCAGAGCCGGACACTATTTTTGGTGTTTACAATCTTCTATGAAGGACTTGGAGGAGGAACCCGCCTTGCAATGCCGAAGACAATCTGCGCGCCGGACTCGTCGTCATTGAAGCCTGGTTCAGGGGCTACTGAGGGAGTCCTGGATTAGGGGGTGTCCGGATGGCCGGACTATACCTTCGCCGGACTCCTGGACTATGAAGATACAAGATTGAAGACTTCGTCCCGTGTCCGGATGGGACTTTCCTTGGCGTGGAAGGCAAGCTTGGCGATGCGGATATTCAAGATCTCCTACCTATGTAACCGACTTTGTGTAACCCTAACCCTATCCGGTGTCTATATAAACCGGAGGGTTGTAATTCGTAGGACAATCATCTTCATACACAACCATACCATAGGCTAGCTTCTAGGGTTTAGCCTCCTTGATCTCGTGGTAGATCTACTCTTGTACTACCCATATCATCAATATTAATCAAGCAAGAGTAGGGTATTACCTCCATCGAGAGGGCCCGAACCTGGGTAAAAACATCGTGTCCCTTGTCTCCTGTTACCATCCGGCCTTGACGCACAGTTCGGGACCCCCTACCCGAGATCCGCCGGTTTTGACACCGACAGCAGTCATTACCCATGGTACCACTGATGTGCAACATGGTCACACAATCTACCATGATTAGACCGTCACCATCTACCCATGTATTCCATTTAGTATTATATGTTTTAACCCTCTTGCCTTCTCTTTCATTGTTGTACTACTTACTAGTACTAGTAGGAGTACTTTTTACTTTGGAGTAGCTAGCTAGGCCCTTGAAGACTTGAACCCACTAACTGCCACCATTTTTGTTTTTCCATGTCTTACTATCTCATCCATGTAGCCAATAGTGGCTATATATAATAAGCCGGTTATTTTACTTCCTCTATACCGGAGTAGTACTATTTGCTGCATAGTATTACTGACCGCCATATTTGAGCACAACATTATTATGCATGGACCTTGACTATGTACGTCACCATGTGTCCAGATCTGAGATGTCGCGTGTACCAGATGAACGGCGACGAGTTCGACCCCCGTAATGCTACGTGGGTGTCGAGGAACACTCTTGGAGAGTACTCGCTTTTCATTGGGGATAGCTACCCCATTGTGAAGCGGATGCCACCTTCCGTGCACGACACCGAAGGCCTGCCATTCATGAAGCATGGTTGTGTCTTCAGTGCGCACCGCCGGATGAACGACATGCTGGGACACGCTATCCCTGATTTATGCCGCTTCAGCTTGGATGAGTCTCCATCGTGTGGAACCGGACTAGAAAGCTGCGACAATGATTCCCGTTGCCCACCGCTATGGATCGTGCCATCCATGAAGAACACCTGGGACTGGAACCTGGAGGAGGACATGTAGCCCATCTATAACGTGTAAGTGGAGTATGGTAAATTGTGAACGGTAGCGCTGTGAATATATGTAGACTAGTCGCGCACAAATTTATCACATGAGTTGGAGATGAACTTGTGTGGCATACTGGCATTTGTCCTTTAGAATTTATTACTAGTAAATGTGTTATGTGTACGTGCAACTTGTGTGGTTGTTGCATGGGCTCCAACACGCTATTTGTGAAAAAAAAAGGTGGCACACCTTTGGATACAGGTGACGTGGCGGCATCATACAGTAGCAACGTTCGCTATAGTTGTACTCCCTCCGTTCCTAAATATAAGTCTTTCTAGAGATTCCAACAAGTGACTAGATACGGAGCAAAATGAGTGAATCTACACTCTAAAATATGTCTACATACATCCATATGTTGTAGTCAATTTTAAATGTCTAAAAAGACTTATATTTAGGAACGGAGGGAGTAGTATACTCCTACTAGAACGACGACTCCTATAAAACCTTGTGCTTGGCTCTTTGCCTCTTCGGGAGGTTCAACATTTCGTACTCGTGTGAACCTTGCACTTGGCTCTTCACCTCTTCGGAAGGTCCAACAATGATGATACTACAGTACAATATGCTTCTGGCAATCTGACACCGATTGAACTGCTACACGTCCACCGCGAGGGCGAGGGAGAGGGAGAGGGAGAAGGTGTTGTAGTCAAAACCCTCTCCTCGTCCTACGAGCCAGCGCGCGCATGGGTGAGGGAGAGGCGTACTTCCTCCATCCGGGTTTATTAGGCCTCTCAACATCACAAGCATGTCCCTTTTTATAAGGCCTCATTTTGGAAAGGTGCATGCATGCAACCATTTCATTGGTTGCATTGAAAGTCATTGTTGTTGATGTCATGACTGGGAAATTAATACACTTCATGCATGCTTTTTCATTGGGTGCATGCATGTGAGAGAGTGCATTGGAAGTGGAATGGAAAAATTAATGTGAGCAAATTACTATGTGTCTTGGTCTAAGAGAAGTTGTCTTTAGGCCTAATAAACCCGGACGGAGGGAGAAGTAAGCAAGCTTCTCCTCGTTCGACGAGTTGATGGGACACATCAAAGCAGTACTAGTACTAGTCCATACTGCGTCCTTTCCGGTTAATATGTCTTAATTTGAAACAAGAAAAATACATTGGCGGTTAATGTATGTAACAATACGCTCTTTACGGTCACTATATATAGTTTTGCGGTGATTATACGATCACTAGCTCATCGTGGAGCACCGTATTGCACCCTACTGACCGGCCACCTAGTCGACGTGGCACTTTGTTGACTGGTTAAATTGTCATCTGGTTTCTGGGTCCAACCTATCAGTTGGCAGAGCAAAGAAATCAGTTAAACAAAACTTTACGCAGGTGCGACAGGAGTCCAACCCTTGCGCGCGAACCACCCTAGTTGTGTATGTGAGTGCATGCACGTGTACTCCCTCGGTCTTCCAACAAAGAGTGTACATCAGCTAAAAAACAAAGAGTGTACATCTATACTTCCAATGCATTTAGCCTTTAAGGCTGGTCATAGTGGGAGTAACTTATAGCAAGTAACATAACACATCCCAAGAAAAATTTGCTTACGTGGCATGTAGTTAATGAGGGCAGAGATGGTTGGAGTAACATAATATGTTACTGTAACATAACACATACCAAGGCAAAATGAGTCTACATCTTAATAAATGTTGGCTTGCATGATACCAACTACTTCCTCCGTTCCTAAATATTTGTCTTTCTAGAGATTTCAACAAGTGACTACATACGTAGCAAAATGAGTGAATCTACACTCCAAAATATGTCTATATACATCCGTATGTGGTAGTCCATTTGAAATATCTAAAAAGACAAATATTTAGGAACGGAGGGAGTATATGTTACTTCCCACAATGAATGTAGTAACATATGCATGTTACTAGTCTAAGTTACTCCCCACTCTGACTAGCCTAATCTAAATCGATATTGATTGACTAATGCACCAACTTGTGCTCTAGGTATAGGCTACATGTCTATCCTTAATTACAGCATGCAACAACCTTCATTTAATCTTCTTCTCTCAATGGTCACATGCACACATAAGTCTACTACTTTTAGGCGTTAATTATGCCCTGGTCAATGTGTAAATCTCTAAATGTACAGTCTTTCACGGGCGTAGGGAGTAGGTTGAGCACTTGAGCGTGCGCGTGTGTGTTGCGTCGTGTGTTGTGTGCCGCATGGGTGCGTAAGTGTTGCGTGCGTCCATGTGTACGTGTGAGTGTTGCATGTTGCATGCATGCATGCATGAGGCTTTTACTCCCTCCCATTGACATGTTCATATTTCAAGCTTCCTTTGTTCCCTCCATATGGTGATACTCCCTTTGTTCCCAAATACGGAGTAAAAGCCTCCCTCTGTTCCCAAATACGGAGTATTTGTCTTTCTAGAGATTTCAACAAGTGACTACGTACGGAGCAAAATGAGTGAAGTGAGCGTAGAGGCATAGGGATACTGTAGATAGGAAGTCTTCGCAATCCATTATTCCCCATCTCGGTCAAAGAGAACTATTCAACTAGTTTTCGCAGTGAAGTGACAATACACGCTATAGCAGATGGGACACACGCGTGTTGGTGTTACTAAATCAGCCTTACCCAGTACTGCCATCATGTTTGCCAGTAGAGTACGTTTCGTCAAATACGCCTACGCACCTCTCTCCTCCATTAACTGACATATGGGCCCTCTTGAGCTAGACCCACATGTCATTGGCGTAACTATTTACACTCCGAAGGACGGTATATCTTGGTAGTAGTGCTAGTAGAATTGAGATTTAATGCACTTTCTTCCCCGTCTTTCACTCTTCTTCCTCATCTCTTCTTCTTCCACCTCTCTTCCCCATCATCGGCCGCACACCATTTCTCCCCGCTCACTGCTCGCCCGCCCGCGCCATCTTCCTTGGTATCTCGCGCATACCGTATTCCCCGCTCACTGCTCGGCCACACACGTCATCTTCTTCGCTCGACCGCCCGAATCCACTTCCCCAATGGCTCGCAGGCACCGAAAACCCCAATCTCGCAGCGCCCTAAAAAACCTATGACAGAACCGACTGACACACAAAGCCGCGAATGGAATTCCCTCCCCGATGTTCTCTTGGAGCAGATCTGTAACCGTATGGACCTACTCAGCACCGTCCGTCTGGCCGCATGCTCGGTGTCTTTGTACCATCTACTCGTCTGTAACCGGTCGGCTCTTTTCAAACACCCTGCTTGCTGATGCCCGATCCTCGTAGTTGGCCCAGACACCGACTTGACGATCCTACGGAGGTTGTTGTGGTGCCCCTCGACATGCTACCATTACCCGACCACCTGTCCTTCATGCGCGGCCACTACTGGGTGGGCATGAAGGCCAACTGGATCGTCCTCATCCACCAATTCGGTAGTCCGTGTCGTCTCGTGGATATCTACACCCAGCTAGAGATCACCCTTCCATCATTTGGTACCACCGCCATCGAGCCTCGCAGCCCACCGGACACTCCTGCCTACTACGCACGAGACGCGTCAAGCTTTTGGCTCGACCTCTGTTTGCTGAAAGTTGTAATCTGCGAAGTGCACATACCATCAGAAGACTGCATGGATTACAAGATCATTACCTTGTTCAACATGGGATTAGTCTATCTCGAATCCGGTCGCCATACATGGTTATGGCTCATCGTCAATCCTGTTGAGGCAACATTTCTGTGTGATGCTATAGTGCATGATGGCATCATTTACCCGGTCGACGCACAGATTGGCTGCCTATACTGGTGGAATCTATCGCCGTGTAATTGTTCTATCTCATATCATCTTTACCTTATGAATACAATTGTCTGTTCATCGTTTACTCATTGTATGTCTATAACCACAGCATTGATATATGTTCCTATCATTTCCTAGATTTTTTATGACCACACATGTTATTTTTAGAGTTGATATGGGAACAATTGGCATCTAATGATTGTTAGAATATATATTATGAGCATAACCTCATGATTGCTATATGTTACTCTCATTTCCAAGATTTTTATAACAACGCATGTTATTGCTTATAGTTGATATGAGAACAGTAGTAAGTGATATGGTAGAATATGAGTAGGCCCTGTCATAGCTGTTTTCCTCTCATTGTTAGATGTTTGAACCATGACATATTGCTAGAATATGAAAGACATTGGCTTATTTTTTCACTTGGGGTATGATTATGACCACGGCATTGCAATTTTCTGTCTATGATATGTCTCACTGTTATAATAATCTTAATTCCACACATACTCTGAACATGATTGTTTATTTTTGTCCTTTTGGTCTCCAATTTGAATTGTTGCAGTAGACGCAAATGCGCTGGCCTTCATGATTCCAGGACCTGGAATCATACCAGCCGATGGGTGGTGGTTTATCGCTCGTTCAGCTGACGGCGGTCATTTGATGCTCATTCGCACGTACCAAATTGACCAAACCATTACATCAAACCACATGCAGTACAATGCTTGGGGCATTCGTGACATTGATGGCTATGGCTGATTTGTGTTCGAGAAAGATCCCAGCTCCATTGGGCCAGACGTATTCAACTGAAGGCGGGTTTACAGCCTCGGCAACCACTCCATGTTCCTCGGGCTCAATTATCCGATCATCCAACCAATCATCAATCATATCACCGACGATGATTACCGTGTTATGCAACTTCCATTCGCCAGGGGGGACTGTGTTTACACATCATACCATGGGTTTCATGAATCGCCATATACAGAGATTTGTCGACACAACTTGTTGCCAGATAATCTTTAGTGTGTGAAAGGCATCAAGCTTCCATGCAATGGATGGTTTTTGCAAACCCGACATGCGGCGATGTGGTTCATGCCAACAGCAAATATGCACAACTTGATTCGTACTGATATCTAGACTGATCCAAGTATTCTGATGCTGTAGCATCAACCTCTTTTGTTGGATTTATGTACTGCTGTTAGTTTGAAGCACTCCTCTGGTTTGAAGGATAGATACCTTTCTGGGATCAAGTGCATCCTAACTCACCTGCATAGGATGTACTGATAATGATGATGGAGATGCTGTGCAGAAACCATATATATATATATATATATATATATATATATATATATATATATATATATATATATATATATATGTGTGTGTGTGTGTGTGTGTGTGTGTGTGTGTGTGTGTGTGTGTGTGTGTGTGTGTGTGTGTGTGTGTGTGTGTGGACTATTCTGTTACCAGTAACACAATATTATTTTGTTACCCCTCGATCCTATAAGGGCGCGACGCGCAGGCCATAGCAGAAACTCCCAACCTAACCCTCCTCCTACCGCCGGAGGCAGCCGTCGCGGGCGAGCGAGCGACGGCGATAGCCGGAGCGAGGGAGCCCGCGGCGCCGTGACGGGTCGTTCCTCCGACCCACGTGCTGTCGCCGCCCAGTTCGGGCGTAGTAAGTACCTCAGTATGAGTTTAAAACGATGGTATGTTTCGGAATAAAAGAAATGGTAGAAATTCAAATTGTAAAAGTTCAAGAAAAGAAGAAACCCCTTGAAAATCCTGCTTAGTAAGTACCTCAGTACAAGTCGTAAAATGAGAGAAGTTCAGAACATCGTTGTCAAAAAAATGTTGAGTTAAAAAAAATAAACAAAACAAAACATTTTCTTTTTGAATAAAATATCATTCAGTTCGATGATACTAACCATACAAATACATGGGCGACGATACAGTAAACCATTGAAAATTTACGAGCAAAAATATTACCCAAAACCGGAGCAAAGTCTAGTTAGTGAAAACATGCTTAGTACAAACTCATGCAAACATTAGTACAAGTATTCTTTTTCAGAATAATTCAAAATTACTCTACAAAAAATAGCTCAGTACAAACACACACACATATCAGTACGAGTACTCTGTTTTTCAGACGGGAAAACAGCAGGATCCGTCTTGCCGTATTCAAAATTACTCTTAAACGATTGCGAATTTGAAAACATGTTTAACATGACTAAGTTTCGCATTTTCGGTAGCTTTTCAATGGTATATTATTTGCACCATTTCAATAAACTTTTGAACAAAATCATGTTAAAAAAAATTAATCGTATTTGAATTCGTATTTAAACCGTAAGTAATTAGAAAAAACTTTCTATACGCAAAAGTTGCGCATTTTCCATAGCTTTCCAACGCCGAATCATTTGCGTCAATCCGACAAAACGTTTGCAAAAAACAGCGAAAATACATTTCGCCAAGAATTTCACCATTTTTCAAATTACTTTTAAATCACATAGAATTTGAAAAACAAGTAGAGACATGGAAGATGTGGATTTTCACAAGCTTTCCAACGCCATCTCATTTGCTCAATTCCGACACACCGTTTGAAAATTAAGTACAAAATACGATTTGCGTTTTTTGTTTTGAAAAAACAGTTTTTTAAAACTGCTCTTAAACCATAATTTTTTTGCAAAAACAAATTATAGAATTGTAATGTAGATGTCAAGAGCTTTCCAACGATATATTACACGCCCCAGTTCGACAAAAAAATTGCAAAAAAAATTGAACTAAAAAAGACGATTTTTAACAGAAACAGGAAGCATCAGTTCAAGCGCTCGAATTTCATCAGTTCTGCCGCTTGAATTCATCAGTTCATGTAGGGTAATAGAATAATATTCTATTACGCGTAATATATATATATATATATATATATATATATATATATATATATATATATATATATATATATACACACGGGCTATTCTGTTACGCTAGCACATATGCCCGTGCGTTGCAACGGGAGGGATATTTTTTTTTGGAAGAAGCAACGGGGAAAATAATTGATGTGTCATCCAAAAAAGGGTCTCCACAATGGTAGACGACAGAGCAAGAAGTTATGGTCTTCTCGCTGGACATGTTTGACACACAAAATCTTGATAGTGATAGGGTTGGTCAGTGTGGTGGCGAGCACCCAACTCATGCCTTTTTTCCTCCGGGTTCGCCTTCATCTCGGGCTTGTGCCTGCCTACTCATTTGTTAGCTGCGCGGCGATCTTTGGGTGTGGTGGCGAGCATCCAACTCATGCTTTTTTCCCTCCGGGTTCGCTTTCATCTCGGGCTTGTGCCTGCCTACTCATTTGTTGGCTCGCGGCGATCTTCGGGACATGGTTGCTTCGACCACTCTATGCTACGACGGCGTAATCGGGTGGATTATTAATTGCAGCGCATAAATCCCGTTTCATGAGCATAATCAGGCATGAATGTCCCTTCTTTTTTAGGGTTTATTCTCTTCGGTTATTTTAGAGATCAAGTACCCATAATTTAGCTCAAACTAAAGCCAAATAACATAATTTATTGACACGTGTCCATAATTTCTTTCATTTATAGTCAACCAGCAAAGAACGAATGCGCACCGCTAACTAATGGCCAACACAAATATTTAAAAAAATACTATAGTGTCACATAAGAAATAGTTTTGATTTTTTTTAACATTAAAAAAAAATGAATTGGTGAATACTCTTGGAAACATTAACAATTTTTAAATCCCGGACAATTTTAGAAAAATGCGAACATTGTTTTTGCAAATTCCAATATCTAAGAAAATCATGAACGAAATTAGAAGCATGAATAGTTTTTAAAATTCACAAACAATATTTCGAAAACAATTACATTTTACGAAAACTAAAATATTTTTTAATTTTGAATTTTTTAAGGGAACATTCAAAAAATATGAAGTGTTTTAGACGCAATTCTTTTTGAGTTTTGAACATTTCACTAAAACAAGAATTGTTTAAAATATGGAACAATTTATAAAATGTAATTTTTATATAAGAATCTTGAAGAATTTTTGGAAAGGAAAAAATAATTTTTAAAAAGGAGATTTTTTTTGAATATTGAGAAAATATTGAAACGGGAAATTTTAAAAGTTTCAAACATTTTTCAATACAGAAGCAAATTTTGGAATTCTGACCATTATTTGAATATTGGAATAAAATCTGAAATTCTGAATATTTTTGTAAATTTTTACTTCAGCAAGAATAATTAAAAATAAGGAAAAAATATAAAATATAAAAGAGAAATATAAAGGAACAGAAAAAGAAAATAGAAATAGAACAACGAAAAAGGGAAAACGGGCCGGCCCAGTCATAAGCGCCCTGTGTGAACGTACAACTATCCTTCGCTCCATGCGACAAATAGGGCCTTCGTAACTCTGTGGGCATTCATAAATTGGCTGGCCTCGTTGGGCCGCAGCGCGCGTGGCCCAGTGACGGAATTCTGTACTAATCTTTTTCTTTTCTAGCAGATAGACGCACAAAAGTTTAGTACCACCTCGGATAGAAAGAAAAACTTTTTGACGGTGAACGGATGAAAATATTGGAGAAACGCATATATATACATATATATATTATCAGAATAACTATTCTGATAACACTTCCGCACTGCATACTCGACGCGAAGGCACTGCACTTTCTTTAGCTAGAACACTGCATTACAGAGATTAGTGAACTTTGTGTTGTAAAAAACTGTACGCAGTGTGTTTTCGGTACTGTTTTTGCTCTAGTTTTTTAATCGTTCATCGGAACGAGGCATATGATACACCGTTCGAAAGCTATGGATTAGACGCAACTTCGCCATGTTGAACACTTTTCAAGATTCCTCACGGTTTAAGAGTAGTTTTGAAAATGGCGCGGCCCATGACGAGTGGCAACGAGGGTTTTTTGCTTGTTTTCTAAACCGCTCGTCGGAATGAAGCAATCGATACACCGTTGGAGAGATATCGTCGAGGCGCATCTTTTTCATAACTATTATTTTCTCTAATTCGTTATGATTTAAGAGCAGTTTCAAATTTAATAAATCGCGGAACTCTGTTTTTCAAAAAAAATCAAATTTTCGGTATTGTTTTCGCTCCAGTTTTCTAACCATTTGTCCAAACAAGGCATGTAATATACCGTTCAAAAGATATGGGCGAGGCGCAACTTTCATATGTTGAAATGTTTTTTAGATTCCTTATGGTTTTAAGTTAATTTTGAAAATCATGCGGCAAACGACGAGTCGCAGCAGCCGTTTTCCACGAAATTTTCACAAACCTCTGATCGGAATGATTCAAATGATACGCCGTTGGAAAGATATCGACGAGGCGCAACTTTTTCATGTTGAACACGCTCTCTAATTCCTTACGATTTAAAAGCAATTTTGAATTTACCGAAACGCGGACACTCTGTTTTTTGCGACACTCCAATCGTTGTGTATGTTGCATCAGACAGAAAACCGCACTGTTTCGGACTGAAAACCGCACTGCATCCGACAGTCAAGTGCACTACATTTTTTAATGCATTTTTGTTTTAAATGTAGTGTACTAAAAAGTCCTTCATATTGATCTTCTTTCAAGATCAAAGCGCACCGCATTTGCATGTTTTTTAAAATGCTTTTTTAGACTAAAGTGCACCGCATTTGCATTTTTTTTAATTCATTTGTGTTTTAAATGAAGTGTACCAAAAAGTTCTTTCGTAGTGGACTTTTTTGCAAGACCAAAGCGCACTGCATTTGCGTGTTTTAAATGCTTTTTTCTTAGTAGTGGACATTTTTACAAGACCAAAGTGCACTGCATTTGCATGCTTTAAATGCATTTTTGTTCTAAATGGTGTACAATTCCTCCAAAAATAATAAAAAGTGAACTCCTCTATACATTTTTTTACAAAGTGAACTCCTTTGTTTTGCAAAGTGCACCGTAAAGGTTTTCTTAATGAGCTGCATCGATTTTAACAATTTATACACCATGTCCTTACAAATTTGCAAAAAAAAACTCCTCCAAAAATAATGAAAAGTGAACTCCTCTATACATTTCTTTTTACAAAATGAACTCCTTTGTTTTGCAAAGTGCACCGCAAAGGTTTTTTTAGTGAGCTGCATCGATTTTAACAAATTATACACCATGTTCTTACAAATTTGCAAAAAACAATTCCTCCAAAAATAATAAAAAGTGAACTCCTCTATACATTTTTTTTACAAAGTGAACTCCTTTGTTTTGCAAAGTGCGCCGCAAAGGTTTTCTTAGTGAGCTGCATCGATTTTTAACAGATTATGAACTAGTCCATACAATATTGCAAAAACAACTCCTCCAAAAACAATAAAACGTGAACTCCTTGGTACAATTTTTTTCACAAAGTGAACTCCTTTTGTTTTGCAAAGTGCACCGCAAAGGTTTTCTTAGTGAGCTGCATCGTTTTTTAACAGATTACGAACTAGTCCATACAATATTGCAAAAACAACTCCTCCAAAAACAATAAAACGTGAACTCCTTGGTACAATTTTTTTCACAAAGTGATCCACATAGACAAAGGGAACCTGCACGGCACAAGTGAGAAACTACACAATACGTTCAAGAAAAAAGAGACAAACTACACTTGAGCATCCCCGGTCAAATATGCTCTACACTGCATATCTAAACAGAGAAATTGTTATGAGCTGCACTGGGAGAGCACCAATCGCGCTACACGACCTCCAACTTCTGAACCGAACTTCAGCTTCGACCCTGTTCTTCGTTCGAGCTGCACCCCCACCGGCAGTAGTACACGCCCATTTATATAGTAGAAGCTTTCGACACTGTGGGCATAACTGCAGGCCCCCGTTGGTTGAGGAGGTAATAGCATCGCAGGTCCTCGAACTTGTCTTGCATGTGATGTTTTAGTCCTCAAACTTGCAAAAATGGATTATTTGATCCTGTAACTTGTCCTCAAGGTGCACATTTGGTCTTGAGCCATTCATGAGCAGCCAAGTGGAGCCAACTAGACCAAGCCGGTCAGCCCCACACTTTTGCATTTAGCTCCCTGTCGTCTATCGATTTCAACTCGCGGGGAAATCATCTTAATGCCAACCAAAACAAGCAACAATTACACCACTAACTAATCCATCGGTAATCACCTACAGGATAATACTATAGTACCAGCTAGTGCTACTACGACTGTACAAGCATCTGATCTATCAACTATCATCCTCCATCTACGTACATCAGTGGACAGTGGTTGCCATTGACGGGAGCAGAGCAGCTTCCTCTGTTTGCTGCCGTCGCTACTCGAACCAGACGCCGAGGCTGTCGAGGACGCGGACGTAGATGACGATGATGCCCAGCCCGTGCACCCGGTCGAGCCGCATGCCCCTCGCCTTCACCACCACCAGCACCCACGCCAGCCCGGTGCACAGCAACCCCACCGTCTCGTACACCGCTGCGTCCGCCGGGACGTGAACGGTGCCAAGTACTGCGCGCCCGCCGCCAGGGTCAGCGAAAGCCTCAGCCCCACCACCGTGTTGAACAGCGGCCCGGCGCAGCAGGATGACACGGCCATCTGCGCGCCGTCGGGGCCCCTGTGCGTCGCCATCGCCACGTTGGAGACTAGGTCGCCCAACGAGGCTTAGCATGCCAGCACCGTCACGCCCAGCATGCTCGCCTTCACGCCCACCATGTACGGTACCCGATGGCCACCAGGAGCGCCACCAGTTCACGCGCCAGGGTGTATGCCCAGATCCCCAGAGTACGCTCATCAGGAACCCCACTGCCAGCCACGGCACGCGGGCGCCCGTGGGAAGGGGACGCGGCGTCCGTTGTGGTCGAGGCGAGGGCCGCGAGGAGGAGGCCAAGGACACCGCGGGCGAGGAGGATCGCGTGGTCGTCACTGTTGTGGTGGCGACGTGGCGCGAGGATGATTTCGCCGGGTTGTGCGAGGTCCATGTCGTGGCGAGGAGCACGGGCACCAGCGCGGCGAAGGCCACGGCGCAGGGCCGAGACCAGCGGTGCGCGGCGATGCCCGGGATGGTGAGGCGGCGCGGAAGGTACAACGGCATGCGGAGCTCGCACACGAGGTAATGCAGGCAGGCTGCTGTCGTGGAGCCTGCGCGATCTTGGAGTAGTAGGACGGTAGGGGAGGTACGTCGTCGTCGTCTTTCTCTAGGAGGAGCGACGCCGCGAGGTCGGGGTGTGGCGGTTTCCCCGGATCGGCGCAGCACTGGGAGGTCCAGACGAGGACGACGTAGGCCACGTAGATGGACACGAATGACGCGGTCACCCAGACGTTGATCGTGCTGCTCACGAGCACGCGCACGAGGTTGTAGAGCGCGAAGAAGAGGAAGTAGAGGTCGCGCGCGAACCCGCGCATCTCCACGACGGCAGCGAGCGCGACGACGCCGGCAACGACGGTGGTCACGAAGAGCGAGCCGACCAGCGCGCCGTGGCCGAGCGAGAGGAGCGTGACGCCGGCGAGGGCGTGGGGCAGGCGCAGCGCGGCGAAGAACTCCTCGAGCGACAAACAACCAAAGCAAGCCAGGGGAACAAACAACCAATGAAAGCATGCATAACTTTAGTTAGTTTGGTCTTCTAGCCTGAATGAATCTTCAACAGTTCCAAAACTCCACGGTCAAGATCTTCTTCTGTTTTGCAACGTGCAAATTAAAGCAGGCAGCGTTGCAGCAACAAGGGGTACGCCTTCGTCAACCTCATGACGACCGACGCGGCGCGCGGGCTGCACTACGCCCTGCACAGACGTGGTTGGAACCGGTCGCTCGGCAGCGGCAAGATCATCAACATCGGCGCCGCGTACATACAGGTAACGAACGTGCACGCACGCACAAGCCTCCTCCGTGTCGTCGATGCATGCATGTATTCATGCTGTTTGTTCTCTAGCACCGTGAGCCGTTGGTCTTTGCACGGCAGGCAGAGGCTGGTGAGGCACTTCAGCCGCTCCACCTTCGCGTGCCACACCGATGAGTACCTCCCGGCCTTCTTTTCGCCGCCACGCGACGGCGCCACCATCCCGCCCCCGGCCGAGCCTAGGCACCTCGGCCGACGTGTCCCTTCGCGCGTCCCCGCCGTCGAGCAGCTGGCATGGGTGCGTCAAGGCGAGGCTGCAAAGAGCTAGCTATCCACTCCAGCAGAGGTATCCCACGGGTTAATTTCGATAAACAGAAAGGGGCTAAATGCAAAAAATGCGTCGCTGACCGGCTCGGCCCAGCTGGCTCCACTTGGCTGTTGTTGATTGGCCCAGGACCAAATGTGCACCTTGAGAACAAGTTCCAGGACCAAATAATCCGCTTTTGCAAGTTTGAGGACCAAACCATCACATGAAGGACAAGTTTAAGGACCTGCAGTGCTATTACCCTCTTGGTTGAGCTGCACTTCCCCATGGGCAGTACTGCACGCCCATGTGCAGAGTTAGAATCCTTCGACGGCATGGGCAGAACTGTAGGTCCCTGTTGGTCGAGTTGCACTTCGCCGTGGGCAGAACTGCATGCCCGTGTGCAGAGCCATATTCGTCGACTGCAGCGATGGCTTGTTGGGCTTGCCGGCACGTGCTCTCCCATCGCGGAGCATGGAACTCTCGATCTTAGGTCCACGCATCACAGAACAGGAGGTCCTCCACTGCAAGCCCGCGTGCATCAGGACGGCTCGGGACGGGAAGTTGCATGCCTCTCACGAGGAACCGCACTGCAACGCTTGGGCAATTGAACCACTTGGAGATCCCAGGGGACTGCACCCCATCTGGCGGCATCGCCCGACCTCCTCTGCCGGTGGCGGCGGTGGAAGAAGAGGAAGAGAACCGGGCAGCGTGCTGCTCTCTTCTCCCTCCGCCCGCGCTCCTTCCTATCCGGGAAGATTGAACCGAGCACCAACAGTGGACGAACGAGGCTTATGTGAATTTTCCCATTTTTTGTTATGTGCTTGCCGATTCAATCTTGTGGAGGAGAGAAGCACTTACTTGGGTGGCGGACCTGCAACTTGTGAGGACAGGAACGAGTTGTCGCTCGACTGCGGGAGGGCCCCCGGGGATGTGGCCGGAGGACAAGGGAGGGGAGGGGGTGTCCCTGCACCGCCGCACTTCACGCTTACGCACTACCGCACTACACATTTACACGCTGCCGAGCTGCACAGAGAAGAGAAAATAGGGTCAGGAGGATGTGGCTCTCGACGGGTGAGCACGATGGAGGAAGGATGCAGGGCCAGGGTGGTGGTTTCCATCGGAGGAGTGGGAGCGGGGGTTGGGGTCGGGTGGCCCGTGCATCAGTCCGGGAAAAGTAGCGGGCGCGGTGCTGGCCAGTCACGGAGAAGGCAAGGTCGCCGGGAACCATGGTGATCAGAGGCGGGGAGGGGCTCCGATGCGGGGCAGCCTGCTCGATCCATCAGGGCCGGCAGCAAGGGAGAACGCGCGGGTCAGCGGCGTTCTGCTCGATCCCGTCTCCTGCTGGCGCAGCAGGACCAGCTCTGCCCAGATCCGTCGCAGGGGAGGCGCTGGGGGTGGGGGCGCCTGGCATGGTCACCATCAAGGGGGAGGGGCTGATGGCCGGAGGCCGGCGGCGGCGGCGACGCAGCAAGTAACGGCGGATTGGGCGACACGGGGAGGGGGTGGTGGTTGTAGGATGGGGTGGGAGGTGTCGCTAGGATAGAGTGCGGCGGCGCTAGGGGCGGGGGTGCGGCGGCGCTAGGGTGGGGTGGGGGCAGAGGAAGAAGGTGGTTTTGGGGGGATCGGTGGTGGGGGAGGCGCCTGGTTCACTAGGGTGGAGGAGAAGGTGTCCGGCGGAGAGAAGAAGGTGGTTCGTCAGGGTGGGATGTTAGCAGAATAAGATTTAGGTGTTATTAGAATAAGGTCTTAAGGGTGTTATTATAATAGACCCACCCTATATATATATTAGTAGTATATGAGAAATGGGTGTATCTACACCTGATGGTAGGATGTATATATACTATATCTAATATACTCCAAAGCGAGTTTTGTGAAAAAATTGCATGTGAGCCCATGTTTTTATCATATTTGTGAAAATACGTACATATTTATACGTAAAAAGAAATATGCTAAAAATATACTACATACACCTAAAAAATAGTATATATACTATCTAAATATTCTTACATACTACATACTATGCATACATACACTGCGGTATGGTTGATGGTACCTAAAACATACAAAATAAAAATGGGTGTACCTACACCCGGTAGTAGGAAAAATTTGTCCTATATACATCCTACTATCGGGTGTAGCTACACCCATTTCTCATATACTACTATGTGGTAGTATATATACTACTTTATCATTGTTAGTACTCCCTCCGATCCTCAATAGTCTGCGCATAAAAAAAGTTCGTTTTTTCCTCAATAGTCTGCGCGCTAGGCTCCCGCGGCCAACCTTTCCATCTATGCCCCTGCTTTTCCGGGTTCGTTCCTTTAATTTAGGAGGGAGAGGGAAAGCACCCGTGCATGCAGTGGCTGCTGGGTGGGTGGCGTGCGGAACGACAACCAGTTAAAACGGCAGCAGTTACCACTCAGCGAGATAATGGTGGATACGGTGCATGCAGCTGCGGGGTAAAAGTGTCCAGTTTTTTGCATGCTTGGCTCTCCTTGGTATCCGGGCTGAGACTTATGCACAAAGTAAAAAGAATCGGAGGGAGTATGTTCACATACTATATCTAAGATACTCCAAAGCGAGTTTTATGAAAAAATTGTCCTATAGTATCAATTAGGCTTCAAGTGCGTACTTGTTAGTTAAACCTATTGTCGGTGTCAAAACCGGCGTATCTCGGGTAGGGGTCCCGAACTATGCGTCTAGGCGGATGGTAACAGGAGACAATGGACACAATGTTTTTACCCAGGTTCGGGCCCTCTCGATGGAGGTAAAACCCTACTCATGCTTGATTAATATTGATGATATGGGTAGTACAAGAGTAGATCTACCACGAGATCGGAGAGGCTAAACCCTAGAAGCTAGCCTATGGTATGATTGTTGTTGATGTTGTTGTGTCCTACGGACTAAACCCTCCGGTTTACATAGACACCGGAGGGGGTTAGGGTTACACAGAGTCGGTTAAAAGGAAGGACATTTACATATCCGTACTGCTAAGCTTGCCTTCCACACCAAGGAAAGTCCCATATGGACACGGGACGAAGTCTTCAATCTTGTATCTTCATAGTCCAACAGTCCGGCCAAAGGTTATAGTCTGGCCGTCCGGATACCCCCTAATCCAGGACTCCCTCAGTAGCCCCCGAACCAGGCTTCAATGACGATGAGTCCGGCACGCAGATTGTCTTCGGCATTGCAAGGCGGGTTCTTCTCCAAATTCCGAATACCTGCTAAATAGTGTTTGGCTTCTTGTAAACGCAGCGCTCCTTGGCTTCCACGCCCAATAATGGCCACCTTCCACGTGTCGAGCGAATGTGAGGAGCCAGGGTATTTTTACATTTACCCCCCTAGCTATGCAAATGAGCTATCTATTAAAGAGACGAGGATTCAGATCCAAACCACACCATCCTCCCTCAGCGAGCATTCATCGGAGCGCACCTGAAAGAATCCATTCCATCATGGCAGGTCTACGGAGCTCCTCTTCTCGTTCCTACAGCCCCAAGCCCGGAGATTGGGAGAGGTGTTCCGTCCCACACAGTCAACTAGTAAAGCTTCAGACCCAAGGATTTCTCCCCCAACGTATATGGTCCCGGTTCGAGCCGGGCTCGCCACGTATAATGGCGGAGAGCAAGCGGAGAGCTTTCCCAACCCCTCTAAGGGAGAGCGGGTATGCCTTGTCCCTTATCTAATAAGGGGACTTGGTTTTCCATCCATCCGTTTCTCCGAGGGCTTCTGGAGTTCTATGGCCTGCAGTTGCACATCCTTACTCCTGCCTCCATACTACATATCGCTGGATATGTAGCCCTTTGCAAACTGTTTTTGGGCTGCGAGGCTCATTTCGCATTGTGGAAGAAGTTGTTCTGCCTGGTGCCCCGCTCACAGAGGGGGTTGATATATCAAGTGGGCGGAGCCGAAGTATGGCGCATCGTCGGGACCGGATACCTATCCGGAACCCCGAAGAAGGCGTCCGAGGACTGGCCTTTAGAGTGCTTTTATGTGGAAGATGTCCCTCTGACGGATCTTGTTCGGATCGGCCTTCCCGAGTTTGATGGTGCTCCTTTGAAGAAGCGCCTGAGCTGGCGGCCACGAAGCCCCCACGAGGAAGATGACAGAGACGTCCTTTACCCGATGGGCCAGATAAAGGTATTGGCTCAATCAGGACTGACCATGATCGACGTCATGGCAATATGCATTATGCGGGGGGTGCAGCCGCTTCAATATCGAGGCCACCCCATGTGGGACTTCAACGGGGAGGATGACGCCACCCGCTGTGGCCGCAAGGGGCCGGACTCATCTGCCGCTCTAGCCAAAATCTTCTGATTTGTACAAGGGAGAAGAGGAGGAATTCCTCCGCGTCAATCCACAGGGCGGATTTTCTATGTACAATCCTCCGAGCTGGGTAAGTAAATACTTTTTGCGCCCATCCGTTCCATATTCCCACAGTTAAACATTTTACCTTGTGAATTCAATGCAGGAGCTGCGTAAAGCAGTTAGGGAGATCAACAACCCTCCTCCACAACCAGAGGATCCTGAGCGGTCCCTTGACCTGGCCTTCAAAGAGGATTAGGACATATCTGTGGAGCTGATCAATAGGGCATTTTACCAATTAAGCAGTGACGATGCCTTGGTGGCCATTACGGCCGATTACCCTGGGCTGCTCCCAGCTTCGCAGGTGACTGAGACCAAAGTCCCAACATTTTTAAAAAGGATTCGTCCTTGTGCACTTTGCTCACCGTGTACCAACGGTGTTTTACAGGGAAGGCCCTTGGGATGCCGTGCCGAGCCCGCGGCGACTAGCCAACAAGGGGCTACGAGGCCGGGCAGGCTAAAAAGGAACGCAGTCCGGACTGAGACACCGGCGCAGAGGTAAGGCGCGCCACCTCACTCCATGGTATCGTCTTTAAAGACATATTAACGCCCGTGCTTTCTAGGAAGAAGAGCGCTCGTCGGACTATATCCGGAGAGGTCACCAATCATGCCTCAACCAGTCGGGCTCCAAGGCCGGACACGGAAGCGGAAGCGAGTATGAGGCGCACGCCGGATGCTCCTCCGATAGAGGATGCGAATAGAATGTCCGCCACAAATTCCGAGGTGGAGAGCGCCATGAACCACAGGCGTCGCCGAGCCGTTCTCTATGATGCTTGCTTCTCCCAAGAGGCATTTGACGCCTTCAACTCGGGAAACGCGTACCTCCGTGCTGCTCAGAATGGTCTAGCCAGAGCCATGGAGCAATATGTAAAGGATATACGGGTGAGAGAATTTGATGATTATATATAGTAGTAGCCCCTGAGATGTGAAGCAGTTAGGATAACTGATTTAAGGATCATTTGTTTTATGGAGGTTCTTTCAGAAAAGAATACCCAATTGTCCCGTGAGCTTGAAGAGTGCAAAGCCCAACTTCAGGCCGCACTAGACGCAGAAGAGGAGTCCAAGAAGACCCCCTCTGGTAAGACATATGTCGAATGATAGGTATCATGTAGAGTGCAGCCTATATGCAAATCTGACAGTAAAATTGCAGATGACGCCGGAGGGAATCCGGACGAGCAACATCTCCTACGCCGGCTAGAGGCTGGTGACAGCGTGCTTACGAGGGTTAGGCAAGAGAAGAATGATCTCTAGGATGCCAACACCCAGCTGAGCGTGGAACTAAAGGATGTCCGTGCCCAGCTGTCAGACTCCGTGAAGGAGAATCAACGGCTTCGACGCGGCATTTTCAGTAAGTGCTTGAATGAACTTTTAAGAGGAGTTCGGTGTAGAAGTCGACTAACAGAGTTATGTCTGCAGGTATGCTAACAGGTCGTCCCGCGGAGGAAATGCCCGGTTCTGTGGGTGATCTTCTGCCCGAGCTCTCACAACTGCGCGAACGAGTTCGGTAGGTGATGCAAGGCATTGCCCAGGCCTTATGGCCATCCGTCTCCGTGCCCGAAGGCCTTGGAGAGCTTGCGGAGAAGCTGAAGGGAGTGCGGCGGCGCTTCTGATTATGGAAGATATTGGCCTGCCGTCAAGGTGCCAGGGAAGCCTGGGCCATGGTGAAGACGCGCTATATCAAGGCTGACCCAAACCACATGGCCGAGGTCAGACCTGTGGGGCCCGATGGGAAAGAGATCCCTGTTAGTCTAGTGTACGGACAAGTAGAATTGGCCGCAAAGTATTCCCAACAGGATTGTAGGTTAGACAGCCTGTTGGATGGTATAGAGGACGAATTTAGTCAGTCAAAGTGACTATGTAATTGAAGTGACATTTATAATGCCTTCTAGCCGGGTTGTAGATCATTTGTCATGGCGGACCTTTTCGCTTCAACCTCTGGACCCGATAGTCCGGAGTGAATCCGAATACCCTCTCGGTTATGTAAAAATTGGGGCATGCGTGGAAACTAGGCATAGGGGTCATTAGTGCTTGAACAGACAAGTGCCCAACTAGTTATGTTATATTACATAGTTAGTAAGAAACATCTTCCAGGGAGATTAGTTCCGTTAGGGGTTCCTTTCCCTGGGTATGCATGCCCTAAAGTGCATGTCTGTACTGCGAAAAGAGTCACAGAGAGAAAAAGCATCTGGGGGCACGTATGAAAAATAAATAAGTGAAGAATCATCTTTTGTTCACCGACCGAATATTCCCTTAAGAATGCTAGCTTTCGGCTTCACCCAGTGTGAGGTACACATCCGGCTGACCCGGCAGTAACAATCGCAGAGGTGCTCCCCTTATGCCCTAGCCAAATTAACAGGAACGTAGGGCATAAATACAAGAGCCAGGCAACCCAGCTTGGCCAAAACTTAAGTCATATCGATGCATATAATGGCGAAGAAAAGGTGCATGCGGAAGGATGACACATGTGCGGGCATAAAGCCCGGATAAATAAGTAAGCTTCTGTGAAAGAAGCCCCCAGGTATAATTAGCGCGATTAGCACGTCAATGATGTGCAAGCAAGGCACAAGTTAGCCTTTGAAGGCATTGGGAAAAATAAGAGGAGAAAGAGAGAAATAAACGACAAGTAATGTGTATAAAAAATGGTCAGTGGAAGGATACGAACACAGAGTCCGGCGCTAAGCGTAGAATCTTTGGAGCCGTGCTGTGTTCCATGGGTTCGGCTCAAGCCGATTATCAGATGCATCCCGCAGATGGTACGCTCCGCCGGTCAGAACTTGGTCAATGATGAATGGACCCTCCCATTTGGGCTCGAATTTGGTCGTTTTCTTCTCCGGCAGGCGTAGAACTAGTTCACCAACGTTATAAGTTTTGGCCCGTACTTCTCTGCTTTGGTATCTTCGAGCCTGTTGCTGATAGAATGCAGAACGGGCTTTTGCCACGTCGTGCTTCTCCTCCAGGGTGTCTAGATTGTCCTGCCGATCGAGATCGGCTTTTCTTTCTTCGTACATGCGCACTCGAGGTGAGTCATGGATTATGTCGCAGGGCAGAACCGCCTCTGCGTCGTACACCATGAAAAAGGGTGTGTATTCGGTAGTACGATTTGGCGTGGTCCGTAGCCCCCAGAGTACAGAGTCGAGCTCCTCTACCCAGTGCGTGTTTGATTCCTTTAGGGACCGCACTAATCTGGGTTTGATGCCGCTCATGATGAGACCATTTGCTCGCTCGACTTGACCGTTAGTTTGTGGGTGATAGACAGAAGCATAATCGAGCTTAATGCCCATGTTTTTGCACCAGAGTTTTACCTCATCGGCAGTGAAGTTTGTGCCGTTATCGGTGATGATGCTGTGGGGGACGCCATAACAGTGTACGACCCCGGATATAAAGTCTATCACCGGTCCGGATTCGGCCGTTTTAACAGGTTTGGCTTCTATCCATTTGGTGAATTTATCCACCATAACCAGCAAGTATTTTTTCTTGTGGGTTCCTCCTTTAAGAGGTCCAACCATGTCAAGCCCCCATACCGCAAAGGGCCAGGTAATGGGGATTGTGTGGAGGGCGGTGGGTGGCATATGGCTTTGGTTTGCAAAGAGCTGACACCCAATGCAGCGTTGGACCAGGTCCTGTGCATCTGCCCGGGCCGTAGGCCAGTAAAAACCTGTACGGAGCGCCTTGCTTACAAGGGCCTTGGCTGCGGCATGGTGGCCGCCGAGTCCGGCATGAATTTCTGCCAGGAGCTTCTGCCCTTCCTCTTCAGAGATGCACCTTTGAAGGACTCCGGTGGTGCTTTTCTTATAAAGCTCTCCCTCATGGACCCTGTAGGCTTTAGATCGCCGTACTATGCAGCGTGCCTAGTTTTGCTCCTCGGGGAGTTCCTGCCTAGTTAAGTAGGCCAGGAATGGTTCTGTCCACGGGGCGATGACGACCATTATAACATGGGTTGAAGATGTTATTTCGGTGGTAGAGCCTCCGATTATGTCAGAGTGTTCGGTATCAGGCATTGTGGTTGGGTCCGGTCTGTTGTTACCAGTGTCCCCTTCCCATACCACGGATGGCTTGAAAAGCCTCTCCAAAAAGATGTCCGGGGGGACCGCATCGCGTTTTGCGCCGATGCGTGCAAGGACGTCTGCCGCCTGATTGTTTTCCCAAGCTACATGGTGAAATTCGAGCCCCTCGAACCGAGATGACATTTTTAGGACGGCGTTGCGATATGCCGCTATTTTTGGATCTTTGGCATCAAAGTCTCCATTTATTTGGGATATAGCGAGGTTCGAACCCCCCCACACCTCTAGGTGTTGAATGCCCATGGATACTGCCATCCGGAGACCATGTAGAAGGGCCTCGTATTCGGCTGCGTTGTTGGAGTCTGTATAGATTATCTGGAGTACGTATTGAACTGTATCTCTGGTTGGGGACGTCAGAACGACGCCAGCCCCCAGACCAGCCAGCATTTTGGAGACGTCGAAGTGCATGATCCAGTTGGAATATGCGCCGCACTCTTTAGGGAGTTAGGCTTCCGTCCATTCGGCGACAAAGTCGGCCAACACTTGCGACTTAATGGCTCGCCGTGGCTTGTAAGTTATGTCGAACGGGAGGAGCTCAATGGCCCATTTGGCAATCCGGCCCGTGGCGTCGCGGTTGTTTATAATATCATTGAGTGGCACTTCCGAGGCTACTGTTATCGAACACTCTTGAAAGTAGTGCCGCAGCTTCCGGGATGCCATGAATACCGCGTATGCTATCTTTTGATAATGCGGGTACCGTGACTTGCATGGAGTAAGGACAGTGGATACATAGTAGACCGGCTTTTGAAGGGGGAATTTATGTCCGTCTATTTCTCGTTCGACGATGAGCACTGCGCTCACAACTTGATGGGTTGCCGCAATGTATAACTGCATAGGTTCGCCAATATTTGGCGCTGCCAGGATTGGGTTGGTTGCTAGTATGGCCTTTATTTCTTACAATCCGGCTGTGGCGGCATCCGTCCACTCGAAGTGTTTGGTGTGCCGTAGGAGGCGGTAAAGGGGTAATGCCTTTTCTCCTAGGCGGGAGACAAAGCGGCTTAGAGCCGCCACACATCCGGTTAATTTCTGGATTTGTTTGAGGTCCGTTGGGATATCCAACTTTGTCCGTTAAGGATTACTTTGTCCATGCAATTATTGCAGAATAATGAGATTGCGTCTTCCTCGCGGCAGTTCTTGACCTTGTTCATTACGAGGAGGAATCTGGCCCAATAATGGTGTACTATTTCCTAGGGCTCTTGCCTGATCTGGGAGAGATCGCTTATGCTTGGGTGGGTGGGTGGAATTGAATCCGAAACCTCACCCAATCTAAGACCCAAGGGCCAAGGAGTTTCCAATCTTGGAAATTCGGGTTCTTGGATGTTGCCCGATGAATCTGGCCCGCTGCCTGACTCTAAGTTCAGGGCTTGGGTGATGTCCTCCCGTAAACGGGTATCCGGCTCGGAGGCTCGGGAATCCGGACATAGCTAGTCCTCAAGATAGAGGAAGGGTCGCCGCATTGTTCCTCCACCACCGCAACGTGATGGGTGACCTGGGGAGAGTTAATCTCTCTCAGATCGGGTTTAGGCCCAATCTGATCGTAGTCTGTAGTGACTCCCAGGGCGGCGATGCGATCCAAGAGCTCGTTTAGGGAAGAGAGCTCCAGTGGATCTAACTGCTCGACGAATTCCGAGTTGACATGGAGACTGCTTTCGATGACCCCAGAAGTCATCGTCGGTGCAGCGGCCAAACAGGCGGTCATGAGGAAACCGCCTAGTCGGAGAGTTTGGCCAACAGCCAAAGCTTCCTCAGCGACAGTGTCGTCTTTAAAGACGAGATGAGGCATCCTTCCTAATGGCGACGACACAGTGGAACTCTCAATGAAAGCACCAATGTCGGTGTCAAAACCGGCGGATCTCGGGTAGGGGGTCCCGAACTGTGCGTCTAGGCGGATGGTAACAGGAGACAAGGGACACGATGTTTTTACCCAAGTTCGGGCCCTCTCGATGGAGGTAAAACCCTACTCATGCTTGATTAATATTGATGATATGGGTAGTACAAGAGTAGATCTACCACGAGATCGGAGAGGCTAAACCCTAGAAGCTAGCCTATGGTATGATTGTTGTTGATATTGTTGTGTCCTATGGACTAAACCCTCCGGTTTATATAGACACCGGAGGGGGATAGGGTTACACAGAGTTGGTTACAAGGAAGAAGATCTACATATCCGTAATGCCAAGCTTGCCTTCCACGCCAAGGAAAGTCCCATTCGGACACATGACAAAGTCTTCAATCTTGTATCTTCATAGTCCAACAGTCCGGCCAAAGGTTATAGTTCGGATGTCCGGATACCCCCTAATCCAGGACTCCCTCACCTATGGTTAAAATGTGACACTAAATACGACTAGTAAGTAGTACAGTAGCAGTACTAGTATACGTCTGTCAGATTATTCATCATGTCCACACATTGAATTGACGTGACAACACACTGCGCGTGAGGTGACAAAAGAATCTCGGCGGCGTCTTCGGGTATTGTGGACTTCAGATTTTGAGTACCACTTATCTGTCAAAACCTTTCATCATTCACTTAAAACAGTCGGTTGATCATACATTGAGTACCATATAACTGGAATTAACCGATGCAAGTCCAAGAAGGATTGGCCGATGCTGCCGGCTGGCGTCAAGTTCGATCCCACGGATCAGGAGCTGATCGAGCACCTTGAGGCAAAAGTGACTGCTGACAGCGCGAGATCTCACCCTCTCATCGATTTGTCCATACCAACCATCGTCAGCGAGCACGGCATATGCTACACCCATCATGAGAAACTTCCAGGTAAGACACTGATCGGACGTCTACTTGCACAAACCTATTCCTTTGTTTATAGCTTTATTTTTCTTTTTAGACGCAGACCTAGTGAAGCAATTACAATTTGACAATTAATAAAAAGTGAAACAAGTGACTGCAACATGCCAAAGATGTTATGAAAATGCCAACCACGTACACTAAAACTTGTATTCGACAATACTGCAGGTATCACACTGAGTGGCCTAAGCAAGCATTTCTTCCAGCGCAATTCCAGGGCGTTCAAAAGGGGCACGTGGACGCGTCGCAAGATACAGTCGGAGTGCGGCATGCACACGATGTGGCACAAGACCGGCAATACCTTGCCGGTGATGGTCAATGGCCGGCAGACGGGCAGCAAAAAGGTTCTGGTGCTGCACACCAACAAGAACTTTGACCAGCAGAGGACCAATTTGGTGATGCACCAGTACCACCTCGGGGACCTGGAGCAAGAGAAGGAGTGGGAGCTGGTCCTCTGCAAGATTTTCTACCAGACGAACACTAGGGCCAGGAGTAAAAAGATTATAAGTTAGTTTGGTATTGGTACTTGTACTACCTTGCCGTCCGCAAGTTGGTATTGTTGTTAACGCTCTTTCAGTATGATCTTGGCATTTGCTTCCAACCATCATGCCGAGGGTCGACGTGGATATAAAGCTGAATCATTTGTTTCAAATTTTCAGGCACCTAATTTTTATTTGATGGGTATCATAAGCACCTGTCGTTCGAATTCCCAGTTCTCCAAATTTTTCAAAACAAGTGCATGCACTTATTATCACAATGAAAAAACAATATACCTGCTGCATCCCAGCTATCAGTCTGTACTTGCAGAATTCTCTCGTTTGTTGAGCAGGTATATTGTTTTTTCAGGTTGAGCAAGTTTCAACTGGGTTGTAGACTGCCCAGGCTTGGTTTTGTTTTTAACAGGCCCAGCCCATAACGACAATGGGGCACAAAGATCCAGCAGGTATCTACTGGCCTCTGGCCCACCAGCGTTAGTTATATTTTGTCTTACAACATCCGTAGGCAGTTTTTACTGAATCAAACACACAACCCAGTTCTATTTTCCTCTTGAAACGCCATGTCCTACATCCGTTTTCTAATCTCTACCTATACTTTTACTAGTTCATATACACGTATCATTATATTAAAAATACATAAAGTTTCCTTTTCATATTTACATCCTTAATTTTGTTGTTGTTTTCCCTCCCAGCGCTGATTTTTTTATCACTGATTTTCCCTTAAACCAACTCAATTATCCCACGTCTTATTTGCTTACAAAAACAAAACATTTTTTTGGCAAATCAATAAGTTCTAGAAAAAATGTTTATCATTTTGGGATTACAACAGTTCGGACTCCACCGAAATATGCAAAATAAGGTTGAACTTTTTGACCGTGGTCCTGGGCAGAAAATGGGTTGTAATAAATTACTTAAGAATTAGCAAATGGGCTGCAAATTATAAATTTTTTTAGCAAATGGGCTCTATGTTGTCTTCCACAGATTTGAAGGCTGACTTGTGGGCCTACTAAGTTCATGCGTACATAAGGTTTCTCAAAAAAAGAAACTTAGTCAACAATCGAGTCTACCAGCGCTAGACCGTTAGATGCCAATCTAAGGGCAATCGTGCTTCTTCAGTCTTTGATCTTCCTGCTCCAGCCACCCAAACCAGCGCCGGCGGAACCCCCTGCTCCCGCCTCCCATGGCCGGTTGTGTTGCCGGGCAGGCCTCACAGCCCCACCATACTCGCATCCCTGGCCTGTCCATCCCTCTACTCACCCACACCTCCTGTTATTTTTCGGCGACGGCAGTCGAACCAGTCAACCCTCGTACTCCCCACCGTGTGGGCAGCCACTACCGTGTCTTCCCCGGCTTCGTGTCATTTCCTTCGTAGGCCTCGCCTCGTCCACCGCCCTGGTGCTCTAAGCGCGGCGTGGTCAATGAACGACATCCATCGGAAGTGGACTATACGTGGATAGGTTGACAGCTGGGTCCACGGCCGCACACAAGGAAATGCCTCCTTATTACGCGCAAAATAATGATTCCTCCACCTAACATATGGGACCCACCGGAAGGGCCTCTGTATTTCACAAAAAAATGTTCCCCCCGCTGACACCTCGGACCCACCAGCTATATCTTCGCACGCAAGGAAGTGCCTCCTTATTACGCACAAAAGAATGAATATCCCCTGCGTGGGAGGCTGACTTGTGGGCCTACTAAGTTGATGGGGATGGAGGGCTTTGTTAACTTAGTCAATATGAACGATTCTAGCTCCAGTGACCGCACGATGTTCGTCCAACGACCGTAGTGCTTCTTCAACCTCTGGTCTTCTTGCTCCAGCCGCCCAAACCAGCGCCAGTCGTGCCGCGTGCTCCTGCCTCTCGTGGCCGGCTGTGATGCCGCGGAGGCCTCACCGCCCCCTACTACTCCCACTGCTGGCCAGGCCATCTGCCTCTACTCACCCACACCCCCTGTTTTTCTGCGGCGACGGCAGCCTCACACCGCAGCCGAACCAGTGAACCCTCGTACTCCTCTCCGCGTGGGCTTCCACTGCCCCGTCTTCCCCGGCTCCACGTCATCCCCTTCCGAGGCCTCGCTGTCGTCCACCACTGTGGTGCTCTCGGCACAGCGTGGTCAACGTGGTCAAGGAATGACTTCCATCGGAAGAGTACTATACGTGGAGAGGCTGGCAGCTGGGTTCACGGCCGCAGCAAAGAAGTGCCTCCTTATTACGCTCAAAATAATTATTCCTCCACCTGCAACAGGGGCCCACGGGACGGGCCACCATATTTCACGAAAAAACATTTCCCCCTGACTGCTGGGACCCACCAGCTACATCTTCGCATGCAAGGAAGTGCCTGACAGTCGGGACCCACCCGGTCGAAGCGTACGTAGTGTTGTCATTCTGGTCGCGAACGTGTACGTACATACTGGTCGATGTAGAGGAGCGCAGGTGTCGTAGTAGAGGTGTGCATGTGTCGTAGTAGAGCGTGCACGTAGCATGTATACGTACGTACAGCGGCCAGGGTGCAAGAAAGTAAATACGGCCACGTACGTACATACGGGCGGGGTCTCAAATGCCTACTCATGCATACGTACGGCTAGGGCTCGTGTACATGGATGTGGCTGGGTCGGAATAGAGAAACTGCGTCGTCGTCGTGTTCATGGGGAGGCAACGGAATGCGTCGTGTTTATCGGGAGGCAATGAAACGCGTGTTGTTCATCGGGAGCCAACCGGCTTGGACGGAACAACCGATGGAAACGAGGCCTGGCGTACCGTAGAATGGAGGAAACAGCCTTCTGTTCGACCGGCCATGGTCGAAACGGGATCCTATTCATCGGGAGGGGTCTGGCGTACCGCAAAATGGAGGAAACCGACTTCTGCTGGACCTCCTACAGTGAAAACGGGGTCTTGTTGATCGGGAGTGGTGTGGCGTACCGCAAAATAGAGGAAACGGACTTGTGTTGGAGCACTATGGTCGAAACGGGGGTCCTGTTCATCGGGAGGGGTGTGGCGTACCGCAAAACGGGACTCCACGGGATACTGTTCATCTCCACCGTCGACCTCCTCCAGCCTCCACGGGCTACTGTTCATCCACCGTCGACCTCCTCCAACTTCCACCTGCGACTGTTCATCCACGGGCTCCTGTTCATCCACGGGCTCCTGTTCATCCAGCCTCCACTGCGCGCTCCTCCACCGGCTACTATTCAACCAACCCTCTCCACGGGGGTCCTGTTCAACCACCCCTCCACGGGATACTGTTCATCCATCCCTCCACCGGCTACTGTTCAACCAGCCCTCCACCGACTACTTTTCAACTAGCCCTCCACGGGGTCTTGTTCATCCATCCCTCCACGGGGTCCTATTCATCCACTGGCTCGATCGATCGGGGGTACTGTTCATCCAGCGGCAACAGCCTCTACTACCACGGGTTCCTGTTCATCCAACCCCCACCGGGAACTGTTCATCCAAACCCCCCAACAACTCTCACTGTTCATCCAGAGGCAGCATCGATCGGCTTCAGTTAGCAACAGTAGCGAAGGAATCGCTCGATTGGGTTCATTTAATAGCAAGGGATCGATCAATCGCTCGAGTTCAGTAACGCGTAGCCTGCAGTGCAATCGCTCGTGTTCAGTTAGAGCCCAACGCCTCGCTTGGGTTCAGTTAGAGCCCAATGCCTCGCACACACGCGCGTACGTACGAGAGAAACGCGCATCGCTTGGCCCCCGACCACCCACCGTAACCAGGAACTCCCCGATATTTTCCTCGCCCTTGCTTCTACCACGGTTTTTTCCGTCATGGACGGCCCAAAGAATGTCATGCAGCTGCGTCTCCGGCCTGCCCAGGATGAAAAGCCCATTTTCTGTCATGATTTTTTGTCATGGAAGTAGGACTCCACCACATCTATGATGATACCGGGTTTTGTCACAATTATTGTCATAGAAGTGTCATAAGTATGATAGGAAAAAATTCATTCGGCCCAAAATGTCACGGATGTGTCTTTTTTTGGTAGTGTTATGATTGTTTTGAGATATAAAGATGGTAATATTAGAGTCATGCTAGTGAGTAATCGTGGATTGGTAGAAATACTTGTGTTAAAGTTTGTGATTCCCGTAGCATGCACGTATGGTGAACCGTTATGTGATGAAGTCGGAGCATGATTTATTTATTGATTGTCTTCCTTATGAGTGGCGGTCGGGACGAGCGATGGTCTTTTCATACCATTCTACCCCCTAGGAGCATGTGTCTATTACTTTGTTTTGATAACTAATAAATTTGTGCAATAAGTATGTGAGTTCTTTTATGACTAATGTTGAGTCTTTGGATTATATGCACTCTCACCCTTCCACCATTGCTAGCCTCTCTAGTACCGCGCAACTTTCGTTGGTGCCTTAAACCCACCATTTACCTTCCTTAAAAGAGCCACCATACCTACCTATTATGGCATTTCCATAGCCATTCTGAGATATATTTCCATGCAACTTCCATCTTCCATTTATTATGACACGCTTCATCATTGGCATATTGCTTTGCATGATCATGTAGTTGACATCGTATTTGTGGCAAAGCCACCATTCATACTTTTTATACATGTCACTCCTGAGTCATTGCACATCCCGGTATACCGCCGGAGGCATTCATATAGAGTCATATATTTGTTCTAGTATCGAGTTGTAATTCTTGAGTTGTAAGTAAATAGAAGTGTGATGATCATCATTATTAGAGCATTGTCCCATGTGAGGAAAGGATGACGGTATGATTCCTCACAAGTTGGGATGAGTCTTCGGACTTTACAAAAAAATAAAAGAGGCCAAAGAAGCACAAAAAGTAAAAGAGGCCAAATAAGCCGACCAAAAAAATGAGAGAAAAGAGAGAAGGGACAATGCTACTATCCTTTTTCCACACTTGTGCTTCAAAATAGCACCATGATCTTCATGATAGAGAGTCTCTTATGTTATCACTTTCACATACTAGTGGGAAATTTTCATTATAGAACTTGCCTTGTATATTCTAATGATGGGCTTCCTCAAATTGCCCTAGGTCTTCATGAGCAAGCGAGTTGGATGCACACCCACTTAGTTTGTTTTTGAGCTTTCATACACTTATAGCTCTAGTGCATCCGTTGCATGGCAATACCTACTCACTCACATTGATATCTATTGATGGGCATCTCCATAGCTCGTTGATACGCCTAGTTGATGTGAGGATATCTACTTCTTTTTTGTCTTCTCGACAACCACCATTTTCTATTCCACCTATAGTGCTATATCCATGGCTCACGCTCATGTATTGCGTGAAAGTTGAAAAAGTTTGAGAACATAAAAAGTATGAAACAATTGCTTGGCTTGTCATCGGGGTTGTGCATGCTTTAATACTTTGTGTGATGAAGATGGAGCATAGCCAGACTATATGATTTTGTAGGGATAACTTTCTTTGGCCATGTTATTTTGAGAAGACATGATTGCTTTGTTAGTATGCTTGAAGTATTATTGTTTTTATGTCAATAGTAAACTTTTGTTTTGAACCTTATGGATCTGAATATTCATGCCATAATAAAGAAAATTAAATGGATAAATATGTTACGTAGCATTCCACATCAAAAATTCTCTTTTTATCATTTACCTACTCGAGGACGAGCAAGAATTAAGCTTGGGGATGCTTGATATGTCTCTAATGTATCTATAATTTTTTATTGTTCCATGCTATTATATTATTTGTTTTGGATGTTTTATATGCATTAATATGCTATTTTATATTATTTTTGGGACTTACCTATTAACCTAGAGCCCAGTGTCAGTTTCTGTTTTGTTTCTTGTTTTTGAGTTCCGCAGAAAAGGAATATCAAACAAAGTCCAAACGGAATAAAACTTTTGCGATGATTTTTCTTGGACCAAAAGACACACGTGGGACTTGGAGTCCAAGTCAAAAGACCCTCGAGGAGACGACAAGCCAGGGGACACACCCGTAGAGCTTGTAGCCCCCTTGGAGACCCCCTGACCTCCTTCCTTGGCATATAAATTCAGATATATTCCCAAACCCTCATAAGCATCCACGAAAATACTTTTCCGCCGCCGCAACCTTTTGTTCCCGTGAGATCTCATCTTGGGGCCTTTTTCAGTGATCTGCCGGAGGGGGATTCGATCACGAAAGGCATCTACATCAACCCTATTGCCCTTTCGATGAAGCATGAGTAGTTTACCTCAGACCTATGGGTCCATAGCTAGTAGCTAGATGGCTTCTTCTCTCTTTATGTTCTTCAATACCATGTTCTCCTCGATGTTCTTGGAGTTTTATCCGATGTAATTTTCTTTTGCAGTGAGTTTGTCAGGATCCGATGAATTGTGAATTTATGATCATATTATCTATGAATATTATTTTAATCTTCTCTGAATTCTTATATGCATGATTTGATATATTTGTATTTATCTTTGAATTATCGGTTTGGTTTGGTTTGGCCAACTAGATTGGTATTTCTTGCAATGGGAGAGGTGCGTAGTTTTGGGTTCAATCTTGCGGTGTCCTCACCCAATGACAAAGTAGGGGTAGCGAGGCATGTATTGTATGTTGCCATCAAGGATAAAAAGACGGGGTTTTCATCATATTGCTTGAGTTTATCCCTCTACATCATGTCATCTTACTTAAGGCGTTACTCCGTTCTTTATGAACTTAATACTCTAGATGCATGTTGGATAGTGGTCGATGTGTGGTGTAATAGTAGTAGATGCAGGGAAGAGTCGGTCTACTTGACACGGACGTGATGCCTATATGCATAATCATTGCCTTGGATATCGTCATAACTTTGCGCTTTTCTATCAATTGTTAGAAAGTAATTTGTTCATGCACCATATTATTTGCCTTCAAGAGAGAAGCCTCTAGTGAAACCTATGGCCCTCGGGTCTATTTTCTATCATATATTTTCAGATCTATAAACGAAAAATATATTGTTGCGATTTATTTACTTTTATTTTGTTTTACGTTTTAGTAATCTTTTATACCTATCTCCTATCAGATCTCACCTTTGCAATTGACCGTGAAGGGATTGACAACCCCTTTATCGCGTTGGGTGCAAGTGTTTGATTGTTTATGCAGGTGCATAGATTGGAGACTTGCTTGTACCTCCTACTGGATTGATACCTTGGTTCTCTAACTGAGGGAAATACTTATCTCTACTTTGCTGCATCACCCTTTCCTCTTCAAGGGAAAAACCAATGCAGGCTCAAGAAGTAGCAATAGCCTCAACAAAAAATCCAACCATTACACACATTTGACCCAACTCGGTCAGACCGAATAGAAGAACTCGGTGAGATCGATTTAGTTCAAAATGTGAATGTTAGGAATCTCGATGGGACCGACTGGAACAACTCGATGGGACCGAGGTGCTAGGTCTTAGGGCAAACGTCAACTCGGTTAGACCAAAGTGAAGCAATAAGGCAACAGAGAGGATGTCAAGCAAACTCGGTGGGACCGATTGCATATTTCGATGAGATCGAAATAATTGCAATGGGAAATAGAGAGTTTGCAAGGACAGCTCGGTGAGACCGAGATCCATATCGGTGTGACCAAATTGTCTAGATTTCTGTCAGTGGCTATGTCAACTGAACTCGGTGGCGACGGATAGGTCATTTCGGTGGGGCCGAGTTTGACTTTGAGTTCTGGACATATTTGGAAGAGAAAGTGGCTAAGGGTTTTGGAGCAATATCACTAAGCACTTTGAGCAAGTAGACCATTAAGCAACACCTCATCTCCTTTTAATAGTATTGGCTTTCCTATGGACTCAATGTGATCTTGGATCACTGAAATATAAATGAAGAGTGTTGAGCTTTTGCCAATCTTTGTCCTTAGCATTTTGAGGGGTCCACATCTCTAGTCCATGTCGTGACAATCATTGAACTTTCTAACATATTTAACTTGAATGGATATTAGTTCAATGAGCTATATGTTGTTATGAATTACCAAAACCACCCAGGGATTAGTTGCACTTTCACTACTGAGATCACTTGACAGCTCATTTGACACTCTAGCCTTGATGATCCAAGAACACCCTGACTTCAAAGATCTCAATCCGGCTGACATACTTGAGAGTCTCAACACACATGAATTCCAGCTATTTGAGAAGAGAAATATCTATGGTCCCAACTATGTCGGATCTCATGCCATGAAGGCAAAAGTTGTATCCTCATCTGAAGAATCTGACTGTGGTTCTAATGATCCTGAAAACATTGGCAAAGAGCTAGCAATGCTCGTGAGAAGGTTCCAAAAGTTCTCCAAGAAGAAACGCTTCGGGAAGTCTTCAAGATCAAGCTCCAAGAATGATGAGGCTTCCACTCATGACTACAAAAATAGAACTTGCCACAAATGCAAGAAGTCAGGTCACAGCATATCTGAATTTCCTCAATGCGAAAAGGAATCCAAGAAAAAGAAGAAGATCAAGGAATATGACTCTGGCAAGAAGAAGAAGAAGAAGAACAAATCTTCAGAGTCTTCTTCAAAGTCTTACTCACACAAGAAGAGCTCATCTAGCAAGGCTCGTGCTTTCATTGGGAAGGAAATGGATTTAGAGGAGAAGTCTGCTTCTGAGGAGGTAGAGGAGGCATCAGAGGAGGAGTCTGACTCTGGCGTTGTGAGTCTGGATCTAGCTTCTGCATTTGTCGCCAAGTCCATCTTCAACACTGAAGCTAATGACAACGACTCTGCTACTACGTACTGCTTCATGGCAAGAGGTGCTAAGGTAAACTCACGTGATACTTACTTTCAGATCTCCAGTGAAGATGACTCTAAATGTGAATCCAAACCTAGCTATAGAACTCTTGCTAAAATTGCAACTAAGCAACAAACTGTTATGGAAAAGTTTCAAAAATTGCTAGATAAAAGCGATGACCTGTTGGACGAGGAAATGAATCGAACTCATTCCTTAATCGAAGACATTAAAAATCTTCATGTTAAGTACGAGGAGCTTGAAAGTCATCACGAAACCCTCTCAGCTACTCATGAGAAGCTTTCCTATGATTATCTTCAAAGGAAGAAAGATCTAGAGAAACTGAGAGCGTCTCATGAAGATCTTCAAAAGGAAAACGATTCACTACTCGCTCAATAGATCAGTTCCGCTCAGGAAGATTTTGTGCCACCTTGCTTAAAATGCCTTGAGCATGATAATGCTATCTTTGTTGCTAAATGTTCTACTGCTTATGAAGTTGCAATATCTTCAACTGTTGATGTGGTAACTAACCCCTCTTCTGAGGATACTGATACATCTCCAACTTATCTATAACTTTTTATTGTTCCATGCTGTTATATTATCAATCTTGGATGTTTTATAATCATTTTATAGTCATTTTATATCATTTTTTGGTACTAACCTATTGACATAGTGCCAAGTGCTAGTTGCTGTTTTTTGCATGTTTTTCACATCGCAGAAAATCAATACCAAACGCATCAAAACTTTTTGGAGATTTTTTTGGACCAAAAGACATCCAGTGGGCCGAAGAAGCACCTGGGGGTGCTCCGAGGGGAGCACAACCCACCAGGGCGCGCCTGGGGGCCCAGGCACGCCCAGGTGGGTTGTGCCCACCTCAGGTGCCCCCTGAACCGCCTCTTTGCTCTATAAATACCCCAATATTCCAAAAACCCTAGGGGAGTCGACGGAAATCAATTCTAGACGCCGTAGAGTCCAGAGCCACCAGATCCAATTTAGACATCATCACGGAGGGGTTCACCACTTCCATTGGTGCCTCTCCGATGATGCGTGAGTAGTTCTTTGTAGACCTTCAGGTCCGTAGTTAGTACCTAGATGGCTTCCTCTCTCTCTCTCTCTCTCTCTCTCTCTCTCTCTCTCTCTCTCTTTTGATTGTCAATACAATGATCTCTTGGAGATCCATATGATGTAACTCTTTTTGCGGTGTGTTTGTTGGGATCGGATGAACTTTGAGTTTATGATCAGATCTATCTTTTTATCCATGAAAATTATTTGAGTTTCTCTGATCTCTTATATGCATGATTTCTTATAGCCTCGTATTTCTTCTCCGATATTTGGGTTTTGTTTGGCCAACTTGATCTATTTATCTTGCAATGGGAAGAGGTGCTTTGTAGTGGGTTCGATCTTATGGTGCTTGATCCCAGTGATAGAAGGGGAACCGACACGCATGTATCGTTGCTACTAAGGATAAGAAGGGTCTATTTCTACATAAATAGATCTTTTCTACATCATGGCATCCTTCTTATTGCATTACTCTGTTTCCCCATGAACTTAATACACTAGATGCATGCTGGATAGCGGTCGATGTGTGGAGTAATAGTAGTAGATGCAGGCCGGAGCCGGTCTACTAATCTTGGACGTTATGCCTATGTAATGATCATTGCCTGGATATCGTCATGATTATTTGAAGTTCTATCAATTGCCCATCGGTAATTTGTTTACCCACTGTTTGCTATTTTTCTCGAGAGAAGCCACTAGTGAAACCTACGGCCCCCGGGTCTCTTTCTCATATTATTTGCCTTTGCGATCTATTTTCCTTTTCTTTTACTTTCAGATCTACTGAACTAAAAATACAAAAATACCTTGCTGCAATTTATTCTTATTTATTTTATTTGGCACTCGGTCTATCAATCTACTACAATTTATTCACGTCCACTTTGCCAATTTCTGGCGTCGTTACCCGAAAGGGATTGACAACCCCTTTAATACGTCGGGTTGCGAGTATTTTTTATTTGTGTGCAGGCGCCGATTACGTGTTGTTGCTTGGTTCTCCTACTGGTCCGATAACCTTGGTCTCATCACTGAGGGAAATACCTACCGTCGCTGTGCTGCATCATCCCTTCCTCTTTGGGGAAATACCGACATAGCTTCAAGCCGCATCAAAAGGAATTTCTGGCGCTGTTGTTGGGGAGGATCTTCAACATATACCAGGTTCCTAATCACAAATCTCATCTCCTCACAATTTACATTATTTGCCATTTGCCTCTCGTTTTCCTCTCCCCACTTCACAAAAAATTTCCGTTTTATTTGCCCTCTTTTTCATTCGCCGTTTTCTTGCAGGATCTGTTTTTTAGTGCAATCTTATTTGCCGTTATTATCTTTATGGATAGTTCTTCCTCTATTGCGTGCACTCCTGAGAACGAGGTTCTCAACTTTAAACAAAGGGGAGGAGAAAATTTAAAAGATGCTTGGTATAGAATTTGCAATGCTCATAATAGATCTATCCGTAAGCAATCTACCGTTGTCCTTCTTTGTTGTTTTTATGTGGGCATCACCACTCGGTATAGATCCGTCCTTGATATGATTACCGGTGGAAATTTCTTGATGTGTCCCTCTCTTGATGCTTTCAATGCTATGGGAAATTTAGTTGGCTCGCCACCTCTTATGATTAATGAAACAACTTTGACTCTTGAGCATGTCATGGAAAGACTAGATGCTATTGAAAATAAAATGCTTACTGCAGAGCATATTGAAAATTTGGATAAAAAGATGCATAACTTTGCTTCTAAAATTGGGTCAAAAGTGGGAGAAATTTTTAAGTTGTTAAAAGAAAAGGGAACCGTAATTCATGAAAGAATTGAAGAAAGTCCGTCTCAGATTGATAAAATGGAACAAATCTTTAGTAATTTGAGCACGGCTTTTTCTTCCGCTAAAACTATTGAAAACACTCCCATAAAGATTTGCAATACTACTCAAGTTACTAAGAGCAAGGGTGCAACTTCTAGTAAAGAGAATCTTAAGATGATTAGTATTCACCCAGATTTTGTTGAAGTAATAAGAGATCTCTTTGGCAAGAATGAATTCTTTAAATTTGTTCCTAGAAGTATTGTCATTGAAAATTTTATGTTAAATATTTTAAGAATTCTAAGTGTTTGATTGAAGAGTTGGACAAAGATGACAAAACTTAGATCCTTACTTTATGCCTAGCTAGGGGAGTAAAACTATAGCGCTTGTTGGGAGGCAACCCAATGAATAAAATTTTTGTTTTTTGCTTTCTGTTCTTGAGTGTTTGCACAATTATGCTAATGTTATGATTGTGTTTTTTGTGTTTTTATTAGTGTTAGTGCCAAGTAAAGCCTTTAGGATTTTCTTGAGTGATAGTTGTTTGATCTTGCTGAAAAACAGAAACTTTTGCGCTCACAAAAACAATTATCATTTTTAACAAGAGCATGATAAAATGCCAATTCTTTTTGCAGAATATTAATATAAAAATTTCTCAGGCTTTCCAAATTCTCAAGATTTTGGGAGTTTCACAAGTATTCAAAATATTCATATTACTACAGACTGTTCTGTTTTTTGACAGATTCGGTTTTCTTTGCGTTGTGTGCTTGTTTTGATGATTCTATGGTTTTATTTGATGAGTTTTTGCCATAGAAAAATTGGAATACAGTAGATATAATGCAAGAATAAAATATGAATTGGTTTTCTATAGTACTTATAGTAGTGATTTGCTTTCTTATACTAACAAATCTCACGAAGGTTTTGTTGAGTTTTGTGTGATTGAAGTTTTCAAGTTTTGGGTTATCTTACGATGGATGAAGGAATAAGGAGTAAGAAGAGCCTAAGCTTGGGGATGCCCCGGCATCCCAAGCTATTATCCAAAAGAGAGCAAGCAACTAAGCTTGGGGATGCCCCGAGTGGCATCCCCTCTTTCTTCTAACGACCATCGGTATTTTACTCGAAGCTATATTTTTATTCGTCACATACTATGTGTTTTGCTTGGAGCGTCTTGTATGATATGAGTCTTTGCTTGTTTTATATTGTGTTTTAAGTCTTGATTCCTTGCTGGACACACCTATTTGAGAGAGCCAAAATTATGCCATGACTTGTTAGAATTGCTCTCTATGCTTGACTTAAATTTTTATGAGCTATGGACTTGCTCTATTGCTTCACTTATATCTTTTTGAGCACGGTGTGCTTTAGTATTTTTGAAGAAATGCTCTCTTGCTTCACTTAGATTTATTTGAGAGTTAGTAAAATTTTCAGGAAATTCTCTCTTGCTTCACTTAAGTTAATTTGAGAGAAAGAAATTTTATGCTCATGTTCTTCACTTATATTTGTATGAGCTTGTCAAAAGCAACACATGAAAATTAGTTCCAAAGTGATATATATCCAAGAAGGATATAATAAAAAACTCATGAAGATCATTGGACAAAATAAACTTGATTCTTAGTAATAGTTTTGAGATATGATGATGTGATATGTGAGTCATCTTGATGAGTAATTATGCTTTAGTAAGAATATTGGTGTTAAGGTTTGTGATTCCCTATGCAAGCACGAAAGTCAATAATTATGCAATGAAATTATATCCTACTTGTGGTGCATTATTCGGTGTTAATTATGCTTAATGATCGCTTATGATATATCCTTTGTTGGTTGGTCACTTCTCAATCTTTTGCTAGCCTTCATTTTGCACTAAGTATGATCACTACTTGTGCATCCAGAACCCTTTAAACCAGTTTTGCCACATGAGTCCACTATATCTACCTATATGCGGTATTATTTTGCCGTTCTAAGAAAATTTGTACGTGCCATCTCTAATTTTCAAAATAAATTTCTCTTTTGTGTGCTCGTACCGCTCGCGAGGCGGTGAGGGGTGGCTAATATTTTCCATGCTAGATGTGTTATTCTCACGATGAGTGTTTATTCACTTGTCATTGCATGAGAGTAAGGAAAAGGTATTAGGGATGCCTAGTCCCGAAATGAAAAATGAATTTACTTTATGTTGTCAAATAATAAATTCCTTGGAAAGTGTTGGTATGGAAGGCACCCGTGGATACGGTTAGCCATGGAAAGTGAAAGTATGGTGGAAAAAGGAATAAACTTTATTTTCTGTTTGGGAACCGCCTATGATATATCTAGCATGGAAAGTGTTGGGAACTCTAAGTTGTTTTCGTTGGTGGGAAAGGCACACCTCCCAAAATGTTTTTATCTCTCAATGTTCGCTTTGAGCTCTGGCACCTCTACAAATCCCTACTTCCCTCCACGAAGGGACTTTCTTTTACTTTATGTAATTTTTATTTTTGAATTTGAGTCTCCATCTTCTCTTATAAAAGCACCAACTAGGGGGCACTATGATCGTACTTGAGCATTGGGTGTAGTTAATATGCGAGTGTGTTTCACGAATGGATCAATGATTGAGCATAATGGGCTAGGGATAGCTTATTTTAGCATTGATATTTTGAAAGACATGGTTGCTTGTTGATATGCTTGAGTATTTATGTTATCATGTCAAAACTAGACTATTGCTTTGAACAATACAAAAGCCCAAATGTCCATGCTATAAAGAAAAGAATATGATATGACATGTTAAGCAACATTCGTACATCAAAAATTCTGTTTTTATCATTTACCTACTCGAGGACGAGCAGGAATTAAGCTTGGGGATGCTGATACGTCTCCAACGTATCTATACTTTTTGATTGTCCCATGTTGTTATATTATCAATCTTGGATGTTTTATAATCATGTTACAGTCATTTTATATCATTTTTTGGTACTAACCTATTAACATAGTGGCAAGTGTCGGTTGTTGTATTTTGCATGTTTTTTACATCGTAGGAAATAAATACCAAACGGAGTCCAAACGCAGTGAAACTTTTTGAAGATTTTTTTTGGACTAGAAGGCATCTAGTGGGCCAAAGAAGCACCTGGCGGGTGCTCCGAGGGGGAGCACAACCCACCAGGGCGCACCTGGGGGCCAGGCGCGCCCAGGTGGGTTGTGCCCACCTTGGGTGCCCCCTGAACCTCCTCTTTGCTCTATAAATACCCCTATATTCCAGAAACCGTAGGGGAGTCGACGAAAATCAATTCCAGCCGCCGCAGAATCCAGAACCACCAGATCCAATTTAGACACCATCACGGAGGGGTTCACCACTTACATTGGTGCCTCTCCGATGATGCGTGAGTAGTTATTTGTAGACCTTCGGGTCCGTAGTTAGTAGCTAGATGGCTTCCTCTCTCTCTTTTGATTCTCAATAAAATGGTCTCTTGGAGATCCATATGATGTAACTCTTTTTGCGATGTGTTTGTTGGGATCGGATGAACTTTGAGTTTATGATCAGATCTATCTTTTTATCCACGAAAGTTATTTGAATTTCTCTGATCTCTTATATGCATGATTGCTTATAGCCTCATATTTCTTCTCTAATATTTGAGTTTTGTTTGGCCAACTTGATCTATTTATCTTGCAATGGGAAGAGGCGCTTTGTAGTGGGTTCGATCATACGGTGCTTGATCCCAGTGACAGAAGGGGAACCGACACGTATGTATCGTTGCTACTAAGGATAAAACGATGGGGTCTATTTCTACATAAATAGATCTTGTCTACATCATGTCATCGTTCTTATTGCATTACTCTGTTTCCCCATGAACTTAATACACTAGATGCATGCTGGATATGCTCGATGTGTGGAGTAATAGTAGTAGATGCAGGCCGGAGTCGGTCTACTAATCTTGGATGTGATGCCTATGTAATGATCATTGCCTTGATATCGTCGTGATTATTTGAAGTTCTATCAATTGCCTAACAGTAATTTGTTTACCCACTGTTTGCTACTTTTCTCGAGAGAAGCCACTAGTGAAACCTACGGCCCCGGGTCTCTTTCTCATATTATTTGCCTTTGTGATATATTTTCCTTTGCTTTTATTTTCAGATCTACTAAACTAAAAATACAAAAAAATACCATGCTGCAATTTATTCTTATTTATTTTATTTGGCGTTCGATCTATCAATCTACTACAATTTATTCATGTCTGTTTTGCCAATTTCTGGCGCCGTTACCTGATAACCCACAAGTATAGGGGATCGCAATAGTTTTCGAGGGTAGAGTATTCAACCCAAATGTATGAAGGAAATATGCCCTAGAGGCAATAATAAAGTTATTATTTATTTCCTTACATATCATGATAAATGTTTATTATTCATGCTAGAATTGTATTAGCCGGAAACATAATACATGTGTGGATATATAGACAAACAGAGTGTCACTAGTATGCCTCTACTTGACTAGCTTGTTAATCAAAGATGGTTAAGTTTCCTAACCATAGACAAAGGAGTTGTCATTTGATTAACAAGGTCACATCATTAGTTGAATGATCTGATTGACATGACCCATTCCATTAGCTTAGAACCCGATCGTTTAGTATGCTGCTATTGCTTTTATCCATGACTTATACATGTTCCTATGACTATGAGATTATGCAACTCCCGTTTACCATAGGAACACTTTTTGTGCTACCAAACGTCACAACGTAACTGGGTGATTATAAAGGTGCTCTACAGGTGTCTCCAAAAGTATTTGTTGGGTTGGCGTATTTCAAGATTAGGATTTGTCACTCCGAATGTCGGAGAGGTATCTCAGGGCCTTCTCGGTAATACACATCACATAAGCCTTGCAAGCATTGCAACTAATGAGTTAGTTGCAGGATGATGTATTACGGAACGAGTAAAGAGACTTGCCGGTAACGAGATTGAACTAGGTATTGGATACCGACGATCGAATCTCGGGCAAGTAACATACCGATGACAAAAGGAACGACGTATGTTGTTATGCGGTCTGACTGATAAAGATCTTCGTAGAATATGTAGGAGCCAATATGGGCATCCAGGTCCCACTATTGGTTATTGACCGGAGACGTGTCTCGGTCATGTCTACATTGTTCTCGAACCGTAGGGTCCGCACGCTTAAGGTTACGATGACAGTTATTATGAGTTTATGCATTTTGATGTACCGAAGGAGTTCGGAGTCCCGGATGTGATCACGGACATGACGAGGAGTCTCGGAATGGTCGAGACATAAAGATTGATATATTGGACGGCTATGTTCGGACATCGGAACGGTTCCGAGAAGTTTCGGATATTACCGGAGTGCCGGAGGGGTTACCGGAACCCCCCGGGGGAAGTATGGGCCTTATTGGGCCGCAAGGGGAGAGAGAGGGCCGCGCCAGGAGGTGGCGCGCGCCCCCCCCATGAGGAGTCCGAATTGGACAAGGAGGGGGGCGCGGCCCCCCTTTCCCTCTCCCTCTCCCTCTCCTTCCTTCCCCCTTTCCCCCTCCTAGTTGGACTAGGAAAGGGGAGTCCTACTCCTACTAGGAGGAGGACTCCCCCTCCCTTGGCGCGCCTCTCTAGGCCGGCCGGCCTCCCCCTTGCTCCTTTATATACGGGGGCAGGGGGGGCACCCCAGGACACAGAAGTTGATCATTGAGATCGTTCCTTAGCCGTGTGCGGTGCCCCCCTCCACCATATTCCACCTCGGTCATATTGTAGCGGTGCTTAGGCGAAGCCCTGCGACAGTAGAACATCAAGATCGTCACCACGCCGTCGTGCTGACGGAACTCTTCCCCGAAGCTTTGCTGGATCGGAGCCCGGGGAACGTCATCGAGCTGAACGTGTGCCAAGAACTCGGAGGTGCCGGAGTAACGGTGCTTGGATCGGTCGGATCGTGAAGACGTACGACTACATCAACCGCGTTGATATAACGCTTCCGCTTTCGGTCTACGAGGGTACGTAGACAACACTCTCCCCTCTCGTTGCTATGCATCACCATGATCTTGCGTGTGCGTAGGAAAATTTTGAAATTACTACGTTCCCCAACAGTGGTATCAGAGCCAGGTTTTTATGGTTTGATGTTATTTGCACGAGTAGAACACAAGTGAGTTGTGGACGATACAAGTCATACTGCCTACCAGCATGTCATACTTTGGTTCAGCGGTATTGTTGGATGAGACGACCCGGACCAACCTTACACGTACGCTTATGCGAGACCGGTTCCCTCGACGTGCTTTGCACACAGATGGCTTGCGGGAGACTGTCTCACCAACTATAGTTGAACCAAGTGTGGCTACGCCCGGTCCTTGAGAAGGTTAAAACGGAGTCTATTTGACAAACTATCGTTGTGGTTTTGATGCGTAGGTGAGATTGGTTCTTGCTTAAGCCCGTAGCAGCCACGTAAAATTTGCAACAAACAAAGTAGAGGACGTCTAACTTGTTTTTGTAGGGCATGTTGTGATGTGATATGGTCAAGACATGATGCTAAATTTTATTGTATGAGATGATCATGTTTTGTAACCGAGTTATCGGCAACCGGCAGGAGCCGTATGGTTGTCGCTTTATTGTATGCAATGCAATCGCCCTGTAATGCTTTACTTTATCACTAAGCGGTAGCGATAGTCGTAGAAGCATAAGATTGGCGAGACGACAACGATGCTACGATGGAGATCAAGGTGTCGCGCCGGTGACAATGGTGATCATGATGGTGCTGTGGAGATGGAGATCACAAGCACAAGATGATGATGGCCATACCATATCACTTATATTGATTGCATGTGATGTTTATCTTTTTATGCATCTTATCTTGCTTTGATTGACGGTAGCATTATAAGAAGATCTCTCACTAAATTATCATAGTAATAGTGTTCTCCCTGAGTATGCACCGTTGCGAAAGTTCTTCGTGCTGAGACACCACGTGATGATCGGGTGTGATAGGCTCTACGTTCAAATACAACGGGTGCAAAACAGTTGCACACGCGGAATACTCAGGTTTAACTTGACGAGCCTAGCATATAACAGATATGGCCTCGGAACACGGAGACCGAAAGGTCGAGCGTGAATCATATAGTAGATATGATCAACATAGTGATGTTCACCATTGAAACTACTCCATCTCACGTGATGATCGGAGATGGTTTAGTTGATTTGGATCACGTGATCACTTAGAGGATTAGAGAGATGTCTATCTAAGTGGGAGTTCTTAAGTAATATGATTAATTGAACTTTAATTTATCATGAACTTTGTCCTGGTAGTATTTTGCAAATTATGTTGTAGATCAATAGCTCGCGTTGTTGCTTCCATATGTTTATTTTGATATGTTCCTAGAGAAAATTGTGTTGAAAAGATTGTAGTAGCAATGATGCGGATTGGATCCGTGATCTGAGGTTTATCCTCATTGCTGCACAGAAGAATTATGTCCTTGATGCACCGCTAGGTGATAGACCTATTGCAGGAGCAGATGCAGACGTTATGAATGTTTGGCTAGCTCAATATGATGACTACTTAATAGTTTAGTGCACCATGCTTAACGGCTTAGAATTGGGACTTCAAAGACGTTTTGAACGTCATGGACCATATGAGATGTTCCAGGAGTTGAAGTTAATATTTCAAGCAAATACCCGAGTTGAGAGATATGAAGTCTCCAACAAGTTCTACAGCTAAAAGATGGAGGAGAATCGCTCAACTAGTGAGCATGTGCTCAGATTGTCTGGGTACTACAATCGCTTGAATCAAGTGGGAGTTAATCTTCCAGATAAGATAGTGATTGACAGAATTCTCTAGTCACCATCACCAAGTTAGTATAACTTCGTGATGAACTACAATATGCAAGGGATGATGAAAGTAATTCCCAAGCTCTTCATGATGCTAAAATCGACGAAGGTAGAAATCAAGAAAAACATCAAGTGTTGATGGTTAACAAGATCACTAGTTTCAAGAAAAGGGCAAAGGGAAAGAAGGGGAACTTCAAGAAGAACGGCAAGCAAGTTGCTGCTCAAGTGAAGAAGCCCAAGTCTGGACCTAAGCCTGAGACTGAGTGCGTTTACTGCAAAGGGACTGGTCACTGGAAGCGGAACTGCCCCAAGTATTTGGCGGATAAGAAGGATGGCGAAGTGAACAAAGGTATATTTGATATATAGATTATTGATGTGTATTTTACTAGTGTTCATAGCAACCCCTCGGTATTTGATACTGGTTCAATTGCTAAGAGTAGTAACTCGAAACGGGAGTTGCAGAATGAACAAAGACTAGTTAAGGGTAAAGTGACGATGAAAGTTGGAAGTAGTTCCAAGATTGATATGATCATCATCGCACACTCCCTATACTTTCGGGATTAGTGTGGAACCTAAATAAGTGTTATTTGGTGTTGAGCATGAATATGATTTGATCATGTTTATTGCAATACGGTTATTCATTTAAGTAAGAGAATAAATTGTTGTTCTGTTTACATGAATAAAACCTTCTATGGTCACACACACCAACAAAATGGTTTGTTGGATCTCGATCATAGTGATACACATATTCATAATATTGAAGCCAAAAGATGCAAAGTTAATAATGATAGTGCAACTTATTTGTGGCACTGCCGTTTAGGTCATATCGGTATAAAGCGCATGAAGAAACTCCATACTGATGGACTTTTGGAGCCACTTGATTATGAATCACTTGGCACTTGCGAATCGTGCCTCATGGGCAAGATGACCAAAACACCGTTCTCCAGAACAATGGAGCGAGCAACAGATTTGTTGGAAATCATACATACTGATGTATGTGGTCCGATGAATATTAAGGCTCGCGACAAGTATCATTATTTTCTGACCTTCACAGATGATTTGAGCAGATATGGGTATATCTACTTGATGAAACATAAGTCTGAAACATTTGAAAAGTTCAAAGAATTTCAGAGTGAAGTGGAAAATCATCGTGACAAGAAAATAAAGTTTCTACAATCTGATCGCGGAGACAAATATTTGAGTTACGAGTTTGGTCTTCAATTAAAACAATGTGAAATAGTTTCACAAAATCATGCCACCTGGAACACCACAACATAATGGTGTGTCCGAACGTCATAACCGTACTTTATTGGATATAGTGCAATCTATGATGTTTCTTACCGATTTACCAATATTGTTTTGGGATTATGCATTAGAGACAGCTGCATTCACGTTAAAAAAGGGGCGCCATCTAAAGTCCGTTGAGACGACACAATATGAACTGTGGTTTGGCAAGAAACCAAAGTTGTTGTTTCTTAAAATTTGGGGTTGCAATGCTTATATGAAAAAGTTTCATCGTGATAAGCTCAAACCCAAATCGGAGAAATGTGTCTTCATAGGATACCCAAAGGAGGCAGTTGGGTACACCTTCTATCACAGATCTGAAGGCAAGATATTCGTTGCTGAGAATGGATCCTTTCTAGAGAAGGAGTTTCTCTCGAAAGAAGTGAGTGGGAGGAAAGTAGAACTTGATAAGGTAACTGTATCTGCTCCCTTATTGGAAAGTGGTTCATCACAGAAATCTGTTCCTGTGACTACTACACCAATTAGTGAGGAAGCTAATGATGATGATCATGTAACTTCAAATCAAGTTACTACCGAATCTCGTAGGTAAACCAGAGTGAGATCCGCACCAGAGTGGTACGGTAATCCTGTTCTGAAAGTCATGTTACTAGACCATGACGAACTTGCGAACTATGAGGAAGCGATGATGAGCCCAGATTCCGCGAAATGGTTTGAGGCCATGAAATCTGAGATATGATCCATGTATGGACTTTGATGGATTTGCCCGATGATCGACAGGCCATAGAAAATAAATGGATCCTCAAGAGGAAGATGGACGCTGATAGTAGCGTTACTATCTACAAAGCTAGAATTGTCGCAAAAGGTTTCGACAAGTTCAAGGTGTTGACTACGATGAGAGTTTCTCACTCGTATCTATGCTTAAGTCTGTCCGAATCATGTTAGCAATTGCCGCATTTTATGAAATCTGGCAAATGGATAACAAAACTACAATCCTTAATGGATTTATTAAAGAAGAGTTGTATATGATGCAACCAGAAGGTTTTGTTAATCCTAAAGGTGCTAACAAAATATGCAAGCTCCAGCGATCAATCTATGGATTAGTGCAAGCATCTCAGAGTTGGAATACACGCTTTGATAAGTTGATCAAAGCATATAGTTTTATACAGACTTGCGGTGAAGCCTGTATTTACAAGAAAGTGAGTGGGAGCACTACAGCATTTCTGATAAGTATATGTGAATGACATATTGTTGATCAGAAATAATGTAGAATTATTCTGCAAAGCATAAAGGAGTGTTTGAAAGGAGTTTTTCAAACAAAGACCTCGGTGAAACTGCTTACATATTGAGTATCAAGATCTATAGAGATAGATCAAGACGCTTGATAAGTTTTTTCAATGAGTACATACCTTGACAAGATTTTGAAGTAGTTCAAAATGGAACAGTCAAAGAAAGAGTTCTTTCCTGTGTTACAAGGTGTGAAATTGAGTAAGACTCAAAGCCCGACCACGACAGAAGATAGAAAGAGAATGAAAGTCATTCCCTATGCCTCGGCCATAGGTTCTATAAAGTATGCCATGTTGTTTACCAGATCTATTGTATACCCTACACTGAGTTAAGCAAGGGAGTACAATGGTGATCTAGGAGTAGATCACTGGACAGCGGTCAAAATTATCCTTAGTGGAATAAGGATATGTTTCTCGATTATAGAAGTGACAAAAGGTTCGTCGTAAAGGGTTACGTCGATGCAAGTTTTGACACCGATCTGGATGACTCTAAGTCTCGATCTAGATACATATTTAAAGTGGGAGCAATTAGCTAGAGTAGCTCCGTACAGAGCATTGTAGACATAGAAAATTGCAAAATACATAACGGATCTGAATGTGGCAGACCCGTTGACTAAACTTCTCTCACAAGCAAAACATGATCACACCTTAGTACTCTTTGGGTGTTAATCACATAGCGATGTGAACTAGATTACTGAATCTAGCAAACCCTTTGGGTGTTGGTCACATGGCGATGTGAACTATGGGTGTTAATCACATGATGATGTGAACTATCGATGTTAATCACATGGTGATGTGAGTTAATCACATGGTGATGTGAGTTAATCACATGGTGATGTGACCTAGATTATTGACTCTAGTGCAAGTGGGAGACTGAAGGAAATATGCCCTAGAGGCAATAATAAAGTTATTATTTATTTCCTTACATATCATGATAAATGTTTATTATTCATGCTAGAATTGTATTAACCGGAAACATAATACATGTGTGGATATATAGACAAACAGAGTGTCACTAGTATGCCTCTACTTGACTAGCTTGTTAATCAAAGATGGTTAAGTTTCCTAACCATAGACAAAGGAGTTGTCATTTGATTAACAAGGTCACATCATTAGTTGAATGATCTGATTGACATGACCCATTCCATTAGCTTAGCACCCGATCATTTAGTATGCTGCTATTGCTTTTATCCATGACTTATACATGTTCCTATGACTATGAGATTATGCAACTCCCGTTTACCATAGGAATACTTTGTGTGCTACCAAACGTCACAACGTAACTGGGTGATTATAAAGGTGCTCTACAGGTGTCTCCGAAAGTATTTGTTGGGTTGGCGTATTTCAAGATTAGGATTTGTCACTCCGAATGTCGGAGAGGTATCTCAGGGCCTTCTCGGTAATACACATCACATAAGCCTTGCAAGCATTGCAACTAATGAGTTAGTTGCGGGATGATGTATTACGGAACGAGTAAAGAGACTTGCCGGTAACGAGATTGAACTAGGTATTGGATACCGATGATCGAATCTCGGGCAAGTAACATACCGATGACAAAAGGAACGACGTATGTTGTTATGCGGTCTGACCGATAAAGATCTTCGTAGAATATGTAGGAGCCAATATCGGCATCTAGGTACCGCTATTGGTTATTGACCGAAGACGTGTCTCGGTCATGTCTACATTGTTCTCGAACCGTAGGGTCCGCACGCTTAAGGTTACGATGACAGTTATTATGAGTTTATGCATTTTGATGTACCGAAGGAGTTCGGAGTCCCGGATGTGATCACGGACATGACGAGGAGTCTCGGAATGGTCGAGACATAAAGATTGATATATTGGACGGCTATGTTCGGACATCGGAACGGTTCCGAGAAGTTTCGGATATTACCGGAGTGCCGGAGGGGTTACCGGAACCCCCCGGGGGAAGTATGGGCCTTATTGGGCCGCGAGGGGAGAGAGAGGGCCGCGCCAGGAGGTGGCGCGCGCCCCCCCATGAGGAGTCCGAATTGGACAAGGAGGGGGGGGGCGGCCCCCCTTTCCCTCTCCCTCTCTCTCTCCTTCCTTCCCCCTTTCCCCCTCCTAGTTGGACTAGGAAAGGGGAGTCCTACTCCTACTAGGAGGAGGACTCCCCCCTCCTTTGGCGCGCCTCTCTAGGCCGGCCGGCCTCCCCCTTGCTCCTTTATATACGGGGGCAGGGGGCACCCCAGGACACAGAAGTTGATCATTGAGATCGTTCCTTAGCCGTGTGCGGTGCCCCCCCTCCACCTTATTCCACCTCGGTCATATTGTAGCGGTGCTTAGGCGAAGCCCTGCGACAGTAGAACATCAAGATCATCACCACGCCGTCGTGCTGACGGAACTCTTCCCCGAAGCTTTGCTGGATCGGAGCCCGGGGAACGTCATCGAGCTGAACGTGTGCCAAGAACTCGGAGGTGCCGGAGTAACGGTGCTTGGATCGGTCGGATCGTGAAGACGTACGACTACATCAACCGCGTTGATATAACGCTTCCGCTTTCGGTCTACGAGGGTACGTAGACAACACTCTCCCCTCTCGTTGCTATGCATCACCATGATCTTGCGTGTGCATAGGAAAATTTTGAAATTACTACGTTCCCCAACAATGTATTGATTCGACACAAGGGGAGCCAAAGAATATTCTCAAGTATTAGCAGCTTAGTTGTCAATTCAACCACACCTGGAAACTTAGTATCTGCAGCAAAGTGTTTAGTAGCAAAGTAATATGATAGTGGTGCTAACGGTAACAAAAGTAAAGACAACAAAAGTAATATTTTTGGTATTTTGTAGTGATTGTGACAGCAGCAACGAGAAAGTAAATAAGCGTAAACCAGTATATGGAAAGCTCGTAGGCATCGGATCAGTAATGGATAATTATGCTGGATGCGGTTCATCATGTAACAGTCATAACATAGGGTGACACAGAACTAGCTCCAATTCATCAATGTAATGTAGGCATGTATTCCGAATATAGTCATACGTGCTTATGGAAAAGAACTTGCATGACATCTTTTGTCCTACCCTCCCGTGGCAGTGGGGTCCTATTGGAAACTAAGGGATATTAAGGCCTCCTTTTAATAGAGAACCGGAACAAAGCATTAGCACATAGTGAATACATGAACTCCTCAAACTATGGTCATCACCGGGAGTGGTCCTGATTATTGTCACTTCGGGGTTGTCGGATCATAACACATAGTAGGTGACTATAGACTTGCAAGATAGGATCAAGAACTCACATAAATTCATGAAAACATAATAGGTTCAGATCTGAAATCATGGCACTCGGGCCCTAGTGACAAGCATTAAGCATAGCAAAGTCATAGCAACATCAATCTCAGAACATAGTGGATACTAGGGATCAAACCCTAACAAAACTAACTCGATTACATGATAAATCTCATCCAACCCATCACCATCCAGCAAAGCCTACGATGGAATTACTCACGCACGGAGGTGAGCATCATGAAATTGGTGATGGAGGATGGTTGATGATGACGACGGCGACGAATCCCCCTCTCCAGAGCCCCGAACGGACTCCAGATCAGCCCTCCTGAGAGGTTTTAGGGCTTGGCGGCGGCTCCGTATCGTAAAACACGATGATTTCTTCTCTCCTATTTTTTTCTCCCGGAAAGCCAATATATAGAGTTGGAGTTGGCGTCGGAGGGTTTCCAGGGGGCCCACGAGGTAGGGGGGTGCGCCCTAGGGGGGGGGCGCCCCCACCCTCGTGGACAGGGTGTGGGCCCCCTGGTCTTCATCTTTGGCGAGGATTTTTTATTATTTCTTATAAGACATCCCGTGGAGTTTCAGGTCATTCCGAGAACTTCTGTTTTCTGCACATAAAACAACATCATGGCAATTCTGCTGAAAACAGCGTCAGTCCGGGTTAGTTCTATTCAAATCATACAAGTTAGAGTCCAAAAAAAGGGCAAAAGTGTTTGGAAAAGTAGATACGACGGAGACGTATCAACTCCCCCAAGCTTAAACCCTTGCTTGTCCTCAAGCAATTCAGTTGACAAATTGAAGGAAATAAAGAAAAACTTTTACAAACTATGTTTGCTCTTGTTGTTATAAATATGTCAAGTCAGCATTTAAGTTTTCAGCAAAGATTATAACTAACCACATTTGCAATAATTCTCAGGTCTCACAATTACACATATCAATAGCATAATCAACTAGCGAGCCATAATAATAAATCTCGGATGACAACACTTTCTCAAAACAATCATAATATGATATAACAGAATGGTATCTCGCTAGCCCTTTCTGAGACCGCAAAACATAAATGCAGAGCACCTTTAAAGATCAAGGACTGACTAGACATTGTAATTCATGGTAAAAGAGATCCAATCATAGTCACACCCAACATAGATTAATAGTGATGAATGCAAATGACAGTTGTGCTCTCCAGCTAGTGCTTTTAATAAGGGGGTGATGACTCGACATAAAAGTAAATAGATAGGCCCTTCGTAGAGGGAAGCAGGGATTTGTAGAGGTGCTAGAGCTCGGTTTTGAAATAGAGATAAGTAATATTTTGAGCGGTATACTTTCATTGTCAACAAAGCAACTAAGAGATGGCGATATCTTCCATGTCACACAAATTATAGGCGGTTCCCAAACAGAATGGTAAAGTTTATACTCCCCCTCCACCAACAAGCATCAATCCACGGCTTGCTCGAAACAACGAGTGCCTCCAACATACATCAGGTCCCAGGGGGAGTTTTGTTTGCAATTAATTTTGATTTAGTTTGCATAAAGCATGGGACTGGGCTTCCCGGTGGCCAGCCATTTTCTTGTGAGTGAGGAGCGGAGTCCACACCTCTTGAGAATAACCTGCCTAACATGGAAGATAAGGGCAGCCTTGGTTGATACATGAGCTATTCGAGCATACAAAACAGAATGTTTATTTGAAGGTTTAGAGTTTGGCACATACAAATTTACTTGGAACGGCAGGTAGATACCGCATATAGGAAGGTATAGTGGACTCATCTGGAATAACTTTGGGGTTTAAGGGATTGGATGCACAAGCAGTATTCCCGCTTAGTACAGGTGAAGACTAGCAAAAGACTGGGAAGCGACCGACTAGAGAGCGACAACAGCCATGTACATGCATTAAAATTAATAAACAATGGATGCAAGCATGAGTAGGATATAATCCACCATGAACATAAATATCGTGAAGGCTATGTTGATTTGTTTGAACTACATGTGTGAACATGTGCCAAGTCAAGTCACTTAAATCATTCAAAGGAGGATACCACCCCACTATACCACATCATAACCATCTCAATAACATGTTGGCACACAAGGTAAACCATTATAACTCATAGCTAATCAAGCATGGCACAAGCAACTACGATCTCTAATTATCATTGCAAACATGTTTATTCATAATAAGCTGAATCAAGAACGATGAACTCATCATATTTACAAAAACAAAAGAGGTTGAGTTCATACCAGCTTTTCTCATCTCAGTCGGTCCATCATATATCATCGTAATTGCCTTTCACTTGCACGACCGAACGATGTGAATAATAATAAGAGTGTACGTGCATTGGACTAAGCTGGAATCTACGAGCATTCAATAAATAGGAGAAGACAAGGCAATATGGGCTCTTGGTTAAATCAACAATAATGCATATAAGAACCACTTCAACAGTTTAATCATGGTCTTCCCCTACTGACCCCCAAAGAAAAGAAAAGAAATAAGAACTATTTACACGGGAAAGCTCCCAACAAGCAAAAGAAGAACGGGAAATATTTTTGGGTTTTCTTCTTGGTTACTACTACAGCAAGAAAGTAAACAACTACTATTTTTTTTAGTTTTTCTTAAGGTTTAACAAGCACACAAGAAGAAAGCAGAAAAAAGAAAATAAACTAGCATGGATATTACAGTGAAAGAGTATGAGCACCGACATCTAGCAATGAGTGTGTGTGATCATAAATGTAATGTCGGTGAGAAATACGTACTCCCCCAAGCTTAGGCTTTTGGCCTAAGTTGGTTTATGGCCAGCGATAGCCTGGCGGATACCCGTAGGTGTAGCTGGGCCGTACTGCGACGAAGAATAGTTGGGGTTGTATTGTGATGAAGAAGACTCTGACTGCCATTGGCTGACAGCCATCTCTGGATCCCAAGAATAAACAGATTGTCGTGGAGGCTCATCTTGTGGTTCCGGTTCCGGGGCTGGTGTAGGATTCCGGTAAGCTTGAACGGCAGCCCACGTAACGAGATAGGGTCCTACAAAATTAAACAAAGAAGGAGCAGGCAAGGTAATAGTTTCAGGATGATGTTTATGAAAGAATAATTTATATTTGAGCTCTCTTTCCCTGTCCTTAACAAGAAAATCATGCGCTATCATACTCTTATAATCTAAATAAGCACTAGGCAACAATTTTTCTTCTTTCTCATGAAACCTAATAGCTATGTTAAAATGTGCAGTGAGGCGTGAAGCATAAATGCCTCCAAAGATGGGACCCTTAGTACGGTTCATACTTAACTGTCTAGCAATAATTCCGCCCATACTGATAGTGTTGTCGCGGTATAAACCATGTAACAAAATAATAATATCAGGAACGCTAAGGTTCCCACAGTTCCCGCGACCAATCAAGCAACGACTAGCAAATAAGGCTAAATAGCGTAATACAGGAAAATGTATGCTAGTGATTCTTGCATCAGAAACCTTCCTGGTTTCTCCCACAGAGATAGTGTTAATAAACGCTTCCACCTCTTTACGGGGTGGTTCCTCTAAGATACCCTCAGGGGATATGTTGCATACTGCGCAAAATTCAGACAATGGCATTTTCTTCACAACGTCATATAAATGAAACTCTACTGAAGGAGGTGATTCCTTAGGGAAAAAGTAGAAGTTTTGCACAAAAGTATTTGTGAGTAAGAGATACTGTGGACGTTGGTCGTGGACGAAGTTGGTGAGGCCGGCATTCTCAGTCAATGAATAGAAATCCTCATAAATCCCTGCCTGTAACAAGAAATTATCGGAAGGCCATTCACACAGTCGGATCTCCGCAGTGCGAGGCAAATTATATTTAGGCCTCTGTGCTTCTTCATTTTGTTTCTCCTTCGAGCTTCGGCTCGATGAGCCCCTCAAAAGTCTCTTCATTATTTCTGAAATAATCTGAAATTTTTAGTAACTTCAAAGAAAAGTGAATCAACTTCAATAAAACTGATAGCAACCACTCCTACAAGTGCCTAGAGCCTATATCAAGCATTAGAACTACTTGGAACCATATAAATTTGACATGCAAGCACAAGAACATGGTCACCTATGTAGCACAAATTTGCAAAGAATAAAGCAGTAGAAAAAAAACTAATTGGACCAATGGAGGAGTCACATACCAAGGAACAATCTCCCCAAGCAGTTTTGCGAGAGGTGCTTTGAGCAAGGAGATCGAAAATCACAGCAAAGAGTGCTGGAACTCGTGCTTGAGTTGGTTTTTCGTGTTTATGTGAGGAAGAAGAAGAGGATGGGTGCTGGAATAAGTGGAGGAGGGCCACCGTGGGCCCACGAGGCAGGGGGCGCGCCCTCCACCCTCGTGGCCAGGTGGCAGCTCCCCCCGCGGTGATTTTTGCACCATAAATCCTCAAATATTCCCAAAAAAATCATATTAAATTGGCATGTCATTCTGAGGACTTTTATTTTCGGGATATTTTTATATTGCACAGATAAGTCAGGAAACAGACAGAAAAATACTATTTTTACTTTATTTCTACTAAATTACAGAAAGTATGGAGAGGGTACAGAAGGTTGTGCTTCTAGTTTCATCCATCTCATGCTCATCAAAAGGAATCCACTAACAAGGTTGATCATGTCTTGTTAACAAACTCATTCCGATTAACATGGAACCGGAGAAATTTTGATTAACACTATGTTACCTCAACGGGGATATGCACATCCCCAATAATAAGTATATCATATTTCTTTTTGACAGTAGGAAGAGGAAATCCAAAACCTCCAAATATAATCGATGGAACTTTTCCAATAGAATTGATACTGTGGACTTGAGGTTATTTCCTCGGAAAGTGTACCGTATGCTCATTACCATTAACATGAAAAGTGACATTGCCTTTGTTGCAATCAATAACAGCCCCTGCAGTATTAAGAAAAGGTCTTCCAAGAATAATAGACATACTATCATCCTCGGGAATATCAAGAATAACAAAGTCCGTTAAAATAGTAACGTTTGCAACCACAACAAGCACATCCTCACAAATACCGACAGGTATAGCAGTTGATTTATCAGCCATTTGCAAAGATATTTCGGTAGGTGTCAACTTATTCAAGTCAAGTCTACGATATAAAGAGAGAGGCATAACACTAACACCGGCTCCAAGATCACATAAAGTAGTTTGAACATAGTTTCTTTCAATGGAGCATGGTATAGTAGGTACTCCTGGATGTCCAAGTTTCTTTGGTATTCCACCCTTAAAAGTATAATTAGCAAGCATGGTGGAAATTTCAGCTTCCGGTATCTTTGTTTTATTTGTAACAATATCTTTCATGTACTTAGCATAAGGATTCATTTTGAGCATATCAGTCAATCGCATACGCAAAAAGATAGGTCTAATCATTTCAGCAAAGCGCTCAAAATCCTCATCATCCTTTTTCTTGGATGGTTTGGGAGGAAAAGGCATGGGTTTCTGAAACCAAGGTTCTCTTTCTTTACCATGTTTCCTAGCAACAAAATCTCTTTTATCATAAATTTGATTCTTTGATTGTGGGTTATCAAGATCAACAGTAGGTTCAATTTCTACATCATTATCATTAATAGGTTGAGCACCATCATGAACATCATCATTAACATTTTCACTAGGCTCATGTTCATTACCAGATTGTGTTTCAGCATTAGACATAGAGATATCATTTGAATTATCAGGTGGTTCAGCAATAGGTTCACTAGAAGTTTGCACAGTTCTATCATTTTTCTTTTTCTTCTTTTTAGAAGAACTAGGTATATCAATATTATTTCTCTAAGAATCTTGCTCAATTCTCTTAGGGTGGCCTTCAGGATACAAAGGTTCCTAAGTCATTCTACCAGTTCTAGTAGCCACTTTAACAGCATAATCATTTTTCTTACTATCCATTTCAGTGATCACTTCTTTTTGAGCTTTAAGTACTTGTTCTACTTGAGTGGTAACCATAGAAGCATGTTTGATAACAAGTTTAATTTCACCTCTAATATTAGCCATATAATCACCCAAGCATTTAATCATATAAGCATTTTGTTTTAATTGTCTACCAAAATAAGCATTGAAGTTTTCTTGTTTGACAATAAAGTTATCAAACTCTTCTAAGCATTGTCTAGCAGACTTGTAGTGAGGAATATCACCTTCATCAAATCTATAGAGAGAATTTACCTTTACTACCTGTGTCGGGTTATCGAGGTCTGGAGGTTCTTCAGTAGGTAATGGGTCAAGATCATATGTTTCTTCGACAGGCGGTAAATTAAGACCATGTATTTCTTCAATAGGAGGTAAATTCTTAACATCTTCAGCTTTAATACCTTTTTCTTTCATAGATTTCTTTGCCTCTTGCATATCCTCGGGACTGAGAAATAGAACACCTCTCTTCTTCGGAGTTGGTTTAGGAATAGGATCATTAATTGGAGCAGGAGCTGGCTCAGGAGGTGCCCAATTATTTTCATTTGTCAACATATTATTCAATAGAATTTCAGCTTCATCCGGTGTTCTTTCCCTAAAAAGAGAACCAGCACAACTATCCAGGTAATCTCTGGAAGCATTGGTTAGTCCATTATAAAAGATATCAAGTATTTCATGTTTCTTAAGAGGATGATCAGGCAAAGCATTAAGTAACTTGAGAAGCCTCCCCCAAGCTTGTGGGAGACTCTCTTCTTTAATTTGCACAAAGTTGTATATTTCCTTTAAGGCAGCTTGTTTCTTATGAGCAGGGAAATATTTAGCAGAGAAGTAATAAATCATATCCTGGGGACTACGCACACAACCAGGATCAAGAGAATTAAACCATATCTTAGCATCACCCTTTAATGAGAATGGAAATATTTTAAGTATATAAAAGTAGCGAGATATCTCATCATTAGTGAATAGGGTGGCTATATCATTTAATTTAGTAAGATGTGCCACAACAGTTTCAGATTCATAACCATGGAAAGGATCAGATTCAACCAAAGTAATTATATCGGGATCAACAGAGAATTCATAATCCTTATCAGGAACACAGATAGGTGAAGTAGCAAAAGCAGGGTCAGGCCTCATTTTATCTTTAAGAGATCCTTTGTTCCATTTAATTAATAGCCTTTTAAGTTCATGATGATCTCTGCAAGCTAGAATAGCGGCAGGAGACTCCATATCAAAAACATAACCCTCAGGAATAATAGGCCTATCTTCATCATCACTTTCATCATTATAATCAGATTCAATAATTTCTTTCTCTCTAGCCCCAGCAATTTGTTCATCAAGAAATTCACTGAGGGGCACAGTAGTATCAGGCATAGAAGTAGTTTCATCATAAGTATCATGCATAGCAGAAGTGGCATCATCAATAACATGCGACATATTGGAACGAATAGCAGAAGCAGGTTTAGGTGTCGCAAGCTTACTCATAACAGAAGGTGAATCAAGTGCAAGGCTAGATGGCAGTTCCTTACCTCCCCTCGTAGTTGAGGGATAAATTGTTGTCTTAACGTCTTTCAAGTTCTTCATAGTGTCCAGCAGATATAAATCCCAAGTGACTCAAGGAATAGAGCTATGCTCCCCGGCAACGGCACCAGAAAAAGGTCTTGATAACCCACAAGTATAGGGGATCGCAACAGTTTTCGAGGGTAGAGTATTCAACCCAAATTTATTGATTCGACACAAGGGGAGCCAAAGAATATTCTCAAGTATTAGGAGCTGAGTTGTCAATTCAACCACACCTGGAAACTTAGTATCTGCAGCAAAGTGTTTAGTAGCAAAGTAACATGATAGTGGTGGTAACGGTAACAAAAGTAAAGACAACAAAAGTAATATTTTTGGTATTTTGTAGTGATTGTGATAGCAGCAACGAGAAAGTAAATAAGTGCAAACCAGTATATGGAAAGCTCGTAGGCATCGGATCAGTAATGGATAATTATGCCGGATGCGGTTCATCATGTAACAGTCATAACATAGGGTGACACAGAACTAGCTCCAATTCATCAATGTAATGTAGGCATGTATTCCGAATATAGTCATACGTGCTTATGGAAAAGAACTTGCATGACATCTTTTGTCCTACCCTCCTGTGGCAGCGGGGTCCTACTGGAAACTAAGGGATATTAAGGCCTCCTTTTAATAGAGAACCGGAACAAAGCATTAGCACATAGTGAATACATGAACTCCTCAAACTATGGTCATCACCGGGAGTGGTCCCGATTATTGTCACTTCGGGGTTGCCGGATCATAACACATAGTAGGTGACTATAGACTTGCAAGATAGGATCAAGAACTCACATATATTCATGTAAACATAATAGGTTCAGATCTGAAATCATGGCACTCGGGCCCTATTGACAAGCATTAAGCATAGAAAAGTCATAGCAACATCAATCTCAGAACATAGTGGATACTAGGGATCAAACCCTAACAAAACTAACTCGATTACATGATAAATCTCATCCAACCCATAACCGTCCAGCAAGCCTACGATGGAATTACTCACGCACGGCGGTGAGCATCATGAAATTGGTGATGGAGGATAGTTGATGATGATGACGGTGATGAATCCCCCTCTCCGGAGGCCTGAACGAACTCCAGATCAGCCCTCCCGAGAGGTTTTAGGGCTTGGTGGCGGCTCCGTATCGTAAAACGCGATGATTTCTTCTCTCCTATTTTTTTCTCCATGAAAGCCAATATATAGATTTGGAGTTGGCGTCGGAGGGTTTCTAGGGGGCCCACGAGGTAGGGGCGCGCCCTAGGGGTGGGGGTACCCACCCTCGTGGACAGGGTGTGGGTCCCCTGGTCTTCATCTTTGGCGAGGATTTTTTATTATTTTTTATAAGACATCCCGTGGAGTTTCAGGTCATTCCGAGAACTTTTGTTTTCTGCACATAAAACAACATCATGGCAATTCTGCTGAAAACAGCGTCAGTCGGGGTTAGTTCTATTCAAATCATACAAGTTAGAGTCCAAAACAAGGGTAAAAGTGTTTGGAAAAGTAGATACGACGGAGACGTATCATTACCCGAAAGGGATTGACAACCCCTTTAATATGTCAGGTTGCGAGTATTTGTTATTTGTGTGCAGGCGCCGCTTACGTGTTGTTGCTTGGTTCTCCTAATGGTTCGATAACCTTGGTCTCATCACTAAGGGAAATACCTACCGTCGATGTGTTGCATCATCCCTTCCTCTTTGGGAAATACCGACGTAGCTTTGAGCCACATCAAATACCACTAATGTGAAGGAAATATGCCCTAGAGGCAATAATCAAGTTATTATTTATTTCCTTATTTCATGATAAATTTTTATTATTCATGCTAGAATTGTATTAACCGGAAACATAATACATGTGTGAATACATAGACAAACAGAGTGTCACTAGTATGCCTCTACTTGACTATCTCGTTAATCAAAGATGGTTATGTTTCTTAACCATGGACAAAGAGTTGTTATTTGATTAACGGGATCACATCATTAGGTGAATGATCTGATTGACATGACCCATTCCATTAGCTTAGCACCCGATCATTTAGTATGTTGCTATTGCTTTCTTCATGACTTATACATGTTCCTGTGACTATGAGATTATCCAACTCCCGTTTACCAGAGGAACACTTTGTGTGCTACCAAACGTCACAACGTAACTGGGTGATTATAAAGGTGCTCTACAGGTGTCTTCGAAGGTACTTGTTGGGTTGGCGTATTTCAAGATTAGGATTTGTCACTCCGAATGTCGGAGAGGTATCTCTGGGCCCTCTCGGTAATGCACATCACTTAAGCCTTGCAAGCATTGCAACTAATGAGTTAGTTGCGGGATGATGTATTACGGAACGAGTAAAGAGACTTGCCGGTAACGAGATTGAACTAGGTATTGAGATACCGACGATCGAATCTCGGGCAAGTAACATACCGATGACAAAGGGAACAACGTATGTTGTTATGCGGTCTGACCGATAAAGATCTTCGTAGAATATGTAGGAGCCAATATGAGCATCCAGGTTCCGCTATTGGTTATTGACTGGAGACATGTCTTGGTCATGTCTACATTGTTCTCGAACCGTAGGGTCCGCACGCTTAAGGTTTCGATGACAGTTATATTATGAGTTTATGAGTTTTGATGTACCGAAGGAGTTCGGAGTCCCGGATCAGATCGGGGACATGACGAGGAGTCTTGAAATGGTCGAGACGTAAAGATCGATATATTGGACGACTATATTCGGACATCGGAAAGGTTCTGAGTGGTTCGGGTATTTTTCGGAGTACCCGGAAGTTACGGGAATACGGGGGAAAAGTATTGGGCCTTATTGGGCCATACGGGAAAGAGAGAGGGGCTGCCTAGGGCAGGCCGCGCGCCCCCCAAGGCCTAGTCCGAATTGGACTAGGGGGAGGGGCTGCGCCCCCTCCTTCCTTCCCTTCTCCTTTCCCCTTTCTTGTCTCCTACTCCTACTACATGGAAGGACTCCTAGTTGGACTAGGAAAGGGGGAATCCTACTCCCGGTGGGAGTAGGACTCCCTAGGGCGCGCCATAGAGAGGGCCGGCCCTCCCCTCCTCCACTCCTTTATATACGGGGGCAGGGGGCACCCCATAAACACACAAGTTGATCTTCGTGATCGTTCCTTAGCCGTGTGCGGTGCCCCCCTCCACCATATTCCACCTCGGTCATATTGTAGCGGTGCTTAGGCAAAGCCCTGCGACAGTTGAACATCAAGATCGTCACCACGCCGTCGTGCTGATGGAACTCCTCCCCGAAGCTTTGCTGGATCGAAGCCCGGGGAGCGTCATCGAGCTGAACATGTGCCAAGAACTCGGAGGTGCCGGAGTAACGGTGCTTGGATCGGTCGGATCGTAAAGACGTACGACTACATCAACCGCATTGATATTACGCTTCCGCTTCGGTCTACGAGGGTACGTAGACAACACTCTCCCCTCTCGTTGCTATGCATCACCATGATCTTGCGTGTGCGTAGGATTTTTTTTGAAATTACTACGTTCCCCAACAGTGGCATCCGAGCCTAGGTTTTATGGTTTGATGTTATATGCACGAGTAGAACACAAGTGAGTTGTGGGCGATATAAGTCATACTGCTTACCAGCATGTCATACTTTGGTTTGGCGGTATTGTTGGATGAAGCGGCCCGGACCGACATTACGCGTACGCTTACGCGAGACCCTTGCCGGGGCCGCGGCAAGACCCTTGTCGGGGCCACGGCAAGACCCTTGCTGGGGCCGTAGCAAGGCCCTTGCCAAGGACGCCCGTGGGGCCACCATCAGACTCGCGCCAGTCGCACCCCCACCACCGTTCGCATGCAGCTGCCGACCCAACCAGTTGAGCAGGCACCTGCGTGGCGGCGTACAGATCTTCGTGGAGACCCACCACTGCGCCACCTCAGCTGCCTGCCTGCCTACATGGCACCACAAGCACCGCTAGCCAGGGCGCGTGTCGACACGAGAGGGAGCGGCGACGGACGAGACGAGGCTCTCCCCCGTCCCCGATAAAGCAAGGACACCTAAGCAAGGCGCATTAAATGCGCTTTGTCATGTAATGCGAGGGATAGCCTCGCATTACTGTACCCTTTCCACCTCCTGCGTGCCACTGTGGCAACCCCTTTCCTATAAAAGGAGGCCCGAGGCGACCAGGAGGAGGATTCGGCTTTTTGGAGCTCTCGACGCCCCATTGCTAGCTCAGGAACTCAGATATACAATCCACCAAAGCAGGAGTAGGGTTTTACGCATCCTTGCGGCCCGAACCTGGGTAAAGGAAACGTGTGCTATCTGTTTGATCCGCTCTTTTCACAACCCCGCGCCCCGCAACCGTAGTAGGGATTCTTGTGATCCCATAGGTGTCGTTTCCCACCGACATCTTTGGCGCGCCAGGCAGGGGGGGTGGTTGTGAGAATCGGCTTTAGAAGTTGGTTCGACGCTCCTTCATCTTCGTGACCCTCGAGGAAGAAAGAAGGCCAGAAGGTCGACGCTCGAGCGACCGCGATCAGAAGCTAAGTTGCACCGAACCCTTGTTTTGTGCTACCTTTCTTATTTGGGGTTATTCCCCCCGGAGATGTTCGCTTTGTATGAAAAAACCTGCACGCCAGGGGGCTCTACCACGGTCGGCAACGCCCTTGCCCTGTTTCGAGTCCGCTCAATATCTCAAGCGGCTGTATCGAAAGTGGCAGAGTAGCCTTCCGCGACCAACGACGCCCTCGATTCTGACTCGAGTCAAGCTCGACAGTTGGAGCGGCCGCGTTCGAAACGGAAAGGTGGCTTGTCCGGCAGCACGCTTACCCGGCAGGCCATGGGGATCCGTCCCCAAGACGCCGCCTGGGGCTTTCGCGCCGGCAAGCCTTCCCGATCAGCGTAGGGCACACGTAAAAAGGGGAATTGAACGGGGAAATAACATGCATGAAAATTAAGAGTACTTCAGAGTTATATTACATCACATCATTGCTGCGGTTCTAACTAAAGATAAAATTTGTCTTGATCGGGAACCCACAGCGGCGAAGAAGAACAGGACGCCTAGTCCCGGCGCTGGCCTTCCACCCTCTTGATTTCGTCGATGCAGTCGGTGATGGTCTTGATGCGCTCCTTGAGCACCGTGAGGTCAACACCATCCGGCAAGCTCGTCATCGCGGCCGCGAAGTCAAGGTCGGGATTCCAGTGCGCCACCTTGGTGAGGACCTTGGTCACGACCCTCCGGCAAAGTCGCCGGGCCTCCTCGGCCAGTGTGGCCGTCCTGTTGGAGTGGAGATAGGCCAGGGCCCCGTGGACGCCCTCGAAGAACTGGGTCAGCTTGGCGTTGACGGTCCCGCTGCGCTCAGGAGCGTACCTCACGTTTGGCAACCCCATGGTGGCCAATTGCGAGGTAACCCTGCCGGCGACGACCTCCAGATGGTTGATCCACCTGTTCTCACCCGCCACATATTCTTGGTGGGAGGCGGCCTCGTTTGCCCGCAGCTGTTTCTCCTCCTCCAGGCTCTTGGTCAAGGTCTCCTCCCGAGCCCTGCTCTCCGGCAACAGCTTCTCGAGATCCTCCAGCTTCAGCTTGAGGTCTCTGATGGAGTTCCGCGCTTCGGAGAGCTCTCTAGTCCTGCTAACGACCGCTCCTTGCGCCTCTACCAAGGCGCGGTTGAGCGTGTTCTTCTCGCCGGACAGCTTGAGGGCCTGCTCCTTCAGCTTGTCCCGCTCTGCCTCCAGCTCCTTCACCTTGCCGGCGTGGGCCAGGGCTTGGGCATCGAGTGCCTCTCTGTGCCTCTGCTCCAGCTTGTGAGTCCGCCGCGCGACAAGGGCCTCGAGCTCCTTGTCCTTGCCGCGGAGCGTTGCGGCGAGCTTCGCCTCACGCGCGGAGAGGTCCTCCTCCTGGGAGTCCAAGGTGGCTTCATGCTGGTTCCGGACGGCTTCGGTCGCGGCAGCAAAGTTCGCCGCCTTCTCCTGGGCCTTCTCGATGTCGACCATCTTCAGGGAGAGCTCCACATCGCGCTGGGCCAATTTCTCCTGAAAGGCCCTCTGCTCCTCGCGAGTCTGGTGGAACCAGGCCTGCGCCTCGGCAATGCGCGCCTTGAAGTCCACCTCCGCGTTGTCCACCGTTGCCATCCTGGACTTGACCTTGTCCAGACGGGCACGGTGGAGCACTTGAAGCTTCCAGAAATTGGCCCCCATGGCGCGGAAGAGCTGCTCCTCTGGAGAACCATCGCCGCCAACGTCTGGCGCGTCGACAACTTCGAACCCGGTGGCGGCAAGCACCTCCCCGTCAAAAACTTCCCCTTCGGCGGGCGCTCGGCTTGACGCCCCTGGGAGGTGGACGAAAAGATCATCGCCCACCTTCAGATACCTGCCGGGGCCCGAGGTTGAGGTGGAGGGAGGCTGATCATCCATCACCTCTTCCTCGGCGGGGGCCTTGCCGGCCTCCCCGGCAGGACCACCACTGGCGCCCTCGGCGAGAGCCTCGCCGGTAGCCTCGGCGGCCCCCGCGGCGGCATCCTCGGCCGCGCCCTTGGCGGCCTCATCAGCGGCGGCCTCGTCAGCATTCTTGGCGGCCTCCTCGGCGGCAATTTTGTCGACCTCGGCCGCGGCCTCTTCGGCAATATCCCTGACAACGGTGTCCACGTCCTCCGCGTCTGCTGAAGGAGGGCCTGGGCAGCAGTTGGAGCAATGAAGCCAAGAAAAGTATAAGGGAAAAGAACAGAGACGAAGGACGGGCGACTCACCAGTGCCGGGCTGTGAAGCAGAAGTCCCCTCTCCGCCAGCATTTGGCGCCGAGGCAGAGCCACCAGCGCCTAAGTTCCCCTCTTCCTCCATGGGTGTGGACTCCGTGCCTGACGCCCTTGCCGGGGACGCCCCCCGCGGCAGCGTAGTCGATGGGGGTGGTGTGTTAGGAGTAGCCCTCTGTGGCTCCTCCTGCTGCTGCCCCCTCCTGCAAACCCGGCAAGGTTAGCGTCGTGGCATCGAGCGCCTACCGCATGTCGAGCGAGAAGAGGGTGACGAACTTACGCTGGGGGCTGCGCCGGGGGCTGCTGTCCGGGCTGCTCAGCACCACTAGTGGTGTCTTTGAAGCCCCAGCCGGGGACTGGCTGCTCGCCGAGGTCCTCGCCCTCTGGGCCAACGTCTCTGCATTCCTACAAAAGCAAAAATGGATCAAGACAAGCGATCCAATTCAAGGAAATAGGAATGACAGTAAGGAACAGAGTACTTACTCGTCATCCGTTTCCTCCTCTTCCACCAGTTTCCTTTTCCTCTCAGGGCTGAGAGGCCCGAGATCAAAAGGGAGCTCCGTGTCATCGTCCGAGTCGACGCCAGCCGGAGGAGGCGAAGAAGGCGGCGGGGTCTGTGTGTGCCCAGATGAGGAGGGGGCTGTCGCCTTCTTCTTCTCAGCGGCCTTCGTCAGCCCCTTCGTTGCCGAGGCCCTCGTGTGCCGCCCGGACCCCTCCAGGATCAATTGGGGCCGTGTGGCCGTGCCAGGTCAGACCGGCTCGCCGGAGCCAGCCCGCCACAGGACTCGCCCTCTTCCCCTGGCTGGCGTCGAGCCCGCCGCCACGCCCTCCTCCTCTGATGACTCGTCGGCCGCGTCCTCAACGAGCGGAGCTCCGGTGTCGGCGCCGCTGGCCTCCCCAGTGGCCGCCGCCCACAGGGTGAACTGCTCCTCCTCCGCGGCCGCGGTGACCTCGTCTTCCAAACCCCCGGCGCTGCTAGCCTCCAGAGCAAGCTGTGCCTCCCTTGCCCTGGTGGTGATGTAGTCCAGCTCTGCCTGGGTGGTGTCCATGACAAGCCACCGCTCGGCGTCAGCATTGACGTACACCTCGATCAAGGTGTCGAAAAATTGCTGCACATCTGCGGCCGACGGCTCCCTCCAGCTCAGAACGGGGCCGTGCGCATTGCAGTCCGGCATCATGGCGATGATCTCAGACTGGCGCGAGTTGTTGCACAACGGGACCACCCCCGCTGGCAACTTGAAGAGCGGCCCCTTGACGGCCTTGCCGGCCTTTACGGCAGCCCTTGTGGCCTTGCCGGTCAGCTCGACATCGCTGTCGCGATCCACTTCCAGCTGGAAGAGCCGCTAGCAGAAGTGGGCATGCCCCATCACCGTGAAGTTGTGGTCGAGGCCGGGCCGGAGCCGCATAAGCCAAGCTGGCCTCCCCTTATTGTGCAGCGGGGCGATCCGGTGGCGAATAAAATCTGCCCCGATCATCTCGAGAGTGAGCCCAGCCCGGGCCAGCCGGAGAATCCTGGTGGTGGCGACAGTAAGCCTCTCGTCGGCGGCGTCGACATCACCCCAATCGTTGCCGCGGACCGGCGGCACTCGGCGGACCTTGCAAAATTCCGGCGGGTCTTCATCTTCAATCCAGCCCCACCGGTCACGGCATTCGTCCCACCTCTCCCTCACGGCACCATCCGGGTACGCCTCCTTGGATCTTGGGATCCAGGTGACGCAACCAGCGATGGCACCTCCCGTTTGGATTCGAGGATAGAAGTAATGGCGGAAGAGCGCCGTGTTGGGCTGCACTCCGGCAAAGCCCTCGCAAAGATGCGCGAAGCAAGACATGCGCGCCACCGCGTTCGGAGTAAAATCCAAGAGGCGAAAACCAAAGGTGTGCATGATGTCGCAGAAGAAATCAGAGAAAGGAGGGCATAGCCCGCAAGAAAAGTAGTCGACAAAGAAGGGGTACCGATTTGGGGCAGGATCGGCGCAAGCGGCAGGAATGACGCGCGTCGCCGGGTGTCCCGAGTTCTCTCCTCCCGTCTTCACTCCCCACAGGGGCTTGAAGGCGGCCCGGAGCTCATGAACGTCAATCGTCGAGGGGAAGAAGAAGGCAGACTTCGTCTTGTCCCCCAACAGCACGCTCTCCGGCGGCTCCACAGTCGCAGAGCCCGTAGCTGCCCCCTTGCCCTTGGCGGATTTAGGCGCCATGGCGGCCAAGGAATCTAGAGGGTTGAGGGAGGGGGTGGCGAAGCAGCGACGGCGGGCAGCGGTGAGAGATTGCAAGGGAAGGAAGAAAGGGAATGGCGGCTCGGAGATTGGAAAAGGCACGAAGGAAGAGGAGGAAGTGAGCAGCGCGCCCGCAGTTATCCCTTCTTATGTGGGAAAACACGGGCTGCCTCCTTTCACATTAACTGTGATGTGATGCATGCCCGCGGGAAGCAGCCCCACGCATGCCGCCCACGTCACACACGCCTCCCCACGCCGCGCCACGCGTGGGAAGCGTGGGAGGCGCAGCGCGCGAAGGAACTTACCGCGGTAAAAACCGCCCCGCCTGCCCGCGCACCGTTTTTGGGCCTAGCCCAACAACGCGTTGCGCTTATGTGTGGCCCAGGCCCGGGGGCTCCTGTCCGTGTACAAAAATGGGGGTACACTTTTTGTACCCCTATAACTGTGCACGGCAGTCTGAGCCACGGGCGCCGCCACACCAAGCACGCCAAGGGAGGTAAGCCAAGGTAAGGCCGAAGCTGAAGGGAAGCAGAACGACGCCAAGACCGCAAAGAGCAAAGGGGACAAAGCAGACCCCCCCGGCAAGATCCTTGCCGGGGGGCAGCTTTAGCTAACCCGGCAAGACCCTTGCCGTGGCAGCTCGCCCCACACCTACGGAGCGAAGTCACCCTCGAGTCCATTGCCCCCATGGGGCAAGGATTCGGGAGACATCCCCGTGGTGGCATGCAGATCTTTGTGAAGACATTCAAGATCAAATACCCGCTTTAGAAGATGATGATCCTTGGCGGGATCCCAGCCAAGGAGAACCACAAGGCCCCCGACAAGAGCCTTGCCGGGGATGACAGCAGGCGCCGCGACAAGACCCTTGCCGGGGCCGCGGCAAGACCCTTGCCGGGGCCGTAGCAAGGCCCTTGCCAAGGACGCCCGTGGGGTCACCATCAGACCCGCACCAGTCGCACCCCCACCGCTGTTCGCATGCAGCTGCCAACCCAACCAGTTGGGCAGGCACCTGCGTGGCGGCGTACAGATCATCGTGGAGACCCACCACTGTGCCACCTCAGCTGCCTGCCTGCCTACATGGCACCACAAGCACCGCTGGCCAGGGCGCGTGTCGACACGAGAGGGAGCGGCGACGGACGTGACGAGGCTCTCCCCCATCCCCGATAAAGCAAGGACACCTAAGCAAGGCGCATTAAATGCGCCTTGTCATGTAATGCGAGGGATAGCCTCGCATTACTGTGCCCTTTCCACCTCCTGTGTGCCACTGTGGCAACCCCTTTCCTATAAAAGGAGGCCCGAGGCGACCAGGAGGAGGATTTGGCTTTTTGGAGCTCTCGACGCCCCATAGCTAGCTCAGGAACTCAGATATACAATCCACCAAAGCAGGAGTAGGTTTTTACGCATCCTTGCAGCCCGAACCTAGGTAAAGGAACCGTGTGCTATCTGTTTGATCCGCTCTTTTCACAACCCCGCGCCCCGCAACCGTAGTAGGGATTCTTGTGATCCCATAGGTGTCGTTTCCCACCGACAACTAATATTGTTGATGAGAATGCCAGGTTGAAGACAGTGCTTGAAACAGGCATGTACAAAAGCCTCAAAGGGCATCACACACTATGTGATGTCCTCAAGAAACAGATTCTGAACCGAAACCCTAGGAAAGAGGGTTTTGGTTTCGAGAGGAAAATGAATGTTAATGATTCTTACTAGAAGCCTGAGCAGTACCCCAAAACCACATGGGTTGCTACAAAGGGCCCTTCAGTGGATCCATCCACCTTATCTGGCTTCACTTTTGCTAACCCCATTGTCATTGATGAGTCATTTGACTCAAACTATAAAGTATTCAAGAATCAGAACGGTGAAGTGATTGCGGGGTTTATTGGAACTAACTACAGGAATAGGTCTCCTATGAAGAAGATCAGGGGTCCTAAAAGCTGTCTTGAGAAGCTTCCCGTGAATGTCTTCATGACTGTTGGGGATCGTAGCAGAAATTTAAAATTTTCTACGGATCACCGAGATCAATCTATGGAGTAATCTAGCAACGAGGGGAAGGGGAGTGCATCTACATACCCTTGTAGATCGCTAAGCGGAAGCGTTGCAAGAACGCGGATGAAGGAGTCGTACTCGTAGCGATTCAGATCGCGGTTGATCCCGATCTAAGCACCGAACAACGGCGCCTCCGCGTTCAACACACATGCAGCCCGGTGACGTCTCCCATGCCTTGATCCAGCAAGGAGAGAGGGAGAGGTTGGGGAAGACTCCGTCCAGCAGCAGCACGACGGCGTGGTGGTGAAGGAGGAGCGTGGCAATCCTGCAGGGCTTCGCCAAGCACTGCGGGAGAGGAGGAGGACTTGGTAGAGGGGAGGGCTGCACCAGAACTTGGGTGCGACTGCCCTCCCACCCCCCACATATATATAAGGGCAAGGGAGAGGGGGGCCGGCCCCTTTAGATTCAATCTGAGGAGGGGGCGGCGGCCAGGGGGGTTGCCTTGCCCCCCAAGGCAAGGGGGCGCCCCCTTTAGGGTTCCCCCAAACCCTAGGCGCATGGGCCCTAGGGGGAGGCGCCCAGCCCACTAAGGGGCTGGTCCCTCTCCGCACACAGCCCATAGGGCCCTCCGGGGCAGGTGGACCCTCCCGATGGACCCCCGGAACCCCTTCGGTGGTCCTGGTACAATACCGGTAACCCCCGAATTATTCCGGTGACCGTATGATGACTTCCCATATATAAATCTTTACCTCCGGACCATTCCGGAACTCCTCGTGACTCCGGGATCTCATCCGGGACTCCGAAAAACATTCGGTAACCACGTACATCTATTCCCTATGACCCTAGCGTCATCGAACATTAAGTGTGTACACCCTATGGGCTCGGGAGTCATGCAGACATGGCCGAGACAACTCTCCGGTCAATAACCAACAGCGGGAGCTGGATACCCATGTTGGCTCCCACATGCTCCACGATGATCTCATCGGATGAACCATGATGTCAAGGATTCAATCAATCCCGTATACAATTCCCTTCGTCTACCGTTATAGCACTTGCCCGAGATTCGATCGTCGGTATCCCGATACCTTGTTCAATCTCGTTACCGGCAAGTCTCTTTACTCGTTCTGTAACACATCATCCCGTGATCAACTCCTTGGTCACAATGTGCACATTACGATGATGTCCTACCGAGTGGGCCCAGATATACCTCTCCATTACACGGAATGACAAATCCCAGTCTCGATTCATGCCAACCCAACAGACACTTTCGGAGATACCCGTAGTGCACCTTTATAGCCATCCAGTTACGTTGTGACGTTTGGCACACCCAAAGCACTCCTACGGTATCCGGGAGTTGCACAATCTCATGGTCTAAGGAAATGATACTTGACATTAGAAAAGCTTTAGCATACTAACTACACGATCTTGTGCTAGGCTTAGGATTGGGTCTTGTCCATCACATCATTCTACTAATGATGTGATCCCGTTATCAATGACATCCAATGTCCATGGTCAGGAAACTGTAACCATCTATTGATCAACGAGCTAGTCAACTAGAGGCTTACTAGGGACATGGTGTTGTCTATGTATCCACACATGTATCAGAGTTTCCCATCAATACAATTCTAGCATGGATAATAAACGATTATCATGAACAAGGAAATATAATAATAACTAATTTATTATTGCCTCTAAGGCATATTTCCAACAGTCTCCCACTTGCACTAGAGTCAATAATCTAGTTCACATCGCTATGTGATTAACACTCAAGGTTACATCCCCATGTGACTAACACCCAAAGAGTTTACTAGAGTCAACAATCTAGTTCATATTACCATGTGATTAACACTCAATGAGTTCTGGGTTTGATCATGTTATGCTTGTGAGAGATGTTATAGTCAACGGGTCCGAACCTTTCAGATTCGTGTGTGCTTTACAAATCTCTATGTCATCTTGTAGATGCAGCTACCACGCTCTATTTGGAGCTATTCCAAATAACTGTTCTACTATACGAATCCGGTTTACTACTCAGAATCATCCAGATTAGTGTCAAAGATTGCATCGGCGTAACCCTTTACAACGAACTCTTTTACCACCTCCATAATCAAGAAAATTCCTTAGTCCACTAGTTAGTAAGGATAACCTTGACCGTTGTCCTGTGATCCATTCCTAGATCACACTTGTACCCCTTCAGGTGCGGTACACAACATAGCATACTTTAGAGCCTACTTCTAAAGCATAGGGGACAACCTTCGTCCTTTCTCTCTATTCTGCCGTGGTCAGGTCTTGAGTCTTACTCAATACTCATACCTTATAACACAGCCAAGAACTCCTTCTTTGCCGATCTATTTTTGAACTCCTTCAAAATCTTGTCATGGTATGTGTTCGTTTGAAAGTACTATTAAGCGATTTTGATCTATCCTTATAGATCTTGATGCTCAATGTTCAAGTAGCTTAATCTAGGTTTTCCATTGAAAAACACTTTTCAAATAAGCCTATATGCCTTCTAGAAAGTCTACATCATTTCTGATCAACACTAGTCAACAACATATACTCATCAGAAATTCTATAGTGCTCCCACTCACTTCTTTGGAAATACAAGTTTCTCATAAACTTTGTATAAATCCAAAATATTTGATCATCTCATCAAAGCATACATTCCAATTCCGAGATGCTTACTCCGGTCCTTAAAAGGATTGCTGGAGCTTTTTATACTTGTTAGCATCTTTCAGGATTGACAAAACCTTCTGGTTGTATCACATACAACCTTTCCTCTAAAAAAATCATTGAGGAAACAATGTTTTGACATCCTATCTGCAAGATTTCATAAATAATGCAGTAACTTCTAACATAATTCCAACGGACTCTTAGCATCGCTACGAGTGAGAAAGTCTCATTGTAGTCAACTCCTTGAACTTGTCGGGAAACATCTTAACGACAAGTCGAGCTTTCTTAATGGTGACATTTACCATCATTGTCCGTCTTCCTTTTAAAATCCATCTGCACCCAACAGCCTTACGACCATCAAGTAGTTCTTTCAAAGTCTATACTTTGTTTTATACATGGATCCTCTTTCGGATTTTATGGCCTCGAGCCATTCGTCAGAATCCGGGCCCACCATCGCTTCTCCATAGCTCGTAGGTTCATTGTTGTCTAGCAACATGACTTCCAAGACATGATTACATACCACTCTGAAGTAGTACACATCCTTGTCGACCTATGAGGTTTGGAAGTGACTTGATCCGAAGCTTCATGATCTCTATCATAAGTTTCCACTTCAATTGGTGTAGGTGCCACAGGAACAACTTCCTGTGCCCTGCTACACACTACTTGAAGTGACGGTTCAATAACCTCATCAAGTCTCCACCATCCTCCCACTCAATTCTTCCAAGAGAAACTTTTCCTCGAGAAAGGATCTGATTCTAGAGACAATCACTTTTGCTTCCGGATCTGAAATAGGAGGTATACCCAACTATTTTGGGTGTTCTATGAAGATGCATTTATTCGTTTGGGTTCGAGCTTATCAGCCTGAAACCTTTTCACATAAGCGTCGTAGCCCCAAACTTTTAAGAAACAACAGCTTAGGTTTCTCTGAACCATACTTCATACGGTGTCGACTCAAACGGAATTGCGTGGTGCCCTATCTAAAGTGAATGTGGTTGTCTCTAATGCCTAACCCATAAACTATAGTGGTAATACGATAAGAGACATCGTGGTATGCACCATATCCAATAGGGTGCAGTTATGATGTTCGGACACACCATCACACTATGGTGTTCCAGGCGGTATTAGTTATGAAACAATTTCCACAATGCCTTAACTGTGTGCCAAACTCGTAATTCAGATATTCATCTCTATGATCATATCATAGATATTTTATCCTCTTGTAACGACGATCTTTCAACTTCACCCTGAAATTACTTGAACCTTTCAATAATTCAGACTCGTGATTCATCAAGTAAACATACTCAGCATCTACTCAAATCATCTGTGAAGTAAGAACATAACGATATTCACTACATGCCTCAGCACTCATTGGACTGTACACATCAAGATGCATTATTTCCAACAAGTTGCTTTCTTATTCCATCTTACTGAAATGAGGCCTTTCAGTCATCTTGCCCATGCGGTGTGATTTGCATGTGTCGGGTGATTCAAAATCAAGTGAGCCCAAACGATCCATCTGTATGGAGTTTCTTCATGCATATATATCAATAGGCATGGTTCGCATGTCTCAAGTGATTCAAAATCAAGTGAGTCCAAAGATCCATCAACATGGAGCTTCTTCATGTGTTTTATACCATTATGACTCAAATTGCAGTGCCACAAGTATGTGGTACTATCATTACTATGTTATATCTTTTGGCATGAACATGTGTATCACTACGATCGGGATTCAATAAACCATTCATTTTAGGTGCAAGACCATTGAAGGTATTATTCAAATAAACAAAGTAACCATTATTCTCCTTAAATGAATAACCGTATTGCGATAAACATAATCCAATCATGTCTATGCTCAACGCAAACACCAAATAACAATTATTTAGGTTTAACACCAATCCCGATGGTAGACAGAGCGTGCGATGCTTGATCACATCAACCTTGGAAACACTTCCAACACATATCATCGTCTCACCTTTGGCTAGTCTCCGTTTATTCTGTAGCCTTTTATTTCGAGTTACTAACACTTAGCAACCGAACCGGTATCTAATACCCTACTGCTACTAGGAGCACTAGTAAAGTACACATTTAATATAATGTATGTCCAATACAAACTTTTGTCAGCCTTGCCAGCCTTCTCATCTACCAAGTATCTGTTGGGGAACGTAGCAGAAATTCAAAATTTTCCTACGTATCACCAAGATCTATCTATGGAGAAACCAGCAACGAGGGGAAGGAGAGTGCATCTACATACCCTTGTAGATTGCTAAGCGGAAGCGTTCAAGTGAACGGGGTTGATGGAGTCGTACTCGTCGTGATCCAAATCACCGATGATCCTAGTGCCGAACGGACGGCACCTCCGCGTTCAACACACGTACAGCCCAGTGACGTCTCCCATGCCTTGATACAGCAAGGAGAGAGGGAGAGGTTGAGGAAGAATCCATCCAGCATCAGCACAACAGCGTGGTGATGATGGAGGAGCGTGGTGATCCAGCAGGGCTTCGCCAAGCACTACGAGATATGAGGAGGAGAGAGGTAGGGCTGCACCAACAGGGAGAGATCAGATCGTCTTGTGGGCAGCCCCTAGGCCTCACTATTTATAGGAGGAGGGGAGGAGGGTGCGCCCCCTCTAGGGTTCCCACCCCTAGAGGGGCGGCAGCCCTAGATGGGAAAAGGGGGGACGGCCAAGAGGGGAGGAGAGGGAGGCGCAGGGAGTATGGGCCTTAGGGCCCATCTGCCCTAGGGTTTGCCCCCTTCTCCTCTCCCTTGCGCCTTGGGCCCTTGTGGGGGGGCGCACCAGCCCACCTGGGGCTGGTCCCCTCCCACACTTGGCCCATGCATGCCTCCGGGGCTTGTGGCCCCACTTAGTGGACCCCCGGACACCTCCAGTGGTCCCGGTACACTACCGGTGATGCCCAGAACACTTCCGGTGGCCAAAACCATACTTCCTATATATAAATCTTTACCTCCGGACCATTCCGGAACTCCTCGTGACGTCCGGGATCTCATCCGGGACTCTGAACAACATTTGGTAACCACATACGAACTTCCTTTATAACCCTAGCGTCATCGAACCTTAAGTGTGTAGACCCTACGGGTTCGGGAGACACGCAGACATGACCGAGACGTTCTCCGGTCAATAACCAACAGCGGGATCTGGATACCCATGTTGGCTCCCACATGTTCCACGATGATCTCATCGGATGAACCACGATGTCAAGGACTTAATCAATCCCGTATACAATTCCCTTTGTCTATCGGTACGATACTTGCCCGAGATTCGATCGTCGGTATCCTGATACCTTGTTCAATCTCGTTACCGGCAAGTCTCTTTTACTTGTTCCGTAACACATCATCCCGTGATCAATCCCTTGGTCACATCGTGCACATTATGATGATGTCCTACCGAGTGGGCCCAGAGATACCTCTCCGTTTACACGGAGTGACAAATCCCAGTCTCGATTCGTGCCAACCCAACAGACACTTTCGGAGATACCTGTAGTGCACCTTTATAGTCACCCAGTTACGTTGTGACGTTTGGCACACCCAAAGTATTCCTACGGTATCCGGGAGTTGCACAATCTCATGGTCTAAGGAAATGATACTTGACATTAGAAAAGCTTTAGCATATGAACTACATGATCTTGTGCTAGGCTTAGGATTGGGTCTTGTCCATCACATCATTCTCCTAATGATGTGATCCCGTTATCAATGACATCCAATGTCCATGGTCAGGAAACATAACCATCTATTGATCAAGGAGCTAGTCAACTAGAGTCTTACTAGGGACATGGTGTTGTCTATGTATCCACACATGTATCTGAGTTTCCTATCAATACAATTCTAGCATGGATAATAAACGATTATCATGAACAAGGAAATATAATAATAACCTATTTATTATTGCCTCTAGGGCATATTTCCAACAGTCTCCCACTTGCACTAGAGTCAATAATCCAGTTCACATCGATATGTGATTAACACTCAAAGTCACATCCCTATGTGACTAACACCCAAGAGTTCTAGGTTTGATCATGTTATGCTTGTGAGAGAGGTTATAGTCAACGGGTCTGAAATATTCAGATCTGTATGTACTTCGCAAATTTCTAAGTCATCTTCTAGATGCAGTTACCACGCTCTATTTGGAACTATTCCAAATAACTGTTCTACTATACGAATCCAGTTTACTACTCAGAATAATCTGGATTAGTGTCAAAGTTTGCATCGGCGTAACCCTTTACGATGAACTCTTTTACCACCTCCATAATCGAGAAAATTCCTTAGTCCACTAGTTACTAAGGATAACCTTGACCGTTGTCCTGTGATCCATTTCTAGATCACACTTGTACCCCTTGACTGACTCATGGTTTGGCACACTTCAGGTGCGGTACATAACATAGCATACTTTAGAGCCTACGATTAAAGCATAGGGGACGACCTTCGTCCTTTCTATTCTGCCGTGGTCATGTCTTGAGTCTTGCTCAATACTCACACCTTGTAACACAGCCGAGAACTCCTTCTTTGCTGATCTATTTTGAACTCCTTCAAAATCTTGTCGTGGTATGTGTTTGTTTGAAAGTACTATTAAGCGATTTTGATCTATCCTTATAGATCTTGATGCTCAATGTTTAAGTAGCTTAATCCAGGTTTTCCATTAAAAACACTTTTCAAATAACCCTATATGCTTTCCAGAAATTCTACATCATTTCTGATCAACAATATGTCAACAACATATACTCATCAGAAATTCTATAGTGCTCCCACTCACTTCTTTGGAAATACAAGTTTCTCACAAACTTTGTATAAACCCAAATCTTTGATCATCTCATCAAAGCGTACATTCCAACTCCGAGATGCTTACTCCAGTCCTTAGAAGGATTGCTGGAGCTTTGCATACTTGTTAGCATCTTTCAGGATTGACAAAAATCTTCTGGTTGTATCACATACAACCTTTCCTCAAGAAAATCGTCGAGGAAACAATGTTTTGACATCCTATCTGCACAATTTCATAAATAATGCAGTAATCGCTAACATAATTCCAACAGACTCTTAGCATCGCTACGAGTGAGAAAGTCTCATCGCAGTCAACTCCTTGAACTTGTCGGAAAACATCTTAATGACAAGTCGAGCTTTCTTAATGGTGACATTTACCATCATTGTCTGTCTTCCTTTTAAAATCCATCTGTACTCAACAGCCTCACGACCATCAAGTAGTTCTTCCAAAGTCTACACTTTGTTTTCATATATGGATTCTCTCTCGGATTTTATGGCCTCGAGCCATTCTTGGAATCCGGGCCCACCATCGCTTCTCCATAGCTCGTAGGTTCATTGTTGTCTAGCAACATGACTTCCAAGACAGGATTACGTACCACTCTGAAGTAGTACGCATCCTTGTCATCCTACGAGGTTTGGGAGTAACTTGATCCGAAGTCTCATGATCACTATTATAAGCTTCCACTTCAATTGGTGTAGGTGCCAAAGGAACAACTCCTGTGCCCTGCTACACTCTAGTTGAAGTGACGGTTCAATAACCTCATCAAGTCTCCACCATCCTCCCACTCAATTCTTTCGAGAGAAACTTTTCCTCGAGAAAGGACCAGATTCTAGAAACAATCCCTATTGCTTTCGGATCTGAGACAGGAGGTATACCCAACTGCTTTGGGTATCCTATGAAGATGCAGTTATCCGCTTTGGGTTCGAGCTTATCAGCCTGAAACTTTTTCATATAAGCGTCGTAGCCCCAAACTTTTAAGAAATGACAGCTTAGGTTTCTCTAAACCATAGTTCATACGGTGTCATCTCATCGGAATTACGTGGTGCCCTATTTAAAGTGAGTGCGGTTGTCTCCAATGCCTAACCCATGAACGATAGTGGTAATTCGATAAGAGACATCATGGTATGCATCATATCCAATAGGGTGCAGTTATGATGTTCGGACACACCATCACTCTATGGTGTTCCAGGCGGTATTATTTGTGAAACAATTTCCACAGTGCCAAACTCGTAACTCAGATATTCATTTCTATGATCATATCATAGACATTTTATCCTCTTATCACGAAGATCTTCAACTTCATTCTGAATATTACTTGAACCATTCAATAATTCCGACTTGTGTTTCATCAAGTAAATATGCTCAGTATCTACTCAAATCATCTGTGAAGTAAGAGCATAACGATATCCACTGCGTGCCTCAGCACTCATTGGACTGCACACATAAAAAATGTGTTACTTCCAACAAGTTGCTTTCTTGTTCCATTTTACTGAAACCGAAGCTTTCAGTCATCTTGCCCATGTGGTACGATTTGCATGTCTCAAGCGATTCAAAATCAAGTGAGTTTAAACGGTCCATCTGCATGGAGTTTCTTCATGCGTACATACCAACAAACACGGTTCACATGTCTCAATCTTTTCAGAAATGAGTGAGTCCAAAGATCCATCAACATGGAGCTTCTTCATGCGTTTTATACCAATATGACTTACATGGCAGTGCCACAAGTAGGTGGTACTATCATTACTATCTTATATCTTTTGGCATGAACATGTGTATCACTATGATCGAGATTCAATAAACCATTCATTTTAGGTTCAAGACCATTGAAGGTATTATTCAAATAAATAGAGTAACCATTATTCTCCTTAAATGAATAACCGTATTGCGATAGACATAATCCAATCATGTCTATGCTCAACGCAAACACCAAATAACAATTATTTAGGTTTAACACCAATCTCGATGGTAGAGGGAGCGTGTGATGCTTGATCATATCAACCTTGGAAACACTTCCAACACATCTCGTCAGCTCACCTTTAGCTAGTCTCCGTTTATTCCGTAGCTTTTATTTCGAGTTACTAACACTTAGCAGCCGAACCGGTATCTAATACCCTAATGCTACTAGGAGTACTAGTAAAGTACACATTCACATAATGTATATCCAATATACTTCTATCGACAGCCTTCTCATCTACCAAGTATCTAGGGTAATTCTGCTCCAGCAGCTGTTCTCCTCATTACAGAAGCACTTAGTCTCGGGTTTGGGTTCAACCTTGGGTTTCTCCACTAGAGCAGCAGCTGATTTGCCGTTTCATGAAGGATCCCTTCTTGCCCTTGCCCTTCTTGAAACTAGTGGTTTCACTAACCATCAACAATTGATGCTCCTTCTTGATTTCTACTTTCGCGGTGTCAAACATCGCGAATATTTCAAGGATCATCATATTTATCCCTGATATGTTATAGTTCATCACGAAGCTCTAGTAGCCTGGTGGCAATAACTTTGGAAAAACATCACTATCTTATCTGGAAGATTAATTCCCACTCGATTCAAGTGATTGTTGTACTCAGACAATCTGAGCACAAGCTCAACGAGCTAGTCAACTAGAGGCTTACTAGGGACATGGTGTTGTCTATGTATCCACACATGCATCTGAGTTTCCTATCAATACAATTCTAGCATGGATAATAAACGATTATCATGAACAAGGAAATATAATAATAATCAATTTATTATTGCCTCTAGGGCATATTTCCAACACTCTCCCACTTGCACTAGAGTCAATAATCCAGTTCACATCGATATGTGATTAACACTCAAGGTCACATCCCTATGTGACTAACACCCAAGAGTTCTGGGTTTGATCATGTTATGCTTGTGAGAGAGGTTATAGTCAAGGGTCTGAAACATTCAGATCCGTATGTACTTCGCAAATTTTTATGTCATCTTGTAGATGCAACTACTACGCTACATTTGGAACTATTCCAAATAACTGTTCTACTATACGAATCCAGTTTACTACTCAGAATAATCTGGATTAGTGTCAAAGTTTGCATCGGCGTAACCCTTTACTATGAACTCTTTTACCACCTCCATAATCGAGAAAATTCCTTAGTCCACTAGTTACTAAGGATAACTTTGACCGTTGTCTTGTGATCCATTCTTGGATCACTCTTGTACCCCTTGACTGACTCATGGCAAGGCACATTTCAGGTGCGGTACACAGCATAGCATACTGTACAGCCTATGTCTTAAGCATACGGGACGACCTTCGTCCTTTCTCTCTATTCTGCCGTGGTCGAGCTTTAAGTCTTGACTTCATACCTTACAACTCAGGCAAGAACTCCCTCATTGACTGATCCATCTTGAACACCTTCAAGATCATGTCAAGGTATGTGCTCATTTGAAAGTACCATTAAGCGTTTCGATCTATCCTTATAGATCTTGATGCTCAATGTTCAAGTAGCTTAATCCAGGTTTTCCATTGAAAAACACTTTTCAAATAACCCTATATGCTTTCCAGAAATTCTACGTCATTTCTGATCAACTATATGTCAACAACATATACTCATCAGAAATTCTATAGTGCTCCCACTCACTTCTTTGGAAATACAAGTTTCTCATAAACTCTGTATAAACCCAAAATCTTTGATCATCTCATCAAAGCATACATTCCAACTCCGAGATGCTTACTCCAGTCCTTAGAAGGATTGCTGGAGCTTTGCATACTTATTAGCATCTTTCAGGATTGACAAAACCTTCCGGTTGTATCACATACAACCTTTCCTCAAGAAAATCGTTGAGGAAACAATGTTTTGACATCCTATCTGCACGATTTCATAAATAATGCAGTACCTGCTAATTCCAATAGACTCTTAGCATCGCTACGAGTGAGAAAGTCTCATCGTAGTCAACTCCTTGAACTTGTCGGGAAACATCTTAATGACAAGTCGAGCTTTCTTAATGGTGACATTTACCATCATTGTCCGTATTCCTTTTAAAATCCATCTATACTCAACAGCCTCACGACCATCGAGCCGTTCTGCCAAAGTCTACACTTTGTTTTCATACATGGATCCTCTCTCGGATTTTATGGCCTCGAGCCATTCATCGGAATCCGGGCCCACCATCGCTTCTCCATAGCTCATAGGTTCATTGTTGTCGACCAACATGATTTCCAAGACAGGATTACTGTACCATTCTGAAGCAGTACGCATCCTTGTCACCCTACGAGGTATGGTAGTGACTTGATCCGAAACTCTATGATCACTATCATAAGCTTCTACTTCAATTCGTGTAGGTGCCACAGGAACAACTTCCTGTGCCCTGCTACACACTAGTTGAAGTGACGGTTCAATAACCTCATCAAGTCTCCACCATCCTCCCACTCAATTCTCGAGACAAACCTTTCCTCGAGAAAGGACCCGATTCAAGAAACAATCCTTATTGTTTTCGGATCTGAATTAGGAGGTATACCCAACTGTTTTGGGTGTCCTATGAAGATGCAGTTATCCGCTTTGGGTTCGAGCTTATCAGCCTGAAACTTTTTCATATAAGCGTCGCAGCCCCAAACTTTTAAGAAATGACAGCTTAGGTTTCTCTAAACCATAGTTCATACGGTGTCATCTCATCGGAATCACATGGTGCCCTATGTAAAGTGAGTGTGGTTGTCTCTAATGCCTAACCCACGAACGATAGTGGTAATTCGATAAGAGACATCATGGTACGTACCATATCCAATAGGGTGCAACTATGATGTTTGGACACACCATCAAACTATGGTGTTCCAGGCGGTATTAGTTGTGAAACAATTTCCACAGTGCCAAACTCGTAACTCAGATATTCATTTCTATGATCATATCATAGACATTTTATCCTCTTATCACGAAGATCTTCAACTTCATTCTGAAATTACTTGAACCATTCAATAATTCAGACTTGTGTTTCATCAAGTAAATATACTCAGTATCTACTCAAATCATCTGTGAAGTAAGAGCATAACGATATCCACTGCGTGCCCCAGCACTCATTGGACTGCACACATCAAAATGTGTTACTTCCAACAAGTTGCTTTCTTGTTCCATTTTACTGAAACCGAAGCTTTCAGTCATCTTGCCCATGTGGTATGATTTGCATGTCTCAAGCGATTCAAAATCAAGTGAGTCCAAACGGTCCATCTGCATGGAGTTTCTTCATGCGTATATACCAATAGACATGGTTCACATTACTCAATCCTTTTTTCAAAAAAAATGAGTGAGTCCAAAGATCCATCAACATGGAGCTTCTTCATGCGTTTTATACCAATATGACTTACATGGCAGTGCCACAAGTGTACTATCATTACTATCTTATATCTTTTGGCATGAACATGTGTATCACTATGATCGAGATTCAATAAACCATTCATTTTAGGTGCAAGACCATTGAATGAATTATTCAAATAAATAGAATAACCATTATTCTCCTTAAATGAATAACCGTATTGCGATAGACATAATCCAATCATGTCTACGCTCAACGCAAACACCAAATAACAATTATTTAGGTTTAACACCAATCTCGATGGTAGAGGGAGCGTGTGATGCTTGATCATATCAACCTTGGAAGCACTTCCAACACATCTCGTCAGCTCACCTTTAGCTAGTCTCCGTTTATTCTGTAGCTTTTATTTCGAGTTACTAACACTTAGCAACGGAACCGGTATCTAATACCCTGATGCTACTAGGAGTACTAGTAAAGTACACATTCACATAATGTATATCCAATATACTTCTGTCGACAGCCTTCTCATCTACCAAGTATCTAGGGTAATTTTGCTCTAGTGGCTATTCCCCTTATTACAGAAGCACTCAGTCTCGGGTTTGGGTTCAACCTTGGGTTTCTCCACTAGAGCAGCAGCTGACTTGCCGTTTCATGAAGTATCCCTTCTTGCCCTTGCCCTTCCTGAAACTAGTGGTTTCACTAACCATCAACAATTGATGCTCCTTCTTGATTTCTACTTTCGCGGTGTCAAACATCACGAATATTTCAAGGATCATCATATCTATCCCTGATATGTTATAGTTCATCACGAAGCTCTAGCAGCTTGGTGGCAATGACTTTGGAGAAACATCACTATCTTATCTGGAAGATCAACTCCCACTCGATTCAAGTGATTGTTGTGCTCAGACGATCTGAGCACAAGCTCAACGATTGAGCTTTTCTCCCTTAGTTTGCAGGCTAAGAAAATCGTCGGAGGTATTATACCTCTTGACGTGGGCACGAGCCTGAAATCCCAATTTCAGCCCTCGAAACATTTCATATGTTCCGCGACGTTTCGAAAACGTCTATTGTGCCTCAACTCTAAACCGTTTAACTGAACTATCACGTAGTTATCAAAACGTGTATGTCAGATGTTCGCAACATCCACAGACGACGTTCGAGGTTCAGCACACTGAGCGGTGCATTAAGGACATAAGCTTTCTACGAAGCAACAGGAGAATCCTCGGTTTACGGACCCAGTCCGCATAATTGCTACTATCAACTTTCAACTAAATTTTCTCTAGGAACGTATCTAAAACAGTAGAACTAAAGCGCGAGATATAATTTGCGAAGACTTCTTTGACTATGTTCAGGATAATTAAGTTCATCTTATGTACTCCCACTCAGATAGACATCCCTCTAGTCATCTAAGTGATTACATGATCCGAGTCAACTAGGCCGTGTCCGATCATCACGTGAGACGGACTAGTCATCATCGGTGAACATCTTCATGTTGATCGTATCTACCATACGACTCATGCTCGACCTTTCGGTCTCTTGTGTTCCTAGGCCATGTCGGTACATGCTAGGCTCGTCAAGTCAACCTAAGTGTTTTGCATGTGTTCCGAGGCCATGTCTGTACATGCTAGGCTCGTCAACACCCGTTGTATGTGAACGTAAGGATCTATCACACCCGATCATCACGTGGTGCTTTGAAACGACGAACTTTAGCAACGGTGCACAGTTAGGGGAGAACACTTCTTGAAATTTTAATGAGGGATCATCTTATTTACTACCGTTGTTCTAAGAAAATAAGATGCAATAACATGATAAACATCACATGCAAGCAAATAGTGACATGATATGGCCATCATCACTTTGCTCCTTTCGATTTCCATCTTCTGGGCTCCATGATCATCATCGTCACCGGCATGACACCATGATCTCCATCATTATGATCTCCATCATCGTGTCTTCATGAAGTTGTCTCGCCAACTATTACTTCTACTACTATGGCTAACGGTTAGCAATAAAGTAAAGTAATTACATGACGTTTATGTTGACATGCAGGTCATAAATAAATTTAAAGACAACTCCTATGGCTCCTGCCGGTTGTCATACTCATCGACATGCAAGTCGTGATTCCTATTGCAAGAACATGATCATCTCATACATCACATATATCATTCATCACATCCTTTTTGGCCATATCACATCACATAGCATACCCTGCAAAAACAAGTTAGACGTCCTCTAATAGTTGTTTGCATGTTTTACGTGGCTGCTATGGGTTTCTAGCAAGAACGTTTCTTACCTACGCAAAACCACAACGTGATATGCCAATTGCTATTCACCCTTCATAAGGACCCTTTTCATCGAATCCGATCCGACTAAAGTGGGAGAGACAGACACCCGCCAGCCACCTTATGCAACTAGTGCATGTCAGTCGGTGGAACCGGTCTCACGTAAGAGTACGTGTAAGGTTGGTCCGGGCCGCTTCATCCCACAATGCCGCCGAATCAAGATAAGACTAGTAACGGCAAGTAAATTGACAATATCGACGCCCACAACTTCTTTGTGTTCTACTCGTGCATAGAATCTACGCAATAGACCTAGCTCATGATGCCACTGTTGGGGAACGTAGCAGAAATTCAAAATTTTCCTACGTATCACCAAGATCTATCTATGGAGAAACCAGCAATGAGGGGAAGGAGAGTGCATCTACATACCCTTGTAGATTGCTAAGCGGAAGCGTTCAAGTGAACGGGGTTGATGGAGTCGTACTCGTCGTGATCCAAATCACCGATGATCCTAGTGCCGAACGGACGGCACCTCCGCGTTCAACACACGTACAGCCCGGTGACGTCTCCCATGCCTTGATCCAGCAAGGAGAGAGGGAGAGGTTGAGGAAGACTCCATCCAGCAGAAGCGCAACGGCGTGGTGATGATGGAGGAGCGTGGTGATCCAGCAGGGCTTCGCCAAGCACTACGAGATATGAGGAGGAGAGACGTAGGGCTGCACCAACAGGGAGAGATCAGATCGTCTTGTGGGCAGCCCCTAGGCCTCACTATTTATAGGAGGAGGGGAGGAGGGTGCGCCCCCTCTAGGGTTCCCACCCCTAGAGGGGCGGCAGCCCTAGATGGGAAAAGGGGGCGGCCAAGAGGGGAGGAGAGGGAGGCGCAGGGAGTATGGGCCTTAGGGCCCATCTGCCCTAGGGTTTGCCCCCTTCTCCTCTCCCTTGCGCCTTGGGCCCTTGTGGGGGGGCGCACCAGCCCACCTGGGGCTGGTCCCCTCCCACACTTGGCCCATGCATGCCTCCGGGGCTTATGGCCCCACTTGGTGGACCCCCGGACACCTCCGGTGGTCCCGGTACACTACCGGTGATGCCCAGAACACTTCCGGTGGCCAAAACCATACTTCCTATATATAAATATTTACCTCCGGACCATTCCGGAACTCCTCGTGACATCCGGGACCTCATCCGGGACTCCGAACAACATTCGGTAACCACATACGAACTTCCTTTATAACCCTAGCGTCATCGAACCTTAAGTGTGTAGACCCTACGGGTTCGGGAGACATGCAGACATGACCGAGACGTTCTCCGGTCAATAACCAACAGCGGGATCTGGATACCCATGTTGGCTCCCACATGTTCCACGATGATCTCATCGGATGAAACACGATGTCGAGGATTCGATCAATCACGTATACAATTCCCTTTGTCTAGCGGTATTGTACTTGCCCGAGATTCGATCGTCGGTATCCCGATACCTTATTCAATCTCGTTATCGGCAAGTATCTTTACTCGTTCCGTAACACATCATCCCGTGATCAACTTCTTGATCACATTGTGCACATTATGATGATGTCCTATCGAGTGGGCCCAGAGATACCTCTCCGTCACACGGAGTGACAAATCCCAGTCTCGATTCGTGCCAACCCAACAGACACTTTCAGAGATACCCGTAGTGCACCTTTATAGCCACCCAGTTACGTTGTGACGTTTGGCACACCCAAAGTATTCCTACGGTATCCGGGAGTTGCACAATCTCATGGTCTAAGGAAATGATACCTGACATTAGAAAAGCTTTAGCATACGAACTACATGATCTTGTGCTAGGCTTAGGATTGGGTCTTGTCCATCACATCATTCTCCTAATGATGTGATCCCGTTATCAATGACATCCAATGTCCATGGTCAGGAAACCGTAACCATCTATTGATCAACGAGCTAGTCAACTAGAGGCTTACTAGGGACATGGTGTTGTCTATGTATCCACACATGCATCTGAGTTTCCTATCAATACAATTCTAGCATGGATAATAAACAATTATCATGAACAAGGAAATATAATAATAATCAATTTATTATTGCCTCTAGGGCATATTTTCAACAGTATCTAGGGTGGTTCCGCTTCAGTGACTGTTCCCCTCATTATAGAAGCACTTAGTCTCGGGTTTGGGTTCAACCTTGGGTTTCCTCACTAGAGCAGCAACTGATTTGCTGTTCCATGAAGTATCCCTTCTTTCCCTTGCCCTTCTTGAAACTAATGGTTTTACTAACCATCAACAATTGATGCTCCTATTTGATTTCTACTTTCGCGGTGTCACGGATAGCTCAAGGATCATTATATCTATCCCTGATATGTTATAGTTCATCACGAAGCTCTAGTAGCTTGGTGGCAGTGACTTTGGAGAACCATCACTATCTCATCTGGAAGATTAACTCCCACTCAATTCAAGCGATTGTAGTACTCATACAATCTGAGCACATGCTCAACGATTGAGCTTTTCTCCTTAGTTTGCAGGCTTAAGAAACTTGTCAGAGGTCTCATACCTCTTGACATGGGCACTAGCCTGAAATCCCAATTTCAGTCCTTGGAACATCTCATATGTTCTACGATGTTTCATAAACACCTTTGGTGCCTCAATTCTAAACCATTTAGCATTACGCACTAAACTATCATATATTCATCAAAACGTGTATGTCAGATGTTTGCAACATCCACAACCGACGCTCGAGGTTCAGCTCATTGAGCGGTGCATTAAGGACATAATCCTTCTGCACAGCAATGAGGACAATCCTCAGTTTACGGACCCAGTCCGCATAATTGCTACTATCAACTTTCAACTAAATTTTCTCTAGGAATGTATCTTAAACAGTAGAACTAAAGCGTAAGCTGATACGTCTCCGTCGTATCTATAATTTTTGATTGTTCCATGCCAATATTATTCAACTTTCATATACTTTTGGCAACTTTTTATACTATTTTCGGGACTAACATATTGATCCAGTGCCCAGTGCCAGTTCCTGTTTGTTGCATGTTTTATGTTTCGCAGAAACCCAATATCAAATGGAGTCCAAACGAGATAAAAACAGACGGAGAATTATTTTGGAATATTTATGATTTTTGGGAAGTAAAATCAACGCGAGATGGTGTCCGAGGGGGGGACGAGGTAGGGGGCGCGCCCCTGACCCTCATGGACACCCCGTAAGGCGGTTTACTCTCTTCTTTTGCCGCAAGAAATCTAATTTTATGAGAAAGATCTGGGCAAAAGATTCACCCCAATCGGAGTTACGGATCTTCGGGTATTTAAGAAACAGTGAAGGGCCACAAAACAGAACGCAGAAACAGAGAGAGACGGAGAGACAGATCCAATCTCAGAGGGGCTCTCGCCCCTCCCACACCATGGATACCATGGACCAGAGGGGAAACCCTTCTCCCATCTAGGGAGAAGTTCAAGGAAGAAGAAGAAGGAGGGGGCTCTCTCCCCCTCGCTTCTGGTGGCGCCGGAACGCAGCCGGGGGCCATCATCATCACCGCGACCTTCACCAACACCTCTGCCATCTCCACCAACATCTCCATCACCTTCCCCCCTCTATCTACAGCGGTCCACTCTCCCGCAACCCGCCATACCCTCTACTTGAACATGGTGCTTTATGCTTCATATTATTATCCAATGATGTGTTGCCATCCTATGATGTCTGAGTAGATTTTCGTTGTCCTATCGGTGGTTGATGAATTGCTATGATTGATTTAATTTTCTTGTGGTTATGTTGCTGTCCTTTGGTGCCCATCATATGAGCGCGCGCGTGGATCACACCATAGGGTTAGTTGTATGTTGATAGGACTATGTATTGGAGGGCAAGAGTGACATAAGCTTCAACCTAGCATAGAAATTGATGCATACGGGATTGAAGGGGGGCCAATATATCTTAATGCTATGGTTGGGTTTTACCTTAATGAACGTTAGTAGTTGTGGATGCTTGTTAACAGTTCCAATCATAAGTGCATAGAATTCCAAGTCAGGAATGACATGCTAGCAGTGGCCTCTCCCACATAATACTTGTTATCGGTCTAGTAAAGTAGTCAATTGCTTAAGGGACAATTTTGCAACTCCTACCACCACTTTTCCACACTCGCTATATTTACTTTATTGCTTCTTTACCTTAACAGCCCCTAGCTTTTATTTTCGTGCTCTTTACTTTCTTGCAAGCCTGTCCCAAAACACCTACAAAGTACTTCTAGTTTCATACTTGTTCTAGGTAAAGCGAACGTCAAGCGTGCGTAGAGTTGTATCGGTGGTCGATAGAACTTGAGGGAATATTTGTTCTACCTTTAGCTCCTCGTTGGGTTCGACACTCTTACTTATCGAAAACTGTTGCGATCCCCTATACTTGTGGGTTATCAAGACCTTTTTCTGGCGCTGTTGCCGGGGAGCAATAGCGTGGGGTGAATATTCTCGTGTGTGCTTGTTTGATTTATCACTAAGTAATTTTTATTTGCTGTTCTTAGTTGTTTTCTATCTTTAGTTATGGGTAGGAAACGCAAAATACCAAAAAAAATAGTTGTGCCTACTGAGCCAATGGTTGAAGAACCACTCAAAATCTATCACACTGCCGAACCTTATTATTTGGATCATCTTCGATCCCTATGTGCTCGTGCTGAAACCCCAACTAGCTTAGTTGAGGGCAAATCCTTAGATGAGCATGCTTGTTATGTGCGACACCGTATATCTGAAAGAGGGAAACGTTTATTGGATCAAATTCATCGTCAATGCTATGCTTGGAATTTATGCTATTTTATGATTTTACTTGTTGTTCTGAAAACCCTAAGAAACACCTTCCCTACCAATGTGAGTTTATTGATAATGGAATCTTATCTTCGTATGCTAAGGGTGTTTATAATTACTATGATGTTCAACAAATTGAAGAATTTGTTGCTTTTAAGGGTGCTTACGAAATTGCTTCTTTGATTGAAAAGTATGGTGCTACTCTTTACGAATATGAAAATTTTGCCATACTTAAATATTGCTATGATAATTATGCTTCTAATCCTTATGTTAAATCATATATTGAGAAATACTCCGCTGTCCAAGAAGAGATTAATATTTTGCAGGAGTCTATGGAAGAAGAAATTGATGAAACTATGAGCTCATTGGATGAAAAAGATGATGAGGAGAGCGAAGAACAAAAGGAGGAAGAGCGGATTGATCACCCGTGCCCACCTTATAATGAGAGTAACTCTTCAACTCATACATTATTTAATGCCCCTTCGTGCTTACTGAAGGATGATTGCTATGATGATTATTATGATCCCATTGATTCTCTTGAAATATCCATTTTTGATGATTCTTGCTATGCTTGTGGCCAAGATGCCAATATGAATTATGATTATGGAGATGAACTTGCTATAGTTCCTTATGTTAAACATGAAATTGTTGCTATTACACCCATGCATGATAGTCCTATTATCTTTTTGAATTCTCCAAACTACACTATATCGGAGAAGTTTGCACTTATTAAGGATTACATTGATGGGTTGCCTTTTACCGTTGCACATGATGATTTTGATGAATATAATATGCATGTTCTTGCTGCTCCTACTTGCAATTATTATGAAAGAGGAACTATATCTCCACCTCTCTATGTTTCCCACATGACAAAATTGCAAGAAACTGTTTATACTATGCATTGGCCTTTACTTTGTGTGCATGAATTGTTCTTTTATGACATGCCGATGCATAGGAAGAGAGTTAGACTTCGTCATTGCTTGATATATATTACTTTGTGCTCACTACTAAAATACAAATCATTGTTAATTAAAATTGGCTTTGATATACCTTGGGATCCGGATGGATTCATTACTTGAGCACAATATGCCTAGCTTAATGGCTTTAAAGAAAGCGCTGCCAGGGAGACAAGCCAGAAGTTTTAGACAGTCATTTACTTCTGTTGAGTGCTTTCATATATATTAAAAACAACAAAAATAAAGAGGGGAACCCAAAACTTTTTCAAAAAGAAAAGCGAAAGTGAGAAAGACGAGCATTGTTGAAGTGGGAGCTAGCCTTGAACTTTGTTCATGCTCGTGGAAACTTTGTGAATCTTGATTACAGAAAATTTTCAACAAAAATAATTATACCCTTGTACAATTCCATTGTATTATAAAAATAATGTGCCAAGGTTTGCCTTTAGGATGTTTACAATACTTGTTGGTTTGTGCGGTGCAGGACAGAAACTTTGGCTGTAGTGCATGAATTTTAATGTTTTACTGGAACGTCAAATGGTTCTGATTATTTTTGCAGTGTCTTTATGTACAAATTGTTTAATTTTCATAATTTTGGCAGAATTTTTCAAGTATCATAAGTATGGTGAATGTTCAGATTACTACAGACTGTTCTGTTTTAGACAGATTCTGTTTTTGATGCATAGTTTGCTTGTTTTGATGAAACTATAAATTTATATCAGTGGATTAAGCCATGTAAAAGTTATATTACAGTATACACAATGCAAAAATAAAATATGAATTGGTTTGCAACAGTACTTAGAGTAGTGATTTGCTTTATTATACTAACGGATCTTACCGAGTTTTCTGTTGAAGTTTTGTGTGGATGAAGTGTTCGATGATCGAGAAGGTTTCGATGTGAGAAGAAGGAAGAGAGGCAAGAGCTCAAGATTGGGGATGCCCGAGGCACCCCAAGTAAATATTCAAGGAGACTCAAGCATCTAAGCTTGGGGATGCTGGGAAGGCATCCCCTCTTTCTTCAACAAATATCGGTATGTTTTCGGATTCGTTTCGTTCATGCGATATGTGCAAATCTTGGAGCGTCTTTTGCATTTAGGTTTTTATTTTTCTTTTATGCACCATGTTGGTATGAGATAGTCCTTGGTTGATTTATATAATGCTCATTGCACTTCACTTATATCTTTTGAGTGTGGCTTTATAGAATGCTTCATGTGCTTCACTTATATCATTTGAAGTTTGGATTGCCTGTTTCTCTTTACATAGACAACCGCCATTTGTAGAATGCTCTTTTGCTTCACTTATATTTGTTAGAGCGTGGGCACATATTTTGTAGAAAGAATTAAACTCTCTTACTTCACTTATATCTATTTAGAGAGATGACAGGAACTGGTCATTCACATGGTTAGTCATAAAATCCTACATAAAACTTGTAGATCACTGAATATGATATGTTTGATTCCTTGCAATAGTTTTGCGATATAAAGATGGTGATATTAGAGTCATGCTAGTGGGTAGTTGTGGATTGTAGAAATACTTGTGTTGAAGTTTGTGATTCCCGTAGCATGCACATATGGTGAACCGTTATGTGATGAAGTCGGAGCACGATTTATTTATTGATTGTCTTCCTTATGAGTGGCGGTCGGGGACGAGCGATGGTCTTTCCTACCAATATATCCCCCTAGGAGCATGCGCGTAGTACTTTGTTTCGGTGACTAATAGATTTTTGCAATAAGTATGTGAGTTCTTTATGACTTATGTTGAGTCCATGGATTATACGCACTCTCACCCTTCCATCATTGCTAGCCTCTTCGGTACCGTGCATTGCCCTTTCTCACCTCGAGAGTTGGTGCAAACTTCGCCGGTGCATCCAAAACCCGTGATACGATACGCTCTGTCACATATAAGCCTCCTTATATCTTCCTCAAAACAGCCACCATACCTACCTATCATGGCATTTCCATAGCCATTCCGAGATATATTGCCATGCAACTTCCATCATCATCATATACAGGAGTTGAGCATTTATTGTCATATTGCTTTGCATGATCGTAAGATAGCTAGCATGATGTTTTCATGGCTTGTCCATTTTTTGATGTCATTGCTACGCTAGATCATTGCACATCCCGGTACACCGCCGGAGGCATTCATATAGAGTCATATCTTTGTTCTAGATATCGAGTTGTAATATTGAGTTGTAAGTAAATAAAAGTGTGATGATCATCATTATTAGAGCATTGCCCCAGTGAGGAAAGGATGATGGAGACTATGATTCCCCCACAAGTCGGGATGAGATCCGTACTTTATGAAAAAAAAGAGGCCAAAGAAGCCCAACAAAAAAAATAAATAAATAAATAAATAAAAGAAAATAAAAAAATGAGAGAAAAAGAGAGAAGGGGAAATGTTACTATCCTTTTACGACACTTGTGATTCAGAGTAGCACCATGTTCTTCATATAGAGAGTCTCTTGAGTTATCACTTTCATATACTGGTGGGAATTTTTCATTATAGAACTTGGCTTGTATATTCCAATGATGGGCTTCCTCAAATTACCCTAGGTCTTCGCGAGCAAGCGAGTTGGATGCACACCCACTTAGTTTCTTTTATTGAGATTTCATATAATTATAGCTCTAGTGCATCCGTTGCATGGCAATCCCTACTCACTCACATTGATATCTATTAATGGGCATCTCCATAGCCCGTTGATACGCCTAGTTGATGTGAGACTTTCTCCTTTTTGGTCTTCTCCACACAATCTCCACCAACATATTCTATTCCACCTATAGTGCTATGTCCATGGCTCACGCTCATGTATTGCGTGAAAGTTGAAAAGGTTTGAGAACATCAAAAGTATGAAACAATTGCTTGGCTTGTCATCGGGGTTGTGCATGATTTGAATATTTTGTGTGGTGAAGATGGAGCATAGCCAGACTATATGATTTTGTAGGGATAACTTTCTTCGGCCATGTTATTTTGAAAAGACATGATTGCTTTATTAGTAGGCTTGAAGTATTATTGTTTTTATGCCAAATGATAGACTATTGCTTTGAATCACTCGTGTCTTAATATTCATGACATGATTAGACATATGATCAAGATTATGCTAGGTGGCATTCCACATAAAAAATTATCTTTTTTATCATTTACCGAATTGAGGACGAGCAGGAACTAAGCTTGGGGATGCTGATACGTCTTTGTCGTATCTATAATTTTTGATTGTTCCATGCCAATATTATTCAACTTTCATATACTTTTGGCAAATTTTTATACTATTTTTGGGACTAACATATTGATCCAGTGCCCAGTGCCAGTTCCTGTTTGTTGCATGTTTTATGTTTCGCAGAAACCCAATATCAAATGGAGTCCAAACGGGATAAAAACGGACGGAGAATTATTTGGAATATTTATGATTTTTGGGAAGTAAAATCAACGCGATATGGTGTCCGAGGGGGGCACGAGGTAGGGGGCGCGACCCAGGGTGTCAGGCGCGCCCCTGGCCCTCGTGGACACCCCGTAAGGCGGTTCACTGTAGGATCGAAAGTATGTCTAGAGGGGGGGTGATTAGACTACTTGACCAAATAAAAATCTAGCCTTTTCCCAATTTTAGTTCTTGGCAGATTTTAGCTATCTTTCAAATTTCCTTCCTGCATATCAATCAAATATCCCAAATTTCCTTTGCATTCTCAAGACGGCTGATTTTGTTGAATTCTTCAGGGCACAATCCATTGAAGAGGATGTCACAAGCTTGACGTTGTATTGCAGCATCTTCAACTCTTCCGCAGTAGCTTCACGGTTCGGTTCTTTCCCGTCAAAGAATTCACCTTGCAAGCCAATACACACAATAGCCCAAACAACGGGGTTATGTCCAAGAATATGCATTTTCATCTTATGCTTCCAACTAGCAAAATTAGTACCATCAAAGTAAGGACCTCTACGGTGATAATTTCCCTCGCTAGACGCCATACTCTCCTAGGTTGTGAAACCAAGGCTATGACCACCAAAAGCTATGGAAATCAAAGCAAATGGAGACCGGAGCTCTGATACCACTTGTAGGATCGAAAGTATGTCTAGAGGGGGGTGATTAGACTACTTGACCAAATAAAAATCTAGCCTTTTCCCAATTTTAGTTCTTGGCAGATTTTAGCTATCTTAGCACAAGTCAAGCAATCTCCACACAATTCAAGAAAGCATGCAAAAGGGTATATGAGCAGCGGAAAGTAAAGCATGCAACTTGCAAGAATGTAAAGGGAAGGGTTTGGAGGATTAAAACGCAATTGGAGACACAGATGTTTTTGTCATGGTTCCGATAGGTCGTGCTATCGTACATCCACGTTGATGGAGACTTTAACCCATGGAGGGTTACGGTTGCGCGAATTCACGGAGGGCTCCACCCACGAAGGGTCCACGAAGAAGCAACCTTGTATATTCCATCACGGCCGTCGCCCATGAAGGACTTGCCTCACTAGCGGTAGATATTCACGAAGTAGGTGATCTCCTTGCCCTTACAAACTCCTTGGTTCAACTCCACAATCTTGTCGGAAGATCCCAAGTGACACCTAGCCAATCTAGGAGACACCACTCTCCAAGAAGTAACAAATGGTGTGTTGATGATGAACTCCTTGCTCTTGTGCTTCAAATGATAGTCTCCCCAACACTCAACTCTCTCTCACAGGATTTGGATTTGGTGGAAAGAAGATTTGAGTGGAAAGCAACTTGGAGAAGGCTAGAGATCAAGATTCATATGGTAGGAATGGAATATCTTGACCTCAACACAAGTGTAGGTGGTTCTCTCTTAGAAAATGTATATTGGAAGTGTAGGTATGTTTTGATAGATCTCTCCATGAATGAAGAGTGGGTGGAGGGGTATATATAGCCTCCACACAAAATCTAACCGTTACACACAATTTGCCAAACTCGGTGGGACCGAATGGTTAAACTCGGTCGGACCGATTCAGCAAACCTAGTGACCGTTAGGATTTTTGGTGGGACTGAAATGCAACTCGGTAGGACCGATATGGTTAGGGTTAGGGCATAAGGTAATCTCGGTGTGACCGATTACACAAACTCGGTGGGACCAATTTTGGTAATAAGCTAACCAGAGAGTTGGTCAGGTAAACTCGGTGGGACCGATTCGCTCATCTCGGTGAGACCGAAATGTTACAAAAGGGAAACAGAGAGTTTACATTGCAATCTCGGTGGGACCGATCGCTCATCTCGGTTGTACCAAAACGTTACGAAGGGAAGCAGAGAGATTACAATCCCATCTCGGTGAGACTGAGATCCCTATCGGTAAGACCGATTTGCCTAGGGTTTGTGGCAGTGGCTATGACATTTGAAACTCGGTGGCGCCGGATAGAAAGAATCGGTGGGGCCGAGTTTGACTTTTGGTTTAGGTCATACGTGGATGTGGGAAGGTAGTTGAGGATTTTGGAGCATATCACTAAGCACTTTGAGTAAGAAACTCATTAAGCAACACCTCGTCCCTCCTTGATAGTATTGACTTTTCCTATAGACTCGATGTGATCTTGGATCACTAAAATATAAAATGTAGAGTCTTGAGCTTCAAGCTTGAGCCAAACTTTTTGTCCTTGGAATTTTGCGGGATCCACTTTCCTCATCCATGCCATGCCATTCATTGAGCTTTTCCTGAAATATTAATCTTGGAATAATGTTAGCTCAATGAGCTATATGTTGTTAGGAATTACCAAAACCACCCAGGGATAGTTGCACTTTCGTTGACTCTCTTCTTTTGCCGCAAGAAAGCTAATTTTATGAGAAAGATCTGGGCGAAAGATTCACCCCAATCGGAGTTATGGATCTCCAGATATTTAAGAAACAGTGAAGGGCCAGAAAACAGAACGCAGAAACAGAGAGAGATGGAGAGACAGATCCAATCTCGGAGGGGCTCTCGCCCCTGCCACACAATGGATACCATGGACCAGAGGGGAAACCCTTCTCCCATATAGGGAGAAGGTCAATAAAGAAGAAGAAGGAGGGGGGCTCTCTCCCCCTCGCTTCCGGTGGCGCCGGAACGCCGCCGGGGGCCATCATCATCACCGCGATCTTCACCAACACCTCCGCCATCTTCACCAACATCTCCATCACCTTCCCCCCTCTATCTACAGCGGTCCACTCTCCCGCAACCCGTTGTACCCTCTACTTGAACATGGTCTTTTATTCTTCATATTATTATCTAATGATGTGTTGCCATCCTATGATGTCTGAGTAGATTTTCGTTGTCCTATCGGTGGTTGATGAATTGCTATGATTGATTTAATTTGCTTGTGGTTATGTTGTTGTCCTTTGGTGCCCATCATATGAGCACGCGCGTGTGTCGGATTTCGGGTTCCGGCAGACCCTTAAGGTTCGAACTCTGGGGTGCGCGCGGAGATTATGCCCTCTACCTCTCCGTCTCGCAAAGATCAAACTACTGAAAGAACAACACAAGAGACACAGGGTTTATACTAGTTCGGGCCACCATTGTGGTGTAATACCCTACTCTAGTTTGTGGTGGGTGGATTGCCTCTTGGGCTGATGATGGTGAACAATACAGGGAAGAACAGCCTCGCGAGGGTCTGTTCTTGGCTAGGGGGATGAACTGCTAGGAGGAGTTCAGCCGCCCTTCTCTCTCTCTGCTGCCTGAGTCTTTCTAACTGGTTTCTCCCTGATGCCACTGCTAGATGCCTCTACCCTGGGGGTGTCTAGTCCTATTTATAGGCAAAGGCCCTGGGCCCCTTCCCAAATATTGAGCGGGAAGGGCGCCAACAGTTGGCCAATTCAAAGGGGAACATCTGGTACACTTATCCTGACTAAAGTTGGTCCTCGCCTGCCAAAGGCCCTATGGTGACGCCGTCCTGGGCTCCACGATGACCTCCTTCCCACCGTTGGACTGGTCTTGGTCTCGTTGCACCGAAATGGATGCCTTTGCTTGATCCTCTCGCCTGCGCTTGCCCCCTTTGCACCAAAGAGGAAAGGGAGATACTGCGGACTGGTGCCCGCCTGGCACCCTTGGTCGTCATGGCTTGCGTCACGGGCACCTCATGAGGTACCCCGCCTTGATCTCTCCGCCTCCTCGTGAGCCAGCCTGCTGAAGCCGCGCCTGAGGGAGCGTCATGTCGTCCGCCCCGCAAGGCTTGGCCCCTCGTGAGGGTCTTGGGTCTTGTGTTGATGAAGATGGGCCGTGCTGGGGCCCCCTTTTAAGCCACGCCGCAGGCCGCAGGCAGGCAAGTCTGGGGACCCCCGTTCCCAGAATGCCGACAGTAGCCCCCGGGCCCAGGGCGCGCATGGACTTGGCCGTGCCGAGAGGTGAAAGGGCAAGGGCGAAGCACCGCGGGCCCTAACAGCCCGCGGCCTTGGGCGCCGCGTGGCGGTTGATTGGACGTGGGCGTCTCCGCTTCCCCACGACGCCTCGGTGACCGCGTGGATTGGACAAGTCCCTGCATGCAGATCGTGTCATGATTACCTGTGATCATGGAGGTCGACGGTTGGCCATCGCCGGCTATAAGTACGGCACCACGCGTGCCCTTCTAGTCCATCTCTCCTTGCTTCTCCTTCTCCTCCATGGCTCCATCGAGGAGGTTCTCGGCTGCGGAAAAGGGGAAGGCCCACCAGGTTGAGCCTGCCTCTCCTCCGCCCAAGCGCGGTCGTGGGCGCCCTCGGAAGCATCCCGTGGCCGCCCCGGCAGCATTCAGTGGTCATGGAGACGGCTCCCAACCTGGTGGCGGGCGAGCCGCTATGGTCGGGGGACGCGCCTTGGTCACACGCTCCTCCACGCCGTGCTTTCGCGCTGCGCAGGTGCTGCCGGAGTTCGTCATTTGGTCGGCGGAGCCGACTAGCGCCCGGCTCCAACTCCCTCGCTCCCTCCTTGGTGAGCTCCCGGTCGGTGCCCCGGGTGGCCTCTGGCTCCAGGCGGACGGCTGCTGCAGCCGGTCCTCATGGGCTGCGCTAGAGGTTTCCTCCACTGGGAGCTTGGCCTTAACTCGTGGCTGGCAGGCGTTTTCTCGTGCTCGCGGCCTAGGGCGTCGGTGCACCCTGCGCTTTAGGTTTGATGGCGATGCCACCCTCTACGTTAGGGTGTTTGGGGAAGATGGTCGCCGCGCTGGGTGTTGCCTCGAGGACGACGACCGCGGTCGGGGACCCAGCCCCGACGATGATGGAGGGGACAGCGCCTGCGCGGATGGTGGCACCCGAGGCTCCCCAAGCTTCATCAACTCTTCTTCAAGCGACTCCTCCAGTGGTGGCCGCAGTCAGCCCCCACGCGGTCAAGCTTGCCTGGGAGGCGGTGACTCGTCCGCCCGTCGCCGCGCCTCGGTGAAGCGCCAGAGGGAGTCCGCCTGAGCCCTGGGGGCATTCTGAGTCGCCTCCGCTGGCCGGTGCGAGGCGAGCCGCGCCGGGCTTGTCCTTTCTTTTTTCCTTTGTTTCCTGCTAAAAGAAAACAGCTGCATGGAGCCCGCGGGGGCGTGTTGGGGGTTATTGCTGTCAACAATTACCTTGATTTTGTTTTCGCGCTTTTCAGCTGCGTGCTGCGAGTACATAGTTCTCGGCCCCTGTCGAGGGGGGGCGACCGACCCAGGCCCTATGTGTGTGTCGCGGTGCCCGAGGGGCACGGACTAGAGGGGTGTTCCCGTGACGAGCCCAGGCCATGAAACCGTCGAACGGTTAGAACAGAAACGCTCGCGAGGGCGCTTAAGTACCCTCCCTCGCGAGGCCTTTCATGAGAGAAACCAAAGCGAGGAGCAGAAATCGACAAACCACAAATCAATGACGGCGATAGTTTCGATAAGACTTTAAATGCGAACAAACAAGCCAACTGCGGAAAGCAAATGAAAAAGCCGCGTCCGGCACCTAATCTAGTCTTCGACCTCTTCTCACCAGCACGGAGCTAAGTGCTGCCACTGGGCGTGGGAGGGAGCCCCAGGGCCTGAGGCCGGCGCTCCTGAGACTCCGGGGCATGTACAGCCCCACTCATTATTATGTGAGAGTGTCACGGGCGGCGAGCTTCACAGGCGTTGGCCTTCTTTACAGGCTCCGGGCCTTTCTTCTTAGGAGAAATGAGCTTCACAGGCGCTTGCCCTCTTCACAGGCTCCGGGCCTTTTCCAAAACGCGGCAGCTTCACAGGCGTTCGCCTTCTTCACAGGCTCTGGGCCTTTTCCAAAAAGGGATGGTCTTCACAGGCGTTTGCCTTCTTCATAGGCTCTGGGCCTTTTCCAAAAAGGGATGGTCTTCACAGGCGTTCGCCTTCTTCACAGGCTCTGGGCCTTTTCCAAAAAGGGATGGTCTTCACAGGCGTTCGCCTTCTTCACAGGCTCTGGGCCTTTTAGGGGTAGAACCTCCGGAGATGCTGGATGTTCCATGCGTTCTGGATCGGCTCCCCCTCCTGAGTCTCCAAGCGCACGGAGCCTGGCCTAGAAACATGAGCAACCTTGAACGGGCCCTCCCACATGGGAGAGAGCTTGTGCAGCCCCTCCCTGGAGAGGACCCGCCTGAGCACGAGGTCCCCTACCTCAAGAGTCCTGGGGCGGATGTTGCGGCAGTGATATCGTCGTAGCGCCTGTTGGTACCTCGCCACTCGCAACGCGGCTTCTCGGCGGCGTTCCTCCCCCAGCACGAGGTCCATCCCCTGCATGGCGTCCTGCTGCGCCTCATCGAACGCCAGGACCCGCGCGGAGCGATGTCTGACCTCGTGAGGGAGGACTGCTTCGGTTCCATAGACCAGGAAGAACGGGGTCTCCCCAGTCGGCTTGGTCGCGGTTGTGCGGATGGACCACAACACGGACTGGAGCTCGTTGTACCAACCTCTGCCGCAGGCCTCCAGCTTCTTCTTAAATGTCCTGGTCTTGAGGCCCCTCAGGACCTCCGTGTTGGCTCGTTCGGCCTGGCCGTTGCTTCACGGGTGCGCCACCGAAGCGTAGCATATCTGCGTTCCAAGGTTAGCACAATATGTTTTGAAGAGGTTACTGGTGAACTGCGAACCATTGTCTGTGATGATGCGGTTCGGCACCCCGAACCGGCTCACGATGCCCCTGATGAACTTGACCACGGAATCCGCGGGGATGCTGCGGACAGCCTCCACTTCTGCCCACTTGGTGAATTTGTCAATGGCGACGTAGAGGTAGCGGTAGCCCCCTGGCGCCCGAGGGAACGGGCCCAGAATGTCCAGCCTCCAGACTGCGAATGGCCACGAAAGGGGTATAGTCTGCAAGCCTCCCGCCGACTGATGGATCTGTTTGGCGTGAAATTGACAGGCTTCACAAGCCTTCATCAGTTCGATAGCGTCGTTGAGTGCGGTGGGCCAATAGAACCCACTGTGGAATGCCATGCCAACGAGGGTCCGTGATGACGAGTGATGCCCACAGTCCCCGCCGTGTATGTCCTCCAGCAGTTCCTTTCCTTGCTCCCTGGAAATGCAGCGCAGGGATACGTCGTTCTGCCGCTTCCGGTAGAGCTCTCCATCCCTGATGCAGTATGCCGTAGCTTGCCGCGCCACATGCTCCGCTTCTTCCTCCTTCTTCGGCAAGGCCCCTTGTGTTAAATAACTCCGGAGTTCCGTGATCCAGCACTCCTCCTGAGGTTCCATAGTCAGGAGCAGGCGTGCCCCTGAGGCAGGGCCGCAGGCCGGGGCTCCTGAGGCAGGTGGCTGGGGGAGTTCCTCCCAAGGCTGAGCAGTGTTCGATAATGATGGTTGGGCTGAGGGCTTGAAGAGCCGCTCTTCAAAGATGCCAGGCTCCTGAGGTAACCGCCTGGACGCCCATCTGGCGATGTCATCGGCTTCCTGATTGGTGTCATGGGGCACATGCTTCAATTCCAACCCCCAGAACTGCTTTTCCATCCTGCGGACCTCCGCTAGATAGGCCTCCATGTGCTCATCCTTCGGCTCATACACCTTGTTGGAGAAGTTGACAAGGAGCTGTGGATCGCCCTTGACGGTGAGGCGCTTCACCCCCAGAGCTGCTGCGGCCTTCAACCCCGCTATCATACCCTCATATTCCGCTATGTTGTTGGAGACCTTTTCACCTTGCTAGAAACAGAGCTATACGGCGTAGTAGAGCTTGTCCTGAGTGGGTGATAACAGCACCGCACCAGCCCCAGCGCTGTGCCTGGAGAACGCCCCATCGAAGTACATGACCCAGCCTTCCGGCGCCTCACTCCCTGGGGAGAGGGACCGATCCTCGTTCTCCTTGAGGCCTGGTGCCTCCGTCCATTCCGCCACAAAATCCACTAATGCTGCTCCTTTGATGACCCTGGTCGTGCTGAACTCGAGCTGAAACGCCTGCAGTTCTATGTTCCACTCGGCGACCCTTCCGGCTGAGTTGGGGCTCCTGAGCACTCTCTCCAAGGGGTATGACGAGACGACCTTGATGGGGTGACCCTGGAAGTAGTGACGCAGCTTGCGCGAGGCCACCAGTAGCGCGAGGAGGAGCTTCTGAGGCATAGGGTACCGTGCCCTCGCGTCCCGTAACACTGTTCTGACAAAGTAGACTGGATGCTCAACCAAGCTGAGAGCATAAGTGTTCGTGGCACCCTCCGGAGGCAAGGGCGCCTCGCGAGGTGACATGACCTCGGGAGGTGGACCGTCCAGGCGAGTGGCCTCTCCTGCCTCCGGCGCACTCTTCGGTGGCTGATCTTCCTCAGCCGCGGTTACGTCTCCTGTGGGCCTTCCTTGTTTCGGCTTTGCCTTGTCTCGAGCCACTCCTGTGGTTCCAATTTGGCGCTCCTCCCTAACCGCCACCAGGGCTGCGCTGGCAGAGTAGGGAGTGGCGGCAAGGTAGAGAAGTAGGGGCTCTCGAGGACGCGGAGCCACCATGACTGGGGGACTGGACAGGTACCTCTTGAGATCTTGAAACGCCTTATCTGCCTCTTCAGTCCATTCAAAGGGCCCCTTCTTCTTCATTAGCTGAAAGAAAGGCAGCGCTCGCTCCCCCAGCTTGGAGATGAAGCACCCTAGCGCGGTCACGCGCCCAGTGAGCTTCTGCATTTCTCTGAGGGTCTTCGGCGGGCTCATGTCCTCGACCGCCTTGACCTTCTCCGGGTTAGCCTCGATGCCTCGATGGGACACGAGGAAGCCCAAGAGCTTGCTCGAGGGGACCCCGAACACACACTTCTCTGGGTTGAGCCGTAGGTTCACTGCATCGAGGCTCGCGAAGGTCTCCTCCAGGTCTTGTATCAGGGTCTTGGCTTCCCGAGATTTCACCACAATGTCGTCAACGTAAGCTTCGACATTCTTCTCGACCTGCGGGCCCAAGGTGATGTGCATCAGTCGCTGAAAGGTCGCCCCTGCGTTACGCGGCCCAAATGGCATGCATGTATAGTAGTACACCCCGCATGGGGTTAAGAAGGCGGTCTTCTCAACGTCTTCTACCGCCATCTTGATCTGGTGATATCCAGAGAAGGCGTCCAGGAAGCATAGCAGGTCGCACTCCGCGGTGGAATCGACGATCTGGTCGATGCGGGGGAGCGGGAACGGATCTTGCGGGCATGCCTTGTTGAGGTTGGTGAAGTCGACACACATGTGTTCCTTTCCCCCCTTCTTGGGCACAACGACGGGGTTGGCCAACCAATCCGGGTATCAGACCTCGCGAATAACCCCAGCGGCTTCTAACTTGCGAGTTTCTTGGACGATGAAGGCCTGCTTCTCTGCGGACTGCCGCCTAGCTTTCTGCTTCACAGGGCGCACATTTGGGCACACGTTGAGGTGATGCTCGATGACGCTCCGGGGGATCCCTGCCAACTGATCAGGCTCCCAAGCGAATACCTTCTTGTTTGCGCGCAGGAACCTGATCAGGGCCTCCTCCTGCTTAGGCTCGAGGTTGGCGCCTATGGTGAAAGTGGCACTGGAGGACCCGTCCTCGTCGACAGGTATCTGCTTGGTTTCGGCCTTGTCCTGGGTGAACAACTGCTTCTTCTTGGCGGGCGCAGCCCCCTTGGGCTCGGGGGTCCCTGCGTCGGCGAGCTGTGCCGATGCCGCCGTCTTGAAGGCGAGCTTGAGTACCCGCAGAGCGTCCCCGGTGTCCCCGTGCACGGTGAGGACACCGCTGCTCCCGGGCATCTTCATGAGGTTATACACCGGGTGCGTGGCGGCCATGAACTGGGCCAGCGCTGGGTAGCCAAGGATGGCGTTGTAAGGAAGGCCGATGGGGGCGATGTCGAAGTCGAACATCTCCGTGCGGAAGTTGTCGTAGGTGCCGAAGGTTACTGGGAGCCGGATCTGTCCCAAGGAGCTGGATGACCCGCCCCCAATGCCCAAGAAAGACCGACTGGGTTGCAGCCGCTCCAGGGGTATGCAGAGGAGATTGAAGGTCTCAACCGAAAGCACACTGAGGCCCGCGTCGCCATCGACGAGGGTTCTGGTGACGGCCACCAAGCAGAGGGTGGGGGTGCACAACATGGGGAGCGCGCCCGAGCCGGCCAAGTTGGCGGGGTGGTCCTCCGAGCTGAAGGTCAGACCGGCCTCGTGCGCCACCTGGTCCGAGGGAGCCCCCTGCCGTGCAGAAACGGCGCCGACCCAACGGACAAACGGCTTGACGTGGCGACTTGTGGGCGGCGCCTGCGAGCCGCACAGGAGGGCCACGACGACCGGAGGTGTTGATGTAGCGGTCCGGTCACCTTGTCACACAGGAAGATGCTGGGATGGCGCTTCCTGCTCGTTCCCCGCCTGGCCGGTCGCGGCATTGATGGCGGGCGACGGGGAACGACGAGGACGCCCACCGACGGGGGCCGCCTGGGCGATGCGGGCTCGACGGGCGTCGGACATGGACGCGACGGTCGGAGGAGAACGAAGCGGCGGAAGACAAATTCCGGCGCACCCCTACCTGGCGCGCCAAATGTCGGATTTCGGGTTCCGGCAGACCCTTAAGGTTCGAACTCTGGGGTGCACGTGGAGATTATGCCCTCTACCTCTCCGTCTCGCAAAGATCTAACTATTGAAAGAACAACACAAGAGACACAGGGTTTATACTAGTTCGGGCCACCATTGTGGTGTAATACCCTACTCTAGTTTGTGGTGGGTGGATTGCCTCTTGGGCTGATGATGGTGAACAATACAGGGAAGAACAGCCTCGCGAGGGTCTGTTCTTGGCTAGGGGGATGAACTACTAGGAGGAGTTCAGCCGCCCTTCTCTCTCTCTCTCTCTCTCTCTCTCTCTCTCTCTCTCTCTCTCTCTCTCTCTGCTGCCTGAGTCTTTCTAACTGGTTTCTCCCTGATGCCACTGCTAGATGCCTCTACCCTGGGGGTGGCTAGTCCTATTTATAGGCAAAGGCCCTGGGCCTCTTCCCAAATATTGAGCGGGAAGGGCGCCAACAGTTGGCCAATTTGAAGGGGAACATCTGGTACACTTATCCTGACTAAAGTTGGTCCTCGCCTGCCAAAGGCCCTGTGGTGACGCCGTCCTAGGCTCCACGATGACCTCCTTCCCACCGTTGGACTGGTCTTGGTCTCTTTGCACCGAAATGGATGCCTTTGCTTGATCCTCTCGCCTGCGCTTGCCCCCTTTGCACCAAAGAGGAAAGGGAGATACTGCGCGGACTGACGCCCGCCTGACACCCTTGGTCGTCATGGCTTGCGTCACGGGCACCTCATGAGGTACCCCGCCTTGATCTCTCCGCCTCCTCGTGAGCCAGCCTGCTGAAGCCGCGCCTGAGGGAGCGCCGTGTCGTCCACCCCGCGAGGCTTGGCCCCTGGCGAGGGTCTTGGGTCTTGTGTTGATGAAGATGGGCCATGCTGGGGCCCGTTTTAAGCCACGCCGCAGGCCGCAGGCAGGCAAGTCTGGGGACCCCCGTTCCCAGAACGCCGACAGCGTGGATCACACCATAGGGTTAGTTGTATGTTGATAGGACTATGTATTGGAGGGCAAGAGTGACAGAAGCTTCAACCTAGCATAGAAATTGATGCATACGGGATTGAAGGGGGACCAATATATCTTAATGCTATGGTTGGGTTTTACCTTAATGAACGTTAGTAGTTGTGGATGCTTGCTAACAGTTCCAATCATAAGTGCATAGAATTCCAAGTCAGGAATGACATGCTAGCAGTGGCCTCTCTCACATAATACTTGCTATCGGTCTAGTAAAGTAGTCAATTGCTTAAGGGACAATTTCGCAACTCCTACCACCACTTCTCCACACTCGCTATATTTACTTTATTGCTTCTTTACCTTAACAGCCCCTAGCTTTTATTTTCGTGCTCTTTACTTTCTTGCAAGCCTGTCCGAAAACACCTACAAAGTACTTCTAGTTTCATACTTGTTCTAGGTAAAGCAAACGTCAAGCGTGCGTAGAGTTGTATCGGCGGTCGATAGAACTTGAGGAAATATTTGTTCTACCTTCAGCTCCTCGTTGGGTTCGACACTCTTACTTATTGAAAACTGTTGCGATCCCCTATACTTGTGGGTTATCATAAGCTACAACATAATTTGCAAAGATCTTTTGACTACGTTGATGATAATTAAGTTCATCTGATTATTTAATGAACTCCCACTCAGATAGACATCCCTCTAGTCATCTAAGTGATACATGATCCGAGTCAACTAGGTCGTGTCCGATCATCACGTGAGACGGACTAGTCATCGTCGGTGAACATCTTCATGTTGATCGTATCTTCTATACGACTCATGTTCGACCTTTCGGTCTTCCGTGTTCCAAGGCCATGTTTGTACATGCTAGGCTCGTCAAGTCAACCTAAGTGTATTGCGTGTGTAAATCTGGCTTACACCCGTTGTATTCGAACGTTAGAATGTATCACACCCGATCATCACGTGGTGCTTCGAAACAACTGTAACGCCCCGGATTCGATGCGCCAGGTGTCCGCCAGTTATTCGCCGTCCTTGCCATGCCATGTGCTTGCGTGTCGCTCTTTGCCATGTCATCATCTGCATTTCTTATCATGTCATCATGTGCATCGCATTCGCATACGTGTTCGTTTCATGAATCCGAGCATTTTTCCCGTTGTCCGTTTTGCAATCCAGCGCCCTCGTCCCCGGATCGCTCCGTCCCGGATCCCCTCGTCCCGTTTCCCCGAGGTCCAGATTTCCACCAAGTCTTTTAATCCATCACATTCTGGTGCATTATTCGTCATGCCATAACTCTCTGCATACTGCTCCGTTTCGTGCGTGTAATATGTCAAATTGTTCACCCCGATGAGTACATCATTTCATCTCACCGCATCATTTTCATTTGAGTTCATCTTGATGCCCGAAATGTTGTTAGAAGAGGGCTATGTGATGTTAGCTACAGATCTGTTTCAGAACATGCACTTTTGTCATTTTTGCCATGATTGATGTGTGCACCCTATGAAGTTGAGTCCCACATGTGTTTTGTAATATGCCATTCCATCTTTCCAAAGATTTATGCCATGTATTTTTATGATCTATGTGGTGACTAGAACAAGCATGCAAACTAGGGTACATAATGTTGCTGATTCCAGGGACTTAGTAATTTCACTGTCATTTCCCTGCTGTTATTTTTATGCCATGTGTTCATGTTGTTTCAGAGAGATCTATGCCTCTTTTGAGCATGATCAGTAAGGGTGTTTTGAGCATATGGATTTGCTCTATCCATCCATGCCTTTGTTTGTAATTATGGAGTGCCATAGCTTGAGTCAATCGAGCTCTACTTTTGCTATAAAATGTTGCTGGCAGATTGTTTACATGTTATTCAATTTTGCCAAGCTTGTTGTAGTTGTTCCTTGCATTCTATGATGTTGTTCTTGCCATGTGTAGCTTCTATGCCATGTCTTCTTGTTGTATGTATGCTTAGTTTATCATGCAATGCTCTGTAGTGAGTGCATCGAGCTCGTAAACATGCCTACTTGCTATCTGTTTTTGACATGTCCAGTTTTCTGCTAAGTCTGAAACCTGTAATGAAACTTGCTTAATTGACATGGGTGTTATGATATTTTATGGTCCCTTTTGTCTTATGGTCATTAAGGGACTTTTGTTAAGTGCTTTGAGTAGATTCATTCCATGCCATATTTTGCTATGTCCTGTTCCTGTAGCATGTTGTTTCCTTGCTCTAAACATGTCATCCTGATGTTAATTCTGGCATGTTGTTATTTTCACTAAGTCTGTGAACCTGTTATCTTTTGCACTTTTGCCATGCTTGTTTGAACCTGCTATTGTGTGATTTAGCCATAGCTCAGTGTTCGTCTTTTGTCAAGCATCTTGAGTAGATCACTGTCATATGCTTTGCTGATATGTTTGGGTGCAGTAGCTTAATTTCCTGTTGCATGCTAAGTGGCATCATGCTGTTAATTGCAGAATCTTGTCATTCTTGTTTTGCTTGTCATTTGCAAACCGTGCATCCGATTCCGGTGATCTTTATATCGATTTCAACCGAATCACCTCACCTTTCCAGTGGCATACTTGGTTTGCCAAGATTATGCCTGGTTCATCTTTTTCCTTCCGAAGCATGCATATGCATTGCATACCACATCTCACATATCATGCCATGTTTATGTGGTGGTTGTTTACTTTGTTGCTTGCTTCTTTCCGGTGTTGCTTCTTTGGGTTAGTTCTGATAACGTTGCGATTGTGAGGATTCGTTTGACTACGTCCGCTTGTCTTCTTCATGGACTCGTTCTTCTTCCTTGCGGGATCTCAGGCAAGATGACACATACCCTCGAAATCACTTCTATCTTTGCTTGCTAGATGCTCGCTCTTTTGCTATGCCTATGCTGTGATACCTACCACTTGCTTTATCATTCCTCCCATATTGCCATGTCAAGCTCCTAACCATCCTTTCCTAGCAAACCGTTGTTTGGCTATGTTACCGCTTTGCTCAGCCCCTCTTATAGCGTTGTTAGTTGCAGGTGAAGATGAAGTCTGTTCCTTGTTGGAACATGGAGATGTTGTTCCTTGTTGGAACATGTTTACTTGTTGGGATATCACAATATATCTTATTTAATTAAAGCATCTATATACTTGGTAAAGGGTGGAAGGCTCGGCCTTATGCCTGGTGTTTTGTTCCACTCTTGCCGCCCTAGTTTCCGTCATATCGGTGTTATGTTCCCGGATTTTGCGTCCCTAACGCGGTCGGGTGATTTATGGGACCCCCTTGACAATTCGCTTTGAATAAGAATTTTCCAGCGAGGCCCAACCTTGGTTTTACCATTTGCCTACCACCTATCCCTTTCCCTTGGGTCGGCCAGCCCGAGGGTCATCTTTATTTAGCCCCCCCGGGCCAGTGCTTCTCTAAGTGCTGGTTCAAAACGAGCAGACTGCGGGGATGATGGCCCAGCTCGCATTGAGATCCTATGCCCCGCTCCGGCAGAGATTGACGGTCTGTCCTAGGTCTTCTACTTCGGCACTAAGGGGATGCGCCTGACCTTCAAGCTCGAGTCTCCGCTTCCTGAGGATCTGCTTGGGCCGGCCCCCGCAACCACTGTGTCGCGCTTGGATGAAGGGCAGGGTGGGGGTGGGGGCTCGTCCGATGGGAGCTCTTCTTGTGAGGGGGATGATGATGATGGTGTGATTCCGCTGGCTCCGTCTGCTGGGCGGCGTAGCCCGGTTTCTACTGTTGGTGGTTCTTCCGGTCCTGCTGGAACGGCCTCCCAGGTGGCGTTAGGGGGTGGGTTTGTGGCTGTGGCCGTCCCTCCCCCTGTTGCGACCCAGGTGGCTGACCCAGAGGTCGTGGAGGAGGACGTGGTGAGTGTGGGGATGGAGGTGCGCCCCTCGTCGTCGCCGCGCTCCCCGGGGGTGGTCTGCTACTCGCGTTCGCCGGGGTCCCCCCTTCCCTTGCCTTGGGGGCCCCGGACCTGGAGCCGCCTCTGCCCTTGGACCTGGCCGTTGTGACCCCTACCGCGGCCGGCTCCAAGCTTCGGGGTTGGTCCTCTCCGCTGGTGGCTGCGCGTCAGAGGGCGAGGCTCAACCAGTCCCAGGTCCTCCTGGATGGCCGTGTCCCGACGATCCCGTAGAAGGCCGCCATGCGGGCTGCTGCTCGCGACCTGTCCTCAGGTACCCCATCCATCCCCCCTGTTCCTTCTAGTTCTGGTTCTCGGTTTTCTGTGCTTGGTTTCGCTCCGTTGTCTCATCTGGCAGAGGTGGCCACCGATAGTGGCATTGTGTTTCATGGCGAGAAGGGGCCCATTCTTGGGCAGATTTCTGCTATTTGCGCCAAGGAGAGGCTCGATGGGGCGTTGGCTGAAGCCCGTGCTTGTGCTGCGCGTGGTGAACCCAGCACCCCGGCGCACACTGACCCTGGTCATAGAGAGACTAGGGCTGGTGAGGCGCCCCCTATGGAGACTAGGGCGGAGACGCCCCTTGCAGTTCCCCCCTCGGTGAGGGCTTTGCGAGGGCGCCCCCCACACGTCTCAACCCCACTGAACACCGGATAGAGGTGTGTGGGTCTAGTTTCAGGTCCGCTTCCCTCGAGCCGGAGGCTTCCGCTGCCCCCCCCCCTACGCGGGGAGCGACGTGGACGCTCAGTGAAGGCATCCCCCCGACCCGCGATTGACGGGCGGGCTAGCTCGGCCCCGCTTGCGGGGCCTAGGGATTCCACTGAGGTTATTAAATGAAGCTCCTATGTTGGAACATTAGGGGCTTCGGCCTCTCTGGCCGGCGGCGGCAGCTCATCGAATATTTGCGACAGGAAGAGATTGACATTGTGGGACTTCAAGAGACGATTCGTCAGGACTTTAGTATGCATGAGCTCCAGGGGCTCTCCCGCCACCAGTTTGCCTGGCAGTGGCTGCCCGCTACGGGTCAATCTGGAGGCATCTTGCTCGGGGTCAGGGAGGATGCTTTCTCGGTCGACGATATGGACCGAGGGGAGTTCTTCCTGAGCATGTCTGTCCCTGACCGACGAGTTCACTTCAGTTGGGAGGTGATTTTCGTTTATGGTCCGGCAGACCATGCTCGCTCTGCCGTATTCCTCGCTGAGCTTAAAAATAAGGTAGAGAGGTGCACCACCCCGGTCGTGGTGGCCGGGGACTTCAACCTCATTAGATGGGCTTCTGATAAAAGCTCGCCTAATGTTGATCGGGTCCGCATGCGTCTATTTAACGACTGCATTGCGGACCTTGCGCTCCGTGAGATGGCCCGCGTAGGGGCTAGTTTCACGTGGACGAATAAGCAGGCGGACCCCATCCGGAGTGTTTTGGATCGGGTATTTGTGTCGGCTCAGTGGGAAGTGATGTTCCCATTGTGCTCTCTCAAGGCGGTCACTCGGATTGGCTCCGACCATACCCCCCTGCTTTTCTCGTCGGGCGATGTGTCTCCCCCTAGGACCCGCCGTTTCCGCTTTGAGACTTTTTGGCTGGAGCAGCCGGGCTTCTTTGAGTTGGTGCGCGACCGCTGGCTCGAGGCGGTCGCGTCCCCGCCCCGTGTGTTTTGTGCTGTGGATGTGTGGCATCACTGTGCTAAATTGTCTCGTCAGGCCATGAAGGGCTGGGGGGCGAACCTTGGTGCTAAGCTGCGATCCCGTAAGGGGGCCCTGCTGGATCAGATTAAGGTTTTGGATGACCTTGAGGATAGGCAGGGCCTGTCTCCTGACGACTGGCTTAGGAGATACGGCCTCGAGGCCTCGCTCATGGACATCTACAAGAGCGAGGAGCTCTTCTGGCAGCGGCGTGGGGGCTTGAACTGGCTCCTTAAGGGGGATGCGAACACTGCCTATTTTCAGGCGATTGCTAATGGCCGCAAGAGAAAGTGTGCTATCCCTTTTCTCTGGGATGGGGATGTCCTTCTGGAAAGCCCAGAGGACATCTCCACCCATACTTACTCCTTTTATAAGGAGTTGTTCTTGGCTGAGCCGCGTGGAGGCGTCTCCCTCTGCGCTGACTTCTGGCCGCCTGCAGAGCAGGTCTCCGATGCGGAGAATGTGGAGCTTACTCTCCCTTTCTCTCCTGAGGAGGTGGGACGGGCGATTGCTTCTATGAAAGCCTGCCCGGCCCCGCGGCCAGATGGCCTTCCGGTAGTCTTCTTTCAGAAATTCTGGGAGATCTTGCGCCCGATCATTATGCCCATGTTCCACGAGTTTTATATTGGAACCTTGGACATGGCTAGGATTAACTACGGTGTCATATCCCTGATCCCCAAAGTAATTGGGGCGACGGATATCCGCCAATTCCGACCGATCACGGTTGGAGCGAATCTTTGCAAAGGTTTGTGCCACTCGTTTATCACCGGTGGCGGAAAGGATTGCTCACCCCCTTCAGTCCGCCTTCCTGAAGGGCCGGCGGATCCATGATGGAATTCTTGCCCTTCACGAGATCGTTCACGAGGTGGCATCGAAGGGGCTCAAGGGGGTTTTCCTCAAATTGGACTTCCAGAAGGCGTATGATCGTCTGGATTGGTCCTTTTTGAGGTTGGTGATGGAGCGACGAGGCTTCGACGTGAGGTGGTGTTCCTGGATCATGCAACTGGTTAGATCTGGGAACACTGCGATCAACATTAATGGTGAGGTGGGACCCTTTTTCCAGGCGTCCAGAGGAGTAAAGCAAGGGGACCCTACTTCTCCCTTGCTTTTCAATCTCGCAGTTGATGCCCTTGCGGGCATCTTAGATAAGGCCAAGTTGGCCGGCCACCTTAAGGGTGTTGTTAGCCACCTCATCCCGGATGGAGGGGTCACTCACCTGCAGTATGCGGACGACACCATGATTATGGTGGAAGGCTCGGACTCTGACATTGTTAATCTTAAGTTCCTTTTGCTCTGCTTTGAGGAAATGTCTGGACTTAAGATTAACTTTGATAAGAACGAGGTGGTGGTACTTGGATATTCTGAGGCTGAGCAGCTTCGGATCGCAGATAATCTCAACTGTAGGTTGGCGTCATTCCCCATATCTTACTTGGGGATGCCCCTGGCCGAGTCCAGTATTACAGTGAGTGGGTACGATCCGCTAGTGGGGCGAGTAGCGTCCCGTGCGGAGCCCTGGTGCGGTAGGTTCACCTCTAAGGGCAGCAAAACTATCCTCATTAGCTCTAACCTTGCCAGCCTCCCCATGTATATGATGGGGATGTACATCTTACCTGAAGGTGTACATAGCTCCTTCGACAAGGAACTGGCTGGGTTCTTTTGGCAGGCAGGGGACGGTCGGCCCAAGTACCACATGGTCAAGTGGGCTGACATCTGTATGCCTAAGGACCGAGGTGGGTTGGGCATACCCGCATCCCGCCGGATGAACGTGGCGCTCATGCTACGTTGGGTTTGGCGGATCTTGCGGGGAGATGGGGGGCTGTGGTTGCAGCTGGTTGAGGCCAAATACTTGCAGGGCCAGCCCCTCTTGGCGTGTTCTCAGTCGGCTGGCTCTCAATTCTGGAAATCTATTCAGGCCATCAAGGAAGAGATTAGGTTGGGTGTGCGCTTCTCGGTTGGCAATGGGTCTAGGACCCAATTTTGGTTGGACCCCTGGCTTCAGGGCGAGCTTCTCCGCCTGCGGTTCCCGCGTCTCTTTGCGATTTGTGCGGACCCGGGCATTCTAGTCTCTGAGGCGGCTCTGGAGGACGGATGGAACATTGCGTTCCACCGCTCCTTCGGACCTGCTGTGGTCAGGGAATGGGCAGACCTGAGGGAAGTAGTCCCTCTTCCTCTATCCCTGGACCTTGATTCGGTGTCGTGGAGCCTTTCACCTTCGGGCGATTTCTCCGTTAGTTCGGCTTATCAGGCATTATGTAGGCTGTCGGTTCTACCGTGGCTATCCCCATTGTGGAAGGCACCGCTACCTTTGAAGATCAAGATTTTTGTTTGGCAGCTTCTTCGAGATCGTCTCCCTTCAGGGACCGAGGTGTTGAAGCGCCATGGTCTGAGCAATGGACTGTGCCCTTTGTGCCATGTCCCGGAAATGGGAACGCACATTCTTTTCTCGTGCATAGCAGCGCAGGCACTTTGGTGCTTTGTTCGTGAGGCTCTTGGGCCGGAGTGGGAGGCCACTGACCTCGCAGGGTTTCTGCAGGTTAGGGCCACCCAGGTTGGCCGTAAGCGCCGATGGTTCTGGCTTATCTTCGCGACTATGATGTGGACTCTCTGGACTACCCGCAATAAGATGGTGATTGAGCGGGTGTTCCCGCGACGTGCTTCTGACTCGTTCTTCAAATTTCTTGCCTTCCTGCAGCACTGGCATCCGCTCGCTAGGCCGAGGGATCGTGATCGTCTTCATCTTCTCTTGGACGCCCTGGTGTCTTCTGCACGCCGGCTCTCTGACTGCTCGTCTGCTACTTAGCTTGCCCCTGGAGGCCTTTCTTTTTTCCTTTCTTTTGGGCTTCTTTGTGCTGTGGCCCCAGCGTTTTCTCCTTTCTTGCTGACTGTACCTGAGTTGTGGTTGTATGGACTTATGCTTTATCTATAAAGTGGGGCGAAAGCCTATTTCGGAACTAGAGGCTTACTAGGGACATGGTGTTGTCTATGTATCCACACATGTATCTGAGTTTCCCATCAATACAATTCTAGCATGGATAATAAACGATTATCATGAACAAGGAAATATAATAATAACTGATTTATTATTACCTCTAGGGCATATTTCCAACAATGACACCACCAGGGAAGAAGAAAAACCCCAGATCAAAGGCTTCATACATACAGAGGACCTCACAAGGTCGCCCTAACGCAAATGTTTTGCAGGGAGACTATCATCAGACTCATGAATATGAGCGTGTTTCTTCAAACCGCTATGTTCACAAATCAAAGAATTTTTCTGCATATTCTTTTAAGTACTATTCACCTCCTGCAAAACTATTTGCTAGGGCTCCAAAGTCAAAATTCTCAGATGGTGCACTTAGACTCATTGCTACTAAGCCACCCCTTAAGACGTGGGTGGTTAAGAAGAATTAACTTCTCTTGTAGGGTCGGGTCTCCAGCCGAAAATCATTGAATTCTAAAGACAATGTTGGGGACCTAAAACATCTTGTGGGACGCAAGATAAAATGCCAAAATGGTCTTACCATTTACTTTGTCCCTGGATTTCTTGATGAACATCCTATCTTACCATGTAAGAATCTTTACTTTGATATTATGCTTGTAAGTCAAATGTTTGTGCTTCACAGTACTCTTGGTGAAGCCTGTCCAACTAACTGCACTATAGGGTACGACTCCGAAAGCTACTGAATGGATCATGGATAGTGGATGCACTAACCACATGACTGGTGATCAAAGTCTTCTCATGGACTCTACTCTTCGACCATCTACCAAAAGCCATATCACATTCGCTGACACTGGTAAAAGCAAGGTATTGGGCCTAGGTAGAGTTTTTATCTCAAAGGATCGACAGATGGATAAAGTGATGCTTGTTGAATCCCTTGGATACAACTTAATGTCTGTCTCAATGCTTTGTGATCTTGACATGATTGTGATATTTGGAAAATATCATTGCCTTGTGCTTATGGCTTCTGACAAATCTCTAGTCTTCGAAGGTTATCGAAAAGGTGATCTGTATATGGTAGATTTCTCCGCGGGATCACATCTTGTCGTATGTCTTCTAGCAAAGCTTCGGAGTGCTGGCTTTCGCATCAAAGGATAGGACATGCGGCATGAGGAACTTGCACACTCTCATGAAGAAGAAGCACATCATTGGCATCGAGGGCGTCAACTTCAAGAAGGATCATCTATGTGGTGCTTGCGAAGCCAGGAAGATGACTAGGGCAAAACATCCCTCGAAGACAATCATGACGACTTCACGTCCCTTCAGCTGTTACACATGGACTTATCTACGCTACTCTTACCACTATTGCATGCTTATATGGCTTCGTAATTCTATACAAGACTGAAGTGCAGGATGTCTTCCGAAGATTCGCCAATCGCGCCATGACCAACTATGGCATCAAGATCAAGCACATCAAAAGTGATAATGGCACGGAATTCAAGAACACAGGCCTCGACACTTATCTTGATACACTAGGCATCACTCATGAGCTCTCTGCTCCATACACACCTCAGCAGAATGGTGCCGTGGAGCGCAAGAACAGGAGCCTTATAGAGATGGCTCGTACGATGCTTGATGAGTACAAGACTCCAAGAAAGTTCTGGCCTGAAGCCATTGATAATGCATGCCATATCATCAACAAAGTCTATCTTCATAAATTCTTCAAGAAGACATCCTATGAACTACTCATCGGTAAGAAGCCAAACGTAAGCTATTTCAAATCTTCGGTGCTAGCTGCTGGATCAAGAACCACACCACACTTCCAAATTTGCACCGAAAGCACATGAAAGTTTTATGCTTGGTTATGAAAAGGATTCGCACACCTACAGGGTCTTCAACCTCTTTCACTATAAGTGGTTGAAACTGTAGATGTGTGGTTCGATGAGACTAACGGCTCACAAAGAGAGCACCTACCAAATGTGGTAGATGAAGCTTCTCCTAGTGAATCTATCAAGCTAATGGGTACTGGAGAAATCATACCCACCGAGGAACAGGCAGAAGAGGAAATTGTCATTCCAGCTCCTACGCAACGCGAAGACAATGTTGATGATTAAGACAATGATCAGCAACAGCAAAATCTTTGCCCTATTGATCCTCGGGTCACAAATGAAGTTCAGATTGAGAAGATTCTTGATAGCATCAATGCACCTGGTCCTCTTACTCGATCAAAATCTATGCAACTAGCAAACTTCTATGGGCACTTTCTATTCGTCTCCATATCCGAACCCAAGAAAGTTGAAGAAGCCTTTATGGAACCAGAATGGATTCAAGCTATGCAAGAAGAGCTTCAACAATTTGAGCTCGATAATGTCTAGGAGCTAGTCAAATGTCCTGATCCACGCAAGCACAATATTATTGGCACCAAATGTATCTATTGCAACAAGCAAGATGAACATGGTCAAGTTGCCAGAAACAAAGCTCGTCTCGTTGCTCAAGGTTACACACACTAGTTGTAGTCCTACTAGGACTCTACATGTAAGCCGCCCCCTTCAACTTATATAAGGAGGGGCAGGGCACCCCAAGAGGGAGAGGACAGGATAAACAGACAAGTCTTAGACAAGATCAAAGTAGATGCTCTCGAGATGAGAGGTAGTGAAATAGCACCCTTGTAATCGAGATCGTCGTCATCATCAATAACAATAAAGCTAATGGGTACTGGAGAAATCATACCCACCGAGGAACAGGCAGAAGAGGAAATTGTCATTCCAGCTCCTACGCAACGCGAAGACAATGTTGATGATTAAGACAATGATCAGCAACAGCAAAATCTTTGCCCTATTGATCCTCGGGTCGCAAATGAAGTTCAGATTGAGAAGATTCTTGATAGCATCAATGCACCTGGTCCTCTTACTCGATCAAAATCTATGCAACTAGCAAACTTCTGTGGGCACTTTCCATTCGTCTCCATATCCGAACCCAAGAAAGTTGAAGAAGCCTTTATGGAACTAGAATGGATTCAAGCTATGCAAGAAGAGCTTCAACAATTTGAGCTTGATAATGTCTAGGAGCTAGTCAAATGTCCTGATCCACGCAAGCACAATATTATTGGCACCAAATGTATCTATTGCAACAAGCAAGATGAACATGGTCAAGTTGCCAGAAACAAAGCTCGTCTCGTTGCTCAAGGTTACACACACTAGTTGTAGTCCTACTAGGACTCTACATGTAAGCCGCCCCCTTCAACTTATATAAGGAGGGGCAGGGCACCCCAAGAGGGAGAGGACAGGATAAACAGACAAGTCTTAGACAAGATCAAAGTAGATGCTCTCGAGATGAGAGGTAGTGAAATAGCACCCTTGTAATCGAGATCGTCGTCATCATCAATAACAATAAAGCAGGATGTAGGCTTTTACCTCCACCGCGAGGGGCCGTACCTGGGTAAAACCCTTGTCTCTCGATTCCTATCAACCCCGTTCAAGTTATTACTTAGCGGCGATGGCCACACGACTAAGTCCTTTCACGAGGACATCTGTCGTGATAAAACCACGATAGTAAGTAAACACACCTGACCAACACACACCAGCTTTGACCCTCGAGTTAGGAATCACCCAAAACAACAGTTAAGTAAAACTCTAAGTGGGAAGGCCTCACGCAACAACCTCCAATAGCACGAAAATTCACGTCCTTTTTATCATTGTGAGGTACTTGGTAATTTTTTATTAGCTGCCCAGTGAGCCATCTCACGATCACTGTTACTACCACTTAGTACATAAGGAACATTCATCTTTGTACGTATAATGGATCTTATGATGGGTTCAATTGTTGAGGTATTTTGAACTCCAATCATCTACACATGCTCATCAATTGTCTAGGAACATCGATTTTGATAAGTGTTACACCATGTGACGATCGGGAGAAAATCTTTTATCATTCTCCATTTCAAACTTCTTTGAAACCTTGTCAAATGGACATACTTCAGTTTTGGCACAATTGGATATCTTGATCTATATCTCCATAGAATTTGATGTCCAATAAGCTATTTTACCTGAGTCTTTCATTAAATTACTCTTTCGATGAAACCTTTTATCGTGCTAAGAAACTGTATGTTATTTCCAATAATATGCCATCCACATACTAACTTTAGAAATGTCACATTTGCTCCCACTAAACTTATTGAATACGCAAATCTCATCATTCTAATGAAGTTAAACTATTTCATAAAAATGTTGATTCCAGCTCCTTTGATACTTGTTTTATCATAATCCATTTAGACTTTATTATTGCTTCTGGTGAGATAGATTCATAATCGACTCACACAATCTGCAAAATTCTCTTGCAACTATCCTTGCTTTATAGACAATATGATTACCATCAATGTCTGTTTTTCCCGAGTATCAATCAAGTTCTAAACTCGATGAAATTCTTTTGGATTATATATCTTTAAGACATCCTTTATGAGCTGGGCGCCGCCATCGCTTTCCTATAGTGCGTAGGTTTATCTTGTTCTAAGATGAACTCTTTCTGACCTACACGGCTTTAGGCCTTGTTTGGTTCGAAGAAAAAGTGAAGGAAACACATGGAATAGGACATTTTCCTATGTGTCACTATTCACGCCTTTGGTTTAAAGGAATGTAGCAAAGAAAAAATAGAAAAAAAGTTCTATATTGTCAATTTCAAAGGAAAACCCAAGAATTTTACAATTCACTTGGACCTCTTTTTCAAATTCCTACGCACGAAAAATGAGATTGAGATCCTTAGTGGCATAATAGCAAGGCTTAATTACACCTTTTCACATGGTTTGGCTTCTATTTGACTCTGTTTATTAGGATTCTTGTATTACACATGCAAGCCATCGAGTTCTCGGAAGCTTCTTGAAGGTTCCTGGCCAGTTTTGTGAACCTGTTTACTTTTTTGTTGTTTTTTACTGGGTTTTGGATTCCTTTTAAAAATCCATTTTTCATTTTTATATTTCTTTTTTTTTAACTCACGAATTCCAAAAACAAATGGTGATCTTATTAAAAAATCGCAAATTTCAAAAAGAAAATATTTTTTTCAAATTTTATTCAGAATTTTAAAATTGTTCGGTTTTTCCAACAAATGTTCGGAATTTAAAAAATTGCATGCTCTTCTTGAATTGTTCATATTTTAAATTATTTTTATGTTTGAAATTTCAAAAATTGGGCATAATTTTTCGAAAAATGATTCTCTTTTCAAATGATGTTTGTAATTTAAAATTAATTTTGTTTCTCAAAAGAGATCAAAATTTCAAAAGATATTCTCTTGTTAAAAAAATGTGATAGAAACTTTTTTTTGTCCATATGGGACTCCATATATGACGCTCTGTGTGTCAAGATGCTAGCCTTCCGCATAGGGGCGTCACCAAGTGGGCTGGCCCATCAGCACGAGACTGTATCAAAGTCGCTTACTGTAGCAAACGCCACGGTTGTTAACAGCTCTGTCGAGAGGCTTTATCTCTCGGAGAGGATCTTATGCTTCAAGGATATAGAGAAAGCAAGGCACAGAGTATATGGGAACATCTTTAGTGAGATTAATAGGAGGTCTCAAATGTCTAATTGTACTTTTCCTTTGAAGGTCGAGCTGCTAATAGCGACGCCGATAGGTTAGCCAAGTTCTCGCATCCTCTCAATCAGTGGTGCACTTCTGGTTGGTTCAACCTCATGATCCCTTTTGTATCCCACATCACTGGATTTTGAGTAATAAAACTTGGTGATACCCCTAAAAAAAGTTAACAACTCCATTGTGGCGATTGATAGTTTTTTTTAGTTTTTCTTCTGTTGATTTGTATATTAAAGCGCAAACATTTTTTGAAAAATAGAATAATTTCTAAAATTTACAAACAAAATTTTAATTTCTAAACATTTTCTAAGTTCTGAACAAATGATATTTAAGATCATTTTTTTATTTTCTGAGCATTCCCTAATTTCTGAAAAAAAAATGAAATTTCCCAACATTTTTTGAAATCTTCAAACATTTAAAAAAAACCTAGAAAAACATAAAAAGGAAACCGGGTTGATACCTTTTTTGGAAGTTACTAGAACCAGATAGGAACCTTCCAGAAAGTTCTCAGAACCAAAATTTCTGTTTTACTGTAGCTACCTAATGGTCCGCCCCATCTCGAGTTTGCTTGCTTGGTCGCCTGTGAAGCAGCGAGCGGCATATAGGATTTGTTGGTTAATATGTCATCTCTCTGGAAAAGAGCATATGGAGGACGGGCTCCTTGGAGCCTTTTTCTTAAATACCATATATATGCATCTCAAGAAAATTGAAAAAATGCATACACATATGCATGTAGAGTACATACATACGAATATTTTAACAATATATCTCATACGTGGCATACAAGAAAAAACAAACACGTACATCAAAATGGGTCTTTTTTTAATGGGCTGAGATTATTTTTCTAGCTTACAAGTCACTATATGTTCAACGAAAATGTAGAGATTCATAGTGAACACGTACTTGTTTTCACGGAAAACAACTGCATTTGTTTGAAACTTTTGATATCGTTTTCAAAAGAAATTCAAAAAGAACATGGAGGGGTGGAGGGGGGGGGGGTGGGGGGAGCTCCAAAGAGCCCATCCTCTACAACTTCGCACTCATATTACGGAGCATTGAGCACCAAACTGTCTACTGCCATATCACGTACTCCCTCCGTTCGGAATTACTTGTCACAGAAATGGATACATCCATTTCTGTGACAAGTAATTCCGAACGGAGGGAGTACGTACGTACCAACCATTTATGCTAGTCGATTTGTCTCACCTCTAGCGACAAAGAATGCAAATGCTATAACAACATTTGTCTCACCTCTAGCGAGAAAGAATACAAATGCTATAACAACGTTTTGAGAGTGGTTTTGTTGGCATGACACAGTGACACGCGTACGGTTTTGGCAACGTGGCATTTGCTAGATGATTATATGTAAACCAATAATAATAGTAATCAAAACAATAGCGCAGTAAAAAATATTCCAAACAATATAAATTTTTAAATACTCAAAACAATATTAGATTTTGTGGAAATTAGAAAAGCTGGAAGAAGAAAATTCAAACTTTTACCCGCAAAAAAAAATCAAACTTCAGAAGAAAAATAGAGTCTGGCTTTTTTCTGGTCTGGTTTTCCAAAATCCCAACAACATGCACCCTAATATCCAACTCCTGAAAGTAAATGTTATATCAGGGACGCGGAGTTTGTGCGCTCGAGCACACTGGTGCTCGTTATCTGCCCCGTTCGGTACTGCGTCGTGACTCGTTGCATTGAATGCACGTGACATGCCCGTGTTCGACCATGAATTGGGAAATTAAGATATACGTAGCGGTGCAGACCTGTCAGGTGGGACAGGAGCATCACGGACGTTGGACGCCGTCGACTAGTCGGAGCAAAGCCATGGCTCGAGACATCGACGCCGTCCTGATCCGTGGCTCAGAACCGCTGCTTTCTCGTAAGTTCGACAGCGGCTGAGTAAATGCAGTGATGGGTAGTTGGGAGCGGCTGTCTCCTACCTCGAGCGTGGATGAAGAGCTGCGACCCGGCGGAGCCACCGTGTGCTAGGAGGCGACTGCGGCTACCGGAGGAAGATGCAGTTCTTGATGCAGCCGATAGCAGGTACAGTACGAATCTATCCGGTGTTGTGCCTTGTTGGTACACCCTCTCTACTCAATTCATCGGATCCATGGAGATACAAGTAGTATTTTGAGGGAAGAGGAGGGATTCAGAGAGGAGGCGCAGTTCGAGGGGAGAGAGGGGAATGGGGAATAGGGTTACATCTAGTACTCGGTCGTGCCCCTCACCATGCACACACAGCTACTTAACCTACATCTCCCAGGTCTCTGGATCGAAAAGCCGGTTGGGCCTCTTCTTTCTCTTGGGCCGTGCCAGGCCGTCCTGCTCCTCTGGTGGGCCTTGAGTAGTAGCAGGGAACGTGACATTGCCCCCCCCTTCAGATGCGGCTTGCCCCCAAGCCGCTGCTCCAGGGAATCTGCTCCGAAGCTCGAAGTAGTCTCCCCACGTTGCCAGGGAACGAGGCTGAGCAGCCCACTTGATCAGCACTTGCGGAATTTTGGCCGCGCCCCTGGTGATGACCCGACGCGCTAAAACCTGCTCCGGGATGAAGGGCATCGCATGCACCGGTGGAGGGGTTGGCAGCTCCGGCGTCACTTCGGTGGAGGGAGGCAGAGCGCCACGCAGAAGGGACACGTGGAAAACCGGATGCACCTTGCTCGTCGTCGGCAGCCGCAGACGATAAGCCACCGTGCCCACCCGAGCCTCGACCTGAAAAGGACCAAAGTAACGAAAAGCAAGCTTATGACTGGCCCGTTGCGCCACTAAGACCTGCACATACAGCTGCAGTTTGACAAACACCCAATCGCCCACAGCAAAGGATCTTTCTGATCGATGCTTATCAGCTTGAGCCTTCATACGCTGACGAGCGTGCTCCAGATGTTGTTTGAGCAGAGCTAACATGAGAGATCGCTCGTGCACCCAGCTGTGCAAATCTGAAGAAACTGTGGTTGTTGCTTCCATAATGCCAAAATGACGAGGAGGGTGCCCATACAAGGTTTCAAAGGGTGATGCTCCAAGTGCAGAGTGATAAGCATTATTATACCAGAATTCCGCCAAGTGAAGCCATTGATACCCGCGATGTGGACAAGCATGAACAAAACAGCGAAGATAAGACTCCAGACACTGATTTACGCGTTCTGTGGTGCCATCCGTCTGGGGGTGATAAGCTGATGACATGCGGAGTTCAGTTCCTGCCATCCGAAACAGCTCTTTCCAGAATGTGCTTGTAAAGATCTTGTCACGATCCGAGACCAAGGCATATGGCAACCCATGATACTTGTACACATTTGCCATGTATGCTGACGCCACCTGAATTGCTATGAAGGGATGCATCAGAGGAACAAAGTGGGTGAAGAAAATATGCCCTAGAGGCAATAATAAAGTTATTATTTATTTCCTTATATCATGATAAAGGTTTATTATTCATGCTAGAATTGTATTAACCGGAAACATAATACATGTGTGAATACATAGACAAACAGAGTGTCACTAGTATGCCTCTACTAGACTAGCTCGTTAATCAAAGATGGTTATGTTTCCTAACCATGAACAAAGAATTGTTATTTGATTAACGAGGTCACATCATTAGTTGAATGATCTGATTGACATGAGCCATTATATTAGCTTAGCACCCGATCGTTTAGTATGTTGCTATTGCTTTATCCATGACTTATACATGTTCCTATGACTATGAGATTATGCAACTCCCGTTTGCCGGAGGAACACTTTGGGTACTACCAAACGTCACAATGTAACTGGGTGATTATAAAGGAGTACTACAGGTGTCTCCAATGGTAGATGTTGGGTTGGCGTATTTCGAGATTAGGATTTGTCACTCCGATCGTCGGAGAGGTATCTCTGGGCCCTCTCAGTAATGCACATCACTTAAGCCTTGCAAGCATTGCAACTAATGAATTAGTTGCGGGATGATGTATTACGGAACGAGTAAAGAGACTTGCCGGTAACGAGATTGAACTAAGTATTGGATACTGACGATCGAATCTCGGGCAAGTAACATATCGATGACAAAGGGAACAACGTATGTTGTTATGCGGTCTGACCGATAAAGATCTTCGTAGAATATGTAGGAGCCAATATGGGCATCCAGGTCCCGCTATTGGTTATTGACCGGAGACGTGTCTCGGTCATGTCTACATTGTTCTCGAACCGTAGGGTCCGCACGCTTAACGTTACGATGACAGTCATTATGAGTTTATGCATTTTGATGTACCGAAGGTTGTTCGGAGTCCCGGATGTGATCACGGACATGACGAGGAGTCTCGAAATGGTCGAGACGTAAAGATTGATATATTGGAAGCCTATGTTTGGACATCAGATGTGTTCCGGATGAAATAGGGATTTTACCAGAATACCGGGAGGGTTACCGGAACCCCCCGGGAGCCAAATGGGCCAACATGGGCCTTGGTGGAAAGGTGAAAGGGCTGCCCTCATGGGCTGTGCGCCTCCCCCTTCCCCTAGTCCTATTAGGACTAGGAGAGGTGGCCGGCCCCCTCTCTCTCCCCCCCTTTGAGGAATCCTATTCCAACTAGGATTGGGGGGGGGGGGGAATCCTACTCCCGGAGGGAGTAGGACTCTCCTGGCGCGCCACCCTTGGCCGGCCAGCCCCTCCCCCTTGGATCCTTTATATACGGAGGCAGGGGCACCCCATAGACACACAAGTTGATCCTTGAGATCGTTCCTTAGCCGTGTGCGGTGCCCCCTTCCACCAAATTCCACCTCGGTCATATTGTCGCAGTGCTTAGGCGAAGCCCTGCGTCAGTAGTACATCAAGATCGTCACCACGCCGTCGTGCTGACGGAACTCTTCCCCGACGCTTTGCTGGATCGGAGCCCGGGGATCGTCATCGAGCTGAACGTGTGCTAAGAACTCGGAGGTGCCGGAGTAACGGTGCTTGGATCGGTCGGACCGGGAAGAAGACGTACGACTACTTCCTCTACGTTGTGTCAAACGCTTCCGTTGCAATCTACAAGGGTACGTAGATCATACTCTCCTCTCGTTGCTATGCATCACCATGATCTTGCGTGTGCGTAGGAATTTTTTTGAAATTACTACGTTCCCCAACAGTGGCATCCGAACCTAGGTTTTTATGGTTTGATGTTATTTGCACGAGTAGAACACAAGTGAGTTGTGGACGATACAAGTCATACTTTGGTTCAGCGGTATTGTTGGACGAGACGATCCGGACCAACCTTACGCGTACTCTTACGCGAGACCGGTTCCCTCGACGTGCTTTGCACATAGATGGCTTGCGGAAGACTGTCTCTCCAACTTTAGTTGAACCGAGTGTGGCTACGCCCGGTCCTTGAGAAGGTTAAAACGGAGTCTATTTGACAAACTATCGTTGTGGTTTTGATGCGTAGGTAAGATGAGTTCTTGCTTAAACCCGTAGCAGCCACGTAAAACTTGCAACAACAAAGTAGAGGGCGTCTAACTTGTTTTTGCAGGGCATGTTGTGATGTGATATGGTCAAGACATGATGCTAAATTTTATTGTATGAGATGATCATGTTTTGTAACCGAGTTATCGGCAACTGGCAGGAGCCATATGGTTGTCGCTTTATTGTATGCAATGCAATCGCGATGTAATGCTTTACTTTATTACTAAGCGGTAGTGATAGTCGTGGAAGCATAAGATTGGCGAGACGACAACGATGCTACGATGGAGATCAAGGTGTCGCGCCGGTGACGTTGGTGATCATGACGGTGCTTCAGAGATGGAGATCACAAGCACGAGATGATGATGACCATATCATATCACTTATATTGATTGCATGTGATGTTTATCTTTTTATGCATCTTATCTTGCTTTGATTGACGGTAGCATTATAAGATGATCTCTCACTAAATTATCAAGAAGTGTTCTCCCTGAGTATGCACCGTTGCAAAAGTTCTTCGTGCTGAGACACCACGTGATGATCGGGTGTGATAGGCTCTACGTTCAAATACAACGGGTGCAAAACAGTTGCACACGCGGAATACTCATGTTATACTTGACGAGCTATGCATGTAAGATATGACCTCGGAACACAGAGACCGAAAGGTCGAGCGTGAATCATATAGTAGATATGATCAACATAACGATGTTCACCATTGAAAACTACTCCATATCACGTGATGATCGGTTATGGTTTAGTTGATTTGGATCACGTGATCACTTAGAGGATTAGAGGGATGTCTATCTAAGTGGGAGTTCTTAATTAATTTGATTAACTGAACATAAACTTATCATGAACTTAGTACCTAATAGTATCTTGCTTGTTTATGTTGATTGTAGATAGATGGCTCGTGCTGTTGTTCCGTTAAATTTTAATGCATTCCTTGAGAAAGCAAAGTTGAAAGATGATGGTAGCAATTACACGGACTGGGTCCGTAACTTGAGGATTATCCTCATTGCTGCACAGAAGAATTACGTCCTGGAAGCACCGCTAGGTGCCAGGCCTGCTGCTAGAGCAACACCAGAAGTTATGAACGTCTGGCAGAGCAAAGCTGATGACTACTCGATAGTTCAGTGTGCCATGCTTTACGGCTTAGAACCGGGACTTCAACGACGTTTTGAATGTCATGGAGCATATGAGATGTTCCAGGAGTTGAAGTTAATATTTCAAGCAAATGCCCGAATTGAGAGATATGAAGTCTCCAATAAGTTCTATAGCTGCAAGATGGAGGAGAACAGTTCTGTCAGTGAGCATATACTCAAAATGTCTGGGTATAATAATCACTTGATTCAATTGGGAGTTACTCTTCCAGATGATTGCGTCATTGACAGAATTCTCCAATCACTGCCACCAAGCTACAAGAGCTTCGTGATGAACTATAATATGCAAGGGATGAACAAGACTATTCCCGAGCTCTTCGCAATGCGAAAAGCTGCGGAGGTAGAAATCAAGAAGGAGCATCAAGTGTTGATGGTTAACAAAACCACTAGTTTCAATAAAAAGGGCAAAGGGAAGAAAAAGGGGAACTTCAAGAAGAACGGCAAGCAAGTTGCTGCTCAAGAGAAGAAACCCAAGTCTGGACCTAAGCCTGAAACTGAGTGCTTCTACTGCAAGCAGACTGGTCACTGGAAGCGGAACTGCCCCAAGTATTTGGCGGATAAGAAGGATGGCAAGGTGAACAAAGGTATATGTGATATACATGTTATTGATGTGTACCTTACTAATGCTCGCAGTAGCACCTGGGTATTTGATACTGGTTCTGTTGCTAATATTTGCAACTCGAAACAGGGACTACAGAATAAGCGGACACTAGCAAAGGACGAGGTGACGATGCGCGTGGGAAACGGTTCCAAAGTCGATGTGATCGCGGTCGGCACGCTACCTCTACATCTACCTTCGGGATTAATATTAGACCTAAATAATTGTTATTTGGTGCCAGCGTTGAGCATGAACATTATATCTGGATCTTGTTTAATGCGAGACGGTTATTCATTTAAATCAGAGAATAATGGTTGTTCTATTTATATGAGTAATATCTTTTATGGTCATGCACCTTTGAAGAGTGGTCTATTTTTGATGAATCTCGATAGTAGTGATACACATATTCATAATGTTGAAACCAAAAGATGCAGAGTTGATAATGAAAGTGCAACTTATTTGTGGCACTGTCGTTTAGGTCATATCGGTGTAAAGCGCATGAAGAAACTCCATACTGATGGACTTTTGGAACCACTTGATTATGAATCACTTGGTACTTGCGAACCGTGCCTCTTGGGCAAGATGACTAAAACACCGTTCTCCGGTACGATGGAGAGAGCAACAGATTTGTTGGAAATCATACATACCGATGTATGTGGACCGATGAATATTGAGGCTCGTGGCGGATATCGTTATTTTCTCACCTTCACAGATGACTTAAGCAGATATGGGTATATCTACTTAATGAAACACAAGTCTGAAACATTTGAAAAGTTTAAAGAATTTCAGAGTGAAGTTGAAAATCATCGTAACAAGAAAATAAAGTTCCTACGATCTGATCATGGAGGAGAATATTTGAGTTACGAGTTTGGTGTACATTTGAAAAATTGTGGAATAGTTTCGCAACTCACGCCACCCGGAACACCACAGCGTAATGGTGTGTCTGAACGTCGTAATCGTACTTTACTAGATATGGTGCGATCTATGATGTCTCTTACTGATTTACCGCTATCATTTTGGGGATACGCTCTAGAGACGGCCGCATTCACGTTAAATAGGGCACCATCTAAATCCGTTGAGACGACGCCTTATGAACTATGGTTTGGCAAGAAACCAAAGTTGTCGTTTCTTAAAGTTTGGGGCTGCGATGCTTATGTGAAAAAGCTTCAACCTGATAAGCTCGAACCCAAATCAGAGAAATGTGTCTTCATAGGATATCCAAAGGAAACTGTTGGATACACCTTCTATCACAGATCCGAAGGCAAGACTTTTGTTGCTAAGTTCGGAAACTTTCTAGAGAAGGAGTTTCTTTCGAAAGAAGTGAGTGGGAGGAAAGTAGAACTTGACGAGGTAACTGTACCTACTCCTTTATTGAGAAGTAGTACATCACAGAAAACTGTTTCTGCGACACCTACACCAATAAGTGAGGAAGCTAATGATCATGATCATGAAACTTTAGATCAAGATACTACTGAACCTCGTAGATCAACCAGAGTGAGATCCGCACCAGAGTGGTACGGTAATCCTGTTCTAGAGGTCATGATATTAGATCATGATGAACCTACGAGCTATGAAGAAGCGATGGTGAGCCCAGATTCCGCAAAGTGGCTTGAAGCCATGAAATCTGAGATGGGATCCATGTATGAGAACAAAGTATGGACTTTGGTTGACTTGCCCGATGATCGGCAAGCAATTGAGAACAAATGGATCTTTAAGAAGAAGACTGACGCTGATGGTAATGTTACTGTCTACAAAGCTCGACTTGTCGCAAAAGGTTTTCGACAAGTTCAAGGGATTGACTACGATGAGACTTTCTCACCCGTAGCGATGCTTAAGTCTGTCCGAATCATGTTAGCAATTGCCGCATTTTATGATTATGAAATTTGGCAGATGGATGTCAAAACTGCATTCCTGAATGGATTTCTGGAAGAAGAGTTGTATATGATGCACCCGGAAGGTTTTGTCGATCCAAAGGGAGCTGACAAAGTGTGCAAGCTCCAGCGATCCATTTATGGACTGGTGCAAGCCTCTCGGAGTTGGAATAAACGCTTTGATAGTGTGATCAAAGCATTTGGTTTTATGCAGACTTTCGGAGAAGCCTGTATTTACAAGAAAGTGAGTGGGAGCTCTGTAGCATTTCTAATATTATATGTGGATGACATATTACTGATTGGAAATGATATAGAATTTCTGGATAGCATAAAGGGATACTTGAATAAAAGTTTTTCAATGAAAGACCTCGGAGAAGCTGCTTACATATTAGGCATAAAGATCTATAGAGATAGATCAAGACGCTTAATTGGACTTTCACAAAGCACATACCTTGACAAGATTTTGAAGAAGTTCAAAATGGATCAATCAAAGAAAGGGTTCTTGCCTGTGTTACAAGGTGTGAGATTGAGTAAGACTCAAAGCCCGACCACTGCAGAAGATAGAGAGAAAATGAAAGATGTTCCCTATGCTTCAGCCATAGGCTCTATCATGTATGCAATGCTGTGTACCAGACCTGATGTGTGCCTTGCTATAAGTTTAGCAGGGAGGTACCAAAGTAATCCAGGAGTGGATCACTCGACAGCGGTCAAGAACATCCTGAAATACCTGAAAAGGACTAAGGATATGTTTCTCATATATGGAGGTGACAAAGAGCTCACCGTAAGAGGTTACGTTGATGCAAGCTTTGACACTGATCCGGACGATTCTAAATCGCAAACCGGATACGTGTTTACATTAAACGGTGGAGCTGTCAGTTGGTGCAGTTCTAAACAAAGCGTCGTAGCGGGATCTACATGTGAAGCGGAGTACATAGCTGCTTCGGAAGCAACAAACGAAGGAGTCTGGATGAAGGAGTTCATATCCGATCTAGGTGTCATACCTAGTGCAACGGGTCCAATGAAAATCTTTTGTGACAATATTGGTGCAATTGCCTTGGCAAAGGAATCCAGATTTCACAAAAGGACCAAACACATCAAGAGACGCTTCAACTCCATCCGGGATCTAGTCCAGGTGGGAGACATAGAGATTTGCAAGATACATACGGATCTGAATGTTGCAGACCCGTTGACTAAGCCTCTTCCACGAGCAAAACATGATCAGCACCAAGACTCCATGGGTGTTAGGATCATTACAGTGTAATCTAGATTATTGACTCTAGTGCAAGTGGGAGAATGAAGGAAATATGCCCTAGAGCAATAATAAAGTTATTATTTATTTCCTTATATCATGATATAGGTTTATTATTCATGCTAGAATTGTATTAACCGGAAACATAATACATGTGTGAATACATAGACAAACAGAGTGTCACTAGTATGCCTCTACTAGACTAGCTCGTTAATCAAAGATGGTTATGTTTCCTAACCATGAACAAAGAGTTGTTATTTGATTAACGAGGTCACATCATTAGTTGAATGATCTGATTGACATGACCCATTATATTAGCTTAGCACCCGATCGTTTAGTATGTTGCTATTGCTTTATCCATGACTTATACATGTTCCTATGACTATGAGATTATGCAACTCCCGTTTGCCGGAGGAACACTTTGGGTACTACCAAACGTCACAACGTAACTGGGTGATTATAAAGGAGTACTACAGGTGTCTCCAATGGTAGATGTTGGGTTGGCGTATTTCGAGATTAGGATTTGTCACTCCGATCGTCGGAGAGGTATCTCTGGGCCCTCTCGGTAATGCACATCACTTAAGCCTTGCAAGCATTGCAACTAATGAATTAGTTGCGGGATGATGTATTACGGAACGAGTAAAGAGACTTGCCGGTAACGAGATTGAACTAAGTATTGGATACAGACGATCGAATCTCGGGCAAGTAACATACCGATGACAAAGGGAACAACGTATGTTGTTATGCGGTCTGACCGATAAAGATCTTCGTAGAATATGTAGGAGCCAATATGGGCATCTAGGTCCCGCTATTGGTTATTGACCGGAGACGTGTCTTGGTCATGTCTACATTGTTCTCGAACCGTAGGGTCCGCACGCTTAACGTTACGATGACAGTTATTATGATTTTATGCATTTTGATGTACCGAAGGTTGTTCGGAGTCCCGGATGTGATCACGGACATGACGAGGAGTCTCGAAATGGTCGAGACGTAAAGATTGATATATTGGAAGCCTATGTTTGGACATCAGATGTGTTCCGGATGAAATAGGGATTTTACCAGAATACCGGGAGGGTTACCGGAACCCCCCGGGAGCCAAATGGGCCAACATGGGCCTTGGTGGAAAGGTGAAAGGGCTGCCCTCATGGGCTGTGCGCCTCCCCCTTCCCCTAGTCCTATTAGGACTAGGAGAGGTGGCCGGCCCCCTCTCTCTCTCCCCCTTTGAGGAATCCTATTCCAACTAGGATTGGGGGGGGGAATCCTACTCCCGGAGGGAGTAGGACTCTCCTGGCGCGCCACCCTTGGCCGGCCAGCCCCTCCCCCTTGGATCCTTTATATACGGAGGCAGGGGCACCCCATAGACACACAAGTTGATCCTTGAGATCGTTCCTTAGCCATGTGCGGTGCCCCCTTCCACCAAATTCCACCTCGGTCATATTGTCGCAGTGCTTAGGCGAAGCCCTGCGTCAGTAGTACATCAAGATCGTCACCACGCCGTCGTGCTGACGGAACTCTTCCCCGACGCTTTGCTGGATTGGAGCCCGGGGATCGTCATCGAGCTGAACGTGTGCTAAGAACTCGGAGGTGCCGGAGTAACGGTGCTTGGATCGGTCGGACCGGGAAGAAGACGTACGACTACTTCCTCTACGTTGTGTCAAACGCTTCCGTTGCAATCTACAAGGGTACGTAGATCATACTCTCCTCTCGTTGCTATGCATCACCATGATCTTGCGTGCGCGTAGGAAATTTTTTGAAATTACTATGTTCCCCAACAGTGGGCATACCTGGTAAGCTTGTCAACCACCACCATGATGCAAGTGTATCCCCTAGAGGCTGGCAACCCATCTATAAAGTCCATAGTCACCGTGTGCCAGGGATGTGGTGGTATTGCTAGCGGCTCAAGCAACCCAGGAGTTCTGATGTGTTCTGGCTTAGCTTGCTTGCACACATCACATGCGGAGACGAACTGGGTGATGTCAGACTTCATGTTCGGCCATGCAAACAATTTCTTGGCCTTCTCATAAGTAGCATGGATGCCTGAGTGTCCACCGAGCGGGCTAGCATGTAGTGACTGAAGAATTTGGGTCCGCGCCGCTGCATTGTTTCCCAGCCACACACGCCCCTTGTAACGAATGACCCCATCCTGCACCTTATAAGGCGACTCCCCATCCGCAGACCCACTGTGTTGCTGCAACAGTTTACAGGCTTGAGGGTCAGCTGCATACCCTTTTGTGATATCCTCTAACCAAACTGGTAGGGCCACGGAAACTGTACAAAGTGTCCCATCGCGACGGGAGAGAGCGTCTGCAGCCTTGTTCTCGACCCCTTTGCGATAGATTATTTTGTATTGCAGACCTAACATCTTGGTTAATGCCTTGCGTTGCTATGGGGTATGCAACCGCTGCTCATCCAAGTGAGCCAAGCTTCTCTGGTCAGTGCGAATAACAAACTCCCCGGTCTGCAAATACAGACGCCACTGGTCCACGGCAAGCAAGATTGCCATGAACTCCTTCTCGTACGCAGAGCGTCCACTGTTGCAAGGGCCAAGGGCCTTGCTCAAAAAGGCTATAGGATGCCCCTCTTGCATAGGACAACACCAATTCCATGGTCAGAAGCATCAGTCTCCACCTCAAACGGCCGATCAAACCGAGGAAATGTTGGGGAACGTAGTAATTTCAAAAAAATTCCTACGCACACGCAAGATCATGGTGATGCATAGCAACGAGAGGGGAGAGTGTTGTCTACGTACCCTCGTAGACCGAAGCGGAAGCGTTGACACAACGTAGAGGAAGTAGTCGTACGTTCTCCTCGCGATCCAACCGATCACAGCACCGTTACTCCGGCACCTCCGAGTTCTTGGCACACGTTCAGCTTGATGACGATCCCCGGGCTCTGATCCAGCAAAGCGTCGGGGAAGAGTTCCGTCAGCACGACGGCGTGGTGACGATCTTGATGTGTTACCGGCGCAGGGCTTCGCCTAAGCACTGCAACGATATGACCAAGGTGGAATTTGGTGGAAGGGGGCACCGCACACGGCTAAGGAACGATCCGTAGATCAACTTGTGTGTCTATGGGGTGCCCCTTGCCTCAGTATATAAAGGATGGAGGAGGAGGAGGCCGGCCAAGCCAATTGGTGCGGCCAAGATATGGAGTCCTACTAGGACTCCAAGTCCTAGTAGGAGTCCACCAAGAGGGGAGGAAGGGAGAAGGAATAGGAGGAGAAGGAGAGGTGGCCGGCCCCCTTTTCCCTAGTCCAATTCGGACTAGAGGGGAGGGGGGGCGCAGCAGCCTTTTTCCTTTTCCCACTAAAGCCCATCAAGGCCCATTACTTCTCCCATAATCCCGTAACTCCCCGGTACCTCCGAAAATACCCGAACCACTCAGAACCCTTCCGATGTCCGAATATAGTCGTCCAATATATCGATCTTTACGTCTCGACCATTTCGAGACTCCTCGTCATGTCCCCGATCTCATCCGGGACTCCGAACTCCTTCGGTACATCAAAACTCATAAACTCATAATATAACTGTCATCGAAACCTTAAGCGTGCGGACCCTACGGTTCGAGAACAATGTAGACATGACCGAGACACGTCTCCGGTCAATAACCAATAGCGGGACCTGGATGCCCATATTGGCTCCTACATATTCTACGAAGATCTTTATCGGTCAGACCGCATAACAACATACGTCGTTCCCTTTGTCATCGGTATGTTACTTGCCCGAGATTCGATCGTCGGTATCCAATACCTAGTTCAATCTCGTTACCGGCAAGTCTCTTTACTCGTTCCGTAATACATCATCTCACAACTAACACATTAGTTGCAATGCTTGCAAGGCTTATGTGATGTGCATTACCGAGAGGGCCCAGAGATACCTCTCCGACAATCGGAGTGACAAATCCTAATCTCGAAATACGCCAACCCAACATGTACCTTCGGAGACACCTGTAGAGCACCTTTATAATCACCCAGTTACGTTGTGACGTTTGGTAGCACACAAAGTGTTCCTACGGTAAAGGGGAGTTGCATAATCTCATAGTTAAAGGAACATGTATAAGTCATGGATAAAAGCAATAGCAACATACTAAACGATCGGGTGCTAAGCTAATGGAATGGGTCATGTCAATCAGATCATTCAACTAATGATGTGATCTCGTTAATTAAATAACAACTCTTTGTTCATGGTTAGGAAACATAACCATCTTTGATTAATGAGCTAGTCAAGTAGAGGCATACTAGTGACACTCTGTTTGTCTATGTATTCACACATGTATTATGTTTCCAGTTAATACAATTCTAGCATGAATAATAAACATTTATCATGATATAAGGAAATAAATAATAACTTTATTATTGCCTCTAGGGCATATTTCCTTCAGTCTCCCACTTGCACTAGAGTCAATAATCTAGATCACATCACCATGTGATTTAATAGCAATAGTTCACATCACCATGTGATTAACACCCATAGTTCACATCGATATGTGACCAACACCCAAAGGGTTTACTAGATTCAGTAATCTAGTTCACATCGCTATGTGATTAACACCCAAAGAGTACTACGGTGTGATTATGTTTTGCTTGTGAGAGAATTTTAGTCAACGGGTCTGCCACATTCAGATCCGTTATGTATTTTGCAAATTTCTATGTCTACAATGCTCTGCACGGAGCTACTTTAGCTAATTGCTCCCACTTTCAATATGTATCTAGATTGAGACTTAGAGTCATCTAGATTAGTGTTAAAACTTGCATCGACGTAACCTTTTACGACGAACCTTTTTGTCACATCCATAATCGAGAAACATATCCTTATTTTACTAAGGATAATTTTGACCGATGTCCAGTGATCTACTTCCTAGATCACTATTGTACTCCCTTGCCAAACTCAGTGGTAGGGTATGCAATAGATCTGGTACACAACATGGCATACTTTATAGAACCTATGGCCGAGGCATAGGGAATGACTTTCATTCTCTTTCTATCTTCTGTCGTGGTCGGGCTTTGAGTCTTACTCAATTTCACACCTTGTAACACAGGAAAGAACTCTTTCTTTGACTGTTCCATTTTGAACTACTTCAAAATCTTGTCAAGGTATGTACTCATTGAAAAAACTTATCAAGCGTCTTGATCTATCTCTATAGATCTTGATGCTCAATATGTAAGCAGCTTCACCGAGGTCCTTCTTCGAAAAACTCCTTTCAAATACTCCTTTATGCTTTACAGAATAATTCTACATTATTTCCGATCAATAATATGTCATTTACATATACTTATCAGAAATGTTGTAGTGCTCCCACTCACTTTCTTGTAAATACAGGCTTCACCGCAAGTCTGTATAAAACTATATGCTTTGATCAACTTATCAAAGCGTATATTCCAACTCCGAGATGCTTGCACCAGTCCATAGATGGATCGCTGGAGCTTGCATATTTTGTTAACACCTTCAGCATCGACAAAACCTTCTAGTTGCATCGTATACAACTCTTCTTTAATAAATCCATTAAGGAATGTAGTTTTGTTTATCCATTTGCCGGATTTCATAAAATGCGGCAATTGCTAACATGATTCGGACAGACTTAAGCATAGATACGAGTGAGAAACTCTCATCGTAGTCAACACCTTGAACTTGTCGAAAACCTTTTGCGACAATTCTAGCTTTGTAGATAGTAACACTACTATCAGTGTCCGTCTTCCTCTTCAAGATCCATTTATTTTCTTTGGCTTGCCGATCATTGGGCAAATCCATCAAAGTCCATACTTTGTTCTCATACATGGATCATATCTCAGATTTCATGGCCTCTAACCATTTCGCGGAATCTGGGCTCATCATCGCTTCCTCATAGTTCGCAAGTTCGTCATGGTCTAGTAACATGACTTCCAGAACAAGATTACCGTACCACTCTGGTGCGGATCTCACTCTGGTTTACCTACGAGATTCGGTAGTTACTTGATCTGAAGTTACATGATCATCATCATTAGCTTCCTCACTAATTGGTGTAGTAGTCACAAGAACAGATTTCTGTGATGAACTACTTTCCAATAAGGGAAAAGGTACAATTACCTTATCAAGTTTTCTACTTTCCTCCCACTCACTTCTTTCGACAGAAACTCCTTCTCTAGAAAGGATCCATTATAAGCAACGAATGTCTTGCCTTAGGATCTATGATAGAAGGTGTACCCAACAGTCTCCGTTGGGTATCCTATGAAGACATATTTCTCCGATTTGGGTTCGAGCTTATCAGGATGAATTTTTTTTTTCACATAAGCATCGCAACTCCAAACTTTAAGAAACGACAGCTTAGGTTTATTGCTAAACCATAGTTCATACGGTGTCATCTCAACGGATTTAGATGGTGCCCTATTTAATGTGAATGCAGCTGTCTCTAATGCATAATCCCAAAAACGATAGTGGTAGATCGGTAAGATACATCATAGATTGTACTATATCCAATAAAGTACGGTTATGACGTTCGGACGCACCATTATGCTGTGGTGTTCCAGTTGGCATGAATTTGTGAAACTATTCCACATTGTTTTAATTGAAGACCAAACTCGTAACTCAAATATTCTCCTCCACGATCATATCGTAGAAACTTTTATTTTCTTGTTACGATGATTCTCCACTTCACTCTGAAATTCTTTGAACTTTTCAAATGTTTCAGACTTATGTTTCATCAAGTAGATATACCCATATCTGCTCAAATCATCTGTGAAGGTCAGAAAATAATGATACTTGTCGCGAGCTTTAATATTCATCGGACCACATACATCAGTATGTATGATTTCCAACAAATCTGTTGCTTGCTCCATTGTTCCGGAGAACGGTGTCTTAGTCATCTTGCCCATGAGGCACGGTTCGCAAGCATCAAGTGATTCATAATCAAGTGATTCCAAAAATCCATCAGCATGGAGTTTCTTCATGCGCTTTACTCCAATATGACCTAAACAGCAGTGCCACAAATAAGTTGCACTATCATTATTAACTTTGCATCTTTTGGCTTCAATATTATGAATATGTGTATCACTATGATCGAGATCCAACAAACCATTTCGTTGGTGTGTATAACCATAGAAGGTTTTATTCATGTAAACAGAACAACAATTTATTCTCTTACTTAAATGAATAGCCGTATTGCAATAAACATGATCAAATCATATTCATGCTCAACGCAAACACCAAATAACACTTATTTAGTTTCAACACTAATCCCGAAAGTATAGGGAGTGTGTGATGATGATCATATCAATCTTGGAACCACTTCCAACACACATCGTCACCTTGCCCTTTAACTAGTCTTTGTTCATTCTGCAACTCCCGTTTCGAGTTACTAATCTTAGCAACTTGAACTAGTACCAAATACTGAGGGGTTGCTATGAACACTAGTAAAGTACACATCAATAACATGTATATCAAATATACTTATGTTCACTTTGCCATCCTTCTTATCCGCCAATCACTTGGGGTAGTTCCGCTTCCAGTGACCAGTCCCTTTGCAGTAGAAGCACTTAGTCTCAGGCTTAGGACCAGACTTGGGCTTTTTCACTTGAGCAGCAACTTGCTTGCTGTTCTTCTTGAAGTTCCCCTTCTTTCCTTTTGCCCTTTTCTTGAAACTAGTGATCTTGTCAATCATCAACACTTGATGTTTTTCTTTGATTTCTACCTTCGCTGATTTTAGCATCGCGAAGAGCTTGGGAATATTTTCCGTTATCCCTTGCATATTATAGTTCATCACGAAGTTCTACTAACTTGGTGATGGTGACTAGAGAATTCTGTCAATCACTATCTTATCTGGAAGATTAACTCCCACTTGATTCAAGCGATTGTAGTACCCAGACAATCTGAGCACATGCTCACTAGTTGAGCGATTCTCCTCCATCTTTTAGCTATAGAACTTGTTGGAGACTTCATATCTCTCAACTCGGGTATTTGCTTGAAATATTAACTTCAACTCCTAGAACATCTCATATGCTCTATGACGTTCAAAACGTCTTTGAAGTCCCGATTCTAAGAAGTTAAGCATGGTGCACTAAACTATTAAGTAGTCATCATATTGAGCTAGCAAAACGTTCATAATGTCTGCATCTGCTCCTGCAATAGGTCCGTCACCTAGCGGTGCATCAAGGACATAATTCTTCTGTGCAGCAATGAGGATAAACCTCAGATCACGGATCCAATCCGCATCATTGCTACTCACATTTTTCAACACAATTTTCTCTAGGAACATATCAAAATAAACACAGGGAAGCAACAACGCGAGCTATTGATCTACAACATAGATATGCTAATACTACCAGGACTAAGTTCATGATAAATTTAAGTTCAATTAATCATATTACTTAAGAACTCCCACTTAGATAGACATCCCTCTAATCTTCTAAGTGATCACGTGATCCAAATCAACTAAACCATGTCCGATCATCACGTGAGATGGAGTAGTTTCAATGGTGAACATCACTATGTTGATCATATCTACTATATGATTCACGCTCGACCTTTCGGTCTCCGTGTTCCGAGGTCATATCTTATATGCATAGCTCGTCAAGTATAACCTGAGTATTCCGCGTGTGCAACTGTTTTGCACCCGTTGTATTTGAACGTAGAGCCTATCACACCCGATCATCACGTGGTGTCTCAGCACGAAGAACTTTTGCAACGGTGCATACTCAGGGAGAACACTTCTTGATAATTTAGTGAGAGATCATCTTATAATGCTACCGTCAATCAAAGCAAGATAAGATGCATAAAAAGATAAACATCACATGCAATCAATATAAGTGATATGATATGGTCATCATCATCTTGTGCTTGTGATCTCCATCTCCGAAGCACCATCATGATCACCATCGTCACCGGCGCGACACCTTGATCTCCATCGTAGCATCGTTGTCGTCTCGCCAATCTTATGCTTCCATGACTATCACTACCGCTTAGTAATAAAGTAAAGCATTACATCGCGATTGCATTGCATACAATAAAGCGACAACCATATGGCTCCTGCCAGTTGCCGATAACTCGGTTACAAAACATGATCATCTCATACAATAAAATTTAGCATCATGTCTTGACCATATCACATCACAACATGCCCTGCAAAAACAAGTTAGACGCCCTCTACTTTGTTGTTGCAAGTTTTACGTGGCTGCTACGGGCTTAAGCAAGAACTCATCTTACCTACGCATCAAAACCACAACGATAGTTTGTCAAATAGACTCCGTTTTAACCTTCTCAAGGACCGGGCGTAGCCACACTCGGTTCAACTAAAGTTGGAGAGACAGTCTTCCGCAAGCCATCTATGTGCAAAGCACGTCGAGGGAACCGGTCTCGCGTAAGCGTACGCGTAAGGTTGGTCCGGATCGTCTCGTCCAACAATACCGCTGAACCAAAGTATGACATGCTGGTAGGCAGTATGACTTGTATCGTCCACAACTCACTTGTGTTCTACTCGTGCAAATAACATCAAACCATAAAAACCTAGGCTCTGATACCACTGTTGGGGAACGTAGTAATTTCAAAAAAATTCCTACGCACACGCAAGATCATGGTGATGCATAGCAACGAGAGGGGAGAGTGTTGTCTACGTACCCTCGTAGACCGAAGCGGAAGCGTTGACACAACGTAGAGGAAGTAGTCGTACGTTCTCCTCGCGATCCAACCGATCACAGCACCGTTACTCCGGCACCTCCGAGTTCTTGGCACACGTTCAGCTTGATGACGATCCCCGGGCTCCGATCCAGCAAAGCGTCGGGGAAGAGTTCCGTCAGCACGATGGCGTGGTGACGATCTTGATGTGTTACCGGCGCAGGGCTTCGCCTAAGCACTGCAACGATATGACCGAGGTGGAATTTGGTGGAAGGGGGCACCGCACACGGCTAAGGAACGATCCGTAGATCAACTTGTGTGTCTATGGGGTGCCCCTTGCCTCAGTATATAAAGGATGGAGGAGGAGGAGGCTGGCCAAGCCAATTGGTGCGGCCAAGATATGGAGTCCTACTAGGACTCCAAGTCCTAGTAGGAGTCCACCAAGAGGGGAGGAAGGGAGAAGGAATAGGAGGAGAAGGAGAGGTGGCCGGCCCCCTTTTCCCTAGTCCAATTCGGACTAGAGGGGAGGGGGGGCGCAGCAGCCTTTTTCCTTTTCCCACTAAAGCCCATCAAGGCCCATTACTTCTCCCATAATCCCGTAACTCCCCGGTACCTCCGAAAATACCCGAACCACTCAGAACCCTTCCGATGTCCGAATATAGTCGTCCAATATATCGATCTTTACATCTCGACCATTTCGAGACTCCTCGTCATGTCCCCGATCTCATCCGGGACTCCGAACTCCTTCGGTACATCAAAACTCATAAACTCATAATATAACTGTCATCGAAACCTTAAGCGTGCGGACCCTACGGTTCGAGAACAATGTAGACATGACCGAGACACGTCTCCGGTCAATAACCAATAGCGGGACCTGGATGCCCATATTGGCTCCTACATATTCTACGAAGATCTTTATCGGTCAGACCGCATAACAACATACGTCGTTCCCTTTGTCATCGGTATGTTACTTGCCCGAGATTCGATCGTCGGTATCCAATACCTAGTTCAATCTCGTTACCGGCAAGTCTCTTTACTCGTTCCGTAATACATCATCTCACAACTAACACATTAGTTGCAATGCTTGCAAGGCTTATGTGATGTGCATTACCGAGAGGGCCCAGAGATACCTCTCCGACAATCGGAGTGACAAATCCTAATCTCGAAATACGCCAACCCAACATGTACCTTCGGAGACACCTGTAGAGCACCTTTATAATCACCCAGTTACGTTGTGACGTTTGGTAGCACACAAAGTGTTCCTACGGTAAAGGGGAGTTGCATAATCTCATAGTTAAAGGAACATGTATAAGTCATGGATAAAAGCAATAGCAACATACTAAACGATCGGGTGCTAAGCTAATGGAATGGGTCATGTCAATCAGATCATTCAACTAATGATGTGATCTCGTTAATCAAATAACAACTCTTTGTTCATGGTTAGGAAACATAACCATCTTTGATTAATGAGCTAGTCAAGTAGAGGCATACTAGTGACACTCTGTTTGTCTATGTATTCACACATGTATTATGTTTCCAGTTAATACAATTCTAGCATGAATAATAAACATTTATCATGATATAAGGAAATAAATAATAACTTTATTATTGCCTCTAGGGCATATTTCCTTCAGGAAATGCCAAAACCGGAGCTGTGATCAACGACGACTTCAAGTGATGAAAAGCCGCGTCAGCTTCCTGACTCCAAACAAAAATGGCACCCTTCTTGAGCAAATTTGTGAGTGGACGGCTGATTAATCCGAAGTTTTTACGAACCTCCAATAATACCCAGCCAACCCCAAAAACCCTCGGACTTCTTTGACAGTGGTGGGAGTTGGCCAATCTCGGACGGCCGAAATGTTCTTGTCATCTGTAGATACACCCTCAGCACTAATAACATGCCCCAGATAAGTCAATTTCTGTTGAGCAAACTTGCACTTAGAGAGGTTGAGGTGATATTTGTGTTGAGCCAGGAGCTGAAATACTTGTCTCAGCAACTCTATATGCCTCCGTAGAGTCTGACTATGCACCAAAATGTCATCGATAAACACCAACACTCCCTTGCGAAGTAATGGCGCAAACAGAATGTTCATTGCACCCTGAAAGGTAGCTGGTCCACCTGTAACCCCATTGGGCATCACTTTAAATTCGTAATGGCCATGGTGCGTCTTGAAGGCTGTTTTATGCTCATCCTCTGGTTTCATGCGAATTTGATGATACCCTGCCTGCAGATCCAAACTGGTGAACCAAACAGACCCAGCCAACTCATCCAGCAATTCTTCTATGATAGGTAGAGGAAAGCGGTTCTTGACAGTAATGGCATTCACATGGAGGAAATCAATGCAGAAACGCCAACTGAGATCTTTCTTCTGAACTAACAGCACCGGAGACGCATAAGGACTGCAGTTGTGCTGAATAATCCCTTGCCGAAGCATTTCAGACACTTGAGCCTCAATTTCATCCTTTTGAGCTAGAGTATAACGATATGGTCGAATGTTGACCGGTTGTGCCCCTGGAATCAAAGGAATACTGTGGTCGACTGCTCGTTGTGGAGGTAATCCAGTAGGTGGCTCGAACAAGTGAGCAAACTGCTTCAAAAGTGTCTGCACAACTTCAGGTGAAACTGCACTGTCCGACTCACACTCAACAGCACACACCTGAATAACTCGATGGACATCATTGTTGGCCATCAAAAGATTTAATTGAGCTGAGGATAGCTGAAAACACTGTTGGGTATTCGGCTGAACCCCCTGCAGTACAATACTCTGCCCGTGATGCTTAAACCGCAGTTGTTTCTGACCCCAATGAACATCCATAGGACTGTGTGCCTCCAGCCAATCCATACCCACAATCATGTCATAACACCCCAACGGCAGCACCTTCAAGGTCGATCTGAACTTATGCCCTTGCACTTTCCACTAGCAAGCCGAAAGTTCATGAGTGCACTGCATTTGTCCCCCATCGGCCACACTCACCCGAAGGGAACGAGTGGACGCCACCACACCAGACAAGCGAGCTGCTAAGGTAGAGCTGACAAAACTGTGTGAACTACCCGAGTCAATGAGCATCAACACCTTGTGCTTTTGGATGGATCCTTGCAAGCGCACAGTTTGAGGAGCGACGGTACCATCCACTGCTGCTCTGGAAATTGTATGGCACTCACTAGCGGAGTCTGACTGATCTGATTGACTGTCAAATCCAGAAATGCCTAAAACATCAAAAAGCTCCTACACAACATGCAATTGTACAGCAGTAGCACACTTGTGATCCCTGGACCATTTCTCACCACACAGATAGCAGAGCCCCCTTGCACGCCGATAGGCTCGGAGAGTCGTCAAACGCTCATCAGTAGATGGAGTCGAGTGCGCCATAGCATTGGGCGCAGCTTTCCGATCCCCTGTAACGTCAGTCACTGGAGGAGGACGCCCAGGTGGTGGAGGCAATGGCATTGCACCACGCAAATGGGAGCAACTCCCCCACACCACTGTCCGTGCGGCGAGATTCACGCCTTTTAGAAATTTTCAGCGCTTCTTCCTGCAAACATACCAAGGAAACAACAGTATCCATGTCGCGGGGGTTGTGAACAAGAACAAGGACCCGAATTTCATCCTTAAGGCCATCAACAAAACGGAACGGAAACAAAGCAGGATCCCAAGAACTGTTATGCGCCAAGAGTGAATGCATCAGGTCATTAAACTGAGCAACGTACTCAGAAACCGAGTCCGTTTGACGCAAATGAAATAGTTGAAGCAGCAGAGAGTTGTACTCGTTGCGTTTGAATTGGTCACAGACCAGAGAACAGAACTTCTCCCACTCCATATGACTGAGATCAAACCCCCCATTCTCTAACCAAATCATGGCAGGTCCTGCAAAATGCATTGCTGTCGTATCCACCCACAACTCCGGATCTAGATTGAAAACTCCAAAGTACGACTCACAGTTGCGTTTCCAACTGCGCGGCCGCTCCCCCAAAAACAGAGGGAAATCCATCTTAGGTCGTGGCGGAAGGGAAGAACGCACACGCCTCGGACTGCCCGAACGAGAAGGCTGGCGGAAATGGGTTAACCCAGAGGAAAATTGGCGCGGCTCTGGCGAACGAACAAGCGAACGCGAGCGAGATTCATGGACTGCGGACGTACCCGTGACCGGAGGTGGAACAAGGGTAGTCACTGTTAAACACGTATTATGGTGTTGCACCCAGCGCACCAGGTTGTTAGATAGATAGACAGAGATAGGAGATAGAGATAGGTGGTTTCTTTCCTTTCTCTCCAAGTTCTATCCCTTCCTTGAATATCTCTCTATCACATGTAATCTCAACAATGTATGCGCTATGGTTGGGAGGTGCGCCCCACTCTATATAACACGAACCCGTCGGCCTCAACAGGCTAAGACGTTTCCAGCTATCGCACATGGTAGTTAGAGCCATCCTTTTCCCATCTAAGCTCCATACGAACTCCATCTAGCCCTAGCCATGTCTTCCTCCTCCGGCGCCTCCCAAACCAGCCTCAATGGCCAGGTTACCGAGAAGCTGACGCGCACAAACTATGTGCTATGGCGCACGCAAGTTATTCCTCAGCTGCGTGGCGCCGGTGTCTTCGGCTACGTCGATGGCACTCAGCCGGAGCCGGCGAAACTCCTCGTCACCATCAAGGATGGCAAGGAGACTTCATCGCCCAACCCTCTCCACCTGATCTGGGTCAGGGAGGATCAGCAGGTCCTTGGATACCTGCTGAACAATCTGACGCGCGAGGTGCTGCTCACGGTGACCACGGTCACCACCGCGGGCGCGCTCTGGACGACGCTCGCCGGCATGTTCTCCTCGCAGTCTGCCAGCCGCATCAACAACATCCGAACTTCCCTCATCAATGCGCAGAAGGGGAACCTCTCCGTCGCCTCCTACTTCGCTGCCATGCGCGGCTACGCCGACGAGCTGGCCGCTGCGGGCAAGGCGATCCCCGATGACGAGCTGGCCTCCTACATCATCCACGGGCTCGACGCCGACTATCAGCCTCTGGTCTCTGCCCTAGACGCTCGTGTCACCCAGGTATCCCTTGATGAGCTCTTTGCTATGCTATCCAACTTTGATCAGCGCATGGCTCACTTCCAAGGATCCGGCGGCGGCGGCTTCAAATCTTCTGCCAACATGGCAACTCGCGGGCGCGGAGGCGGCCCCCGATCGCGTGGGTCATCGCGCAACAAGGGCAGGTCTGCTGGCGGCAACCATGGTGCCCCGCCACCTCCATCTGGTGGTCGCGGTCGCCATGGATGCGGCGCTGGCGGCGGCGGCAGGAACCGCCCGGATGCTCCCCGGTGCCAGATCTGCGGCAAAGTTGGACACACAGCCAAGGACTGCTGGTACCGGTATGAAGAGGACGAATACGACTCACAAGATGAAGAGAAAGTTGCTGCAGCCGCTGACGGATCCTATGGCGTTGACACAAACTGGTACGTCGACAGCGGCGCAACAAACCACATCACCAACGAGCTCGAGAAAGTTACCATGAAGGAGAAGTACCGCGGCAAGGATCAAATCCATACTGCCAGCGGAGAAGGTATGAGTATAAGTCACTTTGGTCACTCAATATTTCGTACCCCTACTCGCAACATTCATCTTCGCAAAATTTTGCATGTTCCTAGCGCCAACAAAAGTCTTCTTTCTGTCCATAGAATTGCCATTGACAATAATGTCTTTCTTGAATTTCACCCTTACTTCTTTTTGATCAAGGATCAGGCAACGAGGAAAATTCTCTATCGCGGTGGATGTGTTGGTGGCCTCTACCCGTTGATTCCGGAGTTTAGAAGACACAATAAACAAGCTTGTGGTGCTATCAAGCTGTCCTCCACACGATGGCATGATCGTTTAGGACATGCATCTTTTTCTTTAGTTGAAAGATTGCTTAAGAAAAATAAGCTCCCATTTGTTGGTGAGCGTCATAATGAAACAATTTGTGATTCATGTCAGAGAGCTAAAAGTCATCAGTTACCTTACCCTATTTCTACAAGTGTTTCTACCAAACCACTGCAATTAATTTTTTCTGATGTTTGGGGCCCTGCCCCCACTTCTGTTGGTCGACACGATTATTATGTTAGCTTCATTGATGACTTTAGCAAGTTTTCTTGGATCTATCTCTTAAAGAAACGATCTGACGTGTTCCAAGTTTTCAAAAATTTCCAAGCTCTCGTTGAACGAAAATTTGACTGCAAGATCATTGTTGTCCAATCCGACTGGGGAGGGGAGTACGAAAAATTGAACTCCTTCTTCCAGACACTTGGAATATCACACCACGTCTCATGCCCCCATGCTCATCAGCAAAATGGGTCAGCCGAACGAAAGCATAGGCACGTCGTTGAAGTTGGCCTTGCTCTTTTGGCAGGTGCCTCCATGCCTCTTAAATTTTGGGATGAGGCCTTCCTCACTGCCGTGCATATCATAAACATGCTTCCGAGTCGTGTCATCAACCATGAAACTCCGGTAGAACGGCTTCTTCACACCAAACCAGACTACAAGTCTCTTCGTGTCTTTGGGTGTGCGTGTTGGCCCAACCTACGTCCCTACAATAATCGCAAGCTTATGTTTCGATCAAAACAGTGCGTCTTCATTGGGTATAGTGCTTAGCACAAAGGGGTCAAGTGCCTCGATGTCTCCACGGGCCGTGTATACATATCCCGTGATGTAGTCTTTGATGAAACAAAGTTCCCTTTCGCTGATCTTCACCCTAATGCCGGTGCTCGTCTCCGTGAAGAAATTCTTCTCCTATCACCTCATCTCACTAGTTTTGATCAAGGGGGACAAAATGTTGATGATCATTTGCTGACTAACTCACCTAATGGCATGCATGAGCGCTGTGTTGATGAAACAGGAGAAAACTATGAAGAAATGACGCAAGAGGTGCAAAAATTGGGTTATATCCCATGTGTCCCGTGGCAGGCGACAGATCCGCCTCGGGATCGCCAGCGGCGCAGGCGACAGGATCTGTCTCGGGATCGCCAGCGCAGGAGATCAGATCCTCCTCGGGATCAGCCGCCGCAGAAGGGCCAGGCACAGGCGCACGCGCCTCTGCGCTGGATTCACGTCGTGATGAACCCGCGCCAGACACGCGGCCTCCTCCGACCGGCGCGCGCTACGGTGCCCAACCGCTCACGTACAAGCGGCGGAACGCGGCACGCGCCAGGGAGGGCGCGGACCCAGTGGGTCCCCCCACGAGCGGTGGGCTGACTGGCGCTGCAGCAGAAGATCGGGCCTCAGGATCCTCTGTGCCCCGCCAGGACGTGGTGCTTCAGCAGTCTGCCACAGAAGATCCGGCTAGCATTGCGCCCGCTGGAGCTGTTACCGCGACAGGATCCGCCTCGGGATCAGTTGCCGCTGCAGCTGGTGATTCTGTCTCTCCTGGATCCTCTGCGGCCATGGACGCTGCTGCTCCACCATCACGACGCACACGGTTGCAACAAGGATTTACTAAACCGATAAATTATAAACATATAACTAAATATGGTTTGGTCTGTTCTACAGGAGAACCAGATGAGCTAAAAACCCTTGATGCAGCGCTTTGTGATGATAAGTGGAAGAAGGCAATGCATGAAGAATACATGGCACTAAAGAAAAACAAAACATGGCACTTGGTTCCTCCACAACAAGGTACAAATTTAATTGATTGTAAGTGGGTTTTCAGAATTAAGAGGAGATCTGATGGAACCATTGATCGCTATAAGGCTAGGCTCGTTGCCAAAGGCTTCAAACAGCGATATGGCATAGACTATGAGGATACATTTAGTCCTGTGGTAAAAGCTGCAACTATTCGTCTTGTTTTGTCCATTGCTGTTTCCAGAGGTTGGAGTCTCAGGCAGCTTGATGTTCAGAACGCGTTTCTTCATGGTGTTCTGGAAGAGGATGTGTACATGAAGCAACCTCCTGGGTTTGAAAGTAAGAATGCTCCTTCTTATGTGTGCAAGCTTGATAAAGCTCTATATGGATTAAAGCAAGCTCCAAGGGCATGGTACTCCCGTCTCTGTCACAAGATGCAAAAACTTGGATTTGTTCCCTCTAAATCAGACACATCATTGTTTATTTACAATAGATCCAATACATGCATATTTGTCCTCATCTATGTTGATGATATTATTGTGACCAGCTCCTCTGATGAAGCAATTAGAGGTCTATTAAAAGACTTGAGTGCAGATTTTGCATTAAAGGACCTTCGAGATTTGCATTTTTTTCTTGGGATTGAGGTAAAGAAGCATCAGAAAGGACTTCATCTCTCTCAAGCAAAGTATGCAGCTGATCTGGTTAAAAGGGCAGGATTGCAAGGCTGTAAACCCTCATTGACTCCACTATCCAGCTCTGAGAAATTGTCTCTCACAGAAGGTAAACTTTTAAGCAAGGAAGATAGCACAAAATATAGAAGCCTTGTAGGAGCTCTTCAGTATCTAACTCTTACTAGGCCTGATCTATCCTTTGCTGTTAACAAAGTTTGCCAGTTCTTGCATGCACCTACTGATGTTCACCTGACAGCTGCCAAGCGCATAGTCAGATATGTCAAAAATACTCTAAACATAGGCCTAAATTTCAGCAAGTCATCGTCTACACTTGTCAGTGCCTTTTCTGATTCTGACTGGGCAGGATGCCTAGATGACAGGCGTTCAACAGGTGGTTTTGCTGTCTTTTTTGGACCTAATTTAATATCATGGTGTGCACGAAAACAGGCTCCTGTATCTAGGTCAAGTACTGAGGCAGAATATAAAGCATTAGCAAATGCTACAGCTGAAATCATATGGGTGCAGTCTATGTTGAAAGAGCTTGGAGTGAAAAATAAGCAAGCTCCATGTCTATGGTGTGACAACCTTGGTGCCACCTACCTGTCTGCCAATCCTGTGTTTCATGCAAGAACAAAACACATCGAGATAGATTTTCACTTTGTCAGAGAGAGAGTTGCTCAAAGGCAACTTGATATCAGATTTGTGCATTCCAAGGATCAGCTTGCAGATGGATTCACCAAGCCCTTGCCCACAAGGAGTTTTGAAGAGTTCAAACATAATCTCAACTTAATGAAGTTGTGATTAAGGGAGGGTGTTAAACACGTATTATGGTGTTGCACCCGGTGCACCAGGTTGTTAGATAGATAGACAGAGATAAGAGATAGAGATAGGTGGTTTCTTTCCTTTCTCTCCAAGTTCTATCCCTTCCTTGAATATCTCTCTATCACATGTAATCTCAACAATGTATGCGCTATGGTTGGGAGGTGCGCCCCACTCTATATAACACGAACCCGTCGGCCTCAACAGGCTAAGACGTTTCCAGCTATCGCACAGTCACTACCCCCGCTCGCGCCCCCCGGAAAGTTGTGTCATCGTGGCAGCCATCGGGCCTGTGGGTGGTCGCCGCGGCGACGAAGGTGTCGTGCGGCGGCGGCTCCGTCACCAACGGTGGCAGATCCGTCGGCTTCATGGACAGGATCGGGTTGCGGATGACGTGGTCGAGGTCGCGCCGAACTCCGCCCAGATCCGTCCTCAGATCAGCCACCGCTTGATCCAAGGTTGGTCTCCACACCGCTAGATCGACGACGGCCGGCTTGATTTCCTCGAAAAGGGTCGTGGAAGCCGCGAGCACCTTCTGGATGGAGGCGTTCTGCTCCTGGATGAGCTTGAGCGCCGCCGCCAACTCATCCACGCGCTGCTCCATCGCCACCGCTTGCCTCTGCTGACGAGTGGAGAAGGTGGGTCGCTGGAGATAATCTGGCAAATCTGATACCATATGTTACGCCCTCTCTACTTAATTCATCGGATCCATGGAGATACAAGTAGTATTTTAAGGAAAGAGGAGGGATTCAGAGAGGAGGCGCAGTTCGAGGGGAGAGAGGGGAATGGGGAATAGGGTTACATCCAGTACTCGGCCGTGCCCCTCACCACGCACACACAGCTACTTAACATACATCTCTCAGGTCTCTGGATCGAAAAGCCGGTTGGGCCTCTTCTTCCTCTTGGGCTGTGCCAGGCCGTCCTGCTCCTCTGGTGGGCCTTGAGTAGTAGCAGGGGACGTGACACTTGTGTGTTATTGCGTGGTCATTTCTGAAGATCTAATCTCGGGGAATATTTTTGGGGCGGCGGCGGATATGTGTAATAGAACTGTGCTAGTGGAGGTGAACGACAGCGACATACCCTTGGAGCCCCTCCGCTACCGACTGATGGTATCGCCTGGCGACGAGCTGACGGCCTTGTCGGCATCAACTACCGACGGCCAGATCTGTGCGGTTCAGGCAGCGGGTGGAGATACAGCTCAAGCATCTGAGCAATCCATATAGTAGATCGACCAAAAAGTCCAGGGTGGACGCCTAGTTATGCAGTTTTGTTGACTGATATTATCTGCTAAATAAACGACGTAACTTTCAGTATGAAAAATGGCTGGTTCTGGCATTCAGCGAGCTCGCCAGTAAGCTACTTAACCCAAAAACTAAAAATTCCAGATAGTTGGTGACGTCTTACATACCATGTAGCACTAGGCTAATTGATTTTGCTGAATGCTGATTGTGCTTGTGTACTGTACTGGATCGACCAGTTTGAAATTATCATGAAGCGGTGATTTGTTTCTCTAGTAGCAGAATTGAGTAGATTTAATCAAAGTCGTCTGCTGCGTGTGAAAAGATTCGCACTGGATTTTTTTGCTGGTGTCTGAGGTTGTGCATCTGTAGTGATTCAGAATTAGTTGATGATCTAACCAAGTCTGCATTAACACTTTGGTATAGCTGCAGAACAAGGATTGGTGCTACTGAGCCAGGCAGGAAGCCATGCCCTACAAGGATTTCGGCAATGGAGAAATCTATCCGGGGTCGCTGAAAACCCGGTGACAATGTCATTGTGCCAAAAATTAGGGACAAGCTTTGATACATTGGGTGAAGCATATGATTTTTACAATCTGTATTCTGGGGAGAAAGGCTTCGGCATTAGGTACGGAAAGAGCAGGCTAAATGTGCAAAGGACAAAATGCATGCAGGAGAGTGTGCGGTATGTTCACCTACTTGCATAATTTCAGAATATTCTGCTAGCTCACTTAAATAATACTGTTGTGTTTCAAAGACAATGTTGGTACATAGCCGAGCATCATGAGGAGCACAACCATTCACTGTCTCCCACTTATGGGCAGACAATACACTGGCCGTCACACAGGCATATTGATGTGTACAGCAGGGATTTGATGAAAAACCTGTGTCAGAACAATGTGAGCCTAGTTAAGGTATACAACATTATCGGGAGTTTTTTTGGGGACAATGGAGAATGTGTCTTTCACAAAAAGAGCACTAAGGAATCTGTGTGGGATAACAAGCCGTGAACAAGCAGAGGACGTTGTTAGGAAAACAATGAAGATGTTTCAAGAACTTGGTTCCAAAGAACAACACTTGATGTATCAGGTTCAAGCTGACAAGGAGGGAAGGATCAATAGTATGATGTGGGCTAATGGGAACAGCAGATTGCAATAAAAAAAATTCTAAGATGGGAAGGCTTATAGGCTGGCAGGATTACTACCTCCGGCTAAGAGGAAAGATATGGGAAGGCCTGCGACAAGCAGAGAGAAGGCCCCGTATGAAGGGTTGATTAAGAGTACAAGATTTTGCACTATTTGTCGGTGGCAAGGCGACAAGCATACAACTTGCCCTGAGCCCCTGATCGTGGAGATGTCCCAAAACAGGTAAGGAAACCCGCAGGATGCAAGAATTGTGGAGTGGAAAACCACCGCCAACAACTGCCACATAACAGCTGAACTCAGACTGAATAATTGACGAATTAGTTAGTTCGTTTCTTCCCAGATTAACTTATATTGTATCTGAATAAATAGAACTTGTATGTCAACCATCTTGTAATTTGTTAGACCTACTTAACTTCCCCAGTTGAAGCAGCTGAACTCAGACTGAATAAATTGGTGTTCTGTTGTTGTGGACACTCTGCCACTGAAAATTAGTTGCGCTTTGTTCCAACATTTGCCTCTGAATGCTAATTGATATTGTGTGTTTCTGATTGGGTATGATTTAGCATAATAGTATATGATTACATGTGGTGCCTGATCCGGTCTTCAGGGATGGTCCTGTTTAAAATTGCTTGCTGAATGCTCAAACAAGTTAATGCATCTGCCATTAAACGTCCAGTTCAGACAGGTGTAGCCATCTTCTGTGTGTGTGTGTGCAGACAGCTACAGCCGTGGTGTGCTCTCAGTAAATGTTCTTTGCATTTGGTCTTCCCAGCTTCTACCGCTCAATGGTGTTCTTCAGTTTCTCATGATTACACATGCAGGATGGTGGAGCTTCGGAAGAATATGAGCCGATGAGGAATTCATCTTCGGGAGTTTCTTGTCTGTAGGAATATGTGAGCATCTGTAAATTTGTTGCGGTTCAGGATACATACTCCCTCCGTCCCATAATATAAGAATGTTTTTGACACCAGTGTAGTGTTAAAAACGTTTTTATATTTTGGGACAGAGGGAGTATTTTGCAGGGGATCGTTGTTGGGGATACTGGAGTATGCGAACATGCAGTGGTGGCCAACTCCCGTAACGCTAGTGGCTGCACAACCAACTATGCCAAGGAGGATGAACAACTACAGAACCTGCTGGGCTGAGTTGGATTGGATTTAACAGGTGATGAAGAACACGAGCAGTGTCGGGGAAGATTGGTAGCTGCAACGGGCGGACACCATAAATGTGCTGGCTCACGGCGTTAGCCCAGAACCGACAGCTAAACAGCTCATATCGTCTACTTCCATCAGAGCCGCGTTGTGTGTGACTGACGGGTAACGGAGGCTGCATGTCAAATGCGGGCCACAGGCCAGGATAAAATATCAAATACGTAAATTATACCTGTGCCTATACTTCCTGCGGTGTGCATCACGAGACAAGCTGGTGGCATAGATAACGAGCACACAGGTGCTCGGGCTCACATTAGCAAATATCTTAAGTTTTTCATCAAAAAATTCAATTTTCGGAATCTTGTTCAGTGTTTTTCTAAGCTCGGTGTGAAATTATACAATAAATCCAATAATTATGTTCCGCCCACATGGCATGCCACATCAGGAACAACTCTCCAAACTGTCGTATTGACCCACTTTCGCAAGTTGAGGGTCTCAGCCACCTGTATATGCAGCTGGAATGGAAAACAACAAGCAAGAGTACATTTTTTCCTCAACATAAAATGCAAGAAATAGTATACAAGATCAGTAGCAAGAGTATACGTGATAGATAGTACAGTATATGGTAAATAAATCTGTAGCAGCTGTCGTATAGATCTGTGTGAAAGAATGATGGTTCCAGGGAACAGGCCCGACTTGCAGCATCCTATCCTATACCATCAATTGCATAATAATCATAAAATGATGTTCCTTTTGTCGCCGATGCTACAAATTTTCACGTCCTACCGGACCGATCATTCCAGCAGAAGAATGTTCATGTTCCTTCATTTGCTAATTAGAATTTCTTCACATGCACCATGGCTCCTTGCTTCGCGCTAGATTCAAGCATGGCTTCCAAAACAGCAACATCACGAGCACCTTCGACATAAGAACTGCGGGGTTCAGCCTTGTGATCCCCATCCTGCATGAGTTGGAAGAGAGTATGATGAAATCCTGGGATGTTTTTAAGCATTATGTGGTATATAGGCAAATGTTCTTTGGTTTATGGCAAATTCTGGCATCATCAGAACCCACGATCTATGCGAGAAAAGAAAAACAGAGATTGATCAATACTAACAACATACTTTGCTAGCCTGCACCATGTCATGGACAAATGCTTTCAGTTCTTCATGCACACCACAGAATGGGTAAAAAGTCTTCTGGCACTCCCCACTTTCGTTTGAGAAAAGCACCTGTGAATGCATGACATAGTTCATAAGTATAATGTTGATTTACAGTGTTTCAATCATGTGGGCAGTTGGAAGACAAGGAAAGCCTGCATCCTTCCGAACAAGATACCGGATGTCGCTGCAGTGCAGGAGGACGCACGGTCTGGGGAAAAGCAGAAGAGGATCATTTGCACGCGCTAATCAGCTAAGTCCCTAGGATCGAAGGTTGCGTCCATGTATTGCCGAAGCTGCTGTGCTGGTAAATTACCGAAATAGGGTTCCTGGTTTTTTGGCTAGCCAAGTCCACAACTAAGTGTTGTAACAGTCAAACTATAACTTGCACAGGCCAGGAAGGAAGCATTGCGACGGCTCTCGCGACCGCGTCGTCCCTGCAGGCGACCGGTCGCGCCTCCCCCATCCCTCCCAGCGAGCGTCCCCCTCTCCTCCTCCTCCCCGCCGCCGTCGCCGGCGCTCGTCGCGGGCCTGGCCCGGGCGACGTTGGCGTCGGCGGCCCCTCGGCCCTTCCCCTCCCGGGGTCCTCCGGCGCGGGACGGGGCGACTCCGGGCGGTGCACTCAGGCGGCGGCGGAGATCCTGGCGCGGGCGGGGGCGAGCTCTGGGCGGCGGCGGCGGCGTTGGCGACAGGGCAGCGCGGTGGCGCGGGCTGGCGGCGCCCGCACGGCCCAGGGCCGGGGCGGGCCAGCATCGGGCGTGGCGGCTGCGGGGTTCTCGGGCGACGGTGGCGAGGTGTCTGGCTGGTGGCGGGCGGCGGCTTCGACTGCCAGCGTGCAGCAGCGCCGTGGCTAGGGCTTTGCGGTCCCGCTATGGGCCCGGCCAGGCCCGGGTGGCCTGGTTTGCTCTGGCTGCGGCGTCCGGTCGGCAATCCACGTCGGTGCGGGAGACAGAGGCCTCCGGCGCGATGGCGGTGGAGGCGGTTCCCTCCCGTTCGGCTCCGGTGCTTTCGTCCGTGCCATCTAGAGCGCATCTTGCCTCTGCTCGCTTGTCCTCGTGGTGGTGTTCGCAGCAAGACGGCGTGGATGGGTCCAAGACCGTGGTGGCGCGTGCTGGCGGGTGGCAAGATGGTGGTTTGGCTCCGTTCTAGTGGGTGCCGGGGCATGGGGGTGCGGGAGAAATCCCTGCCGGTTCTTCCGACTCCGACGTGGTGACGCCGGTGGGTGCCGCCATTCCTTCTTGAGGGGCGTCGGTGCTACCCATCCCCCGTTCCCCTTCTGCGTGCCGGGGGAAACCCTAGGACTTGTCCAGACAGCAGCGTCGTTGGCGTCGCATTCCTTCTTGGAGGTCTTGTTTGGTAGGCGGAGGTCCGGTGCCATGGCGAGTGGTGGGACGTAGATGGAGGGCGCAGAGGTGGCAGACTATTCATGCTTGTCGAGCTGCCGTTCTTGGCATTTTGATCTTCTTCTTTTTCCTTTGGGCTTGATGTGCCGTTCGCCCAGGCAGTTACCTTGTGATCGATGTTCGTGCTTTATAATATACTAGTAAATAGCACGTGCTATGCACGTGTTGTGAAATGTTATATCTTGAAGACAACTGCTCGACATAAGAATTTTTTTATTTGGTATCAATTAACTTATTAGCTTCAAGTAAGATCCTAAACATGCATAACACATGGAGACTCATGCAACTCATTACTTTATTAATTAATTATCAACAGTAAAAAGTAAAAACATAAATCAAAATGTACTGATGCATCATTATACATTAGATGACTATTTGAACAATCGACTGGGCAGTGTAGAGAGTATTAAGTCTCTTATTTATCGTTATACATTAGACCATTATTTGAACAACGACTACACATGTTAGATCAATTCAAATATACAAAACTTTTTAATGAAAACAAAGGGAAAACCATGTCATAACATTTGTAAAATGGATCTATTAAGTGAAGGTAAAAGATATTAAGTCCCAACATTTATCACATTCATACTTTTTTTTACTCGCGGTTCTCTAATTTGAGAAAAAGAGAAATACGCGCCTTTCCGGATGCTGTACCACTGCATGTTGCTAATACAATAATACTACTACTCCCTCCGTTCCGAATTACTTGTCTCGGAAATGGATGTATCTAGAACTAAAATATGTCTAGATACATCCATTTCCGCGACAAGTAATTCCGAACGGAGGGAGTACTAACGTGAGCATGCCAGAATATTTTAATGTCTATCTCTCCTGTTTGCTTGCTATAGTAGTTGCTATACTACACGTGAGCATGCCAGAAGTTTCTGGACAGATAAGAATCATCCGTATGTACAGGCCTGTTAAGAGAGGGAGCATGCTGCAGCACAGTGGCGTGGCTGCCGCGAATCCCTCCACTATGGGCCGTTCGATTAGTCTATCCAACGGTCTAGGTTGGAGCCACGTTGTCCTCTAGCCAAAGACAGTTAATATGGGCCGTTAGATAGGAAAGATCCTACGGTTCATATGTGGTGATATTCGTATACTATATAGGAGTAGAAAAGCGGGGGGAAACCCTATTTCGTAACAGTCAAACTATATTATCTTCCTTAAATGTAATGATGCATAAATCTTTTGTGTATTCTCAAGAAAAAGATATACTGCTTCAGTAACATCCTGCCTGACCATGACTTCAGTGTTATGCGGAAACCAATGTCCGACATAAAAAGAATTGGACGCCCGAATCCAAGTCAGTTTCCAACACAAGTGTGCATATCCGAGTAGCATTTTCAAATCCAAAGTCTTTTTTCCGAATCACAGATAGACTCTGCACCTTTGTCCGAGTAACACTATTATTTGTAGCGATGCACTGTGATCATGATGTAATGAATAAAACAGTATCAAACTCGTGGAACAAATAACAAGTGGGGGAAGCCAATGGGGTGGATAGTGTGTGACTGGCAGGCCGCATAAACAGTGAAAAGCAGGCTGAAAGTTCATTTGGCACTTGCAGAAAAAGTGGTTTTTACCTGGTAACCATGCTTCCCACCATCAACTCCACGTTCAATTTGTACTGTTCCCTTTGTTCCATCAACCCGCCACAATATCTAAATATCATATGTCTAGCAATATCAGCAAAAAATGGAAGAAAAGAAAAGAATGTGGTGAATGATATATAACCTAAGATGCCTAAAGAATATATATGTGCCACACATCTTTTGCAACAAAATAAATCTTAACCTTTGGCGACCTCGAATTAACTGCAAATACTAAGACCCCAGCACATCCATTTTCCAGTTGGCTGCACCAACACATCAAGGGTCTGTAAGATCTAAAAATGTAACATTTACAAAATTCACTTCGTATCTTTCATAACTTACAAAAGAGAACAGATGTTATCAGGTGGTGGCAAATCCGTGTCCACATGACGAGAGATAGACGATACAGTTGCTACTTCCGAACCAACAAGCTGTTACAAATGAGCTCATATCTTAACAGAGTAAGAAGTAAAAAATAATAAACTTTGTAATAATCTTAAATAGCACATTAATTGGCACGCATAAGCCTTGTCAATTCACTTGCATTATGCTGTGCATAAGTGGAAAACTGGAAAATCAAACTTAACTACTTCAATATGTTCATAGTAGCAGTTGTGTACTTGTGATGTGTATTTTAACGACCATGTCTGTGTAGTGAGCATCAAATCCATCTAATGGGTAATATTTCTTATGTCTGTGTAGAGAGTATCAAATCCTTCAAATGGATTATGATGACTCCTCACATGACTTATATTTACAAAAGCCAGAAACTGGTCAACACTTTTCGCGAAAAAACAAGATGGGAATACCATTCTTAGTCCTGCAATGAAATGCACGCCCATATCCAATATGAAACCCCCCTGCAAATTATTGTTATCATAGTAAGGACCGAGGATAGACATATCAACTCATTAGGATGAAATACTTGTCATGCCAAACAAAGCAAATAGTATGTGGTGATTCTTTCTTTGCAGAACTCAAGAGAGAAAAACCACAGAAATGTAGTTGATGCAAAGAATGACTGCAAGCATTTGGATACTTCACAGCCGAAGAAGCTGAATGACCTAGCTATTGCAGACTTGCAGTCATGCGAATTCCATTTCAATGCCAACAGAAATATCCCACTAGATTAGAACCCAAAAAATTAACGTGACTAGAGAATTACTGAGGCCAAATATGTGCCACCAGCACCTCCATGGATTTCGAGTATGTACGCACAAAAATTAGACAAACTTGCGTAGATAAGCAAACAGAGTTATATGACATTTTTTATTAGCTAGTTCAAATGACACTGGTCAAACGAAAAAACATGCAATTTATTCAAACATTACATTGACTTTGCTATGGTATAAAATTATTGGTTGGCAAGATGTGCATACGAGATCATCCTTTGACACAACATATAAGTGCCTTATGTTTAGTGAACATGCAGCTAAGCACAAACCAATCAAGTATACATTACTTATATGTGTTAGATAAGCTGAAATGTTTAGCTTGGAAAGTGGGGTTATATGTATGGTAAGGAGAACTGCAGATTAAGCACGTTGCACTGAAAGAAAAAGGACGCTGTGCGACTTGATTCCTCACCACAAAATTTCGTCTCCAGGAGCTATTGAAATATGGGTTTGAACTGTTCATTGATCCTTCAACAATAACTTGGATGTTCATCATATCACCAATGTCGTTCATCAACTTGCTTGACTGTTGATAGAAATCCAGAGATTACAAAAGCAAACTAATAATAAAAAATTATGGCTGCAAATGTTTACCTCCACAAATGCAGGTTCAAATCTGTAGTTCTCTCCAAGAGCCCAGATTGGCTTATAGGGGAACTTGTTTGGGAATGAGTTGTAGACTGATAGCGCAGTTTCTGCTTCGGTTGTCGCTGAAGTGTTTGGACAAAGCTGATCACATACGTATTCACCGTATCCATTATGGTGCTCATGGAAGAAGCGCTGAAAAGCTACGTGTACTTACATCCAGAGGCAGGTTTCTCTTCAGAGCATCAGGAAATACACCATGCAAACCGCAAGAAACCAATTAGGATATTTTTTATTAGGTGATCAGATAATAACAAGAGAGAATTTTTTTTACTGTCGCTACCAGTCATATAGCTCAAATCAGACCGTTAAGATCAGTTTCATATGTTTTCCTTTTCCCAGTTACCTTGAATCACATGCTTCCCTGCCTTGAGCATCTTCAAGGAAAGCTCAACCTGCACATTTGGACAGCAGCGAGTGAAACACTTGGCTAGGTTTTGGACTATTTTTGCAGTCCGGCATTGTACCAACAGCTCTTTATACGAGTAAACAGTGAAGTCAAATTCTCAGAGCATCAACTCGGAAATGAGAGGAATTCTCAATGACCCACAGATACCTGGACTTGGCCTGCAAGAACAACGGCGACGCCGAGGATGGAAGGGTCTCCCATGATCTCCTCCAGCCCCGCGTCGCCCCATTTACACTCGATGCCAGGCGCAAAATCGCGGGCGAGCTCCGCGGCAGCCTCTGCGGATTCCTGGAGGATGGCGCCGCAACAGTCAGATTACACACGACGAGCAGAAGCGGCTAAGCTTTAGAGTCACGGCACGGGAAAGGAGTGAGAGGGGACAGGGGAGGCGGGGACACCTGACCTGGGTGCGGCTCCAGATGGCCTTGAGGACGACGAGATGGGAGATCTCGCGGAGCCTGGGGATGTACTGCGTGCGCGCGAAGATGCCCGCGCCGACCACCGCGATCCGGGGAAGAAGCTCGCCGTCCCCCGCCATTCTTTTGGAGTATGGTTTGCTTCACGACTGAAGTGAAGGGAAGGCAGCTGCTGAATCAGATCTGACGATGAGGCCTCCTCGCGTTTTTTTATTTATCATAGCGTGGTTGGCAATATTTGAAAAAGGGAATAGGAGTTTAGAGCAGGAAGTTGTATCAAGACATGAGATGGTTCGTTTTATTCTCAACTAGCACAAATGCCCGTGCGTTGCAACGGGGAGAGATAATTGACGTGTCCATAAAAACATCCATAAGCACAACGCAACAATAACTAAACGGTGTCATCCGGTGGCTGCAGGGAGGCGCATGCCGAAAGCTAGCAGAAATGCATATAAGTTATACATAAAAAACCATGGTACACATAGGATACTTTTGGTATTAATTTTGTATGACGGTTCTGATATTAGAGCACTAATTTTCAAATCTTCCATACAAGGTATTATTTTGGAAAGTTGGAGTACTCTTTGGGATTTGCATTACACCGTGAAAAAAAAAATTAAATTTACGAAATTCGCAGTTAGCAGCATTTTTCTTCCGGATTTTGCACCGAGTCGTGAAAAAATATAGCTAAAAGGGTTGGGTTAAACTCGGCTCCATTTATTATTAAAAAAGCAAACATATCCGGAAGAAAACAAATAAATATATTCTGAGTGACCTGGAAAGTAATTTATCACTCAAACAATCTTGCAAGAAGCAAAAGAATAATAAAAGCACTTGAAAGTATCAAGGGCCATGAATGATGTCCAAACAACGGTTTAGTGCTCCTGAGATAAGTTGTCCCAGACTTTCAAAAGAAAACCATTAAAAAACTGAAGAACATTGATAGAAATGGCCCATGGATGCACAAGTCACATATAAATCATAACAGTGACGCTGCTAGCACACTGCACTTGAACAAAATGGGCATCATTCTCGAACACTATGAATTCCGGTTCGATCAAACTAACAACACAAAAGTAAAATGGCAAAAGTCCATGTTGAGAGATAGAACAGAGCATGCTATTTCAAAGTTATTCATAATCTGATCGCATAGAATATAGTACTCATGTTGTAATTAATGGATGAGGTAAATCTTTTGTTGCCGTTTCAAAAAAAAGTACTCGTGTTGTACAACGGCGTATCACAGAATAGATGAAACATGGCCGTTGAATTCATACTCTCCTTTTTCTTAAAAAAAAACATATCAATATCTCTCCTCTGTGATCGAGAGCGGAGGACGGCGGCACGGAGTGCTCGTCATCCGATGCGCACGAACCGGGTAGCGGCAATGGCTTTGAAAGACCTAGGCGACTCGCAATTAGGCTTGAATCCTCTTTTTTTCCATTCAAGAGCAAGGTCTTAGGCGCATAGGCCTGCATCCTTTTTCCCTCGTTAATTGACATGCGTGATTCCTCCTTGAGATCCAGGAACCTGGAAGACATATATAAATTAGGAGGATTTAGTGAAAGAAAGCAAGGTGGGACTATTAGTATAAATCAATCTTCTAATTTGAACAATCAATAGAGCTAGCTTACACTACTAGGAAAAAGCCTACTAATGGCGCACTAATTTTGCCTACTAATGACGCATTACCAGTGCGTCATTAGTAGCACGCCACTAGTATATCTTACTAATGGCGCACCACATGTGCGCCATTAGTATCTGGTATACTAATGGCGCACCCTCTAGTGCGCCATTAGTATGTAACAGCATGCGCCATTAGTGTGCCTCCAGGGGGGCCATACGTAAGCATGGCTTTGTCATACTAATGACGCATTCTCCTCTGATGCGCCATTAGTATCCTTTGGCATACTAATGGCGCACCTGGTGGTGATGCGCCATTAGTATGAATATTTGGTTTATTTTATTTTTCCCTTTTCTGATTTTTGCGCAGGTTACAAAATATATTATTAGACAGAATATAAAATATATTATTAGACATAATATAGACAACAGCACACAGCAACATCAGTTTCATCGAATACAATAGAAGATTAGTCTCCGAATACAATTCATCATATTAGTCTCCGAATTCAAAAGACCGAGCAAAGATAAAACATTACAAGTCTCAAGACCGCGAGTATCGAGTTTGTCTTCACATTATAAGTCGATATCGATCATCTAAACTACCATCATATAGAAGAGAGTTGTGGTCATCACGATGAGCATCATCGCGATCAAACTGGTCTTCATCCGGTTCCTCCAACGCTCCCTCCTCTCTCCCACTAGATAGCGTGCGTATCTAGATTCGGCCTCCGCCCTAGTGGTGTACCCTTTGTAACTGTTACCGCTGAAACGGTGAACCTGTCTCAGACACTCCTCCCAGTCATCGTAGACTCCGGGAACCTTACCCTTGTACACGACATACGACGGCATCTCTATGCACAAGCCAAACAACAGACAATACATAAGCAATATGTAAGTATGCAACAAAAGGATCGGAAGAGAAAAGCAAGACATTAATAGCACGATTCATAGTCCTACTAATAAATAGCATCTATTACATCTAAGTTGAACAACTGTCCAAACCAAAGAGACATACGAATTCATTAAAGTTTAATTACAACATGAGCCAATCAATGTTTCAGAACTACACATCACTACTTTCGACTCGACTCATCGGACAGGAGCGTGGGTGAAGCCGCCGTCTGTCGTGATGGTCATGAAATCACGGTCGTTGTCACCCTGCATTTGTAGTGTTTCATCTATCTCACTGTTGGACGGTTGATATCTGAGGAAGAACTGCCCCGCGGTATGAAGGACATCTTGATGGATGATGTCCGCAAACTCCGACTGGGTGCGAAAGAATTCTTGTCTGAGGTCCGCGTCCTGGACTGCCGACAAGCTCGCGGCCCAATCTTTGAGATTATCTGGTAGCAGAAGTTGATGATGGTCCCTTACGATCGCCCGCATATGATGGAGGGCGTAGTAGGCATCCTTCTAACCGCCAGGCGGCTGCTTGACGCAGCAGAACTTCGTATTGTGTGAGAATATGTGCTTGCCGTACTTACGAACTGGCCTGGTGAAGGTGCCTCCAGATTTGGCGTAGCCGGGGAGAACATCATCAAGAACTTTCTTGACATTTGTGTAGTCTATGTTGGAGTTACGGTTCGGGTCTAAATACGTGGCCATGGAATATTTCGGGCTTAAGAGGATGAGTGTGAAATGTGTGTCACTGCACAGAACACGTAATGTTAGAAAAAAAAAAAGAACGATCGAAATCTAAGAAATCATATGTTATGGGGCGGTTAAGGGATGACTTACTCGGAAAAGTAAGGCACAAGGAAGTTATCCTTATCTGCGTTTGCCAGAATGACGCCTTCGAGGTGTGAACTCGCAACTTGGCGGTCCCCAGCGCTGCTCAAGTGCTTGGCACGCATGTAGAAGGGGTCGACTATCACGATGTCCGAGGTCTTGTCTCTAATGATCCGCATCTGCATGCTCAGCGAAAACAGCCGAACGAAGGTGTAGTGCAGCGGATGAAGGTTAAACATAGCAAAGATGTCATCAAACCGCAGGACGATCGTACCCCCGATGTCGCCATCCACAAAGCCCTTGCTCTCTGGCACCTTGGCCACGAAAACCGGGTATGCCACATCCTTCTCTCTGAGACACCGCTTCTCCAAAGAAAGAACACTGTCGTGCAGACTCCGCATAGCACCGGTTGCAGCATTCAGCATATTTGGCGGTAGCATCGCCCTACCCGCCACATGCACCCTCCTCGAGAAATCCTTAGGTGAAGGTGGCCCGTCCTGAGCACGGATCGAACTCGGTGCCGGCTGGCTTGCACCGGCGCCCTTGTTAGTCTTTCGTTTCCGTCCCTTCTTCTTGATCTCCTGTAATGGGACCGAGTTCTGCTCACAGACCGCCTTCTTGAGCGTGTTGGGGGTGATAATATTTCGCACCTCAGCTATCTGAGGATCGGTGAAGGCGGGAGCTGGAGGCGTGTCCTGAGAACTGAACGCCAGACGACGCCTGTTGCAATTGGATTTCTCCGCCGTACCAGCTAGATCGCGGTCGTCTTGGTTGGGTTCTTGAGAAAGAGGCCCGCAGAACTTGTCATCGTACCCATGTTCGGCAAAGTACTTATCAACTTTGGTAAATGTACCGTCGTCGTTGTCGTCACCGTCCGGATCCTGTGCCATAGGGTTGTCCGGATCCTGTGCCATAGGGATGTCCGGCGGGTCCGGTAGCGTTGCGGCGTTCTTACCATGGCTTGGCGCCGGCACGACTGGCGGTCTTGTCTGTGGGGTGGTGTCCCCCGCCCCCAAACGAATCTGGCTCTTCGGCCAAAGCAGGGGCCAGTTTACGCAGGTGCTGAGGGTCATCTCATCTTCTTCGTCGGCCCCAGCGGGTCGAATCGGAGGTAACAGCTCGTCGCAGCCTGGCAGCACCCGAACCACTTCAACCCTATACATTGTGGGTGGCATCGGATTACCGTGGAACATGGGGTTGCCCGGTTGAACGATTCTGCCCTTGGCGACATTGACCAACTCGGCGCCCACGAAGTGCAGAAGAGTGCAAGGAACATCGGCGGTGCCCTGCGAAAACATGTACAGGGCGTCAGGGATGCCCAGTCAAAGGCAAGGAGATGAAGTCATCGGCCGAGAGGCTTAGTTACCGTGATGCCGTCGAGCTCGGCTAATGTCGAGGCACCGCTAATGGCGGGCGTGCAGCTGACCGAGGGGGCGCTTGCTGGCGAGATGCCGGCCGGCGTACACCTGGGTGCATTAAGCTCCAATGCCCGTGCCGGCGCCGGAGACACGAATACCGCCTCCGCCGGAGACACCAATGGCGCCGCCTGCGTGCTGTGCGAGTTGCTGGCCATGAAGCTAGGAACCGGGGGAGGCCCCTGTTGGCCGCCCGCAATCCACGTCGTCAACCCATGAATCAACGTAGGCACCATGGCGTTGAGCGTCGTTCCAAGTTGCTGTTGCACTTGCTCTTGGACAAGCTCCGGAATCCGCGCCACTTGTGCCTTGAGTTCTTCAACCTCACGCGTCTGGCTTTCCGAGCTGGTCTTTTTCTCCTTCCGCACACCAGCGATATAGTATGACCCCCATTTTGTGGACAAGCCTTTGCCGGCCACACGACCAGCTGACGTCGGCTTATTGAGCTTATCCTTATTTTTCATTATGTTCAACGCCCTATTTAAAGGGGTGTCGAAAGGGGAGCTCTTAGGCGACCCCGCGCTACTGCTTTGAGTGTCCTGCGAAAGGAACGTGAACCATTTAGAAATATTGGGGATTAATTAGAGTGCAACCATATGGAGCTAATTACGCGGGGGTGTATCCCTTACCAGAAGAAGCTCAAGCCCCCTGGTCTTCGGATCCGTGGTAAGCTCCTTTGTTATCGGGTCCTCCTTGTACCGGGCCGTGACATAGTTCCTGGTCTACTTGTCACCGCTGTATTTCTTGAAGCGGGGCGGTAGGCCTTGCTCGGCACGCTCCGCGTCCTCCTTGTCCCATATAGGCTCCGCCACTCTGTAACCGCCGGGACCGAGTTTGTGTTCCCCTAAGTTCAACTCCCGCATTTCTTTCCCCCACTGACTTGATTCGGAGGTTGCGGGGCTCTCGCACTTGATCTTGAACTCCTTGTAGTCATCTTCGCTCATCAAAGGATATTTCGCCTTGATCTTGTCATAACTATCACCTTTATCAATCATTCTCTTCACCGCGCTTTTCCAAGTAGACTGGGCCGTGCTCATCTTCGTGAGGGCGGCATTGTTCACTTTATTCCCTGAGAGGCGTGTGTTTTCAAATTCGGCGGGGAACTTGTATCGTTCGTGCAGCTTCGTGAAGAGGAGGTTGCGCAAATTCCCTCGGTCCTTATGCCTAAGGTTCTCGGTGTTGATCGAGACGGTGCTCCGGAGAATGCACCCGAGCTGAAGCGAGTACCCCTTGACTATATGTTTGGGCTCCGTTGGATTCCCGTCGGAGTCCACTTGAGTGAATTCCTCCTTGAGGGCGCGGAGCGCATTCGGGCGCCGGTCCTTCTTTTGCTTCTTCGCTTGGCTACCATCTGTGTGTGCGTCGCCATCATCAGTGGTGGCATCCTCGGCGGCACCATCAGTGGTGTCATCCCCGACGCCACTAGGGGTTGTGTAATCAGGATCGGTGTCTTCCGCGGCGTCCTCATAGCGGTGAGGTTGTTCCTCCATCTCCTGGGATAGCTCCCAGAATGGCTTGCCGCCCGAACCACCGGCGTCATTGTTGTGGGCCATGTTTCGCTCTAAATAGGAAAAAGGTTTGGTCAGAAAGTTGGTTATTGTCAAGGAACAAGATCATGGTCTCATCATTTAGGGTTTGTCGACACCGAGGCACCCTAAAAGCCTAAGCTTTCATCATTTAGGGTTTGTCGACGCCGAGGCGGCACCCTAAAAGCCTAAGCGTACATCATTTAGGTTCTCATCGACATCGAGGCATCCGGGGCAGCCAAGTTAAGTTTTCATCATTTAGGGTTTATCGATGCCGAGGCACCCTAGGTTGGGCCTAATCACTTGGCACTAATCACTTGGCTCTATTGCCACCTATGGTTTGATACAGCAAGAATAAAGGGGCAGTTGATCTTACTTAATTAAATACTAAGATACCCCGGCCCATGCATTAGTAGCAAGTACCTCATATGTCCGATTTTTAGCAAAGTCAGGCTAAAATTCACGGAAAATTTCAGCATGACCTTTGCTAAAAATAGGACATATGGAGTACCCGAATTTGCCGGAACGAAAGTTAATCGACATTCCGGCAAACTCAAGGGCCTCTCGGGGTACCTGCAAATTCATTATCCCCGCGCAATGAAGTCTCCAATGGGTCATTTCAGAAGATCACAAGTAGCATCATCACAAGTACAACATCATCACAAGTACAACAGCAGCAGCAGTGAATACAGGCATAACAGCAGCATCAGCAGCTTTATTCTTCTTCTTCATAAAGACTAATTGTCTAATTGAGCAATACAGCGACAGTGTGAACAAATAAAAACACAAACTACACCTACATATTTGGGTACCTATATGGTATTAACATGCCATTCTCTGTCAACAGAAGTAGCACAAAATCATTCAAGTACCAGTGTTTAACTAAAACTTGGTGTGAATAAGATCCTCTGTCAGTACTTCATACCAATAATTAAAACCCCAAAACCTGACCCCAACTAGTTACCATAAGGTCAAATACTGTCCACAAAACCATAACAGAAATAGCACAAATCTTTTTTCTTCGGATACAACACACAGACCCTTTTGTTAGTTAGTTCAAAATGATCTACATTTATATGTTTGCCCCCCTTTAATCTTTTATCCCTTCATTGGCCCTCTTTATACAATATTCCTGGCTTGTACAATGATATAGCCTGCATATTCTTACATAAAAAACAGTAACCAAGTCTCACTCGACTGAGATTTAGTAGGACTGATCATATATTGCTCTTTGTTGACTAGATTCACTTGTGTAGAGTTCTGAAGGATCCATGTTTTTATATAGTTCCCCTAAATTCAAACAAATTGGTCAGACCTGTCTTGCTCTTTTCTTCTGGATTCTGGAAGAGAAGAAGCTAGTCAAGTTAGTTTCAAGTTCCCAACGGAAAATCGAGGGCTTTTGTAGCGTTAATGAGTTGGATTCCAGGCCGGTTCATTGGCGATACTTTTAGTGTACTATGAGTGTACTTTGTTTGGTTGAATATTAATATATGCCTAGCTCTGGCTAGCTATAAAATTTCCATGCAAAACTATTAGGATTTAACAATTTGACAAATTGGCATGAATTTGCAAGATGCTTCCTACAGTAGTTCCTCTGTTACTGTGAGCTCATGAATCACGTAGCACACATGGCTCTTTCCTCATTGCAGTTCCTTGCTAGAGCCCTTACTCCGCAACAGCCCGACGGCGGCATGACGGGGCGGCGGCGGCGAGCTCCTGCTCCTAACCCTAGGTCGCCGCCCCGTGGGGGCATGGGGATGAGCGGGGGAGAGAGGGAGGGAGGGACAGAGACTAACCGTCGTCGATGAGCAGCAGCCGCGCGGGGAGGCTCGCACCACCGTCGAGGAGCGCGTCCGATGAGGCTAGCCGCCGTCCGTCCGTCCGTCGAGGAGCCCGTCCGTCGAGGAGCGCGGGGAGGCTCGCGCCGCCGTCCGTCCGAGGAGGTCGCGGGCTCGAGGGGGAGGAAGGGGAGAGGGAGGCGACGGGGGCGCGTGGGCGGCTGCGGCGCAGTGGGTCGGGGCAGCGGCGGCGGCGACGCGGTGGAGGGAGGGAAGGAGCGGCGCGGTGGATCGAGGGAGAGGGAACTGGCGAGGGGGAGAGGAAAGGGGGGATCGATCGGGCGAAGGGGTATCCTATAGCAATGGCGCACCACCTCGTGGTGCGCCATTAGTAGTTTTTTTCTTATAGCAATGGCGCACCCACCTCTGGTGCGCCATTAGTTTTATTACAGTTGCAGCACAGGTTATATTGCACCTAACCCAATCCATATCAAAACCCACCCACTAGCCCGACTGGTCAGCACGTACCACACACACCAGGAGGTCCTGGGTTCGATTCCTAGGCTCCCAATTTTTTTTGCATTTTAAATGTTGTTTGATATTTATTTGTGTTTAAATATGTTCAAACTTGTTTAACTCATAACAGTAATATTTTTTTATAAAAACAGTAATAATTTAAATACAATCGTTCTTAGCTAGCGGTGGTGGCCCGGGTGCTCGTCGGCGGCGGTGGAGGGGGATCGAGATCGAGTGTCCTCATGAATTCAAAAAGTGCCCGTGAAATTTAAAAATATTCATGATATGAAAAAGTGCCCATGAAATACAATCGAGAAATGAAGACTACGATTTAAATACAATCGATCTTAGCTAGCTATCTGTTCACAATCTTCTTGCCCTTCTTTTTCGCAAATGGAGTTCTTCTGTGGAACGGACGTCCTTTAGGTAGGGTGGTCCTGCTTCTTCTTGTGGTGTGTGCTGCTACTTCATCGTCATCGTCATGTTCGATCTTCGGGTCGCCGTACTTGTCGAAGTCTTGCTCATTGGCTACTCCATTCATTCCGATGATCTTTCTTTTGCCTCTCCTCAAGACAACACGACTGGGCTTTGGTGGGTCGGTAGTGAAGAAGCATTGGTCCACTTGGGAAGCCAGTACCCATGGCTCATTTTTCGCGGTGACGTTTGCGCCCGCGGTCTTGGATTTGGCTTCGGGTATAACCATGGTGGTGAAATACCGGTCTTCTTTTAGGACGCTCTTGGCCCATTTGACACGAAACATCGGGACCTTCTCTCCAGCGTAGCTCAGCTCCCAGATCTCCTCGATCATTCCGTAGTATCTGTCCTTGTCGTTGCTGGTGTAGGATTCCATCGTTACCCCGGAGTTCTGATAACCATCGCTCTTCATGTCCTTGTCTTCGGTGTAGAATGTGTAGCCATTGATATCGTACGCCTCATAGGTCATCAGGTTGTGCTCGGTGCCCTGTAACAAGGCGAATATGAGTTGTTCTTCCGCGGAAGAATCCTCATGTAAAGGGTACGACAGAAGCTTCTGCTTGAACCAACGCGTGAAACATGAGTTGTGCTCTTTGAGTATATCTCCATCCGTCCACTGTTGGCCTCGTCATTGTACGTCTTCTCAATAAAGGTTTTGTGCTCTACCACCCAAGGATCAACCACGTCTATGTATTGTAGCGCGACTAGGTTTGCTCTTTCAAAGTCGGCGAGTCGCCCCTCGAAGTCGACATGCATTTCGCGGCGACCCTCACGGTGACCCCATCCAGCGAGCCTGCCGAGGTGCCTGTTGACGGGCAGACCAACGGGGTTCTTGATGCCTAGATAATTCGTGCAATAGGAGATGCACTCTTCAGTCAGAAAGCCCCTGGCTATACTTCCCTCTGGACGTGACATGTTGCGAACGTATCCTTTGATGACACCATTCATCCTTTCGAACGACATCATGTTGTGCAGGAACATCGGCCCGAGTTGGATGATATCCTCCACGATATGGACCAGCAGATGCACCATAACGTCGAAGAATGCGGGCGGGAAGTACATCTCAAGCTCGCATAGTATCACCACGATCTCTTCCTGTAGCCTTCTGAGTTGCCTCACGCCAATCGACTTCCGAGAGATGACGTCGAAAAAGTTGCATAGGCCAAATAGCGTTTCACGGACGTGCGCGTCCATGATCCCACGGATTGCAACTGGAAGTATCTGCGTCATCAGCACGTGACAGTCGTGAGACTTCATCCCGCTGAACTTCTGCTTCGCTGGGTCTAGGTATCTGCTTATCTTCCCCGCGTAACCGTAAGGAAGTTTTACTCCTAGGAGGCAGGTGAAAAACTGCTCGATCTCCTCCTGGCTGAGAGTGAAGCACGCGGGAGGGTAGTCATTTCCAGTCTTCTTGGCCTTTTTGCCTTTGCGACGACTTTCTGTGTCCTGCTTCGCCTCATCATCATCATCATCATCATTAGCGTGAAGCTCCTGCCTGATGCCCATTGATTTCAATTCTGCCCTTGCTTTCGGCCCATCTTTGGTCCTCTCTGGCATGTTGAGCAGGGTACCAAGCAGACTCTCACACACGTTCTTCGTGATATGCATGACATCAAGGCTGTGAGGCACACGGTGGATCTTCCAATACGGCAAGTCCCAGAAAACAGACCTCGTTTTCCATACCTTCAGCAGCGGCTCTGGTGCCTTTCGCTTCTTTCCTGGCTCTGGTGCCTTTTGCTTCTTTCCCGGCAGTGGGCAGTCTTTCCAATTTTTCAACAACTTGTATATTTCCTTGCCGCTCCTCGTACACGGGCGTTTTCGGGGTTCGATTTCACCATCGAACAGATCCTTGCGTTTCCTCCATGGGTTATCGTCGCGAAGCCACCTTCGATGTCCCATGAACACGGTTTTCGAAGACCCGGGATCTCTATCTAGTTGGCGATACGTTGTGTCATCCATGCACCTTACGCATCCAGAAAATCCGTGGACTACCTGCCCCGCGAGATATCCGTAACCGAGATAGTCGTGCACCGTCGTGAGCAGTGCAGCTCTCATAGGGAAATATTCTTTCTCTGCGGCGTCTCACGTATTGGCTGGCATTTTCCACAGCGTGTCTAGCTCCTCCTTCAGCAGCCCCAGATACAGATTGATGTCATTCCCTGGTTGTTTCGGCCCTTCAATTAGCATACTCATGTGAATGTACTTCCTCTTCATGCACAACCAGGGGGGAAGGTTGTACATCCACACAAACACAGGCCAGGTGCTATGTGTGCTTCTCTGGCTGCCAAACGGATTGACTCCATCGGTGCTCGCGCCCAGCACGATGTTCCTTCGATCCTTTTCAAATTCTGGGTATTCGAAGTTCAACGCTTGCCACTGGCTCGCATCCTTAGGGTGACTCAGCATCTTGTCTTTTTTATTTATCTCCGGATCATTTCCGTCATCTTCTCCTCCCTATCCGCATGCCAACGCAGGAGCTTTGCTACCTTAGGGTCCGCGAAATACTGCTGCAGACGAGGAGTGATCGGAAAGTACCACACCGATTTTCGAGGAGCTTTCTTCCTCTTCTTGTATCGAGTGACGCCGCACACCGGACATATGGTAGACTCCGCGTGCTCGTCCCGATAAATGATACAACTGTTCATGCACACATGGTATTTCACGTGCGGTAAATCCAGAGGACACACGATTTTCTTCGCCTCCTCGAAACTGGTTGGGTACTTGTTCCCCTTGGGAAGACGTTCGTGCCAGAATGACATGTTCTCGTCGAAGCATGCATTGGTCATTTTGTGTTTTACCTTCATCTCCAGAGCCATGAGCGTTACTTTCAGGTGGGTATCCTCGGCCTGCATCCTTCATACAATGGAGTAACTGCGTCTATCTCCAGTTGATCCAGCTTGGCTTTCTCTCGGGCGGCAGCTCTTGCGTTATCCGTCTGCTTGAGAAGCAGCTCTTGAATATGAGGGTCCTGCACCCAGCCTCCATCGTCGTCTGCTCCGGCATCTTCATCTTCATGATCATGCCCTTCGTTTTGATCTTCCTCATCATCATGTACAACATCACCGTCGTGATCATGTCCTGGAGGTTCTTCGTCTTCTCGCCCGCCCTCGCCGCGGTGGTACTTGTCTTGTTGCCCTTCCTCATTTCTTTCCCGGCGCCGGCCATGGACGACTTCGTAGTCATCTTCATCACCTTGCCACCGATAGCCATCCATGAAACCACGCAAGAGCAGGTGGTCCCGCACCTGCCCGGAATCCGGGTCCGCAATAAGGCTCTTCAGCTTGCATCTTCGACACAGACATCTTATCTCCGTCTCGTTCTTTTGAAGCATCTCGGCCTTCGCGGAGCTCAAAAACCTATTCACGATGCCTTCAGTCATCGTGCGGACCATGGTCGCCTGCGGGGTAGAGCAAAACGATATTTTAGAACCAAGAAAAAATTTGGCATGACCTTCCCTAAAAATAGGACCCAAAAAAATGCATAGTGCCAAAATTCTCGCCGAAACGGAAATGAATCAAAACATTCCGGCAAAATATTGGCAGCTATCGCATTTCAAATACCGGTACCTTCAAACGCAAACATATATGCAACACTACAAACACATGCAACACCACAAACATACATAGATCTAGCTAGGCCACAAAAAGTGCATGTGCACGTTGTTGGAGCGAGCTAGGGAGAAAAAAAGTAGATATACATCATGAAGATAGCTTCCCCTTACTTACCTATCAAAAAAAGGTAATTTCACCACTTAATTTTGATGAATCTATGATGGAAATGAAGTGAGGAGGAGGAGATGGCCGAAAGCTTGGAGAAGGAGGTGTGGATGGAGTGAAGTGGGGAAAGTGAGTGGGTAGGTGTGGGCTGTCCAAAATATCTTGTTGGGGTCCCAGGTTACTAATGGCGCACCACAAGCAAATGCGCCATTAGTAACCCTGGTTACTAATGGCGCACCAGCAGGTGATGCGCCATTAGTAGTTTTGCAAAAAAGTAAAAAAATAATATATATACTAATGGCGCATCTCCTTAGAGTGCGCCATTACTAGTTTAAGCTAGTAATGACGCATTGTGAGAAGATGCGCCATTAGTAGTTTTGCAAAAAAAAGAATAAAACAAAATTTGCAGTAATGGCGCACTGTCTGCTTGGTGCGCCATTAGTAGTTATAACTAGTAATGGCGCATTATGGACCAGATGCGCCATTAGTATGTATGAGAAAATGGAAAAAAAATCATACTAGTGGCGCACCCTGTTTCCGGTGCGCTATTAGTGTCTTCCACACTAATGGCGTATCACAAACAGGTGCGCCATTAGTATATAGTAGTGGCGCACTACTTTCCTGGTGTGCCATTAGTACCAATCCTATCTATAGCCCTTTTCCTAGTAGTGTTAGTTGGCTGTAGTCCTTTAGATGGAAGGGCTGCTCTTGGGTTCAAATCTCCATATCGCTACAACCTTGGTAGACCACCTTTTTGTATTCAAAAAAACTAGGACAAGGCCCAGTTCGACCAAACCAACTTATAACTGGATGGGGTGGACTTTCGCTAATTTACCTTATTACTAGCAAAAGGGCCCGTGCGTTGCAACGGAAGAAAACAAAATCACAATATCCCTACTTTGACCCCTCAATTTCTCAGACATTTTGACAAACACGTTGTGGATGGGACCTCCAGAGCACGCCTGCATCATGAAATAGACCAGCTCGGCAGCGGCCACTCACGCGACGGTGGCGCCCGGTCCGACCAACACGCGGCGGCTACGCACATCTAACATGGCTGGCAATATGGGCCAGCTCGGTTGCGTGCACGGCCGCACGTCACATGCGGCTCACCGGGCTGCGCGCGTGGCCAGCACGACCTACATCGGCGCTATGGCTGCACGCCGGCGATGCTCCCGTGGCTGCGGCGGCATCCTAGCACGCCCGTGGGGCCCACAGATACATCCAACACACACGCTAGCACAACAGGCCAGGCCCCAGTGGGCATGGCGGCGGCGAACTTCGGCTCGCGGTTCGGCTCGGCCGCGGCATGCCCCGGCGCGCTCGCGCTCCGTCCCCAGTGCGCAAGAGCTCTGGCCCGGGCAGGTGAGAGCTCTAGTGCGCGAGGGCTCTGGCCCTGGCGCAACACGGTATCCCCGACGAGCACGAGCTCCATCCCGATGAGCTCGAGCTCCATCCGCCTCCTCCGCCCACGCCGCCGCCGCCGCGAGGCACCGTCTCCTGCGCTCATGCCGTTGCCTCAATAGAGAGAGAAGGAGTGGGTGGCCGCATGTGGGACAGTCTGAGATGGCTACTACGTGGAGTAAGGTGCCTTGGTGTGTCCGGTCACCCTCATATTGCCCCAAATGTGGTCTCGCTTTGAGGTACGTCGATCTTTTTTTATTGGACACGGGCATTTCGAATGTTTAGAGGTGAAATAGAGTGTCCGAATATAGATGCTATTCATCTAACGCAACTTCCGGGTGCTTCGGGCCATTTCCTTGTTTTAAAAAGAAAAACTTTTGTGTCACTTGGTGTGGGCACGGGTGCTATGGAGAAACATGTGGACGTGGATGGGATAGGTGGAAAGAAACAACCGGACCTGAAGAGATGAGGTGCGGTGCGTGGGACCCAGTGGACGCGTGTGTAGAGCTCCTGCAAGTCGGCTAGATGCATTTACGCTGGATCAGATCAATTCCCCATCAGAAAAACACTCCTTCCATAGACTTGCAGGTTGCAGCGCCCCCTTGCCAGATCCCCCACCGCGCGTGAGCGCCTCGTCCACAAAGAAGGTAGCCTCCCACGCGCCCCTCTCTCGCAACTTGAACCAGACACCCCCGCCGACGATCTGCAGCAGCAACAGGACACCGCCGCCGCCGGTGAGCCAGCTCCTTCCCGTGCTTCACCCTCCCATCCTATGACCAGTCTCCTCTCTCTCCTCACCCTCTCTTCTCTCTCGAACAGGAAGCAGCAGAGCCTCCCCAATCCTACCACCGGCATCCTCTCTCTCCTTCACCCTCTCTTGCGACGCCCACATGGGAGCTCAGAACGCGTTAAGTCGCCGGAACCTGCGCACTGCCGCCTGCCGTTGCGACCCTGCATGCCTGCGTCAGCGGGAGCATCTCCCGGCCTCGACCGCGCCTCGTGGTGTCGACCTCCTCCTCGTCTTCCGGTGGAGATTGGCAGGCCTCCTCTCCCATTAATTATTGACGCTCACCACTCACTACTAGAAAAAGGGCTACTAATGGCGCACCTAATTTGGCCATTAATGGCGCATTAGTGGTGCGCCATTACTAGCACGCCATTAGTAATTTTTACTAATGGCGCACCAATGGTGCGCCATTAGTATCTGGCATACTAATGGCGCACCACTGGTGCGCCATTAGTATAGGTCACGGTGCGCCATTAGTATGCCTCCCAGGGGCCATGTATACCCAGGTGCTTTGGCATACTAATGGCGCATGACAACAGGATGCGCCATTAGTAACCTCGGCATACTAATGGCGCACTGCTTAAAGATGCGCCGTTAGTATCCTCTGGCATACTAATGGTGCACTGTGATGTGATGCGCCATTAGTATGAATATTAGGTTTTTTTTTAATTTTTTAATTTTCTGTTTTTTTACACAGGTTACAAAATGTATAATTGGACAAAATATAGACAGCACGCATCAACAACAGATTCATCGAATACAATAGAAGATTAGTCTCTGAATACAATTCATCATATTAGTCTCTGAATACAATTCATCATATTAGTCTCCGAATTGAAAAGACCGAACAAAGATAGAACATTATATTACAAGTCCCGAGACCGCGAGTAGCGAGTTTGTCTTCACATTACAAGTCGATATCGATCATCTAAACTACCATCACATAGAAGAGAGTTGCGGTCGTCACGATGAGCATCATCACGATGAAACTCGTCTTCATCCGGTTCCTCCAACGCTCCCTCCCCTCTCCCGCTAGATAGCGGGCGTATCTAGATTCGGCCTCGGCCCTAGTGGTGTACCCTCTGTAACTGTTACCGCTGAATCGGTGTACCTGTCTCCAACAGTCCTCCCAGTCGTCGTAGACTCCGGGAACCTTACCCTTGTACATGACATACGACGACATTGCTATGCACTAGCCAAACGAAACGTTAGTACCAATTCACAGATAATACATAAGCAATATATAAGTATGCAACAGAACGATCGGAAGAGAAAAGCAAGACATTAATAGCATCGATTACATCTAAGTTGAACAACACTCGAAACCAAAGAGACATACTACAAGTTCATTAAAGTTTAATTACAACATGAGCCAATCGATGTTTCAGAACTAGACACAGCATCACTGCTTTCGACTCGACTCAAGGGACCAGAGCGTGGATGAAGCCGCCGTCTATCATGGGAGTCATGAAATTACGGGCGTTGTCAGCCTGCATTTGTAGCATTCCGTCTATCTCACTGTTGGACGGTTGATTTCTGAGGTAGAACTGCCCCGAGGTATGAAGGACATCTTGATGGATGATTTCCGCAAACTCCGACTGGATGCGAAAGAATTCTTGTCTGATGTCCGCGTCCTGGATTGTCGACACGCTCGCGGCCCAATCTTTGAGTTTACTCGGTAGCAGAAGTTGATGATGGTCCCGTACGATCGCCCGCATGTGATGGATGGCGTAGTAGGCACCCTTCTGACCGCCAGGCGGCTGCTTGACGCAGCAGAACATCGTATTGTGGGAGAACACGTGCTTGCCGTACTTACGAATAGGCCTGTTGAAGGTGACTCCAGATTGGGCGTAGCCGGGGAGAACATCATCAAGAACCTTCTTGACATTTGTGTAGTCTACGTTCGACTGACGGTCCGGGTTGAAATACGTGGCCATGGAATATTTGGGGCTTAGGAGGATGAGTGTGCAATGTGTGTCACTGCAGAAAACACGGAATGTTAAAATAAAAACGATCGGAATTTAAGAATTCGTATGTTACGGGGCGGTTGAGGGGAGGACTTACTCGGGAAAGTAAGGCACGAGGAAGTTATCCTTATCTGGGTTTGCCAGAATGATGCCTTCGAGGTAAGAACTCGCGACTTGCCGGTCCCCAGCGCTGCCCAAGATCTTGGCACGCATGTAGAAGGGGTCGACTATCACGATGTCCGGGGTCTTGTCGCGAATGATCTGCATCTCCATACTCAGCGAAAATAGCCGAACGAAGGTGTAGTGCAGTGGATGAAGGTTCAACATAGCGTGGATGTCATCAAACCGCAGGACGATCGTACCCCCGATGTAGTTATCCACAAAGCCCTTGCCCTCTGGCACCTTGGCCACGAAAACCGGGTATGCCACATCCTTCTCTCTGAGACGTCGCTTCTCCAAAGAAAGAACACTGCCATGCAGACTCCGCATAGCACCGGCTGCAACATCGAGCATATTTCTCGATAGCATCGGCCTACCCGCCACATGCACCCTCCTCATTAAATCCTCAGGTGAAGGTGGCCCGTCCTGAGCACGGATCGTACTCGGTGCCGGCTGGCCCGCACCCTTGTTAGTCTTTCTTTTGCGTGCCTTCTTCTTCTCCTGTAATGGGACCGAGTTCTGCTCACAGACCGCCTTCTTGAGTGTGTTGGGGCTGAGAATATTTCGCACCTTGCCTATCTGAGGCTCGGTGAAGTCGGCAGCTGGAGGCGTCTCCTGAGAGCTGAACGGCAGACGACGCCTGTTGCAACTTGGCTTCTCCGCGGTACCAGCTAGATCACGCACGTCTTTTGTTGGGTTGGGTTCTTGAGAAGGAGGCCCCATGAAGTCGCCATCGTGCCCATGATCGGCAAAGTACCGATCGACATTGGCAAATGTATCATCGTCGTCGTCGTTCTGATCCTGTGCCATATGCATGTTTGGATCCAGTGGCATAGGGATGTCCGGCACCGTTGCGGCGGTCTTGCCATGGGGCCGACTTGGCGCCGGCACGACTGGCGGTGTTGTCTTTGGGGTGGTGTCCCCCGCCCCCAAACGAATCTGGCTCTTCGGCCAAAGCAGGGGCCAGCTCAGGCAGGCGCTGAGGGTCATCACGTCATCATCGTCGGCCCCGACGGGTCGAATCGGAGGTAACAACTCATTGCAGCCTGGCAGCACCCAAACCAGTTGAACCCTAAACAAGTTGGGTGGCATCTGGGTGTTGGAAATATGCCCTAGAGGCAATAATAAATAGGTTATTATTATATTTCCTTGTTCATGATAAATCGTTTATTATCCATGCTAGAATTGTATTGATAGGAAACTCAGATACATGTGTGGATACATAGACAACACCATGTCCCTAGTAAGCCTCTAGTTGACTAGCTCGTTGATCAATAGATGGTTACGGTTTCCTGACCATGGACATTGGATGTCGTTGATAACGGGATCACACCATTAGGAGAATCATGTGATGGACAAGACCCAATCCTAAGCCTAGCACAAAGATCGTGTAGTTCGTATGCTAAAGCTTTTCTAATGTCGAGTATCGTTTCCTTAGACCATGAGATTGTGCAACTCCCGGATACCGTAGGAATGCTTTGGGTGTGCCAAACGTCACAACGTAACTGGGTGGCTATAAAGGTACACTACAGGTATCTCCGAAAGTGTCTGTTGGGTTGGCACGAATCGAGACTGGGATTTGTCACTCCGTGTGACGGAGAGGTATCTCTGGGCCCACTCGGTAGGACATCATCATAATGTGCACAATGTGATCAAGGAGTTGATCACGGGATGATGTGTTACGGAATGAGTAAAGAGACTTGCCGGTAATGAGATTGAACAAGGTATCGGGATACCGACGATCGAATCTCGGGCAAGTACAATACCGTTAGACAAAGGGAATTGAATACGGGATTGATTGAATCCTTCACATCGTGGTTCATCCGATGAAATCATCGTGGAACATGTGGGAACCAACATGGGTATCCAGATCCCGCTGTTGGTTATTGACCGGAGAACGTCTCGGTCATGTCTGCATGCTTCCCGAACCCGTAGAGTCTACACACTTAAGGTTCGGTGACGCTAGGGTTATAAAGGAAGTTTGTATGTGGTTACCGAATGTTGTTCGGAGTCCCGGATGAGATCTCGGATGTCACGAGGAGTTCCGGAATGGTCTGGAGGTAAAGATTGATATATTGGATGAAGGGTTTTGGAGTCCGGGAGTGTTCTGGAGGTACCGGGTGATGACCAGCATGACCGAAAGGTGTTTCGGGAGCCCCGACAAGTGTTGGGGGGCTTCATGGGCCAAGGGAAGGGGGCAAACCAGCCAACTAAGGGGCTGTGCACCCCCCTCACCTAATCCCACGTGACCAGGGGGTTCGGGGCGCCCCTTCTAGGGTTCCCACCTCCTGGCTTGGGGGCCAAGTCACCCAAGGGGGAGATCCCATCTGCCCTGGCCGCCGCCCACCCTAGGGGAAACCCTAGGGCGCCTCCCCTCCCCCTTGCCCCTATATATATTGGAGGTTTTGGGCTTGCCCAAGACACGAGATGAACTCTCCCAAGGCACAGCCCTACCTCTCTCCCTCCTCGTCTCTCGTAGTGCTTGGCGAAGCCCTGCTAGAGTTCCACGCTCCTCCACCACCACCACGCAGCTGTGCTGCTGCTGGACGGAGTCTTCCTCAACCTCTCCCTCTCTCCTTGCTGGATCAAGGCATGGGAGACATCCCCGGGCTGTACGTGTGTTGAACGCGGAGGTGCCGTCCGTTCGGCACTAGGATCATCGGTGATTTGGATCACGGCGAGTACGACTCCATCAACCCCGTTCACTTGAATGCTTTCGCTTAGCGATCTACAAGGGTATGTAGATGCACTCTCCTTCCCCTCGTTGCTGGTTTCTCCGTAGATAGATCTTGGTGATACGTAGGAAAATTTTGAATTTCTGCTACGTTCCCCAACAGTGGTATCAGAGCCAGGTTTATTGCGTAGATTCTATGCACGAGTAGAACACAAAGTAGTTGTGGGCATTGATTTTGTTCAATATGCTTACCGTTACTAGTCCAATCTTGTTTCGACGGCATTGTGGGATGAAGCGGCCCGGACCAACCTTACACGTACGCTTACGTGAGACCGGTTCCACCGACTGACATGCACTAGTTGCATAAGGTGGCTGGCGGGTGTCTGTCTCTCCCACTTTAGTCGGAACGGATTCGATGAAAAAGGTCCTTATGAAGGGTAAATAGCAATTGGCATGTCACGTTGTGGTTTTGCGTAGGTAAGAAACGTTCTTGCTAGAAACCCATAGCAGCCACGTAAAACATGCAAACAACAATTAGAGGACGTCTAACTTGTTTTTGCAGGGTATGCTATGTGATGTGATATGGCCAAGAAGAATGTGATGAATGATATGTGATGTATGAGATTGATCATGTTCTTGTAATAGGAATTACGACTTGCATGTCGATGAGTATGACAACCGGCAGGAGCCATAGGAGTTGTCTTTAATTTATTTATGACCTGCGTGTCAACATAAACGTCATGTAATTACTTTACTTTATTGCTAACCGTTAGCCATAGTAGTAGAAGTAATAGTTGGCGAGACAACTTCACGAAGACACGATGATGGAGATCATGATGATGGAGATCATGGTGTCATGCCGGTGACGATGATGATCATGGAGCCCTGAAGATGGAGATCGAAAGGAGCAAAGTGATGATGGCCATATCATGTCACTATTTGATTGCATGTGATGTTTATCATGTTTATACATCTTATTTGCTTAGAACGACGGTAGTAAATAAGATGATCCCTCATTAAAATTTCAAGAAAGTGTTCCCCCTAACTGTGCACCGTTGCGAAAGTTCGTCGTTTCGAAGCACCACGTGATGATCGGGTGTGATAGATTCTTACGTTCACATACAACGGGTGTAAGCCAGATTTACACACGCGAAACACTTAGGTTGACTTGACGAGCCTAGCATGCACAGACATGGCCTCGGAACACAAGAGACCGAAAGGTCGAGCATGAGTCGTATGGCAGATACGATCAACATGAAGATGTTCACCGATGATGACTAGTCCGTCTCACGTGATGATCGGACACGGCCTAGTTGACTCGGATCATGTAATCACTTAGATGACTAGAGGGATGTCTATCTGAGTGGGAGTTCATAAGATGAACTTGTTTATCCTGAACATAGTCAAAAGAACTTTGCAAATTATGTCATAGCTTACGCTTTAGTTCTACTGTGTTAGATACGATCCTAGAGAAAATATAGTTGAAAGTTGATAGTAGCAATTATGCGGATAGTAGAAGGCTTATGTCGTTAATGCAACGCTTGGTGTGCTGGACCTTGAACGTGGTCTGTGGATGTTGCGAACATCGGACATACACGTTTTGATGACTACATGATAGTTCGGTAATGTTAAATGGTTTAGAATAGAGGCACCGAAGACATGTTGAAATGTCGCGGAACATATGAGATGTTTCGAGGGCTGAAATTGGGATTTCAGGCTCGTGCCCACATCAAGAGGTATAAGACCTCCGACGAATTTTCTTAGCCTGCAAACTAAGGGAGAAAAGCTCAATCGTTGAGCTTGTGCTCAGATTGTCTGAGTACAACAATCACTTGAATCGAGTGGGAGTTGATCTTCCAGATAAGATAGTGATGTTTCTCCAAAGTCATTGCCACCAAGCTGCTAGAGCTTCGTAATGAACTATAACATATCAGGGATAGATATGATGATCCTTGAAATATTCACGATGTTTGACACCGCGAAAGTAGAAATCAAGGAGCATCAATTGTTGATGGTTAGTAAAACCACTAGTTTCAAGAAGGGCAAGGGCAAGAAGGGATACTTCATGAAACGGCAAATCAGCTGTTGCTCTAGTGGAGAAACCCAAGGTTGAACCCAAACCCGAGACTGAGTGCTTCTGTAATAAGGGGAACAGCCACTGGAGCAGAATTACCCTAGATACTTGGTAGATGAGAAGGCTGTCGGTAGAAGTATATTGGATATACATTGTGTGAAGGTGTACTTTACTAGTACTCCTAGTAGCATCAGCGTATTAGATACCGGTTCGGTTGCTAAGTGTTAGTAACTCGAAATAAAAGCTACGGAATAAACGTAGACTAGCTAAAGGTGAGCTGACGAGATGTGTTGGAAGTGTTTCCAAGGTTGATATGATCAAGCATCGCTCGCTCCCTCTACCATCAAGATTGGTGTTAAACCTAAATAATTGTTATTTGGTGTTTGCGTTGAGCATAGACATGATTGGATTATGTCTATCGCAATACGGTTGTTCATTTAAAGATAATAATAGTTACTCTGTTTATTTGAATAATACCTTCAATGGTCTTGCACCTAAAATGAATGGTTTATTGAATCTCGATCATAGTGATACACATGTTCATGCCAAAAGATATAAGATAGTAATGATAGTACCACCTACTTGTGGCACTGCCGTGTAAGTCATATTGGTATAAAACGCATGAAGAAGCTCCATGTTGATGGATTTTTGGACTCACTCATTTTTGAAAAGGATTGAGTAATGTGAACCATGTTTGTTGGTATATACGCATGAAGAAACTCCATGCAGGTGGACCATTTGGACTCACTTGATTTTGAATCACTTGAGATATGCAAATCTTACCACATGGGAAAGATGACTGAAAAGCCTCGTTTTCAGTAAGATGGAATAAGATAGCAACTTGTTGGAAGTAACACATTTTGATGTGTGCAGTCCAATGAGTGTTGAGGCACGCAGTGGATATCGTTATATTCTTACTTCACAGATGATTTAAGTAGATACTGAGTATATTTACTTGATGAAACACAAGTCTGAATTATTGAATGGTTCAAGTAATTTCAGAGTGAAGTTGAAGATCTTCGTGATAAGAGGATAAAATGTCTATGATATGATCATAGAAATGAATACCTGAGTTACGAGTTTGGCACTATGGAAATTGTTTCACAACTAATACCGCCTGGAACACCATAGTGTGATGGTGTGTCCGAACATCATAGTTGCACCCTATTGGATATGGTGCGTACCATGATGTCTCTTATCGAATTATCACTATCGTTCATGGGTTAGGCATTAGAGACAACCACACTCACTTTAATAGGGCACCACGTAATTCCGTTGAGACGAAACCGTTTGAACTATGGTTTGGAGAAACCTGAGTTGTCATTTCTTAAAAGGTTTGGGGCTGCGACGCTTATGTGAAAAAGTTTCAGGTTGATAAGCTCGAACCCAAAGCGAATAAAATGCATCTTCATAGGACACCCAAAACAGTTGGGTATACCTCCTAATTCAGATCCGAAAGCAATAGGGATTGTTTCTAGAATCGGGTCCTTTCTCGAGGAAAAGTTTCTCTCGAAAGAATTGAGTGGGAGGAAGATAGAACTTGATAAGGTTGTTGAACCTTCACTTCAGGCAGAGAGTAGCGCAAGCACAGAAAAATGTTTCTGTGCCCCCTGCCTCAGTTGAAGAGAAAGCTAATGATGATGATCATGGAGCTTGAGATCAAGTTACTATCGAACCTCATAGGTTGACAAGGGTGTGTACAACTTCTAAGTGGTAACCCTGTCTTAAAAGGTCACGTTGTTGGACAACGATGAACCTATGAGCTATGGAGAAGCGATGGTGGGCCCGGATTCCGAAAAATGGCTCGAGGCCATAAAATCCGAGAGAGGATCCATGTATGAAAACAAAGTGTAGACTTTGAAATAACTACTTGATGGTCGTAAGGCTGTTGGGTACATATGGATTTTAAAAGGAAGACAGACAATGATGGTAAGTATCACCATTGAGAAAGCTCGACTTGTCGTTAAGGTGTTTCCCGACAAGTTCAAGGAGTTGACTACGATGAGACTTTCTCACTCGTAGCGATGCTAAGAGTCTGTTGGAATTAGCAGGTACTGCATTATTTATGAAATCTTGCAGATGGGATGTCAAAATATTGTTTCCTTGTTCTTGAGGAAAGGTTGTATGTGATACAACCAGAAGATTTTGTCGATCCTGAAAGATGCTAACAAGTATGCAAAGCTCCAGCAATCCTTCTAAGGACTGGAGTAAGCATCTCGGAGTTGGAATGTACACTTTGATGAGATGATCAAAGATTTTGGGTTTATACAAAGTTTATGAGAAACTTGTATTTCCAAAGAAGTGAGTGGGAGCACTATAGAATTTCTGATGAGTATATGTTGTTGACATATTGATGATCAGAAACAATGTAGAATTTCTGGAAAGCATATAGGGTTATTTGAAAAGTGTTTTTCAATGGAAAACCTGGATTAGGCTGCTTAAACATTGAGCATCAAGATCTATAGGGATAGATCAAAACGCTTAATGGTACTTTCAAATGAGCACATACCTTGACATGATCTTGAAGGTGTTCAAGATGGATCAGTCAAAGAAGGAAGTTCTTGCCTGAGTTGCAAGGTACGAAGTTAAGACTTAAAGCTCGACCATGGCAGAACAGAGAGAAAGGACGAAGGTCGTCCCCTATGCTTAGACATAGGCTCCATAGTATGCTATGCTGTGTACCGCACCTGACATGTGCCTTGCCACATGTCTGGCTAGAGGGTACAAAGGTGATCTAGGAGTAGATCACCAGAAAGCGGTCAAGATTATCCTTAGAGGAATAAGGATATGTTTCTTGGTTATGGAGGTGATAAAGAGTTCGACGTAAAGAGTTACGTCGATGCAAGCTTAACACCTATCCGGATAGCTTTGAGTAGAGATGCCGGATACGTATAATGGAGCAACACTTTGGAATAGCTCCAAGTAGAACAGTTATTTGAAATGGCTCCAAATATAGCGTAGAGATTTGCGAAGTACATACGGATCTGAATGTAGCAGACCCATTGACTAAAACCTCTCTCACAAGCAACATGATCAAACCCAGAACTCATTGAGTGTTAATCACATAGTGATGTGAACTAGATAATGAACTCTAGTAAACTCTTTGGATGTTGGTCACATGGCGATGTGACCTGTGAACGTTAATCACATGGCGATGTGAACTAGATTATTGACTCTAGTGCAAGTGGGAGACTATTGGAAATATGCCCTAGAGGCAATAATAAATAGGTTATTATTATATTTCCTTGTTCATGATAAATCGTTTATTATCCATGCTAGAATTGTATTGATAGGAAACTCAGATACATGTGTGGATACATAGACAACACCATGTCCCTAGTAAGCCTCTAGTTGACTAGCTCGTTGATCAATAGATGGTTACGGTTTCCTGACCATGGACATTGGATGTCGTTGATAACGGGATCACATCATTAGGAGAATCATGTGATGGACAAGACCCAATCCTAAGCCTAGCACAAAGATCGTGTAGTTCGTATGCTAAAGCTTTTCTAATGTCGAGTATCGTTTCCTTAGACCATGAGATTGTGCAACTCCCGGATACCGTAGGAATGCTTTGGGTGTGCCAAACGTCACAACGTAACTGGGTGGCTATAAAGGTACACTACAGGTATCTCCGAAAGTGTCTGTTGGGTTGGCACGAATCGAGACTGGGATTTGTCACTCCGTGTGACGGAGAGGTATCTCTGGGCCCACTCGGTAGGACATCATCATAATGTGCACAATGTGATCAAGGAGTTGATCACGGGATGATGTGTTACGGAACGAGTAAAGAGACTTGCCGGTAACGAGATTGAACAAGGTATCGGGATACCGACGATCGAATCTCGGGCAAGTACAATACCGTTAGACAAAGGGAATTGAATACGGGATTGATTAAATCCTTGACATCGTGGTTCATCCGATGAAATCATCATGGAACATGTGGGAACCAACATGGGTATCCAGATCCCGCTGTTGGTTATTGACCGGAGAACGTCTCGGTCATGTCTGCATGCTTCCCGAACCCGTAGGGTCTACACACTTAAGGTTCGGTGACGCTAGGGTTATAAAGGAAGTTTGTATGTGGTTAACGAATGTTGTTCGGAGTCCCGGATGAGATCCCGGACATCACGAGGAGTTCCGGAATGGTCCGGAGGTAAAGATTGATATATTGGACGAAGGGTTTTGGAGTCCGGGAGTGTTCTGGAGGTACCGGGTGATGACCAGCAATGACCGAAAGGTGTTTCGGGAGCCCCGACAAGTGTTGGGGGGCTTCATGGGCCAAGGGAAGGGGGCAAACCAGCCCACTAAGGGGCTGTGCGCCCCCTCACCTAATCCCACGTGACCAGGGGGTTTGGGGCGCCCCTTCTAGGGTTCCCACCTCCTGGCTTGGGGGCCAAGTCACACAAGGGGGAGATCCCATCTGCCCTGGCCGCCGCCCCCCCTAGGGGAAACCCTAGGGCGCCTCCCCTCCCCCTTGCCCCTATATATATTGGAGGTTTTGGGGCTGCCCAAGACACGAGATGAACTCTCCCAAGGCGCAGCCCTACCTCTCTCCCTCCTCGTCTCTCGTAGTGCTTGGCGAAGCCCTGCTAGAGTTCCACGCTCCTCCACCACCACCACGCCGTTGTGTTGTTGCTGGACGGAGTCTTCCTCAACCTCTCCCTCTCTCCTTGCTGGATCAAGGCATGGGAGACATCCCTGGGCTGTACGTGTGTTGAACGCGGAGGTGCCGTCCGTTCGGCACTAGGATCATCGGTGATTTGGATCACGGCGAGTACGACTCCATCAACCCCGTTCACTTGAATGCTTTCGCTTAGCGATCTACAAGGGTATGTAGATGCACTCTCATTCCCCTCGTTGCTGGTTTCTCCATAGATAGATCTTGGTGATACGTAGGAAAATTTTGAATTTCTCCTACGTTCCCCAACACTGGGTACCGTGGAACAAGGGGTTGCCCGGTTGAACGATTTTGCCCTTGGAAACATCGACCAACTCGTTGTTCATGAAGTGCAGGAGAGTGCACGGAACGTCGTCGGCGCCCTACGAAAACATGTAGGGCGTCAAGGATGCCCAGTCAAAGGCAAGGAGATGAAGTCCTCGGCCGAGAGAGGCTTAATTAGTTACCGTGATGATGGCGTCGAGCTCGGCTAATGTCGAGGCACCGCCAACGGCGGGCGTGCAGTTGACGGAGGGGCCGCTTGCTGCAGAGGCGCCGGCCGGCGTACACCCGGGTGCATTAAGCTCCCGTGCCAGCGTCGGAGACACCAATGCCGCCTCCGCCGGAGACACCAATGGCCCCGCCATCGCGTTCTGCGAGTTGCTGGCCGTGAAGCTAGGAATCGGGGGCGGCCCCTGTTGGCCGCCCGCAATCCACGCACTCAACCCCTGGATCAAGGTAGGCACAATGGCGGTGATCGTCGCTCCGAGTTGTTGTTGCACTTGCTCTTGGACAATCTCCGGAATCCGCGCCACCTGTGCCTTGAGTTCTTGAACCTCGCGCGCCTGGCTTTCTGAGCTGGTCGTTTTCTCCGTTCGTCCACCAGTGTTATAGTATGACCCCCCATTTTGTCGACAAGCCTTTGTCGGCCACACGACCAGCTGACGTCGGCTTACTGAGCTTATCCTTGTTCTTCATTACATTCAACGCCCTATTTAGAGTGGTGTCCCAAGGGTTGCTCTTAGTCGACCCCGCGCTACTGCTTTCAGTCGCCTGCGGAAGGAATGTGAACCATTTAGAAATTTGGCTTCATTAATTAGAATGCAACCATATGGAGCTAATTACGTGGGGGTGTATTCCTTACCAGAACAAGCTCAAGCGCCCTGGTCTTTGGATCCGTGGTAAGCTCCTTTGTTTACGGGTCCTTCTTGTACCGGGCCCTGACATAGTTCCTGGTCTGCTTGTCACCGTATTTATCGAAGAGGGGCGGTAGGCCTTGCTCGGCACGGTCCGCCTCCTCCTTGTCCCATATAGGCTCCGCCACTCTGTAACCGCCGGGACCGAGTGTGTGTTCTCCTAAGTTCAGCTCCCGCATTTCTTTCCCCCACCGACTTGATTCGGAGTTTGCGGTGCTCGAGCAATTGATCTTGAAGTCGTTGTAGTCATCTTCGGTGATCGAAGGATTTTTCTCCTTGATCTTCTCATAACTCTCACCTTTCTCGATCATTCTCTTCACATTGCTTTTCCAAGTAGACAGGGCCTTGCTCATCTTCGTGAGGGCAGCATTGTTCACTTTATTCCCTTTGAGGCTTGTGTTTTCAAATTCAGCGGGGAACTTGTATCGTTCGTGCAGCTTCGTGAAGAGGAGGTTGCGCAAATTCCCTCGGTCAGGATGCCTCAGGTTCTCGGTGTTGATCGAGACGGTGCTCCGGAGAATGCACCCGAGCTGAAGCGAGTACCCCTTGACTATTCGTTCGGGCGCCGTTGGATTCCCGTCGGAGTCCACTTCAGTAATTTCCTCCTTGAGGGTGCGGAGCACGGTCGGGCGCCGGTCCTTCCGTTGCCTCTTCTGGATCGCATCCTTAGGGTGACTCAGCATCTTGTCTTTTTTATCTATCTCCGGATCATTTGCGTCATCTTCTCGCTTCTTCTCCTCCCTATCCGCGTGCCAACGCAGGAGCTTTGCTACCTTAGTGTCCGCGAAATACCGCTGCAGACGAGGAGTGATCGGAAAGTACCACACCACTTTTCGAGGACCTTTCTTCCTCTTCTTGTATCGAGTGACGCCGCACACCGGACATATGGTAGACTCCGCGTGCTCGTCCCGATAAATGATGCAATTGTTCATGCACACATGGTATTTCACGTGCGGTAAATCCAGAGGACACACGATTTTCTTCGCCTCCTCCAAACTGGTCGGGCACTTGTTCCGCTTGGGAAGACGTTCGTGCCAGAATGACATGTTCACGTCGAAGCATGCGTCGGTCATTTTGTGTTTTACCTTCATCTCCAGAGCCATGAGCGTTACTTTCAGGCAGGTATCCTCGGGCCTGCATCCTTCATACAATGGAGTAACCGCGTCTAACTCAAGTTGATCCATCTTGGCTTTCTCTCGGGCGGCAGCTCTTGCGTTATCCGTCTGCTTGAGAAGCAGCTCTTGAATATAAGGGTCCTGCACCCAGCCCATCGATGGTCCACCGTTGTCTGCTCCGCCGGCATCATCATCTTCATGATCATGCCCGTCGTCTGCTCCGGCATCTTCCTCATCATCATGTCCTGCATCTTCTACATGATGACTGTGTACAGCATCACCGTCGTGATCATCTCCTGGGGATTCTTCGTCTTCTCGCCCGCCCGAGCCGCGGTGGTTGTCTTGCTGCCCTTCCTCATTTCTTGCCCGGCCCCCATGGACGACTTCGTAGTCATCTTCATCACCTTGCCACCGATAGCCATCCATGAAACCACGCAAGAGCAGGTGGTCCCGCACCTGCCCGGAATCCGGGTCCGCAATAAGGCTCTTCATCTTGCATCTTCGACACGGACATGTTATCTCCGTCTCGTTCTTTTGAAGCATCTCGGCCTTCGCGGAGCTCAAAAACCTATTCACGATGCCTTCGGTCATCGTGCGGACCATGATCGCCTGCGGGGTAGAGCAAAACGATATTTTAAAACCAAGAAAAAATTTGGCATGACTTTCCCTAAAAATAGGACCAAAAAGAATGCTTAATGCCAAAATTCTCGCCGAAACGGAAATGAATCAACATTCCAGCAAAATATTGGCAACTATCGCATTTCAAATACCGGTACACCTCCAAACACAAACACATATGCAACACCACAAACATATGCAACACCACGAACATACATAGATCTAGCTAGGCCATAAAAAGTTCATGTGCACATTGTTATAGGGAGAACAACATAAATATAGCTTCCCCCTTACTTACCTATCAAAACAAGGTAATGTAACCACTTAATTTGAATGAATCTATGGTGGAAATGAGGTGAAAAAGAGGAGGCACCCGAGACAAGGAGGAGGTGGAGAGAATGAAGTGGGGACAAAGTGAGTGTGGGTAGGAGAGGCTGCCCAAAATATCTTCTTGCTGCCCACTTACTAATGGCGCACCAACAATAAATGCGCCATTAGTAATCCAGGTTACTAATGGCGCACCTACATCTGATGCGCCATTAGTAGTTTTGCAAAAAAAAAACACATACTAATGGCGCACTCTTCCACAGTGCGGCATTACTAGTTTGAATTAGTAATGGCGCACTGTGGAAGAGTGCGCCATTAGTAGTTTTGCAACAAAAGGAATAAAAAATATAATAAAAAAAACGACATTAGTGGCGCACTGGACTGGTGCGCCATTACTAGTTACAACTAGTAATGGCGCACTGTGTCTGGATGCGCCATTAGTATGTTTGGACAGGCGCGCTAGTTCAAATTTTTTTTGATACTAATGGCGCACCCTAGGCCAGGTGCGTCATTAGTAGTTTCAACACTAATGGTGTATCAGAAGGTGGTGCCCATTAGTATATACTAATGGCGCAACTCCTATCTGGTGCGCCATTAGTGTCAATCCCATCTATAGCCCTTTTTCTAGTAGTGACTGGATCCACGCCGTAGCAGCCGGATCCACCGCCCTGACCACCAAGTGCCGCCTCGCCCTGTTCGTCTGGCACCTCTCCGTCGGCCTCGTGCTCCTCCGCCCTGCCGCCTGGTGCCTCGTAGGCCGTCGGGAGGAGGACGACCCGTGAAACGTATTTTACCTACTAACTTAAATTTGTAGCGCGGGTTAATTGCCTAAAACTTTGAGGGGCTTTGTGTAAAAACACCGCGACGGTGAACCCGACAGATTCACACCGTGCTTTATTATTAGGGAGAGATAGGAAACATGCCCGTGCGTTGCAACGGGAGAAAAAAAATCAATGATACTCTACCGAATAGAAATGACCTAAACCATAAGTGTGATGATTTGATTTGTGACCCGCATCAGTTATTCATAACATAAGAAATAATTATATTTTAACACAGGCAATCTTTACAAAATTGATAAGAAATGTATGCACTATTTGGTTTGCAACTTTCGTAGTTTTATTTTAACTTTCATTATTTCAGGTGGCATTCACCCGTGAAGGTGTCTAATTGTCTATAGTTAATGCAAGACAAATGTAGTGTGAGACAGAAGGACCGGAGATTCATTAGTTAACTGTTGTGATCGATTTCTTGGCCAAGAACTAAAAAATGATTAATTAATTTGTTCTCTACATTGGAATTTTTTCTCTTGGCAATTTTCTTGGAAAGCTTAATCAAACATAATTAATTGTGGTATTGCGTTATGAGTTGTCCCATGTGCATGCGTGCTATACATAAAAAAAAATCTTGATAGACATGGTAACCGGAACAAGTGGTGAATAAAAAGACTAATGATGGATGTACCGATGGTGGATGCTCGTTTACATAATTCTTATTTAAAGATTATGAAGTGCCAGTCGATCTAGCTCCGGTCACGCCGCATGCATGCATGTTTTCCAGCTCCAGCCCCGCGAGCATCTCCTCTGACAAGCGGTCTCGCAACACCGCTTCCTGTGAGCCTTCACCAAGCCGGCCCAAGGCCCATCTCCCCCTCCTTAACCCTAGAGCGCCAGGGGAGAGCGTCTGCTCCATCCCATCTTCCCTCGAGCGCCGTCACGCGCAGAAGAGGGCAGCACCCACTCCCTCCCGACCCCCTCTCTCCCTCGATCACCTCCCATAGTGCCATCATCCTCGGCAGAGAGCCGCGCCTTGCCATGCTCGCGCACCGACCTGCCGCCCGACCTCGATAACCGCAAAGCACCGTTGCCCCTCTCAGCCCCCTGTTTCCTCCCCCTCGCCTCTGCTTCGTGCGCCCGCGACCATGGCCGCAGCTGCCATCGCCGGCAGCTGAGCAGCCCCTGCCAAGCCGCCTCCCCCTGTTTCCTCCCCCTCGCCTCTGCTTCGTGCGCCCGCGACCATGGCCGCAGCTGCCATCGCCGGCAGCTGAGCAGCCCCTGCCAAGCCGCCTCCCCCTGTTTCCTCCCCCTCGCCTCTGCTTCGTGCGCCCGCGACCATGGCCGCAGCTGCCATCGCCGGCAGCTGAGCAGCCCCTGCCAAGCCGCCTCCCGTCGTCCTCGGCTCCGACCACCTCTAGCACGCGCGCGCGACCAGCACCACCTTGACCCGCCGAGCCGCCCTGCTCATCTCCCCTCTGTTTCCCTCGCTGCACCACCTTGTCGTGCTGTCCCGCACTCGATGCAAGCAGAACGCCTAACAGGAACGGCTTCAGGGAGCGTACGCGACGATAGGAACGAATCGTTTTTCACTTATCCATGGACTGCGGGTCAAATAGTAAAAAGCACAGGAACCTTTATGTAAAAAAGCCGCGACGGTGTACCCGGCAGATTCACACCGTGCTTTATTATTAGGGAGAGACTCGCAAAAATGCCCGTGCGTTGCGACGGGAGACATTGTTACATGTGTCATGTCTCCACCTATTTACGTCCATTCTCTTTTTAGTCCGCCACACGTCCGTGCGTTGCAACAGGGTAAAAATTCCTCGCAGTTCTATGCATTTTGTAAACAATAAATAAAAAAATGACCAAGTGATGCGTTTATTTATAAACCACGTTATATAGTCTGACAGGTCATCAACAATTTTTCTTATAACCAACTGATGAAAATTAGTGTGAGGTAGCAAGGTGGGACTATATAAGCTTCTGGTGTTGGCGGCTCTTGGCTATTGTATTTTTATTTTTGAAAAAATAGGCTCTTGGCTATAGCTACTCAATTAGATTGGAGTCCAAGCTAAAATGGCCAAAGCTTCGGTTGAGCCTATCCAATAGCGATATAGATTGATCTCTTTGCACCAGCCTTTTGAGAGGGAATCGGAACGTGAGAGGCAGTTGTACCTGCGTGCGAGATAGGTTAGTACTCCCTTCATCGGCACTTTGAATATTTGTCATTGTTTACTGTTTATTTATATTGTATAGCAAGCATGACCCTGCGTTGCAACGGGAGAATAAAATATCACATGCCCCTAGCCAAATAAGCATGTCTCAAGACCCCCTTCCATACACATGTCCCCACCCTCAATTTTAACACAATGTTCCATCCGTGTCGGCACTTATCGTTCTTCCTGTCCTATGCCCTAGTTATTCCCTTCCCTCTCTAACCCCGAACCGATGATGGTCGCGACGTCACAATGCATCTATGCGTAGTCAATTCAAAGTGATGAGTCCGGCGTGAGGTGGGCAATAACCATCGACACACTTCTAGGAGCGGCTTCGAGTAGAGCAGACACGTAAACACATCACACAACAATGCCATCCTATCATTCCTATGCGCATGTGGTGAGGTTTCTTCGGTTAATGAGTTTCCACGAACCAATTGCCATGAACCATGTGACATGTGGCTAAATGAATCAAACATTTGATTAAGTGATCTATGGTATACATAGGTATATCATTTTTTCATCCATAGTTTCTACAGGTATAATTGCTTCCTCTCTTGATTAGTATAGCAAATCATGATTTAATAGATGTCCTTCACTCCTATTGTTTTTAAGCTGAATTTGCTCTCTTTTATACATGATCGAACAAATAGTTCATATATTTATACATGCGTACATCACACTGTGCATGCCCTTGCATGTATATGTCGGTAAGGATCAGTAATCCTCTCTTTGCTAGTCCCCTTCAAGTAATCATATGACATGATCCAAAATTACCTGAGCATATAAATTAGATATAAGAATTCGTCCTAATATGCAAACTTATGGTTTCAGTACGCACCTTCATAAAAAACGAACTGCATATGAAGCCAATGGTGTACCATGATCCACGATGCATTGCCATACTCAATTGCTTCTATGGGTTAAGACTCCACGGGATAGAGATTCAGAGATTTAGATAGAATAGAAAGACGAAAAAGGAGGTTGGCACACGATAAATGTAGTACGCCGGGCCGTGTGACCATATGTTAACACTAATAAATCTTTTTCATTCAAACAGTTCTTGGCCAGTCACCTTGAAACCGAAATTGGAATAAGAATTGACAAACCTCCATCTTGAGAATAAATTCAGAAGCAGAGAAACATAGCTATTCAAGAGATCGCAGCGCATCCCCATTTAGTGTCCAACAACTGTTCTCGTCACCATGTTCTGAACTTCTTAAGAATAAATTCAGAGGATCACATCCCGTTCTAAACTTCTAGCTGAAGGAAAACCACATGAACGCTCATGTGCTCTGCTCTCGTCACCACGACGTGCGTGCCGGCGCAGGCTGCTCATGTTCAACTTCGAGCACAAGCCTGCCACCTTGATGAGTTAAATATCTCCACAGTAGTTTTTTTTTTGTCATTTTCAGATTTGCTTAGTTCATAATAAGGAAGCCACCCAATGCAGGGAAGGTGACATTGGTCCGAATTTTTATATCAAATTAGACAATATATTTGTTTCTACATATCAGATGATGCAGAAATTTTGGGAGTATATAAATAGGAGAAATATTCCATCATACACTGAAAGACGCATCGAAACTCATGAAAATGTACCTACCAAGTAATTCTATAATTAACCAAGAATTCTACCCTACGCTCAAATCTGCAGTTCACCAAAATATGTCAAACTAATATACTGCTCCCAAATTCAAAACACATGAAAATAGGCGAAGTGGGAAAAAAGTGAAGTGGGAGGGCTACCGGGGTAGTAGGAAGACTGCACTGGAACCCCAGGCGAGCCCCCATCTATGATTATCTGAATCCCTGAGTCTTGCCGATGCCTGATCCTGACCACCCTCGAGGCCTCGACGCCAAGCAGCAGTGCTGTATCCCAAGGGCACGATACCATGCGCTAGATGCCAAGGTCGGGGGCTGCACGCATGCATGCGCCACTGGCGTCCATGTAGGCCCGCACCTCATGCCGAGATCGATAGTGTGGGGTTGCCGAGCGCTTTCTCCGTGCCCACCGTCGTTGCTCCATCTAGCTTTTTTTAGGGGACTGCTCCATAGATTTGCATGCGGTCTCAACTTACTGTCGAAAAATAGCTAGAGCGACCTGAAGCCATAGCAAGACTCACCCCAGGTCGTAGCACGTCGGCGTTGTACTCCTTGTCATCCGGAGTGAATTGCAAAAAACCACCACATTTGGGGCATCAATTGCAGAAAACCACGAGGTCGCTAATCATTTGCAAAAAACACCGCACATTCAGTAAACTTTTTGCAGTGTGCATTGATCGACCGATTTGCTTCATTTGAGTGCGTTTCCGACAGATGGGGCCCGGTTTCCCCCTACGTGGCATAACGGACGCAAACGACGCCGTCTGGTCGAGACGACTTGGTCGGCTCGCGTCAGACGGGCCAACCGCGCCGCCCCCCACTCCACTTCTCACTCACTCGCTCCTCTGCTCTCCTTGGGGCTTCAATGGGGAAGGCGAAACCTGGCGGCGGCGGGGCTTCCGCTGGCGATGCTGGTGGTGCTGGAGATCCACTGGAGCTATGCGGGAGCTCGAATCCTTCTCAGGCGGTGCCTCCTCCCCAATCCCCGGACCCGCAGTACACGGCGGCTAGGGCATTTGCCAAGGCGGTGAAGGCAAATCCGACGGGCAGCCAGCACTTTGCATCCTCCTTCGGCGGTGTGGTGTAAGCCATCCATCCTCTCCCCCTCCTCACTGTTTCCCTGTTTCCCCGATCTGGATTCTAGGGTTAGGGTTCTAGGACAAGTACAGAGTTGGGGATTGTGTTGTTGGTATTTGGTTTGGATTATTGTGTTACAGTAATGTTAGTGAACTGCAAATTAACTTGCCCTTAATTATTCAGTAATGTTTGGGTTCTAGGGTTAGGATTATTAGGATACAGTAATGGTTTGGAGTGCAAATTAGTTGTAACACTAGTTTTCAACTTACACAGTAATTTATTCTGTCATGCTAACTGAATTTGAACTGGTTAGTAGTTTAACATAATTGCACTGCTCAGTCTTGCTAACTAATATGTTTTTAACTTAACTTTAACACTAGTTTAACATAATGACTCAGTAGTTTCAACTGCAATTGCACACTAGTTTTGAACAAAATGGCTCAATAGTCAGTTGTTTTAATTGAATTGTTTAACACTAGGTTTACTGATTTTATCTGTATTGTTCAACACAAGTTTTATCTGAATGTTAACAACTATGTTAAATGAACTAGGTTGGATGATGAAGAATGGGAAGTGAGGTTCCATTTCTTTGATAGAGATAATTTGGAAAGAACCATTTGCTTATCAGACATAACATATTGGAATCTTATTGCACTAATAGAGTTGGAAGGCTTTAGTTCAAGAGATTCTATGTATTATGTCAGAGATCCAGGAGTTGGGGTGTCAGGAATGGAAGAATTAACTGATGATGACAAGGTTGAAGAAATGTTGGATGACATATGCAGTAAAGGAAATAATGTGGTTAACATTACAGTTATGAGAAGTGATGCACCCACACCAGCTGACCTGAACACTGGTCATGTTTATGAAGAGCAGGTCCCTTTGTCTGAATTAGGTGTACCACTTGTCTATGAGGTAGATACTTCAGGAGTTCTTTTCCCCAGTCCAGCGCCCCAACCACAGCCTGTCCAGGTCATGAACACCCAGGAGAGTTCATGTTTGAAGCTTAAGGGTCCAAGTGAACCAGAGTTTGCATTGGACTATGGTAGTGAGAGGCATGAGTACTTCATGGAGACAGAGCAAGATCAAGATAAGATTGAGAAGATGATGGAGCAGAGGAGGAATGAAGAGATTGAAAAGTTTAGGACCAATAAGAAACAAAAAGAGAAGTACAAGGAAGCAAAGAGAAAACTTCCAGAGCTGCTTGCTGAAGAGTTCACTGACAGTGATAGTGACAATGAGATTTTAGAAGATGAAGACATAATAGCTAGGCTGGAGGCAATGAAGAGACATAGAGCTGATCCTCTCAATCACTTTGAAGGAGACACTGATGTAGAAGAGCTTTATGAACCAGATGAGGAGGAGTTGGAGGATGAAGCAGGAGAGGAGGAGGTAGGACAGGATGAGCAAGCTGAGAAGGGTAGGAGAGGAGGAAGCACTATAGGAGGACGTAGTGCAGGAGGAAGCAGCAGCACAGGAGGAAGCCAGAGGAAGGGGCCAACAACCAGATCACATGGAAGTCTTGACCAAATCATAGAGCAAGATTGGATACCTTCATCTAATGAAGAGAGCAACCCAGGTGACTTAAGTCAGGATGATAATGATGGTGCTCAGCTTCCAACATTTAGGCAACCAAATGGTAGGAAGAGCAGGGCCAGAAAGCAGAAGCCTAGGCTTTGGTATGATGAGCAGAGGGAGAACCCACAAGAACAATTTGTGAAGAAACTTTGTTTTCTAGATGTGCAACAATTCAGGAGAGCACTTCTTACATTTCACATCTCATAAAACAGGAACTACTCCTTTCATAGAAACTGCTCAGATAGAGTTATTGCAGTTTGTAGTACAGAAGACTGTCCTTTTTTCATTGCTGCTTCTCAAATAGCACATGAGAAAACTTTTTGTATAAAGAAGATGAACTTGTACCACAATTCTGCCGCTGTAGGAGAGAGCACCAAAGTGACTGCAAGATGGTTGGCACATGAGTGTGAGGAACAGTTGAGGGCAGACATAAACACACCAGTCCAGACCATAATAGCCAATTTGAAGAGTAAACATGGAATAGAAGTGTCCATTCACATGGCCTACAGAGCAAGGAAAGCAGCTAAGAGTGTTGTCCAAGGAGATCAAAGGGCACAATACACAAGGATAAGGGATTACCTCCAAGCTGTGTTGGATACCAATCCAGGAAGTAGATGCATTGTTACAACAAAGCAATTGAAGGCCTATCCTAGCATAAATCCTAGATTCCATGGCTTGTTCATGTGCCTGAATGCTTGCAAAGAGGGTTTCCTAAATGGTTGCAGACCCTTCATAGGTACCTATATTAATTTGTGTGAACACAATCATTTATGTTGTCCTAGTACTAATGTGAAATTTTCTATTGTAGGTGTTGATGGCTGCTTCATTAAGTTGACCACAGGGCAGCAAATACTGGCTGCAACTGGTAGAGATGGTAATAACAACATATTTCCCATTGCATTTGCAATTGTTGACAAGGAAGACACTGCCAGCTGGTCATGGTTTCTAACACAATTGAAGTATGCTCTTGGTGGTGAGTCAGGGAAGCATGGCTACTACACTATCATATCTGATAGACAAAAGGTAACTCATACACCATAGTACTTACAAATAGTGCAAATTAGAACATGCTTAGTACTTACAAATAGTGCAAATTAGAACATGCTTAGTACTTACAAATAGTGTCTTCTTTCATCATATTCAAACATTAGTTTACTTTCACAGGGTCTGCTTAAAGCAATAACCAATGTATTCCCAAATTGCCCTCAAAGATTCTGCCTTAGACATATTTATCAGAACTTCCAAACAGCTGGCTTTAGAGGTGAAGAGTTAAAGAAATACATGGATCAGGCTAGTTATTCATGTTGGAAATATGCCCTAGAGGCAATAATAAAAGCATTATTATTATATTTCCTTGTTCATGATAATTGTCTTTATTCATGCTATAATTGTGTTATCCGGAAATCATAATACATGTGTGAATAATAGACACCAACATGTCCCTAGTAAGCCTATAGTTGACTAGCTCGTTGATCAACAGATAGTCATGGTTTCCTGACTATGGACATTGGATATCATTGATAACGAGATCACATCATTAGGAGAATGATGTGATGGACAAGACCCAATCCTAAACATAGCACAAGATCGTATAGTTCGTTTGCTAGAGTTTACCAATGTCAAGTATCCTTTCCTTAGACCATGAGATCATGTAACTCCCGGATACCGTAGGAGTGCTTTGGGTGTGCCAAACGTCACAACGTAACTGGGTGACTATAAAGGTATACTACGGGTATCTCCGAAAGTGTCTGTTGGGTTGACACGGATCGAGACTGGGATTTGTCACTCCGCATGACGGAGAGGTATCACCGGGCCCACTCGGTAATGCATCATCATAATGAGCTCAATGTGATCAAAGTGGTTGATCACGGGATCATGCATTACGGTACGAGTAAAGTGACTTGCCGGTAACGAGATTGAACGAGGTATTGGGATACCGACGATCGAATCTCGGGCAAGTAAAATACCGATTGACAAAGGGAATTGTATACGGGATTAATTGAATCCTCGACATCGTGGTTCATCCGATGAGATCATCGTGGAGCATGTGGGAGCCAACATGGGTATCCAGATCCCGCTGTTGGTTATTGCCCGAGAGCCGTCTCGGTCATGTATGCATGTCTCCCGAACCCGTAGGGTCTACACACTTAAGGTTCGGTGACGCTAGGGTTGTGAAGATATGTATATGCAGTAACCCGAATGTTGTTCGGAGTCCCGTATGATATTCCCGACGTCACGAGGAGTTCCGGATTGGTCCGGAGGTGAAGAATTATATATAGGAAGTACAGTTTCGGCCATCGGGAGTGATCTGGGGGTCACCGGTATTGTACCGGGACCATCAGATGGGTCCCGGGGGTCCACCGGGTGGGGCCACCCATCCCGGAGGGCCTCATGGGCTGAAGTGGGAGGGGGACCAGCCCTTAGTGGGCTGGTGCGCCCCCCAAGGCCCACCCCCTGCACCTAGGGTTGGAACCCTAGGGTGGGGGCGCCCCACTTGCCTTGGGGGGTACTCCACCTCCCTGGCCGCCGCCCCCTCTGGAGATTGGATCTCCAGGGGCCGGCGCCCCCCAAGGGGCCCATATAAAGGGGGGGGGGAGGGGCAGCCGCACCCTTGCCCCTGGCGCCTCCCTCTCTCCCTGCTACACCTCTTCCTCTTGTAGTACACAACGAAGCCCTGCTGCTGTGACGCCCTGCATCCACCACCACGCCGTCGTGCTGCTGGATCTTCGTCAACCTCTCCTTCCCCCTTGCTGGATCAAGAAGGAGGAGACGTCATCCGCTCCGTACATGTGTTGAACGCGGAGGTGCCGTCCGTTCGGTGCTAGGATCTCCGGTGATTTGGATCACGTCGCGTACGACTACCTCATCCCCGTTCTTTTGAACGCTTCCGCTCGCGATCTGCAAAGGTATGTAGATGCATCCGATCACTCGTTGCTAGATGAACTCCTAGATGGATCTTGGTGAAACCGTAGGAAAATTTTTGTTTTCTGCAACGTTCCCCAACAATTCATATACTGAGCATGGATATAATCAAGCAATGGATGGTATGAAAAAAGAGTGTCAAGCAGCTTGGAAATGTCTTAGTAAGATACCAAAGCATACATGGGCTAGACATGCCATGGACACAAATTGTAAAACTGACTTGGTTGTGAACAACATAAGTGAAGTATTCAATAAAATGATACTTGATGTGAGAGGAAAACCAATTAAAACCATGGTTGATGGGATCAGAACAAAATTGTTAGTTAAGTTCAATGCCAATAGGACCAAGACAGAGACAGCTAAGTGGCAGATATGCCCAACATATGCTGAAAAGCTGGAAGAAGCTAAACATCATTCCAGATTCTGTCAGTCAATCAAGGCTGGACCTGATCTATACCAGGTTGCAAGTGGAGAAAGCACATATGCATTAAATCTTAAAGATTGCACATGTGGGTGTAGAAAATGGGACATGACTGGGGTTCCTTGCAATCATGGTGTTTCAGCAATTAACAAGGCTAAACTACATCCAGAAGATTTTGTTAATGCTTTCTTCAAGAAACCAATGTATCAACAAGCCTACAGTCCAATTGTCTACCCTGTGCCTGGGCCTAATCTATGGCCAAAGACTGGGACCCCTGACATAGAGCCACCTGTTTTCAGAGACAAGCCAGGAAAGAAGCAGACAAAGAGGAGAAAGAATCAGTTTGAGAAGCCAGCTCCCAAGGATACTTCTAGGATGGCATCAATCACATGTAGTAATTGCAATTTGAGTGGGCATAGGTACACTAGCTGCCACAAAAATCTTAAGCCAGCCCTTGCAATGAGAAGGAACCAACATCAGGTTAATTGTCCAAACTTCAAAATATTCAGTTTATGATTATATTTCCTATACTATGTTCTAATCTTTGTATGTTTACACTGCAGGAAAACAGAAGAGTTGATGCAGCTTCATCAGCCCCAAGGGCAGCTCCATCAGTACCCAGGGCAAGAACTACAGCTCCACCAGCACCTAGGCCGGCTCCATCAGCTCCAGTAGTTCCCAAGGCAAGAACTACAGCTCCACCAGCACCTAGGCCAGCTCCATCAGCTCCTCCTGCTACTAGGAGAGCAACTGCATCTACTGTTGCTGCTTCTAGGCCAAGTTCATCTACTGCTGCAGCTACAAGGCCAAGTTCATCTACTGCTGGTGCTTCTAGGCCAAGTTCTTCTGCTGCAAAGAAAACATTCATACCACCTAGAGCTTCAGGTACTGGACGGCTGAGAAAACCTTCTTACAAGATGTCTGAGTGGTTCAATTGTTCCCAGGGCAGCAAGAAGAAGTAATTTCATGATGGTGATGTTGAAAACAATTTCAAGTTTATGATGTTCAAAACAGCTGTGAGTTTGTCATGTTCAAACCAGTTTAATTCAGCCTATTTTGGCTACTTTGTGATGGCACTATGTAAGTTACCTAATTATGGTTGTGATCAAGACTTTTATGCATGAGGATGTCAAGTAGACTATGATAATGATTATGTTGAATATGATGCTGTCATTTAGACTTTGTTGCATCAAGCTATTTAGGATTTTATATTAATGATGATGATGTTGTTGTCACTTAGGGTGGCTCGGCGTCGACCAACCCCTAAGTGAAGCAAATTTGTCATCTAGGGTGGCTCGGCGTCGACCAACCCCTAAGTGAAGCAAATTTGTCTCCTAGGGTGGCTCGGCGTCGACCAACCCCTAAGTGAAGCAAATTTGTCACCTAGGGTGGCTACGCGTCGACCAACCCCTAAGTGAAGCAAATTTGTCACTTAGGGTTGCTCGGCATCGACCAACCCCTAAGTGAAGCAAATTTGTCACCTAGGGTGGCTACGCATCGACCAACCCCTAAGTGAAGCAAATTTGTCACTTAGGGTTGCTCGGCGTCGACCAACCCCTAAGTGAAGCAAATTTGTCGCCTAGGGTGGCTACGCGTCGACCAACCCCTAAGTGAAGCAAATTTGTCACTTAGGGTTGCTCGGCGTCGACCAACCCCTAAGTGAAGCAAATTTGTCACCTAGGGTGGATACGCGTCGACCAACCCCTAAGTGAAGCAAATTTGTTGTTGGAAATATGCCCTAGAGGCAATAATAAACAGGTTATTATTATATTTCCTTGTTCATGATAATCGTTTATTATCCATGCTAGAATTGTATTGATAGGAAACTCAGATACATGTGTGGATACATAGACAACACCATGTCCCTAGTAAGCCTCTAGTTGACTAGCTCGTTGATCAATAGATGGTTACGTTTCCTGACCATGGACACTGGATGTCATTGATAACGGGATCACATCATTAGAAGAATGATGTGATGGACAAGACCCAATCCTAAGCCTAGCACAAAGATTGTAGTTCGTATGCAAAAGCTTTTCTAATGTCAAGTATCATTTCCTTAGACCATGAGATTGTGCAACTCCCGGATACCGTAGGAATGCTTTGGGTGTACCAAATGTCACAACGTAACTGGGTGACTATAAAGGTGCACTACAGGTATCTCCGAAAGTGTCTGTTGGGTTGGCACGAATCGAGACTGGGATTTGTCACTCCGTGTAAACGGAGAGGTATCTCTGGGCCCACTCGGTAGGACATCATCATAATGTGCACAATGTGACCAAGGGGTTGATCACGGGATGATGTGTTACGGAACGAGTAAAAGAGACTTGCCGGTAACGAGATTGAACAAGGTATCGGGATACCGACGATCGAATCTCGGGCAAGTATCGTACCAATAGACAAAGGGAATTGTATACGGGATTGATTAAGTCCTTGACATCGTGGTTCATCCAATGAGATCATCGTGGAACATGTGGGAGCCAACATGGGTATCCAGATCCCGCTGTTGGTTATTGACCGGAGAACGTCTCGGTCATGTCTGCGTGTCTCCCGAACCCGTAGGGTCTACACACTTAAGGTTCGATGACGCTAGGGTTATAAAGGAAGTTCGTATGTGGTTACCGAATGTTGTTCGGAGTCCCGGATGAGATCCCGGACGTCACGAGGAGTTCCGGAATGGTCCGTAGGTAAAGATTTATATATAGGAAGTATGGTTTTGGCCACCGGAAGAGTTCTGGGCATCACCGGTAGTGTACCGGGACCACCGGAGGTGTCCGGGGGTCCACCAAGTGGGGCCACAAGCCCCGGAGGGCTGCATGGGCCAAGTGTGGGAGGGGACCAGCCCCAAGTGGGCTGGTGCGCCCCCCCCCACAAGGGCCCAAGGCGCAAGGGAGAGGAGAAGGGGGCAAACCCTAGGGCAGATGGGCCCTAAGGCCCATACTGGTGCGCCTTCCTCTCCCCTCCCCTCTTGGCCGCCTCCCCCTTTCCCATCTAGGGCTGCCGCCCCCCTAGGGGTGGGAAACCTAGAGGGGGCGCACCCTCCTCCCTCTCCCCTATATATAGTGAGGCCTGGGGCTGCCCATGAGACACGATTTGATCTCCCTCTTGGCGCAGCCCTACCTCTCTCCCTCCCCCTCTCTTGCGGTGCTTGGCGAAGCCCTGCAGGATTGCCACGCTCCTCCACCACCACCACGCTGTTGTGCTTCTGCTGGATGGAGTCTTCCTCAACCTCTCTCTCTCTCCTTGCTGGATCAAGGCATGGGAGACGTCACCGGGTTGTACGTGTGTTGAACGCGGAGGTGTCGTCCGTTCGGCACTAGGATCATCGGTGATTTGGATCACGACGAGTACGACTCCTTCAACCCCGTTCTCTTGAACGCTTCCGCTTAGCGATCTACAAGGGTATGTAGATGCACTCTCCTTCCCCTCGTTGCTGGTTTCTCCATGGATAGATCTTGGTGACACGTAGGAAATTTTTTGAATTTCTGCTACGTTCCCCAACAGTGGCATCATGAGCTAGGTCTATTGCGTAGATTCTTTGCACGAGTAGAACACAAAGTAGTTGTGGGCGTTGATTTTGTTCAATATGCTTACCGTTACTAGTCAATCTTGATTCGGCGGCATTGTGGGATGAAGCGGCCCGGACCGACCTTACACGTACACTTACGTGAGACAGGTTCCACCGACTGACATGCACTAGTTGCATAAGGTGGCTAGCGGGTGCCAGTCTCTCCCACTTTAGTCAGATCGGATTCGATGAAAAGGGTCCTTATGAAGGGTAAATAGCAATTGACATATCACGTTGTGGTTTTGCGTAGGTAAGAAACGTTCTTGCTAGAAACCCATAGCAGCCACGTAAAACATGCAAACAACAATTAGAGGACGTCTAACTTGTTTTTGCAGGGTATGCCATGTGATGTGATATGGCCAAAGGATGTGATGTATGATATATGTGATGTATGAGATGATCATGTTCTTGTAATAGGATTCACGACTTGCATGTCGATGAGTATGACAACCGGCAGGAGCCATAGGAGTTGTCTTTAATTTATTTATGACCCGCGTGTCAACATAAACGTCATGTAATTACTTTACTTTATTGCTAACCTTAGCCATAGTAGTAGAAGTAATAGTTGACGAGACAACTTCACGGAGATCATGATGATGAAGATCATGGTGTCATGCCGGTGACGATGATGATCATGGAGCCCCGAAGATGGAGATCAAAAGGAGCAAAGTGATGATGGCCATATCATGTCACTATTTGATTGCATGTGATGTTTATCATGTTTTTGCATCTTATTTGCTTAGAACGACGGTAGTAAATAAGATGATCACTCATTAAAATTTCAAGAAAGTGTTCCCCCTAACTGTGCACCGTTGCGAAAGTTCGTCGTTTCGAAGCACCACGTGATGATCGGGTGTGATAGATTCTTACGTTCGAATACAACGGGTGTTGACGAGCCTAGCATGTACAGACATGGCCTCGGAACACATGCAAACACTTAGGTTGACTTGACGAGCCTAGCATGTACAGACATGGCCTCGGAACACAGAAGACCGAAAGGTCGAGCATGAGTCGTATGGTAGATACGATCAACATGAAGATGTTCACCGATGATGACTAGTCTGTCTCACGTGATGATCGGACACGGCCTAGTTGACTCGGATCATGTAATCACTTAGATGACTAGAGGGATGTCTATCTGAGTGGGAGTTCATAAGATGAACTTAATTATCCTGAACATAGTCAAAAGATCTTTGCAAATTATGTCGTAAGCTCGCGCTTTAGTTCTACTGTTTTAGATATGTTCCTAGAGAAAATATAGTTGAAAGTTGATAGTAGCAATTATGCGGACAGTAGAAGGCTTGTGTCCTTAATGCACCGCTCGGTGTACTGGACCTCGAACGTGGTATGTGGATGTTGCGAACATCTGACATACACATTTTGATGACTACATGATAGTTCGGTAATAATAAAAGGTTTAGAATTGAGGCACCGAAGACATTTTTTGAAATGTCGCAGAACATATGAGATGTTTCGAGGGCTAAAATTGGGATTTCAGGCTCGTGCCCACGTCAAGAGGTATAAGACCTCCAACGATTTTCTTGGCCTGCAAACTAAGGGAGAAAAGCTCAATCGTTGAGCTTGTGCTCAGATTGTCCGAGTACAACAATCACTTGAATCGAGTGGGAGTTAATCTTCCAGATAAGATAGTGATGTTTTTCCAAAGTTATTGCCACCAAGCTACTAGAGCTTCGTGATGAACTATAACATATTAGGGATAAATATGATGTTCCTTGAAATATTCGCGATGTTTGACACCGCGAAAGTAGAAATCAAGAAGGAGCATCAATTGTTGATGGTTAGTGAAACCACTAGTTTCAAGAAGGGCAAGGGCAAGAAGGGATCCTTCATGAAACGGCAAATCAGCTGCTGCTCTAGTGGAGAAACCCAAGGTTGAACCCAAACCCGAGACTAAGTGCTTCTGTAATGAGGAGAACAACTGCTGGAGCAGAATTACCCTAGATACTTGGTAGATGAGAAGGCTGTTGATAGAAGTATATTGGATATACATTATGTGAATGTGTACTTTACTAGTACTCCTAGTAGCATCAGGGTATTAGATACCGGTTCGATTGCTAAGTGTTAGTAACTCGAAATAAAAGCTACGGAATAAACGGAGACTAGCTAAACGTGAGCTGACAAGATGTGTTGGAAGTGTTTCCAAGGTTGATATGATCAAGCATCACACGCTCCCTCTACCATCGAGATTGGTGTTAAACCTAAATAATTGTTATTTGGTGTTTGCGTTGAGCATAGACATGATTGGATTATGTCTATCGCAATATAGTTATTCATTTAAGGAGAATAATGGTTACTCTATTTATTTGAATAATACCTTCAATGGTCTTGCACCTAAAATGAATGGTTTATTGAATCTCGATCATAGTGATACACATGCTCATGCCAAAAGATATAAGATAGTAATGATAGTACCACCTACTTGTGGCACTGCCATGTAAGTCATATTGCCTTGGGGGGTACTCCACCCCCCCGGGCCGCCGCCCCCTCTGGAGATTGGATCTCCAGGGGCCGGCGCCCCTCCAGGGGCCTATATAAAGGGGGGGAGGGAGGGGCAGCCACACCCTTGCCCCTGGCGCCTCCCTCTCTCCCTGCTACACCTCTTCCTCTCGTAGTACACAGCGAAGCCCTTCTGATGTGACGCCCTGCATCCACCACCACGCCATCGTGCTGCTGGATCTTTGTCAACCTCTCCTTCCCCCTTGATGGATCAAGAAGGAGGAGACGTCATCCGTTCCGTACGTGTGTTGAACGCGGAGGTGCCGTCCGTTCGGTGCTAGGATCTCCGGTGATTTGGATCACGTCGCGTACGACTACCTCATCCCCATTCTTTTGAACGCTTCCGCTCGCGATCTGCAAAGGTATGTAGATGCATCCGATCACTCGTTGCTAGATGAACTCCTAGATGGATCTTGGTGAAACCATAGGAAAATTTTTGTTTTCTGCAACGTTCCCCAACAGTGGCATCATGAGCTAGGTCTATGCGTAGTTCTTCTTGCGCGAGTAGAACACAATTTGTTGTGGGCGTAGATTTGTCAACTTTTCTTGCCGCTACTAGTCTTATCTTGCTTCAGCGGTATTGTGGGATGAAGCGGCCCGGACCAACCTTAAACGTACACTTACGTGAGACCGGTTCCACCGACTAACATGCACTAGTTGCATAAGGTGGCTGGCGGGTGTCTGTCTCTCCCACTTTAGTTGGAGCGGATTCGATGAAAAGGGTCCTTATGAAGGGTAAATAGAAGTTGACAAATCACGTTGTGGCTTTCACGTAGGTAAGAAAACGTTCTTGCTAGAACCCTGATCAAGCCACGTAAAACTTGCAACAACAATTAGAGGACGTCTAACTTGTTTTTGCAGCAAGTGCTTTGTGATATGATATGGCCAATGTTGTGATGAATGATGAATGATCTATATGTGATGTATGAGATGTTCATGCTATTGTAATAGGAATCACGACTTGCATGTCGATGAGTATGACAACCGGCAGGAGCCATAGGAGTTGTCTTTATTTTTGTATGACCTGCGTGTCATTGAGAAACGCCATGTAAATTACTTTACTTTATTGCTAAACGTGTTAGCCATAGTAGTAGAAGTAATAGTTGGCGAGCAACTTCATGGAGACACGATGATGGAGATCATGGTGTCAAGCCGGTGACAAAGATGATCATGGAGCCCCAAGATGGAGATCAAAGGAGCTATGTGATATTGGCCATATCATGTCACGTTTATTATTTGATTGCATGTGATGTTTATCATGTTTTGCATCTTTTTTACTTAGAACGACGGTAGTAAATAAGGTGACCCCTCATAATAATTTCAAGAAGTGTTCCCCCTAACTGTGCACCGTTGTGACAGTTCGTTGTTTCGAAGCACCACGTGATGATCGGGCGTGATAGATTCTAACGTTCACATACAACGGTTGTAAGACAGATTTACACATGCAAACACTTAGGTTGACTTGACGAGCCTAGCATGTACAGACATGGCCTCGGAACATAGAAGACCGAAAGGTCGAGCATGAGTCGTATACAAGATACGATCAAGATGAAGATGTTCACCGATGTTGACTAGTCCGTCTCACGTGATGATCGGACACGGCCTAGTTGACTAGGATCATGTTATACTTAGATGACTAGAAGAGGGATGTCTATCTAAGTGGGAGTTCTCTAAATAATTTGATTAGATGAACTTTATTATCATGAACTTAGTCTCAAATATTTACAATAAGTCTTGTAGATCAAATGGCCAACGTAGTCCTCAACTTCAACGCGTTCCTAGAGAAAACCAAGCTGAAAGACGATGGCAGCAACTATACGGACTGGGTCCGGAACCTGAGGATCATCCTCATAGCTGCCAAGAAAGATTATGTCCTACGAGCACCGCTGGGTGACGCACCTGTTCTCCCTGCAGAACAAGACGTTATGAACGCTTGGCAGGCACGTTCCAATGACTACTCCCTCGTTCAGTGTGGCATGCTTTACAGCTTAGAGCCGGGGCTCCAAAAGCGTTTTGAGAGACACGGAGCATATGAGATGTTCGAAGAGCTGAAAATGGTTTTCCAAGCTCATGCCCGGGTCGAGAGATATGAAGTCTCCGACGAATTCTTTAGCTGTAAGATGGAGGAAAATAGTTCTGTCAGTGAGCACATACTCACTATGTCTGGGTTACATAACCGCTTAACTCAGCTGGGAGTTAATCTCCCGGACGACGCGGTCATTGACAGAATCCTCCAGTCGCTTCCACCAAGCTACAAGAGCTTTGTGATGAACTTCAATATGCAGGGGATGGAAAAGACCATTCCTGAGGTATTTGCTATGCTGAAATCAGCAGAGGTAGAAGTCAAGAAGGAACATCAAGTGTTGATGGTGAATAAAACCACTAAGTTCAAGAAGGGCAAGGGTAAAAAGAACTTCAAGAAGGACGGCAAAGAAGTTGCCGCGCCCGGCAAGCAAGCTGCCGGGAAGAAGCCAAAGAATGGACCCAAGCCCAAGACTGAGTGCTTTTATTGCAAGGGAAGTGGTCACTAGAAGCGGAACTGCCCCAAATACTTAGCGGACAAGAAGGCCGGCAAAACAAAAGGTATATGTGAGCTGCAGCTGCCAAATTCTGACTGAGAAGGTTGGATCGACTCTGCTATGCGAGCTGCAGCTGCCAAATTCTGAATCGGGGTTCGGTATACCTGAGTTGGTGGCTGGAAGAGGCGGCGTCGACTGGATTCGGCGACTGGCGGTCGAGCGCGTTCGTCGAGTACCATCTGGAGATTCTCCAGTCGAGTACGTTCAGCCAGGTTGGCCAAGCGCGCCTCCTCGAAGGCGCGTGCCTCGGCGGTTTCTCCAACGATAGGAGTGTGAAGCGCGTCCATGTTCCGGCGACGAAGTTCCTCCCTCTGCAGTGAGGTGAGAGGCTCGGGCCTGTACTCTTCATGGCCTCGCGTCGGGACTCCTCCCCCGGCAACCTCTTCGGTGTGGGGAAAACCGGGGGGACTGCACGGTCCGTCGACCATGAGTACCTCCGCCGCTGGATCGCTGCTGTCGCACTCGGACGCAGTCTCTGCGAAGCCAGTCGACAGGTCGAACAGGCCGTAGAGTGATTCGTCGGGTTCAATCGCCGCGACTTGGGGGATGGCCGACTGGCGGGCCAACGCACGCCTCACCCACCGCTGGAGTCTCGACCGACCAGAGCGCTTGCGCCGGCGGGAAACAGGGAGCGAGGACGAAACGGGTACTGACCCGTACTGGGCCGACGGTTGTCGCAGGAGGACGCCACGAATGCAAGCGCGGAAGTGCGTCGCTCCGCGGGCGGGGAGCGCGTCCACGTCGAGTGGAGCCTCCTGGAGCCAAGCAGAATCATCGACGACGAAAGTGAGGGCGCCGGGACGGATCTCGCGCCCCTCGACCAGGATTCCGCTCGAAGACATGATGGGAGATGTCAAAAGAATCCCAACTTCTCCAGAAATTTGCTAGAACACCTGCCCCAAGGTGGGCGCCAACTGTCGTGGTTCTAAGTCTGACAGTAGAATGGGGGGTAGGAATGGAGAGGCAAGATCCTAGCTCTGGATTAGTTGTGCACGCAAAGAGTTAACGAGTTCAGGCCCTTCTTGGAGGAAGTAATAGCCCTACGTCTCGGAGCCCGGAGGCGGTCGACTGGATTATATGCGTGTGTGTTACAAAGATGCGAACCCTTCTTCCTGTGGAGGGGGGTGGCTTATATAGAGTTCGCCCGGACCCCAGCCAGCCCACGTAATGAAGGGTTTTAAGGTACATTAAGGCATGGCGTTACTGGAAACGTCCTGCATAAAGTGCTTATTAATGCTATAAAGTGTTGGAAATATGCCCTAGAGGCAATAATAAAAGCATTATTATTATATTTCCTTATTCATGATAATTGTCTTTATTCGTGCTATAATTGTGTTATCCGGAAATCGTAATACATGTGTGAATAACAGACAACAACATGTCCCTGGTGAGCCTCTAGTTGACTAGCTCGTTGATCAATAGATAGTCATGGTTTCCTGACTATGGGCATTGGATGTCAATGATAACGAGATCACATCATTAGGAGAATGATGTGATGGACGAGACCCAATCCTAAACATAGCATAAGATCGCATAGTTCGTTTGCTAGAGTTTTCCAATGTCAAGTATCTTTTCCTTAGACCATGAGATCGTGTAACTCCCGGATACCGTAGGAGTGCTTTGGGTGTGCCAAACATCACAACGTAACTGGGTGACTATAAAGGTATACTACGGTTATCTCTGAAAGTGTCTGTTGGGTTGACACGGATCGAGACTGGGATTTGTCACTCCGCTTGACGGAGAGGTATCACCGGGCCCTCTCGGTAATGCATCATCATAATGAGCTCAATGTGATCAAAGTGTTTGATCACGGGATCATGCATTACGGTACGAGAAAAGTGACTTCCCGGTAACGAGATTGAACGAGGTATTGGGATACCGACGATCGAATCTCGGGCAAGTAAAATACCGATTGACAAAGGGAATCGTATACGGGATTAATTGAATCCTCGACATCGTGGTTCATCCGATGAGATCATCGTGGAGCATGTGGGAGCCAACATGGGTATCCAGATCCCGCTATTGGTTATTGCCCGAGAACCGTCTCGGTCATGTCTGCATGTCTCCCGAACCCGTAGGGTCTACACACTTAAGGTTCGGTGACGCTAGGGTTGTGAAGATATGTATATGCAGTAACCTGAATGTTGTTCGGAGTCCCGGATGAGATCCCGGACGTCACGAGGAGTTTCGGAATGGTCCGGAGGTAAAGAATTATATATAGAAAGTGCTGTTTTGGCCATCGGGACAAGTTTCGGGGTTATCGGTATTGTACCGGGACCACCGGAGGGTCCCGGGGGGTCCACCGGGTGGGGCCACCTGCCTCGGGGGGCCACATGGGCTCTAGGGGTGCGCCTTGGCCTACATGGGCCAAGGGGAACCAGCCCCTAGAGGCCCATGCGCCTAGAGGGGGGGAAACCCTAAAGAAGGGGGGCGCCCCCTTGCTTGGGGGGGCAAGCCCCACCCTTGGCCGCCGCCCCCCTAGGAGATTGCATCTCCTAGGGCCGGCGCCCCCCTAGGGGGCTATATAAAGGGGGGAGGGGAGGGGGGCAGCACACCCTTGCTCCTGGCGCCTCCCTCTCCCTCCCCAACATCTCCTCCTCCTCCGTAGAGCTCGGCGAAGCCCTGCCGGAGTACTGCAACTCCACCATCACCACACCGTCGTGCTGCTGCTGGAGCTATCTTCCCAACCTCTCCTTTGCCTTGCTGGATCAAGAAGAAGGAGACGTTACGCTGACCGTACGTGTGTTGAACGCGGAGGCGCCGTCCTTTCGGTGCTAGGATCTCCGGTGATTTGGATCACGCCGTGTACGACTACCTCATCCCCGTTCATTGAACGCTTCCGCTCGCGATCTACAAAGTGGTACGTAGATGAAATATCTCTCCCATGACTCGTTGCTAGATGAACTCATAGATGGATCTTGGTGAAATCGTAGGAAAATTTTTGTTTTCTGCAACGTTCCCCAACTGTGGTATCAGAGCTAGGTCTATGCGTAGTTCTTCTTGTGCGAGTAGAACACAATTTGTTGTGGGCGTAGATTTGTCAACTTTTCTTGCCGCTACTAGTCTTATCTTGCTTTAGCGGTATTGTGGGATGAAGCGGCCTGGACCAACCTTACACGTACTCTTACGTGAGACCGGTTCCACCGACTAACATGCACTAGTTGCATAAGGTGGCTCGCGGGTGTCTGTCTCTCCCACTTTAGTTGGAGCGGATTCGATGAAAAGGGTCCTTATGAAGGGTAAATAGAAGTTGACAAATCACGTTGTGGCTTTCACGTAGGTAAGAAAACGTTCTTGCTAGAACCCTAATTCAGCCACGTAAAACTTGCAACAACAATTAGAGGACGTCTAACTTGTTTTTGCGGCAAGTGCTTTGTGATATGATATGGTCAAAGTTGTGATGAATGATGAATGATCTATATGTGATGTATGAGATGTTCATGCTATTGTAATAGGAATCACGACTTGCATGTCGATGAGTATGACAACCGGCAGGAGCCATAGGAGTTGTCTTTATTTTTGTATGACCTGCGTGTCATTGAGAAACGCCATGTAAATTACTTTACTTTATTGCTAAACGCGTTAGCCATAGTAGTAGAAGTAATAGTTGGCGAGCAACTTCATGGAGACACGATGATGGAGATCATGGTGTCAAGCCGGTGACAAGATGATCATGGAGCCCCAAGATGGAGATCAAAGGAGCTATGTGATATTGGCCATATCATGTCACGTTTATTATTTGATTGCATGTGATGTTTATCATGTTTTGCATCTTGTTTACTTAGAACGACAGTAGTAAATAAGAAGATCCCTCATAATAATTTCAAGAAGTGTTCCCCCTAACTGTGCACCGTTGCGACAGTTCGTTGTTTCGAAGCACCACATGATGATCGGGTGTGATAGATTCTAACGTTCACATACAACGGGTGTAAGACATATTTACACATGCAAACACTTAGGTTGACTTGACGAGCCTAGCATGTACAGACATGGCCTCCGAACACAGAAGACCGAAAGGTCGAGCATGAGTCGTATAGAAGATACGATCAACATGAAGATGTTCACCGATGTTGACTAGTCCGTCTCACGTGATGATCGGACACGGCCTAGTTGACTTGGATCATGTAATACTTAGATGACTAGAAGAGGGATGTCTATCTAAGTGGGAGTTCATTAAATAATTTGATTAGATGAACTTCATTATCATGAACTTAGTCTAAAAATATTTACAATATGTCTTGTAGATCAAATGGCCAACGTAGTCCTCAACTTCAACGCGTTCCTAGAGAAAACCAAGCTGAAAGACGATGGCAGCAACTATACGGACTGGGTCCGGAACCTGAGGATCATCCTCATAGCTGCCAAGAAAGATTATGTCCTACGAGCACCGCTAGGTGACGCACCTATTCTCCCTGCAGAACAAGACGTTATGAACGCTTGGCAGTCACGCTGCGATGATTACTCCCTCGTTCAGTGCGGCATGCTTTACAGCTTAGAGCCAGGGCTCCAAAAGCGTTTTGAGAGACATGGAGCATATGAGATGTTCGAAGAGCTGAAAATGGTTTTCCAAGCTCATGCCCGGGTCGAGAGATATGAAGTCTCCGACGAATTCTTTAGCTGTAATATGGAGGAAAATAGCTCTGTCATTGAACACATACTCATAATGTCTGGGTTGCACAACCGCTTGACTCAACTGGAAGTTAATCTCCCGGATGAAGCGGTCATTGACAGAATCCTCCAGTCGCTTCCACCTAGCTACAAGAGCTTTGTGATGAACTACAATATGCAGGGGATGGAAAATACCATTCCTGAGGTATATGCTATGCTGAAATCAGCAGAGGTAGAAATCAAGAAGGATCATCAAGTGTTGATGGTGAATAAAACCACTAAGTTCAAGAAGGGCAAGGGTAAAAAGAACTTCAAGAAGGACGGCAAGGAAGTTGCCGCACCCGGTAAGCAAGTTGCCGGGAAGAAGCCAAAGAATGGACCCAAGCCCGAGACTGAGTGTTTTTATTGCAAGGGAAGTGGTCACTGGAAGCGGAACTGCCCCAAATACTTAGCGGACAAGAAGGCCGGCAAAACAAAAGGTATATGTGATATACATGTAATTGATGTGTACCTTACCAGTACTCATAGTAGCTCTTGGGTATTTGATACCGGTGCAGTTGCTCACATTTGTAACTCAAAGCAGGAGCTGCGGAATAAACGGAGACTGGCGATGGACGAGGTGACGATGCGTGTCAGGAATGGTTCCAAGGTCGATGTGATCGCCGTCGGCATGCTACCTCTACATTTACCTACGGGATTAGTTTTAAACCTCAATAATTGTTATTTAGTGCCAAGTTTGAGCATGAACATTGTGTCTGGATCTCGTTTAATTCGAGATGGCTACTCATTTAAATCCGAGAATAATGGTTGTTCTATTTATATGAGAGATATGTTTTATGGTCATGCTCCGATGGTTAATGGTTTATTATTAATGAATCTCGTACGTGATGATACACATATTCATAGTGTGAATACCAAAAGAGTTAAAGTTGATAACAATAGTCCCACATATTTGTGGCACTCCCGCCTTGGTCACATAGGTGTCAAACGCATGAAGAAGCTCCATGCATATGGACTTTTAGAGTCTCTTGATTATGAATCATTTGACACGTGCGAACCATGCCTCATGGGTAAAATGACCAAGACTCCGTTCTCAGGAACAATGGAGCGAGCAACCAACTTATTGGAAATCATACATACTGATGTGTGCGGTCCAATGAGTGTTGAGGCTCGCGGTGGCTATCGTTATGTTCTCACCCTCACTGATGACCTGAGTAGATATGGGTATATCTACTTAATGAAACACAAGTCTGAGACCTTTGAAAAGTTCAAGGAATTTCAGAGTGAGGTTGAAAATTAACGTGACAGAAAAAATCAAGTTTCTACGATCAGATCGTGGAGGAGAATACTTGAGTCACGAATTTGGCACACACTTAAGAAAATGTGGAATAGTTTCACAACTCACGCCGCCTGGAACACCTCAGCGTAATGGTGTGTCCGAACATTGTAATCGCACTCTATTAGATATGGTGCGATCTATGATGTCTCTTACCGATTTACCGCTATCTTTTTGGGGCTATGCTTTAGAGACTGCCGCCTTCACTTTAAATAGGGCTCCGTCGAAATCCGTTGAGACGACACTGTATGAATTATGGTTTGGGAAGAAACCTAAGCTGTTGTTTCTAAAAGTTTGGGGATGCGATGCTTATGTCAAGAAACTTCAACCTGAAAAGCTCGAACCCAAGTCAGAAAAATGCGTCTTCATAGAATACCCTAAAGAAACTATTGGGTATACCTTCTACCTCAGATCCGAAGGCAAGATCTTTGTTGCCAAGAATGGATCCTTTCTAGAGAAGGAGTTTCTCTCGAAAGAAGTAAGTGGGAGGAAAGTAGAACTTGATGAAGTGTTACCTCTTGAACCGGAAAATGGCGCAACTCAAGAAAACGTTTCTGAGGTGCCTGCACCGACTAGAGAGGAAATTAATGATGATCAAGATGCTTCTGATCAAGCTCCTACTGAAATTCGTAGGTCCACAAGGACACGTTCCGCACCAGAGTGGTACGGCAACCCTGTCTTGGAAATCATGTTGTTAGACAACGGTGAACCTTCGAACTATGAAGAAGCGATGGCGGGCCCGGATTCCAACAAGTGGCTGGAAGCCATGAAATCCGAGATAGGATCCATGTATGAAAACAAAGTATGGACTTTGACTGACTTGCCCGTTGAGCGGCGAGCCGTAGAAAATAAATGGATCTTTAAGAAGAAGACAGACGCGGATGGTAATGTGACCATCTATAAAGCTCGGCTTGTCGCTAAGGGTTATCGACAAGTTCAAGGGGTTGACTACGATGAGACTTTCTCACCGGTAGCGAAGCTAAAGTCCGTTTGAATCATGTTAGCAATTGCCGCATTCTACGATTATGAAATATGGCAAATGGACGTCAAAACGGCATTCCTTAATGGTTTCCTTAAGGAAGAATTGTATATGATGCAGCCGGAAGGTTTTGTCGATCCTAAGAATGCTGACAAGGTGTGCAAGCTCCAACGCTCGATTTATGGGCTGGTGCAAGCATCTCGGAGTTGGAACATTCGCTTTGATGAGATGATCAAAGCGTTTGGATTTACGCAGACTTATGGAGAAGCCTGTGTTTACAAGAAAGTGAGCGGGAGCTCTGTAGCATTTCTCATATTATATGTAGATGACATACTTTTGATGGGAAATGATATAGAACTCTTGGACAGCATTAAGGCCTACTTGAATAAGAGTTTTTCAATGAAGGACCTTGGATAAGTTGCTTATATATTAGGCATCAAGATCTATATAGATAGATCAAGACGCCTCATAGGTCTTTCACAAAGCACATACCTTGATAAGGTATTGAAGAATTTCAATATGGATCAATCTAAGAAGGGGTTCTTACCTGTGTTACAAGGTGTGAAATTGAGCTCAGCTCAATGTCCGACCACGGCAGAAGATATAGAAGAGATGAGTGTCATCCCCTATGCCTCAGCCATAGATTCTATTATGTATGCCATGTTGTGTACCAGACCTGATGTAAACCTTGCCGTAAGTTTGGTAGGAAGGTACCAAAGTAATCCCGGCAAGGAACACTGGACAGCGGTCAAGAATATCCTGAAGTACCTGAAAAGGACTAAGGAAATGTTTCTCGTTGATGGAGGTGACGAAGAGCTCGTCGTAAAGGGTTATGTCGACGCTAGCTTCGACACAGATCTGGATGACTCTAAGTCACAAACCGGATACGTGTATATTTTGAATGGTGGGGCAGTAAGCTGGTGCAGTTGCAAGCAGAGCGTCGTGGCGGGATCTACATGTGAAGCGGAGTACATCGCAGCCTCGGAGGCAGCACATGAAGCAATTTGGGTGAAGGAGTTCATCACCGACCTCGGAGTCATACCCAGTGCGTCGGGGCCAATCAAACTCTTCTGTGACAACACTGGAGCTATTGCACTTGCCAAGGAGCCCAGGTTTCACAAGAAGACCAGGCACATCAAGCGTCGCTTCAACTCCATTCGTGAAAATGATCAACATGGAGACATAGATATTTGTAAAGTGCATACGGACCTGAATGTAGCAGATCCGTTGACTAAACCTCTCCCTAGAGCAAAACATGATCAACACCAGAATTCCATGGGTGTTCGATTCATCACAACGTAACTAGATTATTGACTCTAGTGCAAGTGGGAGACTGTTGGAAATATGCCCTACATGCAATAATAAAAGCATTATTATTATATTTCCTAGTTCATGATAATTGTCTTTATTCATGCTATAATTGTGTTATCCGGAAATCGTAATACATGTGTGAACAATAGACACCAACATGTCCCTAGTAAGCCTCTAGTTGACTAGCTCGTTGATCAACAAATAGTCATGGTTTCCTGACTATGGACATTGGATATCATTGATAACGACATCACATCATTAGGAGAATGATGTGATGGACAAGACCCAATCCTAAACATAGCACAAGATCGTATAGTTCGTTTGCTAGAGTTTACCAATGTCAAGTATCCTTTCCTTAGACCATGAGATCGTGTAACTCCCGGATACCGTAGGAGTGCTTTGGGTGTGCCAAACGTCACAACGTAACTGGGTGACTATAAAGGTATACTACGGGTATCTCCGAAAGTGTCTGTTGGGTTGACACGGATCGAGACTGGGATTTGTCACTCCGCATGACGGAGAGGTATCACCGGGCCCACTCGGTAATGCATCATCATAATGAGCTCAATGTGATCAAAGTGGTTGATCACGGGATCATGCATTACGGTACAAGTAAAGTGACTTGCCGGTAATGAGATTGAACGAGGTATTGGGATACCGACGATCGAATCTCGGGCAAGTAAAATACCGATTGACAAAGGGAATTGTATACGGGATTAATTGAATCCTCGACATCGTGGTTCATCCGATGAGATCATCGTGGAGCATGTGGGAGCCAACATGGGTATCCAGATCCCGCTGTTGGTTATTGCCCGAGAGCCGTCTCGGTCATGTATGCATGTCTCCCGAACCCGTAGGGTCTACACACTTAAGGTTCGGTGACGCTAGGGTTGTGAAGATATGTATATGCAGTAACCCGAATGTTGTTCGGAGTCCCGGATGAGATCCCCGACGTCACGAGGAGTTCCGGATTGGTCCGGAGGTGAAGAATTATATATAGGAAGTACAGTTTCGGCCATCGGGAGTGATCTGGGGTCACCGGTATTGTACCGGGACCACCAGATGGGTCCCGGGGGTCCACCGGGTGGGGCCACCCATCCCGGAGGGCCTCATGGGCTGAAGTGGGAGGGGGGACCAGCCCTTAGTGGGCTGGTGCGCCCCCCAAGGCCCACCCCCTGCGCCTAGGGTTGGAACCCTAGGGTGGGGGCGCGCCCCACTTGCCTTGGGGGTACTCCACCCCCCTGGCCGCCGCCCCCTCTGGAGATTGGATCTCCAGGGGCCGGCGCCCCCCCAGGGGCCCATATAAAGGGGGGAGGGAGGGGCAGCCGCACCCTTGCCCCTGGCGCCTCCCTCTCTCCCTGCTACACCTCTTCCTCTCGTAGTACACAGCGAAGCCCTGCTGCTGTGACGCCCTGCATCCACCACCACGCCGTCGTGCTGCTGGATCTTCGTCAACCTCTCCTTCCCCCTTGCTGGATCAAGAAGGAGGAGACGTCATCCACTCCGTACGTGTGTTGAACGCGGAGGTGCCGTCCGTTCGGTGCTAGGATCTCCGGTGATTTGGATCACGTCGCGTACGACTACCTCATCCCCGTTCTTTTGAACGCTTCCGCTCACGATCTGCAAAGGTATGTAGATGCATCCGATCACTCGTTGCTAGATGAACTCCTAGATGGATCTTGGTGAAACCGTAGGAAAATTTTTGTTTTCTGCAACGTTCCCCAACAATTCATATACTGAGCATGGATATAATCAAGCAATGGATGGTATGAAAAAAGAGTGTCAAGCAGCTTGGAAATGGCTTAGTAAGATACCAAAGCATACATGGGCTAGACATACCATGGACACAAATTGTAAAACTGACTTGGTTGTGAACAACATAAGTGAAGTATTCAATAAAATGATACTTGATGTGAGAGGAAAACCAATTAAAACCATGGTTGATGGGATCAGAACAAAATTGTTAGTTAAGTTCAATGCCAATAGGACCAAGACAGAGACAGCTAAGTGGCAGATATGCCCAACATATGCTGAAAAGCTGGAAGAAGCTAAACATCATTCCAGATTCTGTCAGTCAATCAAGGCTGGACCTGATCTATACCAGGTTGCAAGTGGAGAAAGCACATATGCATTAAATCTTAAAGATTGCACATGTGGGTGTAGAAAATGGGACATGACTGGGGTTCCTTGCAATCATGGTGTTTCAGCAATTAACAAGGCTAAACTACATCCAGAAGATTTTGTTAATGCTTTCTTCAAGAAACCAATGTATCAACAAGCCTACAGTCCAATTGTCTACCCTGTGCCTGGGCCTAATCTATGGCCAAAGACTGGGACCCCTGACATAGAGCCACCTGTTTTCAGAGACAAGCCAGGAAAGAAGCAGACAAAGAGGAGAAAGAATCAGTTTGAGAAGCCAGCTCCCAAGGATACTTCTAGGATGGCATCAATCACATGTAGTAATTGCAATTTGAGTGGGCATAGGTACACTAGCTGCCACAAAAATCTTAAGCCAGCCCTTGCAATGAGAAGGAACCAACATCAGGTTAATTGTCCAAACTTCAAAATATTCAGTTTATGATTATATTTCCTATACTATGTTCTAATCTTTGTATGTTTACACTACAGGAAAACAGAAGAGTTGATGCAGCTTCATCAGCCCCAAGGGCAGCTCCATCAGTACCCAGGGCAAGAACTACAGCTCCACCAGCACCTAGGCCGGCTCCATCAGCTCCAGTAGTTCCCAAGGCAAGAACTACAGCTCCACCAGCACCTAGGCCAGCTCCATCAGCTCCTCCTGCTACTAGGAGAGCAACTGCATCTACTGTTGCTGCTTCTAGGCCAAGTTCATCTACTGCTGCAGCTACAAGGCCAAGTTCATCTACTGCTGGTGCTTCTAGGCCAAGTTCTTCTGCTGCAAAGAAAACATTCATACCACCTAGAGCTTCAGGTACTGGACGGCTGAGAAAACCTTCTTACAAGATGTCTCAGTGGTTCAATTGTTCCCAGGGCAGCAAGAAGAAGTAATTTCATGATGGTGATGTTGAAAACAATTTCAAGTTTATGATGTTCAAAACAGCTGTGAGTTTGTCATGTTCAAACCAGTTTAATTCAGCCTATTTTGGCTACTTTGTGATGGCACTATGTAAGTTACCTAATTATGGTTGTGATCAAGACTTTTATGCATGAGGATGTCAAGTAGACTATGATAATGATTATGTTGAATATGATGCTGTCATTTAGACTTTGTTGCATCAAGCTATTTAGGATTTTATATTAATGATGATGATGTTGTTGTCACTTAGGGTGGCTCGGCGTCGACCAACCCCTAAGTGAAGCAAATTTGTCATCTAGGGTGGCTCGGCGTCGACTAACCCCTAAGTGAAGCAAATTTGTCTCCTAGGGTGGCTCGGCGTCGACCAACCCCTAAGTGAAGCAAATTTGTCACCTAGGGTGGCTACGCGTCGACCAACCCCTAAGTGAAGCAAATTTGTCACTTAGGGTTGCTCGGCGTCGACCAACCCCTAAGTGAAGCAAATTTGTCACCTAGGGTGGCTACGCGTCGACCAACCCCTAAGTGAAGCAAATTTGTCACTTAGGGTGGCTCGGCGTCGACCAACCCCTAAGTGAAGCAAATTTGTCACCTAGGGTGGCTACGCGTCGACCAACCCCTAAGTGAAGCAAATTTGTCACTTAGGGTTGCTCGGCGTCGACAAACCCCTAAGTGAAGCAAATTTGTCACCTAGGGTGGATACGCGTCGACCAACCCCTAAGTGAAGCAAATTTGTTGTTGGAAATATGCCCTAGAGGCAATAATAAATAGGTTATTATTATATTTCCTTGTTCATGATAATCGTTTATTATCCATGCTAGAATTGTATTGATAGGAAACTCAGATACATGTGTGGATACATAGACAACACCATGTCCCTAGTAAGCCTCTAGTTGACTAGCTCGTTGATCAATAGATGGTTACGTTTCCTGACCATGGACATTGGATGTCATTGATAACGGGATCACATCATTAGAAGAATGATGTGATGGACAAGACCCAATCCTAAGCCTAGCACAAAGATTGTAGTTCGTATGCAAAAGCTTTTCTAATGTCAAGTATCATTTCCTTAGACCATGAGATTGTGCAACTCCCGGATACCGTAGGAATGCTTTGGGTGTACCAAACGTCACAACGTAACTGGGTGACTATAAAGGTGCACTACAGGTATCTCCGAAAGTGTCTGTTGGGTTGGCACGAATCGAGACTGGGATTTGTCACTCCGTGTAAACGGAGAGGTATCTCTGGGCCCACTCGGTAGGACATCATCATAATGTGCACAATGTGACCAAGGGGTTGATCACGGGATGATGTGTTACGGAACGAGTAAAAGAGACTTGCCGGTAACGAGATTGAACAAGGTATCAGGATACCGACGATCGAATCTCGGGCAAGTATCGTACCGATAGACAAAGGGAATTGTATACGGAATTGATTAAGTCCTTGACATCGTGGTTCATCCGATGAGATCATCGTGGAACATGTGGGAGCCAACATGGGTATCCAGATCCCGCTGTTGGTTATTGACCGAAGAACGTCTCGGTCATGTCTGCGTGTCTCCCGAACCCGTAGGGTCTACACACTTAAGGTTCGATGACGCTAGGGTTATAAAGGAAGTTCGTATGTGGTTACCAAATGTTGTTCAGAGTCCCGGATGAGATCCCAGACGTCACGAGGAGTTCCGGAATGGTCCGGAGGTAAAGATTTATATATAGGAAGTATGGTTTTGGCCACCGGAAGAGTTCTGGGCATCACCGGTAGTGTACCGGGACCACCGGAGGTGTCCGGGGGTCCACCAAGTGGGGCCACAAGCCCCGGAGGGCTGCATGGGCCAAGTGTGGGAGGGGACCAGCCCCAAGTGGGCTGGTGCGCCCCCCCCCCCCCCACAAGGGCCCAAGGCGCAAGGGAGAGGAGAAGGGGGCAAACCCTAGGGCAGATGGGCCCTAAGGCCCATACTGGTGCGCCTCCCTCTCCCCTCCCCTCTTGGCCGCCTCCCCCTTTCCCATCTAGGGATGCTGCCCCCCTAGGGGTGGGAACCCTAGAGGGGGCGCACCCTCCTCCCTCTCCCCTATATATAGTGAGGCTTGGGGCTGCCCATGAGACACGATTTGATCTCCCTCTTGGCGCAGCCCTACCTCTCTCCCTCCCGCTCTCTTGCGGTGCTTGGCGAAGCCCTGCAGGATTGCCACGCTCCTCCACCACCACCACGCCGTTGTGCTGCTGCTGGATGGAGTCTTCCTCAACCTCTCCCTCTCTCCTTGCTGGATCAAGGCATGGGAGACGTCACCGGGCTGTACGTGTGTTGAACGCGGAGGTGCCGTCCGTTCGGCACTAGGATCATCGGTGATTTGGATCACGACGAGTATGACTCCTTCAACCCCATTCTCTTGAACGCTTCCGCTTAGCGATCTACAAGGGTATGTAGATTCACTCTCCTTCCCCTCGTTGCTGGTTTCTCCATGGATAGATCTTGGTGACACGTAGGAAAATTTTTGAATTTCTGCTACGTTCCCCAACAGTGGCATCATGAGCTAGGTCTATTGCGTAGATTCTTTGCACGAGTAGAACACAAAGTAGTTGTGGGCGTTGATTTTGTTCAATATGCTTACCGTTACTAGTCAATCTTGATTAGGCGGCATTGTGGGATGAAGCGGCCCGGACCGACCTTACACGTACACTTACGTGAGACAGGTTCCACCGACTGACATGCACTAGTTGCATAAGGTGGCTAGAGGGTGCCAGTCTCTCCCACTTTAGTCGGATCGGATTCGATGAAAAGGGTCCTTATGAAGGGTAAATAGCAATTGACATATCATGTTGTGGTTTTGCGTAGGTAAGAAACGTTCTTGCTAGAAACCCATAGCAGCCACGTAAAACATGCAAACAACAATTAGAGGACGTCTAACTTGTTTTTGCAGGGTATGCCATGTGATGTGATATGGCCAAAGGATGTGATGTATGATATATGTGATGTATGAGATGATCATGTTCTTGTAATAGGAATCATGACTTGCATGTCGATGAGTATGACAACCGGCAGGAGCCATAGGAGTTGTCTTTAATTTATTTATGACCTACGTGTCAACATAAACGTCATGTAATTACTTTACTTTATTGCTAACCGTTAGCCATAGTAGTAGAAGTAATAGTTGACGAGACAACTTCACGGAGATCATGATGATGAAGATCATGGTGTCATGCCGGTGACGATGATGATCATGGAGCCCCGAAGATGGAGATCGAAAGGAGCAAAGTGATGATGGCCATATCATGTCACTATTTGATTGCATGTGATGTTTATCATGTTTTTGCATCTTATTTGCTTAGAACGACGGTAGTAAATAAGATGATCCCTCATTAAAATTTCAAGAAAGTGTTCCCCCTAACTGTGCACCGTTGCGAAAGTTCGTCGTTTCGAAGCACCACGTGATGATCGGGTGTGATAGATTCTTACGTTCGAATACAACGGGTGTTGACGAGCCTAGCGTGTACAGACATGGCCTCGGAACACATGCAAACACTTAGGTTGACTTGACGAGCCTAGCATGTACAGACATGGCCTCGGAACACAGAAGACCGAAAGGTCGAGCATGAGTCGTATGGTAGATACGATCAACATGAAGATGTTCAACGATGATGACTAGTCCGTCTCACGTGATGATCGGACACGGCCTAGTTGACTCGGATCATGTAATCACTTAGATGACTAGAGGGATGTCTATCTGAGTGGGAGTTCATAAGATGAACTTAATTATCCTGAACATAGTCAAAAGATCTTTGCAAATTATGTCGTAAGCTCGCGCTTTAGTTCTACTGTTTTAGATATGTTCCTAGAGAAAATATAGTTGAAAGTTGATAGTTGCAATTATGCGGACAGTAGAAGGCTTGTGTCCTTAATGCACCGCTCGGTGTACTGGACCTCGAACGTGGTCTGTGGATGTTGCGAACATCTGACATACACGTTTTGATGACTACATGATAGTTCGGTAATAATAAAAGGTTTAGAATTGAGGCACCGAAGACATTTTTTGAAATGTCGCGGAACATATGAGATGTTTCGAGGGCTGAAATTGGGATTTCAGGCTTGTGCCCACGTCAAGAGGTATAAGACCTCCAACGATTTTCTTGGCCTGCAAACTAAGGGAGAAAAGCTCAATCGTTGAGCTTGTGCTCAGATTGTCTGAGTACAACAATCACTTGAATCGAGTGGGAGTTAATCTTCCAGATAAGATAGTGATGTTTTTCCAAAGTTATTGCCACCAAGCTACTAGAGCTTCGTGATGAACTATAACATATCAGGGATAAATATGATGATCCTTGAAATATTCGCGATGTTTGACACCGCGAAAGTAGAAATCAAGAAGGAGCATCAATTGTTGATGGTTAGTGAAACCACTAGTTTCAAGAAGGGCAAGGGCAAGAAGGGATCCTTCATGAAACGGCAAATCAGCTGCTGCTCTAGTGGAGAAACCCAAGGTTGAACCCAAACCCGAGACTAAGTGCTTCTGTAATGAGGAGAACAGCTGCTGGAGCATAATTACCCTAGATACTTGGTAGATGAGAAGGCTGTCGATAGAAGTATATTGGATATACATTATGTGAATGTGTACTTTACTAGTACTCCTAGTAGCATTAGGGTATTAGATACCGGTTCGGCTGCTAAGTGTTAGTAACTCGAAATAAAAGCTACGGAATAAACGGAGACTAGCTAAAGGTGAGCTGACGAGATGTGTTGGAAGTGCTTCCAAGGTTGATATGATCAAGCATCACACGCTCCCTCTACCATCGAGATTGGTGTTAAACCTAAATAATTGTTATTTGGTGTTTGCGTTGAGCATAGACATGATTGGATTATGTCTATCGCAATACGGTTATTCATTTAAGGAGAATAATGGTTACTCTATTTATTTGAATAATACCTTCAATGGTCTTGAACCTAAAATGAATGGTTTATTGAATCTCGATCATAGTGATACACATGTTCATGCCAAAAGATATAAGATAGTAATGATAGTACCACCTACTTGTGGCACTGCCATGTAAGTCATATTGGTATAAAACGCATGAAGAAGCTCCATGTTGATGGATCTTTGGACTCACTCATTTCTGAAAAGATTGAGACATGTGAACCGTGTTTGTTGGTATGTACGCATGAAGAAACTCCATGCAGATGGACCGTTTGGACTCACTTGATTTTGAATCGCTTGAGACATGCAAATCGTACCACATGGGCAAGATGACTGAAAGCTTCGGTTTCAGTAAAATGGAACAAGAAAGCAACTTGTTGGAAGTAACACATTTTTGATGTGTGCAGTCCAATGAGTGCTGAGGCACGCAGTGGATATCGTTATGCTCTTACTTCACAGATGATTTGAGTAGATACTGAGCATATTTACTTGATGAAACACAAGTCGGAATTATTGAATGGTTCAAGTAATATTCAGAATGAAGTTGAAGATCTTCGTGATAAGAGGATAAAATGTCTATGATATGATCATAGAAATGAATATCTGAGTTACGAGTTTGGCACTGTGGAAATTGTTTCACAAATAATACCGCCTGGAACACCATAGAGTGATGGTGTGTCCGAACATCATAACTGCACCCTATTGGATATGATGCATACCATGATGTCTCCTATCGAATTACCACTATCGTTCATGGGTTAGGCATTGGAGACAACCGCACTCACTTTAAATAGGGCACCACGTAATTCCGATGAGATGACACCGTATGAACTATGGTTTAGAGAAACCTAAGCTGTCATTTCTTAAAAGTTTGGGGCTACGACGCTTATATGAAAAAGTTTCAGGCTGATAAGCTCGAACCCAAAGCGGATAACTGCATCTTCATAGGATACCCAAAGCAGTTGGGTATACCTCCTGTCTCAGATCCGAAAGCAATAGGGATTGTTTCTAGAATCTGGTCCTTTCTCGAGGAAAAGTTTCTCTCGAAAGAATTGAGTGGGAGGATGGTGGAGACTTGATGAGGTTATTGAACCGTCACTTCAACTAGAGTGTAGCAGGGCACATGAGTTGTTCCTTTGGCACCTACACCAATTGAAGTGGAAGCTTATGATAGTGATCATGAGACTTCGGATCAAGTTACTCCCAAACCTCGTAGGATGACAAGGATGCGTACTACTTCAGAGTGGTACGTAATCCTGTCTTGGAAGTCATGTTGCTAGACAACAATGAACCTACGAGCTATGGAGAAGCGATGGTGGGCCCGGATTCCAAGAATGGCTCGAGGCCATAAAATCCGAGAGAGAATCCATATATGAAAACAAAGTGTAGACTTTGGAAGAACTACTTGATGGTCGTGAGGCTGTTGAGTACAGATGGATTTTAAAAGGAAGACGGACAATGATGGTAAATGTCACCATTAAGAAAGCTCGACTTGTCATTAAGATGTTTTCCGACAAGTTCAAGGAGTTGACTGCGATGAGACTTTCTCACTCGTAGCGATGCTAAGAGTCTGTTGGAATTATGTTAGCGATTACTGCATTATTTATGAAATTGTGCAGATAGGATGTCAAAACATTGTTTCCTCGACGATTTTCTTGAGGAAAGGTTGTATGTGATACAACCAGAAGATTTTTGTCAATCCTGAAAGATGCTAACAAGTATGCAAAGCTCCAGCAATCCTTCTAAGGACTGGAGTAAGCATCTCGGAGTTGGAATGTACGCTTTGATGAGATGATCAAAGATTTGGGTTTATACAAAGTTTGTGAGAAACTTGTATTTCCAAAGAAGTGAGTGGGAGCACTATAGAATTTCTGATGAGTATATGTTGTTGACATATTGTTGATCAGAAATGATGTAGAATTTCTGGAAAGCATATAGGGTTATTTGAAAAGTGTTTTTAATGGAAAACCTGGATTAAGCTACTTAAAAATTGAGCATCAAGATCTATAAGGATAGATCAAAATCGCTTAATAGTACTTTCAAACAAACACATACCACGACAAGATTTTGAAGGAGTTCAAAATAGATCAGCAAAGAAGGAGTTCTCGGCTGTGTTACAAGGTGTGAGTATTGAGCAAGACTCAAGACATGACCACGGCAGAATAGAAAGGACGAAGGTCGTCCCCTATGCTTTAATCGTAGGCTCTAAAGTATGCTATGTTATGTACCGCACCTGAAGTGTGCCAAACCATGAGTCAGTCAAGGGGTACAAGTGTGATCTAGAAATGGATCACAGGACAACGGTCAAGGTTATCCTTAGTAACTAGTGGACTAAGGAATTTTCTCGATTATGGAGGTGGTAAAAGAGTTCATCGTAAAGGGTTACGCCGATGCAAACTTTGACACTAATCCAGATTATTCTGAGTAGTAAACTGGATTCGTATAGTAGAACAGTTATTTGGAATAGTTCCAAATAGAGCGTGGTAACTGCATCTAGAAGATGACTTAGAAATTTGCGAAGTACATACAGATCTGAATATTTCAGACCCGTTGACTATAACCTCTCTCACAAGCATAACATGATCAAACCTAGAACTCTTGGGTGTTAGTCACATAGGGATGTGACTTTGAGTGTTAATCACATATCGATGTGAACTGGATTATTGACTCTAGTGCAAGTGGGAGACTGTTGGAAATATGCCCTAGAGGCAATAATAAATAGGTTATTATTATATTTCCTTGTTCATGATAATCGTTTATTATCCATGCTAGAATTGTATTGATAGGAAACTCAGATACATGTGTGGATACATAGACAACACCATGTCCCTAGTAAGACTCTAGTTGACTAGCTCCTTGATCAATAGATGGTTATGTTTCCTGACCATGGACATTGGATGTCATTGATAACGGGATCATATCATTAGAAGAATGATGTGATGGACAAGACCCAATCCTAAGCCTAGCACAAAGATTGTAGTTCGTATGCAAAAGCTTTTCTAATGTCAAGTATCATTTCCTTAGACCATGAGATTGTGCAACTCCCGGATACCGTAGGAATGCTTTGGGTGTACCAAACGTCACAACGTAACTGGGTGACTATAAAGGTGCACTACAGGTATCTCCGAAAGTGTCTGTTGGGTTGGCATGAATCGAGACTGGGATTTGTCACTCCGTGTAAACGGAGAGGTATCTCTGGGCCCACTCGGTAGGACATCATCATAATGTGCACAATGTGACCAAGGGGTTGATCACGGGATGATGTGTTATGGAACGAGTAAAAGAGACTTGCCGGTAACGAGATTGAACAAGGTATCGGGATACCGACGATCGAATCTCGGGCAAGTATCGTACCGATAGACAAAGGGAATTGTATACGGGATTGATTAAGTCCTTGACATCGTGGTTCATCCGATGAGATCATCGTGGAACATGTGGGAGCCAACATGGGTATCCAGATCCCGCTGTTGGTTATTGACCGGAGAACGTCTCGGTCATGTCTGCGTGTCTCCCGAACCCGTAGGGTCTACACACTTAAGGTTCGATGACGCTAGGGTTATAAAGGAAGTTCATATGTGGTTACCGAATGTTGTTCAGAGTCCCGGATGAGATCCCGGACGTCACGAGGAGTTCCGGAATGGTCCGAAGGTAAAGATTTATATATAGGAAGTATGGTTTTGGCCACCGGAAGAGTTCTGGGCATCACCGGTAGTGTACCGGGACCACCGGAGGTGTCCGGGGGTCCACCAAGTGGGGCCACAAGCCCCGGAGGGCTGCATGGGCCAAGTGTGGGAGGGGACCAGCCCCAAGTGGGCTGGTGCGCCCCCCCACAAGGGCCCAAGGCGCAAGGGAGAGGAGAAGGGGGCAAACCCTAGGGCAGATGGGCCCTAAGGCCCATACTGGTGCGCCTCCCTCTCCCCTCCCCTCTTGGCCGCCTCCCCCTTTCCCATCTAGGGCTGCCGCCCCCCCCCCCTAGGGGTGGGAACCCTAGAGGGGGCGCACCCTCCTCCCTCTCCCCTATATATAGTGATGCCTGGGGCTGCCCATGAGACACGATTTGATCTCCCTCTTGGCGCAGCCCTACCTCTCTCCCTCCCGCTCTCTTGCGGTGCTTGGCGAAGCCCTGCAGGATTGCCACGCTCCTCCACCACCACCACGCCATTGTGCTGCTGCTGGATGGAGTCTTCCTCAACCTCTCCCTCTCTCCTTGCTGGATCAAGGCATGGGAGACGTCACCGGGCTGTACGTGTGTTGAACGCGGAGGTGTCGTCCGTTCGGCACTAGGATCATCGGTGATTTGGATCACGACGAGTACGACTCCTTCAACCCCGTTCTCTTGAACGCTTCCGCTTAGCGATCTACAAGGGTATGTAGATGCACTCTCCTTCCCCTCGTTGCTGGTTTCTCCATGGATAGATCTTGGTAACACGTAGGAAATTTTTTGAATTTCTGCTACGTTCCCCAACATTTGTCACTTAGGGTGGCTCGGCGTCGACCAGCCCCTAAGTGAAGCAAATTTGTCACCTAGGGTGGCTACGCGTCGACCAAACCCTAAGTGAAGCAAATTTGTCACTTAGGGTTGCTCGGCAGCGACCAACCCCTAAGTGAAGCAAATTTGTCACCTAGGGTGGCTCGGCGTCGACCAACCCCTAAGTGAAGCAAATTTACCACTTAGGGTGTCTCGGCGTAGACCAACCTTAATTTAACCATTTTTCACTTTGGGTGTCTTGGCGTCGACCAACCACTAAATGAAGGATCCAAACTACAAACAGACCTTTCATCAAAAAACCAACATAAAAATAACACTACAAACATCTTCATCAAATGATCCAAGCTAAACCCATTACATGCCATGCCATACTTCACAGCTTAGTTCAACAGATTCAAATTTAGCGCACATTACAAGCCATAGTTAAATGCTTCATAAGTAAATTAGTTCAACAGATTCAAACTTAACACATTACAAGCCATAGTTCAAAGCTAGTAACTAAAGACAATGACCCACATGGTCATATGACAGCACAATTTATTCTTCACCACAAATACCCTTGATTTCCTTCAGCTTCCTCTTGTTACTTTCACCTGCTTTCTTCAGGTCAACAACATCACACTGCAAAGTACTCTTCTCAATGCTCAACTTCTCCTTCTCTTTAGTCAACTCAGCAATGTAACAATCCAGCTTCTCCTTCTCTTTCTTCAGGTCAGCAAAGCTAAACTCCAAAGTCTGAAGGGGAACGTAGTAATTTCAAAAAAAATCCTACGCACACGCAAGATCATGGTGATGCATAGCAACGAGAGGGGAGAGTGTTGTCTACGTACCCTCTTAGACCGAAGTGGAAGCGTTGACACAACGTAGAGGAAGTAGTCGTACGTCCTCCTCCCGATCTGACCGATCCAAGCGACGTTACTCCGGCGCCTCCGAGTTCTTGACACACGTACAGCTCGATGACGTTCTCCGGGCTCCGATCCAGCAAAGCTCTCGGGGAAGAGTTTCGTCAGCACGATGGCGTGGTGACGATCTTGATGAACTACCGACGCAGGGCTTCGCCTAAGCACCGCGACAATATGAACGAGGTGGAATATGGTGGAGGGGGGCACCGCACACGGCTGAGGAACAATCACGAAGATCAACTTGTGTGTTCTAGGGTGCCCCCCTGCCCCCGTATATAAAGGAGCAAGGGGGAGGCCGGCCGACCTATGGGGCGCGCCAAAGGGAGGGGGGAGTCCTCCTCCTAGTGGGAGTAGGACTCCCCTTTCCTAGTCCAACTAGGAAGAGAGGGGGGAAGGAAAGAGAGGGAGAGGGAGAGGGAAAGGGGGGCCGCCCCCCCCCCCTCCTTGTCCAATTCGGAATCCCCATGGGGGGGGCGCCACCTCCTGGCCGCAGCCCTCTCTCTCCCCTCGGGCCCAATAAGGCCCATTACTTCCCCGGGGGGTTCCGGTAACCCCTCCGGCACTCCGATTTTATCCGAAACCACTCGGAACCATTCTGATGTCCGAATATAGTCGTCCAATATATCAATCTTTAGGTCTCGACCATTCCGAGACTCCTCGTCATGTCCGTGATCTCATCCGGGACTCCAAACTAACTTCGGTACATCAAAATGCATAAACTCATAATAACTGTCATCGTAACCTTAAGCGTGCGGACCCTACGATTCGAGAATAGTGTAGACATGACTGAGACAAATCTCTGGTCAATAACCAATAGCGGGACCTGGATGCCCATATTGGCTCCTACACATTCTATGAAGATCTTTATCGGTCAGACCGCATAACAACATACGTTGTTCCCTTTGTTATCGGTATGTTACTTGCCCGAGATTCGATCGTCGGTATCCAATACCTAGTTCAATCTCGTTACCGGCAAGTCTCTTTACTCGTTCCGTAATACATCATCTTGCAACTATCTTATTGATTGCAATGCTTCAAAGGCTTATGTGATGTGCATTACCGAGAAGGCCCTGAGACACCTCTCCGACATTCGGAGTGACAAATCCTAATCTCGAAATACGCCAACCCAACAAATACTTTCGGAGACACCTAAAGAGCTCCTTTATAATCACCCAGTTACGTTGTGACGTTTGGTAGCACACAAAGTGTTCCTACAGTAAACGGGAGTTGCATAATCTCATAGTCAAAGGAACATGTATAAGTCATGGAGAAAGCAATAGCAACATACTAAACGATCGGGTGCTAAGCTAATGGAATGGGTCATGTCAATCAGATCATTCAACTAATGATGTGACCTTGTTAATCAAATGACAACTCCTTTGTATATGGTTAGGAAACTTAACCATCTTTGATTAACAAGCTAGTCAAGTAGAGGCATACTAGTGACACTCTGTTTGTCTATGTATCCACACATGTATTATGTTTCTGGTTAATACAATTCTAGCATGAATAATAAACATTTATCATGATATATAAGGAAATAAATAATAACTTTATTATTGCCTCTAGGGCATATTTCCTTCAGTCTCCCACTTGCACTAGAGTCAATAATCTAGATTACACAGTAATGATTCTAACACCCATGGAGTCTTGGTGCTGATCATGTTTTGCTCGTGGAAGAGGCTTAGTCAATGGGTCTGCTACATTCAGATCCGTATGTATCTTGCAAATCTCTATGTCTCCCACCTGGACCAAATCCCGGATGGAATTGAAGCATCTCTTGATGTGCTTGGTTCTCTTGTGAAATCTGGATTCCTTTGCCAAGGCAATTGCAGCAGTATTGTCACAAAAGATTTTCATTGGACCCGATGCACTAGGTATGACACCTAGATCGGATATGAACTCCTTCATCCAGACTCCTTCATTTGCTGCTTCCGAAGCAGCTATGTACTCCGCTTCACATGTAGATCCCGCCACGACGCTTTGTTTAGAACTGCACCAACTGACAGCTCCACCATTTAATGTAAATACGTATCCGGTTTGCGATTTAGAATCGTCCGGATCAGTGTCAAAGCTTGCATCAACGTAACCGTTTACGACGAGCTCTTTGTCACCTCCATATACGAGAAACATTTCCTTAGTCCTTTTCAGGTACTTCAGGATATTCTTGACCGTTGTCCAGTGATCCACTCCTGGATTACTTTGGTACCTCCCTGCTAAACTTATAGCAAGGCACACATCAGGTCTGGTACACAGCATTGCATACATGATAGAGCCTATGGCTGAAGCATAGGGAACATCTTTCATCTTCTCTCTATCTTCTGCAGTGGTCGGGCACTGAGTCTTACTCAACTTCACACCTTGTAACACAGGCAAGAACCCTTTCTTTGCTTGATCCATTTTGAACTTCTTCAAAACTTTGTCAAGGTATGTGCTTTGTGAAAGTCCAATTAAGCGTCTTGATCTATCTCTATAGATCTTAATGCCCAATATGTAAGAAGCTTCACCGAGGTCTTTCATTGAAAAACTCTTATTCAAGTATCCCTTTATGCTATCCAAAAATTCTATATCATTTCCAATCAGTAATATGTCATCTACATATAATATCAGAAATGCTACAGAGCTCCCACTCACTTTCTTGTAAATACAGGCTTCTCCAAAAGTTTGTATAAACCCAAATGCTTTGATCACACTGTCAAAGCGTTTATTCCAACTCCGAGATGCTTGCACCAGTCCATAAATGGATCGCTGGAGCTTGCACACTTTGTTAGCTCCCTTTGGATTGATAAAACCTTCTGGTTGCATCATATACAACTCTTCTTCCAGAAATCCATTCAGGAATGCAGTCTTTACATACATTTGCCAAATTTCATAATCATAAAATGCGGCAATTGCTAACATGATTCGGACAGACTTAAGCATCGCTACTGGTGAGAAGGTCTCATCGTAGTCAATCCCTTGAACTTGTCGAAAACCTTTCGCGACAAGTCGAGCTTTGTAGATAGTAACATTACCATCAGCGTCAGTCTTCTTCTTAAAGATCCACTTATTCTCTATTGCTTGCCGACCCTCGGGCAAGTCAACCAAAGTCCACACTTTGTTGTCATACATGGATCCCATCTCAGATTTCATGGCTTCTAGCCACTTTGCGGAATCTGGGCTCACCATCGCTTCTTCATAGTTCGTAGGTTCGTCATGATCTAGTAGCATGACTTCCAGAACGGGATTGCCGTACCACTCTGGCGCGGATCTTACTCTGGTTGATCTACGAGGTTCTGTAGTAACTTGATCTGAAGTTTCATGATCAATATCATCAGCTTCCTCACTAATTGGTGTAGGCGCTACAGAAACAGATTTCTGTGATGTACTACTTTCCAATAAGGGAGCAGGTACAGTTACCTCATCAAGTTCTACTTTCCTCCCACTCACTTCTTTCGAGAGAAACTCCTTTTCTAGAAAGACTCCGAATTTAGCAACAAAAATCTTGCCTTCGGATCTGTGATAGAAGGTGTATCCAACAGTTTCTTTTGGATATCCTATGAAGACACATTTTTCCGATTTGGGTTCGAGCTTATCAGGTTGAAGCTTTTTCACATAAGCATCGCTGCCCCAAACTTTAAGAAACGACAACTTTGGTTTCTTGCTAAACCATAGTTCATAAGGCGTCGTCTCAACGGATTTCGACGGTATCCTATTTAACGTGAATGCGGCCGTCTCTAAAGCATAACCCCAAAACGGTAGCGGTAAATCTGTAAGAGACATCATAGTGTTGGAAATAAGCCCTAGAGGCAATAATAAATTGATTATTATTATATTTCCTTGTTCATGATAATCGTTTATTATCCATGCTAGAATTGTATTGATAGGAAACTCAGATACATGTGTGGATACATAGACAACACCATGTCCCTAGTAAGCCTCTAGTTGACTAGCTCGTTGATCAAATAGATGGTTACAGTTTCCTGACCATGGACATTGGATGTCGTTGATAACGGGATCACGTCATTAGGAGAATGATGTGATGGACAAGACCCAATCCTAAGCCTAGCACAAGATCATGTAGTTCGTATGCTAAAGCTTTTCTAATGTCAAGTATCATTTCCTTAGACCATGAGATTGTGCAACTCCCGGATACCGTAGGAATACTTTGGGTGTGCCAAACGTCACAACGTAACTGGGTGGCTATAAATGTGCACTACGGGTATCTCCGAAAGTGTCTGTTGGGTTGGCACGAATCGAGACTGGGATTTGTCACTCCGTGTAAACGGAGAGGTATCTCTGGGCCCACTCGGTAGGACATCATCATAATGTGCACAATGTGATCAAGGAGTTGATCACGGGATGATGTGTTGCGGAACGAGTAAAAGAGACTTGCCGGTAACGAGATTGAACAAGGTATCGGGATACCGACGATCGAATCTCGGGCAAGTATCGTACTGATAGACAAAGGGAATTGTATACGGGATTGATTAAGTCCTTGACATCGTGATTCATCCGATGAGATCATCGTGGAACATGTGGGAGCCAACATGGGTATCCAGATCCCGCTGTTGGTTATTGACCGGAGAACGTCTCGGTCATGTCTGCATGTCTCCCGAACCCGTAGGGTCTACACACTTAAGGTTCGATGACGCTAGGGTTATAAAGGAAGTTTGTATGTGGTTACCGAATGTTGTTCGGAGTCCCGGATGAGATCCCGGACGTCACGAGGAGTTCCGGAATGGTCCGGAGGTAAAGGTTTATATATGGGAAGTCTTATTTTGGTCGCCAGAAAAGTTTCGCACTTTATCGGTATTGTACCGGGAGTGCCGAAAGGGGTCCGGGGGTCCACCGGGGGGTCCTCCTGCCCCTGGGGGCCACATGGGCTGTAGGGGGTGCGCCTTGGCCTATATGGGCCAAGGGCACCAGCCCCAAGAGGCCCATGCGCCAAGATATAAGAAAAAGGGGAGAGTCCTCAAAGGGGAAGGCACCTCCGAGGTGCCTTGGGGAGGATGGACTCCTCCCCCCCTTGGCCGCACCCCTTCCTTGGAGGAAGGGGCAAGGCTGCGCCTCCCCCCTCTCCCTTGCCCCTATATATAGTGGAGGGGAGGGAGGGCAGCCACACCTGAAGCCCTGGCGCCTCCCTCCCTCCCGTGACACCTCCTCCTCTCCCGCAGGTGCTTGGCGAAGCCCTGCAGGATTGCCACGCTCCTCCACCACCATCACGCCGTTGTGGTGCTGCTGGATGGAGTCTTACTCAACCTCTCCCTCTCCCCTTGCTTGATCAAGGCATGGGAGGCGTCACCGGGCTGTACGTGTGTTGAACGCGGAGGTGCCGTCCGTTCGGCACTTGGTCATCGGTGATTTGGATCACGACGAGTACGACTCCATCAACCCCGTTCACTTGAACGCTTCCGCTTAGCGATCTAAAAGGGTATGTAGATGCACTCTTCTTCCCCTCATTGCTGGTTTCTCCATAGATAGATCTTGGTGACACGTAGGAAAATTTTAAATTTCTTCTACGTTCCCCAACAGTGGCATCATGAGCTAGGTCTATTGCGTAGATTCCATGCACGAGTAGAACACAAAGTAGTTGTGGGGGTTGATTTTGTTCAATATGCTTACCGTTACTAGTCAATCTTGATTCGGCGGCATTGTGGGATGAAGCGGCCCGGACCGACCTTACACGTACACTTACGTGAGACAGGTTCCACCGACTGACATGCACTAGTTGCATAAGGTGGCTAGCGGGTGCTAGTCTCTCCCACTTTAGTCGGATCAGATTCGATGAAAAGGGTCCTTATGAAGGGTAAATAGCAATTGACATATCACGTTGTGGTTTTGCGTAGGTAAGAAACGTTCTTGCTAGAAACCCATAGCAGCCACATAAAACATGCAAACAACAATTAGAGGACGTCTAACTTGTTTTTGCAGGGTATGCCATGTGATGTGATATGGCCAAAAGGATGTGATGAATGATATATGTGATGTATGATATTGATCATGTTCTTGTAATAGGAATCACGACTTGCATGTCGATGAGTGTGACAACCGGCAGGAGCCATAGGAGTTGTCTTTAATTTATTTATGACCTGCGTGTCAACATAAACGTCATGTAATTACTTTACTTTATTGCTAAAGCATTAGCCATAGTAGTAGAAGTAATAGTTGACGTGACAACTTCATGAAGACACGATGATGGAGATCATGATGATGGAGATCATGGTGTCATGCCGGTGACGACGATGATCATGGAGCCCCGAAGATGGAGATCAAAAGGAGCAAAGTGATGATGGCCATATCATGTCACTATTTGATTGCATGTGATGTTTATCATGTTTTTGCATCTTATTTGCTTAGAACGACGGTAGTAAATAAGATGATCCCTCATTAAAATTTCAAGAAAGTGTTCCCCCTAACTGTGCACCGTTGCGAAAGTTCGTCGTTTCGAAGCACCACGTGATGATCGGGTGTGATAGATTCTTACGTTCACATACAACAGGTGTAAGCCAGATTTACACACGCGAAACACTTAGGTTGACTTGATGAGCCTAGCATGTACAGACATGGCCTCGGAACACAGAAGACCGAAAGGTCGAGCATGAGTCGTATGGTAGATACGATCAACATGAAGATGTTCACCGATGATGACTAGTCCGTCTCACGTGATGATCGGACACGGCCTAGTTGACTCGGATCATGTAATCACTTAGATGACTAGAGGGATGTCTATCTGAGTGGGAGTTCATAAGATGAACTTAATTATCCTGAACATAGTCAAAAGGTCTTTGCAAATTATGTCGTAAGCTCGCGCTTTAGTTCTACTGTTTTAGATATGTTCCTAGAGACAATATAGTTGAAAGTTGATAGTAGCAATTATGCGGACAATAGAAGGCTTATGTCCTTAATGCAACGCTCGGTGTGCTAGACCTCGAACGTGGTATGTGGATGTTGCGAACATTTGACATACACGTTTTGATGACTACATGATAGTTCGGTAATGTTAAATGGTTTAGAATTGAGGCACCGAAGACATTTTTGAAATGTTGCGGAACATATGAGATGTTTCGAGGGCTGAAATTGGGATTTCAGGATCGTGCCCACGTCAAGAGGTATAAGACCTCCGACGATTTTCTTGGCCTGCAAACTAAGGGAGAAAAGCTCAATCGTTGAGCTTGTGCTCAGATTGTCTGAGTACAACAATCACTTGAATCGAGTGGGAGTTGATCTTCCAGATAAGATAGTGATGCTTCTCCAAAGTCATTGCCACCAAGCTGCTAGAGCTTCGTAATGAACTATAACATATCAGGGATAGATATGATGATCCTTGAAATATTCGCGATGTTTGACACCGCGAAAGTAGAAATCAAGCAGGAGCATCAATTGTTGATGGTTAGTGAAACCACTAGTTTCAAGAAGGGCAAGGGCAAGAAGGGATACTTCATGAAACGGCAAATCAGCTGCTGCTCTAGTGGAGAAACCCAAGGTTGAACCCAAACCCGAGACTGAGTGCTTCTGTAATAAGGGGAACAGCCACTAGAGCAGAATTACCCTAGATACATGGTAGATGAGAAGGCTGTCAATAGAAGTATATTGGATATACATTATGTGAATGTGTACTTTACTAGTACTCCTAGTAGCATCAGGGTATTAGATACCAGTTCGGTTGCTAAGTGTTAGTAACTCGAAATAAAAGCTACGGAATAAACGGAGACTAGCTAAAGGTGAGCTGACGAGATGTGTTGGAAGTGCTTCCAAGGTTGATATGATCAAGCATCGCACGCTCCCTCTACCATCGAGATTGGTGTTAAACCTAAACAATTGTTATTTGGTGTTTGCGTTGAGCATAGACATGATTGGATTATGTCTATCGCAATACGGTTATTCATTTAAGGAGAATAATGGTTACTCTATTTATTTGAATAATACCTTCAATGGTCTTGCACCTAAAATGAATGGTTTAATGAATCTCGATCATAGTGATACACATGTTCATGCCAAAAGATATAAGATAGTAATGATAGTACCACCTACTTGTGGCACTGCCATGTAAGTCATATTGGTATAAAACGCATGAAGAAGCTCCATGTTGATGGATCTTTGGACTCACTCATTTTTTTGAAAAAGGATTGAGTAATGTGAACCATGTCTACTGGTATATACGCATGAAGAAACTCCATGCAGATGGACCGTTTGGACTCACTTGATTTTGAATCACTTGAGATATGCAAATCATACCACATGGGCAAGATGACTGAAAGCTTCGGTTTCAGTAAAATGGAACAAGAAAGCAACTTGTTGGAAGTAACACATTTTGATGTGTGCAGTCCAATGAGTGCTGAGGCACGCAGTGGATATCGTTATGCTCTTACTTCACAGATGATTTGAGTAGATACTGAGCATATTTACTTGATGAAACACAAGTCTGAATTATTGAATGGTTCAAGTAATTTCAGAATGAAGTTGAATATCGTCGTGACAAGAGGATAAAATATCTATGATATGATCATAGAGATGAATATCTGAGTTGCGAGTTTGGTACACAATTGAGACATTGTGGAAATTGTTTCACGACTAGTACCGCCTGGAACACCATAGTGTGATGGTGTGTCCGAACATCATAACTGCACCCTATTGGATATGATGCATACCATGATGTCTCTTATCGAATTACCACTATCGTTCATGGGTTAGGCATTAGAGACAACCGCACTCACTTTAAATAGGGCACCACGTAATTCCGATGAGATGACACCGTATGAACTATGGTTTAGAGAAACCTAAGCTGTCATTTCTTAAAAGTTTGGGGCTGCGACGCTTATGTAAAAAGTTTCAGGCTGATAAGCTCGAACCCAAAGCGGATAAATGCATCTTCATAGGACACGCAAAACAGTTGGGTATACCTCCTGTCTCAGATCCGAAAGCAATAGGGATTATTTCTCAAATCGGGTCCTTTCTCGAGGAAAAGTTTCTCTCGAAAGAATTGAGTGGGAGGATGGTGGAGACTTGATGAGGTTATTGAACCGTCACTTCAACTAGTGTGTAGAAGGGCACAGGAGTTGTTCCTATGGCACCTACACCAATTGAAGTGGAAGCTTATGATGGTGATCATGAGACTTCGGATCAAGTCACTCCCAAACCTCGTAGGATGACAAGGATGCGTACTACTTCAGAGTGGTACGTAATCCTGTCTTGGACGTCATGTTGCTAGACAACAATGAACCTACGAGCTATGGAGAAGCAATGGTGGGCCCGGATTCCGATGAATGGCTCGAGGCCATAAAATCCAAGAGAGGATCCATGTATGAAAACAAAGTGTAGACTTTGGCAGAACGGCTCGATGGTCGTGAGGCTGTTGAGTACAGATGGATTTTAAAAGGAAGGCGGACAGTGATGGTAAATGTCACCATTAAGAAAGCTCGACTTGTCATTAAGTTGTTTCCTGACAAGTTCAAGGAGTTGACTACGATGAGACTTTCTCACTCGTAGCGATGCTAAGAGTCTGTTGGAATTAGCAGGTACTACATTATTTATGAAATCTTGCAGATAGGATGTCAAAATATTGTTTCCTTGTTCTTGAGGAAAGGTTGGATGTGATACAACCAGAAGATTTTGTCGATCCTGAAAGATGCTAACAAGTATGCAAAGCCCCAACAATCCTTCTAAGGACTGGAGTAAGCATCTCGGAGTTGGAATGTACACTTTGGTGAGATAATCAAAGATTTTGGGTTTATACAAAGTTTATGAGAAACTTGTATTTCCAAAGAAGTGAGTGGGAGCACTATAGAATTTCTGATGAGTATATGTTGTTGACATATTGTTGATCAGAAATGATGTAGAATTTCTGGAAAGCATATAGGGTTATTTGAAAAGTGTTTTTCAGTGGAAAACCTGGATTAAGCTACTTGAACATTGAGCATCAAGATCTATAAGGATAGATCAAAATCGCTTAATAGTACTTTCAAACGAACACATACCATGACAAGATTTTGAAGGAGTTCAAAATAGATCAACAAAGAAGGAGTTCTCGGCTGTGTTACAAGGTGTGAGTATTGAGCAAGACTCAAGACATGACCACGGCAGAATAGAGAGAAAGGACGAAGGTCGTCCCCTATGCTTTAGTCGTAGGCTCTAAAGTATGCTATGTTATGTACCGCACCTGAAGTGTGCCAAACCATGAGTCAGTCAAGGGGTACAAGTGTGATCTAGAAATGGATCACAGGACAACGGTTAAGGTTATCCTTATTAACTAGTGGACTAAGAAATTTTCTCGATTATGGAGGTGGAAAAAGAGTTCGTCATAAAGGGTTACGCCGATGCAAACTTTGACACTAATCTAGATTATTCTGAGTAGTAAACTGGATTCGTATAGTAGAATAGTTATTTGGAATATCTCCAAATAGAGCGTGGTAACTGCATCTAGGAGATGACATAGATATTTGTAAAGCACACACGGATCTGAAAGGTTCAGACCCGTTGACTATAACATCTCTCACAAGCATAACGTGATCAAACCCAGAACTCTGTGAGTGTTAATCACATAGCGATGTGAACTAGATTATTGACTCTAGTGCAAGTGGGAGACTGTTGGAAATATGCCCTAGAGGCAATAATAAATTGATTATTATTATATTTCCTTGTTCATGATAATCGTTTATTATCCATGCTAGAATTGTATTGATAGGAAACTCAGATACATGTGTGGATACATAGACAACACCATGTCCCTAGTAAGCCTCTAGTTGACTAGCTCGTTGATCAAATAGATGGTTACAGTTTCCTGACCATGGACATTGGATGTCGTTGATAACGGGATCACGTCATTAGGAGAATGATGTGATGGACAAGACCCAATCCTAAGCCTAGCACAAGATCATGTAGTTCGTATGCTAAAGCTTTTCTAATGTCAAGTATCATTTCCTTAGACCATGAGATTGTGCAACTCCCGGATACCGTAGGAATACTTTGGGTGTGCCAAACGTCACAACGTAACTGGGTGGCTATAAAGGTGCACTACGGGTATCTCCGAAAGTGTCTGTTGGGTTGGCACGAATCGAGACTGGGATTTGTCACTCCGTGTGACGGAGAGGTATCTATGGGCCCACTCGGTAGGACATCATCATAATGTGCACAATGTGATCAAGGAGTTGATCACGGGATGATGTGTTGCGGAACGAGTAAAAGAGACTTGCCGGTAACAAGATTGAACAAGGTATCGGGATACCGATGATCGAATCTCGGGCAAGTATCGTACTGATAGACAAAGGGAATTGTATACGGGATTGATTAAGTCCTTGACATCGTGGTTCATCCGACGAGATCATCGTGGAACATGTGGGAGCCAACATGGGTATCCAGATCCCGCTGTTGGTTATTGACCGGAGAACGTCTCGGTCATGTCTGCATGTCTCCCGAACCCGTAGGGTCTACACACTTAAGGTTCGATGACGCTAGGGTTATAAAGGAAGTTTGTATGTGGTTACCAAATGTTGTTCGGAGTCCCGGATGAGATCCCGGACATCACGAGGAGTTCCGGAATGGTCCGGAGGTAAAGATTTATATATGGGAAGTCTTATTTTGGTCGCCAGAAAAGTTTCGCACTTTATCGGTATTGTACCGGGAGTGCCGAAAGGGGTCCGGGGGTCCACCGGGGGGTCCTCCTGCCCCTGGGGGCCACATGGGCTGTAGGGGGTGCGCCTTGGCCTATATGGGCCAAGGGCACCAGCCCCAAGAGGCCCATGCGCCAAGATATAAGAAAAAGGGGAGAGTCCTCAAAGGGGAAGGCACCTCCGAGGTGCCTTGGGGAGGATGGACTCCTCCCCCCCTTGGCCGCACCCCTTCCTTGGAGGAATGGGCAAGGCTGCGCCTCCCCCCTCTCCCTTGCCCCTATATATAGTGGAGGGGAGGGAGGGCAGCCACACCTGAAGCCCTGGCGCCTCCCTCCCTCCCGTGACACCTCCTCCTCTCCCGCAGGTGCTTGGCGAAGCCCTGCAGGATTGCCACGCTCCTCCACCACCACCACGCCGTTGTGGTGCTGCTGGATGGAGTCTTCCTCAACCTCTCCCTCTCCCCTTGCTGGATCAAGGCATGGGAGACGTCACCGGGTTGTACGTGTGTTGAACGCGGAGGTGCCGTCCGTTCGGCACTTGGTCATCGGTGATTTGGATCACGACGAGTACGACTCCATCAACCCCGTTCACTTGAACGCTTCCGCTTAGAGATCTACAAGGGTATGTAGATGCACTCTTCTTCCCCTCGTTGCTGGTTTCTCCATAGATATATCTTGGTGACACGTAGGAAAATTTTAAATTTCTGCTACGTTCCCCAACACATAGATCGCACCATATCTAGTAAAGTACGATTACGACGTTCGGATACACCATTGCGTTGTGGTGTTCCGGGTGGCGTGAGTTGCGAAACTATTCCGCATTGTTTCAAATGTAGACCAAACTCGTAACTCAAATATTCTCCTCCACGATCAGATCGTAGAAACTTTATTTTCTTGTTACGATGATTTTCAACTTCACTCTGAAATTCTTTGAACTTTTCAAATGTTTCAGACTTGTGTTTCATTAAGTAGACATAACCATATCTGCTTAAATCATCTGTGAAGGTGAGAAAATAACGATATCCGCCACGAGCCTCAGCATTCATTGGACCACATACATCTGTATGTATGATCTCCAATAAATCTGTTGCTCTCTCCATAGTACCGGAGAACGGTGTTTTTGTCATCTTGCCCATGAGGCACGATTCGCAAGTGCCAAGTGATTCATAATCAAGTGGCTCCAAAAGTCCATCAGTATGGAGTTTCTTCATGTGTTTTACACCGATATGACCAAAACGGCAGTGCCATAAATAAGTTGCACTATCATTATCAACTCTGCATCTTTTGGCTTCAACACTATGAATATGTGTATCACTACTATCGAGATTCATCAAAAATAGACCACTCTTCAAGGGTGCATGACCATAAAAGATATTACTCATATAAATAGAACAACCATTATTCTCTGATTTAAATGAATAACCATCTCGCATCAAACAAGATCCAGATATAATGTTCATGCTTAACACTGGCACCAAATAACAATTATTCAGGTCTAATACTAATCCCGAAGGTAGATGTAGAGGTAGCGTGCCGACTGCGATCACATCGACTTTGGAACCATTTCCCACGCGCATCGTCACCTCGTCCTTAACCAATCTTCGCTTAATCTGTAGTCCCTGTTTCGAGTTGCAAATATTAGCAACAGAACCAGTATCAAATACCCAGGTGCTACTGCGAGCATTAGTAAGGTACACATCAATAACATGTATATCACATATACCTTTGTTCACCTTGCCATCCTTCTTATCCGCCAAATACTTGGGGCAATTCCGCTTCCAGTGACCAGTCTGCTTGCAGTAGAAGCACTCAGTTTCAGGCTTAGGTCCAGACTTGGGTTTCTTCTCTTGAGCAGCAACTTGTTTGCTGTTCTTCTTGAAGTTCCCCTTCTTCTTCCCTTTGCCCTTTTTCTTGAAACTAGTGGTCTTATTGACCATCAACACTTGATGCTCCTTCTTGATTTCTACCTCCGCAGCTTTTAGCATTGCGAAGAGCTCGGGCATTGTCTTATCTATCCCTTGCATATTATAGTTCATCACGAAGCCTTTGTAACTTGGTGGCAGTGATTGGAGAATTCTGTCAATGACACAATCATCCGGAAGATTGACTCCCAGTTGATTCAAGTGATTATAATACCCAGACATTCTGAGTATATGCTCACTGACAGAACCTTTCTCTTCCATCTTGCAGCTATAGAACTTATTGGAGACTTCATATCTCTCAATCCGGGCATTCTGTTGGAATATTAACTTCAACTCCTGGAACATCTCATATGCTCCATGATGTTCAAAACATCGTTGAAGTCCCGGTTCTAAGCCGTAAAGCATGGCACACTGAACTATCGAGTAGTCATCAGCTTTGCTCTGCCAGACATTCATAACATCTGGCGCTGCTCCAGCAGCAGGCCTGGCACCCAGCGGTGCTTCCAGGACGTAACTCTTCTGTGCAGCAATGAGGATAATCCTCAAGTTACGGACCCAGTCCGTGTAATTGCTACCATCATCTTTCAACTTTGCTTTCTCAAGGAACGTATTAAAATTCAACGGAACAACAACACGAGCCATCTATCTACAATCAACATAAACAAGCAAGATACTATCAGGGACTAAGTTCATGATAAATTTAAGTTCAATTAATCATATTACTTAAGAACTCCCACTTAGATAGACATCTCTCTAATCCTCTAAGTGATCACGTGATCCAAATCAACTAAACCATGTCCGATCATCACGTGAGATGGAGTAGTTTCAATGGTGAACATCACTATGTTGATCATATCTACTATATGATTCACGCTCGACCTTTCGGTCTCCGTGTTCCGAGGCCATATCTGTTATATGCTAGGCTCGTCAAGTTAAACCTGAGTATTCCGCGTGTGCAACTGTTTTGCACCCGTTGTATTTGAACGTAGAGCCTATCACACCCGATCATCACGTGGTGTCTCAGCACGAAGAACTTTCGCAACGGTGCATACTCAGGGAGAACACTATTACTATGATAATTTAGTGAGAGATCATCTTATAATGCTACCGTCAATCAAAGCAAGATAAGATGCATAAAAAGATAAACATCACATGCAATCAATATAAGTGATATGATATGGCCATCATCATCTTGTGCTTGTGATCTCCATCTCCGCAGCACCATCATGATCACCATCGTTACCGGCACGACACCTTGATCTCCATCGTAGCATCATTGTCGTCTCGCCAATCTTATGCTTCTACGACTATCGCTACCGCTTAGTGATAAAGTAAAGCATTACAGGGTGATTGCATTGCATACAATAAAGCGACAACCATACGGCTCCTGCCGGTTGCCGATAACTCGGTTACAAAACATGATCATCTCATACAATAAAATTTAGCATCATGTCTTGACCATATCACATCACAACATGCCCTGCAAAAACAAGTTAGACGTCCTCTACTTTGTTTGTTGCAAATTTTACGTGGCTGCTACGGGCTTAAGCAAGAACCAATCTCACCTACGCATCAAAACCACAACGATAGTTTGTCAAATAGACTCCGTTTTAACCTTCTCAAGGACCGGGCGTAGCCATACTCGGTTCAACTAAAGTTGGAGAAACTGACACCCGCCAACCACCTGTGTGCAAAGCACGGCGGTAGAACTAGTCTCGCGTAAGCGTACGCGTAATGTCGGTCCGGGCCGCTTCATCCAACAATACCGCCGAACCAAAGTATGACATGCTGGTAGGCAGTATGACTTGTATCGTCCACAACTCACTTGTGTTCTACTCGTGCAAAACATCAAACCATAAAAACCTAGGCTCGGATGCCTCTGAAGGGGAACGTAGTAATTTCAAAAAAAATCCTACGCACACGCAAGATCATGGTGATGCATAGCAACGAGAGGGGAGAGTGTTGTCTACGTACCCTCGTAGACCGAAGCGGAAGCGTTGACACAACGTAGAGGAAGTAGTCGTACGTCCTCCTCCCGATCTGACCGATCCAAGCGCCGTTACTCCGGCGCCTCCGAGTTCTTGACACACGTACAGCTCGATGACGTTCTCCGGGCTCCGATCCAGCAAAGCTCTCGGGGAAGAGTTTCGTCAGCACGACGGCGTGGTGACGATCTTGATGAACTACCGACGCAGGGCTTCGCCTAAGAACCGCGACAATATGACCGAGGTGGAATATGGTGGAGGGGGGCACCGCACACGGCTGAGGAACGATCACGAAGATCAACTTGTGTGTTCTAGGGTGCCCCCCTGCCCCGTATATAAAGGAGCAAGGAGGGAGGCCGGCCGACCCTATGGGGCGCGCCAAAGGGAGGGGGGAGTCCTCCTCCTAGTGGGAGTAGGACTCCCCTTTCCTAGTCCAACTAGGAAGAGAGGGGGGAAGGAAAGAGAGGGAGAGGGAGAGGGAAAGGGGGGCCGCCCCCCCTCCTTGTCCAATTCGGACTCCCCATGGGGGGGGCGCGCCACCTCCTGGCCGCAGCCCTCTCTCTCCCCTCGGGCCCAATAAGGCCCATTACTTCCCCGAGGGGTTCCGGTAACCCCTCCGGCACTCCGATTTTATCCGAAACCACTCGGAACCATTCTGATGTCCGAATATAGTCGTCCAATATATCAATCTTTATGTCTCGACCATTCCGAGACTCCTCGTCATGTCCGTGATCTCATCCGGGACTCCGAACTAACTTCGGTACATCAAAATGCATAAACTCATAATAACTGTCATCGTAACCTTAAGCGTGCGGACCCTACGGTTCGAGAATAGTGTAGACATGACTGAGACAAATCTCTGGTCAATAACCAATAGCGGGACCTGGATGCCCATATTGGCTCCTACACATTCTACGAAGATCTTTATCGGTCAGACCGCATAACAACATACGTTGTTCCCTTTGTCATCGGTATGTTACTTGCCCGAGATTCGATCGTCGGTATCCAATACCTAGTTCAATCTCGTTACCGGCAAGTCTCTTTACTCGTTCCGTAATACATCATCTTGCAACTATCTTATTGGTTGCAATGCTTCAAAGGCTTATGTGATGTGCATTACCGAGAAGGCCCTGAGACACCTCTCCGACATTCGGAGTGACAAATCCTAATCTCGAAATACGCCAACCCAACAAATACTTTCGGAGACACCTGTAGAGCTCCTTTATAATCACCCAGTTACGTTGTGACGTTTGGTAGCACACAAAGTGTTCCTACGGTAAACGGGAGTTGCATAATCTCATAGTCAAAGGAACATGTATAAGTCATGGATAAAGCAATAGCAACATACTAAACGATCGGGTGCTAAGCTAATGGAATGGGTCATGTCAATCAGATCATTCAACTAATGATGTGACCTTGTTAATCAAATGACAACTCCTTTGTATATGGTTAGGAAACTTAACCATCTTTGATTAACAAGCTAGTCAAGTAGAGGCATACTAGTGACACTCTGTTTGTCTATGTATCCACACATGTATTATGTTTCCGGTTAATACAATTCTAGCATGAATAATAAACATTTATCATGATATATAAGGAAATAAATAATAACTTATTATTGCCTCTAGGGCATATTTCCTTCGAAGTCCTCTTATCAGAGCTCATCTTTTCCTTCTCTTTCAGATGATTGAAATTCAAATTCCTAATGACATTGGCTTGAGCAACATGAATGCACTTCAACTGATCAACAACTGCCTTCAATTTTTTGATCTCAGCATCCTTTTCCATGCTGCTGTCACCAACATTCATATCAGTTACATGTGGCAGATTATCCTGAGAATCCAAGAGGTTGTTCACATCTTCAACAAGCTTCTCATAAGTCTCCTGCAACTCTTTTTTCTGTTGTGCTAGATTATGCACAGTAAATGAATGCTCAAGGCATGCCATCTTATTGGCCTGGATGCTATCCTCATACATAAGCCACAGTTTGTGGAGTGCATTCTGCAAATGATCTGGCCACTCCTCATCTACCCACTGCACTAATCCACAGTTATTAACTCCCTGCAATACAAAATAAAGTAGTTCAAACATGTTGTCACATGTTAAATTTTCAGTTAAGTTTAGATTACAGTTAAGGTGCAGATTCAGTTAGATCAATTCAACTCAAAAAACTAAACAACAATTATTGTGAGCATGTTTCCTAACATGAATAGTTACTATGAACATAAATCAATATCAATGAACCGTGAACAGGAACTATGAGCAATGAACAGTAAACCCTAGAACAGATGAACTGTACTACACAGGAAAGGTTTCACATTGCAACTAATTTACTAACTTACTTCTACGGCACACGCAATGAACCTCCTCCCAGTGCTTATCCCCTGGAATGCAACACATTTCTTCCCTGGCTTGCCATGCTCGCACATCACCCTCAAATCGTCAGCAGAACCAGTGAACAACGGGTCATCCATTGTTGGTGGGATCTAGGCAACACAAATGTACTGGTTCAAATCGAGCTGAAACCCTAAATCCAAAATGCCCAAATCAAAACCCTAAATGCAGTCCCGGTGGAACCAACTGACCTTAATAGGGGAGTCGTAGGAAGAAATGATCTGCACCTCGGAGTCCTCACTGCTCGAGCCGTCGCTCCAAGACACCATGGCGGCCGGCGGCGAGCGGAGACGAGAGGAGGCAGAGCAAGGTTGAGAGCGGGAGGGAGAGCAGAGGAGCGAGTGAGAAGTGGAGTGGGGGGCGGCGCGGTCGGCCCGTCCGACGCGAGCCAACCAAGTCGTCTCGACCAGACGGCGCCGTTTGCGTCCGTTATGCCACGTAGGGGGAAACCGGGCCCCATCTGTCGGAAACGCACTCAAAAGAAGCAAATCGGTCGATCAGTGCACACTGCAAAAAGTTTACTGAATGTGCGGTGTTTTTTGCAAATGATTAGCGACCTCGTGGTTTTCTGCAATCGATGTCCCAAATGTGGTGGTTTTTTTGCAATTCACTCTATCATCCGCTACAACCGCGAGCCGTATGTGAAGCGTGTACAAGACAATGCGGAGGGCGTCGAGCGGTCGAACGCCTGGGTCATCGGCAGCGCCGGATAATGGATCCCTGTCCCCGCATGGCGTGAATTAGCCCGGGTTGGCTAGATGAGGTGGCGCCAGGGACAGCTCAGCGACCGCTCTTGGGGGCGTGCGGTGGTGTCGTGGACGGCTCATCCATGAAGGCCACGGCGCAGTGCTTGTGCGTCTCCATGATGACGGCCATGGCGTTGTATCAGCACGGTTCACCGGTAACTCGGCGGCGCCACGCTCACGCGTCTCCACGATGACGGCCACGTCGTTGGATCAGCGTGGTTCACCGGTGTCTCGGCGGCGCAGCTCACGCGCGTACCCATGATGGCGTCCACGGTGTTCGATCGGCGTGGTTCAGCGGTCTCTCAGATCTCGCTACTTATAGGTGTGCCGGTCCAATCCCGATGGCTAGGGAGGTGACGGATAGGGATGTAAATGGTACGGATAATTTCCGTTCCGAATCCGCATCCGCGCCCGTTTTTTAGGATATGGTATGCAATTATGTGAATCCGCCGGATATGGATGCGGATACGGATTTTGATCAATCGGATATCCGGCGGATATGGTAACGGATATGGTATCCCTACTATCCGGCAGATATGGATTATCCGCTATTTTTTGCGGATTATCCAAGGTATGTAAACCGGATTATATCCAACAAAATAAACCCAAACGTCCAGTCCATATGTATGCCCATTTAGGTTAGTGATTGTTGATTTGCGGTCACCCCATAGACTCTACCATAATCATACGTAATCACCGCATCCAAAATTGGTAGCATAGCGGCGATAGTGCGTACATATCCTTCTTTCCATCGCCATCTTGCATTGTTGCTTCTCCCCGGCCGCCGTTTGCATCTCTGTTCTCTCTGATAGTCTCACAGTTTAACGATGGTCAAAGATGCGCGTGGCCGGTCAGTTCGTCCCAACAACGGAGGTAAGTGATTTGGTAGATGCACAGAGCCCTGCGCAAGTTTAGAGCCCGATGATCTGTGATCATGTTCGGCTGTCAGTTGATGCCGTGAGCAGCCGCACACCTGCGCCACGACATCAGGCACGCCAACTTCGTAGAGCCTCGACGGCCGACAGGCGTGGCCGATGCTTACGGCGGTCATGCTCGGCAGCCCGGATACGACGATGGGCAGCGTCCGCCCGTGCGACCCACGCATGTCGGGACGGCGGTCCGCCATGGATCTGACGTGGGTTTCCATCAGCGCGGCCCTAAAATCTGATAGGAACGTGACTACTAGCAGTCTAGCATGTATGATGTATGCACGTACTCCTCTACACTCACCTGATTGAAAGCAACGAATCTAGTAGCTAGAAATCAATTCAACTGCTTGCTTGCTTGGGCCTTGGGTTAGCTTCTTGCACTTACACGTCTCGCTGAATCGATGTAACTATGGTCAGACCATCGGTCTCTCTCATATCTGTCTGTTTTCTTTGGACTCACGCACATGCTGTGTTTCAGAAAGATTGTTTGCTTTAGAGTTTCAGGTAAAAACAGATGAGACAGACAAAGATAGTAGTATTTGGTTGCGGGCAACACATGCCCTTTTCTTCTTAAAGTTTCAGTAAGCCTTTTCTGTACAACAAAGTCCTGAACATTTATACAAGATCGATTGTGAACACAACCTGACTTAAACATTGAACCGACGTACCCAGCTGGTTCAACTCAGTAGGTATATATTATTAAATATATTTCCTGGACTTCGCAGCAACGAGAAGAAGATGCTAGTGATGATGATATATCTGATTATACCATGAGTACTTCAACTTTAGGGGAGAGGCTAGCTATGCAAGTATGTCTGTTTATCTCTTGATCATTACTGCTATTTTATTTATGTAAAGTTATAACATTTTTTTTTCGTAAATTTGCATGCTGCTGGTACATAGGAGAATCAAGGAATGAATATTGAATAAGTGGCTGATCAAATGCATCATGAGCAAGTAATTCAGGTAGCAGTTATACCGGCGATCCGCTAATATATATTAAGTATATATTACCTAGCTTTTATCCTCTTTGCACATACAGATTATTTTTACTAATACTAAATATACTAAACCTAGCCAGGTTTAATTTACCTTGTTTTTTTGACTTTTTCCTATCAGTGAAAACCCGACCAATTGAGAAGCGCCACGTGCTTTAGTGGGGGACCTAGCGGGGTACACATTTGCGTGCAGTTAGTAATTGACGTTGAGCAGTGTACTTCAGTTTAATATTGGTTGCATGTGCGCGCAGGATCCGCAGTTTCTATTGGTTTGCAGGCAGTCGTATCAAGAGGTCGCTTTCCATGTGCATGCTCCTTTCTTGTTGGCCGGTTTGTTTATTCCTCTCACACGACATCTCCGGAAGTATCCACCGAAAGCATGCAACGTCGGTACGTGTTGTGTGGGTCTCTCAGCGTTGTCCCATTTTGCTGTTGCCACGTTAGATATTGTTTTGGTGTATGCTTATGGATGATTACCACGTGCGCATACTCGGAGTCTACGGCGGCGCCGTTGTTGCCGCATTTTCTGGAGGCCGTTCTTCGGGGTGGTTCGGGATGCGCTTTTTCCTTTTTCAGCTGATGGTCTTCTAAGATATTTTACGGTCTATCTGTGTTTCTCGATTCATCCCTTCTCTCGAATGCTCCTGCGGAATCCGGAGCCGCCGCTCAACCTCTCTGCCTGACTATATAAAGAGGCTCTTTCTTCCCAATCGATCCCGCCTCCTCGCTGCCCTACCCAATCCCATTAGCGAGCTCCCATACCCTCTTCCTGTGCTGCCCCGTCTGCCCTCCGTGCGGCCGTATTGGTGGCGCAGCCATGAGTCATCGGCAACTGCCGGCGGGAGGAGCGCGTAGAGGCGATGAAGCGGGTGGGATTTGTACAGCGCCCACGGGCCGGTCCACCAGTCGCCGTTGCTTGCCGGGAAGCTGTGCAAGGACCGGAAGCCGCGAGGAATGTCAAGGCTAGGCCACTGGGCGCACACTCAATGGCTCCGCGGAAGGGATCAGGCCGTGAAGGGGTGTTCCACCGAGCCGCCGCCAGGGGACAGTACCGGGGAGGAGCTGCATCGAGCCGCCGGTGATGCCCTGCCGAGCCAGGAATTGCATCGTCGTCCCTACTGAGGCTGCCACCGCTGCTCATGAGCACCGTCGTTACCACCCCACCAAAACTTCCTTCGGTCTGCGCCACGCTGCTCCACCGGGAGTGCAAAGGAGCGACAGCCACCACGGAGGAGGCGTCTGCGCCGTTCTGGCTGCTCCATCGAATAAGGCCGTCGCCGAGAGCTGCTTCGCACCGTCGTCGCCACGCTGCTGCCCCTGGCATCCTGGACAACATCACCTGCGGGGTTCGCCAATGGCCAATCTCCTCTCGGCGCTCTACAAGACTACAACGTCCATGGCCGGGACTGCTGCTGCCGCCTGGTCTCCGTGCGCGCGCGGCGCGCCTCCCATGCCGCATGCACCAGCACCACCGCACCTCCTTTTCATGTGTGCGCCTCGGACACCCGGGTGCCGCCTCCCTCAACGCCTGTGGCCTGTGGGTCACCAGTCGCCATCACAGGAATAAGCACCGCCCACGCGCAGGGCTCATCTATTACCAATTAGCGTCGCCACCCAGTCACCCGCGTTCCCATCCGCGATCGTCACGGACTCACGGTCAATGCTCTTGCACGTGGTGCTTCTGCTACTATCCCTCTCTCCCAGTTACTACGTGTACTAAAAATTTGAGATACCGATGCTGTTCTAACTTCTATCTCTCTCCATGGCTGCAGCAACTCCCTCTCTCACCTGACCGTGCACACTGCGGTGGCACGGGCTCTCTCTTATCTAGCAACATCTTCTCTTTTGCCGATTTGGTGTATCAGTTTGAAATTTGTTTTTCTTTTGTTGTAATATCTGTTTGTTAATATGCTGTAAGAACTGAACATTTTCACATCACCTAATGATCATTTAGAAAGTGTTCGTGTTATAGCAGACAAAGTGAAGATAATGTTTATTAGGTGTAAGGGACTGCTTAGTCCCAGGGGCAGTTTCACTATTTTCAGATTAGATAAGGCAAGGTTGTTTTTAGATCTTAGTAGAAGAAATACTATTGTGGATTTAGATACATTTTTTAGATCTGGACTTGGAGGTTGGTGTAAGTATACATTTTTTAGATGTGGACTTGGAGGTTGGTGTGATACTCATGTCTTCTCTGTTTGGGATGCAAGTTCAATTCATCTTTTGGGCTACTTTTTTATATCTTTTTATGTAAATTTTGTATGCATGGTGAAGTCAATCTTTTTTGTTCTTTACAACATAAGTTCTTATGGAATAAGACATTGTATGAAGCAAGAAGCGATACATATGAGTCGTAATGCAGGTTTTGGGTTCACATGTTGCCACAATTTCTTTGAAATTCCACTGTATGAGTCAAGAAGCGATACATATGAGTCGTAATGCAGGTTCTGGGTTCACATGTTGCCACAATTTCTTTGAAATTCCACTGTACTTTTTTATATCTTTTTATGTTAATTTTGTATGCATGGTGAAGTCAATCTTTTTTGTTCTTTACAACATAAGTTCTTATGGAATAAGACATTGTATGAAGCAAGAAGCGATACATATGAGTCGTAATGCAGGTTTTGGGTTCACATGTTGCCACAATTTCTTTGAAATTCCACTGTATGAGTCAAGAAGCGATACATATGAGTCGTAATGCAGGTTCTGGGTTCACATGTTGCCACAATTTCTTTGAAATTCCACTGTACTTTTTTATATCTTTTTATGTTAATTTTGTATGCATGGTGAAGTCAATCTTTTTTGTTCTTTACAACATAAGTTCTTATGGAATAAGACATTGTATGAAGCAAGAAGCGATACATATGAGTCGTAATGCAGGTTCTGGGTTCACATGTTGCCACAATTTCTTTGAAATTCCACTGTAAATTTGAAAATTATACTCTAAATTAAATCGGTTTAGATCTGGCTGGTATGAGATGATATGCATAGATTAGAGGTCTGTATTTTATTTTACATGAATTGCTGCAAATTTGGGCGTGGGCACCTCCTCCTCTCCTTTTGCTGCATCTGTAATTGAAGTCCAGGACCAGCCCTCCTCTCCCTTTGATGTGATTCTTTTTCAGTTGGTTTTGTACATGAACTGATGTTTGGTGCTCAATATTCTACAATATTATGATTTGCAATTTCTCCATGATGCTCTAAGATCCCATGTCTTCATTTTCAGCAGGGAGCAACGAGTACCACACAGCGAAATTTTCCATTCTCTTCATATTTCTTCTTTTTTTCCTTTGCTACCTTTATGACTCCAGATCTAATGACCGCTCTATATTCTGTTTGTTTAATTGGTAAGGAGTTTGCCTTGAAAAATTCCGCCGGATTTGCAATGTTTTATTGTCTACGTTATTATTTGAATATTGTGAATGAACAAGCACTGATGCAGCAGCCCACTTGTATGAGAATACAGAGAGGTATTATTATTAATGCTCATGCAACTAGCAAAGTTTCTCATTTTAGAAAATTGGCTTCTAACTGAAGTGAACAACATATGTGACAACTTGGCAGATTTCAGTGGCCAAGATTATTTTGCACGATTTCAATGGCAAATGTTAGAAATTTGGAGATTTTACTTACAATATTTTTACCTATTTGAATTGTTCAGTCCAAGGAGCACGATGCCGCGGTCAGGTCACTAGCAGGTTTTGATGCCATACATCCAACCAACCCCATTCTGAATCGTCCAACATGAATGTGGTTTGAATTTCTCATGGCATACATATTATCCTCTATTTCTTTTTTTTCTTTTCCGGCAGCTACAGGCCGATCGAGCTCAAAAACCTGTTTAATGTACAACCAATCTGCTGCCCATGCTCTACGAGTTCTCGAATTTCCCTCCTCTACACATATCCATTTAATTCAATACACCTAAAGGTTGAACCAATAACCATCTTACTTAACTGCCAGTCTGGGATATAAATCCACATTGTGTTCCTCTCAATGTTTTGTTCCTGGTGTACTTGTAGAACTCTAGCACCATTGCAATTCCAACCACTATAAAGGTGCAATGATTTGCAGTATGAGAGCCCCTAGGTCTTCAGAAGTAAACCATCCGACTCCAGCAAAGAGACCTCATACTAGATTCCCTAATTCTAAAATTGTATGTTTTCTGCGGATTTTTTGAAAAACAATTGCAGCCTAAATCGGCTAATGGGGCCTTGGCACATGGTATTATTGGGGGAGATTATGTGCATCTATGTTGCCGTAATACAGGAGCAATTGAGGTTATTAGGTTATGTGCATCTATATTGTTGTCTTGCGGGAAATGGCCTTTACCTTTAGCTTTTGTCCGCTAACAATTCATTTGTTAGCTTATGATGCTTTGTACCTTCTAATCTAAAATTTGCCTTATCTAGTTTGAGGGATACTGACTAGGAACTGAAATCTCGACAGAAGATAATATGATATGGTGAGAGTGACTGATAAAGAAATAGCGATTTTCTCATGTACTCCTAATTATCGAGTGCATGCGCAGAGAGAGAGAGGGGGAGAGTTCCCATGCATGAGAGCTTTTACGACGTGTAGAGAATTCATACTATAAACAGGGGTAAATTTTAACAAGCTTCTTCTTACCCCTTCTTTTCACATGTGATGTAAAACGATAAGAGCTAATCATATCACTAATTAATGAGATTAATGGCTCAAATCTAATATACATTCTTACTTCTCATGTAAAAAGAGGAGATAAGAGCGATCATGTTAAAACTGCCCAGGGCCATAAACGTCACATCTAATCAGCTACATGCAACCTACCTCGATCTATGTATCCGATCCATGCAAAACCAAGATGGTATATCAGTCCTAAATTAAAAGGTCAACTATTTCCTTGGAATTTTTTTTGTCAAGCCTTCCCTTCGTACCTAGGTTCTTCCATGCGTAGAGTAAACAACAACAACAACAACAACAACAACAACAACAACAACAATGCATATATAGTAAGCTATAAAAAATAATAAAAATAATTCCCATTTCGTAGTTCAACACTAAGGTATATTTTGCATCATAAAAAAATCATTTTTTGCAAATTTAGACCCTCCATTAAATTAACCATCTTCGCAAGTGAACATATGATTGTCTCCACAATTTCCTCTCTGTATTCACGTGAAATATAACATATTGGTACGGCCAACTATATCTTCCATCAGATCAAACATGTTATCATCCGACTTTCACACTACAAATGTAACATCTCCTACAATATTTCTCCTCACCAAGATGACTAACTATCCATCTTCAATCATTGGCAACGCCCAACTAACCTTCCATATTTTCCATCACACGAGCCAAAGATAGCATTTACTACACATGTACCGTATCGGTAGGCGCGGCGTGGCGCCGCGCGGGGAAAAGCTAGTATATACCTACTCGTTGCTTGAATATGTGCGTTGCTGTTGCTACTTGCTAGTTACCAATCACGTATATATACTTGCTGGTTACCAATCCCTAGTCCTGACAGTGAATATGTGTGTTCCTACTTACCGATCAGATTTTATAATATAATTTAATTAGCCATGCATCATCTCATGCTAGTTTTTGTTGCATGTGAGAAAGCATACAAGATATAACAGCCATAAGTGTGTGCATGTCGTGTGTATATATCAATACATGTATATATAGTGCGTGCATATAATATGTGATGCCTCATGTTTCTCTTCTCTCTATATATACACACGCTAAAAATTTGCAAGTTAATCAGGTGGATGCATACACCTTAGAATAATGCGTGTGTGTTCGAACAAATTGATTGTTAATTGTCCGCAACTAATTATCATTTCTTATTGTCAAGTATAGCATCTAAATATCTCTTATCATTCTCACAGGAAGTTGCAAGTGGACTGGAAGAAATACCATGTTGAAGAGAAGTCAAGGATGTGCTATGGGCTATGGGCTATGGGCTTCTACCTGACCGACCACTTGCCTTTTATAATACATACAAACTTCAATTGAACATTGAATTAAGTATTTCTTATGTATGACCTTTGTTTTGGACGTGTGTAATGCTACCATTATTTTACCGATACTATTTATTGTTGCCATATGGGTGTGAGTTATGACTTTAAAAAATTTGGCCAATCTCTAATGTAATGCGCTTGGATCAAAACATGTTTTCATATTGTTTGGATAAGTAGAAAAAGGTTCATCCTTTTTTGCATGTACCACCCGATATTTTTTGTCCGTTTCCGGTCTGAGTCCGCTCTGAATCCGTAGTCTGATATAATCCGCATTCGAATTCGCAGCCGGTCAATATCCGCTCCGCTCCGAATCCGACTAAAAAATATGATAAAGGATATGGTAAAAGCATTATCCGATCCGATCCGATCCGTTTACACCCCTAGTGACGGAGTCTCCGTATCAGATCGGGACAGGGATTCGTGTGGGTCTGATATGCCTGGTATCGATGATGGCTTCGGTTTGAGAAAACCTGGTCAATTGCTCGGTCGTGCGTCAACAGGCTCCTTTCGCTCGTGGGTTCCAAAACAGCTGCTCGCCCGGGCCCAATAGGCATTAATGGCCCAAGCGTAACGTCGCAGGCCCGTGAAGAAAAGAACGTTTTAAGGAAATTTTAGCGAGAAGTTTGCGCACGTAAAACATATAGTACCACCTCGCGTATATGTTTTAAATTCAACCTGAAAGCGTAAATTCATGGAAAGAAGCGTATTGTGACGGTGAACTCACGGAGTCAATCCGTGCTTTATTATTAGAGAAAGATTATCTGTTTGGCAATGATAGAAAGTATGTGTAAGAATTTGAAAAGAAATTGTATTTCCTTGTTTCTCTTTTTCTTTTGTCAAAAGGATCGGATCTATTATAAAGATTCACCGGAAGTACAAAGCACCTCAAACATAATAAAAATTATACCGAGATCCATGGACTATCGAACGACCATTACTGCCGCCAGAATGAGCCGCCGACGTGTCGTTGTCGCCGCTCCCATACCGGAGCCGGACTGATCTTGTCAATGGCAGCCGGGAAGTCTTCGTGCACGTGCCCTTAAGGACCAACGCCTTGGAGTTGCAGTCGTCGTCATTGAATCCTTAAATCGATCTGAAGTACCTAACGCGAAATATCGTCATTGTGTACGCACGGCAAGAAACCTAATCTCGACGTCACAAGGAGCTGGCAGGAATCTACGCTGGAGCTCCGTCTAATCCGTCTGAACGAACTTGAGGAGGATAGAAGCCTGAAAGACTGACTCGAAGAAGGAGCGCCGCCATCTGTCCAAACGTCGCCCCTACGAGGACTAAAACCTTACCTATCTACTAGCGAGGTGGGTGGAAGATTCTATTCCCCTGTTTCGTTTGTGGGAATTGACGATGGACTGAGCGAAGAAAGTTAATGTAAGTTATCATGAAGGGTTAAAATTGACTTATTAAAACAATTCCCTTCCAACTACAGTTTAAGGCCGAGGCATTGGCCTTACGGTTTGGTTTAATTTGGCAACTACAGTCAAGTGTAACCGCATAGAGATGAACTCTGACAACGACAAGGCGATAGAGACAATGAAGAATGGCTGCCGCTCTTTCGGTCTATCGGCGACAGTTTTTATGATATATATCACTTTGCGTGTGATTTCCTCCATATTTATTTTTTAGTATGCTTCTAAAAGGACTAATTATGTTGCCATGATTTAGTCAAACTAACTAGAAATAAGGTGTGTGCGGGGTGGACGAAAGATTGTATTCTCATATTTTGTTTGTGGGAATTGACGAAAGACTGAACAAGGAAAGTTAACGTAAGTTACGATTAATGGTGAAAATTGACTCATTAAAACAATTTCCTTCCAACTCCTGCCCCTCCTCTGTTAATAAAATGATGGGAATTGAAGACTGTTCTATTATGAATTCCCAATCTCCCTAACTAAACGATACTAGATTCCAAGTCTCATATTCCTTCAATTCTCATTCGCTAGCTCTAAGGCAACTCCACGGCCCGACCCCATCCTATCCGGCCCCGTTCGTTTAGGATAAAAAGGACAAAGGAGGCGGCCCAGCGCGCGACGGCCCGGACCCATCTTGTCCATTTTGTGTCCGGGCCGACCCATTTTGAGCGCAAACCTGCGTCGGGTTTGGGTCGCGGCGGACACCAAACGGACGTGCGCTCGTCCGCGTCGGGGCCGCGTGGCAGGCGGCCACCTACCTTCCACCCGTCCACATCAATGCGCATGAGCGGGCGGCCCCACCTGTCATCCGCACGTCGAACGGTCGCCATCCTTCTTTAAGTGGGAAGCGTGGACGGGTCGTCGTCCACACTGCCCCACGCCATCCCGCAGCCTCCTCAAAACCCGACAGCGCCGAAACCCTAGCCAAAGCCCTCGAGCTCGCCGGCCGCCCACCTCGCCATGGGGTTCTGGAACGGCAAGGGCAAGCACGACTGTGAGGCCGGCTCCTCGGGGCGCCGCCGCGGCTCCATGAAGAAGGAGGAGCCCGCGTCACCGCCGCGCTCCTCCCGTCGAGCCCCCGCCCCGGCCCCCTTCACCATCAACCCTAGGCCCGCCGGCGAGCGCGACCGGCAGTACCTCGCGGCGAACGTGTGCCGGAGGTACTGGGAGACGAGGACGCCGGTCCCGTGGAGTGACGTCCACCTCCCCAACGGATGGCACCTCAGCGCCGACCGGGTCCCGATCCCTCCTGTGTCGGCGAGCGGCCGCGCGCGCCGCGATGATATCGAGCGCCGCCGCCGCCTCCTCCCGGACGACCTGTTCTACGACGACAGGTACGGCCCGGATTCCGACCTCTGGGACACGTGGCTCCAGGACGAGCACGACACGCGCCGCGCGTCATACTTCGCCGGCACGGTGTCGGGGCCGCGGCGGCCACTTCGAGAGGTGCGCGGGTGTACGCGCGTGCGCGGCGTCACGACCACGTCGTCGCCTTCGCCGTCTCCGTCGCCCCCTCCACCTCCTCGCATGTCAGCGGAGGAGGAGGCCCGTCTCCTCAAGCGTGTCATGGACGACTCCATGTACACGCACGACGAGCGGCAGTGGGACAGCATGGAGGAGGCCATGGCCCTCTCTGCCGCCGGGGACGTCGCCTTCCCGGAGCTGCAAATGGTGGCCGTGAAGGAGGAGGAGAGGAGGGAGGAGGAGATGGAGGAGGACCCGTCGGCCGCGTTTCAGCAGCTGCTGGGCCAGGGGTGGGCTGGTCCTGCACTGCTCCGGAGATGGCCGCCGGCGTGAGCGTGAACTGGTGCCCCACTCCGCCGCGGTCACCGGAGCGGGAGGCGTCGCCACGGGAGGAGGTGGTGCAGGCACCTCCGGCCGTCCAGCCCGCCCCCGTCCACCACGCACCTCCGGCCCACCTGTGGACGCCGCCGGACTACGTCGACCTCGTCAGCGACGACGACGACACCGACGGCCAGTGAAGACGGCGACAGCGACGGCACCGACGGGCGCGGCAGGAGCGCGCGGGAGGCGGAGGCGTTTTTTTTATTTTGTTTTATATGTTAATTATGAAAACTGGGCCTTTAAAGTGGCCGTGGAAACTGGGCCATTTTGTGGCCGTCCCCTATATATGTTTTATGTTTTTTTAAATGCTTTTATTTAGTTTTTTACTTATTTCATTTCAGTTTTTACATTTTTTTTATTCACGTCCGTCCCGGACACGATTTGGGGTGCAGCCGCGCGGTGCACGCACGCACGACCCATCTGACAAAGGCGGACACGGGCGAACCCATCGGCGCCCCAAAGGGACAAAATCCGGCCAATCCGGACGTCTGTTTGGGGTTGTGCGATGGAGTTGGCCTAATTACCCCCCAACCAAACATGCTCAAGAGAAATTGCTCCATTAATTATGGTGGCTACTAAACTAGCTGATTTCTGCAGGCTCCCGAGCAGTCGGATCCTTCCTGTGTAGCCGTTCGATCTGTCATCACGATGCCACGTCGTCCTCCTTCAATCGCACCAACAACCCCTGCTCCGTTTTCCTGTGGCCATAGCAACGCAACAGCACGCGTTGCCGCCAGAAAACATCGACGCCCGACTCGCAGCAGCCGTTTCACATCAAGAGCCGCATACCCATCGGAAGAGTCGGTCGCTCGCAACACCTGCCAATCCCCGGTTTCCAGTTGCAGCAGTCCACACAACATCGTCGCCATCCATGCAGCATCACCGAAAGCCGCCGCAGCGACGCCAGCTTGCAGCGTCTAGAGTGCTGCATCGCAGCGCCAGTAGCGTCAACGAGTGATGCATCACAGGACCAGCGAGGTGTCCGTTTTGATGGACAGCGTTGGAGATGCCCTGACATGCCAACTGGGCTAGTAAGGGGCTAATGGTTTCCTGAGACCTACTGGGTAACTTTAGATGAGATCAACAGTCCCCTAGCAATTTGGGATCGCGAGAATATAGTAATCATTAGAATGAATTCAGCAGGTGCCCATCAAATCACTTCAGAATCTTTCCAATGTACTTTTACATACTAATCACTTCAGAATCTTTCCAATGTACTTTTACATACTAATCACTTCAGAATCTTTCCAATGTACTTTTGCATGCTTGTTCCTCGACAAATGCAACATACAATTACAATCCAGAATGTCTTCACACACAAGAAAAGTTACACCCTCAATTACAGCGGCTTCCCTAAAACCACTTGCGATGTTTATGCTCTCTACACTCAGCTGCGAGCTAGAACAGCCTAACAAATCATCCCGGAAACAATGGGGGAAAATGTAAACACAATTGTGTATGGCGCCGTTCCATGGGAACACATTATTGTCAACCACCCTGAGAACGGAAGGGGGCGTGTCGATTGCGCCCTCTCACGGGATGAACCTAAACACGAAAGCGGGGCTCTGGAAGTCGACGAACTTGTAAGATCCTTCGAGTGAGTTCAGATAGATTGCTTCGCGGGGCTCTTCGCTCACGCCGCTCTGCATGGCATACTCCAGTGCCATTTCATAGTCAACCTGGTGGTTTGGTATCGGGGCAAACAAGATCAATCTTACGATCACAAATCGGAACCGGTGAAAGGTAGTACAGCATTTTTTAGTCTATGCCGGGATTCAGGACTACAAGTTACTTTGCACCAAGAAAGGCAGTTGGCAGTTTTAAGATGTTATAATGTATGTTCATAAAGATATACTCCCTCTGTCCCGAATTACTTGTCTTAGGTTTAGATACATCCATATCTAGACAAATCTAAGACAAAAAATTTGGGACGGAGGTAATAGATTTGTGTGAACCAGATATGACTTTTATGTGGCAGCAGTGTAGTCACAGAAAGATGCAAAACTATATATATAATGCATATTGCTTTCATGCTTTGATTTATGTTCATGCTAGTGTTAGGTTTGCCCTTACCTGTTCAACATGCTGCGTTAAGCAATCTCTAAAAGTCATTTCTGTCACTTCCTCCGAATTTATTTTCTCGAGGAGTTCCTCGTCTTCCTTGTCAAACCGTGGCCTCTTGGGGGGAGACTCGTCTGCAAGTTCTCCCAGAGTCTCCATAATTGTTCTCGCCACATCAGGAATGTATCTGTGAATAAGAAATCACTAGAGTAAGATAAGACCTTGTCTAATTCTGGATTATCTGGTGTCAGGTAAAAAGGCATGTTCATAAATCAGTCTTTGAATATCAGCCCAGCCCAAACCTGTTCTTTCACACAAATATTGCTTAAAATTAAGGAAAGACTGCCCTAAGTTTCCTAAATCTCGCAATGCATCGTTTATTAACCAACATCAACATTCAACAAGCACTATTGAATGCATGATTGAGCAAATGCCCTGATTCAAAACATAGCCATAGCAAAAATACAAACAGCCTGACATCTATGCTCAAACTAGACATCACCACATACCCAAAGAACATTCAATAAAAACTTTTTGGCAGAGGAATTACTTGTTCAGGTTCCTTTTCCTGTCCTGCTGTTCACGAGCCTGAAGTTTCTTCACTATCTTTGACTTCAGTTGGACACAGCACTGCTTAAGGGCTGACTGAAGGTGCAAGCAGATTTGATATCAGATGAGTAGATGACCATACAATGACAGTAAATAAGGAAAGTTTGAATATACCTTAACAGCATCTGCTATCTCGGTTATATCATCCCCAATATACTCTTTTCCAGTTCCTTTAAAAGGTATCTTTGTACTGACAATGCTCACGAAGACACCAATCTTGTCCTGCTGCTGATTAATTTTGTAGATGCTCCAACTAAAAGGAAGAGGAAGACAAGAATAATGGAAGAGACAAACATCTGAAGTACAACAGAAGTACTAACAGGAAAAACTTACTTGATCCTTTTTAGGGCAGTTCTTGTGATGACATCAGCACCTTGTTCAAAAAGAAGTGGTATGCGGTTTGCAAACCTAAAAATATTTAGACCCTGAAAAATATAAGAATTGCTATCATCAGAAGGAAATTGTTTTAGCATGAATCTTCTCGGCAAGGAAAATATTAACAATGGAAAGGTAGTTCCCTAGTATATTAAACTGGAGCTCGGGGTGTGGTATTAACACAAATAATAGGTTTAGCCATGTGATCAAATGTTTATCCACTAAATCAGTAAATGGAACGATTCAGGGGTATCTTAGAAATGCAGGTAGCTTTCTTTTAATACCACATGGGCCACACTGACAAATGGCCACGCATTTTGTGGTCTGCTAGTTGCAAATTCATAAGGGTGTACATTATATATATATATAATGGATCGGTTTGTTGTACAAGTCTTTTGTATGAGTTTGAGTATATATAACGTATGCTAATTCACTTGAGAAAAAAAAAGAGATAGAAGGAGCATCAGCAGAAATCTAACAGGCACTTCATATGAAATATGAAATGATTGAATAAATTACTATCAATTTTGACATTCACAGTATCTGCCATCACACACTGTAAGCAACTACAAGAAAACAAAGGTGTTCAATGCTGGGGGTGTAGGGACATAGGATTAGAGGGTGTAGACTTGACTGGGGAAGAAAAATACAGGACAGGGAGGATAAGAACAGCAAGGAGGGTGGGAGCCAAGCAGATCGTGGAAGTACAGATACGTGACCCAGTGGGGTAGACATACAGGGAAGAGGTATACAGATATAGACTGGGATAGGGCACTAGATTGTTTCTTGCTTGAACCGAAATAGATTGGCATCCCCCTTTTGTGGAGAGGGCCCTAACAAAATAAAGTATCCAATCCACCTAGATCACTAACTGCTAGTGATAGTAAATTTCCAAAACCATGTCATCTTATTGGAGCCGACTACATCACAAAAACTACTTCTCGGCTTCTCTCTTCAAAGGGAACACTGAAACAGAACCCATTGAAATAAAACTAACTCATCCTGAACTTTGTGGCTGCTGCTCAGGTATGCGGTTCCTCCTTTATCCAGACCACAACAAAAGGAGCAAAACAAAACATGTTTTCAGGATATTCCTTAAGATGACAAAGACAGGAAATACTCCTTGTGAAATAGTACAAAACAAACAGTTTCTTACTTGTTTAACATCTTTTCCACCAATGCTTACTCCGGCTTCAACAATAAATGGATGCCCTTCAAAAACCTGAGGGCTAAACAGAGGGGTAGCCTTATAACATTAGGATAATTGAACTGAAAATAAGATAGAGACACCATCTGGGACATTCTCTGATTAAATGCTATACCTGCTTGCATGTGTTGCAACCAAATCAGGGTGCAGCTCTTTTATGATACCTAGACGTAAATTGTATTCACCTGCAGGACTAAGACACTACAGAATTGGTTGATTTCTATACTGTGATCGCTAATTGCACATTTGTGAAAGATAGACTAGTCAATAAGCAGCTGAAAAGTGATTAACAAATCAAGGTGGAAAGGGATGCATACATTGCCACTGGGATCATCAAACTTAGCCTGCCGAAACAACTGATGTATTCGTACTAACTGTTGTGATGTAAGGCTGTTGACTGTCGTTTTTGCACTAAAATCAGGCCCCATTTCCCCTGTCAAATTGGATATTTGTGATATGCAAAATAAAATTGGTAAAGGTATCAACCAAAGGTAGATTAACAAAGTATGTAATGACAGTACCACTATATATATTTAACTCAACAGACAGGCTTCACAAAGAAATGATTTGACTGGAAGTATAGTACATTGCAAATAGCAATACATGAACTCAAAACCATGTATAAAGCAAGAACATATGTAATTGCTAAAGGTATTGTTACTCCAAATCTTCAAAATATATCACTTTAGAAATATGAACCATAGAAATGCATGGTTATCAAAGTAGATAGTGACTAAGTTATTTGATTTTCAACCTGACAACCCCACTACCACAGCCACCACGAAAACCCCAACACACTGCATATCACACAACTAAGTAACTTACCAATTAAACGGTCAGCATGTGCTTTGCTTATATTCACAAATTCATGTTGCAGAAACTGCAAAAGATTTGGCTTTGTAGTGTCTGTAATTAAGCGCTTTATCAGCAGCAAATCGACAGCAGATGGATGATGCTTTGTCAGAAGTGGGACAGGAGGCATAACATCTGTCCTTCTCGTAAATTTTATCGTCAAATTTTTTCTGCAAGAACCAGAGTCATTATGCCAAGAATTAGAAGAATATCAACTTAGCAGAACACGAAGTACCAGAGAAGAAAATTCATACTCTGCTGCATCTGAGAGAAATCTAAATAGGAATTGAGCATATGGAGTAATGACAGCCATCTGTCGCATGTAATGTAGTATCCTTGACTGCAGAAAATAAATTATAAATCTGCTTAGTAGTGCTAGTTTACTATTTCAGTTTTTAAATAGAAATGGAGATCCTACTCACACGATGAGTTGTCCAATTTCCCTCAATAATAACTTGAATCTCTGCCCCATGCCAATGATCATTGTTCTCACGTTTCTCATGTAAATGAATGTGAGGGACATTTCTGGGTAGTAGGATTTACCACTATTAGTCAAGGTAAACTGCAGAGGTTAAAAAATCAACTTACATGAAGATAAACAGTAATGACCAGTCATTCACTGTATTGCACAGAGCATTGACCAAGAAGCAGCACTTACTTATGAATATCTATGTCAAGGCGACAGAACGTGATATAATCTTGGCCTTTCATCGATGACTTAATATCAATAGGAAGGCCCGTACTCATCTTTGACCAAATAAGTGCCTGTTTAATACACGTTAAACTAACTGGAATTTGTGCAGTACAGTTCAATTAGACAGAACAGGCAACAAAGAGTCTTAACTCCTAACTGCAAACATGTTCATAACTACAGAGTAACAGAATAAGATAATCATCCATCAGAATATCCATTACAGGTCCAATGTTCAAAGTCTGCTTACTGCAGCTAGTTACTCTCACTCAGCTGAGGCAAAATGTCACACACATTCTGTATGCATGGGACAGCTTAACCATCAGAACACAAAGTTTACAAGCGTAAAACATAATTGTACATGTCTCACTATTGAAGATTAAACACAAATGTAGTGAGAAAATAGGACAACCGTTCTAACTAAAATGTTGATTTTCTTTTTACAACTGTAGTTCAAACTTTCGTTTCTTCTTATAATCATATCTCTAACATGGCTATACAGGAACACAATGAAAAGGATAGTGAAAAGCAGCACAAGACGATCAATGTCTCCAAGCTACCAACAATACTGCATGGCTGCACATTTTCATTATCCAATATAAACAAGAAAATAGTCAGCTATGAACCAAAAGAAAGAAAACAAGTCCTAAACTTTGTTATGAGAAGGGAAAAATTCAGCCAAATATTTGGATCCCATTGTTTCTTTCAAAGGGAATGGATGCTATAAATTCTTATGAGAGGGTCGTTCGTGACAAACAGAAAGGTTTCCTACTTAATTGTGTGAAGAAACTTTACCATTTTAGCACCAAGCCCAAATTTTCCACGCGTCTGCCTCAAACCATATTTTGTTCCCGATAGCACTGCATTAAAATATTAATAATACCAGTGATGTTGCACAGCATGCCATTATACCTTCTTCAGTGTTTTAATCTAAAATAAACCTGACAGAAAATATCATATTGAAAGCTTGCTTACCTCTCCCAAACATATTTGGGATATCTTCATGCGGCATACCTCGGCCATTATCCTACACACACAAAACATTCAAGATTGTTCACAAGATACTAAGATAGATTCTCATCATACAAGTTAAGTCATTATGGACAATACCTTGCAAGTCACTCTAAAAAATGAAGCCTCGCCCCGACCTTTTCCGCGAGCAGCTGGAGTGTCCTTAACTTTCTTCCCTAGAGCAGCATTTTTTGCTTGTGTTTCTTGGAAACGTGCTTCTTTAGCTAGGCGTTTCTAAGTATTGAGAAGTTTTACAGTAGTATCAGAATAAAGGAGGATAATCCAGACAGATAAATGGGTGTCAATAAAAAAATTATATGGAACGTATATCATCAGTATGCAAACCTTGTTTTAACTAATAATGACCGAACTACTAAATTTTTTGCAAGTGGTAGTATTACCTCACGAGCCTTAGATGATTCAAAATCATCATAGAGTGCTTCATCAACGCGTTCTCGATCAACTAGTCCTATCATTGTGTTGAATTTGCTCTTAGTGATCTCTTCTCTGGCAAGACATACAAAGGAATCCACAGAGTGTTCTTTAACATTGCCAAGCGAAAAAGAACCCAATAATAGAAATGCTGTTGAAGAGCACTTACATAGTAATTTCTATATCAGGGAGCTCGGAGATGGACTCGGCTGAATCAAGAGCATTCTCAACTAGCTCCCGCATTGTGGTGTACAAAGATTTTCCAGGCTGCCCAGTATTACAAGTCACTGAAATGAGTTTGCTGACACCTAACAGAAATTACCTTCATAACTATATTACTGTTTATCCATCATTTCTTAATTGGCAGTTTCATTCTTACTCAGCCCAGTTCCTCGCAGTATGTTTCATCTCAATTTTAAACAAGATTGCGCTTAATCCAGGGGCAAATAAATGGGATGGCATCTATCTAATCCTCAAAGGCAGTGATGTCGACCACTACGCCAGAGTAAACACAAACAGCGAGTTAAACAGCTCACATTGTCAAAACCAGCAATGTTCTTGTTTTCCGCGAAGAACTCTGCGGGCGATTCTGCAACACAGAAGTCCCCAAAGGACCCGATTCAGCCGATAGAACCGATGCAAGGACGGAATTCTAGAAGAAAACGAAAGAACAAGGGGGGTTTCGAGGAGCTGACTCTGCTTGAGGAGGCTGCTCTCCTTGGCCTTGGGCGCCGCCTTGGAGGTGGCCTTCCCTTTTCCCGTCGCCTTCCCCTTGGCGGCCGCCGCAGAAGGCTTCTTCTTAGTGCCGCCGGCGGTGGCTCCGCCGTCGCTGGAGTCGTCCATGGCGAGGTGGGTTCTGTGGGATCGGGATGGTAAGCTAGGGTTTGTTTGGGTTCAGGGGGCGGGGAGAATTGGGGAGGGAGGGGAGGTTTAACTGTGCGGATGCTGCTGGCAATGAAGGTAAAGTCGATCCTGCTGGTCCATGGAAGAATGGACGGCCCGGATAAATCTCAGTACAAAGTTGAGCAAATTAGTGTATTTTTAGGGGCAAAATACAAAACTTAAGTTCAGTTATGGGAAAAGTTATGGGAACCTTGCCAAATCTTAGGTTCCATGACTTTATCGGGTTCTCGCCTCCCAAAACTCTTTTTTATGGGAAAATTGATGCTTTACTTAATTATGTCTTCGTGGGCCTTCTGACTTATGTAATAATTCTTATAAAAAGACTAACAACTAAGTTACACATTGGTCTTTGGGCAAATCAACACCACCTTCCTTCTACACTCATCGGCGACGTGTCGTGAGCAAAGTTGATGCCTCTTCTTGATCTCCAAAACACCATTGAAGACTGAATAAAGTTGTTAAGGAACAGCTAGGAAGTCATCGGTCGAAGCCACAAGATGTCAGTGACAATGATCTAGGAAACATGACACCGTCCACAGAAGAAGGCAGTGAAAAGGGTTGGACAACCACCGCTGATCCGGTGAGATATAACCTCACAAGCTCCCCGACGGCGCCAAATCTTTCGTTGGTCGAAGGAGCTAGAGAACCAACATACAAAGCGGCGTCCAATGTCGAAAGATCCTTTGCGGAGTTTCTACAGAACGACTATATCTCTTTTTTTTTACTCTTGAGGGTGTGCGCCTCCTAAACAGAACACCCACAAGACCCTTCGTTGATGATATTATGAAGGACTTGAGAGTTTGTAAAGGCACGAAGATCGTCTACGGGGTGATATTTAGACTGGTCTCTCAGATCAACTCAGACTTTTATGTGCATTTTTTTCTCACTCATGCGCACCCGGAAAAAGAACTCCTGAGTCAATCACCATCCTCAAGTTACCCAAGCTAAGTAAGCTTAACATGGAGGTTCCTTGGAGATGAGCTTCCTAGAAAATGTGCACACTATTGATATGAGTTATCTATCATTTATATGAAGCCAGTATGTCACATATACACTCATTCAAGGAACTGACATCCTTGTTGGAATCAGTAGGAAATGTCGGCCCAACGGAAATCAGGGTACCATGGACCACCTGCCTACGACCCAGGAAGGGCCCCTTGGCCCAACTCAGGAAGGCAGCCCCCCAGCGGGCACCGCAAAGCCAGCAGCCTCGCGAGGGGCCTGCCCCATGAGGATCTTCTCCTACAAAGGACTTCATCGGATCTACCATCACAGCGAGCAGCCTCGTGAGGCCTCCCTCGCGAGGCGCCCTCCCGCGAGGCCTCCCAAGGAGCCACGCGGTGCGGGCGCTGACCATCACATGGATGACGTCGTCAAGGCAGGCGCCAGCCTGCGTGGCGAGGACAATTTCCCTTCGGTACTAAGGGAGCAGCGATGCTAATCTACCCCTGAAAGCAAGCCCCAAAGGTTTCCTCTTTGGTGATAGAAGACCAAGACGGTGGCGCAGTAGGACGGAGGTCATCGTGGAGCCCCTGGCACGTCACGGATAAGCACTTTAGTAGGCGAAGACCATCTTTGTCAGGAGAAGCACCGACGCATGTCCCCTTTCAAGTTGCCGCCATGTGGTAGGCCCTTCCGGCTCGTATTTTCGGGAAAGAGGCCCAAGTCACCTATATAAGGGACAGAGCGGCCACCATAGCAAGGGATCGACTCCTGCCCAAACCCTAGCGCCATTGCTAACCCCCAAAGAGCTCTGACTCATCTTGTAGCTCCAAGAGCAGTGTCCACAAGCAATACAATCAAGCAGGAGTAGGGGTATTACACCGCACGATGGTCCGAACCTGGGTAGCTCGCCGTTTCCTCGTCGCGCCTAGCTCGTAGCCTCGTAGACGCAAAGCCAGGACCCCAAAGCTCAAACCAGGGTTTTGGAGGATTTCCTGTGGCTCAAAATCAATCCCCCGACAGGAACATTCCCTCTTGACACTGTGCGTCCAATGTAGACATATATGTCATGATGTGCCCACAACGGGCCACACGTGTCATACGCTTGTGTAACCGCGAGGGTCGGTTCTGATACCATTTATAACACCCTAGACACACCCATCGGTTCCCGTCCATTACGCCTGGTTGATGAGGACATCAATACCATTGTTACACCCACAGCCCCTGCTGCTATACATATTGGACCAATTACTAGAGCTCGCGCACGCCAATTGAATTATCAGGTACTTTCGTTTCTTGGTAATGATTCTAATGTTCATGAGAATATGATGCTGCCTAAATTGGATACATTTGTTTTGCTTACAAATGAAGGGCCTAGCTTGGAGAAGGATGATCATTGGAGCAAGAACAAGCATGGAGTTGATGGCATGCGCAAGGGAGACAAGAACAGAGTTTCAAGTGATGATTTCAGGACTTTGAAGCCACCATAATGAGTGCATGAAGCCTTGGACGAAATATACAAGATGCCACTTCATAATTTTCGTCCAGAGGCTATTCTAGATGCTGCGTCACCTTCTTTTTGGGCCAGGCCCATGTAATTTCGACATACTTCAATATAGGCTGTTTTTAGAGTCCGTATGTGTGGGGAAACAAAAGTTAGGGTGGGTTTCGGACCCCTCCTCCAAGGGCCACGAAATTCCCCCCCCCCTCTTCCTCCATATATACAGCCCCTAGGGCATCGTTTAGACTTTGGGTTTTGTTTAGATCAAAAGTTCGCCATAGCTGCAACTTCGCGTACTTCGTTTGTGTTCAACGACCAGACCAAGGCGTCACAGAACCCCACCTTCATTAATAAAGCTTTCCTCTTATATTCGCAATATCCAGATTGCAATCCTAGTTTCTTGCTTGTTCTTCATTTGCTCGCAGGAAACAGGCCCTCGTGGTCAGGTTGATCGTGCTCCGGCGTGGTCAATAACCCTCGGAAGTTGGTTTAGCGATTGCTAAGGCGCGACGTCTCGCACGTTCGTAGTCGGATCGTCAAGGTCGACTCCCACAGAAACGATAACCACCATCTCATCGAAACATCGGGACACATTTGCCTCTATCAAGTGGTATCAGATTTTCAGGTTGCTCGGTGAGATTTTACATTTTTTCGTAGTTTAGATTGAGTCTGTTTTTCATACCTATAGTCCACGAAAAAGCCAAAAAAAAAGGGTTAGTTCATCCTATCCGAACCAATCTGAGCCTTTGCATAATCTTTTATGTATTTGCTTTGTTGAATTTGCGGTTGCATCGTCGTGTCAAGTTGCTGGTCTTAGCGTCTAGTCTTTTAGAGTTTCGAGTTCTGGTCATATTAGTCACGCCGCCGCCGCACCATCATCATTGTCCCTGCCATCTTCCACCACCGCTTATCCGCCACCGCTCCGAGTCCATATACCACACCACCGATCCGTATCCATATACCACCACCGCTCCGAGTCCATATACGACCACCGATCCGTATCCATATACCACCATCACTTCGAGTCCATCTCATATTAGGTTTTGCTTACGAGATCCATCTGTTGCCAGATTCGTGTTTCCTTGTTTGAGTAGGTTTGGGATTCCATCAATCTTTTGCCGTCCGTAGAGGAGGTTGGTTTCCAAAAAAAAAAAGAGTCCGGAAACCACCCTCCCTTTAGGCCCAAAATTTTTCAAAAACGCACTTGACAAAAAAAATTCTGGCTATCCTATTTTTAGGTGTTTCTTAGCCTTTTGAGACAGTCGCCGTTATTGAAAGTTTTTTTGAGCCGTTTCCAGTTTTTGGGTCCGGGCAGTCGAAAAAAAAATTGTCGCAAAAATTTCGTGTCTATCCTGTCAGTTTGACCTGGGAAGAGTTTTGAGACACTCGCCATTATAGTGATTTTTCGCAAAAAAAAAGAAGAGCGCAAAAAAAAAGCACAAAAAAAAGACAGGGCGATTTTTTTCCCCAGAGTGTGATTTTCCCTTGTTTACGTGCAGCGCCGTGATTTTGTTAGTGTTCTAGGCTCGCGTCTCTAGCACGGTCTAGCCTAGGACCAGTACAGTACCGTCGTTGAGCGTTTATTCAACTTTGCATCTCTGAATTGATTATTGCTGACCCTTTTTGCTACCATATTATAAGCCTTCCCAGCTCCACATACATCTACATCGTGCGTTTGACTCTCTCTGGTAATCGCTCTATCCAAGCTTTGAGAGTTTTGACTACATCGGTTGCCGATCACCGCCTGCTGCTGGGTAAGAACTGGTAAGAATTTGAGATTTGCTTAAAGGATTTGTGACACCCACCACCACCAACACTTGTTAGTAGTCTATAGGATCATATTCTTATGTGTTTCTGTTGCTACTAACCATGCCAGGATCACAACCCGACGAGATTGACTGGGAGAATTTAACAAACAAGGAGCTTCATGATAAGTTTCAGAAAATGATGACTGAACAGGTGCAAGATGTGCTGAACAATTTTGAAGAGGCCATGGAGAAGATCACTGGCCTTGAGAAGACGTTTGAAACAAAGCTCGATAACAGATTTAATGAACTGCTTGCGCGTCTTCCACCACCGGCTGCACCTAACGCACCTCTACAACAACAACAACAACAACAACTACCTCCACATCGCGAAACAGCCCTCCGCCGAGCGACCCGTGTTCCTCTTGCGCTTGGCCAACCTGTTGGTGTTGCTGTTGATACTACTGTGGCTCATGTTGCTGATGCGGAGGAGGAGGATTATGTGGGATATTACGAGGATGAGGTTGATCAAAATCAGAACTACGTGCAACCACCAACACCACAACCACCAGGTCGTCCACATGCAAATAATGGCAACGTTAGGGCTCCCCCTTAGGTACGAGATCATGACCATCTCCCTAAACTGAAATTGAATATTCCACCATTTAAGGGTAGATATGTTCCTGATATATATCTTACTTGGGAGTTAGAACCTGAACAACGATTTACATGTTTACAATATCCTGAGGAGAGACGTGTTCCTGCTGCTGTTTGTGCTTTCACTAGCTTTGCATGTGTTTGGTGGTCTGAACATTGTAGATTATATCCTGTTCCAACTACTTGGGCTGCTTTGAAAACTGCTATGCGTACTCGTTGGGTTCCACCATATTATCAACGTGAATTACTTCAAAAATTGCAGCGCTTAAGACAAGGAAAAAATTCTGTAGAAGAATATTATCAGAAATTACAAACTGGCTTGATTAGATGTGGTATTGTTGAGGAGAATGAAGCTATGCTTGCACGTTTTCTGGATGGTTAAATAGAGAGATTCAGACCATTCTAGATTATAAAGATTATAATAATATCACTCGTTTATTCCATCTTGCTTGCAAAGCTGAACGTGAAGTGCAGGATCGACAGGCATTGGCGCGAACTAACTTTTCTGCAGGTCGACCTTCATCATGGACACCGCGTGCATCCTCTACTTCCACACGTTCTACTGCATCGGCACCTCCATCAACTGCCCCCTCCAACCGTGATACAAGAAAGCAGGCACAACCACCACTATCTGCCAAGAGCACACCTTCTGGGCCTGCACAAAGCTCTTCTTCATCCATGGCAGCAACAGGGCAAACACATGATATTATTTGTCGTCGTTGCAAGGGTGGAGGTCATTATGCGAGAGAATGCCCATCTAAGCGTGTGATGATTGCTACCGAGGATGGTGGGTATGAGTCCGCTAGTGACTATGATGAGGAGACTTTGGCTCTTATTACACGTGAAGAGCACGGTGGAGATGATTCTGATCATGAGACGCAATACATGGCTCCTGAAGATGCTGACAGGTATGAATGTTTGGTTGCTCAACGTGTTTTGAGTGTGCAGGTTACACAAGCTGAGCAAAATCAGAGGCATAATTTGTTCCATATAAAGGGAGTTGTGAAGGAACGTTCTATTCGCGTCATCATAGATGGAGGGAGCTGCAACAACTTGGCTAGCATGGAGATGGTGGAGAAGCTATCTCTCACCACAAGACCACATTCACATCCTTACTACATCCAATGGTTCAACAACAGTGGTAAGGTTAAGGTAACACGTACTGTTCGTGTGCATTTTAGTATCTCTACATATGCTGATTATGTTGATTGTGATGTGGTACCTATGCAAGCATGTTCCTTATTACTTGGTAGACCATGGCAATTTGATAAAAATTCTGTACACCATGGTAGAAACAATCAGTATACTCTTGTTCATAAGGACAAAAATATTACTTTGCTTCCTATGACTCCTGATTCCATTTTGAAAGATGATATTAATAGAGCTAATAAAGCAAAACAGGAGCAAAATAAGAGTGAAAATCAGATTGTGGCAAAAGAATTTGAGCAACAAATGAAGCCTAATAATAAATCATCTAGTGTTGCTTCTGAAATTAAATTGAAAAGTGCATGTTTATTTGCCACCAAATCTGATATTGATGATCTAGATGTTCGCAAATCTGTTTGCTATGCTTTTGTGTGCAAAGAGGCATTATTTTCATTCGAGGACGTGCCTTCCTCTTTGCCTCCTGTTGTTACTAACATTTTGCAGGAGTTCGCTGACGTCTTTTCACAAGATGTGCCACCGGGATTACCACCTATTCGAGGGATTGAGCATCAAATTGACTTAATTCCCGGTGCATCGCTACCCAACCGTGCACCATACCGTACCAATCCAGAGGAGACGAAGGAGATTATGCGTCAAGTACAGGAGCTGCTCGACAAAGGTTATATACGTGAATCTCTTAGTCCTTGTGCTGTTCCTATTATACTAGTGCCTAAAAAGGATGGTACATCGCGTATGTGTGTTGATTGTAGAGGCATTAATAATATTACTATTCGTTATCGTCATCCTATTCCTAGGCTAGATGATATGCTTGATGAATTGAGTGGCTCTACAATATTCTCCAAAGTTGATTTGCGTAGTGGATACCATCAAATTCGTATGAAATTGGGAGATGAATGGAAAACAGCATTTAAAACTAAGTTTGGTTTATATGAGTGGTTAGTCATGCCTTTTGGGTTAACTAATGCACCTAGTACTTTCATGAGACTAATGAACGAAGTTTTACGTGCTTTCATTGGACGATTTGTGGTAGTCTATTTTGATGATATACTGATTTATAGCAAATCTTTGGAAGAACATTTGGAACATTTACGTGTTGTTTTTAATGCTCTACGTGATGCACGTTTGTTTGGTAACCTTGGGAAGTGCACCTTTTGCACCGACCGAGTATCTTTTCTTGGCTATGTTGTTACTCCACAGGGAATTGAAGTTGATAAAGCCAAGATTGAAGCTATTGAGAGTTGGCCGCAGCCCAAAACGGTCACACAAGTGAGGAGTTTCCTTGGCCTCGCTGGTTTCTATAGGCGTTTTGTGAGAGATTTCAGCACCATTGCTGCACCTCTCAACGAGCTTACAAAGAAGGATGTGCCTTTTGTTTGGGGTACCGCACAGGAAGAAGCCTTCACGGTATTGAAAGATAAGTTGACACATGCTCCTTTACTCCAACTTCCTGATTTTAATAAGACTTTTGAGCTTGAATGTGATGCTAGTGGAATTGGATTAGGAGGTGTGTTATTACAAGATGGCAAACCTGTTGCATACTTTTCTGAAAAATTGAGTGGGCCTAGTCTGAACTATTCTACTTATGATAAAGAATTATATGCTCTTGTTCGGACCTTAGAAACATGGCAACATTATTTATGGCCCAAAGAATTTGTTATACATTCTGATCATGAATCTTTGAAACACATTAAAAGTCAAGCTAAACTGAACCGTAGACATACTAAATGGGTTGAATTCATTGAGACTTTCCCTTATGTCATTAAACACAAGAAGGGTAAAGAAAATGTTATTGCGGATGCATTGTCTCGTCGTTATACTATGCTTTCACAACTTGACTTTAAAATATTTGGTTTGGAGACCATCAAAGATCAATATGTGCATGATGCTGAATTTAAAGATGTATTACAGAATTGTAAAGAAGGAAGAACATGGAACAAGTTCGTTGTTAACGATGGATTTGTGTCGTGCTAACAAGCTATGCATTCCAGCTAGCTCCGTTCGTCTTTTGTTGTTGCAGGAGGCGCATGGAGGAGGACTAATGGGACACTTTGGCGTGAAGAAGACGGAGGATATACTTGCTACACATTTCTTTTGGCCAAAGATGAGACGGGATGTTGAGCGTTTTGTTGCTCGCTGCACTACATGTCAAAAAGCTAAGTCACGACTCAATCCTCATGGTTTATATATGCCTTTGCCTGTACCTAGTGTTCCTTGGGAGGATATATCTATGGACTTTGTTTTAGGTTTACCTCGAACAAAGAAGGGGAGGGATAGTATATTTGTTGTCGTGGATAGATTCTCGAAAATGGCACACTTTATACCATGTCATAAAAGCGATGATGTTGTTAATGTTGCTGAATTGTTCTTTCGTGAAATTATTCGCTTGCATGGTGTGCCAAATACTATTGTTTCAGATCGTGATACTAAATTTCTTAGCCACTTTTGGAGATGTTTATGGGCTAAGTTGGGGACTAAACTGCTTTTTAGTACTACTTGTCACCCCCAAACTGATGGACAAACTGAAGTGGTCAATAGAACATTGTCTACTATGCTTAGGGCTGTTTTGAAGAATAATAAGAAAATGTGGGAAGAATGCTTGCCTCATATTGAATTTGCTTATAATCGTTCATTGCATTCTACTACTAAGATGTGCCCTTTTGAAATTGTGTATGGTTTCCTACCTCGTGCACCTATTGATTTGTTGCCTCTTCCATCTTCGGAGAAGGTTAATTTTGATGCTAAAGAACGTGCTGAATTGATTTTAAAAATGCATGAGTTAACTAAGGAAAACATTGAGCGTATGAATGCTAAATATAAACTTGCTGGAGATAAGGGTAGAAAACATGTTGTGTTTGCACCTGAAGATCTTGTTTGGTTACATTTGCGTAAGGATAGATTTCCTAATTTGCGCAAATCAAAGCTAATGCCACGTGCTGATGGTCCTTTTAAGGTGTTAGAGAAAATAAATGATAATGCATATAAACTTGAGTTGCCTGCAGATTTTGGGGTTAGTCCCACTTTTAACATTACAGATTTGAAGCCTTATTTGGGTGAGGAAGATGAGCTTCCGTCGAGGACGACTTCATTTCAAGAAGGGGAGGATGATGAGGACATCAATACCATTGTTACACCCACAGCCCCTGCTGCTATACATACTGGACCAATTACTAGAGCTCGCGCACGCCAATTGAATTATCAGGTACTTTCGTTTCTTGGTAATGATTTTAATGTTCATGAGAATATGATGCTGCCTAAATTGGATACATTTGTTTTGCTTACAAATGAAGGGCCTAGCTTGGAGAAGGATGATCATTGGAGCAAGAACAAGCATGGAGTTGATGGCATGCGCAAGGGAGACAAGAACAGAGTTTCAAGTGATGATTTCAGGACTTTGAAGCCACCATAATGAGTGCATGAAGCCTTGGACGAAATATACAAGATGCCACTTCATAATTTTCGTCCAGAGGCTATTCTAGGTGTTGCGTCACCTTCTTTTTGGGCCAGGCCCATGTAATTTCGAAATACTTCAATATAGGCTGTTTTTAGAGTCCGTATGTGTGGGGAAACAAGAGTTAGGGTGGGTTTCGGACCCCTCCTCCAAGGGCCACGAAATTCCCCCCCCCCTCTTCCTCCATATATACAGCCCCTAGGGCATCGTTTAGACTTTGGGTTTTGTTTAGATCAAAAGTTCGCCATAGCTGCAACTTCGCGTACTTCGTTTGTGTTCAACGACCAGACCAAGGCGTCACAGAACCCCACCTTCATTAATAAAGCTTTCCTCTTATATTCGCAATATCCAGATTGCAATCCTAGTTTCTTGCTTGTTCTTCGTTTGCTCGCAGGAAACAGGCCCTCGTGGTCAGGTTGATCGTGCTCCGGCGTGGTCAATAACCCTCGGAAGTTGGTTTAGCGATTGCTAAGGCGCGACGTCTCGCACGTTCGTAGTCAGATCGTCAAGGTCGACTCCCACTGAAACGATAACCATCATCTCATCGAAACATCGGGACACCTTTGCCTCTATCACTGGTGGAGTCCATACTGGCCCCACAAATCAACACTAGTCTTTCATACACACTTTATCCTCACTTGTGCGCACCCGGAAGAACTTCCATGGAGGTCCATTGGAGATGGCTTCCGAAAAGTAAGATGCACTTTTTTGATATGAGTAATCTATCATTCTTAATAATCTAGGATGTCATGCTTGACATGGAAGGTCGATATTCCATGGTGGAATATGTTGATTGCGCTCAACGGACGCTTGGTGGTTCAAGATCGCTTAGTATAGTATAGACGGGGTGAATAGGTCACATGTTAAAAATCATTACTCATGGGTCCTCCGACAATTGTGTTTGCTTAGAGCCTTTCTAGCCAAAACCTATTTGTACTAAGCGGGAATGTTGCTTGTGCATCCATATCTTGAGCCAAATCCATCCCACAAGTGTCCACTATATCTATATGTGGCCGAAAAGTCATTCCACACAATTTGTCATCGTGGTGCCAAAATTTCGTTGTCAAAGTTTTTAAGGTTTGGGAAGGGTTTTTCAACTCTCTTTGTAATGGTGTCCTATAAAATGAAAAATGGCATACAAAAAATCAAAGTTCAAATAAAGTGTTGAGATCCGGATAGCGGAAGGTTCCCGTGTCGTTCCCTAAGGAGTGATCCTAGGTTACCAAACACACGAGAGAATGTGCACTGCGACAAAGAGTCTGACAAGTTATTGTTTATCGAATTAAATTTTAGTGTTTTAACCGGACCTTTAACAACCTCTTTTAGTGTAAGCATTGATATGGAAATACGCATGGGCATGAGGTCTTACTCTCACAACCTTACATTTGTGCTTCGGATATCATATTGGAAGACAAACACTATGATGTGCTTGCTACGCGATAAAGTGGGGGATGTGTCCAAAATACGTCTTGACCGGTGCACGACATGCATCAAGAGTCAGTTGTCCGACCCATGGCCCCTTACCGTCACGCGTGGTTACCTTAGTTATTAAGAATAAATATTCGGACAAAAGCATTGGATGTTTAATGACTACACCTCATTCGTCCCCAAGGAATTGCTTTCTGCTACCGTACTAACCCCTCCTCTCACTTTTGTGGCAAGGTCTTGCAACCCTGTGTAGCGTTCCACAACCTCTTCACTACTTACCTTCTCCTTGATTGATCTGTGAGATCCTAGGTACCCGCACGGCCTTAGAACGAGAATAAGACAAGAGACAACTCCGTTCCAATCAGACACATACATATAATGTCAAATACACAGAGTCATTCCAACGATCCAGTGTACAAATACACCCATTACAAGTATGACTAACTGGAGAGAATGGTTGCGATGCATGGTGGCAGTGTGCATGGAGGCGAGATGGGAAATGGTGGTGGCTAGGGTTGGAAGATGGGTTTTGGTTCTCCGCTTCACTAATGGTGCTCTATATTGAGATGTTGGCGTCCATCCACTTATAGAAGTTGGTTAGGTGGACAACCTGGTGCTGATGACGAGTGGTACGAGTGGCGGTACGAGCGGACATGGACATACTGTGTGTCGTCTTGCGCTCCCGCGCATTTGCCTCTTTCAACAAACTTAATATTTCCTCCCATATGATGGTATTCTTTCATGTTTGGGTCATCCCCCTGAAAACACAAAAGGATTCCATGATCTCTCACATTCATTAGTCATCGGTAGCAATATCTGTTGGAAATATGCCCTAGAGGCAATAATATTTGTATTATTGTATTTCCATATTCATAGTTAAGAGTTTATATTCTTGCTATAACTTTTATGATTCTGGAATATGTGATTCAGTGGAAAACTCATATGCACATGTGGAATGATAAACGGTAAATAAAAAGTTCCTAGTCTTGCCTCTAAGACCAGCTCAAGTGTTGTTGGTTATCAGGTTTTTTGAATCTTAGGATATCATGTAACGATAGTCCTAAAACAACATTGAGATTATGACGTTGGAAGAACGATCATATTGAATCGACCCAATCTTGTTTGTTATGAATTGAGTTAATATCGTCTGCATTCAATTGTAATAACATGGAGTGTTAACGTGTGATATTGCTTCTTAGACCATGATAGTATTGTGGTCACTTCTTATCGTACGCCGGGGGGGGGGGATCCTACTAGGGGAGGAGTCCAACTCCTCCCCCTTTGGATGGAGCCCCAAGGAGGCTTTCCCTCCTTGGTGGAAGCTCTCCTCTCCCCCTCTAACCTATATATACTTGAGGTATTGACCACAACTGAACACATAAGTTTTGGTGCCTCCTCTAGTTTTTCTAGTTCATGTTCTAGTTGGTCCTAGTTGACTATTAGAGTGTGGATAATCCTCTTGTCCTCATAATTAGAAGCTAGTGTGGTTCTAATCTCCTTCCTCTATTTCTCCAGCGACGATTAGCTCTCGACGACGAAGCGCTGCCGAATTCTAAAGGTTGTACGCTTGCAACCAAGTAGAGAGGCCATGCTTTCGGTCTTGGGTTCGAGGGACTATTCGTGGACAGTACGAGAGATTGTTTATCTACGGTTCAAGGGACTCCAAGTACAATCTACACAGACACATTCTTCTTCTGATGCAACCCGGTGACGGTAACAGTAATGATCCCAACCTGTTATGCATCTTTCATATTGATCTTGGGTGGTCGTAGGTGCGAATTTTTTTCTACTACATTTCCCAACAATATCGAAGTGATTTTCTTAGAAATTTTGAGACTATCCAGTTTAAACAATGGTGTGAAGAGTGCAAAAATAACACTCATCATTTCCCCCGTGGGCATGAGGGTCAAAGACCTCGTGCAAACGGGGTATCCAGCGGGTTGCGCGCTACCCCGTGCGCACGGGTCCAAAGGGCTGACACTAGCCTGTGCGCACGAGGGTCCAGGGTCTCGTGCGCACGAGGGTCCAGGATCCCATGCGCATGGTGTGACCAGAAGATTTTGGCACACCCCTTAGGCATAATGAGGATAAGGACTTGAAGGACGGAGGGTTCCTTTTCGGTGGTAGGTGTAGAAAGGCTAGTGTATGAGTTTTGGGTGTTCCCACACTATCATTCAACCAGCTTTTCGCCTCTTGATAGCGCGCTTGTCCTACAACTCAAATACAATCGAAACAAAAGTTTTGAGATGTCGGAAGACCATGCTTTTGATATTTTTGAAGTGGGGGTCAACCATGTCCTTAATAAATATCCAAGGAACCAATGATCTGAGATAAATCTTAGCAACTGTCATTAGTTCCACTAACCATATTGTCATTGAACTAAAATACCATTCAGAGATAAATGATCTTTCACCGACACTCAATTTTATGTGACTTTCAGGAACCGAAGGGAGCTCGTTGAAGATGGCTCCAAGTGTTGGGGAATGTAGTAATTTCAAAAAAAAATCATACGCACACGCAAGATCATGGTGATGCATAGCAACGAGAGGGGAGAGTGTCATCTACGTACCCTCGTAGACCGTAAGCGGAAGCGTTATGACAACGTGGTTGATGTAGCCGTACGTCTTCACGATCGACCGATCCTAGTACCGAATGTACGACACCTCCGTGATCTGCACACGTTCAGCTCGGTGACGTCCCACGAACTCACGATCTAGTAGAGCTTCGAGGGAGAGTTCCGTCAGCACGATGGCGTGATGACGGTGATGATGAAGCTACCGACGCAGGGCTTCGCCTAAACACCGCTACGATATGACCGAGGTGGATTATGGTGGAGGGGGCACCGCACACGGCTAAGAGATCAATGATCAACTTGTGTGTCTATGGGGTGCCCCCCTCCCCCGTATATAAAGGAGTGGAGGAGGGGGAAGGGCCGGCCCTGGAGGAGTCCTACTCCCACCGGGAGTAGGATTCCCCCCTTCCCTAGTTGGACTAGGAGAGAAGGAAGGGGGAGAGAGGGAGGAAGGAAAGGGGGCACGGCCCCCCTCCTAGTCCAATCCGGACCAGAGGGAGAGGGGGCGCGCGGCCTGCCCTGGTCTCCTCTCTCTCTCTCTCCAGTATGGCCCAATAAGGCCCATACACTTACCGGGGGGTTTCGGTAACCTCCCGGTACTCCGGTGAAATCCCAATTTCACCCGGAACTATTTCGATGTCCAAATATAGGCTTCCAATATATCGATCTTTATGTCTCGACCATTTTGAGACTCCTCGTCATGTCCGTGATCATATCCGGGACTCCGAACTACCTTCGGTACATCAAAACACATAAACTCATAATACCGATCGTCCCCGAACGTTAAGCGCGTGGACCCTACGGGTTCGAGAACTATGTAGACATGACCGAGACACATCTCCGGTCAATAACCAATAGCGGAACCTGGATGCTCATATTGGTTCCTACATATTATACGAAGATATTTATTGGTCAAACCGCATAACAACATATGTTGTTCCCTTTGTCATCGGTATGTTACTTGCCCGTGATTCGATCATCGGTATCTCAATACCTAGTTCAATCTCGTTACCGGCAAGTCTCTTTACTTATTTCGTAATGCATCATCCCGCAACTAACTCTTTAGTTGCATTGCTTGCAAGGCTTATAGTGATGTGCATTACCGAGAGGGCCTAGAGATACCTCTCCGACAATCGGAGTGACAAATCCTAATCTTGATCTATGCCAACTCAACAAGTACCATCGGAGACACCTGTAGAGCACCTTTATGATCACCCAGTTACGTTGTGACATTTTGGTAGCACACAAAGTGTTCCTCCGGTATTCGGGAGTTGCATAATCTCATAGTCATAGGAACATGTATAAGTCATGAAGAAAGCAATAGCAATATACTAAACAATCAAATGCTAAGATAATGGAATGGGTCAAGTCAATCACATCATTCTCTAATGATGTGATCTCGTTAATCAAATGACAACTCATGTCTATGGTTAGGAAACTTAACCATCTTTGATTCAACGAGCTAGTCAAGTAGAGGCATACTAGTGACACTCTGTTTGTCTATGTATTCACACGTGTACTAAGTTTCCTGTTAATACAATTCTAGCATTAATAATAAATATTTATCATGATATAAGAAAATATAAATAACAATTTTATTATTGCCTCCAGGGCATATTTCCTTCACCAAGAAATTCAAGATGACGCACGAGGTTTTCCTCAAGCCGAATGCAACTGAACTCTTGACCATCTTGGGGTTACTGATGGTACAACGTACTAGGGGTGTACCACGAGATGAGAAGTTGATCCACGAGGTCGCCCTCGGGGCCTAGCAAGCCACTGCATGGCCATGTCTCCTCACTCAGCCGGTAGGCCTACTCTAGAAGGCTCCACCAGCTTGGTGTACAAGGTGAGGCCCAAGATCTAGGCAGTCATAACCGACTAGGATACATGTAAAACTCATGCCTCGTCTCCCTTTATAAGGTGTGACCAGGGCTAGTGTAGACACACCAAATCATAGATTCATTGTCTTTATGCATTCTATGATACTCCATTATAATCTCTTCATAGAAAGGCACACATACCATCAATCAAAATTAGAAGCATGCGTAACATATTACCTTCAGAAAAAGAGGGTCTGGAATCTGGGTAAAAACTTTGTGTGCTTTTCTTTCGAGTACTTTCGGTCATGCGAATCACCATATCGGCGTTAATGCAGGTTTGTACACCGACATGTATTCTAGATAAAAAATGACACGATTCATAGTTTTTTATTCAAAAAGGTCATTACAATAATACTAGTAAACCACAAAATTCTAAATTCAAACTAGGTTTACATGCCTATGAGCAAAAGGATAAATAATCAGAGTGCCTAAGATAGAAAAAAGTGGTGGCGCATGAAGTCATCTTTTTGAGATAGCTAACCGCTCGTACGGTGTAATGCCTGAAATCACACGTCAATATTCAAACTTAGATTTACACCTTTTCAGCTGTGGATGCAGTCTTGGCATGAATTTTTTGATACTGTACATACATATACAATGACTTGTTTGTATTTGTAAAAAAAAAGATTTTTAAGGGGGGCCGTTTTCAGGCTGGAAGCACCGTGAGCAGAGCACGAGCACAGCGGCCCAACAAAACCACACCGGAATCCGGATAACGTTCTTGCCTCCTCCCTCCTCGCTTCGCCACCCCATTCCTCCCCTCACCCGTGCCCTCTCCAGGCGCTCCAGCTCCAATGGCGACCACCATCTCCTCTCTAGCGGCCCCTCCCTCCCTCCACCGCCGCTGCTGCCGGAGCCTCGCATCCGCCTCGACCCCCGCCCGCGTGTCATTCCGCGCTGCGCCGCCGGCCGGCGCGACGGCGCGGGCGAGGCGCCGGGCGGCGGTGAAGGTGCTCGCCTCCTCCGCGGTGATGGAGGCGCCCGAGGAGCTGGCCACGCGGAAGCTCTACGTGGGGAACATCCCCAGGACCGTCACCAACGACGAGCTGTCGGCCATGTTCGCCGCACACGGCACCGTCGTCAGGGCCGAGGTAACGCACTAGTGCAATGTAATGCTGCTCTGGTATCGGCGACGCACCCAGCACCTACCCCAAGATCGAATGCGTCGTCTGGTCGCGATAATGAATTTTCCAAACATTCTGTTGCTTGCTCACTATACTCGAAATATTTTAGTCCTTTACCATGTTCTTGTTCTTGTCTAGAATTGGACTACACAAATAACTAGAGCCCGATGTATGCAAACCCTAGGGAGGGATCAACTATCATTGTTTTCCTGCCAATTTTACAAGATAGAAACAATGTAACATGCAAATGGCTATGGTGATGAATTGCTTGCCGTATCTCGGTATTTATCTCACTAAAATGATTGCTTGCCTGATAATTTCACAGGTTATGTATGACAAGTATAGTGGTCGGAGCCGGCGATTCGGGTTTGTCACCATGAGCACGGCGGAGGAGGTCGCTGCCGCCATTGAGAGCCTGAATGACACCGTAAGCTTCATCCCGTCGTTTGTCTGGTCATGCTTATGCACGCACTGGATGCATGAGTGACGTTTGTTTGTGCTTTGATTGTACCAGGAGGTTGGAGGTAGAAAAATTAAAGTGAATGTGACAGAGAGCTTCTTACCAAACATTGATACATCTGCACTGGAATCGGAACCTTCATTTGTGGACAGCCAGTACAAGGTTTATGTTGGGAATCTTGCAAAGAAAGTGACAACGGAAGTGCTCAAGAACTTCTTCTCTGAAAAAGGGGAGGTCCTCAGTGCCACGGTATCCCGAATTCCGGGAACTCCAAAGTCCAAGGGATATGGTTTTGTCACGTTTTCTTCAGAGGAAGAAGTGGAAGCTGCGGTTTCTACTTTCAACAATGCAGTAAGCTTCTTTTGCACAAAAATGCCACCTGCTAGTGTGCAGTTGTTTCCTGATCACATTACATCACTTGACAATAAAAGCAGACTACGGTTTCAAAACTTGATATGCGTCAGCTACGGAAATAATAATAATGTTTGAAACACAATCAGGACCAACTTTGCATGTTCAGATGAACTAGATCAAATTCAGACCAAATTATATTTTTTAATGCCTAGACTACTGGTCAAACTTACTTTGATATTTCATCACGTGAATTATCACACCTGAGTTTGCTATTCAAAAAATGTAAGCCACATCTGTCAAAGTGAAGTGGTAGACCGCTCCCAAGCAAACAGCTTTTTCTTGTACCCAGTAAACCATTTGGTAGACATGCATGGCTCTTGGGTTATTAACATGAAATTTTGTCCCACAGTATGTCTTGTATGACCCATAATCTAAAACATTTTCCCATGTGTTTTATTGTTCTGCAACTGAATGTGATTTCAGGAATTGGAAGGACAAACCATCCGTGTGAATAGAGCATAGGCATAGCAGAAATTTCACATTGGAGTCAAGGAGAGAATATCTCGGAGAACACCTGTAGACGAGGGGAAGTTTGAGACTAGATTTTATAACAAAGTTTTAAAGGCCTTTGATGTAATTTCACTCTGGCTCTATGCAATTTTTTGTATAATAACAATACATGGAAGAATTTTGATTGTCAAGCCCGTTGTTCATATGAAGCAGTTGTTGTTTAGCACCATTTCTAAATGATTGCACATGTGTAGCATGGTTTATTCACTTTGCTGTTGAAGTTTGCATCAAATTGTATGCTTTCCAGCAAGAATGTTTTATTTTTCAAGGATACGTCCAAAGCTGGACGCATCAGAAACATACACAGCAACTCAGCAAGACCGTTGTGCTGCTCTGATCCACGATTTAGCTTCTGAATTCGCATGATGAGACGCTTTCAAATGTGTTCAGCGAATATCATAGGTTTCACTTAAAAATTTGGTATATAAATGTTAGCCTTACTGTTCTGCGAATATTCACAAGTTGATAGCTTCAACCGATGGATGGAACTGTATATGTTTTCTCTCCTTCTGAAATGCTATAAAAGGACACCTCTCCAAAGGTCATGTAGCATCAAGTTATCGACCAGAGGGGCCAGGGGGTGATTGGTAGATTTTTTACCATTTCTTCTGAAAACACGCTAATCCGAAGAAAATGAGAGTGAACAGAACTACACAATTATAGGTTCTTCTCTCCATCGAAACAATAGGACCATTATGCTTATTATAAAACTTGTTGAATAGATAAAGTAGAACCAATGTCTATCTTTTTTATTATAGGTTGAATGGGTCACCAGAAGAAGAATTTATGCAAGTACTGAACTGAGGAAATACTGAATCTAAACCGTCATAAACTTAGAAGCATGCGAGGCAAAACTAATAAGCTAGAGTCAGAACGCTAGATAGAAAAATAACCACCCCTCATAGTTTCAAAAAACGTCTTACATTATGAAACGGAGGGAGTAGGTAACAATACAGAAACAGTGGTCTAACAAATAAACAGATACACTTCCGTATGGCGAAACAGAGTACAAAGCTAAGCATAAAGCTAGGCAGCAGATAAACATAAAGTACTCAGACAAGTCTTCGCAACAGTTTCAAAAGAAAAAAAATGGAAAATCTTCGACACAGAAGCAATTACAAAAAGTAAGGGTAGTCGAAACTCGGAAGAAATAGAACCCTTGCTCGGTGAAGGCAAGAGATATGTTGCCGCAGTTCAAACTGCTGGCACAGTTTCACGTCTGGGTTGGAGAGACCGAGCCACAACTCCAAGGAAACAAAGTCCCCGCCTTATTCTCCCTGAGCTAAGTTCCTTGAAATTCGCCCAGTCGCCCAGGGTAGATCTTGAGATGATCTCTGGACCTTCACATACTTGTTCTTTGTTGAATCCACACTCTGGATGCTCTTCAATAGACGCCTAACCGTCTAGAGGATGCATAGTCCTCAAGAGTAATAAGCTCAAGTTAGGATTCGATCAAATTCTTCAATGATGCTCAATCACTTTGTGTTCTTAGACTCTGGGTTTTTCCCCACTTAGGATTCTCTAAGATCAGTGTGAGGAATGGATTGCTCAGACAATACTTGTCAATTTCTCACATAGCAGTGACCACTTATGGTTGAGGTAGGGGGCTATTTATAGCCGGGGGTGACAACCCATGGGCTGATATGATGACCGTTAGAGCTGACTCACAATGACAACACGACACATGGATAACGGTCGGTTTTCAAATCAAGCGTACGTGGACTTGGCAGGAGGACAAGACATCTGACTCCTCAGCGAAGACATTTAACTCCGATGTCCCGAGGACATTGATGCTAAATAACTTGCCTCGAAGGAGATTTCAAAGTCTTCTCTCTCAGAAAAATAGGTTGAATTGAGCACACACCAAAGGCTTCAATCTAACTTTCACTTAAGCACCTCTTGAAAGTACAATTTTTCCTACGACATAAATAGAAGCAACAATAGAGAAACTAATAAACAAAAGTCTACACAAAGCTTCTCAAGCTTCAGAGGACATTTTGAGTTCTTCAGTTGTTCCACACAAGGGGTCATAACTCTTGGTTAAACCAAATCCTTAGGGACTTTCACCTGTGTATACTCACAAACACATTAGTCCCTTAATTTTTTTGTCACTTAATCATGTAAAACCCTAGAGGGCACTAGGTGCACTTACAGGTCATCACACCGCGCCTAACTTATTTCTTTTCTCTAAAAGATTATGTGTTGAATTCTTTGCATGCTACTAATTTCTTACTTGGTAATAGTAGATTTAGTCTAATCTTTATGTGACATTCTTGTGTCCCTTGCTCCTCCCAGATACCAGAAATCATCTGAAAAGGCAACTTGGGAGTTTGGATTTTAACCTGGTTCCACTGAGTGAGCACGTTACTGTATTTCGATTGGATGTGGATCATAAGGTCCAGATTCCATCAATCTCACAAGGTCGGATGCCACCAGCCGCCCCTCACAAGCTCAGGCGCAGCTGCCTCAAACTCTTAGGTTCTGTCTGCCGTTGTTGAACTATGTTGTGGTGAACTTGCTTTATAATCTCTTGTGGAAAATTAGGCATAACAATAGGAAACAACCGGTTAATAAAATGATGAAACGGGCAAAGACAAATGAGATTATCATAATCCATAACAATGCCAACACAGCCTTAGTTAACCGAGAAATATTCGTTCCATATCATGCCCACATTTATTTAGTTTTTTACATCTGCAAATGGAGACAAGTATTTTATGGTCTTAACATCATATACGACCATTTCTGTTTTCGTGCTTTTATGCTCTGTATTTCGAAAAACAAATTCTGGATAGAAGCATGCTAAGATGGATAAATTCTTCAGTACTGAAGACCTGGAGCACTAATCCACACACGCCTGGCAAAATAATGGAGGTCTGGCACCTAATTAAATAACTCAAAATCGACGAGTTGAACACAATCTGTTTTTTACTTGAAACGCCACAAAATTTATGGATCGAACAACAATTGACACAGAAGAGGGTGTATGTGAGAAAAAGAAATTACTCGAGCCAAAAATACAGTAGTAGAATTTTCAGAAAGTCCCTAAATATTACACATGGAGCCTAACATCCCTTTCCAGTCTGAAGAGATCTCACCAAGTACACCTACTGATACGCTTAACCTGCAGCTAAATGAAACAAACAAAACACAAAAACCAAATTAGTGTGCATCCATATTTTATAATAACTGACCTACATACTACGTAGCAAGAACTGTTGTTTGTGCCATTAAGCTTAAATCAGTAGCACCAATTGTGTTTGTCCGTAGAAGAATTTTAGTATGAAATCATGAATAGTTCCATACCTGACAGTGAAAAATATGAACTCAAGAGAGTAACTAGAAGAGCGGCAATTCTGATCACAATTTGATGCCAGCCGACTCGAAGATCTGCTCAGCCTGGTCCGGGAACACTGTTATGAGCAGCAACAAGGCTGCATACATAGATAAAACGACGATCATGAGCTGATGCACACATTATTATTACTATTATTATTGTTATTATTCTGAGATAGGGAAAGTTAGCCCAGTCTTACTTATCAAGACAGTCCCAAGAACTATGGAGATCTTCCCCTGGATGGTCACAAGGCCAGCTTTCCCCGCATTCTGCAGCTCGGCTTTGCCGACGGTCTCGAACATTCCTGATAAACATGACGGTATGATTACAACGCAAACCGAAAGAATTGCAAAACACTCTGCACCAACACAAGATTTCTTCAGTAAATTCTAAGAGGATTTCAGAGCGGTGAATGCTGGTACCTGGTTTCAGTGTCTGAAGACCTGAGGTGATGCAGACCAGGTTCTGGAAGCCCTCTCGCTCCAATGCATCTGCAGCCGCTGTGGACCTTCAGCAGATGAACAGAATAAACAGGGCCAAGTTAGCTTCTGACTGTGAATTACAAAAAGAAAATCTGTACCAACGCTAATGTTATAGTAGTAATATATTGGTTATGAATTATTAGCAGCCTGATGAAGGGGCTTTAATTAATTTGTTAACTGAAGAACTTTACCTGAGGCCTTCCTGGCAGACAACCAGCAGCTTACTCTCCGGCGAGAACTTGCTCCTCACCGTCTTGGTGAAGTCCCGGTTGAGCTTGGTGAAGGACAGGCCGTAGAACAGGCCGGCGAAGTTGTTGTGCGCCTGCCGCTTGATGATCGTTCCTGGCAGTGGCAGAAAACAACACGCGTTGATTAATTTCCTTGAAGAAAAAAAAAATGCAAGAAGAGAGAGTGTAAGCAAGCTCTGCAGGTACGAGTACCAATGTCGTTGTCTTCGTTCTCGATGTAGAGCGGGACGTGGGCGGAGGCCCTGACGTGCGCCCTCTCGTACTGCCGCCGGTCCCGGACGTCCAGCACCGTGTACCCCTCCTCCGCCACCAGCCGCTTCGCCTCGTCGCCGTCCACGAAGCTCACCTCCGCGCGGACGGCCACGGCGGCGGCGGCGGACCTCCTCAGGGACAGGCCGCCGCTGCTCCGCCCGGTGCCGCCATTCCTTAGCCTTACGGCTATCCAAGAACCTCTGAACCACACGGATTTGTTGCTCAGAAGTCAGAACGAAGCCAGATTAACAATGGACAGAGGAAAATGATGGGGGGAAAGAAAACTTTTGCCCACCTCGGGGGAGAGAAGGCAGTAGATAGACCAAGAACTGCCATTTCTGTTTCTTGATTTTCTCTGCTCTTCTCTTTGTTTCAGAATTTTTGTTCTCTTGGAGAAGAAAGAAATGGTTCTTTGGAGGAGGCAAATGGATTTGCAGCACCAAGAGAGGGGGATATCCGGGGATCCAATGGGCTTGTGCCACGTCGGATCCACGCTGGAGAGGGAGAGTTTTCATTGGGGGCCCACGAGCCCAATAGCATATGGAGTTTCTCTGCCTGTTTCGTTGATGCCGATTCCTGGAATTTTGGAACATCTGTGCTGGAGTGACACTTACACTTAGCTAGCAGGATTTGTGTCCCCTAAAAAAAAAAAGCTAGCAGGATTTGTGTCCCCTCAAAAAAAAAAAACTAGCAGAATTAGTATGTTTTATTCGAAAGGATGATATCCTATTGATGCACACAACCATTTTTATTTCCAAGTGAAGAACAATACTGTTTGAAAAAAAAAGTAAAGAACTGTATGTGGGTGAATGAAAGCAAACTTACCCTAAACATGAAGCAATCCATGCATACAAAGATGGTACTCCCTCCGATCCAAAATTATTGTCGTGGTTTTAGTTGCATATAAAAAGATGGTACATAAATTTCAGGGCTGAACAACTACAACCCGCCGGATCCAACTGATTTTACTCTTCTACTCTTTGTCATGCTCATATAGCAATATGATATTATTACATCCGTCCAAAATTAGTTTGAGCAACAAGTAATCCCGAACGGAGGGAGTATCATAAAAACAAGTAAGGATTTTTTGGCCACCGGGCTCCTTGGAGCCCAGAATTTTCAAAAAATTCAAAATCAACTTGAGTTTTAAAAAAACTATCGAAGAATACAACATACATAGTGCCCCCCCTCCGTCCCAAAATAAATGTTGCTGACTTAGTACAACTTTGTACAGAGGGAGTACATCAGTGTAAAATGTCACAATGAAATACATTTTAATGCAAGCCACAAAAAGATCATGTACTTTTAATGTCACAAAGTCATGAGGCTAGTCATAGTGGGAGTAACTTAGTTAGTAGCATAACACATTCCAAGAAAAATTTGCTTACATGATATGTATTTAATGAGAGAGATGATCGGAATAACATAATATGTTACTGTAACATAACACATTCAAAGAAAAATTTGCTTACATGACATGTATTTAATGAGGAGAGAGATGGTTGGAGTAACATAATATGTTACTGTAACATAACACATCCTAAGGCAAAATGAGTTTACATCTTAATAAATGATGACTTGCATGATACCACATACATGTTACTCCCCACTATGAAGGTGATAACATAGACTAGTAACATATGCATGTTACTAGTCTAAGTTACTCCCCACTATGATTGGTCTAGTCATAGTAGGAGTAACTTAGCTAGTAACATAGCGAACTCCAAGAAAATTTTACTTATGTGACATGTAGTTAATGAAAAGTGGTAACATAAAAGCATCTCAAACAGTTTATATGTTAAGTTGTTGGTAAAGCTGTCCACGTCAGCATCCAACAGCACATCATACAAGCTCTCCAATGAATCGCATGTTAAGTTGTATGTAATAAGAGAGAGAATATACCAGAAGCATTAAATTACTAGAGAAAGCACATGATCAATATGTTACTGTAACATAGCGCTTTCCAATACAAAATGAGTCTACAAGCTAATAAATGAAGTCCTCTATGACAATACTATTATATTACTTTGCACTATAAATATAGTAATTTAGACTAGTGTCATATGCATGACACTAGTATAAGTTACTCCCCACTATGAGTAGACACCACAACTCATTAATAGAAGAAATAAAACAAGAAATCTACATGGCCTCAGTCATCGGGTCATAGCACACGTGAAAATTAAGCATCCACCAAATAAGTGGAGAACAATGTCATATTCAAACATCCCGATTAAAATTTGGGATGACAAGATCGTACTTGAACACTTTCGACCATGAACTTCAGCGATTACTAGAGCGCGTATGAAATGCGAAAAGTACTCCGCAAACATGAATTTACAGATCAGGAGCAACCACCACATGGTACCATATCCCTTTACTATCTCTACTATGAACAGACTACATTCAGAGAAACTCCTCTGGTATTGTGCATGCTTAGAACAGAAACATGGAACTGCTTGAGTGAAGTTGTAGATACAGCTGTTCAGGATGATACATTGACTTAGTGGTGGGCTTTTCCTTCCTCCTCAGTAGTTCTCATTCCAGTCACATCCAAGAGTACCGAAGTCAGAGCGAGCGCAGACCCTGACACGACGAGTGTCCGGAGTCTCCCGGCTGTGCATATACACACAAGGATAAGAATGTTAGACTGGTCAGTAGCAATAGTAAATTTCGACTCCGAACTAACAAATTGAAGGAAGAGTCACGCATAGTAGGGCCATTGTCATAGTGGAAGATAATAGGAAACATAGGGAAGAGGAGATTTCCTCCCAAGATATATACTGCATTGGAAGGGGCATCAATCAAAGTGAAACTATGTCAAACCTAACAGTAAATCATCCCCTAATAATGTTTCATACTGCAACTTTTTTTCTCAAAATATGTCAATGTCATGATTTTTGCTGCTACTCCAAGATCCTCAACTGAATCCCTAACTGCGTATGTTTGCAGAAAAATAGCAGATCTAGTTCTAAACTGACCTTTCCAGCATCATCTTTCTTATAATGTCTAATTTCCAGACTTTTTGTTTTGACTTGGACTATCAAAGTAATGGAACGAAAATAAGAAAACTAATTGTTTAAATAATAAAGCAAAAAATGGATCCAAATACAAGCCAAAGGACTTGAACCTGCCCCACCCAACTGAGCCTAACTCTGCGTACATATTTTGACTACCGCGTCACCAGCGAAAATAGTGGCAACATGTGATTAAATACTGTATGAACCAGTAATACAGGACAGGCTGTAAATTACTAAAGATGGATGCATAATGGAGGAAAAAAAATCATCACAATGTTGGTTCCACATTATGATACTACAAGAATGAAACATCCAATCAAAGTTTGTAGAGTGGACTTAAGGTATGCCTGGAAAATTCACAATTTTGAATTCTGAAAAAGGAAGCAAATAGTAATCCACAAGGACGGTCATTTAGCCGAATTAGAAATTTCAGGCTAAGCATAACAACTACTAGTATAGATAATTACCTCTGAAACCCATAGTTGCACCCGCAGCAAAACCAGCTACAGCACCATTAATGATGTCCTTCTTCCCCCTGACCCTTTCAAGAGACTGCTCCACGCCTACATATGTAGCTCCAAGAATTGCCAAGGTTTGTGCGTAACCTCCACAAACCTTGCCAGTTCTAACCAGCTCAGGATACTTGACATTGCTGCCAACCTTAGGTCCATCGTGCAGCATAGAAACCAGCAAGCCCCAAACGCTGCCAGCAGCTAAACCAATGCCTGCACCCTTGCCTGTCTTCAAGATAAGACCATCATCTACCGGACCTCTCAAACTGGAACCCTCCATGTTCTTTGTACAAAGAAACTGATTAAAAATCCAGCTTTAGTTAGCGTAATGAATGAGAGTGGCAATTTACAAGCAACAGTAAGTGCACTAAGTCAAGATAATAAAGAATGAGGTCAAGAAAACAATGACATCAACACGAAACAATGTTATATGTGCTACATGATTTCGAACAAATCGAGCAGAGTAAAAAGGACAGGAGGGAGTAGATAAAACAGGATGGAAAATCCGAGTTCAGAACTACAATACCGTCATCCGCCGTTGGTCGTCAAACTCATCGTTGCTATAGCCGGAGTATATACATTTTTATTTTGAGACAAGAGTATATACATATATAAGGGAATTGACTAGAGCGTGACGGATCCTACGAGAAGACCGCAATGAGCAAAGCAAGGATTCACATGATCGAGCAGATCGCAGCACGCTAACGAAAGCTCTTGATCGCACTAGTGCCGCGAGAATCGCCTAACATATATATGTAGCCAGGAACCAAGAACGAGAGGGGAAAGAGCATGTGCACGTTCAAATCGATCGCAATCGACGGCGAGAAGATCTTCATGACCCGACGCCGACGAGACCGTCGCCAAATTGGAGGCGGGAAAACGGCGAAGGAAGAGACCGCCAGCAGCGACAGCGCAGGCGAAGCCTCGATCGGGATCAGAGAAGCGTTGGTGGAGAGTCTCGGAACAGGTTAAGGTAGCGACAAACCAACCTCTTGATTCCTCTCCTTGGTTCGTCCGCTCGCTTTTGCTTCTTCTTCTTCCAGGTGTTGCGGAGGTTTGCCTGCGTCGATAGCGAGAGAGACACCTATTTTCCTTTTTTATGATGAGGGAGGGAAGCGAGGGAGACAGCGTGCGCCGTAAGAAGATTAGCGCCCCTTTATTTAGGCCTACTATATCACGTTGCCGCAAAGTAATTGGAGACACAATCTTTTTTCTTTTTTGAGTCGGGAGTAATCGGTTTTGACAAAAACCCCGGTCGTAATGGGTCAAGTTAAAGCCCATAGACCTGATTATTTGTCTGGCAGGGCTTTAAAAAGCCTGATCCTAAAATCCCAAGCCCCAAGTAAGCCTTTTTTTTTTCTGCGAACCAACCACGGTAAGGAGGCCAGTGGTATCATCAGCCCACCAGCGTTCAAATCCCGATGCTCGTATTTATTTTGAATTTATTTTAAGATTTCCGATGATACGCTTTCAGTAGGAGGAGACGTTCCCATCGACTACAAGGTGTGTAACACTTCTGTGTTACTTAAGAATAATTAAAATGCATTGGTTGCCATCTAGAATTAATTTTGCCCAACCATCATTTTTCTAAGAGCTCAAGCATGCTAGTATTTATAAATAATTTTGGACTGATCAATATCTTGAGACCCGGTTGTGCATGCTGATCATTAGTAGATTTTATTTGCATAAGCTCGCTTAGAACATGAAGTACTACATTTGCTGGAGTAGTCCACATACATGTACATGCATGCATAAATGCATGACATGCACAACATCGTCTACTCGGTGCACTGCATGCATGTAGCACCCATCTTGTCATCAGTTGTTTTAGTGCATGCACAATGCATACCGACTAGATCATACTTGTAATAGTGAGCTGCATCTTTCCATCGTAGACTAGGTAGCTGTTGTTCTGCGCCCTATTACCATATAGCCCAGTAGATATTTCCCATGCGGTGACGATATGGCTTGTTGCATGGCTACGTGCCTTACTCCTTGGGCGGTAGGATCTACGTGTCATTTGACTGGTTAGAAACGTATCCATGCATAGCGCCATGGATGAACTCAGCTAGCTAGTAGATGAACCGAAGGGGCACCGTCTCGTCCATATCTACCCTTCGGAGCGTTCGAGAGTTACAGCTGCATCAGTGCGGCAGGCAGGGCAATTAATATGTTCACAAGGCATTGGTTACTTTTGGCCAGTATATAAAGCGACCAAGTGTTGTATCGTAGGACCATAGACACAGTAGTCGGAGTCACCAGCGGGGAGTAGAAGTTGGAGCCCGCGCTGGTGTGGTTCGTAGCGACCGTGTGGTAGGCGGGTACTGCTGGTCAGGCAAGTAGCAGTTCCATTGTTCTTACTCCGTTGACGTGCTTAGTCCTGCGACTTGCACTCTGTCTTGTTGATCTAGAGATATATAGCTGCTAGTATCTCTTTGCTAGTTACTTTACCGTGATATATATATGTTCTCCTGCAATTGTTCTCTGTTCGTTGGCCATAGTACGGTTGAGAAGAAATATGTTCCGGTGAGCAAGTAATCGTCATGATTATTTGGGCTTATGCGGAGGCGTGGGAATTACTACATGAGCCTCATCGTATCACTGACCTTCTTATTTCCATATTCACATGTTGTCTATATAGGTGTCACAACCACAGACGTATTGTACCGATCACAGTTCATGTATGGGACTGCCTGAGTTCTCCGCTGGGGACGACACTTGTTCCGAACAGGGTATTGGTGATGGATCCTTGAGAATGACCCATACTAGTAAGCCAAGTTGTCGTGCCTCGGGGGACCAAAGGGCTCTGCTCTTCAGGAACCCACATGGTTTTGGTCGAGACTGTTGATGTTGGAGTAGCCCTCTTAAGAGTGTAAAAGTGTGAAATTTCACCCCTGTGATTCCCGGTTTGGGAAGCTTGCTGGTCACTGATAACCCACAAGTATAGGAGATCGTTTGTAGTCTTTTTTGATAAACAAGAGTGTCGAACCCAACGAGGAGCTAAAGGTAGAACAAATATTCCCTCAAGTTCTATCGACCACCGATATAACTCTACGCACGGTGGCGGAGCCACCACCCAGTGAGGGAGTCCTGGATTAGGGGGTGTTCGGGTTGCCGGACTATACCTTCAGCCGGACTCCTGGACTATGAAGATACAAGACTGAAGACTTCGTCCCGTGTCCGGAAGGGACTTTCCTTGGCGTGGAAGGCAAGCTTGGCGATGCGGATATTTAGATCTCCTACCATTGTAACCGACTTTGTGTAACCCTAACCCTATCCGGTGTCTATATAAACTGGAGGGTTTTAGTCCGTAGGACGACAACTTCATCATACAACAATCATACCATAGGCTAGCTTCTAGGGTTTAGCCTCCTTGATCTCGTGGTAGATCTACTCTTGTACTACCCATATCATCAATATTAATCAAGCAGGAAGTAGGGTTTTACCTCCATCGAGAGGGCCCGAACCTGGGTAAACTTCGTGTCCCTTGTCTCCTGTTACCATCCGGCCTAGACGCACAGTTCGGGACCCCCTACCCGAGATCCGCCGGTTTTGACACATACATTGGTGCTTTCATTGAGAGTTCCTCTGTGTCGTCACTTTTAGGCCCGATGGCTCCTTTGATCATCAACAACGATGCAGTCCAGGGCGAGACTTTTCTCCCCGGATAGATCTTCGTCTTCGGCGACTTCGCACTGCGGGCCAATTCGTTTGGCCGCCTGGAGCAGATCGAAAGCTAAGCCCCTGGCCATCAGGTCAGGTTTGGAAGTTTGAACTACACGGCTTACATCCGCGGGGACTTGATCTTCGACAGATTCGAGCCGCAGCCAAGCGCGTCGCACTGTCTCGATGGGCATGATCTAGCTCTGCCGCCGAACAGTGTCCTGGAGGCCGCACGCGCGTCGGTTCCGACCCTTAATTCGGAGCCTGCGGTGCCGATCGAGGATGAGCGGTTGGACGCCACCTCAGGGGCTGCGATCTCAAAGGCGATCGAGCCGAACACCAGCCCCGCACTCTGCACGACCCGTGACTCCGAGGATCCGGATTCCCCTCCGGACTCCGAACCCCACGCGCCCCTGCCGATCGAATCTGATTGGGCGCCGATCATGGAGTTCACCGCCGCAGATATCTTTCAGCACTCGCCCTTCGGCGACATCTTGAACTCACTAAAGTCTCTCTCTTTATCGGGAGAGCCCTGGCCGGACTATGGTCAGCAAGGATGGGATACGGACGATGAAGAAATTCAAAGCCCACCCACCACCCACTTTGTAGCCACTGTTGACGATTTAACCGACACGCTCGACTTCGACTCCGAAGACATCGACGGTATGGACGACGATGCAGGAGACGAACAGGAACCAGCACCTGTAGGGCGCTCGAAGGCCACCTCGTCATATGACATATATATGATGGATGCTCCAAAAGATGGAGATGGCGATGGAAAAGCGGGGGATGATACTTCTAAGAAACATCCCAAACGCTTACGTCAGCGGCGCCGCTCTAAATCCCGCCAAAGCAAAAACGGTGATTCCGGCACCGGAGATAATACTACTCCGGATAGCGCTGAAGAACACCCCCTCCAGCAAGATTCGGCACAGGAAGATGGAGAAGCCAGCCCTCATGAGAGGGAGGCAGACCGAGAGGTTGAGGACGATAACTATGTGCCTCCCTCCAAAGACGAGGCAAGCCTCGACGACGACGAATTCGTCGTACCATCAGGCCCCGCCGAACAAGAGCGTTTCAAACGCAGGCTTTTAGCCACGGCAAGCAACCTCAAGAAAAAGCAACAACAGCTTAGAGCTGATCAAGATTTGCTAGCTGACAGATGGACTGAAGTCCTTGCGGCCGAAGAGTATGAACTCGAACGCCCCTCCAAGCGTTACCCAGAGCACAGGCTGCTACCCCGATTAGAGGAGGAAGCACCTACATCACCAGCGCATGACATGGCCGACCGGCCACCTCGTGGCCGCGACAGAGAGGCCTCTAAGCCCTCCACTCAAGCCATGCCCCGACGCCGCTCAAAACATGCTAAGGCACGGAAAAAGGCGCTAGACCTGCGAGATATACTGGAGGACAAGGCAAGGCAAACAAGATCGATCTACGGATCGCACGGGCACCCCACGACACGTGACGGTGATCGTCACTTCGGATACGATAAATCCGGCCGGGCCGAACACAATGGACAAAGCTCCTTTGAGCTGCGTCGTGATATAGCCCAGTATAGAGGCGCCGCACACCCACTATGCTTCACAGATGAAGTAATGGATCATAAAATCCCTGAGGGCTTCAAACCCGTAAACATCGAATCATACGATGGCACAACAGATCCCGCGGTATGGATCGAGGATTATCTCCTTCATATCCACATGGACCGCGGGGATGATCTACATGCCATCAAATACCTCCCACTCAAACTTAAGGGACCGGCCCGGCATTGGCTCAACAGCTTGCCAGTAGACTCAATCGGTTCTTGGGAGGACCTGGAAGCCGCATTCCTTGACAACTTCCAGGGCACTTATGTGCGACCACCAGACGCCGACGACCTAAGCCACATAATTCAGCAGCCAGAGGAATCGGCCAGGCAATTCTGGACACGGTTCCTAACAAAGAAAAACCAGATAGTCGACTGTCCGGACGCAGAGGCCCTAGCAGCCTTCAAGCATAATATCTGCGACGAGTGGCTTGCCCGGCACCTGGGACAGGAAAAGCCGAAATCCATGGCAGCCCTCACGACACTCATGACCCGCTTTTGCGCGGGAGAAGACAACTGACTAGCTCACAGTAACAACTTAGCAAAGAACCCTGGTAATTCGGATACCAAGGACAAAAGTGGCAGGACACGTCGGAACAAGCAAAAGAGCCGCGTTAGCAGCGACAGCAACGAAGACGCGATAGTTAATGCCAGATTCAGAGGCTATAAATCCGGTCAGCGGAAAAAACCATTCAAAAAGAACACTTAGGGCCCGTCCAGTTTGGACCGAATACTCGACCGCTTGTGCCAGATACATGGCACCCCCGAAAGGCCAGCCAATCACACCAACAGGGATTGTTGGGTGTTCAAGCAGGCAGGCAAGCTAAGAGCCGAAAATAAAGACAAGGGGCTGCATAGCGATGACGAGGAGGAGCCCATGCCGCTGAACAGCAGTGGACAGAAGGGTTTTCCCCCACAAGTGCGGACGGTGAACATGATATACGCAACCCACATTCCCAAGAGGGAGCGGAAGCGTGCGCTACGAGACGTATACGCGCTGGAGCCAGTCGCTCCAAAGTTCAACCCATGGTCCTCCTGCCCGATCACCTTTGATCGAAGGGACCATCCCACTAGCATCCGTCATGGCGGGTTTGCCGCATTGGTTCTTGACCAAATTATCGACGGATTTCATCTCACAAGAGTCCTCATGGACGGCGGCAGCAGCCTGAACCTGCTTTACCAGGATACAGTGCGGAAAATGGGCATCGATCCCTCGAGGATCAAGCCCACAAAAACGACCTTTAAAGGCGTTATACCAGGTGTAGAGGCCAACTGCACAGGCTCAGTAACACTTGAAGTGGTCTTCGGATCTCCGGACAATTTCTGAAGCGAAGAGTTAATCTTCGATATAGTCCCGTTTCGCAGTGGCTATCATGCCCTGCTCGGGCGAACCGCATTTGCAAAGTTCAACACGGTGCCGCACTACGCATATCTCAAACTCAAGATGCCAGGCCCTCGAGGAGTAATTACGGTCAATGGAAACACCGAGTGCTCCCTCCGAACAGAGGAGCACACGGCGGCCCTCGCAGCAGAAGTGCAAAGCAGCCTTTTTAGGCAATTCTCCAGTCCGGCCGCTAAAAAGCCGGACACTGTCAAGAGCGCCCGGAGTAACCTACAACAAGACCGCCCGGCACGTTCTGAGCAGGCGTAGCAATTTGGCCCCAACCCCAGCCCTCGCGACGTAGCGAAACCAGTGCTTCGCGTACATAACTACGCTCTTGAAATACCATGGGCACAGGGGGAGGGGCACAATCACGGCGAGCCCAAAACACGGCCTAAACCGTACTAGGGGCTGCCGAATTCTTTTTAATCTTTTCTTACTTTTAGGACTCCATACTTCGGACGAACTGTTCGGCAATTCAACTGCCGCACAAACGATGCAAGACCCAGGGAAGCAGACAAGCCATGCCGCACTATGGAACTCCCAGGTGGTCTCTGGTACGAGCAATATACCTGTTTTGAATACAATTCCGCGGCCTGCCCCTGGCCAGGACATGTTAAATAGTCCAATACCTTTTGCTTATCACACTATTTGTATCGTTCCGCTTTGATAGCAGCCTCTTTAAACAATGCATAGCTTTTTGTCTATTTTTTGCATTATCCTTTATATATATATATGTTCATTAATGACATGTGGCACCCGTACACTGTGGTACGAAAAATACACCAGGGGATTCAGTACCCCTTAATATGGTGTAAGAAGTCCGAACACTTCATAAGTGCGGCACCCCGAACTTATAGCACTATATGCATCGGCTCCGAATCATGATTTGGGTCAATAGTTGGGTTTGCCCGGCTCCTATGTTTTGGTGCCTTACGTTCCGCTATATCGGCTAAGGTAGCACTAGGAGAACCACTGCGATTGTGCCCCAATTGAGCTGGGCTGAGAACCTCAGTGGAGAAAGCTAAAACTGACTGTCATGATGAGGCGAGAGACCGGTCGCTGTTCGAGAGGTTTTTCGAGTCCCTAAAGACTTACGCCGCTTCGAGCGAGGAGCCGGCTTTGTCCGGCCAAGGCGTGGATAGCGCCCCGAACTCGGTCTTCCGAACTAGGGGCTTCGCCGAAATTTAAAATTATAAAGTTCTATGGCTAAGTGAGAGTGTTCAAGCATTATAGTCCGATTTCCTTGTTCGTTGTGCTGAGCGCCTCCCTCGAAGGACCCAAACATGGGAAAAAGAGCGCTCAGGTTTATCCCGAACACCCCAGCACTAGTGGCATGGGGGCGGAAGCCGACGATTGGCCATCTCTCAATTTTTTGATAAACGGCCGCATAGAAAATAATATTTTAAATTCAACAAGCATTGCTTAGCGCATATGAACAAGTTTTCAGCGCACAGGACAAACACAAGTGAGTTCATTCAAAAATTACATCCTTGGTACATTCATCCGCCATAAGGCGGGCACCAGCAAGCACATCCTTGTAATAGTTCTCGGGCTTGCGATACTCCTTCCCCGGCGGCGGCCCGTCCCTCACAAGCTTCTCACCGTCCAGCTTACCCCAGTGCACCTTTGCACGGGCAAGGGCCCTACGGGCACCTTCGATGCAGACAGAGCGCTTGATGACCTCGAGCCTTGGACAGGCCTCCACCAGCCGCCGCACCAGTCCGAAGTAGCTCCCAGGCAGGGCCTCTCTAGGCCACAGCCGAACTATGAAGCCCTTCATGGCCTGTTCGGCCGCCTTGTGGAGCTCGACCAGCTGCTTCAGCTGGTCGCTCAAGGGCACAAGGTGTCCGACCTCAGCATACTGAGACCAGAACACCTTCTCCGTCGAGCTGCCCTCTTCGGATCGTAGAATGCCTCGGCATCGGATATGCTGCGGGAAAGATCTGCGAATGCCCCTGGAGAACTCCGGATTCGGGTAAGTAACAAGTAGTTTACTTTTATATGTTTGCTTTGCATAACGAATGCCTTACCCGCCGCTATCTTTTTCACCTCCTCCAACTCTTGGAGGGCCTTCTGGGCTTCGGCCTTGGCAGACTCGGCAGTCTTGACGGCCGCGGCGAGCTCGGACGCTCGCGTTTTAGAGTCAAGATCCAAACTCTCATGTTTTTTCATGAGAGCCTGAAGCTCTCGCTGCGACTCGCCGACCTGCGCCTCAAATTTCTTCCGCTCATTGCGCTCCGAGGCCGCTCTCTTCTCGGCCTCGGACAGCGCCTGCTTGAGGGTCGCCACCTCAGTTGTGGCCCCTACAATAAGTATTACAATACTGTCATTTTTTGCAATTGCGTCTTTTTATAGACACTTTTTCTACAAGGTATTTCTTACCTTCTTTCTCCTCGAGCTGCCGCTTGGCAAGGCCGAGCTCTTGCTCGGTCCGCTCGAGTCCCTGTTTCAGGGCACCCACCTCCGCAGTCAGTGCGGCGGTGGCTAGCAGCGAAGCCTGCATACGCATATTGACTTTTTTTATTAGACTCCTGCGAAAATTGATAGATCATCTATTCGGCTTTTCTTTCCGAACGCCAAACAGAGCATCAGGGGCTACTGTCTATGTGGTAATATTTTTTTTACATATTTTTACTTACCTCGAAGCCTGTTAAAAGGCTAGCGCAAACTTCAGTCAGTCCGCTCTTGGCGGACTGAACCTTCTGGATCACCGTACTCATGATAGTACAGTGCTCCTCGTCGATGGAGGCGCCGTTAAGCACCTCCAGCAGATTGTCCGGCACCTTCGGTTGGACGGAGGCCGCCGGCCCATAAGACTTGCTCCTCTTAGAAGGAGTTCGCTTACCGCGGTCCGGAACTGTTGAGGTTTCCGGCGCGGTGTCCGGCTCAAAGCCGGACCTGGAGCCCTGGGGGGGTCTTGTCCCCTTTACTCCTGGGGTTCGGGAGGTCGCCTCGCGGCTCCTCCAGGACCACCTCCTCTTGCCCCGGAGCTTGTCGCGACGCCACTTCGGCATCGTCTGCAGTGCGGGGGGAGACAGCGGGCGGAACTGAGTTCACGTCCGATGAATCCAGGGAGCCGCTCGACGACTCGTCGAGTTTGGCCCGGGGCGGCCTGCATAATAACATTCGACATTAGGGAAGAGCTGTGCAGACAATAGGGATACCATGAGTTACTCTGGTATCCGAATACTTACGATGCCGCCGAACGCTTGGCCCTGTCCGGCCACTCCTCGTCGTCCTCGTCGGCGTTAGGAGAGTAGTCCGGCGGAGGGGTCTTCCTCCTTTTGGACCCTTCGGCCTCCCCCGTTGGGGCGGCCTTCCTTTTCTTTCCTCCCCCCGCTGGAGGGGGAGAGGTTTCTTCTTCCTCCTCCTCGTTTTCACGGGAGGAAAGCATCTCGGACTCATCGGATGACGAGTCCGACACCACCATATGACGGGCACTCTTTCGAGTCCCCGTGGCCTTCTTCTTCTTGGCCTTCTTCTCCGGCACCACATAAGGCGTCGGAGCCAGCAGCTTCGCTAAGCGAGCAGGGGCTGGGTCTTCGGGCAAGGGAGCCGGACAGTTAATCGGTCCGGACTTCGCCTGCCAAGCCTGTCAAAGGTGAGGGAGTTTAGATCCCGCATAGAGTCAAACTATGGAAAAACTTAAACATCCTGTAAAAGGTGAAAGTAGCTTACCTTGCTAGCGTGACGCTGCGAGCTGTATCCGCGGTCCTCGGAAGCGGATGCGGGAGCCTCAGCACCTTTGGTTAGCACCTTCCAGACGTCTTCATACGTCGTGTCGAAGAGCCTGTTGAGGGTTGGGTGCTGCGCCGGGTCGAACTCCCACAGATTAAAGTCCCGTTGTTGACACGGGAGGATCCGACGGACGAGCATAACCTGGACTACATTAACAAGCTTGATCGGCTTGTTCACCAGGGACTGGATGCATGTCTGGAATCCGGTCACCTCTTTTTCGTCGCCCCACGACAGGCCCGTCTCTTTCTAGGACATAAGCCGTGTGGGGGGTCCGGATCAGAACTCGAGGGCTGCGATCCATTTTGGATCGCGTGGCTCGGTGATGTAAAACCACCCGGATTGCCACCCCTTTAGGTTCTCCACGAAGGAGCCCTCGAGCCATAGGACGTTGGCCATCTTGCCCGCCATGGCGCCTCCGCACTCCGCCTAGCTGCCGCGCACCACCTTGGGCTTGACGTTGAAGGTCTTGAGCCAGAGGCCGAAATGGGGGCGGACGCGGAGGAAAGCCTCGCACACGATGATAAACGCCGAGATGTTGAGGACGAAATTCGGGGCCAGATCATGGAAATCCAGGCCGTAGTAGAACATGAGCCCCCGGACAAATGGGTGGATTGGAAAACCCAGTCTGTGGAGGAAGTGGGGAAGGAATACTACCCTCTCGTGGGGCCTTGGGGTGGGGAGAAGCTTCCCCTCCTCGGGAAGCCGGTGCGCGATGTCTTTGGACAAGTATCCGGCCTTCCTTAGCTTTTTGACATGGCCCTCCGTGATGGAGGAGACCATCCACTTGCCTCCCGCTCCGGACATTGCTGGAGAAGGTTGAGGTGGGAAGTGCGGGCTTGGGCGCTGGAGCTCGGGTGCGCAGAAAATGGATAGGCAAAGGAGGAAGAAGGCGTAGGTAAAGAGGTGGATCCTTATCCCCTTATATGGGCGGATGCGGTTGCATGTCCCCACCAGCCTAGTAAAACTCGCTTGCCTCCCAAGCGCCGTGATAAATAGTGCGGTTGGGTTACCCACGTCCGTATTGATGAGAATCCCGTAAATGGGGGACACGATCTCTGCTTTGACAAGATGTGCCAAGGAAACTGCCTCGCAAAACACGCTGAGGTGGAGAAGTGAAAATGATTCGAATAAAGGCTTGGCCGTAGTGTGATGTCACGCTATGGAATACGTCAGCAGATTAGATTTGTGTTAATATTATTCTCTCTATGGCAATATGTGGAAACTTATTTTGCAGAGCTGGACACTACTCTTGGTGTTTACAATCTTTTATGAAGAACTTGGAGGAGGAACCCACCTTGCAATGCGGAAGACAATCTGCGCGCCGGACCCGTCGTCATTGAAGCCTGGTTCAGGGGCTACTGAGGGAGTCCTGGATTAGGGGGTGTTCGGGTTGCCGGACTATACCTTCAGCTGGACTCCTGGACTATGAAGATACAAGACTGAAGACTTCGTCCCGTGTCCGGAAGGGACTTTCCTTGGCGTGGAAGGCAAGCTTGGCGATGCGGATATTTAGATCTCCTACCATTGTAACCGACTTTGTGTAACCCTAACCCTATCCGGTGTCTATATAAACTGGAGGGTTTTAGTCCGTAGGACGACAACTTCATCATACAACAATCATACCATAGGCTAGCTTCTAGGGTTTAGCCTCCTTGATCTCGTGGTAGATCTACTCTTGTACTACCCATATCATCAATATTAATCAAGCAGGAAGTAGGGTTTTACCTCCATCGAGAGGGCCCGAACCTGGGTAAACTTCGTGTCCCTTGTCTCCTGTTACCATCCGGCCTAGACGCACAGTTCGGGACCCCCTACCCGAGATCCGCCGGTTTTGACACCGACACCCAGTGACCCTGGGCACTTGCCCAGGCTCACTGGTTCGTAACATTAGCGGTCAATAGATTAAATAAAGGGCTAAAACTGATCGGTAACTTGGTTTACGCGGGCAAAAAACACTGGGCCTTCGTTTCTCACAAGTTCAGAGCCCAACAAACGAGTAGTACCTGCAGTCAGCCTAGGACGAACTAAGAGAAAACAACGCTAGAGAATACCTACGACGGATCAATCGATCCAATTCTCTCCTGTCTCTTCGTTTCTCAGGCGCGAGCACAGGGGCGCTGGCGGCTGGCCTTGAGGCTGTGCCCTAGACGACGGACGACGGCAAGCGAAGTGACCCCAGGCTCCCATGCAGTTTATTTGTTTGGTAATTCGGCAACCTCGCCTTCCTCTCATTCGGGTTCAGGTTCGGCTTCAGCTTCCTTTGGTAAGAAATCTCTGTCCAAATTAGGGCCAACGATCTCTCATCTCTGAAGTCTGAATAATTGGTCTGAGAAGTAGGATTGATGCAAAGTACAGATCGAGATGCACACACTAATTATACATATGCAGAGTTGCAGACTATGGTGTGTGATATGCAAATCATGGTGTGAGAGTTCAAGGTCGGGCTTAGGGGTTAGGGCTTAAATTTAGGGGGAAATAAGTTGGGGGTGAACATGAATTCATGAGTAGAGATAATTTCTATTTGTTTCTTGGCTACTGGAAACTATAAAATCGAATTATGTAAGAAGAGGGAAACTTGCAGGCCGTGGTATTCATGCAATATGTCTTACCTTCAAACTGAATACAAGGAGTTCTGCACTGTGAACTTGTCACTTGTTGTAGCTTATTTTCTTATTTTGCTTGTTTAGCAACTAACTTCAAATTTTATCATTAAATTTCAGAGATGTGGAGGTTTTTGGTTAGGAGAGCAAGCACTGAAAATGTGAATCATGTGCAACCAGAAATAGAAGTGGAGCCACAACCACCTCCTAACATTGCCAATGAATTTAATCCAAATGATATTGAGCGTGATCCAGGAAAGAGGAAACACATTTGCGAGTATCCTCCTAATATTCAAGATCAAGTGAGAAGAGCATATGTATTGAATGGTCCAATGCAACCAGATTTGAATAAATTTCATCGTACTGAAGTTGGAAGTTCACGTTCATCAAGAGCATTTTCTAAATCTTGGTAGAAAAACATTCATGGATTGAATACAGTGAGTGGAAGATGGCAGCTTATTGTTTTTATTGCTTTCTCTTTAAGCAACCTGGAAGGGCTGAGCACTTTGGTTATGATGTATTCACCAAAGAAGGATTTACAGATTGGAAGAACACATCTAAAGCCTTCAAAGATCATTTTGGTGGCCCTGGCAGTTCTTAGAAAGGGAATTTGCCTTGTGATTTTCTTTAGTGCACTATCGGTATGTTTTATCTGACCATCTCTATTCTTGCAAGCTTTTGATTTCAAATCTCACAGCTAATTTATTTAATTAGAATCCATTTTTTATATTGTAGTGCCTTCGAGGACTTTGGGAACATGGCAAGTTTGCCTCTACGCAAGGTTGATTGTATGTCTTTTTTTGGCAAAAATGAACAAGTGAGAGATGCTTCTCGCCGTGGTGGAAGAAATTGCACGATCACATCTGGTGACATATGGTATGGATATATTTACTGTTGTTGGCAACATGGCGAGTTTGCCTCTATGCAAGGTTGGCCATGTATCTTTTGTTGTCATGTCTCAACTTTATTTGGTCTATGAAGTGAATATTTATATATTAGCTCACTTTAAAATTAAATTTTGTGTGACTATTATGGTTATGGTTTCACTTTATTATTAATGTGGATCTGTGATTCCGAAGCTTGTCGGTATATTATATGTTGTGTATTTGAATACCCTATTTTTGATTTCTAGATTATACACTTACGCATAATTTGCCCAGGCTCCGTCACTGTCTATGCACACTTAACATTTGCTTTACCTAGAACAAGTATGAAACTAGAAGTACTTTGCGAGAATAAAACTATAAATAAATTGCAAGATAATAAATTTAGTAGTTTAGTAGAAAGCTTTTGTCACACAAGAAAGTTATTTGTCCCTAGGCGATCGATAACTAGATCGGTAATCATTATTGCAATTTTATATGAAGGAGAGACATGAGCTAACGTACTTTTCGTACTTGGATCATATGCACTTATGATTGTAACTCCAGCAAGCATCCGCAACTACCAAAGATCATTAAGGTAAAACCCAACCGTGGCATTAAGTATCAAGTCCTCTTTATCCCATACGCAACAACCCCCTTACTCGGACGTAAGCTTCTGTCACTCTAGCCACCCACCATAAGCAAATCATGAACATATTGCAATACCCTACAACGAGGATCCCTCACATTTGCACGATACGGAGGGCACCATAGGACAACACCAAAATAAAATATACAACTCAAACCAATCACGATCATCAATCAACTCATAGGACAGAACAGATCTACTCAAACATCATATGATAACCACATATCATTGGATAATAATATATAGTGTTGAGCACCGTGTTTTAAGTAGAGAATTGCAGCGGGAATAGAGAGGTTACACCGCTGCATAGAGGGGGAGAAAGTTGGAGTTGATGATAGCAAGGTTGTTGATGTAGATCGCCGTCATGATCCTTGCCCCGGCGGCACTACGACGCCACCAGGAGAGAGGGGGAGAGAGCCCCCCTCCTTCTTATTCTGCCTTGGCCACCCCCTAGATTGGAGGAGAGTTCCCCCTCTGGTCCGTGGTCTTCACGGTGGCGGAGGGGCGAGAGGCCCTCCTAGATTGGATTTATCTCTCTGTTCTCTTCTGTTTCGCGTTCCCGTTTTCTGGCCCTTCACCGTTTCTTAAATATCTGAAGATCCGTAATTCCGATTGCGCTGAAATTTTAACACGATTTTTTTTCTGGATATAAGCTTCCTTGTGACCGAAGAAGAGCCCCCAACTGACTTACGGGGTGCCCACAAGGCAGCACCACGCTAGGGGGGCATGCGCACCCTTATGGTTAGTGGAGGTCGTGGGCCTTCGTTTGCGTTGATTCCACCTCCCAAAAATCACATATATTCCAAAATAAATCTCCGTAAATTTTTATCACGTTTGGACTTTGTTTGATGTCGATATTATGCCAAACAAAAAACATGCAACAAATAGGAACTGAGACTAAGCACTGGATCAATATGTTAGTCCAAAAACAATATAAAATCTTGCCAAAAGTATTTAAAAGTTGTATAATATTGGCATGTAACGATCAAAAATTATAGATACGACGGAGACGTATCAGTCATGTATGATGCCGATATTTTTTCTTATACACTACCGTAAAATGTATTTCCAATATTTTTGTTGAACTCCGTTGGTTATTATCTTTAACTTCAGCCTTTTGTACTACTTTATTTTCTGCCGCTAAATCTTTCCATTGTTGCTGTATCATTTCCTTGAAATTGAATTACACCATTGTGATATTCATTACACTTTATCCTTTCGTAAGCTTGATAAAATGCTACTTGTTGGGTATTAATCATCGTACACACCCTTGCCTATTTGTATTTTTGTAGCCCAAAGCGGTAATGATCCCTAGCATCCCTTTGAGCAGTAGGCGTAGCACGCGCTGGGAGGGAATAAATTAAAGTACTTTAGGAGTTTATTTTCAGCAAAAACTTTGCATCCCCAGAAAAAGGAATACATGCTATATATGTGTGTCATTGTGAAATGTTTAATTTAGGACTCACATGTTTATAACCTTCCTTTATAAATGCGTGGTGGCTATTACGTCCAAGCCATTTTTTGGAGCATGACAACTTTAGTGGTCGTCCGAGCCATGTTTCATCGGGAGGGGTGTGGCATACCGCAAACCGGGACTCCACGGGATACTGTTCATCTCCACCATCGACCTCCTCCAGCCTCCACGGGCTCCTGTTCATCCAGCCTCCACCACGCGCTACTCCACCGGCTACTGTTCAACCACCCCTCCACCATCTACTGTTCATCCAGCCCTCCACACCACGAGGTCCTGTTAAACCACCCCTCCACGGGCACCCCTCCACCGTCTATTGTTCATCCAGCCCTCCACACCACGGGGTCCTGTTCAACCACCCCTCCACGGGCACCCCTCCACCATCTACTATTCACCCAGCCCTCCACCACACCACGGGGTCCTGTTCATCCAAAGGCAACGCCATCACTCACTATTCATCCACCCCCCCCGCAACGCTCACTGTTCATCCCAGAGGCATCATCGACCGGCTTCAGTTAGCAGCAGTAGCGAAGGAATCGCTCGATCGGGTTCAGTTAACAGCCATCAATCGATCGCTCGGGTTCAGTAACGCGTAGCCTGCAGTGCAATCGCTCGGGTTCAGTTAGAGCCCAATGCCTCGCTCGGGTTCAGTTAGAGCCAACGCCTCGCACACACGCGCGTACGTGTACGAGAGAAACGCGCATTGCTCGGCTCCCGACCTCCCACCGTAACCGGGAACTCCCCGAAATTTTCCTCCCCCTCGCTTCTACCACGGTTTTTTTTCCGTCATGGACGGCCCAAAGAATGTCATGCAGCTGCGTCTCCGGCCCGCGCAGGACGAAAAGCCATTTTCTGTCATGATTTTTGTCATAGAAGTTGGAGCCCACCACATCTATGATGATACCAAGTTTTGTCACAATTGTCGTCATAGAAGTGTCATATGACAGAAAAAAAATTTCGTTCAGCCCAAAATGTCACGGATGTGTCTTTTTTTTGTAGTGAGCATAATCACTAGCATCACACATAATTTCAATGGGTAAATTCCAATTAGGTGGCTGAACAATAGGTGCAGAAATCAAGGCTTTTTTAAGTATTTCAAATGCTACTATACAATCATCATCAAAGACAAAAGGAACATCTTTTTGCAAAAGATTAGTCAGAGGCCTAGAAATTTTTTAGAAGTCTTTAATGAACCTCCTATAAAAACCGTCATGACCAAGGAAACTTCTTATACCTTTAATGTCCTTGGGACACGACATCTTTTCAATAGCATCAACTTTGGCTTTATCAACTTCAATACCTCTTTCAGAAATTTTATGCCCCAAGACAGTACCTTCACTAACCATAAAGTGGCACTTCTCCCAATTCAAGACAAGATTAGTTTCTTCACATCTCTACAAGACTCGACCAAGGTTGCTTAAGAAATCATCAAAAGAAGTTCCATACACGGAGAAATCATCCATGAAAACCTCAACAATCTTTTCACAGAAGTCAGAGAATATAGCAGTCATACATCTTTGAAAGGTAGCATGTGCATTACATAAACCAAAAGGCATACGTCTATAAGCAAAGGTACCAAAAGGGCAAGTAAAAGTGGTCTTTTCCTGATCCTCTTTTGACACAGGTATTTGAGAGAAACCAGAATAATCGTCTAGAAAGCAAAAATGTGTATGTTTGGATAATCTTTCTAGCATTTGATCAATAAAAGGTAAAGGGTAATGATCTTTTCTAGTAGCTTTATTTAATTTGCAGAAATCAATTACCATTCTATAACCTGTAAAAATTCTTTGTGGGATCAATTCATCTTTATCATTAGGAACAACAGTAACACCTCCCTTCTTAGGGACACAATGGATAGGACTTACCCACTGACTATCAGCAACATGATAAATTATACCTGCCTCTAGAAGCTTTAGTATTTCATTTCTTACCACTTCTTTCATCTTAGGATTTAACCGTCGTTGGTGATCAACAACCGGTTTAGCGTCTTTCTCCAATTTTATTTTGTGCTCGCATAGAGTGGGACTAATGCCCCTAAGATCATCAAGAGTATATCCAATAGCAGCACGGTGCTTCTTCAGAGTTTTCAATAATTTCTCTTCTTCCTTCTCTGAAAGGTTAGCACTAATAATAACATGATATATCTTCTTCTCATCAAGATAAGCATATTTAAGAGTATCAGGTAATGGTTAAATTTCAAACACGGGATCACCCTTGGGTGGAGGAGGATCCCCTAGAATTTCAACAAGCAAGTTGTGTTTCAAAATAGGTCCCTGTTTAAAGAATACTTCATCTATTTCCCTTCTTTCATTCATAAACATATCATTTTCATGGTCAAGCAAATATTGTTCTAAAGGATCATTAGGAGGCACGGTAATAGAAGCAAGACCAATAATTTCATCTTTACTAGGCAGTTCTTTATCATGGGGTTGTCTATGAAATTTAGCAAAATTAAAGTCATGAGACATATCCCCTAAACCAACAGTAACAATATCCTTTTCGCAATCTATCCTAGCATTAATAGTATTCAAGAAGGGTCTACCAAATATAATGGGACAAAAGTAATCTTGTGGGGAACCAAGAACAAGAAAATCAGTAGGATATTTAACTTTCCCACACAAGACTTCAACATCTCTAACAATCCCAACTAGTGAAATAGTATCTCTATTGGCAAGCTTAATTGTAACATCAATATCTTCTATCTCAGCAGGTGCAGTATCATGCAAAATTTCTTTGTATAAGGAATGAGGTATTGCAATCGCACTAGCACCCATATCACATAAGCAATGATAACAATGATCTCCTATTTTAACAAAAACAACAGGCATGCCGACAACAGGTCTATGTTTATTTTTAGTATCGGGTCCAGCAATTCTAGCTGCTTCATTACAGAAGTAAATAACATGCCCATCAATATTATCGACCAAGAGATCCTTAACCATAGCAATACTAGGTTCAATTTAATTTGCTTAGGGGGTGTAGATGTTCTAGCATTACTCTTATGAACCACAGTTGAAGCTTTAGAATTATCCTTTATTCTAACAGTGAAAGGTGGTTTCTCAATATAAGCAGTAGGAACAATAGGATCAACATTATAAGTGATAGTCTTTTCTTCAACTTTAATAGGTTCAACTACTTTTACTTCAATGGGAGGATGATATTTAAACCACTTCTCCTTAGGGAGATCAACATGAGTAGCAAATGATTCACAGAAAGAGTCTACTATTTCAGAGTCAAATCCATATTTAGTGCTAAACTCACAAAAAGCACCGGTATCCATAAAATATGTAACACAATCAAACTTAGGTGTTATACCTGACTCCTTACCTTCGTCGAGTTCCCAATCTTCAGAGTTGCATTTAATTCTTTCCAATAAATCCCATCTGAATTCAATAGTCTTCATCATAAAAGAACCAGTACAGGAAGTATCGAGCATGGAGCGATTATTGCGTTTAATTTTTTTGTCGGTGTACAAAAAGGGGGTACGCTTTTTGTACCCCTATAACTGTGCACGGGCAGTCTGAGCCACAGGCACCGCCACACCAAGCACGGCAAGGGAGGTGAGCCAAGGTAAGGCCGGAGCTCAAGAGAAGCAGAACGACGCCAAGACCAAGACCACAAAGAGCAAAGGGGACGAAGCGGACTCCCCAGGCAAAATCCTTGCCGGGGGGCAGTTCTAGCAAACCCGGCAAGACCCTTGCCATGGCAGCTCGCCCCACACCTACGGAGCGAGTCACCCTTGAGTCCACTGCCCCCATGGGTCAAGGATTCAGGACACATCCCCGTGGTGGCATGCAGATCTTTGTGAAGACATTCAAGATGAGATACACACTTTGGAAGATGATGATCCTTGGCGGGATCCCAGCCAAGGAGGACCAAAAGGCCCCCGGCAAGAGCCTTGCCGGGGATGACAGCAGGCGCCACGGCTAGACCCTTGCCGGGGCCGCGGCAAGACCCTTGCCGGGGCCGCGACAAGGTCCTTGCCATGAACCCCCATAGGGCCACCATCAAGCCCACGCCAATCAAGCCTCCACCGCCGTTCGCATGCAGCTGCCGACCCAACCAGCTGGGCAGGCACCTGCCTGGAGGCAAGCAGATCTTCGTGGAGACCCATCACTGCGCCACCTCAGCTGCCTGCCTGCCTACATGGCACCACGGGCACCGCTGGCCAGGGCGCGTGTCGACGCGAGAGGGAGCGGTGACGGACGAGACATGGCTCTCCCCCGTCCCCGATAAAGCAAAGACACCTAAGCAAGATGCATTAAATGCGCCTTGTCATGTAATGCGAGGGATAACCTCGCATCACTGTATCCTTTCCACCTCCTGTGTGCCACTGTGGCAACCCCTTTCCCTATAAAAGGAGGCCCAAGGCGACCAGGAAGAGGATTCGGCTTTTTGGAGCTCCTCACGCCCCATTACTAGTTCAAGAACACAGATAAACAATCCACCAAAGTAGGAGTAGGGTTTTACGCGTCCTCGCGGCCCGAACCTGGGTAAAGGAACCGTGTGCTATCTGTTTGATCCGCTCTTCTCACGACCCCGCACCCTGCAACCGTAGTAGGGATTGTTGTGATCCCATAGGTGTCGTTCCACACTGATATCTTTGGCGCGCTAGGTAGGGGGCGTAGTTGCGAGAATCGGCTTTAGCAGTTAGTTCGACGCTTCTTCATTGTCATGGCGCCCAAGAAGAAGACGACGGTGGCGGTTGGCCCGTCGGAGGCTGGGCATCCCGTCCTGACGCGGGCGAGCAGCGGACCGGTCGCAGAAAGGACCCGAGGCACCGTTCGCGAACACCAACACCGTCCCAGCAGCCGGAGTTTGGGAGGCGGCGATGTTCGTGCGCCTGGTAACGGGCCGCACGCCGCCAAATCCAAAGACGGAGCGAGGCCCTCCGCGGGTGGCGCGGGGCCTTCCAACATTGCTGCCACCCCGCCCGAAGGCGACGCGAGGGCTTCCGAGACTCCCACACCGGCGCCGACAGCGCGCTCCTCTCAAGCAGCGCGCGACGAACGGCGTAACCATGCCGAAGACCCCGGGCGTCGCTGCGGGAAGAGCCCCGAGCGCCACTCCCAGGATGTAGAAGACCTGCCCGCTCGCCGAGGCGCTGGTGAAGATGGCATGCGATCGCAGGGTCGTGATAGAGCTCCTTCTGACATGGTCAGGAGTCGAAGTGCGTCGCGATCCGTGCAGGTTTCGCTGCCACCAACGCCAGCAGAAGCCCTGGCGCGCGCGCAGTTGCTCCTCGATTTTCCTCCCACTACGGGGAAACTCGACGAATGGAGAGCCACTATCCGAAGCCTTGTTGCGGTGGCCAACAAAGACGAACCGAGTCCGGTGGAGCCCCCGGGTCGACGCTCCGACGGAGTCCCACGCACCAGTGGCAGGAAGGCCGGCGGCGCCGCGACCACGGTGCACTCGCATCCTCCTCGCCCGGTGTCGCGGACGCCAGCCCGTCGTGACGTTACGGGCGTTGAAATCTCCATAGCGTCGTCCGACCCGCGGACCCACTGTGACCAACGCCAAGTTCTTCGGGAGCGAGAACATGAAGACGCTCGAACCACTATCGAGCGCCGACGCGGAGCGCGCCACCAATCAGACAGGCGAGCAGGGCCTGCTGTGAACCACCCGGCACCGGAGAGCCCTGGAGGCCTACCTTACGAGGTAGGTTGTCCGGCTTTTACCCATGAGCTGCGACAGTTCTAGTGGCCCACTCACCGCACCTTCAAACCTGACGTGGGCGAAAAGTACAGTGGCAAGACCCCTCCGTCCGAGTTCCTCAGCATCTACACCATCGCGATGCAAGTTGCCGGAGCCCGTGATGATAAGGTGCTTGCGAATTACTTTCCATTGGCTCTTAAACCCAACGCCATGTCATGGTTGATGCACTTGCCGGTGGACTCTATTTCCTCCTGGTCGGATTTGTGCCATGAGTTCGTGGGCGCCTTTACTGGAGGCCACCAAGCCCATGGCCAAGCAAGCGACCTGCACGTCATTCCCCAGAAGGGGGGCGAGAGTCTCCGCAAGTATATACAGAGGTTCAGCCGGATACAGTACAATATCCCTGATGTTGACCCTGCCGCCATCATCAGCGCGTTCCATCAAAACGTGCGTAACCGCAAGATGCGCGAAGAGCTGGCAATAAACAAGGTGAAAGACGCGGCAGAACTCTATGTTCTTGCTGACAGATGTGCCCGAGCTGAAGAGGGAAGGAAGTACCCCGACGAAGATGCCGACGTGGAAACCGACTCCTCACATGAGGATACTGCCGCCCCGGCGAAGAAGGGCCGGCACCGCAACAGGAAGCGCAAAGGTAAAGTCGTGCTTGCCGTCGAGGGATCTGATGACACCGGCTCTGCCAAGAAAACCAAGGCAGATGACCCCGGCAAGGAAATTGCTGGATGTGTCACCTGGCGGGCCTTGGCGGCTGCCGAGAAGCCAGGAAACTCCGACAAGCGGTACTGCAAGATCCATCGCACCAAAGGCCATGCTCTCCAAGACTGCCGACAGGTTGAGCTCCTCGCTGAGAAGCAGAGGGCAGAGTATGAGGGGCGGGACAAGGAGAAGGGCCAAGACGGTGCTGAGGGGTCCGGCAAGAAGCATGACGGCCAGGCGGGCCGTCACGACAAGGATAAACAACAGGAGAGGCCCGCCCGGGGCCGTGACAGAAAGCCAGAAGACGACGATCACAAAGAGGACGACGAATCCGGCGACCAAGAGTTTCAGAAAGCTACAGAGACCATGTGCGTCGACGGCGGCGCCTCGCTGCATACTTCTCACCGCCGGCTTAAACAGTGGGCGCGGGAGATTACAGCGCCAGAGCCGTCGTTTGATGCCCAAAGGCTGCTGAAGTGGTCCAGCACACCTATCATTTTTTACACTGAGGACCACCTTGATCGCACTACTGAGGTCGGGTGCTTGCCATTGTTGGTTTCACCAACAATACGCAACCTCAAGGTGACAAAGATGCTAGTCGATGGCGGGGCCGGTCTGAACTTAATCTCGCCTGCCGTGATCGAGAAACTGCAGATTCCTGACGGAGACCTCGAAGAGACGGGCACGTTTCAAGGGGTCAACCTAGGAAGAATCCAACCCAAGGGAAAAGTCACGCTGTCCGTGACTTTTGGAAGCGACCTGAACTACAGGACGGAGAGGATCGTGTTTGATGTTGCCAAGATCCCCTTGCCCTACAATGGGATCCTTGGCCGCCCAGCGCTGGCCAAGTTCATGGCGGCGTCACACTACGCCTACAACACCCTGAAGATGCCAGGGCCTGGGACGATCATCACCACCCCCTCCGACAAGAAAGATGCGATGATTTGCGCTGACCAACTATACCAGCAAGCATTTGCAGTAGCTGCCGCCGCTAGGGCACTTTCTCCTACCGCTGGGACCCCGGGAGGGAAGAAGAAGACTGGTGAGACCTCGGACACCCACTCTGGCAAGCGCACCTCTTCGGAGTGTAGCGCTGCCGTCGAGGACGTGCCAGAGAGTTCCGCCGGCGGAAACAAGAAGCCCAGGGCCATACCGCCAGGAACCAAGAAGGTTTCTGTCAATGGGGATGGCACGGGAGGAGCTTTCACCATAAGCTCCACCCTTGACGACAAATAGGAAGACACGCTCGTCACCTTCCTACGGGCGAATGTCGATGTGTTTGCATGGCAAGCTTCCGACAAGAGTTTGCATGGCAAGCTTCCGTGCAAGCGTTCCCAGGGAGGTGATTGAGCACCACCTTGCTGTCTGTCCTCATGCGCGGCCCGTCAAGCAGAAGGTCAGAAAGCAAGCTTTGGAGCGACAAGAGTTCATCATAGAAGAAATCCAGAAACTGGAAGTAGCGGGTTTGGTAAGAGGAGTGCTCCATCCAACGTGGTTGGCCAATCCGGTCGTAGTGCGCAAGGCAAATGGGTAGTGGAGGCTATGTATTGATTACACAGATATCAATAAGGCTTGTCCCAAAGACCCCTTCCCGTTGCCGCGCATCGACCAGATTGTTGACTCCACGGCTGGGTGCGATCTGTTGTGATTCCTCGACGCCTACTCCGGCTACCACCAGATCTTCATGACAAGAGAAGACGAAGAGAAAACAACATTGATCACCCCATGTGGTATGTATTGTTTCATGCGGATGCCTTTTGGGTTGAAGAGTGCTGGTTCGACGTTTGCAAGGGCGGTCCAGATTGGTTTTGAACCCCAGCTCCATAGAAATATGGAAGCTTATATGGATGACATAGTGGTCAAAACCAAGGACAGGGCAATCCTCATACCAGATTTGCAAGAAACATTTGCAAACCTGCGCAAAATCAACCTCAAGCTGAACCCTGAGAAGTGCGTCTTTGGCGTCCTATCCGGCAAGCTTCTCGGGTTCTTCGTGTCACAGCGTGGGATAGAGACCAATCCGGACAAGATCAAAGCTATAGAGCAAATTGAAGCACCCAAGCGAATCAAGGATGTGCGTCGGCTTGCTGGTTGCCTCGCCGCCATGGGCAGGTTCATTTCCAAGTTTGCCGAGCGTGCCCTTCCCTTTTTCAAGATCCTGAAGAAGGCGGGCCCGATGGAGTGGACGCCAGAAGCCGAAGCAGCATTGCAAGATTTGAAGAAGTACCTCTCCTCCGCGCCGATACTAGTTGCGCCCAGGCCACATGAGCCGTTGCTGCTATACCTGGCGGCAACGAACCAGGTGGTCAGCGCCGCACTAGTGGCGCAGAGAGAGGTTGGCGACGAGGTAATGGCAGCGACAGAGCCCGACACCACCAATGCAGAGACGACACAACCAGTTGAGGTGCCGCCGAAGAAGAAAATGATGCAGCACCCGGTCTACTTTGTTAGTTCCCTCCTGCAGGGGGCTAGATCAAGGTACTCCGGCATGCAGAAGCTGCTCTTCGGCCTTCTTATGGCCTCAAGGAAGCTGCATCACTACTTCCAGGCACACGAGATCACTGTCGTCACTCGCCTCCCTCTGCAACGGATATTGCACAATCCAGATGCGACGGGAAGAATTGTGGAATGGACACTGGAGCTGTCCAGCTTTGGCCTCAAGTTTGAAAGTACTTCGACGATTCAGAGCCGAGTCTTGGCGGAGTTCATTGCAGAATGGACCGCAATGCCTGATGAAGAAGCCCAAGAGACTGCTCTCCCCGGCAAAGAGGCAAGTTGCGATTGGATCATGTACTTTGATGGAGCTTTCTCCTTACAGGGCGCCGGGGCTGGCGTACTGCTGGTCGCGCCCACCGGAGAGCACCTCAAGTACGTGATCCAGATGCACTTCCCCAGGGAGGCGTCAACCAACAATACGGCAGAGTACGAAGGGCTGCTTGCCGGTCTCAAGATCGCGACAGACCTTGGAATCAAGAAACTCATCGTCAGGGGTGACTCGCAGCTCGTCGTCAAGAAAGTCAAAAAGGATTACCAGAGCCCGTTGATGAAGGCCTATGTCGATGAAGTGAGAAAGCTGGAAGAGCGTTTCGATGGTATACAGGTTGAACACGTTCCCCGAGCGGAGAACGATATCGCCGACTACCTGTCAAAACGCGCTGCCCTCAAGCTACCTGTGGAACCAGGTACCTTTGTGCTTCAGCTAACTCAGCCATCCGTTGATCCATCAACAGAGCAGAACAAAAGGAGGAAATCAGGGCCCGGCAAGTACTTTCCCGCCGAGCTCCCCGGAGCCGCCGGCAAGGATGTTGCCGGGGACACTGAGCCCACCGCGGGACGGCTAGCTCCGGCGGATCGACAAGCTCTTGCCGTCGAGACAACCGCTCCTATGGCGGAGGAAATACCTTTAGTCCTCGCCGTCGAGCCCCAGGCTCCAGCGTGGGCACAGCATACCGTCCGATTCCTCCAAATAGGGGAACTTCCTGAGGGGCAGGAAGAAGCGGAAAAAGTAGCCCGTCGCTCTACCATGTACCAGTTCGTCGATGACGTCCTGTACAGAAAGAGGCCGAACGGTGTGAAATTGAAGTGTATCCCTCGGGAGGAAGGACTGGAGCTGTTGGCGGAGATACACGGAGTCATATGTGGATCCCACATCGGGTCAAGGGCCCTTGCCGACAAGGCATTTCGGCAAGGCTTCTTCTAGCCCACCGCCCTCCAGGATGCGACGACACTAGTCACCAGATGTGAAGCATGTTAGTTCCATTCAAAGAAGCTTCATCAGCCAGCTCAAGCCCTTCAAACCATTCCCCTCTCCTGGCCCTTCTCGGTCTGGGGGCTCGACATACTGGGCCCTTTCCCCCGCGCTGTCGGGGGCTTTGAGTACTTGTACGTTGTAATCGATAAGTTCACAAAGTGTCCGGAAGTGGAGGCGGTGATGAAGGTCACATCTCAGTCAGCCGTCAAGTTCTTCAAGGGACTAATGTGCCGCTTTGGTGTACCCAACAGGGTCATCATAGACAACGGCACACAGTTCACAAGCCGCACCTTCATGCAATACACCCAAGACCTCGGCAGCAAAGTTTGTTTCGCTTCCGTTGCTTACACGCGAAGCAATGGTCAAGCAGAGAGGGCAAATGCTGAAGTGCTGCGAGGCTTAAGGACCAAGACTTTTGACAGGCTGCACAAGAGCGGAAGGCGCTGGTTGATGAGTTGCCGACGGTTCTTTGGTCGATCAGGACGACGCCAAATCGAGCCACCGGCCAGACACCCTTTGCCCTAGTACACGGGGCAGAAGCAGTTATCCCCAGTGAACTCATATACGGGTCACCTCGAGTTCTCGCTTATGATGAGCTTGAGCAAGAGCAACTGCGGCAAGATGACGCACTCCTCCTTGAGGAAGATCGTCTTCGGGCGGCTATGAGAGCAGCATGCTACCAGCAAGCCTTGTGCCGCTACCATAGCCGCAAGGTTCATGCCCGAAGCCTTGAGGAAGGCGACCTTGTCCTTCGGCGCGTTCAATCGGCCAAGAATTCCAACAAGTTGACGCCAAAGTGGGATGGCCCTTATTGGGTAATACGAGTCACCAGGCCCGGCGCAGTCCGCCTGGAGACCGAAGATGCCGTTCCGGTGAGTAACTCCTGGAACATTGAGCATCTTCGCAAGTTTTACCCATGAGGCGCGGCTTGCCGTGCCCCCGGGCAAGCCACCTTTTATACAAGCATTGGCGATGATGCATGTAACCCTTCGTACAAAGCCAGGCACAGACCCTGAGCATAAATAAATGAAGCACTGACGCCCTAAGTTATAGCATGCATGCTAGGTCGAGTCTCGTCCTTGGTTAGGGTTGATAGTGCTTGGCGGCGACTAACCCCTAGCTTAGAGGTCGAGTGTGCGTCTCTTTGCCGTTCTTTTGTCTTCTTTGATTCGCAGGACTCACTAATATCCTTGCCGGATCACTTGAGTTCGAAAAAGAGAGGAGGGGCAGACCAGCATCTAGACCCCGGCAAGCCAGTATTGCCGGGGGCTGCAAGTACAAAGATTCACCCACGGCAAACCAGAGTTGCCGGGGGCTACAGCTTCAGATAAGTTCTTCATCCCTTATCATGCATTCCCTTATGGACTGAGGTATGTGAAATCTCGTTCCTTCCTAAAGCTACCATGCTCCCCTAGACTATAGGCCCTAGGACTCGTTCCTGGGGCCAGGTTTGGTCGCAGTCGCGGCAGCGAAAGGATGAAACAAGGAGCCTGAACCCACCTCATCCCTGCCTCCGCCAAAAGTGTGAGAAAGGTCGAGCGACGTGGGAAGACGGCAAGGCCTGCTGCCGGGCAAGGAAATGTTTATCTTAGGGATATCAAGGATTTACTCCTTGACGTGGGTTCTACCCGCAAACAAATGACCCGGCAAGCATCCCTTTTTCATTAAAAACATTCCACTCAGGTACAGTCCATAGGAAATGAAAAACATGAATGATGGGATTACAAATTTTAAATTCAGCTAAGGCCCGAAGGCTTACAAACTAAAAAGAGATAAGGTGCCCGTAATCCCTTTCTTGTCTCTCCCCTCAGGAGGCAGGTCAAGGAGGCGAAAAGGGCAAAAGGGGCGCCTAGGCGAGCTACAGGTGGCAGAAGACACCAAGAGAACATCTCGGTAGCCGTCCGGAGGTTGGATGGTGATGGCGGCGCCGGAAGCAGAGCTCGAAGACGAGGCGGCAGGACGTCAGCACGCGTCGAAGGCGTCGGTGCCCGCGTACTCCGAGTTGATGGCCTTGTCGCCCGCCCTCTTCCTCTTCCGCAGCCTCCCAACGCCAGCCGCCCAAGGAGACGACCCCGAGAAGTTCAGGGAGCCGGCGACACGGATGATGGGGTCGCCGGTGCCGCACGGGGCGGCGCCCGACACCTAGTTGGACTCGTCATCCTGCCGCCTACTACCCTCGTCGTCGCTGCCACTGTCCTCCTCGTCACTCCCGCCCGAGGAGGAGTCTTCACTATCAGAAGAGCTCTCCATGCAGCACCTTGCCCGGGTCCCGAAGAGCCCGAAGACCTTGACGGAGAGAAGGCCGCCCTCCATCAGCTTGAAATGGAGAGTGAGCCCCTCCGTCAAGCGGTGGATATGAGCGAACGTCTTCCATCCCCGACGAAGATACATCACGTGAGGGGCTGGGAAGTCGACGCGAACCCGCGTACCGCTGATCCCACAGCCCCTCATGTGCAGCCGCAATGATTCCGGCGGATCCAGCTCCATCTCCTGCGCGAATGGGGTTGGGAGACGAAGGCGACGACGAGGCGGCCGGCGCAGCCTGACGAAGAACTCACAAGGGTCGTCCCCAACGTGGCCCTCCATGGGGGGAGGAACTGCTGGCGGAGGAAAGGCCGGCGCGCCGCCCCGTCCTCCTCTTCCCCGAGCGCCTCGGCCTCGCCCACGGCCTCGCCCCTCCCCCTTCGCCTTGCGTCTGGCTCTGCCACCACGGGTGCAGGAGAAGGAGGGACGCGTTGTCGAGCGGTGACCCGCGCCGCCACCGTTGAAGGACCAGGGTTCCCTCTCTCCATTTTTGGGCCTAGCCCAACAACGCGTTGCGCTTATGTGTGGCCCAGGCCCGGGGGCTCCTGTTGGTGTACAAAAAGGGGGGTACGCTTTTTGTACCCCTATAACTGTGCACGGGCAGTCTGAGCCACGGGCACCGCCACACCGAGCACGGCAAGGGAGGTGAGCCAAGGTAAGGCGGGAGCTCAAGAGATGCAGAACGATGCCAAGACCAAGACCACAAAGAGCAAAGGGGACGAAGCGGACTCCCCCGGCAAGATCCTTGCCGGGGGGCAGTTCTAGCAAACTCGGCAAGACCCTTGCCGTGGCAGCTCGCCCCACACCTACGAAGCGAGTCACCCTTGAGTCCACTGCCCCCATGGGGCAAGGATTCGGGAGACATCCCCGTGGTGGCATGCAGATCTTTGTGAAGACATTCAAGATCAGATACACACTTTGGAAGATGATGATCCTTGGCGAGATCCCAGCCAAGGAGGACCACAAGGCCCTCGGCAAGAGCCTTGCCGGGGATGACAGCAGGCGCCACGGCAAGACCCTTGTCGGGGCCGCGGCAAGACCCTTGCCATGAACCCCCGTAGGGCCACCATCAGGCCCACGCCAATCAAGCCTCCACCGCCGTTCGCATGCAGCTGCCGACCTAACCAGCTGGGCAGGCACCTGCATGGCGGCAATCAGATCTTCGTGGAGACCCATCACTGCGCCACCTCAGCTGCCTGCCTGCCTACATGGCACCACGGGCACCGCTGGCCAGGGCGCGTGTCGACGCGAGAGGGAGCGGCGACGGACAAGACAGGGCTCTCCCCCGTCCCCGATAAAGCAAAGACACCTAAGCAAGACGCATTAAATGCACCTTGTCATGTAATGCGAGGGATAACCTCGCATCACTGTATCCTTTCCACCTCCTGTGTGCCACTGTGGCAACCCCTTTCCCTATAAAAGGAGGCCCAAGGCGACCAGGAAGAGGATTCGGCTTTTTGGAGCTCCTCACGCCCCATTACTAGTTCAAGAACATAGATAAACAATCTACCAAAGCAGGAGTAGGGTTTTACGCGTCCTCGCGGCCCGAACCTGGGTAAAGGAACCGTGTGCTATCTGTTTGATCTGCTCTTCTCACGACCCCGCGCCCCGCAACCGTAGTAGGGATTCTTGTGATCCCATAGGTGTCGTTCCACACCGACAATTTTGAATAATAATTTGTCTTGAGAGCTCATGATTGGGGCATGAATATAACATTGAATTAAACCTCCCCCAAGCTTGAGCGATAGTTTCTCCTTCGTGAGGCCAAAAATTATATATATAATTATGATCACGATGAACCAGATGCATAGGATAATTTTTTTGATGAAATTCCAATTTCAATCGGTTGTAGTTCCAGGATCCAATATCATCACATAGCCTAAACCATGTCAATGCCTTTCCATTAAAAGATAAAGGGAAGACCTTCTTCTTGATAACATCCTCATGCATACCTGCAAGCTTGAATAATCCACAAACTTCATCCACATAGATTAGGTGCATATCGGGATGTAATGTTCCATCTCCTGTAAAAGGATTAGCTAGCTATTTCTCTATCATACCCGAAAGAATTTCAAAGTAAACATTTTCAGTAGGTTCAGTAGGTTTACGAGCAACTCTTTGCTCTACTGTTCGGGGTGCAGATACCCCAAACAAGCCCCTCAAAGGATTTTTCTATAGTAACAAGTGACAGTAAATTTCAGCACACTATATAAATTTTTCCTTACCAAATTCCACCTACCAAAGGCGCTTCACTCCCCGACAACGGTGCCAGAAAAGAGTCTTGATGACCCACAAGTATAGGGGATCAATCGTAGTCCTTTCGATAAGTAAGAGTGTCTAACCCAACGAGGAGCAGAAGGAAATGACAAGCAGTTTTCAGTAAGGTATTCTCTGCAAGCACTGAAATTATCGGTAATAGATAGTTTTATGATAAGGTAATTCGTAACGGGTAACAAGTAACAAAAGTAAAAGAGGTGCAGTAAGGTGGCCCAATCCTTTTTGTAGCAAATAAAAAGCCTGGACAAACTCTTATATAAAGGAAAACGCTCCCGAGGACATATGGGAATTATCGTCAAGCTAGTTTTCATCATGCTCATATGATTCGCGTTCGTTACTTTGATAATTAGATATGTGGGTGGACCGGTGCTTGGGTACTGCTCTTCCTTGGACAATCATCCCACTTATGATTAACCCCTCTCACAAGCAACTGCAACTACGAAAGAAGAATTAAGGTAAACCTAACCATATCATGAAACATGTGGATCCAAATCAGCCCCTTACGAAGCGACGCATAAACTAGGGTTTAAGCTTCTGTCACTCTAGCAACCCATCATCTACTTATTACTTCCCAATGCCTTCCCCTAGGCCCAAATAATGGTGAAGTGTCATGTAGTCGACGTTCACATAACACCACTAGAGGAATGACAACATACATCTCATCAAAATATCGAACGAATACCAAATTCACATGACTACTTATAACAAAACTTCTCCCATGTCCTCGGGAACAAATGTAACTACTCAAAAATCATGTTCATAATCAGAGGGGTATTAATGTGCATAAAGGATCTGAACTTATGATCTTCCACTAAATAAACCAACTAGCATCAACTACAAGGAGTAATCAACACTACTAGCAACCCACAGGTACCAATCTGAGGTTTTGAGACAAAGATCGGATACAAGAGATGAACTAGGGTTTGAGAGGAGATGGTGCCGGTGAAGATGTTGATGAAGATTGACCACCTCCCGATGAGAGGGTCGATGGTGATGACGACAGTGACGATTTCCCCCTCCCGGAGGGATGTTTCCCCGACAGAACAGCTCCGCCGGAGCCCTAGATTGGTCTCGCTAGGTTCCGCCTCAAGACCGCGGCGCTTCGTCCCGAAAGCTTCCTTCTGATTTTTTCAGGGCAAAAGACACCTTATACTAGAAGATGCGCGTCGGGGGGCTTCCAGGTGGCCCACGAGGCAGGGGGCGCCCCCAGGGGGTAGGGCGCGCCCTCCACCCTCGTGGACAGGGTGTGGCCCCTCTCTGGTGACACGATGTTGTACCACCTACGCGGAGGACTCAAGCCTCTCCACCGATGCATGCCCACGTGACCGCCACCAAAGAAGCTCCGGGTCGACGACGGGCTGGCTCCTCACTAAGCTGCGCTCACGAGAAGGTAGCACAACCCAGTATCAGCCTGGCGGAGCCCAGTCCCGGACATGGCCCCTTGACTCAAGCAGGAGTCCTCCGCCGAGTCGATGACAAGGATGCAGGATAGGCATCGTCGACGTCGAGAACAAAATGCTTAATTATGAAAACAAAATTAATAAACACTTAGCAAAATTCGGCATGACCTTTGCTAAAAACAGGACATATCGAGCGCCCGAAATTTGCCAGAACGTAAGCGAATCGACATTTCTGGCAAAACATAGGCCACTCGGTTAAACAACTAAGATTGTGATATGTTCAAAATATGACGTATATCCACTTCAAATTTGCATATAACAGGAATAACTGTTTTTACTAAAAAATTAACAACAAATGTGATAGTTCAAAATATGATCCTAAGATATACTAGCTAGGGTTCATACTACATTATCCTAAGATTCATACTAGATTATCCTAAGATTAAACAACTAAGATTAAACACCTAAGATTAAACAACTAAGATTAAAAACCTACATTATCCTAAGATTCATACTACATTATCCTAAGATTAACTAGCTAGGTTTTATACTACATTTTCCTATGATTAAACAACTAAGATTAAACACCTAAAATTTTCAACTTGCTAGGGTTCAAAAGAAACTAGGAAGGAGGAGGAAGGATGGAGGAGGATGTACCTCTCGGTGGAGGAGGGCCGGCGCGGGGGGGGGGGGCATGGGAGGAGAGCCGACGGCGGGGCCGGGGCGGCCGGCGGGGGAGGAGGCCGACGCGGGGGAGGGAGGCCGGTGGGGAGGAGGGCCGGCGCTGGCGAGGGCGGCCGACGTAGGGAGGAGGGCCAGCGTGGGGGATGACAGCGTGCGGGGGTCGACGGCGGCGCGCGGGTGATTGAGGGAGGAGTGTGGAGTGTGTGAGTGAGCTGAGTGATGAGGATGGGGGGCGCGAGCAGGCCGGGGCGCGCTGGGGGGAGGGAGTGGGCTTAACAGCAGTGCGGGTAATGGGCCAGCGCTACTGCTAAGCCCACTATCTGTAGCACCGGCGCACGTCACACGCTACAACTAAGTGGCCTGCCCTTTTGGCCCCCGCCGGCCCGCTAAACAGCAGCGCGGCCCGCCACCAGCGCTGCTGCTATTCAGTAGCAGTAGCGCCCGTTTTGATCGGCGCTACTGGTACATACTAGTAGCATGGGCGCCCAAACAGGCGCTACTGCTAAAATTCTATGTATAAGCATTTTCCTAGTAGTGCGTGTCCCGTCGAGCCTGCGAGGTGGACATGATGCACGCGTCCTGTCGAGCCTGTGTGGCGGATTGCTCGCACGTGTCCCATCGAAGCTGCAGAGCGGACTTCTCATGCTCGTCCCGTCTAATCAAACAGCTACACGCACGCCACCGAGTATGGTTAAATTTTGACACGGTAAATATAATACAACTGTTTGCGATATTAATGTGCCAGCTTTTTTTTCAAAAAGGACTTCATTGGCTACTAATGTGTGCGCCTCTTCTCAAACTGGACGATTTTTCTTACCACGGCATATATGTGCCATGTCATGAAACCATGCCAAGTTTCATGTTTTTTGGTGACTTTTTGTTTACTGGGATTTAAAAACCGAGATTCTCATTGTTTCAGGACGATGACAAGTTTGTAATTCATTCTCATTCCTTAAACGAGACCTAAACATGCACCCAATAACACATGTACGATTTCCCACCCATTTTGCTTCACTGGAGCATGTGGTTGTAGTTCAAATTTGAATTATGGACTACATTAAATGCATAGAAAACTTAGTAACTAGTAATATATATACAATGGCCAAACGAACCCTGAACAGTTTCAAATTTCAGCCCGACACTCCTGTTATTCTATGTTGCCTATAGAAAACAAAGTTCAAGGCGAGAAGAGGCATCGATTATCGTTTCACCCACAAGAGTGGCATGTTTCCCTACCGGAACCACGAGGGTTGCGATAGGCTCCGGTTTGTAATAGGCTTGTAATATAGCTTTGCCAAAATTGGGCAATTATATATACCATGTAGTGACACCATACCAAGTTTCATAATTTCCTGGTGAGTTTTGGATTTACAAACATTTAAAAACCGAGATTCGCAATGTTTGTGGCCAGGCCAGGACGGCGAGACGGTTGAATTCGTTCCCATTCGTTCCATGTGATCTAAACATGCACCCCAATGAAACATGTACATTTTTTCTAGCCATTTTGGTGCACTGGAGCATGTAGTTGTAGTTCGGATTTGAATGATAGACATTAAATGCCTAAAAACTCAATTAATGAATAAAAAAGGTCAAACGAACCATGAATAATTTCAAAGTTCAGCCCGAATCTCCAGTTGTTCTGTGTCGCGTGTAGAAGAAAATACTAGGCTAGAAGAGGGAGTGATTATCTTTTGGCCCACAAGGGGACACATTTCCCTATCGAACCACGAGGGTTCTTGCGACAGGCTCCGGTTTGTAAGAGGTTTGTAATAAAGCTTGGCCCAAATTGGAAATGTTTTTACCACGACATATATGCGACATTGTTGGGAAACGTAGCAGAAATTCAAAATTTTCCTACGTATCACCAAGATCCATCTATGGAGAAACTAGCAACGAGGGGAAGAAGAGTGCATCTACATACCCTTGTAGATCGCTAAGCGGAAGCGTTCAAGTGAACGGGGTTGATGGAGTCGTACTCGTCGTGATCCAAATCACCGATGATCCTAGTGCCGAACGGACGGCACCTCCGCGTTCAACACACGTACAGCCCGGTGACGTCTCCCATGCCTTGATCCAGCAAGGAGAGAGGGAGAGGTTGAGGAAGACTCCATCCAGCAGCAGCACAACGGCGTGGTGGTGGTGGAGGAGCGTGGCAATCCTGCAGGGCTTCGCCAAGCACCGCGGGAGAGGAGGAAGGAGAGATGCAGGGCTGCGCCATGGAGAGATCGGAACTCTTGTGTTGGCAGCCCCAAAACCCTCAAGTATATATAGGGGAGAGGGAAGGGGGTGCGCCCCCTTTAGGGTTTCCACCCCAAGGGGTGCGGCTGCCCCAAACCCATCTAGGGTGGCGGCCAAGGGGGTGGAGAGGGGAAACTTGCCCCCAAAGCTAAGTGGGGCGCCCCCTCCCCAAACCCTAGGCGCCTTGGGACCTTGTGGGGGGGGCGCACCAGCCCGCCTGGGGCTGGTCCCCTCCCACATGTGGCCCATGCAGCCCTCCGGGGTGGTGGTCCCACTTGGTGGACCCCCGGGACCCTCCTGGTGGTCCCGGTACGTTACCGATAAAACCCGAAACCCTTTCGGTGACCAAAACAGGACTTCCCATATATAAATCTTTACCTCCGGACCATTCTGGAACTCCTCGTGACGTCCAGGATCTCATCCAGGACTCCGAACAACATTCGGTAACCACATACGAACTTCCTTTATAACCCTAGCGTCATCGAACCTTAAGTGTGTAGACCCTACGGGTTCGGGAGACATGCAGACATGACCGAAACGTTCTCCGGTCAATAACCAACAGCGGGATATGGATACCCATGTTGGCTCCCACATGTTCCACGATGATCTCATCGGATGAACCACGATGTCAAGGACTTAATCAATCCCGTATACAATTCCCTTTGTCTATCGGTACGATACTTGCCCGAGATTCGATCGTCGGTATCCCGATACCTTGTTCAATCTCATTACCGGCAAGTCTCTTTTACTCATTCCGCAACACATCATCCCGAGATCAACTCCTTGATCACATTGTGCACATTATGATGATGTCCTACCGAGTGGGCCCAGAGATACCTCTCCGTCACACGGAGTGACAAATCCCAGTCTTGATTCGTGCCAACCCAACAGACACTTTTGGAGATACCTGTAGTGTACCTTTATAGCCACCTAGTTACGTTGTGACGTTTGGCACACCCAAAGCACTCCTACGGTATCCGGGAGTTGCACAATCTCATGGTCTAAGGAAACGATACTTGACATTAGAAAAGCTTTAGCATACGAACTACATGATCTTGTGCTAGGCTTAGGATTGGGTCATGTCCATCACATCATTCTTCTAATGATGTGATCCCGTTATCAATGACATCCAATGTCCATGGTCAGGAAACCGTAACCATCTATTGATCAACGAGCTAGTCAACTAGAGGCTTACTAGGGACATGGTGTTGTCTATGTATCCACACATGTATCTGAGTTTCCTATCAATACAATTCTAGCATGGATAATAAACGATTATCATGAACAAGGAAATATAATAATAACCTATTTATTATTGCCTCTAGGGCATATTTCCAACAGTCTCCCACTTGCACTAGAGTCAATAATCCAGTTCACATCGATATGTGATTAACACTCAAAGTCACATCCCTATGTGACTAACACCCAAGAGTTCTGGGTTTGATCATGTTATGCTTGTGAGAGAGGTTATAGTCAACGGGTCTGAAATATTCTGATCCGTATGTACTTCGCAAATTTCTAAGTCATCTCCTAGATGCAGTTACCACGCTCTATTTGGAGCTATTCCAAATAGCTGTTCTACTATACGAATCCAATTTACTACTTAGAATAATCTGGATTAGTGTCAAAGTTTGCATCGGCGTAACCCTTTACGACGAACTCTTTTTCCACCTCCATAATCGAGAAAATTCCTTAGTCCACTAGTTACTAAGGATAACCTTGACCGTTGTCCTATGATCCATTTCTAGATCACACTTGTACCCCTTGACTGACTCATGGTTTGGCACACTTCAGGTGCGGTACACGACATAGCATACTTTAGAGCCTACGACTAAATCATAGGGGATGACCTTCGTCCTTTCTCTCTATTCTGCCGTGGTCATGTCTTGAGTCTTGCTCAATACTCACACCTTGTAACACAGCCGAGAACTCCTTCTTTGCTGATCTATTTTGAACTCCTTCAAAATCTTGTCATGGTAAGTGTTCGTTTGAAAGTACTATTAAGCGATTTTGATCTATCCTTATAGATCTTGATGCTCAATGTTTAAGTAGCTTAATCCAGGTTTTCCATTGAAAACACTTTTCAAATAACCCTATATGCTTTCCAGAAATTCTACATCATTTCTGATCAACAATATGTCAACAACATATACTCATCAGAAATTCTATAGTGCTCCCACTCACTTCTTTGGAAATACAAGTTTCTCATAAACTTTGTATAAACCCAAATCTTTGATCATCTCATCAAAGCGTACATTCCAACTCCGAGATGCTTACTCCAGTCCTTAGAAGGATTGCTGGAGCTTTGCATACTTGTTAGCATCTTTCAGGATTGACAAAAATCTTCTAGTTGTATCACATACAACCTTTCCTCAAGAAAATCGTCGAGGAAACAATGTTTTGACATCCTATCTGCAAGATTTCATAAATAATGCAGTAACTGCTAACATAATTCCAACAGACTCTTAGCATCGCTACGAGTGAGAAAATCTCATCGTAGTCAACTCCTTGAACTTGTCGGGAAACATCTTAACGACAAGTCGAGCTTTCTTAATGGTGACATTTACCATCATTGTCCGTCTTCCTTTTAAAATCCATCTGTACTCAACAGCCTCACGACCATCGACCCGTTGTGCCAAAGTCTACACTTTGTTTTCATACATGGATCCTTTCTCGGATTTTATGGCCTCGAGCCATTCATCGGAATCCGGGCCCACCATCGCTTCTCCATAGCTCGTAGGTTCATTGTTGTCTAGCAACATGACGTCCAAGATAGGATTACGTACCACTCTGAAGTAGTACGCATCCTTGTCATCCTACGAGGTTTGGGAGTGACTTGATCCGAAGTCTCACGATCACTATCATAAGCTTCCACTTCAATTGGTGTAGGTGCCATAGGAACAACTCCTGTGCCCTGCTACACACTAGTTGAAGTGATGGTTCAATAACCTCATCAAGTCTCCACCATCCTCCCACTCAATTCTTTCGAGAGAAACTTTTCCTCGAGAAAGGACCCGATTCTAGAAACAATCCCTATTGCTTTCAGATCTGAGACAGGAGGTATACCCAACTGTTTTGGGTGTCCTATGAAGATGCATTTATCCGCTTTGGGTTCGAGCTTATCAGCCTAAAACTTTTTCACATAAGCGTCGTGACCCCAAACTTTTAAGAAACAACAGCTTAGGTTTCTCTAAACCACAGTTCATACGGTGTTGTCTCGACGGATTTGCGTGGTGCCCTATTTAAAGTGAGTGCGGTTGTCTCTAATGCCTAACCCATGAACGATAGTGGTAATTCGATAAGAGACATCATGGTATGCATCATATCCAATAGGGTGCAGTTATGATGTTCGGACACACCATCACACTATGGTGTTCCAGGCGGTACTAGTCGTGAAACAATTTCCACAATGTCTCAATTGTGTACCAAACTCGCAACTCAGATATTCATCTCTATGATCATATCATAGATATTTTATCCTCTTGTCACGACGATCTTCAACTTCATTCTGAAATTACTTGAACCATTCAATAATTCAGACTTGTGTTTCATCAAGTAAATATGCTCAGTATCTACTCAAATCATCTGTGAAGTAAGAGCATAACGATATCCACTGCGTGCCTCAGCACTCATTGGACTGCACACATCAAAATGTGTTACTTCCAACAAGTTGCTTTCTTGTTCCATTTTACTGAAACCGAAGCTTTCAGTCATCTTGCCCATGTGGTATGATTTGCATGTCTGAAGCGATTCAAAATCAAGTGAGTCCAAACGGTCCATCTGCATGGAGTTTCTTCATGCGTATATACCAATAGACATGGTTCACATGTCTCAATCCTTTTCAAAATGAGTGAGTCCAAAGATCCATCAACATGGAGCTTCTTCATGCGTTTTATACCAATATGACTTACATGGCAGTGCCACAAGTAGGTGGTACTATCATTACTATCTTATATGTTTTGGCATGAACATGTGTATCACTATGATCGAGATTCAATAAACCATTCATTTTAGGTGCAAGACCATTGAAGGTATTATTCAAATAAATAGAGTAACCATTATTCTCCTTAAATGAATAACCGTATTGCAATAGACATAATCCAATCATGTCTATGCTCAACGCAAACACTAAATAACAATTATTTAGGTTTAACACCAATCTCGATGGTAGAGGGAGCGTGCGATGCTTGATCACATCAACCTTGGAAACCCTTCCAACACATCTCGTCAGCTCACCTTTAGCTAGTCTCCGTTTATTCCGTAGCTTTTATTTAGAGTTACTAACACTTAGCAACCGAACCGGTATCTAATACCCTGATGCTACTAGGAGTACTATTAAAGTACACATTCACATAATGTATATCCAATATACTTCTATCGACAGCCTTCTCATCTACCAAGTATCTAGGGTAATTCTGCTCCAGTGGCTGTTCCCCTTATTACAGAAGCACCCAGTCTCGGGTTTGGGTTCAACCTTGGGTTTCTCCACTAGAGCAGCAGCTGATTTGCCGTTTCATGAAGTATCCCTTCTTGCCCTTGCCCTTCTTGAAACTAGTGGTTTCACTAACCATCAACACTTGATGCTCCTTCTTGATTTCTACTTTCGCGGTGTCAAACATCGCAAATATTTCAGGGATCATCATATCTATCCCTGATATGTTATAGTTCATTACGAAGCTCTAGCAGCTTGGTGGCAATGACTTTGGAGAAACATCACTATCTTATCTGGAAGATCAACTCCCACTCGATTCAAGTGATTGTTGTACTCAGACAATCTGAGCACAAGCTCAACGATTGAGCTTTTCTCCCTTAGTTTGCAGGCCAAGAAAATCGTCGGAGGTCTCATACCTCTTGACGTGGGCACGAGCCTGAAATCCCAATTTCAGCCCTCGAAACATCTCATATGTTCCACGACATTTCAAAATGTCTTCGGTGCCTCAATTCTAAACCATTTATCATTACCGAACTATCATGTAGTCATCATAACGTGTATGTCAGATGTTCGCAACATCCACAGACCACGTTCGAGGTCCAGCACACCGAGCGGTGCATTAAGGACACAAGCCTTCTACTGTCCGCATAATTGCTACTATCAACTTTCAACTATATTTTCTCTAGGAACATATCTAAAATAGTAGAACTAAAGCGCGAGCTTACGACATAATTTGCAAAGATCTTTTGACTATGTTCAGGATAATTAAGTTCATCTTATGAACTCCCACTCAGATAGACATCCCTCTAGTCATCTAAGTGATTACATGATCCGAGTCAACTAGGCCGTGTCCGATCATCACGTGAGACGGACTAGTCATCATCGGTGAACATCTTCATGTTGATCGTATCTACCATACGACTCATGCTCGACCTTTCGGTCTCTTGTGTTCCGAGGCCATGTCTGTACATGCTAGGCTCGTCAAGTTAACCTAAGTGTTTCGCATGTGTTCCGAGGCCATGTCTGTACATGCTAGGCTCGTCAACACTCGTTGTATTCGAACGTAAGAATCTATCACACCCGATCATCACGTGGTGCTTCGAAACGATGAACTTTCGCAATGGTGCACAGTTAGGGGGAACACTTTCTTGAAATTTTAATGAGGGATCATCTTATTTACTACTGTTGTTCTAAGCAAATAAGATATATTAACATGATAAACATCACATGCAATCAAATAGTGACATGATATGGCCATCATCACTTTGCTCCTTTTGATCTCCATCTTCGGGGCTCCATGATCATCGTCGTCACCGGCATGACACCATGATCTCCATCATCATGATCTCCATCATCGTGTCTTCGTGAAGTTGTCTCGCCAACTATTACTTCTACTACTATGGCTAACGGTTAGCAATAAAGTAAAGTAAATACATGACGTTTATGTTGACACGCAGGTCATAAATAAATTGAAGACAACTCCTATGGCTCCTGCCGGTTGTCATACTCATCGACATGCAAGTTGTGATTCCTATTACAAGAACATGATCAATCTCATACATCACATATCATTCATCACATTCTTCTTGGCCATATCACATCACATAGCATACCCTGCAAAAACAAGTTAGACGTCCTCTAATTGTTGTTTGCATGTTTTACGTGGCTGCTATGGGTTTCTAGCAAGAACGTTTCTTACCTACACAAAATCACAACGTGATATGCCAATTGCTATTTACCCTTCATAAGGACCCTTTTCATCGAATCCGTTCCGACTAAAGTGGGAGAGACAGACACCCGCCAGCCACCTTATGCAACTAGTGCATGTCAGTCGGTGGAACCGGTCTCACGTAAGCGTACGTGTAAGGTTGGTCCGGGCCGCTTCATCCCACAATGCCGTCGAAACAAGATTGGACTAGTAACGGTAAGCATATTGAACAAAATCAACGCCCACAACTACTTTGTGTTCTACTCGTGCATAGAATCTACGCAATAAACCTAGCTCTGATACCACTGTTGGGAAACATAGCAGAAATTCAAAATTTTCCTACGTATCACCAAGATCCATCTATGCAGAAACTAGCAACGAGGGGAAGAAGAGTGCATCTACATACCCTTGTAGATCACTAAGCGGAAGCGTTCAAGTGAACGGGGTTGATGGAGTCGTACTCGTCGTGATCCAAATCACCGATGATCCTAGTGCCGAACGGACGACACCTCCGCATTCAACACACGTACAGCCCGGTGACGTCTCCCATGCCTTGATCCAGCAAGGAGAAAGGGAGAGGTTGAGGAAGACTCCATCCAGCAGCAGCACAACGGCGTGGTGGTGGTGGAGGAGCGTGGCAATCCTGCAGGGCTTCGCCAAGCACCGCGGGAGAGGAGGAAGGAGAGATGCAGGGCTGCGCCATGGAGAGATCGGAACTCTTGTGTTGGCAGCCCCAAAACCCTCAAGTATATATAGGGGAGAGGGAAGGGGGTGCGCCCCCTTTAGGGTTTCCACCCCAAGGGGTGCGGCTGCCCCAAACCCATCTAGGGTGGCGGCCAAGGGGGTGGAGAGGGGAAACTTGCCCCCCAAGCTAAGTGGGGCGCCCCCTCCCCAAACCCTAGGCGCCTTGGGCCCTTGTGGGGGGGGGGCACCAGCCCACCTGGGGCTGGTCCCCTCCCACATGTGGCCCATGCAGCCCTCCGGGGACGGTGGTCCCACTTGGTGGACCCCCGGGACCCTCCTGGTGGTCCCGGTACGTTACCGATAAAACCCGAAACCCTTTCGGTGACCAAAACAGGACTTCCCATATATAAATCTTTACCTCCGGACCATTCCGGAACTCCTCTTGACGTCCGGGATCTCATCCGGGACTCCGAACAACATTCGGTAACCACATACGAACTTCCTTTATAACCCTAGCGTCATCGAACCTTAAGTGTGTAGACCCTACGGGTTTGGGAGACATGCAGACATGACCGAAACGTTCTCCGGTCAATAACCAACAGTGGGATCTGGATACCCATGTTGGCTCCCACATGTTCCACGATGATCTCATTGGATGAACCATGATGTCAAGGACTTAATCAATCTCGTATACAATTCCCTTTGTCTATCGGTACGATACTTGCCCGAGATTCGATCGTCGGTATCCCGATACCTTGTTCAATCTCGTTACCGGCAAGTCTCTTTTACTCGTTCCGCAACACATCATCCCGAGATCAACTCCTTGATCACATTGTGCACATTATGATGATGTCCTACCGAGTGGGCCCAGAGATACCTCTCCGTCACACGGAGTGACAAATCCCAGTCTCGATTCGTGCCAACCCAACAGACACTTTCGGAGATACCTGTAGAGTACCTTTATAGCCACCCAGTTATGTTGTGACATTTGGCACACCCAAAGCACTCCTACAGTATCCGGGAGTTGCACAATCTCATGGTCTAAGGAAACGATACTTGACATTAGAAAAGCTTTAGCATACGAACTACATGATCTTGTGCTAGGCTTAGGATTGGGTCTTGTCCATCACATCATTCTTCTAATGATGTGATCCCGTTATCAATGACATCCAATGTCCATGGTCAGGAAACCGTAACCATCTATTGATCAACGAGCTAGTCAACTAGAGGCTTACTAGGGACATGGTGTTGTCTATGTATCCACACATGTATCTGAGTTTCCTATCAATACAATTCTAGCATGGATAATAAACGATTATCATGAACAAGGAAATATAATAATAACCTATTTATTATTGCCTCTAGGGCATATTTCCAACAGACATGACATGACACCTTGCCACCTTTGATGACTTTCTAGTGACTTTAGGATTTATGGGGACTTAAAAACCGAGGTTCGAAATGTTTGAGGAAGAGCCAAGACATCGACACGGTTGTAATTCGTTCCCATTCCTGGCATGAGACCTAAACATGCACCTAATGACACATGTATAATTTTTCTAGCCATTTTGGTGAACTGGAGCATGTATTTGTAGTTCAGATTTGAATTATGGACATTAAATGCCTAGGAAACTCAATTAGTGTATAAAAAGGCCAAACGAACCTTGAATAAGTTTAAATTTCAGCATGGATATCCTGTGGTTCCATGTTGCCCGTGGAAGAAAATACAAGGCGAACAGAGGTAGTGATTACGTTTCGCCCACAAGGGGAACACGTTTCCCTATCAGAACCATGAGGCTTTTTTGAGAGAAGCTCCAGTTTTTGTAAGAGGTTTGTAATAAAGCTTGGCCCAAATTGGACAATGTTTTTACCATGACATATATGTGCCATGACGTGACACCATGCCACCTTTGATGACTTTCTGGTGAGTTTAGGATTTATGGGGACTTAAAAACCGAGATTCGAAATGTTTGAGTACGAGCCATGACACTAGTACAGTTGTAATTCGTTCCCATTCCTGGCATGGGACCTAAACATGCACCCAAGGACACATGTATAATCTTTCTAGCCATTTTTGTGAACTGGAGCATGTATTTGTAGTTCAGATTTGAATTGTGGAAATTAAATGACTAGGAAACTCAATTAGTGTATACAAAGGCCAAACGAACCCTGAATAAGTTTAAATTTCAGCACGGATATCCTGTCGTTCCATGTTGGCCGTAGAAGAAAATACAAGGTGAAAAGAGGTAGTGATTACGTTTCGCCCACAAGGGGGACACGTTTCCCTATCGGAACCATGAGGCTTCTATGAGAGAAGCTCCGATTTGTAAGAGGCTTGTAATAAAACTTGCGCCACAATGGACGAAAAAAATTCCTCGACATATAAGTGTGATGTCGTGACACCATGGCAGGTTTCACGATTTTCAGCTTAGTTTTGGATTTACGGGGATTAAAAAACTGAGATTCTTCTCACGAAATGTTTTCAAATAGCACACGATTCACTCACGAAAGCCGATATTCAATGAAAACTTCATGGAAACCATATTTGAAAGTTTCATAAAAAATCTGAAAAAAAAGTGGGATGTTAAGAAGGTGATGTTTTATTGCGACACAAAATTTCAAGTTGAAAAACATTACGAGATGTGAGCTATGAAAAAGATAAATTCCGCCCTGAATAGTGACATTACTATTCGGCACTATTCAACACTGATTTTGTCTTTTTCATAGCTCACATCTCTTAATGTGTTTCAACTTGAAATTTTGTGTGCCAATAAAACATCATCGTCTTAACATCCCGCATTTTTTGAATTTTTTTGAAACTTTAAAACATCTTTTTCTCGTGGTTTTCACCGGTTTCCACCGAATGTTGGTTTCCATATGATATCCCCCCGCTGCGCGCGCGATCTGAGTCCTGCGTTCTGACTGGCCAGAACCCAAACCCCACAGATCGTACGTGTGCACCATTGGATGCTCCCAGATCGAACGGCAACCCTGATCCCTTTCGACAGCACATGTAGTACATGGGTAAGCACTGTGCGCATGCGTCGTGTAGCTCATGCTTCCTTCTCTACTAGGTTTTCACTCAAAACAGGCTACCGTTTCTTGCCACTCCTCTCATCGGTTTCCCGCCTCTTCTCCCAGATATGCATGATGTAGATGTTCGTTTAATTCTTATAGTTCATCTCATCCAAAATCAATTAGTTTTGTAAAAAACTATTTTAAGATTCATGGAATTGTGCATTGTAAAGGTAAAAACAAATAGTGACAATTCATTTAGAAAAAAAGGCTTGGGCAATTAAGATATGGAAGATTCTAGAGAACAAAGGAGAAGTGCTTGTGTTTAGAGGCTTGTGCACTATTCTTAAGTTCAACCATGGAGTCTTCTAGATTGTACATGTGGTAGAATCTGGTGGAATGTAGATGATATCCAATGGCCAGTAGTGCTCGGATTTACCATCTCTGTACCGTCGGATTGGCTTCATCCAACGAGCAAATTTCATAGTTATTCGCAAACTATATATGTGTATAGATGTATATAAAGATGTATATACAGATGTATAGATATATATAGATGTGTCCCATGCTAGACAAAATAAAGTTTGAGCGCATGCTTGGGACGACCCCCCCCCCCGCTGCCGCCTCGAAGTTGGGAAACTGACATCATAGGTATTGAACCAGGCTTGGAGTCGGGTACGGTGTACGGTTTGTAATGTACTTGGCGTGGCCCATCAAAGTTGTGCATTTGGGATTTAAACACATCATACACCATCGTACCCATACATATTTTCGGGTCGCATGCAGTGTATACAGGGTCTTCTGATCGACCACGTCTCCCTTGTGCGGTTTTTTGTGATGACATGGATATATGTGGGCTCCCCGAGTGTATATATATCATCCCTTTGACCGATAATGAGAGGTATGTGTTTGCCATGAATGGATTCCTCCTACTTCATGTTAGGGCCGGTCACCGTCAAATGTCGTTCAACCAAAACTCGAGCTCATGCGTTTTCAGGATTCCCTCCCAGATGCTTGGATTGCTGGGCTCGACCTACATCAAACCCTGTGTACGTATCTCGTCCTTAACTACCTTGCCTTCATGGTTGTTGTCTGTATCGAGAGGTAGGCACCACATCTAAATTGTACATTATTCTATATTGAAAACACACATCACCCCTTCCGAACGTACATCATTTTGGGCCGCATGCAAGAGGTGCTGGTTTTGTGGTCCCTCTTGTGCGATGTTTATAATGGTCCAATCTATTGGCCCAAGTGGTTTATCGACAACAACAACTGTCATTTGACCAAACGAAAGATTCATTGGTCTGTCTTATGGTAGGTCATGTCGACATGCATGCATGACCAAAATATCAATCATTACGTGCATCCGCCCCGCTGACACAAAGTGGGAGGTGGTGGGTCAAGCATCCTAGCTAGGTACGACATTATGCCATTTTATATATCCTAGCTAGGTGGTTGTTAGGGTGCTTTCGGGTTTGCGAGGCAGGTGCCACCAAAGTTATGCATTGTGTATTTAAAGTTTAAACATCCCCAATATTCGTACATATATTTGGCCACTTCCAGGTGGTTCTTGACTTCTGGCCCCTCTCATCGATCTTCAATGACGCGCCCAACCATGGGCCCGCGGGGTCAAAGTTGTGCATTGGAATTTTGAACATCACATACCACCCTTTTCACTCATATATATTTGGTCCACATGCTGGTGTGGCTGACTTTTGACCCTCCCTAATGTTATATTTTGCTGCAAAGACTCCGATGATCATCAACGGACACGAGGTATAATATCTAAGCCGTGTGTGATACAAGTGCGATGTGAATCACCACGACCATGCAAGCGTGAGAAAATTAAGCTGGAGGTACTGGCTCAACCGTGTGCAATGCAAGTGCGCTGAAATCACCACGACCGCGCAAGCGTGAGCAAAGGGTGGAGGTACTGGCTTAACCGTGTGCGATCCAAGTGTGGCTATAAAACCACCACCCGTGGAAGCTAAAGGCGGGTAAGTTTATTTGGAAATTAGGATGAACCGTGTGCGATAGACCAGCTAGCTAGAAATATAAAAAACAAACTACCCGCCTTGAGCGTTGCAAAAATCGGCGGATCATTATCATACACGCATATTGTTATTGGACCGTGCGCGATCTTGGGCACTCTCGCCCCGCATCAATTCCTTTACCCAAATTTTAGTAGCCTCGTACTTCAACCGTCGCCCACACTCCTCCAGCACTAACCTGTTGGAAATATGCCCTAGAGGCAATAATAAATTAGTTATTATTATATTTCCTTGTTCATGATAATCGTTTATTATCCATGCTAGAATTGTATTGATAGGAAACTCAGATACATGTGTGGATACATAGACAACACCATGTCCCTAGTAAGCCTCTAGTTGACTAGCTCGTTGATCAATGGATGGTTACGGTTTCCTGACCATGGACATTGGATGTCATTGACAACGGGATCACATCATTAGAAGAATGATGTGATGGACAAGACCCAATCCTAAGCATAGCACAAGATCGTGTAGTTCGTATGCTAAAGCTTTTCTAATGTCAAGTATCATTTCCTTAGACCATGAGATTGTGCAACTCCCGGATACCGTAGGAATACTTTGGGTGTGCCAAACGTCACAACGTAACTGGGTGGCTATAAAGGTACACTACAGGTATCTCCGAAAGTGTCTGTTGGGTTGGCACGAATCGAGACTGGGATTTGTCACTCCGTGTGACAGAGAGGTATCTCTGGGCCCACTCGGTAGGACATCATCATAATGTGCATAATGTGATCAAGGAGTTGATCACGGGATGATGTGTTGTGGAATGAGTAAAGAGACTTGCCGGTAACGAGATTGAACAAGGTATCGGGATACCGACGATCGAATCTCGGGCAAGTATCGTACCGATAGACAAAGGGAATTGTATACGGGATTGATTAAGTCCTTGACATCATGGTTCATCCGATGAGATCATCGTGGAACATGTGGGAACCAACATGGGTATCCAGATCCCGCTGTTGGTTATTGACTGTAGAACGTCTCGGTCATGTCTGCATGGTTCCCGAACCCGTAGGGTCTACACACTTAAGGTTCGATGACGCTAGGGTTATAAAGGAAGTTTGTATGTGGTTACCGAATGTTTTTCGGAGTCCCGGATGAGATCCCGGACGTCACAAGGAGTTCCTGAATGGTCCGGAGGTAAAGATTTATATATAGGAAGTATGGTTTTGGCCACCGGAAGTGTTCTGGGCATCACCGGTAGTGTACCGGGACCACCGGAGGGGTCCGAGGTCCACCAAGTGGGGCCACCAGCCCCAGAAGGTTGCGTGGGCCAAGTGTGGGAGGGTACCAGCCCCAGGTGGGCTGGTGCAACCCCCCCCCCCCCACAAAGGCCCAAGGCGCAGGGAGAGTGGGAGGGGGCAAACCCTAGGTCGAGATGGGCCTTAAGGCCCACCTAGTGGTGCGCCCCCCTCTCTCCTCCCTTGGCCGCCCCCTAGATGGGATCTAGGGCTGGCCGCCACCCCTAGGGGTGGAAACCTAGGTGGGGGCGCAGCCCCTCCCCTCCCCCTGTATATACTTGAGGTTTTGGGGCTGCCCAACACGCGATTCGATCTCCCCCTTGGCGCAGCCCTGCCTCTCGCCTTCCTCCTCTCCCGCCGTGCTTGGCGAAGCCCTGCAGGATTGCCACGCTCCTCCACCACCACCACGCCGTCGTGCTGCTGCTGGATGGAGTCTTCCTCAACCTCTCCCTCTTTCCTTGCTGGATCAAGGCATGGGAGACGTCACCGGGCTATACGTGTGTTGAACGCGGAGGTGCCGTCCGTTCGGCACTTGGTCATCGGTGATTTGGATCACGACGAGTATGACTCCATCAACCCCGTTCACTTGAATGCTTCCGCTTAGCGATCTACAAGGGTATGTAGATGCACTCTTCTTCCCCTCGTTGCTGGTTTCTCCATAGATAGATCTTGGTGACACGTAGGAAAATTTTGAATTTCTGCTACGTTCCCCAATAGTGGTAATAGAGCTAGGTCTATTGCGTAGATTCTATGCACAAGTAGAACACAAAGTAGTTGTGGGCGTTGATTTTGTTCAATATGCTTACCGTTACTAGTCCAATCTTGTTTCGACGGTATTGTGGGATGAAGCGGCCCGGACCGACCTTACACGTACTCTTACGTGAGACAGGTTCCACCGACTGACATGCACTAGTTGCATAAGGTGGCTAGCGGGTGCCAGTCTCTCCCACTTTAGTCGGAACGGATTCGATGAAAAGGGTCCTTATGAAGGGTAAATAGCAATGGGCATATCACGTTGTGGTTTTGCGTAGGTAAGAAACGTTCTTGCTAGAAACCCATAGCAGCCACGTAAAACATGCAAACAACAATTAGAGGACGTCTAACTTGTTTTTGCAGGGTATGCCATGTGATGTGATATGGCCAAAAGGATGTGATGAATGATATATGTGATGTATGAGATTGATCATGTTCTTGTAACAGGAATCACGACTTGCATGTCGATGAGTGTGACAACCGGCAGGAGCCATAGGAGTTGTCTTAATTTATTTATGACCTGCGTGTCAACATAAACGTCATGTAATTACTTTACTTTATTGCTAACCGTTAGCTGTAGTAGTAGAAGTAATAGTTGGCGAGACAACTTCATGAAGACACGATGATGGAGATCATGATGATGGAGATCATGGTGTCATGCCGGTGACGATGATGATCATGGAGCCCCGAAGATGGAGATCAAAAGGAGCAAAGTGATGATGGCCATATCATGTCACTATTTGATTGCATGTGATGTTTATCATGTTTTTGCATCTTATTTGCTTAGAACGACGGTAGTAAATAAGATGATCCCTCATTAAAATTTCAAGAAAGTGTTCTCCCTAATTGTGCACCGTTGCGAAAGTTCGTCGTTTCGAAGCACCACGTGATGATCGGGTGTGATAGATTCTAACGTTCACATACAACGGGTGTAAGACAGATTTACACACGCGAAACACTTAGGTTGACTTGACGAGCCTAGCATGTACAGACATGGCCTTGGAACACAAGAGACCGAAAGGTCGAGCATGAGTCGTATGGTAGATACGATCAACATAAAGATGTTCACCGATGATGACTAGTCCGTCTCACGTGATGATCGGACACGGCCTAGTTGACTCGGATCATGTAATCACTTAGATGACTAGAGGGATGTCTATCTGAGTGTGAGTTCATAAGATGAACTCAATTATCCTGAACATAGTCAAAAGATCTTTGCAAATTATGTCGTAAGCTCGTGCTTTAGTTCCACTGTTTAGATATGTTCCTAGAGAATATATAGTTGAAAGTTGACAGTAGCGATTATGCGGACAGTAGAAAGCTTATGTCCTTAATGCACCGCTCAGTGTGCTGAACTCCAAACGTCGTTTGTGGATGTTGCGAACATCGGACATACACGTTTAGATAACTACGTGATAGTTCAGTTAAACGGTTTAGAGTTGAGGCACCAAAGACGTTTTCGAAACGTCACGGAACATATGAAATGTTTCGAGGGCTGAAATTGGGATTTCAGGCTCGTGCCCACGTCAAGAGGTATAAGACCTGCGACGATTTTCTTAGCCTGCAAACTAAGGGACAAAAGCTCAATCGTTGAGCTTGTGCTCAGATTGTCTGAGTACAACAATCACTCGAGTGGGAGTTGATCTTCCAGATAAGATAGTGATGTTTTTCCAAAGTCATTGCCACCAAGCTGCTAGAGCTTCGTGATGAACTATAACATATCAGGGATAGATATGATGATCCTTGAAATATTCGCGATGTTTGACACCGCGAAAGTAGAAATCAAGAAGGAGCATCAATTATTGATGGTTAGTCAAACCACTAGTTTCAAGAAGGGCAAGGGCAAGAAGGGATACTTCATGAAACGGCAAATTAGCTGCTGCTCTAGTGGAGAAACCCAAGGTTGAACCCAAACCCGAGACTGAGTGCTTCTGTAATAAGGGGAACAACCACTGGAGCAGAATTACCGTAGATACTTGGTAGATGAGAAGGCTGTCGATAGAAGTATATTGGATATACATTATGTGAATGTGTACTTTACTAGTACTCCCAGTAGCATCAGGGTATTAGATACCGGTTCGGTTGCTAAGTGTTAGTAACTCGAAATAAAAGCTACGGAATAAACGGAGACTAGCTAAAGGTGAGCTGACGAGATGTGTTGGAAGTGTTTCCAAGGTTGATATGATCAAGCATCGCACGCTCCCTCTACCATCAAGATTGATGTTAAACCTAAATAATTGTTATTTGGTGTTTGCATTGAGCATAGACATGATTGGATTATGTCTATCACAATACGGTTATTCATTTAAGGAGAATAATGGTTACTCTATTTATTTGAATAAAACCTTCAATGGTCTTGCACCTAAAATGAATGGTTTATTGAATCTCGATCATAATCATACACATATTCATGCCAAAAGATATAAGATAGTAATGATAGTACCACCTACTTGTGGCACTGCCATGTAAGTCATATTGGTATAAAACGCATGAAGAAGCTCCATGTTGATGGATCTTTGGACTCACTCATTTTTGAAAAGGATTGAGACATGTGAACCATGTCTATTGGTATATACGCATGAAGAAACTCCATGCAGATGGACCGTTTGGACTCACTTGATTTTGAATCGCTTCAGACATGCAAATCATACCACATGGGCAAGATGACTGAAAGCTTCGGTTTCAGTAAAATGGAACAAGAAAGCAACTTGTTGGAAGTAACACATTTTGATGTGTGCAGTCCAATGAGTGCTGAGGCACGCAGTGGATATCGTTATGCTCTTACTTCACAGATGATTTGAGTAGATACTGAGCATATTTACTTGATGAAACACAAGTCTGAATTATTGAATGGTTCAAGTAATTTCAGAATGAAGTTGAAGATCGTCGTGACAAGAGGATAAAATATCTATGATATGATCATAGAGATGAATATCTGAGTTGCGAGTTTGGTACACAATTGAGACATTGTGGAAATTGTTTCACGACTAGTACCGCCTGGAACACCATAGTGTGATGGTGTGTCCGAACATCATAACTGCACCCTATTGGATATGATGCATACCATGATGTCTCTTATCGAATTACCACTATCGTTCATGGGTTAGGCATTAGAGACAACCGCACTCACTTTAAATAGGGCACCACGTAATTCCGATGAGATGACACCGTATGAACTATGGTTTAGAGAAACTTAAGTTGTCATTTCTTAAAAGTTTGGGGCTGCGACGCTTATGTGAAAAAGTTTCAGGCTGATAAGCTCGAACCCAAAGCGGATAAATGCATCTTCATAGGACACCCAAAACAGTTGGGTATACCTCCTGTCTCAGATCCGAAAGCAATAGGAATTGTTTCTCAAATCGGGTCCTTTCTCGAGAAAAAGTTTCTCTCGAAAGAATTGAGTGGGAGGATGGTGGAGACTTGATGAGGTTATTGAACCGTCACTTCAACTAGTGTGTAGCAGGGCACAGGAGTTGTTCCTATGGCACCAACACCAATTGAAGTGGAAGCTTATGATAGTGATCATGAGACTTCGGATCAAGTCACTCCCAAACCTCGTAGGACGACAAGGATGCGTACTACTTCAGAGTGGTACGTAATCCTGTCTTGGAAGTCATGTTGCTAGACAACATTGAACCTATGAGCTATGGAGAAGCGATGGTGGGCCCGGATTCCGATGAATGGCTCGAGGCTATAAAAACTGAGAGAGGATCCATATATGAAAACAAAGTGTAGACTTTGGAAGGTACATATGGATTTTAAAAGAAGACGGCCAATGATGGTAAGTATCACCATTAAGAAAGCTCGACTTGTCGTTAATATGTTTTCTGACAAGTTCAAGGAGTTGACTACGATGAGACTTTCTCACTCGTAGCGATGCTAAGAGTCTGTTGGAATTAGCAGGTACTGCATTATTTATGAAATCTTGCAGATAGGATGTCAAAATATTGTTTCCTTGATGATTTTCTTGAGGAAAGGTTGTATGTGATACAACCAGAAGATTTTGTTGATCCTGAAAGATGCTAATAAGTATGCAAAGCTCCAGCAATCCTTCTAAGGACTAGAGTAAGCATCTCGGAGTTGGAATGTACACTTTGATGAGATAATCAAAGATTTTGGTTTTATACAAAGTTTATGAGAAACTTGTATTTCCAAAGAAGTGAGTGGGAGCACTATAGAATTTCTGATGAGTATATGTTGTTGACATATTGTTGATCAGAAATGATGTAGAATTTCTGGAAAGCATATAGGGTTATTTGAAAAGTGTTTTTCAATGGAAAACCTGGATTAAGCTACTTGAACATTGAGCATCAAGATCTATAAGGATAGATGAAAACGCTTAATGGTACTTTGAAATGAGCACATACCTTGACATGGTCTTGAAGGTGTTCAAGATGGATCAGTCAAAGAAGGAGTTCCTGCCTGAGTTGTAAGGTATGAAGTTAAGACTTAAAGCTCGACCACGGCAGAAGAAAGAGGAAGGATGAAGGTCGTCCCCTATGCTTTTGTCATAGGCTCTATACAGTATGCCATGTTGAGTACCGCACCTGATGTGTGCCTTGCTACATGTCTGGCGAGAGGGTACAAAGGTGATCTAGGAGTAGGTCACCAGATAGCGGTCAAAATTATCCTTAGAGGAATAAGGATATGTTGTTCGGAGTCCTGGATGAGATCCCGGACGTCACAAGGAGTCCCGGAATGGTCCGGAGGTAAAGATTTATATATAGGAAGTATGGTTTTGGCCACCGGAATAGTTCTGGGCATCACCGGTAGTGTACCAGGACCACCGAAGGGGTCCGGGGTCCACCAAGTGGGGCCACCAGCCCCAGACGGTTGCGTGGGCCAAGTGTGGGAGGGGACCAGCCCCAGGTGGGCTGGTGCACCCCCCCCCACCACCACCAAGGCCCAAGGCGCAGGGAGAGTGGGAGGGGGCAAACCCTAGGTCGAGATGGGCCTTAAGGCCCACCTAGTGGTGCGCCCCCTCTCTCCTCCCTTGGCCGCCCCCTAGATGGGATCTAGGGCTGGACGCCACCCCTAGGGGTGGAAACCTAGGTGGGGGCGCAGCCCCTCCCCTCCCCCTGTATATACTTGAGGTTTTGGGGCTGCCCAACACGCGATTCGATCCCCCTCTTGGCGCAGCCCTGCCTCTCGCCTTCCTCCTCTCCCGCCGTGCTTGGCGAAGCCCTGCAGGATTGCCACGCTCCTCCACCACCACCACGCCGTCGTGCTGCTGCTGGATGGAGTCTTCCTCAACCTCTCCCTCTTTCCTTGCTGGATCAAGGCATGGGAGATGTCACCGGGTTGTACGTGTGTTGAACGCGGAGGTGCCGTCCGTTCGACACTTGGTCATCGGTGATTTGGATCACGACGAGTACGACTCCATCAACCCCGTTCACTTGAACGCTTCCGCTTAGCGATCTACAAGGGTATGTAGATGCACTCTTCTTCCCCTCGTTGCTGGTTTCTCCATAGATAGATCTTGGTGACACGTAGGAAAATTTTGAATTTCTGCTACGTTCCCCAACACAAGCTTATAGTAAAATTTTAGCAGCTGAGGCATTTGAACCGTCGCCCTCCCTCGTCCACCACCATCTCCACCCACCATTACTAAAATTTTCAGTAGCCGCGGCGTATCCTCAAACACCACCACCCCCCCTCCACAGTCCCCCACCCGCCCCCCCCCCTTCGAACCCTAGCTCGCGGCCGCCGCCGGCGGCGCCGCCAACCCTGCCGGTCTGCCCGTTCCTCCTAGCTTAGATAATAAAGTTCAGGTTATCCAGCAATTCCCATACCGTCGCCCCACGCCCCTGATTTTTTAGATGAGGCCTGCGGTGTCCCTCCCTGCCAGATCCACATCCCCTACTCCAGAATGTCACAGCCTAAGCTCGACCACGTATCCCGGGGAGCCCGACGAGCATTCGGCCAAGAAGAGGTTTATCATGGCCTCTCCGGCGGACGTTGGCGAGGTGGTCGCCGTTCGCCCCGACCTGTCGATCCTGGAGCAACACGTCATCATGGAAGCCGGCGAAGACGTTGACTACTTTGTCATGCCGAAGGCTTCATGTCAGCGAGCTAGCGTATTACTGTATCTCGGGAAAGCTGGCTACAACATCAAGCTCTTCCCCACTGACGGCTTCATGCGGGCCATGTCACAGGTTAAGTGGTCCATCCCCAACCCTTCTGGTTCAACCGTCGTCGATCTCTTCGACGGCCCTGCCGCTGATCTCCTCCGCCAAGCGGTCAAGGATTTGCAAGCTTTATATGCCATCGAGCCCATTTTGTCACTTTTGAAGGACACGTTCTACGGTAGCGGCTTGGGATCCTCAATTGCCAAGTCAGATCTCATCGACCATGACCACGACCACGAGGAGGGCACCCACGAAGGTTCTTCCAAGGTGAAACAGACCATATGTGACATCAGAGAGTGCACCATGGGTCTGTGCTCTTCCAACTGGAAGGATCCCGTCCATGAAATGTGAGGCAACATTCTATCAGCAAATATTACCTTTTCTAGCTTGCCAACCCGTACCCTTTGTTGTAGTAGCATTTGTCGTGCAGTGCTTTAACTGTGTCGTGTTTAATTATTTCAGTTATGCAAAAATGTGTTGTTCAATAGGTCTATGTGATGTTTAAGTATGAATTGTCCACTTTAGTTTCACGAATGGCTATTTTGGTTGTTTATAGTGAGTAGATGCCTTGTTTATCTGTATTTGGTTGTTAGGTTGGTAGGAGTGAGCATTTTTTCAGTTATCGAGCAGATGCCTTGTTTATCTGTATTTGGTTCTTAGTTTGGTTGCAGTGAGTATTTGTCTAGTTATCAAGCAAATGCCTTGTTTATCTGTATTTGGTTGATAGGTTGCTTTTTTAGCATTTGTCCAGTTATCAAGAACATGCCTTGTTTATCTGTATTTGGTTGTTAGGTTGCTTTTTTAGCATTTCTCCAGTTATCAAGTAGATGCCTTGTTTATCTTTATCTGCTTGTTAGGTTGGTTGCAGTGAGCATTTGTCCAGTTTTCAAGCATATGCCCTATTTATCTGTATTTGCTTGTTAGGTTGGTTGCAGTGAGACTCTGTCCAGTTTTCAATGGCTATATTTGGTTGTTACAATGGTCATTTATGCCTTTTTATTTCAGTCATTCACAATGTGTGGTTCATTATGTGCAAGTCGAACTGTGCCGCTCGACTACATCAATACCAGTTTGAACGACTATATTTGATTCCAGTTATTCCTGGTGTAGTTAACACATGCCCTTTATTTTCAGTTTTACACATTTATCCAGTGTGATGTTTAAGCATTACCTACGTTCTATTCATTTTCAACAATACCAGTTTGAATTGCATATTTGATGGATGTTAAGTGATACGTCTCCAACGTATCTATATTTTTTGATTGCTTCATGCTATATTATCTACTGTATTGGACAATATTGGGCTTTATTATTGACTTTCATATTATTTTTGGGACTAACCTATTAACCAGAGGCCTAGCCCAGAATTGCTGTTTTTTGCCTATTTCAGAGTTTCGAAGAAACGGAATATCAAACGGAGTCCAAACGGAATGAAACCTTCGGGAACATGATTTTCTCACCGAATATGATCCAAGAGACTTGGACCCTACGTCAAGAAAGAAAAGAGGGAGGCACGAGGTAGGGGGGCACGCCCTCCACCCTCGTGGGCCCCCTGTTGCTCCACCGACGTACTCCTTCCATCTATATATATCTACGTACCCCCAAACGATCAGATACGGAGCCAAAAACCTAATTCCACCGCCGCAACCTTCTGTACCCACGAGATCCCATCTTGGGGCCTGTTCCGGAGCTCCGCCGGAGGGGTCATCCACCATGGAGGGCTTCTACATCATCATAGCCCCTCCGATGAAGTGTGAGTAGTTTACCTCAGACCTTCGGGTCCATAGTTATTAGCTAGATGGCTTCTTCTCTCTTTTTGGATCTCAATACAATGTTCTCCCCCTCTCTCGTGGAGATCTATTCGATGTAATCTTATTTTTGCGGTGTGTTTGTTGAGATCGATGAATTGTGGGTTTATGATCAAGATTATCTATGAACAATATTTGAATCTTGTGAATTCTTTTATGTATGATTGGTTATCTTTGCAAGTCTCTTCGAATTATCAGTTTGGTTTGGCCTACTAGATTGATCTTTCTTGCAATGGGAGAAGTGCTTAGCTTTGGGTTCAATCTTGCGGTGTCCTTTCCCAGTGACAGTAGGGGCAGCAAGGCACGTATTGTATTGTTGCCATCGAGGATAACAAGATGGGGTTTTTATCATATTGCATGAATTTATCCCTCTACACCATGTCATCTTGCTAAAGGTGTTACTCTGTTTTCCTGAACTTAATACTCTAGATGCATGCTGGATAGCGGTCGATGAGTGGAGTAATAGTAGTAGATGCAGGCAGGAGTCGGTCTACTTGTCTTGGACGTGATGCCTATATACATGATCATACCTAGATATTCTCATAACTATGCTCAATTCTGTCAATTGCTCAACAGTAATTCATTTACCCACCGTAAAATACTTATGCTCTCGAGAGAATCCACTAGTGAAATCTATGGCCCCCGGGTCTATCTTCATCATATTAATCTTCTATCACTTTATTATTGCCTTTGCTTTTATTTTACCTTGCATCTTTATCACGAAAATACCAAAAATATTATCTATCATCTCTATCAGATCTCACTCTCGTAAGTGACCGTGAAGGGATTGACAACCCCTTATCGCGATGGTTGCGAGGAGTTATTTGCTTTGTGTAGGTGCGAGGGACTCGCGCGTAGCCTCCTACTGGATTGATACCTTGGTTCTCAAAAACTGATGGAACTACTTACGCTACTTTGCTGCATCATCCTTTCCTCTTCAAGGAAATCCAACACAGTGCTCAAGAGGTAGCAAGAAGAATTTCTGGCGCCGTTGCCGGGGAGTCTACGCAAAAGTAAACATACCAAGTACCCATCACAATCCCTTACCTCCCGCGTTACATTTTTTGCCATTTGCCTCTCGTTTTCCTCTCCCCCGCTTCACCCTTGCTGTTTTGTTCACCCTCTCTTTTCCGTTTGCCTTCTTTTTCGCTTGCCTTTTGTTTGCTTGTGTGTTGGATTGCTTGCTTGTCACGATGGCTGAAGAGAATACCAAACTATGTGACTTGACCAATACCAACAATAATGATTTCCTTAGCACTCCGATTGCCCCTCTTACCAATACTGAATCTTGTGAAATCAATACTGCTTTGTCGAATCTTGTTATGAAAGATCAATTCGCCGGCCTTCCTAGTGAAGATGTCGCTACTCATCTAAATAACTTCATGGATTTGTGTGATATGCAAAAGAAGAAAGATGTTGATAATGATATTGTTAAATTGAAGCTATTTCCTTTTTCGCTCAGAGGTCGTGCTAAAGCTTGGTTTTCGTCTTTGCCTAAAAATAGTATTGATTCATGGAACAAGTGCAAAGATGCTTTTATTTCTAAGTATTTTCCTTCCGCTAAGATCATCTCTCTTAGAAACGATATTATGAATTTTAAGCAACTTGATCACGAACATGTTGCACAAGCTTGTGAGAGGATGAAATTAATGATACGTAATTGCCCTACTCATGGTTTGAATTTGTGGATGATTATACAAAAAAATTATGCCGGATTGAATTTTGCTTCTAGAAATCTTTTAGATTCGGCCGCAGGAGGCACTTTTATGGAAATCACTTTAGGAGAAGCTACTAAACTCCTAGATAATATTGTGGTTAATTATTCTCAATGGCGCACTAAAAGATCTACTAATAAAAAGTGCATGCAATAGAAGAAATTAATGTTTTGAGTGGAAAGATGGATGAACTTATGAAATTATTTGCTACTAAGAGTGTTTCTTCTGATCCTAATGATATGCCTTTGTCTACTTTGATTGAGAATAATAATGAATCTATGTATGTGAATTTTGTTGGTAGGAATAATTTTGGTAACAACGCGTATAGATGAAACTTTAATCCTAGACCTTATCCTAGTAATCCATCTAATAATTATGGTAATTCCTACAACAACTCTTATGGAAATTTTAATAAGATGCCCTCTGAATTTGAGACTAGTGTTAAAGAGTTTATGAATTCGCAAAAGAATTTTAATGCTTTGCTTGAAGAGAAATTGCTTAAAGTTGATGAATTGGCTAGGAACGTTGATATAATTTCTCTTGATGTTGATTCTTTAAAGCTTAGATCTATTCCTCCTAAGCATGATCTCAATGAGTCTCTCAAAGCCATGAGAATTTCCGTTGATGAGTGCAAGGAAAGAACCGCTAGGATACGTGCTACGAAAGATGCCTTTATTAAAGCGTGCTCTTCCAATTTCCATGAAAATAAAGATGAAGATCTAAAAGTTATTGATGTGTCCCTTATTAAATCTTTGTTTTGCAATATGAATCTTGATAATGATGGGATTGAATATGATCCACCTTTACCTAGAAGGCGTTCCAAGAATTCGGAGTTTTTAGATCTTGATGCTAAAATTGATAAACGTGGGATTGAAGAAAGTAAAACCCTAGATGTTGCTAAACCCACTATTTTGGATTTCAAGGAATTTAATTATGAAAGTTGCTCTTTAATTGATTGTATTTCCTTGTTGCAATCCGTGCTAAATTCTCCTCATGCTTATAGTCAAAATAAAGCCTTTACTAAACATATCGTTGATGCCTTGATGCAATCTTATGAAGAAAAGCTTGAGTTGGAAGTTTCTATCCCTAGAAAACTTTATGATGAGTGGGAACCTACTATTAAAATTAAAATTAAAGATCATGAGTTTTATGCTTTGTGTGATTTGGGTGCTAGTGTTTCCACTATTCCCAAAACTTTGTGCGATTTGCTAGATTTCCGTGATTTTGATGATTGCTCTCTAAACTTGCACCTTGCGGATTCCACTATTAAGAAACCTATGGGAAGAATTGATGATGTTCTTATTGTTGCAAATAGGAATTATGTGCCCGTAGATTTTATCGTTCTTGATATAGATTGCAATCCTTCATGCCCTATTATTCTTGGTAGACCTTTCCTTAAAACGGTTGGTGCAATTATTGATATGAAGCAAGGGAATATTAGATTCCAATTTCCATTAAAGAAAGGCTCGGAACACTTCCCTAGGAAGAAAATAAAATTACCATATGAATCTATCATGAGAGCAACTTATGGATTACCTACTAAAGATGGCAATACCTAGATCTATCCTTGCTTTTATGCCTAGCTAGGGGCGTTAAACGATAGCGCTTGTTGGGAGGCAACCCAATTTTATTTTTAGTTTTTTTGCTTTTTGATTCTGTTTAGGAATAAATATTTGTTCTAGCCTCTGGTTAGATGTGTTTTTATGTTTTAATTAGTGTTTGTGCCAAGTTAAACTTATCGGATCTTCTTGGATGATAGTTATTTGATCTTGCTGTAATTTCCAGAAACTTTTTGTTCACGAAAACAATTGTTAAAAATCACCAGAACGTGATAAAATACTGATTCCAATTGCTGCTGCTCAATAAACAAATTTTCTAGGTGTTCCTATTTTGGTAGATTGTTTGGAGTTCTAGAAGTTTGTGTTAGTTACAGATTACTACAGACTGTTCTGTTTTTGACAGATTCTGTTTTTCGTGTGTTGTTTGCTTATTTTGATGAATCTATGGCTAGTAAAATAGTTTATAAACCATAAAGAAGTTGGAACACAGTAGGTTTAACACCAATATAAATAAATAATAAGTTCATTACAGTACCTTGAAGTGGTCTTTTGTTTTCTTTCGCTAACGGAGCTCACGAGATTTCTATTGAGTTTTGTGTTGTGAAGTTTTCAAGTTTTGGGTGAAATCTTTTGATGGATTATGGAACAAGGAGTGGAAAGAGCCTAATCTTGGGGATGCCCATGGCACCCTCAATATAATCTAAGGACACCAAAAAGTCAAAGCTTGGGGATGCCCCGGAAGGCATCCCCTCTTTCGTCTACTTCCATCGGTAACTTTACTTGGAGCTATATTTTTACTCACCACATGATATGTGTTTTGCTTGGAGTGTCTTGTATGATTTGAGTCTTTTCTTGTTAGTTTGCCACAATCATCCTTGCTGTACACACATTTTGAGAGCCATACATGATTTGGAATTTGTTAGAATACTCTATGTGCTTCACTTATATCTTTTGAGCTATATAGTTTCGCTCTAGTGCTTCACTTATATCTTTTAGAGCACGATGGTGGATTTGTTTTATAGAAACTATTGATCTCTCATGCTTCACTTAGATTATTTTGAGAGTCTTAAATAGCATGGTAATTTGCTTAAAAATATTAATATGCTTGGTATTCAAGATTTGTAAAACCTTCTTTTGAGTGCGTTGAATACTAAGAAAAGTTTGATGCTTGATAATTGTTTTGGGATATGAAGATGGTGATATTAGAGTCATGCTAGTTGAGTAGTTGTGAATTTGAGAAATACTTGTGTTAAAGTTTGTGATTCCCGTAGCATGCACGTATGGTGAACCGTTATGTGATGAAGTCGGAGCATGGTTTATTTATTGATTGTCTTCCTTATGAGTGGCGGTCGGGGACGAGCGATGGTCTTTTCCTACCAATCTATCCCCCTAGGAGCATGCGCGTAATACTTTGCTTTGATAACTTGTAGATTTTTGCAATAAGTATATGAGTTCTTCATGACTAATGTTGAGTCCATGGATTATACGCACTTTTCTTCCTTCCACCTTTGCTAGCCTCTCTAATACCGTGCACTTTTCCCCGGTATCATACACCCACCATATACCTTCCTCAAAACAGCCACCATACCTACCTATCATGGCATTTCCATAGCCATTTTGAGATATATTGCCATGCAACTTTCCACTGTTCCGTTTATTATGACACGCTCCATCATTGTCATATTGCTAGCATGATCATGTAGTTGACATCGTATTTGTGGCAAAGCCACCATTCATAATTCTTTCATACATGTCACTCTTGATTCATTGCATATCCCGGTACACGGCCGGAGGCATTCATATAGAGTCACATCTTGTTCTAAGTATCGAGTTGTAATTGATGAGTTGTAAGAAAATAAAAGTGTGATGATCATCATTTTTTGGAGCATTGTCCCAAGTGAGGAAAAGGATTATGGAGACTATGATTCCCCCACAAGTCGGGATTAGACTCCGGACGAAAAAAGAGGCCATAAAAAAGGAGCAAAGGCCCAAATAAAAAATGAGAGAAAAAGAGAAGGGACAATGTTACTATCCTTTTACCACACTTATGCTTCAAAGTAGCACCATGATCTTCATGATAGAGAGTCTCTCATTTTGACACTTTCATATACTAGTGGGAATTTTCATTATAGAACTTGGCTTGTATATTCCAATGATGGGCTTCCTCAAAATGCCCTAGGTCTTCGTGAGCAAGCGAGTTGGATGCACACCCACTTAGTTTATTTTGTTGAGCTTTCATATACTTATAGCTCTAGTGCATCCGTTCCATGGCAATCCCTACTCACTCACATTGATATCTATTGATGGACATCTCCATAGCCCGTTGATACGCCTAGTTGATGTGAGACTATCTTCTTCCTTTTTGTCTTCTCCACAACCACCATTCTATTCCACATATAGTGCTATATCCATGGCTCACGCTCATGTATAGCGTGAAGATTGAAAAAGTTTTGAGAATGTCGAAAGTATGAAACAATTGCTTGGCTTGTCCTTGGGGTTGTGCATGATTTAAATACTTTGTGTGGTGAAGATAGAGCATAGCCAGACTATATGATTTTGTAGGGATAACTTTCTTTGGGCATGTTATTTTGAGAAGACATGATTGCTTTGTTAGTATGCTTGAAGTATTATTATTTTTATGTCAATATTAAACTTTTGTATTGAATCTTTCGGATCTGAATATTCATACCACAATTAAGAAGAATTACATTGAAATTATGCCAAGTAGCACTCCGCATCAAAAATTCTGTTTTTATCATTTACCTACTCGAGGACGAGCAGGAATTAAGCTTGGGGATGCCTGATACGTCTCCAACGTATCTATAATTTTTGATTGCTTCATGCTATATTATCTACTGTTTTGGACAATATTGGGCTTTATTATTCACTTTTATATTATTTTTGGGACTAACCTATTAACCGGAGGCCCAGCGCGGAATTGCTGTTTTTTTGCCTATTTCAGAGTTTCGAAGAAACGGAATATCAAACAGAGTCCAAACAGAATGAAACCTTCGGGAACGTGATTTTCTCACCGAATATGATCCAGGAAACTTGGACCCTACGTCAAGAAAGAAAAGAGGGAGGCACGTGGTAGGCGGGCGCGCCCACCCCCCCAGGGCGCGCCCTCCACCCTCGTGGGCCCCCCTGTTGCTCCACCGACGTACTCCTTCCTCCTATATATACCTACGTACCCCCAAACAATCGGATACGGAGCCAAAAACCTAATTCCACCGCCGCAACCTTCTGTACCCACGAGATCCCATCTTGGGGTCTGTTCCAGAGCTTCGCCGGAGGGGGCATCCACCATGGAGGGCTTCTACATCATCATAGCCCCTCCGATGAAGTGTGAGTAGTTTACCTCAGACCTTCGGGTCCATAGTTAGTAGCTAGATGGCTTCTTCTCTCTTTTTGGATCTCAATACAATGTTCTCCCCCTCTCTCGTGGAGATCTATTCGATGTAATCTTCTTTTTGCGGTGTGTTTGTTGAGACCGATGAATTGTGGGTTTATGATCAAGATTATCTATGAACAATATTTGAATCTTCTGAATTCTTTTATGTATGATTGGTTATCTTTGCAAGTCTCTTCGAATTATCAGTTTGGTTTGCCCTACTAGATTGATCTTTCTTGCAATGGAAGAAATGCTTAGTTTTGGGTTCAATCTTGCGGTGTCCTTTCCCAATGACAGTAGGGGCAGCAAGGCACGTATTGCATTGTTGCCATCGAGGATAACAAGATGGGTTTTTTATCATATTGCATTAATTTATCCCTCTACATCATGTCATCTTGCTTAAGGCATTACTCTGTTTTCCTGAACTTAATACTCTAGATGCATGTTGGATAGCGGTCAATGAGTGGAGTAATAGTAGTAGATGCAGGCAGGAGTCGGTCTACTTGTCTCGTACGTGATGCCTATATACATGATCATACCTAGATATTCTCATAACTATGCTCAATTCTGTCAATTGCTCAACGGTAATTTGTTCACCCACCGTAAAATACTTATGCTCTTGAGACAAGCCACTAGTGAAATCTATGGCCCCCGGGTCTATCTTCATCATATTAATCTTCTATCACTTTATTATTGCCTTTGCTTTTTTACTTTGCTTTTATTTTACCTTGCATCTTTATCACAAAAATACCAAAAATATTATCTATCATCTCTATCAGATCTCACTCTCGTCAGTGACCGTGAAGGGATTGACAACCCCTTATCGCGTTGGTTGCGAGGAGTTATTTGCTTTGTGTAGGTACGAGGGACTCGCGCGTAGCCTCCTACTGGATTGATACCTTGGTTCTCAAAAACTGAGGTAAATACTTATGCTACTTTGCTGCATCTGTTGGGGAACGTTGCAGAAAATTAAAATTTTTTCTACGGTTTCACCAAGATCCATCTATGAGTTCATCTAAGCAACGAGTCATGGGAGAGAGATTCCATATACATACCACTTTGTAGATCGCGAGCGGAAGCGTTCAAGGAACGGGGATGAGGTAGTCGTACACGACGTGATCCAAATCACCGGAGATCCTAGCACCGAACGGACGGCACCTCCGCGTTCAACACACGTACGGTCAGCGTAACGTCTCCTTCTTCTTGATCTAGCAAGGCAAAGGAGAGGTTGGGGAAGATGGCTCCAGCAGCAGCACGACGGCGTGGTGATGGTGGAACTGCAGTACTCCGGCAGTGCTTCGCCGAGCTCTACGGAGGAGGAGAAGGTGTTGGAGAGGGAGAGGGAGGCACCAAGGACCAGGGGGGTGCGGCTGCCCCCCTCCCCTCCCCCTTTTATATAGCCCCCTAGGAGGGGCGGCGGCCCTAGGAGATGCAATCTCCTAGGGGGGCGGCGGCCAAGGGGTGGGGCTTGCCCCCCAAGCAAGGGAGCGCCCCCCTTTAGGGTTTCCCCCACCCTAGGCGCGCGTGGGCCCTGGGGAAGTGGCGCCCCAGCCCACTTTGGGTTGGATCCTTTCCCAGTTCAGCCCATGGGGCCCTCCGGGATAGGTGGCCCCACCCGGTGGACCCCCGGGACCCTCCGGTGGTCCCGGTACAATACTGATAACCCCGAAACTTGTCCCGATGGCCAAAACAGCACTTCCTATATATAATTCTTTACCTCCGGACCATTCCGAAACTCCTCGTGACGTCCGGGATCTCATCCGGGACTCCTAACAACATTCGGGTTACTGCATACACATATCTTCACAACCCTAGCGTCACCGAACCTTAAGTGTGTAGACCCTACGGGTTCGGGAGACATGCAGACATGACCGAGACGGCTCTCGGGCAATAACCAACAGCGGGATCTGGATACCCATGTTGGATCCCACATGCTCCACGATGATCTCTCGGATGAGCCACGATGTCGAGGATTCAATTAATCCCGTATACGATTCCCTTTGTCAATCGGTATTTTACTTGCCTGAGATTCGATCGTCGGTATCCCTGTACCTCGTTCAATCTCGTTACCGGCAAGTCACTTTACTCGTACCGTAATGCATGATCCCGTGATCAAGCACTTTGATCACATTGAGCTCATTATGATGATGCATTACCGAGAGGGCCCGGTGATACCTCTCCGTCAAGCGGAGTGACAAATCCCAGTCTCGATCTGTGTCAACCCAACAGACACTTTCGGAGATACCCGTAGTATACCTTTATAGTCACCCAGTTATGTTGTGACGTTTGGTACACCCAAAGCACTCCTACGGTGTCCGGGAGTTACACGATCTCATGGTCTAAGGAAAGGATACTTGACATTGGAAAAACTCTAGCAAACGAACTATGCGATCTTATGCTATGTTTAGGATTGGGTCTCGTCCATCACATCATTCTCCTAATGATGTGATCTCGTTATCAATGACATCCAATGTCCATAGTCAGGAAACCATGGCTATCTATCGATCAACGAGCTAGTCAACTAGAGGCTTACTAGGGACATGCTGTTGTCTGTTATTCACACATGTATTACGATTTCCGGATAACAAAATTATAGCACGAATAAAGACAATTATCATGAATAAGGAAATATAATAATAATGCTTTTATTATTGCCTCTAGGGCATATTTCCAACAGCATCATCCTTTCCTCTTCAAGGAAATCCAACGCAGTGCTCAAGAGGTAGGATTAAGCCTGATGTCGGTAACATTGCCTTCCATTTTATATCTGCCTTAACAGCATGCTGAAACCAACATTTTCAAGCTATCATTTGGAGATGATGTTGTTTACCTTTGCTATATTTGTTTGATGTTAAGATTGCTGTACTTATCATGCCTTTCCACTACTTATGCAGGACAACAACGGGAGTGGCCACCATTTTCCGCCGAGGTTAGCTTCATCCCTCGGCTTGTACTCCCCCATTGTTCCATAATGTAGTGTATATAGATCCAGGCCTGGACACTAGTTAGCTTCTAATATTGACTTGTTGCTTGTAGGTACATATGCCCTTGGCAAGGATCCACGCATCGACCCTTTTTGCGTATGGGGCAATGAGATATTGATGAACAATCATCAAGTGAGGAAATTGATAAGGATTATTGGCAAAAAAGATACGAATGGTGGCAAGCAAATTATTTGTTTATGCTCTATCCAACACAACAGTGAGCTGTAGGATGGTAACTACAAACTCTGCAGCCTTCTCTTTTTACTGCCCATAATGAGTTGTTAGACAACAATGTCTGAATCTTTTTCGTTCCCAGTGGTTCCCGACGCAGTTCACTCAAGATTACCTCGCAAAGTACATGATTGGTGGACACACAATGAAGGTTAAAGTATTTCATCCAGACTACAATGAGCATCGAGAAGTCCTAATGAAGACAATGAAGGATGGACGGGCAACCATCACAAGGGGTTGGCCTAGAGTCGTGCGCGCCTTACGCATGGAAGAGGGCACAATATGGGCATTCCGCTTTACCTTCTCCAGCAACCAGAATGTCTTTCGCCTCCCTCTTTACAGTCTTTAGTACAACTGTGGTTCATCATTCTCTACTTGGTGCTTCTGTAGTTCTTCAGTATATGTACCTGTGCATTGAATTATGGATTCGTGGTTGAACCTATATTTGTAATAAACATGGTTGGATATGAAATAAGTGATTGCCTACTTTAAGATTCATAACATGTGATTTTAAATTAGGGATTAAATATGGATTAAATAGGGATTACACTACACACGGTTTGCGAAAGCGAAACGTCTGCGATATACGTGGAGATTAGGAATGTTTCTAGGATCCACTACGTGTGCGATCAATCTCCACTGCACACACGACTTTCTCTTGAAAACTGTTTGCGTTAGGCCACCTTGCGCAAACGTTTATCACATAAAAAGTGTGTGTGATGGACAGTCTTTGCCACACAGTTTCTTTCTACACTGTGTGTGATGCATTCAATAATGCAAACGATAAAATTATTAATATCGTGTGCAATGGCAACGCTATCACAAACGATTAAATGGCAAAAATTGTGTGTGATGTATCTGTGAACGGAAACGTTTTCCTTGAAGCGACTGTGTGGGATATACATACGAACGGAAGCATTTAGCGGGGACTAACTGTGTGAGACGTACTTGCGACCGGAAACAATTTCGCCGTATAATTGTATTTTTTAGCTGTACTGTACGTATTTCTGTATTTGAGCGCTCGGCGGTCGCACACGACCTCATTTTGCCGAACGTGTGTGCCAGCAGGGCATATCCCCGTCGGTTTCTGGGTCGTGTGGGAAGGACCCCACTATCACCCACACTCACTTGGCAACGGTTCCAGATGCCGTCGCGGAAAGGGATTTTAAACCATTTGTTTAGGACCGACGCGCACCAGTGTGTCTCCAGCGTATCTACAATTTTTTATTGTTCCATTCTGTTATATTATCATTCTTGGATATTTTAAAATCATTTTATACCGACTTTATATCATTTTTTAGGACTAACCTATTGACATAGTGCCAGTGTCAGTTGCTGTTTTTTGCTTGTTTTTTACTTCGTAGAAAATCAATACCAAACGGAGTCCAAAGGCAGCGAAACTTTTTGGAGATTTTTTCTGGACCAGAAGACACATGTTGGGACAAAGGAGTACCTCCGAGGGGAGCACAACCCACCTGGGCACGCCAAAGGGCCCAGGCGCGCCCTGGTGGGTTGTTACCACCTCGGCCATGTCCCGCACTGCCTCTTTGCTCTATAAGTACCCTGAAAATCCAAAAACCCTAGAGGAGTCGACGAAACACAATTCTAGCCGCTGCAAGTTCCAGAACCACGAGATCCAATCTAGACACCATCACGGAGGAGTTCATCGTCCTCATTGGTGCCTCTCCGATGATGAGTGAGTAGTTCATTGTAGACCTATGAGTCCGTAGACAGTAGCTAGATGGCTCTTCTCTCTTTTTGATTCTCAATACAATGGTCTCTTGTAGATCTATTTGATTTAACTCTTTTTATGGTGTGTTTGTTGGGATCCGATGAACTTTGAGTTTATGATCAGATCTATTTTATCCATGAAAGTTATTTGAGTTTTGATCTCTTATATGCATGATTACTTATAGCCTTGTATTTCTTATTCGAATCTTTGGTTTAGTTAGGCCGACTAGATCGATTTTTCTTGCCATGGGAAGAGGTGCTTTTGTGATGGGATCGATCATGTGGTGTTCTTTCCCAGTGACAGAAGGGGCAGCAAGACACGTATTGATCATTGCTATTAAGGATAACAAGATGGGGTCTATTCCTACATGAATAGATCTTGTCTACATCATGTCATCGTTCTTATTGCATTACTCCGTTTCTCCATGAACTTAATACACTAGATGCATGCTGGATAGCGGTCGATGTGTGGAGTAATAGTAGTAGATGCAGGCAGGAGTCGGTCTACTAATCTTGGATGTGATGCCTATATAACGATCATTGCCTGGATATCGTCATAATTATTTGATGTTCTACCAATTGCCCAACAGTAATTTCTTCACCCACCGTATGTTATTTTCTCGAGAGAAGCCACTAGTGAAATCTACGGCCCCCGGGTCTATTTTTTCATCATATATTTTCATTTCCATTTCCTTTATTTGCGTATTTTATTTTCAAATCTATACTATCAAAAACCCAAAAATATCTCGCTGAATTTTATTTGCCGTTATTTTATTTGCATCTAACAATCTATATCTTTACCAATCTTTTACCCGAGAGGGATTGACAACCCCTCTTACGTGTCGGGTTGCAAGTATTTGTTCTTTTTGTGAAGGTACCGTTTACATAGTGTTGCTTGGTTCTCCTACTTGTTCGGTAACCTTGGTTTCATAACTGAGGCAAATATCTACCATAGCTGTGCTGCATCATTCCTTCCTCTTCGGGGAAATACTGACGCGAACACGAGCCATCAGTAGCCCGCGTATACCCCAGCCAGGCTCGCGGGGGAAGAAAATGTGTTTTGTTACCCGCATTCACTAATGGGCCTGCATAGCACAAACATTAAAGCACCTCTGGGCCTGCCTCTAGAGAAACGCTCAAATCGGCCATTTTTGTGGAGCCAGTCCCAAGCGGTGCAACCCTAGGCATGTGGGAGTGGGCGGTTGCACGTGTGGATGTGGTCTCGAGAAGTCGCGTTGTTTCTTGAAGCGTCGTCATAAATTACCCTCACCTTCCTTCCTCATAGCTCTTTCCCCTCTTCCCCACTCACATCGGTGGCGACGACCACCGGAGCGACAGCAGGATGATCCAAGACGGCGGCTACCACTGGAGCGACTGCAGACCTCCACCGGATTCACTACTTTCGACTCGGGCTAGATTTGATTTAAGCACGCGACTGGAGAGTTAGGGAGGGGATTGAACACATCGGGGGTGGAGGATTGGATTAAAACACTATTATCCATCGATTCTGCACCGATGGCTTCTAGGGTTTATAGGTCATTTCGATTACATCGGGGTGGGGATTGGGGTACAGACTTTCTTGTCTAGCAGCGGTGACCCTGGAGTCGCGTCGAGTAGTGCGCGGGGGGGGGGGGGTAGCCATCTTGTTTTCTTCCTAAGCATCTTGGTCTTCATCGTCTACGTCCTCATCATCTACATCAAGAACGATGGGTCTTGCATGGTCGCCTGCCGCCGGCGCCCTGGCCACCATCTGCACCTCGTCATTGTCATCCTCCAGCGACACAGACGTCCTACTCCAGTATGCTGCGACACACTGCTCTTGAGGCGTCTTGTACTCCCTGTACTTGGCCTATCTTGCCCTCTGTCCAGCGTCACCTGAGTTTGCCTGATTCATGGCCCGGTGCAGGATGTCCACCGAATTGCGCCCTTGGCTGGGTCAGGAATCAGTGTCTTCGGCTCATCTAGTGTAGCCTTCTTAATCACAGCATCGGCCTCCTTGTGCATGTCATCGATGGTGCTGAAGTTCGAGCACACTTCCATGGTGTGCTTGAACTTCTTGCGGTCATCGAGCGAGCACCCAAGGAAGAAGTCCCTCCATCCAATGCTCCAGGGGAAAGGGCTGGGGTTGGAGTTGGAGTTCATGGCGAGGGAGAGGTGCTGATACAGAGAGGTGGAAGAGGAGAGGTGGTGAAACAGAGATGAGGTGAAATAGAGAGGGTTTGAGTGCTGTGCTGGGTTAGTAGGGTGGGTTAATATAGGAGCATTAGGCCGATATGAATGAATGCTGGCCATTGAACTGTGTGTTGTTCATAATGCAGATGGGCAAGGGCAAGGAGGTCGTGCCACCATTGGAGAAGGGCAAGGAGGTCGTGCTGCCATTGGTTGAAGTGTCGGTGCAGGATCACCCAAGCGCCTAGAGGAGGAACTACGGCCACTACCATGAGGAGTCAGGACCAAGCCACTTATGTAAGGTTATCCTTGCACTGAAGCCGGAGAGTCTGCCAATGCCTTTGGAGTTCACGAAGCACTTCCCCGCCGTCCCTGCAAAGTTCAAACTCAAGACGAACACCGGCTGCGCATGGAGGGTCACAATGAGGGTGGTCAACGGGAGGGTCACCCTTGATCAGGGTTGGGCCACCTTCGCCGCCATTCACCAGATCATGATCGGGTACATGCTGACGTTCAAGCTGCTGACCCCGACACCATGATGGTGATCGTGTTCAACGACGAGGGCGTGGAGGTGGTCACCAAGTGCAAGGAGCACAACAATGCCTTCGCCGTTACCTTCTGAGGTCATGTTGCTCGTTCCTTGTTGGTTGTTGGTTTAAGACTTTGGTTTCGTTTAAAACTTATCATACTATGTTAGTTTAGTTCTTAGTGTGCCTATGGTAATCGCACCACATTGAGGAGCAGATTATCACACAACTGTCCTGGATGTAACCAAACAACCAGGCTTGTGTTTTTCCTGAAACAAGTCCGCAACCAAACAACAGGTCCTCCGTTTTGGCACATGCAGGTGCAAGCAACCAATTAACATGCAGATGCTGTTTTTTTCACTACATATGTCTAGCCAGGCCCGACTAGGACAAGTATGCAAAGAGGCAAAAAACGATGCAGGTAACCAAACGCATCCTGAGTGCTGCAGGGCCATGGCCCCGGCATTATTTGGTCAGCAGTTCTACAAAGCATCGTTTGGTGAATATGACTACGAGGAAGTGTTGGAATCATGTTCCGTCTCTAGAAGAACCGAGCGTGATAACCAATTACTAGCACCGATGATTACTTAAGCACCTCTCTCATGACTTAGCTAGCTAGAGGCGGGGAACATAACAATCATGCAGAACCCTTTTCGCTGTTCAGATTTGTGCGCCTCTCGGACTTACACGCAGGGAGTGTTGCAAGTGGGCTGACCCACCCACTGGATTCGATGAAATTTCTCTGTTCTCATGACTGATCCTGGATCTGTTGGACATGATGAATATGAGAAGCTTCTTTTGTCCCCACTCTCCCTTTAGTTCTTCTAAGTTTGGCGGGAAAAGCCAGCGGAGTCGCCTCGTTGCTTTCGTTCAAACAAAGAACAGAAGGGAATCCCCCCAGCTTTCAAAAGAATAAAAGCAGAATCCCCCTGATTTTGTATGACCAAACAGAAAGGAAAAGCTGTCCAGGACTGAGGGAGAGTGGGAAAGATGACACAAGATTTTTATTTGCTATGCATGGCATATGCTTCTCTATTCTGCGTCAATTGAAATCGAAGTACCACAAAATTAATAAACAATTAATCATTTACAACAGCTAGCCATGAGAAACTCATGAGTCATGAACGGGCAGTTTTAGCACCTAGATGGCATGAGACCATTATTGACACGCAGCTTGTATGGACGTGTGCATCACTCGATGCAGAGGCTGAGGATCATCCCCTCTTTTTTAAAAAAATATGTAGCTTCTGCCATATATATCTCAGAGGACAAAAGATAACCGAATGAAATACTACACATTTGCCTGTGACTGAATCCGCCGAAGATCACGAAACTAGACGGTGTAAGTGGGGAAATGTTTGATGAAAATTAAGACCAACAAAGTATTCTCTTAAACGAATCAGCTAGGTGAGACCTTTTGTGTATGGCTGCATGCATCGCTCAGGTGCAGAGGCCGGGGATACATTCTCCTTTAAAAAAAAAGGTGAGATCTTTTGTGTGGATGACCCGCAATGCCCAGAGAGTCGTCTAGCTAGCACATATATTTGTGAGCATGGCAGGCTATGGCAGCTGCACGTACTGCATGAGCATCATCTCCATGGATCACCTACTCAACATCAAGCCTCCTCTCCCACTCCCACTCCCAGCCCCCTCTACCTCCACCGGCAACCTCAAGCTCCGGGCATCGACGGAGGCCGTCCTCAAGGCCAGGCATCTCCTCCACGCCTTCGTCGTCAAGCACGCCGGCCGCCTCGCAGGAGCCCTCGCCGGCGCAAGGTCGGCGCTCCTCGCTCTCCTCAACGCCAAGACCGGCCTCGTCGCCAGCAAGCTAGGAGAAAGTCGTCGACCAAGGCCAGGAAGAAGGGCAAGGAACCATGCTACCCCGGCGGCGGCGGTGGCAATGCCACCCCGACGCAGTACCTCAACCTGCTCGCTGACGGCGCCATGCCTTCGTGGTCGCTAGGGGAGCCATCGCCCACTGAGGCCGCCGGCGGCGTGGCCTGCTACTACTACGACCCCTCGTGGAACACGGTGATCCCTGCCGAACAGCTGTCGCCGATGATCCGCGGCCGGTGTCTGGAGTGGCCCAAGGAGGACGGAGTGGAGGAGGAGGGCGGTTGCAACGAGATCGACAGGCTCGCTGAGAGGTTCATCGCCAGGTGCCATGAGAGGTTCGTCCTGGAGAAGCAGGCGTCCTTCAGGACAGAGGCGGAGCCAAAGGGGGGGCGAGCGGGGGCCAGACCCCCCTTATGGTTCGGGAATTTCCTAAGTAGTCGCCGCTTCGCACAGGGCGCAGCTCACCCTGGGCCGGCCCATTTAACTGGTTTCGCTTCGCGATATTAAAAAACCGCAAAAAATGGTCGCACCAGGATCGAACTAACGACCCCCTGTAGAGTTACACGATGCGGTAGCCATCACGACAGACTCGAGTATATGAAAGAATAACAAAGCTAAATGTAAAGAAACTAAAAGCGTCGACAAAACTTAAGAGTTTTTCTTCCGAGTCTTATTCTGTTATTTCTTTTTTCTCGTTTTCTTTGTTTTCTTTTTAAATATTTTTTCCTTTTTCTCTTTAAGCTTTTCAAAAACATCAAATATGGTTTAGAATTTTCAAAAATGTTCTTTTTGTCAAAATTTGTTCATATTTCTGAAATAGTGTTCACATTTTCAAAATTTTGTTCACAATTTCAAAAATGTTCCAGATTGTTTTTTGTTTTCTTTCTATTTCTTTTATTTGTTCTTCTCTTTTCTTCAAAAGAAATTCAAAATATTCAAATTTTGTTCTTATTTTTTTTATAAAAAGTTCAGTTTTTGAAAATGTTCTCAAAATTCAAAAATTGTTCTCGTTACACAAAAAAGTTCAAAACTTTCGAAATGCAGAAAATGTACCAGATTTCATAAGATGTTCATGATTTCATAAAATATTCGCGCTTCCAAATTTGTTTGGGATTTTTCAAAATTGTTCTTTGTTTCAAAATTTATTCTCAAGATTCAAAAAATGTTTGTGCTTTAAAAAATTGTTCGCGCTTCCAAATTTGTTCAGGATTTTTCAAAATTGTTCTCAAGATTCAAAAATGTTTGTGCTTTAAAAAATTGTTCACACTTCCAAATTTGTTCTGCGTTTCAAAATTTGTTCTCAAGATTCAAAAAATGTTCGTGCTTTAAAAAATTGTTTGTGCTCCCAAATTTGTTCGGGATTTTTCAAAAATGTTTTGTGCTTTAAAAAATTGTCCGCGCTTCCAAATATGTTCTCCGTTTCAAAATTTGTTCTCAAGATTCAAAAAAAGTTTGTGCTTTAAAGAAATGTCACAAATTCCAGAAATGTTTGGGAAACTCAAATTTTGTTCGTTTTCAGAAAATTTGTTTGCGTAATCGTATGTTCAAAAAGTTGTTCACTACAGTAACTAATTCCGGTTGTGTTTGCGTAATCGTATGTTCAAAAATGTTTGTGCTTTTGAAAAGTTGTTCCCATTATCAAATTTTAGTTCTCAAGATTCTATAAATGTTCGGGTTTTCGGAAAATGTTCAGGAATTTTTTAAACAAATCTGTTGAAAAATGTTCACGTCTTTCGTTTTATTATTTTCTGAAATTTGAAAATATGTCCAAGTTGTTAAAAAAATTATCGTATTTTGAAACATTGCTCGTTTGTTAAAAAATCACTATTTCGAAGGAAAGTTTGAAAATTTTCAAAAAACTGTCCAGATTCTTCATTGGTATTAGTTCTTATACTGGCACGCTTCACATTTTGACAACCCCCGCTTGATAGGTGTACTGGTTAGCTCCTCTGGAACGCAAGTTGGAGGTCCAGAGGTCGAATCCTGGCAGAAGCACGCTTTTTATCTTTAACATCGCAGGCGAGCCCACTATTGGGCCGGCCCAGTCGGGGTTTCCGTGCGTGCGTCGCGCGGCTGTTTGACGCAGAATGCGTCCAATAGGAGCTCTCTATGGTTCGGCCCCCCTTAGTGAGTTGCAGCGGGGACTGTATTAACTATCAGGCTTAATTATCCGGCCATTAGCAAAGATATGGGCTGAACTAAGTGTCAAGCCCAAAAGGCCGAAATGAATGCAACATGGCTAAGCCTGCCACGGACCACCATCACGTACTCGCTAATCGATCAACAACGCACGCGGTCAGGCGGTTGAAGACTTCGTACACTGTTTCTTCGGCGGCGCCCTAGGTCTTTGTTGTCGCCGGCCGCCGGGCGTGGCGCCGTCAGCGCTTGGTGATCAGCAAAGCTGCCCGCCTGCCGCTTGCCGCGCGTCAGCCAAGTAATGGAGACTGTGCGAGTCTACGGACTACGACCAGCCGGACGGTAAATCCATCCAATCCTTACTTGATCCCATGAATCAGACTATTAGAGGAAGGTATTATTGTCTACAGCTTCATACAATTGTAGTTGTCACTTGTCGGTCGGTTTGATTACACAAATCAATTAATTATTTTGTCACTTGTCGGTCAGTTTGATTACACAGATCAATTACAGATTGCAAAATTTCATAGGTCATGAAAAGAAAGGCACCAGCTATTAGTAAATTTTTCAAGCCAATTGCTACAAACTCTAGGTCTACGGTTGAAAATGCAAATCCAATTGCGGATGTTAGATATCATAGAGCAATCAACTGGACATAATGTCCTAATTCGTAGCTGCAAAGTTCAATATTTTTGAGATTATTGATTTGTTTGACCAACTGAGTGGGGGGGCGTAGATCCTCGTTCAAACTAGTAGGAATGTATCTCTCCAATCCAAATTAATTGATATTGGCCTAGTATAAATTGTACCAACTTTATACAAAACCAACGTCAAATATTATCGATCGAAGGGAGTAGTTTTTTTTATTGCAAAGCTTCTACAATTAAGTATTTGTTATCACTACAATATTTAAAATTTTAATTTTTTTGTATTATGTCTCTTGTGTGTTTCAATGTGTCCTTCGCCCCCCCTATGGTCAAATCCTGGCTCCGCCCCTGCTTCAGGAGGTTCCAGGAGATGCTGGCTAGGAGCTTTTAGGAACTTGTTTTTCTTAATGCATGACTTGGTCATGATTTCGATTACTAGTACTCCAGTTTTGTCAAAAACTTAGAAAGATAGTTGCTGTCTTGATAAGTAGTGTAGTTGGGTTGGCCATCAGTGCTTATGGATGTCACTTAGTCCTTATCTTATCTCTAGTAAGTACTTCCTCCGTTCGGAATTACTTGTCACAAAAATGAATGTATCCACAATTAAAATATATCTAGATACATTCATTTCTTAAACGAGTAATTCCGAACGGAGGGAATAGTACATTTGTAATTTTTGAGTATGTAACTTTTCAACATTAATGGGTCATTTGTCATCAAAGGACAGAGCACGAATCTCCCTCTAGTGGCTCTCCTAGATCCCATCTGCCCCTGCGCCGCTCCCTCCCCGGGGCGACACGGGCGGCGAACCCCCCAACCTCTCCTCGCCCCACCCATCCCATTCACCCCCTCGCCGTCGCCGGTGGCCTCCGGCAGGCAAAGCCTGCGCGGAGCCGGCGGCGGCGGGGCTCGTGCTCCTCGTCGGCTGCTGTTTTGATGGGGAGATCTCAGGCTGCTGGTGATTGTCCGGAGCTCGTCTTCACGGCGGCGTCCTCGATCGTGGCAGCGGTGGTCGCTGGCGCGCGGCGCGGTGTCGCCACGATGGGAGCTCCGTCGTGGGCGTGCGGTCGCGGTCTTGGCCGCCCGTGCGGGACCGATCTGGGCCCTCGCGGGCCGCGGCTGGCGCGGATGGTGGGGGCGAGATTCGGGCTCGGCCGGCGTGCCGTTTGCCGGATCTGGTATGGCGTGGTGCTGCGGCTCAGCACGCGGGCTGGTGGTGGTACCGGCTGTAGGTACCGTGGTGGTGCCTAGGGCTGGACCAAAAGCTCGTAGCTTGCGAGCTTAATGAGCGCTCGATAGTTCGGCTCGTTAAACTCAGAGCTCGCTTCTTAATGAACAGAGCCAAACATTGATTTCAGCTCGTTAAGCTTAACGAGCTTAACGAACGAGCTAACGAGTTTCACGAGTAGCTCGTTAAGCTCGTTAGTAACAACATAACACATATTTTCATCTTATGTGACAGACTTTTTGTAGCACCTCAGCCCATCAATTCAATCTAATCGACATATGAGGTAACAAACTAGTGCATTTCTTTTTGTAGTCACCATATTTGATCTTGAAAACCACACCTACACATTCATCATGTATATCGTAACACATTATAATCTGTTTACGAGCGCTTGCGGGCGCTCACGAGCTTAACGAGCTTCAAACGAGCTGAGCCGAGCAGGGTTTTCTGCTTGTTAATCTTAACAAGCTTAACGAGCCGAGCCTTAACGAGCACGAGCTTAACGAGTCGAGCTGCTCGTTAGTCCACCCCTAGTGGTGCCATGGCCGGTCAGGCAGCGGCATCAGCCGCGGTGGTGGACGATCCGTGCACAAGACGCTTGATGGAGGCCATTGGAACAGATCTGGGTGAAGACCTGCTCGCGGCTGCTGCCGAGGCCGGCGATGGCGGCACTATTCGATGTCGTTCCCTTGTTGAAGGCATCGCTGTTGAGAAGTTTCAGGCCACTATCTGCTACCTCCGGGGGAAACCCTAAATCAGTAGATCGGATGACGGCGGCATTATTGTGTCGTTTCCCTCTTGTGGTGTCATTCTTGGAGGTGTACACGAGCTCGAGGGACCAGTGGATGGAATAATTGGTGGAGCGGTGTTTCATCCCGCACATTAATGGTGGCGTTTCTCGGCGGCGTGGCGCAGTGGAGACTCGGCGCCCGATGTGTGGCGAGGGACTCGCGTAGGAGGGTGACGTTATCTGGCATCGTGGTGGCGTCGATGGCAGAGAGGCCGGGCAAGGTTGTGCAGCAGTACATCACTGAAGATGGATTGGTGGCAGGTGGCTGCGGCGGCCTCATACCCGGCAGGCGTCCTGATTGAGGAGTGCGCGGACAGGTAGGTGCCCCATACCCGGCAGGCGTCCTGGTTGGGACCTTAGGTCTTAAATGTTTAGGTTTGGCTGCGATGTCTGTTTGGTATTAGGCCAGACTATCAGCGCCCCTTCATCAATTGGATGTGAGTAGCGACAGTTGTTGATTAGACGGTGGCTTTAGTCTTACTGTTGTATGGCTTTATAAGGTCTTGTGAAAATAATTAATAAAGTGACCGTATGCATCGTCTAGATGCAGAGGCCGGGTTCTCCTTCTTTTTAAAAAAAAAAGGGTCATTTGCTATGCTATGCATAGTTGCTTTTGGTTCATGGCAGTGCCTAGCCTGCAATCTTTTCAACGTTTCAACATTAATCCTTCAGTACATATTAGTCCTGCTTTCAGATTTAGCCTGCGATCTTTTTTGTGTGGCCTCGGAGACATTCTGCGTCTTTTGTACCTTTTGAGGCTGCCTTGAAATGGAGCCTTGAAAGTTCACGAATCATTCGACTGCCATTCCCTGTCGATTTCACCACAAAGATCGATGCACACATAGTACCTCTAAAACAGCAAAAAAACAATGTGCGAGCAAAAGGTTGCTCGAGTAGTTAGCACAACATGATTGTGGTATTTGCTGCCCTTGACTTCCTGTCTTGGCGTCCATAACTCATCAAGAAAATTGATCAGGTGATCGCCACGATGTTCGAAAGGGGCATAGACTACAATATAAATCATCCCCATTAGTGTCAAACAAAGGCAACAAGCCCGTTCAGTGTGCCATCCCAGTTCTCTCTCTCTCTCTCTGTGTGATATCAGCTAGCTGCAGGTTAGGTTGTTTTCCTCTGCTTCATCTAATCCTGGGAAGCTAGCTACTCTGTAGTTTCACAAAGTCATTTTAAGCCGTAATGCTACTTAGCGGTAGATCTTACACCGCTCATATTTTCTAAGATGCGTGTGAGCTATGGCCCACCCAGATGTATTGCGCATTTCACCTTTTACGCATTTCAAAGTCAAATCACTGTACGGGTCCTACCATAGTCAGAATAAGAACACATGCATGATGCACATCTTTCTCTCTTTTTTCTGACTAAGAGCATCTCCAGCTGTTCAGCCCCCAGGGCACCGAAAAAGAGCGGTCTGGGGGCGAACCGGCGCTAGATCGGCCCATGAGGGTGGCCTAGCTCCCAGCCACGCCCCCAGGCGTCGCCCCCCAAGCCGCGGCAAATTCAAACGTGCATTCCCGCTCATCAAAATAGATGCCACAAATCCGGCGATCAAGCGGTCACAGTTCGGCGATCGAATGAAAAGTTCGGCATATAAAAAAGAAAGGACGTGCGTGCAGCGCATCAGACGGCGAGATCGGCCTCCGGCGTCGGCGGAGTCGGCGTGCGCGGGCTTGGCGGGGTGGGAGCTTCTTCTGTGCTGGGCAACGTCGACGTCGCTTCTGTGCTGGCATCATCGCTCGGGCTTGGCGGCGGCGTCGGCGTGGGCGTGGGAGTCGGCGGCGCCGTCGACGGCAGCTGATTCAGAATGAGGCCACGCTCCACCAAGTACCAGGCCTTGACCGCCTCGTCGTTGCTCTGGAGCATGTCCGCCCCGCCCAGCAGGAAAGTCAGGTCGGTGTTCCTCTTCTTCGCGACGATGTTGGTCCGGAGTAGGTCGAGCTTGACGGCGATGCTTGACATCAACGCCGACCACCGCGCCTCTGTCTTCTCTTCACGTAGGGCGGCCCGGGCCTGTGCGTCGGCGAGGCAATGCTCGATGGACTTCTGCACCCGCGCGGTGGCTGCGTCGACGTGTTTCCCCTTCTTAGCCCCTTTGTTGCCGTCAGGCCGCCCTTACGACGCGCCCGGCGTCGGCGCGTCCGGCTTGTAGGTCTCTTGGCCATGTCGAGGGTGCGCCGGACTTCCGCCCACTTCTCGCACTTGTCAATGCGCTTGTAAACGTGGAGGTACTTGAATTCTTGGTCGCTGTTGGTCTGGGATACATGGCGAACATGCGCACAAGTTGCGCGGAGGAACAAAGTGTTGGCGGACGCACACGACGAAGAGAAGCGGGAGACCGGTGTGCCATACCTAATCCTCAACGTTGGCGCCGCTCTCCGGGCGAGCCGCGACCTCCTCGACGATCCCATGTCATTTGTTGCATGCCGCCTGGATGAGCCCCCATCGGTTCGCCATTGCGTTCGCCCCGCGCTGCATGTAGACGCCTTTGAAGTAGGGGTCGACAAGCTTGCGCTCGTCGAACTCGGCCTTGATGCGCTCCCAGTATGTGTCGATGCTCTGGTTCATGCCGGTGGTCAGGTCGAGGCAGACGACTTTCCACGCTTCGGCGAGGCATTCATACTCCTTGGACGCCCACTTGATGCGCGGCTCGCCGGTCTTGACCGCCCCCTTCTTCTTCTTCTTCTTGCGCCTCTTCGCCGGAACAGTCGCCAGCTCCTCCTCCTCCTCGCCCGGCTCCTCCTCGTCGTACTCGAGCTCGCCGTCCATGTCGTCGTCGAGGTCCATCGTCTCGTCCTAGGTAGCGAACCTGGGGGACGCGGTTGCGGCAGCCGAGCCTGCCGTGATGATGTCGTCCATGTCCACTTCGGTCGCGTCGACGTCGCCGAGGTGCGATGTGGAAGCTTGTGAGAATGGCAGCGTGCAACGACAGAGATGGGGCGTCAGGGACGCGTAAGCCGGCGACGAGTAATTGTATGGAGGGTACTGCACGCCGGCGAAGGCGGGCGAGGGCGTGCGCTGGGCTGGGTGCCCATGGGGGAAGGTGATGTTGGGGTTGAACCCACAGTGGGCGTCCCCGTCGGAGTAGCCCAGCCACGGCTTGCATCCCCATGGTTGCGGCGACGACGAGAAGCCAGACGAAGAGCCAATGCTTTGCTGGCTCCAGGGCGCGCACTGGGCGTGGCCGCCGGGTGGATTCATCATCCCCACGTGAGTCGCCTCGGCGTCGGCTTGTTCCATCGCCGCACGCGCCGCGTTGTCACGGGCCTTCATGGCGATTGCCCTGTTCCGCCGGTTGGCAGTGACAGCCTCCCGTCGCTGAACTTCCGCCCTCCACTCGGCGTTCGGCATGCCCGGTGGCTTGGACAGTGGCACCCTCAGCTTCCTCTACTTCGGCTGGGCGACGGAGGCGGTCGTGGTTGTCACAGCGCGGGGGATCAAGTAATTCTGACGGCGAGCGGGAGGGAGATTCGCGGGAAGAATGGAGAGAATGAGAGGGAAGTGGGGGAAAAGTGAGAAGAAACGGCGGGAAGAGGCTGTCGACTCGCCGACAGAGCGGCCCTACGCCCCTTTTCGCTTGTGCCAGCTCCCCCAGGCGCCCCCCTGCGTGCTGGGTTCGGCCTGGGTCCGCCGACACCAGTTTCGGCCCGAGCCGGCAAAAAACGGGCTACTGGGGGCGCGACTAGGCCGATTTTTGGGCGCCGGCGCGGCAAATACGCCTGGGGAGGGCCTGTTGGGGGCGCGGATGCTCTAAAGCACGTACTATATCTCTATCTTAAATCTATCACTTTAATTTTCTTTTCCATAATTTCGATGATTCACATCTCTTAAACGAAAATTATGTTTCTGATTTTTTATATATAATTGAACTCCTGGCATCGAGACCTTTAGAACAAAATAAAATCTGGATAAATTTGAAACACGTTTAATTTTTGACATTTCACATTCGATATGTGAAACAAACATATTTCACTAGAAAAATGTGAACAAACATTTTTTTCACTAGAAAAATGTGAAAACCAACCACTTCACTGGAAACCTATTTACCCCAAATATGGAACTGAAATGTCAATTTGTGAAATCGATTATTTGAGTATGTGTAATAGTTTATTTCAAAAAAGTGAAATATGTTATTTCAAAAATGTGCAATTAAAATAGTTGCGTTTTTTGTGAAACAAGCCAGTGAAAAATAAAATATAGGTTCTGAAAACAAAAACAATACGAAACTGAAAGGTCAACTTGTGAAACTAATTATTTGGAATGATTGAAATATGTTATTATGAAATATATTTTGAAATGAGTGAAAATGTTATTATGACTTTTTAAATGGTGAAATATGTTATATGAAATGGGTGAAATCTGTTTTGGAATGTGTAAATCGGTTTAAAATGATCGAAATATGTTATTATGAAATGATCGAAATATGTTATTCTGAAATGTGTAAATACATTATTATAAAATCTTTTGCTAAATGGGTGAAATATGTTATTAGGAAATGAGTGAAATATGCTATTATGAAATCAATTTTTGTAAACTTGTTTGAAATATATTCAAGGTCGGTCTCTATTTTAAAGGTCTCTTCGCCATGAGTTCATATATTATTCAAGGTCGGTCTCTATTTTAAAATCAAAATCAAAATTTTGGTTTAAAAGATATGAATGATTTTAAGTAGCAAAGGTCAAACAAATGGATGAATTAGTTTGGGAGAGAGAAGAGAGAGAATGGGCATCGCTGCATGCAAGACTACTTTACCATCTAGCTAAAAGCCGGTATTGGTGAGGCCCATGTAGTGTATTTACATGTTGTATAATTGTGTATTCCCGAAGCAAAATGATTAGCGTTTTATATGCACAGTGCCGCACGAATCTTGAAACAACAATGAGCGGCTAGGGATGTGATGATACCTGGTGATACCGGTCTATTTTGCGCTTTCTCTGTAGTTTAGGCTGACATTGTTGTGCTCAACAATGGGAGGTTTTAGACCTTAAGATCTGTTAGATAGAAGAGGTCCTTATGATTTGGATCCGCCCCATTTGGATCGTTTATAGGGGTAGTAGATACTCCATAAATAGATAGATCCAACGAGAGGCACAAGGCACACAACGTTGTAGCCCCGGTTTCCCGGGCTGCATCTCTCTCATGAAGTGCACATCATCGGAAGACTACAAGCGCCGAAGAAGTGCGCACCATTGGAATTTGGAAGACTATAAGGACCGGAGGGGGGCGACCATGTCGAAGAAAACCTGATCTGGCCAGCCAGCCCGCCTGCCCAAATTTGACAAAATGAGTTGATCTCCGACGTTGCCGCACCCCTCCACACGCATTAGTTTACCTCTGATCTTGCTGCTCATGCATGCGTGTAGGATCTATGGTTCAAATTAGGCTGTGATTTTGCAGGGCATGCATGTGCGGGTTGATTTTTGGTTGTTGCCTGTTGGTGATTGGAATTGGGGCTGTAGGTGATTGGACATTTCTGATGGATTTGTTGCTGGTGATTGGGCTTGTGATTTTCTGCATCTTTTTCTCCATGCTTTCCATTTTACAATATCTCCATGCTTCTTGATCTGGCTCTTCAACCCCAGGATCACTGGGGATTTGCATGGAGTCATCAAGCTCGATAGCTGTTACCACATGCAGTGGACAAAAGTGAGCTTTGATTGCATAGTACTCCCTCCGTTCTTTTTAGTCTGCATATAAAAGCTAGGCAAAAAAGTTCATCTGACATAACGAGCAACGTCTACATTGCCTTGCATATTTTTCTCGCGGGAAGAATATACTGAAAGTTTGTAGTAATCCTGCCGGGGATTCTGGCTCCTCGAGCACCTATGGGGACGGAGCCCCTTCTCGGTTCGGCGGGGGGCGGAGGTCGCGCGAAGAGCGGATCGAGGCGAGGCACACGGGGGGGTTTTACCCAGCTTCGGAGCTCTCCGGAGAGATAACACTCCTACTGCTGCTTTGTGGATTGTATTGAGTTCTTGCTCGGGAGCGCTGGGTGCTACAGTACACACCAGCAGCTAACGAGACCGAGCGTGAGTGTTCGACTGTTCGTCCTCTCCAGAGATCCCCCCTCTACGTTGTGCATGGGCCTTCTTTTATATGCTCAAGGGGTCTCCAACACGTGGCAACGTAGGCAAGGTTAAAATGGAAAGGTGTTGTGGTAGGTACAGCTACCTACACAGTGTATCATACCTAATCCTGACGGCAGGGGACAAAGGCATTAAATGCCTATCTACGTCGCCCAGACGGTGCAGAAAAGGGACCGTCAGGGGCGCCACCGCTCGCCACGATGGCGATCTTGTCAGCGCCGCATGCCACAGTGTACCCCTGGCTGCACAGCCTCCCGCCACGTATGCCTGGAAGGGTCCCAGAGCGACACGTAGGTGGGTGTGCTGGAGCGCAGGTACAAAGTGGTGGCTTGCCGCGGCAAGCGCCTTGCCGCGGTAGTTGTCTTGTCGCGTCCGGAAGCCTGTCGCTCGCCGGGTCCTGCCGGGACGTGTGGCGCGTCGCGGCAAGTTCCTTGAGGTGCCTTGGTTGGCCTCCCCGGCAAGCTCCTCTTGCCAGGGTCTTGTGCCTTGAGTGGCCTTCCCGGCAAGCTCCTCTTGCCGGGGACTTGTCTCCTTGGCTTAAATACTTTGTTCTTGAATGGCTTCAAAGGATCCACGGAGGACCTTGGCGGTCACCCGGCAAGCCTTGTCGCGGGACGCTGCGACTGCCCGTGCATAAGTTCGGGATACTAGGGTACCCCTACTCTAGTACACCGACAGGAGCCCCCGGGCCTGGGCCATACACGGTGCCGAGCGCTGTTGGGCGAGGCCCAAAACAGGGCATGGGCACGCGCGGCCTGGGTTACGTCGCACCTTGCTCCGTATCTACCGTGCCCTCCCCGAACGGCACGCGTCGATTGCGGCGTCGTGGGAGAGGTCATGGGTGGTTCCTTTATTCGGAAAGGCGAAACGTCCGCCCCCTCCCTCCTTATAAGCAGGGGGAACAGGGGCAGTTCGCCCATCTGCCCGTTGCTATTCCCTCCTCGAGAATCTCCGCCACTCCCCTTCTTCCCAAAGCCGAAGGAGAGCAGCGCCCCGCCCCCATCGCCACCAGCACCACCAACGCCGTCGTCCTCCCTCTCCATTCCCGCCATGGCTCCGAAAGCCGAGAAGGCGAAGTCGGTCGAGGCGCAGCGGCTCGCGGCGTTGCGAAAGGAGCGGGCAATCTTCCCTCCGAGGCCTGAGGCGGCAGAGCTGAAGGAGGACTTCTACCTCTTCTGGTCGACGGGGACGCGAGCGCATCCGCGCACGAAGGTACTCCCAGCCACTGCTTGGGATAAGTATCCCACTGGGTATCCCTTCTTCGCCTTGTTCTTCTACTGCGGGCTCTGCCCGCCCTTTTCTGAATTCTTTTGCGATGTCATGAACACCTACGGGCTCCATCTTCTTGACTTCACCCCCAATGCTATCCTGACCATGGCAGTTTTCGCACATCTCTGCGAAAACTTTGTCGGGATCCATCCAAACGTAGCTCTTTTCCGCCATTTCTTTTCGCCTCGAGTTGAGAAAGGAGAGCCTTTATCCGGCGGAATCGCCTGGATCTCGAAAGCTGGCAAGAAGGATGCTTATCTAGAGGGAGAGTTCCGCAGCAAGTGGGAGGAGTGGAGGGCGGACTAGTGTCTGATTGTCGAGGAGAACCCGCAGCCGTTTACTGCCCTGCGCGAAACCCCAGTAGTGCGCGGCAGTGATTGGAGTAGCCTGGCCTCGGAAGACGACAGACTGAAGATTGCCGTCACCCGGATCCTACGCCTCAGGCTTGCCGGGCTTACTGTAGGAGCGGTTGGCGCAGATTTCCTCCGCCGCCGCATCGCCCCCCTACAGGAGAGGAGGAGACCCGCCTGGGAGTTTCAGAATGCGGCGGATATCATGAGGATGCGGTCGGGCCTCAACTTCAACTTCACTGTCCTGGAGCTCAACGCGATGCTCCAGGAGCTGTTCAAGCACGACCCACGGCATCCCGAAGTGTTCAGGTTGCCGAGGGGCGTCGTTCCGTTGTGCAACAACTCCGCGCTCGACCGCATCCGTGCAATAATGCCGCTGTGCGACTCGCATGGAATTGATCCAGCCTGGATAGAGCCTGCAGATGATGTCATGCGGGCGTTCTTCGACAACTTGATAGAAGTGCCGATCGACGCCGACGAGAAAAGGGGTCTCACCCGGGACACCACCGACGATGAGCTCAAGCGCATCGCCACCATGCTGGAGGAGGCGGCGGCAGCCGCAGCTGCGGGCGAGTTTGGGTTCATCGTGGAGGAGGCAGAGGCAGCAGAGGCGGCAAGCCTTGCCGACCGAGAGGAGCTTGCCGGCGAGAAGAGGTCCGCCGAGCATGACGTCGGGCCTAGCGGGATCGCCGAGGATTCGAGCGGCTCGTTGGAGATCGGCTCCTCTTCCTCTTCGTCTTCGGGCATCTTGCCGCAAGCAGATACCCCGGCTCCACAAGCAGAGCCCCCGGCTCCACCGAGAAGGCGTCTTCGCAAGGCCGGGGACGTAGCGGAGCGGCGGGCGAGTCAACCCCCGCCGCGCCGCACGACATGCTCCACCGCGGCAAGTTATGTTGCCGCGGAAGCACCTCATGCTGCAGCGGCAACTGGAGCGGGGTCCTCCCGGTCCGCCGCTCCAGCTCCCGCCAAACGGCCGAGGGATCCTACTCCTCTGCCTCCTCGCGCCGGAGGTGGGCCAGGTTTCGACTTCTCCGCGCTCAGCTCCGACGAGGAAGAAAAAGAGTAAGATTCTTGTTGTACTTGCATGTCTTCAATACTTGTTGTCTTGTCTTGTATCTCATTTGCTTCACTCTGAACTTATTCCTTTTGAGGACACTGGCCCAGAGAATGGCAAAGAGAGCCAAGGTCCCGGTGATTGTCATCGAGGATGATCCCACCGTGGCAGCAGGGGGTGCGCCCGAGACAAACTTGCCGGACCCGACGGTTGTTCTTCAGAGTAGCCCCCAGCGCAGCCCCCAGCGTAAGTATATGGTTTACTTCCAGCTGTTAGGCGCGCATGGGTACTCTTTGCTTGCTGATATCTGACTGTTGGCTTGTGTAGGAGCAGAGCAGCCCCACCAGCAGCGCCCGGAGGCCACCGCTGACGTGCCACCTACTTCGACTACGCCGCCAAGGGAGAGTTCTCCGGCAAGGGAGGATCCTTCGACAAAGGAGAGCTCTCCAGCAAGGGGGAGCTCTCCGGCAAGGGAGGAGTCTCCGGCAAGGGACATCACTAGCGGTCCTCCGGTGGTGGAGACCACAACTGCAGAGCCCGATGCAGGTAAACCTCTTACTTCAAAACTTCCCTTGGGTTCTTTTTCTTTTGATCTTCTTTTTTGGATATTAGTTTAACTTTTCTTCCTTTTTCGGCCGTCAGATCCACCTACTGCGGAGCCGATGGAGACCGAGGTTGTTATTGATGACGCTGCCGCCACCGAAGAAACGGCCGGCGCTGATGATCCCGCCGGCGAAGAGGCCGCCAAGGCTGCTGCCGCAGCAGCTGACGAGGGGTCCGGCGATCGTACTGACGACCCTGAGGCCGCAGGAGCGACAGGCGCTACACCGACCGCCGATCCTCCCGCCGCTGCCGCAGCGTCAGGCTCCGAAGAGCCCCAGCCAGGCGTCTACTTGAAGGCCGGCGAGGGCGTCTTCATCAACCTCCCCTGGGCGTCAACGTCCAGGGCGCCAGTCGAAGGAGAAAGCTTTGACGCGGAGGTGCTTGCCTCCGCTGGGCTGACGCTGGTCGACGCGCCAAGCAGCAGCAGCGACGAGCCTGAGGAGGAGCGACTGCTGCGGAAACTGGTGTCGCTCTACCGCGCTCGACAGCCAAACTGGATTCCCGCGAAGCGCTCATTGCGAAGGCGGGAGTGGACATGGAGAAGCGCGCGGAGGAGCTCCGAGGTCTCAACCAGGCAGCTCTCTGGTCGCTGGCGGCGGAGCGTGTGCAGCTTGATGAAGCACATAAGGCCTTCATCCTTGAGAAGGCAGAAGTTGCAGAGCAACAGCGGCTTGCCGCCGAGGAGCTATCTGTGCGGGAGGGCGAACTGGTGCAGCTGAAGGCCAGCCTGGACAGCCACGAAGAGGAGCTCGCCGCGCGCGAGCAAACACTCGGCGGAGCCCTCAAGGAAGCAAAGGACGCTGCCGTAGCTGTCGAGGCCGCCAAGAAGGAGCTGGAGACAAAGGTGGCGCAGCTGGAGGCAGATCTTAAGGCGAGCGGTGAAGCGCTTGTCGTGATCAAGCATGAGCGCGAGAAGGACGCCTACACCTTTGGCGAGCTGCAGGGTCGCCTCGCCGAGAAGATCAAGGAGCTTGACGCCGCCAAGGACTCCAACACCGATCTTGAGCTGAAGCTGACTGCTCTGACCAAGACGCTGGACGGCGCCAGGGAGCAGGAGGCGGCCTTGAAGAAGGAGATCAAGGCAGACAAGGCGTTGCTGGAGAGCGTTGCTACCACCCAGAACACCTTCAGAGAGACTGTGGAGCAGTGGACGGAGGGTCTTGTGAATGCTGCCGCAAACATCGACAAGGAGTTGGCACTGCTGGGGGTGGAGGATCTCGGGTATCCCTCTGACGAGAGCCTCCCATCTAGCGCCAAGCTCACCTTGTTCTTCAAAGGCGTGGCGACGGCCCTCCAGCAACTCCGGGAGAGGATCCCAAAGCAGCTGGCCGACGAGTCGCGCGAGATCTGCGCGGGAGCTCTCAAAAAGGTGCTGATGAAGGTGGCCTTCCGCAACCCGGGCCTTCGCCTCACCAACATCCTCAGGTCCTTGCCGTCGGAAGCTGATCTGAAGGAGCTCGAGACCCTCGTCGCACCCATTGTGGACAAGGTGAGCGGGATCAAGAGGGTTGAGGGCGACCGCGCGGACTAGGCCGCCTATTTTCTTCTTTTCTTGTCGTCGCTGGTCATGTTATGAAAACAGTCTATTAGAGCCGCGACAAGCTATCTTGTAATATAACTCTATTTCAGGTCATGATTGCAATGTTATTCCCTTTACTTGATTCCTTCCTTTGTATGTTTTTGCCTTACGCTTTTAGGGAACTTGCCGGTGTAGGCACCTTTGCCGCGAGCTCTGAGTGCGGGACGTCAGCAGCCTGCTGGCGGTGCCGTTACCGACAAGAAACCTTGTCGCGACTAGTCGCAGCTCGCTTAAGTTGCTGAGCGAACTCGAAACAAAGTAAGGGCGCGACTCTAGTTGCAGCACACTTAAACAGTTGAGCGAACTCGAAACAAAGTAAGGGCGCAACTAGCCACGAGCTGGTTCCTCCGCGCACAGGTTTTCCATACAAAGCATGGTCGTTCAAGGGAGATAACTTAAAAAAATCTAATTGCTCAAACTTTGGCAACTTAGCTTTTCTGTTGTTTGCTCTCCGGCAAGGCGAAACTTTCTTGAACGACGCCTGGTCCACACCATTATCTTCTCCTTCCCCCCCGGCAAACTTGTGGGCGAGAGGAACCTTCCTTTCCTTGAGAAAAGAGAGAAGAGAAAACAATGATATGGAGCCTTATGGCTCGTTATTGCTTACCGGGGTTTGGCGCTGCACAAAGTGTCAGATAACTCATGCAAACAATAAAAAGCATGAAACTGACAAGATGTGCGGAGCACATGAGCTTTATTTATGCACAGGGTCTGCGCCTGGCTTTGTACAAAAGATCACATGCAACAGCGGCAAGACTTGTACAAAAGGTGGTTGCCGGAACAGGGTCCGACAACCGCGCCTTACGGGTAAAACTTACGAAGATGCTCGATGTTCCAGGAGTTGCTCACCGGAAAGCCATCTTCGGTCTCAAGGCGGACAGCGCCAGGCCTAGTGACTCGTTTCACCCGGTAAGGGCCTTCCCACTTCGGCGTCAACTTGTTGGAATTCTTGGCGGAATGAACGCGCCGAAGAACAAGGTCGCCTTCCTCGAGACTTCTGGCGTTAACTTTGCGGCTATGGTAGCGGCACAAAGCTTGCTGGTATCGAGCAGCTCGTACAGCAGCCTAAAGACGATCTTCCTCAAGGGGCAGCGCGTCATCTTGTCGCAGCTGCTCTTGCTCAAGCTCATCATAAGCGAGCACTTGAGGTGACCCGTATACGAGTTCCGTGGGGATAACTGCCTCTGCTCCATAGACTAGAGCGAAAGGTGTCTGGCCAGTGGCTCGATTTGGCGTCGTCCTGATCGACCAAAGAACCACCGGCAGCTCCTCGATCCAGTTTCTTCCGCACTTGTGCAGCCTGTCGAAAAGTCCTGGTCTTGAGTCCATGCAGCACTTCAGCATTTGCCCTCTCCGCTTGACCGTTGCTCCTGGGGTGAGCAACAGAAGCGAAGCAGACCTTAGCGCCAAGTCTTGGACGTACTGCATGAAGGTGCGACTCGTGAATTGTGTACCGTTGTCGGTGATGATCCTGTTAGGGATCCCGAAGCGGCAAACAATCGACCTGAAGAACTTGACTGCTGACTGTGCTGTCACCTTCCTCACTGGCTCCACTTCCGACCACTTTGTGAACTTGTCGATTGCGACGTACAAGTACTCAAAGCCCCCAACTGCTCGGGGGAAGGGGCCGAGGATGTCGAGCCCCCAGACCGAAAATGGCCAGGATAAAGGGATCGTCTGGAGAGCCTGAGCTGGCTGGTGTATCTGCTTGGAATGGAACTGGCACACTTCACACTTGGTTACTTGTGCAGTTGCATCCTGGAGGGCTGTCGGCCAAAAGAAACCTTGCCGGAATGCTTTGCCGGCAAGTGCTCTGGCGCCAATGTGGTGACCACAAATGCCTCCATGTATCTCTGCCAACAGCTTCTGTCCATCTTCCCGGGGAATACACTTCAATTTCACTCCGTTGAGTCTTCTTCTGTATAGTGCGTTGTCAATGAACTGGTACATACTAGACTGCCGGGCTACTCTTTCCGCTTCTTCTTGCTCTTCGGGAAGTTCTCCTGTCTGGAGGAAACGGACGATCTGCTGCGCCCAGGCTGGAGCTTGCGGCTCGACAACAAGGGCTAAAGGCATATCTGCTGCTGCGGGAACATCCGCTTCTACGACGAGAACCTGCGGCTCAGCCGGAGCTTGACGTTCCCCGGCAAGCTTGCCGGAGCAAAACTTGTCGGGAGCGTCTGCTTCAACAAAACAAACCCTGGGGCTTGTCGGAGCAGACTGCTCCTCAGCACTCTTGGTGTTGATCTTGGGGACCTTCTTGGCGGCGGCTTCGGGAAGCTCTGCCAGAAGATAGTTACCAGAAATCAACTTCCTCTTCTTGCTCTGTCCAGTTGATGGCGTCACGGATGATTGAGTCAGCTTGAGCACAAAGATCCCTGGTTCCACAGGTAACTTAAGTGCTGCGCACTTTGACAGGCCGTCAGCGATGTCGTTCTGAGCTCTTGGAACATGTTCCATCTGTAGGCCGACAAAGCGCTCTTCTAGCTTCCTCACCTCATCAACATAAGCTTCCATCAACGGACTCTGATAATTCTTGTTCACTTGGTGGACGACAAGCTGCGAGTCACCCCTGACAATGAGTTGCTTGATCCCAAGGTCTGCCGCGATCCTGAGACCGGAAAGCAAACCTTCATACTCTGCAGTATTGTTTGTTGCTTGCTCCTTGGACCTGGCGGCACCGTGGGCTCCCTCGTCGACGCCCGTTCTTCTGTCGGCGTCTTCCCCATCGGCCGTTTGCTCCGGCGGCGGTGGATTCGACGCGGACGGAGCAGCCGCCTCCGAAGCCTTCTTCTTTGGCGACATGTCGATGAAGTCGATGAAGATCTAGCTCGCGCGAACGCCGGATCAGGTTCACGCAACCTCGACGCCCCCTACCCGGCGCGCCAAAGATACCGGGGATTCTGGCTCCTCGAGCACCTATGGGGACGGAGCCCCTTCTCGGTTCGGCGGGGGGCGGAGGTCGCGCGAAGAGCGGATCGAGGCGAGGCACACGGGGGGGTTTTACCCAGCTTCGGAGCTCTCCGGAGAGATAACACTCCTACTGCTGCTTTGTGGATTGTATTGAGTTCTTGCTCGGGAGCGCTGGGTGCTACAGTACACACCAGCAGCTAACGAGACCGAGCGTGAGTGTTCGACTGTTCGTCCTCTCCAGAGATCCCCCCTCTACGTTGTGCATGGGCCTCCTTTTATATGCTCAAGGGGTCTCCAACACGTGGCAACGTAGGCAAGGTTAAAATGGAAAGGTGTTGTGGTAGGTACAGCTACCTACACAGTGTATCATACCTAATCCTGACGGCAGGGGACAAAGGCATTAAATGCCTATCTACGTCGCCCAGACGGTGCAGAAAAGGGACCGTCAGGGGCGCCACCGCTCGCCACGATGGCGATCTTGTCAGCGCCGCATGCCACAGTGTACCCCTGGCTGCACAGCCTCCCGCCACGTATGCCTGGAAGGGTCCCAGAGTGTCGGGGGATATTTGTAACGCCCTCGATGCGGCTATATCTCCCACGTGTCGAGGCACGACTTAGAGGCATAACCGTATTGAAAGCAATGTCGCAAGTGAGGTAATCTTCACACAATCCATGTAATAAATAACGGGGAAAGATACATAGTTGGCTTACAATCGCCACTTCACGCAAGTACATAAATAACATCCATCAGACAGGTTACACTCAAGGTCCGACTACGGTACCAAAATGAAAGAAGACTACCCCAAATGCTAACAGATCCCCGGATCACCCAACTGGACTCCACTACTGATCATCCGGAAAAGAAACATAGTAACGGCCACGTTCCTCATCGAACTCCCAAGTGAGCTTGGTCGCGTCATCTGCACTGACATCGTTGGTACCTGCAACTGAGGTGATAATATCTGTGAGTCACGGGGACTCAGCAATCTCACACCCGCGAGATCAAGACTATTTAAGCTTAAAGGTGGGGAAGGGGTAGGTGAGGTGGAGCTGCAGCAAGCGACTAGCATATGGTGGCTATAGCGCAAAAGAGAGCGAGAAGAGAAGGCAAAGCACGGTCGTGAAGCTAGAAGTGATCAAGAAGTGATCCTGAAACAACCTACGTCAGACATAACTCCAACAACCGTGTTCACTTCCCGGACCCCGCCGAGAAGAGACCATCACGGTTACACACGCGGTTGATGTGTTTTAGTTAAGGTCAACTTCGGGTTTTCTACAACCGGACATCAACAAATTCCCATCTGCCTCATAACCGCGGGCACGGCTTTCGAAAGATAATACCCTGCAGGGGTGTCCCAACTTATCCCATGATAAGCTCTCACGGTCAACGAAGGATATTCCTTCTACCGGGAAGACCCGATCAATCTCGGAATCCCGGACTACAAGACATTTCAACAGCAATAAAACAAGTCCAGCAAAACCTCCCAGATGTGCCGACAAATCCCGATAGGAGCTGCACATATCTCGTTCTCAGGGCACACCGGATGAGCAAGACGTCGGGTTGGCATAGACCCTGGTTGCCCAAGGGGCGCCGGACATCGCTCGGTTTGGACCAGCAATCGAAGGAGAACTGGCCCGGGGGTTAAAATAAAGATGACCCTTGAGTCTGCAGAACCCAAGGGAAAAAGGCTAGGTGGCGAATGGTAAAACCAATGTTGGGCCTTGCTGGAAAAGTCTTATTCAAAGCGAACTGTCAAGGGGGTCCCATAAATCACCCAACCGTGTAAGGAACGCAAACTCCGGGAACATAACACCGGTATGACGGAAACTAGGGTGGCAAGAGTGGAACAAAACACCAGGCATAGGGCCGAGCCTTCCACCCTTTACCAAGTATGTAGATGCATTAATAAAATAAGAGGTATAGTGATATCCCAACAAGTAAACATGTTCCAACAAGGAACAACAAGATCATGCTCCAACAAGGAACAAACTTCATCTTCACCTGCAACTAACAATGCTATAAGAGGGGCTGAGCAAAGCAGTAACATAGCCAAACAACGGTTTGCTAGGACATGGATGGTTAGGGGCTGACAAGGCAATATAGGAGGCATGATATAGCAAGTGGTAGGTATCGCAGCATAGGCATAGCAAAAGAGCGAGCAATCTAGCAAGCAAAGATAGAAGTGATTTCGAGGGTATGGTCATCTTGCCTGCAAGGTTCTCAGAGTTGTCGAAAGCTTGGTCCTCGTAAACGTTCTCAACAGGTTCCTCGTTCACGTACTCGTCTCCCGGCTCTACCCAAGACAAGAGAACAAGCAAAGGAACCAATATCAACCACGATGCAATGCGCAACCAACATGATGCAAAACATGGCATGATATGCGAGAGGTGATATGCAATGCGTATGCATGCTCCGGAAGGACAAGGATGAACAGGGCATAATCTTGGCAAACCAAGCATGCCACTGGATAGATGAGGTGATTTCGGTTGAAATCGATATAAAGATCACCGGAATCGGATGCACGGTTTGCAAATGGCAAGCAAAACAAGAATGACACGAATCTGCCATAAACAGCATGATGCTACTTAGCAAGCAACAAATAATTACGCTACTGCACCCAAACATGGCAACAAAGCATACGACAGTAAACTACTCAAGATACACGACAAAAGATGAACACTGAGCTACGGCTAATTCACCTCATAACAGGTTCAAACAAGCATGGCAAAAGTGCAACTTATAACAGATTCACAGACTTAGTGAAATAACAAGAAGTCAGGAAAACAACATCAGGATGACGTGTTCAGAGCAACGAAACAACATACTACAGGTTCAGAACATAGCAAAGAAAGGCATGGCATGAATCTACTCATAGCACTTGACAAAAGTCCCTTACTGACCATAAGCCAAAAAGGATCAGAGAATATGATTACACCCATGACAATTAAGCAAGTTTCGTTACAGGTTTCAGACTTAGTAGAAAACTGGACATGGCAGAAAACTGTTAACGACTAGACATGTTCGAGAGCTCGATGCACTCACTACAGAGCATTTCATGATTAAATAAGCATACATACATCAAGAAGACATGGCATAGTAACAATACATGGCAAGAGCAACATCATATCATGCAAGGATCAACTACACCAAGCTTGGCAACATCGAATAACATGTAAACAATCTGCCAGTAACATTTTTGAAGCAAAAGTAGAGCTCGATTGACTCAAGCTATGGCACTCCATAATTGCAAACAAAGGCATGGATGGATTAAGCAAATACTCAAGTTCAAAACTCCCTTACTGATCATGCTCAAATTATGCATAGATCTCTCGGAAACAACATGACCACATGGCATGATAATAACAAAAGTCAGGGACTTAGTGAAATCACTAAGTCTCTGAAAACAGCAATATCATCATCCCTACTTTGCATGCAATTTCTAGCCACCTCAAGCATCAAAAAAATACATAGCAAAATCCTCTGGATAGGTAACATGGCATATTACAAAACTCATGTAGGACTCAACTTCATAGGAGGTACACATCAATCATGGCAAAAATGACAAAAGTGCACGTTCAGATAAGATCCAGCAATAAACATCAACTAGTCCTCTTCTAACGGCATTTAGGGCATCAAGATGACTTCAAATGAAAATTATGCAATGGAACAAAATGATGTACTCTTCGAGACGAACAAAATGACATATTATACGCGCGAAACGGAGCTACGGATGCAAAGTTACAGCACTGGGAATATGGCATGATGATGATAAAATTAAAGACTTAGAGTTTTCGGGGAGGAGGTAAAAGTCAACCCAGCCGGGCGCGGAAGCCGAGGTGGCGGCGCGGCTCGCCGGATCCCGGCCGGAGGAGGTGGAGGAGAGGTCGGGGCGGGCCGGATCTGGCCGGATCCGGCTCCGGCGGGGCGCGGGGACGGCGGCGGAGCGGTCGGCGACGGCGGAGGAGGCGGAGGCCGGCGGAGGCGGCGGTGGCGAGGGGCGGAGGCGGCGGCCGGCGACGGCGGCCGGTCGCGGAGCGGCGGAACGGCGCGGGAGGAGGCGCGGGCGGGGCGCCCGCGGGGCGGCGGCGGCGTCCCGGGCCGGGAGGGCCGGCCACGGGCCCCGGCGGGCCCGCGCGGTACGGGCGGCGGCGCGGACAGGTGGCGAGTCCCGATTGGACGCGGGCGGCGGCGCGGACAGGTGGCGAGTCCCGATTGGACGCGGGCGGCGGCGCGGGAGGAACAGTGCGGCGGCGGCGGTTTGCACGGATTTCGAGGAGAAAATTTAGGGTTAGGGGTGTAGCTCTCTCAGATTTAGACGGGGGAGACGTTTTTATAGCTAGAAGGGGCTAGGGAGCTCCAAACGGGGTGCGGTTTTCGCCCACGCGATCGTGATCGAATGGCGGAGGACATGGGAGTGACTTAGATGGGTTATTGGGCTGTTTTGGAGGGGTGTTGGGCTGCAACACACACGAGGCCTTCACGGTTACCCGGTTAACCGTTGGAGTACCAAACGAACTCCGATTGACCCGAAACTTGACAGGCGGTCTACCGGTGCTATACCAAGGCCACATGTCAAACCTCGGTCCATTCCGAGAATGTTTAATACCCGCTCACGAAGAAATGTAAAAGGGGACGCCGGGGAACATAGGAGCGCCGGATTGCAAAACGGACAACGGGAAAGATGCTCGGATTTATGAGACGAACACGTATGCAAATGCGATGCACATGATGACATGATATGAAATGCATGACATGACCAAAATGCAAAACGGAAAGAACCCAACCACGGAGGAAATATCATAGCACATAGCCGGAAACGGCAAGAGTTGGATTACAAATATGGCAAGTTACATCTGGGGCGTTACAACACACCACCACTACGAGAGGATCTCGTCCCGAGATCTAGGACTGAAAGAACTCCGGATACTCAGAACGTAGGTGGTCTTCACGCTCCCAGGTGGCCTCTCGGTCTGAATGATGTGACCATTTCACTTTGAGGAATTTGATTGACTTGTTGCGAGTCTTGCGCTCAGTTGTCTCAAGAATAGCAACTGGATGCTCATGATAGGACAAATCTTCTTGAAGATCAATCTCTTCGAAGTTGATGGTACGCTCAGGCGTCTTGAAGCACTTGCGAAGCTGTGACACGTGGAAGACATCGTGCACATTTGCAAAGTTGGAGGGGAGCTCAAGTTGATAGGCTAGATCGCCTCGTTTCCCGATAATCTTGAAGGGACCCACGTATCTGGGAGCAAGTTTCCCCTTGATACCGAAGCGACGAGTTCCTTTCATTGGAGAGACTCGGAGGTAAACATGGTCTCCGATCTCGAATGCCACATCTCGGTGTTTGCTATCGTAATAGCTCTTCTGGCGCGACTGCGCTGCTTTGAGGTTCTCACGAATCACCTTGCACATGGCCTCAGCCTCTGAGATCAAATCATTGCCGAGCAATTGACGTTCACCGGTTTCAGACCAGTTAAGAGGAGTACGGCACTTTCTGCCATAGAGAATCTCGAATGGGGCTTTGTCCGAGCTGGCTTGAAAGCTGTTGTTGTAAGAGAATTCAGCATAAGGAAGACAATCCTCCCACTTCATGCCGAAAGAGATAACACAGGCTCTGAGCATATCTTCAAGAATTTGATTGACACGCTCGACTTGTCCACTAGTCTGAGGGTGGAAAGCTGTGCTGAAGCGAATGTTGGTGCCCATGGCCTTCTGAAAAGAATCCCAAAACTTGGAGGTAAAGATGCTGCCACGGTCTGAAGAGATCAATTGTGGAATGCCGTGCAAAGAGACAATTCTGGAGGTGTAGAGCTCTGCCAGCTGCGCTGCTGTGATCGACTCTTTGATAGGAAGAAAATGAGCCACTTTGGTGAGCTTGTCGATGACGACGAAGATAGCATCATTTCCACGCTTGGACTTAGGAAAACCAGTCACGAAGTCCATTTCGATATGATCAAACTTCCATTCTGGAATAGCAAGAGGTTGGAGAAGTCCAGCTGGTCGTTGGTGTTCTGCTTTCACCCTTCTGCAGACATCACACTCATTCACGAATTGAGCGATCTCACGCTTCATTCGAGTCCACCAATACGACTGCTTGAGGTCATGGTACATCTTCGAACTTCCAGGATGAATAGACAGGAGAGAATTGTGCGCTTCGTTCATAATGACTTTACGAAGATCACCCTTTGGAACCACGATCCGGTCCTCGAAGAAAAGAGTATCTCTGTCATCAACTCGATAGCACTTGTATTTGGGAATGCTCTTCTCAATACCACGTTTCACCTTCTTCACCATGGTATCCAACAATTGAGCCTCACGAATCTGATCTTCCAAAGTAGGAGAAACAATGAGGTTGGCAAGAACACCTTGAGGAACAACTTGGAGATTCAACTTGCGAAAAGCCTCACAGAGATCCGGTTGAAAAGGCTTGAGGATTAAGCTGTTGCAGTAAGCCTTTCTGCTCAAAGCGTCTGCAACCACATTAGCCTTGCCTGGAGTATATTCAATACTCGGATTATACTCTTGAATCATTTCGACCCATCGAGTTTGCCTGAGGTTGAGATGAGGCTGAGTGAAGATATACTTGAGACTCTTGTGATCTGTGAAGATGTCCACTTTCCTTCCCAACAGGAGATGTCTCCATGTTATTAGTGCGTGGACAACTGCCGCCAACTCAAGATCGTGAGTGGGGTAGTTCCTTTCATTGGGCTTCAACTGGCGAGAGGTATAGGCAACAACCTTCTTCTCTTGCGTTAACACAGCACCGAGGCCCTGGAGAGAAGCATCACAGAATACTTCATAAGGCTTTGATTCATCAGGAGGAGTCAGAACTGGAGCAGTGACAAGTTTCTCTTTGAGAGTGTTGAAAGCAACGTCACACTCAGGAGACCAGACATATTTCACATGCTTCTGGAGGAGGTTGGAAAGAGGCTTGGCAATCTTGGAGAAATTCTCAACGAATCTTCTGCAATAGCTTGCAAGTCCAAGAAAACTGCGAAGCTGCTTGACATTCTGAGGAGGATTCCAATTCAGAACCGCAGACACCCTCTCTGGATTAACAGCGATGCCCTTGGCAGAGATGATATGACCAAGATAAAGAACTTCATCAAGCCAGAATTCACATTTGGAGAACTTCGCATATAATTGATATTCTCTGAGCTTGTCGAGTACCAATCGCAAATGTTCGGCATGATCCTTCTTATTCTTGGAGAAGACCAAAATATCATCAAGATAGACCAAGACAAATTCGTTGATGTAGGGGTTGAAAATGAAATTCATCAAGCGAGTGAAATACGGAGGAGCATTGACGAGGCCGAAAGACATGACAGTATATTCATAAGAACCAAAGCTTGTTCTGAATGCTGTCTTGGGAATATCTTCTTCACGAATGCGAATCTGATGATAACCCATACGAAGGTCAAGCTTGGAGAACACCTTAGCACCTTTGAGTTGCTCAAATAGCTCATTGATGTTGGGAAGTGGGTACTTGTTCTTGATAGTCTTCTTGTTCAATGGACGGTAATCGACACAAAGTCGGTCCGTGCCATCCTTCTTCTTGACAAAAAGAACACCACAACCCCAAGGAGAAGAACTCGGTCTGATCAGACCCAGACGTTCTTGTTTATCGAGTTGAATCTTCAATTCCTTGAGCTCATCTGGTCCAAGCTTGTAAGGACGCTTGCAAACGGGTTCTGTGCCAGGCTCAAGCTCAATAACGAATTCAACTGGCCTGCGGGGAGGCATACCCGGAAGCTCTTCTGGAAAAACATCTTGGTACTCACAAACGACTGGAATCTGAGAGATAGCCTCCATTTCACCCATCTCATTGAGAGAAAACAACCGAATGGTATCATCACGAGAAGCATAGATGATCACATCGTTAGAAGTGTGAGTCAATTTGATTTCCCTGGCAGCACACTCGAGCTGAGCCTTGTGCTTAGAAAGCCAGTCCATCCCGAGAATAAGATCAATATCAGAATCACCAAGCACCATTGGAGAAGATAGAAATTTATAGTTGCCCATCTTGATGGAAACATCCGGAGCCATCATCTTGGTATTCATGAACAAGCCCGGAGAGGAAACCGCCATTGGCTTGGGTAGATCGACAGTATGCAAATTGTACATGGATGCAAAAGGTCTTGAAATGAAAGAATGCGTTGCTCCAGTATCAAATAATACTTTGGCAGGAATATCATTAACAGGAAGATTACCCATGATCACTTCAGAAGAATCCTCTGCTTGAGCTGCGTTCATCATGTTCACCTTTGCGGACTTAGGATTATGCTTGACCACTGCATTGCTGGAAGATTTCACAGGAGGAGGAGGCGGAAGACGCCTCTGGTTGAAGCACTTGTTCGCATAGTGACCCTTCTGCTGGCATTTGTTACACGTCACTTCTGAGAGCGGACGATGGTAAGGAGCACTTGGCCTTGGAGTTTGGTTCTGAGACTTGTTCTGATAACCAGGGTTGGGTGGGTGGGAAGATCCACGACCACTTGAGTTCTTCTGCTGATAAGGCTGACGGAACGGAGGAGGAGGAGGCAACCAGAACTTCTGTTGCTTAGCTGCCACAAGTGAGGAAGAAGAAGACTGAACTGCGTCTCTGACTCTCTTCTTAGATGCCTCACACTTGAGCTGAGCAGCTTCTTGTTTCAGTGCCATGTTGTAGAATTCATCATACTTTAATGGCTCGAAAAGCACGAGAGCAAGCTGCAGATCTTCTCTGAGACCACGCCTGAACTGGTAGATCATACTCTTCTCATCAGGAATGTCTTGCCTTGCAAAACGAGAGAGCTTCTGGAACTGAGTGTTGTATTGATAGACAGTCATGTTGCCTTGCTTGAGATTGCGGAATTCCTCACGCTTAAGCTCAACAACACTTTCTGGAATGTGGTGTGCTTTGAAGTCACGGCGGAAATCATCCCAAGTGATCACACGACCTCCTCTGGAATCTTTGTATTGCTGGAACCACTCAGCAGCTTGATCTTTGAGTTGAAAAGAGGCAAACTTGACAAAGTCCTCAGGTCTCACATTGCTGCACTCGAAATGCTTGCTGATGTCCACGAGCCAATCATCTGCGTCTGTGGCCTCGACACAGTAGCTGAAGGTTTTCGGCTGATTAGCAAGGAACTGGTTCAGTGAAGCAAAGTGCGGCTGATTGTTGCCTTGGCCTTGATTCTCTTGATTAGCTTGACCTTGGTTGCGATCTTGCAAGAGCTGAATCAGAATCTGAGCATTGGCATTTGTGGCAGTCATCAAGGCTTGCCAAGCTTCCGGAGGTGGAGGTGGTGGCGGAGGGTTAGCCTGATCTCCATCATTGCGTTCCGGATTCAGACGAGTAGGCGGAGCCATCCTGAAGAGGGTGACATCCATTAGCATCTTGACAGAGATATATTGAAGCTGAATCAAAGGAACGAAATTGCAACATATAGTCTTCACAATTAACATTCGAACGAGAATGAACGAATGAATTCCAATATAAATCATCACACTTCCAAAATTGAGAAGCCACTTAGAACATGGTAAGGAATAAAATCAACAAGGTACGGATGTGAACAAATACTTGGTAAGGATTACCCAATCACAAACCAAATATCTGCGGAAGAAATACTAAAGCTACAAGAATTCCCACTTATAAACTCCCGAAACTTTCTGATTATGCAATCAGGTGTTGGGGATACAGGGGAAGCATAATATCTCACCCAAACTAGCAAATCCTACAACCAGCTGTATCCATCCTTCAACACATAACCAAGAAACCTTCGGAAATCGTCTACCTCAACCTTCGAAAACACATCCGTTATACAAGTCATGGCAATACCCCTGCACTCGCCACAGTACTGGGCTATCAGGTTATCTCACCAACAACTGTACAAAAGAGATTTTCGATGTCGGTCGTACTAAACTCAGGTATTCCAAAACCGCAACGATAAGAATATGACGACAACACCTCGGAGCTCAACTCCCCGGGACACTGCCACAACCCCTAAATGTCAGGAGGCAACCAAGACAATGTTGTCATCACAAAACCATCGGAACGATTGTAATATACCCGCGTGATCCTAAAAAATTTTTTAGTGAAATTTGAGAAGAGAAGAGTCAAAACTCTACGTCAGGATGCCTTACCAGAAGGTCGAAGGGACTGGGAAGTAAAAAGAATTCCTAAACTCTCCGATATATAATTCCTAAATGACTCAAAACATTTTTCTAGACACAACTCGGCCACTAAAGACGATCAAACAGTGGGGGCTCCTAAGGTCGGGAAAGGCTCTGATACCAACTTGTAACGCCCTCGATGCGGCTATATCTCCCACGTGTCGAGGCACGACTTAGAGGCATAACCGCATTGAAAGCAATGTCGCAAGTGAGGTAATCTTCACACAATCCATGTAATAAATAACGGGGAAAGATACATAGTTGGCTTACAATCGCCACTTCACGCAAGTACATAAATAACATCCATCAGACAGGTTACACTCAAGGTCCGACTACGGTACCAAAATGAAAGAAGACTACCCCAAATGCTAACAGATCCCCGGATCACCCAACTGGACTCCACTACTGATCATCCGGAAAAGAAACATAGTAACGGCCACGTTCCTCATCGAACTCCCAAGTGAGCTTGGTCGCGTCATCTGCACTGACATCGTTGGTACCTGCAACTGAGGTGATAATATCTGTGAGTCACGGGGACTCAGCAATCTCACACCCGCGAGATCAAGACTATTTAAGCTTAAAGGTGGGGAAGGGGTAGGTGAGGTGGAGCTGCAGCAAGCGACTAGCATATGGTGGCTATAGCGCAAAAGAGAGCGAGAAGAGAAGGCAAAGCACGGTCGTGAAGCTAGAAGTGATCAAGAAGTGATCCTGAAACAACCTACGTCAGACATAACTCCAACAACCGTGTTCACTTCCCGGACCCCGCCGAGAAGAGACCATCACGGTTACACACGCGGTTGATGTGTTTTAGTTAAGGTCAACTTCGGGTTTTCTACAACCGGACATCAACAAATTCCCATCTGCCTCATAACCGCGGGCACGGCTTTCGAAAGATAATACCCTGCAGGGGTGTCCCAACTTATCCCATGATAAGCTCTCACGGTCAACGAAGGATATTCCTTCTACCGGGAAGACCCGATCAATCTCGGAATCCCGGACTACAAGACATTTCAACAGCAATAAAACAAGTCCAGCAAAACCTCCCAGATGTGCCGACAAATCCCGATAGGAGCTGCACATATCTCGTTCTCAGGGCACACCGGATGAGCAAGACGTCGGGTTGGCATAGACCCTGGTTGCCCAAGGGGCGCCGGACATCGCTCGGTTTGGACCAGCAATCGAAGGAGAACTGGCCCGGGGGTTAAAATAAAGATGACCCTTGAGTCTGCAGAACCCAAGGGAAAAAGGCTAGGTGGCGAATGGTAAAACCAATGTTGGGCCTTGCTGGAAAAGTCTTATTCAAAGCGAACTGTCAAGGGGGTCCCATAAATCACCCAACCGTGTAAGGAACGCAAACTCCGGGAACATAACACCGGTATGACGGAAACTAGGGTGGCAAGAGTGGAACAAAACACCAGGCATAGGGCCGAGCCTTCCACCCTTTACCAAGTTTGTAGATGCATTAATAAAATAAGAGGTATAGTGATATCCCAACAAGTAAACATGTTCCAACAAGGAACAACAAGATCATGCTCCAACAAGGAACAAACTTCATCTTCACCTGCAACTAACAATGCTATAAGAGGGGCTGAGCAAAGCAGTAACATAGCCAAACAACGGTTTGCTAGGACATGGATGGTTAGGGGCTGACAAGGCAATATAGGAGGCATGATATAGCAAGTGGTAGGTATCGCAGCATAGGCATAGCAAAAGAGCGAGCAATCTAGCAAGCAAAGATAGAAGTGATTTCGAGGGTATGGTCATCTTGCCTGCAAGGTTCTCAGAGTTGTCGAAAGCTTGGTCCTCGTAAACGTTCTCAACAGGTTCCTCGTTCACGTACTCGTCTCCCGGCTCTACCCAAGACAAGAGAACAAGCAAAGGAACCAATATCAACCACGATGCAATGCGCAACCAACATGATGCAAAACATGGCATGATATGCGAGAGGTGATATGCAATGCGTATGCATGCTCCGGAAGGACAAGGATGAACAGGGCATAATCTTGGCAAACCAAGCATGCCACTGGATAGATGAGGTGATTTCGGTTGAAATCGATATAAAGATCACCGGAATCGGATGCACGGTTTGCAAATGGCAAGCAAAACAAGAATGACACGAATCTGCCATAAACAGCATGATGCTACTTAGCAAGCAACAAATAATTACGCTACTGCACCCAAACATGGCAACAAAGCATACGACAGTAAACTACTCAAGATACACGACAAAAGATGAACACTGAGCTACGGCTAATTCACCTCATAACAGGTTCAAACAAGCATGGCAAAAGTGCAACTTATAACAGATTCACAGACTTAGTGAAATAACAAGAAGTCAGGAAAACAACATCAGGATGACGTGTTCAGAGCAACGAAACAACATACTACAGGTTCAGAACATAGCAAAGAAAGGCATGGCATGAATCTACTCATAGCACTTGACAAAAGTCCCTTACTGACCATAAGCCAAAAAGGATCAGAGAATATGATTACACCCATGACAATTAAGCAAGTTTCGTTACAGGTTTCAGACTTAGTAGAAAACTGGACATGGCAGAAAACTGTTAACGACTAGACATGTTCGAGAGCTCGATGCACTCACTACAGAGCATTTCATGATTAAATAAGCATACATACATCAAGAAGACATGGCATAGTAACAATACATGGCAAGAGCAACATCATATCATGCAAGGATCAACTACACCAAGCTTGGCAACATCGAATAACATGTAAACAATCTGCCAGTAACATTTTTGAAGCAAAAGTAGAGCTCGATTGACTCAAGCTATGGCACTCCATAATTGCAAACAAAGGCATGGATGGATTAAGCAAATACTCAAGTTCAAAACTCCCTTACTGATCATGCTCAAATTATGCATAGATCTCTCGGAAACAACATGACCACATGGCATGATAATAACAAAAGTCAGGGACTTAGTGAAATCACTAAGTCTCTGAAAACAGCAATATCATCATCCCTACTTTGCATGCAATTTCTAGCCACCTCAAGCATCAAAAAAATACATAGCAAAATCCTCTGGATAGGTAACATGGCATATTACAAAACTCATGTAGGACTCAACTTCATAGGAGGTACACATCAATCATGGCAAAAATGACAAAAGTGCACGTTCAGATAAGATCCAGCAATAAACATCAACTAGTCCTCTTCTAACGGCATTTAGGGCATCAAGATGACTTCAAATGAAAATTATGCAATGGAACAAAATGATGTACTCTTCGAGACGAACAAAATGACATATTATACGCGCGAAACGGAGCTACGGATGCAAAGTTACAGCACTGGGAATATGGCATGATGATGATAAAATTAAAGACTTAGAGTTTTCGGGGAGGAGGTAAAAGTCAACCCAGCCGGGCGCGGAAGCCGAGGTGGCGGCGCGGCTCGCCGGATCCCGGCCGGAGGAGGTGGAGGAGAGGTCGGGGCGGGCCGGATCTGGCCGGATCCGGCTCCGGCGGGGCGCGGGGACGGCGGCGGAGCGGTCGGCGACGGCGGAGGAGGCGGAGGCCGGCGGAGGCGGCGGTGGCGAGGGGCGGAGGCGGCGGCCGGCGACGGCGGCCGGTCGCGGAGCGGCGGAACGGCGCGGGAGGAGGCGCGGGCGGGGCGCCCGCGGGGCGGCGGCGGCGTCCCGGGCCGGGAGGGCCGGCCACGGGCCCCGGCGGGCCCGCGCGGTACGGGCGGCGGCGCGGACAGGTGGCGAGTCCCGATTGGACGCGGGCGGCGGCGCGGACAGGTGGCGAGTCCCGATTGGACGCGGGCGGCGGCGCGGGAGGAACAGTGCGGCGGCGGCGGTTTGCACGGATTTCGAGGAGAAAATTTAGGGTTAGGGGTGTAGCTCTCTCAGATTTAGACGGGGGAGACGTTTTTATAGCTAGAAGGGGCTAGGGAGCTCCAAACGGGGTGCGGTTTTCGCCCACGCGATCGTGATCGAATGGCGGAGGACATGGGAGTGACTTAGATGGGTTATTGGGCTGTTTTGGAGGGGTGTTGGGCTGCAACACACACGAGGCCTTCACGGTTACCCGGTTAACCGTTGGAGTACCAAACGAACTCCGATTGACCCGAAACTTGACAGGCGGTCTACCGGTGCTATACCAAGGCCACATGTCAAACCTCGGTCCATTCCGAGAATGTTTAATACCCGCTCACGAAGAAATGTAAAAGGGGACGCCGGGGAACATAGGAGCGCCGGATTGCAAAACGGACAACGGGAAAGATGCTCGGATTTATGAGACGAACACGTATGCAAATGCGATGCACATGATGACATGATATGAAATGCATGACATGACCAAAATGCAAAACGGAAAGAACCCAACCACGGAGGAAATATCATAGCACATAGCCGGAAACGACAAGAGTTGGATTACAAATATGGCAAGTTACATCTGGGGCGTTACAATATTTGCCTCCACGAGCACCTATGGGGACGGAGCCCCTTGTCGGTTCGGCGGGGGGCGGAGGTTGTACAAAGAGCAGATCGAGGCGACACACACACACAACGATTTTACCCAGCTTCGGGCCGCATGGATGCGTAAAACCCTACTGCTGCTTGTCTGGTTGATTCGAGTTCTTACTCTGGAGCGCAAGAAGCTACAGTAAGTTGGAGCTGGACGTAGACGAAGGTCTACTGGGTGTCCTTCTTCCCCTTCCCTCCTAGGGTTCGATCCCTTCTATCCTCTCTCTCTTAGGGTTCGGTCCTCCCTTCCTACGTGCGCATGGGCCTCCTTTTATATGCTAAGGGGTTTCCCACAGGTAGCGACGCAGGTGAGGGTAAAAATGGCAAGGAACTGTGCGAACAGAGGTCGCACAGTGCTATCGCACCTAACTCTGACGGCGAGGGACAAAGGCATTAAATGCCCATCTGGATCGCCTGAACAGTGCCGAGGCGGACCGTTAGGGGCGCCTCCGCTTGCCACGGGGGCGACTCTGCCAACGTCGCATGCCATGCGCGCGCCCCAGGTTGCGCGGCGCCCCGCCACGTGTCTCCGGGGAAGCTCCAGAGTGACGCGTGGGCAGGTGAGCTGGAGCGCATGCCTGAGGTGGTGGTTCGCCGCGGCAAGTGGCTTGCCGCGGTGGTTGTCTTGCCGCACCTGAGAGCTTGCCGCTCGTCAGGCCTTGCCGGGGCGCGCGGAGCGCCGCGGCGGGCTTCTCTTGGTGTGCCTTGGCTCGGCCGTCCCGGCGAGCTCCTCCCGCCGGGGCCTTGGTGCTTCGGCTTAGTCGTCCCGGCAAGCTCCTCTTGCCGGGGCCTTGTCGCCTTGGCCCGGCAAGCTCCTCTTGCCGAACCTCGCCTTCTCGCCCCGGCAAGCTCCTCTTGCCGGGGCCTGGTCTTCTAGGCTCGATCACTTGGCCTTCGTCCGGCCCAGAAAGGGCCGTGGAGACTCTTGTCGCTTCCCTGGCAAGCCTTGCCGCGGGACGCTACTACTGCCCATGCACAAGTTCGGGGTACTAAGGTACCCCTACTTTAGTACACCGACAGGAGCCCCCGGGTCTGGGCCATACACGGTGCCGAGCGTTGTTGGGCCAGGCCCTAACAGTGCACGGGCACGCGTGGCCTGGGTTGCGCTGCTCCTTAACTCCGTGCTCGTCGCGCCCTCCCCAAGTGGCGCGCGCTTATCGCGGCGTCGTGGGGGGCGAGGCGTGCGTGACGTGGGTGGCGTGCGCGGGGCTTGAGGCCCGCAGGCATGCGTCACGTCGGGCACGACCTATTTATTTGGAAGGGCGAAACGTCCGCCCCCGCTCCCCACCCCCTTTATAAGCGGAGGGGAACAGGGGCAGCTCGCCATTCCGCCGATTGCTGTTCCTCGAAAATCTCCGCCACTTCCTCCTTACTAGAGAAAGCAGCGATTCGCCTTCGCAGCCCCCGGCGCCGCCAACGCCGACAACTCCTCCTCCCCGTTTCTGCCATGGCCCCGAAGAGCGATAAGGCGAAAGGGAAGGCCGTGAAGTCGGCCAAGGCGCTGCGGCTGGAAGCGCTTCGGAAGGAGACGGCGACGTTCCCCCCTCAGCTCGATGCGCTGAGGCTGAAGAATGAATACCGCCTCTTCTGGTCAACGGCGACGCGAGCGCATCCGCGCACGCGAGTTCTTCCCGCCATCGCCCAGAAGCTGTACCCGACCGGGTACCCTTTCTTCGCCGTGTTCTTCTATTGCGGGCTCTGCCCGCCTTTTTCCGAGTTCTTCTGCGACATCATGCACACCTACAACCTCCACCTCCTTGACTTCACCCCAACGCCGTTCTGACAATGGCGGTTTTCGCACACCTTTGCGAGAACTTTGTCGGAGTCCGCCCCAACGTAGCCCTCTTCCGCCACTTCTTTACTCCTCGGGTGGAGAAAGGAGAGCCGCTGTCCGGCGGAGTCGCCTGGGTCTCCAGGACCGGCAAGAAAGAGGTCTACTTGGAGGGGGAACTCCGTGGCAGATGGGAGGAGTGGACGGCCGAGTGGTGCCTGATCGTCGAGGAGAATCCACCGCCGTTCACCGCCGTGCGCCGAACTCCAGTGGTGCGCGGCCGCGACTGGAGCGACCTGGCCCCGGACGATGCCAAGCTGAAAATTGCCGCCACCCGAATCCTGCGCCTCAGGTTTGCCGGGCTCACCGTCGGCGCCGTCGGCGCGGACTTCCTTCGCCGGCGTATCGCCCCCCTGTAGGAGAGGGGGAAACCGGCTTGGGAATTCCAAAACGCGGCGGACATCATGAGGCTGCGCCCGGGCCTTAACTACAACTTCACCGTTCTGGAGCTCGTTGGAGTGTTGAAGGAGCTGTTCAAGTACGACTCCGAGCACCCAGAATGGTTCAGGTTGCCGCCGGGCGTCGTCCCCCTGTGCAACAACTCGGCGCTCAGCCGCATCCTCGCGATGATGCCGCTGTGCGACTCGCACGGGATCGACGCGACCTGGCAGGAGCCGGCGGACGACGTCGTGCAGGCCTTCTTCGACAACTTGGAGGAGGTGCCGGTCGACCCCGACGAGAAGAGGGGCCTCACGCGGGACACCACCCCCGAGGAGCTGGCCTACATCGCCTCTAGGATGGAGGAGGCGGCGGCCGCCGCGGCCGCGGGCGAGTCTGGCTTCACCCTGGCCGAAGCAGACGCGGCGGAGGCAGAGAGCCTCGCCGACCAAATGGAGCTCGCCGGCGCGGAGGAACCAGCCGGGCACGGTGGCGCGGGCGAGCCCGCCCAGGACGCGAGCGGCTTGCCGGAGGCTGACGCGCCCTCCTCGCAGCTCCCGGGCAGCTCGTCGCAGGCGGAGCCCCCTGCCCAGCCGAGGAGGCGTCTCCGCAGGGCCGGAGAGGTGGTGCGGCAGGCCGACCAGCAACCGCAGCCCCGCGTGACACGCGCCTCCGAAGCAGCGGGAGCGGGGTCCTTACGGGCCACGGCTTCTGCTCCTGCCGCTCCCCGTACCGCGGCGGCAACGGGGGCGGGGTCGTCCACCGTAAGCGGTCCCGGGAACCCACTCCCCTGTCTCCTCGCGCCTGGAGCAAGCCAGTTTTTGACTATTCCGCGCTTAGCTCCGACGACGAAGAGGAGGACGAAGAGTAAGTTCCTGGTAGAGCTTGTATCTTCTTGATTTCTGTTGCCTCGTCCTGCTTCGCAGCCCACTCATCCTCCCCCGAAACCGTTCCCTTTCAGGAGCCTGGCCCAGAGGAGGGCGAAAAGGGCCAAGGTCCCGCTAGTCGTCCTTGAGGGCGAATCTCCCCCGGCAACTGGGGAGGTGCCGGATGTGACCTTGCCGGACTCGACAACGGGTCCGCAGGGCAGCCCACAGCGCAGCCTCCAGGGTGAGTGCACGGCTAGCTCTTGCTGTTTGGCGCGCGCGTGAGCTTCCCTTCTCTTCGTAGCTGACATGTGGCTGTTGTTGTTGTCGTTGGGTAGGAGCAGAGCAGCCCCAGCAGGAGACCCCGGGGGGCACTCCTGCCGCGCCGTCCGCGTCGACCACCCCGCCTAGGGAGAAATCTCCGGCAAGGGAGGAGCCCCCGTGTAACGCCCTCGATGCGGCTATATCTCCCACGTGTCGAGGCACGACTTAGAGGCATAACCGCATTGAAAGCAATGTCGCAAGTGAGGTAATCTTCACACAATCCATGTAATAAATAAAGGGGAAAGATACATAGTTGGCTTACAATCGCCACTTCACACAAGTACATAAATAACATCCATCATACAGATCACACTCAAGGTCCGACTACGGTACCAAAATGAAAGAAGACTACCCCAAATGCTAAACAGATCCCCGGATCACCCAACTAGGCTCCACTACTGATCATCTGGAAAGGAAACATAGTAACGGCCACGTTCCTCGTCGAACTCCCAAGTGAGCTCGGACGCGTCATCTGCACTGGCATCGTTGGTACCTGCAACTGTTGTGATAATATCTGTGAGTCATGGGGACTCAGCAATCTCACACCCGCGAGATCAAGACTATTTAAGCTTAAATGTGGGAAAGGGGTTTGTGAGGTGGAGCTGCAGCAAGCGACTAGCATATGGTGGCTACAACGCAAAAGAGAGCGAGAAGAGAAGGCAAAGCACGGTCGAGAAACTAGAAGTGATCAAGAAGTGATCCTGAAACAACCTACGTCAGGCATAACTCCAACAACCGTGTTCACTTCCCGGGCCCCGCCGAGAAGAGACCATCACGGTTACACACGCGGTTAATGTGTTTTAGTTAAGGTCAACTTCGGGTTTTCTACAACCGGACATCAACAAATTCCCATCTGCCTCATAACCGCGGGCATGGCTTTCGAAAGATAATACCCTGCAGGGGTGTCCCAACTTAGCCCATGATAAGCTCTCACGGTCAACGAAGGATATTCCTTCTACCGGGAAGACCCGATCAATCTCGGAATCCCGGACTACAAGACATTTCGACGGCAACAAAACAAGTCCAGCAAAGCTGCCCGATTGTGCCGACAAATCCTGATAGGAGCTGCACATATCTCGGTCTCAGGGCACATACGGATTGTCCAAACTTCCGATAGGCGAGCCCAGAGTTGCCCCTGGTGGCCACCGGCGGCTGACGGTTTGGACCAGCAATCGAAGGAGAACTGGCCCAGGGGGTTAAAATAAAGATGACCCTTGAGTCTGCAGAACCCAAGGGAAAAAGGCTAGGTGGCAAATGGTAAAACCAATGTTGGGCCTTGCTGGAAAAGTCTCATTCAAAGCGAACTGTCAAGGGGGTCCCATAAATCACCCAACCGTGTAAGGAACGCAAACTCCGGGAACATAACACCGGTATGACGGAAGCTAGGGTGGCAAGAGTGGAACAAAACACCAGGCATAAGGCCGAGCCTTCCACCCTTTACCAAGTATATAGAAGCATTAATTAAATAAGATATATTGTGATATCCCAACAAGTAAACATGTTCCAAACAAGGAACAACATCTCCATGTTCCAACAAGGAACAAGCTTCATCTTCACCTGCAACTAACAATGCTATAAGAGGGGCTGAGCAAAGCAGTAACATAGCCAAACAACGGTTTGCTAGGACATGGATGGTTAGGGGCTGACAAGGCAATATAGGAGGCATGATATAACAAGTGGTAGGTATCGCAGCATGGGCATAGCAAAAGAGCGAGCAATCTAGCAAGCAAAGATAGAGGTGATTTTGAGGGTATGGTCATCTTGCCTGCAAGAGTCTCAGAGTTGTCGAAAGCTTGGTCCTCGAAAGCGTTATCAACGGAATCCTCAGTCACGTACTCGTCTCCCGGCTCTACCCAAGACAAGAGAACAAGCAAAGGAACCAATATCAACCACGATGCAATGCGCAAGCAACATGATGCAAAACATGGCATGATATGCGAGAGGTGATATGCAATGCGTATGCATGCTCCGGAAGGACAAGGATGAACAGGGCATAATCTTGGCAAACCAAGCATGCCACTGGATAGGTGAGGTGATTTCGGTCGAAATCGATATAAAGAACACCGGAATCGGATGCACGGTTTGCAAATGACAAGCAAAACAAGAATGACACGAATCTGCCATTAACAGCATGATGCTACTTAGCAAGAAACAATTAATTAGGCTACTGCACCCAAACATGGCAACAAAGCATATGACAGTAAACTACTCAAGATGCTTGATAAAAGATGAGCACTGAGCTACGGCTAATTCACATCATAACAGGTCCAAACAATCATGGCAAAAGTGCACAAGATAACAGGTTCTCAGACTTAGTGAAATTATCAACATAGCAGAAACTAACATCAGGATGACATGTTCAGAGCAATGAAACAACATGCTACAGGATAAGAACATAGCAAAGTAAAGGCATGGCATGAATCTACTCAAAGCACTTAACAAAAGTCTCTTACTGACCATAAGCCAAAAAGGATCATAAAATATGATTACACCCATGACAAATAAGCAAGTTTCGTTACAGGTTTCAGACTTAGCAGAAAACTGGACATGTCAAAACAGATAACATGTAGGCATGTTCGTGAGCTCGATGCACTCACTACAGAGCATTGCATGATAAACTAAGCATACATACATCAAGAAGACATGGCATAGTACTAGACATGGCAATAATAACATCATATCATGCAAGGATCGACTAAACCAAGCTTGGCAAAATCGAATAACACGTAAACAATCTGCCAGCAACATTTTGTAGCAAAAGTAGAGCTCGATTGACTCAAGCTATGACACTCCATAATTTCAAACAAAGGCATGGATGGATAGAGCAAATACTCAAGTTCAAAACACCCTTACTGATCATACTCAAATTATGCATAGATCTCTCAGAAACAACATGAATACATGGCATGAAAATAACAGCAGTCAGGGACTTGGTGAAATTACTAAGTCTCTGAAATCAGCAACATCAAGTGACCTAGTTTGCATGCTTGTGCTAGTCACCACATAGATCACAAAAATACATGGCAAAATTCTCTGGATAGGTAACATGGCATATTACAAAACTCATGTAGGACTCAACTTCACAGGAGGCACATATTAATCATGGCAAAAATGACAAAAGTGCATGTTCAGATAAGATCCAGCAATAAACATCAACCAGCCCTCTTCTAACAGCATTTCGGGCATAAATATGACCTCAAATGAAAATGATGCAATGGAACACAATGATGTACTCTTCGAGGCAAACAAATTAAAATATTATACGCGCGAAACGGAGCTATGGATGCAAAGTTATGGTAGGCAGAACATGTGAAGATAATGTAAAATCCTGGGACTTGGAGAAAAAAACGAGGGGAGGGGTCAACCCTAGATCTGGCCGGCGACTCCGGCGACGGCGGATCCGGCCCGGCGCGGGCGACGGCGGGCGGCGCGGCTCGGTGGCGGGGCGGCGCGGCGAGGCGGCGGGAGGCGGCGCGCGGCGCGGCGAGGCGGGGCGGCGGAGCGGGAGCGGCGGCGGCGCGCGGGGCAGCGGCGCGGGAGCGGCGGCGGCGGCCGGCGACGGAGAGGAGGCGGCGGAGCGGCGCGGCTCGGGGCGACGAGCGGGCGGGCGCGCTGGAGTGGCGGCGCGGGCGCGCGGGCCGCGCGGGCGCGCGGGCCGCGCGGGCCGGCGACGGGCCCGGGCGGGCTTGCGGCGAGGGGGCGCCGGGGTGCCACGTGGCGGCCCCGGGTTGGTCCGGCGCGGCGGGCGGACGTTGTCCGGCACGCCCAGACACGTCCGGCGGCGCGGGGAGCTGAGGGATTAGGGTTTCGTGGTGTTTTGCCCGCAAATGGAGGAGGAGGAGGCCTTTTTATAGATAGGAGGAGCTAGGAGGCTCCAAATGGAGAGCGGTTTTCGGCCACGCGATCGTTATCGAACGGCGGAGGACATGGGAGTGTCTTAGATGTGTTATTGGGATGTTTTGAAGGGGTGTTGGGCTGCAACACACACGAGGCCTTCACGGTTACCCGGTTAACCGTTGGAGTACCAAACGGACTCCGATTGACCCGAAACTTGACAGGCGGTCTTCCGGTGCTATACCGAGGCCACATGTCAAACCTCGGTCCATTCCGAGAATGTTTAATACCCGCTCACGAAGAAATGTAAAAGGGGACGCCGGGGAACATAGGAGTGCCGGATTGCAAAACGGACAACGGGAAAGATGCTCGGATTTATGAGACGAACACGTATGCGAATACGATGCACATGATGACATGATATGAACTGCATGACATGACCAAAATGCAAAACGAAGAGAACCCAACCACGGAGGAAATATCATAACACATAGCCGGAAATGGCAAGAGTTGGATTACAAATATGGCAAGTTACATCTGGGGCGTTACAACACACCACCACTACGAGAGGATCTCGTCCCGAGATCTAGGACTGAAAGAACTCCGGATACTCGGAACGTAGGTGGTCTTCACGCTCCCAGGTGGCTTCTCGGTCTGAATGATGTGACCATCTCACTTTGAGGAATTTGATTGACTTGTTGCGAGTCTTGCGCTCAGTTGTCTCAAGAATAGCAACTGGGTGCTCATGATAGGACAAATCTTTTTGAAGATCAATCTCTTCGAAGTTGATGGTGCGCTCAGGCGTCTTGAAGCACTTGCGAAGCTGTGACACGTGGAAGACATCGTGCACATTTGCAAAGTTGGAGGGAAGCTCAAGTTGATAAGCGAGATCGCCTCGTTTGCCGATGATCTTGAAGGGACCCACGTATCGCGGAGCAAGTTTCCCCTTGATACCGAAGCGACGAGTTCCTTTCATTGGCGAGACACGGAGATAAACATGGTCTCCGATCTCGAATGCCACATCACGATGTTTGCTGTCGTAATAGCTCTTCTGGCGCGACTGCGCGGCTTTGAGGTTCTCACGAATGACCTTGCACATAGCCTCAGCCTCTGAGATCAAATCATTGCCGAGCAATTGGCGTTCACCAGTTTCAGACCAGTTGAGAGGAGTACGGCACTTCCTGCCATAGAGAATCTCGAATGGGGCTTTGCCCAAGCTAGCTTGAAAACTGTTGTTGTAAGAGAATTCAGCATAAGGAAGACAATCCTCCCACTTCATGCCGAAAGAGATAACACAAGCTCTGAGCATATCTTCAAGAATTTGGTTGACACGCTCAACTTGTCCACTAGTCTGAGGGTGGAACGCTGTGCTGAAGCGGATGTTGGTGCCCATGTCCTTCTGAAAAGAATCCCAAAACTTGGAGGTAAAGATGCTGCCACGGTCTGAAGAGATCAATTGTGGAATGCCGTGTAAGGAGACAATTCTGGATGTGTAGAGCTCTGCTAGCTGCGCTGCTGTGATAGACTCTTTGATAGGAAGAAAATGAGCCACTTTGGTGAGCTTGTCGATGACGACGAAGATAGCATCATTTCCACGCTTGGACTTAGGAAAACCAGTCACGAAGTCCATTTCGATATGATCAAACTTCCATTCTGGAATAGCAAGAGGTTGGAGAAGACCAGCTGGTCGTTGGTGTTCTGCTTTCACCCTTCTGCAGACATCACACTCATTCACGAATTGAGCGATCTCACGCTTCATTCGAGTCCACCAATACGGCTGCTTGAGGTCATGGTACATCTTCGAACTTCCAGGATGAATTGACAGAAGAGAATTGTGCGCTTCATTCATAATGACTTTACGAAGATCACCCTTTGGAACCACAATCCGGTCCTCGAAGAAAAGAGTATCTCTGTCATCAACTCGATAGCACTTGTATTTGGGGATGCTCTTTTCAATACCACGTTTCACCTTCTTCACCATGGTATCCAACAATTGAGCCTCACGAATCTGATCTTCCAAAGTAGGAGAGACGATGAGGTTGGCAAGCAAACCTTGAGGAACAACTTGAAGATTCAACTTGCGGAAAGCCTCACAGAGATCCGGTTGAAATGGCTTGAGGATTAAGCTGTTGCAGTAAGCCTTTTTGCTCAAAGCGTCTGCAATCATATTAGCCTTGCCTGGAGTGTATTCAATACTCGGATTATACTCTTGAATCATTTCGACCCATCGAGTCTGCCTGAGGTTGAGATGAGGCTGAGTGAAGATATACTTGAGACTCTTGTGATCTGTGAATATGTCCACTTTCCTTCCCAACAGGAGATGTCTCCATGTTATCAGTGTGTGGACAACTGCCGCCAACTCAAGATCGTGAGTGGGGTAGTTCCTTTCATTGGGCTTCAACTGGCGAGAGGTATAGGCAACAACCTTCTTCTCTTGCATTAACACATAACCGAGGCCCTGAAGAGAAGCATCACAGAATACTTCATAAGGCTTGGATTCGTCAGGAGGAGTCAGAACTGGAGCAGTGACGAGTTTCTCTTTGAGAGTGTTGAAAGCAACGTCACACTCAGGAGACCAGACATACTTCACATGCTTCTGAAGGAGGTTGGAAAGAGGCTTGGCAATCTTGGAGAAATTCTCAACGAATCTTCTGCAATAGCTTGCAAGTCCAAGAAAACTGCGAAGCTGCTTGACATTCTGAGGAGGATTCCAATTCAAAACTGCAGACACCCTCTCTGGATTAATAGCAATGCCCTTGGCAGAGATGATATGACCAAGATAAAGAACTTCATCAAGCCAGAATTCACATTTGGAGAACTTCGCATATAATTGATACTCTCTGAGCTTGTCGAGTACCAATCGCAAATGTTTGGCATGATCCTTCTTATTCTTGGAGAAGACCAAAATATCATCGAGATAGACCAAGACAAATTCGTTGATGTAGGGGTTGAAGATGAAATTCATCAAGCGAGTGAAATACGGAGGAGCATTGACGAGGCCGAATGACATGACAGTATATTCATAAGAACCAAAGCTTGTTCTGAATGCTGTCTTGGGAATATCTTCTTCACGAATGCGAATCTGGTGATAACCCATACGAAGGTCAAGCTTGGAGAACACCTTAGCACCTTTGAGTTGCTCAAATAGCTCATTGATGTTGGGAAGTGGGTACTTGTTCTTGATAGTCTTCTTGTTCAATGGACGGTAATCGACGCAAAGTCGGTCCGTGCCATCCTTCTTCTTGACAAAAAGAACACCACAACCCCACGGAGAAGAACTCGGTCTGATCAGACCCAGACGTTCTTGTTTATCGAGTTGTTTCTTCAATTCCTTGAGCTCATCTGGTCCAAGCTTGTAAGGACGCTTGCAAACGGGTTCCGTGCCAGGCTCAAGATCAATAACGAATTCAACTGGCCTGCGGGGAGGCATACCCGGGAGCTCTTCTGGAAAAACATCTTGGTACTCACAAACGACTGGAATCTGAGAGATAGCCTCCATTTCACCAATCTCATTGAGAGAAAACAACCGAATGGTATCATCACGAGAAGCATAGATGATCACATTGTTAGAAGAGTGAGTCAATTTGATTTCCCTGGCAGCACACTCGAGCTGAGCCTTGTGCTTAGAAAGCCAGTCCATCCCGAGAATAAGATCAATATCAGAGTCACCAAGCACCATTGGGGAAGATAGAAATTTATAGTCGCCCATCTTGATAGAGACATCAGGAACTATCGAGTTTGCCCTCATTGACTTTCCCGGAGAAATAACACCCAAAGGTTTATCCAGGTAAGTCCAAGAAAAATCATTCTTTGCAAAGAACGATCTTGACATGAAACAATGCGATGCACCAGTATCAAATAAGACTTTGGCAGGAATATCATTAACAGGAAGATTACCCATGATCACTTCAGAAGAATCCTCTGCTTGAGCTGCATTCAACATGTTCACCTTGGCATGCTTAGGATTATGCTTGACCACTGCATTGCTGGAAGATTTCACAGGAGGAGGAGGCGGAAGGCGCCTTTGATTGAAGCACTTGTTCGCATAGTGACCCTTTTGCTGACATTTGTTGCAAGTCACCTCTGAGAGCGGACGATGGTAAGGAGCACTTGGCCTTGGAGCTTGGTTCTGAGACTTGTTCTGATAGCCAGGGTTGGGTGGGTGGGAAGATCCACGACCACTTGAGTTCTTCTACTGATAAGGCTGACGGAACGGAGGAGGAGGAGGCAACCAGAACTTCTGTTGCTTAGCTGCCACAAGTGAGGAAGAAGAAGACTGAACTGCGTCTCTGACTCTCTTCTTAGAAGCCTCACACTTGAGCTGAGCAGCTTCTTGTTTCAGCGCCATGTTGTAGAATTCATCATACTTTAATGGCTCGAAAAGCACGAGAGCAAGTTGCAGATCTTCTCTGAGACCACGCCTGAATTGGTAGATCATACTCTTCTCATCAGGGATGTCTTGCCTTGCAAAACGAGAGAGCTTCTGGAACTGAGTGTTGTATTGATAGACAGACATGTTGCCTTGCTTGAGATTGCGGAATTCCTCACGCTTACTCTCAACAACACTTTCTGGAATGTGGTGAGCTTTGAAGTCACGGCGGAAATCATCCCAGGTTATCACACGACCTCCTCTGGAATCTTTGTATTGCTGGAACCACTCAGCAGCTTGATCTTTGAGTTGAAAAGAGGCAAACTTGACAAAGTCCTCAGGTCTGACATTGCTGCAATCGAAATGCTTGCTGATGTCCACGAGCCAATCATCGGCGTCTGTGGCCTCGACACAGTAGCTGAAGGTCTTTGGCTGATTAGCAAGGAACTGGTTCAGTGAAGCGAAATGCGGCTGATTGTTCCCTTGGCCTTGATTCTCTTGATTAGCTTGCCCTTGGTTGCGATCTTGCAAGAGCTGAATCAGAATCTGAGCATTGGCATTTGTGGCAGTCATCAAGGCCTGCCAAGCTTCCGGAGGCGGAGGTGGTGGCGGAGGGTTAGCCTGATTCCCTTCATTGCGTTCCGGATTCTGACGCGTTGGCGGAGCCATCCTGAAGAGGGTGACATCCATTAGCATCTTGACAGAGATATATTGAGGCTGAATCAAAGGAACGAAATTGCAACATATAGTCTTCACAATTAACATTCGAACGGGAATGAACGAATGAATTCCAATGTAAATCATCACACTTCCAAAATTGAGAAGCCACTTAGAACATGGTAAGGAATAAAATCAACAAGGTACGGATGTGAACAAATACTTGGTAAGGATTACCCAATCATGAACCAAATATCTGCGGAAGAAGTACTAGAGCTACATGAATTCCCACTTATAAACTCCCGAAACTTTCTGGTTATGCAATCAGGTGTTGGGGATACAGGGGAAGCATAATATCTCACCCAAACTAGCAAATCCTACAACCAGCTGTATCCATCCTTCAACACATAACCAAGAAACCTTCGGAAATCGTCTACCTCAACCTTCGAAAAGCATCCGTTATACAAGTCATGGCAATACTCCCGCACTCGCCACAGTACTGGGCTATTAGGGTTATCTCACCAACAACTGTACAAAAGAGATTTTCGATGTCGGCGTACTAAACTCAGGTAAACCAAAACCGCAACGATAAGATTATGACGGCAACACCTCGGAGCTCAACTCTCCGGGACACTGCCACAACCCCTAAATGTCAGGAGGCAACCAAGACAATGTTGTCATCATAAAACCATCGGAACGGTTGTAATATACCCGCGTGATCCTAAATTTTTTTTTACTGAAATTTGAGAAGAGAAGAGTCAAAACTCTACGTCAGGATGCCTTACCAGAAGGTCGAAGGGACTGGGGAGTAAAAAGAATTCCTAACTCTCCGATATATAATTCCTAAATGACTCAAAACATTTTTCTAGACACAACTCGGCCACTAAAGACGATCAAACAGTGGGGGCTCCTAAGGTCGGGGAAAGGCTCTGATTACCAACTTGTAACGCCCCGGACACACCCGCCGGTGGTCGTTACTCCTGGCGGAATCTAGACTGGCCCCACAGATCAATACTAGTCTTTTCTGCGCACTTTGTCCTCACTCGTGCGCACCCGGGAGCAACTTCCCGGTCGGTCACCCATCCTGACACTACTCCAAAGTTAAGCGTGCTCAGCTTGGAGTAGTGTCAGGATGGGTGACCGACCGGGAAGTTGCTCCCGGGTGCGCACGAGTGAGGACAAAGTGCGCAAAAAAGACTAGTATTGATCTGTGGGGCCAGTCTAGATTCCGCCAGGAGTAACGACCACCGGCGGGTGTGTCCGGGGCGTTACACCCCGGCAGGGGAGACCTCCCCGGCAAGGGAGGAGCCCCCGGCAAGGAAGACCTCTCCGGCAAGGGAGGGATCTCCAGCGAGGGACGCGGCCAGCGATCCCCCGACAACGGAGGCCGCGGCCACGGACCCTGCCACCGGTAAGCCCCCCTGCACGGAAAACTTTCCCTGGTTATCTTCCCTTATGAGCCTTTTTGTCGGCTGTTCAACTGACTCTTCTCCCCTCTTCCGGCCATCAGACCCGCCCACCGCAGACCCGATGGAGACCGAGGTCGTCGTCGGGGAGGGCGCACGCGGCGACGCCGACGACGTCGTCGTCATCGAAGAGGCGGACGGCACCAACGACCCCGCAGGCGGCAGGGAGGCCGAAGCTGCCAAGGCCGCCGCGGCGGCAGACGGCGAGGGGACTGGCGACCGTGCCGACGGCCCCGGGGAGGCAGGGGCATCAAGCACTCCGCCGTCCGGCGATCCCGCTGCTGCCACCGCGTCAGGCCCCGAGGAGCCCCCGGCAGGTGCCTACCTGCAGGACGGCGATGGCGTCTTCATCAGGCTCCCCTGGGAGCCTAGCTCCAGGGCGTCGGTCGAGGGGGAGGCCTTGGACGGAGAAGTGCTCGCCTCCGTCGGGCTGACAGTGGTCGACGCGCCGAGCACCAGCAGCGGCGAGCCCGAGGAGGAGCGGCTGCTCCGAAAGCTTGTGTCGCTCTACCGCGCCCGGCAGGCTAAGGTGGACCGCCAGGAGGCGCTCGTCGCGAGGGCCGGCGCGGACATGGAGAAGCGCGCCGGGGAGCTCCGGGAGCTCAACCAGGAGGCTCTCCGGTCCTTGGCGGAGGAGCGGAGGCTGCTCGACGAGGCGCGGACGGCCTTTCTCCTCGAGAAGGCAGAGGCCGAAGAGCAGCAGAGGCTTGCCGCTGCGGGGCTATCCGCGCGGGAAAGCGAACTGGTGCAACAGAAGGCCAGCCTCGCCAGCCACGAGGAGGAGGTTGCCGCGCGCGAGCAGGCGCTTGGCGGGGCCCTGCGGGAAGCGCAGGACGCTGCCGCGGCCGCCGAGGTCGCCAAGGGGGAGCTGGAGACGAGGGTGGCGCAGCTCGCCAGCGACCTCAAGGCGAGCGGCGAAGAGCTTGCCGCGCTCAAACAGGAGCGCGAGAAGGGCGCTCACACCCTTGGCGAGCTGCAGGGCCGCTTCACCGAGAAGATCCAAGAGCTCGACGCCGCCAAGGAGGCCAAGGCTGACCTCGAGCTGAAGCTGGACACCCTGGCCAAGGCGCTGGAGAGCGCCAAGGGGCAGGAAGCGACCTTGCGGAAGGAGGTTGCTGGCAACGAGGAGCTGTTGAAGCGCGCCGCCGTTACCCAGAACGCCTTCCAGGAGACGGTGGAGCGGTGGACCGAAGGCCTCGTCGACATCGCCACCACCATCGACAAGGAGCTGAAGCTGCTGGGGATGGAGGGCCACGAGTACCCCTCCGGCGAGAACGTCCCGCCGAGCGTCAAACTCACTTCCTTCTTCAAGGGCTTGGTGGGGGTGCTCCAGCATCTCCGGGAAACGATCCCGGAGCAGCTGGCCGAGGAGACGCGGGAAGCCGTCTCCGGGGCCCTCGAGAGGGTGCTGGTGAAGATCGTCTTCCGCAACCCCACCATCAGGCTTACCAACGTCCTCAGGCACTTGCCGGAAGACGCCGATCTAACGGAGATCAGGGCCCTCGTCACCCCTATTGTGGAAAGGGTGGCCGGGATCAGGCGGGTCGAGGGCGACCACGCGGATTAGGCCGCCCACCTCTTCCTTTTCTTCTCTTGTCGCTGCTGAGCATGTCATAGAAACAGCTGATTAGAGCAACGGCAAGTCATTTTGAAATATTACTTTTATCTTAGGCAGTTCATTGCGCTGTTATCTCCCTCGTTTGACCTTGTGCTTCGTACGTTCACGCCCTACGCTCCCGGGAACTTGTCGGCGCAAGCCTCCGCCTTGCCACGGGTGCCGAGTGCGGGACATCAGCAACCCGCTGGCGGAGCCTCCACCGGCAAGAAACCTTGCCGTGGCTGGCGCAACTCACTTACAATGTTGAGCAGGCTCAGGGCGAGGTAAGCGCGGCGACTGCAGTCGCGGCACGCTCAAGCTGCCGAGCAAGCTCGAAACAAAGTAGGACGCCACTCGGGATGTAGCACACTTAAGTCGTTGAGAGGACTCGAAACGAAATAAGGGCGCAACCAGCCACGAGCCGGCCCCTCCGCGCACAGGTTTCCCATACGAAGCTCGGCCGTTCGAGGAAGATAACTTAAGGATAAAAAGGAGCTTAATTGCTCAAACTTTGGCAACTTAGCTTTTTTGTTGTTCGCAGTCCGGCAAGGCGCAGCTTCCTCGGGCGACGCCCAGCCTATCCTGTCATCCCCCCACTCGAGGTAAGGGAATAACGAAGGCTCGGGGCTTCGCGGCCCGCCATCGCTTGCCGGAGTCGAGTGCTGCACAATCGTGTCAAATAATGCATGCGCCAAGCGGAGAGGCGCGAAATCGACAAGATGTGCGGGGCACATAAGCTATGCTTGGGATCTGCGCCCGTCTCTGTACCAAGGATTACATGCAACTGCGGCAAGACTTGGACAGAGAGAGGGTGGCCGACGGAACGGGTTCCGACTGCCGCGCTGGCAAGGTCCCTCCCACGGTCGGCGTCGACTCGTTTGGATCTTGGCGGCCTGGGCTCGCCGAAGAACGAGGTCGCCTTTCCCGCAACTTCCGGCGCTAACTTCTGCGGCTACGGGAGCGGCGCAGAGTTTGCTGGAGGCGAGAAACTCGCTCAGCGGCCGGAAGGCGGTCCTCCTCAAGGAGCAGCATCTCTTGCCCGGACTCTGCGTGAGTGGTACTCGAGAAGGGCCGTGCGCGAGTCCGCGAGGAGGAATGCCTCCGCTCCGCGGGTTGGAGCGGAAAGGTACCTGGCCATACCTGAGCTCACCTGTGGTCGCCAAATCTGGTTCGCACGACCTCGACGCGCTCCCCTACCTGGCGCGCCAAGGATGTCGGGGGATATTTGCCTCCACGAGCACCTATGGGGACGGAGCCCCTTGTCGGTTCGGCGGGGGGCGGAGGTTGTACAAAGAGCAGATCGAGGCGACACACACACACAACGATTTTACCCAGCTTCGGGCCGCATGGATGCGTAAAACCCTACTGCTGCTTGTCTGGTTGATTCGAGTTCTTGCTCTGGAGCGCAAGAAGCTACAGTAAGTTGGAGCTGGACGTAGACGAAGGTCTACTGGGTGTCCTTCTTCCCCTTCCCTCCTAGGGTTCGATCCCTTCTATCCTCTCTCTCTCTTAGGGTTCGGTCCTCCCTTCCTACGTGCGCATGGGCCTCCTTTTATATGCTAAGGGGTTTCCCACAGGTAGCGACGCAGGTGAGGGTAAAAATGGCAAGGAACTGTGCGAACAGAGGTCGCACAGTGCTATCGCACCTAACTCTGACGGCGAGGGACAAAGGCATTAAATGCCCATCTGGATCGCCTGAACAGTGCCGAGGCAGACCGTTAGGGGCGCCTCCGCTTGCCACGGGGGCGACTCTGCCAACGTCGCATGCCATGCGCGCGCCCCAGGTTGCGCGGCGCCCCGCCACGTGTCTCCGGGGAAGCTCCAGAGTGACGCGTGGGCAGGTGAGCTGGAGCGCATGCCTGAGGTGGTGGTTCGCCGCGGCAAGTGGCTTGCCGCGGTGGTTGTCTTGCCGCACCTGAGAGCTTGCCGCTCGTCAGGCCTTGCCGGGGCGCGCGGAGCGCCGCGGCGGGCTTCTCTTGGTGTGCCTTGGCTCGGCCGTCCCGGCGAGCTCCTCCCGTCGGGGCCTTGGTGCCTCGGCTTAGTCGTCCCGGCAAGCTCCTCTTGCCGGGGCCTTGTCGCCTTGGCCCGGCAAGCTCCTCTTGCAGGACCTCACCTTCTCGCCCCGGCAAGCTCCTCTTGCCGGGGCCTGGTCTTCTAGGCTCGATCACTTGGCCTTCGTCCGGCCCAGAAAGGGCCGTGGAGACTCTTGTCGCTTCCCTGGCAAGCCTTGCCGCGGGACGCTACTACTGCCCGTGCACAAGTTCGGGGTACTAAGGTACCCCTACTTTAGTACACCGACACAGAGCGACACGTAGGTGGGTGTGCTGGAGCGCAGGTACAGAGTGGTGGCTTGCCGCGTCAAGCGCCTTGCCGCGGTAGTTGTCTTGTCGCGTCCGGAAGCCTGTCGCTCGTCGGGTCCTGCCGGGACGCGTGGCGCGTCGCGGCAAGTTGCTTGAGGTGCCTTGGTTGGCCTCCCCGGCAAGCTCCTCTTGTCGGGGTCTTGTGCCTTGAGTGGCCTTCCCGGCAAGCTCCTCTTGCCGGGGACTTGTCTCCTTGGCTTAAATACTTTGTTCTTGAATGGCTTCAAAGGATCCACGGAGGACCTTGGCGGTCACCTGGCAAGCCTTGCCGCGGGACGCTGTGACTGCCCGTGCACAAGTTCGGGATACTAGGGTACCCCTACTCTAGTACACCGACAAATCCCCCTACCCAAATGTGAATTCTCTCTCGGATGAAAGATGTATCACTTTTTCTTTTGCCTTTAGGAACTAGATATGCATCACTCTATTCTACACATGGAACATAAAGCAACGATCAATATCATAGCTCTGGTGTGGACGTGGCGGAAGAGGAGGAGCAAGATAAATACAGAAGAAGGTGTCCTAAAAGTAGATGAGGTTGTGGCTATGGTTGGCAGGAGTGCACTTGAGTGTGAAGAACATTGCCTCCAACCAACAAATACCACACAAACTGTGATGTAGAGATGGAAACTGCCAGCCGCCGCCGCTGTGCTAAGGGAAAACAACGATGTGTCTTTTGACTCAATTAGTTACTCTGGAGTCTGGGGCTTTGTGATTGGTAACGTTCCATGGATTGCAGGCCAGACGAATTCAGAAAGCAGTTGATGCTTTGCAGAATGAAGCTATTGCATGTTTAAGTGGTATACATGTAGTAGTAGACCGAGAGATCCAGTGAATTGGGATATAATTTGACAGTAGTAGATCGGGGGATGCAGTGAGTGGAGATAGAATCATCGGTAGTAAGAAGTATGATCTTTCAGCCAGTAGTGTGCTTTCCTAGCAGATAAAATTTGTGTTGTCTTTGTGTTTTTCTAGATTTTTGTTGCCTTTCTATTCGGGAAGTTGTAATAATATGGCTCTGTGGCTAATGCTATCGCGGTGTATGATGCAAAGTTGGAGCAAAATCCTTGCATTGCCTGGTAGGAGGATGTTTCGGATATTGTGAAGGGCCTTGTAGCCAGCAATTCCGCAGAGCTTGTCTATTAATGGAACACGGTTTCCAACACAAAAAATATAGTTTGTAATAATTCATCGACAATTCTTTCATTCATAATGAAACACAATGGTCCCACATTTCACTCAGAAACCGAAACCCAGTTTCTAAGGGACATGCATGCCTAAATGCCTAGGAAGATCAGGCTTGACGAAGGTAAGACACCAGGAAGGTGACACAAGTTGGTTTGCTTAATATCAAACATGAAAAGGTGACACAAGCTAGTTTGCTAAATACTTGTATCAAACATGAATTTTTTCGGCTCCCATAGCAACACACAAGCACTCACGTAGTACATACTACTGAAGATGCAACTTGATATTTCTAGATTCCAAGGCAAGGTTCTACTAGTAAATTAGTACATGAAACAATTTTTGTCATGCTTTGCAAACCTTACAGAAAAAGGCTTGGAGCATGCAATTATACCCTTTACATGTTGAGTGGCTCAACATCGTCCATGACCAGTTTTTGATGTGCCTTCATCAACTTAACATTGGTACTACAAAACACAAGATGGTTGTGATCAATTTCACATGGATGGGGTGAAAAGGGTGTTGACAACCTTATAAAAGGGCTCAGGTTTTGAGAGAATAGATGAATTTTGACTATGAGGTGTGTCTTTATGATTAAATAGTCTACACTTCAAGCTGAATATACAATTGAAAGGTAGTGTAGCTATATATACAGGATGTGATATTAGAGGAATACTGAATAACCACATGTATGAACTATTGCACATATATGTGGAGATCAATTCAAACTAGTAGTTGTGGCTTATGTGGAAGATATGGACATGCATGCGCGAATGCAGGAACTCAACCATGTTGTATACTGTTGATTGTACTCCTCCAGTCTCATGTTTAGCTTCAGTCAGGGTGAACTCAGCATCATCTTGGAATTCCTCATGATGTTCTCTTGCAATTGATTGATTGGATGCATCAAGGTGATAGTGCGCAACGGATTTGTACACCACTTGTGTTTATGCTAACAATACTAAACAAGAAGTTATCATCGATCTTAATTGGTCTTTGTGCATAGAAGCCGACTTATATTATGTACAAAAAACTATTTGTTTCAAGTTACAATATTCAGTCTGGATTTCCATTATATTGCAATCTATTCGGAAGTTTCAAAGCATGGATTAGACATAAATATATCCTAACAATATGGAAAGCGGACATTGTTCGAAAGTGACGTGATGGAGTCACCCTTTCCGATGACTCTCCTTTGGCAGGTTGTGTGAGCAGACCAGCAGAGTGGTGGATGGTGATTATGGCAACAGATACTGCCGATGTATTCTCTCCAGATGAAAATCCATGATCTAGCCTTCTGGTCTAATCAGGTATCATTACGTTTGCGCATCATTGTCTTGTTGAAGGTGTTGGTCAACACCAACAAGAAGCCCATGGTGCTCAACCTCAGAGCTCATGTGGCTTCACCTTCGGAAGGATCGGTTCCCGGAACAACGCGTGTGCGAAGTGAGCTAGGCCACAACCCGTGTACCCTGTCCACCTACCTAGACTATATATATATATATATATATATATATATATATATATATATATATATATATATATATATTCCATGCCCGCTGGAAGTTTTAGGGTTATGAAAGTATATATTAGACCAAACTAAAGAGGGCTTTGCTCATCTATCACCTCATCTTGGAGATCAAGGCCTCCTTGAAGGAGAAGACTCCAGTTGAGTACCCAATACCTCTTGGAGAAGATCCATCTTGGATTCAAGACCCCATCTCTCTTAGGGATTTGCGAAGACTATCTACCCCCCCCCCCATGACCTCAACTCCTTGTGGATTTGGAAAGAACTTTACATTGTTACTTGCTTCCCTTGTTGATTGTGAATCTTGTGGTACTTGTGTGGAGAGAGTGGATGTGTGATTTGGATCTCGTCTTGCGTGTTCTTCTTCTTTTCTCTTGGTCCATCTCCAAGTGTGAAAGACTGAGCCACATAGGGGTTTATTACCATACAACAAGCCTCCTGATGCCACCTGCACTGACCTCAGGCAGCGCGTCCTCCACCTGCGGCACAGTGGCAGAAATGGAGAGGAAGAAGGCGGACGGGAACGGTGCGTTATAGGGGTGGGGACTGGGGATGGAAGGAAAAGGTAGTTCCTCATCAACATGCGTTCACGCTAAGCCATCTTTGAAATGGACACCTGTAAAGCGTGACGTTGCAGGTGCCTTTGCGCCAAGATTCAGATTCATGGTCGAATGGCTGAACAAGCGCCGAATCGCTACAGAACTAGCCTCAGTTCTATAGCATTTCGGTACTAAGGCCCTCTTTGATTCGAAGGATTCTCAAAACGCGGAATAGGAAAAATAAAGGGTTGGAGTGGCATGCTCACTTGAATCTTGTAGGATTAGTACAGAGCATCTGATGCCATGGAAAAAATAAAGAAAGTGAAAAAAAGAGGTTGGAGTGGGTGCTAGATTTCCAAAGAAATGTAGTACACATGATTTCATAGAAAAAATTAATATATGATTCAATTCTATGTATCAAACGACTAATGAAGAATTTTTTTAAGGATTCCAACCCTTCAAAAATCCTATGAAATTCCTTTGAATTAAAGGAGCACTAATTTAAAGTTGGAGGTAATAGCACCCCAGGTACCCTAACTTGCACAGAATGTAACGATTCAGTTCCAAACTTGCAAAACTTAATTTCATCATACCCTAACTTGCACCTCATGTGATGATTTAGTCCCAGGCCAATCACAGCTCTACATTTGCCATCCAGGTGGCTGGACCGGTTAGCGCACACACTTTTGCAGAAAACCCCTGATGTTTTCTTTAATCAACCTGCACTCAGCGTCCGAACCAACCGACCAGGATCGGCACGAACGGCGGCCCGTGCGCGTGGTCAGCATGGCGCGCGGCGCGCGTTCCCCGTCTCGTCCTCCGCCGCGGCCGCGGCGCTCCCCACCGAATTCCACCAGCTACCGACGACGAACAGAAGCAATGGCAGAAGAACAGCACGAGACAAACAAATGATCACATGAGATAAACCTCGTTCCGTTCCATCCAAACCTACACAAGCATGTAATAAAAGGATTTATGACTATACCATTGCCCTTAATCAGACCTTAATCATACTACTAAGCCTTAATCACTACTGCTGCTGCAAAGAAACAACTCGACCGGAGTGCCGAGCTACTGGTCAGGTGAAAACGAGATGCCACGCCTCAGTACAGCCGGAGCATGCTCCTCGCGAACGACTGCGACTGCAGATGCCGGCCGCCGTTGGCCGGCAGCCCGGTGGCGCCGCGCTGGCCGCTGGCGCTCCGCAGCGGGGTCAAGTAGAACCGCAGCATGCCGTTGTCGGCGTGGTGCCCCGGCGAGTACCGAGCGCTGCGGTTCCGCTCCAGCACGCACTTGTCTTCCTGTCGCCGCTTGACGCTGCCGTGGCCGTCGACGAAGCAGCGCCGCGAGCTGCCCAGGCCGGCGCTGTTGCTGCTGAACGAGCTGCGCGCGCTGGCGTTGCTGTTGCACCTCTGCATCCCGGTGTTGCTGTACCCGCGGACGCGCAGCTCCGGCCACGGCTCCAAGAACGCGCGGTCCGCGGCATCGGACGGGCTGCCCCGGCGGCCCGTGGCCCGGCGGTGTATGAAGCCCCAGAGGCTCCACGCCTTGCCTTAGACGCCGTGGCTTCTTGGCGTGGCCCGGGAACGCGGCGTCCAGGGTCACCGGGAAGTCTTCGACGAGAGAGTTGGAGCTGAACCGTTGGTCGAGCAGGTCTTCGGCATGGTGGAAGTGGTAGAACTCTGAGCTGCTGGTCAGCGGGGGCACCGTGGCATTGGTGATGGCGGCCGCTGCAGGGGCTGGCTTTGGGTCGGGCACTTCGAACGACCTTGTCAGCACGGAGCCTGACCGCTCCAGGCTCCGGCGCCTCCGGCTCGACGTGTCCATGTAGTAGTCTCGCGTCTGCGCCGAGCCTCCGGGGGTGTTGGCGTCGCCGTCGGGCTCGGGCTGCGAGTCATCTTCCACAGGAATTTGGCCGTCGGAGCGTTCCACCACGCCGGCAGGCGAGTCCTCGAGCGCGGAGAGGATGGGCGGGAGCCGTGACAGCGGCGGAGGCGCTCGGCCAAGGCCAATGCCGGCGCCAGCGCCGAAGAGGTAGCCGTCCCAGGACGCACGGGGCCCGTCCCTGGATAGACCTACATCGTCGACAGACATGCGGCCAGCATCAAGGGAGAATCTTGGGTCCGTGTCGCACGAACGACGGCCTCCGGCGAACTCCGAGCCTTCCTCCCCACGAAGGCGGCTCCGCCGAAGGAAGGAGGGCTTGGATGGCTTCTCTGACGGCGGCATTGCCGCGGCCGCTGCCTTGCTGCTGATCCTGGTCGGTTGGTTCGGGCGCTGAGTGCGGGTTGATTAAAGAAAACGGCAGGGGGTTTCTGAAAAAGTGCATGTGTTGATCGGTCCAACCATCTGGCTGCTAATTGTAAGTTGTGATTGGCCTGGGACTAAATCATCACATGAGGTGCAAGTTGGGGTATGATGGAGTCAAATTTTGCAAGTTTGGGACTGAATCATCACATTCTGTGCAAGTTAGGGTACCTGGGTTTTATTACCTCTTAAAGTTGGACGCTTGTTGTTGGGCAAGAAAAGAAAAAATCACACCATTTGCTGCGGCCGTCTTCCTTGGGGTTCGGCACGTGACTTATTGTGTGAACCGTTCGCTTTCTCCCTTCTCGCTTGGGAATCCGGAAGCTATTCTAGAGAAATCGGGAATCCCCTGCTCGTCGGCCCCGCAGTCTCGCTCCGCCCCCGGCGACCTCCTCCCCCCATCCGCCCAAGGCAGCGAGATTGCTACCCCGGCCCCAAGTGAAGATCCATCCGGGCGTAGTTCCTTCTTTTCTTGGTAAGAAAGCCCTAGCTTGCTTGGATTCATCTTCTTTTCGCTGTCATTTCGGCGGCCGCCAATGTCTATTTACCCTGACGAACTGGTCATACTATCACGAAAAATATGGGGTTCAATTCATTGAAACAATCCACATGCCCCGCGCCGCGCCCCTGATTATCTGATTCTTGTGCAATCCCCTCAGCACGGTCCTAATGTTTGGGCAGACTGGGGGGCTGGGTCTCGGTTTTATGCAAGTTGGGAGCATTTTTAACTTTGGATTGACTATCAATTAGAAATAAAATAGAAATCTTGGTGGCTGAATTTGCAGTCCGAATTGCCCTTTTAGCTAAAGTTGGTATTCCGGTTCGAAACACTTGGAAAGATCGTGGTAGTATTATTTGGGGGGCCAACTAGACCAGAGGTTAGGCCACACATCCTAACCAATGTAATTGCGTTAAATTACTGATTTGATGTGTGGGACTATGGAGTTTTTGTAAAAATCCTCCTGCTTAATAGCGTACCTCTACTTACTGCCTTCCTGCTCAATGATTGCAAACTATCCAGTTAAATTATTTCGTAAGTGAGCACCTGAAAGGGGATGTGAATTTTGATGCTTCCTGTGCCGGCTAACTGAAGTGTTGTTCAAAGTTGGACGCTTGTAGCTAAACTGCTTCATCAGCAACCTGCATAGATTCGTCCTCATCTCTTTGTCACTTTGTTTGCTATTTTGCATTTGATGAACAGACAGCAATGGATATAGATGATGTGATCTGCAACTTGCGTGTTGTTGGCGTGCCAACCAAGAGTGCTATATACACATGGGGATATAACCAGAGTGGCCAGACTGCACGCAAGGGCAAGGAGCGCCACCTGAGGATCCCCAAGAGCCTACCTCCCAAACTATTCACCTGTAGGGATGGCGAGAACCTCAGATGGATTGATATTGCATGTGGCCGTGCACACACTGCTGCAGTCGTTTCTGACGGATCACTCTTCACCTGGGGTAGGTCCATTTTTACTAAATCTTGTATATTACGGAGCGTTAGATAATCATCAAGGGGAGTTTTGCCATTAATGCCATGCCATCACTGTTATATTTGGATCTGAAATGTTGTAGTTGAGTTATTATCCCTGATGATTTTTACTGCCGGGGCCAGTGGCGGTGCTACATGTGCATGGCCCACCCAGCTCTGGAGCATTTCATCACATTACAGCCAGACCATGGGCCGTAGAATGCCATCCATGAGCACTCTTGCAACCTGGCCCACCCAGCCCATCCAGTTTTTTGGTGCAAGCTCTGCCACTGGTCGGTGCTCTGCTACATGCTTGGAAAAGTTCCTGCCTAGTAGTGAATGGACAATTCTCTACTATTCATGGATACTTGGCACATCATACTCATTAGGCATTTGCAGCCAGTCTCACCAATTGTATTTATCTCCTTAATTTAACTGGCTTGTTGCCTGTTCTTCTGTGTCATGATATGGATTGTGTGTAGGTGATAATCGTGAAAGGTGGGAGGCCGTGGACCAGTGCCCTTGCGGTGCCCTGTCGGCGGAGCTGTGATAGCAGAAGTGGCACAAGGGACAGGGCACCCGATTATGGGAGGCAGAAGCAGAGAAATAGAGATTGGTGATTAGACTTTATAGCTTGATTCATAACAACGGTGGCTGCCTCGTTATATAGAGGTTGGCCTAACTCATATGTCTCAGAAGCAAAGTTGGACTTAGGACTCTTCCCTAAGCTAACGTACAGCTGCTAAGACACCATAGGACAAGGACTCGAGCTGAAGGCATCTAGGTCATGCTGCAACCGAGTTGTACTAGGATTCCTTGGCCCGCTCAGCTGGAGTTCTGGAAGCAGGATGCCTCCTCTGATAACATGACATTCTGATAATTATTATGTAATATTTTTCCGATTCCGCCCTACTTTGCAACCTTTTTGTGTCTATATAGTTTGGTAGAAAGTACCAAGTATATGTGAACATGATTAGGATTCTTCCAAAAGCAGATTATATTTAACTTAAAATGTACAGGTGCAAATGACTTTGGCCAGTTGGGAGATGGAACAGAGGAGAGTGCAAAGGAACCTAAAAAGGTCAATGCACTGGCGACTGAGTTTGTGAAATCGGTGTCCTGTGGTGCACACTGTACAGCTGCTATTGCTGAACCTCGAGAAAATGATGGCACAATATCGAGAAGCAGGTTATGGGTTTGGGGACAAAATCAGGTTTGCCTAAATTAATTGTACTGCTGAATCTGTCCCTTGTATGTTGAAAACCAACTGGCACCACAAAAATAGTTAGCATTTGTGTTTGCTTGCAGGGCTCAGATTACCCTCGCCTATACTGGGGTGCTTTTGCACCAAACACGGTAAAGTTCAATTACACTGGATCAATTATGTCGCACAGTTCAAGTAGATTCATGAGACTGAATGTTTGTGTACTCAAACATTGCAGCCTTCTTCTTTTGTCCTGTTTATTTGATGTTTCCTCTTAGTTTACCCTGTTTCATCTGTCCGGAAAGTAAACATGATAAGCTATGCCAACTATACGCATAGATACATTCATCATATAGGAAAGTATTTATTCAAATTCCTCGTGGTCCTTAATTTCCTATATGAAGCTGAACACCAAATGTTTAAAGAATACTCATGTGCTGGTATGTTTTTTCCTGTTGTCCATGAACTATTTGTGCCCCCAGTGAAAATTATCATGGTGGGCTGGGAAACTTCACCTAGTTTGCCAAATTAGATCTCTAGTAGAATTTCTACTTCCCACCTAGCAGGTTATATGCTTGTATGCTATTTTACGTGGCCCTGAAAGTGCTTTTCTTTCTTTCTTTTAAACCTGATAGCTATGGAAAACCAGATGATGGTAAATCCTAAAATTAGTCTACTGCTAGGAAAATAAAGAGAGGGTGTAAGGGAATAACTATTTCTTGCTTTTTAGCTGGGGGTGCAAATGTATCATATGGCCTGTGTTACTTGCCTAGGAGGGGGGGGGGGACCAACTTGGGGGGTAAGCCAAAACCAAGATGGGCCGTGTTAAGGGTCCCTGCTGGATATGCTCTAATAGCACTCCAAGTGAATAATAGTAACTGTAGACAGATTTAAATGTTACTAGCTCTGTTTTTTAATGTATGTTTTGAGGTGATATCGTGGCACTGAAAATATCAGTCATACATTCACAGGTAATTCGGCAGGTTTCTTGTGGAGCTGTTCATGTGGTGGCCCTATCGGATGATGGCCTGCTGCAAGCATGGGGTAATGTTTCACGTTAAAAGTCTTGTCCACCTTCTGTCCACATGTTTTACTTGTATATTCTTAGGAAAGACGTACTAGTCTACATACTAGACTGAAACTTTGGGTGTTGGTGCTAGCTTTGTCAATCACTATGACCAAGGTTCTCAGAATCGGATAGGACTGTATGGTAAGATCGCAAATCGTAGGATCATAACTGTTAGAATTGTAAAATTGTAGTAGAATCAGTTCAATCAGTTTAGACCGTGAAGTCGTAGAATCATACAACAAAATCGCTGTTCACAACCTTGATTAGTGACCGTAATTTAAGGTTTAATCTATCAAGATAGCTTATCATGACTGATACTTTTTTTTATTGAAACATGCTAGATGAGCCACTTCTTCCATCAAAACAGGACCCAGTTCTTCAATTATTTCATTTCTCACTATTAACAAGATATATACTATTTTCTTACTAGCCAGGCTACAATGAGTATGGTCAGCTTGGCAGAGGTTGTACTTCTGAAGGATTGCAGGGAGCTCGTGTATTAAATGCTTATGCAAGGTTCCTTGATGACACACCTGAGCTAGTGAAGATTGTTAGAGTATCATGTGGAGAGTACCATGCAGCAGCTATATCAGAAAACGGGGAGGTGTAAGTCATCTCAAAGGATGCTGTTCTCTGCTGTTAGTGGAAGTGGTGTGGTTTCTTCAGTTGGCAAAATAGAAGAGCTTGATTTATGACGAGCTAACCATGACTAACAGCTGTGAAGGAAACATTGCACAATGGTTATCTTTTATCTTAGTGTCATGCGATCTAATAAGTGGCATCGATATGCTTTTGCTATTACTTAAATCTCCGCACTTCTCCACATCTTAAAGCAAAGTAAATGTGTCATATACTTTATGGTTAGAAGCTGCAAAGTATTAACACCATGACTTGTCTATTGGTTTTACCGAGTTCTGTGTGAACTATCTTGGATTTTATCATGTACTCGGCTCCCCCAGTTTCCAAATAGATATAGTTTAATAAACCATGCTTGGAATGCTTTAGGTTTTTCATATGAAAAAGGCAACAATACCTGTCATAAAAATTTACTCAAATACAATTTCTATAACTTCTACCGATATATATTGGAAAAAAGTAATGGTCAAAGTGCATGCTGGAGTATGTTTTAATTATAAATGATTTGGAGACATTGCAGTACAGGTTTTGGAGCATGTTCTTTTGAAAGCCTTCATGTGAAGTCAGTCTGTTGTAACAGCTTCTGATCTTCAGCCTTTCATCATGTAGGCCCATTTATTTCTATTTGTAAATACCTTTCGATTTTGCAGGTATACATGGGGACTTGGAAGCCTGGGGCAGCTTGGGCATCGCTCGCTTCAGTCTGGAGATAAGGAGCTAATCCCAAGGCGAGTTGTTGCCCTTGAAGGAATAGTAATTAGGGATGTGTCTTGTGGTGGGGTTCACTCTTGTGCTGTAACGGAAGGTGGAGCCCTCTACGGTTGGGGAGGAGGACATGTGGGCCAACTGGGGCTTGGACCTCAGAATGGTTTCTTTTCATGCGCTCTTAATGGATCCGACATGCTACTTCGTAACATTCCAGTCCTGGTCATACCATCAGGTGTCCGGCTTGTTACTTGTGGTCACTCACACACACTTATATCGATGAAAGATGGCCGTATATATGGATGGGGCTATAATAGTTATGGTCAGGCAGCTAATGAGAAATCTACTTATGCTTGGTACCCTTCTCCAGTTGATTGGTAGGTCGCCTACTTCCATCTCTCTTTTTTGAGTGTGAAATGTGTAACTATTCTTAGTAGTTGATTAGCACATTATGTGAAGTCTGAAATCTTTTACTGTGGTGTAGGTGTGTTGGAGAGGTGAGAAGACTTGCCGCAGGTGGTGGACATTCAGCTGTGTTAACTGATGCATCGTCCTTAAAAGAACTATGTGAGTTTAAGCTAGCAGAGACTGTAAATAGGTCGAACGCTCGGCTAATAGAAGACGTTGCATCACGAACCGGGGCTGATGCATTGGCACGCCTGTGTGAGAAATTAAGGTATGTACAAAAAAATCGGCTCATATTAGTGTTTTGTGTGTTTGTATTCTCATGCAATCAGTTCAGGATCCAGTACAAAAGGGGGTGGGGTGGGGGGGGGGGGGTAAAGAGAGAGTACTTTAAGCACAATTTATTTGTGTGAGCCAATTTACAAGAACTAAAACAAGCATATCTCTACTGAAGTGCATAGCCTGCCAATGATAATTTTTTGGAACAGCCGGAAATGAGACAGAGTCGCTTTTCTTTTACGGTGTCCTGATTTATTTATTTATTGTGCATCAGCGTTTCTTATCATTGGCATTTACAGGGAACATTTGGTTGAGCAAGGAGACTCCGAGCTTATGGAAATGCACATGGTTGAAGAGATAGAGGCCAAAGCCGGTTAGACTAGTAGTGAATCGATGCGGTCTTGGTTCCATTTCGCCATACACATTGATCCAAGCATTGGCGGTGTTGTATTATTTCACGGGAAGTAGCAGTTGTTTTCTACTTGCCTGAAACCTCATTGGTGGTCTCCCAAGTGTGTAACAGAGGAGTGGAGGCTCTGTGTGTATCATGAACTTCCATGTCTAAACATGTAAGTTGGGAACTACATGAAACTATACCTGCAAACTAGAAGGTCGGTGAATTCGATAAGCCGCACAACTTCGTGCTTTATATTGTTCAAATGTTCGGATACGGTGGTTGTTCGTTTTCGAGTGGTGAGAACTATGGTACTGTCTCATGGTTCGGTCGAGAGTATCTTTGGGACAGTGTACTTGAAGCATTGTCTTAAAGCATCTTCAATAGATGGTTCAAATTTTGGTGGTCCAAAACCGAAGATGTAAAATTTGGACCGTCAAAAAATGCATTTTGGAGTTCTGAAAAACGCTCAACTTCAACAGATGGTCCAAATTGATGGTGTCCAAATTGATGGTTCAAAAGAGCAACTTCAATAGATGGTCCAAACCAAAGATGTAAAAATCTGAAAACGGCCGCGTGGCTGCTGCCAGCCACTGTTCAGCCGTGGTTTTGCATTGAAATAACATCAAAAATTTGAAAATAGAGTGCGTCATCATCATAGTTTCAATAAAAAATGCATCATCAAATCCCTCTACCAAAAGAGCATCGTCCTGTCAAAAAATTTCGCCCTAGAAATTGAAATGCACATGAATAGTACTCATGTGGGTCATCAACACCACCGACATTGTGAACCGTGGTACGATCATCATCTTCACCACCGTCTTTGTCGACGTTCTCAACAAGCGGTGAACTCCTCGTTGCCGTGAGCACCACCGGAAGCATCTTCATTGCGTCCCATACCGGTCATGTTGCCGACGAAGCCAACTCCAACGCCACTCATGTTGCCGCCATAGCCACCTCTCAAGCCACCCATCATGTTGCCGCCAAAGCCACCTCCCAAGCCACCCATCATGTTGCCGCCAAAGCCACCTCCCATGCCGCCAAAGCCACCTTCCATGTTGCCACCCAAGCCACCTCACATGTTTTCGCCAAATGCACCATTTATGGAACCTCCAATCATGTTCATGTAACCACCCATGGCACCTCCCATGCCTCCTCCCATCATCATTTGCCTCATGAGCATTTGCTTCTTCATGAGCATTTCATCGCGACAAAGTTTAACATATGCCTTTGCCTTGGCATCAAGAGTTGATGTGTCAATAAACATAAATTTGAGTGTCCTCTCCTCAACCACCTTCCTCTCCTCGGCTGCGGACTTCTTCTCCTCTAGGTCCACCTTCCTCTCCTCGGCCGCGGCCAACCTCTCCTTGGCCGCCGCCCTTCGCCGCTCGGCCTCACTCCTCTCCTCTATTTCCTTGAGCTTCAAGATTCTTTTCTCTTCGGCATACTCTTTCCTCGCCATGACAATGGCATCAAGTCCTTCCTTGAGATCATTGTCTCCGGCCTTGGTTCCCTTCGCTTTCTTGTTTCCATCGGGCCTATAATATTTTGTCGCGGAGTGAGGAGTGGGGCTCGTCTCCTCAATGGCGACATCTTCTTCATCCTCAAGCACCGCACTCTTCTTCTTCGACGATTCAAAAGTCTCTAGTTTTCCACTTCTCCTCATCCTTGAGCTCTTTGTAGCAATGATGAAAAGTGAAAGCTTTTCCTTTCCTTTTCTTCTTCTCGCCTTTCATGTTCCTCTCTTGAAACAATCCTTGTGCAATCATTTTCTACAATAAAACAAGCAACACATCATCATCAACATGTGGAACAAAGAGGAAATATATGATAAAGCACGCACGAAGAGGAAATATTTACCAAGTCACTATCACCGCAACCACTTGGGTTCATGCGAGCAACGTTTGACAAGCAACCGACCCACTTTTGGCATTCAGCGTTGACGGTGGACCAACGTTGGCGTAGAGAGTCGCTCGAACAGAAGTGACCACTTGTGTTGCGCTCATCGAAGTACTCCTTGATGCATTGCCAATAGGTGTTCACCGTTTGGTCGCTTCCAACGCTTGCATCTTGAAAGATTTTCTTCCAAGCGGTGCATATCAACACATCCTCCGCGGTGGTATAATTTCCAGTTCTTCCCTTGACAACAAAGCCCTCATCGTCCACATCAAGATTGTCATCATCATATTGGGTTTCATATTCTTGTGACGCATACATGTAATCATCATTTGCCACATTTGTCGCGTGCATGAAAGCTTCATCATCAAGACTACAGTTGGACGCACAAACAATCAAGAACACATACAATTTGAAACAACAAACAAGAGCACGACAGGAAAATTTATACCTTTGCGACATTTAGTCGAACATGTTGGAGGCGGTGGCCGTCGGTGTGGCCACATCTTCCTCCACGGCCGGCGGTGGCGGTGGGGGAGGTTGAGGAATGGATGTGTGGCTACTGCAGGAGGCCGCCGGCCGCACCGGCTGTGAGTCGTCGCCCCGAGCCGCCGCGGCCGCCTTGGAGACCTTCACCTGTCGCGTAGAACTGTCGGTCGGGTTGCGGTTGCGGTTGGCCGACCGTTTTCCGCCGCCTCTTCCCTTCGCCGGCTTCGCCGCCGGCGCGGTGACCACCGGCTGGGGCGGCGCGAATCTGGGCCGGCCGGCAGGGGGCGGCGGCATGGCAGCGGTTGCGGGCGAGATGGCAGCGACGACGACCACGTGGGTCAGCCCACCGGCTGCGGCGGCGGCGGATAAGGCGGCGGGGTCGTCGCCTTCAGCCATGGCGGCGCGGACGGCGAGGGGCGGCGGCGGCGGGCGGGCGAACGGGCGCGGGCGGGCGGACGGGCGTGGGCGGGCGAGAAAGAAAAGGAATTGGCGGTTGGGCTTTCGCGGACGGCGGCTGGTTTTGGACCAGATGCACCTCGTGATGTAAATTTGCACCGCGAGGTGTTGTATTTTATATCACGAGGAGGCCGCGGTCCAATTTTTTTACATATGAATCGTTTGTTGGAGCAACGTTTTTTGCCTTAGACGGTCAAAAAGTTAGGTATTTTTACATTTGGACCGTCTATTATGGATGCTCTAAGTTTGTTGAAGAAAACCTACGAGCCGAATGGAATGAGCGGGAGGCGGGAGTTGTTCTACCTCTCTTGCCCTCGATCCTGTCTTCACCTCACCATGTCGCTTGCTTGGAATGATGCCTTGGTGGTACACAAGCAAGTGTCGTGGACAGAGCCTTCATTTGCCGATGGGTGGAAGATTTGGCAGATCATTGAGTGTGCGAGACATGTTGGAGGAGATGGTGTTAGTCGGCAGTAGTGTTCCATTTTGATTCCTTAGCCTTCTTGAACTGATATTTCATTCTTCATTTTGACAGCAGGATCCCCGTAAGAGGTGGCAGCTGAGTAGGCGATCTGGATGATTGGACCTTTCGCGCATGCCGAGTACTCTCTTCGTTTCTAAATATAAGCCCCTTTTAGGGATTTCAATATATGAACTACATAGGGATATATATATAGACATATTTTAGAGTGTAATTCACTCATTATGCTCCGTATGTCGTCCATATTGACATATTTTAGAGTATAGATTCACTCATTATGCTTCATATGTAGTCCATATTGGAATCTCTAAATGGGCTTATATTTAGGAACGGAAGGATTACATGAAGTATGACTAGGTGGTGGAGGACTGTGTGCCACAATCTTGTGGCGAAATGTCTCAAGTTGGTGCTCCCTCCTCGCCATGATTGATAACCCACACGTATAGGGATCGTAACAGTTTTCGAGGGTAGAGTATTCAACCCAAATTTATTGATTCGATATAAGGTGAGCCAAAGAATATTCTCAAGTATTAGTAGTTGAGTTGTCAATTCAACCACACCTGGAAAACTTAATATCTGCAGCAAAGTATTTAGTAGCAAAGTAATATGGAAGTAACGATAACGATGGCAAAAATGACAGTAGCAGTTTTGTAGTAATTGTAAGAGTGGCAACGGAAAAGTAACTAAGCAAAGATCAATATGTGAAAAGCTCGTAGGCATTGGATCAGTGATGGATAATTATGTCGGATGTGATTCCTCATGCAACAGTTATAACATAGGGTGACACAGAACTAGCTCCAGTTCATCAATGTAATATAGGCATGTATTCTGAATATAGTCATACGTGCTTATGAAAAAGAACTTGAATGACATCTTTTGTCCTACCCTCCCGTGGCAGCGGGGTCCTATTGGAAACTAAGGAATATTAAGGCCTCCTTTTAATAGAGTACCGGACCAAAGCATTAGCACTTAGTCAATACATGAACTCCTCAAACTACGATCATCACCGAGAGTGGTCCCGATTATTGTCACTTCGGGGTTGTCGGATCATAACACATAGTAGGTGACTATTGACTTGCAAGATAGGATCAAGAACTCACATATATTCATGAAAACATAATAGGTTCAGATCTGAAATCATGGCACTCGAGCCCTAGTGACAAGCATTAAGCATAGCAAAGTCATAGCAACATCAATCTTAGAACATAATGGATACTAGGGATCAAACCCTAACAAAACTAACTCGATTACAAGATAAATCTCATCCAACCCATCACCGTCCAGCATGCCTACGATAGAATTACTCATGCACGGCGGTGAGCATCATGAAATTGGTGATGGAGGATGGTTAATGATGACGATGGCGACGGATTCCCCTCTCTGGAGCCTCGAACGGACTCGAGATCAGCCCTCCCGAGAGGGATTAGGACTTAGCGGCGGCTCCGTATCATAAAACGTGATGAATCCTTCTCTCTGATTTTTTCTCCCCGAACATGAATATATAGAGTTGGAGTTGAGGTCGGTGGAGCTCCAGGGGGCCCACGAGGCAGGGGGCGCGCCCTAGGGGGTGGGTGCGCCCCCACCCTCGTGGACAGGGTGTGGGGCCCCTAGTGTTGATTCTTTCGCCAGTATTTTTTATTAATTCCAAAAATATTGTCCGTGAAGTTTCAGGTCATTCCGAGAAATTTTATTTCTGCACAAAAATAACACCATGGCAATTCTGCTCAAAACAATGTCAGTCCGGGTTAGTTCCATTCAAATCATGCAAGTTAGAGTCTAAAACAAGGGCAAAAGTGTTTGGAAAAATAGATACGATGGAGACGTATCAACTCCCTCAAGCTTAAACCTTTGCTTGTCCTCAAGCAATTCAGTTGACAAACTGAAAGTGATAAAGAAAAACTTTTACAAACTCTATTTGCTCACGTAAAGCCAGCATTCAAGTTTTCAGCAAAGATTATGAACTAACCATATTCACAATAACACTTAGGTCTCATGTTTACTCATATCAATGGCATAATCAACTAACGAGCAATAATAATAAATCTCGGATGACAACTTTCTCAAAACAATCATGATATGATATAACAAGATGGTATCTCGCTAGCCCTTTCTAAGACCGCAAAACATAAATGCAGAGCACCTCTGAAGATCAAGGACTAACTAAACATCGTAATTCATGGTAAAAGAGATCCAGTCATAGCCATACTTAATGTAAATTAATAGTAATGGATGCAAATGACAGCGGTGCTCTCCAACTGGTGCTTTTTAATAAGAGGATGATGACTCAACATAAAAGTAAATAGATAGGCCCTTCGCAGAGGGAAGCAGGGATTTCTAGAGGTGCCAGAGCTCGATTCTGAAATAGAAATAAATAATATTTTGAGCGGCATACTTTCATTTTCAACATAACAACCGAGAGATCTCGATATCTTCCATTCTACACACATTATAGGCGGTTCCCAAACAGAATGGTAAAGTTTATACCCCCCCACCACCAACAAGCATCAATGCATGGCTTGCCCGAAACAACGGGTGCCTCCAACTAACGACAATCCTGGGGGAGTTTTGTTTGCAATTATTTTGATTTGGTTTGAGCATGGGACTGGGAATCCCAGTGACCAGCCATTTTCTCGTGAGTGAGGAGCGAAGTCCACTCCTCTTGAGAATAACCCGCTGATGACCCACAAGTATAGGGGATCTATCGTAGTCCTTTCGATAAGTAAGAGTGTCAAACCCAGCGAGGAGCAGAAGGAAATGATAAGCGGTTTTCAGCAAGGTATTCTCTGCAAGCACTGAAATTATAGGTAATAGATAGTTTTGTGATAGGATAATTGGTAACGAGCAACAAGTAACAAAAGTAAATAAAGTGCAGCAAGGTGGCCCAATCCTTTTTGTAGCAAAGGACAAGCCTGGACAAACTCTTATATAGAGAAAAGCGCTCCCGAGGACACATGGGAATTATCGTCAAGCTAGTTTTCATCACGTTCATATGATTCGCGTTCGGTACTTTGATAATTTGATATGTGGGTGGACCGGTGCTTGGGTGCCGTCCTTACTTGGACAAGCATCCCACTTATGATTAACCTCTATTGCAAGCATCCGCAACTACAACAAAAGTATTAAGGTAAACCTAACCATAGCATGAAACATATGGATCCAAATTAGCCCCTTACGAAGCAACGCATAAACTATGGTTTAAGCTTCTGTCACTCTAGAAACCCATCATCTACTTATTACTTCCCAATGCCTTCCTCTGGGCCCAAATAATGGTGAAGTGTCATGTAGTCGACGTTCACATAACACCACTAGAGGATAGACAACATACATCTCATCAAAATATCGAACGAATACCAAATTCACATGACTACTAATAGCAAGACTTCTCCCATGTCCTCGGGAACAAACGTAACTACTCACAAAGCATATTCATGTTCATAATCAGAGGAGTATTAATATGCATATAGGATATGAACATATGATCTTTCACCAAATAAACCAACTAGCATCAACTACAAGGAGTAATCAACACTACTAGCAACCTACAAGTACCAATCCCAGACTTAGAGACAAGAATTGGATACAAGAGATGAACTAGGGTTTGAGAGGAGATGGTGCTGGTGAAGATGTTGATGGAGATTGCCCTCTCCCGATGAGAGGAGCGTTGGTGATGACGATGGCAATGATTTCCCCCTCCCGGAGGGAAGTGTCCCCGGCAGAACAGCTCTGCCGGAGCCCTAGATTGGTTCCGCCTCGTGGCGGCGGAGTCTCGTCCCGAAAGCTTGCTTATGATTTTTCTTCGAACGAAAGACTTCATATAGCAGAAGATGGGCACCGGAGGGCCAATAGGGGGCCCACGAGGCAGGGGGTGCGCCCAGGGGGTAGGGCGCGCCCCCACCCTCGTGGACAGGTGGAGGTCCCCCTGACGTATTCCTTCCGCTCAGTATTTTTTATTATTTCCAAAAATAACTTTGGTGGAGTTTCAGGACTTTTGGAGTTGTGCAGAATAGGTCTCTAATATTTGCTCCTTTTCCAGCCCAGAATTCCAGCTGCCGGCATTCTCCCTCTTCATGTAAACCTTGTAAAATAAGAGAGAATAGGCATAAGTATTGTGACATAATGTGTAATAACAGCCCATAATGCAATAAATATGAATATAAAAGCATGATGCAAAATGGACGTATCAACTCCCCCAAGCTTAGACCTCGCTTGTCCTCAAGCGGAAGCCGATAACGATAAATATGTCCACATGTTTAGAGGTAGAGGTGTCGATAAATAAAATACGGACATGAGGGCATCATGATTATTCTCATAACAGCAACATATATGGATATTGTCATATGATTTCTTATGCTCAAGTAATAATCTATTCACAATGCAAAGTACGAATCGAAAACTTTATTGAGAACTAACAAACTATAATCTCAGTCATTGAAGCAATTGCCATTTATCATAACATCAGAAAGAGTCTATGTCATAGCTTTATAGCAAGTCCACATACTCAACTATCATTTAGTCTTTCATAATTGCTAACACTCACGCAATACTTGTGGTTACGGAGTCTTAACCGGACACAGAGAAAGATAGGGGCTTATAGTTTCACCTCCCAACCTTTTACATCAAGGGTAATGTCAACAATAATAGTTCATGCTAACTTACATCCAATTAGATATATATATCAGGATCTTTCCAACATCCTGTGCTTGCCAAAGGTTAAAATGTAAAAAGGAAAGGTGAAGATCACTATGACTCTTGCATAAGGTAGAAGATAATAATAAAAGATAGGCCCTTCGCAGAGGGAAGCAAAGGTTGCCATTCGCTTTCAGGGTTGGATGCACAAAATCTTAATGCGAAAGAATGTCACTTTATATTGCCACTTGTGATATGGACCTTTATTATGCAGTCTGTTGCTTTTATTTCTTCCACATCACAAGATCGTATAAAGCCTATTTCCTCCACACCAATCAATCAGACATATTTAGAGAGCAATTTTTATTGCTTGCACCGATGACAACTTACTTGAAGGATCTTACTCAATCCATAGGTAGATATGGTGGACTCTCATGGCAAAAATGGTTTAAGGGTATTCGGAAGCACAAGTAGTATCTCTACTTGGTGCAAAGAATTTGGCTAGCATGAGGGGGAAAGGCAAGCTCAACATATTGGATGATCCATGACAATATACTTTATCTTAGATATAAGAAAACATAAACCATTACGTTGTCTTCCTTGTCCAACATCAACTCTTTAGCATGTCATATTTCAATGAGTGCTCCCCATCATAAAAGATGTCCAAGATAGTATATTTATATGTGGAACCTCTCTTTCTTCATTACTTCCTATTAATTGCAACGATGACCAAAGCTATGTTTGCCAACTCCCAACAATTTTTAATCATCATACTCTTTCTATGTGAAGTCATTACTCTCAATAAGATCAATATGATCTCTTTGTTTCTTTTTATTCTTTTTCTCTTTTCTTTTATTCCCTCAAGATCATGGCAAAATAATCAAGCCCTTGACTCAACACTAATCTTCATTATATAGCTCACGGACTCGATTACATAAAGGGATCATAAAGCAAAACTCAAAATTAGATCATGCCATAAACTTTATTCTACTAGATCAAGATACTACTAATAGGATCAAACTACGAAAAAGGTAAAGATAGGAGATGTGGTGGTGATACGATACCGGGGCACCTCCCCCAAGCTTGGCAGTTGCTAATGGGAGTGCCCATACCCATGTGATTATGTCTCCTTTGCTGGTGAAGAAGATGGTGGTGATGATGTAGGCTTATCGTCCATCTTCCAAGGCATAGGCTCACCATCATAGAAAGATGATCGAGTCTCCGGGATCCTTAAATCTGCAGCCAAACTCATCCTTTTGAATATATATTCATACTCACAGTTTTGGTTTTGCAGGTCATAGATTTGGGCTTGGAGGTGCTCGATTTTCTCGTGGAGCTTGAAGATGGCCTCCCCAATGTCCTTGGCATCCAGTTTGTGGTTGTTGGTGAACTCCGTGATCATTATGTGATTGGAGTCAAGTCCACGCTCCACCATCTCCTGGCACTTGAAAACTTGTCTCCACGCTTCCGGTCCTCCGTGGTCCCTCAACATCGCGGATGTGCAGCAACCCATCATGCATCTCAATGGTTTGAGGGTGTTGCAGCACCTCCGCGAGGTAGGGGTTGATGACCTTCTCGAAGAACTTGTCCTTGGGTGCGCTTGGAGACATCATGATAATCTAGATCTGTCAGAGAAACAGCTTGAAACAAGAACAGAGGATAATTGCGTGATACAGTGGTCAAAACCTTCAGGAGATTATATAATGAATTTTTACCGACCAAAATACGTATCGTGCAAGAAAACGGAGTCCGAAGAGCGCACGAGGTGCCCACGAGGCAGGGGGCGCGCCCTCCACCCTCGTGGAGGCCTCGTGTCCTCCCCGGACTGCTTCTTATTTTTTCTATTTTTCTAAATATTCCAAAACGGGGAAAATTGCCATTAGAACTGTTTTGGAGTCAGTTTACTTACCGTACCACATACCTATTCCTATTCGGAGTCTGAAACGTTCCGGAAAGTGTCCCTTATGTATTCCTCCGGGGTTACGGTTTTGATAACATTAGTTTCAACATTTATAGGATTACCTGAGATATAATGTTTAATTCTTTGACCGTTCACCACCTTCGGATTTGTGCCTTTGAAGTTGTTGATTTTTATGGCACCGGAACGATAGACCTCCTCGATAACGTAAGGGCCTTCCCATTTAGAGAGAAGTTTTCCTGCAAAAAATCTTAAACGAGATTTGTATAGCAATACATAATCACCAACATTAAACTCACGCTTTTGTATCCTTTTATCATGCCATCTTTTGACTTTTTCTTTAAACAATTTGGCATTCTCATAAGCTTGGGTTCTCCATTCATCAAGTGAGCTAATGTCAAATAACCTCTTCTCACCGGCAAGTTTGAAATCATAGTTGAGCTCCTTAATAGCCCAATAAGCCTTATGTTCTAGTTCGAGAGGTAAGTGACATGTCTTTCCATAAACCATTTTATACAGAGACATACCCATAGGATTTTGATATGCAGTTCTATAGGCCCATAATGCATCATCAAGTTTCTTGGACCAATTCTTTCTAGATCTATTAACAGTCTTTTGCAAAATTAATTTGAGTTCTCTATTACTCAATTATACTTGACCACTAGGCTGCGGGTGGTAAGGGGATGCAATTCTATGATTAACATCATATTTAGCAAGCATTTTACGGAAAGCACCATGAATAAAATGTGAACCACCATCAGTCATTAAATATCTAGGGACTCCAAACCTCGGAAAAGTAACTTCTTTAAGCATCTTAATAGAAGTGTTATGGTCAGCACTACTAGTTGGAATAGCTTCTACCCACTTAGTAACGTAATCAACAGCAACTAAAATATGTGTATATCCATTAGAGGCGGGAAAAGGTCCCATATAATCAAAGCCCCAAACATCAAATGGTTCCATAACAAGTGAATAGTTCATAGGCATTTCTTGACGTCTACTAATGTTACCAATTCTTTGACATTCATCACAAGATAAGACAAACTTACGGGCATCCTTGAAGAGAGTAGGCCAATAAAAACCGGATTGCAATACCTTATGTGCAGTTCTATCTCCAGCGTGGTGTCCTCCATAAGCCTCGGAGTGACACTTCCGTAGGAACTGTTCCTGTTCATGCTCAGGTACACAACGTTTAATGACACCATCTACTCCTTCTTTATAAAGATGTGGGTCATCCCAAAAGTAATGTCTCAAATCATAGAAAAACTTTTTCTTTTGTTGGTATGTGATTAGGTGGTATAAATTTAGCAACAATATAATTAGCATAATCAGCATACCATGGAGCAGTACGAGAAGCATTTATGACATTTAATTGTTCATCAGGAAAGCAATCATCAATAGGGAGTGGGTCATCAAGCACATTTTCTAACCTAGACAAGTTGTCTGCAATGGGGTTCTCATCTCCCTTTCTATCAATAATATGCAAATCAAATTCTTGTAGCAAGAGAACCCATCTAATAAGTCTAGGTTTAGCATCTTTCTTTTCCATAAGGTATTTAATAGCAGCATGATCAGTGTGAATAGTTACTTTAGAATCAACAATATAAGGTCTAAACTTATCACAAGCAAATACAACTGCTAGGAATTCTTTTTCAGTAGTAGCATAATTTCTCTGAGCATTGTCTAGAGTTTTACTAGCATATTGAATAACATTTAATTTCTTATCAACTCTTTGCCCTAGAACAGCACCTACAACATAATCACTAGCATCACACATGATTTCAAAGGGTAAATTCCAATCAAGTGGCTGAACAATAGGTGCAGAGATCAATGCTTTCTGAAGTATTTCAAATGCTTCTACACAATCATCATCAAAGACAAATGGTATATATTTTTGTAATAAATTAGTCAGAGGCCGAGAAATTTTTGAGAAGTCCTTAATGAACCTCCTATAGAAACCGGCGTGACTAAGGAAACTTCTTATACCTTTGATGTCCTTGGGACATGGCATCTTTTCAATAGCATCAACCTTGGCTTTATCAACCTCAATACCTATTTCAGAAACTTTATGCCCCAAGACAATACCTTCATTAACCATAAAGTGGCACTTTTCCCAATTCAAGACAAGATTAGTTTCTTCACATCTCTACAAAACTCGATCAAGGTTGCTCAAGCAATCATCAAAAGAGGATCCATAAATGGAGAAATCGTCCATGAAAACCTCGCAAATCTTTTCACAAAAGTCAGAGAATATAGCCATCATGCATCTTTGAAAGGTAGCAGGTGCATTACATAAACCAAAAGGCATACGTCTATAAGCAAAAGTACCAAATGGGCAAGTAAAATTGGTCTTTGATTGATCATCGGCTGACACAGGTATTTGAGAGAAACCAGAATAACCATCTAGAAAGCAAAAATGTGTATGTTTGGATAATCTTTCTGGCATTTGATCAATAAAAGGTAAGGGGTAATGATCCGTTTTAGTGCTTTATTTAATTTGCGGAAATCAATTACCATCCTATAACCTGTAATAATTCTCGGAATCAATTCATCTTTATCATTAGAAACGACAGTAATACCTCCCTTCTTAGGGACACAATGGACAGGACTTACCCACTGACTATCAGCAACAGGATAAACAATACCTGCCTCAAGAAGCTTTAGTATTTCCTTTCTTACTACTTCTTTCATCTTAGGATTCAGCCGTGGTTGGTGATCACGATCTGGTTTGGCATCTTTCTCCAAATTTATTTTATGTTGACATAGAGTGGGACTAATGCCCTTAAGATCATCAAGAGTATATCCAATAGCAGCGCGGTGCTTCCTCAGAGTTTTCAATAATCTCTCTTCTTCATGCTCTGAAAGGTTAGCACTAATAATAACAGGATATATCTTTTTCTCATCAAGATAAACATATTTAAGAGTATCAGGTAACGGTTTAAGCTCAAACTCGGGATCACCCTTGGGTGGAGGAGGATCCCCTAGGATTTCAATAGGCAAATTGTGTTTCAGGATGGGTTCCTTTTTAAAGAATACTTCATCTATTTCCCTTCTTTCATTCATAAACATATCATTTTCATAGTCTAGCAAATATTGTTCTAAAGGATCACTAGGAGGTACACCAATAGAAGCAAGACCAATAATTTCATCCTTACTAGGCAATTCCTCTTCACGGTGTTGTCTACGATATTTAGAAAAATTAAACTCATGAGACATATCACCTAGACCAATAGTAACAACATCCTTTTCGTAGTCTATCCTAGCATTAACTATGTTCAAGAAGGGTCTACCAAATATAATGGGACAAAAGCTATCTCGTGGGGAGCCAAGAACAAGAAAATCAGCAGGATATTTAGTTTTCCCACACAAGACTTCAACATCTCTAACAATTCCCATTGGTGAAATAGTATCTCTATTGGCAAGTTTAATTGTGACATCAATATCTTCTAACTCAGTAGGTGCAATATCATGCTTAATTTCTTTGTATAAGTCAATAGGTATTGCACTAGCACTAGGACCCATATCACACAAGCCATGATAACAATGATCTCCTATTTTAACAGAAATAACAGGCATTCCTACCACAGGACTATGTTTACCTTTAGCACAAGGTTTGGCAATTCTAGCAGTTTCATCACGGAAATGAATAACATGCCCATCAATATTATCAGATAAGAGATCTTTAACAATAGCAATATTAGGTTCAACTTTAATTTTCTCAGGAGGTGTATAAGTTCTAATATTGCTTTTACGGACCAAAGTTGAAGCTTTAGCATGATCCTTTATCCTAAAAAGGAAAGGTGGTTTCTCAACATAAGAAGTAGGAACAATAGGATCATTATAAGTGATAGTCTTTTCTTCAACTTTAATAGGTGCAACTAATTTTACTTCTATGGGAGGATGATATTTAAACCACTTCTCCTTAGGGAGATCAATATGAGCAGCAAAAGATTCACAGAAAGAAGCTACTATCTCAGAGTCATGTCCATATTTAGTGCTAAATTTAAGGAAAATATCGGTATCCATAAAAGATTTAACACAATCATACTTAGGTGTCATACCTGACTCCTTACCTTCGTCGAGGTCCCAATCTTCAGAGTTGCGTTTAATTCTTTCCAATAAATCCCATTTGAATTCAATAGTCTTCATCATAAAATAGCCATCACAAGAAGTATCGAGCATGGTGCGATTGTTATCAGAAAGCCGAGCATAAAAAGTTTGAATAATTATTTCTCTTGGGAGGTCATGATTGGGGCATGAATATAACATTGATTTAAGCCTCCCCCAAGCTTGAGCGATGCTTTCTCCTTCGCGAGGCCAGAAATTATATATATAATTGCGATCACGATGAACAAGATGCATAGGATAAAACTTCTGATGAAATTCCAATTTCAATCGTTTGTAGTTCCATGACCCCGTATCATCACATAGCCTATACCATGTCAATGCGTCTCCCTTCAAACATAAAGGGAAGACCTTCTTCTTAATAACATCATCAGGCACACCTGCAAGCTTAAATAATCCACAAACTTCATCCACATATATTAGGTGCTCATCAGGATGCTTTGTTCCATCTCCTGCAAAGGGATTAGCTAGCATTTTTTCTAACATACCCGAAGGAATATCAAAGTAGACATTTTCATTTTCAGTAGGTTCAGTAGGTTGAGGAGCAACTCTTTGCTCTATTGTTCGGGGTGAAGATACACCGAACAAGCCCCTCGGAGGATTACTTTCCATAGTAACAAGTGACAGTAAATTTCAGCACACTATATAAGTTTTTCCTTACCAAATTCCACCTACCAAAGGCACTTCACTCCCCGGCAACGGTGCCAGAAAAGTGTCTTGATGACTGATACGTCTCCAACATATCTATAATTTTTTATTGCTCCATGCTATATTATCTACTGTATTGGACCATATTGGGCTTTATTTTCCACTTTTATATTATTTTTGGGACTAACCTATTAACCGGAGGCCCAGCCCAGAATTGTTGTTTTTGCCTATTTCAGAGTTTTTAAGAAACGGAATATCAAAGGAGTCCAAACGGAATGAAACCTTCGGGAACGTGATTTTCTCACCGAATATGACCCAGGAGACTTGGACCCTACGCCAAGGAAGCTTCGAGGTGGGCACGAGGTAGGAGGGCGCGCCCTACCCCCCTAGGCGCGCCCCCACTCTCGTGGGGCCCACGAACCTCCACTGACGTACTTCTTCCTCCTATATATACCTACGTACCCCCAAACGATCAGATACGGAGCCAAAAACCTAATTCCACCGCCGCAACCTTCTGTACCCACGAGATCCCATCTTGCGGCCTATTCCGGAGCTCCGCCGGAGAGGGCATCCACCACGGAGGGCTTCTACATCATCATAGCCCCTCCGATGAAGTGTGAGTGGTATACCTCAGACCTTCGGGTCCATAGTTAGTAGCTAGATGGCTTCTTCTCTCTTTTTGGATCTCAATACAATGTTCTCCCCCTCTCTCGTGGAGATCTATTCGATGTAATCTTCTTTTTGTGGTGTGTTTGTTGAGACCGATGAATTGTGGGTTTATGATCAAGATTATCTATGAACAATATTTGAATCTTCTCTGAATTCTTTTATGTATGATTGGCTATCTTTGCAAGTCTCTTCGAATTATCAGTTTGGTTTGGCCTACTAGATTGGTTTTTCTTGCAATGGGAGAAGTGCTTAGCTTTAGGTTCAATCTTGCGGTGTCTTTTCCGAGTGACAGTAAGGGCAGCAAGGCACGTATTGTATTTTGTTGCCATCGAGGATAACAAGATGGGGTTTTTATCATATTGCATGAATTTATCCCTCTACATCATGTCATCTTGCTTAAGGCGTTACTTTGTTTTTAACTTAATACTCTAGATGCATGCTGGATAGCGGTCGATGAGTGGAGTAATAGTAGTAGATGCAGGCAGGAGTCGGTCTACTTGTCTCGGACGTGATGCCTATATACATGATCATACCTAGATATTCTCATAACTATGCTCAATTCTGTCAATTGCTCAACAGTAATTCGTTCACCCACCATAAAATACTTATGCTCTTGAGAGAAGCTGGCCCCCGGGTCTATCTTCATCCTATTAATCTTCCATCACTTTATTATTGCTTTTGCTTTTTACTTTACTTTTATTTTACTTTGCATCTTTATCACAAAAATACCAAAAATATTACCTATCATCTCTATCAAATATCACTCTCGTAAGTGAACGTGAAGGGATTGACAACCCCTTATCGCGTTGGTTGCGAGGAGTTATTTGCTTTGTGCAGGTACGAGGGACTCGCGCGTAGCCTCCTACTAGATTGATACCTTGGTTCTCAAAAACTGAGGGAAATACTTACGCTACTTTGCTGCATCATCCTTTCCTCTTCAAGGAAATCCAACGCAGTGCTCAAGAGGTAGCAAGAAGAATTTCTGGCGCCGTTGCCGGGGAGTCTACACAAAAGTCAACATACCAAGTACCCATCACAATCCCTTATCTCCCGCATTACATTATTTGCCACTTGCCTCTCGTTTTCCTCACCCCCACTTCACCCTTGCCGTTTTATTCGCCCTCTCTTTTCCGTTTGCCTTCCTCTCTCGCTTGCTTTCTGTTTGCTCGTGTGTTGGATTACTTGTTTGTCGCGATGGCTCAAGATAACACCAAGTTATGTGACTTTACCAATACCAAGAATAATGATTTCCTTAGCACTCTAATTGCTCCTCTTACCAATACTGAATCTTGTGAAATCAATACTGCTTTGTTGAATCTTGTTATGAAAGATCAATTCGCCGGCCTTCCTAGTGAAGATGCCGCTACTCATCTAAATAGCGTCGTTGATTTGTGTGATATGCAAAAGAAGAAAGATGTTGATAATGATATTGTTAAATTGAAGCTATTTCCTTTTTCGCTTAGAGATCGTGCTAAAGCTTGGTTTTCATCTTTGCCTGTAACGCCCGGATAATCTTGCTACAGTAATCCCACGTTAATCGTGCCATGACACCTCGGTTACTGTTGCTATCCTCGCGCTAATTCGAAACCGCACCAAATTCAAACTTAAAATTTAAAGTCGACAATAAAAGTTTTCAAAATTTAAACAAAAATGTTCGGTGGACGCCAAATAATACAAAGGTAATTATGATGCAGCAAACACCTTTTTATAAAATGCCTAATTACATTTAAATGAATTTAAACAGAAAAGAAATAATAAAAGAAAAGGAAAATACAAATAGAAAACAAAAAGAGAGAAGACCCCCCTGGGCCGTGGCCTAACTAGGCCAACCCCCAGGCCCAGCCGGCCGGCCCACCGCACTCTCCCTTATCCCCCCAGAAACCCTAGCCGTAACCCCCCCGTCGCCCCGCTCGCTCCCCCCACTCCCCTCGCTTGGATCTGGATCGGGAGAAGGACCCGATCCCCTCGCCCCTCCACCCACGACGCCGGCGCCCGGGGTGCTCCATCGCCGGCCTGCCACCTCCATGCCGGCGTCGTCCTCGTCCTCCTCCCCAACGGACCTCCCCGGCCTCCCCCGAGCACGCTGCCCAGACCCCACGCTCCCCCGGTGAGCCGCTGCGCCGGATGCGCCCTCCCGTGCCTCCTCTGACCACCGCAGCTCCCGTTCGCGCCCACGCCATGCCCGCTGCAGCCCCGACAGCCCCGCGCATGACGCCCCTGGCCGCGCCGCGCCCGTGCCCCGCCCGCGTCCATGGCCGCGCGCCTCGCGTCATGGCCACGCGCTCGCCACTGCTGCTGCGGCACTGCTCCACACATGCACGCCGCGGTCCTCTGCTCGTCGCGTCGCTCGGAGCCGCGACCGCACGCCCGCGCCCCCCATTCTGCTGCCTGCTGCCGCCTACGTCGCCGGCCTCCCCTCCCACGCCCATGGCTGCGCCCTACTACTCTCTCGCGCGTGCACCGCCCGCTCCCGCTCCCCGCATCATGGCCGTCTCTTGCTCCTGGACGCGCCCGCCCGCAACGATGCGCGCGCTCAGCGCGCTCTGCCCGCGCCGCTCCCCTCACCGCATCGCCTCGCACAGCTGCTGCTTCCTACGCATGCCCTCTGCGCACGCACACACGTGCCCTCACACTCCCGCCGCGCGCCTCGCCTCACCTCCCCTCCCTGTGAGCTGCTCCGGCCAGCCCCGCCACTACCTCCACCACCGCGCCGCCCGGGGCCCTCCGCCGCCTTTCCTGGCCGGTGTCGTGGGCGCTTGCGGCCCCGTCCCTGGCCTCGCTCGAGCAGCCTCCGGGCTCGTCTCGCGCCAGGCGCCCCTGCGCCCGGTAACCCGCACGCCCGCAAGCCCATGCGCCCGCATAGGCCCTAGGGGCCACAGACAGCTGGGCCCGCCCCCTGTACCTATGACAAATGGGGCCCACGCCCCTGGAACGTTTTTCATAAAATAAATAAATAAATAATAAATAAAAATGAATTTAATTAATTAATTAATTAGCTAAATTAATTAAGTTAATTAATCCTGTTAAATTAATCTAATTAACTTGTTAGGTTAATGAAACATTAGTTAGATGATTTAAATCCTAATAAAACTAAACAGTGCATGACAGGTGGGCCCCACTGGACCCACGCGTCAGGTTGACCAACCAACTCAGTTGACTGCTGACGTCAGCATGATGTCATGCTGATGTCATCTTTTATTATTCTGGATAATGTTGAATTAAATAATTAATTCCAAAAATTAATAAAACTTTAGAAAATCCTTTTAAAATAAACCGTAGCTCGGATCGAAAAACTTTGTACATGAAAGTTGCTCAAAACGACGAGACGAACCTGGATACGCAGCCCGTTCGTCCACCACGCACCCCTAACATATCAAACTCGCAACTTTCCCCCCTTCGGCTCCTCTGCCCGAAAACGCGAAACACCGGGGATACTTTCCCGGATGTTTCCCCTCTTCGTCGGTATCACCTCCTACCGTGTTGGGGCACACCTGGCACTGCGCATTGTCTTGTCATGTACCGTCGTGCTTATGTTTGCATTATATTTATTGTTTCTTCCCCCTCTTCTCTCGTTAGACACCGAGACCGACGCCGCTGCTACCCAGTACGACTACGGAGTTGACGACCCCTCTCTCTTGCCAGAGCAACCAGGCAAGCCCCCCCTTGATCACCAGATATCGCCTATTCTTCTCTATACTGCTTGCATTAGAGTAGTGTAGCATGTTACTGCTTTCCGTTAATCCTATACTGCTGCATAGCCTGTCCTTGCTACTACTGTTGTTACCTTTACCTGTTATCCTACTGTTTAGTATAGGATGCTAGTGTTCCATCAGTGGCCCTACACTCTTGTCCGTCTGCCATGCTATACTACTGGGCCGTGATCACTTCGGGAGGTGATCACGGGCATATAGTATATACTTTACACTGTTACATTACCTATGATACTGTTCGGAGATGGGGGCTGAAGGGGCAGGTGGTTCCACCCAGGTAGTGGTGGGCCTGGGTTCCCGACGACCCCTGACTGTTACTTTGTGGCGGAGCGACAAGGCAGGTTTGAGACCACCTAGGAGAGAGGTGGTCCTGGCCCTGGTCGGCGTTCGCGGATACTTAACACGCTTAACGAGATCTGGGTATTTGATCTGAGTCTGGCCATTTGGTCTATACGCACTAACCATCTACGCGGGAGTAGTTATGGGTATCCCGACGTCGTGGTATCAGACGAAGCCTTCGTGACGTCAGCGACGGAGCGGCACACGCCGGATTGGACTGGAACGCCACTAGGCTAGGTCTGCTTCCGGCCGCCCTCGCAACATGCAGGTGTGCTCAGGGCGATGGGCCCAGACCCCTGCGCTCTTAGGTTTAGATCGGCGTGCTGACCTCTCTGTTGTGCCTAGGTGGGGCTGCGACGTGTTGATCTTCCGAGGCCGGGCATGACCCAGGAAAGTGTGTCCGGCCAAATGGGATCAAGCGTGTTGGGCTATGTGGTGCACCCCTGCAGGGAAGTTAATCTATTCGAATAGCCGTGTCCCTCGGTAAAAGGACGACCCGGAGTTGTACCTTGACCTTATGACAATTAGAATCGGATACTTAATAAAACACACCCTTCCAAGTGCCATATACAACCCGGTGATCTCTCTCTAACAGGGCAACGAGGAGGGGATCGCCGGGTAGGATTATGCTATGCGATGCTACTTGGAGGACTTCAGTCTACTCTCTTCTCTATGCTGCAAGACGGAGGTTGCCAGAAGCGTAGTCTTCGTCAGGATTAGATATCCCCCTCTTATTCTGGTATTCAGCAGTTCAGTCCACCGATATGGCCCTTTACACATATACCCATGCATATGTAGTGTAGCTCCTTGCTTGCGAGTACTTTGGATGAGTACTCAGGTTGCTTTGTTTTCCCCTTTTCCCCATCTCTCTACCCGATTGCTGCAACCAGACGATGGAGCCCGGGATCCAGACACCACCGTCGATGACGACTCCTTCTACACTGGAAGTGCCTACTGCTACGTGCAGCCCGCTGACGACGACCAATAGTAGTTAGGAGGATCCCAGGCAGGAGGCCTGCGCCTCTTTCGATTGTATCCCAGTTTGTGCTAGCCTTCTTAAGGCAGACTTGTTTAACTTATGTCTGTACTCAGATATTGTTGCTTCCGCTGACTCGTCTATGATCGAGCACTTGTATTCGAGCCCTCGAGGCCCCTGGCTTGTATTATGATGTTTGTATGACTTATTTATGTTTTAGAGTTGTGTTGTGATATCTTCCCATGAGTCCCTGATCTTGTTCGTACACATTTGCGTGCATGATTAGTGTAGGATTGAATTGGGGGCATCACAAGTTGGTATTCTGGATAAAGTTGGTATCAGAGCCGACTGCCTGTAGGAATCCCCCTTCCACACTCCTTGGCCGAAGTCGAGTCTAGACATTGCAAAAACTTTTACTAACACAGCTGTGTGTCTTACGGGCACACGTCGCCGTTTGGGTGGTAGTAGGATCTTTTTATTCCTCGACCTTTACTTTGGGACTCTGAACTCTCTTCTATTCGGGTTAAGTGATTTTGCTAAAATCTAACTTTAGGTTCTCGAAAGTACTTCCTCCCGGAGAGGCCCTTCAGGGCAGATGATCGCCTGCTGCAACAGAAGATTCTGACAATACTCTCTGATGTTTCCCCGAGACTTTTGTGTCCTTCGCCGTTGCAATTCCATACCACCGATAAGTCCCTATGGAAAGCTACATACACTTGTCGTCCATAACTTCATTCCCAGTTGATCTTGTTATTACAAGATACCTCGGAAATTCTCTCTATTTTTCCAAGAATACTTTGTGCCTACTGCCTAGCAGTTCATTATCCACATATACACCCCTACGGATAATTCTCGCACTTATCGGGTATCCGCTCATTCCCAGTTGTTCAGGTGTTTCGCCAAAGACTTCAAAATATCGTTCGATCTTCCGAAAACCCCGAACAGCCTATTGCTCTTGAAATTCTCGCTTGCTTGCATTATGGTTAATCCCATAAGTTTCGTAATCTTATTGGCCTCCCTTGTCTTTATCATTTTAAGTCCATTGATTCAATATGTTGAGGATGCTTGCATTCCTTGGTCAAATCCTAGGATTCATCCTTCCGGCTCAGACATCAATTGGATATGAGCTGGTTCTTGACCAATCAATGCCTTGATCGTTTGTGCTTCAGGTGCGGACAACCAGGGCACCGTGCTAGGGAATGCAACCAAAAACAGAATCAACTGGCCCTTCCAGCAACTGGCCGCGGAAGCAACCAGAACCGCAACAACAATGCCAAGTCCTATGGTCGTGTTCATGCCAACCACGTTGATCTGAACGAAGCTCAAGACCAGCCTGCTACTGTGATGGGTACACTCCTCGTAAATTCAGTACCTGCATCTGTTTTATTCGATACAGGTGCATCGCATTCATTCATGTCAGAAGATTTTGCATTCATGCATGGCATTAAAAGCGAAGACATGAATGCTTCACTATTAGTACACACCCCTGCGGGCCAATGCCGAACCTCCATGATTTGCAACGACGTCCCCGTTGAAATCGAAGGACTGGAATTCCTTGTCTCCCCCATCGTACTGAAGTCCTGTAGCATTGATCTCATTCTGGGAATGAATTGGTTAAAAGCACATACGACTTCTATCATTTGCGCCACCAAGACTGTCTATCTGCTACACCCTTCCGATGAAATAATAAGCTACAATGCTCGTCTGGTTCAGAATGCTGAGGCAAGGCTCTATGCCTTGAATGCATTGAACACTGCACCACTCGAGGGCATTGAAAACATTCCCGTCGTGCGTGACTTCCTCGACGTCTTTCCTGAAGAACTTCCAGAGATTCCCCCTGCTAGGGCTGTCGAATTCGTCATCAACTTGAAACCAGGCACAACTCCTATTGCCAAGCGACCCTACAAGATGCCGCCGCATGAACTCCTTGAGCTTAAGGAGGAAATCGACAAATCTCTTCAAAATGGTTTCATTCGCCCAAGTTGCTCTCCTTGGGGAGCACCTTCTCTCTTTGTCAAGAAGAAGGATGGGACAAACCGACTGGTCCAAGACTACCGTCCTATTAACCAAGCTACCATTCAGAACAAGCATCCTCTTCCTCGGATCAATGATCTGTATGATCAACTGGCTGGATCATCAGTGTTCTCTAAACTTGACTTGAGGTTGGGTTACCACCAAATCCGTGTTCGTGAAGAGGATATCCCAAAGACCGCCTTTGTGACTCGTTATGGTTCATACGAGTACACTGTCATGTCCTTCGGCTTAACCAATGCCCCAGCCACCTTCTCTAGCCTGATGAACTATATATTCATGGATTACCTCGACAAGTTCGTCGTGGTCTATCTGGATGATATCCTGGTATTTTCCAAGAACGGAGAAGAACATGCTGAACATCTTCGTCTTGTGCTGGAAAAACTACGAGAGCACCAGCTATACGCCAAGTTCTCCAAATGTGAATTCTGGCTTCCTGAAGTAACCTATCTTGGACATGTCATCTCTAAGGATGGTATTGCCGTTAACCCTAAACGAGTTCAGGCTATTGTCGATTGGACTCCTCCGAAGAATGTCAAGCAAGTCAGAAGTTTTCTCGGTCTCGCCAGCTATTGCCGTCGATTCGTCGAGAACTTCTCCAAGATTGCCAGGCCTCTGACTAACCTGTTGCATAAGGGCGTCAAGTTCCAATGGACAGACAAATGTCAGGAAAGCTTCCAGGCACTTAAAGACAAGTTGACTTCTGCCCCAGTGCTAGCTCCACCTGATACAAAGAAGGACTTCGTCATTTACTGTGACGCTTCCCGTCAAGGATTAGGCTGTGTCCTAATGCAAGAGCGCAGAGTGATTGCCTATGCCTCTCGTCAATTGCGCTCTCATGAAGAGAACTACCCAGTCCATGACCTCGAGCTTGCTGCTGTCATTCATGCACTGAAGCAGTGGCGGCATTACCTTCTCGGTAATCGTTGCGAGATCTTCACTGACCATCAAAGTCTGAAGTATCTGTTTACTCAGCCAGACCTGAACCTCCGTCAGCAGAGATGGATGGAGACTGTAGCAGACTTTGACTTGGGTATTTCCTATACACCAGGCAAGGCTAATGTAATGACAGATGCCTTGAGCCGCAAGTCTTACTGCAACCACCTCCAGGTTCATAAAGTTCAGCCCTCACTTGTTGAAGAATTCAGAAAGTTGAACCTCCATATTGTTCCTCCGGGTGCACTCGCTCCCCCTCCTAAGGAGTTTCAGAAGCTGAACCTCCGTGTCATTTCCCAGGGTTCCCTCTATACCCTGGCTGTCGAACCCGATCTGGTGAGCTCCATCAAGACAATACAGGGATACGACTCTGAAGCCCACAAGATTAAGCGCGACCTCAAGGAAGGAAAGCCCTCATACTTCACTATTGCTGGTGATGGCGCCTTGTACTTCAAAGGCCGCCTAGTGGTGCCGTGTAAGGAGGAAAACCTGAATATGACTCGGAAAGTTATGAAAGAAGCTCATGATACGCCTCTATGTATCCATCCTGGTAGTACTAAGATGTACCAGGACATTCATCAAAGATTCTGGTGGTCTAATATGAAGCAAGACATTGCTCGCTATGTTGCCGAGTGTGACGTTTGCCGTCGTATCAAAGCAGAACATCAAAGGCCTGCTGGAACTCTGCAACCTATCTCTATTCCTGAATGGAAATGGGACCATGTTGAAATGGACTTCGTCACTGGTTTTCCCAAATCGCAGAAAGGTAATGATGATATTCTTGTCGTCATTGACCGGCTTTCTAAAGTTGCACATTTTCTGGCGATCAAGGAAACTATCACTGCTAGTCAGCTTGCAACTCTCTATATGTCCAGAATTGTTTCACTTCACGGTATTCCACTTGTTATCAGTTTGGACCGTGGCAGCTTATTCACTTCAATATTCTGGGCAAGTTTCCAAGAAGCTATGGGAACTCATCTATCATTCAGTACTGCTTTTCACCCGCAGTCACAAGGGCAAGTTGAACGTGTCAACCAAGTTCTCGAAGACATGCTTCGAGCTTGTGTTATTTCTTTCGGCAAGAAATGGGAGGAATCTCCCCCGTATGCTCAGTTCTCTTATAATAATAGCTATCAAGCTAGTCTGAAGATGGCCCCCTTCGAAGTGTTATATGGACGAAAGTGCCGAACCCCTCTGAACTGGTCAGAAACTGGGGAACGTCCACTCTTTGGTCCGGATATTATCCAACATGCCGAAGAACAAGTCCGCATTATTCGCGAGAATCTCAGGGCTGCTCAGTCACGCCAAAAGAGTAATTATGACCGTCATCACAAAGACATGGTCTATCAACCTGGCGAAAAGGCATATCTTCGGGTTACACCAATGATGGGTGCACACCGCTTCGGGATCAAAGGGAAGCTAGCTCCCCGCTATATTGGTCCTTTCACTATTCTCGAGAGGCGTGGAAAAGTGGCATATCAACTGGAGCTTCCGTCGAACCTTTCTCAGGATCACGATGTGTTCCACGTGTCACAGCTCCGTCGCTGCTTCAAGGACCCAATCCGAGCAGTGGATCATGACGTGCTCGAATTGCAACAGGACCTCTCCTATAAAGAGCATCCGGTCCGCATTCTCGACCAAGCTGAACGCCGCACACGTCAGAAGGCGATCAAGTTTCTCAAAGTCCAGTGGTCGCACCATTCTGAAGATGAAGCCACCTGGGAACACGAGGATCGTCTTCGTGATGAATACCCCACACTATTTCCTTCTACCTCCTAAATCTCAGGACGAGATTTCTTGTAGTGGAGGAGATTTGTAACGCCCGGATAATCTTGCTACAGTAATCCCACATTAACCGTGCCATGACACCTCGGTTACTGTTGCTATCCTCGCGCTAATTCGAAACCGCATCAAATTCAAACTTAAAATTTAAAGTCGACAATAAAAGTTTTCAAAATTTAAACAAAAATGTTCGGTGGACGCCAAATAATACAAAGGTAATTATGGTGCAGCAAACACCTTTTTATAAAATGCCTAATTACTTTTAAATGAATTTAAACAGAAAAAAAAAAAAAGAAAAGGAAAATACAAACAGAAAACAAAAAGAGAGAAGACCCCCCTGCGCCGTGGCCCAACTGGGCCAACCCCCAGGCCCAGCCGGCCGGCCCACCCCACTCTCCCTTATCCCCCCAGAAACCCTAGCCGTAACCCCCCTGTCACCCCACTCGCTCCCCCCACTCCCCTCGCTTGGATCTGGATCGGGAGAAGGACCCGATCCCCTCGCCCCTCCACCCATGACGCCGGCGCACGGGGCGCTCCATCGCCGGCCTGCCACCTCCACGCCGGCGTCGTCCTCGTCCTCCTCCCCAACGGACCTCCCCGGCCTCCCCCGAGCACGCTGCCCAGACCCCACGCTCCCCCGGTGAGCCGCTGCGCCGGATGCGCCCTCCCGTGCCTCCTCTGACCACCGCAGCTCCCGTTCGCGCCCACGCCACGCCCGCTGCAGCCCCGACAGCCCCGCGCATGACGCCCCTGGCCGCGCCGCGCCCGTGCCCCGCCCGCGTCCATGGCCGCGCGCCTCACGTCATGGCCACGCGCTCGACACTGCTGCTGCGGCACTGCTCCGCACACGCGCGCCGCGGTCCTCTGCTCGTCGCGTCGCTCGGAGCCGCGACCGCACGCCCGCGCCCCCCATTCTGCTGCCTGCTGCCGCCTACGTCGCCGGCCTCCCCTCCCACGCCCGTGGCCGCGCCCTACTACTCCCTCGCGCGTGCACCGCCCGCTCCCGCTCCCCGCGTCGTGGCCGTCCCTTGCTCCTGGACGCGCCCGCCCGCAACAATGCGCGCGCTCAGCGCGCTCTACCCGCGCCCTCGCTTCGCCCGCGCCGCTCCCCTCACCGCATCGCCTCGCGCAGCTGCTGCTTCCTATGCATGCCCTCTGCGCACGCACACACGCGCCCTCGCACTCCCGTAGTGCGCCTCGCCTCACCTCACCTCCCTGTGAGCCGCTCCGGCCAGCCCCGCCACTACCTCCACCACCGCGCCGCCCGGGGCCCTCCGCCGCCTTTCCTGGCCGGTGTCCTGGGCGCCGGCGGCCCCGTCCATGGCCTCGCCCGAGCAGCCTCCGGGCTCGTCTCGCGCCAGGCGCCCCTGCGCCCGGTAACCCACACGCCCGCAAGCCCGTGCGCCCGCATCGGCCCGAGGGGCCACAGACAGCTGGGCCCGCCCCCTGTACCTATGACAAATGGGGCCCACGCCCCTTGAACGTTTTTAATAAAATAAATAAATAATAAATAAATAAATAAAAATAAAAATGAATTTAATTACTTAATTAATTAGCTAAATTAATTAATCCTGTTAAATTAATCTAATTAACTTGTTAGGTTAATTAAACATTAGTTAGATGATTTAAATCCTAATAAAACTAAACAGTGCATGACAGGTGGGCCCCACTGGACCCACGCGTCAGGTTGACCAACCAACTCAGTTGACTACTGACGTCAGCATGATGTCATGCTGATGTCATCTTTTATTATTCTGGATAATGTTGAATTAAATAATTAATTCCAAAAATTAATAAAACTTTAGAAAATCATTTTAAAATAAACCGTAGCTCGGATCGAAAAACTTTGTACATGAAAGTTGCTCAGAACGACGAGACGAACCTGGATACGCAGCCCGTTCGTCCACCACGCACCCCTAACATATCAAACTCGCAACTTTCCCCCCTTCGGCTCCTCTGCCCGAAAACGCGAAACACCGGGGATACTTTCCCGGATATTTCCCCCCTTCGTCGGTATCACCTCCTACCGCGTTAGGGCACAACTGGCACTGTGCATTGTCTTGTCATGTACCGTTGTGCTTATGTTTGCATTATATTTATTGTTTCTTCCCCCTCTTCTCTCGTTAGACACCGAGACCGACGCCGCTGCTACCCAGTATGACTACGGAGTTGACGACCCCTCTCTCTTGCCAGAGCAACCAGGCAACCCCCCTTGATCACCAGATATCGCCTATTCTTCTCTATACTGCTTGCATTAGAGTAGTGTAGCATGTTACTGCTTTCCATTAATCCTATACTGCTGCATAGCCTGTCCTTGCTACTACTGTTGTTACCTTTACCTGCTATCCTACTGTTTAGTATAGGATGCTAGTGTTCCATCAGTGGCCCTACACTCTTGTCCGTCTGCCATGCTATACTACTGGGCCGTGATCACTTCGGGAGGTGATCACGGGCATATACTATATACTTTACACTGTTACATTACCTGTGATACTGTTCGGAGATGGGGGCTGAAGGGGTAGGTGGTTCCACCCAGGTAGTGGTGGGCATGGGTTCCCGACGGCCCCTGACTGTTACTTTGTGGCGGAGCGACAAGGCAGGTTTGAGACCACCTAGGAGAGAGGTGGGCCTGGCCTTGGTCGGCGTTCGCGGATACTTAACACGCTTAACGAGATCTGGGTATTTGATCTGAGTCTGGCCATTTGGTCTATACGCACTAACCATCTACGCAGGAGTAGTTATGGGTATCCCGACGTCGTGGTATCAGCCGAAGCCTTCGTGACGTCAGCGACGGAGCGGCGTGCGCCGGATTGGACTGGAACGCCACTAGGCTAGGTCTGCTTCCGGCCGCCCTCGCAACGTGCAGGTGTGCTCAGGGCGATGGGCCCAGACCCCTGCGCGCTTAGGTTTAGACCAGCGTGCTGACCTCTCTGTTGTGCCTAGGTGGGGCTGCGACGTGTTGATCTTCCAAGGCCGGGCATGACCCAGGAAAGTGTGTCCGGCCAAATGGGATCAAGCGTGTTGGGCTATGTGGTGCACCCCTGCAGGGAAGTTAATCTATTCGAATAGCCGTGTCCCTCGGTAAAAGGACGACCCGGAGTTGTACCTTGACCTTATGACAATTAGAACCGGATACTTAATAAATAACACCCTTCCAAGTGCCAGATACAACCCGGTGATCGCTCTCTAACAGGGCAACGAGGAGGGGATCGTCGGGTAGGATTATGCTATGCGATGCTACTTGGAAGACTTCAGTCTACTCTCTTCTCTATGCTGCAAGACGGAGGTTGCCAGAAGCGTAGTCTTCGTCAGGATTAGATATCCCCCTCTTATTCTGGCATTCTGCAGTTCAGTCCACCGATATGGCCCTTTACACATATACCCATGCATATGTAGTGTAGCTCCTTGCTTGCGAGTACTTTGGATGAGTACTCACGGTTGCTTTGTTTCCCCCTTTTCCCCATCTCTCTACCCGATTGCTGCAACCAGATGATGGAGCCCGGGATCTAGACGCCACCGTCGATGACGACTCCTTCTACACTGGAGGTGCCTAGTGCTACGTGCAGCCCGCTGACGACGACCGGGAGTAGTTAGGAGGATCCCAGGCAGGAGGCCTGTGCCTCTTTTAATTGTATCCCAGTTTGTGCTAGCCTTCTTAAGGCAGACTTGTTAAACTTATGTCTGTACTCAGATATTGTTGCTTCCGCTGACTCGTCTATGATCGAGCACTTGTATTCGAGCCCTCGAGGCCCCTGGCTTGTATTATGATGCTTGTATGACTTATTTATGTTTTAGAGTTGTGTTGTGATATCTTCCCGTGAGTCCCTGATCTTGATCGTACACATTTGCGTGCATGATTAGTGTACGATTGAATTGGGGGCGTCACATTGCCTAAAAATAGTATTGATTCTTGGAACAAGTGCAAAGATGCTTTTATCTCTAAGTATTTTCCTCCCGCTAAGATCATCTCTCTTAGAAATGATATTATGAATTTTAAGCAACTTCATGAACATGTTGCACAAGCTTGGGAGAGAATGAAATTAATGATACATAATTGTCCTACTCATGGTTTAAATTTGTGGATGATTATACAAAAAATTTATGCCGGATTGAATTTTGCTTCTAGAAATTTTTTAGATTCGGCCGCGGGAGGCACTTTTATGGAAATCACTTTAGGGGATGCTACTAAAATCCTAGATAATATTATGGTTAATTATTCACAATGGCACACTGAAAGATCTACTAATAAAAAGTGCTTGCGATAGAAGAAATTAATGTTTTGAGTGAAAAGATGGATGAACTTATGAAATTATTTGCTACTAAGAGTGTTTCTTGCGATCCTAATGATATGCCTTTGTCTACTTTGATTGAGAATAATAATGAATCTATGGATGCGAATTTTGTTGGTAGGAATAATTTTGGTAACAATGCATATAGAGGAAACTTTAATCCTAGGCCTTATCCTAGTAATCCTTCTAATAATTATGGTAATTCCTACAACAACTCTTATGGAAATTTTAATAAGATGACCTCAATTTGAGACTAGTGTTAAAGAGTTTATGAATTCTCAAAAGAATTTTAATGCTTTGCTTGAAGAGAAATTGCTTAAAGTTGATGATTTGGCTAGGAACGTTGATAGAATTTTTCTTGATGTTGATTATTTAAAGCTTAGATCTATTCCTCCTAAGCATGATATCAATGAGTCTCTCAAAGACATGAGAATTTCCATTGATGAGTGCAAGGAAAGAACCGCTAGGATGCGTGCTACGAAAGATGCCTTTATTAAAGTGTGTTCTTCCAATTTCTATGAAAATAAAGATGAAGATCTTAAAGTTATTTATGTGTCCCCTATTAAATCTTTGTTTTGCAATATGAACCTTGATAATGATGGGATTGAATATGATCCACCCTTACCTAGAAGGCGTTCCAAGAATTCGGAGTTTTTAGATCTTGATGCTAAAATTGATAAAAATGGGATTGAAAAAAGTAAAACCCTAGATGTTGCTAAACCCACTATTTTGGATTTCAAGGAATTTAATTATAAAAGTTGCTCTTTAATTGATTGTATTTCCTTGTTGCAATCCGTGCTAAATTCTCCTCATGCTTATAGTCAAAATAAATCCTTTACCAAACATATCGCTGATGCCTTGATGCAATCTTATGAAGAAAACTTGAGTTGGAAGTTTATATCAGAAAACTTTATGATGAGTGGGAACCTACTATTAAAATTAAAATTAAAGATCATGAGTTTTATGCTTTGTGTGATTTGGGTGCTAGTGTTTCCACTATTCCCAAAACTTTATGCGATTTGCTAGATTTCTGTGATTTTGATGATTGGTCTCTAAGCTTGCACCATGCGGATTCCACTATTAAGAAACATATGGGAAGAATTAATGATGTTCTTATTGTTGCAAATAGGAATTATGTGCCCGTAGATTTTATCGTTCTTGATATAGATTGCAATCCTTCATGCCCTATTATTCTTGGTAGACCTTTCCTTAGAATGGTTGGTGCAATTATTGATATGAAGGAAGGGAATATTAGATTCCAATTTCCATTAAAGAAAGGCATGTAACACTTCCCTAGGAAGAAAATAAAATTACCATATGAATCTATCATGAGAGCCACTTATGGATTGCCTACCAAAGATGGCAATACCTAGATCTATCCTTGCTTTTATGCCTAGCTAGGGGCGTTAAACGATAGCGCTTGTTGGGAGGCAACCCAATTTTATTTTTAGTTTTTTTATTTTGCTTCTATTTAGGAATAAATATTTGATCTAGCCTCTGGTTAGATGTGTTTTTATGTTTTAATTACTGTTTGTGCCAAGTAAAACCTATAGGATCTTCTTGGATGATAGTTATTTGATCTTGATGTAATTTCCAGAAACTTTCTGTTCACGAAAACAATTGTTAAAAATCACCAAAACGTGATAAAATACTGATTCCAATTGCTGATGATCAATAAAAAAATTGTATAGGTCTTCCTATTTTGGTAGATTTTTTGGATTTCCACAAGTTTGCGTTAGTTACAGACTACTACAGAGTGTTCTGTTTTTTGACAAATTCTGTTTTTCGTGTGTTGTTTGCTTATTTTGATGAATCTATGGCTGTGAGAACCTGGAATTAACTTCCGGATCCTCCTGTGTATATTTGTCAACCCCGGGATCATTGTTGACAACACAGTGAACTGATATCATTGCAGAATACATAAAAGCATTACAAGTAGTATATTTGTCACAAGACATACCTAGTGAGATGTCTAATGACATTTACAATCAGAAAACAACGGAAAGTAAAATGCGTAGTAACTCCATCTCAGCCACAGGCAGTCGATGTAGTCCACGTGACCTCACTCCTACGGATCGCCATAGTAGCTGTAACCATCACCTTCGTCTTCATGGAACTCTGTTGTCAACAAAATTATTGCCATGAGTACATTACGTACTCAACATGCCTCCCACGGGGAAGGACCTAATAGCTACATGTGGCTTCAAAGGAAGGATGTATGTCTTACTTGCATAAAAGCCAATTTTGTTTGAAATAACATAGTACTTGGATATAGCAGTTTTAGATGAAAACATGTTTTGTCTCGAGAATGACTTTCATCAAGTGAGGATTCTCGATCAACTCACACTCTTCGTAGGTTCCAAGAATAGGGGCAAAGAGGGAATAAGAAAGACAGGTCCTGTACGTCGAGAAAGATTCATGTGTTGTCCTTGACCGTGGACGCGGCTATTCGAATAGTTTTACACTCTGCAGAGGTTGTACACTTTACCCACACGACACAATCCCGACTTGTTGCCACTAGGCGTCGCTAGCGTAGTACACCATGTGGTATACTGGCAGGGAGATTGTGACGAGGTCTTTCATTAGACCAAACTTACTGTGCCAAGCCCACTAGGTTTCAACACGGAAGTAACCGCAGTTCACAGTCCGGACCCCCCTTTTGTGCCGAGGATACTCCTCGCAAGGCAGCTATCCCATCTCCGGTACGACGATGACGACAATAAGAGTGAACTAACTAATTAACCAAACCAGTGCCCATATAGCATGTGGTTGTACTGTTATCACAATCTTCAAATCCAAGACTTATTAGGCCTCATGCGGCACGGACGACTGATTGCCCCCTTCAACTCATGAAGGGCGGCCAATCGCTCCTTCAATCCTTGATTCAGCTGTCGCCCGCACCAGTATTCAGATGGTAAGTTTCACCCAGAGTAGAAGAGGATAGAGAAGATCAACAAGGGCCAACTGGCCTAGCTCAGCTCAAGTTTCAAATGTCAATGACTCAGAGGTCATTCAACAAAGCACATATAGGTTGATAAGCATGGCTAAGCATTTCTACTCTACCGGAATTATATACTTCTACTCAGGTGTCAAGTAAAAAGGCGACAAGCGGATCAAGGTAAATGTGTCAATTGACACGCTAGCTACGAGAATTAAAATAGCATGCACATAGCAACAATAAAACTCAATGCAATTTTGTAAACCATAGGATAAGTATGATCAAAGAAGAAGGCATGCCTTCGTTGTTGAGTCCTTCTTCGGTAACCTGTTTATGTCCATGTCCAACACCGTCGTCACTCCCTACTCGTTGCAACGATAGCAAATGAAAACAAATAAATACTAAAACAAAGTAATCCAAATAGCATCCAAAAAAATTTAAGAGTGGATGGATAGCAAGATATTGATCAAGATGTAGATTCAAAATGAGGTAGCATGATCGGGAGGTGAGGGAGATGATTCAGTGAAATGACATGGTTAGGTTGACCCATCTAAAGAAGGCTTGGCGATCAAGACTGATGTTCTAGTATGCACTATGCTACTATCCAATAGTAGTGCCCACTACAAATCATGACTAAATAAAGGGAACTACTATATAACAAACATAAGGGAAACAAGTTAAGCAATCAAACATCATTCAACAACATGAATTGATTTGATCTAGGTCTAGCCCTAAGCACATTAAAATAACATAGGATCAACTCCATTATATCAAACAAATTCATTTATCAAACAATTAACAAGAAACTATACAACACATGGAACAAAAGGATGAACAGCTACCCTAAGCATGATATGATTAAGAGTAACAATCAACCAATAATAAATATCTGGATGAATCCAAATACTTATAATGGTCAACAACAAGCAAAGACTAAACATCAATCATAACAACTATTAGCAAGCCTTTCTGTAAAAGAAGACAAACCAATACTAAGGTAGAAACTAATTAAACAACTTAATAATAACACACATCTCACACAAGGGATGTGAGTATAGAATCGTGAAGAGGTCTTATCTAATAACACAAGCATTAAACATATGAGTGACCATGAGAAGATACTAAACTTGGACACTCTTTATAGTAAAGGAAACAACTAATATCCAATGAACTCTAGCAATTAAATTACCACAACATGATTAACAACAAAGCAACAATGTGCACTAAGCATATGAGAAAGACACAACTCAACTATAAAAAGGTAAACTATCCTAATCATGTGATGAGCTAATGCAACATGTGCCAAACACTCATAACACTAACATGAGACAAGTCAAGCATATATGAGCAACACAAGTACAACTATAAAACATGGAATATAGTAACACATGAAAGATAACTAGCATGACTTGATCTCTAGACTTAGGCATACCACAAATGCAACAGTAAGCTAAACCAGATATGATGCTAAGCATGGATGATCATGACACGAGATACCAAAATATGCTACTAATAAAATGCAACGTGTAACTATGAGATAACCTAGTTGATAACAAGTGACCTAAAGATCAAGCACGACGTTAGCATACAACATTACCATGCTAGTTATGATAAATGAGAACATGCATGGAAGCATACTAAGCACGTAGGAAAGTATACAACTAGATCATCTCATCAACCAAATCAACATGTGTTATATAGAAGCATGCATAACAAGATGACATGCATTTCTATGTAGTCATCATACACTTGCAAATATATAAAAGGTACATAACTAAGCATCATACAACACACGAGTTGTTACACACATGTTATTAAATCCATTTATACAATCCCAACAAATGGCATAGTATTGATCAAGCAAGAAGTTGCTCAATGAAAGAATGTACAAGATCAACAAACTACTATAATGTAAATCTAGGCTAACCATATGTGTACTCATACAATGCAAACTAGAAAGGTACGCATACAACCAAACATGAATTTTACTGTAAGCAATTGTTAACACGGCATGGTAATAAACTAATATAAATAAACACACATGCAACATGGATAAACATGAATATGTAAAACATATCTAAGATATATTCATGCTAAACAAAAGGAACTAGCCAAAACATGAAATATGCCACGACTCGATAAAGAGAGCAAAGCTTAGAATAACTCTACGAAATTATAAGCTTGGTGATCATTCACCAAATTTTGTACACGTGCACAAAAGAGGACTACATGAGTTATAAAGAAAAAAAATAACAACATGCAACACCATACAAAAATATAAGAAATGATTAACAGAAATCCTTACAATAAATCTAGACAATCACACCTAACTCCTATAATTATGAAAGGAGTGACTCCTAGGCATGTCATGACCATATAAAAATATCAAATCAACACAAACACATGATAACAAATCACAAGGACTAATATGAAACAAAAGCATAACACACTACTACGATTAGGCATGCAATATGTACATGAAACCATACAAAACTATATTAAAATTTATAGACATGTCTAACCCAAGACAATAACAATATTAAAAAAAAATCAACTTGCGTCAACAAAAACTATAATCGATAAACAAATAAATCTAACAAATTATTTGTCACACGCAAAAATTATCAGACCAATAGGATATACTCCTAGGCATATCGCGAACATATGAACAATAACATATTAATACAAAATCTAACCGATTAACAAACCCCATTCAATCTTGCGCAAGAACGACTATAACAGAAATTTATACTAAACTTCTAATGATTAAACTAGCGATCTAACTCCACCATGAGGTTACTATGGGCATGAGAAACAAATCATATGTTGAACACAAGATCATCTGAGAAACTAAAAAGTACGCGGACATGTCAATAGAATCCGTCGATGCATCGGCGCGAGCAATAACATAGATGAGTCAAATGATGATGTCTACGAGATAGAGTAGATGATGATGAGTACGCGTGCAAAAGGAATTTGATAGAGGGTCACCGAGTTTGACAGAACGGCGCGAAGAACTCGACGAACAGTGTAGACGGACATCCGAAATTCTGCGTGTGTGGTCAACAGATCACGTTCTTTCTTCCCTGAATGGATTCAACGCATGAAAGAGAACCTTTCGGTGCAAGGGAATGGATTGGGATGGTCTCCTTCATCAGAATCGAGGACCGACGTCCATGGAACATTGTTTCTTTGGGAGGAGTTCTCTGGGAGGATGGAGAAGAGAGATGGCAGAGGACTAAGGGAAACAAGGGAGGAGATTGAGGCGCAGGTCCATGTACCTTCAATTTTGGAAACGGTGGATACTTATGGGAATTATGATGGAGGGCAGGAGGCAGCTTCTTGCGTGAGTGCTTGGCAGTTTCTCTTCGTGTAGGTTTATCTTCCTGTAGGTGCTAGCGTACAGAGGAAGGAAAGGAGACGAGGCGTTCGTTGGGGAGATGGCAGCTGAGAGGAATAGGAAGGGAGGAGGAATTAAAGGAAGGTGTAGAGATTTCCCGTGTGTGCAGGGAGGTGGCTGTTGAGGTTTCCTCGAGGAGAGGGGTTCGTTGGTTGGGAGAGATAGGCCAGTTTGGCTAGGCCCATGAGGAAGGAGGGAAGCAGGAGAAAAATTAGAGAGAGGGAGTTGTTGGGCTATAGTCTAAGAGGATGGAGAAAGAAAAATAAAAGAGATGGGCTGGGTCCATACCGGTGAGAGGAATAAGAAACACAGGGAAAATAGAGAATGTAGATTGGGAGTTGGATATTGCCCAGAGTTTGGGAAAAGAAATTAAATATATTTTCCTTCTTAGGAAAATATAGAAAAGGAATAGAAGCTAACAAATTCAACAGAAGTTCCAAAATACAAATGCGCATAATTTAATATGCTGAAGGGAGAAAAACAAAACCCAACTAAAAGAGAAGGACAAAACTCAAGTTAAATTTAAGTTCGCATTAGATCAAGTTAAATCCTCCACATTATAAAAGTCCAATTTAAACTTTGTTACCAAATAAAACAAATGAAATTTTCTCGCCCTGATTTTTGGAGAACTTTTTCTTAAACATTCCGAAAATTGGGATGTTACAGATCTACCCCCCTTAAAAGAAATCTCGTCCCCGAGATTTGGGCTGACTAAAGAGAATGGGTTTGGGTAAGCTTCGTCTTCGACACACATCTTCTCATAAACTTGTGGAACCATGGTCGATTCTGAACTTGGCGACATACAACTTAGGGGTCTTGGTTGGAGATAGTTTGATTGGCGATGCTATCTCTAGCTTGCTCAAAGATTGGAATAGTCCTTCGGTCTTGGCGATGGTAATCCAATAGCTTCTCTCAGTGGTTGACATTCTTCAGTCTTGTCCTTCTTCCGTTGGTGAAGCTTTGGTCCGGCTAGACTAATTGATCCTTCAAGTTTGAACGTTATGGTAGGTGTAGTGAAGGTCTTCAATCTTCGTCTTCCTGGAAAATGAAGGTCTTCAAATCTTCAATCTTGACACAATCATTGTCTACTACCCCCCTTAAAAGAGGTTTTCCATAAGGTTCACTTTGATAATAGACCTCCAAACTATTGTTGTGGCTTCCTTGCTCTCAAAGTGTCTTCCAAGGTTTATAGAGAAGAGAGGAAAGCATAAAGATGATTAATAGAATCCTACACAAGGCAGAGATACCACAGAAGATAGACAAAAGAAAACACCCAGATAATCATGAAGCTATCGAAATAAAACTCAAAATCAACTCATTTTGGCAAATAGGGTTTTAGTATGACTGCATAGGAAAACACCAAAAATATGCAGACAATACTCACACAAGAAAGGTTTTGCGTCTCCAAGCTACGAGTTCTATCACTACAGGGGTGTTAACCAACCTAATCCTATATGGCTGGTCACAATAAATCTTGGGGAAAATCCACGACGTTGACGATTGGAGCATGATCGAAGGTTGTTGCCTTCTTGAGGTCTCGAAGTGTCTTCTCTTGGAAAAATGTTGCTACTCAAAACTTCAGGGGTTGAAGTTATCTTGAAATTCTTGGCACATCTTCTGAAGCTTCTGCCTTTTCAACACCAAGGGCAGGGAAATGGGTTTCACATACTATAGAGAAAATGGTAGAGAATTAGAATTTAAACTTTATTTGAATGTAACAAGGCAAGAAGAACAATCGCGAAGAAGAAGACTACGAGAATATTCCTTTTGAAATATATTTTTCTTAAGAAAATAATTCCTAAGGCTTTCCATTTCTAACTAAGGCCACACGACTAGGTCGACATCGGCTCTGATACCACTTCTGTGAGAACCTGGAATTAACTTCTGGATCCTCCTGTGTATATTTGTCAACCCCAGGATCATTGTTGACAACACAGTGAAATGATATCATTGCAGAATACATAAAAGCATTACAAGTAGTATATTTGTCACAAGACATACCTAATGAGATGTCTAATGACATTTACAATCAGAAAACAACAAAAAGTAAAATGCGTAGTGACTCCATCTCAGCCACAGGCAGTCGATGTAGTCCACGTGACCTCACTCCTACGGATCGCCATAGTAGCTGTAACCATCACCTTCGTCTTCATGGAACTCTGTTGTCAACAAAATTATTGCCATGAGTACATTACGTACTCAACATGCCTCCCACGGGGAAGGACCTAATAGCTACATGTGGCTTCAAAGGAAGGATGTATGTCTTACTTGCATAAAAGCTAATTTTGTTTGAAATAACATAGTACTTGGATATAGCAGTTTTAGATGAAAACATGTTTTGTCTCCAGAATGACTTTCATCAAGTGAGGATTCTCGATCAACTCACACTCTTCATAGGTTCCAAGAATAGGGGCAAAGAGGGAATAAGCAAGACAGGTCCTGTACGTCGAGAAAGATTCATGTGCTGTCCTTGACCGTGGACACGGCTATTTGAATAGTTTTACACTCTGCAGAGGTTGTACACTTTACCCACACGACACAATCCCAACTTGTTGCCACTAGCCGTCGCTAGCGTAGTACACCATTTGGTATACTGGCAGGGAGATTGTGACGAGGTCTTTCATTAGACCAAACTTACTGTGCCAAGCCCACTAGGTTTCAACACGGAAGTAACCGCAGTTCACAGTCCGGGCCCCCCTTTTGTGCCGAGGATACTCCTCGCAAGGCAGCTATCCCATCTCCGGTATGACGATGACGACAATAAGAGTGAACTAACTAATTAACCAAGCCAGTGCCCATATCGCATGTGGCTGTACTGTTATCACAATCTTCAAATCCAAGACTTATTAGGCCTCATGTGGCACGGACGACTGATTGCCCCCTTCAACTCGTGAAGGGCGGCCAATCGCTCCATCAATCCTTGACTCAGCTGTCGCCCGCACCAGTATTCAGATGGTAAGTTTCACCCAGAGTAGAAGAGGATAGAGAAGGTCAACAAGGGCCAACTGGCCTAGTTCAGCTCAAGTTTCAAATGTCAATGACTCAGAGGTCATTCAACAAAGCACATATAGGTTGATAAGCATGGCTAAGCATTTCTACTCTACCGGAATTATATACTTCTACTCAGGTGTCAAGTAAAAAGGCGACAAGCGGATCAAGGTAAATGTGTCAATTGACACGCTAGCTACGAGAATTAAAATAGCATGCACATAGCAACAATAAAACTCAATGCAATTTTGTAAACCATAGGATAAGTATGATCAAAGAAGAAGGCATGCCTTCGTTGTTGAGTCCTTCTTCGGTAACCTGTTTATGTCCATGTCCAACACCGTCGTCACTCCCTACTCGTTGCAACGATAGCAAATGAAAACAAATAAATACTAAAACAAAGTAATCCAAATAGAATCCAAAAAAATTTAAGAGTGGATGGATAGCAAGATATTGATCAAGATGTAGATTCAAAATGAGGTAGCATGATCGGGAGGTGAGGGAGATGATTCAGTGAAATGACATGGTTAGGTTGACCCATCTAAAGAAGGCTTGGCGATCAAGACTGATGTTCTAGTATGCACTATGCTACTATCCAATAGTAGTGCCCACTACAAATCACGACTAAATAAAGGGAACTACTATATAACAAACATAAGGGCAACAAGTTAAGCAATCAAACATCATTCAACAACATGAATTGATTTGATCTAGGTATAGCCCTAAGCACATTAAAATAACATAGAATCAACTCCATTATATCAAACAAATTCATTTATCAAACAATTAACAAGAAACTATACAACACATGGAACAAAAGGATGAACAACTACCCTAAGCATGATATGATTAAGAGTAACAATCAACCAATAATAAATATCTGGATGAATCCAAATACTTATAATGGTCAACAACAAGCAAAGACTAAACATCAATCATAACAACTATTATCAAGCCTTTCTATAAAAGAAGACAAACCAATACTAAGGTAGAAACTAATTAAACAACTTAATAATAACACACATCTCAAACAAGGGATGTGAGTATAAAATCGTGAAGAGGTCTTATCTAATAACACAAGCATTAAACATATGAGTGACCATGAGAAGATACTAAACTTGTTCAGTCTTTATAGTAAAGGAAACAACTAATATCCAATGACCTCTAGCAAATAAATTACCACAACATGATTAACAACAAAGCAACAATGTGCACTAAGCATATGAGAAAGACACAACTCAACTATTAAAAGGTAAACTATCCTAATCATGTGATGAGCTAATGCAACATGTGCCAAACACTCATAACACTAACATGAGACAAGTCAAGCATATATGAGCAACACAAGTACAACTATAAAACATGGAATATAATAACACATGAAAGATAACTAGCATGACTTGATCTCTAGACTTAGGCATACCACAAATGCAACAGTAAGCTAAACCAGATATGATGCTAAGCATGGATGATCATGACACGAGATACCAAAATATGCTACTAATAAAATGCAACGTGTAACTATGAGATAACCTAGTTGATAACAAGTGACCTAAAGATCAAGCACGACGTTAGCATACAACATTACCATGCTAGTTATGATAAATGAGAACATGGAAGCATACTAAGCACGTAGGAAAGTATACAACTAGATCATCTCATCAACCAAATCAACATGTGTTATATAGAAGCATGCATAACAAGATGACATGCATTTCTATGTAGTCATCATACACTTGCAAATATATAAAAGGTACATAACTAAGCATCATACAACACACGAGTCGTTACACACATGTTATGAAATCCATTTATACAATCCCAACAAATGGCATAGTATTGATCAAGCAAGAAGTTGCTCAATAAAAGAATGTACAAGATCAACAAACTACTATAATGTAAATCTAGGCTAACTATATGTGTACTCATACAATGCAAACTAGAAAGGTACGCATACAACCAAACATGAATTTTACTGTAAGCAATTGTTAACACGGCATGGTAATAAACTAATATAAATAAACACACATGCAACATGGATAAACATGAATATGTAAACCATATCTAAGATATATTCATGCTAAACAAAAGGAACTAGCCAAAACATGAAATATGCCATGACTCGATAAAGAGAGCAAAGCTTAGAATAACTCTACGAAATTATAAGCTTGGTGATCATTCACCAAATTTTGTACACGTGCACAAAAGAGGACTACATGAGTTATAAAGAAAAAAATAACAACATGCAACACCATACAAAACTATAAGAAATGATTAACAGAAATCCTTACAATAAATCTAGACAATCACACCTAACTCCTATAATTATGAAAGGAGTGACTCCTAGGCATGTCATGACCATATAAAAACATCAAATCAACACAAACACATGATAACAAATCACAAGGACTAATATGAAACAAAAGCATAACACACTACTACGATTAGGCATGCAATATGTACATGAAACCATACAAAACTATATTAAAATTTATAGACATGTCTAACCCCAGACAATAACAATATAAAAAAATCAACTTGTGTCAACAAAAACTATAATCGATAAACAAATAAATCTAACAAATTATTTGTCACACGCAAAAATTATCAGACCAATAGGATATACTCCTAGGCATATCGCGAACATATGAACAATAACATATTAATACAAAATCTAACCGATTAACAAACCCCATTCAATCTTGCGCAAGAACGACTATAACAGAAATTTATACTAAACTTCTAATGATTAAACTAGCGATCTAACTCCACCATGAGGTTACTATGGGCATGAGAAACAAATCTTATGTTGAACACAAAATCATCTGAGAAACTAAAAAGTACGCGGACATGTCGATAGAATCCGTCCATGCATCGGCGTGAGCAATGACATAGATGAGTCAAATGATGATGTCTACGAGATAGAGTAGATGATGATGAGTACGCGTGCAAAAGGAATTTGATAGAGGGTCACCGAGTTTGACAGAACGGCGCGAAGAACTCGACGAACAGTGTAGACGGACATGCGAAATTCTGCGCGTGTGGTCAACGGATCACGTTCTTTCTTCCCTGAATGGATTCAACGCATGAAAGAGAACCTTTTGGTGCAAGGGCATGGATTGGGATGGTCTCCTTCATCAGAATCGAGGACCGACGTCCATGGAACACTGTTTCTTTGGGAGGAGTTCTCTGGGAGGATGGAGAAGAGAGATGGCAGAGGGCTAAGGGAAACGAGGGAGGAGATTGAGGCGCAGGTCCATGTACCTTCAATTTTGGAAACGGTGGACACTTATGGGAATTATGATGGAGGGCAGGAGGCAGCTTCTTGCGTGAGTGCTTGGTAGTTTCTCTTCGTGTACGTTTATCTTCCTGTAGGTGCTAGCGTACGGAGGAAGGAAAGGAGACGAGGTGTTCGTTGGGGAGATGGCCAGGTGAGAGGAATAGGAAGGGAGGAGGAATTAAAGGAAGGTGTAGAGATTTCCCGTGTGTGTAGGGAGGTGGCTGTTGAGGTTTCCTCTTCTGTGAGTTGTGAACGTACACTTAGGAGGAGGAGAGGGGTTAGTTGGTTGGGAGAGATAGGCCAGTTTGGCCAGGCCCATGAGGAAGGAGGGAAGCAGGAGAAAAATTAGAGAGAGGGAGTTGTTGGGCTATAGTCTAAGAGAGAGGGAGAAAGAAAAATAAAAGAGATGGGCTGGGTCCATACGGGTGAGAGGAATAAGAAACACAGGGAAAATAGAGAAGGTAGATTGGGAGTTGGATATTGCCCAGAGTTTGGGAAAAGAAATTAAATATATTTTCCTTCTTAGGAAAATATAGAAAAGGAGTAGAAGCTAACAAATTCAACAGAAGTTTCAAAATACAAATGTGCATAATTTAATATGCTGAAGGGAGAAAAACAAAACCCAACTAAAAGATAAGGACAAAACTCAAGTTAAATTTAAGTTCGCATTAGATCAAGTTAAATCCTCCACATTACAAAAGTCCAATTTAAACTTTGTTACCAAATAAAACAAATGAAATTTTCTCGCCCTGATTTTTGGAGAACTTTTTCTTAAACATTCCGAAAATTGGGATGTTACATGATTTGGAATTTGATAGAATACTCTATGTGTTTCACTTATATATTTGGAGCTTGTCGGGGGAAATCTGCCTCCACGAACACCTATGGGGACCGAGCCCCTTTCTTGGTTCGGCGGGGGGCGGAGGTCGCGCGAAGAGCGGATCGCGGCGACGCACACAAGGGGTTTACCCAGCTTCGGGCCGCACGGATGCGTAAAACCCTACTGTTGCTTTGTGGCTTTGTATTGTGTTCTTGCTCGGGAGCGTGTGGTGCTACAGTACACGCGAGCCGCTGGCGAGACCGAGCGTGAATGGCCTCCTCCTTTCCCTTCTCCCCCTGTTGCGCATGGGGCCTCCTTTTATATGTGCAAGGGGTTACCCACAGGTGGCAACGTAGGCGGGGGCAAAACTGGAAAACGTTGTGTTGGGTACAGCTGTTTGCACAGTGCTATCATACCTAACTCTGACGGCAGGGGACAAGGGCATTAAATGTCCATCCGCATCGCCCAGACGGTGCAGGAAAGGGACCGTCAGGAGCGCCACCGTTTGCCACGACGGCTACTCTATCAGCGTTGCCTTGCCACCGCATGCTCCTGGCTGCGCAGCCTCTCGCCACGTACGCCTGGTATGGCCCAGAGCGACGCGTGGGTGGATGAGCTGGAGCGCAGGCGCGGGGTGGTGACTTGCCGCGGCAAGCGCCTTGCCGCGGTTGATGCCTTGTCGCGCCCGGGAGCTTGTCGCTCACCGGTCCTTGCCGGGACGCGGAGCGCGTCGCAGCAAGTCTCTTGTCGTGCCTTGGTCGGCCTTCCCGGCAAGCTCCTCTTGCCAGGGCCTTGTGCTTCGAGCGGTCGTCCCGGCAAGCTCCTCTTGCCGGGGCCTTGCTCTCTTCGGGTGGCCTTCCCGGCAGGCTCCTCCTGCCGGGGCCTTGGCTCAAATACTTTGTTCTTGGATGGCCCAAAAAGGGACCATGGAGAGTCTTGGCGATCGCCTGGCAAGCCTTGCCGCGGGGTGCTACAACTGCCCGTGCACAAGTTCGGGGTACTAAGGTACCCCTACTTTAGTACGCCGACAGGAGCCCCCGGGCTTGGGCCATACACGGTGCCGAGCGCTGTTGGGCCAGGCCCAAAACAGTGCACGGGCACGCGCGGCCTGGGTCACGCTGCATCTGCTTCTGCGTCCACCACGTCCTCCCCGAACGGCACGCGTCGAACGCGGCATCGTGGGGAGAGGCGTGCGTGACGTGGGCGGCGTGCGCGGGGCTGAACCCCGCAGGCATGCGTGACGTCGCACTAAAGGGGGACGGTTCGCGCTATCTCTATAAGTGGAGGGAGGCGTGGAGGCGTGGCTCGCTTGCTAGACGGGGCCGAGGCATGGTTTCTGAGGCGTCCGCTCCCCACGATCACGGGGTGGAGGGGGGGTCGCCTCATCCGTCACCTCGGTCCTGCACTCCAGCCACGTGGCTCCCATGCACCCGGAGTTGCGGACGGTGGAGGCAGGAAACCGGGCCGTCGCGGGTCGAGGCAGCAGGCCGGTCCCAGTCGCCTGCCCTCCCTGCGTCTTGATTGGCTGAGCGGGGCGGCCGAGCACCCACCCTGCTTCTTTATAAAGAGCAAGAGGGGGCGACGGAAATCCGCACTCCTTCATCTTTCCTTCCCCTCGGCTTCTGATCCCCTCCTCCATTCGCCATGGAGAAAGGGAACCCTGGTCCTTCATCGGTGGCGGCGAGGGTCGCTGCCAGGCAACGCGCCCCTCCTCCCCTTGCACCCGCGGTGGCGGAGCCAGCCGTAAGGGGAAGGGGGAGGGGACGAGGGAGTGGACGAGGCCGAGGCGCTCAGGGAAGAGGCGGGCGGGGCGACGCGCCAGCCTTGCCTCCGCCAGCGGCTCCTCTTCTCACGGCGGTCCACATCGGGGACGACCCTTGCGAGTTCTTTGTCAGGCTGCGCCGGGCACCTCGCCGTAGCCTCCGCCTCCCGGCTCCCTTCGCCAGCGTGATGGAGATAGAGCAACCCGAGACGCTAAGACTGCGCATGAGGGGCTGCGGGATCAGCGGCATGCGGGTCCACGTCGAGTCCCCGGCCCCCGGCGTGATGTATCTTGGCCGAGGGTGGAAGACATTCGCCCGTATCCACAGCTTGATGGAGGGGTTCACCCTCCATTTTAAGTTGATGGAGGGTGATCTCCTCTCCGTCAAGGCCTTCGGGGACTTCGGGACCCGGGCCCGGTGCTGCGTGGATAGCTCCTCAGACAGCGAAGGCTCCTCCTCGAGCGAGAGTGACGAGGAGGGGAGCGACAGCGACGACGAGGGTAGCGGTCGTCGGGATGACAGGTCCAACTAAGCGCCGGTCGCGGCTCCGCGTGGCACCGACGACCCCATCATCCGCGTCGTCGGCTCCTTGAACTCTCCGGGGTCGTCTTCTTGGGCGGCTGGAGTGGCGAGGCTGCGGAAGAGGAAGAGGGCTGGCGGCAAGGCCGTCAATTCGGAGTACGAGGGCTAGATGCCCTCGATAGCGTGTTGACGTCCCGCTGCCTCATCTTCGAGCTCCACTTCCGGCGCCGCCGTCACCGTCCAGCCTCCGGAGCCTCCGGATGGCCCTCCGGGCGTTCTGTTGGTGTCTTCTGCCACCCGTAGCTCGCCTAGGCGCCTCTTTTGCCCTTTTCGCCTCCTTGTCCTACCACCTGAGGAGAAAGACAAGAAAGGGATTATGGGCACCTTATCTTTTTTCAATCTGTAAGCCCTCGGGCCTTAGCTGTGTTTAAAGCTTGTAATCCCATCTTTCATGTTTTTCATTCTCTCTGAACTATACCTGAGCGGAATGTTTTTAATGAAAAGGGGATGTTTGCCGGGCCATTTGTCCCGTGGGTAAAACCCACGCCAAGGAGTGAATCCTTTATATCGTTAAGATAGACACTTCTTTGCCCGGCAACAGGCCCTGCCATCTTCCCGCGCCACTCGACCTCTCTCACGCCTTTGGCGGAGGAAGGGATGAGGCGGGTTCGGGCTCCTTGTTCCGCCCCTTTGCCGCCGCGACTACTACCAAAACGGGCCCCAGGAACGCGCTCTGGGGCCTGTCGTTAAGGGAGCACGGTAGCTTTTAGGAGGAAACAAGGTTTTCGTATTCCACAGTTCATAAGAGAATGCATGACAAGGGATGCAAAAACTTATCTGGGATTGCAGCCCCCGGCAACTTTGGCTTGCCGCGGGCGAATCTTTGTACTTGCAGCCCCCGGCAACACTGGTTTGCCGGGGACCAGATGCTGGCCCGCCCTTCTTCTCTTCTTCATCCTTAAGCGGTCTGGCCAGGATATGCAAAACCCTGCGAACCAAAGGAAACGAAGGAACAGGAAAAAGGACGCAGACTCGACCTCTAAGCTAGGGGTTAGCAGCTGTTAGGCACTATCAACCCTAACCAAGGACGAGACTCGACTCAGCATGCATGCTAAAACTTAGGGCGCCAGCGCTTCATTTACTGCTGCTCAGGGTCTGCGTCTGGCTTTGTACAAAGGATTACATGCAACAGCGGCAAGACTTGTACAAAAGGTTGGTTGCCGGACGGGGCCCGGCAACCGCGCCTTACGGGTAAAACTTACGAAGATGCTCAATATTCCAGGAGTTGCTCACCGGAGTGCCATCTTCGGTCTCGAGGCGCACAGCGCCGGGCCTCGTGACTCGTCTCACCCGGTAAGGGCCTTCCCACTTCGGCGTCAACTTGTTATGATTCTTGGCGGACGGAGCGCGCCGAAGAACAAGGTCGCCTTCCTCGAAGCTTCTGGCTTTAACTTTGCGGCTATGGTAGCGACGCAAAGCTTGCTGGTAGCGAGAGGCTCGCACAGCAGCCTGAAGACGATCTTCCTCAAGGAGCAGCGCGTCATCTTCACGCAGCCGCTCTTGCTCAAGCTCATCATAAGCGAGCACTCGAGGTGACCCGTATACGAGTTCCGTGGGGGTAACTGCTTCTGCTCCATAGACTAGAGCAAATGGTGTCTGGTCAGTGGCTCGATTTGGCGGCGTTCTGATCGACCAAAGAGCCACCGGCAGCTCCTCGATCCAGTTTCTTCCACACTTGTGCAGCCTGTCGAAAGTTCTGGTCTTGAGCCCGCGCAGCACTTCGGCATTGGCCCTCTCCGCTTGACCGTTGCTCCTGGGATGAGCAGCAGAAGCGAAGCAGATCTTGGCGCCGAGATCTTGGGCGTATTGCATGAAGGCGCGGCTCGTGAATTGCGTACCGTTGTCGGTGATGATCCTGTTGGGGATCCCGAAGCGGCAAACAATCGACTTGAAGAACTTGACTGCTGACTGTGCTGTCACCTTCCTCACTGGTTCCACTTCCGGCCACTTTGTGAACTTGTCGATTGCGACGTACAAGTACTCAAAGCCCCCGACAGCTCGGGGGAAGGGGCCGAGGATGTCGAGCCCCCAGACCGAAAATGGCCAGGATAAAGGGATCGTCTGGAGAGCTTGAGCTGGCTGGTGTATCTGCTTGGAATGGAACTGGTATGCTTCACACTTGGTTACTTGTGCAGTCGCATCCTGGAGGGCTGTCGGCTAGAAGAAACCTTGCCGGAACGCTTTGCCGGCAAGTGCTCTTGCGCCAATGTGGTGACCACATATGCCTCCATGTATCTCTGCCAACAGCTTATGTCCGTCTTCCCGGGAAATACACTTCAATTTCACACCGTTGCACCCTCTTCTGTACAATGTGTTGTCGACGAACTGGTACATACTCGAGCGTCGGGCTACTCTTTCCGCTTCTTCTTGCTCTTCGGGAAGTTCTCCGTTCTGGAGGAAATGGACAGTCTGCTGCGCCCATGCTGGAGCCTGTGGCTCGACAACAAGGACTGAAGGCACATCTGCTGCTGTGGGAACGTCCGCTTCTACGGCGAGGATCTGGGACTCAGCCGGAGCTTGATGTTCCCCGGCAAGCTTGCCGGAGCAAAACTTGTCGGGAGCGCCTGCTTCTACGGAACAAACCCTGGGGTTTTCCGGAGCGGACGGCTCCTCAGCGCTCTTGGCGTCGATCTTGGGGACCTTCTTGGCGGCGGCTCCGGGGAGCTCTGCCGGAAGATAGTCGTCGGAGACCAACTTCCTCTTCTTGCTCTGTCTGGTCGATGGCGTTATGGATGGCTGAGTCAGCTTGAGCACAAAGGTTCCTGGTTCCACAGGTAACTTAAATGCTGCGCACTTTGACAGGCCATCAGCGATGTCGTTCTCAGCTCTTGGAATGTGTTCCATCTGCAGGCCGTCAAAGTGCTCTTCTAGCTTCCTCACTTCATCAACGTACGCTTCCATCAACGGACTCTGGTAATCCTTGTTCACTTGGCGGACGACAAGCTGCGAGTCACCCCTGACAATGAGCTTCTTGATCCCAAGTTCTGCCGCGATCCTGAGACCGGCAAGCAAGCCTTCATACTCTGCAGTATTGTTGGTTGCTTGCTCCTTGGGGAAGTGCATCTGGACTACGTACTTGAGGTGCTCTCCGGTGGGCGCGATAAGCAACGCGCCAGCACCGGCGCCTTGCAGCGAGAAGGCACCATCAAAATTCATCAGCCACTCTTTGCTCGCTTCTATGGCGGGGATGCTCGTCTCTGGGATATCTTCGTCTGGTGTCGGTGTCCACTCTGCTATGAACTCCGCCAATGCTCTGCTTTGGGTAGTCGAGGTGCTCTCGAACTTGAGACCGAAGCTCGACAGTTCTAGTGCCCACTCGACAATCCTGCCTGTTGCTTCTGGATTCTGCAGTATCCTCTTCAGCGGAAAGCGGGTGACAACTGTAATTTCATGTGCTTGGAAGTAATGGCGCAACTTTCTCGAGGCCATGAGAACGCCGAAAAGCAATTTCTGCACACCAAGGTACCTTGACCTAGCCCCTTGTAGAAGGGAGCTGACAAAGTAAACTGGGCGCTGCACCATTTTCTTCTTCTGCACCTCCACTCGCTCCTGCGTAGATCCATCCTTGTCGGGGCCAGAGCTTGTCGGGGAAGCCCCCTGCTTGTCACTGGACGCGCTTGCCGCGGTTGCTGGCTCATCATCTGCCTCCCTCTCCGCTACTAACGCAGCACTAACCACTTGATTGGTCGCCGCTAGGTACAGCAGCAACTTCTCTTGTGGTTTAGGCGCGACAAGTATTGGAGCGGAGGACAGGTATTTCTTCAAGTCTTGCAGCGCAGCCTCCGCTTCCGGAGTCCATTTTACTGGACCCGCCTTTTTCAAAACTTTGAAAAACGGCAGGGCGCGTTCTGCAGACTTGGAAATAAACCTGCTGAGAGCCACGACGCAGCCGGCAAGCCTTCGTACATCCTTGACGCGTGTTGGTGCTTCGATCTGCTCGATGGCCTTGATTTTGTCCGGGTTGGCTTCGATTCCTCGCTGATACACAAAGAACCCGAGAAGCTTGCCGGAGGGGACTCCAAACACGCACTTCTCGGGGTTGAGCTTGAGGCTGACCTTGCGCAGGTTCGTGAGGGTCTCTTCTAAATCTTGAACCAGGGTTGCCCTGTCCCTGCTTTTGACCACTATGTCATCCATGTAGTCTTCCACATTTCTGTGGATCTGTGGCTCAAAAGCGGTATGGACAACCCTCGCAAACGTCGAACCAGCATTCTTCAAACCGAAAGGCATCCGTACGAAATAGTACGTGCCACATGGAGTGATGAATGCGGTCTTCTCCTCATCTTCTTCAGCCATGAAGATCTGATGGTATCCTGAGTATGCGTCAAGAAATGAAAGCAGGTCACATCCGGCCGTGGAGTCAACAATCTGGTCAATGCGCGGCAAGGGAAAAGGATCTTTGGGACAAGCTTTGTTAACATTAGTAAAGTCGATGCAAAGCCTCCATTTCCCATTTGCTTTGCGCACGACGACAGGATTGGCCAACCACGTCGGATGGAGCACACCTCTGACGAGGCCTGCCGCTTCCAACTTCTTGATTTCTTCTGCGATGAACTCTTGGCGCTCCACCGCTTGCTTCCTGACTCTTTGCTTGACGGGCCGCGCATGAGGACAGACGGCGAGGTGGTGCTCAATCACTTTCCTGGGAACGCCGGGGATGTCAGATGGTTGCCAGGCAAACACATCGACATTCGCCCGCAGGAAAGCAATGAGCGTGCTTTCCTATTTGGGGTCGAGAGTGGCACTGATGGTGAAGGTACCACCAGTGCCGTCCTCCTTGGCGGACACCTTCTTGGTCGTTGGCGGAGCTGCCATTGTCTTCTTACCCTTGCCGGTGGAGCTCGATGGTGCGTCCTCGATGGTAGCGCAGCACTCCGAAGAGGTGCGCTTGCTGGAGTGGGCACCAGAGCACTTGCCGGGCTTGGTCCTCTTCTTCCCTCCGGGAGCTTCAGCGGCAAGTGGCTTGTGATCCGCTGCGGCTGCTGCTTCCCGGTAGATCTTGTCGGCACAGATAAGGGCATCCTTCTTGTCGCCGGGGGCAGAGATGACGCTTATCGGGCCTGGCATCTTGAGCATCTTGTATGCGTAGTGAGAGGCCGCCATGAACTTGGCGAGCGCCGGACGGCCGAGAATTCCATTGTAGGGCAATGGAAAATCGGCAACGTCAAAAGTGATCCTCTCTGTCCTGAAGTTCAGCTCGCTGCCAAATGTCACTGGCAACGTTATCTTCCCCTTCGGCTTGCTCCTTCCGGGTTGATTCCTTGGAACGTGCCGGTCTCTTCGAGCTCGCTGTCGGGGACTTGGAGTTTCCGGAGCACAGCGGAGGAGATCAGGTTCAAGCCGGCCCCGCCGTCAACTAGCATCTTAGTGACCTTGAGGTTGCGGACTGTTGGTGAGACCAACATCGGCAAGCACCCGATCGCAGTTGTGCGATCAGGGTGGTCCTCAATATCAAAGATGATAGGCGTGCTGGACCATTTCAGAGGCTTGCGCGACTCGACGGGTGGTTCCGCTGCATTGACTTCCCGCGCCCACTGCTTGAGCTGGCGGTGAGAAGTATGCAGGGAAGCACCGCCGTCTACACACAAGACCTCTGTGGCTTTCTGAAACTCCTGCTCACTGGTATCAACGTCATCCATGTCTTCGTCTTCGTCGTCGTCTTCGTTCTTGTCGCGGCCGCGGGGAGGTCTGTCCGCTTGCCGCTGCTTGTCCTTGTCGCGGCGTCCTCCCTGGCCGGGGCGCTTCGTGCCTGATCCTCCGCCACCTCCCCGGGCTCTCTCCTTGTCGCGCCGCTCGTACTCGGCCTTTTCCAGCTCGACGAGCCGCTCGACCTGCTTGCAGCTCTGGAGGTCATGGCCCTTGGTGCGGTGGATCTTGCAGTATTGTTTGTTGGTGCCGTCCCGCTTGTCGGCGACCGCCACAGCCTGGCAGTTGGCGCATCCGGCAACCTCCTTGCCGGAGCTACCAGCCTGGGCCTTCTTGGCGGCGCCTTCATCGCCGGACTGCTCAACAACCAGTACTTCTTGGCTCTTCTTCTTCCTATTGCTCCGCCGCCGGCTCCTCCTCGCCGGGGCGGTATCCTCACTGTCAGATTCTCCTGCTCGAGTGTTCTCTCCGGGGAGTTTCCTCCCTTCCTCAGCACGGGCGCACTTGTCGGCCAGGGCATATAGCTCGTTGACGTCTTTGATCTTGCACATCGCCATCTCCTCCCGCATCCTGCGGTTACGCACGTTCTGATGGAACGCGCTGATGACCGCGGCGGGGTGGACGTCTGGGATGTTGTAGTGTACACGGCTGAATCTCTGGATGAACTTGCGCAAGGGTTCCCCTTCCTTCTGGACGAGCAGATGAAGGTCGCTCGCTTGGCCATGGGGTTTGTGGCCGCCCGTAAAGGTGCCAACAAACTGATGGCACAAGTCTGTCCAGGAGGTTATGGAGTTGTCTGGCAAGTGCATGAGCCAGGATCTGACGTTGGACTTGAGTACCAGTGGGAAGTAGTTGGCAAGGATCTTGTCGTCTCGCCCTCCAGCAGCCTGCACCGCGATGGTGTAGATGCTGAGGAACTCCGACGGATGCGACTTGCCGTCGTACTTCTCTGGTACGTCTGGCTTGAAATTCTTCGTGCTGGGCCACTGGACTTGCCGCAGCTCATGGGTGAACGCAGGACATCCTACCGCGTACGGCAGGTCGGCTGGTCCCCCCGGCGCATGCATGTCGACAGAGGGCCCAGCGCGCTGGTCTGATTGACGCCGCGCTTCTCTCCGACGCTCGATGCGAGTACGAGCGTCCCCTTGCTCTCGTTCGTGAAGAACTTGGCGTTGATCGCGACGAGTTCGCGGATTCGACGACGCGGTGGAGTCGTTGTCGTGATGGCTCCGGCGGGTCGGCGATCTTGGCCTTTGGGGCGGGGAATGCACGGTAGTCGCACCCCCACCGGTCTTGGCGCCATCGGTTCTCGCCTGGCCAACCTGCCGCGGGGTGTCGCCGTTGGCGAAACCGATGAGGCTCTGTATCGTGGCCCTCCAGTCGTCGAGCTTGTCCGCCGTTGGAGGGTAGTCTAGGAGCAGCTGGGCTCGTGCTAGAGCTTCTGCTGGAGTGGCGGGTAGGGGTGGCGAACGGCGCGTGGAGCGGGATGTGCTCGAACTTCTAACTACGTTAGAAGGAGCAACACCCGGACCAGGCAGTCGCGCCACGCTCGCGCCAGCACGTTGGTGTGCGTGCTGGCCTTGAGCACCCTGGGATCCGCCGGCTCGATCTGGGTCCAGCGAGCGTATGGTACCGTGGGTGCCAAGACGCTGCTGGTCCCGTGCCTCCTGAGAGGGGCGTGGTGCATGTTCGGACGCCGTGGCGCCATGAGCTGGCTCGACGACGCCCGTTCCGCCGCCGGTGCCGTCCCCACCACCCGTTTGCTCCAAGGGCGGTGGGTTCGACGCGGACGGACCAGACACCTCCGGAGCCTTCTTCTTCGGTGGCATGTCGATGAAGATGATGGAGATCTAGCCTGTGCAGACGCCGGATCAGGTTCACACAACCTTGACGCCCCCTACCTGGCGCGCCAAAGATGTCGGGGGAAATCTACCTCCACGAACACCTATGGGGACCGAGCCCCTTTCTTCGTTCGGCGGGGGGCGGAGGTCGCGCGAAGAGCGGATCGAGGCGACACACACAAGGGGTTTACCCAGCTTCGGGCCGCACAGATGCGTAAAACCCTACTGCTGCTTTGTGGCTTTGTATTGTGTTCTTGCTCGGGAGCGTGTGGTGCTACAGTACACGCGAGCCGCTGGCGAGACCGAGCGTGAATGGCCTCCTCCTTTCCCTTCTCCCCTGTTGCACATGGGGCCTCCTTTTATATGTGCAAGGGGTTACCCATAGGTGGCAGTGTAGGCGGGGGCAAAACTGGAAAATGTTGTGTTGGGTACAGCTGTTTGCACAGTGCTATCATACCTAACTCTGACGGCAGGGGACAAGGGCATTAAATGCCCGTCCGCATTGCCCAAACAGTGCAGGAAAGGGACCGTCAGGAGCGCCACCGTTTGCCACGACGGCTACTCTGTCAGCGTTGCCTTGCCACCGCATGCTCCTGGCTGCGCAGCCTCTCGCCACGTACGCCTGGTATGGCCCCAGAGCGACGCGTGGGTGGATGAGCTGGAGCGCAGGCGCGGGGTGGTGACTTGCCGCGGCAAGTGCCTTGCCGCGGTTGATGCCTTGTCGCGCCCGGGAGCTTGTCGCTCACCGGTCCTTGCCGGGACGCGGAGCGCGTCGCAGCAAGTCTCTTGTCGTGCCTTGGTCGGCCTTCCCGGCAAGCTCCTCTTGCCGGGGCCTTGTGCTTCGAGCGGTCGTCCCGGCAAGCTCCTCTTGCCGGGGCCTTGCTCTCTTTGGGTGGCCTTCCCGGCAGGCTCCTCCTTCCGGGGCCTTGGCTCAAATACTTTGTTCTTGGATGGCCCAAAAAGGGACCATGGAGAGTCTTGGCGATCGCCTGGCAAGCTTTGCCGCGGGGTGCTACGACTGCCCGTGCACAAGTTCGGGGTACTAAGGTACCCCTACTTTAGTACACCGACAGAGCTATATAGTTTTGCTCTAGTACTTCACTTATATCTTTTAGATCATGGTGGTGGATTTGTTTTATAGAAACTATTGATCTCTCATGCTTCACTTAGATTATTTTGAGAGTCTTAAATAGCATGGTAATTTGCCTAAAAATTTAATATACTTGGTATTCAAGATTTGTAAAACTTTCTTTTGAGTGCGTTGAATACTAGGAGAAGTTTGATGCTTGATAATTGTTTTGAGATATGGAGGTGATAATATCAAAGTCGTGCTAGTTGAGTTGTTGTGAATTTGAGAAATGCTTGTGTTGAAGTTTGCAAGTTCCGTACGTATGGTAAACGTTATGTAACAAATTTGAAACATGAGGTGTTCTTTGATTGTCCTCCTTATGAGTGGCGGTCGGGGACGAGCGATGGTCTTTTCCTACCAATCTATCCCCCTAGGAGCATGCGCGTAGTACTTTGGTTTTTGATGGCTTGTAGATTTTTGCAATAAGTATATGAGTTCTTTATGACTAATGTTGAGTCCATGGATTATACGCACTCTCACCCTTCCGTCATTGCTAGCCTCTTCGGTGCTGTGCATTGCCCTTTCTCACAATGAGAGTTGGTGCAAACTTCGCCGGTGCATCCAAACCCCGTGATATGGTACGCTCTTTCACACATAAACCTCCTTATATCCTCCTCAAAACAGCCACCATACCTACCTATTATGGCATTTCCATAGACATTTCGAGATATATTGCCATGCAACTTTCCACCATACCGTTCATCATGACACATTCATCATTGTCATATTGCTTAGCAAGATCATGTAGTTGACATAGTATTTGTGGCAAAGCCACCGTTCATAATTCTTTCATATATGTCACTCTTGATTCATTGCATATCCCGATACACCGCCGGAGGCATTCATATAGAGTCATACTTTATTCTAGTATCGAGTTGTAATCATTGAGTTGTAATTAAATAGAAGTGTGATGATCATCATTTAATAGAGCATTGTCCCAAAAAAAGAAAGAAAGGCCAAAAGAAAAAAAAGAAGGCCCAAAAAAAGAGAGAAAGGCCAAAAAAAGAAAAAGAAAAAAGAAAGCCCAAAAAAGGGGCAATGCTACTATCCTTTCTTTTCCGCACTTGTGCTTCAAAGTGGCACCATAATCTTCATGATAGAGAGTCTCTTGTTTTGTCACTTTCATATACTAGTGGGAATTTTTCATTATAGAACTTGGCTTGTATATTCCAACAATGGGCCTCCTCAAGTGCCCTAGGTCTTCGTGAGCAAGCAAGTTGGATGCACACTCACTTAGTTTCTTTTGTTGAGCTTTCATACATTTATAGCTCTAGTGCATCCGTTGCATGGCAATCCCTACTCCTTGCATTAACATCAATCGATGGGCATATCCATAGCCCATTGATTAGCCTCGTTGATGTGAGATATTCTCCTTTTTTGTATTCTCCACATAACCCCCATCATCATATTCTATTCCACCCATAGTGCTATATCCATGGCTCACGCTCATGTATTGCGTGAAGGTTTATAAGTTTGAGATTACTAAAGTATGAAACAATTGTTTGGCTTGTCATCGGGGTTGTGCATGATGAGAGCATTCTTGTGTGACGAAAATGGAGCATGACTAAACTATATGATTTTCTGGGGATGAACTTTCTTTGGCCATGTTATTTTGAGAAGACATAATTGCTTAGTTAGTATGCTTGAAGTATTATTATTTTTATGTCAATATGAACTTTTGTCTTGAATCTTTCGGATCTGAATATTCATACCACAATTAATAAGAATTACATTGAAATTATGCCAAGTAGCACTCCGCATCAAAAATTCTCTTTTTCATTTACCTACTCGAGGACGAGCAGGAATTAAGCTTGGGGATGCCTGATACGTCTCCAACATATCTATAATTTTTGATTGCTCCATGCTATATTATCTACTGTTTTGGACCATATTGGGCTTTATTTTCCACTTTTATATTATTTTTGGGACTAACCTATTAACCGGAGGCCCAGCCCAGAATTGCTGTTTTTTTGCCTATTTCAGAGTTTCGAAGAAACGGAATATCAAATGGAGTCCAAACGGAATGAAACCTTCGGGAACGTGATTTTATCACCGAATATGACCCAGGAGACTTGGACACTACACCAAGGAAGCTTCGAGGTGGGCACGAGGTAGGGCGCGCCCTACCCCCCCCCCCCCCAGGCGCGCCCCCACCCTCGTGGGGCCCATGAAGCTCAACCGACGTACTTGTTCCTCCTATATATACCTACGTACCCCCAAACGATCAGTTACGGAGCCAAAAACCTAATTCCACCACCGCAACCTTCTGTACCCATGAGATCCCATCTTGGGGCCTGTTCCGGAGCTCCGCCAGAGAGGGCATCCACCACGGAGGGCTTCTACGTCATGATAGCCCCTCCGATGAAGTGTGAGTAGTTTACCTCAGACCTTCGGGTCCGTAGTTAGTAGCTAGATGGCTTCTTCTCTATTTTTGGATCTCAATACAATGTTCTCCCCCTCTCTCGTGGATATCTATTCGATGTAATCTTCTTTTTGAGGTGTGTTTGTTGAGAACGATGAATTGTGGGTTTATGATCAAGATTATCTATGAACAATATTTGAATCTTCTCAGAATTCTTTTATGTATGATTGGTTATCTTTGCAAGTCTCTTCGAATTGTCAGTTTGGTTTGGCCTACTAGATTGGTTTTTCTTGCAATGGGACAAGTGCTTAGCTTTGGCTTCAATCTTGCGGTGTCCTTTCCTAGTGATAGTAGGGGCAGCAAGGCACGTATTGTATTGTTGCCATCGAGGATAACAAGATGGGGCTTTTATCATATTGCATGAATTTATCCCTCTACATCATGTCATCTTGCTTAAGGCGTTACTCTGTTTTTAATTTAATACTCTAGATGCATGCTGGATAGTGGTCGATGAGTGGAGTAATAGTAGTAGATGCAGGCAGGAGTCGGTCTACTTGTCTCGGTCGTGATGCCTATATACATGATCTACCTAGATATTCTCATAACTATGCTCAATTCTGTCAATTGCTCAACAGTAATTCATTCACCCACCTAAAATATTTATGCTCTTGAGAGAAGCCACTAGTGAAATCTATGGCCCCCGGGCCTATCTTCATCATATTAATCTTCCATCACTTTATTATTGCTTTTGCTTTTTACTTTTCTTTTATTTTACTTTGCATCTTTATCACAAAAATAGCAAAAATATTACCTATCATCTCTATCAGATCTCACTCTCGTAAGTGACCGTGAAGGGATTGACAACCCCTTATCGCGTTGGTTGCGAGGAGTTATTTGCTTTGTGCAGGTACGAGGGACTCGCGCGTAGCCTCCTACTAGATTGATACCTTGGTTCTCAAAAACTGAGGGAAATACTTACGCTACTTTGCTGCATCATCCTTTCCTCTTCAAGGAAATCCAACGCAGTGCTCAAGAGGTAGCAATGACCCACAAGTATAGGGGATCTATCGTAGTCCTTTCGATAAGTAAGAGTGTCGAACCCAACGAGGAGCAGAAGGAAATGATAAGCGGTTTTCAGCAAGGTATTCTCTGAAAGCACTGAAATTATAGGTAACAAATAGTTTTGTGATAGGATAATTGGTAACGAGCAACAAGTAACAAAAGTAAATAAAGTGCAGCAAGGTGGCCCAATCCTTTTTGTAGCAAAGGACAAGCCTGGACAAACTCTTATATAGAGAAAAGCGCTCCCGAGGACACTTGGGAATTATCGTCAAGCTAGTTTTCATCACGTTCATATGATTCGTGTTCGATACTTTGATAATTTGACATGTGGGTGGACCGGTGCTTGGGTGCTGTCCTTACTTGGACAAGCATCCCACTTATGGTTAACCTCTATTGCAAGCATCCGCAACTACAACAAAAGTATTAAGGTAAACCTAACCATAGCATGAAACATATGGATCCAAATCAGCCCCTTACGAAGCAACGCATAAACTAGGTTTTAAGCTTCTGTCACTCTAGCAACCCATCATCTACTTATTACTTTCCAATGCCTTCCTCTAGGCCCAAATAATGGTGAAGTGACATGTAGTCGGCGTTCACATAACACCACTAGAGGATAGACAACACACATCTCATCAAAATATCGAACGAATACCAAATTCACATGACTACTAATAGCGAGACTTCTCCCATGTCCTAAGGAACAAACGTAACTACTCAGAAAGCACATTCATGTTCATAATCAGAGGAGTATTAATATGCATATAGGATCTGAACATATGATCTTCCATCAAATAAACCAACTAGCATCAACTACAAGGAGTAATCAACACTACTAGCAACCTACAGGTACCAATCCCAGACTTAGAGACAAGAATTGGATACAAGAGATGAACTAGGGTTTGAAAGGAGATGGTGCTGGTGAAGATGTTGATGGAGATTGCCCTCTCCCGATGAGAGGAGCGTTGGTGATGACGATGGCGATGATTTCCCCCTCCCGGAGGGAAGTGTCCCCGACAGAACAACTCTGCTGGAGCCCTAGATTGGTTCCGCCAAGGTTCCGCCTCGTGGCGGCGGAGTCTCGTCCCGAAATCTTGCTTATGATTTTTCTTGACGAAAGACTTCATATAGCAGAAGATGGGCACCGGAGGGCCAACAGGGGGCCCACGAGGCAGGGGGAGCGCCTAGGGGGTAGGGCGCGCCCCCACCCTCGTGGACAGGTGGAGGCCCCCCTGACGTATTCCTTCCGCTTAGTATTTTTTATTATTTGCAAAAATTACTTTCATGGAGTTTCAGGACTTTTGGAGTTGTGCAGAATAGGTCTCTAATATTTGATCCTTTTCCAGCCCAGAATTCCAGTTGTCGGCATTCTCCCTCTTCATGTAAACCTTGTAAAATAAGAGAGAATAGGCATAAGTATTGTGACATAATGTGTAATAACAGCCCATAATGCAATAAATATCAATACAAAAGCATGATGCAAAATGGACGTATCACCCGCCTAGCATGGAAGATACAGACAGCCCTAGTTGATACATGAGCTATTCGAGCATACAAAATAGAATTTCATTTGAAGGTTTAGAGTTTGGCACATACAAATTTACTTAGAACGGCAGGTAGATGATATGTCTCCAACGTATCTATAATTTTTGATTGCTCCATGCTATATTATCTACTGTTTTAGGCAATATTGGGCTTTATTATCCACTTTTATATTATTTTTGGGACTAACCTATTAACCGGAGGCCCAGCCCAGATTTGTTGTTTTATGCCTATTTCAGTGTTTCGGGGAAAAGGAATATCAGACGGAGTCGAAACGGAACGAAATCAACTGGAGAAGTTATTTTTGGAAGGAAACCTACCTATAGACTTGGACTCTACGTCAGAAGATACGGGAGCTGGCCACGAGGGTAGGGGTGTGCCCCCTGCCTCATGGGGCCCCCGCAGCTCCACCGACGTAACCCTTGCACCCATATATACCTAGGTATCCTAAAACTTCCAGAACAGAGATTAGATCCGGAGTTCTGCCGCCGCAAGCCTCTGTAGCCACCAAAAACCAATCGGGGCCCTGTTCCGGCACCCTGCCGGAGGGGGGAACCCTCACCGGTGGCCATCTTCATCATCTCGGCGCTCTCCATGACGAGGAGGGAGTAGTTCACCCTCGGGGCTGAGGGTATGTACCAGTAGCTATGTGTTTGATCTCTCTCTCTCTCTCTCTCTCTCGTGTTCTTGATTTGGCACGATCTTGATGTATCGCGAGCTTTTCTATTATAGTTGGATCTTATGTTTCTTCTCCCCCTCTTCTCTCTTGTAATGGATCGAGTTTTCCCCTTGAAGTAATCTTATCGGATTGAGTCTTTAAAGATTTGAGAACACTTGATGTATGTCTTGTCGTGCGTATCTGTGGTGACAATGGGATATCACATGCCACTTGATGTATGTTTTGGTGACCAACTTGCGGGTTCCTCCCATGAACCTATGCATAGGGGTTGCCACACGTTTTCGTCGTGATTCTCCGGTAGAAACTTTTGGGCACTCTTTGAAGTACTTTGTGTTGGATTGAATAGACGAATCTGAGATTGTGTGATGCATATCGTATAATCATACCCACGGATACTTGAGGTGACATTGGAGTATCTAGGTGACATTAGGGTTTTGGTTGATGTGTGTCTTAAGGTGTTATTCTAGTACGAACTCTAGGGCTGTTTGTGACATTTATAGGAATAGCCCAATGGATTGATTCGAAAGAATAACTTTGAGGTGGTTTCGTACCCTACCATAATCTCTTCGTTTGTTCTCCGCTATTAGCGTCTTTGGAGTGACTCTTTGTTGCATGTTGAGGGATAGTTATATGATCCAACTATGTTATTATTGTTGAGAGGACTTGCACTAGTGAAAGTATGAACTCTAGGCCTTGTTTCCTAGCATTGCAATACCGTTTACGCTCACTTTTACCGCTTGCTACCTTGCTGTTTTTATATTTTTAGTTTAAAAAAACCTATATCTACCATCCATATTGCACTTGTATCACCATCTCTTCGCCGAACTAGTGCACCTATACAATTTACCATTGTATTGGGTGTGTTGGGGACACAAGAGACTCTTTGTTATTTGGTTGCAGGGTTGCTTGAGAGAGACCATCATCATCCTACGCCTCCCACGGATTGATAAACCTTAGGTCATCCACTTGAGGGAAATTTGCTACTGTCCTACAAACCTCTGCACTTGGAGGCCCAACAACGTCTACAAGAAGAAGGTTGTGTAGTAGACATCAGTAGATACTGCATATATTGGAAGGTTTGGTGGACTCATATGGAATAACTTTGGGATTTATGGAAGTGGATGCACAAGCAGTATTCCCGCTTAGTACAAGTGAAGGCTAGAAAAAGACTGGGAAGCGACCAACTAGAGAGCGACAACAGTCATGAACATGCATTAAAACTAATCAACACTGAGTGCAAGCATGAGTAGGATATAATCCAGCATGAACATAAATATCGTGGAGGCTATGTTGGTTTTGTTTCAACTACATGCGTGAACATGTGCCAAGTTGAGCCACTTGAATCGTTCAAAGGAGGATACCACCCTATCATACCACATCACAACCATTTTGATAGCATGTTGGCACACAAGGTAAATCATTATAAACTCCTAGCTAATTAAGCATGGCATAAGCAACTATAATCTCTAATTGTCATTGCAAACATGTTTCATTCATAATAGGCTGAATCAGGAACAATGAACTAATCATATTTACAAAAACAAGAGAGGTCGAGTTCATACCAGCTTCTCTCATCTCAATCAGTCCATCATATATCATCATTATTTCCTTTCACTTGCACGACTGAACGGTGTGAATAAGAATAATAGTGCACGTGCATTGGACTAAGCTGGAATCTGTGAGCATTTAATACAAGCGAGAAGACAAGGTAATATGGGCTCTTGGTTAAATCAGCAATTATGCATATGAGAGCCACTCAACATTTTCATTATGGTCTTCTCCTCTCGACCCCCAAAGAAAAGAAAGGAAATAAAACTATTTACACGGGAAAGCTCCCAACAAGCAAAAGAAGAACGAGAAATCTTTTTGAGTTTTCTTTTAATTATTACTACTACAGGCATGGAAAGTAAACTAGCCAAAAAGCTACAACTAAATTTTTTGGTTCTTTTCTTAAGGTTTTTTCGAACACACAAGAAGAAAGCGAGAAAAAGGAAAGTAAACTAGCATGGATAGTACAATGAAAAAGTATGGGCACCGACAACTAGACTGAGTGTGTGAACACGAGTGTAATGTCGGTGAGAAATACGTACTCTCCCAAGCTTCGGCTTTTGGCCTAAGTTAGTCTATGTCCACGGCTGGCCTGGCGGATATCCGAAGTTGTAACTGGGGTCGTACTGAGATGTAGCAGCTATTGCCCGATGAGCTGCAGCTTGGAGGCAGGCTGCCTCCGTCCTCCTCTCATACTCGTTCGCCTCCTCCATGGTTATAACATATCTCCCTTTTGTCTGAAAGTCAAAGAAAGCAGGAGTAGGGTGAGCAACATGGACAGTGCGGCGTCTGTCAAAGATTAGTCGGTACTGGAGGAAATGTTCATTCCTCTCAACAAACTGATGATGAACCATAGCATTATAATCTAAATAAGCGGGAGGCAATTCCATACCATTTTCATGTGTGGGTATCTCAAGATAATTAGCTACACGGGTTGCATAAATTCCGCCAAACAAATCTCCACTAATACTGTTATGATGCAACCTTCGTGCAACAATATCCCCCAAGTTGTATTGTTTATCTCCTAATACAGCACTCTTGAGAACACTAAGATCTGGGACACACATGTGACATGCCTCATCCTTGCCGTTAATGCATCTACCTATAAAGAGAGCAAAATAATGTATGGCAGGAAAATGAATGCTCCCTATGGTAGCTTGTATTATTTCTCTAGATTCCCCCACAGTGATACTAGCAAGAAAATCTTTAAATTCAGATTTGCGAGGTTCACTAACATTACCCCACTGCGGGAGTTTACAAGCAGTATTAAAATCTTCTAAGTCCATGGTATAAGATTTATCATAAAGATCAAATAGGACTGTGTGAGAATTGCGTGAAGATGTAAATTTAAGCCTTGTCACAAAGGAATCAGTTGGGTGGTAATATTGGGGGCATTTATCTGACATGAAGCCCTCAAGATCAGCATTACGCACATATGCGTCAAATTCCTCCTTAATTCCTGCTCTGACCATAAACTCCTCGGACGGCCATTCACAAGGCCGCACTTGAGCTTCTCTTGGTAGTTCATAGTCCGGCTCACGTATCGCGAGCCTGGATCCTTGCTTCTTTGAGGAACCACCTTGGCACATTTTCCTAAACATATTACTTCCTCTGAAAAAATTCTGAAATTTTTAGTGACTCAAAATAAAAGTGAACCAAACTCAACAAGATTGATAGCAACTACTCCCACAAGTACCTAGAGACTATATCATGCATTAAAACTACTTGGGACCATATAAATTTGACATGCAAGCTCAAGAACAGGGTCACCTAAGCAGCAAAAATTTGCAATAAATAAAGCACTAGAACAAAAACTAATTGGACCATTGGAGGAGTCACATACCTAAGAACAATCCCCCAAAGCAGTTTTGTGAATGGAGCTTTGAGCAAGGGGATCGAAAATCGTAGCAAGATGAGCTAGAACTCGTGCTTGAGCTGGTGGTGATTTTTTCTGGAGGAAGACGGAGTGTGTGAGTGCAAGAATAAGTGGAGGGGGTCACGTGGGGCCCACGAGGCAGGGGGCCCGCCCCAGGGGGTGGGCGCGCCCTGGACCCTCGTGGCCAAATGGTGGGTCCCCCTGGTGTGTTCTCAGTGCCAGATATTCTTAAATATTCTAGAAAAAATCATATTTCATTTTAGGGACATTTGGAGAACTTTTATTTTCGGGGCATTTTTTATTGCAAGGATAATCCAGAAAACGGACAGAAAATACTATTTTTGCTTTATTTAACATAAATAACAGAAAGTAAAAGGAGGGTACAGAAAGTTGTGCTTTCTAAGTTCATCCATCTCATGCTCATAAAAAAGAATCCACTAACAAGGTTGATCGGGTCTTGTTAACACACTCATTCTGAATCACATGAAACCGGAGAATTTTCGAATAGCACTAGGTTACCTCAACGGGGATATGCACGTCCCTAATAATAAGGATATCATATTTCTTCTTGACACTAGGAAGAGGAAATTTAAAACCTCCAATAGTAATTGTTGGAATTTTTCCAATAGAGTTGATATTGTGGACTTGAGGTTGTTTCCTCGGAAAGTGTACCGTATGCTCATTACCATTAACATGAAAAGTGACATTGCCTTTGTTGCAATCAATAACTGCCCCTGTAGTATTCAAAAAGGGTCTACCAAGGATAATCGACATACTATCATCCTCGGGAATATCAAGAATAACAAAGTCAGTTGATATAGTAACGTTTGCAACCACAACAGGCACATCCTCACAAATACCGACAGGTATAGCAGTTGATTTATCAGCCATTTGTAAAGATATTTCAGTAGGTGTCAACTTATTCAAATCAAGTCTACGATATAAAGAGAGAGGCATAACACTAACACCGGCTCCAAGATCACATAAAGCGGTTTTAACATAGTTTCTTTTAATGGAGCATGGTATAGTTGGTACTCCTGGATCTCCAAGTTTCTTTGGTATTCCACCCTTAAAAGTATAATTAGCAAGCATGGTGGCAATTTTAGCTTCCGGTATCTTTCTTTTATTTGTAACAATATCTTTCATATACTTAGCATAAGGGTTCATTTTAAGCATATCAGTCAACCGCATACGTAAAAAGATAGGTCTAATCATTTCAGCAAAGCGCTCAAAATCCTCATCATCCTTTTTCTTGGATGGTTTAGGAGGAAAAGGCATGGGTTTCTGAACCCATGGTTCTCTTTCTTTACCGTGCTTCCTAGCAACGAAGTCTCTCTTATCATAACGTTGATTCTTTGATTGTGGGTTATCAAGATCAATAGCAAGTTCAATCCCTACATCATTGTTATTGCTAGGTTGAGCATCAACATGAACATCATAATTAACATTATCACTAGGTTCATGTTCATTATCAGATTGTGTTCAGCATCAGAAATAGAAATATCATAGGGATTCTCAGCTGTGTCAATAACAGGTTCACTAGAAGCATGCGAAGTCCTATCATTTTCCTTTTTCTTCTTCTTAGAAGGACTAGGTGCATCAACATTAGTTCTTTGAGAATCTTGCTCAATTATTTTGGGGTGGCCCTCAGGATACAAAGGTTCCTGAGTCATTTTACCCCCTCTAGTCATAACTCTAACAGCATTATCATTTTTCTTATTATTTAATTCATTGAGCAAATCATTCTCAGCTTTAAGTACTTGTTCTACTTGAGTGGTAACCATAGAAGCATGTTTACTAATAAGTTTATGTTCACCTTTAACTCTAGACATATAATCACTCAAGTGTTCAATCATATAAGCATTACATTTCAATTGTCTACCAACATAAGCATTGAAGTTTTCTTGTTTAACAATAAAATTATCAAACTCATCCAAGCATTGGCTAGCAGACTTATAACAAGGAATATCACCTTCATCAAATCTATAGAGAGAATTTACCTTTAATACCTGTGTTGGGTTATCAAGACCTTGTATTTCTTCAATAGGTGGTAAATTCTTAACATTTTCAGCTTTAATACCCTTTTCTTTCATAGATTTATTTGCCTCTTGCATATCTTCAGGACTAAGAAATAGAACACCCCTTTTCTTCGGAGTTGGCTTAGGAGTGGGTTCAGGAAGTGTCCAATTATTTTCATTACTCAACATATTATTCAATAGCAATTCAGCTTGACCAACAGTTCTTTCCCTGAAAACACAACCAGCACAACTATCCAGGTGGTCTCTGGAAGCATCAGTTAGTCCATTATAAAAGATATCAAGTATTTCATTTTTCTTGAGATGATGATCATGCAAAAGCATTAAGTAATCGGAGAAGCCTCACCCAAGCTTGTGGGAGACTCTCTTCTTCAATTTGCACAAAATTATATATTTCCCTTAAGGCAGCTTGTTTCTTATGAGCGGGGAAATATTTAGCAGAGAAGTAATAAATCATATCCTGGGGACTACGCACACAACCAGGATCAAGAGAATTAAACCATGTTTTAGCATCACCCTTTAATGAGAACGGAAATAATTTAAGGATATAGTAGTAACGAATTTTCTCCTCATGAGTGAATAGGGTGGCTATATCATTTAATTTAGTAAGATGTGCCACAACAGTTTCAGATTCATAGCCATAGTAAGGATCAGATTCAACCAGAGTAATTATCTCAGGATCGACAGAGAAATCATAATCCTTATCAGAAATACAGATAGGTGAAGTAGCAAAAGCAGGGTCATATTTCATTCTAGCATTCAAAGATTTTTTTTTAGCTTAGCTAATAATTTCTTAAGATCATCTCTATCGTTGCAAGCAAGAAAATCTCTAGCAGTTTCTTCATCCATAACATAACCCTCAGGAACAACAGGCAATTCATATCTAGGGGGAGAATCTTCATCATCACTTTCATCAATATTATCAGTTTCAATAATTTCATTCTCTCTAGCCCTAGCAAGTTGTTCATCAAGAAATTCACCTAATGGCATAGTAGTATCAAGCATAGAAGTAGCTTCATCATAAGCATCATGCATAGCAGAAGTGGCATCATCAATAACATGCGACATATCAGTATTAATAGTAGAAGCAGGTTTAGCTATCGCAAGTTTACTCAAAACAGAAGGTGAATCAAGTGCAGATCTAGATGGTAGTTCCTTACCTCCCCTCGTAGTTGAGGGATAAATCTTGGTTTTTTAGTCTTTCAAGTTCCTCATAGTTCCCAAGTGACTCAAAGAATAGATCTATCACTACAAAAAAGTACACTTCTGTGATGATACGTGTTTGTCACAGTAGGTCGCTTTTTTTTGTCATGCATGTACATCCATGACAAATTTATGACAGAATCAAGATAGTCATACCTGTGCTATCGTAGAAGTGTTCCATGACATTACCAAAATTATCATCACGGAAGTGTCCACTTCCATGACGATAAACTGCGCGTCACAGAAGTGCTTTCGTCAAGGGTGACCGACACGTGGCATCCACCGTAACGGAACGCCGTTAAGCTATCGGGTCAGATTTTGGATCTGATAACCCGTTAAAAGCCCCGACCAATGGGAAATTTCCACGTGTAAAATTCTTATTGGCTGGACGAAACACGTGTCAGCTCGTCATTGGGTTAGATAGGCGCCTATGATATGTCGACACGTGGCACGGCCCAACAGTGGCCCATTCCGGTGAAAAAGGCCGGCCCAGTAAAAATTAGCAGGTCGGCCCATATAAGGCCTACTTGTGTCAGGTCCATTTAAGCCCACGGCCCATACGAGATGTGCCAATTCGGCCCGTTAAAGATTTGACACCATTGCAGCCCATCGTCAGTTCGAGCCCGTTAACAGCCCGCTATATACTTGGGCTCAATATCGGCCCGATGAGATTTCAGCCTGTTAACGACCCATTTAATGGATGGGCCAATTTTCAGGATGCACATCTTTCGGCCTTTTAGCGACCCATTTAAATGTTGGGCTAATTTCCGGCCCGTTGTGTCTTTCAGCCTGTTGACGGCCCATAAATCTGATGGGCCATTTGTAGTCGGACCTGAGTTTCGGCCTTTTAGTGGCCCATTTAAGTGTTGGGCCAATTTCTGGCCCGGTGTCACTTTCAGCCTGTTGACGGCCCATAAATCAGTTGGGCCAATTGTAGTCGGACCTGAGTTTTGGCCTTTTAGCGACCCATTTAAGTGTTGGGCCAATTCCTGGCCCTGTGTGCCTTTCGGCCTGTTAACGGACCATAAATTAGTTGGGCCATGTGTAGTCGGACCTTAGTTTTGCCCTCTTAACGGCCCATGCCCTTCATGGTCCAATACCAGCCCGGTTTCTCTTTCGGTCTGCTAAAGGCCCACAACACAGTTGGGCCGTTTACAATACGACCTGACTTTCGGCCTCTTAGCGGCCCATGCTCTTCATGGTCCTATACAAGCCCGCTGTCTCTTTTGGCCTGCTAAAGGCCTACAGTATAGTTGGGCCATATGTAGCCCAAACTTAGTAACGGCCTGTTAACGGCCCATGAAATAAATTGGGGCCACCTAGTGCCCGCTTTGATGTCGACCTGTTAATGACCCGGGAGGTAAGAGGTCCGATGAGGGAGTCCTGGACTAGGGGGTGTTCGGATAGCCGAACTATACCTTTAGCCGGACTCCAGGACTATGAAGATACAAGATTGAAGACTTCGTCCCATGTCCGGAAGGATCCTTTCTTGGCGTGGAAGGCAAGCTAAGCGTGCGGATATTCGAGATCTCCTACCATTGTAACCGACTCTGTGTAACCCTAACCCTATCCGGTGTCTATATAAACCGGAGGGTTGATAGTCCGTAGGACAACCATCATCATACACAATCATACCATAGGCTAGCTTCTAGGGTCTAGCCTCCTTGATCTCGTGGTAGATACACTCTTGTACTACCCATACCATCAATATTAATCTAGCAGGAGTAGGGTTTTACCTCCATCGAGAGGGCCCGAACCTGGGTAAAATAAAGTGTCCCTTGTCTCCTGTTACCATCCGACCTTGACGCACAGTTCGGGACCCCCTACCCGAGATCCGCCGGTTTTGACACCTACATTGGTGCTTTCATTGAGAGTTCCTCTGTGTCGTCGCTTGTAGGCCCGATGGCTCCTTTGATCATCAACAACGATGAGGTCCAGGGTGAGACTTTCCTCCCCGGACAAATCTTCGTCTTCGGCGGCTTCGCTCTGCGGGCCAATTCGCTTGGTCATCTGGAGCAGATTAAAAGCTACGCCCCTGGCCATCAAGTCAGGTTTGGAAGTTTAAACTACACGGCTGATATCCGCGGAGACTTGATCTTCGACGGGTTTGAGCCACAGCCAAGCGCGCCGCATTATTTCGAGGGGCATGATATAGCTCTGCCTCCGAATAGTACCCTGGAGGCCGCACACGCTCCGGCCCCGATCCTTGACTCGGAGCCCGCTGCATTCTCCGAGGATGAACGGTTGGACGTCACCTCGGGGGCTGCGATCTCAAAGGCGATCGAGCCGAACGCCAGCCCCGTACTCCGCACGGCCCAGAACTCCAAGGAACCGGACTCCTCTCCGAACTCCGGGCCTTCCGTGCCCCCGCCGATCGAACCTGATTGGGCGCCTGTAATGGAGTTCACCGCCGCGGACATCTTTCAGTACTCACCTTTCGGTGATATCCTGAATTCTCTCAAGTCTCTCTCTTTATCAGGAGAGCCCAGGCCGAACTATGGTCTGCGAGGTTGGGATTCGGACAACGAAGAAATTCAAAGCCCACCCACCACCCACTTAATAGCCACTATCGACGATTTAACCGACATGCTCGACTTCGGATCCGAAGACTTCGACGGTATGGACGACAAAGATGGAGACGAACAGGAACCAGCACCTATAAGGCGCTGGACCACCACCCCACCTAACGATGTATTCATGGTGGATACCCCTAAAGGAAACGACAACGAGGAAAAAGGGGGCGGAAAAAGGGATAAACCCTCCGAAAAGCAGTCAAAGCGGCGACGTAGACGCCAAGCCAAGCCCCGCCTCGACCAAGACCCAGCCGTAGAGCAGGATGAGCCGGTAGACGACGAGCATGCCTCAGAGCAGCCGTCCGAACAGGGCAACATAGATGGAGTGGACAGACAGCTCTCCCCCGGCCATAACAGAGCTCCGGACGATCTCACGCCGGATAAAACCACGGAGCAGAAGAATCTCCATGAAAGGCTCGTGGCTACAGCACGCAGCCTGAAAAAGCATAAGCGGAAGCTAAAGATGGCGGAAGATGCACTCAGAATAAGATGGAGCAAGGTAATCAAGACCGCAGACAACTACGGCGGCAGCCGCCGCACTAAAAACTATCCGAAGAGAAAACTACTACCCGAATTCGACCAAGAGGCCCTAGAGCCCTCGCATTCGAAAAATAAAAAAGCCATACGGTCGGATAGACGACCACACGGCCACCATAAAACGGCAAGCGGCGCCGCATTCAATGCGGCATGCGACCCAATTAAAGACTCGCATCATGGCCCAGCCAGGTCCATTTACGGGCCAAGAAAGCAAGCTCTCACAAGCAATGCAAAAAAGCCATTATCAGAATCCGGCACACCCAAATACAGGGGGGCCGCACACCCCCTATGTTTCTCCGATGAGGTCCTGGAATATGAATTTCCAGAGGGATTCAAACCCGTCAACATAGAGGCGTACGATGGAACAACAGACCCTGGAGTCTAGATCGAGGATTATATCCTCCACATACATATGGCTAGAGGAGATGATCTCCACGCCATCAAATATTTACCCCTTAGGCTTAAAGGGCCAGCCGGGCACTGGCTTAAAAGCCTTCCCGAAAACACAATTGGAAGTTGGGAAGAGCTCGAGGATGCTTTCCGAGCAAATTTTCAAGGGACCTACGTCCGCCCTCCGGACGCAGACGATCTCAGTCACATAACTCAACAGCACGGAGAATCAGCGCGACAGTTTTGGAACAGATTCCTTACTAAAAAGAATCAGATAGTGGATTGTCCGGACGCCGAAGCCTTAGCAGCTTTCAGGCATAATGTCCGAGACGAATGGCTCGCCAGACACCTCGGCCAGGAAAAGCCAAGAACAATGGCCGCACTCACAAGCCTCATGACCCGCTTTTGCGCAGGAGAGGACAGCTGGTTGGCATGATGCAGCCCCAGCAACCCAAGTACATCCGAAATCAGGGATGGAAACGGAAAAACGCGACGAAATAAGGACCGTCGCCGAATCAAAGCAAAAAGTCCGAAGAGCGCGGCAGTCAATGCCGGATTCAAAAGCTCGCGGAAAAATCAAACAAAACCACCCCCTCAGGATAATAGGGATGATCCGTCCAGCTTAAATAGAATCCTGGGCAGAATATGTCAGATACACAGTACTCCTGGGAAGCCTGCCAATCACACCCACAGAGATTGTTGGGTTTTCAAACAATCCGGACAGCTTAACGCCGAACACAAGGGGTTCGACACACCAAGTGAAGAAGAGGACGAACCCCAAAGGCAGAATACCAGGAAACAAAAGAACTTCCCGCAAGAAGTCAAAACAGTGAACTTACTTCACGTAAAAAAACGTATGGCACCCATAAAGGTACGTACAATCAAACTTTCCCCTCAGGAGTCCCGCCACTGGTCACTAAAGCCAATCATTTTTTATCAGCTAGATTATTCTAGAAATATCAAAAACACAGGCCGGACTACCCTGATACTGGATCCAATAATCGATGGATTCCAGTTTACCAATGTCCTTATGGACGGCGGCAGTGGACTAAACCTGATATATCAGGATACAATCCACCGCATGGGCATAAACCCAGCAAGAATCCGCGACAGCAAAACCTCCTTTCAAGGGGTAGCACCAGGCCCGGACACCCATTGTATGGGTTTTCTCCGGCTTGTGGTCATATTTGGCTCTCCCAATAACTTTCATCGCGAAAAGCTGACCTTCCACGTAGTCTCGTTTTCAAGTCGCTATCAAGCACTAATGGGACGCGGAGCTTTCGCTCGCTTTAATGCAATACCGCATTACGCATCTCTCACACTTAAGATGCCCGGTCCACGAGGCATCATCTCTTTAAAGGGAGCGCACTAAAATACGCCTCCTCCAAATGGAGGATTGCGCGGCTGCTTAAACAGCCGCACAATAAAGTGGCCTCACCAGCCAAAAGACCTTTTTTTATAAGTCATCAAAGGCCACGGACCCGGACTCAACGAGTTCGGCACAAGTCCATCATCAACGCAGGCTCATAACGCCATATACCCCCGTACCGGGGGCTATACGCAGAGACAATAAAGCTCAACCTTATATATTTTTTACTTTATATTTTGTTTATTATCTTTTTATTCCGCACAACCCATTTTCCATTCAGTTCCTCTCTTTTACAGATGAACGTCGTGCGGCGCCCGTCCAGGACACGGCACAGCGGAGACACAGGCGCAGACATGAAGTGGGGACCCGTCCTAAGTCTTCTTTTTAGATTAAGACCCTGCGTAAACCTTTTTTACTGTCTCTTGCTGCTATACATCCCCTGGTTTTTTCTACTATAACCAAGGAGGAGGCTGGCGTTTTGGCATGTGGCCACGCCAGAATTTTTTGCTCGTACCTGGACACTAGGGGCTCTTTTTTTTTAAGGGTGTTGTTTCACCCGCACTGATAAAGACCGAACACCTTAGGGAGTGTCCGGCGTCGCGAGTTTTGGCACTATATGCATCAGCTCCAAATCATGATTTTGGTCATATGTTGGGTTGCCCGGCTCCTGAGTTCGGCCACCTTACGTTCCGCTCTATCGGCTAAGGTAGCACCAGGAGAACTACTGCGATTGTGCCCCGGTTCGGCCGGGTGAGCACCTCAGTAGAGAAAGCCGAAAACTGACTGTCATGATGTAGCGCGAGACTGGTCGCCACTCGATGACTCATAGGGATTTATCGAATCCCTCCGCTTTGACGAAGGGTCGTTTCCCGGTCAGGCACGTACGCGCTCCGAACTCGGGCAAAGCGCAGTCGCCACTAAAGGGCTACCTAAAGAGTCCCACTGTCAAGCTCCTATGGCTAAGTGAAAGTGTTAAAGCATTATAGTCCGGTTGCCTAGCCCGCTGCGCTATCACCTCCTTTGTAGGACCAAGACGTTGGGTTAAGTGTGAAAATGCGTCTTCTGCACGCACCCCCGCACTATGTGCGTGGGGGCTGAAGCCAACGACTGCAATCTTTCAGAATTTATATATTAAAACGGCCGCACAGGAGGTGTTCTTAATACTTGAAGGCACAAGTCTAAAAAATGCCACTACAATTTATCAAAAATTGTTTTATGATTACATATGCTATCATAATATAGCATCCTTCGAGCATTGCGTCTCTATTATGCGAGCGCCTTCGAGGACTTCCTCAAAATAGTGCTCGACAGGTGTTCGGCTTTTATCCGAATCCCGGGACGCAACAATGGTGGGCTCCATATCTGCCCAGTATGTCTTGACACGGGCAAGAGCCAGCCGAGCACCCTCTACGCACACTGACCTCTTCATAGCATCGACACATGGCACCACGTCTAGCAATTGCTGCACCAAGCTGAAATAACTCTTCGGCTTCGATCTCCCCGGACACAGACGATCCATGACGTACTTCATGGCGAGTCCGGACAACCTATTCAGCTCGGCCCATTGGGCCAGGCGATCGTCCACTGCCAGCGGACGCTCTGGATTGATGAATTGCGACCAAAAGAGCTTCTCCACTTCATGATCCTTTTTGTCTCGAAAGTGTTCGGTCGCATCAGTGGCACTAGCCGCCAAATCCAGATAGGTGTCCTCTATACTCCACATCCGGTTTAACGGGGCAAACTTCAGATCACAAAATTTTCTCCGCAGCGAGAAGGGCTTTCCATCCGCAATTTGGCCGGCTTGACGCAGCTCTTCCTTTGCCGCTCTCATTATAGAGCGGGTGTCCTTGGCGTCAGCAACAGCCTTCTCTAAGCTCGTTTGCCTCGCCCGATCTTCTTCTTTAAGAAGCTTGCAATGGTCAGTAGCACTCTTTAACTTTACGGCCATATCAGCCATTTCCTCCTTGCTTCGGCAATGGACAGTCTGTTTGGCTTTCAGCTCTTCAAGGGCTTTCACGGCAGCCGCATCACTTTTTCTGGCTTGTTCCTTCGCTCGGGCGAGTTCGGCCCTAAGACCTTCCACGGCGGTCGCACCATCTGCGTCAAGCACACACACGGTAAGATATTGACATACAGCTCGTCTTACTAACAATCGCCTAATGATTTCAATACCTTGAGCACCATCAAGCCGCTTGTTAACAAGCACGATGTCGGCTTCTGCCTCATCGAGTTGTCGCTTTAGTTCGGCATATTCACGAGTCCGGCTCGACTCCGGACAATCAGCCACCTACATATAAAGGTGCCACTTAAAGGACCTGGGATTAAGACCCTCTACGCGTCGTACATCTTTACGACGCACAGAGTCTCAGGGGCTACTATCTACACAGGGCACACTTTATTTATGCGCAATTAATACAAATGTACGTTATTTAAAAACGTACCTCAAGGCCTGCCACTAAACTCTTGACGGCCTCATGCAGTCCGCTTTCTGCGGATGAAATCTTTTCAATTACCGTGCTCATTAACGCACGATGCTCCTCTGAGACAGAGGCTCGCCCCAGCAGAATCTTTAGCTCCTCCGACCGAACACCAGATGGTGCCGGACTCGTCCCATGGCCTTACTCAAAGGCCGGACACGGAGAACCTCGGGGGGTAGTACCATCCACCCCTAGCGGATCCGGAGAAATCCCCCACGACGACACTTCAGCGTCGCCCGCCTTGCTAGGCGATACAGAAGGAGGAGGCGTTCCGCTCTCCATCATCTCCGAAAGAAGATCCCCCGAGGACGAGTTCTGCTGAGAAGGGCCGAGGTCCGAACTACAAAGTAAGGTTTTGGTTAAAACTTCTTAGATATAAATCAAGGATTTCTCTTAAAAGAAAAACTCTTCCTCTACTTACGGCTCGCTGGAGAGCTGGTCCCTTTTAGGGTTTAGTTCGGCCGAGGGGCTCCCTGGTGTCCGGTCCTCTGACAAGGATTCTTTCCCCCGCTTTGAGGCTACGGTCTCCGGGTCGTCAAAGGCGGCCCTTTTCTTTCCCTTAGGAGAGGAATCGTCGATTCCCCCCTTCAGAATGGCCTCTTTCGAAGAGGCCACGGTTTCCTTGTCCTCCCCCTTATTTCCCTCCAAAGGCACTTCCTCCAGCATCCTGACTAGCACGGGATCCAGCCTGATTTCGGGAAGGGGAGCCGGACACCTGATCAGCTTCACCTTCGCTATCCACTCCTGCTTAAAAGGAGAAGCGTTGTTAAAAGCAAGTTAATTATGCGGATAGAAGGTCCAGTCGCAAGGTCACCTACTTGAGTATCCGGGCGATTGCGGCTTAAACCAGCATCCTCGGTCAAATCCGGACTCACTTCTTGTGATCCGAAGAACAGTTTATACATCTCCACAGGTGCCACGCCCATAAAATTCTGGAGAGCTCGTGGTCCCTCCGGATTGAATTCCCACAAGCGAAGGGGGCGACATTGGCCGGGCAGTGTCCAGCGAATCAGCGTGACTAGTGTCACCTTGACCAGGTTGAGGTCTCCCTTCAAGAGATCCTTAATGCGGCCCTGCAGCAGAGGAACGTCTTTGGGCAAGCCCCGATCTAACCCTGTGTTAATCCACGATGATAACCGTGGTGGGGGACCCGAGCGAAAGGCCGGAGGCTCCACCCATGCGGTGCCCCAAGGAGCGGTGATGTAGAACCACTCCTGTTGCCATAAGCCAAGCTCCTCTTGAAAAGCGCCCTCGGGCCATGGAGTGTCGGCATTTCTTTTTATTGCAGCGCCTCCGCACTCTGCGTGGGCGCCCTTCGATTATCTTCGGTTCTACTTTGAAGGTCTTGAGCCACAGTCCGAAGTGAGGGGTAACACGGAGGAACGCTTCGCACACAACTATGAACGAGGAGATATGGAGGATGGACTTCGGAGCTAAGTCATGGAATTCCAGCCCATAATAAAACATCAGCCCCCTTACGAAGGGATCCACGGGGAAGCCTAATCCCCGGAGGAAGTGGGATATGAATACCACACTCTCGCCGGGCTGAGGGCTAGGGATCACCTGTCCTTGAACGGGCAGCCTGTGCGGAATCTCCCTGGTCAGGAATCTAGCTTCCCTCAATCTTGATACGTCCTCCTCCGTAACAGAGGAGGGCATCCATCGGCCTTGGAGGTCGGAGCCGGACATTATCGAAGATCCGGTGCGCTCGGAATCTGGAAGCCTAGGGTGTTGGAACTCGAGGCGACGGGCGAGCTCGTTTTGAGAATAGAAGCGGGGAACAGGGCCTTGGTCTCTTTATAAGAGGCAGAATATCAAGTGCCCTCCCCGTAACCGTCTTGGACTAGCCTTTAATTAAGGCAAGGCGTGCTAACAGGCACGATTGGGTTACCCACGTCCGTATTAATGAGAATCCCGTTAAAGGGGGCACACGATCTCTGCTTCGACAAGACGTGCCAAGGAAACCGCCTCGCTACATGAGCCGAGGTGGAACAATGAAAGCAATTTATATAGAAGGCTTGGTCGCAGTGTTATGACGCACTGCGGGATACGTCAGCAGATTTGATTTGTGTTAATATTATTCTCTATATGGCAATATGTGGAAACTTATTTTGCAGAGCCGGACACTATTTTTTGGTGTTTATAATCTTCTTGAAGAACTTGGAGGAGGAACCCGCCTTGCAATGCCGAAGACAATCTGCGTGCCGGACTCGTCGTCATTGAAGCCTGGTTCAGGGGCTACTGAGGGAGTCCTGGATTAGGGGGTGTTCGGATAGCCGAACTATACCTTCAGCCGGACTCCAGGACTATGAAGATACAAGATTGAAGACTTCGTCCCGTGTCCGGAAGGATCCTTTCTTGGCGTGGAAGGCAAGCTAGGCGTGCGGATATTCGAGATCTCCTACCATTGTAACCGACTCTGTGTAACCCTAACCCTATCCGGTGTCTATATAAACCGGAGGGTTGATAGTCCGTAGGACAACCATCATCATACACAATCATACCATAGGCTAGCTTCTAGGGTCTAGCCTCCTTGATCTCGTGGTAGATCCACTCTTGTAATACCCATATCATCAATATTAATCTAGCAGGAGTAGGGTTTTACCTCCATCGAGAGGACCCGAACCTGGGTAAAATAAAGTGTCCATTAACTTTCGGCCTAGTAACGGCCCATTAACTCAATGGGCCCACTAAAGTTCGTTCATGTCTTTAGGCCAAATTAGATAATTTGAGCCCATTACGACGAGCAAAGTTATGGCATACAGGGAATAACGTTGCACATCCAGAATATATTACAGGAAATTACATCCACTGGGCAATCAAAGATTGATGCTAGTGCAAATAAATGAGCAGAACCTAACCATCTACAACGTCACAATCTGCAACCTTAGCACAGATGACGCCCATAAGCATGTGGGCAAGTTCTTGCTGCTTTGCCACACTGTCTCTAAAAACATTGATCAGGTGTTGTGTCGCAAAACTCTGCACCTCTGATTCATCCACCATTTCCATCATTGCTTTAGCCATTAATTGGTTCACAAACATACATTTATTCCGTTGCATTCGAGACAGAGGATACTGAACAGATTCAGATGGCGATTTTGGCAGGCTTGTATTATTGATAGTGGAGAGTGTCTTGACCACTGCATCATAACGTAAATTAGGACGGGAACCAAACAGATTAATCATGAGTTATTGCCATATTACCTGGCCTAGATTTACTAGAAAGAAACAATGGGGTTGCCTTGCTGTTTTCAGAGTTTGTCTTCTTATCTTCAGCAGCCTGCACAAAATTAACACACTAGCATTGCTATCATTGGCCAAGTCAGATAATAGGAAAGCAACATTGACACAACGAACGTTTGGGCAACTGGCCTACACCAAATTAACACAATATGGCACAACTATCATCATCCAGGTAAGGTAATACGAAAGCAACATTGACACAATGAATGAATGGGCAACCAGAGAAGCACTACAATTCAGTAATGTGCGTGATATGAGATAGCACATTCATGCAGCTCAGTACGCAAAACTACCATGCAGTTTTCCTTACAAAAATCAACATTGGTGCCTTTAACATTTTGCTACAACTAATTTTAGATCAGATAAAGGTTAGATTCACGCCGATTAACAAAATACATGCTGATGTAAAAATATAGTGATATACAACAGGTACTTACATCAGCACTGGAGCACAAAGAATTCCCGCAACATATTTTCCTCGAATACGATCCCTATGGAGGAAGTCTTGTATCGTTTAACCTTGTTTTCTAAAAGAGAGACGGGTAAGAAACATGTAGAAAATATGATCAGAATGCTATAAAATTTCATGATGCGAGGATACGCACACGCTTCTTAGAATGAAGTTGACATTCTTTTGCTGGACTGGAGCGGACTAGTTCTTTGGCCACTGGAATCTGCTTATTATCAGTGGGAGTTGGGTTTCTCTGTGCTGGAGCAGTATCTATGAAAAATGGAGTTGGTTTATTATCTCCTGGCATTTGGATCTTTTGCAAAGGCGTTGTTTGTAACCCTTCAGATTCTAACATAGTCGTCTTCCCCTTGCATGCCTTGTATAGAAGAATGGTGCTTTAATTATAAAACATGCAGCAGCAAAGAGATGGAATAGGTACTGAAGAATATAAAGGCATGACATATTGACATGTATTCCCTCCATCCGAAAAAAAAATGGATGGGTCTAGGCGTATTTCAGTTCTAGATACATCATTTTTATCCATTTCGGCAACATGTAATTCGGACGGAGGGAGTATGGTCTAAGAGCTAGGGATACGACAGGACAATACAGCAAAAAAACACTAGTTGAATGTAAAACTATATGCTAGCGGAATACGTACAGAAATAACTAAGGCAACATACACATGTATGATTGGGAAAATAAGATGGCATTGCAACAGAGCACTAGAACAGCACTTCAATGTAAAAAAAAACATGGTATGGTAGACAGATGAAGTACATACTGATGAATAACAATGCATAAGATATTCAGAAGCATGATGTCCAAATTAAGCAGATGGCATTGCGATAGAGTAGAATGACATTATTTGAATTTGAAAACATGTTATCATGAATGGAATAGGTACTGAAAAACAGGAAGGCATGACATATTTACATGCATGATTAGCATGCTAAGCACATGGCATTGCAACAGAGTAGATACACTCCAGGACATTATATGCATGTTGTACCCATATCACAGGCCAAGTTAGATCAAGGACCTTGTGGGTGAAGAGGATTCATCATCTTTCTGCAAGTCTTCTAAAGAACTGCCTTTACATGTTCCATCATATTGGGTATCATTGACATCAAGTTTATTGGCCTTTACATTGCTCCGTGAGGTTCTTGTGGATATATCAGTGTGTGCAATTATATCTGACATGCATGGAAGACAACTAGTAGTTAGATTTATGTAATGAGTGCCTGTAGGAGACGACATAAATAGTAGGACTAGGGTTAACTAGCAGCAATAGGTCTCATAAACTAAAGGGAGAACACAGATGAAAGCTACAGAATATGTATCGTTTCTACTCGAGATTAACTAGATGGCACACAAAAGTATTAAAGAACAACATAGGAAATACTAGAAGTGGTATAATACTATAATCACCAGCCTGTGGGATAGCATTGGCTGATGGATGATAACTATGGAACAGTGTTACCTAAAGAACAAGTATCTTAGCTGAACTATGGAACAACGTTAACTCCTGAACAAGACCCGTAAGAGATCAGCATGAATATATAGTGAAATGTGATGATCTATTTTCCATGCTTAGATGAATAACAAAGCCATAAATGTTGCACACAAGTAAGATGAGGGTACAACCTATCGGGCTGCCATCCATAGGAGTGAGCATCATGTGCTGACTTGTCAATGGCCCTGCAGTTGTTGTGGCTGTGCATGTTGGGCACGCGCATTCGATGCAGGGAACTGTTGAGTGGGGACTATAGCTCCCTTCTGGTGTATGCTTCCCTTGTTGGAGCAGCTGCGGTGAGTCAGAAGACGATGTGTCTGAAGATGCAGATAACGCATAATGTTAAGAACGACATATCTCTTTGATCTCAAGAAATACACTAAGAGATCAACAGCAAGGTACGAGAGTGGTCACACGTCTGTTGACTGAAAGACTAAATTGGGGCCACATGATTTTATTTTATTTTGGTACTGTCCGATCTACGCCGGATGGCTGGCCGTCTTGTGCCTCCCGGATGACACTGTTCGGAATCTTCCTCGAAGAGCCAGCGACCAACGTCAGAGCAGCCTGCCTCCGCCGTCCGTGGCCCCGGCCAAAACCCCGCTCCCCGCCCCACCGCACTGCCGTGGTTGGGCCGCCCCCGGGCCAATCCACAAAGACTCCCCGTCATCCAGATCCGGAGGCGGCAGTACCTTCAACCCACGCAACTATAAAAGATAGCCATCTAAGCGCTGCTTCCGTGGCGAACTTGCGGCACCACACCCTTATGTTAGACACCAGCCAACCGGCAGCCTAGGAGCTCCGCCGCCTCATGGGGTGCTGCTTCCCATTGCAAATCGATTGGCCCAGAATAAAAATTCAGACAACTGACGCCTAAATAAAGTGGTTTGAGATGAGGGTGCGACCTATCTGGCGGCATGGTGAAGTAGGCAGGTCCAGCTGCCGAGTCGGTGAGGCCGGCGCGGTTGCGGTGGCGACCGGTGGCAGGGAAAGAGCGATGTCGCGACGGTCAACGGCTACGCCGAAGCAGCGCCAGGACTCTGGACGGATCCGAAGTTGGAGCCGCTCTGGCACCGTGAACAACGGCGGGGGTGAATCAGCTCCGGTATGGTTCACGCGGCCGTCGTCGAGGTAGCACCAGCAGCACGGTGTAAGAGGCACACGGCCCAGTGCACGACGGCAAATGGACATCGTCTCCGGCATTAGGGAGGAGGGCGGCTGTGAAATTGGTGCGGTGGGGGCGCCATGGAGGTGGGGCTGAGGTTTCGCGGCTCGGGAGAAGGGAGCTTCCCAGGGAGAAGGTGATTTGGCGCCCACGAGGTATGAATGGGTGCGGGCGGGGGGGAATTGGGAGGGGAGTGGAACCATGTCTTACGGACGCATTTGTCTGAAATGTGAGGGGGAGTTACAGTTCTACTCTTGCCTATAGGCTTCTCGGCTTGGGTTTGTGTACTGAGGGCCGGGGATAGTAGAGTAACTTTGCTTCTCCCCAAATAGTGGGCGGGAGCGATTTCGGGCGAGGAGGGCGTGTTCTGAACTATAGTGGGCGCGAGCGATTTTGGGCGAGGAGAGCGTGTTTTGAAATAGTGGGCGCGAGCTATTTCGGGCGAGGAGAGCGTGTTTTGCCGACCATGGTTTATGAATTATTCGGCACATGTCATTTCGGCCGAGGAGAAGGCGCGCTTGGATGAAGTTACGAACCTACCCTCGATGTACAACGGGCCAATTGATGCGTGCCCCACATAGGACTGTAATTTAGCGTCTCCCATTTATTTGCTCGGGCGAATTCCACTAAGCAGAGAAGATGTTTAACGGTTCATTCAAAATTTGGGAGAACGAGCATCCACATCTACCTTACCAAGTCGATTCGGATCAAATTTTGAAATATTAGCTTGCCACTTCTTTTTTAGATGGAGAGATGATGCTCGTGAGTAATGTGTTTTTACATGCTCGTTGCTAGCGATTTACTATATGACAAATAGTTGACCCACTCAAAAACGCGAATAAAATCCAAAATGAAATATCTTGATTCAATGAAATAGCTCGTTCAGTAGGTCAAAATAGTGAACTAAATCCAAAATTGAACACCTCAATCGAGTAGCATGTTGTACAGTATTATAGTACTCCATGAACATGTTGAAAGTCAAATTAATGAACTTGTTTGATATACGCATATATCCGTTCATGTGTGGATTGCAGACAACATGTTCTCCAATTTAAATATTTGAATGCAAGTATATATCGAAACATGGTTTATATCAGTCTTTGATGCATAAAACGCGACCTCTCCCTCTCCCGGACTCCTGTTCTCTCTCTCTCTCTCTCGCCGACAATCTTCAATTCTGTCGCACTCATCCGACACAAAAACCTTGTTGGTCCCTCTCCCTTTCTCTCCATCTCTCTCTCTCTCTCTCTCTCTCTCTCTCTCTTTGTGTGTGTGGGGGGGTCTTTCTAGTTCGCATGCATATATACACCATCTATAGGTCTCTCTCGCACACTATGTATGATATTATAGATAGTCCAAGCTAGATATCTTGGGTGCACTCATCATACGCACACAGATTCCTTGGCTCTTTGCCTGTAACTCTCTCACGCACCACTATGTCGTCTCGGAGCTCTTCCCCCCCTCTCTCAAACTCTCCATCCACCTGGGTCACACATACACATGCATATCTCACTCGCACTCGATAGGCCCATCTAAAACTCTATCTCTCCCCCTCGTTCTCTCTCCATCTCACACGCGCACACACACAATCTCATGCCCAGCTAGCCAAGTATGATGGTCTCTCACTCAATTGTAGGCACACGCAGTCCCCCCCTATATGTATATGACTAGCTAATCTTAGTCTCCATCACAAACATGTGCATGGTCTATCTCGATTTCTCTCGGGGCATCTTTCTATCGCGCACACACTCCCTCGATCTCCCACCCATATAGTCCCCTCACGATCTCGACGGGATCTCTCTATCACAAACACACCCTCTCTCCCTCCCCATGCGTCCATGCCATCCATGTGTCCCTCTCGACCTTTGTTCCTTGTTGGCCACACCTCTATTGGACATGTGCTACAGGGGTGTCTCTCTCCGTTGCAAACAATCACACACTAGCTATCTTCGTGTATCTCCTCGCCTCGCTTTTCCATCTCGGAGATGCATGCGTGATATGTTCGCATAAGAAACGAAGAACACTCTATCTTTGTAATTTATCGTTTGTTGTCACTTTCTCTTTCACACGCATACTCTTTTTGCACACTTACTCATTCTTCTTCACACGCACTTGATCTGTCTCGACTGAGGCACTCTCCTCGGTCCATAGCATACAGATTTATTGAAAAGTCAAACATCACAAAGTTTGACCATATACGTGGAGAAAAAGAATTACATCTAGTACGGCAAACATATACCATTAGATTCACCATGAGATGTAGTTTTGTATGATGTATCTTTGGTATTGTAGATATAAATAACATTTGCGTAAACCTGATCAAAGTTTACAAAGTTTGACTTCTAAAAAATTTACATGCACTGCATTATTGAGCGGATAGAATATCTCTTTCCCCCTCTCAGCTATCTGACGCACCACTCAGCCTTATCGGGGCTCCTCAATCTCTCTCAAACTTTATTGGTTAGTTTGGTTCGTGACCTGACCCTCATGCCTTGATGGCCGGTACTGCCTGGTGTGGACGTGAGATGTAAAATATTTCTGCTTGGCCAGGCTTGTGTGGTGCTGAAGCGTTTGGTTCATGCCGGGGCCAGGAAAAGCATCAACGTCCCATCAATCAATCCATGCATCAATTATTTAATGCTAATATCCATCCCATGTTGCTGTTAGCCTCGTGGCCACACTACCAAGCACGGCCAGGCGTTCGAAATCGGTCGCCTGGGCCAGGCTACTTGCAGTGTCTGGAGTTCAGCCAGGCTAATTAAAGTGCAAGGGAACCCAGGCCAGGCGGGCTTTCTTTTTCACAGGGTAGCAACCAAACAAGCATGCATGAAATCCAGCCACAACCCTAGGCCATGCAAAAGATGCTCAGGACGCAAGCCAAACTGGCCTTATATCTCCCTGGTTCACACATACACATGTCTCACTCGTGCTATACATATACACCCATCCAACACTCTCCGCCCTTGTTCTCTCTACATGTGACACGCACCCCCCTAAGTACCATAATCCCTTAATCCATCATAGGCGCAAGCACTCCCCCCCCCCCCTCGATCCTAAGTATGATTATCTCTTTCTAGCCATCAGGAACACACGTATTGTCTCCTTCCATCCATACGTCTATCTCGATATCTCTCGGGGCATCTTCTATCGCGCACACACCTTGTCACTCGATCTCCCACCCATGTAGTCCCATCACGATCTCCAGGGGATCTCTCTATGACAAACATACACTCTCTCCTCCCCATGTCTGCATTTTCTCCGTACGTCTCTCTCGACCTCTCTCCCTTGTTTGTCAGACCCTTCTTGGCCACATGCTAGGGGTCTTGCTCTCTTGGTTCCAAACAACCACACACTATCTCCTCACCTTGCCTCCGTTGTCGAAGATGCATGTGTGATATGTTTGCATAAGACACATACGCTTTTTCTCTACTTTTATCGTGTGTTGTCCATGTCTCTTTCACACACGCACACACACTTTTTTCACTCTCTCTCTCTCTCTCTCTCTCTCTCTCTCTTGTTAGGGACTCTGTCACGTCCATAAGCATATGGATGTTTTCAAAAGTCAAACCTCAGAAAAGTTTGACCAGGTATATGTGGAGAAAAACATTTACATCTGGAACAATCATTAGATTCATCACAACATGTACTTACTTCATACTATCATTTATCTTTGGTATTGTAGATATAAGTAATTTCTTTATAAACTTGGTCAAAGTTTCAAAAGTTTGACTTAAAAAAATGTTGGAACTACATTATCGAACGGAGGGAGTAGCTCTTTCTCTCTCTCTCTCTCTGCTATCTCTCACGGGCCTCCCCACTCACTCGAACTCTCTATACCGACGGATTATACGCTCACTATGTTAGTGTATAGCTCCGTATATTGTTTAGTTGACCGGTCAACCAATCCACATGCTGCCTTGTCAGCTCGTGTTCTGTATCTTCGTGTGCTGGCCCATGTGGTAGTGGGTGAAAATAAGTAAACTAGAGGCCCATCTGACACGCGGTGAAGTAAACAAAGTTGAAACCACTCGGGGTAGCACCCCGCATGCTAGTAAATTGAGGGCGCATTGAGGACAAACTTCTTGCGCGGGAAGGACGCACTCGCGCACAATTCACCGCTATGCGGCGGCATGCACAGAAGGACGCACTCGCGCACACCCAGCACACAACACACACCAGCACACGTGTACACCGGCGTCGCCGCCGGTTGAGATGGACGGCGAGACAGACAACAAGCGGAGGTGGCTCGAGCCAAAACCGCATCCGGCGAGCCTGGACTTCATCAGTAGCCTCCCCGACGACACGCTGCTCGTCATCATCGGCCTCCTCCCCACCAAATCTGCCATGCGGACCGCCCTGCTCTCCCGGCGGTGGCGTCCCCTCTGGCGCTGTGTCCCCCTCAACCTCACCGTTGACAGCTGCCTCTGCGACGGGGATTGCAAATGCATGGCCGCAGTCTCCAAGATCCTTTCATCGCACCCTGGGCCAGCCAAACGCGTTGACATCCGCATGTTCAGTACCAACTGCAAGGTCCAACCCAAGTCCGACGAGTGGTTCTTATCCCCCGCCCTAGATCAGCTCGAGGAGCTCAGCTTTGAAGCTGGATGATATCGCTCTCTGCCACCATCCGCGCTCCGCCTCACGCCAACGCTGCGCCGCGCCAGCTTCAGCTCCTGCTATCTTCCCCAGATTAATGTCGCGCCCGCTCTTCTTCTCCCTCAACTCAAGCAGCTCGACCTCTTCGACGTTGTCATCTCGAAGAAGGCTATGGAGCACCTGCTCCGCAGCTGTACCACGCTCGAGTACCTTCGTCTTGAGCAGATCCACGAGTTCATTAGCCTCCACATCGCCTCGACGAATCTCCGATGGATTTATGTGTCTTGCTGGCCCCGCAACAAGACATCAATTGGGAAGAGATCACTCCAGCTGTTCCACGTTATGGTCATTGAGAATGCACCTTTCCTTGAGAGATTGCTTGTATCGGATCTAGAAGGTCCAACAAAAATCAGGGTCATTGACGCACCGAAATTGGCAGCGTTGGTGTATTCGTCTGCCAAATTCTCCGTCTTCTTGAAATTCACATTTTTAAATTTCTTATTGATGTATTTACGACCGTCTTCCAGAAAATGATTCCCACAAGCTTGACCCAGTCCATGCGCATAGTGAAGATCTTAGCACTAAAATCTATCGGCCCCAATCTGGATCAAGTTGTTGGATTCCTTACATGCTTTCCGTGCATGGAGAAGCTACTCATCGAGGTGAAACTTCTTTCCTATAAGTAAACGGTAATCACAACGTAGCTCAATTTTTTCATAATTTTCCCAAATTACGATGACAAGTGTAGTGTTCAAAACTGCATCTACGCACTGCACCGAAAGAAATGTTTTTAGTACTTTTTTCTCACGTGATCACCTGCATCATTTTTATGCTGTACTACTATAGTAGCCTAGGCTAGTCATAGTGGAAAGTAACTTATGGTTACCCTAAGAGCAAGTACTACCTCCGTCCTAGTTTACTCTTCCAATTTTGTAGTATCAAAATTTGACCATAGATTTAACTGACAAAATGTTAATGCATGTCACTAAGAACTATATCGTTGGATTCGTATTTGAACATAATTTCAAATGGTGTAATTTTTAGTGACATGCATTGGCATTTTCTTAGGTAAATCTATGGTTAAAATTTTATACTAAATACGAGGTAGTATTACAAAAGTGGGCTATGTAGGCCAAAACATGTGCCAAATTCACTTGTGATGCATTTGGCATCGATGCCCCTCCATTGCTCACCTGGTGTCCCAATCTGGATCACCTACTTTGCTCCGGTGCCAAATTAACTCACGCAATGAAAAAACACTGTGTGGGAGAGAGAGGACTGAGGCAATAAAAAACACTTGTTTGGGAGAGTGAGAGGCTGGTGTAGTTGGTTTGATTGATTTGTTTATACATGTGGGTCTGTGTGCACAGCGGTGCCAACTCTCTCACATCGCGAGAGCGGTGCCAAAATCTTTTGATTTGACATCGATGCGTATTATGTGGCATACATTTGTGAAATATGGCATCGGCCACATAGTGGAAGGCAACAAATGCCCAAGCTCTTCACGTGCTCCTAGTTAAATGAGAGGAAACAGAGAGAGAGAGAGAGAGAGAGAGAGAGAGAGAGAGAGAGAGAGTGAAAAATATCACTAGCCAGCCAACCCTATTGTATGAGCGAATAATATTGGTACCTCTTGATGACACGGCAATCTTATGCAGCCAGCTGCTCTAATATGTTCTCTTCTTTTGCAGATAAAAAAGACCCGAAAGTGAAAAATGTGCTGCACTATAACAATCTCATCGAATGCCTTGATCTCCATCTTACAGAAATTGATTTGATCGACTACCAAGGCAGCACATCTGAGATTAAATTGGCCAGGTTCTTTGTTCTGGAGGCAAGTGTGCTCAAGGTAATGAGGTTTGGCGTTCTCTGGCGCAATAATGAATGGCGTGCTGATCACCGCAAGTGGCTAAGCCTAAATGACAAAGTCTCCGCAGAAGCTGAATTTGTTTTTGAAACATCAAGTGGCCAGAGACTCAAAAACTTATTTGCCCATTAGTGACTTGTCAGGGCAGTGGATTTTAGTTTGTACGATAATGCTGCATCCACCTAAAGTAACGAAAGTTCTTACGTAAACTTCCTAGTAATTCCCTCTTCATAGGTGCAGCATTACTCCTAACATTTGTAATATCAGTTTGAAACTTGTAATATTGCCGTGTCCTATTCTTGTGTTTTCAAAATCCTGCGAATCAAACAGGTCCTGAGTTGGTGATGATGTTGTGCCTCCCATCTTTCACCAATAGCCGTCGGATCTAGATCTGACGCATACAAACCAAGCTTCTCCATTTTTGTAAAAAGATGCCTGCACTTGTTCCCTATTTACAAACAACTCCTTGTCTCTCACAATCAGCCTCATCTCCTCCCCACCACATCTAGGAGTAGAAGACCGTGGAAAAATCTGGCGTGATGGCCGCTGCCGGAGCCGTCCACCCCCAATCTTGGTGTTTCGTGCAATGCACGGGCATCTACGCACGGGAAATTATGTCGAACAGGGCTAGTTGTAAGCAGGCTAGCTCTACAGCCATGATGATAGTGACTGCAGATGGTGAGGCTGACTATGGTATGCCGAACATGGCGCCTATGCTCAGGTGTCATCTCCGGCGCAGGGTCTTGTCACTTCACTGTGAGGAGCAGCACGTAATAATTTGACCAATGGGTAGTACAGTGCTAGTACTCCTACTACTACATTGGTAGTACTACTACTAGTACTAGTAGCACCACTGTCTGGATTTAGGAGTACTACCACGTCCATCTGGATTTTAGTATTGACTAGCAATATCTAGTAATGCATGTCACCAAAAATGTACTACTCCCTCTGTAAATAAATACATGGTGTTTTATTTCTATCGGCGAGATAACTTAATGTTTTTTTGCTAACTAGAGTACTGTAATAGGATTGCATGCAATGAACTAAACACTGCATGCCATGTTTGGTACTAGTCTCAAGTCATTGAAAGCATGCACGGCCCACATCTCTCATTGGTTGATATGTCATGAAATAAGAAACAAGGAGGGAGTTAATGCACCGTGCCTAAGTATTTTGGGATTATTTGGTTTTCGTAAGGTGACTTACACAACAATTTTGTTTACATGCATTAACATTTTATTAGTTAAATCAAAGGTCAAAACTTGGCGCAAAATGCAAAGGGGACCAATAAACGAGTAAACATCAAACTTCTCTCATTTGGCCCCAACTAGAGGTCCGTTGAGATGACTATACTGCACCGGCACGGAGGGGGGCGCAGCTTCATTGACTTACGACAACTGCCTTTGGGTGAATGACACGTGGCCCCAGGGGGTGGCTGGCCCACCTATCATACTGCCAAAGGCAGGTGCAGTAGAGGGCCGAGGAGTAGTACGAAATCCTACGCACCTACGCACGCTAACCAAGGGCTGAGTGATCACTCGAATCGCAAGATCAGTTGACTAGAAGCTACGCTAGACCCATGGAGGCGATGAGCGCGAGCATCAGCCGGCTGTGCCAGATGGTCCACGACGCCGGCCTACGGCCCGGCAGGTAGTATTGCTTGAGGCCGCCAGGGCGAGGGGCCGCTTTGACGGCAGCTTCGTCTCCTTGTTCGACGAGGTCCTCGTCGGTTTCCTCGACAAGTTCACCGTCGTCAAGAAGCTTGCGGACGACTTTGACGTAAGCCTCCAGCCGACGCGCCCAGGCTCTGTGATGCCCACCACCCTCAACGGCCACGATGGTAACAACCTCTTCGACGCACTGGTGGCCCTGCGACTGCCCGCCGTCGCGCCGGAGAATGTCCACCTCGAGGTCGCGCTCGTCGCGCAGCACCTGGCGCAGCAAGACACCATCGACATAATCACCCACGTCTACGCGCAAATCTTCCACAAGGACTAGTACATGCAAGAGGAGGACGATAGGACGCTGGCCTTCTTGGAGCGCAGGGCAACCTTGGACGGCACTGTTCAGAAGCACGTTGAGCTCGCCGCTAACGCCGCTGCTCCTCACACGTCGGTTGGTGACCCGGCGCACTATGGCGTGAGGATGTCGTTGAACGTTGATGGATCCGTATGTATTTTTATCCTTCCATCAAATCCATGTAGTAGTATATGATACTATAGTAATTATCTTACCTTTCGCATCAACTTCATAATTTTCGTACGTATTCCATGCATGAACGGCGCCAGAAGCAAACTTCTCATTACTCTAGGAAAAATCGTTATTTTCTATCTATCGGTCGCGCCATGGAGCAGAACCAAATTTTACAAGTTACGAGTTCAAAAGGAAAAGCCTGTCGTGTTCGCGTCGCACCCCCACACGGTTGGTCCGGCACGCCGCTCAAGCGGGAATGTGTGCGGTGTTGCATTTTCACTTACAAGTGGGACCATAGTTGAGCAAACAGACTATCGGCAAACCCCCACCCCGCCCACCGTGCGATGGCTGAGAAAAGAGGACAGGAGGGAGAAGAGATGTCTATAGCACGGACTCCAAGAAAATTGGTGTCGGATGGGACTCGTGTGGGTGGCGTGTGCCGTACTGCTAGACGTGAATGCTAGTTATGGCCCATGCCACCCCACTATATCGAGCCTATATCGAGGTACGTAGAACAAATTCCCTGTAGTCCGTGCTCAACCCTCCTCTATCCCTCTTCTTAGCCAGCCAGCAGACGCGCGGAGCCCATCGTCTGTTTGCTCACATGCGGCCCCACATGTTAGTGAAAACGCAAGAGGACCCACTGAACCTGCACATCTTTCACCTCAACGTGCTGGTAATGAAAAACAAATCCAATAAATATCTTCGGTGGCCGCTTTTGGAGTTACTCAAGAGTAGTAAGATTCTATTTACATTTTAACCCAAGATGCACATCTCGTGGCTTCAACTACCACTCTATTTTCTTTCATGACATGACCTGGATGCTGGATGTCCCACGTGTCGGCAAAAGGAGGAAGAACCCGACCAAATCTTCGGTTCTGCTCTCGGATTAGACTAGTTGTGCTAACTTAAAAAAATTATTGTGTACTCCCTCTGTTCCAAAATACTTAACTTCCATTTGTCCAAAAATGGATGTACCTATATACTAAGACATGTCTAGATACATATATATTTTGACAAATAGAAGGCATGTAGTATTGTGCAACAGAGGGAGTAGAATGGGTGCAAGTTTTTGTATTGGGAAGAAGAGTACATCCATATATGATAGAGCGCAATTTAGTAGATGTTCTATCACTTTTAGCTAGAATAGAATAGAGGCTAGACATGAGACTAGATGTGAGGAAGCAACGTCTACTTCTTTACACTTGAAGAAGAAAGAAGCATGCAAGATCGAGCCTCCGCAGATCAACAATGAATGCATCGAGAAGGCACTAATCCAACTTACTACAGGAGTAGTTAAAATTATCGTTGGAGTTCGTGCAAAACGGAGGTCCATTTGGGGTCGTGCGTTGGAGTTGGCCTTACAAGTGGGACCGCAGCTAAGGAAACCGACTATCGGCAAACGCCCACCTCGCCCGCCGCCCGATGGCTGAAGTTAGAGAAACGACGAGGTTGAAGAGATTGCTCTCGCACGGACTCCAAGAAATAATATGGTGTCAGATGGATGTCATGGTGGTGGCATGTGCCGTACTCCTGGACGTGAATGCTTGTTCTGGCCCATGCCACCCTACTACTCCTACTACTTACTCCTACTATATAGTATACTAGTAGTATCGAGGATTCAGGTGCTGGTTACGTACAACGAACACATTAACATATGGCTACAGTAAAAACACCCGCCCGACGCGCGAAGCATGTGAAGCTAGTACAAATAGTGTACTACTATTGTTGATTGGCCTCATCCGATAACCTGTTGCAATGCACGTACAATTATGTATTCGGAAAATATTTTTTTGCCTCGTCGCACCACTCACTCACAGAAGCGACTCGAAAGCCATCCATAAATTTAGTACAGTAAGTTTATCACGGTCATATCATTTTATTACATAGAACAACAGATCATCAACCCACATCGACAACGAGGATACATTATAAATACTAAAGTTTTCACCACACAACAAATAACAAGCAATGAAATGAACTTCAACTCAACCATTCCTCGGCGTTGGAAACGCTTGCTTTGAACCACAAGTGATTCTCTGGGACGGGCCATGCATTGTCGATCTGGAGACCAACGCAGGACTGATCATCCAGGCTGAAGCGGCCTACTATATCAGTACCAGGGTAGGGAACCACACAAATGTCCGAGGTATAGACACAGTTGCTTCTCATAAATGTGTCAACAGCGGTTGGATCGCCTTTCTCCACCATCGCATAGTTTCGTCCAAGGAAGAGCGAGTTTTCTCCAAGACTATCAATTCTATGCCAGGGAGAAGGAGTTGGCGCTAGCACACTAGTATCCATCCCGAATAACATGCAACGGGTGTTGGAATAGGTCCGGAGAGTGCGACCATGGGAGACTACACCTGCTTCCTTAGCAGTAACATCATCAGTGGGTTGTATACACACAAGAAGAGGAGATCCATCGGAATTAGTTGCCAGGTGCCACAGAGTATATCGGCGCTGCTCGTCCTCATGCTCGTGATCATCACCATCGTCATCTCCCCCTTGGTTATAAAAATCTTCAAGTATAGGTGGTGGGATGTCCACGGGACCTTGGAAACACAAGAAGAAGGTTAATTAGTAAAGGGAAAGTTGCTAACCCGCATGCATGTGGATGAAACAATTATAATTATGGTGGAAGACAAACATACCGAAAAAACGAGGATCCCATGCAAAAACAGTGCCACGAGAGGTGGCAGCAAACACAAGATCCTTGTATTCAATTGCATCACAGTACACATCCGTGTATAGAAACTGATTTTTGAGTAATATCCATCCAGTCGAACCACGAAGGACGGCAACTAGCTTGTCGAAGATAGCAACAACTTGATAGTTCTTGTAACTCCAAGAGCGGTTGGGAACTCGACAAATTGCTATCTTCAGTACACGACAGTCACCATGATCGTATTTGAACGTACGTAGATCATCTGTGTGCTCAACCTCAGAGGCACTCAGAGATTTTTGGAAGTGGAATCCGCTGACGAGTGTAAACATTCACAAGTTCCCACTCGCAATTGTACCAATATAAACAACCCAATCTCCATTTGCGCCAGCCCAGGACTTACCCTTAAGCGATGGCATCTTGACATCACACGTATCATTATCAAGCGGCATCAACTTGCATAAGGCGAGGTCTCCGTCGTCCGCTCGCCAGCGAGCAGGGTCACGGCAAAGAAGATAGGGGAGATCAAACCGCTCCTTGACCCTTGGGTTCCTTGCAATGATGTTATTAGTTGAGTCGAGAATGGTCTTGAACGAACCTGCCATGCTAGCCGAGGTGATGACGTCACACCGATCAATGAGTTCCTCCACCACGTCATCTTTCAGATCGGGGCAAGAATAACGGGGTCGTTTCCGGCCTGTTCCCTCCATGGAGAAGACGATCGAACAATGGCAGAAGAAAGGGTGAAGGGCTGAAGGAAAATGGAGGAGGGAGAGGAAGAGCGTGCGACAGTAGTTCCAAATCGAGAGGGAATGGCGAAGAGTCGGTGGACGGTTGCGAGTTTGCCACGGTTCACGAAGATGCGCCCTGGCCTACACGTCCGTTCGGAAATACTCCTACTACTCGCCGTCGTCTCACTGCTATGTTGGAACGGGACCACATGTCAACGAAACATGGTGTGTAATTTCTCGTGCAAAATGCGATCTGGCCGCGTTGGCCCGAGGTGCCGCATTAGTTATCGACCTTTATTTTTTTAATGGTGTGCCGATCAGTTTTGAAGCACCACTAACTGGTACTGTACGTAGAGAAAATATAAACTACTCTACCACTCCTCCACCTCCAGTACTAGTAGTATAAAAAAGATATATAGGCTGGAGCTTCAGCGCTTTCTTGCTAAGGGTTGCCCACTTGCTTCTCACACTACCACCCTCTCTCCAGATCTAAAAAAGATGGCCCCCCTCTCCCTCCTCACCGGTGGTCACAGATCCGCCGGGGAAGAGAAGGACGTGCAGCGTTGACGCACTCGTGGTCGGCGAGCGAGGTCATGCACTGACGACAAGGCCGTCCTCTCAGACCTAGCGCCCGCGCGGGATGGCCTCCGTCCCCAAGCACGCTGCCGTAGTGTGTGTGGAGGACGACGACCACTAGCGAAGCCACTTCCCGCCGACCCTCAGGTATGCTACCTCTTTTCGAGCCATAACCTTGTTGTATTGCCCCATCTGCTAAGGGGAAAATCAGTAGCTAAGGAACGAGTCTCGTGTCTCTTGGTTGAAGAAGGGTAGAAAGGCATGACAACGCAATAGAGAATGACTAGCGATCGGTTTGTTGTCCTCGCATAGAAAAAGGTGGCTAAAGAGAACAAAAATGGGACCGTAATCCACATATGCTGCCTGGATATTTGTTGCTCTGGGCAACCATACCTCCCTCACCACTCTGCGTCCGTGGAGGTACATCGTACTGGTGCCTCCCATGCTCTTATTGCCACTTTTTTTGCTGTTAGTATAACGCCAGCAGTCAAGTCAAGCAATTCTACTGCTAAAGTGATGCCACATCTAACTAATGACGCTCTCAGTCTAATGCCACCCATAAATTTAAGCAATGCCATTTAATGTCACTGGATTATTTCAGGGTTAGCTGTTGATTGTGGATGTATTAAAGATTTTTCAGCTATAAGGCATTCTAATGCTGTTGCACAGCCAGTATACCAACGATGAAACTTGTTACTCCCGTCAGATTTTTGCACTGTCAATGCATATAGATTACATACCTCACTTTCATGAGATAAGTTAGTTTTTTTGTACAGTGTCACCAAAATGCCAAGGCCCTGATGTCATTTTATTTTGGTTAAACTGCACAGACAATTATGAAGACAAGAGGAAAGGTCAAGAGTGGGCACCTCCTCCTCCGGTTGTTCTCTTGAGGAGGTCTGTATGTTTGTCTCTAATGCCTGTCGACTACATACCTGACATCATGATGTAATGTTAAGTCATTTCCTTTTATACAGTGTCACTGAATTGTCAAGGCGGTGATGGCATTTTATTTTAGTAGAACTGCACAAAATTTTCTTAAAAGAAGAGGAAAGGTCAGGAATGGCTCACTTTTCCAGAAAAAACTATGTATGCCTTCCTCACATCAGCCGATGTTGCTTTATTTATTCCTTCAAACAGGTGGTTAGAAACAGTCTTGCTACCTTTTCCCATTAAGAAATTGGAATGCTTATATTTGTGAGTCTATGCTTCAACTAGTGCCACTTTTAGAGTAATCACACTTTCAATATCTATGCAAACAGGGATGCTCGATTTTAGTGGAACTGCACAAAAAGTCCAACTGGTTCAACATTAGGAGCATGTTTTTCCCAACCTTTATATCCAATTGGTGGCACTATGAGCTGTTCATTACAAAGGTACATGGTTTGCTACTATCTTGCTACTCTTTTTGTACTGTCATTAGATAGTAATACTAGTGGTTTGCATGTGAATTTATTGGCAGGGTGGACCTACATTGGAGGTGCAGGACAAGATTCAATGATTGGATGCTCAATTTCGGTGGTATCGATTTCACCTCTTCCATCACTGCGAACATGGATATCCTTGGTCTGATGAAGAATAAGCGCTATATTTCTGCTCTGAACCAGCAAATCAATTTAGTATGATATTGTCCAGGGCAAAACATAACTGTATCAGATTGTCCAGTGCAGAACATGACAGATGCTAAGCGGAAGAGACATGTTTAAACCGAAAATACAAGATGTGGTATATGTTTACTAGCTGCTTGATATTTGTGCAGACAGAGATGTCTGCCCGTTGCTATTTGGCAAACCAACAAAGTGCCCGCAATTTTGGTTGAACTGCACAAGAGAATAGTATAGTCACTGCATGCAGTGCCATTTGAAAATAGACACAGCAAGATTGGATAGTCACTTCATGGACTGCAGAAAAGTAGTACTGTACTATTTATTGGCCAACACTAGGTGCTTCATTGCTTTGGTCTGATTATACAATGGGCATCATTTTGCCTAAGTTTGTATTCCGAAAATAGTCTCGCCGTGTGATCGAGAGAAGGCCAAATCATATTGCAGTGGATGTTCCTCCATCATGTCTGGTTCATTCTCATGGTTCCAGCTATTGGTGAAACCACTTACGTTTGCAAGAGGAATTGTAGACTTCACAAACAAATTTGTATTTCAGTCTGTACTGAATGTTGGCCAAGAGAAGCATCCATGTTAGTAGGAAGAACATATGTTTTTCTAGATCTTTTCTTTTGGAGCTACATATTTGTATATGATCTGTGAGTCATTGAGATGGATTAACACGTTGATCTTATATATGGGAATCGTACTAGTTAGTTTTAGTTGCGACGCAAGATCCGAAGTGGCCGATCTTTGCTTTTGGAGCTACATATTTGTATATGATCTGTGAATCATTGAGATGCATTAACAGTTACTTATTTCTGTTCGCTCAGTGTTTACAAGTTACTGATCGATCACTAGCTAGCCTACAAATGCGCTCCTGGCAGTTTTATTGACGACGCAAGATGCGAAGTGGCAGTTTTTTGAATAAAAATGCCTACCTATGAAGAAACTGACAAGCTACACTATCGATCCTACACGGATGAAAATGCCTACCTCTGAAGAAACTGACAAGCTACACTATCGATCCTACACGGATAGATAGCGGATCACGCACGTACTACCTCCTTTCCGGTTTGCAGGGCTCAATTCAATAAACGACCTACTCGATCCTACACGAATAAATAGCGGATCACGCACGTACTAGTACCTCCTTTCCGGTTTGCAGGGCTTAATTCAAACCTCTCACCAACCAAGGTACTCCCTCCATCTGGGTTTATTAGTCCCGTGAGCAAAGCAGCAAGACCAAGGCATGGCAATAATTAACGGCATGCAGAAGTTTAAGACTAATAAATTCCAGCGATTTAAGTGGCTGCATGCGTGCCCTCGGCATGCAGAAGTTTAAGCCTAATTAATTCCAGCGATTTAAGTGGTTGCATGCTGCTTCGCGTACTGCCTGCGAGCGATTTTGAGTGCCTGCATGCAGCCGGCCGTAATTAAGGCAGCTAACTGATGCGAAAAAAGATACGCTTTAAATCTGTGGATTCATTATTGACAAGGAGGGAGATGATTCGAGTGCACTCGTTTGACCGCCATGCCGGCGTGCGACCCAGACGGGATGGGACGCCACAGTCATAATTTCAGTTTCTCTAGTTTTCCACGGCAAGCTGGCACGCTAAGCCATTATGCATTGAATTCCGATGACCGTCGCGCTACCTTCCGCCTATAAGTACTATTTCCCAGCCTTCTCAGGTGCCACCATGACCCAACTCGCCATATCCTCATAAGCCTCCACCGGCCCGACGTCGCTCGCCACGTCCGCCATGCCCCCGCCCGTCCGCGGTAGGCGACGCCGCAGGCGGTCACCGCCGGAACTAGTGTTCGGGTTTTCACCGGAAGGCAGACGGAGGGAGGAGGCATTCTATCTGTCTTTAGATGGCAATGCGGAGATCGAGGAGTTGTTGGAGCGCGACCGCATGGCGGAGGAGCAGGAGTTGTTGGAGCGCGACCGCCTGCCGGAGGACCAGCGTCTCGCCGATTTGCGCCGCCAGCGGGACATGGAGCAGCAGCGCACCGACGCTCTGAGTCGCGAGCAGAGCGCCCGCAACTGGGCCGACTACATGGAGGCCGGTGCACGACAAATAGCCCTGGAGGCTGTCGGGCACGCACGCGTTCGTGACGCCGATTTTTACTACCAGCTCATCAAGTGGGTTTCCCGCTTGGAAGCCGAAGCTTCGGTGGACCACGCCGGCATGGTAAGGGCCAACGCGCGCGAGCAACGTGCCCTTTCGCACCTCTGGCAAGTCCGAGGCGAGGCGGAGGACGCCGGTGCCGGCGTTTAGCATGGACAGCAGATGGCGGCCGGCATCGTCTAGTTAGCTAAGAGTAAGTTAGTACTTGTACGCTACTAGAGTGTTAGTGGGAGTAGATAGTTCACTTGGCTATGATGGTTGTCAACGTGGAAGTTTAGTACTCTATATGTGGATCAGATCTGTTACTTTGCTCTGAATGTTGAACTTTCCGTTTGAACGCATGGAATGGGCTGTTATTTTTTTAAATGGGTTGTATTTGTCCTCCATGGTTTAGAGGCTAACTTGTGGGCCTAGCAAGTTGACGCGTACACAATCAGGAGATGATTGTACGTGGAGAGGATGACAGCAGGGACCCGCCAAGGTCATGGCAGTACGCAAGCAAGTGCCTCCTTATTTCAAGCCAATAAAAAAAATGGCTCCTCCTAGTGGATTTCTGACATCTGGGTCCCATGCCATTGTCAACGTAGTCAATAAACGAGAGAATTGCACAACGAGCGGCTGACACCAGGGACCCAGCAGCTCGCCCAGTTATTTTTGTTTTGGGTTAATTTGATAAATGCCACTCCAAATCTGGTGTATCCGAGAAATGCCACTGCAATTTCCAAACTTTGAAAAATGCCATTTCATGCCATTTCTAGTGGCATTTTTCGAAGTCTGGAGTGGCGTTTTTCAAAGTTTGCAAACTGCAGTGGCGTTTTTCAAAGTTTGCAAAAATTGCAGTGGCATTTTTCAAAGTTTGGAAATTGCAGTGGCATTTTTATGAATCGCCATAATTGGAGTGGCATTTATCTAATTTGTTTTTGAGACGTAAGCAGGGTGTCAACTGGGCTGTGCAGGACACTCTGGCCTGTCTAGACAGCCTTTTCTTTTATGTTTACCACAGACCAGCCCAGTAGTTTTTTTTTCTTTCTGAAAATGGCTAGCCCAGTTTTTTTGTGATTTGTCAAGTAAGTCGCTTTATCAGGCCTGTTGGGCTGCAAATCTTTCAAGACGAGGAGAGTGGCCTATCTGTAATGAGAAATGGGATATACATTTTTAAAACACATCAAACCGGCAATTATTTTCAAATATTTTTTTCATTTCGAGATTTTAAATTGCATCGATTTTTATGCGTGGACAATTTATTGGATTTTATATTGATATACATTTATTTTTAAAATCAGTTTGAATGTGACTCAAAATTTCGGGATTAAAAACAGTTCAGACCCCACCGACATATGCAAAATTTCGTATAATTTTTTAACCGTGGCCACAATATGGGCTGTAATGCTAACATAAAGAATATGGGCTCCAAAAAAGCCTGTAAGAATTAGCAAATGGGCTGTAAATTATTTGAAATAATGGCAGATGGGTTGTATGCTGTTTTCTACAGATTTGAGCCTTTCCACAGATGGCATGTATACTGTTGGATGTCCATCCAACGGCTGTCGTGCTTCTTCAATCTCTGCTCTTCGTGCTCCAGCCGCTCAAACAAGCGCCGGCTTGACTGCCTGCTCCCTCCTCCCCGCGGCCGGCTGTGCTGCCGCGCAGGCCTCATTGCCCCACCGTACTCCCATCGCTGGCCTAGCCATCCCTCTACTCACCCACACCTGCTGTTATTCTCCGGCGAAGGCAGACGAACCACTAAACCCTCGTACAGTCATACTCCCCTCCGCGTGGCAAACAAAAACAACGACCGAGTCTTCCCTGCCTCCATGTAGTTCCCTTCCTAGGCCTCGCCGTCGTCCACCGCCCTGGTGCTCTCGGCGTGGCGTGGTCAGCGTGGTCAACGACCGACATGCATCTGAAGTGGACTATACGTGGAGAGGCTGACAGCTGGGTCCATGGCTGCACGCAAGGAAATGCCTCCTTATTACGCGCAAAATAATGATTTCCTCCACCTGACATCAGGGACCCGCCGAAACGGCCTCTGTATTTCGTGAAAAAAAGTTACCGCCGCTGACAGCTCGGACCCACCAGCTATATCTTCGCACGCAAGGAAGTGCCTCCTTATTACGCACAAAAAAATGAATACTCCCCCGGCTGGGACCCAGTATAGTGGGCCTAATAAGTTGACGGGGACGAGGGCTTTGTCAACTTAGTCAATATGCACGATTCTAGCTCGACTGACCGTACGATGTCCATCCAACGGCCGTAGTGCTTCTTCAACCTCTGGTCTTCTTGCTCCAGCCGCCCAAACCAACGCCGGTCGTGCCGCCTGTCTTGCCTTCCGTGGCCGGCTGTGCTACCGCGGAGGCCTCACCGCCCCCATACTACTCCCACCGCTGGCCAGGCCATCCCTCCACTCCACTCACCCACACCCCCTGTTATTCTGCGGCGACGGCAGCGCAGCCGAACCAGTGAACCCTCGTACTACTCTCCGCGTAGGCATCCACTGCCGCGTCTTCCCCGGCTCCGCGTCGTTCCCTTCCTAGGCCTCGCCGTCGTCCACCGCCATGGTGCTGTCGGCACGCCGTGGTCAATGTGGTCAACGACCAAATTCCATCGGAAGAATACTGTACGTGGAGAGGCTGACAGCTGGGTCCACGGCAGCCGCAAGGAAGTGCCTTCTTATTACGCGGAAAATAATTATTCCTCCACCTGACAGCAGGGACCCATCGGACGGGCCACCAGTATTTTGCGAAAAAACCGTTTCCCCCTGACTGCTGGGACCCACCGGAAGGGCCACCATATTTCGCGAAAAAAAAACGTTCCCCCCGCTGTCAGCTCGGACCCACCGGAAGTGCCTCCTTATTATGCACAAAAAAATGAATACTCCCCCGGCTAGCTGGGACCCACCTTGCTGGGAGGCTGACTTGTGGGCCTACTAAGTTGACGGGGACGGAGGGCTTTGTCAACTTAGTCAATATGCACGATTCTAGCTCCAGTGACCGTACGATGTCCATCCAACGGTCGTACTGCTTCTTCAACCTCTGGTCTTCTTGCTCCAGCCACCCAAACCAGCGCCGGTCGTGCCTCGTGCTCCTGCCTCCCGTGGCTGGCTGCGATGCGGCGGAGGCCTCACCGCCCCCTACTACTCCCACCATTGGCCAGGCCATCCCTCTACTCACCCACACCCCCTGTTATTCTGCGGCGACGGCAGCCTCACACCGCAGCGAACCAGTAAACCCTCGTACTCCTCTACGCGTGGGCATCCACTGCCGCGTCTTCCCCGGCTCCGCGTCGTACCCTTCCTAGGCCTCGCCGTCGTCCACCGCCCTGGTGCTCTTGGGGCGGCGTGGTCAACGTGGTCAAGGAACAACTTCCATCGGACGTGGACTGTACGTGGAGAGGCTGACAGCTGGGTCCACGGCCGCAGCAAGGAAGTGCCTCCTTATTACGTGCAAAATAATTATTCCTCCACCTGACAGCGGGGACCCACCAGACGGGCCACCGTATTTCGCCCCCTGACTACTGGGACCCACCAGCTACATCTTCACAGGCAAGGAAGTGTCTGACAGTCGGGACCCACCTGGTCGAAGCGTACGTAGCGTTGTCATTCTGGTCGCGAACGTGTACGTACATATATACTGGTGGATGTAGAGGCGCGCACGTGTCGTAGTAGAGGCGGCCAGGGTGCAAGAAAGAAAATACGGCCACGTATGTGTACATATGGGCGGGGTCTCGAACGCCTACTCGCGCATACGTACGGCGAGGACTCGTCTACATGGCTGGGTCGGAACGGAGAAACAGCGTCGTCGTCGTGTTCATGGGGAGGCAACGGAATGCGTCGTGTTCATCAGGAGGCAACGCGGCTGGGTCGGAATGGAATGCATGGCCGTGTTCATCGGGAGGGCTTGGACGTAAGAGGCGATGGAAACGAGGCCTGGCGTACCGCGGAACGGAGGAAACGGACCTCCTACGGTCGAAACGGGGGTCCTGTTGATCGGGAGGGGTGTGGCGTACCGCAAAACGGAGGAAACGGACCTCCTACGGTCGAAATGGGGGTCCTGTTGATCGGGAGGGGTGTGGCGTACCGCAGAACGGAGGAAACAGACCTCCTACGGTCGAAACGGGGGTCCTGTTGATCGGGACGGGTGTGGCGTACCGCAAAACGGAGGAAACGGACTTGTCTTGGAGCGCTACGGTCGAAAAGGGGGTCCTGTTCATCGGGAGGGGTGTGGCGTACCGCAAAACAGGACTCCACGAGCTACTGTTCATCTCCATCGTCGACCCCCTCCAGCCTCCACGAGCTACTGTTCATCCACCGTCGACCTTCTCCAGCCTCCACGGGCTCCTGTTCATCCAGCCTCCACCGCGCGCTACTCCACCGGCTACTGTTCAACCACCCCTCCACCGTCTACTGTTCATCCATCCCACCACACCACGGGGTCCTGTTCAACCACCCCTCCACGGGCACCCCTCCGTCGTCTACTATTCATCCTGCCCTCCACGGGGTGGTCCTGTTCATCCAGCCCTCCACGGGGTCCTGTTCATCCAGCCCCAACCGGCTCGATCGATCGGGGTCCTGTTCATCCAGAGGCAACACCACGGGGTCCTGTTCATCCACCCCCACCGGGAACTGTTCATCCACCCCCCCCCCCCCCCGCAACGCTCACTGTTCATCCAGAGGCAGCATCGATCGGCTTCAGTTAGCAGCAGTAGCCAAGGAATCGCTCGATCGGGTTCAGTTAACAGCCATCGATCGATCGCTCGGGTTCAGTAACGCGTAGCCTGCAGTGCAATCGCTCGGGTTCAGTTAGAGCCCAACGCCTCGCTCAGGTTCAGTTAGAGCCAACGCCTCGCACACACGCGCGTACGTGTACGAGAGAAACGCGCATCGCTCGCCCCCCGACCTCCCACCGTAACCGGGACCTCCCCAAAATTTTCCTCCCCCTCGCTTCTACCACGGTTTTTTCCGTCATGGACGGCCCAAAGAATGTCATGCAGCTGCGTCTCCGGCCCGCCCAGGACGAAAAGCCCATTTTCTGTCATGATTTTTTGTCATAGAAGTAGGAGCCCACCACATCTATGATGATACCGGGTTTTGTCACAATTATCGCCCTAGAAGTGTCATATGTATGACAGAAAAAAAATTCATTCGGCCCAAAATGTCACGGATGTGTCTTTTTTTTTGTAGTGTATGCTCCCCGGCAACGGCGCCAGAAAATGGTCTTGATAACACTTAAGTATAGGGGATCGCAATAGTTTTCGAGGGTAAAGTATTCAACCCAAATTTATTGATTCGACACAAGGGGAGCCAAAGAATATTCTCAAGTATTAGCAGTTGAGTTTTCAATTCAACCACACCTGGAAAACTTAATATCTGCAGCAAAGTAGTATGGAAGTAACGGTAACGGTGGCAAAAGTGACGGTAGCAGTTTTGTAGTAATTGTAGCAGTGGCAACGGAAAATTAACTAAGCAAAGATCAATATGTGAAAAGCTCGTAGGCATTGGATCAGTGATGGATAATTATGTCGGATGTGATTCCTCATGCAACAGTTATAACATAGGGTGACACAGAACTAGCTCAAGAACTCACATATATTCATGAAAACAAAATAGGTTCAGATCTGAAATCATGGCACTCGGGCCCTAGTGACAAGCATTAAGCATAGCAAAGTCATAGCAACATCAATCTTAGAACATAATGGATACTAGGGATCAAACCCTAACAAAACTAACTCGATTACATGATAAATCTCATCCAACCCATCACCGTCCAGCAAGCCTACGATGGAATTACTCACGCACAGCGGTGAGCATCATGAAATTGGTGATGGAGGATGGTTGATGATGACGATGGCGATGGATTCCCCTCTCCGGAGCCCCAAACGGACTCGAGATCAGCCCTCCCGAGAGGGATTAGGGCTTGGCGGTGGCTCCGTATCGTAAAATGTGATGAATCCTTATCTCTGATTTTTTTCTCCCCGAATGTGAATATATAGAGTTGAAGTTGAGGTTGGTGGAGCTCCAGGGGGGCCCACGAGGCAAGGGGGCGCGTGATACGTCTCCAACGTATCTATAATTTTTGATTGCTCCATGTTATATTATCTACTGTTTTGGACCTTATTGGGCTTTATTTTCCACTTTTATATTATTTTTGGGACTAACCTATTAACCGGAGGCCCAGCCCAGAATTGCTGTTTTTTTGCCTATTTCAGTGTTTCGAAGAAACGGAATATCAAACGGAGTCCAAACGGAATGAAACCTTCGGGAACGTGATTTTCCCATCAGATAAGATCCAGGAGACTTGGACCCTCCGTCAAGAAAGCGACGAGGCGGTCACGAGGGTGGAGGACGCCCCCCCTCCTAGGGCGTGCCCCCTGCCTCGTGAGCCCCTCGAAGCTCCACCGACGTACTCCTTCCTCCTATATATACCTACGTGCCCCCAAACGATCAGATACGGAGCCAAAAACCTAATTCCACCGCCGCAACCTTCTCTACCCACGAGATCCCATCTTGGGGCTTGTTCCGGAGCTTTGCTGGAGAGGGCCATCATCACAGAGGGCTTCTACATCATCATAGCCCCTCTGATGAAGTGTGAGTAGTTTACCTCAGACCTTCGGGTCCATAGTTAGTAGCTAGATGGCTTCTTCTCTCTTTTTGGATCTCAATACAATGTTCTCCCCCTCTCTCGTGGAGATCTATTCGATGTAATCTTCTTTTTGCGGTGTGTTTGTTGAGATCGATGAATTGTGGGTTCGTGATCAAGTCTATCTATGAACAATATTTGAATCTTCTCTGAATTCTTTTATGTATGATTGGTTATCTTTGCAAGTCTCTTCGAATTATCAGTTTGGTTTGGCCTACTAGATTGGTTTTCCTTGCAATGGGAGAAGTGCTTAGCTTTGGGTTCAATCTTGCGGTGTCCTTTCCCAGTGACAGAAGGGGCAGCAAGGTACGTATAGTATTGTTGCCATCGAGGATAACAAGATGGGGTTTTTATCATATTGCATGAAACTATCCCTCTACAGCATGCCATCTTGCTTAAGGCGTTACTTTGTTTTTACCTTAATACTCTAGATGCATGCTGGATAGCGGTCGATGAGTGGAGTAATAGTAGTAGATGCAGGCAGAAGTCGGTCTACTTGTCTCGGATGTGATGCCTATATACATGATCATACCTAGATATTCTCATAACTATGCTCAATTCTGTCAATTGCTCAACAGTAATTCGTTCACCCACCATAAAATACTTATGCTCTTGAGAGAAGCTGGCCCCCAGGTCTATCTTCATCCTATTAATCTTCCATCACTTTATTATTGCTTTTGCTTTTTACTTTACTTTTATTTTACTTTGCATCTTTATCACAAAAATACCAAAAATATTACCTATCATCTCTATCAAATATCACTCTCGTAAGTGAACGTGAAGGGATTGACAACCCCTTATCGCGTTGGTTGCGAGGAGTTATTTGCTTTGTGCAGGTACGAGGGACTCGCGCGTAGCCTCCTACTAGATTGATACCTTGGTTCTAAAAAACGGAGGGAAATACTTACGCTACTTTGCTGCATCATCCTCTCCTCTTCAAGGATATCCAACACAGTGCTCAAGAGGTAGCAAGAAGAATTTCTGGTGCCGTTGCCGGGGAGGTCTACGCAAAAGTCAACATACCAAGTACCTATCACAATTCCTTATCTCCTGCACTACATTATTTGCCATTTGCCTCTCGTTTTCCTCTCCCCCACTTCACCCTTGCCGTTTTATTCACCCTCTCTTTTACGTTTGCCTTTTTCTCGCTTGCCTTTTGTTTGCTCGTGTGTTGGTTTGCTTGCTTGTCACGATGGCTCAAGATAATACCAAATTGTGTGACTTTACCAATACCAACAATAATGATTTCCTTAGCACTCTGATTGCTCCTCTTACCAATACTGAATCTTGTGAAATCAATACTGCTTTGTTGAATCTTGTTATGAAAGATCAATTCGCCGGCCTTCCTAGTGAAGACGCTGCTACTCATCTGAATAGCTTCGTTGATTTATGTGATATGCAAAAGAAGAAAGATGTCGATAATGATATTGTTAAATTGAAGCTATTTCCTTTTTCGCTTAGAGATCGTGCTAAAGCTTGGTTTTCGTCTTTGCCTAATAATAGTATTGATTCTTGGAACAAGTGCAAAGATGCTTTTATCTCTAGTATTTTCCTCCCGCTAAGATCATCTCACTTAGAAACGATATTATGAACTTGATCATGAACATGTTGCACAAGCTTGGGAGAGAATGAAATTAATGATACGTAATTGCCCTACTCATGCTTTGAATTTGTGGATGATTATAAAAAAATTATGCCGGATTGAATTTTGCTTCTAGAAATCTTTTAGATTCGGCCGCGGGAGGCACTTTTATGAAAATCACTTTAGGAGATGCTACTAAACTCCTAGATAATATTATGGTTAATTATTCTCAATGGCACACTGAAAGATCTACAAATAAAAAAGTGCATGCGATAGAAGAAATCAATGTATTGAGTGAAAAGATGGATGAACTTATGAAATTATTTGCTACTAAGAGTGTTTCTTCTGATCCTAATGATATGCCTTTGTCTACCTTGATTGAGAATAATAATGAATCTATGGATGTGAATTTTGTTGGTAGGAATAATTTTGGTAACAACGCGTATAGAGGGAATTTTAATCCTAGGCCTTATCCTAGTAATCCTTCTAATAATTATGGAAATTCCTACAACAACTCTTATGGAAATTTTAATAATATGCCCTTTGAATTTGAGAATAGTGTTAAAGAGTTTATGAATTCACAAAAGAATTTCAATGCTTTGCTTGAAGAGAAATTGCTTAAAGTTGATGATTTGGCTAGGAACGTTGATAGAATTTCTCTTGAGGTTGATTCTTTAAAGCTTAGATCTATTACTCCTAAGCATGATATCAATGAGTCTCTCAAAGCCATGATAATTTCCATTGATGAGTGCAAAGAAAGAACCGCTAGAATGCGTGCTACGAAAGATGCCTTTATTAAAGCGTGTTCTTCCAACTCCTATGAAAATCAAGATGAAGATCTAAAAGTTATTGATGTATCCCCTATTAAATCTTTGTTTTGCAATATGAATCTTGATAAAACTGAATATGATCTTCCTTTACCTAGAAGGCGTTCCAAAAATTCAGAGTATTTAGATCTTGATGTTGAAACTGATAAAAGTGGGATTGAAAGAAATAAAACCCTAGATGTTGCTAAACCCGCTATATTGGATTTCAAGGAATTTAATTATGAAATTTGCTCTTTAATTGATTGTATTTCCTTGTTGCAATCCGTGCTAAATTCTCCTCATGCTTATAGTCAAAATAAAGCCTTTACAGAACATATCGTTGATGCCTTGATGCAATCTTATGAAGAAAAACTTGAGTTGAAAGTTTCTATCCCTAGAAAACTTTATGATGAGTGGGAACCTACTATTAAAATTAAAATTAAAGATCATGAGTTTTATGCTTTGTGTGATTTTGGTGCTAGTGTCTCCACTATTCCCAAAACTTTGTGTGACTTGCTAGATTTCCGTGATTTTGATGATTGCTCTCTAAACTTGCATCTTGCGGATTCCACTATTAAGAAACCTATGGGAAGAATTGATGATGTTCTTATTGTTGCAAATAGGAATTATGTGCCCGTAGATTTTATCGTTCTTGATATAGATTGCAATCCTTCTTGCCCTATTATTCTTGGTAGACCTTTCCTTAGAACGGTTGGTGCAATTATTGATATGAAGGAAGGGAATATTAGATTTCAATTTCTGTTAAGAAAGGGCATGGAACACTTCCCTAGGAAGAAAATAAAATTACCATATGAATCTATCATGAGAGCAACTTATGGATTTCCTACCAAAGATGGCAATACCTAGATCTATCCTTACTTTTATGCCTAGCTAGGGGCGTTAAACGATAGCGCTTGTTGGGAGGCAACCCAATTTTATTTTAGTTTTTTATGTTTTTGCTTCTGTTTAGGAATAAATAATCCATCTAACTTTTGTTTAGATGTGGTTTTATGTTTTAATTAGTGTTTGTGCCAAGTTAAACCTATAGGATCTTCTTGGATGATAGTTATTTGATCTTGCTGTAATTTCTAGAAACTTTTTGTTCACAAAAAAAATTGTTAAAAATCACCAGAACGTGATAAAATACTGATTCCAATTGCTGTTGATCAATAAAAAAATTGCCTAGGTCGTCATATTTTGGTAGATTTTTTGGAGTTCCAGAAGTTTGCTTTAGTTACAGATTACTACAGATTGTTCTGTTTTTGACAGATTCTGTTTTTCGTGTGTTGTTTGCTTATTTTGATGAATCTATGGCTAGTAAAATAGTTTATAATCCATAGAGAAGTTGGAATACAGTAGGTTTAACACCAATATAAATAAATAATAAGTTCATTACAGTACCTTGAAGTGGTCTTTTGTTTTCTTTCGCTAACGGAGCTCACGAGATTTCTGTTGAGTTTTGTGTTGTGAAGTTTTCAAGTTTTGGGTGAAATCTTTTGATGGATTATGGAACAAGGAGTGGAAAGAGCCTAAGCTTGGGGATGCCCATGGCACCCCCAAGATAATCCAAGGACACCAAAAATTCAAAGCTTGGGGATGCCCCGGAAGGCATCCCCTCTTTCGTCTACTTCCATCGGTAATTTTACTTGGAGCTATATTTTTATTCACCACATGATATGTGTTTTGCTTGGAGCGTCTTGTATGATTTGAGTCTTTTCTTGTTAGTCTACCACAATCATCCTTGCTGTACACACCTTTTGAGAGAGCCATACATGAATTGGAATTTGATAGAATACTCTATGTGCTTCACTTATATCTTTTGAGCTTTATAGTTTTGCTTTAGTGCCTCACTTATATCTTTTAGAGCACGGTGGTGGATTTGTTTTAAAGAAACTATTCATCTCTCATGCTTCACTTAGATTATTTCGAGAGTCTTAAATAGCATGGTAATTTGCTTAATAATAATAATATGCTTGGTATTCAAGATTTGTAAACTTTCTTTTGAGTGCGTTGAATACTAAGAAAAGTTTGATGCTTGATAATTGTTTTGAGATATGGAGGTGATAATATCAAATTCATGCTAGTAGAATAATTGTGAATTTGAGAAGTGCTTGTGTTGAAGTTGGCAAATCCCGTAGCCTGCACGTATGGTAAACGTTATGTAACAAATTTGAAACATGAGGTGTTATTTGATTGTCCTCCTTATGAGTGGCGGTCGGGCACGAGCGATGGTCTTTTCCTACCAGTCTATCCCCCTAGAAGCATGCGTGTAATGCTTTGGTTTTTGATGACTTGTAGATTTTTGCAATAAGTATATGAGTTCTTTATGACTAATGTTGAGTCCATGGATTATACGCACTCTCACCCTTCCATCATTGCTAGCCTCTTTGGTACCGTGCATTGCCCTTTCTCACATTGAGAGTTGGTGCAAACTTCGCCGGTGCATCCAAACCCCATGATATGATACGCTCTTTCACACATAAACCTCCTTATATCTTCCTCAAAACAGCCACCATACCTACCTATTATGGCATTTCCATAGCCATTCCGAAATATATTGCCATGCAACTTTCCACCATACTATTCTTCATGACACATTCATGATTGTCATATTGCTTAGCATGATCATGTAGTTGGCATAGTATTTGTGGCAAAGCCACCGTTCATAATTCTTTCATACATGTCACTCTTGATTCATTGCATATCCCGGTACACCGCCGGAGGCATTCATATAGAGTCATACTTTGTTCTAGTATCGAGTTATAATCGTTGAGTTGTAAATAAATAGAAGTGTGATTATCATCATTTTCTAGAGCATTGTCCCAAGTGAGGAATAAATAAAAGAGAAAGGCCATAAAAAAAGAGAAGGCCCAAAAAAAGAGAGAAAAAAGAAAAAAAGAAAAAGAATGAGAGAAAAAGAGAGAAGGGACAATGTTACTATCCTTTGCCACACTTGTTCTTCAAAGTAGCGCCATAATCATCATGATAGAGAGTCTCTTGTTTTGTCACTTTCATATACTAGTGGGAATTTTTCATTATAGAACTTGGCTTGTATATTCCAACGATGGGCTTCCTCAAATGCCCTAGGTCTTCGTGAGCAAGCAAGTTGGATGCACACCCAGTTAGTTTCTTTTGTTGAGCTTTCATACATTTATATCTCTAGTGCATCTGTTGCATGGCAATCCCTACCTCCTTGCATTAACATCAATCGATGGGCATCTCCATAGCCTATTGATTAGCCTCGTTGATGTGAGATCTTCTCCTTTTTTTTGTCTTCTCCACATAACCCCCATCATCATATTCTATTCCACCCATAGTGATATATCCATGGCTCATGCTCATGTATTGCGTGAAGGTTTATGAGTTTGAAATTATTAAAGTATGAAACAATTGCTTGGCTTGTCATCGGGGTTGTGCATGATGAGGGCATTCTTGTGTGACGAAAATGGAGCATGACTAAACTATATGATTTTGTAGGATAAACTTTCTTTGGCCGTGTTACTTTGAGAAGACATAATTGCTTTATTAGTGTGCTTGAAGTATTTTTTATGTCAATATAAACTTTTGTCTTGAATCTTTCGGATCTGAATATTCATACCATAATTGAGAAGATGTTTACATTGAAATTATGCCAAGTAGCACTCCGCATAAAAAGTTCTCTTTTTATCATTTACCTACTCGAGGACGAGCGGGAATTAAGCTTGGGGATGCCTGATACGTCTCCAACGTGTCTATAATTTTTTATTGCTCCATGCTATATTATCTACTGTTTTGGACCTTATTGGGCTTTATTTTCCACTTTTATATTATTTTTGGGACTAACCTATTAACCGGAGGCCCAGCCCAGAATTGTTGTTTTTTGCCTATTTTAGTGTTTTGAAGAAACGGAATATCAAACGGAGTCCAAACGGAATAAACCTTCGGGAACGTGATTTTCTCATCACATAAGATCCAGGAGACTTGGACCCTCCGTCAAGAAAGCCACGAGGCGGTCACGAGGGTGGAGGGCGCCCCCCCTAGGGCGCGCCCCCTGCCTTGTGGGCCCCTCGAAGCTCCACCGACGTACTCCTTCCTCCTATATATACCTACGTACCCCCAAACGATCAGATACGGAGCCAAAAACCTAATTCCACCGCCGCAACCTTCTCTACCCACGAGATCCCATCTTGGGGCCTGTTCCGAAGCTCCGCCGGAGAGGGCCATCATCACAGAGGGCTTCTACATCATCATAGCCCCTCCGATGAAGTGTGAGTAGTTTATCTCAGACCTTCGAGTCCATAGTTAGTAGCTAGATGGCTTCTTCTCTCTTTTTGGATCTCAATACAATGTTCTCCCCCTCTTTCGTGGAGATCTAGTCGATGTAATCTTCTTTTTGCGGTGTGTTTGTTGAGACCGATGAATTGTGGGTTTATGATCAAGTCTATCTATGAACAATATTTGAATCTTCTCTGAATTCTTTTATCTATGATTGGTTATCTTTGCAAGTCTCTTCGAATTATCAGTTTGTTTTGGCCTACTAGGTTGGTTTTTCTTGCAATGGAAGAAGTGCTTAGCTTTGGGTTCAATCTTGTGGTGTCCTTTCCCAGTGATAGAAGGGGCAGCAAGGCACGTATAGTATTGTTGCCATCGAGGATAACAAGATGGGGTTTTTATCATATTGCATGAAACTATCCCTCTACATCATGTCATCTTGCTTAAGGCGTTACTCTGTTTTTAACTTAATACTCTAGTTGCATGCTGGATAGCGGTTGATGAGTGGAGTAATAGTAGTAGATGCAAGCAGGAGTCGGTCTACTTGTCTCGGATGTGATGCCTATATACATGATCATACCTAGATATTCTCATAACTATGCTCAATTCTGTCAATTGCTCAACAGTAATTTGTTCACCCACCGTAGAATACTTATGCTCTTGAGAGAAGCCACTAGTGAAATCTATGGCCCCCGGGTCTATTCTCATCATATCAATCTGCATTACTTTATTATTGCTCTGCTTATTTCTTTGCCTTTTACTTTTTACTTTGCATCTCTATACCAAAAATACCAAAAATATTATCTATCAGATCTCACTCTCGTATGTGACCGTGAAGGGATTGACAACCCCTAATCGCGTTGGTTGCGTTGAGCTATTTGTTTTGTGTAGGTACGAGGGACTCGGGCGTAGCCTCCTACTGGATTGATATCTTGGTTCTCAAAAATTGAGGGAAATACTTACGCTACTTTGCTGCATCATCCTCTCCTCTTCGGGGAAATCCAACGCAGTGCTCAAGAGGTAGCAGCGCGCCCCAGGGGGTGGGCGCGCCCCCACCCTCGTGGACAGGGTGTGGGCCCCCTGGTGTTGATTCTTTCGCCAATTTTTTTAATTAATTCCAAAAATATTCTCCGTGAAGTTTCAGGTCATTCCGAGAACTTTTATTTCTGCACCAAAATAACACCATGGCAATTCTGCTGAAAATGGCGTCAGTCCGGGTTAGTTCCATTCAAATTATGCAAGTTAGAGTCCAAAACAAGGGCAAAAGTGTTTGGAAAAGTAGATACGATGGAGACGTATCAATGATCCAGGACTCAAACCATAGGGTGCCCTTCCCATGGGGCGTTTTGTACACCTGGCGACTCCTTCCATGCTCGGAGTGAGGTCTTGACACCGAAGTGGTTTGAGGCGGTGATTCCTAGAGCCACGATAAGCTTGTGTTTTGACAATCCGAAGCCTGAAAGCCTTCGAAGAAAGTGAAGTCAAGACTTGTTGCTGAAGAGGTCAAGGTGGCTCTAAAGGGGAAGTCCCCAATCACCAAGCTGTGGTTGAAGAGAAGAAGAAGTCCCGAGTCATCAACCCAAAGGCACCTCTTGGTGTTCACGATCTTCTGATGTCACATATGGGAGGCATTATTTACTTGATGATTGGACGCTTTTGTGAGGTGGAGAGTGTGGCCCCACCCACGATGTCTGAGGCCAAGGCTTTGATGAGTTCCATTGGACCCAACTTAGCGGGGAGCCCTTTGGAGCGAGTGTCCTCAGAGAAGGTGGGGATCGATGATGGTGAAGATTGACTTAGTGACTATGTCCTTCCTTATGAGAACACATTACAATAGCACGTATCTAGTAAGGGCCTCTTCCTGTTAAGCTTTGCTGACATGATCATCTTGTTCCCTGGGCAATCTTCTCCAAGTTGTCCGCTTGGTCGGTGCTTGTCTTTGTTAGAGTTGTGTCGAATATTATGTACAAGTTAGGTTACAGTTGGACTTTAAGTTGTATTGTGCTTAGATAGTATATGGAGTCGTGTCCTAGTAAAACACTTGTATCCTAGGCATCTCATATATAGCGGGGCTAGACACACGATGTAACCTATGCCAACATAATATCACAGGCGCGCAAGGGGGAGCCGGCGGCGTGTGCCGGCGCTCGGGTGGCCGGTGTGCGGTATTGTGACGGTGTCACGGGAAGGAGCGCCCGTAGTCAGGCCCCGGGGATGTAGCCATATCGGTGAACCTCGTTAACAAATCTTGGTGCCGTGCTCGTGTGATTGCTTGGTCCTCGGATGATCAACGGTATGCCTCGGATTTATTTTAACAAATGGTATCAGAGCTCAGGTGCGCGGAATAAATCTCGGGGAACTCACGGGTGGTCGGTCATAGTTGGTGGGCTGAAAACGCTGGTGTTAGCGGGCCCATGGATGACCGATGTGTGAGGGGGAGATTGTTGGGTTTAGTCGAACATCGGTTGTGGGGGGGCATAACACGATTTATAAGGGCAGGGGTGTTCCCTCCTAATAGACTAGTCTTTTGGGGGGAGAAAGGGCCAAAGGCCTCTCATAAGTCAGTGTTACTCTTCGGTTGGACCTGGTGACGCGGGTGGGTCAGAAACGCTGGTGTTAGTGGATCCAAGATTGCGTAACAAGTGGTATCATGAGCAAGGCTACGAGGAGGCTGCAGATTGCTGATCCAGATGATGAATGTCAAGCAGCATCAGGCGGGTGTCTCGGCGAGATCGGATACATGCAGCAGAACGGGCGGCGACTTGAATTGATTCCGCATGGAGCGCTCGGCGTACGGTGGCCAAGGACCTAGTTGTAGCGCGTGGTCCAGTAGGGCACGAATGACCGAGGTGGTAGCAATTAGCGGAATTGTCGTGACGTGTGGCGATCGATCACATGGATCGGTCGGGCGAGCGTCAGGCTGCGCGTGTACGTACTGGATGGGCGCCTGACGGGCCATGGCGTGGAGGCCCACTCGATTGCAGCAACAATGCTGGCCCAAGGGGCCATCTATGGTCTGGGCTATGAGCCACGAGACTGGGATTGATCCAGGTGGGCTACAGTGCAGGTGGCTGCTGGTGCATAGCGATGTACACAGGAGGGCTAAAGGGATGCAACAGAACGTGATTTGTTTGAAAAGAAAAATAAGACACAAGGACTTAGTCAGACGTGATGCTACAATGGAAAAAGACAAGGAAAGGAAAGCCCAAGCTACAGACGTGTGATGAATCGGGTTTCATGTATGTTGACACGGGAAAGCTATGTGGACTTTGCCTTGGTTTTCTTTGTTGCTACACATATGTGTACGGATGGTGATGGTCACGGTGACGGCTTGAGGAGTCTGGAATGTGTCGTGTAGTCGGATAAATCGGCTGGGTCGGACTGGACGGTTTGATGGGATCGACGCAAGTCGATTTGTATAGAATATGGTGGTGGAATCGGCGACAGCGACATATTGAGCGTGATGCTGATGGTGACCAACTTCTGGGCCTGGAAACACGTGGCGCAGGTCCGAGGGCTTGTGCGGCTTCAACAAGACTATGGCGCGGAGTTGATTCAAGACGGTGCACACACAAGAGCTTGAAGTCGACGGGGCGCGAGGGTGGATTGATCATCAACCATGGAGTCATGTTGGAGGTGGAGCTGGAGTCTGGAGGACTTCACTCGGTGTTGATTGAGGGGCTGCGGCGTAAGTGCACAGAGAGTCGAAGCCTATTCAGCAGGAAAAAGCGAATGACATGCAGTTCGGACTGGAGCCCAGTGGTCTGATGGAAGCGTGAAACTCGTCATCGGTCGGTGATGATCGGTGGTACTCTGCAGTGGGGATTGAGTGGTGTGGGTTCGCGATCCTTGAAACTCGACCGGGATAGCAGAGGCTCGACGCGGTAATAGTGGCGAGGCGTGCGGTACGCACGGAACATGGAGACAGGCCAGGGCTCTGGTGGTCATGCATGTGGTGAGACAACTGAGAATTTGACTCGGGATGACTACAAGCAACAGTGAATTTTTTTCAAGTTTCAGACAGGCGTCAAGAAAGGAGCGGAGATGTTGAGTTCAAGTAACTCTTATGTGTGACACCCAATGTGTGAGTTGTTCATTTTCACGCAGGTTAGTGATCAGTGTGTGATGGCGTTGGACTGATACTCTGAAAGTTGGGAGCACAAATTAGAGTAATAGGGAACTTAATTTTGCTCGAGCATTGATTGTGGTTAAGAAAAGAAGGGACTACAAGTTGCAGGTGGAGTCATATGGAGTCTTTGGAGTAGCAGCAGTGCCCATGGGATAAGCTCAAGTCCAATGTACATGAAAATTTGATGCATTGACGAACTCAAGGTAACACTTGTATCCTAGGCCTCTCATATATAGCGGGGCTAGACACACGATGTAACCTATGCCAACATAATAGCAAGGGGGAGTCGGCGGCGTGTGCCGGCGCCCGGGTGGCCGGTGTGCGGTATTATGACGGTGTCACGGGGAGGAGTGTCCGTAGTCAGGCCCCGGGAATGTAGCCATATCGATGAACCTCGTAAACAAATCTCGGTGTCGTGCTCGTGTGATGGCTTGGTCCTCGGATGATCAACGGTATACCTTGAATTTATTCTAACAATCTTTACATCTGTTCATCTTGTTCCCTTGTCTCGACCCTTTGGCTTATTTAGACATGTGTAACTGGAACTGCACGCTCCTGGACACTACACAACTACAATTACACCCGGATGCACATGTACACAACTGTAGTTGCACGTTGTTCGCATACCAGGCTACCATCGACATTTATAGTTGCATTCCAACCCGCAACGATACGTCTGCCGACACGCGTGACTGTAGTTGCATGCGTGCCCGCTACGCGAAACCACATGTCACCGGTCATGCGCAACTCACACCGACAATTGCACGCCTGGTGGTTGTGCGCAACTGTATTTCCACCAGCGCGACACAAATAGCCATCTATTCTGTGCGTATTTGATAAAATAAAATAAAAAAAAGGACAAAATAAAAGTGAAATAAGAGGAGGAAAAAGAAGAATATGATGTGAGTTGGATGAGATTTAGTTACTCCTCGTCTAGAGGAGAACTAGCGATACGCTCACATTCTTTTTTTGATGGCCGCCGATCTTTCATCTGAGGACACCCCTTTCCAAACTTGATGGGCTACCTGCATCGACCGCTCGCCGGCCCCCGTGCGAAAGGGCCTCTCCTCCCTCATCATACTCACGACATGGTGGCTCTGAAAACACCGCAACGCGTGCATCTTCGACCGAGCCACTCCCTCCATCACCCTCGTCTCCGACACCATCAAGGATGAGGCGCGCCTATGGGCAAAGGCAGGCGCCAAAGGGCTACTTAACATCATCCCTGGTGAGTAGCTGCTAGGGTAGACTTTAGGGCTGAGCAGACCCCTGGTTCCAAGTCTGCTCCGACGCTCGTGCACCATGCCTCCTGTGTACATGGCCTTGTAAGCGTTGTAATCCCATGCTACTTTCTCCTTCTATCAATACAAAGATACGCAGCTTGCGTATTCGCGAAAAAAAAGAATTGTTAATGAGCTGATACGTGTGGGGATTGCACATGCACGAGCTTGTATGTGAAAAAAACGTGCTCTTTCTCTTACACATGCTCATACCCTCACTCCCTTCATTTCAAAATGTAGTGCGCACATGTTCTGTTTAAAACTCAAACTTTACAAACTTTAACTAAGGTCGTAAAAAATAAACATTAACATCTAAAATGCCAAATCCATATCAACAGATACATCATGAGACATATCTTCATATTATACATGTTTGGTATTTTTGTTCTCAGATGATCTATGTTTGGTATTGTAGTTATAGATATTTTTTACATTAAATTTGATTTTTCTAAATCTATAAGCACTATATTATGAAATGGAGACGCACCAAAAATTTTCTCTCGTTTTGTCCCCTGACTCTAGGCGGTTAGGGCAAACTTTCCCGTCAGACCTTACCGCAGAGCCCGTGGATTCACCTCCCCTCTGCCTGCCACTCCAATGAACGATGGCGGGGACGGGAATTCTGGTGCCTCCACTCGGGTTAGTAGCTTAGATTAGTATTTTTAGTCCTCGCAGTTGCGATACTCGGACGGATTGTGGCACTTTTTCTTTGAGTTTGTTTTTCGGCCTTCGATTCCCTCGAGTTCGTCCATTTGAACATAGTCGACAAAGCTTCGGCATAGATTCCTGCCATCCCCTTGGGGCAGTGAAGCAGTGAGGTTAGTGTTTCTCGTCATGTGACTGCGATTCCAGGGCGCTGGTCCCTAGGGGCATGTGCACGAAGACTTTCCGGCTATTGTGAACAACGACAAGGTCAAGCCGGCTTCAGTAGGGGAACGACGACAACGACGAGTCGGCGACTCGTTTTGACGACAGTAGTGGTCGTTCGGTGATGTCGGAATCTTGATATAACTTTTATTATGTTTAAGATATTTTATACATCTGGTGAACTTTTATAATAAATCTGATTCTGTTCGAAAAGCAATATTATCAAAAGAGTTAATTACATCCAGGGTACATAAACTTGCATGGGGATAACAAAATCATACAAGAACTTAAAAACCCCATAAAAGTGGTACAATAAGTTACCTAACGGCACATTTTGCTCCATTTTCCGTCAATTCTAGCGGTGCACTGTCTGCTGCCGTTAACTACCCGTCCGTGACGTGGCAATGGGCCCACTTGTCAGTGGGGGTGGCAGAAATAATCAGCAAAGGAAAAATAGTGCCCAGCGATGGTTCGAACCTGCGACCGCGATATACGCAAGCCAGGAAGCTGACCACTCCAAACACTAAGGATTCCTTGCTCAAATAGTAGAACGACTTCTATATATATAGTGTGCACCCAGCTCGATCTATCCCGTCCAAGAGGAGCCAGCGGCATCAGCATCGAAATACATCCTCCTGACCGGCTTGTCGAGACATGGTTGAACTCCATGTTGTTGTAACATGAACTCCACATATGTGGTGCAGCTGTGGCTAGTAGCGGATCCAGGAATTGAACTTAGCCGGGGCGAAACATTGAAGGTATAAAAAATTTGATCGACGAATGCAAGTCCGCTGAACCAAATCTCATAAAATTCAAATATGAAGCTAGATGCACTCGAAAATTTACATGACCAATGATTTAGAACATTTGAAGATTCTCAAGAACTGGTTGTAACCAACTAAAATCACAAAATATAACATAAACGTCACACATAACTACTATCTTGGACTCCCGCTGCTTGAATAATTCATTCCATGGCCCAAATATCTAACTCCATGACTAAAAGATACCTACAACAGGTGAACAAGCTGATATCAATACATGTATTGGAACAAGTAAGCAAATAGTTTGAAACAGATAACAAAAGTTGGAATGGATTGGCTAGAAATTGAAGGAACAGGAGTTTGAGATTCAGTAGCAAAGAATGGATTGGACTATTTACCTGCTGGCTGCACTTGCTGATTTTGCAAACAGCAGATGCGCGTTTGCATGAGCTCGATCTCGATCCACTGCCGCCGCTGCCTCCTCCCTCACAGGCCACGCTCGGCACCGTTGCTTCTTTCCATTCACCCATAGGTGCCCGCGGCCGGTGGCCCGGCGAGGCAGAGCTCTTCGGCGATGAGGCGGCGGCCTGGCGAGGCGGAGCTTTGTGGCAGCGAGCCGGCGACGGCTAGGTTACTCTCGCTGCTGCTCCGCTCGATTGGGGATTTTCTGGTGTGCGTGTACGAGTACGACGAGGTCGAAGGATTGGGTGTCGTGTGGCCGTGCTAACTGGTTTTAGGCCGTGGACTAGGCTTTTGTACCTCCCGTGCAAATCCCCACATATTGGCCCATGTACTGAAAGAATGAACCGTATTTTTTTGTATACGTATTTTCGGCTACCCGGCGCGGCCGACCATGCTCGCCCCTACCGTGGCGCCGCCACTGGCTGTGGCCACGCGCTGAAGTTGATGGTGCGGTGGCGCCATGCATGGCTCCTCGCAGAAGTACGAGAGAAAGCGACCAAGTGCGATGCATGTTGGTGTTAAACACGACATTGTGAGTGTGTACATATACGTGTTCGTGTTAGTTTATACGGGCATGTACCACATGATCGATGTGGTAAGCAACCTAAGAACAAACAATGTCAAGTTTATACGCGCATGCGTGTGTCAGTGTAGGACTACAATTAGACATCAACTAGGCTAGCTTGTGTTATATTAGGTTAAATTTTGTGACGAGAAGCAATAAAGGAATTCATCGGGCATGTATCGTGCCCGTGGCGATCTATTGTTTTGGCATCTGCATACTTGAGCTATTTGCAAGATCGATCAAAGCTGATCATTTTATGCCTCATTTGGTCTGGACGAAATCAAAACGTAGGAATTAGGAATAGTATTGCCATCCTAAGCAATTTTCTTGCCTTGTTCCTACGTACAAAATGAGCTTTGAGTGAATGTGTAGATTTCTCCAAAAACACAGAAAATGAAAAGTATTTATATGAAATTCCCGTACGCGTTTCCTACAAACCGAATGCATCTATAGAAAATTTTCCTACGAAATCCTTGTTCCTACGTTTCTCCTATAGAAATCCTTCAAACCGAATGAGGCATTAGCTAAGATAGCTTTGGCCAACAGCCAACTAGTAATAGTGCGTCTTTTTTTTTTGCGGGTGAAATATTGTACTAGTAATCTGGACGAACTCTGTTTCTCTCTTCCAATTTGTAATCTGAATCTAATGCCCGGATGTGGCTAAGGTAGTGAATTTCCTGTGGCTCTCGAGCAGTGCTAGTGGGTTTGTAATAGTAGGCAACTCCTCTAGATTGCAAACAACAAACCTTCCATGCAAGCGCATAATTCAGCTTCTAGGGCTTCATGACGTGAGAGAAGCCGCCTACACAAAGAGAAAATGATAAATCCCTTGTCATCTCTCAGTACCATGCTGGCACCTGCCGATCCATCATCTGCATATGAGCCATCGGTGCACAACTTCACCCAGCCGGCCTTGGGCCAAATCCTCTTGGGACCAACAACATTTGTGATCACATGTGACCATCGGCGATGGTCATCATATGTGATAAAAGATTTTCCTTTGCTAAGATCAGATGAGAGGTCGATCTTAATGCCGATAAGAGAGTCAAGGTTGCTCACCAAGAACCGTCCAGAAGCTTCCATGGAACCAAGTAAGGCAGCTTCGCTTCGTCTCCCTTCGTCGTCGGTCATTGTGTCGCGCCTGAAAGTACTCCCTCCGTCCCAAAATCCTTGTTTTAGATTTGTCTAGACACGAATGTACCTAATACTAAAACGTGACTTGATACATCCGTATTTAGATAAATCTAAGACAAGAATTTTGGGACGGAGGGAGTACTTGGCGTCGTAGACCGAGCCAACAATGTCGACATCCGTGGGGTGGTCAGGCTTGACGTTGGAGAGGTTACGGTTGAAGAGCTCTTGGTCGTGCTCGATGAAAAAGGGTCGTTGTGGTTCAGTCTTACAGCGACATGGAGTTCAACCATATGTCGACGAGGCTGTGGGGGACGGACTACACCAATCATGAGGATGCATTTCGATGCTGGAGCTGTTGGTTCCTTTTGAAAGGGATAGATTGGAGCTGATTGGCAAATATATAATGACGTAGTCCTCTAACGTAAGCAAGAAAACGTTGGTAGCTGGAGTGGTCAGCATACCACCAAGCCAACCGCGCGGTCTTAAGTTTGAAACTTCACGGTGCCTTTAGGCTGTGTTTGATAGCAAAGTATTATATAAACTAAAGTATCAAAAACTACAGTAATTTTGCATGTAGGTGTGAGGTATCATAGTTTTGTCAAAACAGAGTATTTTGGAGTATTCACAATACAGAGAACCTGTTTGGCTGTTGCCGCATAACGCTGTAATTTTGTTGTTTAGCCGTTGCGTTTAAGCATTCAACAGCTCTGTTTTTTAAAAAGAGGTTTGGGGTTCTTTTTTTATGCAGAGAAAAAACTGCAGTTTGCCTAATACTACAATATTGAAATCACAGTTGTTAGGGGCAACCAAACAGCTTACTGTAAATAAAACTATGGTAAACTAAAAAACTGTAGTATTCTCAAAATACTTAGAAAATACTTTGTTATTAAACGGGGCCTAATATTTTTTCCCCGTCGCCGATTATTTCTGTCTCCCACTGACAAGTGGGTCCGTTGCAACGTGAAATGCCACGGACGCGTGGTAACGGCAGCAGACCGTGCATCGCTAGAATCGACGGAAAATGTACCAAAATGTGCCGTTAGGTAACTTATTGTACCACTTTTATGGGGGTTTTAAGTTTTTGTATGATTTTGTTATCACCATGCAAGTTTATGTACCCTGGATGTAATTAACTCTTATCAAAAGGAGGAAGAAAACACAGAAGAAAGTGAGTGTGCTAAGGAAGGACAGATGCGACAGTGCAACTAACCAGCCTGTCCCTTCCTTTTCCCCAGCGACTCAACGCGGAACGTGCTTGGGAAGTCTTCTTCCACGCCACGCGTCCCCGCGGCGACGGAAATCCCACTTTTCCTCGCCTCGCCGCCGTAACAAACAAATCTTTCCTCTTTTCTTCTTCCTCCTGCTCCCGGTCTGCTCGCCGCTACCCCTACGAGCAAGCAATCCCGCCTGACCTCCCAGGGCCTCCAGATCGGAGCTGGCGAGTCCCGGACCCTACCGCACCTGCTGCTCCGAGTGAGGCGGCCGGGCTGGGGGTTGGTCGCTTCCTGGCTGGCCACCACCCACGACCAGTTCTTGATCCCGGACTGCTTCAAGCGGGCCGGGTCTGGCCGTTTCTTGGGTTGAACTGATTGGTTGCTGCTGACTTGGTCGATCTCCTCTTCTTCCATTGCTGCTTCGTCGTCTCGGCTGGCCATTGCAGACAAGGTGTTTGTTTGGCGGCAGCGGGCGCTGCTGAGCTAGGTAGCTCGCTGGCTTCTTCGTTGGTGCTCGGCCGTAAGCCAGGTAGGTAGATCTGCTCGGAGGGACGGCCATTCGACAGTTGCTGTATCAAAGATAGATAGACAGGCAGATCTTGAGAGACGCCGATCACTGTTCTGCCGCTCCGACGGACCCTGTTGATTCGTAGCTCTCAAGCTTTACCATGCTGAGAAATCCTTGCTGAGTGTGGATAAACTTCACATAGGAGGGTTCTGAGGCTGAACCAGGCGCTTTTGACTTGTGAGGGCTGAGGATCAGTAATTAATCAAATCATGTGGAGACCGTTCAGGCAGCTCATGCCCAAAGAGCATTCCGGGCCTTCTGGCGGCCTCGAGGGCCGAACCATCGATGTCGGCAATGTGAAGGTGCACGTCCGGGAAGCCATTGCCGAGGGTGGGTTCTCGTGCGTGTACCTCGCCCGGGACCTGACCAACCCGGCGAAGCAGTACGCGCTCAAGCACGTCATTGTCCAGGACAAGGAGTCGCTGGACCTGGTGCAGAAGGAGATCACGGTGATGAGGGCGCTCAAGGGGCACCCGAACGTGGTCACTCTCGTCGCGCATGCCATACTGGATATGGGCCGTGGGAGGGAGGCACTTCTGCTGATGGAGTTCTGCGAGAGATCGCTGGTTTCTGCCTTGGACACTAGAGGTACTGCAGGGTTCTATGATGAGGAGCAGGTTGCTCTCATCTTCCGGGATGTTTGCAATGCGGTCTTCGCGATGCACTGCCAGACACCACCTGTTGCTCACAGGTCTGCCTTTCATATCCCAACCTGTGGAATTGCTGTGTGAAATGTCTACGGCAAGCAGTTCTCTGTCGTTGGGGCTTTTGCAATGAACGTTCTGCATGTAACTCCATTGCTTTGTCGGATAGAGTTAGTCCCATGACAAGCAGCAGGAAATCATGTGCCAGTCACTGCATCTTATCTTCAGCATATCGTTTCATCTGTATCAGAATACTGTATTGCTCTCTGATGTACATCGTTAAAAGCTAAATTATCAGGACACAAGTATGTCAATAACATCGACCATGTGGCAGCTTTAGTTTTGCATAATTCTACTCTGTTTCATATAGCTTTGCTCTTAGTCTTGGTTGTGTTGCTTTGCTTCATCTAGTGCGTTATAAACTCCAGTTGGCTGTAGATTGCAATTGAATAATTCATTATTACATGTTATTCTTTTAACATTGTGAGTCTGATCCTTCAAGAAATTGCTATGTTCATTATAGAGGCATCACAGAAAATCTATTCTATGTGCAGGGATCTAAAGGCTGAAAATGTGCTTCTTGGTGCTGACGGGGCTTGGAAATTATGTGATTTTGGTAGTGTATCAACAAACCATAAGTGCTTTGATAAACCAGAGGAGAGGGGCATTGAAGAAGATGTCATCAGAAAGCATACAACTCCTGCTTACAGGGCTCCTGAGGTTTGATTGAATCAACCTATTATGAGCTCTTTCTCAATTCTTTTACATATATACTTAATATAAGCTTGTTTACTGATTGCAGATGTGGGACTTGTACAGGAGGGAGGTTATTAGTGAGAAAGTAGATATATGGGTATTACCATCTTTGCAGCCATTACACTATTTTTTTTTGTTTCCTGTATCACCTATCTTGTTCTTTGAACTGGTGTTTTACTTTGTTGTATCTGATTAACTCTTAATAACTGCATAAATTAAGGTGGTATTGATTTTTTTAGGCTCTTGGATGTCTCATGTATAGAATCTGCTACTTAAAATCAGCTTTTGATGGAGAATCAAAGCTTCAGATCCTCAATGGGAACTATCGTATCCCTGAATTACCGAAGTACTGTTCTTCCATTACAAGTCTGATCGAAGAGATGCTTCAGTCCTCTCCAGATGCCAGACCAGACATTACACAGGCAAGGGCTTTGCTTGATTGGCCATTCACTTACATGAATTTAGGTTGGTCTTAGTGCATATGGCCGAATTAGCCTTCCATTTCTCTAATATTGATGCATGTACTGTTATAGGTATGGTTTCGTGTTAATGAGTTACTTCCTTTGGAGCTGCAAAAGGATTTACCTGATGGATCCCCATCTGGATCAGCATTTGAATTGCAAGCTACTGAAGATGAAGGTTTGGCTTCTGCTATTTTGCCCTTTTTAAGAATTGAAGCCGCTGCTGTGAGCATGGTTTCTTATTTGCATGTTACTTCTTAGGTTTATGTGTAGAAAGATTAGTAAATGTAAAGAATACACGCGAAAGCTTGCCTACTATATAAAGGCAATTGGATGCAATATATTTCATGAGATTCGGTTGTATGGAACATGAAAATTTGGTTCAGTAATATGATAATTAAAACTGAAAATACATATGATTTAATGCATTGTATAGTTGATTTTTTTATTGAATATAAGTGTAGGTATCATAATATTAAGGTGGGCCTTCTCCCTTCTCCCATGCATGGTTGCATGCTGAGGTGGCATGTTTGCATGTGAAGAGAAATAGATTAGTGGGGATCACCTATTTAGTTATATATTCCCTCCGTTCACTATTATAAGACGTTTTGGATGTTTCAATATGGACTACATACGGATTGACACGAGTGAACAAACACACTAAAGCGTGTCTATATACATCCGATTCAGAAAAAAGTTAGAACATCTTATAATAGTGAACGGAGGGAGTAGGCGCAAGGATAACAAGGAAAAACCATTTTTTTAGATAGTGCAAGAATGACATGGAAAAGCCATTTTGTTATAGTAGTTCATCAGATCTTTCTTCTCTAGGTCTCAGTGATTTTGGTTCCATATGAGAACAATTTCATCTGCTATATTTATTTCGTAATGAAACAATGTATTTCAGGACCCTCTTCATCATGGTCAAGAGACAATGTGAGAAATACACCTCCGAAAGGTCCTTCCAGTTTGAGGTCACAAGTTCCTGTTGAGAGTAAGGGTTCTGCAGGTGCATTTTGGTCAACTCAACATGCACAAGAACTAGCTTTTGCAGATGACAAGGGGTCAGTTCTAGATCAAGAGCCCATATATGATGGCATAACAAAGCAACCTCAGGCAAAGAACCAGAACACGACACGGAATGCATACAGACAGTCTCTTTCTGCTTCTGTTGATAGTTCTCCTGGGGATTTTGAAATAAGGTTTTCTCCAAATGGTTCAGAATATGGACTAGAGAAAACCCAAAACACTAAACCAGATAACAAAACCAGTGCACAGACTGCCACTTTTAGCTCCTTTGTGGCAGACTTTGATAATGTTAAGGTGAGCTCAGAGGACAATGCCGGCAGTTTAAACACGACAAGTAAATTGAAAGAACAACAGCTGGAGGCCGAAGTAACTTTACTCAAGGAGCAATTGAAGATAGCAAACTTGGAGAAGGAAGAAATTTCACTGAAGTTTGATAGATTGTCAGCCATTTGCTCCTCTCAGAAGCGGGAGATACAGGAACTTAAACAAGCTCTAGCCACAGCTTCTGCACCAGCGCCAGTTAAGGAGTTGAAAGAAAATTTGAAGGCTGAATTCTCCCCACCCAGCACAAGCCTTGACACTCCGGTATGATTACTCAATAATATCTAGATTAACTGGCTAGAGGGAAAAATTCGTAACAGATATACATAAGTCGAACCATATAGTTTTAAGTTTTAACCTATAATGAATTAATGATCTAGCCCGGTGTTTCCAATTCCATAGCTAAATTACCCATTACTGGGAACAATCTGAACCCTTAGCATTGATACAGTAATGTATTACTTTTCACAGCCAAGGGAGAAGATTGCAGGAACCCCACCAGAGCTCCGGCAAGGTCTATTTACATCAAGTCCAGGGACACCAAGCCCAGATCCCAAGCCATGGTCCGCTTTTCCTGAAGAGCCGAAAGCTCAAGCAGCTGTAAAAAGTGCCCGCCCGAGGTCGGTCCGAACTTTAAGGGCATCGCAAAGCAACAAAGCCGGCTCGCTTAGTCAGTCAAAAACAAACTCTGGTGCCGACCCCTTTGCCTTCGGTCAAGATAGCTTTAAGGCTGTACCTTCTGGCACCGTGCCTTCTGAGATGTCAAATTTGGGGAATGCTTCTCAGTCCCTCAACACTCTGAAGGCTGAAGTGGAGAAAGATGCACCCTACCAACCAGCTGGATGGACTGGGTTTTAATGTGCTATCGCTAATAAGGATATTTGGTATCTGATGAGACTATACTCCTATAGAATTAAAGAAATATGGTCCATCCACTGTATCATAATCATATAAATTGTGTGGTGTTGAGAGGGAGCAAAATGAGCCCAACCTAGGAGTGCCAGAATTGACGTAGGTACGTTCGCCAATGCTTTTGTACAAGTTTATTTGGTACTGAAATTTAGTGACATGTATGTTGGAACTTGCAAATGTTTCACTGAAACCTGTAACTTGCCAGATAATAGAAATACTAAAGGAGAATTTTCTTTTTCTTTTGTTAAAGTTTTTTGGTGTTACATCTATAATATTCATATAATTAGATCTGGACACATGTGACATGGTATAGGATGTAGCACTATCAATGTTTAGACACAGCATGTACACATACCAAGGTAATACATTGTTATCTTTCGAGACTTTTGAATAATTATTGTACAGTAATATGCAATTTCGAGAATACTGTTCTATTTTGGGGTCAACACATACATCTTGCAAGCATGAGAATCCATCTTTTTCGTCAGGTTTCCTTGCACTGATGATGTAACCTCATCCTGCAAGCACAAAAAATCATACGCAGAAAAAGGGGGATGAAGAACAGTTTTGTATGCAAATCAGAGAATGTTTTGTGGTTTTAACCAGGAGGCTCGTATGATTAGACAAAGTGCTTACTGTCCACAGATCATGAGCATCTACAACAGCTGATTGGTTTAGACCAATGTTGCTCCAACTAGCAGTAATAGATGCTTCATCAGGCCCTCTGTTCCACAGCACAAGAGCAACTCTCCCTCGACTTAAGCGACCAGCCCAAACCTAAGCCCAAGTAAATCAAGTATAGATGAATTATACTAATTGTCGAACATAACATGGTACTATGATTTTTGCCTACCACATGATACTATAAATAAAAAAGCTTATGTTATATTCCTTTTACTTACTTCTAGTTCTCCATCTTGTTGCACTTTGCGCCCTTGTACCCCAAGTTTGTCTAATGATGAATCGGTAAAGCTTAGTACCATCTTTAAATTTTCACATGACCATTTTGGAGAAATGACTCTACCTTGATTAACTGCAATGACATTCTGATTGCTGATGATGTCCTTGGTTTCAGGGGTCATTGAGCTGACATCGCAGCCAAGTATCAGAGGAGCCTAGTTGAATCCAGATCAACAACATAATCTTGTGAAAATTCTTGCCTAACAATGCTGTTCTGTTGGTTTACTTCTTTTTTTATCTCTCATGCAATGAAAGTCACTTATCATTACCTTGGCTAGAGCCCATATGCTGAAATGAGAACGGTACTCTTCTATTGTCATCCCCCCGTTTCCTACTTCCAGCATGTCTGGGTCTGAAGCAGAAACATTCAAAGAGATCACTGTGAATTGTCATCACAAGCATAATTTTTTTTTGTTGGGAACAAAACCCAGATCCTACATCCGTCTTCCTACACACTTGCATGATCAATTTTATCATAGGCCTACAGAGACTAACCATTCCATCCACCAGGCCCTGCATAAGGTGCCCACTTGTCGTTCTTGTCAGCGTTGTCCGTCATGCTGCACAATTTGCCGTAGTATTCAGGATAGGAATTAGAATCTCCATCTAAACTTTGCAGAAGTTTGGAAGGGGCAGTAAAAGTTCTCCAGGATGTAAACTTGTTCACCTTTCCCATGTGTTCTTGATGTCTTCTGTTGTCCTCCAGCTGTTTGCAAAGCTGCCTGCCCATGTCGCTGGATCATCCACACCCCTGCACATCATTGTTGTTTTTTCTCAAACAGATGAATGAAATTCGAACCCTCCCTTTTGGTCAGTTGAAAAGCAAGAATCAGTTACCATTCGCAAAGGGAGAAGAAAACGTCCCTTCCAGAATTCATAAGGGCTTCACTCATCCTGTTATATCTGCATTTTTGTTGTGAATATGTCAAAAATATCTAAATTCGGATGAAATGTGACAAGCTTCTAAGTTCTGTAATTGTAAAGGTTACCTTGTTAGTGGGCTGATGTTCTGGTTGTTGCAGTTGTCATACTTCAAGTAGTCAATCCCCTTGTAACACAACAATTTAGAAGAATCAGTTTTTCTCCTCCTTTGGATAACCCCTACCCTACGAGGAAAACCAGTTTTGACATGTGTAAGTTTTAGATGATCTAATGAACATTTTAATTGGTTTACCCAAGCTGCCAAAGTTCTCGCATCTTGGTCTTCGTATCCTAGCGAACCGGGCTGCAGCCTGCTGCAAGTTCGCAGTCTGAAAAGAGAGAGTGGTGTGATTTATGCAAGGGAGAGATCCATGTGGACTGGGGTACTTGTCACAGTCTCACGTGTTCCCAGTCATATCAGAAACATTTTGACTGGCTAAATTTTTGCGAGTTCTCTATAAAGCGCATACCCTGCATCGCCGTAGACTCCGAGTTTGAGCCCTTTCCCGTGCACATAATCTGCTAAGGCCCTCATTCCTGATGGAAATGTTGTTCCATTTGCAGCTAGATTGCCCTGTAAAATAACAGCCGGTCTTTTTAACGACTATACGTCGTTCTAACATTGCAGCTGAAAAGCTTATGCTGGTTTAACATGATTGAGGATCAATAATGGATCTTAAATTTTGTTTTGCTCTTTCTTTTTACACACATATCATCTCTTCTGTTAACATGTACTACTAGTCACCTGGGAGTCTCTGTCATGAGATGCCCAACAGTCGTCTGCAGTTTCAAAACAAACATATCCACTGTGAATATTGCAGGCCTCATTTCTGAACATGAAGAGTTGAAAAGGGGGAAAACCAAAGAGAGCGAGAAATGCGAAATGATTACCTAAGTTGACATACTCATACCCCAGTTTCGCAAGACCAGTATCCACCATGGCATCAGCTGCACAAACACAATGTGATTTACTTATTTTTGCAGCAATGCAAGGGTTGATTTTCCTGGCTAAGAGAGAGCAAGGGAGCACCATCCTTACCTATTTTTCGGATTATCACCTCGTCTATCTTGCAGCCGAAGTGGTTCCAGCTATTCCACCTGAATACACCGTGCTGTCAGTTCAGCAAGACTTGATTGTTGGAAATATTTCATGGAGAAGTAGATAGAAACCAGTTCTCCCTGTTCGGTTTAGAGGGGCTTGAAGAGGACTTAGGCCTTCTTTGGTTCATAGAGTAGAAATATCATAGGAATATGAAACTTGTAGGATGTTTGTCGGTTCACACCATAGGATTTTTTTTCATTGAGTCTGGGCTAATGTTTATCTTCCTGAGATGTGGTAGGATGGGAACAATTCTTCTGTAGAAATGTGATTCTATTTCTACAAACCAAAAGACTATAAAAGAACTTCTTTTCCTTTTGAAAATCCTTTCCTATAAAATTTCTACAAAAAATTTCCAAACCAAAGGAGGCCTGAAGGGGGTTGAGGGGAAACAAGTCCTAAGGGCAAGAGCAGAGCAGATAATTTTTGTGACTACTGCAGGAAGCGACTTAATCGAACGAAAATGTTCCTTGGCGAATGGTCACTATAAGGGGGTGTGGCAAATGAAAATGTTCCTTGGCGAATGTTCCTAAGCGAATGTTTGCTAGCAGTTTTAGTTGTAAAACGAGAATATCTTGTGAAGAAAATGCCACATCTTCCCACGTCATCAACTAAAAATGCCATTGAATTGTTCGCATGTGCCGCCTCCGTCCCACGGCGAACGTTCGCCAGTTAGGAGGGTCCTAATCAAATCAGTACTTAACCACACGGACCAGATTCCGAAAAAGAGAGGATCATCATAAAAAGGACGCAGCATTTGTATGGAAGTTTACAACCAAAACTGACTGAATAGAATGCAGAGGTGACAGATCCATTACCCCATCTGGGGAGTCCGGCCAAGGCGATTCTTCTGGGCCGCCGCCGGCGATGTCGAGGACAGCAGGAGGAAGAAGAAGGGGAGCAAGGGTGCCGCCGCTCTCGCCATGGCAGAGGATCCCTTCACTGTCCCTGTGCGCGCGTGAGTGTGACGTGACTCGGTCTTGCGAGTGATCCGCTTATATGCGTCCCACCTCCACGCATCCTGGGTGAGGTCGTTGTAACGACAAGACCAGAGCCTGGGATCTCACGGTGGCGGTGCCACCCGGCTGATTACCAATTCCTTCATGCAGCTGTGTGCAGAACCAGTATAATTTGAAATGGTCATCTGAGAATCGTGTTTGGACTGCTGTGGGTGAGCCATCCAGAAACAACCACGTTGGACCTACTGGCACGTCTCTACTTCACTCCGAGAGAAATGCGGGGAGACGGGGGCGCGCCGATAACTTTGGTCACCTGAGAATCATGTGTTGCTACGGAGCCATAAAAAAGACGAGGAGTTTGACCACCGATTTAGGAGATGGTTAAAAATACATTCCTAAAATCTTAAAAGTGCACGCGCACCTTTTTGAGAGAACGAGCGGCCGGCTCGATCTCGCTCCCATCCTCCTGATTTCACCTGCAGGTGCTACTTGGTCGGGAAGACTAGCTACACGACACGCTCGTATTTCTAGACCAGTCCCCCACCGCGGCGCCGTCTCGCCCCTCTCCTTCCTTTCTCCCCATGGCGCCTCACTACTCTTCCCCTCCCTCCCCATGGTGCCGCCTCTCTCCTTCCCTTCCTCCCCATGGTGCGCTCTACTCCTCCCCTTCACAACCATAGCTGATGTTGCTTCTCCGGATGGCGGGGTGAAGAACAACGGAGCGGCTGCTGTGGAGGGCGGCCTGCACGGCCTTGAGCGGCCATGGCGGGGAGGCGTAGGAGGGCCATGGCTGGGAGGCGGTGGAGGGACAACGCGAGAGGGCCACAATCCTCGTCACCGCCCTGCATCGACGGGTCTCCCTGTCCCGTCACAGTCGGCCACGGCTTCTTCTGGCCCTCCTCGCCGGTGACGCCCACGACCAGACCCCACCTTTCTGCGGCGGCCATATCCACGCCCGACTCCATATCAGCCTCGCCGCTTCGAGCCTCGACTTGCTCCACGACGACTCCGTCCGTGACCTCGAGGCCTCCCACTCCCTATTCTCCAAGTGCATCGAGGCGACCTCTCGCCGATCCCGTTCCAATTCGGCCATTTTGGCAGTAGCTCGGTGTACCACTGTCCGAAGAGCAAGAGCAAGATTCAGAGGAAGACTTTAGTTAAGTGTGGAACTGAAAACAGCATAAATCAACATGAATCATCTGTCCGCAAGTCGCCACTGGACACATCAAAGCAGGAATTAAAATCATCACACATCCATGTAGCCATGTACCACAATACCTGGTAACTAAACAACCATGAAGAATAGGGAACTGAACAACCACAATGCTCTAGCTTGCTCTGTTTTCAGTTGATCGCTCAGTGAACCCAGCCTCTCTCTGAAAGCAAAAAAGCAGTAGTACACGACACAAATTCAGTCAGGAAGAACTAAGAAATCAATTCTAATGATTTTCTGAAAGTCCTAAAAAGAGTTGCGCAACCATACTTTCAAAGTTGCACACGGACTGCAGATAGTTGGCCGGGGTAGCTGCAGATTGAATCGGTGATTTGCGGCTACATCGAGACAAGTGGATGAGACGTTGTATACACAGTTGCAGAAGGATGTATGACAAGTTTCATAATATGCAGGTCATACTCGTACAATTAAGCATATATAGTTGTACAAGCAGGTCTTATAAATTTCACAAATCACACGACGATACTAAGTTAGCTAGATGATATTTTTCATTAAGTTGATCTATTTTTGCTAGTCATTTTTTTGGTTGGCATGTACAGTAGTTGTGGTTGCACACATAATAATTTTCAGTTGGATATGATTATTGTAAAGTTGTACAAAAAAGTGACTATGCCACAGAGGTGCACACTTTTATCGACATAGTAGCTCACGCACGACAGTGAAAATTGTATGTGCGTGGCGGCATAATCGCACAAACGGGATAATGGAGCTTCACACTCTTATCGGCATAGTAGCTTACGCCCGGCACCGGAGTTTCACACTCTTGTTGACATAGTCGCACACGCCCGGCCGCAGAGTTGCACACTTTACACATGCGCGTGGAAAACTAAATGTGGATTTATATTGTGACCTTATTAGAGCTTATATTTTGTATGTGCTTCAGTGCTTTCGATCATCAAATTAGTCGAGTAGTTGGAGTGTGAGATCATTATGGTATGTATATACTAGAAATTCAGCTTACATTTTTGAACATTTTAATCTTTAGACTTAATAGTATCTACTAGAATGTCGAGGTTATACATTGTGTAGTCAAAATGCCGCATTAAGGATATCAATCATATTCAGTGTGCAGTCGATCCCCGCATGGAAGAGCCATCCTATTTTTCGCGAAGCTCGTGTTGGCACAATCCATGGTTTTAGGGTCAAGTAGACGATTATTGCACGCCGATGTTTATGGAGTCGGCCATGGTGGCATCCAAAGTTGCACATCGACGCCTAGTCAGTTGGTCGAGACAACATATATAGTTGCACATCTCACATACAAGAGAAGTTGAGGTGGTGGCACACATCCATGGGGACTTTGTGATGTGTAGACAGTGGCAAACCAAGGAATTTAAGTTAGCCGGGGCGAACATTTAATGTTTAGTTGTTTTCGCTACAAATGCAGCTATATTCAACCAGAACTTATAGCATTCAACAACAAAAAGATGAAAAGACTTTAAAACTAGTACACTGTTAAAAGTCACCGAGGCCGCGCGCCTGACTGCTCACATGGACTTTTGCAGCTTGAAATGCTCACTTATGCCACAATATGATCCCATAATTTTAATTTCCAAATGAGGCCTACAAAATAATGAATGCATTAGCACAAGTGTGATGAGAGTTGTATGAGAATCACCTAGCCAGGCCACGCGCTGGTCGCGTGTTGCTGAATAATCTTCGATGCCTCTTTCCCCAAGGAGCGGGACATGCCTGGACCTCTCCCCGTGGGCGGTTGCTAAAGAATCGTCGTCGTTTGGGTTTGGCTCCTCTGAAGTTCGTTCATGCCATACCTATGTTGTAATATAATATGTAGCTGTTAGAATTTGCTGTCTGCTCTAATCTAAAGACACTCCTTTCTTTTCTTTAATTCAGTTGGTTGTTCTTTCACACCATAAGGCCAATATGTATTGTTTCATTTTCAGATTTGTTCAACGGTTTTGCTATTTTACAGTGGATTTGACATTTGTCTTCTTCACATTGAGACACTTGTACACTTGTAAAGTGAAATGATGTATCCCCTTCAGCGTTTCGATGAGCCAACTCTTGTACTTGTGTACCTTGGTGGTATTGACGAAAGCATTCATGTAGATTGTGGCGTCGGGAGAGTATCAGGTGATACGGGGCCTTAAATGCTCCCATGATTCTGCAAAAAAGACCTTTTAAAGTCAAAAAATTGCAAAGAAGTACGACAGCCTTTCAGATTCTCCAGGAGCCGTTGGATCTGAGATCCAACGGACCAGAAGCTCGTATCATGGTATCACCTAAGGCATGGTATCACCTGATATTTTCCCTTGTGGCGTTGACATCAATTTGTTTTGTCAGGTTGGACATGATAGTAACCCAAGTTGGATACAAATTCACAGTTGGACAACAAGACCATGCTAAGTTGACTAAATGCCTCTTGTGTAACTTGATCTATTGTTTACTATTATTTATTGGCATCCACAGTAGTTGTAGTTGCACACATAGTAGTCCTAGTTGGCACATGCATGGCCACAGAGTTGCACAATCTGGTCCGCATAGTCGCATATGAATTGTCATGGGAGGTTTTCACGCCCCGCCGCGAAGTTGCACACTTTCGCCGGCGTAGTCGCATATGCATGGCAACGGAGTTGTACAATCTAGTCCGCATAGTCGCACATGAATTGCCATGGGAGGTTCCCACGCCCGGCCGTGGAGTTGCACATTGTCGCCGGCATAGTCCCACATGCATGGACACAGAGTTGCACAATCTCGTCCGCATAGCCGCACATGAATTGTCGTGGGAGGTGCTCACGCATGGCCCGGAGTTGCACACTTTTGTCGGCACAATCGCACATGCATGGCCACAGAGTTGCACGATCTCGTCTGCATAGTCGCACATCAATTGTTGTGGGAGGTGCTCACGCCCGGCCGCGGAGTTGCACACTCTCGTTGGTATAGTCGCACATGCATGGCCACAAAGTTGCACAATCTCGTACGCATAGTCGCACATAAATTGTCGTGGTAGGTGCTCACGCATGGCCGCGGGGTTGCATACTCTCGTCGGTACCGTCGCACACGCATGGACACAGAGCTACATAATCTCGTTCGCATGGTCGCACATGAAATTGTCGTGGGAGGTGCTCATGCATGGCCGCGGAGTTGCACACTCTCGTCGGCACAGTCGCATATGCATGGCCACAGAGTTGCATAATCTCGTCTGCATAGCCGCACATGAGTTGTTGTGGGAGGTGCTCATGCCCGGCTGCGGAGTTGCACACTCTCATCGGCATAGTCGCACATGCATGGCCATAGAGTTGCACAATCTCGTCCGAATAGTCGCACATGAATTGTCGGGCGAGGTGCTCATGCTCGGCCGTGGAGTTGCACACTCTCGTTGGTATAGTCGCACATGCATGGCCACAGAGTTGCACAATCTCATTCGTATAGTCGCACATAAATTGTCGTAGGAGGTGCTCACGCATGGTCGTGGAGTTGCACGCTCTCGTCGGCGCAGTCCACATGTATGGACACAGAGTTGCACAATCTCGTCCGCATAGTCACACATGAATTGTCCTGGGATGTGCTCACGCATGGCCGCGGAGTTGCACACTCTCATCGGCACAGTCGCACATACATGGCCATGGAGTTGCACAATCTCGTATGCATAGTCGCACACGAGTTTTTGTGGGAGGTGCTCAGTCCCGGTCGCAGAGTAGCACACTCTCATCGGCATAGTCTCACATGCATGGCCACAGAGTTGCACAATCTCGTCCGCGTAGTCGCACATGAATTGTTGTGGGAGGGGATCATGCCCGGTCACGGAGTAGCACACTCTCGTCGGTATAGTCGCACATGCGTGGCCATGGAGTTGCACACTCTCGTCTGCATAGTCACGCATGAATTGTTGTGGGAGGTGCTCTTGTCCGGCCGCAGAGTTGCACACTCTCGTCGGCACACTCTCGTTCGCATAGTCGCAGGCGTACTAATGCGAGAGTTGCACATGCACAATGGGTTTTTGCTCTCGCGCGACTGCGGAGTTGCACACCCTGGTCGGCATAGGGTTTTTTTGCGAGGAGGCATAGTTGCTCACACACGGGCTCTGAGTTGGCACACGCTTATAGAATAGTCCCTCAAACGTGGTTGTGGGTGCTGCCCACGCGCGGACACTGGGGCAGCAGACGAAGTATCACATTTCACCATAATTTGGGATGGTGCCATCAGTGAAAATTGCATGCCCATAGTTACAGAAAAAAGTTGCACGTCGACTGTCAGCTAGTTGCACATCGACGGCTAAACAGTTGCACCAAACGGAGACTAAAATGCACACTAAAAAGTTTGTCGGAACATACCCATATGGGATCTAGTTTCGAAGGGCACGCCGCGAGGGTTCCAACGGTGAAAACGGATCTTAATTACAACGTGCGGTTTAAAAGTTATGACTTTTTAAAAATTTGAAAACTCCAATTAAATGTGTTCACACTTATTTACATGGATATCTTTATAATATTTTTTCTGTTACATGTACTTTTTTTAATGTATGGATTAATTTTTTTTCTTATATGAATTATTAAAAAGGACAAATTATTACCCTTTATAGATTATATAGGACAAAAAGATTCTATTTTAGGCCGGCCGCTGGCAAAGGCCAGCGAGCAGCCGGCCGCTGGCTAGACCCGTCCAAATACATTAGGCATCTCCAACATTGACCCTTAAACCAGCCACATCCATTTCTACCGTGCGGTTTGGACGTGTTTTGCCATCTAATATATTACCTGAGAATCATGTGTTGCTACAGAGCCATAAAAAAGGGGGCTTTATGGGTGTCCGACACACCTGGCCCACCCAAAACCCTCTCCCACGTTGTTTCTTCAACGGATGTGCCACATTCATGCTGGCCCAGAGCCACAGCAACCGGCATTGATGCCACCAGACAGACGTTGCCGCTTCAATGCAGACGTGTTGTCCCGAGAAACCAACTCTGACCATTGTGTCGCATTGAAGCGGGCTGACCGCCCGTTCGTCTGGCAGGCTGCACCTATATAATATGTTCTCCAGAGACGTCCATATCCACAGCTCTGCGCTCATCCGCTTCTCCGAACTCCTCTTCTTCTCCCCATCCAAACCATGCCCAATTTGTGGTTCTCCTCGGCGGCAGCGACTCTAGATCTTCCTTGGATCTTGATGCTGTCACCATCGCTCTCCGGGGCCCTCGGGCTCTCGACCGCTGGCTCCTTCGGCAAGGAGGAGATTGCCATATCCTTTGGCAACAACAAGGACCAAGCGCCGCCGTAGAAGCAGAAGCAGTCACGCTTCCTCTCGAAGGTCATGGTAACGAACAAGAAGCTCGTCCCTCAGATCGAGCTACTGATGGAGCGGTTGCTCCGGGAACGTGGTCCGACACCGCCATCGATGCCGCGTGTCGTCAAGGAGGAGTCCCATTCCCCCTGACTACGGCGTCAAGCAGGAGTCGACGTTCCCTCCCCGCCATCTTAAGGAGGAGCTGATGTCCCCACCACGTAACTGTGGCATCTAAATCGAGCTCTGCGTGAGGATCGGGCATCTAAATCGAGCTCCCACACCCCCCCGCCGCAACTGGCACGGGCAGGTCGTCAAGGAGGAGTTGCCGCCTGTGATCACGAAGGCACGCAGGCGCATCCTCCACTACCTCGGTAGAGGCAACTCCTCTTTATTGCTGCATGCCGAGGACAGAGTGGCAAGGAGCGTGGCATGCACAGTGTCGTGGAATTGTCACGGCAGATGTCCTCTTGCAAGGACTTAGTCGTGGAGCCATCGCAACTAGGAAGCTTAAAGGGGTTAATTGGGACAAAGGACACGAGAGGTTTATACTAGTTTGGCCCCTTATGGTGAAGGTAAGGCCTACGTCTAGTTGGGTTGGTATTGCTTGATGTATCGATGACCAGGGAGCGAGATATGCTATGCCCGGTTCTCGATTGGTTGTTTCTTGCCCTAAGCCGTCGGCGGGTCGCCCCCTTATATGCACGGGTTGACGCCCTGCGGCCTACAGAGTCCCGACCGGCTCATAAACAGTGTCCGGCTCGATGACTACTTACTTCTACCTTATGTTACAAGTCATGCCATCATGGCGGTTCGTCACTACGGGCCTTAAGTCGCCTATGGGCCTTTAGACCCTTTATTGAACCGTCTTCTTCATGCTTGGTCTTGGGCTTCTGATGAACCTCTATTTGCGTAACCCGGCCCCTCCTGGGCGGCTTACACAAATAGTTATATCCCCAACATTAGGCCCCAGTTTGACTTGAACCGGTTCATGTCAATCTTAAAATACCTTAAAAAATACATCTTCCTGTCTTCTGTCAGCGCAAAGGTCGTAACCCGCCGTGACGTCATCTTCTGGATTAATGATAACCCGCCGTGATGTCATCTTCCACCGACTTGATATTTTATTCCGCCATATCCTTAATGGATCTTTGCCTTTACTGACCATCCCGAAAACCGAGGCGTCGGGGCCGCTGGATAATGATGTTTGGCCTCCTCGTTTCTCGCGCCGTCTTGGTTGGCCCCTCCTTATAAATAGGCACGACGTAGGTCTTCCATTCTTCCCTCTTTCAGTCGTCTTCTCCCTCTGTCTCTCGAGCTCCGCCGCCGCCGCCGTCGAACCCTTCGTCTTCATCGACTCAGGCCGCTGCATCAACCTGATTCAGACCAGAAATCGACAGCCACCCTCCATAGCTCGTCTGCATCTGTGAGTTCCTCTTCTTCCCTTCCTCAGATCTACATTGGAACTGTCTTGAGTTCATCGGCTTTCATCGCCGCCTGATGCCAACCTTTGCTAGCTTTCACCTCCAACGCACTGTTTAGATCATAAGAACAACATAGAACTGCCGCGGTAATTGTTTGTGCCTATCTTGCATAAGAATAGATCTCATTCCCCTTGTTTGGAAACCCTCTTCGAGTATATGAACTTCTCTGTATTGTTTCTAGGTCTAGAAATTTTTTCTTTCCAGAGCGACCGTTTGATCCAAAATAATAATTGCAACTTGTGAAACCTGTTTGTTCCACACTTAGCCAAAAATTGCCTCTGTTGAATCTGTTTTAGCCATAGTAGTCCATGTGACCGGTTTAAGACAACACCGACTGTCAGCACCGCTGCTTCTGGCGACTTAATAGAATTTTAATTACCTTTGATACCTGCCGCGGTTTAAACATTATTGCATAGTCACATATATGTCATTAGGCCCCTTCTTAAGCCGCCACCTTGAATACATTAAAATGCTCTCCTCCGGGTTATGGGTTAAACCGGAAATTTTTACTTTGTCATAGGCTTCCACTTACACCATGGCACCTAAGGCTCCCAAGGCTCCCAAGGCTCCTGTGACCTGCAACTGGGTCCCGTCTACTGTCACAGAAAGCAAACTGTCTGAATTTGTGAAGTCTGGTCACTTGCCCAAGAAGGAGGTCATGTCTTATCGTGCTCCTGACCCGTCCGAGGAGAAACCTCGTCCCAAAGTAGGGGAGGTAGTAGTTTTCACGGATCATATGAGCCGGGGATTCGCTCCACCCGGTTCAAAATTCTTTAGAGACGTTTTGCACTTCTTTGACTTAAGACCTCAAGACATCGGGCCCAATTCCGTGTCAAATATCTGCAAATTCCAAGTCTTCTGTGAGGTCTACCTTGGAGAAGAGCCCATCGTACTTTTGTTCAGAGAATTATTCTATTTGAACCGGCAGAACGAGCGCGCCAACGGGCCCAGTCTGGAACTTGGTGGCATATCAATTCAAAGGCGGAGAGACTGCCTGTTCCCTTATGCTGAATTGCCGAGTCATCCAAAGGACTGGAACCAGACATGGTTCTACTGCCAGGACACTTCTCCGGCTGGTGAAAACCCGCTTCCCGGCTTCCGCGCCTTGCGCCTTGAATCCAACTATCCGCTGCCAGACAAGTTGACTACCGTTGAGCGTCTGCCACTCACCCCCACTATCAAGAAGATCAAAGCTCTTTTGGGGAACGACTTAGATGGCATCGACCTGGTCCGAGTCTGGGTTGCTTGGAGAGTGATTCCCTTAAGCCGCCGTCCTGGCTTAATGTGTACTTACTCATGCAAGAAGGATGATCCTTAGCGTCATAGTTTTGACGACTTACCAGATGACGTGGTGGAGGCTACAACCCAGTCCTTGTTGAAAGAGGGCACAGTGACCAGTAATGCCTTCGGCTTACTACCCTTCTACAAGAAGAACCCAGCCCCTGCAGTAAGTCTTCAGCCTCAATGATTACTCTTTACTATGTATACTTTGCTTTTACTCATAACCTTTTATAATTTCTCACAGGCAAATGACGGCTTCGGGAAGGTCCAATATGACCATGAGGCGGCCAAGCAAGCCAGGGCGGCTAAGAGAGCCGAAAGAAAAGCCGCCAAGCCTACCACTTCAAAGAAAAGGAAGCCAAGTGCCTCAGAGATGTTCCAACTTGATGACTCTGATGACAATGAAGAAGAGGTAACTTTTTATCTTCCCTGACTCTTTTATCATCACCTCACTGACATTACTTCTCTTTTAGGAAGACACGGGAAATAGCTAACCCGTCGAAGAAGAGGTAACTATAATCTCCTCCGACTCCGAGCCTCTATCGTGTCAGAAAATTCGAAGAGTAACCCAGAAAGTAAGATTTTCACATCCTTTGGCTTACCAAGACCCTGACTTTCTTTTGAAGCGACAACAAATTGAAAGCCGGAGGCAGACCCGGACCAGCAAGGCGCAGAGCTCTCCTCCGGCTTACCTGACGTGACCAGGAAGCGTCGGAACTAGGTTATCTTCGACTTACGCTCTGCTTTACCTTTGGAGGGTTTAATTCGTCAACCTCTCAATTCATCTGACTCCAATTATCAGGATACCTCTCCTTCCTCCGGCGAGTCTATGTAGTCAAACATGCCGGCTTTCAAGACTGCCCATGGGTAATGTCGGTTTGTTTATTTTATGCTTTATCTTACTCATGTTTTTGCACTCACTCTTCTGCCTTGTCCACAGTGTGCAAGTGAAGCCTAGGAAGAAAACCAAGAAGGATAAACCGGCTCAAGACTCTATAGTAACTGAGCCGGAACTGGGCACGGCTGCCCCCGACTCTTCCACACATCAGCCACCGCCTGAGCCGGCTCATGACATTCCAGCACCAACTTCTGACCTGCCTGCTGAAGATACTCTTGATGGTTCTGATAACCCGGAAGCACCTAGCCCGGCCAAGACAACTGATCCAGAAGTAGAAATACTCAAGACTCAGTTTGTTGAACCGGCATGGCCCACCGTACTTGCCAAGTGTTCTGCTAAGGAGGAATTGTTAGAACGCCGAAAGGCCAAGATGGACATCACTGACTATACTCATTTGAGTATTGGAGAGATTGTCTCGGGCTATATCAACCAAGTGCATAGCAGCCGTGACCTAGAAATTGACATGGTGAAGCAAATACAACAAAAATCTGAGGTATGACTTATGCTTCCTTTCCTTAACCATACTTACTGTACCAGCCCCCAAGTCTATTGCTTATAAGTAAATATGCTGTAGACTTACAAAACTGCCTAGCACCGTTTGTCCGACTTAGAAAGAAGACAATTAACCCGGTTGTAGCAAGAAATGTTGAACTTGCGATACACATTAGCCCCCAAGTGCCACATACCTTTGCTTGCAAAGTGCTTGGGACTTAATCTGTTTAAACTGACGTAGTAATGTAGAATTCTTCAGCACACATTAGCCCTCAAGTGTCAAGTATCTTTGCTTGCAAAGTGCTTGGGACTTTAACATTATTTTATCATGATCCTAACTATAGCCCGGTACCAATGCAGGCCACCATAAATCAATTTGAGTCGGAGATTGCTGACCTGAAGAGCCGCCTGGCCGCCCAGGAAGTTGAAATTCAAAAGGCCAACTCCAAGTTTGAACTAAGCGTCTCTGAACAAGAGAAGTTGAAGAAGAATTTTGAGGCGGAGAAGAAAATATGGGCTGATGAAAAGGCCTCATTGGTGACCCGGGCCGAGACAGCCGAAGCATCACTTGTAGAAGCAAACACCGAGCTGTCCGGCTTAAAGCGCCAGATATCTCGAATGGTCTCAGCAATCTTTGGTAAGTTACTTTATATGAATCTCAAATATTGCAGTCCTTCCTTTGATGAATATGTTAATTATTGCCTCCGGCTCACCCTTTGTTTAATAACACAGGCCCCAGGAGCACAAACCTTAAGCAAAACAATGTGGTCAAATTGAAGGCAGTCTACACTCTGGTGGAGCAATTGTACACCGGGTCACAACATGCTTTGGCCGTTGTGGCTTTATCAAATGATGTCCCCCATCTCCTGCAAGATGTGCTAAAACGGCTTGCTGTGCTGCCTCAGCGGGTTCAAGAGCTAAGACGGGCATTTGCAAGAGCCGGAGCTATAGCTGCCTTGAGCTGGGCCAAGGCATGGATTCCAGAGCTAGACCCGGCCGACCTCAGTCTTGGATACCCGAGTCTGAAGGAGGATGGAACCTTGTTTGATGAGGCGGACTTCACCGCCTGTGTAAAAGACATACGCCCTGTGGCTACTCTCATTGGGAACGACACTGATCTTACCAAGTATCAGCCGGGTTATGACAGCGAGAACCGGAGGATTCTAACACCTCATTATGATGAAATCAGCTTGATCCCTCCAACTCGTAAGCATACCTTTGCCCCTGAGGTCGACCCCACCGGTTTAATAGATGATGAAGCTGAGTTTGAAGCCTTGAGTGGCATTGACTGGGCCTCATCAACCTTCCAGGACAGGGCAGCCGGCGGAGAGGCGGAGAAGGATAACCCGGAATTGTCAAGCCAACCAAAGGAGTAAAAACGTCGGGCGTCATCCATTTTATGTCTTTGTGAAAACAATGCCTCACTATTCAGACTCAGGGAGTCTTGTAATAGGGTAGAAAAACTCTCGATTTTGTCATGCCTTTGCGCATGTTTATGGCGCTCAATACTTCCTTAAGCCGCCATCACTGTATATTTCCAGCTTTTTATTGATCTTCTTGTTCCTTTATGTTAAACAAAAGTTACTTGCCTTATCCTGCATAAGGGACAAACAAAGAATCCTCTGGCCACTTAACGCCACGGGAGTCACATAAAAGTATTGATAACCCGGAGTATATACCAAGCAATATTAGGAAAACCAACTTACGATTAGACTTAGTAGACATAATCATAATGATATACCTATGATGCTTGTAGTTACCTCTCCGGCTCATATAACCCAACCCCTGAGGGTAAGTTTAACTCCTGAAAATTGATATATAGAAATTCACCTGGTTCGTAACAACCCGAGGTAACCAATATTAATCCGGAGGAATGAAATCCACTCCATAATATTTTCAAGAGAGTCTCAAGATAGTTAAATATTGACACTTACAAAATATGATGAATAATAAATAAAATTTAAAGGCCTCTGATTCGAATACGATGAGTGAACCGTTCCAAAGGGGTTAAGCTAAGATTCGGATACGATCATATAGCCCCCAGTGGCTGTGGCGATGCCGATCAAGTGGGTATCGACAACTATGTTCTCTTTGGTTCGAATACGACCTATGTTTGAACAGGAAGCCCCCAAGTGACCATAAGAGTTGTTTAATGACGCTGATTCGAATACGATCCATGTCAGACCCAAAGGGATTAAGCTATGATTCAAATATGATCAAGAAGCCCCCAAGTGGGTTTGGCAGTATGCCGATCAAGTGGGTATCGACAGCTATGTTATCTTTGGTTTGAATACGACCTATGTTTGAACAGGAAGCCCCCAGGTGACCATGGCTAGATTCAGATATGATCTTAAGCCGGACCAGAGGGAGAGCCGGATTCAGATATGACCCGTTCCCTGTTGGTCGTTTCCACCACATGACAAAGAAGACACATACACTTGTTTAGGGTGGAAAAAAGGACAGAGGTCCTGCTTTATTGCTTTATCTAATATATACATTGGCAAAATATCTACATATTAGAGCCGGTGGCTCAAGTATAATAAGGCCAAGGATGAGTGATATTCCACGGCCGGCGGGTCTCCTCCTCCAACTGACGTGAGTCTTTGTGCTCTCGAACATCGATAAGGTAGTATGACCCGTTGTTGAGATTCTTGCTGACCATAAAGGGTCCTTCCCAAGGAGGGGATAACTTGTGCATGTTAGATTGATCCTGGATGAGCCGGAGCACTAAGTCGCCTTCCTGAAAGGTTCTGGATCTAACCCGACGGCTGTGGTAGCGGCGCAGGTCTTGCTGGTAAATCGTCGAGCGGGCTATTGCTAAGTCTCGCTCTTCGTCCAACAGCTCAAGTGCATCTTGACGAGCTCTTTCGTTGTCAGCCTCAACGTAAGCCGCCACCCGGGGTGAGTCATGACGGATGTCACTTGGTAGGACCGCTTCTGCTCCATACACCATGAAGAAAGGTGTGTAACCCGTAGATCTGTTAGGTGTAGTATTGATGCTCCAAAGTACAGAAGATAACTCCTCCACCCAACAACCCGGCGTCCGCTGTAAGGGGACCAAAAGCCGGGGTTTGATGCCTTTCAAGATCTCCTGATTTTCTCTTTCTGCTTGACCATTGGATTGAGGGTGAGCAACAGCCGAAACATCAAGCCGGATATGTTCCCTTTGACAGAACTCTTCCATGGCACCCTTGGAGAGATTAGTGCCATTATCAGTTATGATGCTGTGTGGAAAACCAAAACAAAAGATCACCTTTTTCATGAACTGAACCGCTGTGGCTGCATCACACTTACTGACCGGCTCTGCCTCGACCCACTTTGTGAACTTATCCACTGCCACCAGGAGATGTGTCTTTTTGTCTTTAGACCTTTTGAAAGGTCCAACCATGTCAAGCCCCCGGACTGCGAACGGCCAAGTAATTGGAATCATCCTCAATTCCTGAGCCGGCACATGAGCTCGTCGTGAGAATTTTTGACATCCGTCACATTCACTGACCAGATCTTCTGCATCAGCATGAATCGTCAGCCAATAAAACCCATGACGGAAAGCCTTGGCCACAAGGGATTTTGAGCCGGCATGATGACCGCAATCCCCTTCATGGATCTCACGAAGTATCTCCTGACCCTCCGCAGGCGACACACAACGTTGAAACGCTCCAGTGACGCTACAGTGATGTAACTCGCCATTAACGATTGTCATGGACTTGGACCGCCGGATGATTTGTCTCGCCAATGTCTCATCCTCAGGCAACTCTCCCCGGGTCATATAAGCCAAATAAGGCACTGTCCAATCTGGGATGATGTGGAGAGCCGCCACCAGCTGCGCCTCCGGGTCTGGCACTGCTAGATCTTCTTCTATAGGTAACTTGACAGAAGGGTTATGCAAAACATCAAGAAAGGTATTAGGCGGCACCGGCTTACGTTGAGATCCCAGCCGACTTAAGGCATCAGCCGCCTCATTCTTCCTCCGATCTATGTGTTCCACCTGATAACCCTTGGAGTGCCCATCTACAACATCAACTTCACGACGGTAAGCCGCCATAAGGGGATCCTTGGAGTCCCACTTGCCTGACACCTGTTGAGCCACAAGGTCTGAGTCGCCCAAGCACCTTACCCGGCTCAAATTCATCTCTTTGGCCATCCGGAGACCATGGAGTAAGGCCTCATACTCAGCTGCATTGTTAGTACAAGGAAACATAAGCCGGAGCACATAACATAATTTGTCACCTCAAGGGGAAGTTAAAACTACACCAGCCCCCGAGCCTTCTAACTGCCTGAACCCATCAAAGTGAATAGTCCAATATGTATTATCCGGCTTCTCCTCAGGTGCCTGCAACTCTGTCCAATCATTGATAAAATCCACCAAGACTTGAAAATTAATAGCAGTGCGTGGCATGTACTTGAGACTGTGAGGCCCAAGCTCAATGGCCCACTTGGCGACTCGTCCCGTGGCCTCTCTGTTCTGGATTATGTCTCCCAAGGGGGCAGAGCTTACCACCGTGATAGGGTGACCTTGGAAATATTGCTTCAGCTTCCGGCTTGCCATGAACACTCCGTAAACAAGCTTCTGCCAATGTGGATATCTTTGTTTAGACTCAGTGAGCACCTCACTGACGTAATAAACCGGCCATTGAACCGGATGCTCCTTGCCAGCCTTCTTGCGCTCCACCACAATCGCAACACTGACAGCTCGTGAGTTAGCGGCCACATATAATATCAATGGCTCTCTATCAATGGGAGCTGCTAGGACCAGCGGTTCAGATAACTGTCTCTTTAAATCCTCAAAGGCAGTATTAGCAGCATCGCTCCAGACAAAAGTGTCTGTCTTCTTCATCATCTGATACAGCGGTAAGGCCTTCTCACCTAACCGGCTTATGAACCGGCTTAAGGCAGCAACATGACCCGCCAATCTCTGAACATCATTGATGCACGCCGGCTTAGCCAGAGAGGTGATTGCCTTGATCTTCTCCGGATTAGCTTCAATGCCCTTGTTCGAGACCAGAAACCCCAAAAGCTTGCCTGCAGGCACACCAAACACACACTTGTCCAGGTTAAGCATCATCTTGTAAACCCGGAGATTATCAAAGGTCTCCTTTAAACCGGATATCAAAGTTTCCTTCTCTCTGGACTTCACCACTATGTCATCCACATAAGCATGAACATTGCGCCCAATCCGATTGTGGAGACAGTTCTGTACACACCGCTGATAATTCGCCTGGGCACTCTTAAGCCCAAAAGGCATAGACACATAGCAGAAGGCTCCAAACGGAGTGATGAAAGCCGTTTTCTCCTGGTCCTTAACTGCCATCTTGATCTGATGATATCCAGGATAAGCATCCAAAAAACTCAAACGCTCACAACCCGCCGTAGTATCAATGATCTGATCAATACGGGGGAGAGCAAAAGGATCAGCCAGACAGGCTTTATTTAAGTCCGTGTAATCCACACACATCCGCCAGGTGCCGTTCTTCTTAAGTACGAGCACCGGGTTAGCCAGCCACTCTGGGTGAAAAACTTCGACAATAAACCCAGCCGCCAAGAGCCGGGCAACCTCCTCTCCAATAGCTTTTTGTCTTTCTTCGTTGAATCGCTGAAGAAACTGCCTGGCCGGCTTATACTTCGGATCAATATTAAGAGTGTGCTCAGCGAGTCCTCTCGGTACACCCGGCATGTCAGAAGGTTTCCATGCAAAGATGTCCTAGTTCTCACGGATGAACTCAATGAGCGCGCTTTCCTATTTAGGATCCAAGTTGGCACTGATGCTGAACTGTTTAGATGAGTCGCCTGGAGTGAAATCCACAAGTTTAGTTTCAGCTGCCGATTTAAACTTCAACGCTGGGTCATGCTCCGTAGTTGGCTTCTTCAGAGAGGTCATATCTGCCGGGTCAACATTATCTTGATAAAACTTTAGCTCTTCCGCTGCACAAATAGACATAGCATAAGCCGCGTCGCCCTCTTCACACTCCAAGGCTACCTTTCGACTCCCATGCACAATGATGGTGCCCTTGTGACCCGGCATTTTAAGCTGCAGATAAATATAACACGGTCGCGCCATGAATTTGGCATAAGCCGGCCGCCCGAAGAGAGCATGATATGGACTTTTGATTTTTACCACCTCAAACGTTAATTTCTCAGCCCGGGAATCATATTCATTTCCAAAGGCCACTTCCAATTCAATCCTGCCGACCGGGTATGCCGACTTACAAGGCACCACCCCATGGAAGACAGTGTTGGATGTCTTTAAATTTTTATCAGTCAAACCCATGCGCCGAAAGGTCTCGTAATAGAGGATGTTGATGCTGCTACCTCCATCCATGAGTACCTTGGTGAATTTATATCCACCGACCTGAGGTGCCACAACCAAGGCTAATTGACCCGGATTATCAACCCGGGGAGGGTGATCTTCCCTGCTCCATACGATGGGCTGCTCTGACCACCTCAGGTAACGAGGAACTGTCGGCTCAATAGAGTTCACGACCCTCTTATGAATCTTCTGGTCACGTTTGCATAATCTAGTGGTGAACACATGATACTACCCACTATTCACCTGCTTCGGATGGCTTTGATAACCCGACTGCTGCTGCTGCTGTCCTCCTTGACCAGACTGCTGCTGATTATAGCCGCCTTGATTCCCCTGAAAGCCGGAACTTGAACCGCCACTCGGGCCATGAAAGCCGCCGGCACCTGAGCCGCCGCCCGACCCATGATTGCCATCAAACGTGTTGGAATTCTTGAATGCCTTCATGATGGCACAATCTTTCCACAAGTGGGTGGCGGGTCGTTCCCGGGTGCCATGTATCGGGCAGGGCTCATTCAGTAGCTGGTCAAGAGATGGACCTGACCCGCCAGATCGAGGGGGCGGTTTTCCCTTACGTCTCTGATTGTTCCCTTGCGCATTGGCGTTGGCTACAAACTCCGGATTACCCTCCGCCTTACGCTTGTTGCCTCCTTGATTCGTCGGGTTATGCTATTGACCCTTTCCATTGCCGTTCTTCTTTCCCTTCCCTGTCTTTTCCTCATCAGACGCAGGATCCTTGGTACTATCAGAGCCGACATATTTGACTAAAGCTGCCATCAGCGTACCCATATCATTGCAATCACGCTTAAGGCGCCCCAGTTTCTGTCTCAGCGGCTCAAAGTAGCAATTCTTCTCTAACATAAGGACTGCAAAGCTTGCATCCATCTTGTCATATGAATGTATAATCTCCTTGACCCGGCGCACCCAATGAGTTGTGGATTCACCCTCTTCTTTCTTACAATTTGTTAAGTCCACAATTGACATAGATTGCTTGCAAGTGTCCTTGAAGTTCTGGATGAACCGGGCCTTTAGCTAAGCCCATGAACTAATGGAATTGGGCGCAAGCCCTTTAACTAAGACCGGGCTATTCCATCCAACATCATGGTGAAGTACTTAGCCATTGCTGTGTCGCTGACTTCCAACAGCTCCATGGCCATCTCGTAACTTTCAATCCATGCTCCGGGCTGTAAGTCGGCTGTGTAATTTGGCACCTTCCGAGGCCCCTTGAAGTCCTTGGGCAAACGCACATTACACAGAGCCGGCACTAAACAAGGGACACCGCCTGTTCGGGTGGCTACTCCCGCCTCAACAGAAGTCGTCGGATAATTCAGAAGGGCCTCCTGAGCTGTCAGCTGAGCCGCTAGTTGAGCCGCCCGCTCTTCCTCCTGACGTATTCGGTCCTGCACCGGGTTATAACCACCGGGCTGGTTATGGCGCTGGGCGTTGCTTGATAAGGCCTCTGATTCCATGTGCCTGCTGTAACTCGGGCTCCGGTTTGGACGAGTCGGAACTAACCAGGGCGGTGGGGTTGAATGAATCCTGTCCCGGCTATAAGAATAGGTTTCTTGCTGAGCCAGGGCCGTCTGAACGAGATCTCTGATCTCCGGGTCTCCACTGCTGTCGGATCATCACCGTCCACTGGAAGAGCCGCCAAACATGCTGACGCTGCAATTAAGTTCTCCATGGGGTTGGAGAAGTAAGCCGGTGGTATCGGCACATAACGGGGTGGTGCCATGTTCCCACGAAGAGGTGTCTGAAGGAAATATGCCCTAGAGGCAATAATAAAGTTATTATTTATTTCCTTATATCATGATAAATGTTTATTATTCATGCTAGAATTGTATTAACTGGAAACATAATACATGTGTGAATACATAGACAAACAGAGTGTCACTAGTATGCCTCTACTTGACTAGCTCATTAATCAAAGATGGTTATGTTTCCTAGCCATGAACAAAGAGTTGTTATTTGATTAACGAGATCACATCATTAGTTGAATGATCTGATTGACATGACCCATTCCATTAGCATAGCACCCGATCGTTTAGTATGTTGCTATTGCTTTTATCCATGACTTATACATGTTCCTTTAACTATGAGATTATGCAACTCCCGTTTACCATAGGAACACTTTGTGTGCTACCAAACGTCACAACGTAACTGGGTGATTATAAAGGTGCTCTACAGGTGTCTCCGAAGGTACATGTTGGGTTGGCATATTTCGAGATTAGGATTTGTCACTCCGATTGTCGGAGTGGTATCTCAGGGCCTTCTCGGTAATACACATCACATAAGCCTTGCAAGCATTGCAACCAATGAGTTAGTTGCGAGATGATGTATTACGGAACGAGAAAAGAGACTTGCCGGTAACGAGATTGAACTAGGTATTGGATACCGACGATCGAATCTCGGGCAAGTAACATACCGATGACAAAGGGAACAAACGTATGTTGTTATGCGGTCTGACCGATAAAAGATCTTCGTAGAATATGTAGGAGCCAATATGGGCATCCAGGTCCCGCTGTTGGTTATTGACCGGAAACGTGTCTCGGTCATGTCTACATTGTTCTCGAACCGTAGGGTCCGCACGCTTAAGGTTACGATGACAGTTATTATGAGTTTATGCATTTTGATGTACCGAAGGAGTTCGGAGTCCCGGATGTGATCACGGACATGACGAGGAGTCTCGAAATGGTCGAGACGTAAAGAATGATATATTGGAAGCCTATGTTTGGACATCGGATGCATTCCAGGTGAAATCAGGATTTTGCCGGAATACCGGGAGGGTTACCGGAACCCCCCGGGAGCATAATGGGCCAACATGGGCCTTGGAGGAGAAGTGAGAGGGCAGCCCTAGGGGCTGCGCGCCTCCCCCCTTCCCCTAGTCCTATTAGGACTAGGAGAGGTGGGCGCCCCCCTCTCCTTCTCTCTCCCCCTTGGAGAATCCTAGTCCAACTAGGATTGGGGGGGGGGGGGAATCCTACTCCCAGAGGGAGTAGGACTCTCCTGGCGCGCCTAGCTTGGCCGGCCAGCCCCTCCCCCTTGGCTCCTTTATATACGGGGGCAGGGGGCACCCCAAAGACACACAAGTTGATCTACGGATCGTTCCTTAGCCGTGTGCGGTGCCCCCTTCCACCAAATTCCACCTCGATCATATTGTTGCAGTGCTTAGGCGAAGCCCTGCGCCGGTAACACATCAAGATCGTCACCATGCCGTCGTGCTGACGGAACTCTTCCTCGACGCTTTGCTGGATCGGAGCCCGGGGATCGTCATCGAGCTGTACGTGTGCTAAAACTCGGAGGTGCCGGAGTAACGGTGCTGGGATCGGTTGGATCGCGAGGAGAACGTACGACTACTTCCTCTACGTTGTGTCAACGCTTCCGCTTCGGTCTACGAGGGTACGTAGACAAACACTCTCCCCGCTCGTTGCTATGCATCACCATGATCTTGCGTGTGCGTAGGAATTTTTTTTGAAATTACTACGTTTCCCAACAGTGTCGTCTCCTGAGGTTGAACCGGACCCCCGGCTATCATGAACTGATTGACCTCCGGCGGGTTACTTGGACCAGCTCCGGGCATCGCGAAGAGGTTTCGTGGATCGTAAACCGGAGGTAAACGGGACTGAGTTTTCTGATGCCTTCTCCTCATCACTTCATTAGACGCATTCAGGCTCATGGTAAGCTGGAAAGCCTCTGACTAGAGCTGCTGCGCCCGAGCATCCAAAGCCGCCCGTTCTGTGTCTAACCTAATGTCCTCAGCTGCTAAGGCCTCCTTGGCCCGAGCTATCTCCTCACGAACCTGTGTCACCTCTGCATTATGCTCATCTTGATTCGTAGGGATGACTATGGCGGTTAACAGGGCCATAAGTTTATCCATGAGATCCATCAGCACCTGAGCCGGCAGGCGCACGGGGCCTCCTGCCCCGGCTGCCCCTGACCCGGATGTTATGGCTGCTGCGGCTATGGAATTTTGGCCGGGTTGAGTACCAGCCATGAAGACTCCTGCCCAGCTTGGCGGTTCATAGGGGTCCGGAATACTGGAGCCATCGGAACGGCCCCCAAGCCCGCCATCTCGCACTGGATACAGAGAATCTGTTGAACCACCGGACGAATAACCATCAGAGAGGACTGCCATCTCACCATCACCTTCAGATCCTTCAGAAAGTTCCCCTCCGTGGATGCAGCCCACGAAGGCATGCTTCAGGACGGGTTGAGCCCGGGCGGGTCTCGCGCGCTGAGCCGTCTCGATGAGGTCAGTGCAGTTGTCCGGCTCAGGGCCCGGCTCATCGACCCGGCCGATGAAGACGTGGATTCCGCCGAAGGGGACCCGATACCCGTACTCAATTGAGCCAGCGTCGGGGCCCCAGCCTTCGTCGTCGATGTAGATCTTGCCGCGACGACTCTTGGTCATCCGGCTGACTGCGTATCCCTTGAGCCCTTCGAAGCTGCCCTTCAAGAACTCAAATCCACCGTGCGCTGGCCCCATGGTGGGCGCCAACTGTCGTGGAATTGTCACGGCAGATGTCCTCTTGCAAGGACTTAGTCGTGGACCCATCGCAACTAGGAAGCTTAAAGGGGTTAATCGGTACAAAGGACACGAGAGGTTTGTACTAGTTCGGCCCTTTACGGTGAAGGTAAGGCCTACGTCTAGTTGGGTTGGTATTGCTTGATGTATCGATGACCAGGGAGCGAGATACGCTATGCCCGGTTCTCGATTGGTTGTTTCTTGCCCTAAGCCATCGGCGGGTCGCCCCCTTATATGCACGGGTTGATGCCCTACGGCCAAGAGAGTCCCGGCCGGCTCATAAACAGTGTCCGGCTCGGTGACTACTTACTTCTACCTTATGTTACAAGTCATGCCATCATGGCGGTTCGTCACTACGGGCCTTAAGTCACCTATGGGCCTTTAGACCCTTTATTGAACTGTCATCTTCATGCTTGGTCTTGGGCTTCTGATGAACCTCTATTTGCGTAACCCGGCCCCTCCTGGGCGGCTTACACAAATAGTTATATCCCCAACACACAGCGTGGCCAACCACTTTGCGTTCACCGAGTCGGACGAGGCGCCTACCTGGATCCGCAACGTCCCAGACCTGGCGACGACCTGGGCTCTCGGCCGGCCCATCACCACTACGGAGACGCCGCCTGGCGCTGTCGCTGCCTCGACGGGGAGCTCGCCAGGATGGGCGAGGAATGGTAGCTATCGACACTTCCGCCAATGTCGGCAGGGCCAAGGCAGACGCGAGGGCACCGCAGTCGAGGTCAGCATTGGCCGTGGCAGCCCTTCGCATGGCGCAGGAGGAAGCGAACATTGAGAAATGTTGCATGGAAAAAAAAATCTACGCACACGCAATGATCTATACATGGAGATGCATAGCAACGAGGGGGAGTGTGTCTATGTACCCTCGTAGACCGTACGCGGAAGCGTTTCACAATGCGGTTGATGTAGTCGAACTTTCTTCGCGCTCCACCGATCGAGTACCGAACGTACGACACCTCCGAGTTTTGCACACGTTCAGCTCGGTGATGTCCCTCCCCTTCTTGATCTAGCAAGGTGTCGAGGTAGTCGATGAGTTCCGTCAGCACGACGGCGTGGTGACAGCGATGGTGATGTGATCCGCATAGGGCTTCGCCTAAGCACCGCAAGAATATGACCGGGGTGTAAACTACGGAGGGAGGCGCCGCAAACGGCTAACAATTGACATTGTGTGTTCTAGGCGTTCCCCTTCCCACATATATATAGGTGGGAGGGGAGGAGAGGCAGCCAGGGGGCGCCCCAAGTAGGATCTGAATCCTACTTGGGGTTTCCCCAAGTTCCCCCCTTTCCTTTTTCACCGGAGACACTACTAGGAAAAGGGCTATAGATAGGATTGATACTAATGGCGCACCAGGGAAGCAGTGCGCCACTAGTATATACTAATGGCGCACCTGCTGGTGATACGCCATTAGTGTGGAAGACACTAATGGCGCACCAGAAACGGGGTGCGCCACTAGTGTTAAATATTTTTTTTCCATTTTTCCATACATACTAATGGCGCATCAGGTCGAAGTGCGCCATTAATAGTTCTAACCAGTAATGGCGCACCTGACAGACAGTGCGCCATTACTGTAAATTTTTTTTATTCTTTTTTTTTGCAAAACTACTAATGGCGCATCGTTTCACAGTGCGCCATTACTGTCGTACCCTTTACATGAGGATTCCCCCCTCCATCTCGATTCCCCCCTCCATCTCGATCTCGATTCCCCCCTCCATCTCGATCTCGATCCCCCTTCATATCTCGATCACTATCCCCCTTCATCTCGGTCTTGATCCCACCCGCACCCTCTCCCGCTAGCTCCACCGCCGCCGCCGACCCACCGCACCCTCCCTCGCTCCACCACCACCGACGAGCACCCCCCGCACCCTCCCTCGCTCCACCGCCGCCGATGAGCACCCCCCGCACCCTCTCCCGCTAGCTCCACCGCCGCCGCTGACCCACCGCACCCTCACCCGCTCCACCACCGCCGACAAGCACCAGCCCCCCGCACCCTCCCCTGCTCCACCGCCGCCGACGACCCAACCGCACCCTCCCCGGCTCCACCGCCGCCGCCGATGATATTTTCAAATAACAAATTTGATGATATTTAAAAAAAATTATTTACTGTTTTTATAAAAAATTATTACTGTTTCATATTCATATTCATTTTCTAAAAAATAATAATAATAAAGTGTAGACTACAATTGTTGTTAAACAACACTTATTACTGTTTTTATAAAAAATATTACTGTTTCATATTCATATTCATTTTTTTAAAAATAATAATAATAAAACATACTAATGGCGCACCGACGGGGGCTGCGCCATTGCTATCTAAAAAAAAGATTTCTAATGGCGCACCGCCGCGGGGTGCGCCATTAGTAAGTTTCCCCCTAGCTAATTCCTCCCTCTCCCTCGCCAGATCCCCTTCGTCCCTCTCTCCCTCGCCAGATCCACCCGCGCGCTGCCCACGACGCCGCCGCCCCGACCCCCGCCGGACTCCACCCCCGCCGCCCCCATGCCCCCACCCCCGCCGCCCCGACCCACGCCGGACTCCACCCCCGCCTCCCTCGCGCTCTGCGGCTTCCTCATCTTCCTCAACGTCTTCGCCTTCCTCCTCGTCGTCGGTGCCGAGCAGCGACGCAGCACCGCACGCCCCCCGACCCTCCTCCTCCCCTTGTCCCTCCTCCTCCTCCCCTTGCTGCATTGACAGTGCTATTGTGCTGACTTGTTGCATGAAGTGCAGCAACAAAATCTCCTTCTTCATCTTGCTAGTCTCAATGGTGTACCATATCATTTAATTTGTTCAGACTACATGATTTGTTCAGATTGTAATGGCCAGTCATTTTGTTCAGATTGCATGATTTTGTCACACAATTTGTCATATTGCATTATTTGCTCAAACTGTAATGGCCAGTCATTCTGTTCCTCTCTGCTTGTAAAAATTCACATGTGACAAATGGTCAGGAGTATGACACTGATATGAATGCCAATAACTAACTGAATAAAGAGAGAATATAAGTGTCAATGGAATGAATTTTGTCAGTAACTAACTGCCAATAAAGAGAGAATATAAGTGTCAATGGAATAATATAGGAGTCAACGGAATAAAGAGAGAATGAATATAAGTGTCAGGATACACATGTGACAACTAACTGAATTTTAAATGACAACAACAAAGATTTAACTGAATGACAGCAGCAAAAATTTAGTTTGATGAGTATGTAGAGTTTTAGAACATAATGTGAACTTGCACTGACTCTTGGCTGAATTATGCAAAGTGTATTCCCTGAATTTCTGCTTGAGGGTGGTCTTCCACAATATATGGAATTTCTCCATCTAATGTAGTCAATAGATGTTGTCAAGTGATTGTGTCATGGTTTTGGTTCTTTTTTTAAAAAGGAAAGCCAGTTGTTCAGGCTTCAAACTATGTGAACTAGAAACAGAAATAGAGAGAATTGATCATTACTTTTCTGAACTGTCGTAGAAGCCTCAGTAGTTCTTTCAAGTTCGTACATTGAAGGGATTGTTTCACAATTTCTGAATTACTTGTTTTAGTAAGTGTATAAAAAAGATATCATCAAACAAATCCTATAGTTATTGTCTCTGTTCATGCTTATCTCTGCACAAATAGTTCTTGCAACGGGCTATTGGAACTTTCGATGCTCGATCAAAACTTGCTTCCTTCTTCTTTATTTGACAAGTAATGACTTGCAAAGATGATGATCATCTTGCTAGTTTGCTGGGTTTTGTCTCCGACCATTGTGTCGTGATGAATTTGCAGGTACCCCGATAGGCCCTTGAGATTGCCGGAATGTCGATTAACTTCTGTTCCGGCAAATTCGGGTACTCCATATGTCCTATTTTCAGCAAAGATCATGCTGAAATTCCTGTGTGTGTAGTTGCTTGTTTTTACTGTAGTTGTGGCTGCTTTCTTCTTGTATCATAAAAATATCTCTTCTGCTACTTATCAGAGATGGCGGGAAGCAGCCACCGCCACTCTGCGACACCGCAGTACGAGTTGGATGCTTACGAGTTCTTCACTATCATACTTGGGACTTCAGTATCATCCATGACGCAGGTATATAAAATGAGAGATCTCCCCTAGCTTCACCCATCTCATTATGATATCTGTTGTTTTCCTACATCACTCATTGCACCAAACTGCAGAGGCTGCCTTACAGTTTTAAGAACATGCTGATGGGTGAAGATTCGCCAAATAATGTGAAGGTGCGACAGGCCGGCAGCGGGTTTCGCAGGCTGTGGGATGTGGAGTTGATGATCAAGGAGGGCCACATGTACTTGTCTCGTGGGTGGGAGAAGTTCTACCGTGCCTACGACCTGCGGCTGGGGTACTTCCTTCTCTTCAGGTACAACGACGACGCCACCACGCTCATCGTGAAGGTGTTCAACACGACTATGTGTCGCATGCGCTACCCTGAAGATTATGATGCCGGTACGTTCTGCCTCTTCTTATTCCTCTACATTTGGATTTGTCTCACATTGATTGTTAATGGTCATTGTTGCATTTGGACAGGTAATGGGAGCAGCAGCAGCGACAATGGCTACAGCCAAAGCAGCAGCGACCATGGCTGTAGCGAAAGCAGCAGCGACCATGGCTGTAGCGAAAGCAGCAGCATAGACAACAAGAAGGATGATCCGGACTGGAGTGCGGGAGAAGAGGAGCAGAGTGGGGATGAGGAGCTGCAGGATGACCTAGCGCTGGTGGTGGCTGACCAAGGGCAAGAGATGGAGGTGGCTGAGGATGACCTAGCGATGGTCGTGCCTGAAGGTGGCCTCGCGATGGTGGTGGTGCCTGACAATGACCACGCACCGGTGGTGGCGCCGGCGATCCCACAGCTGGGCGACATGACCACGCCAATTGAGGTAGAAGACTACATCCCACTGCCTCCACCGCCTCCACCGCCTCGCCGCTCTTGGCGCATCAGGCTAAGGAAGGAGCAGGAGAAGAACAATGCATGAGAACTGAACGGTGTTGGATGAACAATGTGAAACTTTTGTAATATGTAACGATGGAACTATGTGTTGGCTATGTATGTATATATGATGGAACTTGTGTGTTGGCTATCTATGTATATATGATGGAACTTGTGTGTTGGCTATGATTGTTATATGGATGCTTGTTGTATATCTCATAGGTGAAATAGTGACCTGAGATTAAGAAAAAAAAATTAAAAAAATTGTTACTAATGGCGCATTATGGTGCGCCATTAGTATAGCAAACACTAGTGGCGCACCGTGGGCAAAACTAATGGCGCACTATGTGACGCCCGGATAATTAAGCTACAGTAAACCTCTGCTATTGATGCCACGTCACCTCGGTTACTGTTGATAAACACGCGTTAGTTCAAAATGATTCAAAATTCAAATTTTAAAATAAAGTCAAACATTGATAGTTTTCAAATATTGGAACTAAAATGTTCGGTTTGTGGATAATAGTTCTTACTAAATGTTGGTGGAGAAAGCCCACTTTTATAAAGTGTTTAAAACTCCGTAATGAGCAAAACAGTAACAAAACCAATTATTTAAAAGCTTTTAAATTATTAAACACTTACAAACTATTTTATTTTAGGTGCCAAGTTAATTGTGGTGGTGGCATATTTGTCAATACTAATTTAGGTACAACTATTGTATTTTATAAAGCTAGCTATTTGAAATATAAAATTAACACAGAAAAGAAAAGAAAATAAGAAAAAGAGAAAGACTAGAACAAAAAAAAACAAATAGAATGAACAACCACCCCCCCATCTGGGCCTCGGCCCAGCAGGCCGACGGGCCGCCAGGCCAGCCCACCCTGGTCCCCCTTATCCCCTACCTGACCAAACCCTAATCCACCACCACACCCCCCACGACCCCACTTTCCCGCGATCCTCCCCTCTCCGCTCATTCTGGATCGGGGCAGGAACCCACCGACGCCGTCGCCGCCCATGATCGCCGGGGCCGCCCCCTCGTCTACCTCCACCTCACCCCTTCCTCGCGGGAGCGGCCTCGTCTCTCACCGCCCGCCGCCCCTCGACGCTGGGTCGCCACCCGGCGCCAACCACCGTCGTCGACCGGAGCTCCTCCGCCTCGACCGCCGCACGTCTTCCCCGTCATCCTCCCCACGGTTCGCCCTCGAACCTCGCCGCCCGGATCGCCCGCCGCCATCCACGTCTCCTCCCCAACGAGCTACCACGGGCCTCGCCGCCGCCTGTTCGCCTACAACAAAAGTGAGCCCCCCTCCTTGCTGTCTTCCACGCGCGCTCGCGCCCGTCGTCGTCCGCGTCGCGCTCCGGCCACGCCCCCCTGAGCCCCGCTCGTGCCGCCTGCGCCTTGGTCGCGTCCGCACCCCCCCGCCCTTCTCTGCTCGTGGCCGATGCCTCCTCTGCATCCTAGCCCGCCGTGGTCACGCTCGGCCGCCGCCAGCCCCGCAGCCGCACGCCTCGCTCCCTGCGACCTCGCCCGCGGCCGCCGTCGCTACCGCTGTAGCGCCGCGCTCAGCGCGCCGGCCGCCCCTTTCCCCCTGCTCTGGTCGACCCCTGGCCCAGCCCCGGCGCAACCCCGACTGGCCTCGCCTGCCTCTAGACGCCGCTCCGGCCACCTGGCCGGCCCCGCGGCCACCGGCCTCCCCTGCTCCGGCGCCCGGCCGGGTACGCCGGCCCCTGGGTGTGCGACCGCTCGGGCCACACCCGTGGCGCCCGGTGCCCGTTTTGCCTGGCACCCGCAACCCCCCGGGCCACTTGCACGCGGGCCCCAGTGCCCTGGAACGTTTTTTTAAAGATATTAATTAAAATAATAATAATAATAATAGGAATAAATAATAATAAATAAATAAGTAATGAAATTAATTAATTAACTTAATTAATTCTAATTAAATTAACTAGTTAGTGTTAATTAACCTAATGGTTAATTAATGTTAATTGGTTAATTAATTAGTATGACAGTGGGGCCCACCCCCTAATTAATTTTAATTAATTTAATTAATCCGTTTAATTAAAACGTGTCACTGAAAAGTGGGGCCCACTGGTCAGGTTGACCAGTCAACCCCTTTGACTGCTGACGTCATGCTGACGTCATTAATTCCTTTTCGAATTAATCAATCAATTAATTAAATTCCAGCAATTTAGAAAATCATATCTTTTAATCCGTAACTCGGATTAAAATATTTACAACATGAAAGTTGCTCAGAACGGCGAGACGGTTTCGGATACGCAACCCGTTCGTCTGCCACACACCCCTAACATATCAAACTCGCAACTTTCCCCCTCCGGCTCCTTTGCTCGAAAACACGAAACACCGGAGATACTTTTCCGGATGTTCTCCCCCTTCGCCGGTATCACCTATCCCTGCGTTAGGTCACCCCTAGCATAACGTATTGCCACGTCTTGCTTTGTGCTACATTTGATTGCTCTGTTATTTATTTTGTTCCCCCTTCGTTACTTCTTTCCGGTAGACTACGAGACTGACGCTACTGCTGGTACCCCGTTCGACTACGGAGTTGACGACCCCTCTCTCTTGCCAGAGCAACCAGGCAATCCCCCCCCTTGATCACCAGATATCGCCTACTCTCCTCTATACTGCTTGCATTAGAGTAGTGTAGCATGTTACTGCTTTCGTTATTCCTATTCTGATGCATAGCCTGTCTTTGATACTGCTGTTGATACCTTTACCTGCAATCCTACTGCTTAGTATAGGATGCTAGTGTTCCATTAGTGGCCCTACACTCTTGTCCGTCTGCCATGCTATACTACTGGGCCGTGATCACTTCGGGAAGTGATCGCGGACATATACTATATACTTTACACTGTTACATTACCGGTGATACTGTTCGGAGATGGGGGCTGAAGGGGCAGGTGGCTCCATCCCGGTGAAGGTGGGCCTGGGTTCCCGACGGCCCCCGACTGTTACTTTGTGGCGGAGCGGCAGGGCAGTTCGGGGCTACCTGGGTGAGAGGTGAGCCTTGCCCTGTTGGCGTTCGTGGATACTTAACACGCTTAACGAGATCTGGGTATTTGATCTGAGTCTGGCCATTTGGTCTATACGCACTAACCAACTACGCGGGAAAGATATGGGCACTCGGCGTCGTGGTATCAGCTGAAGCACTTCTTGACGTCAGCGACTGAGCGGCGCGCACCGGGTTGGACCGCGTAACGTGACTTCCGTTGTACTGGAGGTTGCTAGGTCTGCTCATCGGCCGCGTTCGCAACGTGCAGGTGTGCTCAGGGCGATGGGCCCAGACCCCTGCGCGCTTAGATTTAGACCGGCGTGCTGACCGCTCTGTTGTGCCTAGGTAGGGCTGCGACGTGTTGATCTTCCGAGGCCGGGCATGACCCAGGAAAGTGTGTCCGGCCAAATGGGATCAAGCGTGTTGGGTTATGTGGTGCACCCCTGCAGGGAAGTTAATCAATTCGAATAGCCGTGTCCCTCGGTAAAAGGACGACCCGGAGTTGTACCTTGACCTTATGACAACTAGAACCGGATACTTAATAAAACACACCCTTCCAAGTGCCAGATACAATCCGGTGATCGCTCTCTAACATGGCAACGAGGAGGGGATCGCCGGGTAGGATTATGCTATACGATACTACTTGGAGGAGTTCAGTCTACTCTCTTCTACCTGCTGCAAGACAGAGGCGACCAGAAGCGTAGTCTTTGATAAGACTAGCTATCCCCCTCTTATCCTGGCATTCTGTAGTTCAGTCCACTGATATGGCCCTTTACACATATATCCATGCATATGTAGTGTAGCTCCTTGCTTGCGAGTACTTTGGATGAGTACTCACGGTTGCTTTTCTCCCCCTTTTCCCTCTTTCCCTTCTACCCGGTTGCCGCAACCAGATGCTGGAGCCCAGGATCCAGACATCACCGTTGACAACGACTCCTACTACACTGGAGGTGCCTACTACTACGTGCAGCCCGCTGACGACGACCAGGAGTAGTTAGTAGGATCCCAGGCAGGAGGCCTGCGCCTCGTTCGATCTGTATCCCAGTTTGTGCTAGCCTTCTTAAGGCAAACTTGTTTAACTTATGTCTATACTCAGATATTTTTGCTTCCGCTGACTCGTCTATGATCGAGCACTTGTATTCAAGCCCTCGAGGCCCCTGGCTTGTATTATGATGCTTGTATGACTTATTTTATTTTTAGAGTTGTGTTGTGATATCTTCCCGTGAGTCCCTGATCTTGATCGTACACGTTTGCGTGCACTAGTAGAAAAGGGGGCAACGGTCCAGGCCGGGTCAGCCCATTAGTCCCGGTTCAATCTAGAACCGGGACCAATGGGGGCATTGGACCCGATTCGTGAGCCCAGGGGGCCGGCCGGGCCACGTGGGCCATTGGTCCCGGTTCGTATGTACCCTTTGGTCCCGGTTGGTGGGACGAACCGGGACCAATGTGCCTGACTCCTGGCCCACCACCATTGGTCCCGGTTCGTGGCATGAACCGGGACCAAAGGCTCCCATTTAGTCCCGGTTCATGCCACGAACCGGGACCAGTGGTGCCGCCTATATATACCCCTCACGCCGGAGCAGAGCACTGAGTGCTCTGTTTTTCTGGGCCGGCGAGAGGAGGGGCTTGTGGTGCTCTAGCTCACCTCCTTTGCACATGAGGTGTTCGATGAAATGCCCGCGCCACACTAGTTAAGCTTTCTCCTCTCGAAGCTCGACCTCAAAGCTCCATTTTCCTCGAGATTTGTCTAGATTTAGCGGTCCATCACGCCCCACCCCTGTCTTCACCGCCGTCGATCACCCGCGCCGATCTCATCACCGACACCACCGTGGTGAGCCTCTTGCTCTTATCTTCTTTCTGAAAGGAAAAATATTCTTACTTGTATGTTTAGATAGATACTTGTATCATTTTCTTACTTTTATTATTGCATCTTATATAGTGCGATGGCTTTGGTATCCGCCCCCGTCGGCCCTCGTCCTGTCTATGATTCGGATGTGGTATATATATTAATCTTTATAACTATTGGTTCATTTATTGTTTATGATAATTATGCGGACCAACGTGACATAGATTTTATTTATCTAGGATGTATGTGAACCGGAAATTCCAACCGACCCTATTGTCGAGAGGTTAAATTTAGTTGAAGAAGAAAACAATTTCTTGAAGGAAAAAATAAAAAAAATTGAGGAGGAGAAGATGATATTGGAGTTGCATGTTGCGGATGTCGTCGATGATCACAAGATCAAGATGGATGCAATGCGCTTGAAGATTAGAAAGATTAGAAAATATGCCATTCATACCGAGGCTTGGTATCATTATGCCGTTGGATCAATTGTTACCTTGGTTGCGATTATGATCGCCTTTGTTTTAATTAATGTATGGTTTAATTAATTAGATGCTCTGGAGAGCTATATGTTGTTAGATGAGAACTATGTATGTACTTTGGTTTTAATGTGATGATGAACTTCTATTAATTTGGACACTTAATTATATATAATGTATGCAGATGAACCGGCAATGGATGTACGGTGACAGACACACCTCCGAGTACATTAAGGGCGTGCATGAGTTTCTCGATGCGGCTGAGGCAAACAAGCAGAATGGTTTTATGTGTTGTCCATGCACTAAATGTGGGAATACGATGTCTTACTCTAATCGGAAAATCCTTCACACCCACCTGCTTTACAAGGGTTTCATGCCACACTATAATGATTGGATGAGGCACGGAGAAATAGGGGTTATGATGGAAGACGATGAAGAAGAAGAGTACGATGACAACTACGTTCCCCCTGAATACTGTGATGCTGCAACGGGGGGAGCTGGTGAAGATCAAGAGGAACCAGACGATGTGCCCAAGGATGCTGCAACGGGTGAAGCTGCTGAAGATGAAGAGGAACCAGACGATGTGCCCGATGATGATGATCTCCGCCGGGTAATTGTTGATGCAAGGACGCAATGCGAAAGTCAAAAGGAGAAGCTGAAGTTCGATCGCATGTTAGAGGATCACAAAAAAGGGTTGTACCCCAATTGCGAAGATGGCAACACAAAGCTCGGTACCGTACTGGAATTGCTGCAGTGGAAGGCAGAGAATGCTGTGCCTGACAAAGGATTTGAGAAACTACTGAAAATATTGAATAAGAAGCTTCCAAAGGATAACGAATTGCCCGATAGTACATACGCAGCAAAGAAGGTCGTATGACCTCTAGGATTGGAGGTGGAGAAGATACATGCATGCCCTAATGACTGCATCCTATACCGCGGTGCATACAAGGATCTGAACGCATGCCCGGTATGCGGTGCATTGCGGTATAAGATCAGACGAGATGACCCTGGTGATGTTCACGGCGAACCCCGCAGGAAGAGGGTTCCTGCGAAGGTGATGTGGTATGCTCCTATAATACCACGGTTGAAACGTTTGTTCAGAAACGGAGAGCATGCCAAGTCGATGCGATGGCACAGTGAGGACCGTAAGAAAGACGGGAAGTTGAGAGCACCCGCTGACGGGTCGCAGTGGAGAAAAATCGTGAGAAAGTACTAGAATGAGTTTGCAAAGGACCCAAGGAACATATGGTTTGCTTTAAGCGCGGATGGCATTAATCCTTTCGGGGAGCAGAGCAGCAATCACAGCACCTGGCCGGTCACTCTATGTATGTATAACCTTCCTCGTTGGATGTGCATGAAGCGGAAGTTCATTATGATGCCAGTTCTCATCCAAGGCCCTAAGCAACCCGGCAACGACATTGATGTGTACCTAAGGCCATTAGTTGAAGAACTTTTACAGCTGTGGAATGGAAATGGTGTACGTACGTGGGATGAGCACAATAAAAAGGAATTTAACCTAAAGGCGTTGCTGTTCGTGACCATCAACGATTGGCCCGCTCTCAGTAACCTTTCAGGACAGACAAACAAAGGATACCACGCATGCACACACTGTTTAGATGACACTGAAAGTATATACCTGGACAAATGCAGGAAGAATGTGTACCTGGGCCATCGTCGATTTCTTCCGACCAACCATCAATGTCGAAAGAAAGGCAAGCATTTTAAAGGCGAGGCAGATCACCGGAGGAAGCCCGCCATGCGTACCGGTGATCACGTACTTGCTATGGTCAATGATTTACACGTGATCTTTGGAAAGGGTCCCGGCGCACTAGCTGTTCTGAATGACGCTGAGGGACACGCACCCATGTGGAAGAAGAAATCTATATTTTGGGACCTACCCTACTGGAAAGACCTAGAGGTCCGCTCTTCAATCGACGTGATGCACGTGACGAAGAACCTTTGCGTGAACCTGCTAGGCTTCTTGGGCGTGTATGGAAAGACAAAAGATACACCCGAGGCACGGGAGGACCTGCAACGTTTGCACGAAAAAGACGGCATGCCTCCGAAGCAGTATGAAGGTCCTGCCAGCTAGGCTCTTACGAAAGAAGAGAAAGAAATCTTTTTTGAATGCCTGCTCAGTATGAAGGTCCCGACTGGCTTCTCGTCGAATATAAAGGGAATAATAAATATCCCAGAGAAAAAGTTCCAGAACCTAAAGTCTCATGACTGCCACGTGATTATGATGCAACTGCTTCCGGTTGCATTGAGGGGGCTTCTACCGGAAAACGTCCGATTAGCCATTGTGAAGCTATGTGCATTCCTCAATGCAATCTCTCAGAAGGTGATCGATCCAGAAATCATACCAAGGCTAAGGAGTGATGTGGCGCAATGTCTTGTCAGTTTCAAGCTGGTGTTCCCACCATCCTTCTTCAATATCATGACGCATGTCCTAGTTCATCTAGTCAATGAGATTGTCATTCTGGGGCCCGTATTTTTACACAATATGTTCCCCTTTGAGAGGTTCATGGGAGTCCTAAAGAAATATGTCCGTAATCGCGCAAGGCCAGAAGGAAGCATCTCCATGGGCCATCAAACAGAGGATGTCATCGGGTTTTGTGTTGACTTCATTCCTGGCCTTAAGAAGATAGGTCTCCCTAAATCGCGGTATGAGGGGAGACTGACTGGAAAAGGCACGCTAGGAGCGGACTCAATAATATGCAGGGACGGGCATTCTTGGTCTGAAGCACACTACACAGTTCTACAGAACTCTACCTTGGTGACCCCGTATGTCGATGAACACAAGAACAGTCTGCGCTCCAAACACCCGGAGCAGTGCGACGACTAGATTACATGTGAACACATCAGGACTTTCAGCAGTTGGTTGGAAGCACGTATCAAAGGTGACAACACTGTTTGTGATGAGTTGTACTTGTTGTCCAGGGGACCATCTTTGACTGTATTGATTTGGAAAGGATACGAGATAAATGGGAATACATTTTACACGATTGACCAAGATCAGAAGAGTACCAACCAAAACAGCGGTGTACGCTTTGATGCAACAACCGATAAGGGAAAGGACACATATTATGGTTACATAGTGGACATATGGGAACTTGACTACGGACAAGATTTTAAGGTCCCTTTGTTTAAGTGCAAATGGGTCAATCTGTTAGGAGGCGGGGTACATGTAGACCCACAGTACGGAATGACAACAGTCGATCTGAAAAATCTTGGGTACACTGATGAACCGTTCGTCCTATACAATGATGTGGCACAGGTTGTCTATGTGAAGGACATGTCTACCAGATCGAGAAAAAGAAAAGATAAGGAAACGAATACATCATATGATGAGCCAAAGCACCACATAGTTCTTTCAGGAAAAAGGGACATCCTGGGAGTGGAGGGCAAGACAGACATGTCTGAAGATTATGAAAGGTTTCATGAAATTCCTCCCTTCAATGTCAAGGCTGACCCAAGCATCATGATAAACGATGAAGATTATCCATGGTTACGGCGCAATAAGCAAATGACACAAGCGAAGAAAAAGTGAAGACTTTCTCCCGCAACTATTATGATGATACCATGCCAAATTTGTAACAGACGAGTATGTTATGCCAAGTATTTTAGAGTTCATTTGAAAACAGACGAGTAGGTGCATCTATGTTAATTTTTTTATTCAAGTTAATCACAAACTTGTGATTCACACAAATTTCAAAGAATTCAAATTTTAACTATTCAAATTTGAAAACTAATGGCACTAACAGAAAGTTATAATATTGCTGACCTAAAAGCAAAAAGAATTAAAAAATATAGCAAAAAAACAAAAGAAAATAAATAATGCAGAAAACAAAACAAAAAAACTGGAAAAAAATAAAAATAGCAACAATAAGTATTTTGTTGTAAGTAGAAAAAAAATAAAGTAACAAAGAAAAAAAGTGTTTTCAAATTTGAAAACTAATGGCACTAACAGAAAGCTTATAATTTTTCTAAAACTAAAAGCAAAAAGAATTAAAAAATAAAGTAAAAAACAAAAGAAAATAAATAATGCAGAAAACAAAACTAAAAAACTAGAAAAAAATAAAAATAGCAACAATAAGTATTTTGTTGTAAGTAGAAACAAAATAAAATAAATAAAGCAACAAAGAAAAAAAGTGTTTTCAAATTTGAAAACTAATGGCACTAGTAGAAAGCTTATAATTTTTCTAAAACTAAAAGCGAAATGAATTAAAAAATAAAGCAAAAAACAAAAGAAAATAAATAATGCAGAAAACAAAACAAAAAAACTGGAAAAAAATAAAAATAGCAACAATAAGTATTTTGTTGTAAGTAGAAACAAAATAAAATAAATAAAGCAACAAAGAAAACAAAAAACAAAAAAGTGCCACCTACTGGGCTCACACGGTCTGAATACGACTAGAAACCCTACCATGGGCCAGGATTCAGGCCCGCAGGAGGCCCAGTAGGCCCACAGGCAAATAAAGTGAATTTAGGCCCGTAAGCCTGCATTTGAGAGGAGCTCGAAGTGGTCGGCGCAGCAGCGCTTATAAACCACTGCTGAAGCCTCTCGACTAGCGAGGTGGGACTAAACATCCCACCGCACCACGCCAGTTCCAGCACAAGGCCATTGGTCCCGGTTGGTGGGACGAACCGGGACCAAAGGGGTGCATTGGTCCCGGTTCATCCCACCAACCGGGACCAATGCGCCCCTTTTAGTCCCGGTTGGTGCCACCACCCGGGACCAAAGGCCGCCGCTTCCCGCCCTTTGGGCTGCTGAAAAAGGCCTTTGGTCCCGGTTGGTGGCACAAACCGGGACTAAAGGGTGGCATTAGTCCCGGTTTAAGCCACCAACCGGGACTAAAGCCTTTTCTATATAAGCAAACACTTAGCAGTTTTCGACCAAATCACGCACTTCTCCCCCGACGCCCCCTGCTCCTCCTCGTCGCCGTCGCCGCCCGACGCCCCTGCTCCTCCTCGTCGCCGTCGCCGCCCCACGCCGTCAGGCTGGTCGCCTTCGCCGTCGCTGCCGCCACCGACGCCGTTAGGCTGATCGCCTTCGCCGTTGCCGCCGCCCCCTGTGAGCACAGCTCCCTCCCGTCCCGCGCCCCTGCGCCCCTCTCCTGCGCGGCCGCCGCGCCGCCGCCCCTGCCCTGTGCGGCTGTCGTGCGCCGCCCCCTGCCCTGCGCTGGCGCCGCGCGCCACCCAGCCGCCCTGCCCTGCCCTGCCGGCGCCACCGCTGCCGCCATATATATAGGTGTTTAATTTTATTAGTTTAATTTTTTTCATATATATATATATATAATGTATGTGTATGTATATGGCTATATGTTTCTGTTCATATGTTGCAATATGTTTTTTTTATTTTTATTAGTTTATTTTTTTCATATATCCTCTTCTTCTTCTTCTTTATTAGTTTGTCTTGACGGCTCCTGCCAGCTATCCCGTGGATGCTATCATGGAGGCTCAAAATTGGATGAATATGAAGGTCAAGGCGGCTGTTGGCTCTGTTTATCCTAATGAACCCGGCGCAACTTTTCACTGCCGGCCGATTCCAGAAGGATATGCTAAGGTGATGGTGGATGAAATAACGGAGGGATTTGAGGACCTCCCGCTTCACCACCCTACCGGAGAAGGAGAGACTCGGCTGGGTTCTGCTCTGAAGACTCCATGCCTATGGCGGAAGGAGCTCATCAACCTTCCAAACTGGACGCCTCCGCCGCCTCCTCCTCCTCCGGCGAGTCAGGGGACTCCACCTCCTCCACCGCCTCCTCCTCCGGCGAGTGACGATCAGGGCCCTCGGCCGGCTCCTTCTCCGGCGCGTGACGGCACTCCGCCTCCTTCTCCGCCTGGGCCGGCACGCCCGAGCAGCCAGCCTACTCCTTCTCCGCCTCGTCAGCAAGGGCGGAAGAGACCCGCCGCCGCTCCGGCAGCTGCTCCGGCGCGTCGTAGTCCTTCTCCTCCGCCTCGCAAAAAGCAAGCAGTAAAGAAGACTGCCGCTCCGTCTGCTCTGCCGGCGTCTAGCAGTACAGCCAGAGGCGGGAGAAAATACAAATTCGGTCCTTCTCTGAAATCTCCAGAGAAGTTACCATACGAGATGAGCCCGGAGGAGAACGCGAGGATCGCGTGAACCGAGAAGGATGACTGGTTTCAAGGGTTGAAAGCAAAGAGACATCCACCTCCGAAGGAGAAGGTAGATTCGGTGAAAGTGAAGCGCACTCTGGCTGCCCTGGCAAAACCACCCAAGTCTCCGCCGAAAGGCAACTATGAGCGCAATATTGCAAAGACATGGGTCGAAGCGTCGCGGTCGGGAAGTACAGTCAGTGATCAAAGGCTGAAAGAACGACGAGTAGCTGGGAAACAAATTGCCCAGCTCGACGAACAAGCAAAGCAATCGTGCCCCCCGCTCAAGGTGCCTAGCGTCGATCCGAGGATGGCGCCCGGTTATACCAATCTTGACGATTATCTGCCCGACGATGTAGATTATGGTTTCCTGGACGTGCAGATACACAGATACGAGTACGGGAAGCCTCTCGTCAAAGATGAAAGATCTCTAACAACGATGATGCGAAGATTGCATGATTGGTACATGAAAACCTGCAAAGAGTCTGGGGGGAGGAATACTTTGTATGTGAGAGTTAAACCGGAGCATGACCTCGTTGGAATTGAACTGTTGCATGTTCCATTTGAGGAGTTCTATCAGTTTTTCAATCAATTGGCCCTCGAGAAAGCAACGGTCACCTGCTACTGTCTGTAAGTACTACTACTTCTGTCATTAAGTCTCTCTACATAGCTCAGCTCTTTCATTGCATGTATTTATAATTATCCTCACTATATTATGCAGATTGAAGATCGCCGAATTGAAGAAAAGACAAATCGGTGATATTGGGTTCATTAACACAAATCTCATAGATGCAGTTCAGGTTAAAGATCATGCCACAGAAACCGAGGCCAGCTTGCTACGATCATTCAAAATAAATGAACACAAAAATATAATACTCTTTCCTTACAACTTCAAGTGAGTGTTGTCTTGTGCATATTCGGTTTCCCTTTTATATTAGTCCAGGTTATAGTAATGTAATTGATGAGTTATGCATGCGTGCGCAGTTTCCACTATATTCTCCTGGAGATTAGGCTTGAGAAGGGAGTAGTAACTGTCTTGGACTCGAGACGAAAAGATCCCCAGGAGTATGCGGACATGACTGAAATCCTCAAGAAGTAAGTTAAATCGATCATTATCCACCATATCAGCAAATTTGTTCATTTCCTGATATCAAGTAATTGTTTTCTTTTGTCTGGCAGTGTTTGGAGAAAATTCAGCACAAATTCCCCGGGACTCCCGAAGGAGCTGGAATTTAGATACCCGAAAGTAAGTACTATAGTACCATGTTCCGCGCGTCTCCTAGCTATTGATTCAAGCGCTAGTTTCATCAATACCATTTGGCATTCTTGCTTATCTGTTTAATTGACCTCTATTTCTTGTAAAGTGGTTGTGGCAGGAACAAGGGAATGATTTCTGTGGATACTACGTCTGCGAGTCCATCCGCCACACGACCTGTGAGCGGGGCGGGTACTCTGAGAAACAATATGAAGTGCGTAAGAAATAATATTCACAATTTTTGTTTATTACCATCATTTGTGTTGAGTTTCATTCATTCATATATATATATATATATATATATATATATATATATGTGTGTGTGTGTGTGTGTGTGTGTGTGTGTGTGTGTATTGACCCCCTTCTTCAAATTAGATGTTTCGACAGCGGAATGAACTCCTAGGACCAGATCGCATGCAAGCAATTAAAGAGGAATTGGCGGCATTCTTTCTTGACCACGTGATCGCTGAAGACGGAGAATACTATGTGGACCATGCGTCCGTAATTTAAGAGATTATATTTGTAAAAGATAATTATTGTATATATGTAGCCGGTAGTGTCGGACGATTGATATACGAGAACTTGTTGTTCGACCTATCTCTCGGAGAAGGAGATGTGGTCGATATCACTTCTCTCTGTATGCATATATGTTCATGACGATCTTCTGTTTCCTTAGTTTGCTTACTAGCTAGCATATGCCTAGTCTTCTCTCTACGTATGTTTAGTACGTAACATCGACCAAGCACGGACATAAGAGAGGACACTTCTCTCTATTAATTAGCTATCTAGCTAACACAATATATGAAATACCTAAATTAACCCCCCAAAATCCCCAAACCCCCTCCCCCCCTTTCAAAAAAAACCAAAAACCCCAGCCACAGAAATGCTGACGCGTGGATGCCTATTGGTCCCGGTTGGTGCTACCAACCGGGACCAAAGGCCCTCCTGCATGGGCTCGGCGCACAGGCCACGTGGAGGCCCATCTGTCCCGGTTCTGGTTTGAACCGGGACTAAAGGGTGAGGGTATTAGTAACGACCCTTTAGTCCCGGTTCAGGAACCGGGACTAAAGGCCCTTACGAACCGGGACAATAGGCCGGTTTTCTACTAGTGGTGTATGATTAGTGTACGATTGAATCGGGGGCGTCACAAGTTGGTATCAGAGCCAACTGCCTGTAGGAATCCCCTTCCACACTCCTTGGCCGAAGTCGAGTCTAGACATTACAAAAACTTTTACTGACATGGCTGTGTGCCTTACGGGCCCACGTCGCCATTGGGTGGTATTAGGATCTTTTACTCCTCGATCTTTACTCTGGGACTCTGAGCTCTCTTCTATTCGGGTCAAATGATTTTGCTAAAAACAAAACTAACTTTAGGTTCTCGATAATACTTTCTCCCGGAGAGCCCCTCACTTCAGATGATCGCCTGATGCACTAGAAGATTCCTAAGTTACTCTACGATGTTCTTTCGAGTCTTTATGACATCGCATTTGCGATTTCCTTCCACCGTCAACCCCTATGAAAACTGCATACACTTGCCATTCAGACAATCATTCCCCGTTGATCTTGTTATTACAAGATGTCCCGAAATACTCTCTGTTGTTCCGAGAATCCTTTGAGCTTAGTGCCTTGCTATACCTTGTCACCTGAATACCCCTACGGATAATTCTCGCACTTACCGAGTATCCGCTCATCCCCAATTGATTCTGGTATTTCACAAAAGCTTTTGAAATACCATTCGATCTTCCGAAGATTCTCAACAACCTATTGCTCTTGAAATTCTTAGTTGCTTGCATTGGGATTAAATCCTATAAGCCTAGTAACCTTATTGGCATCCTCTGTCATTATCATTTTAAGTCTGTTGATCCAGTATGATGTGAATGCTATCAATCCTCATTCATATCCTAGAATTCATCTTTCCGGCTTAGATGTCATTTCAAACCTGAGCTGGTTCTTGACCAATCAAATTTGCCATCGATGGTACCCTAAGCCTATTCAACTTATCCATCCTTGATCAGAGTGTTTGTTTCTGATCCCTTGATTTGAAGATCATAACTCCTTTACATTTGAGCTTGGATTAGTTAGTTGTTTCGATAATCCGATCTCTTTGCTTCCTTTCTTCTTCTGGTTGAGTATCGATTCTCACATCAGATCCCTTATGGACCACCAGATCCTTACTGGATTTGATCCGACAACGTCCTTTATATTCAATAACCTTGTGAGTCTTTCCTCGGATACATAATGCCTTTGGTAAATTGTATCCTCTGATTGGTCAAACATGCTCTGCTTTCGAGCTTGTGTTATTTACTCCTGAAGTTTGTGGTATATGTTCCTAAGAGACCCTGATGGGTTGAACCTATACCTTCCTTATTCTATGTGAACCCGAAAGATTTCACGGGTCATACTCATCTGGTATTTCACCAGGCAAAACTTTCAACACTAATGCCTTTATCAAAGCGAAAAGTGAATGGAAGGTTATACATTGAAGAAGTGGGAGTCGACCTTGAACTTTGTGTTCATGCCCATGGACACGATGTAGATCTTATCATTAAAGCTTCTCTTAAATTAATTATTCCTTTGGTATAAATTCATCTTATATCTGGGATCTGGCCTTATGCAATCGTGGTTCCGACCATGTTCTCCTTTAAATAACATTTCTCGTGCAAGTTTAAGCATTTGTCTTCTGCAGAGCAATACCCTAGTCCAATCTCTACTTTGATCTGTCGTCGAGCATTACCCCCCTGGTATCTCGAGATTATCATGGAACTGCATAACCTCTTATGAGTTCTTCATCAGGTATTACATTCTCACGGACTCCAATTTTTCACAGGCTTTGAGTTATGAAACACTCAAGAACACCGATAACGGAATCGAGTCTGCACTGCGATTCAACGAGGATTGGAGATCTTCATCGCTTACAAGTTTAATACTCCATGTCTGTCCTAGACTGAATGGATACATCATTATCGTGCTAATTTTAATCATCAGCATTCTGAGCTCTTCAAGGGTATCAACTAAATTCATGATGAGAAATACCATCCTTGCCCCCGATGATTTGTGTTATCATCGGCCACTTTATTGCCTTCCCTCCAACACAAACTTGTTCATGTTTTGTGTTATACCTTGAGTTCCTTGCTATCCAGCATTTGTCCTTCTCTGCCTTCGAATATTACCACCTTTTATGTCAAAAATGTCGTGGTAATTTTACCACATCTTGAGAATTCTTGATATAGTAATATCTCTCGCCATTCGCGTTCATTTCTTGGTCTCCATGTTGTTTCTAACCGGAATACCGACAAATGGTCTGTGATGTGTAAATACCAAACTTCTAGCAACCCTATTGCTTTGAAGTTATTGGTCTACAGTTCCATTCTAAGTCTATTGCTTATTGAATCATCATTCGAACATTGATCGTGCTACCTAGTCCAGGTTTCTGGGTGCACCCTTCTATCATTGTTCAGTTGTGTATGTTTCCCTCGAGCATACATCATTATATCATTTGATCCGACAAATGATATTTCCTTGTTCACATAATTGTGGAAATCCAACCGTTGGAAATCTCGATGATTTGTTGCTGAGCCTATCAGCCACCTCCTCATCCTCTCCTTGGTTTGCTGGTGAACTCTTGTTTCAGAACTTGCTTCCATAGTTCATTTCCCGAGAATCTTACAATGTCAGCTCGACAATTTGTGTTGCACCTTTCTTCTCAAGCATTCTGAGTCTGAGTTATCCTGACACCAATCAGATCTGAATCTCGGTTAGATATGGTGATTGGAACATATTCCCAAGAGTTATAACAATGGTCTTTATGTGACCCGGTAAGGTGATGTCATGCCTAGCACACCTGGCTGAAGGCCCTATTGTTTAGTTCCCCTTTCAGCAAGGTTACCCATTCCTCCATGGGAAAACTATAAAACTTATTCTATGAGTTGTTCATGATGGATGCCTTGTGTGTCCAAAGTCCGAACTTTGCTTAAAGACCATGTCAATGCTATCTCGAAGCATGTCTGTGGTGCTCCGGTTTCCAATAAGAACATTTGAAGCCCAATGCTAAATGTTTCCTGCTCGATTATCCAAACACCGTTGTATGGGTAATGTTATGTAAGTTCTCTCCCCTACCTAAAGAGTACTACATAATATCCTGTCATGGATATCATGCTCCGCTTGTCCTTGGGAAGGATATACCCCTGAAATATGTGTTTAAACACATTTTTCCCTTCCATTGTTCAGTTTAATCTGATAATCGTATTTTCCTTTCCATTGGTTGGTTTAACGTTTCTTGTGATCTATAAGATCTAAGCAGTGATATTCTCCTGCTTCTGTAAACACCTCGGTGTACAACTCTGTCAGTAAGACCCTGTTACTATTGTTGATGACATTCCGGTAGCCAACGATGGACGAGAACTTTGCCTATTGGTCCGCCTCGTTTCGACGAGCGGGAAAATAGTTCTCTTCGTCCCTCGCCCTTGGTACCGATGTTGTTGCCGACATAATCGACAAACTATCATCTGACATGCCTTGCTATCATGACCGTGCAAGATGTTACCGCTCTTCCTACTTTACCCCACATGGTGGGCCCATAACCCACAGGCCCCATGATTGAAACCTGACTCTCCTGTACACCCCTGTTCCCAAGGTTATTCCTTGTGCGTGGCCTTGTATGTAATTCACGGGCCACTGTCCCAAGTGATCTATTCTGGTATCAGACGCAATACTCTATATTGCTGCTCTGGACCCCTTTTCGCATGTTGTTTCAGACATCGAACGATGGCCTATCCGTTTGAAACTTCTCATGGTACCTTCTTAGTTTGCTCTCGACATCTTCTTAAGTTTCAATTCGAGAGATACTTATGCTTCTTCCCCTGGGTTAACCGTCCGATGCTCGATCTTGTTAGAATCCGTCCTTATAGGGTTTCCCGTTCTCACCCTTTCGTAAGTACGGTGAAGATCCCAAAGAAAGGATGACGAATTGATCATGGTGACCTGAAGCAGAGAAAGGAAGACAACAATATAATGGATCGACCTCTTCGAGAAGAGCAACCAAGACTGAGAAGATCCGTTAGCATTTCGTAACCAGATCCCTCCCCCTTACTCCCGCTCCTAAATCTCGGGACGAGATTTCTTGTAGTGGAGGAGAATTGTGACGCCCGGATAATTAAGCTACACTAAACCTCCGCTATTGATGCCATGTCACCTCGGTTACTGTTGATAAACTCGCGTTAGTTCAAAATGATTCAAAATTCAAATTTTAAAATAAAGTCAAACATTGATAGTTTTCAAATATTGGAACTAAAATGTTCGGTTTGTGGATAATAGTCCTTACTAAATGTTGGTGGAGAAACCCCACTTTTATAAAGTGTTTAAAACTCCGTAATGAGCAAAACAGTAACAAAACCAATTATTTAAAAGCTTTTAAATTATTAAACACTTACAAACTATTTTATTTTAGGTGCCAAGTTAATTGTGGTGGTGGCATATTTGTCAATACTAATTTAGGTACAACTATTGTATTTTATAAAGCTAAGCTATTTGAAATATAAAATTAAAACAGAAAAGAAAAGAAAATAAGAAAAAGAGAAAGACTAGAACAAAAAAAAACAAATAGAAAGAACAACCACCCCCCCATCTGGGTCTCGGCCCAGCAGGCCGACGGGCCGCCAGGCCGGCCCACCCTGGTCCCCCTTATCCCCCACCCGACCAAACCCTAATCCACCACCACACCCCCCACGACCCCACTTTCCCCCGATCCTCCCCTCTCCGCTCATTCTGGATCGGGGCAGGAACCCACCGACGCCACGACGCCGTCGCCGCCCATGATCGCCGGGGCCGCCCCCTCGTCTACCTCCACCTCACCCCTTCCTCGCGGGAGCGGCCTCGTCTCTCACCGCCCGCCACCCCTCGACGCTAGGTCGCCACCCGGCGCCAACCACCGTCATCGACCGGAGCTCCTCCGCCTCGACCGCCGCACGTCTTCCCCGTCATCCTCCCCACGGGTCGCCCTCGAACCTCGCCGCCCGGATCGCCCGCCGCCGTCCACGTCTCCTCCCCAACGAGCTACCACGGGCCTCGCCGCCGCCTGTTCCCCTACAACGAAAGTGAGCCCCCCTCCTTGCTGTCTTCCACGCGCGCTCGCGCCCGTCGGCGCCCGCGTCGCGCTCCGGCTACGCCCCCCTGAGCCCCGCTCGTGCCGCCCGTGCCTTGGTCGCGTCCGCGCCCCCCACCCTTCTCTGCTCGTGGCCGATGCCTCCTCTGCGTCCTAGCCCGCCGTGGTCGCGCTCGGCCGCCGCCAGCCCCGCAGCCGCATGCCTCGCTACCTGCGACCTCGCCCGCGGCCGCCGTCGCTACCGCTGCAGCGCCACGCTCAGCGCGCCGGCCGCCCCTTTCCCCCCTGCTCTGGTCGACCCCTGGCCCAGCCCCGACGCAACCCCGACTGGCCTCGCCTGCCTCCAGACGCCGCTCCGGCCACCTGGCCGGCCCCGCGGCCACCGGCCTCCCCTGCTCCGGCGCCCGGCCGGGTACGCCGGCCCCTGGGTGTGCGACCGCTCGGGCCACACCCGTGGCGCCCGATGCCCGTTTTGCCTGGCACCCGCAACCCCCCCCGGGCCACTTGCACGCGGGCCCCAGCGCCCTGGAACATTTTTTTAAAAGATATTAACTAAAATAATAATAATAATAATAGGAATAAATAATAATAAATAAATAAATAATGAAATTAATAATTAACTTAATTAATTCTGATTAAATTAACTAGTTAGTGTTAATTAACCTAATGGTTAATTAACCTAATTAACTACTGTTAATTAGTTAATTAATTAGTATGACAGTGGGGCCCACCCCCTAATTAATTTTAATTAATTTAATTAATCTGTTTAATTAAAACGTGTCACTGACCAGTGGCGCCCACTGGTCAGGTTGACCAGTCAACCCTGTTGACTGCTCACGTCAGCATGACATCATGCTGATGTCATTAATTCCTTTTCGAATTAATCAATCAATTAATTAAATTCCAGCAATTAATAAAATCTTTAGAAAATCATATCTTTTAATCCGTAACTCGGATTAAAATATTTTCAACATGAAAGTTGCTCAGAACGGTGAGACGGTTTTGGATACGCAACCCGTTCGTACGCCACGCACCCCTAACATATCAAACTCGCAACTTTCCCCCTCCGGCTCCTCTACCCAAAAACACGAAACACCGGGGATACTTTCCCGGATGTTCTCCCCCTTCGTCGGTATCACCTATCCCTGCGTTAGGTCACCCCTAGCACAACGTATTGCCGCGTCTTTCTTTGTGCTACATTTGATTGCTCTGTTATTTATTTTGATCCCACTCCGTTACTTCTTTCCGGTAGACTACGAGACTGACGCTACTGCTGGTACCCCGTTCGTCTATGGAGTTGACGACCCCTCTCTCTTGCCAGAGCAACCAGGCAAGCCCCCCCTTGATCACCAGATATCGCCTACTCTCCTCTATACTGCTTGCATTAGAGTAGTGTAGCATGTTACTGCTTTCGTTATTCCTATCCAGATGCATAGCCTGTCTTTGATACTGCTGTTGATACCTTTACCTGCAATCCTACTGCTTAGTATAGGATGCTAGTGTTCCATTAGTGGCCCTACACTCTTGTCCGTCTGCCATGCTATACTACTGGGCCGTGATCACTTCGGGAAGTGATTGCGGACATATACTATATACTTTACACTGTTACATTACCGGTGATACTGTTCGGAGATGGGGGCTGAAGGGGCAGGTGGCTCCATCCCGGTGGAGGTGGGCCTGGGTTCCCGACGGCCCCCGACTGTTACTTTGTGGCGGAGCGGCAGGGCAGTTCGAGGCTACCTGGGTGAGAGGTGAGCCTGGCCCTGTTGGCGTTCGCGGATACTTAACACGCTTAACGAGATCTGGGTATTTGATCTGAGTCTGGCCATTTGGTCTATACGCACTAACCAACTATGCGCGAAAGATATGGGCACTCGACGTCGTGGTATCAGCCGAAGCACTTCTTGACGTCAGCGACTGAGCGGCGCGCGCCGGGTTGGACCGCGTAACGTGACTTCCGTTGTACTGGAGGTTGCTAGGTCTGCTCACCGGCCGTGTTCGCAACGTGCAGGTGTGCTCAGGGCGATGGGCCCAGACCCCTGCGCGCTTAGGTTTAGACCGGCATGCTGACCGCTCTGTTGTGCCTAGGTGGGGCTGCGACGTGTTGATCTTTCGAGGCCGGGCATGACACAGGAAAGTGTGTCCGGCCAAATGGGATCAAGCGTGTTGGGTTATGTGGTGCACCCCTACAGGGAAGTTAATCTATTCGAATAGCCGTGTCCCTCGGTAAAAGGATGACCCGGAGTTGTACCTTGACCTTATGACAACTAGAACCGGATACTTAATAAAACACACCCTTCCAAGTGCCAGATACAACCCGGTGATCGCTCTCTAACAGGGCAACGAGGAGGGGATCGCCGGGTATGATTATGCTATACGATACTACTTGGAGGAGTTCAGTCTACTCTCTTCTACCTGCTGCAAGACGGAGGCGACCAGAAGCGTAGTCTTCGATAAGACTAGCTATCCCCCTCTTATCCTGGCATTCTGCAGTTTAGTCCACTGATATGGCCCTTTACACATATATCCATGCATATGTAGTGTAGCTCCTTGCTTGCGAGTACTTTGGATGAGTACTCACGGTTGCTTTTCTCCCCCTTTTCCCTCTTTCCCTTCTACCCGGTTGCCGCAACCAGATGCTGGAGCCCAGGATCCAGACATCACCGTTGACAACGACTCCTACCACACTGGAGGTGCCTACTACTACGTGCAGCCCGCTGACGACGACCAGGAGTAGTTAGTAGGATCCTAGGCAGGAGGCCTGCGCCTCGTTCGATCTGTATCACAGTTTGTGCTAGCCTTCTTAAGGCAAACTTGTTTAACTTATGTCTGTACTCAGATATTGTTGCTTCCGCTGACTCGTCTATGATCGAGCACTTGTATTCGAGCCCTCGAGGCCCCTGGCTTGTATTATGATGCTTGTATGACTTATTTTATTTTTAGAGTTGTGTTGTGATATCTTCCCGTGAGTCCCTGATATTGATCGTACACGTTTGTGTGTATGTTTAGTGTATGATTGAATCGGGGGCGTCACACACTGCCTGGTGCGCCATTAGTAAGATATACTAGTGGCGTGCTACTAATGGCGCACTGGTAATGCGCCATTAGTAGGCAAAACCAGTGCGCCATTAGTAGGCCTTTTCCTAGTAGTGAGAAGAAAGGGAAGGGGGAAGAGAGAAAGGAAGGGAGGCCGACCCCCCTTTTCCTTCTCCTATTCGGCCTCCTGCCATAGGGGGGGCACCACCCCTTTTGGGCTGGTGTGCTCGCCTCTCATGGCCCATATGGCCCATATCTTCTCCCTGGGGGTTCCGGTAACCCCTCCACTACTCTGATAAATACCTGATACACTCCAGAACATTTCCGGTGTCCGAATACCATCGTCCTATATATATATATATATCAATCTTTACCTCTCAACCATTTCGAGACTCCTTGTCATGTCCCTGATCTCATCCGGGATTCCGAAGAAAATTCGGTCACCAAATCACATAACTCATATAATACAATATCGTCATCGAACGTTAAGCGTGCGGACCCTACGGGTTCGAGAACTATGTAGACATGACCGAGACACCTCTCCGGCCAATAACCAATATCGGAACCTGGGTGCTCATATTGGCTCCTACATATTCTACGAAGATCTTTATCGGTTGAACCTTATGACAACATACGTTATTCCCTTTGTCCAACGGTATGTTACTTGCCCGAGATTCGATCATCGATATCTTCATACCTAGTTCAATCTTGTTACCGGCAAGTCTCTTTACTTGTTCCGTAATACATCACCTCGTGACTAACTCCTTAGTCATTTGCTTGCAAGCTTATGATGTGTATTACCGAGAGGGCCCAGAGATTCCTATCCGATACTCGGAGTGACAAATCCTAATCTCGATCTATGCCAACTCAACAAACACCTTCGGAGATACCAGTACAACATCTTTATAATCACCCAGTTACGTTGTGACGTTTGATAGCACATAAGGCATTCCTCCGGTATCCGGGAGTTGCATAATCTCATAGTCGAAGGAATATGTATTTGACATGAAGAAGGCAATAGCAATAAAACTGAACGATCATAATTCTAAGCTAACGGATGGGTCTTGTCCATCACATCATTCTCCTAATAATGTGATCCCGTTATCAAGATGACAACTCATGTCAATGGTTAGGAAACCTTAACCATCTTTGATCAACGAGCTAGTCTAGTAGAGGCCCACTAGGGACACAGTGTTTGTTTATGTATTCACACATGTATTAAGGTTTCCAATCAATACAACTAATAAACCTTTATCATGAATAAGGAAATATAAAATAACAACTTTATTATTGCCTCTAGGGCATATTTCCTCCAGTCTTCCACTTGCACTAGAGTCAATAATCTAGTTCACATCGCCATGTGATTAACATCAATAGTTCACATCGCCATGTGATTAACACCCATAGTTCACATCGCCATGTGACCAACACCCAAAGGGTTTACTAGAGTCAATAATGTAGTTCACATAGCCATGTGATTAACACCCAAAGAGTACTAAGGTGTGATCATGTTTTGCTTGTGAGAGAGGTTTATTCAACGGGTCTGCCATATTCAGATCCGTATGTATTTTGCAAATTTCTATGTCTACAATGCTCTGCACGGAGCCACTCTAGCTAATTGCTCCCACTTTCAATATGTATCCAGATTGAGACTCAGAGTCATCCGAATCAGTGTCAAAGCTTGCATCAACGTAATCCTTTATGATGAACTCTTTGTCACCTCCATAACCGAGAAACATTTCCTTAGTCCTCTTTAGGTACCTAAGGGTAATTTTGACCTCTATCCAGTGATCTACTCCTGGATCACTATTGTACCCCCTGCCAAGCTTATAGCAAGGCACACATCAGGTCTGGTACACAGCATACCATACATGATAGAACCTATGCCCGAGGCATAGGGAATGACTTTCATTTTCTCTCTATATTCTGCATTGGTTGGGCATTGAGTCTGACTCAACTTCACACCTTGTAACACAGGCAAGAACCCTTTCTCTGACTGATCCATTTTGAACTTCTTCAAAACTTTATCAAGGTATGTGCTTTGTGAAAGTCCTATTAAGCGTCTTGATCTATCTCTATAGATCTTGATGCCCAATATATAAGCAGCTTCACCGAGGTCTTTCATTGAAAAACTTATATTCAAGTATCCTTTTACGCTATCCAGAAATTCTACATCATTTCCAATCAACAATATGTCATCCACATATAATATTAGAAATGCTATAGAGCTCCCACTCACTTTCTTGTAAATACAGACTTCTCCGAAAGTCTGTATAAAACCATATGCTTTGATCACCTCATCAAAGCATATATTCCAACTCCGAGATGCTTGCACCAGTCCATAGATGGATCGCTGGAGCTTGCACACTTTGTTAGCACCTTTAGGATCGACAAAACCTTCTAGTTGCTTCATATACAACTCTTCTTTAAGAAATCCATTAAGGAATGCAGTTTTGACGTCCATTTGCCAGATTTCATAATCATAAAATGCGGCAATTGCTAACATGATTCCGACAGACTTAAGCATCGCCATGGGTGAGAAAGTCTCATCGTAGTCAACTCCTTGAACTTGTCAAAAACCTTTTGCGACAAGTCGAGCTTTGTAAACAGTAACATTACCATCAGCGTCAGTCTTCTTCTTGAAGATCCATTTATTCTCTATGGCTCGCCGATCATCGGGCAAGTCCACCAAAGTCCACACTTTGTTCTCATACATGGATCATATCTCAGATTTCATGGCCTCAAGCCATTTATCAGAATCTGGGCTCATCATAGCTTCTTTATAGTTCGTAGGTTCGTCATGGTCTAGTAACATGACTTCCAGAACAAGATTACCTTACCACTCTGGTGTGGATCATGCTCTGGTTGACCTACGAGGTTCAATAGTAACTTAATCTGAAGTTTCATGATCATCATCATTAGCTTCCTCTCTAGTTGGTGTGGGCATCACGGGAACGGTTTTCTGTGATGAGCTACTTTCCAAATCGAGAGAAGGTACAATTACCTCATCAAGTTCTACTTTCCTCCCACTCACTTCTTTCGAGAGAAACTCCTTCTCTAAAAAGGTTCCATTCTTGGCAACAAAGATCTTGCCTTCGAATCTGTGGTAGAAGGTGTACCCAATTGTTTCCTTTGGGTATCCTATGAGGATGCACTTCTCTGATTTGGGTTCGAGCTTATCAGGCTGAAGCCTTTTAACATAAGTGTGGTATCCTCGAAGTTTTAAGAAATGACAGCTTAGGTTTCTTGCCAAACCACAATTCATAAGGTGTCATCTCAACGGATTTAGACGGTGTCCTATTTAACGTGAATGCGGATGTCTCTAATGCATAACCCCAAAACGATAGTGGTAAATCGGTAAGAGACATCATAGATCGCACCATATCTATTAAAGTATGGTTACGACGTTCGTACACACCATTACGTTGTGGTGTTCCAGGTGGCGTGAGTTGTGAAACTATTCCACATTGTTTTAAATGAAGGCCAAACTCGTAACTCAAATATTCGCCTCTGTGATCAGATCGTAGAAAATTTATTTTCTTGTTACAATGATTCTCCACTTCACTATGAAATTCTTTGAACTTTTCAAATGTTTCAGACTTGTGTTTCATCAAGTAGATATACCCATACCTACTCAAATCATCTGTGAAGGTCAGAAGATAATGATACCCGCCGCGTGCTTGAACACTCATCGGACCGCATACATCGATATGTGTTATATCCAATAAGTCATCAGCTCGCTCCATTGTTCCGGAGAATGGAGTTTTAGTCATCTTGACCATGAGGCATGGTTTGCAAGTATCAAATGATTCATAATCAAGTTATTCCAAAAGTCCATCTGCATGGAGTTTCTTCATGGGCTTTACACCAATATGACCAAAACGGCAGTGCCACAAGTATGTTGCACTATCATTATCAACTTTGCATCTTTTGGCATCAATATTATGAATATGTGTATCACTACGATCGAGATTCAATAAACCATTAACATTGGGTGTATGACCATAGAAGGTTTTATTCATGTAAACAGAACAATAGTTTATTATCTGACTTAAATGAATAACCGTATTGCAATAAACATGATCCATTCATATTCATGCTCAACGCAAACACCAAATAACATTTATTTAGGTTCAACACTAATCCCGAGGTAGAGGGAGTATGCGATGGTGATCTTATCAACCTTGGAATCACTTCCAATACACATCGTCACCTCACTCTTAACTAGTCTCTATTTATTTTGCAACCCATGTTTCGAGTTTAGCAACTGAACCGGTATCAAATACCCAGGGGTTGCTATGAACACTAGTAAATCACACATCAATAACATGTATATCATATATACCTTTGTTCACTTTGCCATCCTTCTCATCCGCCAAGTATTTGGGGCAGTTCCGCTTCCAGTGACCATTTCCTTTGTAGTAGAAGCACTCAGTTTCGTGCTTGGGTCTAGCTTTGGGCTTCTTCATGGGAGTGGCAACTTGCTTGCCATTCTTCTTGAAGTTCCGTTTCTTTCCCTTGCCCTTTTTCTTGAAACTAGTGTTTTAACCATCAACACTTGATGCTCTTTCTTGATTTCTACCATCGCCGATTTCAGCATCACGAAGAGCTCAGGAATTATTTTCGTTATCCCTTGCATATTATAGTTCATCGCGAAGTTCTAGTAGCTTGGTGATAGTGACTAGAGAACTTTGTCAATCACTATCTAATCTGAAAGATTAACTCCCACTTGATTCAAGCGATTGTAGTATCCAGACATTCTGAGCACATGCTCACTGGTTGAGCTATTCTCCTCCATCTTGTAGGCGAAGTACTTATTAGAGGTCTCATACCTCTCGACACGGGCATGAGTCTGAAATATCAATTTCAGATCATGGAACATCTCATATGCTCCGTGGTGTTCAAAACATTTTTGAAGTCCCGTTTCTAAGCCGTAAAGCATGGTGCCTAAACTATTAAGTAGTCATCATATCGATCTTGTCAAACGTTCATAACGTATGCATCTGCTCCTACAATAGGTCTGTCACCTATCGGTGCATCAAGGAAATAATTCTTCTGTGCAACAATGAGGATAACCCTCAGATCATGGACCCGGTCCGCATCATTGCTACTATCATCTTTCAACTTATTTTTCTCTAGGAACATATCAAAAATATATAGGAGATATATCGCGGGCTATTGATCTACAACATAGATATGCAAATACTATCAGGACTAAGTTCATGATAAATTAAGTTCAATTAATCAAATTACTTAAGAACTCCCACTTAAATAGACATCCCTCAAGTCATCTAAGTGATATTTGATCCAAATCAATTAACCCATGTACGATCATCACGTGTGATGGGGTAGTCATCAATGGTGAACATCTCTATGTTGATCATATCTACTATATGATTCACGTTCGACCTTTCGGTCTCCAGTGTTCCGAGGCCATGTTTGTACATGCTAGGCTCGTCAAGTTTAACCCAAGTATTCCGCATGTGCAAAACTGTCTTGCACCCGTTGTGTGAGAATGTAGAGTCTATCACACCCGATCACCACGTGGTGTCTCAACACGATGAACTATAGCAATGGTGCATACTCAGGGAGAACACTTTTTCCTTGAAATTTATTGAAGGAATCATCTTATAATGCTACGGTCGTACTAAGCAAAATAAGAAGGATAAAGATAAACATCACATGCAATCATAATATGTGACATGATATGGCCAACATCATCTTGTGCTTTTGACCTCCATCTCCAAAGCATCGTCATGATCTCCATCGTCACCGGCTCGACACCTTGATCTCCATCATTGCGTCGTGGTCGTCTCGCCAACTATTGCTTCTACAACTATCGCTAACGCATAGTGATAAAGTAAAGCAATTACATGGCGTTTGCATTTCATACAATAAAGAGACAACCATAAGGCTCTTGCCGATTGCCGATAACTTACAAAACAAGATCATCTCATACAATAACGTATATCACATCATGTCTTGACCATATCACATCACAGCAAACCCTGCAAAAACAAGTTAGACGTCCTCTAATTTGTTGTTGCAAGTTTTACATTGCTGCTATGGGCTTCTACCAAGAACTGTTCTTACCTACGACAAATACCACAACGGTGATTCGTCAAGTTTTTTGTTTTAACCTTCTTCAAGGACCAGCCATAGTCAAATTCGATTCAACTAAAGTAGGAGAAACAGACACCTGCCAGCCACCTTTATGTAAAATTAGATGCATGTCTGTCGGTGGAACTGGTCTCATGTGCGTGGACATGTAAGGTTGGTCCAGGCTGCTTCATCCCACAATACCGCCGAATCAAAATAAGACGTTGGTGGTAAGCAGTATGACTATCACCGCCCACAACTCTTTGTGTTCTACTCGTGTATGTCATCTACGCATAGAGCTGGCTCTGATACCACTGTTGGGAAATGTTGCATGGAAAACAAAAAAATCTATGCACACGCAATGTCACAGCCCTAGAATTGTTTGCAATTAGTGGCACAAGCATCCATGCATCTTGTCTCAATTACTTCTTCAACTTGAAGTGGGGATTGCCTAAACCCGTAGCATCAAAGGAATTCACTAGGTTCACCTAAAATATTTTCAGTAAATCCAAATGGCTTTCAAAAATTTTCATCATTTATGGAAAATGCTATAAACAGTAACCAGAGCTGATGCACATTTTTTCCATGACATATTTGGGCTCTGAACTAAATCTTATGCTATTTGCAATTGGGCATTTAATTGCTATATAATATTTTGAAAACGTTCTGGTATTTTTAATAAAGCCCAGAAGTTACAGAAGAAATAGAAAATAGAAATTAAAGAGAGAGGGAGATTTACCTGGTCTCACCTGCGCAGCCCACCCGGCCGGCCCAGCTAGCAGCCCAGCCATCTGGCCCAGCCCACTGGCCTCCTCCTATCGTCTTCCTCCTTGCCAGGAGGACGGGCGCGTGCCCGACGCGCGCGCACCACCGTGCGGCCACCTCCACCCTGCCTGGCTGGCCCCCCATCGCCCTGGACCACCCTCGCGACGCCACGCACCCCCTAAACCTCTCTTGCTCTATCCCCGAGCTCCTCTCCTCCTCTGGCTCCTTCGCATGCAACCACCGAGCGCTGTCGTCACCGCCGACGAGCACAACCGCGGCCATCGCCTCTCCCTTGCCTCTCCGTGCTGTTCAGAGGCTCCGCCTCGACGCCACGGAGCCCCAAGACGAAGCACGCGCCCGCGGGACGCCCGAAGCGACGCCATCATCCTCATCCTCGCTATCGGCCGCCGAAGATCCCCTTGCCGCCTGGCTCGCTCCGGTTCCGCCCCGACCTCGCCGTCTGCTTCGCCGTGACCGCTGTGAGCTTCTGCCTCTCCTCCCCCTCTCCGTTCTCGCTGCCGCGCGCCATAGCAACCGCATCGAGCACACCCGCATGGGCCACTGCCTGAGCTCACCGCCGACGTGGCTCCGGCCATGCAACGGCCTCGCCTCCTGTCCGTTGACCTCCCCGCACCTCGTAGGGTTTGTAGGAGTTAACCCCGAGCCCCCACGCGCACCGTAGCAATGGCTTCGAGTTCGCCCGAACTCCGGCCGCCGCCCCACTTGCCGCCGCCGCCGCCACAGACCACCCCAGGTCCAGCCACCACCACCATCGGATGCGCCCTGCTGCGGGTGTTCGCCCAGCCACGCGAGCTCCTGTCGCCGGAGTTGGCCGGACGGGCGTCGCCGTCGTGCTGTGCTTAGCACCGGCGTTTAGCTGCCGACATGGCACCTTCATTAGTGGCTAATGACGCTGCTAATTTAACCCCACAGCCGCTGACCGATGGGCCCCACGCCCTAATTAATCCCAGTTTCGTTTCTGGTTAGGTTAGTTTAAACCCCAGCGGGACCCATGCGTCGGAGTTGACTATGCAGACATGTCTGTTGACCGGACCCACCTGCCATTGACCCTAGGATGCATTGGGTCACTGACCAATGGACCCCACTAGTCAGGTTTGACCCGGACCAGCCCCTGTTGACTCACTGACGTCACACCAACGTCATGCTGACGTAGTAAAGGATTTTCTGGATTAAATCTAATTCAGGAAATCTCAGAAAATAGCCAAAACTTCTAAAAATCATAGAAATCAACCGTAGCTCAGAATGAAATAATTTATATATGAAAAATGATCAGAAAAATCCAATCTATCCATCTGTACCATTTTCACGCATGTTAGAACAACTTATGGCTGCTTTTTAGGCCAAGTCATATAAATGGCATTTAAACTCTCACATATGGAGTTTGAATTTGAACCTAGGGTTCAAACCAACTCCATTTAACATGTTGCTAGTTGCATTAGCTCAAAACACAGCATATTGACATGTCATGATCATGCATCATATTGTGCATTGCATTGATTGTGTTTTCTTTCTGTTGCCGGTGGTTGTCCCCTCTCGATAGACGTATTCCGACGATGAGATCGATGACACCGATGAAGAGTTATACTATCTTCAGAAGTGCCAGGCAAGCAAAAACCCCTTGTTCATTCCGATACAATCCCACTCTCTCGCTCCTGCTCTCTTTTACTGCATTAGGACAACATCAATTCAACTGTTACATGCTGCAGTAGCTGAACCCCTTTTCCTCTGCATGACCTGTCATTGCCACAGTAAATAGATGAAACCCACTAGCATGAGTAGGAGTTGTTTGAGCCCTGATGTGCCTACTCATTCATGCTTGTTGGTCATGCTTGCTACTACTTAGAGTTGAGTCAGGTCTGATTCATCGGGGATGAATTGGAATCGTGATGAACATGTCCTACTGTGTGTGAGCTAAGTGTGTGAACACGATTTGGTAAAGGTAACAGCGAGAGGCCATGTAGGAGTACATGGTGGGTTGTCTCATTGAAGCCATCCTCAGGAACTGAGATCCGTGTTTGTGATCCATGAAACAGCTACTACCATGCATTGGGCCCTGAAATATGACCCTGTTCGACTTCTTAACCACCCTAGTCCTCTGTCCAGGAGTTGCAAGTAGTTTATGGTGTTTGTAGTATGCTGGAGGCCGTGCACAGTGCTGATCAAGGGGTGGGCTGTGATGCGGTAGGCACGTGGCATGGTGTACCGGGCGCCCGTTTGGTGTCTCGGGAGCCCTGCACACATCGTTTGGGGCCGTATGTGGAAACCTCGGTCGGACTCCCTGCGGATGGAACCTGAATAGGCGATAAACCTGGACTAGAGACTTGAGTGTTTAGGTAGGTCATGGTCTACACCCACGTCGGCTTTCACTTGAAGTCTGCCGAGCACATGTCGTGTGCAGACGCTAAGTGGTGAAAACATGTATGAAGAAGTACACCCCTGCAGGGTTAACATCATCTATTCGAATAGCCGTGTCCGTGGTAAAGGACTTATGGGTTGCCTGTACAGTTCATAGACAAGTGAAAGTGGATACTCTAAAACTCGCAAGATAAGTGTGAGTGCTATGGATGGCCTTCTCGTAGGGAGACGGGAGCAGATCCATAGTGGTGTATTGATATGGTGAACATGTGGACTCGTGTGCGCCACCTCAAAAGAGTTGCTTGCAGTCGTAGTTCAGGTTAGCCACTGAGTCAAAGCTGGCTTGCTGCAGTTAAACTCCACTACCCCCTTTGTTGATACCGATGCATATGTAGTTAGTTCTGATGTAAGTCTTGCTGGGCACATTTGTACTCACGTTTGCCTATTTTATGTTTTGCAGAGAGACGTCAGTCTCGCTAGTAGTTCCGTGTGGACTTTGACGTTTAGCTTGATACCTTAGCTACGATCTTGTGCCCTCGGTAGGATCGGGTAGATAGTCAGGCTTCTCAGCCTTTTTCATTTGTAGATGTCTGTACTCAGACATGTTAAGCTTCCGCATGTGTTTGACTTGTATGCTCTGAATGTTGGGTCATGAGACCCATGTTTGTAATATCTCGCTCCTCGGAGCCTAATGAATAAATACTTGAGTCGTAGAGTTATGTTGTGATGCCATGTTGTATTTACACATATCGAGCATATTGTGTGTATGATTGAAATGCTTGGTATGTGTGGGATCCGACAATCTAGTTGTTTATCCTTGGCAGCCTCTCTTATGGGGAAATGTAGTCTAGTGCTTCCTTGAGCCATAGTAGTCCGCTACAGCCCGGTTCACCGGAGTCCTGCTAGCCCAGCACTACTGCTCAAGACACTTGACTGGCCGGCATGTGTTTCGCTTCGTTCCTGTGTCTGTCCCTTTGGGGAAATGTCACGCGGTGATATCCGGAGTCCTGCCTAGCCTGCTACAGCCCGGGTCACCGGAGTCCTGTTAGCCCAGTTGTCGGTGTCAAAACCGGCGGATCTCGGCTACGGGGTCCCGAACTATGCGTCTAGGCGGATCGTAACAGGAGACAAGGGACACGATGTTTTTACCCAGGTTCGGGCCCTCTCGATGGAGGTAAAAACCCTACTCCTGCTTGATTAATATTGATGATATGGGTAGTACAAGAGTAGATCTACCACGAGATCAGAGAGGCTAAACCCTAGAAGCTATCCTATGGTATGATTGTTGTTCGTCCTATGGACTAAAAACCCTCCGGTTTATATAGACACCGGAGAGGGTTAGGGTTACACAGAGTCGGTTACAACGGAAGGAGATCTACATATCCATATCGCCAAGCTTGCCTTCCAAACCAAGGAAAGTCCCATCCGGACACGGGAGGAAGTCTCCAATCTTGTATCTTCATAGTCCAGGAGTCCGTCCGAAGGTTATAGTCCGGCTATCCAGACACCCCATAATCCAGGACTCCCTTAGTAGCCCCTGAACCAGGCTTCAATGACGACGAGTCCGGCGCGCAAATTGTCTTCGGCATTGCAAGGCGGGTTCCTCCTTCGAATACTTCGTAGAAGATTATGAACACAAGGATAGTGTCCGGCTCTGCAACATAAGTTCCACATATTGCCATAGAGAGAATAATATTTACACAAATCTAATCTGCTGACGTATTCCCTAGCGCAACATCACACCACGGCCAAGCCTTTATTCGAATCGTTTTACTGTCCCACCTCAGTGCGTTTAGCGAGGCGGTTTCCTTGGCACGTCTTGTTGAAGCAGAGATCATGTCCCCTTAATTTACGGGATTCTCATCAATATGGACGTGGGCAACCCAATCGTGCCCGTTGGTGTGTCTCCTTAATTAAAGGCGAGTCCCAAACGGTCATGGGGAGGGCTCTTGGTATTCAACCCCTTATAAAGAGACCAAGGCCTTACTCCTTTCTTTCAATCTCAATCGAGTTCGCCCTTCGCCTCGAGTTCCAACACCCAAGGCCCTAGATTTCAGGCGCTTCGGACCTTCGATGATGTCCGGATCCGACCTCCGAGGCTGATGGACGCCTTCCTCCGTTATGGAGGGGGACGTGCTGAAGCTGAGAGAAACCAGGTTCTTGACCGGCAAAATTTCGCATAGGCTGCCTGCTCAAGGGCAGGTTGTTCCTACTCCCGAGCCTGGTGAGAGTGTGGTATTCGTGTCTCACTTCCTCCGAGGGCTCGGCTTCGCAACGGATCCCTTCGTGAGGGGGATCATGTTTTATTATGGGCTGGAATTTCACGACTTAGCTCCGGAGTCCATCCTCCATATCTCATCATTCATCGTTGTGTGCGAAGCCTTCCTCCGCATTACCCCTCACTTTAGACTGTGGCTTAATACTTTTAAAGTAGAGCCGAAGATGATCGAGGGACGGCATGCGGAGTGCGGAGGCGCTGTTATAAGCAAGAACGCTAACGCTCCATGGCCCGAGGGCTCTTTTCAGGAGGAGTTCAGCTTATGGAAACAATAGTGGTTCTATATCACCGCTCCCAGGGGCACCAAGTGGGTGGTACCGCCTGTTTTCCGTTCGGGTCCCCCGCCCCGACTAGCGTCATGGGTCAATAAGGGGCTGGACTGGGGGCCGGCAAAAGACGTGCCCCTATTGCAAGGCAGCATCCGAGATATCTTAGAAAGAGATATTAGTGTGGTCGTGGTGACGCAAGTTATGTTAATTCACCGAGTCCTGCCTTGCTAACGCCGCCCTCTCCGTCTATGGGAGTTCAACCCAGAGGGACCACGAGCTCTCCAACACTTTCTTGGCATGATGCCCGTGGAGATGTACAAATTGTCCTTCGGACCACAAGTAATGTGTCCGGATTCTACGGAGGATGCAGGACTAAGCTGCAATCGTCCGGATACTCAAGTAAGTAGCCCTGTTTCCGGGCACACCATCCATTCGTTTATCACGACATCACCCTTAAAAGAGTTGTCTTTGAAACAGGAGTGGGTAGCGAAGGCGAAGTTAATCAGGTGTCCGGCCCCCCTTCCTGAGACCTCGCCGAATCCCGTGTTGACCAGGATGCTGGAGATTGTGCCTTTGGAAGAGAACGAGGAGGGGGACAAGGGAGATACCGCCTCCTCGAAGGAGTCTGTTGGGAAAGGAGGAATAAAAAATTCCTCCACCCAGGGGAAGAAGAGGAGCGCCTCTGAAGACCCGGAGACCATGGCCTCAAAGCGGGGGAAGAAATCTTTGCCAGAGAGTCCTGCGCCGAGGGATACCTCGACCGTACTGTGCCCCCAAGGGGATCAGCCCTCCACCGAGCCATAAGCAGAGAGGGGAGTTTAAGATGAGAAACACCCCTGTTTTTATTCCTGAGGAAAATAACCGAAATTTATCTTTGTAGTTCGGATCTCAGCCCTTCTCAGCAGAGCTCATCTTCGGGGGATCTTCTTCCGGAGATGATGGAGAGCGGAACGCCTCCCCTTGCCGTACCGCCTTACAAGGTGGGCGACCCCAAGGTTTCATCTCGGAGGGTTTCTCTGAATCCGGCAGGGCCGGAAGGTAGTCATACGGCCCCCCAAAGCTCTCCGTATCCTACCTTTGAAAAAGGCCATCGGACGTGTCTGGCACCGTCTGGTGCATGACTGGAGGAGCTGAAGGATCTACTCGGGCGAGCGTCTATCTCAGAAGAACACCGTACGTTGATGGGTGCGGTGATTGAAAGGATTTCATCCGCGGAGAGTGGGTTGCACGAGGCCGTCAGGAGTTTACTGATAGGTTTTGAGGTACGCGAAATAATGTACCTTTTGCCAGTTCCGCATATATAAAATGCGTCCTGTGTAGATAGTAGCCCCTGAGACTCTGTGCGGTGTCAAAAGTGACAGCGCGCAGAGGATCGTAATCTCAGGTATAATATGTCGCCTTTCATGTGTAGGTGGCGAAATGTCCGGTGGCTAGCCGGACTGATGAATTTGCCGAACTAAAGCGGCAACTTGACGTGGCAGATGCCGACATCGCGCTTGTCAACAAGCGGCTCGACGAGGCACAAGGTATGTAATTTGTCCGGAGACACCTGGTAAGAGGAGGTTGACGCCAATATCTTACAGTGTTTGCACCTGATGCAGATGGGGCTGCCTTTGTGGAGGACCTTCGGGCAGAGCTTGCCCGAGCCAAGGAGCAAGCCAGGGAAAGCGATGCGGCTGCCTTAAAGGCGGCTGAGGAGCTGAAAGCCGAACAGGCTGCTCATTGCCAAAGAAAAAAGGAGATGGCCGAGATGGCTGCGGAGTTGAAGACCGCTGCTGACCGCTTCAAGCTTTTTGAGAAAGAAGATCGGGCGGAGCAGACAGACCTGGAAAAGACCATTACGGCGGCGAAGGATGCTCGTTCTACGATGAGAGCGATGAAGGAGGAGCTGCGTCAGGCCGGAGATATCGCGACTGGAAAACCCTTTATGCTGCGGATGAAGTTCGAGGATCCTAAATATGCTCCGTTGGACCGGATGTGGAGTTCGGCGGACGCATATATGGATTTAGCGGCGAGTACCGCTGATGCGGTCGAACACTTCCGAGATCAGGAAGGTCATGAAGTGGAAAAGCTTTTCTGGTCGCAGTTCCACAATCCCGAGCGTCCGCTTCCATTACCCGATCGCTTGGCGGAATGGGCCCAGCTGAATAGGTTATCCGGACTTGCCATGAAGTATGTCGTGGATCATCTGTGGCCGAAAAGGCCAAAGCCGAAAAATTATTTTAGCTTGGTGCAGCAGTTCCTTGGTGCAGTGCCGCATATCAACGCGATGAAGAGGTCAGCGTGTGTGGAGGGTGTGCGGATGGCCCTTGCCCGTGTCAGGACATACTGGGCGGAGATGGAGGCCACCGCTGTTGCAGCCCAAAATTCGGGCGAAAGGCGAGTACCTGCCGAGCACTACTTTCAAGAAGTCCTGGAGGGCGCTCGTTTAATAGAGACGCAGTGCTCGAAGGATATTATGTTCGAATAGCATGTAGCATTGTAAAACAATACTTTGATTGAATGGAATAGCTTTTTATACTTGTGCTTACAAGAATTATAATGCCTCCTGTGCGGCCGTTTACGTATATGTATATATAACCTGAAAGATTGCAGTCGTTGGCTTCAGCCCCCACGCATATAATGCGGGGGTGTTCGCAAAAGGCGCATCATCACACTTGATCCAACGTCTTGGTCCATTAAGGAGGTGGTAGCACAGCGAACTAGGCAACCAGACTATAATGCTTTATCACTTTCACTTAGCCATAGGAGTTTGACCGTGGAGCTACTATATAGCCCCTGGTGGCACCGCGCTTGCCGGAATTCGGTGCGCATGTGTGCCTGGCCGGGAAACGGCCCTTCGTTAATGCGGAGGAATCCTAAAGATTCCGGCGGGTCATCGAGTGGTTGACCAGTCTCACGCTATACCATGATAGTCAGTTTTCGGCTTTCTGTACTGAGGTGCTTGCCTGGCTGAACCGGGGCACAATCGCAGTAGTTCTCCTGGTGTCGCCTTAGCCGATAGAGTGGAACGTAAGGCAACAAAACACAGGAGCCGGGCAAACCCAACATTTAACCAAAGACATGATTCGGAGCTGATGCATATAAGGCCAAACTCGCGACGCCGAACACTCCCTAAGGTATTCGGTCTTTATGAAAAAACGGCTAAGCAGTGCCCTTGATAATAAGCCCCTGGTGTCCAGGTACGTGCAAAATTCTGACGTGGCCACATGCCAAGACGCCAGCCTCCTTCTCGGTTATACTGAAAATCCGGGGGATGTATATCAACAAGAGACAGTAAAAAAGGTTTACGCGGGGTCTTAATCTAAAAAGAATCCTGGGGACGGGTCCCTGCTGCACGTCTGCGCCTGTGTCTCCGTTGTGCCGTGTCCTGGATGGGCGTATCATGGTGTTCATCTATAAAAGAGAGGAACTTAGCTGACAAGAAAAAGAATAGTAGTGCGGAATGTACGATGTACTAGATAAACAATGTATAATTTAAGATGGGTAAAATATAGCCTTATTGTCGTGTATTTTACATACGCGGAGCCCCTTGTATAGGGGTGTATGGCTACTAAACCTTTATCAATTATATGTTTGCTCCGGACTCGCTTGGCCGAGTCCGTGGTCTTGATGACCTGGTAGATGCTTTTGTTGGTGAATCTGTTTTAATGTATGGCTGTCAAGGCAGCCACATCTTCTTTTGCGCTCGCGGGACACTTGATATTTCCCTTTAGTGAGATGATGCCTCGTGGACCGGGCATCTTAAGCGTAAGAGATGCATAATGCGGTATTGCGTTAAAGCGGGCGAAAGCCTCTCGTCCCAGTAGTGCTTGATAGCTACTTGAAAATGGGGTGATGTGGAAGGTTAGCTTTTCGCGACGGAAGTTATCGGGGGATCCGAACATAACTTCTAACCGGAGAGAACCCATGCAATGGGCATCGGGGCCTGGCATTACTTCTTGAAAGGAAGTGTTGCTATGGCGAATTCTTGTTGGATCTATCCCCATTTTGCGGATTGTGTTCTGATATAGTAGGTTTAAACCACTACCGCCGTCCATCAGGACATGTGTAAAGTGGAGTCCTTCGATTATTGGATCTAGCATTAAGGCAGTCCAACCTTTGTTCCGGATACTTCTAGAATAATCCTGATGGTCGAAGGTGATCGGTTTTAACAACCAGTGGCGGGACTCCTTTGGGGTAGGTCGCATAGGCGCCACTCTATTTTTCCCTTTTGTCGCGTGAAGTAAGTTTATTGTATTGACATCGAGTGGGAAATTCTTTTGTTTCCCCGTGCTTTGCTTGTGGGGTTCGTCATCGTCCTCACTTGGTGTGTCGAGCCCCTTGTGTTCGGTGTTGAGTTGGCCGGATTGCTTGAAGACCCAACATTGTCTGTGGGTATGGTTTGCAGGCTTCCCGGGGGTGCTGTGGATTTGACATATCTTATCCCAGATTTTGTTTAGGTTAGATAGCTCATCCCTGTTATCCTTGGGGGGCAGCTTTTTCTGATTCTGCCGAGAGCTTTTGAATCCGGCGTTGACTGCTGTGCTCTACGAGCTGCTTTCCTTATTCCGGCGCTGTTCCTTACTGCGCCGTGGTTTTCCGTTTCCATCCCTGACTTCGGATGTACTTGGGTCGCTGGTGCTGCGTCTTGCCAACCAGCTGTCCTCTCCCGTGCAAAAGCGGGTCATGAGGCTTGTTAATGCGGCCATTGTTCTTGGCTTTTCTTGGCCGAGGTGTCTCGCGAGCCATTCGTCTCGGACGCTGTGTTTGAAGGCTGCTAAAGCTTTGGCGTCCGGACAGTCGACTATCTCGTTCTTTTTAGTAAGAAATCTGTTCCAGAGTTTCCGGGCTGACTCTCCGGGCTGTTGAGTTATATGACTTAGGTCGTTTGCATCCCTAGGTCGGACATAGGTTCCTTGAAAATTTGCCCGAAAAGCCTCCTCGAGCTCTTCCCAACTTCCAATGGTGTTTTCGGGAAGGCCTTTAAGCCAATGCCGGGCTGGCCCTTTGAGCATGAGGGGTAAGTATTTTATGGCGTGGAGGTCGTCTCCTTGGGCCATGTGTATGTGGAGGATATAATCCTCAATCTAGACTCCAGGGTCTGTGGTTCCGTCGTATGCCTCTATGTTTACGGGCTTAAATCTCGCTGGAAACTCATGGTCCAGCACCTCGTCGGTGAAACAGAGGGGGTGTGCGGCACCCCTGTATTTGGGTGTGCCATGTTGTTCGGATGTTTGTTGCATCGCATTGCTTACTATAGCTTGCTTTCTTGGCCCGTAGAGAGACCTGGTTGGGCCATCCTTTTGATGCGAATCCTTGGGTGGATCGCGTGTTAGTTTGTGTGTGGCGCCATATGCCGTTCTGTGTTGGCCATGGGGTCGTCTATCCGACCGGGTGGCTTCCTTATTTTTTGATTTTGGGGGCTCTAGGGCCTCTTCATCAAATTCGGGCAGTAGCTTTCGCTTCGGGTAGCTCTTTGTGTGGCGACTATCGCCGTATTTGTCTGCGGTGTTGAATACTTTGCTCCATCTGATTCGGAGTGCGTCTTCCACGGTTTTGAGCTTCCGCTTCTGCTTTTTCAGGCTGCGTGCCATGGCGGCGAGCCTTTTGTGGAGGTTTTCCTATTCTAGGAGTTTGTCCGGCGTGAGGTCATCCGGACTGTTATCTTCGCCGAGGACGGGTTGTGCGGTTTGTGTATCCAAGTTATCTTGTTCGGACGGTTGCTCGATGGCATGTTCGCCGACCGCCGGTTCGCCCTGCTCTGTTGCTGGGTCCGTCTGGCTGCTGTCTCTGTCAAGGCGGGGCTTGGAGCGGCGCTTACGTCGCCGCCTTGACTGCTTTTCGAGGGAACGATCCCTCGTTGCGTCCTTTTGATCCTCGTTGTCGCTTCCTTTAGGTGTGTCCAACATATATACATCGTGAGATGAGGTGGTTGTCCAGTGCCCTATAGGCGCTGGTTCCTGTTCGTCTCCTACATCGTCGTCTGTCGGTGTCAAAATCGGCGGATCTCGGGTAGGGGCTCCCGAACTGTGCGTCTAGGCGGATGGTAACATGAGACAAGGGACACGATGTTTTTACCCAGGTTCGGGCCCTCTCGATGGAGGTAAAACCCTACTCCTGCTTGATTAATATTGATGATATGGGTAGTACAAGAGTAGATCTACCACGAGATCAAGGAGGCTAAACCCTAGAAGCTAGACTATGGTATGATTGTTGTTCTGTCCTACGGACTAAAACCCTCCGGTTTATATAAACATCGGAGAGGGTTAGGGTTACACAGAGTCGGTTACAATGGTAGGAGATCTGCATATCTGCATCGCCAAGCTTGCCTTCCACGCCAAGGAAAGTCCCTTCTGAACACGGGATGGAGTCTTCAATCTTGTATCTACATAGTCCAGGAGTCTAGTTGAAGGTATAGTCCGGCTATCCGGACACCCCCTAATCCAGGACTCCCTCAGTAGCCCCCGAACCAGGCTTCAATGACGACGAGTCCGGCGCGCAAATTGTCTTCGGCATTGCAAGGCGGGTTCTCCTCCAAATTCCGTGTACCTGTTGAATCATGTCCGGTTTCTTGTGAATGTAGCGTTCCTTGGCTTCTACGCCCAATAATGGCCGCCTTCCACGTGTCAAACGAATACGAAAAGTCTGGGTGTTTTTACATTCACACCCCCAGCCGCGTAAATGAGCCGCCTATTTAAAGGGATGAGGATTTAGATCCAAACCACACCTTCTCCCCTTCGCGAGTATTCATCAGAGCGCATCCGACAAAGGTCTGCTCCACCATGGCTAGCCGTCGCAACTCCTCCTCTCGCCCTTCCAGTCCTAAGCCTGGAGATTGGGAGAGATGCTCCATCCCACACAGCGAGCTGGTGACGCTCCAGACCAAGGGATTTCTCCCTCCGGCCTATGTGGTCCCGGTTCGAGCCGAACTTGCCACCTATAATGGCGGAGAGCAAGCGAAGAGCGCCCCCAATCCCTCCAAAGGAGAGCGGGTATGCCATGTCCCTTATTTAATAAGAGGGCTCGGATTTCCAATTCATCCGTTTCTCCGGGGGCTCCTGGAGTTCTATGGTCTCCAGCTGCACAACCTCACGCCTGCCTCCATATTGCATATCGCGGGCTTCATAGCCCTTTGCGAGCTGTTTTTGGGTGTTGAGGCCCATTTCGCGCTGTGGAAGAGGCTATTCTGCCTGGTGCCCCGTTCTCAGGAGGGGTCAATATATCAAGTGGGGCGGAGCCAAAGTGTGGCGCATCGCCGGGACCGGATATTTATCCGAAACCCCAAAGAAGGCGTCCGAGAATTGGCCTTCGGAATGGTTTTATATAGAGGACGTCCCGTTGCCGGATCCTGTTCGGATCGGCCTGCCTGAGTTCGACAATGCTCCCCTGAAGAAGCGCCTAAGCTGGCGTCCATGGAGCCCTCAGAAGGAAAGTGACAAGGACGTCCTTTACCTGATGGGCCGGATAAGATTATTAGCTCATTCCGGACTAACCATGATCGGAGTCATGGCCGCATGCATTATGCGGGGGGTGCAGCCGCTTCAATATAGAGGCCACCCTATGTGGGACTTCAACGGGGAGGACGAAGCCACCCGTCACGGCCGTAAGGGGCCGGACTCGGCTGCCGCTCTAATAAAGATCTTGTCCGCTTTGTACAAGGGAGAAGAGGAGGAATTTCTCCGCGTCAACCCTCAGGGTGGATTTACAATGTATAATCCTCCAAGCTGGGTAAGTGGACACTTTTAGTTGTCCCTCCGTTTTGTATTCCCATTGTCAAATATATAGTCTAACGACTTAAACGCAGGAGCTGCGCCAGGCTGTTAAAGAAATAAACAGCCCCCCTCCACAACTCGAGGATCCAGGACGGTCCCTCGACCCGGCTTCCCAAGAGGATCCGGACTTATCTGTGGAGCTAATTGATGGGGTGTTTCATCAATTGAGCAAGGACAACGCCTTGGTGGCCATTACGGCCGATTACCCAGGGCTACTCCCAGCCTCCTAGGTGACTGAGACCGAAATCCCAGCACTTCGAAAAGGGGCCCATCCTCGCATGTTTTCAATTACCGTATAACAGCCGCGTTTTGCAGAGGAGGTCCTTGAGGCGGGAGGCCGGGCCTGCGGTGACTAGCCAACGAGGGGCCGCAAGGCCCCAGGGGCTGAAAAGAAGTGCGGTCCGGACTGAGACGCCGACGCAAAGGTATAACGCGCCATCTCATCCCCTGGTGTTATTACTTCAAAGCATATTAACACTCGTGCTCTCTTTAGGACAAAGAGACCTCGGCGGACTATATCCGGAGAGGTTGCCAATCACGCCTCCACCAGCCAGGCTCCAAATCCCGGTCCGGAGGCGGAGGCGAACACGAAGCGCGCACTGGACGCTCCTCCAGCAGAGGATGCGGACAGGCTGTCTGCCACCAATTCTGAGGTGGAGAGTGCCATGAACCACAGGCGTCGCGGGACAGTTCTTCGTGACGCTTGTTTCTCCCCAGAGGCATTGGATGCCTTCAATTCGGGAGACGCGTACCTCCGTGCCGCTCAAAATGGTCTAGCCAGAGCCATGGAGCAGTATGTGAAAGACATACATGTAAGAAAATTTGATGGTTATATATATCAGTAGCCCCCGAGACTTGAAACAGTTAGAATAACTGATTTAAGGATCATGCAATATGCAGGTTCTTTCAGAGAAGAATACCCAGCTGTCCCAGGAGCTAGAAGAGTGCAAAGCCCAACTTGAGGCCGCACTAGCCGCGACAGGGGAGCCCAAGGAGACCCCCCTGGTAATATATGCTTCAAAAAGATATGTATTGTGTGAAGTGCGGCATGTGTGCAAATCTGACAAATGAAATTGCAGATGGCGCCAGATTAGATCCGGAGAAGCAACAACTCCTACGCCAGCTAAAGGCTGGTGGGAGCGTGCTGACAAAGGCGAGGCGGGAGAAGAATGATCTCCAGGATGCCAACACCAAACTAGGCGTTGATTTGAAAGATGTTCGTGCCCAGCTGTCGGACTCCGGTAAGGAGAATCAGCGGCTTCGACGCAGCATATTTAGTAAATGCTTGAAGGAACCTTTGAAAAAAAAGAAAAAAAAAGTTCGGCGAGGAAGTCGACTAACAGAGTGATGTCTGTAGGTGTGCTAACAGGTCGTCCTGCAGAGGAGATGCCCGGTTCCACGGGTGACCTTCTTCCCGAGCTCTCGCAACTGCACGAGCGAGTTCGGCAGGTGATGCAAGGCATTGCCCAGGCCTTGTGGCCATCCATCTCTAGGCCCGAAGGCCTTGGGGAGCTTGTGGAGAAGCTGAAGGGAGCGCGGCGGTGCTTCCGATTGTGGAAGATATCAGCCTGCCGTCAAGGCGCTAGGGAGGCCTGGGCCATGGTGAAGACGCGGTACACGAAGGCTGACCCAAACCACATGGCCGAGGTCGGACCTGTTGGGCCCGACGGGAAGGAGATCCCTGTAAGCTTAGCGTACGGCCAAGTAGAATTGGCTGCAAAGTATTCCCAGCAGGACTGTAAATTAGACAGCCTGTTAGATGGTATCGAAGAGGAATTCAATTAGTCACAATGACTATGTAATTTTAATTAACATGTGTAATGCCTTCTAGCCAGATTGTAGATCGTTTGTCATGGCCGACCTTTTCGCTTCAGCCTCGGGACCTGACAGTCCGGAGTGTGTCCGAATTCCCATGCGGTTATATAAGAACCGGGGTATGCATGGAGACCAGGCGTAGGGGTCATTAGTGCTTGAACAGACAAGTGCCCAACTAGTTATGTCATATTACATGGTTAGTAAGAAACATCTTCCAGGGAGAATAGTTCCGTTAGGGGTTCCTTTCCCTGGGAGGCATGCCCTAAAGTGCATGTCCATGCTGCGAAAAGAGGTGCAAGAAAAATCATCTGGGGGCGCATAAATAAATAAATGAAAAGGTCATCTTTAGTTCACCGACCGAATATTCCCTTAAGAACGCTAGCTTTCGGCTTCACCCAGTCTGAGGTACATATCCGGCTGACCCGGCAGTAACAATCGCAGAGGTGCTCCCTTTACTACCTAGCCGAACAATCGGGAACGTAGGGGTAAGCACAGGAGCCAGGCAACCTAGCTTGGCCAAAACTTAAGTCATATCGATGCATATAATGGTGAATAAAGGTACATGCGGAAGTGTGACACATGTGTTGGGCATGAAGCCCGTTTAAATAAGCTTCTGTTTAAAGAAGCCCCCAGGTTTAATGAGTGCGGATAGCGCATCACTTATTGGACCTTCAAAGGCTAGAAAGAAAGGGGAGAAGGAGAGGAATGTAAGACAGAAAATATAAAAAATGGACAGAGGAAGGAGACAAACGCAGAGTCCGGCGCTAGGCATAGAATCTTCAGAGATGGGCTGCGTTCCATGAGTTCGGCTCGAGTCGGTTATCCGATGCATCTCGCAGGCGGTACGCTCCGCCAGTCAGGACTTGGTCAATTATGAAGGGACCTTCCCACTCGGGCTTGAGTTTTTCCTTTTTCTTGTCCGGCAGGCGTAGAACTAATTCGCCAACATTGTAATTTTTGGCCCGTACTTCTTTGCTTTGATATCTTCGAGCCTGCTGTTGATAGAATGCGGAACGGGCTTTTGCCATGTCACGCTCCTCCTCCAAGGCGTCCAAACTGTCCTGCCGATCGAGCTCGGCTTCTCTTCCTACATACATGCATACTCGAGGTGAGTCATGAATTATGTCGCAGGGCAAAACTGCTTCTGCGCCGTACACCATAAAGAATGGTGTGTATCCAGTGGTGCAATTGGGCGTGGTCCACAGCCCCAGAGTACGGAGTCGAGATCCTCTACCCAGTGCGTATTAGATTCCTTAAGGGACCGCACTAATCTGGGTTTGATGCCGCTCATGATAAGACCATTTGCACGTTCGACCTGGCCGTTAGTTTGTGGGTGATAGACGGAAGCATAATCGAGCTTGATGCCCATGTTTTTGCACCAGGGTTGTACCTCATCGGCCGTAAAGTTCGTGCCGTTATCAGTGATGATGCTATGGGGGACGCCATAATGGTGTACGACCCCAGATAGAAAGTCTATCACCGGTCCGGATTCGACCGTCTTAACAGGCTTGGCTTCTATCCATTTGGTGAACTTTTCCACCATGACCAGTAAGTATTTTTTCTTGTGGGTTCCGCCTTTAAGGGGTCCAACCATGTCAAGCCCCCAGACCGCGAAGGGCCAAGTGATGGGGATAGTTTGGAGGGCGGTGGGTGGCATATGGCTTTGTTTGCAAAAAGCTGGCAACCGACGCATCGTTGGACTAAGTCCTGAGCGTCTGCCCGGGCCGTCGGCCAATAAAAGCCTGTACGGAAAGCTTTGCTTACGAGGGACCGAGCTGCAGCGTGATGACCACCGAGTCCAGCGTGAATTTCAGCCAGCAGGTTCCGCCCTTCCTCTTCGGAGATGCACCTTTGAAGGACTCCGATAGTGCTTTTCTTATAAAGCTCTCCCTCATGGACTTTATAGGCTTTAGATCGCCGCACTATGCAGCGTGCCTCGTTTTGGTCCTCTGGGAGTTCCTGCCTAGTAAGGTAGGCTAGGAATGGTTCTGTCCACGGGGCAATGACGGCCATTATTGTGTGGGCTGAAGGTGTACTTTCATTGGCAGAGCCTCCAATTATGTCAAGTTGTTCGGTGTCGGGCAGTGCGGTTGGGTCCGGGCTGTTATTGTTCGAATCCTCTTCCCATACTACGGATGGATTGAACAACCTTTCCAAGAAGATGTTGGGGGGGGACTACATCGCGTTTTGCGCCGATGCGTGCCAGGACATCTGCCGCCTGATTATTTTCCCGGGCTATATGGTGAAATTCCAGCCCTTCGAACCGAGCTGACATTTTTAAGACGGCGTTGCGGTAAGCTGCCATTTTTGGAGCCTTGGCATTGAAGTCTCCATTTATTTGGGATATCGCGAGGTTCGGATCACCGCGCACCTCTAGGCGTTGAATGCCCATGGATACTGCCATCCGGAGACCATGTGAAAGAGCCTCATATTCGGTTGCATTGTTGGAGTCTGTGTACATAATCTGGAGTACATATTGAACTGTATCTCCTGTGGGGGACGCCAAAACGACGCCGGCCCCTAGACCGGCCAACATCTTGGAGCCGTCGAAATGCATGATCCAATTTGAATATGTGTCATACTCTTTAGGGAGTTCGGCCTCCGTCCATTCTGCGACGAAGTTGGCCAAAACTTGCGACATGATAGCTCGCCGTGGCTTATAAGTTATGTCGAACGGGAGGAGCTCAATGGCCCATTTTGCAATCCGGCCCGTTGCGTCATGGTTGTTTATAATATCATTAAGTGGTACTTCCGAGGCTACTGTTATTGAACACTCTTGAAAGTAGTGTCGCAGCTTTTGGGATGCCATGAATACCGTGTACGCAATCTTTTGATAATGCGGGTACCGTGATTTACACGGAGTGAGGACAGTGGACACATAATAGACCGGCTTTTGAAGGGGGAATTTGTGTCCGTCCGTTTCTCGTTCGACGACGAGCACTGCGCTTACAACCTGATGTGTTGTTGCAATGTACAATAGCATTGGTTCACCAATGTTTGGCGTGGCTAGGACTGGGTTTGTTGCCAATATGGCTTTTATTTCGTCGAGTCCGGCAGTGGCTGCATCCGTCCACTCGAAGTGTTCGGTGCGCCGAAGGAGGCGGTAGAGAGGTAGTGCCATTTCTACCAAGCGGGAGATAAAGCGGCTTAGAGCCGCCACGCATCTGGTTAATTTTTGTATTTGTTTGAGGTCCTTTGGGATATCCAATTGTGACAGAGCTCGGATCCTGGCTGGATTTGCTTCAATTCCTCTACCGGATACAATGAAGCCCAAGAGCTTTCCGGCTGGAATGCCAAAAATGCATTTTTCCGTGTTGAGCTTGATGTCGTATATTCGGAGGTTATCAAATGTGAGCCTCAAGTCGTCTACTAGAGATTCGACATGTCTTGTTTTGACGACCACATCATCTACATATGCCTCCACTATTTTGTCGATCTGGTTTGCCAGACATGTCTGAATCATGCGCTGATACGTTGCGTCGGCGTTTTTGAGCCCGAAGGGCATTGTGTTGAAGCAGAATGGGTCGTATGGTGTGATGAATGCCGTTGCGGCTTGGTCTGACTCTGCCATCTTGATTTGATGGTAGCCGGAATATGCATCGAGGAAACACAACGAATCGTGTCTTGCAGTAGCGTCGATAATTTGATCAATGCGGGGGAGGGGGAAGGGATCCTTTGGGAAAGCCTTGTTAAGGTCTTTAAAATCAACGCACAGGCGCCAGGATTTGTCCTTATTTGGTACCATCACCAGGTTTGCTAGCCAGTCCGGATGTTTTATATCTTTGATGAATCCGGCCTCCAATAGCTTGGCTAGCTCCTCTCCCATGGCCTGTCTCTTAGGTTCAGAAAAACGTCGAAGAGCTTGTTTGACAGGTTTGAATCCTTTTAGGATATTTAAGCTGTGCTCGGCCAGCCTGCGTGGGATTCCTGGCATGTCTGAAGGGTGCTAGGCGAATATGTCCCAATTTTCACGTAGGAACTCTCTCAGTGCGGCATCTACATCAGGGTTTAATTATGCCCCGATAGAAGTTGTTTTATTGGGGTCCGTTGGATGGACCTGGAATTTGACTATTTCGTCCGCTGGTTTAAAGGAGGTGGACTTGGATCTTTTGTCGAGTATCACATCGTCCCTGTTTATCGTCGAGCACAGCGCACTCAGTTCCTCAGCCGCTAGGGCTTCGTATAGTGCCTCAAGGGCCAGTGTGGCTGTCTTGTTTTCGGCGCGGAGTGCTATGTCCGGATCACTAGTGAGAGTGATAATTCCGTTCGGCCCGGATATCTTGAGCTTCATGTACCCGCAATGGGGTATTGCTTGGAAGGTTGTAAACGCACTTCCCGCCCTAGCAGGGCGTGGTACCCGCTACTGAACGGTGCCACATGGAACGTGACCTCTTTGGACCTGTAATTATCCAGCGTGTCGAACACCACATATAGTGTGATTTTTCCTGTACAACGCGCTTCCCGACTGGGGATTATTCCTCTAAAGGTTGTACTGCTTCGCTCAATGCAGTTCCAGTCTATTTCCATTTTTTGAAGGGTTTCCTCATAAATGAGGTTCAGTCTGCTGCCTCCATCCATGAGTACCTTGGTGAGGCGAAAGCCGTCCACTATTGGACTGAAGACCAATGCGGCTGGTGCTCGGGCTGTTCGGAATTTAGGTTCATCACTCGCATTAAAAGTAATAGTCGTGTCACTCCATGGGTTTATTGTTGCTACTTGGTGGACTTCGGCAAGGCTGCGGAGTGTTCTTTTTCGCATATTATTTGATGTGAAAGTCTCGAAGGCTGTTAATACCATATTGGTGTCCCTGGGGTGGCTTTCTGTGGCCTCCGGAATTAGGAGATCTTCGCCAATTTTGGCCACCTGCCGGAGTATCCAACATGCTCTAAGGCTGTGAGTTGGTGTGGCGCCCTCTATGCTGTGAATTTTACAGGGTCCATTAAGCCATCCTTCCAGTACGGTTCCATGCCCTGTAGAGGGTTTTTGCTTTTTGGTGTTTGACCCGGGTGTCTGGCAATGATGCACCCTTTTATTTCGGACTGGGTTTGTATTCAGGGCCGGATCGTCCCAAAATTTTATTTCGGTTTTCCAGGCGCTTTCCATCGCACAGTACTTTCGTACTATGGACGCCAAGTTAGCGAAGCGTGTAATATCACGTCGACTTATGGCGTTGAGGATTCCCTTGTCCGTGCAATTATTGCAGAAGATTAAGATTTCGTCTTCCTCGCGGCAGTCCTTTATCCTGTTCCGAAGCAGGAGGAATCTGGCCCAGTAATGATGTACTGTTTCTTCGGGCTTTTGCCTGATTTGGGACAGATCGCTTATGTTCGGGTGGGTGGGTGGAATTAAATACGAAACCTCACCCAATCTGAGACTCGGAGGTCAAGGAGTTTCCGAACTCGAAAGTTTGGATTCTTGGATGTTGTCCAATGAATCCAGCCCGTCGCCTGACTCTAAGTTCAGGTCTTGAGTGATATCCTCCCCTCCATGGGTATCCGGCTTGGAGGGATCGGGAATCCGGACGTAGCTAGTCCTTAAGAGAGATGAAGGGTCGCCGCACTGTCCCTCTACCACGACAACGTGATGGGTGACTTGGGGAGAGTTAATCTCTCTTAGATCGGGTTTAGGTCCAATTTGGTCGTGATCTGTAGCGACTCCCAGGGCGGCAATGCGATCCAAGAGCTCGTTTATGGAAGAGAGCTCCATTGGATCTAACTGCTCGGCGAGTTCTGAGCTGACATGAAGATTGCTTTTGATGGCCCGAGAGGTCATCGTCGGCGCAGCAGCCGAATAGGCGGTCATAAGAAAACGACATAGCCGGAGAGTTTGGCCGACAACCAAAGCTCCCTTAGCAACGGTGCCGTCTTTAAAGACGGGATGAGGCATCCTTCCTGATGGCGACGACATGGAGGAACTCTCAATGAAAGCACCAATGTCGGTGTCAAAACCGGCGGATCTCAGGTAGGGGGTCCCGAACTGTGCGTCTAGGCGGATGGTAACAGGAGACAAGGGACACGATGTTTTTACCCAGGTTCGGGCCCTCTCGATGGAGGTAAAACCCTACCCCTACTAGATTAATATTGATGATATGGGTAGTACAAGAGTAGATCTACCACGAGATCAAGGAGGCTAAACCCTAGAAGCTAGCCTATGGTATGATTGTTGTTCTGTCCTACGGACTAAAACCCTCCGGTTTATATAGACACCGGAGAGGGTTAGGGTTACACAGAGTCGGTTACAATGGTAGGAGATCTGCATATCCACATCGCCAAGCTTGCCTTCCACGCCAAGGAAAGTCCCTTCCGGACACGGGATGGATTCTTCAATCTTGTATCTTCATAGTCCAGGAGTCCGGCTGAAGGTATAGTCCAGCTATCCGGACACCCCCTAATCCAAGACTCCCTCATCGTCCATACCGTCGATGTCTTCGGAGTCAAAGTCCAACATGTCGGTTATATCGTAGACAGTGGCTACGAAGTGGGTGGTGGGTGGGCATCGAATTTCTTCGTCTTCCACATCCCAATCCTGTTGGCCATAATCCGGCCAGGACTCTCCTGACAAAGATAGAGACCTTAGTGAATTTAGAATATCGCCGAGGGGCGAGTGCTGAAGGATGTCCGCAGCGGTGAATTCCATGATCGGCGCCCCATCGGGTTCGATTGGAAGGGGCGCGGAGGGTCCGGCGTCCGAAAAGGAGTCCGACACCTTGGAGTCACGAGCTTCGCAAAGGACAAGGCTGGTGTTCGGCTCGATCGTCGTAGAGATTGCAGCCCCCGAGGCGGTGTCCAGCCACTCGTCCTCGATTGGTGCAGTCAGCTCCGAGCTAAGGGTTGGAGCGGACACGGGTGTGGCCTCCAGGGCACTGTTCGGCGGCAGAGCTAGATCATGCCCTTCGTGACAGTGCGGCACGCCCGGCTGTGGCTCGAATCCATCGAAGATCAAGTCCCCGCGGATATCGGCTGTGTAGTTCAAACTTCCAAATCTGACCTGATGGCCAGGGGCGTAGCTTTCAATCTGCTCCAGATGGACAAGCGAATTGGCACGCAGTGCAAAGCCGTCGAATACGAAGACTTGTCCGGGGAGAAAAGTCTCACCCTGGACTGCATCGTCGTTGATGCTCGGAGGAGCCATCGGGCCTAAAAGTGACGACACATAGGAAATCTCAATGAAAGCACCAATGTCGGTGTCAAAACCGACGGATCTCAGGTAGGGGGTCCTGAACTGTGCGTCTAGGCGGATGGTAACAGGAGACAAGGGACACGATGTTTTTACCCAGGTTCGGGCCCTCTCGATGGAGGTAAAAACCCTACTCCTGCTTGATTAATATTGATGATATGTGTAGTACAAGAGTAGATCTACCACGAGATCGGACAGGCTAAACCCTAGAAGCTAGCCTATGGTATGATTGTTGTTCGTCCTATGGACTAAAAACCCTCCGGTTTATATAGACACCGGAGAGGGTTAGGGTTACACAGAATCGGTTACAACGGAAGGAGATCTACATATTCGTATCGCCAAGCTTGCCTTCCACGCCAAGGAAAGTCCCATCCAGACACGGAACGAAGTCTTCAATCTTGTATCTTCATAGTCCAGGAGTCCGGCCGAAGGTTATAGTCCGGCTATCCGGACACCCCCTAATCCAGGACTCCCTCACCAATGCTACAGCCCGGATTCACACGCTGCTGACGGACATGCTCGAAGTTGATTCATGTATGCATGTCCCCATAGGTTAGTGCCGCTTTGGGTTCACAACTAGCCATGTCAGCCCGGGTTCTCTGTCATATGGATGCTAGCGACACTATCATATACGTGAGCCAAAAGGCGCAAACGGTCCCGGGCCATGGTAAGGCGACACCCGTGGGAATACCGTGCGTGAGGCCGCAAAGTGATATGAGGTGTTACCGGCTAGATCGATGTGACTTGGAATCGGGGTCCTGACACGCAATGATCTATCCATGGAGATGCATAACAATGAGGGGGATAGCGTGTCTACGTACCCTCGTAGACTGTAAGCGGAAGCGTTTCACAACATGGTTGGTGTAGTTGAACTTTCTTTGCACTCCACCGATCGAGTACCGAACGTACGACACGTCCGAGTTCTGCACACGTTCAGCTCGGTGACGTCCCTCGCCTTCTTGATCCAACATGGTGTCGAGGTAGTAGATGAGTTCTGTCAGCATGACGGCATGGTGACGGTGATGGTGATGTGATCCCCGCTGGGCTTCGCATAAGTACCACGAGAATATGACCAGGGTGTAAACTGTGGAGGGGGGCGCCGCACACGTCTAACAATTGATGTTGTGTGTTCAAGGCGCCCCCTTCCCCACATATATATATAGGTGGGAGGGGAGGAGAGGCAGCCAAGGGGAGCCAGCCACCTTTCCTTTTTTTTCACCGGAGAAGAAAGGGAAGGGGGAGGAGAGGAAGGAAGGGGGCGGGCGAACCCCCCTTTTCCTTCTCCTATTTGGCCTCCTGCCATAGGGGGGCGCCACACCCCTTGTGGGCTGGTGTGCCATATCTTCTCCCCGGGGGTTCCAGTACTCCGATAAATACCCGACACACTCCGGAATACTTGCGATGTCCGAATACCATCGTCCTATATATCAATCTTTACCTGTCGACCATTTAGAGACTCCTCGTCGTGTCCGTGATCTCATCTGGGACTCCGAACTACATTCCGTCACCAAATCACATAACTCATACAGTACAATATCGTCATCGAACGTTAAGCGTGCGGACCCTACGGGTTCGACAACTATGTAGACATGACCGAGACACCTCTCTACTCAATAACTGATAGCGGAACCTAGATGCTCATATTGGCTCCTACATATTATACGAAGATCTTTATTAGTTGAACCGTTATGGCAACATACGTTATTTCCTTTGTCCATCGGTATGTTACTTGCCGGAGATTCGATCGTCGGTATCTTCATACCTAGTTCAATCTCATTACCGGCAAGTCCCCTTACTCATTCCATAATACATCACCTCGTGACTAACTCCTTAGTCATTTGCTTGCAAGCTTATGAGGTGTATTATCGGGAGGGCCCAGAGATACCTCTCCGATACTCGGAGTGACAAATCCTAATATCAATCTATGCCAACTCAACAAACACCTTCAGAGATACCTATAGAGCATCTTTATAATCAACCAATTACGTTGTGACGTTTGATAGCACACAAGGCATTCCTCCGGTATCCGGGAGTTGCATAATTTTATAGTCGAAAGAATATGTATTTAACATGAAGAAAGCAATAGCAATAAAACTGAACGATCATGATGCTAAGCTAACGATGGGTCTTGTCCATCACATCATTCTCCTAATAATGTGATCCCGTTATCAAATGACAACTCATGTCAATGGTTAGGAAACCTTTACCATCTTTGATCAACGAGCTAGTCTAGTAGAGGCTCACTAGGGACACAGTGTTTGTTTATGTATTCACACATGTATTAAGGTTTCCGATCAATACAATTCTAGCATGAATAATAAACCTTTATCATGAATAAGGAAATATAAAATAACAACTTTATTATTGCCTCTAGGGCATATTTCCTTCACGAAGCGGATCCTCTGCGAGCGTCAGGTGGCAGCCGGGCAAGGCGATTTTGGGGTTTACCGGGTAATACTGGTAATTGATATATAGGTGAAAATGTTTACAGAGATGTTAAATTAATAATAAAAGGCTCTAATTATGATCATAAGGCTTCTATAATTAATTAAATATCACGGTCCAAGGAAAATACTAAAAAGGCCAAGTGGTGGAGAGTTATTAGGTCCTAGGGCCCAATAACACTTGGGGGCACCCCCTAGCTTGTATGAGAAACTAAGGGGGGCGAATTGGAAAGGGAGGAGGACTCCTTGTTAGGGCATATCTCTCTCCAATAGTTTTGGTGATTGATGACAATGCTATTTGCGTACTAATCGTGTGCATTGAACATTTAAGATATTCTCACATAAGGCACAAGACGGTCTTATTCCACTCGTTGGAAGAAAGAGCGAAGATGATTTTTCGGTGTTTCTTTTTGGTTGACTTGAGTCATAGGAAATCCATACTATTAAGAGGGGGTCCGCTTTGGAATGGTTTGGGTGGAATCAACACGTACACCACCCCATATGCACCCTGAAAATGGTTGTTATTGACTAGAGGGGGGTGAATAGGCGATTTTTAAGAAAATATTCAAGACATGCAATGTCTCAAAGACGGGCAATTAAAACAGTAACTAAACATGATACAACAGAAAATAAACTACTCTAGCCATGCAAGAATGTCAAGGTACAATACAGGTGATGCACGAAGACAAGTAGCAGCTAGGTAGCACAAATCAGGATTGGCAGATAGTATGAAGACAAATATGCAATTAGAGTGAACGTCTTCACACAAAGTCTTCAAAAAGAATAGGCAAGCAAAAGCTTCATGAAGCTAAACTGTAAGTAAAGGAGTGAAGTGATAGAACCATTTGCTCGATGAAGACAAGGATTTGGTAGACCAGTTCCAGTTGCTATGACAACTGTATGTCTGGTTAGGGAGGCCGAGATTGAACTCAGGAGACCACGTCTTCACCTTATTCTCCTTGAGCCAAGACACGCAGATCTCGCCCAATCACTCAGGTAAGTCCTCAAGGTAGACTTCCAAACCTTCACAGACTTCGTTCATTGGCAATCCACAATGACTTTTGGATGCTCAGAACGCGATGCTTAACCGACTGGAAGATCACAATCTTCAAGTGTACGTAATAAATCTTCGGTTCATGCAAAACAGAAAGGCTCTAGTGATGCTTAACACTCTTTGGGCTCGGGGTGTTTTGAGTTTATCCTCACGAGGATTCTCTCTCAAAGGCTTCGGAGGTGGGTTGCTCTCAAACGACAAAAGTCGTGCCCTAACTCTGAGCAGCCACCAATTTATGGTGGAGGGGTGGGCTATTTATAGCCAGGGGCAACTGAGGGAGTCCTGGATTAAGGGGTCCTCGGGCGTCCGGACTATAGTACGTGGGCCAGACTGATGGGCTGTGAAGATACAAGATCAAAGACTCTCTCCCATGTCTGGATAGGACTCTCCTTGGCGTGGAAGGCAAGCTTGGAGTCCTGATATGAAGATTCCTTTCTCTGTAACCGACTTTGTACAACCCTAGCCCCCTCCGGTATCTATATAAACCGGAGGGCTTAGTCTGTAGAGGGAAGAATCATAATCATAGTCATACAGGCTAGACTTCTAGGGTTTTAGCCATTATGATCTCGTGGTAGATCTACTCTTGTAATACTTATATTCATTAAGATCAATCAAGCAGGAAGTAGGGTATTACCTCCATAGAGAGGGCCCGAACCTGGGTAAACATCGTGTCCCCTGTCTCCTGTTACCATCGACCTTAGACGCACAGTTCGGGACCCCCTACCCGAGATCCGCCGGTTTTGACACCGACATTGGTGCTTTCATTGAGAGTTCCGCTATGTCATCATCAAGAGGTTCGATGGCCCCATCAATCATCTACAACAATGTTGTCTAGGGAGAAGTCTTCCTCCCCGAACAGATCTTCGTATTCGGCGGCTTTGCACTGCGGGCTAACTCGTTTGGCCATCTAGAGCAGATCGATAGCTATGCCCCTGGCCATCAGGTCAGATTTGGAAGCTTGAACTACGTCGCGGATATCCGCGGAGACTTGATCTTCGACGGATTCGAGACCACGGCAGCCGCTCCTTATCACCATGATGAACATGACTTAAATCTCTCATCGGACCACGCCTAGGAGATAGCGCCTGTAACTGCTCTGGCCCTAGATCCGGAGCAGATTGCACCATCCGAGGATGGGAGGCTCAACCCCACCATGGAAGCCGCAGACTCAGCGGCGTCGGAGCCGCACACAGACCCAACCTTGAGTGGGATCTATGTCACCGGAACCTCAGACCTGTTTCCGGCTACAAGTTCTGAACCATGGATGTCCGCGCACGTCGAGCTTGATCAGGCATCGATCGTTGAAATCAGTTCCACGGACATCTTTCGGCACTCACCTATAGGCGACGTGCTAAACTCAATTAAAACACTCTCCTTGGCGGGGGACTCACAGCCGAATTATATCCGCTTCGAACTGGAGGCTGATGACGGAGAATTTTGCTTCCCACCCCCGCCCACTTAATAGCCACTGTCGAAGACTTAACCGACATGCTCGATTACGGCTCCGAAGACATCGACGGTATGGACGACGATGCCGGAGAAGAGGAGGCCCAAAGCCTGCCATTTATTGGACATTAGGCGGCCGCTTCCTCGTATGACGTATACATGGTGGACACACCTAAAAAGAACAATGGCGACAACGAGAAGGATCCAGTCGAGGATAAACCTCTTGAGATACAGCCAAAACACTGACATCAGCGGTGCCGCTCCAAATCACGCCGTGCAAAAGACAGCGATATCGGCACAAGAGAAGATAACACTCCGGATGGTGCCGAAGACAGAGAAGACCCCGACGAGCAAACTACCGAACAAGATGATCGGGAAGATGGGCAAGTTAGCCTTGACGAACAGGCCATACACGAAGACTCGGAGGACAGTAATTATCTTCCTCTATCTGAGGATGAGGTGAGCCTCGGCGACGAGGATTTTATCATGCCTGAGGAACCTCTCAAGCAGGAGCCTGAAAAAGAAGGAGCAGCAACTTCAAGCTGATCAAGCTCTGCTCAACGATAGATGGACTGATGTCCTGGCAGCCGAGGAATACGACCTCAAACGCCCAGCCAAAAGTTACCCGAAGCACAAATTGCTACCTCAGTTCGATGATGAGGCGCCGGAGCCCGTACCATCATCGCACAATGCGGCCGACCGACCACCACGTGGTCGGGACAAAGAGGCAACGCAAGACGAACACTAGCCCGCCCCACCTCACCTTAAAGGCAGAGACAAAACAACTCGAGGACATACATATGCCCTGCGGCAGGACTTGGATAGTAGAGCAGGTCAGAACAGATCGATCTATGGATCACGGGGACGCACCCCGACATGCGATAACGGCTATCGAGCTGGACACAATAATCATACTCACGCCCGGGCAGAGAACCGCAAATGGACTCCATCTGAGCTATGTCGTGACGTGGCCCCATGTATAGGTGCCGCACACCCCCTTTGCTTCACTGACGAGGTAATGGAGCACGAATTCCTAGAAGGGTTTAAACCCGTAAACATCGAATCATACGATGGGACAACAGACCCCGCGGTATGGATCGAGGACTTTCTTCTTCACATTCATATGGCCCACGGCGATGATCTCCATTCCATCAAATACCTCCCATTAAAACTAAAGGGACCAGCACGACACTGGCTAAACAGCCTTCCAGAGAACTCCATTGGCAGCTGGGAAGACCTGGAAGACGCCTATCACGACAACTTCCAAGGTACATATGTTCGACCACCAGATGCCGATGACTTAAGTCACATCATCCAGCAGCCCAGAGAGTCAGCCAGGAAGCTCTGGACTAGGCTCTTAATTAAAAAGAACCAAACTATCGATTGTCCGGACGCTGAAGCCCTCGCGACCTTCAAACACAGCATCTGAGATGAGTGGCTCGCCCGCCACCTCGGTCAAGAAAAACCAAAATCCATGGCAGCCCTTACCGCTCTAATGACCCGCTTTTACGCGGAAGAAGATAGCTGGCTCGCTCGTAGGAGCAACAACTCCAGCGATCCGGGCACTTCCGAAGTCCGAGACGGCAATAGCAAGCCACGACGCAATAAACACAAGCGTCGCAATAATAATGAAATAACGCAAGACACGGTGGTTAACGCCAGATTCAGCGGCTCCAAACCCGGTCAACGGAAAAAGCCTTTCAAGGCAAATAGAGACGGACCATCCAATCCCGACAAGATACTGGATCGGCCCTGCCAGATTCATGGCACCCCCGATAAACCACCTACTCACACTAACAGAAGCTGCTGGGTTTTCAAACAAGCCGGCAAGCTTAATGCCGAACACAAGGGGAACCGGCCTCCCAGCAACAACGATGACCAAGAGACTCGCCAGCCGAATACCAGGGTTCAGAAGCAATTTCCCCCCGAAGTGAAAACCGTAAACATGGTATATGTGACGCACACCCCTAAAGGGGAGCGCACGCGTGCACCACAAGACGCATACACCATAGAGCTGGTTCCCCCAAAATTTAGTCATATCAGTCCCGAAGGTTTGGCAGCTCTGATCATCGATCCAATTATCGATGGGTTCCATCTCAGGAAGTCCCTATGGACGGCGGCAATCGCCTTAATCTACTCTACCAAGACACTGTCCGCAAAATGGGCATTGATCCTTCAAGAATCAAGCCCACCACAACTATCCTCAAGGGAGCAATACCCGACGTAGAAGCTCACTGCACGGGCTCCATCACACTGGAAGCTGTTTTCGGTTCGCCGATCAACTTTCAAAGCGAGGGTTTGACCTTTGGTATTGCCCCGTTCCACAGTAGCTACCATGCACTTCTGGGGCATACCGCTCTTGATCGTTTTAATGCGGTCCCACTCTACGCCCACGCAAAACTTAAAATGCCCGGTCCATGCGGCGTCATAACAGTAAATGGAAATACGAAACACTCCCTCCGTACAGAAGACCATACTACGGCTATTACGGCTGAAGTACAAAGCGGCCTCATCAAGCCGCATAACTCATCGGCCACTAAGCCGACGGTCCTTATTAAATGGAACCGATCAATCTCAGAGCTGGATTAGCAGTTCGTCCTCCATCGTTCGCCCTACACACACGCGAAGTTTATACCGCGCATGCATAATTATGTACTTAAAATACCCTGGTCATCGGCGGAGGCACAATACGGACAAGCCTACAAGCACTCCCATTCAATCCTTTTCTTTTCTACCCATTTTTTTATCTCTTATCACAGGTGGCTCAAACACTGGGTCATCTCACTGACTCTTCGGGAGTTCGGCTTCATACACTCACCCAAAGGTTATTCCTGTTAAGGAATCCTTTCACCGAGGCAAGGCGACGCAGACGTGCGATAGGAAGTCCAAATAATTTTGTGTAGACCGCACTCTCTATTCCGAGCCTATAACATTGCCTTCTCCCTGAGCCCTCGACCATCGGTATGTCAAATAGCCTAGGTCATGGCATTATTATTTGTAAAATGGCAATTGACATATCAATTAGGTTCCAGTGAACATAATCTGTATCCAGTATTCGCTTTTTCTGAAGAGCTATTTTTTTCCAGTTGTTTCACACTCGCACCTCGGCACAGGTTGCCAGGGGCTCGATATGGGAACAAATGAGTTGCCGACAAAGTCCGAACAACTTTATAGCACACTTCGGCGTCACGAGTTTGGCCTTATATGCACCAGCTCCGAATCATGTCTTTGGTCAATAGTTGGGTTGCCTGGCTCCTGTGCTTACTACCTTACGTTCCGCTATATCGGCTAGGGTAGTAAAGGGAGAACTACTGCGATTGTGTCTCGGTTTATCCGGATGAGCACCTCACTAGAGAAAGCTGAAAACTGACTGTCATGATGCGGCGAGAGCTGGTCAACCACTCGATGACTTACTAGAATATTTCGCCATTCTTTCCGTATTACACGAAGGGCCGTCCTTAAGGTCACCCATGTAACGCACCATATTCGGATAACTGTGTACATACTAGGGGCTATATCATAGACCCACCGTCAAACTCCTATGTCTAAGTGAAAGTGTTAAAGCCCTCTAGTCCGATTGCCTAGTTCTCCACATTGACACCTCCTTTGCGGACCAAGACGTTGGGTCAAGAGTGATCAAGTGATTTTCCGAACACCCCCGTATTTTATGCGAGGGGGCTGAAGCGGACGACTATAAAACTTTCATATTATACAAAAAACGGACGCACAGGAGGAGCCAAAATTTCTAGGCATAGCCTTAAAATATCATAGTATTGTTTTTTACAATCTCAATACATTTCACTCGAATATCATATCTTTCGAGAACTGACCCTCTATCAAGCGGGCACCCTCTAAGACATCCTCGGAATAATGCTCTGGCATGTGATGCTCCTTGCCCTTGGGCGGACTTTTCGCTGCAATATCGGTGGCCTTCATTTTCGCCCAGTACGTCTTGACGCGGGCAAAGGCCATCCGTGCACCTTCAATGCACGTTGACCACTTAACGGCGTCGATACGCGGCACCGCATCGACAAGTCGATGCACCAAACCGAAATAACTATTCGGAATTGGTTCGGTCGGCCACAGCCGGACCACGACGTCCTTCATGGCAGAACCGTATATCTTGTGGAGCTCGGCCCACTGGGACATCTATTTGTTCAGCAACAGCGGGCGCTTTGGCGTGCCGAATTGTGACCAGAAAAGCTTCTCTGTTGCATACCCTTCTTGCGCTTCATAAAACTGCGCCGCATCAAAGGCGCTCTTCGGCAAGTCCAAGAATGCGTCTGGAGAGCTCCACATTTGATTAAGCAGGGAATACTTCGGATCACCGAATTTAGTCTGTAATAAGAAAGGCTTACCGGCCGCTATCTCCCCAGCTTGCCGGATCTCTTCCCGAGCCGCTCTAGACTCAGATCGTGCTCCTCTCGCCTCTTGTAAGGCCTTGTCGAGATCGGACGCTTTGGCTTTGTTATCTCTCTCGAGGAATTCGCACCGGACAGTGGCCTCTTTCAGCTCGCGTGCCATGGTAAACATTTTCTCCTCACATTGGCGCTGAGCAGCCTGTCCAGCTTTTAGCTCATCAGCTGCCTTCTTGGGAGACACATTACTCATCCGAGCTTGCTCCTTGGCTCGGGCAAGTTCAGACCAAAGGATCTCCACTGCGGCAGCACTATCTGCAGATACGCATGTCTCAGAATATAATTCTAGCTGTGTGCTCATGTTATTATACATACATAAACTGACCGCCCCAAAATATACCTTGAGCCTCGTCGAGCTGCTTGTTAATAAGCGTGATGTCGTCATCAGCCACATCAAGTTTTTGCTTCAGACCTGCAACCTCGGTAGCGTGGGCAGTCGTCATGGAGGTAACAACCTGTGTGCAAATTAATTGGATTATTTCCTGGGCGATTCTTTTTCGATCCTCTGAATGCCTCCTTTTGGACGCCAACCAGAGTCTCAGGGGCTACTATCTATACACAGGTGCATTTTTCGTATAAATCGCAATCGAAAATATAACATTGCATACCTCGAAGCCTCTTAGCAGGCTCGTGAAAGCTTCATTCAATCCGCTTTTCACGGACAGAATCCTCTCAACCACCATACCCATCAAGGTACGATGTTCCCCTAGGACGGACGAATATCGCAACATGTTCATCAGTGTATCCGGCGCCTCCGGATTCGTGGAAGCAGCTGTGGGAGCACGGACTCCCTTTGGAAGGATGTGTTTGCTTGACCCTAGAGTCGTCTCCGGCTGTAAGACGGATAGTACGGCGCCTTTATTATTAGTCCCCGTAGGGACCGCACACCCCGGACCTCGGGCGGCCGAAGTTTCACCTGGGGGCGTTGTCTCCGTCATCCTCTGTTGATCGGGCGAGGTCCTCCGGGACGACACCTCAATGTTGTCCGCCCTGTTGGGCAAGGAAGCTTGTGGAGGCGTCTCGCTTTGCATCATCTCCGAAAGAAGATCCCCGAAGAGGAGGATTGTTTAGGAAGACTGTGTGCCGGACCGCAAAAATATGTATTCTAGATGTTACCCTGGTAATAGGAAAAGGAACGGGATATGTTTAAAACACCTTTGTTCACTTACGATTCAGCTAAAGGCTTGTCCTTATGGAGGTACCGTGCGACAACGTCGCCTTCCGAGCCCGAACCGCCTGACAGGGGCGTCTTGCCTCGTTTAGGAGCCTTTACCTCCCAATCTTCGGAGGCGGCTCTTTTCTTACCATGGGGAGAAAGGATGTCAGCTTCTCCTCCTCTTTTGTCATCGGAAGAGGGAGCCTTAATTTCCCCGGACACAGTGTTTGGTGTACCTTCGGAATGGGGGTTACCTTTGGCTCCCACGCTCTCCTTATTGACCTCTTCACCGGCGCCTGGTATGGTGCCAGGACCAGCATCCTTGTTAGCACGGGACTAGCTGAGTCTTCAGGAAGGGGGCCGAACACCTGATTCGCTCCGCCTTCTTTATCCATCCCTGGAAGAAGATGGTTTTCTCAGTATCTTATTATAAGATGTTTAACTAAGCTGTGTTTGGGAGTCGAATGCTTACTGAGGTATCTGGATGATTGCAGTCAAGGCCGATGTCCTCTATAGTATTCGGCCACTGTTTTCGTGTCCCAAAAAAATAACTTCCAGATTCCTCTGTGCATCGCGCCGAAGAAGTGCTGAAGGGTTCATGGTCCTTCTGGATTGAACTCCCACGTGCGGAGGGGCCGTCGCTGGCACGGGAGGACCCGACGAACTAACATTACTTGAATCACGTCGAGGAGTTCGGTGTTCTTCTCAAGGAGACTCCGGATGCGGCTCTGTAGAGTCTGCACTTCATCGATTGATCCCCAGTCCAACCCCTTATTGACCCATGATGCGAGCTGAATTGGAGGGCCAGATCGGAACGCAGGTGTAGCTACCCACTTGGTACCATGGGGTTCAGTGATGTAAAACCACTCCCGCTGCCATAAGACAGAAGATTCTGTGAAGGATCCTTTTAGCCAAGGAGCGTTGATGAGTTTGCTCACTGTAGCACCACCGCACTCCGCTTGTTTCCCATCGACTACCTTCGGCTTCACATTAAAGGTCTTAAGCCACAAGCCGAAGTGTGGGGGAATACAGAGGAAGGCCTCGCACGTGATAATGAACGCCGAAACGTGAAGGAAGGAGTCCGGAGTTAGATCGTGAAAATCTAGCCTGTAATAGAACATGAGCCCTCAGACAAAGGGGTGGAGAGCAAACCCTAACCCTCGGAGGAAGTGGGAGATGAACACGACCCTCTCACTAGATCTGGGAGTAGGAATAACCTGCCCTTGAGCAGGAAGCCTGTGGGGGATTTCCATGGTCAGGTATCTTGCCGCCTAGAGCTTCTCGATATCCTCCTCTGTGACAGAGGAAGCCACCCACCGATCTTGAGGGTTGGGTCCGGACATGACTGGGAAGCTCAAAGCAATGTTAGTTCAGGGGCTACCGAGGGAGTCTTGGATTAAGGGGTCCTTGGGCGTCCGGACTATAGTATGTGGGCCGGACTGATGGGCTGTGAAGATACAAGACCGAAGACTCTCTCCCGTGTCCGGATAGGACTCTCCTTGGCGTGGAAGGAAAGCTTGGCGTCCTGATATGAAGAGTCCTTTCTCTGTAACCGACTTTGTACAACCCTAGTCCCCTTCGGTGTCTATATAAACAAGAGGGCTTAGTCCGTAGAGGGAAGAATCATAATCATAGTCATACAGACTAGACTTTTAGGGTTTTAGCCATTATGATCTCGTGGTAGATCTACTCTTGTAATACTCATATTCATCAAGATCAATCAAGCAGGAAGTAGGGTATTACATCCATAGAGAGGTCCCGAACCTGGGTAAACATTGTGTCCCCTCCTGTTACCATCGACCTTTGACGCATAGTTTAGGACCCCCTACCCGAGATCCGCCGGTTTTGACACTGACAGCAACCCGACAAGATATGTCTGAAATGACCCTAGGTCAATGGACAACGGGCACGTGTCCAACGGTAGGATTTCAAACACATGCGGCAGCTTGACTTGGGCTACAAGTAAAGCTGACTTATCCAACACAGGATAAGATTTTCTCTCATTAATCTTTGCTCGAAGACGTAGCATTTTGGGTTGAGCATCACATCAGTTTTCTGACTTAGTTTCCCTCGGCCCCACTTAATAGTTCGGTGGTTCCTATGACTCAGGAAAGAAGAAAATGAAACAACGGAAGAATCTATGTCTTCACGCTCCATTGTCTTCAAGCGAATGTCTTCATGTGTCATTATCTTCAACACAAATGTCATCGGGAACCACCAATGTCTTCATACATTTTTAGGGGTCATCTTCGATGTGTAAATCGGATCAATAGGGACTTTTACCTATGTTCTCCTATGTCTCACAAACACATTAGTCCCTCAACCAAGTTTGTAGTCAATACTCCAAAACCAACTAGGGGTGGCACTAGATGCACTTACGCACCCACATACCCCTCCCGCAACATGGAGGGTCCAGCTGTTGCTGCTTTGGCACTTTTACAACAGCCATGCAGTAGTACTGCTTAGGCGGTACTTCTGCAGCCTGGTTTTACTCCTACTTCCGCCTATTCCGAGGCTTCTGTTGTCTCTGGTTATTAACGGTAGTAGCAAGGTAGTAACGCTTGCGCGGTACTTCCACTTTCTACTCGCTACTTCCACTTAGTTTCAAGGAGTGTGGAAGCTTCTGTTGCCCATTTTAGCTTTAGCACTTGTTGAGCAGTAGCTACACGGTAGTACCGTTTTACACGGTACTTCGCTCTGGCACCGCTTCAATACTGTTGTTCCTCCGTGCCCTGTGATATGAAGCGGTTGTACCACTCTGATGGATGGTAGTATCGCTCCGGCGGCACTACCGCTCCAGTACCAGTGTACTCACAAGCTACGGTAGGATCTACCACTCCCTCGAGCGGCAGTACCGCTTGAGTGGGGGTTGTGAGCAGCATAGCAGTTGGATGGTGCCCACTATTGAAAGGATTGAGAAGAGGTGTCTAGAGGGGGGTGATTAGACCCTCAACAAAGAAAATTAGCAGTTTTTAAGTTCTTCAAGTTTAGGTGGAGTTTTAGCACAAGTTTAAACATTCCCAATACATTTCAAGCAAGCATGACAAGAGTATATGAGCAGCGAAAAGTAAAGCATGCACTTTGCAAGAAAGTAAAGGGATGGGATTGGAGTGTGCAAATGCAATTGGAGACACGGAGATTTTTGGCGTGGTTCTGATAGGTGGTGCTATCGTACATCCACGTTGATGGAGACTTCAACCCACGAAGGGTAACGGTTGCGCGAGTCCATGGAGGGCTCCACCCATGAAGGGTCCACGAAGAAGCAACCTTGTCTATCCCACCATGGCCATCGCCCACGAAGGACTTGCCTCACTTGGGTAGATCTTCACGAAGTAGGCGATCTCCTTGCCCTTACAAACTCCTTGGTTCAACTCCACAATCTTGACGGAGGCTCCCAAGTGACACCTAACCAATCTAGGAGACACCACTCTCCAAAAGGTAATAGATGGTGTGTTGATGATGAACTTCTTGCTCTTGTGCTTCAAATGATAGTCTCCCCAACACTCAACTCTCTCTCACGGATTTGGATTTGTTGGAAAGATGATTTGAGTGGAAAGCAACTTGGGGAAGGCTAGAGATCAAGATTCTTGTGGTTGGATTGGAATATATTGGTCTCAACACATGAGTAGGTGGTTCTCTCTTAGAAAATGAATGCTGGAAGTGTAGGCACGTTCTGATGGCTATCTCCATGAATGGAGGAAGGGTGGAGGGGTATATATAGCCTCCACACAAAATCTGACCGTTACACACAATTTACCAAACTCAGTGAGACCGAATCAAGAAACTCGGTCAGACCGATTTGGTTCAAAATGTGAACGTTAGAGTTTTCCGTGGGACCGATATGATCAACTCGATGGGACCGATGTGCTAGGGTTAGGGTAAAACCTCAACTCGGTTTGACCGATTACACAAACTCGGTGAGACCGATTTTGGTAATAAGCAAAACAGGGAGTTGGTCAAGCAAACTCGATGGGGTGGGACAGAAATAATTGCAACAGGCAACGGAGAGTTTGCAAGCCCATCTCGGTGAGACCGAGATCCCATCGGTGAGACCGAATTGATTAGGGTTTCTGGTAGTGGCTACTGATACGTCTCCAACGTATCTATACTTTTTCATTGTTCCATGCTATATCATATTCTGTTTTGGATGTTTAATGTGCTTTATTATACACTTTTATATTATTTTTGGGACTAACATTAACCGGACGCCCAACCCAAATTGCTGTTTTTTGCCTATTTCAGTGTTTTGAAGGAAAAGGATATCAAACAGAGTCCAAATGGAATGAAACCTTCAGGAACGTGATTTTCAGAACAAACATGATCCAGAGGACTTGGAGTCTACGCAAAGCAATCAACGAGGAGAGCATGAGGCAGGGGGCGTGCCTACCCCCCAGGCACGCCCTCCACCCTCGTGGGGCCCATGTTGCTCCGCCGACGTACTTCTTCCTCCTATATATACCTACGGACCCCCAAACTATCAGATACGGAGCCAAAAACCTATTTCCACCGCCGCAACCTTCTGTACCCGGGAGATCCCATCTTGGGGCCTTTTCCGGTGCTCCGCCGGAGGGGGCATTGATCATGGAGGGCTTCTACATCAACACCATAGCCTCTCTGATGATGTGTGAGTAGTTTACCTCAGACCTTCGGGTCCATAGTTATTAGCTAGATGGCTTCTTCTCTCTCTCTTTGGATCTCAATACAAAGTTCTCCTCGATCTTCTTGGAGATCTATTCGATGTAATCTTCTTTTGCGGTGTGTTTGTCAAGATTAGATGAATTGTGGGTTTATGATCAACATTATCTATGAACAATATTTGAATCTCCTCTGAATTCTTTTATGTATGATTGGTTATCTTTGCAAGTCTCTTCGAATTATCAGTTTGGTCTGGCCTACTAGATTGATCTTTCTTGCAATGGGAGAAGTGCTTAGCTTTGGGTTCAATCTTGCGGTGCTCGATCCCAGTGACAGTAGGGGAAACAACACGTATTGTATTGTTGCCATCGAGGATAAAAATATGGGGTTTATATCATATTGCATGAGTTTATCCCTCTACATCATGTCATCTTACTTAAAGCATTACTCTATTCTCATGAACTTAATACTCTAGATGCATGCTGGATAGCAGTCGATGTGTGGAGTAATAGTAGTAGATGCAGAATCGTTTCGATCTACTTGTCGCGGACGTGATGCCTATATACATGATCATACCTAGATATTTTCATAACTATGCTCAATTCTATCAATCGCTCGACAGCAATTCGTTTACCCACTGTAATACTTATGCTATCTTGAGAGAAGCCACTAGTGAAACCTATGGCCCCCGGTCTATCTTCCATCATATTAATCTTCCAATACTTAGTTATTTTTATTGCCTTTTATTTTACCCTGCATCTTTATTTATGTTTATCATAAAAATACCAAAAATATTATCTTATCATATCTATCAGATCTCACTCTCGTAAGTGACCTTTGAGGGATTGACAACCCCTTTGTCGCGTTGGTTGGGAGGTTCTTATTTGTTTGTGTAGGTGTGAGGGACTCGTGCGTGATCTCCTACTGGATTGATACCTTGGTTCTCAAAAAACCGAGGGAAATACTTACGCTACTTTGCTGCATCACCCTTTCCTCTTCAAGGGAAAACCAACGCAGTGCTCAAGAGGTAGCAGCTATGTCAGGTGAACTCGGTGGCGCCGGATAGATCAAATTGATGGGTCGAGTTTGGACTTTAGGTTTTGGGACATATGTGGAAATGAGAAAGTGGTTGAGGGCTTTGGATCATATCACTAAGCACTTTGAGCAAGCAAGCCATTAAGCAACACCTCATCCCCTTTTAGTAGTATTGGCTTTTCCTATGGATTCAATGTGATCTTGGATCACTAAAATGAAAATGTAGAGTCTTGAGCTTTTGCCAATCTTTGTCCTTAGCTTCTTGAAGGGGTTCCACATCCTCTTGTCCATGCCACTCCACTGTTGAACTCATTTGAAATATACTAGATAAAAATATTAGTCCAACAAGAGATATGTTGACATTAATTACCAAAATCACCCAGGGAGCACTTGTGCTTTCAATCTCCCCCTTTTTGGTAATTTATGACAACATACATCAAATCTTTTAGATTAAGATATGAAGAATAACAAGTAAAGCTTTTGAAGGACATGTAACATGCATAGACTCCCCCTACATGTATGCAATTATGTAAATGTGAAGTATAAGAGCATGTGAATGCATAAGCATGACAGAGCAAGCAATGAGTCACATGTATCTTGGCTATACACATCAGAGCAAATGATATAGATACAGGAAATATACCTTCATGTTCATGAGTCCTTCTTGCAAACAATATGTACATCAGCAAGAGATCATCATGCACATGAGTGTGATGCATATACTTACCTTGTGGTCTTGAGTGACTTTGGAAGAGATGAACCTGAGTAAACAAGGTCAGATAACATAGAAACATCTACTAAACAGAGCAAGAACAACAAACCACAAGAGTACCAATATTGCGATGACATCTAGAGAGTGAGTACTAGGTACTCCATTGGATATAGACATGTCCCCAAAGAGTAAAGATATGTAATGGATTCGAAGATTTCCTTCCCTTAGATGTCTTTCTCCCCCTGAATCTTATATGTGATAATGGGAGAAGGTAGGGAAAAGAAAATTAGAACAAAACAACATATACTAACATGTCTTTTCCCCTCTTAAAGACATGTGACTTCTCTCCTCTTTGAATACCAAGCATCTGGGAAGACTAAGAAATCTTTCCTTCCCATAGGGTGTCTCTCTCCCTTTGATGTGATTAAGCTTTGATGTGATCTCTCTCTCCCCCTTTGACATCAATTTCCAAGAAGGTTTCTTCCGGAATGTGAGTCGAAAAGGTTGGTCCTTGAGTCACATAACAAAGCAACATATAGAATGTGATACAGGTTGTCGGCGTTCTGGGAACGGGGGTCCCCAGACTTGCCTGCCTGCGGCGTGGCTCAAAGGGGGGCCCAGCACGGCCCATCTTCATCAACATAGACCCAAGACCCTCGCGAGGGGCCAAGCCTCGCGGGGCGGACGACACGGAGCTTCCTCAGGCACGGCCTCATCAGGCTGGCTCGCGAGGAGGCGGAGAGATCAAGGCGGCGTACCTCACGAGGTGCCTGTGACACAAGCCATGATGACCAAGGGCGCCAGGCGGGCGCCAGCCCGCGCAGTGTCCTCCTTTCCTCTTTGGTGCAAAGGGAGCAAGCGCAGGCGAGAGCATCAAGCAAAGGCACCCGTTTCGGTGCAACGAGACCAAGACCAGCCCAACGGCAGGGAGGAAGTCATTGTGGAGCCCAAGCCAGCGTCACCACCAGAGCCTTTGGCAGACGAGGACCAACTTTAGTTAGGATAAGTGTACCAGATGTTCTCCTTCAAAATGGCCAATTGTTGGCGCCCTTCCCACTCAATATTTGGGAAGAGGCCCAGGGCCTTTGCCTATAAATAGGACTAGCCACCCCCAGGGTAGAGGCAATCACGCAGAGAGAGAGAGAAAGAGAGAGAGAGAGAGAGAGAGAGAGAGAGAGAGAGAGAGAGAGAGAGAGAAGGGTGACGGAACTCCTCCCAGCAGTTCATTGCCCCAACCAAGAACAGACCCTCGCGAGGCTGTTCTTCCTTGTATTGCTCATCATCATCAGCCCAAGAGGCAATCCACCACACCATAAACTAGAGTAGGGTATTACACCACAATGGTGACCCGAACTAGTATAAACCTTGTGTCTCTTGTGTTGTTCTTTCCATAGCTTAGATCTTAGCGAGGCGGTGGGGTGCAGGTAGGTAGAAGGCGAAATCTCCGCGCGCACCCCAGTGTTCGAACCTCAAGGGTCTGCCGGAACCCGAAATCCGACATTTGGCGCGCCAGGTAGGGGTGCACCGGAGCTTTCCCTTCCACCATCACCACGACCTGCCTCGCGATGAGTAGCGCGTCGCCCACTCCGGCCGCCGGTGCCAGCACAGGGGCCAGGGGGCTCCGAGCCCTGGCCCCAGCCCTACAACCGGTACAGTGGCCAGACAGGTTCAAGCCAACTACGCCGCCGCGCTACAGCGGCACGACTGATCCGCTGGCCTTCTTGCTGGCGTACGAGGAGGCCACCCTCGAAGCTGGAGGCGATGATAGGGTCATGGCCAACTGGCTTCCCATGGCCCTCACCGGCGCTCCACGCGCATGGCTGCTCCACCTACCGGCAGCCTCCGTGGCCTCTTGGGAGGAGCTCCGCAGCCTCTTCCTCGCCCACCACGCTACACCAACAACCCCGGTCGTCGCAGCCCTCTTGGGCGGCTCGCAGGCACCGCCTACAAGTCACCACGTCAAGCCGTTCATCCGCCGGGTCAGCGCCGCTTCCACGCGGTAGGGGGCTCTCCCGGACCGGGCGGCGCCCAAGGCCGGCCTAACCTTCAGCTTGGAGGACCACCCCTCCAACTCGGCCTGCTCGGGTGCGCTCCCCATGCTGTGCACCCCCACCATCTGCCAGGTGGCCGTCACCAGAACTATCATCGATGGCGGCACGAGCCTCAGCGTGCTCTCGGTTGAGGCCTTCAACCTCCTCTGCATACCCCTGGAACGGCTGCAACCCAGCCGGCCCTTCTCAGGCATTGGGGGCGGGTCGTCCAGCTCCTTGGGGCAGATCCGGCTCCCGGTAACCTTCGGCACCTACGACAACTTCCGCACGGAGCTGATCAACTTCGACATCGCCCCCATCGGCCTCCCCTACAACGCCATGCTCGGCTATCCAGCGCTGGCCCAGTTCATGGCCGCGACGCACCCGGCGTACAACCTCATGAAGATGCCCGAGAGCAGCGGTGTCCTCACCGTGCACGGGGACACCGGAGATGCACTGCGAGTGCTCAAGCACAGCGTCAAGACGGCAGCGTCGGCACAACCCGCCGACTCGGAGACCCCCGAGCCCAAGGGGGCTGCACCCGCCAAGAAGAAACAGTCGTTCACCCAAGACAAGGCAGAAACCAAGCAGATACCCGTCGATGAGGAGGGGTCCACCAACGCTACTTTCACCATAGGCGCCGACCTCGAGCCCGAGCAGGAGGAGGCCCTAGTCAAGTTCTTGCGCGCGAACAAGAAGGTATTCGCTTGGGAGCCTGACCAGTTGGCGGGGATCCCTAGGAGCGTAATCGAGCATCACCTCAAAGTGTGCCCCAACGTGCGCCCTGTGAAGTAGAAGGCAAGGCGGCAGTCCACAGAAAAGCAGGCCTTCATCGTCCAAGAGACCCGTAAACTGGAAGCCGCTGGGGTCATTCGCGAGGTCCGATACCCGGATTGGTTGGCCAACCCTGTCGTTGTGCCAAAGAAGGGAGGGAAGGAGCGCATGTGTGTCGACTTCACCAACCTCAACAAGGCATGCCCGCAAGATCCGTTTCCGCTCCCCCGCATCGACCAGATCGTCGATTCCACTGCAGAATGCGACCTGCTATGCTTCTTGGATGCCTTCTCCGGGTATCACCAGATCAAGATGGCGGTAGAAGACGTCGAAAAGACGGCCTTCCTAACCCCGTGTGGGGTGTACTGCTACACATGCATGCCATTTGGGCTGCATAACGCAGGGGCGACCTTTCAGCGGCTGATGCACATCACCTTGGGCCCGCAGCTCGGGAAGAATGTTGAGGCTTACGTCGATGACATTGTGGTGAAGTCTCGGGAGGCCAGGACCCTGATACAAGACCTGGAGGAAACCTTCGCGAGCCTCAACGCAGTGAACCTGCGGCTCAACCCAGAGAAGTGTGTGTTCGGAGTCCCCTCGGGCAAGCTCTTGGGTTTCCTCGTGTCCCACTGAGGCATCGAGGCTAACCCGGAAAAGGTCAAAGCGGTCGAGGACATGAGCCCGCCAAAGACCCTCAGAGAAATGCAGAAGCTCACTGGGCGCGTGACTGCGCTAGGGCACTTCATCTCCAAGTTGGGGGAGCGAGCGTTGCCCTTCTTCCAGCTGATGAAGAAAAAGGGGCCCTTTGAATGGACTGAAGAGGCCGACAAGGTGTTCCAAGATCTCAAGAGATACCTGACCAGCCCTCCGGTCATGGTGGCTCCGCGCCCTCAAGAGCCCCTGGTGCTTTACCTCACCGCCACTCCCTACTCCGCCAGCGCGGCCCTAGTGGCGGTTAGGGAGGAGCGTCGAATCAAAACCACAGCAGCAGCCCGGGACAAGGCAAAACAGGAACAAGGAAGGCCCACAGAAACCGCCACCACGGCTGGGGGGATCAGCCGCCGCAGAGGAGTGCACCGGAGGCGGAAGAGGCCCCTCTCCCAGATGGCCAGCCTCCGGAGGCCTCATCGCCTCAGGAGGCGCCATGGTCTCCGGAGGGCGCCACCAGCACTGACGCACCCAACCTCGTTGAGCACCCAGTGTACTTCGTCAGCACGGTGTTGCGGGACGCGAGGGCACGGTACCCCATGCCTCAGAAGCTCCTCCTCATGCTACTGGTGGCCTCGCGCAAGCTGCGGCACTATTTTCAGGGTCACCCCATCAAGGTCGTCTCGTCATACCCCTTGGAGAGAGTGCTCAGGAGCCCTAACTCAGCCGGGAGGGTCGCTGAGTGGAACATGGAACTGCAAGTGTTTCAGCTTGAATTCAGCACGACCAGAGTCATCAAGGGAGCAACATTAGTGGATTTTGTGGCAGAATGGACAGAAGCACTAGGCCTCAAGGCCGACGAGGATCGATCCCTCTCCTCGGGAAGCGAGGCGCCGGAAGGCTGGGTCATGTACTTCGATGGGGCGTTCTCCAGGCTTGGCGCTGGGGCTGGGGCGGTGCTTATATCGCCCACTCAGGACAAGCTCTACTACGCTGTACAACTCTGTTTCCAGCAAGGTGAAAAGGTCTCCAACAACATAGCGGAATATGAAGGTCTAATAGCGGGCTTGAAGGCCGCAGCTGCCCTGGGGGTGAAACGTCTCACCATCAAGGGCGATTCGCAGCTCCTTGTCAATTTCTCCAACAAGGTATACGAGCCGAAAGATGAGCACATGGAAGCCTACCTTGCCGAGGTCCGCAGGATGGAGAAGCAGTTCTGGGGGTTGGAGTTGCAGCAAGTGCCCCGTGGCACCAATCAGGAGGCCGATCGCCAGACGGGCGTCCAGGCGGTTACCTCAGGAGCCTGGCGTCTTCGAGGCGCGGCTCTTCAAGCCCTCAGCCCTGCCGTCATTGTCAAACACGGCTCAGCCTCGGGAGGAGCTCCCCCAGCCACCTACCTCAGGAGCCCCGGTCTGTGGCCCGGCCTCAGGAGCACGCCTTCTCCTGACGATGGAAACTCAGGAGGAGTCCTGGATCACGGAGCTCCAGAGTTACTTAACACAAGGGACCCTGCCGGAGAAGGAGGAGGAAGCGGAGCGTGTGGCACGGCTAGCCACGGCATACTGCATCAAGGATGTAGAGCTCTACCGGAAGCGACCAAATGATGTATCCCCGCGCTGCAGCTCCAGGGAGCAAGGAAAGGAACTGCTGCAAGATATACACGGCGGAGACCGTGGACATCATCCATCATCACGGACCCTCGTCGGCAAGGCGTTCCGCAGTGGGTTTTATTGGCCCACCGCACTCAATGACGCTGTCGAACTGGTGAAGGCTTGTGAGGCCTGCCAGTTCCATGCCAAGCAGATCCATCAGCCAGCAGGAGGCCTGCAGACTATACCCCTTTCGTGGCCGTTCGCAGTCTGGGGGCTGGACATCCTGGGTCCGTTTCCTCGGGCGCAAGGGGGCTACCGCTACCTCTACGTCGCCGTGGACAAGTTCACCAAGTGGGCTGAAGTAGAGGCCGTCCGCACCATCCCCGCGGGTTTCGCGGTCAAGTTCATCACGGGCATCGTGAGCCGGTTCGGGGTGCCGAACCGCATCATCACAGACAACGGTTCGCAGTTCACCAGTAACCTCTTCAAAACATACTGTGCTAACCTTGGAACGGAGATATGCTACGCTTCGATGGCGCACCCCCGAAGCAAAGGCCAGGCCGAGCGAGCCAACGCAGAGGTCCTGAGGGGCCTCAAGACCAGGACGTTCAAGAAGAAGCTGGAGGCCCGCGATAGAGGTTGGTACGATGAGCTTCAGTCCGTGTTGTGGTCCATCCGCACAACCGCGACCAAGCCGACTGGAGAGACCCCATTCTTCCTGGTCTACGGAGCCGAAGCGGTCCTCCCTCACGAGGTCAGACGTTGCTCCGCACGGGTCCTGGCGTTCGACGAGACGCAGCAGGACGCCATGCGGGGGATGGACCTCGTGCTGGGGGAGGAACGTCGCCGAGAAGCCGCGCTGCAAGCTGCGAGGTACCAAGAAGCACTGCGACGATATCACTGCCACAACATCTGCCCCAGAACTCTCGAGGTAGGAGACCTCGTGCTCAGGCGGGTTCTCTCCAAGGAAGGAGTGCACAAGCTCTCTCCCATGTGGGAGGGCCCGTTCAAGGTTGTTCATGTTTCCAGGCCTGGCTCCGCGCGCTTGGAGACTCAGGAGGGGGTGCCAGTCCAGAACGCATGGAACATCCAGCACCTCCGGAGGTTCTACCCCTAAAAAAGCCCAGAGCCTGTGAAGAAGGCGAATGCCTGTGAAGCTGTCGCGTTTTGGAAAAGGCTCGGAGCCTGTGAAGAAGGAGAATGCATGTGAAGTTTATCCTTTTTGGAAAAGGCCCGGAGCCTGTGAAGAAGGCGAATGCCTGTGAAGATTATCCTTTTTGGAAAAGGCCTAGAGCCTGCGAAGAAGGCGAATGCCTATGAAGATTATCCTTTTTGGAAAAGGCCCAGAGCCTGTGAAGAAGGCGAATGCCTGTGAAGCTGTCGCGTTTTGGAAAAGGCCCAGAGCCTGTGAAGGGGGCAAATGCCCGTGAAGCTTGCTTCCCCCAAGAAAGGCCCGGAGCCTGTGAAGAAGGCCAACGCCTGTGAAGCTCGTCGCCCGTGACACTCTCATGTAATAATGAGTTGGGGCTGTACACGCCCCGGAGTCTCAGGAGCGCCGGCCTCAGGCCCTGGGGCTCCCTCCCACTCCCAGTGGCAGCACTTAGCTCCGCGCTGGTGAGAAGATGTCAAAGACTAGATTAGGTGCCGGACGCGGCTTTTTCATTTGCTTTCCGCAGTTGGCTTGTTCATTCTCATTCGAAGTTTTGTTGAAGCTGTTACCGTCTTTGACTTGTGGTTCTTCGACTTTTCACTCTCCTGCCTCGGTTTCTCTTATGCAAGGCCTCGCGAGGGGGGCAGCCGAGCGCCCTCGTGAGTGTTTCTGTCCTAGTCGTTCAAAGGTTTCGTGACCTGGGTCCATTACAGGAGCACCCTCCAGTCCGTACCCCACGGGCACCGCGACACGAACACAGGGCCTGGGTCGGTCGCCCCCCCATGGCTGGGGCTGGGAACTATCCACGCGCGGGCACGTAGCCGGAAGGCACGATAACGGAAGCAAAGCGATGATTAACAACAATAACCCAAACACGCCCCCGCGGGGCTCCACGCTACTGTCTTTTTACACGGGAAAAGGGAAAAGGAAGAGCAAATCAGGCGCAGCTCGCCTCACACCGGCCTGCAGGGAAGACTCGAGCTGCCTCCGGGGCTCAGGCAGACTCCCTCTCGCGCTTCACCGAGGCGCGACGGCGGGCAGACGCGTTACCACCTTCCAAGCAGGTACGACGGCGTGGAGGCTGACCGCGGCCACTGCTAGAAGAGTCGCCGCCTGAAGAAGAACTGGTGAAGCCTGGGGAACCCTGAGCGCCGCCAATCACGCGAGCGCTATCCTCTCCATCATCGCCGGGGCTGGGTCCCTGGCCGCAGTCGTCGCCCTCAGGGCAGTACCCAACGCGGCGACCACCTTCCCCAAACACCCTCACGTAGAGGGTGGCATCGCCATCAAACTTGAAGTGCAGGGTGCACCGACGGCTCAGGCCGCGCGCGCGGGCAAACGTCTGCCAACCGCGGGTCAAGGCCAGGCTCCCGGCTGCGGAGACCTCCAGTGAAGCCCATGAGGCCCGGCTGCAGCAGCCGTCTTCCTGAAGCCAGAGGCCGCCCGGGGCGCTGACCGGGAGCTCGCCGAGGAGGAAGCGAGGGAGTTGAAGCCGGGTGCTAGTCGACTCCGCCGACCACACAACAAACTCCGTCAGCACCTCTGCAGCGCGAAAGCGCGGCCTAGGGGAACGCACGACCGAAGCGCGCCCCCCGACCGCAGCAGTCCACCCGTCACCATGCTGGAAATCATCTCCACGGCCGCGGGGAGCTGCCGTGGTGGCCACAGGATGTTTGCGAGGGCGCCCTCAGCCACGCTTCGGCGGGGAAGAGGCAGGCTCAACCTGGCGAGCCTTCCCCTTCTCCGCGACCGAGAACCTCCTCGACGGAGCCATGAAGAAGAAGGAGAAGCAAGAAGAGATGGACTCGAAGGGCGCGTGCCGCTCCGTACTTATGGCTGGCGAAGGCCAACCGTCGACCTCCACGATCGCAGGTAATCATGACCCGCTTTGCATGAAGGGACTTGTCCAATCCGCGCAGTTGCCGAGGCGTCGTGGGGAAGTGGAGACGCCCACGTCCAATCAACCGCCACGCGGCGTCCAAGGCCGTAGGCTGTTAGGGCCCGCGGCGCTTCGCCCTTGCACTTTCGCCTCCCTGCACGGCCAAGTCCGGGCGCGCCTTGGGCCCGGGGCTACTGTCGGCGTTCTGGGAACGGGGGTCCCCAGACTTGCCTGCCTGCGGCCTGCGGCGTGGCTCAAAGGGGGGCCCAACACGGCCCATCTTCATCAACACAGACCCAAGACCCTCGCAAGGGGCCAAGCCTCGCGGGGCGGACGACACGGAGCTTCCTCAGGCACGGCCCCATCAGGCTGGCTCGCGAGGAGGCGGAGAGATCAAGGCGGGGTACCTCAGGAGGTGCCCGTGACGCAAGCCATGATGACCAAGGGCGCCAGGTGGGCGCCAGCCCGCGCAGTGTCCTCCTTTCCTCTTTGGTGCAAAGGGAGCAAGCGCAGGCGAGAGCATCAAGCAAAGGCACCCGTTTCGGTGCAACGAGACCAAGACCAGCCCAACGGCAGGGAGGAAGTCATTATGGAGCCCAAGCCAGCGTCACTACCAGAGCCTTTGGCAGGCGAGGACCAACTTTAGTCAGGATAAGTGTACCAGATGTTCCCCTTCAACATGGCCAATTGTTGGCGCCCTTCCCGCTCAATATTTGGGAAGAGGACCAGGGCCTTTGCCTATAAATAGGACTAGCCACCCCCAGGGTAGAGGCAATCACGCACAGAGAGAGAGAGAGAAGGGTGACTGAACTCCTCCCAGCAGTTCATTGCCCCAACCAAGAACAGACCCCCGCGAGGCTGTTCTTCCTTGTATTGCTCATCATCATCAGCCCAAGAGGCAATCCACCACACCACAAACTAGAATAGGGTATTACACCACAATGGTGGCCCGAACTAGTATAAACCTTGTGTCTCTTGTGCTGTTCTTTCCATAGCTTAGATCTTAGCGAGGCGGTGGGGTGCAGGTAGGTAGAAGGCGAAATCTCCGCGCGCACCCCAGTGTTCGAACCTCAAGGGTCTGCCGGAACCCGAAATCAGACACAGGTAGAGGACAAGAATCATTGAGTGGAGCTGGATCGAATATGCAGGGTGCAAATGGCAAAGTGTCTTCTCAGCATTGAAATTGGTAACACCGAGTTGTTTTCTTCGATGGCACCGAGATGGTTTGGTTTAGCCGAAAGAAACAAACCGGTGAGCCCGAGTTCAACACAGAGAGAAAACAGTTGTCATCTCAGCTCACTTAGGAAAATAAGATCTCACAAAGATTTGCAAGGAATTAGCTGAAAGATTTGCAATGAATTGGATGTAGGAAATGCAGAACATAGAAAAGAATAAGAAATCTAGATGATTTTTTTATAAAGGGGAAACAAACATGCAAGAGACAGATGCAAGAACTCAGAAAAACACTATATAACTTCATCTAGAATTGGTCGACGACAAAGTCACCTATGTTAGAGTATATTGACCGAGGAGTCAAGTGAGAACACTTGATCGTAGGTCATGCTCATCATTTAAGCTCAAAATGGGGTTACGATTTTTCTTTTAAGCATTTTGATGTATTCACATCTCGTTGAGCTGCTTTGACCCATGACTTGGGGTAAAGCTTCTCTAAGATGGAATAACATACCTTGGGTGGTGGTGTTCATCTTAATCATGTAGTTGAACTTGCGTGGGATGCTCAAGGTTGATGAAGCTCATCAATGAGTTGGGAGCACCACTTGTAGTTTGAGTTCATCTACCTACATGTGTTAGTTTTGCAAGGAAGAGCACTTGTGTATCCTAAATTGCAATCATGAAATTTGATATAAAGAAATTGTCAAAGGATATGTTGAAAGGTTTCATGCTTCCTTGTCTTCAACCACCATATTGTAGAGACTTGGTGATGTAGAGATTGCTCAAGATGTAAGTGATTTGCAATCCCATAGATTTAGATTTATCCAAGTACCTACAAGGGTTAGATAGCATGCAAGGGTGCAAATATATATCCAAGACTTATGATCATCAATATAAGAGAAATATCAAGGATTAGTCAAAGGCTCATGCCTTTCATGTATCCAAATGGAGTTTCTACTCCAAGTTTGAGGCATCAATGATGTTCAATTCACCTCTCAAATGGCAAAATACTTTATCATCAAGCGGTTTGGTGAATATATCCGCCAATTGCTTATCGCTACGAACATGCTTAAGATCAGTGTCCCCTTTAGCAACATGATCTCGAAAGAAATGATGACGAACTTCAATATGCTTAGTTAGAGAATGTTGCACGGGGTTGTGAGCAATCTTAATAGCACTTTCATTGTCACAAAACAATGGAACATGTTTCACATATATACCATAATCTTTAAGAGTTTGGGTCATCCAAAGTAATTGAGCACAACATGAACCGGCGGCAATGTGTTTTGTTTCGGCGGTGGATAAGGATACCGAGTTTTGTTTCTTGGAGGACCAAGACACAAGAGATCTACCAAGAAATTGACAGGTACCCGAAGTGGACTTTCTATCAACCTTGTCACCGGCATAGTCTGAATCGGAGTAGCCAACAAGATCAAAAGAAGACCCCTTAGGATACCAAATGCCAAAATTTGGTGTGTGAATTAAGTATCTCACTATCCTTTTCACAGCCTTAAGATGACATTCTTTCGGGGCCTCTTTATATCATGCACACATGCACACACTTAGCATAATATCGGGATGGGAGGCACATAGATATAGCAATGAACCAATCATAGAGCGGTAAACCTTTTGGTCAACCAGTTTGCCATCCTTAGTCAAGTCAAGATGTCTACTAGTAGGCATGGGTGTTTTCATACCTTTACTTTCTTGCATATTGAACTTCTTGAATAAGTCCTTGGTATACATTTTTGGGAAACAAAGGTGCCCTCCTTAGTTTGCTTGATTTGCAAACAAAGAAAGAACTTGAGTTCGCTCATCATAGACATCTCAAACTTCTCCGACATTAGCTTTCCAAACTTTTCACTAAAATGAGGGTTAGTCGAACCAAATATGATATCATCAACATAAATTTGGCACACAAATAATTCACCATTAACCCTTTTAGTAAAAAGAATGGAATCTATCTTTCCAATCTCAAAGCCTTTTTCGATAAGGAAGTTGGTCAAGCATTTATACCACGCTCTAGGATCTTGTTTAAGACCATAAAGAGCTTTGTGAAGTTTGTAAACATGATTGGGTTTCTTAGGATTAAAAAAGCCAGGAGGTTGTTTAACATAATCTTCCTCCTCAATTTCACCATTTAGAAAAGCAATTTTAATGTCCATTTGGTACAAGGTAATATCATGGTGATTAGCATAGGCAAGTAAGATGCGGATGGATTCAAGTCTAGCAACGGGGGCATATGTCTCACCATAGCCCATACCTTTGACTTGAGTGTAGCCTTGGGCGACGAGACGTGCTTTGTTGCGAACGACTTGTCCATCTTCGTCTTGCTTGTTGCGAAACACCCATTTGGTACCGATGATGTTGTGGTTGTTGTCGAGCTTTTCGACCAATATCCACACTTGGTTCCTCTCAAAATTGTGTAGTTCTTCATGCATGGCATTTATCCAATCCGGATCTTCCAATACTTCTTCAACCTTCATAGGTTAAATACTAGAGATGAATGAATAATGTTCAAAAAAATTAGCCAAATGAGTTTTGGAGCGAGTAATTCTCCTGGTTTGGATATCATTGAAGATTTGTTCGACGGGATGGTCTCTTGAGACTCTTGCTCGAACTCGTGAGAGCTTTTGTTTGGGTCGGGGTGGAACATCTTCTCCATCATCTTGTTCTTCCTCTTGGCCTTCTTCATTGTTGACGTTGTCGTTCTCTTGTCGAGGTGGAGAAGGAGGTTGATGAGGTTCATCTTGGTGCACTTCCTCGTTTTCTTCATCTTGGTGTGTCCCAGTTGTGGATGCCTTCGTGTCAACCCTTGGTTCACCTTGTCGTGAGGTCCAAGCTTCCACTTGGACGGACGAGGTACTCTCCTTCACCTCCGTTGGACGAATCTTGCCAATAGACAAGTCTTGGATTGCTTCCAAAGGGTCTTTGTCTCCTACATCAATTGGCAATTGCTCTACTTGCGAGCCATTAGATTCATCAAACTTCACATCTACCGTCTCTTCAACCATTCGGGTGAAATTGTTGTAGACATGGTAAGTGTGAGAGTTTGAGCCATAACCGAGTAGGAAGCCCTCATGAGATTTAGGAGCAAATTTAGAACGATGATGCTTATCAAGAATATAGCACTTTGAGCCGAATACTCGAAAGTATCCAACTTGGGGTTTGTTATCGGTGAGAAGCTCGTATGCCGTCTTGCCGAGTAGCTTGTGAAGATATAGATGATTTGTTGCATGACAAGCTGTCTCAACCGCTTCCACCCAAAAGTGTTTTGTCGTCTTGTATTCATCAAGCATCATTCTCGCCATCTCAATAAGAGTCTGGTTCTTCCTCTAAAAAACTCCATTTTGTTGAGGCGTGTACGTAGCTGAGAACTCATGTGAAATCCCTTCTTCGTCAAGAAGGGTATCCACATTTGCGTTCTTGAACTCTGTTCCGTTGTTGCTGCGAACCTTCTTGATATTCACTTCAAATTGATTTTGGGTCTTCCTAGCGAAGTTCTTGGAGATCTTTTGGACCTGCGATTTATCATCAAGAAAGAACACCCACGTAAATCTTGAAAAATCATCGACTATGACTAGACCAAATGAGTTTCCACCGAGACTTTTATAGGCATTGGGACCAAAAAGATCCATATGAAGTAGCTCGAGCGGTCTTCTCGTGGTCATGATGTTCTTCACGGGGTGGCTTCCTCCAACCTGTTTTCCTGCTTGACAAGCACTGCACAATCTATCCTTGTCAAATATAACACCTTTTACTCCAAGGATATGATCACCTTTAATAAGCTTATCAAGATTTTGCATTCCCACATGACCTAACCTTCTATGCCACAACCAGCCTTTAGAAGATTTAGCAATTAAGCAAGTTCTAGGTTGAGCCTTTTTAGTGAAATCAACAATGTATAGATCACCTCTACGTATACCGGTAAAGACCATTTTATGATTATCTCTATGAAACACTTGGCAATCTACTTTAGTAAATAGGACATTGAAACCAAAGTTAGCAAGTCCAGATACGGAAAGTAAATTATAGCCAAGAGATTCAACGAGCATAACATTTTGTATGGAGATATCATGTGAGATGGCCACCTTACCAATGCCAACCACCTTACCCTTTGAGTTATTACCAAAGGTGACATAATTTCGAGGGCCGTTGTTTTCAACAAGCTCACAAAACATATCCTTGTCTATGGTCATGTGATCGATACATCCACTATCAAGAACCCATTCCTTTCCTTCAGCCATGTAGCCGCGAATATTAGCCATAAGACTAAAGTTTCTCATAGACTCATCGAGATCCAAGTCACTATCATCATCCTCATCATAGAATCCATGTTCAACATCGTCTTGTGATTGATCAATTCCTAGAGAGGGTGATCCATTAGATAAATGACCATCACAATGTTCATCTTTATGAATTCTAATGGCTTCGGAGATGATATTGCTAATTATTTCAACATCTCCTTTGGCACGCATAAGGTCACAAAGCTCAAATAAACAATCACCAAACCTAGGATCATTGGAACTCATCTTACTCAAAGCAATAGACTTGTGAAGAATCTCATCTAAGTTTTGCAAGGAATAGTTTGGAAATCGTTCCTCAAGAAATCTCCATATAGTGTAAGCACAATCAAGAGTAGCCAATCAACCAAACAAATTTCTAGGCAAACCTCTAGTAATACGATTGACAGTTCTAAGGTTGAGAATCATGTCAATAGACTCATCAAGGGTAGGATGCAAAGGATCAAAAAGGGATGCACATGGGCTAGTAATGTACTTGTTCAAGTGATATTCAATGAAAATCTCAAGCATCTCATTTTACCACTCATGAAAGAACTCTCCATCAAGTATAGGCACTCTACGTCTAAGACTCCCCAACATAGACTCATACATCTTCCTCCAATGGTGATTAAACCAAAGCAATGAAGACCAATGCTCTGATACCAATTGAAAGTATCGAGAAGAGGTGTCTAGAGGGGGGAGGGGTGATTAGACCCTTAACAAAGAAAAGTAGCAATTTTTAAGTTCTTCAAGTTTAGGCGGAGTTTTAGCACAAGTTTAAACATTCCCAATACATTTCAAGCAAGCATGGAAATAGTATATGAGCAGCGAAAAGTAAAGCATGCACTTTGCAAGAAAGTAAAGGGATGGGATTGGAGTGTGCAAACGCTATTGGAGACACGGATATTTGTGGCATGGTTTCGATAGGTGGTGCAATCGTACATCCACGTTGATGGAGACTTCAACCCACGAAGGGTAACGGTTGATTGAGTCCACGGAGGGCTCCGCCCATGAAGGTTCCACGAAGAAGCAACCTTGTCTATCCCACCATTGCCATCACCCACGAAGGACTTGCCTCACTTGGGTAGATCTTCACGAAGTAGGCGATCTCCTTGCCCTTACAAACTCCTTGGTTCAACTCCACAATCTTGACGGAGGCTCCCAAGTGACACCTAACCAATCTAGGAGACACCACTCTCCAAAAGGTAATAGATGGTGTGTTGATGATGAACTCCTTGCTCTTGCGCTTCAAATGATAGTCTCCTCAACACTCAACTCTCTCACACAGATTTAGATTTGGTGGAAAGATGATTTGAGTGGAAAGCAACTTGGGGAAGGCTAGAGATCAAGATTCTTGTGGTTGGATTGGAATATCTTGGTCTCAACACATGAGTAGGTGGTTCTCTCTCAGAAAATGAATGCTGGAAGTGTAGGCACGTTCTGATGGCTCTCTCCATGAATGGAGGAAGGGTGGAGGGGTATATATAGCCTCCACACAAAATCTGACCGTTACACACAATTTACCAAACTCGGTGAGACCGAATCAAGAAACTCGGTCAGACCGATTTGGTTCAAAATGTGAACGTTAGAGTTTTTGGTGGGACTGATATGATCAACTCGGTGGGACCAATGTGCTAGGGTTAGGGTAAAAACTCAACTTGGTTTGACCGATTACACAAACTTAGTGAGACCGATTTTGGTAATAAGCAAAACAAAGAGTTGGTCAAGCAAACTCGGTGGGGCCGATTACATATTTCGGTGGGACCGAAATAATTGCAACACACAACAGGGAGTTTGTACGCCCATCTTGGTGAGACCGAATTGATTAGGGTTTTTGGCAGTGCAACATCCAAAAATTCTAAATTTTGGAATGTTATATTAAATAAATAGTTTTGATTGGTTGTTTGATTGTGGTGTGGTTGCTTGTGTGAAATTGAGTGAAATTCGGAACTTTTTGAAAGTTACATGAGACGGAATAAAAGAACTTTCCCAAACTTTCATTTTGCATTTATGATCTCCCTGAATTCAAATTCTTTTCAAATACAAAACCCCAGAGAGAAGATGACATGACTTCTTCCATTTAAAATGAAAAGGGTTTTTGAAAAGATTTGAATTTCATTTGGAAATATTTACCAATTCAGAAACTTTATGCAACTCAATGATTTTCATGAGATAAGATAAAATGACTTCTTCAAAACATATGAAATATGAGTTGCAAGTTTCAAAGAATTCAAATTTAAAGTCCCTTTGAAATTATTTGGGTTTCATTCAAATTATTTTTCTCCAAAAATAAAATATATGGAAAATAGGGTAAAATGATTCCCTACATCAGAAAATTGGAGAGGAATAAATTTGAAATCATTTTGGTATTTTTAAAATGATTTTTATGGGGTTTTATTTCAACAATAGCACTCTTTGCTTTATTTGAATTTTTGTGGATTTTATTTGACGCTAGAAAAATGTTCAAGTTATGGAAAATCTTTTTCTGGAAATTTTGATATATTATATGCCTATAGTGTACTTTTATTTGGTTTAGATATTGTCTGAATAATTGTTTAAAAAAAGTCTCCGGACCAAACTGGGCCGAAGGCCCAGTCGCCCCCCCTAGCCGCCACCGCCTTCCCGCTCGGGGAGACCGACCCCGACACGCCAGCGGAGTCCGCCCGGACTCTGCATCGCGCCGCCGCCTCGGGTCCCTCTTTAAAAGGAGCGCCTCGGCCCCCACCTCCCCTCGTCAACCGCCGCCGCCTCCGCACCCCGCGGCCCGAACCGCCGCACCGCCGCTCGCGCCCGACTCCTGAGCCGCCGTCGCCGCCTTAGTTCGCCGCCGCCGCACGCGCGCTGCCGTCGCCTCACCCTGCCGCCGCGCCGAAGTCCGCCGCCGCTGCCTGTACTCGCCAGATCCGCCGCCGGACTCGCTACCGCCGCCGCCTGTTTTCGACGGAAAACTGTCCCGATTTTTCTTTTGGTTTTTCCTGTTTTCCCGATGTGTGTATTTTGCGAGCGTTCATTAGATTAGCTTCTTTAGCAAACGGTTTTCGTCGGTTTAGGTTCCGTAGCGAACATTCGTTCATTAGGTTTTTATTTTTATTTTAGTTTTCGGCCAGGGACCTATCCGTGAATTCTTTTCTTACAGTTTAGTCCCTGATCTTCAAACGGTCACAACTTTTTGCTCTCTTATCCAAATCCAACGAAACCAATGCCCACTTCTTCGTTATGATCCCCTCTGTCCAGATAATCAACTTGAACATGTTTTTGAAAATTTAAAATTGGTTTCAAACATATTTGATTTCAAACTTCTTTTGTTCATGACTCGAGTTTTATAACTCCGATTTAATCGATTCTTTTTGCTATAGGAAGCTCTTGACCTAAACTTTCTGATAAGGCCAAATCCACCTAATTTTGGTACTGTCAAAAATTGTTTTCTGTTGCAAGAGTTGTTTGCTTGTTTTCGAAGTTTTCCGAGATCTTTTCTTCGTTTCTTTTGCATGAGTGCTTATGTATGCAATTGCTTGCTCACGATAGATTGACCGGAGTGTGATGAGTAGAACTATCAGGAGTTATGAGTGCGAATCATCTTCATCAACAGTACAAGGCAAGTTCACACTTTGATCATACTTCTCATTACCCAGATTTTATGCATTAGTTACATCTCAAACATTGCATGAGTAGGATTGATAACACGTGGGTATTGGGAAGTTTTTGATGAGGTAGGAACCTATTGTCTTGCATTCAAACCCCGGGTGCTACTATGTTATGTTCACTGCTATGCTATGCTCCTATACGTGGTTTGGTTTTGAGGGAATTCATAAAAGATGTGAGAGTTATTGTTAACTAAGGTTTAACTTAAGGTGGCTACTTTAATACACATCTGGGTGATTTGGTTGGGGCACCCTGGAGCACCCAGTGGTTTGCCCGGGCACCTGGAGTACCCAGTGCTTACCCAAGGGGATCCCAGAGTACCTGTGTGATCACCCTATGGAATGCCACCCAGGCTCAAAGGGATCATAAGATTATTCATGCTAGAAACTTTCGTGTGCAGCCACAAGCCATTATGGGCTCTGGCATAGTTGAGTAAGTTGTGGGAAACCTTTCCATGATGGGCTAGCAGATGTAGGGGATTGTAGGTGTACCGGCCTATCTATCAGTTATGGGAACCTCTTCGGAAAGACTGTGTCTCGGTCATTAGTTTCTCAAACACCATGCAGTGCGAGAAATTCAACGGAGGAGATCGAGTCTTGTGGGGAAAAGTGCGCAAACCTTTGTAGAGTGTATAAACTAATCATGGTTAGTCGTGTCCCCGGTTATGGACATCTTGAGTATCTGGTACTTGAATTATTTATTTGATCTCATCAATTTACTCACATAATTTGTTGGGTTATAACTATTATTTTGGGATTGAGTTGGAGGAACCTTCTCAGTGTTTTCAACCAACTTTGTAGTTAAATAAAATCTATTCCTTTGTTGTAGGAAAAAATTAGCTTTATGCAAAATTAAACTTAGGGCCTCCACCAGCCAAATATGCATGTAGTGATAGCCATTATTCAACATTGCTCTACAGTGCGAAATTGCCAGTACATTCAATGTACTGACCTACATGGCTGCAATGTCTCATGTTGTAGGATTCTTACGACGAGTAAGTGATATGTTAGGGTTATGATTTCTACACTCAACTTTGTCGTTGGTGTTGATGGGAATCCACAACCTTGTTGTTACTTCCGCTATTTGGATTGAGGTAATAGTATTTACTTACTTTATACATGTGATTTACCTCTGTTACAAATCCTCGAGTACTGTGTGTGTCAGCATACCGATCGAGGGATGACACTTAAGCACAAAGACTTGTTCCATTCGGGTCGGGTCGTTACAGGCAATGGCTATGTCAAGTGAACTCGGTGGCGCCGGATAGATCAAATTGGCGGGGCCGAGTTTTGACTTTAGGTTTTGGGACATATGTGGAAATGAGAAAGTGGTTGAGGGCTTTGGAGCATATCACTAAGCACTTTGAGCAAGAAAGCCATTAAACAACACCTCATCCCCTTTTAATAGTATTGGTTTTTCCTATGGACTCAACATGATCTTGGGTCACTAAAATGAAAATGTAGAATCTTGAGCTTTTGCCAATCTTTGTCCTTAGCTTCTTGAAGGGGTTCCACATCTTCTTGTCCATGCAACTCCACTGTTGAACTCATCTGAAATATACTAGATAAAAATATTAGTCCAACAAGAGATATGTTGACATTAATTACCAAAATCACCGAGGGAGCACTTGTGCTTTCAACTATATAAAGGGGGTCTTCTTTCCCAAGAAGACCCGCCTCTTATCCCCTTTGCTCCATTGTAACCCCCAAAGCTCATTTTCTCCCGATGACTCTCCCTAGCCATCAAAATTTGTTGATTCTCTAGGGTTTGGAGGAGAGGGCCTTGATCTACACTTATACCAAGAGAAATTTGATCCCTTGTGGATCTTGTTACTCTTGGGTGTTTGGGCACCCTAGACGGAAGAGGTCATCTCGGAGCCACATTCCATTTTGGTGAAACTTCGTGGTGGTGTTGGGAGCCTTCAATTAAGTTGTGGAGAGAGCCCCAACCTTGTTTGTAAAGGTTCGGTTACCGTCTTCAAGGACACCACTAGTGGAATCACGACATATTGCATTGTGCGAGGGCGTGAGGAGAATACAATCGCCCTAGTGGCTTCTTGGGGAACATTGTGCCTCCACACCGCCCCAACCGAGATGTACCTCCCCCTAAAGGGTGGGAACTTTGGTAACACATCCCCATCTCCATCGACTCCGATTGTGGTTACTTCTAACCTCTACTTTGTGCAAGTACATAATGTGTTTATGTTTTGTGCTTGCTAGTGTTGTATTTGTTGAGCTCATCATATAGGTTGTTACCTAGTTGCATACCCAGACAACCTATTTTGTTGTTAAACCTAAATTGACAAAAGGAGCTAAAAATTATTAGTCACCTATTCGCACCCCTCTAGTCGACCATATCGATCCTTTCACTCCTCCTACCCTAGGTCGATGCACCAAGGAGGGGAGTTCTCCTCCCATGTGGGGCTCCTCCTCCCCTCTTCCCCCACACCTATATATACTAGAGGATTTTGCCCATTGAGACACAAGTTTTGGAGCCTCCTCTAGTTCTCTAGTTCTAGTTCTAGTTGGTCCAATTAGAGATAGATCTAATCCTCTCTAGTCCTCATAATTAGAAGCCCAGTGTGGTTCTAATCTTCTCCCTCTAATTCTCCGACAACGATTAGCTCTGGATGGCGAAGCGCTACCAGATCGTGAAGACTGTACGCTTGCATACTATGAAGAGGTCGTGCTTTCAGTCTTTCATTCAAGGGATCGTTTGTGAATGGTTCGAGGGACTTCATGTATGATCTACATTGACTCGTTGATCTTCTTCCGCTGCAACTCAGAGTTGGTAATGATCCGATCTAAACCGTTATTGCATCTCCATAGTGTTCCTGGTTGATCGTAGGACATTTGTTTTCTACTATGTTTCCCAAAAATTTGTGGCAAATCCACCATTCATCATTTTTATGCATATTACGCTAAATCATTGCACATCCTAGTACACTGCCAGAGGCATTCATTTAGAGTCATATTATTCAGTTTATCGAGTTGTAAGTAAATTAAAGTGTGATGATCATTATTATGAGAGCATTGTGCCAGTGAGGAAAAGAATGATGGGGACTAATCAGTCCTTGAAAAAGTGGGGATGAGGTTCATGATATTGTACTAAAAAATAAGAAAAGAAAAAACTTAGAGAAAAAGAGAGAAGGGGCAATGCTACTATCCTTTTACCACACTTGTGCTTCAAAGTAGCACCATGTTCTTGATACAGAAAATCTCCATGATTTGTCACTTTCATATATTAGTGGGAATTATAGAACTTGGCTTGTATATTTCGATGACGAGCTTCCTCAAATGCCCGAGGTCTTCATGAGCAAGGAACTTGGATGCACACCCACTTAGTTTCATATAGAGAGCTTTCATACACTTATAGCTTTAGTGCATATGTTGCTTGGCAATCCCTACTCCTCGCATTGATATCGATTATAAGGCCTCTCCATTGCCTAATGATCCACCTGGTTGATGCGAGACTTTCTCAACTTTTTTTCTTCATGTATAAACCCATACCAACATTCTATTTTCCATCCAAAGCGCTAAGTCCATGGCTGATGCTCATGTATTTAGTGGAGTTGAAAAATCCAAAACACCAAAAAGTATGATACAATTGCTTGGTTTGGTACCCGGGTGACTCATGATTTATACTTTATGTTAGGAAGGCCGAGCTATGCCATTCTTACATGATTAAATGTGTAGGAATAACGTTCTTTAATACTCTTCATTTTGAAGGGTAATGACTATTTCCTAGCACTCTTGCATATTATCATTTTGATATCTGTTAAGTCATCGCTTCCCAATATTCATGCCGCAAATGAATTACATGACTAAGACATGTTAGATAGCATTTTACAAAAAAATGTTTTTTATCATTTACCTACTCGAGGACGAGCAGGAATTAAGTTTGGGGATGCTGATATGTCTCTACTTATCTATAATTTTTGATTATTTCATGTTATTATATTATCAATCTTGTATGATTTGTATGCCATTTTATATTGTTTCGATGGACTAACCTATTAACTAGTGCCCAGAGCCAGGTCATGTTTTCTGCATGTTTCTGGTTTTCTAGAAAATCTATACCAAACGAAATCCAAACGCGACAAAACTTTTTGATGATTTTTTTGGAAAAAAGAGACCCCAGAAGCTTCGGGAGAAGGTCAGAAGATGTACGAGGGAGCCACAAGGCAGGGGGCGCACCCAGGTGCCATGTGGCCCCCCTCTGCCTCCGTTTGTCCTAATTACATCACTATAAATCCCATACATCCAGAAACCCTTTGTGGAAGCCACGAAACAATTTTAACACTACTGCAAGTCTCTGTTCTTCCGTGATAATATATAGAGGCCTTTTTCAGTACTCCGCCGAAGGGGGGACCATTGGGGAGGCAATCTTCATCAACCTTGTTGCCTCCATGATGATGTGTGAGTAGTTCTTACAGGACCTATTGGTCCATAGCAGTAGCTAGATCTCTCACTCTCTCTCTCCCTCTTTCTCTCTCTCTCTCTCTCTCTCTCTCTCTCTCTGTTGATCTTCAACACAATGCTCCCAATGTAAACTTTTGCGATGTGTTTGCTGGGATCTGATGAATTGTGGGTTTACGATCAGATTGTTTATTGAAATTATTTGGGTCTTTTCTGAGATTTTCTATGTGTGATTTTATAGCCTTGTATTTCTCTCTGATCTATCTATCTATCTCTTTTGGCCAATTAGATTGATTTATGTTCAGTGGGAAAGGTGCATGATAGGAGGTCCAATATTGTGGTGTCCTTACTCTGTGATAGGAGGAGTTTCAAGGCACATATTTGTATTGTTTTTACTAAGGATAAAACGGTGGAGCTAGAACATATTAATGATCTTGCCTTGTCTATATTGTGTCATCTTGCTTAAATCATTACTCTGTTTGTTATGAACTTAATACTTTGAGATGCATGCTAGATAGTGGTCTTGGGGGTGGAGTAATAGTAGTAGGCGCCAGTAAGTTTAACGTCTACTTATCACGGACGTAATGCCTATGTATTGATCATGTGATAAAGAATCATCATAACTATGTGCTATTCTATCAATTGGCTAACAATAATCTATCTACTTTCTGTTGTTATGCTCATGAGAGAGATGTCACTAAAACCCTAAAAATTGCTCACTATTTTTATTTCCTTTTTATTTTATATATCTACCACTATCAGATTTAATCCTTGCAATTGGCGCCAACCAGGGGATTGGCAACTCTCTTGCTTTCGTTGGGTGCAAGCATTTGCTTTTTGTGTGTGTAGGTAATGCTTACCTTGTTTGTGTGGTGTCTCCTACTGATTTGACAAATCTTGGTTTATAACTGAGGGAAATACTATCTGCTACTATACTACATCACCCTTTCTTTTCGGGGAAATCCCAACACTATCACAAGTAGCATATGAAAACATCATATAGCCAGCATTTGGTTGTATTATTAAGCATGCTCTTATGATACCCCACTGTGGGGTATCTTGCAACCATTAAAGATGCCATTAGGCCTCTTTCGATGCAAAGGTGCTAAGTGCTTAGCACATGGGAAGACTTAGCAATTAAACTACCCAATGTTAGGTGCTTAGGTTCTTGTTTAGCTAAGCTTCCTTCATCTAATGGTTTAGGAGCAAAACTCCCTCATTGCATAGTTATTTAGCATAGGTCCATGCGTTTGGCATTGTTTTTTCCTAAGGTCACCAAAGTGCTCTATCTCCTTCTTAATTGCTTTGTCACGTTAGTTTTTTTGCCTATGCGACGTTCTTAGCACTTGTACACTACAAAGCACTATAAATGGTTTAGAGAAAGTATAATAGTGGGTTTATAGCCCACCTACATGGCACTTTTGTCTATATAGAGAAAAGATGCATGGAAATGGTAAAATTGGGCTCTCGTACAAGAACCCATTTATACTCATATGCAAATTTAATAAATACGAAGAAAGAGAAAGAGGGGAAATAGGAAAAACTACTAACCTAATAGCCAATCTTACTATATGAATGACTTTGACTATACTTAATTATTATAATTGGCATGAAAACTGCATAGTTGATACGCCTCCAACTTTAGGATCGAAAGTATGTCTAGAGGGGGGGTGATTAGATTACTGACCAAATAAAACCTAACATTTCCCCAATTTTAGCTGTGGGTAGATTTTAGCAATTATGACAAGTCAAGCAACACCCTACACATGCAATTCTAAGAGTATAGCAGCGGAAAGTAAGATATTGCACACATAAGTAAAGGAGGGGCTTGGTGAAAGCAAACTCAATGGGGACACGGTGATTTTTGGCGTGGTTCCGATAGGTGGTGCTATCGTACGTCCATGTTGATGGAGACTTCAACCCACGAAGGGTAACGGCTGCGCGGAGTCCACGGAGGGCTCCACCCACGAAGGGTTCATGAAGAAGCAACCTTGTCTATCCCACAATGGCCATCGTCCACAAAGGACTTGCCTCACTCGGGTAGATCTTCATGAAGTAGGCGATCTCCTTGCCATTACGAACTCTTGGTTCAACTCCACACTACAAATAAAAGACACATCCGTGACATTTTGGGATGAACGAATTTTTTCTTTCATGGTTATGACACTTCTATGATGATAATTGTGACAAAACCAGGTATCATCATCGATGTGGCGGGCTCCTACATCTATGACAAAAAATTATGATAGAAAATGGGCTTTTCTTCCTGGGCGGGCTGGAGACACAACTGCATGACATTCTTTGGGCCGTCCATGACGGAAAAAAGCATGGTAGAAGCGAGGGCGAGGAAAATATCGTGGAGTTCCCGGTTACGGTGGGTGGTCGGGGCCGAGTGATGCACGGAGGTTTGCGTGTTTCTCTCGTAAACGTACGCGCGTGTGTGCGAGGCGTTGCGTTCTAACTAAACCCGAGCGAGGTGTTGGGCTCTAACTGAACCCGAGCGATTGCACTAGCTACCTTATTGAACTCCGATCAATCCCTTGTTGTTAACTGAACCCGAGTGAGTCCTTCGCTATTGCTGCTAACTGAAGCCGATCGATGCTGCCTCTTGATGAATAGTGAGCATTGTTGGGGGTGGATGAACAATTCCTAATGAGAGGGTGGATGAACAGGACCCCGTGGTAGTAGACACCGTTGCCGCTGGATGAACAGGACCCCGATCGAGCCGGTTGGGGTGGATGAACAGGACCCAATGGAGGGCTGGATAAACAGGACCACGTGGAGGGCTGGTTGAACAGTAGCCAGTGGAGGGCTGGATGAACAGTAGCTCGTGGAGGGGTGGTTGAACAGGACCCCGTGGAGAGGGCTGGTTGCATAGTAGCCGGTGGAGGAGCGGTGGAGGCTGGATGAATAGGAGCCCGTGGATGAACAGTGGCTGGTGGAGGCAGGAGGGGAGATGTCGTGGATGAACAGTCGCAGGTGGAGGCTGGAGTAGGTCGACGGTGGATGAATAGTAGCCTGTGGAGGCTGGAGGAGGTCGGCGGTGGAGATGAACAATAGCCCGTGGAGTCCCGTTTTGTGGTACGCCACACCCCTCCCAATGAACAGGACCCCCATTTCGACCATAGCGCTCTGACACAAGTCCGTTTCCTCCATTTTGCCGTATGCCACACTCCTCCCGATCAACAGGACCCCGTTTCGACCGTAGGAGGTCCAAGAGAAGTCTGTTTCCTCCGTTCTGCGGCATGCTAGACCCCTCCCGATGAACAGGATCCCGTTTCGACTGTGGCCGGTCGAACACAAGGCCGTTTCCTCCGTTCTGCGGTACGGCAGGCCTCGTTTCAATCGACTGTTCCGTCCAAGCCGGTTGGCTCCCGATGAACATGACGACGCAGTTTCTCCGTTCCGACCCAGCCATGTACACGAGCCCTGGCCATACGTATGCACGAGTAGGCGTTCGAGATCCCGCCTGTATGTACGTACATGGTCGTATTTACTTTCTTGCACCCTGGTTGTACGTACGTGTACATGCTGCGTCCACGCCTCTACTACGACACATACCCTTCCTTACTCGGCGACGGTTCATCGCTGCAGCCTACAGACAGACTGATCAACCAATATGTACGTACACATTCGCGACCAGAATGACAACGCTACGTACGCTTCGACCAGGTGGGTCCCGACTGTCAGGCCCTTCCTTCCGTGCGAAGATGTAGCTGGTGGGTCCCAACAGTCAGGGGAAATGTTTTTTTCATGGAATACGGTGGCCCGTTCGGTGGTTCCCTGCTGTCAGGTGAAGGAATCATTATTTTCCGCGTAATAAGGAGGCACTTCCTTGCATGCGAAGATGGAGCTGGTGGGTCCCAACAGTCACGGGGGAAACGTTTGTTTCGCGAAATACGGTGGCCCGTCTGGTGGGTCCCTACTGTCAGGTGGAGGGATCATTATTTTCTGCGTAATAAGGAGGCACTTCCTTGCTGCGGTCGTGGACCCAGCTGTCAGCCTCTCCACGTACAGTACTCTTCCGATGGAAGTCGTTCCTTGACCACATTGACCATGCTGCGCCGAGAGCACCAAGGCGATGGACGACGGCGAGGCCTAGGAAGGGGACGACGCAGAGTCGGGGAAGACATGGCAGTGGATGCCCATGCGGAGAGGAGTACGAGGGTTCACTAGTTCCTCTGCGGTGTGAGGTTGCCGTTGCCGCAGGGCCTGGCCAGCGGTGGGAGTAGTAGGGGGTGTTGAGGCCTCCGCGGCAGCACAACCGGCCACGGAAGGCAAGAGCACGCTGTGGTTTGGCCGGCTGGAGCAAAAAAATCAGAGGTTGAAGAAGCAGGACGACCATTGGATGTTAACAATCCAACAGTCACTGGTGATAGAATCCTTTGTTGACTAAGTTGACAAAGCCCTCCGTCCGCGTCAACTAAGTAGGCCCACAAGTCAGCCTCCCATATGGTGGGTCCCAGCTAGCAGGGGGAGTATTCATTTTTTTTGTGCGTAATAAGGAGGCACTTCCTTGCGTGTGAAGATATAGCTAGTGGGTCCGAGCTGTCAGCGGGGGCAACATTTTTTCGCAAAATACAGAGGCCCTCTGATGGGTCCCAGATGTCAGGTGGAGGAATCATTATTTGCGCGTAATAAGGAGGCATTTCCTTGTGTTCGGCCGTGGACCCAGCTGTCAGCCTCTCCATGTACAGTCCACTTCCGATGGATGTCGTTCGTTGACCATGTTGACCACGCCGCGCCGAGAGCACCAGGGCGATGGACGACGGCGAGGCCTATGAAGGGAATGACACGGAGCCGGGGAAGACACGGAAGTGGCTGCCCATGCGGTGGGGAGTACGAAGGTTGACTGGTTCGACTGTCGTCGCTAGAAAATAACAGGAGGTGTGGGTGAGTAGAGGGATAGCCAAGCCAGGGATGCGAGTATGGTGGGGCCATGAGGCCTGCCCGGTAGCACAGCCAACCATGGGAGGCGGGAGGAGGCGGTTCTGCCGGTGCTGGTTTGGGCGGCTGGAGCAGGAAGATCAGAGACTGAAGAGGCATGATTGCCGTTAGATTGACATCTAACGGTCTGATGCTGGTAGAGTCGACTGTTGACTAAGTTTCTTTTTTTGAGAAACCTTGTGTATGCATGAACTTAGTAGGCCCACAAGTCCGCTTCCAAATCTGTGGCGGACAACATAGAGCCCATTTGCTATTTTTTTTAATAATTTACAACCCATTTGCTAATTCTTAAGTAATTTATTACAACCCATTTTCTGCCCAGGACCACAGTCAAAAAGTTCAACCTTATTTTGCATATTTCGGTGGAGTCCGAACTGTTGTAATCCCGAAATGATTTGCCAAAAAATCGTTTTGTTTTTGTAAGCAAATAAGACGTGGGACAATTGAGTTGGTTTAAGGGAAAACCAGTGGTAAAAAATCAGCGCTGGGAGGGAAAACAAAAAAAATAAGGATGTAATTATGAAAAGGGAACTTTATGTATTTTCAATATAATGATATGTGCATATGAACTAGTAAAACTATAGGTAGAGATTAGAAAACGGAAGTAGGACATGGCATTTCAAGAGGAAAATAGAACTGGGCTCTGTGTTTGATTCAGTAAAAAAACTACATGCGGATGTTCTAAGACAAAATATAACTAATGCTGGCGGGCCAAAGGCCAGCAGATACCTGCTGGATCTTTGTGCCCCGTTGTCGTCATGGGCTGGGCCTATTAAAAACAAAACCAAGCCTGGGCAGTCTACAGCCTAGTTGAAACTTGCTCGACCTAAAAAAACAATATACCTGCTCAATAACTGAGAGAATTCTGCAAGTACAGACTCATAACTGGGATCCAGCAGGTATATTGTTCTTTCATCGTGATAATAAGTGCATGCACTTGTTTCGTAAAATTTGGAGAACTGGGAATTCGAACGACAGGTGCTTATGCTACCCATCAAATAAAAATCAGGTGCCTGAAAATTCGTTTCGAAACAAATGATTCAACTTTATATCCACGTTGACCCTCGGCACGATGGTTGGAAGCAAATGCCAAGTTCACACCAAAAGATCGTTAACAACAATACCAACTTGCGGACCACATGGTAGTACAAGTACCAACACCAAACTAACTTATAATCTTTTTAGTCCTGGCCCTAGTGTTTGTCTGGTTGAAAATCTTGTAGAGGACCAGGCCCCTCTCCTTCTCTTGCTCCAGGTCCCCGAGGTGGTACTGGTGCATCACCCAGTTGGTCCTCTGCTAGTCGATGTTCTTGTTGGTGTGCAACACCAGAACCTTTTTGTTGTCCGTCTGCCGGTCGTTGACCATCAACGGCAAGGTATTGCCGGTATTGTGCCACATCGTGTGCATGCCGCACTCCGACTGTATCTTGTGACGCATCCACATGCCCCTTTTGAACGCCCTGGATTTGTGCTGGAAGAAATGCTTGCTTAGGCCACTCAGTGTGATACCTGCAGTATTGTCGAATATAGGTTTTAGTGTACGTAGTTGGCATTTTCATAACATCTTTGGCATGTTGCAGTCACTTGTTTCACTTTTTATTAACTGTCAAATTGTAATTGCTTCACTAGGTCTGCGTCTAAAAATAAAAATAGAGCTATAAACAAAGGAATATGTTTGTGCAAGTAGACGACCGATCGGTGTCTTACCTGGAAGTTTCTCAGGATGGGTGTAGCATATGCCGTGCTCGTTGTCGATGGTTGGTATGAACAAATCGATGAGAGGGTGAGATCTCGCGCTGTCAGCACTCACTTTGGCCTCAAGGTGCTCGATCAGCTCCTGATCTGTGGGATCGAACTTGACGCCAGTCGGCAGCACCGACCAATCCTTCTTGGACTTTCATCGGCTAATTCATGTTATATGGTACTCAATGTATGATCAATCGACTGTTTTAAGTGAATGATGAAAAATTTCGATAGATAAGTGGTACTCCAAATCTGAAGTCCACAATATCTGAACACGCCATCGGGACTCTTGTGTCATCTCACACGCAGCGTGTTGTCACGTCAATTCAATGTGAGGACATGATGAATAATTTGACCGATGTGTACTAGTATGCTACTGTACTACTTACTAGTCGTATTTAGTGTCACATTTTAATGATAGGTTTAACTAACAAAATGTCAATGCATGTCACCGAAAATTATTCCATTGGAAACTATGTTCATTACGAATAAAATGATATAATTTTTTGTGACATGCATTAACATTTAGTTAGTGAAATTTATGGTCAAAATTTGACAAAAATTACAAAGGGGACAAATAAACCAGGAGGGAGGTAGTAGTATGACTAGCGCAATATATGGTATAGAGGACTAGTAAATTTTTTGAAATGGAGTAAGAAGTTACAAGGCTATGCGATAGACTTTGTAGGCTACATGAGTAATACTTTCACCAACAAGTACACACTTGAAGCCTCATTTATATTTATATATATATATATATATATATATATATATATATATATATATATATATATATATATATATATAGTAACACTATTCTAATCCCAGGATTAGAATAGTTATTCTGATCACAGGGCCCTATAAGGAGCCGCGAAGACGTTCCCAGATTCCCTGAACCGGCAACGACAAAAAAACACCCCGACCCGAACTGCTCGATCATTCCCCCGATCCCCTGATCCCATCGCCACCCGGACCACCCCGCTGCCGCGTGACCCGCCGGGACCCCCCGCCATCGTGTGGCCTCCCGGAATCCCCATCGCCGCACCACCTCCCGGGTCCCCGCCGCCGCTCCCCGACCCTCTTGTCATCCACTTCCGCTAGGACCACGCCTCACCCCGATGCTCCCAACGCGTCGCCGCCAGTTCCTCTTCTCTCCCCGATGATCAGATACGTCGACCGGAGCCATTGCTCCTCCATAGATCTGGCCAACTGGACGCCGCTAGCCGCGGATCCGACCCTGGGGACCGACCCCGACGTCGGCTGCCTCCACCACACATCGAACCCCGCCTCCACCCTCATTCCACCAGGCGGATGTCGTCGCCATGCTCGAGGCCGCCGTCGCTCTTCCCTACTCGATGTTGACGTCCATTACATTGGTCGAGATCCCGTTCTGAGGGAGCATCTCATGCTTGCCGGAGGTCACCAGCAGCCTGCCCTTTCCTTTCCCCTTCCTACGGTGAGCTAGACATGGCCGTTGTCGGTGTCAAAACCGGCGGATCTCGGGTAGGGGGTCCCGAACTATGCGTCTAGGCAGATGGTAACAGGAGACAAGGGACACAATGTTTTTACCCAGGTTCGGGCCCTCTCGATGGAGGTAAAACCCTACTCCTGCTTGATTAATATTGATGATATGGGTAGTACAAGACTTGATCTACCACGAGATCAGAGAGGCTAAACCCTAGAAGCTAGCCTATGATATGATTCTTGTTATTATGTCCTGCGGACTAAACCCTCCGGTTTATATAGACACCGGAGGGGGCTAGGGTTACACAAAGTCGGTTACAAGGAAGGATATCTACATATCCGTACTGCCAAGCTTGCCTTCCACGCCAAGGAAAGTCCCATCCGGACACGGGACAAAGTCTTCAATCTTGTATCTTCATAGTCCAACAGTACGGCCAAAGGTTATAGTCCGGCTGTCCAGATACCCCCTAATCCAGGACTCCCTCAGTAGCCCCTGAACCAGGCTTCAATGACGATGAGTCCGGTGCGCAGATTGTCTTCGGCATTGCAAGGCGGGTTCCTCCTCCGAATACTTCATAGAATATTTTGAACACGAGGATCGTGTCCGGCTCTACAAAACAAGTTCCACATACCACCATGGAGAGAATTATATTTCCACAAATCTATCCTGCTGGCGTATTCCGTAGCGTGACATCACACCACAACCAAGCCTTTATTCGAATCGTTTTTACCCCCACCTCAACGCGTTTCGCGAGGCGGTTTCCTTGGCACGTCTTGTCAAAGCAGAGATTGTGTTCCCCTTATTTACGGGATTCTCATCAACACGGACATGGGTAACCTAATCGTGCCCGTTGGTATGTCCCCTCGATCAATGGTAAGTCCCAAACGGTCACGAGGAGGGCTCTTGGTATTCAACCTCTTCATAAAGAGACCAAGGCCTTACTCTTTTCTTTTGATCTCAATCGAATCCGCCTCCCACCACGAGTTCCAGCACCCGAAGCTTCAGATTTAGGCGCTTCGGACCTTCGATGATGTCCGGATCCAACCTTCAAGGCCGATGGATGCCTTCCTCCGTCACGGAGGAAGACGTTCTAAAGCTAAGGGAGGCCAGGTACTTGACCGGCGAAATTCCGCATAGGCAGCCTGCTCAAGGGTAGATTATTCCCACTCCTAAGCCTGGTGAGAGTGTCGTGTTTGCATCTCACTTCCTCCGAGGGCTAGGCTTCGCGCCGGCTCCCTTCGTGAGGGGGCTCATGTTCTATTTGTTGGGGAACGTTGCAAAAAATAAAAAAATTCTACGCTTCACCAACATCAATCTATGGAGTCATCTAGCAACGAGAGAGAGGAGTGCATCTACATACCCTTATAGATCGCGAGTAGAAGCGTTCAAGAGAACGGGGTTGAGGGAGTCGTACTCGTCGTGATCCAAATCACCGAAGATCCTAGTGCCAAACGGATGGCACCACCGCATTCAACACACATACGGTTGGGGAAGACGTCTCCTCCTTCTTGATCCAGCAAGGGGAAGGGAGAGGTTGATGGAGATCCAGCAGCACGACGACGTGGTGGTGGAAGTAGCGGCGATCTCAGTAGGGATTCGCCAAGCTCAGCGAGAGGAAGAGGTGTTACGGAAGGAGAGGGAGGCACCAGGAGCAGGGGTGCGCAGCCCTCCCTCCCCCCTCTTTATATAAGGGCCCTGGGGGGCGCCGGCCCCAAGAGATCCAATCTCAAGGGGGGCGCCGGCCAAGGGGGGAACTTCCCCCCCCCCCCAAGCCAAGGGGGGCGCCCCCCACCCCTTGGGTTTCCAACCCTAGGCGCAGGGGGAGGCCCAAGGGGGGCGCACCAGCCCACCAGGGGCTGCTTCCCCTCCCACTTCAGCCCATGGGGACCTCCAGGATAGGTGGCCCCACCAGATGGACCCCCGAGACCCTTCTGGTGGTCCCGGTACAATACCGCTGACCCCCAAAACTTTCCCGATAGCCGAAACAGGACTTCTCATATATAAATCTTTACCTCCGAACCATTCCAGAACTCCTCGTGACATCTGAGATCTCATCCGGGACTCCGAACAACTTTCGGGTTACCGCATACTAATATCTCTACAACCCTAGCGTCACCGAACCTTAAGTGTGTAGACCCTACGGGTTCGAGAGACACACAGACATGACCGAGACGACTCTCCGGTCAATAACCAACAGCGGGATCTGGATACCCATGTTGGCTCCCACATGCTGTTCGATGATCTCATCGGATGAACCACGATGTCGAGGATTCAAAGTAATCCCGTATACAATTCCTTTTGTCAATCGGTACGTTACTTGCCCGAGATTCGATCGTCAGTATCCCAATACCTCGTTCAATCTTGTTACCGGCAAGTCACTTTACTCGTACCGTAATGCATGATCCCGTGAACAAACACTTGGTCACATTGAGCTCATTATGATGATGCATTACCGAGTGGGCCCAGAGATACCTCTCCGTCATACGGAGTGACAAATCCCAATCTCGATCCGTGTCAACCCAACAGATACTTTCGGGGATACCTGTAGTATCCCTTTATAGTCACCCAGTTACGTTGTCACGTTTGGTACACCCAAAGCACTCCTACGGCATCCGGGAGTTACACGATCTCATGGTCTAAGGAAATGATACTTGACATTGGAAAAGCTCTAGCAAACGAACTAGACGATCTTGTGCTATGCTTAGGATTGGGTCTTGTCCATCACATCATTCTCCTAATGATGTGATCCCGTTATCAACGAAATCCAATATTCATAGTCAGGAAACCATGACCATTTGTTGATCAACGAGCTAGTCAACTAGAGGTTCACTAGGGACATGTTGTGGTCTATGTATTCACACATGTATTACGATTTCCGGATAACACACTTATAGCATGAACAATATACAATTATCATGAACAAGGAAATATAATAATAACCATTTTATTATTGCCTCTAGGGCATATTTCCAACACTATTATGGGCTGGACTTCCACGACCTAGCTCCGGAGTCTATCCTCCACATCTCATCGTTCATCATCGTGTGTGAAGCCTTCCTCCGTATCACCCCTCACTTTGGACTGTAGCTCAAGACCTTCAAAGTGGAGCCGAAGATGGTTGAGGGACGGCACGCAGAGTGCGGAGGCGCTGTAATAAGAAAAAAATGCTAACGCCCAATGGCCCGAGGGCTCCTTCCAAGAGGAGCCTGACTTATGGCAACAAGAGTGGTTTTATATCACAGCTCCCAGGGGTACCAAGTGGGTGGCCCCGCCTGCTTTTCGCTCGGGTCCTCCGCCACGACTAACGTCATGGGTCAACAAGGGGCTAGACTGGGGGCCCGTAAAGGATGTGCCCATATTGCAGATCCGCATCCGAGATCTCCTAGAGAGAGATGCCAGTCTGGTCATGGTGACGCAGGTCATGTTAATTCGCTGAGTTCTGCCCTGCAAACGTCGTCCCCTCCGCCTGTGGGAGTTCAATCCGGAGGGACCGCGAGCTATTCAACATTTCCTTGGCATGATGCCCGTGGAGATGTACAAATTGTTCTTCGGACCACAAATGATGTGTCCGGACCCTACCGAGGACGCAGGCCTGAGCTACAATCATCCGGATACCCAAGTAAGTAGCCCTGTGTCCAAACACGCCATTCGTTTATTTATCGCAACATTGCCCTTAAAAGAGATGTTCTTGAACCAGGAGTGGATAGAGAAGGCAAAGTTGATCAGGTGTGCGGCCCCTCTTCTTGAGACCTTGCCAGATCCTGCGTTAACCCGGATGCTGGAGATCGCGCCTTCAGAAGAAGATGAAGGGGGGAACAAGGAAGCTACTGCCTCCGTAGAGGAGGTTGTCCGGAAGGGAGGAATCAAAAATTCCTTTCCTCAGGGGAAGAAGAGGACCGCTGTCGGTGTCAAAACCGGCGGATCTCGAGTAGGGGGTCCCGAATTGTGCATCAAGGTCAGATGGTAATAGGAGACAAGGGACACTTTATTTTACCCAGGTTCGGGCCCTCTCGATGGAGGTAAAACCCTACTCCTGCTAGATTAATATTGATGATATGGGTAGTACAAGAGTAGATCTACCACGAGATCAAGGAGGCTAAACCCTAGAAGCTAGCCTATGGTATGATTGTGTATGATGATTGTTCATCCTACGGACTACAACCCTCCGGTTTATATAGACACCGAATAGGGTTAGGGTTACACAGAGTTGGTTACAATGGTAGGAGATCTTGAATATCCACACGCCTAGCTTGCCTTCCACGCCAAGAAAAGATCCTTCCGGACACGGGATGAAGTCTTCAATCTTGTATGTTCATAGTCCTGGAATCCGGCTGAAGGTATAGTCCGGCTATCCGAACACCCCCTAATCCAGGACTCCCTCAGTAGCCCCTGAACCAGGCTTCAATGACGACGAGTCCGGCGCGCAGATTGTCTTCGGCATTGCAAGGCGGGTTCCTCCTCCAAGTTCTTCAAGAAGATTACAAACACCAAAAATAGTGTCCGGCTATGCAAAATAAGTTTCCACATATTGCCATATAGAGAATAATATTAACACAAATCAAATCTGCTGACGTATTCCGCAGTGCATCATAACACTGCGGCCAAGCTCTTTGTATAAATTGTTTTCATTGTTCCACCTCAGCGTGTCTAGCGAGGCGGTTTCCTTGGCACGTCTTGTCAAAGCAGATATCGTGTGCCCCTTTTAACGGGATTCTCATCAATACGGACGTGGGTAACCCAACCGCGCCATTTACCACGGCGCTTGGGAGGCAAGTGAGTTTTATTAGGTAGGTGGGGATGCCTAATCGCACCCGTTTGTATAAAGGGATAAGGATTCACCTTTTTAACCTACGCCTTCTTCCTCCTTTGCCAATCCATCTCTCGCGCACTCAAGCTCTAGCGCCCAAGTCCGCTCTTCCTTCCTCAACCTTCTCCAACAATGTCCGGAGCGGGAGGTAAGTGGATGGCCTCCTCCGTTACGGAGGCCCAAGTAAAAAAGCTAAGGAAAGCCGGATACTTGTCTAAGGACATCCCGCATCGGCTTCCTGAGAAGGGGCAGCTTCTTCCTACCCTAGGGCCCCATGAGAGGGTAGTTTTTCTTCCCCACTTCCTCAGCGGACTGGGCTTTCCACTTCACCCATTGGTCTGGGGGCTCATGTTCTACTACGGCCTGGATTTCCACGATCTGGCCCTGAACTTTGTCCTCAACATCTCGGTGTTTATCGTCGTGTGTGAGGCCTTTCTCTGCGTCCGCCCCCACTTCGGCCTCTGGCTCAAGACCTTCAATGTCAAGCCCCAGGTGGTGTCCGGCACCCAGGCGGAGTGCGGAGGCGCTATGGTCAGCAAGATGGCCAACGTCCTCTGGTTCGATGGCTCCTGTGTGGAGTCCCTAAAAGGGGTGGCAGGCCGGGTGGTTTTACATCACCGAGCCATGCGATCCGGAATGGGTCACAGCCCCTGAGTTCAGATCCGAACCCCCCACGCGGCTCATGTCCTGGAAAGAGACGGGCCTGTCGTGGGGCAACGAGGAAGAAGTGACTGGGTTGCAAACGTGCATCCAGTCCCTGGTGAACAAGCCAATCCGGTTGATCAATGTGATCCAGGTCATGCTCGTTCGCCGGATCCTCTCGTGCCAACAACGGGATTTTACTTTGTGGGAATTCGACCCGGCGCAGCACCAAACCCTCAGTAGGCTCTTCGACACGATGTATGAAGACGTCTGGAAGGTGCTGACAAAGGCGCCGAGTCCCCCACATCCGCTTCCGAGGACCGCGGATACAGCTCGCAGCGTCATGCCAGCGAGGTGAGCTATCTATACCTTTGACAGGTTTGTTAAGCTCTTCTTCATAGATTAACTCTATGCGGGATCTAAACTCCCTTTACCTTTGACAGGCTTGGCAGGCTATGTCCGGACCAATTAATTGTCCGGCTCCCCTGCCCGAAGACCCAGCCCCATCTCTCTTGGTGAAGCTGATGGCTCCGGCACCTTATGTGGTGCCGGAGAAGAAGGCCAAGAAGAAGAAAACCACCGGGACTCGAAAAAGTTCCCGCAACATGGTGGTGTCGGACTCGTCATCTGACGAGTCCACAACGCTCTCCTCTCGTGAAAACGAGGAGGAGGAACAAGAAAGCTCTCCCCCCCAGCAAGGGGAGAAAAGAAGAAGAAGGCCACCCCAACGGGGGAGGCCGAGGGGTCGAGGAAAAGGAAGACCCCTCCGCCGGACTACTCCCACGACGCCGAAGAGGGCGGAGAGGAGCTGCCGGGCAGAACCAAGCGTCTGGCAAAATCGTAAGTATTTATATACCAGAGTGACTCATGATATTCTTTTAATGCGCGGCTTTCCCTAATATCGCTCGTAATTTATGCAGCCCGCCCCGGGCCGATCTCGACGATTCGTCAAGCGGCTCCCTGGATTCGTCGGACGTGAACTCTGTTCCGCCCGCTGTCTCCCCCTGCAGGGTGGACGACGCCGAAGTGGCGTCCCGCCAAGCAGGGCAGGAGGAGATAGTCCTGGAGGAGCCACAAGGCAATCCTCCGGACCCCAGGAGTAAAGGGGATGCAACCCCCCAGGGCTCCAAGTCCGGCTTTGTGCCGGACACCCCGCCGGACTCGACAGTCCTGGTCCGCGGTGGGCGAACTCCTTCCAAGAGGAGTAAGCCGTCTGAGCCGGCGGCCTCCGTCCAACCAAAGGCGCCGGACAATCTGCCGGAGGTGCTTGAGGGCGCGCCAGCGATGAGGAGCACCGTACTGTTATGAGTACGGTGATTCAAAGGGTTCAGTCCGCCAAAAGCGGACTGACTGAAGCTTGCGCTAGCCTTCTAACAGGCTTCGAGGTAAGTAAAAATATGTCAAATTATTTACCGCATAGACAGTAGCCCCTGATGCTCTGTTCGGTGTTCGGAAAGAAAAGCCGAATAGAGGATCTAGTAATTTACGCAGGAGTCTAATAACAAAAAGTCAAATATGCATATGCAGGCTACGCTGTTGTCCACCGCCGCACTGACTGCGCAGGTGGATGTCCTTAAAAAGGACCTCGGGCGGACCGAGCAAGAGCTCGGCCTTGCCAAACGGCAGCTCGAGGAGAACGAAGGTAAGAAATACCATAAAAAAAGAAAAAAGGTGCCTATAGAGAGGCTTGATTGCAGAAAGAAATAACAGGATTGTACTGCTTATTGTAGGGGCCACAACCGAGGTGGCAACCCTGAAGCAGGCGCTGGATGAGGCCGGAAAGAAAATGGCCAAGGAGCGCGCCGAGCGAGAAAGGCTTGGGGTTCAGGTCGGTGAGGTGCAGCAAGAGCTGCAAGCTCTCATGAAAAAACATGAGAGTTTGGAGCTTGAGTCAAGAGCGCAAGCATCCGAGCTCGCGTCGGCCCTTGAGACCGCCAAGAGTGCCAAGGCCGAAGCCCAAAAGGCCCTCCAAGAATTGGAGGAGGTGAAAAAGATAGCAACGGGTAAGGCATTCTTAATGCAAAGTAGGAATATAAAAGTAAACTACCTGTTACTTACCCGAATCCGGAGTTCTCCAGGGATGTTCGTCGATCTTCCCCGCAGCGTATCCGACGCCGCCGCGTTCTACCGAGCTGAAGAGGGCAGCTCGACGGAGAGTGTGTTCTGGTCTCAGTATTCTGATGCCGGACACCCTGTGCCTTTGAGCGGTCAGCTGAAACAGCTGGTCGAGCTCCACAAGGCGGCCGAATAGGCCATGAAGGGCTTACTAGTTCGGCTGTGGCCTGGAGAGGCCCTGCCTGGGAGCTATTTCGGGCTAGTGCGGCGGCTGGTGGAGGCCTGTCCACGGCTTGAGGTCATCAAGCGCTCCGCCTGCATTGAAGGTGCCCGGAGGGCCCTTGCCCATGTAAGGATACACTGGGGTAAGTTGGACGGAGAGAAGCTGGTGAAGGACGGGCCGCCGCCGGGGAAGGAGCATCGCAAGCCCGAGAACTACTACAAGGAAGTTCTTGCCGAAGCCCGCCTTGTCGCGGATGAATGTACTAAAGATGTAGTATTTGAATGAACTCGCTCGTTTGTATCCTGTGCGCTGAAAACTTGTTCATATGTGCTAAGCAATGCTTGTTGAATTTAAAATATTATTTTCTATGCGGCCGTTTATCAAAAATTGAGAGATGGCCAGTATCTTATAACATGTATTCTTAATGCAGATGGAGCTGCAACAATGGAGAACCTTCGGGCAGAGCTTGCCCGAGTCAAAGAACAAGCCAGAAAAAGCGATGCGGCTGCCCTAAAGGCGGTTGAGGAGCTAAAAGCCGAACAGGCTGCTCACTGCCGAAGTAAGGAGGAGATGGCCGAGATGGTTGTGAAGTTGAAGAACGCTGCTGACCGTTGCAGGCTTCTTGAAAAGGAAGACCAGGCGAAGCGGGCAGACCTGGAGAAGGCCCCGACGGCGGCCAAGGATACTTGTTCTGCAATGAGAGCGATGAGGGAGGAGCTGCGTCAAGCCGGAGATATCGCGGCTGGGAAGCCCTTTATGCTGCGGATGAAGTTCAAAGATCCTAAATATGCTCCTTTGGACCGGATGTGTAGTTCTGCGGACGCATATCTAGATTTAGCGGCAAGCGCTGCTGATGCGGCCGAACACTTCACAGATCAAAAGGATCGCGAAGTGGAAAAGTTGTTCTGGTCACAATTCAACAATCCAGAGCGTCCGCTTCCATTGACTGATCGGTTGGCCGAATGGGCCGAGCTGAATAGATTGTCCGGACTTGCCATGAGGTATGTCGTGGATCATCTATGGCCGGAGAGGCCAAAACCGAACAGTTATTTTAGTTTGGTTCAGCAGTTCCTTGGTGCGGTGCCACATATCAACGCGATGAAGAGGTCAGCATGCGTGGAGGGTGCGCGGATGGCCCTCGCCCGTGTCAAGACATACTGGACAGAGATGGAGGCCACCGCCGTTGCAGCCCAAGATTCGGACGGAAGCCGAGTACCTGCCGAGCACTACTTTCAAGAAGTTCTGGAGGGCGCTCGTTCGATAGAGACGCAGTGCTCGAAGGATATTATGTTCGAATAACATGTATTCTCATTGAAAACAACATTTTGCTGAAATGTAAAAGCTTTTTTATACTTGTGCCTGCAAGAACTATAATACCTCCTATGCGGCCGTTAATGTATATATGTATATAACCTGAAAAATGGCAGTCGCCGGCTTTAGCCCCCACGCATATAATGCGGGGGTGTTCGCAGAAGACGCATTTTCACACTTGATCCAACGTCTTGGTCCATTAAGGAGGTGATAGCGCAGCGAACTAGGCAATCGGACTATAATGCTTTATCACTTTCACTTAGCCATAGGAGTTTGACAGTGGGGCTACTATATAGCCCCTGTGGCGCCGCGCTCACCCGAATTCGGGGCGCGTGTGTGCCTGGCCGGGAAACGGCCCTTCGTCAAGGCGGAGGGATCCTGAAGATTCCACTAGGTCATCAAGTGGTTGACCAGTCTCACGCTATATCATGACATTCAGTTTTCGGCTTTATCTACTGAGGTGCTCGCCTGGCTGAACCGGGGCACAATCGCAGTAGTTCTCCTGGTGTCGCCTTAGCCGGTAGAGCGGAACGTAGGGCAGCAAAACATAGGAGCCGGGCAAACCCAACATTTGACCAAAGACATGATTCGGAGCTGATGCATATAAGGCCAAACTCGCGATGCCGAACACTCCCTAAGGTATTCGGTCTTTGTGATTTTAAATGGGCTGAACAGTGCCCTGTGTAATAAGCCCCTGGTGTCTAGGTACGTGCAATATTCTGACGTGGCCACATGCCAAGACGCAGGCCTCCTTCTCGGTTGTACTGAGAATCCGGGGATGTGTATCAACAAGAGACAGTAAAAAAGGTTTACGCAGGGTCTTAATCTAAAAAGAATCCTTGGAACGGGTCCCTGCTGCACATCTGCGCTTGTGTCTCCGTTGTGCCGTATCCTGGACGAATGTAGCACGATAGTTATCTGTAAAAGAGAGGTACTTAGTTGAAAAAGTAGTCGTGCAAAATGTGTGTTATACTAAATAAACAAAGTATAATTTAAGATGGGTAAAATTGAGCCTTATTGTCGCCTGTTTATATGCGCGGAGCCCTTGTATAGGGGTATATAGCCATCAAACCTTTATCAATTATATGGTTATGCCAGACTCGTCTAGCCGTGTTCGTGGTCTTAACGACCTGGTAGATGCTCTGGTTGGTGAGGCCGTTTTAGTGTGTGGCCGCCAAGGCAGCCACACAGTCTTCCGCGCGCTAGGAGCGCTCTATATTTCCCTTTAATGAAATGATGCCTCGTGGGCCGGGCATCTTAAGCGTGAGAGATGCATAATGCGGTATTGCGTTAAAGCGAGCGAAAGCTTCGCGTCCCAGTAGTGCTTGATAACCACTTTTAAACGGAGCGATGTGGAAGTTTAGCTTTTCGCTACGGAAGTTATCGGGGGAGCCGAACATAACTTTTAGTAGGAGGGAGCCTGTGCAATGGGCCTCTGGGTCTGGCGTTACTCCTTGAAAGGAAGTATTGCTATGGCTAATTTTTGTTGGGTCTATCCCCATTCTGCGGACCGTGTCCTGATATATCAGGTTTAAACTACTGCCGTCGTCCATCAGGACTCGTGTAAAGTGGTATCCGTCAATTATCGGGTCTAACACCAAGGCAGCCCATCCTGCGTGCCGGATACTTGCAGAGTAATCCCGATGGTCGAAGGTGATCGGCTTGGACGACTAGTGGCAAAACTCCGTTGTGATAGGCCGTAGGGCACGTATCTCTATGGACGCCACTTTGTTTCTCCCCTTTGTCACGTGTAACACGTTTACTATTTTGACCTCTGGTGGGAATTTATTTTGTTCCCCAGTGCTTTGTTTATGGGGTTCGTCATCATCTTCACTTGGTGTATCCAGCCCCTTGTGCTCGGCATTGAGTTCGGATTTCTTGAAGACGCAACATTCTCTGTGGGTATGATTTGCAGGCTTACGACGGGTGATGTGGATTTGACATATCTTGTCCAGAATTTTGTTTAGGCTGGACAGTTCGTCCCTGCTATCTTTGAGAGGTAGCTTTTGCTGACCCCGCCGAGAGCTTTTGAATCTGGCGTTTACCGCCGTGCTCTTCGGGCTGTTTCCCTTATTCCGGTGCTGGTTTTTGCTGCGTCGTGGCTTCCCGTTCCCGTCCCTGACTTCGGATGTACTTGGGTCGCTGGTGCTGCATCTTGCCAACCAGTTGTCCTCGCTTGCGCAAAAGTGGGTCATGAGGCTTGTTAATGCAGCCATTGTTCTTCGCTTTTCTTGGCCAAGGTGTCTGGCGAGCCATTCGTCTCGAACGTTGTGTTTGAAAGCTGCTAAGGCTTCGGCGTCTAGACAGTCAACTATTTGGTTCTTTTTAGTAAGAAATCTGTTCCAAAGCTTTCGGGCTGACTCTCCGGGCTGTTGAGTTATGTGACTTAAATCATCTGCATCCGGTGGTCGGACATAGGTCCCTTGAAAATTTACCCGAAAAGCGTCCTCGAGCTCTTCCCAACTTCCAATGGTGTTTTCGGGAAGACCTTTAAGCCAATGCCGGGCTGGCCCTTTGAGCTTGAGGGGTAAGTATTTTATGGCGTGGAGGTCGTCTCCTCTAGCCATGTGGATATGGAGGATATAATCCTCAATCCAGACCCTAGGGTCTGTTGTTCCGTCGTATGCCTCTATGCTTACGGGTTTGAATCCCTCTGGAAATTCATGGTCCAGCACCTCATCGGTGAAACATAGGGGGTGTGCGGCACCCCTGTATTTGGGTGTACCGTGGTGTTCGGATTTTTGTTGTATTGCATTGCTTGCTGGAGCGTGCTTTCTTGGCCCATAGATAGATCTGGCTGGGCCGTCTTTTCGATGCAAGTCCTCATGTGGATCGCGTGCTGGCCTGCGTGCGGCGTTGTTTGCCGCTCTATGTTGGCCATGAGGTCGTCTATCCGACCGGATGGCTGCTTTGTTTTTTGATTGCGAGGGCTCTAAGGCCTTCTCATCAAATTCAGGCAGTAGCTTTCGCTTCGGATAGCTCTTTGTGTGGCGACTGTCGCCATATTTGTCTACGGTGTTGAGTACTCTGCTCCATCTAATTCTAAGTGCGTCTTCTGCAGTCTTGAGCTTCCGTTTCTGCTTTTTTAGGCTACGCGCAGTGGCGACGAGCCTTTTATGGAGGTTCTTCTGCTCCAGGAGCTTGTCCGGCGTGAGGTCATCCGGACTGTTAACTTCGCCGGAGACGGGTTGTTTGGTTTGATTATCCGTGTTGCCTTGGTCGGACGGTTGTTCGATGCCATGTTCGTCGTCCGCCGGCTCACCCTGCTCTATCGCTGGGTCTGTATGACCGATGTTTCTGTTGTGGCGGGGTTTGGAGCGGCGCTTGCGCCGCCGCTTTGACTGCTTTTCGAGGGAACGATCCTTCGCTGCGTCCTTCCGTTCCTCGTCATCGTTTCCTTTGGGCGTGTCCACCATGTATACGTCGTGGGATGAGGTGGCTGTCCAGTGCCCTGTGGGCAGTGGTTCCTGTTCGTCTCCTGCATCGTCGTCCATACCGTCGATGTCTTCAGAGTCGAAGTCGAGCATGTCGGTCAAATCATCGACAGTGGCTACAAAGTGGGTGGTGGGTGGGCGTCGAGTTTCTTCGTCATCCGTATCCCAATCCTGCCGGTCATAATCCGACCAGGATTCTCCTGACAATGAGAGAAAGCTTAGTGAATTCAGTATGTCGCCGAAGGGCGAGTGCTGAAAGATATCCGTGGCGGTGAACTCCATGACTGGCGCCCAATCGGATTCGATTGGTATGGGCGCGGGTGGATCGGAGTCCGGAGGAGAGTCCGGCGATGTGGAGTCACGGGCCTCGTGAAGGGTAAGGCTGGTGTTCGGCTCGATCGCTGTTGAGGCTGCTGCCTCCGCGGCGGGGTCTAACCACCCGCCCACGGATGACGCAATTGGCTTCGAATTGAAGGTCAGAGCGGTTGCAGGTGCGGTCTCCAGGACACTGTTCGGCGGCAGGGCTAAATCGTGCCCATCGTGACAGTGCGGCGCACTCGGCCGGGGCTCGAATTCGTCGAAGATCATGTCTCCGCGGATGTCAGCCGTGTAGTTTAAGGTACCAAGCCCGACCTGACGGCCAGGGGCGTAACTCTTGATCTGCTCCAGATGGCCAAGCGAGTTGGCCCGCAGCGCGAAGCCGCCGAACACGAAGATCTGTCCGGGGAGAAAAGTCTCACCCTGGACTACATCGCTGTTGATGATTGAAGGATCCATCCAGCCTAAAGATGACGACACAGAGGAACTCTCAATGAAAGCACCAATGTCGGTGTCAAAACCGGCGGATCTTGGGTAGGGGGTTCCGAACTGTGCGTCTAGGCAGATGGTAACAGGAGACAAGGGACACGATATTTTTATCCGAACACGGGACGAAGTCTTCAATCTTGTATCTTCATAGTCCAACAGTCCGGCCAAAGGTTATAGTCCGGCTGTCCGGATACCCCTAATCCAGGACTTGCTCAGTCGTCATAACTTTTTCTGTCCTGACGGCTAACCACCCGCAGGGGACCACCTGTGCCGACGCTCGCTCGGATCCCCACCGTAGCATCTCCCAACCAGGGAGCAGGTCCCATCCAGGTCTCCCCCCGTGGTACTGCAGGTCGACTATGCCGTCGCACAAAGTTCACCGGTCAGAGTTCTGGTCTGATCCGTCGCTGGTGCGTCACCTTGGTTAGTCTCTAACGCCGCCCTGCATCTCCTCCCTTGTGCGTTGCCACGCCAACCACGGCCGCCCCCGTGCCCAGTCCTCCTTGGCCACAAATGAAAATCGCAACTACCCTCACTCTGCGGCCATGCCGGCGCCGTTCAAGGTTCTCGGCCGCAGCTCCTCACTAATGCAGAGCTTTAAGTCCAGGCCCTTGCGCCAAATAAATGTCGTGCACGCTCCTGCGGGATGCTCCTCCAAATATTGCGACGGCAAGTGTTCTTCATGTTCTGGACTTGTGCCCCAGCTTCTTCTGGACTTCTGTTGATTCATATCTAAATGAATTTGCCCTAGGATTTTTCAACAGCTTTGGGGTGAAATAATGCTTCATGTTCACATCAACAAATGCTCCCTGGAGGACTTCTCCATCGACTTGCAGGATCAACAATGGACAAGGAAGCTGCCCTTGACCCTTTTCTCTTGTACGGACTGCATGCAGCATACAGATACACCTCCCCCGCCCGGCAGCTATGGCATGTGGCTGCCTAGCACATCGACGCCCCAAGGTACATTGTCTCTCCATCTCGCTTACATGTCGTTCCCTGTTGCTGTACTCAGTGGCGGCGCCACGGTAGGGGCGAGCATGGTCGGCCGCGCCGGGTAGCCGAAAATACGTATAAAAAAAAATACGGTTCATTCTTTCAGTACATGGGCCAATATGTGGGGATTTGCACGGGAGGTACAAAAGCCTAGTCCACGGCCTAAAACCAGTTAGCACGGCCACACGACACCCAATCCTTCGACCTCATCGTACTCGTACACGCACACCAGAAAATCCCCAATCGAGCGGAGCAGCAGCGAGAGTAACCTAGCCGTCGCCGGCTCGCTGCCACAAAGCTCCGCCTCGCCAGGCCGCCGCCTCATCGCCGAAGAGCTCTGCCTCGCCGGGCCACCGGCCGCGGGCACCTATGGGTGAATGGAAAGAAGCAACGGTGCCGAGCGTGGCCTGTGAGGGAGGAGGCAGCGGCGGCAGTGGATCGAGATCGAGCTCATGCAAACACGCATCTGCTGTTTGCAAAATCAGCAAGTGCAGCCAGCAGGTAAATAGTCCAATCCATTCTTTGCTACTGAATCTCAAGCTCCTGTTCCTTCAATTTCTAGCCAATCCATTCCAACTTTTGTTATCTGTTTCAAACTATTTGCTTACTTGTTCTAATACATGTATTGATATCAGCTTGTTCACCTGTTGTAGGTATCTTTTAGTCATGGAGTTAGATATTTGGGCCATGGAATGAATTATTCAAGCAGCGGGAGTCCAAGATAGTAGTTATGTGTGACGTTTATGTTATATTTTGTGATTTTAGTTGGTTACAACCTAGTTCTTGAGAATCTTCAAATGTTCTAAATCATTGGTCATGTAAATTTTCGAGTGCATCTAGCTTCATATTTGAATTTTATGAGATTTGGTTCAGCGGACTTGCATTCGTCGATCAAATTTTTTATACTTTCAATGTTTCGCCCCGGCTAAGTTCAATTCCTGGATCCGCCACTGGTTGTACTATGTTCAGTTATGTATTGTTTCTAAATTATTTTCTTGTCTGAAGTTCAGAAATACTTGGATCTGCAAAAAAGTCGTGATATCTTGATCCACTGGAATCAGCGCCATCTCCCCCAACCTTCGCGCGTCATGGCATCACTCCCAACGCGTTGCCGCCGTCTGTCCATGGCGAGCCACCATGGACAGCTTCTCTCCTCTAGCTCCGCCGCGTGAGGTAGGCTGGATCAGGTGCGTGTTCAGATGGAGTAGTTGCGTTGCTAGCCGATGTTTGTAACTATAAAAGTTCAAGTGTGACTGTATGAGTCCTTGCATTGCACGTCCGTCCATTAGGTGTGTTTCTGCTATATAAAGTGCAGTGAGTAGCTGACTTAACTGAATCATTCATGGGCATATACGTACAGACAACTTAGGCATCATCATGAGGTAAGTAGGTAGGTTTAGCCCTTTGCACTCTGTTACAGTACATGTGTACTTGTTTATTCTTCTTTTGGAGATACGCTTGCAGGGTAGTATTTCAGTTTTTACAGTTTTGAAATTGATCGCTCTCCTGACTGGGCGCAGCGGCACGGACCTCCTACTGGCGACGCTGCGCGGCGACGGCAGCAACCCTGGCCACCCCTCATTGTCTCCCTATGAAGGTGCCGGTGACGCACGACGACCCCCGACCGGCGCCGCCACCGTCCATCGCCGCGGATTGCACCGCCGCCACCGTCCCTGTTTTTGTTCTTCGGAAATGCAAATCACCAAGCCGCTGACTATTGTAACCCTATTCGAAGGCAATACTAGGAATGCTTGAAGTATGTTCTGAGTTTGCTAAGAAACTCTTTCCAATGGGTGTTATTTCTGTGTGCTAGTTAGTGCTACTAAACTTTCTTGCATGTTGATGCATCCCATGTGCACATCTTCAACCTCCTTCATGTATGTTCTGTGTGTAGAAAAGTGGTCAATGAAATTTATGTTCTGAGAAGTTCAAATTTTATTGTGTGGAAAGGTCATGTATTGGAACTATCCAGTACGTGAAAAAATTGGAAACCACAAGCAGTAATTAGTACGGCTGCGGTCCAGTGTGTTGATTTTTTTCATTCCGTGTTCAAGTCAAATGTGTTATGTTTCTTTTCGCAACTCTTCCTTCTGTGAATCCCTCTACGTTGATCACTTCTAATCCACTTTGGAGAAAAAAAAAGTACTTATAATTTGGGTGGAAGCTCATGTTTTGTTAAATTATGTCACACAAAAAAGGTTGCTTTTGGCAAAACAAACATAATAAACATAAAACGTAGAAGTTCAGAATAAAAGCAAAAGCAAAAATATTCTTACAAGCAGGGTAGTTCTTTCAAAATACGTGTGAAAAAGTATGCAAAAAAATGAAAACTAAAATCTTAAATCCGAGGAAGGTCGCACAAAAAGAAAAACCAAAAAAATTAAAACTTTGGCAATTCAAGAAGTTTGAATTAAAGAAACAAGACAAAAGCTCAATGTTTTATTAAAAAACATTTTTTTCTGGTTTCTAAAAGGTCACCACAGAGGAGCGGAGAGGGTCGCCATAGAGGTAGGGAGAAGGTCACATAAGTTGCTGGAAGATTGTTAGAGTTCAGGAACGGGGTATGTGATTTTTGTGTATTTTTTGGGGTGCAAACTAACATGGGTATGTGATCTCACATCCTGTTTATTCTTGAGATGGCCCCCCTTAGCCTCAAAACCATATTGCCTATAGATATGATAGTCCCAATGGGTCATGCGTAAATAAAAATTAGATATATACATGTACATGCTCTGTAGGTCAAATTTTTGGCTTTCAATTTATGTTTTGCGAAGGTCAAAATGTTGTGTTCGAGAAGGTCAAGTGTGTTATCTCAGCAAGTTCAAAAATAAATTTAAACATGCAAGGTAAAACATCGAAGAGTTGTGATTTTTTAGAACTTGAAGTGACAATTTTTTTTAAAAGAGCACAAAACAAAATTAAAGTCTAGAAAAATAACTTCAAAACACTAAAAAGGAAAAAGAATGTTCTCTTTGTTATCAAACGCAAAAAGGGAAATTGATGAAAGGGTGAATGCAGCTTACACATTTTCTAAAAGAACTATTATAGAAAAGAGAAGGTCACATAAATTTAAACATGCAAGGTAAATTTTCATAAAAAAGATTAAGAAAATAAACCAGGAAGTGTGATGGAGAAGTTCGATGATTATAGAAAACTCAGATTTTCCTCGTTATTAAAGAATGGAAACAAGAAGTTCAAAAATTAAATAACAAGAAGTTCAACTTTTAAAAATAGAGCGCTTCAAAATTTCATAAAAAAGATTAAGAAATAAAATCAGGAAGTGCAAATTAAAAAGATGGAGAAGTTCGATGATTATAGAAAACTCAGATTTTCCTCGTTATTAAAGAATGGAAACAAGAAGTTCAAAAATTAAATAACAAGAAGTTCAACTTTTAAAAATAGAGCGCTTCAAAATTTCATAAAAAAGATTAAGAAATAAAACCAGGAAGTCCAAATTAAAAAGATGGAGAAGTTCGATGATTATAGAAAACTCAGATTTTCCTAGTTATTAAAAAATGGAAACAAGAAGTTCAAAAATTAAATAACAAGAAGTTCAACTTTTAAAATTAGAGCGCTTCAAAATTTCATAAAAAAGATTAAGAAATTCAGATTGATATTCATAAAAAACTCAGATATTTTCACGTAACCGAGAGAAGTTCAGCTTGATAACTACCAGAAGTTCACGTACTACACGGTGTGCATTTTGTATTAAAAAGAATAAAAAAGCAAAGACTAAAAGTTTGTTGATATAAGTTCAAGTCCTCTGTCGGAGAAAGTTAAAAAAATATTGTGAGAGAGATTTATACAAAAGAAATACCATTTGTGTAACACTTGACGAATGGATGAGAAAATTACAAATGAAAAATACGTCACAGAAGTTCAACATGAAAACAGCAGGAAGTTCACCTACTACACTGAATGAATATCAGATGAAAAACTTTTAAAATCGTCGCGAGTATGAAAAAATGATCAACACGGGAAAGTTGCGTGTTTACAACAGTTTTCCATCGGTATATCACTTGCTCAATTTTGGTGAGTGGATGGAGAGCTACGAGCAGTGGATGGAGATCTACGAGCAAAAAAAGCACGTGAAAAACAGAGTGAAGTTCAAGTAGACATGCCGAGAAATTCAGCTTCTTCACGTGGTGCATTTTTGAAGAATCTGTTTCGCGATAAAGGCAGAACGAATGATCTCTCCATTTTCGACATTACTTGAAAACGGTTAGGAATCACAGAAAACCATCAACATGAAAAAGTTTCACATTTTCCTTAGCTTTTCAACGGTATATTATTTGCCCCATTCCGATAAAGTTTGTAGAAATTACGGCGAAAATACGTTCTTAGCCATTTGCAAAATTGACTTAAAAACAGTAAGGAATTGGGAGAAACAATATATACCAAAAAGTTTCGCATTTCCTCAATCTTTCCAACGCCATATCATTTGCTGCATTCGGACATACGGTTAAAAAATAGGTCGAAAATAAGAACTCGGTGGAACTTGTACCATTTTCTAAATTACTCTTAAACCATTCAAAATTAGAAAAAACTTTCTACATGAAAAAGTAGCGTATTTTCATAAGCTTTCGAACGCCTTGTCGTTTGCCTCAATTGGATTAGCCATTTAGAAATGACATCAAAAATACAAACTCGGTTGTTCGGTTTGCGAAATTTTACGATTTTCCAAATTACTCTTTAACCGTAGGGAATTAGAGAAAACTTTCAACATGTGGACGGAGAGGTTTTGCAGCAGCTTTCCAACGCCATATTATTTGCCTCATTCCAATAAACGGTTTAGAAATGCGATAAAAAATATGATTCATGTTTTTCGTATGAAGAAAAAACGGTTTTCAAAACTGCTCTTAAACCGCTTACATTTTGCCAAAAATTTAACTTGGGTCATGATACTGGTGTCCATAGCTTTCCAACGGTATATCGCAAGCCCGATTTGGGCAATGTTGGCGGAAGTTCAACCTAGCACTAGGAGAAGTCCAGGTCGAACAAGTCAGGCAGTAAAATTGAAAAAACGCAATTTCATCACGACCCGAGAGCAAAATCCGAGAACGAGCGAGATTCCTATTTAAAACCGGTATTTAGTTGCTAAAAAATATTTCTAGATTACACTAACATCATATAGAACAGGACTAACAAGAATAATTCGCGGGGGAAGCCACGGTTGCGAAGATAGCCCGAAGGTCGTGTTCTTACAGAGGGAAGTTCAGGCGCGTTACTCAGGCAGTTCAGGTTGTGATCAGAATATTATTCTAATCTCGTGATCAGAATAGTGTTTGTGTTTGTGTGTGTGTGTGTGTCTATATATAGCTTCTGCACAACATCTCCATCATCATTATCATTACATCGTACACAGGTGCGTTAGGATGCACTTGATCCCAGAAAGGTATCTATTCTTTAAACCAGAGGAGTGCTTCAAACTAACAATAGTACATAATATCCAACAAAAGAGGGTCATGCTACAGCAGCATGATACATGGCTCTGTCTAGATATTAGTACGAATCAAGTTGTGCATATTTGTTGTTGGCATGAACCACATCGCCGCATGTCGGGTTTGCAAAAGCCATCCATCGCATGGAAGCTTGATGCCTTTCACACAATGAAGATTGTCTGGCAACAAGCTGTGTCGACGAATCTCTGGATATGGTGATTCATGAAACCCATTGTATGATGTATAAACACAGTTCCCCCTGGCTAATGGAAGTTGCATAGCACGGTAATCATCGTCGATGATATGATCGATGATTGGTTGGATGATCGGATAATTGAGCCCGAGGAACATGGAGTGGTTCGAGGCTGTAAACCCGCCTCCAGTTGAATACGCCTGGCCCAACGGAGCTGGGATCTTTCTCGAACACGAAGTAGCCATAGCAATCAACACTACAAAAAATACACATCCGTGACATTTTGGGCCGAACGAATTTTTTTCTGTCATATTTATGACACTTCTATGACGATAATTGTGAAAAAAACCCGGTATCATCATAGATGTGGTGGGCTCCTACTTCTATGACAAAAAATTCATGACAGAAAATGGGCTTTTCGTCCTGGGCGGGCTGAAGACGCAGTTGCATGACATTCTTTGGGCCGTCCATGACAGAAAAAAACCGTGGTAGGAGCGAGGGCGAGGAAAATATCGGGGTGTTCCCGGTTACGGTGGGTGGTCGGGGGCGAGCGATGCGCGTTTCTCTCGTACACGTACGCGCGTGTGTGCGAGGCATTGGGCGCTAACTGAACCCGAGCGAGGCGTTGGGCTCTAAATGAACGCGAGCGAATGAACTAGCTACGTTACTGAACCCGATCGAGCGATTCATTCGCTACTGCTGCTAACTGAAGCCGATCGATGTTGTCTCTGGATGAACAGTGAGAGTTGCTGCAGGGTTTAGATGAACGGTTCCCGGTGGGGGTGGATGAACAGGACCCCGTGGTGTTGTCTCTGGATGAACAGGACCCTGATCGATCGAGCCTGTTGGGGCCGAATGAACATGACCCTGTGGAGGACTGGATGAACAGGACGACCCCGTGGAGGGCTGGTTGAACAGTAGACGGTGGAGGCCTGGATGAATAGTAGCCCATGGAGGGGTGGTTGAACAGGAGCCCGTGGAAAGGTCTGGTTGAACAGTAGCCGGTGGAGTAGCCCGCGGTGGATGTTGGATGAACAGGAGCCCATGGATGAACATTCGCAGGTGGAGGGTGGAGGAGGTCGACGGTGGATGAACAATAGCCCGTGGAGGCTGGAGGAGGTCGACGGTGGAGGTGAACAGTATCCCGTGGAGTCCCGTTTTGCGGTACGCCACACCCCTCCCGATGAACCGGACCCCCGTTTCGACCGTAGCGCTCCAACACAAGTCCGTTTCCTCCGTTTTGCAATACGCCACACCCCTCCCGATGAACAGGACCCCTGTTTCGACCTTAGCGCTGCAACACAAGTCCGTTTCCTCCGTTTTGCGGTACGCCAGACCCCTCCCGATGAACAGGATCCCGTTTCGAACGTGGCCGGTCGAACACAAGGTCGTTTCCTCCGTTCTGCGGTACGCCGGGCCTCGTTTCCATCGGCTGTTCCGTCCAAGCTCTCCCGATGAACACGACGACGCATTCCATTTTGACCCAGCCGGTTGGCTCCCCATGAACACGACGACGACGTTGTTTCTCCGTTCCGACCCAGCCATGTACATGAGCCCTGGTCGTACATATGCACGACTAGGCATTCGAGACCCCGCCCGTATGTACGTACGTGGCCGTATTTACTTTCTTACACCCTGGCCGCTGTACGTACGTGTACATGCTACGTGCGCGCCTCTACTACGACACGTGTGCGCATCTACATCGACCAGTATGTACGTACATGTTCGCGACCAAAATGACAACGCTACGTACGCTTCGACCAGGTGGGTCCCGACTGTTAGGCACTTCCTTGCGTGCGAAGATGTAGCTGGTGGGTCACAGCAGTCAGGGGGGCGAATCATTTTTTTTGCCCGGACGCACTTCCTTGCGTGCAAAGATGTAGCTGGTGGGTCCCAGCAGTCAGGGGGGAGACTTTTTTTTTGCGAAATACGGTGGCCCGTCCAGTGGGTCCCCGTTGTCAGGTGGAGGAATAATTATTTTGCGCGTAATAAGAAGGCACTTCCTTGCGGCTGCCATGGACCCAGCTGTCATCCTCTCCAGGTATAGTACTCTTCCGATGGAAGTCGGTCGTTGACCACATTGACCACGCCGTGCCGAGAGCACCACGGTGGTGGACGACGGCGAGGCCTAGGAAGGGGACGACGTGGAGCTGGGGAAGACACGGCATTGGATACCCACGCGGAGAGGAGTACGAGGGTTCACTAGTTCGGCTGCGGTGTGAGGCTGCCGTCGCCGCAGAATAACAGGGGGTGTGTGTGAGTGGAGGGATGGCCTGGCCAGCGGTGGGAGTAGTAGGGGGCGGTGAGGCCTCCGCGGCAGCATAGCCGGCCACGGAAGGCAGGAGCAGGCGGCACGACCGGCGCTGCTTTGGGCGGCTGGAGCAAGAAGACCAGAGGTTGAAGAAGCACGATGGCCATTGGATGGACATTGTACGGCCACTGTAGCTAGAATCATTGATATTTACTAAGTTGATAAAGCCCTTTGTACGCGTTAACTTAGTAGGCCCACAGGTCGACTTCCGAAACGGTGCACCCCAGATGTCAGGGGGAGGAATCATTTTTTGTGCGAGTGAAGCTAGAATATCCGAGATTGAAGAAGAAGCACGGCATCCGTTGGATGGACATCCAACGGCCACTGCTGCTAGAACCGTGTGTTGACTATAAGTTGACAAAGCCTTGCATACGCGTCAACTCTCTTTTTTATAGGGGACGCGTCAACTTAGTAAGGCCACAAGTGTGTGGCAGAGAACTTATATCCCATTTGAGTTTTGTAAGAATGTGCAACCAATTTTTGAATTCTAATGGAATTTACTACATCCCATTTACAGTTTGTTAAAAGCACGACCCATTTCAACCAACCGTTCAAAACAGAATTCAATAAAATTTCCCACATTTTGATGGGACCCGAAATATTTTTATCCCAAAATTTCTAGTCAGATTAAATACAATTTCAATATAAATTTGTATTATGTAAAAATCCAATGAAACATTGCGCTCGCAACAATTAATGAAATTAAAATTTTCAATATCCAAAAATAATATTTTATAAAGTAATTACGTGTTTGGTGCATTTTTTATATTTACTGCCCAGTTTTTATAATTACATCCCAGTTATTATTTCTTAAAGCCCATTTTGTTGTTAAGCCTAATGCATCCCTCCTAGGAAAGATTTGCAGCAAGGCGGGGCAGAGAATAACAACTTTATCTTGCCTAGATATTCCTAAAAAAGTATAGCTGGGCTAGCCATTTTCAGCTTGAAAAAAATTAATATCTGGGCTGGATATCTCGCTTGGGCTAGACGGGCCACAACCCGCCCAGTTAATACCTGCAGCGATGTTTTCGTTGTTGTTCAGAGGAGAAAAATTAATATCTAGGCTAAACATCACTCAAGAAAAACTCTGCAGTGCTCCCACCTAAAAAACACAAATACTGCTCGAGCTGCTTGGTCCCAGCTGTCGGCCGCTTCTTGTGCAATTCTCTCATTTATTGACTACATAGGTTGACCATGGTGTGGGACCGTGATGTCAGGAAGCCAGGAGGAAGCAAAAAAAATATAGTTTTATATACTAATAAGGAGGCACTTGCGTACATGCGGCTATAGCCCTGGTGGGTCCCTACTGTCATCCTCTCCAAGTAAAGTCATCTCCTCATCCTCATGTCCGTTGACCATGTTGACAACGCGAGACAGAGGTGCCACGGCGAGCACAACAACTCGAAGGACGACGGAGAGGGCCTTGCGGGCCCTACGGATGGTCTGATACAGCGCCCGCTGCTCATTCAGGAAGCCAGGATCATAGGGCCACATGTCCGTGACGGCATTATCGTTCGCTTGTTCATCGGTGCTCGTTGAGGAGACGGAGGTTGTAGCACAGGTCTTCCTGCGCTGGTAGCTCTTCCGCCATTAGGGCATCGAAGTGCGGCCGCATCTGCTCTATGGTGAACACGGCATGAACCGTCTTGGACAGTGGCGCCGGCTCCTGGTCGGAAGCTACGTCCATTGTCTGATTGTCGTTGCTCAGCTCAGCAAGCTAGCTGGCGAGCCAGCATGTCCGGCTGCTGGACCGACCCGCTGCCAAGCACGAGTCTGACTGTCCTAGCCCACCCAGACCGCCTCCCTCGCCCGCGAGCGCTTTCCGCCCAAAACGGTCAGTGCCGCCCGCCCTGCTTCCCGATGCAGGCGATTGCCCCGCCTTCAAACGACACAAGTGTCGTCCGTCTGTCCTTCTGCTGCCCACATTAATGATACGCGGTTGCCGAGGCGGCTACTCTGGTGCCACACATCCGTCCATCCGCCGCCCACCATTGCTATATAAACTGCTGCACCGGCCATAGCCGCAGTCATCCGCATCCGTTCCCTTTCTCCTGTCCACACCACTACTGCCCACCATGGCTTCCTCGCACTCCAGCGCTCTTCGGGACGGGCAGACGACGAACCACAATGAGATGGCAGCCATTGCTGCCGACTGGCTGGCCGGCAGGCAGTCGGAGGACGATGACGTCCCAATGGAGAACATGGTAGTCGGCGATCCGGCGCCAACCCCCTCCTCTGCGCCATCCTACAACGTGAGGAGCAGTTCCGGGAGGCGCAGGCCGACGCCGCCTACAACCAGCATGTCCTCCAGGAGCACCAGCAGGCGGAGGAGCATATCACCGTGGAGCGGGCGGAGCAGGAGGCGTTGCTCGACTCGTACCGCTCCGCGCGCGAGGGCTGCCTCGAGCGCTGGCAGTACCGCATGCGGGTGGCGGAGTCTGCGGCCGCCTACAAAGAGGGCGATGAAGCAGGCGAGGCGTTGTTTGGCGAGACCGAGGACGAGGCAGAGGACAATGCCAGCTCCGACGAGTCCCTGCTCCACTGGCATCGACGAGGCCCTACTCCGCCAAGGCCCAACGACACCAACAACGAGGCAGAGGACACCGTTGGCTCCGCCGAGGCCCCACCCAGCCGGGAATGAGGGGAGGATTTCCCCCGCTCCACCGAGGCGCTGCCCGCCGGCAACGAGACAGAGGACATCGCCGGCTGCGCCGAGGCCCCGCCCCGCTCCCAACGAGGCCGCGCCACACAGAAAATGAGGAAGAGTAGAACACGGTAGGTCGCCGCCGCTCGGGTCCAAGTAAGGCCACCGCTGCTACCGTCCGGTTGAAGCCAAGCTAGGCGGGTTGACCACTGACGGTCGGTTAGCTTCTTGGCGGCGACGTGGAGTCGGAGAGCTATGTTGGAGAAGGACGCTGCTTCTACTTAACTGCTGGTTCAGTTGGCTGACTAACACATGGGCCCAATAGGCATCTAGGCCACATGTCAGCTACGCAACTGCACCTGCAGTTAAGTCACTGAAGCTTGTGTTCGGCTCAGCCGGACACAGGTGGGTAGATTCGGTTAATTAATTATACCTCCAGCGCACCCCTTTTTAGTTGAAGAATGTATGAAATGTAATGAAATCCGGCATGTTTATATGAAATCCTACCATGTATGTGAATTTATTTCGATTGGTTCAAACTCTTGTATCACTGGCATTGGATGAACATGCAAAACAATACGTACTAGTATTATTCCCAGGGTGATCACCTCATTTGCAGCAGTTTCGCATGTACTCCCTCCGATCCTTTCTAGTCTGCATACAAGTTTTGTCTGCAGTCAAAGTATCTCTACTTTGACCAATCTTATAGAAAAAAGTATGCACTTTCACAATGTGCGAAGTAAAAAGGAACAGAAGGAGTACAAAGAGTTTGAGTAGCTTTTTAGCGTTCTTGTACATTGCAATCAAACACACAGGCCTGGCAATTCATAGAGAACATTTGAAACAATCGATGATTATGCATCTCAGCGATTCACATGTCAGAGCCAATATTTACTTCACAACTAAAGAATAAAGAAAAAACGGATCGACGCTGCTGACAGCAAAGGGCGTCCCATTCGAAACTATCAAACGCATGTCTTCTTGCTAAAATCAGTGAGAAAAATTTGACAAGGTTGTCCCATTCCAAAATATCAAATGCCTACGATTGTGGAATGGGCAGGGTTTGCCATCAGTTCGGACATTGACATGGCACCTCGTGCTAAATAAACCAGTTGTTCTTTTTGTGCAGTTCCACCAAAATCAACCAAATTCACACGTAGCTTGTATGATTTCACCCTTATATGTTGCAAGGCCTTGAACTTATCGGCACCTCCTTTCTTGTGGTAGAAATGAATGATTTGATGTATTCATGAACATTTTGTGCATTTCCCATTGAAATCAAGCTGAGCACCCCTATTTGCACAAATACAAAAAAGTGATTAGTATAAAGCAAACTGTACTATGAATTGACAGTTTAAACAGGCACCTACATGGTCCATGTAGAGCACACTTTTAGAAAAATGGAACTCACCGGAAAGAATCCTAGAACAACATTGTACTCGTGCATCATAGCAAGAAAATGGAGATTTGTTAGTCCTTCAGAGTTGAAGTTAGTTTGGTCTTGTGGGGAGTAATGTAACCATCCTTCAACTGCTCCTTCTGATGAGAAGATAGACAGGGCTTCTTCATCCTAGCATAATCGGAACTAGTCACTTCACGTACTCCATATTCTTCTTCAGAGGAGGATGATCCTATTGTGCAAAGACAAGAGCACAACTAAATGCTAGCATCCCTGTTTGCTCGAGAAAAAGGAAAGGAAATATTTAAAACAACACAGATGAAGCACTTCTCAAGGACAATACCACTTTTCCATGACAGTATCTAAACAGTAGCACAACACCAATAGAGATGACAAAGCTCAATCATATGGATGAAATCAATGGGTGAGTACCAACCTTTGTCAGGAGGCTTATTGTGTAGAGCATACAGATGAAGCACTTCTCCGGAACCATCTGTTGCTATCTATTGTGGTGGCCATGCTTACTATATACTCCTCGATTAGTTTAATGTTTCCAACATCTTCTTGTGCAGTTCCACTAAAATATATGGTATCTTCAAAGAAGATCCCTGTTTGCACAAGTACAGATAATTACGTATTACATTAAGAGTGGCATCAAATCAGTGGCAAAACAATTGCTCGTTCCAGCCATAGCAATAAATTGAGATGCAAAACTATATCATTACTTGTGTCATCATAGTTCCAGTGCTTCATTACAGCACCGGGAGTTGATTTTTGTTTTTCTTCCGCTTGTTCTTCCCCTTCATCACTTGGTTCAATAACAGACAAGCTTCACCTTCAATGTAAGATTTGGCATGTCAGTTAGGTTGCACAAGTATAGCACTAAACAATGACATTAATTTTCTGATGAAAGTGGCAAAATACAGGCCAACAGTTGTGAAATATCCTTATCTTACCTCAATGGGATATTACGGTGCACATACAGATTGGAAGTCTTGTCTCCATTTGTGCAGTTCACTAAAATCAAGCAACATTACCGTACAAGTAGCACAACATATGAAAGCACACTGCAGAATCATGTGAAAGAAGGCTAGTACTGACCTCTCATGATGCTGAATTCAAAAAACTAGCACAACATATGAAAGCACACTGCAGAATCATGTGAAAGAAGGCCAGTACTGACCTCTCATGATGCGGAATTCAAAAAACTCACAAGAAGAGGATCTGAACCAAATTTGCCAACACGGATAGGAAGCAAGATCTCCTCTTGTGCAGTTCCACTAAGATCAAGCAATCAAGCAACGTTGTCGGTGTGACATTTTGGTTGAATTGCACAAAACAGACTTAAAACAAAAGTGTTTTGTGCAGTGCAACAAAAGGTCGCAATGGCAACGAGGTGAAGTAGATAACCCTGTTTACACTGGCAACGAGGTGAAGTAGATAACCCTGTTTACACAAAGGTGCAAAGGAAACAACTAGTGGTCAATAACGGTGGATGACACATAAGCCAACAAAAAGAAGCATCTACCTTATCTAAATGGGAAAGAAAGCAAGACAGTAACATTTGTCAAATGGTGGCATTGATTAATATTAACAGAGAAATTATATTGACAATAAAATTCGTTAAACATGTAATTTGCTTTTAACTGTGGCATTGCATCAATTTTCCAGCGGCATTATTTGAGGGTGTTTGTTTACAGGGACATTTTGGTGGAGGGACTAAAAAAACTCCATGTCAGTCCCATCTAAACCAAACAGGAGGGACTTTTAGGGACTAAAAGTGGGCATTTGGTACTAAAGAAAGAAGACCCCGAGGGAGAGTCTTTTTGGGACTTTTTCCAATAGTTGCCCCTGCCACGCATTGCACCTTGTCTCTATTAGTTCATTACTAGGGGTAACATGGTCTTTTAGCATGTCATTTAATAACCTCTAGTCCATGTTTAGTCCCTGGAGCCAAGCAGGTAGGGACTAGGGAGTTTTTAACCAAACAGGGCCTTAGATTAACAACAGCTAAAGAGTTGCACGGGAGAGTGGACGCACCAGCACCATGTGTATCTACCGATGTACTGGGGTCATGCACAGTCTATTGCAACAAAGAACAAACAACCAAGGAGCATATTTGTGTTGGTCCCAGTTTTGTTATCTTTAGACACCTTTCCCTATGTGAGCGCAGCAAATCTAGTCCTGCTCAAACTCTACAGCCTTGTCCCCCAAAACAAAAGATCAGTTCGTTACAGATGTGCGTACTACGTTTTTCATTGTTTTCCCTTTTCGACCAACGTAGGTGCTGGATAGCAAGTCTGTACTAGTACTTTCCCCCTTCCTTTCCTCTTTGAACCACGTCCTAGATTTATGGTATACAACTTTCCCCACTACTTTCTGCCATTCCTTTCCTCTTTGAACCACGTCTTAGATTCATGCGATACAACTTTCCCCCTTCCTTTCCTTTTTGAACCACGCCCTAGATCCATGCTATATAACTTTTCCCACTACTTTCCCCCATTCCTTTCCTCTTTGATCCACGTCCTAGATTCATGGTATACAACTTTCCCCACTACTTTCCTGTTTGATCCAACACCTAGATTCGCGTGCAGAAGCGGAAAAAGCCCACATGCAACTAGAGCAATGCATGTGGAATAAGTAAATTATACCTTAAGGTTCTTGGGGTGTGGTTCGGTGGGCGACCGGAGGCCGTTCGGCCCACACTATGTGCAGCGGAGAAGAAGAAGGGGTCGGAGGCCCTCCCACGCCGCCGCTGGGTGAAAGTGAATAGCTGCGCCGGTAGTGGATTCCCTCCCTCACCGACGGCGACAACGTTAAGCCTTCTTCCCTTCCCGGCGGATGGATCCTGCCGACTCTTTGACGAGCAGTGAGGGAAGAGATAGAAGCCAATGAAGTCTTGTTTAGATCTGGAGAGGGTGAGAGAGTGTGAAGAGAGCAACTACATGTAGACCAGCAGTGAGGGGAGAGAGAGGCCAACGAAGTCTTGTTTATACCTGGAGAGGGTGAGAGAGTGTGAAGAGAACAACTACAAGCAGACCAGCAGTGAGGGGAGAGAGAGAGGCCAACGAAGTCTTGTTTAGATCTGGAGAGGGTGAGAGAGAGTGAAGAGAGCAAAGAATCCTCCTGGCATGAATTATGCTCAAGTGTAGTTATCGAACCCGATACCTCAAGTTTGATGAGCGAACAGGCTAACCAGCTACACAACCCTCCCGTTATGTTCAACGAGAGGAAAATAACCTTTTATACATTCCTGCATTCATGTGACAAGCATGCTGTGTTTTTTTTTGTGTGGGAGTCATTGGGATTTAAATCATAATCGTGTCATGTGGCTTTGGTGGTAAGACTATCCACAATGGTGCAGAAATAATGCAGCCTTAGTCCCCTTACCTCTCTCCACGTAGTACGTTGGGTCCCACCAGTCAGAGGGTGAAACAAAAAAATTAATAAGAAAAATTAAAAGCGCTAGCAGTGTATCTTACCTCACACATCTCGCTACTGCTCGGGAACACTGTCCAATTGATCCCTCTGTTCGCTCATGTACTATTTTAAGTGAATCCTTATTATAACATGCACACAATTTTGGGCACTTGTATTCGACCTAAGTCAGTGTGCCACCGTATCTCGTACGACTCCCTCCGTCTAGGTGTAATAAGTCACGTTAGAAGGTGCAGCGGGACCAAGGTGCAAGCAGATTGGAGGAGAAGGAGAAACTTGACCGGTCATTCCTCCAATTAAAGCCCTGATTTCTGTCTCTAGATGCAACAATTAATAAGCTTCGCATAAACTAGGGTTTAAGCTTCTATCACTCTAGCAACCCATCATCTACTTATTACTTCCCAATGCCTTCCTCTAGGCCCAAATAATGGTGAAGGGTTATGTAGTCGACGTTCACATAACACCACTAGAGGCTAGACAACATACATCTCATCAAAATATCGAACGAATACCAAATTCACATGACTACTAATAGCAAGACTTCTCCCATGTCCTCAGGAACAAACGTAACTACTCACAAATCATATTCATGTTCATAATCAGAGAGGTAATAATATGCATATATGATCTTCCACCAAGTAAACCAACTAGCATCAACTACAAGGAGTAATCAACACTACTAGCAACCTACTAGTACCAATCCCAGACTTGGAGACAAGAATTGGATACAAGAGATGAAGTAGGGTTTTGAGATGAGATGGTGCTAGTGAAGATGTTGATGGACATTGCCCTCTCTCGATGAGAGGAGCATTGGTGATGACGATGGCGATGATTTCCCCCTCCCGGAGGGAAGTGTCCCCGGCAGAACAGCTCTGCCGGAGCCCTAGATTGGTTCCGCCAAGGTTCCACCTCGTGGCGGCGGAGTTTCGTCCCGAAAGGTTGCTTATGATATTTTTCTCATCGAAAGACCTCATATAGCAGAAGATGCCCATCGGAGAGCCAACAGGGGGCCCACGAGGTAGGGGGCGCGCCCTGGGGGTAGGACGCGCCCCCCGCCCTCGTGGACAGGTGGGCCCCCCTCTGGTGAACTTCTTCCGCTGGAAATTTTTTATTATTTCCAAAAATGACTTTCATGTAGTTTCAGGACTTTTGGAGTTGTGCAGAATAGGTCTCTAATATTTGCTCCTTTTCCAGCCCAGAATTCCAGCTGCCGGCATTCTCCCTCCTTATGTAAACCTTGTAAAATAAGAGAGAATAGGCATAAGTATCGTGACATAACGTGTAAGAACAGCCCATAATGCAATAAATATCAATATAAAATCATGATGCAAAATGGATGTATCACCCCGTCGCCCCATGGTATTGTTTGGTTGTTATTTTTCTGTATACTGGGGGTAACATGGTCATTCAATAACCTCTAGGGAGGGACTAGGGACTTTTTAGTCCCTGAAAACAAACAGGGAGGGACTTTTTAAGGAGTAGGGACTTTTTAGTTGGGACTAGAAAAAGTCCTAGGACTTATGAACCAAACATGGCCTCAATATGGACTACATACAGAGCAAAATGAGTGAATCTACACTCTAAAATACGTCTATATACATTAGTGTTTGGAGTATGTACTAGTAGTTCATATTGAAATCTACTAAAGGACATATATATTCCAAACAATATGATAATATCTCTAACCAAGGTAGTAGGGACGAGGAGTAAATGGAGGGAGTAGCAAAATTTTCTCCTTGTCTTGCGAGCCACCGCGCGCGTGGGCTAGGGAGCGGGCGTAAGGCATACAATACTACTACTAGTAAGCAAGCTTCACCTCATCCTGCGAGCCACCGCGCCCGTGGGCGGGGGAGACGGCATACTAAGCAAGCTTCTCCTCGTTCTACGAGTTGACGGGACACATCAAAAGTATTCCAGTGTATAGAGCCTTGCCTCTAAGGTAGGCCCCACATGGTTTGCCTCTTTTTTAACATAACGCGTCAAGTCGCAATTTGTTTGTTCACCCGTGGTAGACGATCCTCCCTCCATCAAGTGGACAACCAGTACACGTGTCAAATTACCATGTGGGCTTCCTTTTCGTACAGAAATGAGCTCCACCGTGTACCCGCGCGGGTGTGGTTGGGAAAGATATGGGAGTACGTGCGCCGTGCGTGCACCTCTTATCTTCGTGCACGTCCCCACCTACGTGGGTGTGTGTGAGAGAGATACAAACCTAGACAAATGGCTTGTGCGTTCATGAGTGTTTTTTGTTTGGGGGGGGGGTTGATTTCGTGAATGTATTTGTGGGAATATGTGTCAATGACATCTCAAACAAAATTTTGTATGCAATGTGTGTGAAATGGATGCCTATCCATATCATATATAGAGGGTCGAGCGATCCACGGGAAGAGAGGGAGGGTCATAGATATTGATAGAGTCGAAGAGAGGATCAAGTGGGTGGGTGCGAGATCGATGAAGAGAGCCATCGAAATTGTGTGTGTGTGTGTGTGTGCAAGTCAAAGATATAGGGCGACTGACCTACCGGAATGTCAGAGGGCACAGGTCAAGTTTGTGTGTGGCAGGGAGACATGACTAGAGCGCTCGATGTATCGGTGTGTGTGGGGGGAGGGGGGTGGGGGAAGGGTTAGGCAGAGGCCTAACTATAGAGGTAGAACAACTTGTATATGTGTTGAGAAGGAGAGACCCAGCTATGTCTTGAGGGAGATCGATCGACATCCATACATAACTGAAGGATGGGAAATAGGATGGGACAGAGAGAGAGAGAGGAGAGAGGGAGGGAGGGAGAGGGGTAGAGTGCTGGATGGGTGATGGAGTTGCTTCTCGAAGATGGTGGGAGAGGCCTACTAGACAAACTGAGGGTGGAACTGCAATATTATCAATAAGAGTGGGGATGTGTTTTTGTGTGTGCCTGTGCGTGATAGATCTATCGGGACGCATCCATGGATGATGAAGGGGAACCATGTGTTTGGTAAGAAAACTTAACTAGATCGATAGATCAATTGTTGTTTGTCAGAGGAAGGGAGAGACATAACTAATGAGGTAGATCGATCGACGCGTGGGAAAATCGAGTTATAAGGACCTAGATATCTATATGTATAGCGGGAAATCGGTCGGTGTACGTCCATTTGTTAGAGGCAAATAAGGCCCGACGAGATAGATAGACAGAGAGAATGGAGCTAGGAGGTGGTGCGAGAGGCCCGGCTACTAGCTAGATAGGGGGAGGAGTGTGCAGTTGTGAGACCGATGAAAAGAGGGGCGAGAGTTTACACGTGTGTGGGACCGTATGAGAGAAACGAGGCAAGGACACATAAAGGAGGAGATTGAAGGTGTGTGTGTATGTTGTAGGCAGACATCACTGGAGAGGTTTATCGATCGGTATGTGTCAGAAAGGAGTTGCGGAGACTGTGGGAGAACGACCTAAAGAAAAAAATGAATGTGCACGATGGATAGAATGCTGAGGGAGGGGGAGGGCGAGGAGGGCGTGTGCATGCACGAGTGAAAGTTAGTGGTAGCTACAAATGTTAGAGGATTGTGTGGGTGTAAGAGACTAACAAAGATCATAATTTGATATGAAAGTGTATTCATATATTTGACTAGGAGATCATAGTGTTTTAAACATATGCATGCATGAATATAGCGGTGATACGCGTGTTGTGGTTTTGCACATGTTATACCATAATGTGATAATGCATGGCATTTGCAACTCACAGCTAAATGTCGAACAATCTAAACCATACTATACATCGAACAATCTCACATTTTATTTGAATTTGTGATAATGCGTGGCATTTGCAGCTTACAACTAAATATCAAACAATCTAAACAATACTATATATCGAACATTCTCACATTTTATTTGAATTTGTGGTAATGTGTGGTGTTTGCAACTCACATCTAAATACTTGTAGGCGTAGGGGGCGGGGCACCATACATAATGTGATAAACACATTATACATATGAGACATGATTTAGATTATGAACCTCCGGCACGTCCACCTAGTCATCCTCAGCCATGGGACACAACAACCGCCGCCGGCAGAAGGCGAGGTAAAAACCGCCAGCAGTGCGGAGCCCATCTTGCGGAAGCCCGGATGCCAGCTCCGTCCGGTGCTCGCGACCGCTAGCTAGCCAAGATAGCACACACCCTGCTGGATGCATCCAGCTGCTTATCTGCAAGGTTTGCTAGCTAGATTGGCACGGTGGTGCGACAGCTTGCTCGCGTGCGCCGCGCTAAGGCCAGCCATCTGGCTCGAGCGAAGGCCAGCGCGGCGGCTTGCCCGCGCGTGAGTCACGCTCGGGCCAGCCTGCCAACCCGTGCGGAGGCCAGCGCGGCGTCCGGCCCATCCGGCGGAGCGGCGGCCAACTCGCTCATCACCGGCGCCATCGACAAACACGCATCAGTACTGTTTGAAGTAATGTTCAGGAAGAAATGATTCGAGGGGGAATAACAGGATAGAAGGTCAGATGTGGGTCCCTTGTGTCAGCGGTCAAACAAAATGTGTTGGTTTAAGCTGCCTCGTCAGCACAGACGTGTGGTCCAACCCTATCATAAACGGGTTTAAACGAGCCTAATCGGCACTAGGTAGTAGTTTTTGGCGCGGATTAAGAAATTTTGGGTATGTTTTTGCTATTTTTATACAATATTTTCTTCCTAGGGTTGGTTGAAAGTGGTAGTTTTTTGGTTAAATACTCTACATACTGTAAGTAGGAGTGAAAGTTAAGATTTGGAAGCCAATAAGCAAGGCTAGTTACATAGTGCCTATGTGTAAGTGATTGAAACTAAATATCAACCATGAGTGACTAATATCATGACGAAAAACTCGAAACGATGGAAATACTAGCACTTTTTGCATGGTTGGGAATACTACCAATGTTCACGTGCGTTGCAACGGATCATAATTAGAATAATACTTATTCACAAACTTGATACAAAACACTCTAATTTTGATATACATATATCACTAGAGATATATTATGTTTCAATCAGAATATATTCCTTGGGATGTTTGCTGAGGTGAGGGAGGGATGTGGTTGGTTTTAAGATACTAATTATGGGTTTTTCTGCAAGTTGGTAGAGAAGTGGGATGTTGGTGAGAAAAGGCAACAACTTACCTCACAGTCGTTAGATGTAGATCTAATGGTCAGAAATGACGGATGGCAGACACGCCATCATCACCAACTAAGTCTTCTGTAGGAGTACTAGCAAGATGTCCGTGCATTGCACGAAACATCAAGATGCATTTGTTTTATAGAACACTTGTTGTGATTGACCCATGCGGGAGTAATCCCATGTGTAAAAACTAATGTTATCTCGAGAAAGAGGAGATAAGGTGAAAAGGAGTGGGGCGTGGTGGTGCTTGGTGGTCGGACTGAGCGGAGGCATGGGGATGGACGTCGCCGGTAGCGACCACCATGCTAGTTTGTTCCCGAGGCTTCATTTTTTAATTGCTCAACAATGAGTTTGTTGGAGATAAGGATGAACGAGGGAAGGCCTTGTCTGTAAATGTGGAGAGAGGTGCGGGTATATTTTAGTTTAATTTCTATCTGTCAGATATAGATCGGACGGTCTATATTGCAAGATGGCACGTGTACCATCATCACCAACTCGGTTTTTCTATAAGAGAAGAAATATAAGTATGGAGATACAAACGTATAATTTTTACTTGTTTCCGTAAACTAGGATCTACATTCTATTCAAGGGCTCTACATGTGGGGCCTTAGCACAATGACTTCTCGACTGTGTAAAACAAAGGTTTTCCTGTCGCCGATAAGGAGGGGGTGACGGCGGCGCGCTTTCGGCTTGCTCTAGTCCTAGTAGTCATACTAGGTGGTCTACGCACGTGTAGATTTATTCTTTTTCATGTATCGTGTTCGCCGTACTGCCACGACTGTTGATGAATAGACAGTAAGTTATTCACGGGAAAACCTTTGTTGAGCGTGTTTGCGAGAGAGAGAGAGAGAGAGACAGTGTGCGTGTGTGATATGTGTAGAGACTGAGGCAATGATAAGAGATTCTTTGTGTCTATGTGTGTGGAGGATACAGAGAGACATGTACATGGGGCTTTGTGTTGTGTAACGTGGAGACACATAGACATAATCAGAGAGTGAGTGTGTGAGATACACATGCGGACATGGGGACAGATGTGTGAGCTAGAGAGATGGAGAATTTTGGTGTGCGTTTGAGCTAGAGAGAGGGGGGATATATACATACCTAGAGCTGGAGAGAATCTGCATGGGTGTGTGTCTTAAAAGAAGGATCCAGATAGATGGGTGTTTGTGCATGTCTGTGTGTGTTTGTGCACGCGTTTGTGCGTGAGAGGGAGTGTGTGTATGTGGAGTAGAGAGACCACTAATGATGTAAACCTAGTATAGGGAAGGGGGAATGGTGTGACATGTGTGTCAAAGAGAGACAAAGGCATGTGTAGTAGCGGGATAGCATGGGTGCGGGCGGGGAGCAGACTATTTGGAAGAGACATCGAGTGTGTGTGGGAGAGGGGTGTGTGTGTGTGTGTGTGTGTGTGTGTGTGAGAGAGAGAGAGAGAGAGAGAGGAAGAGAGGGGGGAGGGAGGGGTCGTTTGTGTACAGAAGTGGCGTATAGATAGGGAGACAATGTTGATGTTGTTCGAAAGTGACCTATGTATGAAGGCGCAAGGGAAGCAAGTCATCACGTGTGTGATAGGGACTTCATGAGAGATCTAGAATAGATGGTGTAGAGAACAACATGCGATATTGAGAATGATGATACATTAGGGAGCTATGGAAAGAGCCACGGCATATATGTATACAGGGAAGGAGCTGGGACAGGTCCGCATGTGGGAGAGATAGAAAGAGGAGAGTGGTGCACAAGGATACAAAGTGTGCTTGTTTGTAGTGGGGGTGGTGTGTGAGGTGAGTGTGCGAGAACCACATAACTGGGGAGATAGACGTTTGGGGGCGACGTTTTGTGTTTATGGGAAAGATACACTCTACATAGTGTGTGTGCTTGGGAAAGAGAGATGCCGGGTGACCTAGAGAGTGGGGGAAGAGATGTGTGCATGCCTGAGAGACAAAGTGATAGAGACCTATATTGGGGTCCGGACTTTAGAAGAGAGGGGGTGTTAATGTGCTCGTGTGTTCATGTCTGGGAGAGAGAACGACTTGTGTGTGGGGGGCGACGGCGGGGGGGGGGGGGGGGGGGGGGTGGCTTAAGATAAAGAGTCAGGTGTCTATATTTGAGGGACTTTAGCGTAATTGAGATATATATGGTCAATAGTGTGTGCACTCACGGTTGATCAATTTGTTTCATAGTTTGGACTATGAGATAACGATACTTTTGAACATGTGTGATATACTTTGATGTACCAGAATTACAAACCTAGGATTGGAATTTTGGAATTTGAATCCATCATTAGCTTTTGTAATTCATTTAAACGGAGGTACATTTTTTAAGCCGGGATTTCGTGGTTTCAAATTCATATATCAAACCTAGAGATATACACATACGGGCATGTTCAAACTTTATAATCATCCACTTTATTCATACACATACACATCTTTGCTTTTGTCATCATATTTAGGATAAACACATTTGGAATTTCATTTGAATTGGACTGTATGATGATATTTGCTTGTACTAGCTCAATGATCCATATTATAATTGAATGGAAATCTAAGTTTCGAGTTGGAGACATTGATTTTCAAAACTTGCACTTTTTTGTGTGCAAAACAAATAAATTCTCGACCATGATATCATAGTCGGCCGTACAAGAGCAGAGCACTTATAATTTCAGGCACCAAAAGCTTTCAAACTTCCCGCTCACATCGAAATATCTCGTGCCCGAAAGTTTAGCCCTACGATATTCCTGTTTTACCCCTGCCACATGAACGGAAAAGGGCTCCTTTGGTAACTCCATTGTTTTCCCCTCTTTGCCCCCAACATTCTTCCCCAGAACCCCTCCCCGACCCCCCCAACCACGACAAGCCATCGAATCTAGTCCTCCGTCGCAGCGGTGGACTTCACACCCCGCCGGATCTACCTTCCGCACCTTGGAACCCCCAACTGCCAACTCACCACTTCAACGGAGCCGCTTCAGCGACTAGCTTGTCCACCGCTCCAGATCTCCTTGACCGCCATCATGGTCCACCGCACCGGATCTGCTTAACAAGCGCCCTCGTCCACCACAGTGTAGGCCCTTCACTGACTCCCTCGGCCGCCCCATCGCTGGCCCTTCATACAAGTCCTCGTCCTCCGCAACAGATCCACCTCACTGAAAGCACTGTACACCGCGCCCGCCGAAGCCTTCGTCCACATCACCAGACCCGCTCCACGGATGCCATATTCAACTCCACCGGCACTACTTTACTGACGTCGCAACCTCATTAGGTTATTTCGATTTGTACTCCTTCGGTTTTTCTCTTCTTTATCATGCAACTGTTCACTTACCACAGATGAGCTTTCTTGTATGTCGACAGGCACCTCAACCGAAGCACCGGAGCCGCTTCAGCAATGGCGACAGCCTGTCCAAACTCAACCGCAACACGAGCACCATCGACGATCCTTAGCTATCAAGTATGATAACGATACCCATACGTTGCTGAGAATCAGGTACTATTATCCAACGGTCGGCGCTACGTTCACTTTCTTAGCATAAGCACCGCACCTTTGTATTTCTTCAGGGCATCATTCAATTTTTCATGAGGCACGTTATTCTTCTTGCACTTGTAGGGCCACACTTCTAGCAGTGAACATGTTACATGTGCTAAATTACAAACCAGTGCACATATAGTTACAATGCTTTAGTTTTGTCCTAAGTATTATTGTACTTTCTAGATATCATTGCCTACTATTTTAATTCTTGCATGCTATATTTATGATAATGGTGTTGTTCTGATGCCACATGTTGGTTCAATCAGACTGCTTCATGTTCTCTATGCTTAATTACACATCAGCAGACTAGCATGTGGTTCCGCTGCTTTTTGTTCGTTTTTACCCTACATTTTCTGATGCTAGCTATTACATCACTGCTCCGAGCCTCTGTTCATTACTTTTTTGTGTGTTCTTGATCTTCCCAAGTTGCATGACTAATTTGATGCTTCTATTAATTATGGAGCTGCCAACCCCATCAAGCAAAATATTTATTCTTTTGGGGCTGGCACCTCGAACAAGCATAAAAATAGAGTGAAGCGCATATATTGTCGTGTAAGAACACACCCTTCTTTCATTAATTTATATGCATGAGATTAAAATTAATTTTACCTAAATAGAGGGTGTAGAATAAACTACAACAACTAGATTTGCAACCACGGGATGCTGATGATATGTTCAAAGAACATTGCAACAGCGGTGAGGCTTCACTGCAACATATGGTAAGCCAGTGTGTTTTAGTACACGTGAAATCTAATGCGTGTGGGCTGCTTTGTTGGCTTGTGCCCTCAACCTGTAACCCTACAGAACTACAAATAGTTCAGTTGTCTGCTTTGTTGTATTGCTTGATTCGAATGCTTGTTTGTTACTTGTTAGGCTATACCTGAGTTGGCCAATATGTCAGCAGTGCATGTTGTACTATCGTAAAGAAATGCATGCCTAGTTCATTTGAGTCCTTAACTTTTCCTATGAACTTCATCACAAGACTATCTTTGTAGTTTATATGAGACCACACTGTTAAGTGCTTTCTCAGATTATTTCAACTGTTTAGATGCCTTGGCAACTTAAATATAGCAGTGGTACACTCCCTTTCAACTAGGGATGTCAATTGGGTCCCGTTTAATCCCGATTAAAGTCCACTAGTGGTATGATAGTTCAAAAGAGTTTTTGCTTTTTTGAAGAAAATGAACTAGGGAGCTGCAAAAACTAACTAGATGGGACTGGCGGATGTCGTTTATTTGTCACTTACATCCCTAGTTTCATCTTACCATTTTAATTTCTTTTCGGCTGATGCTGCTTCGAACCATTTAAATCTAGCTTGCCATGCTCGGCAATAATTTGTATGTCGTTTACCATGTAAGCTTACTGCCTGGATCATGCGATAACTATCTCTTACTTATGTCCAGCGGAAACCTTTCAGGATGTCGTTCACACTAGGACACAATGTACAACCCCAGAATCTATTTGTGAAAGTAGTGCGCCATCCATGTTACCAGATGGTAGCAGTTCAGAGGCAACACCGTCGGAGAGCAGTCTGAGCACAAATATTACAGTACTTGAGGCTCTACTAGAGGCAGAAAGAGATAGTGTGTCTGCCATGAATGAGGTAATCTTGATCTTGAGGCTGGAAATTATGCAATTAGCTGCACAAATTATGCAAGCAACCCAAGAATTGGAGAAAGTAAGAATGTTGCATTTGAAGACGGAGGAGGTCCTGTTGTTTCTGCTATCTGAAGCCCAGGGTAATCCCAGTTCTTCTTTAGATACCAGTTGAAATTGTCATTAGATTATTGTACTTGCATGTTGTGTCATGTCTCTGAATGGATTATGTTGTAAGACCCCCTATGTTGTACATGTGTTGTAATGATCCAAATTTTTTAGGCGAGGTAATCCTCAGTACTTGTATGATTGACATAAGGTGAACTGTTTTTCGTGTGAGCATATTGTATTGGATTAAATAACTGTTTGACTCAAAGTGTATTCAACCTACTGAATTCAAAGATCACGGCATTTGTAAATCATAATCATATATAAAGGTGGAATAAATCTTTGTCGTTGTTTTGAACAAATAAATAACAAAACATAAAATTATATGTGGATATTCATAATCGAATACAAATTGGATTTGAATTTAGTTGTCAGGGCCCAGAGCAAATGTGAATGCTAATTCTCCCAAGTTTTGAACGAACCGACTAAACACCCTCTATCATTTGTGGGCTGCCCGAAGCAAGTGTTTGCGAGATGGAAATTACCATCTACCCCTGACACTTGACATCCTTATCGACCGGATTTACACTGTTGTCGATAGGGGTAGACTAGTAACTTCAATCAGACGTGACACGACCGCCTCTGAGCCCATTCAGACACGGTGGGCGCCAAACGTGGGCGGAAAAACACATTTTATTCAAGCTCGTCCGAAAGACATGTGTCTCTCCCTCCATTTCCCCATTCATACACGGTGGGCGGCAAAACAAACTCTCCTCGTCCGAAATCGATGTAGGCAAATATTTTAAATAGGGGCAGATGTGTAACTTCCCTTAGACGTGACACAACCGCCTAGCCCCATTCATACACCGTGGGCGCCAACCGTGGGCGGCAAAACACCCTCTCCTCACCTGAAATCGCTACCAATAAATATTTGGGAGATGCGAGATTACCGTCCTATCCCCAACTGATGTGATGTCTGAAATTTTAAAAGGGGGATAAGTTCATAACTTCCCCACATTTCAGACAAGCGCATCCCAAAGTTTGAGATCCCCCCTCCCCCTCCATTTCCCCATTCATACACCATCAGCGCCACAACAACCTCCCCACTGCGACCAGCCTCCTCCGTCCGCCACCCCGTCCTCTACCTTGCCGGAGCCGCTACCCCTACCCCGTCGTCCACTACAAGAGATGGATGTCTCTCATCCACGGCGCCGGACTAGGATCCTTTCATCGCGTCCTCTCGCTTCATCGGCACCATCATCCACCTTGTCGTTGACGCTCCTACGACCGCCTCGTCCACGGCAACAGGATTTATCCCCCGACCCGGCCGTCTACCATCTAAAGTCTTCTTCCCCGCCGCGGACAGCCATCGCACCCGCAGCACCGTCAACGTATCAGCAGGGGCCTACACGGTGTCGCAAGATAGGTGGTACTCTTCCATATGTGCTTAAGTTATTGATCTCACTCAGAAAATAGATCATAAATTGTTTACTGTACTTTTCTTGACCGTACCAAATCATAGTGGCTAGTTGAAAGCAAACATTGGTTGCGAAGTAGCTTTCTCCGGTTTGCACCTTCCGATCCGCCATGGCACGGTCACTATACTCGTAAAGCTTATGGTTTCCCCCTTTATATTCACTACCATCATCGTAGGTGCTTTGTGTCGTGCTAGCACTGCTCCTCAAGACCTCAACCCATCAAGCGAAACAACATGCCACTCATAATTCCAAAGTTTAGGTGTTGAAATACAAATCTGATATGATGCTCATATTACTAAAACAGAGAGTGTTTAGTTGGTCACCTAATGTTCCTATATTCGTTTCCAAAAGCATGTGCGCCACCCACTGGTCCAGCTAGTTCCACTTTCCTGATTTTACTCTTGATGCTTAGGGTTTTCCCCTTTTATCTACTCTACTATGATCTGCGTAGGTGCTTTCTATCGTACTAGCATTACTCCACCCTTCAAGCTAAACAACACGACACTCAAAGTTCCAAAGCTTATTTGTTCAAATATGATTGTGATATGATACTGATATTAGTTAACAGACACATTTAATTAGTTAGCTAAAGGTCCCACTTGAGTTTCCAAATGCATGTCGCGACATATAGAGAGATAGCAGAATTGCATGTCTTTGTCACTTGTTGACTGTACTTTCTTGTCCATACCAAATCTTAGTTGTTATTTCAAAGCAAACATCGGTTGCTAACTACCCTTTGCGCGGTTTGCAGCTTCAGATCTGCCATCCCACTGCCACGGTCAACAATATACTCATCATGCTTATAGTTTCCCCATTTTATGATGACCACGATCAGCCTACGTGGTTCGTGTCGTAATAGCACTACTCCACCCATCGAGCTAAACAAGCTTAGTTGTACAAATTCAAATATGATATTATGCTGATATTAGTAAAACTGAGAGATGTTTAATTGGTTAGCCAAATGTTCCTACTTCAGTTTCGAAATGCATGTGAGCCACATATTGAGAGACCGGAAGGAATAGTATTTCTCTATGCGCTCTTGTTCATCATGGGTGGGCAACCGACATTGTATAGAAAGACTTGTAACATCTTCAATCTGCTTGCTCTTCTGCTCTTCTTTAAGATTATCCTATTCATTTCTTTAATAAGTATGTTCCTTGTTGGGAAGAGTAGCAGAGACATGTGTGGTCGACTGGTTAGGTCGAGTTGTTCTCCCTTAGTATATTTTGAATCTGTCAGGTCAGGTCGACTTGTTCTTCTTTACTATATGTTGAAGCTGTCATCTGCAAAGTATCATCACTTCTGGAGCTCTCATATTTTGAGTAGTAGGCCACATTATATTAATGTACACACCAAATTACAACATGCATGGCATCTCTCAGAAGAATTGCAGAGATAGCACAAAGGGGTTTACAGGGAGGCGGTATTGTATTAGAATCACTTCTGCATTACAAAGATAATCTCACTTGTTTTTATGTTTTCATGCATGTCAGGTATTGAACATTATCAAAATGAATATGAGAATGGGCGCACGAGAGGAATATTGCGGAACAATCCACTGGATAACAAACTTGGCATGGTGGAGGATGGCCTATTTATTCACCCATCAAGGTGCTTGCTCTAACTTGGCAAGGTTGCATTGGTCGCACATATTTTGCATCTGACCTCTTGCATTACTTCTACTTTGTTACACCATCTGCTTAGTTTAAGCATCATATATGAGTATATGCCATACCTATCCATTTTTTGTACATATTCCATGTCTCGTCATACTATGTTTTTCCAGTCAAATGTTGTTCTTTCGTAATAGATGTCCAAAAGGAAGAGGGTGAGTGCAGATCCTCAAGGAGTACAAACTAGGTATTTGGAAAAGGTAGTGATACATGTTAAATCAGATAGATCAGCAGCCACAGAAAACACAGGCCCAACTGCACCACACTTTACCCCTACTCCACTAGCCAAACCCCTATTAGAACTATGTGAGCCCAGCGTCAGGTACTGTCTACGATATCAATTCAAAATCTGAACTCCTAAATTTCTGCATGTGCCTTGCCTTCTCTCTTGTATGGAAACTAATTTCAGATGAATCTCCTTGCTCAAAGGATCATAGGATCTCACAACAATACTGGGCTCTGCATTGCTCTTGTCAGTACCTCTTGCCCTTAGTCAGCATACTTACACTCATTGCTATTTGATTATGTAGCATCACTGTAAATGTTCGCTTTTTTATGCTCCCTTTGCTTGAGATTATAAGATCTATATTTACTCTTAGATAAATGTAGAATTAACACAATGGTTATGAAGTTTTGGATTGCTCATGTAAGTACCTGTTGTCATGTACTCCCTCTCTAACGAATTAATTGTTGATCAATTGGATGTATTTAGAACTTAATAGTGCTAGACAAGGTAGTCAGAATCCCGACTCGACTCCTAGAATCCTACGACTTCACGACCCTACGGAACCATGTCGATCCAAGTCCCACTATGAACCCGGATCAGGTAGAATCCATGTTGAGTCGCGATCCAAATCATAGAATCATGTACAAAACTGTAGAATCCCGACTATGCTATGGATTATGTCTGATTCTACTAATTTATCTAAGTCGTTTGTTTAGTTGTAGCAGAATAGTATGCCATCATCCAACCATTTTCACATGCCTCATGGCCCTTTATTCCCCTCCCAGGCCCAAATGCTTAGCCGCCGACACCTTTGATCTTGCTCTCAAAACCAAGATCAAAATTGAGGCTCATATTTTTCGACAAATGGAATTGGCGTGGGAAGGAGGATGCGTCAAGATTGATCAGAGAAGGAGAGCAAGACCCTTCAAGGTTCAGCACTGCAGGGAGGATATACAAGTGATCGGCTATTCGCATATTCTAAAAAAACCGTAAGTAAATTTCGTGAGTCAAAGATTTCAATGTTCTATATATTTGCCTCTCATATATGTTCCATACATCCAAGCTAATAGTAGGTTAGCCATAAAAAGAAGTGGAACAGAACTAGCATTGATGTGTACGTCTTTGCTCTATATTTAGTGTCATAACTCTATGGAACACATATAAATTTCTTTTGTGGATACAATATCTTATTTGAGTAAATATATTAAAATCCTCGATTCCATGACTCGATACTACGACTCGATTCTTTCTAAGGAAAATTGATCCGACTCCGAATCCCGACTCTGACTACCTTGGTGCTAGATACATCCATTTGAGCGACAAGTAATAACGGACGGTGGTGGTATTACTGTACTTGCATCACGAGATAGTTGATTGTATAGCATTACTTGCATCTTATCTGCCCTGCCCTCCACTTTCTCCAAATTATCATATCTACATTTACTCTTACCAAAATGTTGAATAAAGCCAATGCCACTGCACACGTTGATGTCTGCATTCCTCTTGTCAGTACCTTTTGCCTTGTAACGTTGTACTTAATTAATTGCTATTTGATTATGTATCATCAGTCTGCACCTGAGCTTCATTATCCTCTATGAGGGAGTCCTGAATTAGGGGGTCTCCGGACAGCCAGACTATATCCTTTGGCCGGACTATTGGACTATGAAGATACAAGATTGAAGACTTCGTTCCGTGTCCGGATGGGACTCTCCTTGGCATGGAAGGCAAGCTTAGCAATACGGATATGTAGATCTCCTCCCTTGTAACCGACTCTGTGTAACCCTAGCCCCCTCCAGTGTCTATATAAACCGAAGGGTTTAGTCCGTAGGACAACAACAATCATAGCATAGGCTAGCTTCTAGGGTTTAGCCTCTATGATCTCGTGGTAGATCAACTCTTGTAATACTCATATCATCAAGATCAATCAAGCAGGAAGTAGGGTATTACCTCCATCGAGAGGGCCCGAACCTGGGTTAACATTGTGTCCCCCGCCTCCTGTTACCATCCGCCTTAGACGCACAGTTCAGGACCCCCTACCCGAGATCCGCCGGTTTTGACACCGACATTGGTGCTTTCATTGAGAGTTCCACTCTGTCGTCACCGTAAGGCTTGATGGCTCCTTTGATCATCAGTAATGATGCGGTCCACGGTGAGGTTTTCTTCCCCGGACATATCTTCATATTCGGCGGCTTCACACTGCGGGCTAACTCGCTTGGCCATCTGGAGCAGATTGAGAGCTACGCCCCTGGCCACCAGGTCAGGTTCGGAAACTTGAACTACACTTCCGACATTCGCAGAGACTTGATCTTCGACGGATTCGAGCCCATGCCAGGTGCACCGCACGATCACGACAAGCATGATTTAGCTCTGCCGTCGAACAGTGTTCGGGAGATCACACCTGCAGCTGCTCCGGTCCTCGATCCGGAGCAAATTGCGCCATCCGAGGACGGGTGGATAGACCCCGCCATGGAAGCCGCAATCTCAGCGGCGATGGAGCCAGATACTGACTTCACCCCTCACGAGAGCCGTGCTGCCGAACCACTAGATTCATCTACGGCCACGGACTCCGAGCCGCCTGCGTCTGTGCCTATCAAATCCGATTGGGCGCTGATCATGGAGTTTATCTCCGCGGATATCTTTTAGCATTCGCCTTTCGACGATGTGCTCAATTCATTAAGGTCTCTATCCTTGTCAGGAGAACCTTGGCCGAACTATGTCCGGCTAGAATGGGATGCGGACGACGAAGAAATTCACTCCCCACCCACCACCCACTTAGTAGCCACTGTCGACGATCTAACCGACATGCTCGACTTTGACTCCGAAGACATCGACGGTATGGACGACGATGTAGGAGACGAATTGGAACCACCGCCTACAGGGCACTGGAACGCCACCTCATCATATGATATATACATGGTGGATACCCCCAAAGATGGCAATGGCGATGAGACAACGGAGGATGACCCCTCCAAGAAGCAACCCAAGCGCCGACATCAGCAGCGCTGCTCTAAGTCCCGCCATAGCAAAAGTAGAGATACCGGCACAAGAGACAATGACACTCCGGATAGTGCCGAAGACGACGACAATCCCCTCCAGCAAGATTTAGAGCGGGAGGACGAACAAGCTAGCCCTCTAGAACTGGCAGCAGATGAAGAGGTAGAGGATCACAATTACATGCCTCTCTCTGAAGACGAGGTGAGCCTCGGTGATGAAGAATTTATCGTGCCTGAGGATCCCGTCGAGCAGGAGCACTTCAAGCGCCGGCTTATAGCCACAACAAATAGTCTGAAGAAAAAGCAACAACAACTTCGAGCTGATCAAGAATTGCTAGCAGACAGATGGACCAAAGTCCTTGCGGCCGAGGAATATGAACTCGAACACCCAACCAAAAGTTATCCAAAGCGCAGGTTGCTACCTCAACTAGAGGAGGAAGCATTGAAACCTACATCACCAACGTATGATGCGGCTGATCGGCCACCTCGTGGCCGAGACAGAGAGGCATTCTAGCCCGCACCCCGCCGCCAATCTAACAAAAATACCAAGGCCCGGGGTAATACGCGGGACCTGTGAGGTGTATTGGAAAACAAAGCAAGACATGCAAGATCGATCTACGGACCATGGGGGCGCGCACCAACACATGACGATAATCATCACGCTGGATACACTACTAGTAAATCCGGCCGGGCCGAATACAGCAGACAAGACTCATATGAACTGCATCGCGATATAGCCCGGCACAGAGGCGCCGCACACCCCCTATGCTTCACTGATGAAGTTATGAATCACGAATTCCCGAAGGGTTTCAAACCCGTAAATATCGAATCATATGATGGTACAACAGATCCCGCGGTATGGATTGAGGATTTCCTCCTCCACATCCACATGGCTCATGGTGATGATCTACATGCCATCAAGTACCTCCCATTAAAACTCAAAGGACCAGCTCGACATTGGCTGAATAGCTTGCCAGCAGACTCCGTCGGCAGTTGGGAGGATTTGGAAGATGCATTCCTTAACAACTTCCAGGGCACTTATGTTCGACCACCGGATGCCGATGACTTGAGCCATATAACTCAACAGCCAGGGGAATTGGCCAGGCAATTCTGGACACGGTTCCTGACTAAGAAAAACCAAATTGTCGACTGTCCGGACGTAGAGGCCTTAGCGGCATTCAAGCATAACATCCGTGACGAGTGGCTCGCCCGGCACCTCGGCCAGGAGAAGCCGAAGTCTATGGCAGCCCTCACGACACTCGTGACCCGCTTTTGTGTGGGCGAGGATAGCTGGCTGGCTCGTAGCAACAACACATCACGGAATCCGAGCACTTCAGATGCTAAAGATGCTCAGGGCAGACCATGTCGTAACAGACACAAGCGCCGCAGCAACGGCAATAACGCCGAAGATACGGCAGTCAACGCCGGATTCAGAGGCTCTAGATCTGGTCAGCAGAAAAAGATATTCAAAAGAAGTACTCCGGGCCCGTCCAAACAAATACTTGATCGCTCGTGTCAAATTCACGGCACCCCCGATAAGCCCGCCAATCACACCAACAGAGAGTGCTGAGTGTTCAAGCAGGCTGGCAAGTTAAATGCCGAACATAAGGACAAGGGGCTGCATAGTGATGACGAGGAGGAGCCCCGGCCACCGAACACGGGAGGACAAAAGAGGTTCCCCCCACAAGTAAAGACGGTCAACATGATATACGCAACCCACATTCCCAAGAAGGAACGGAAGCGTGCACTAAGGGACGTCTATGCGATGGAGCCTGTCGCCCCAAAGTTCAACCCATGGTCCTCTTGTCCGATCACCTTCGATCGCAGGGACCATCCCACTAGTATCCGTCATGGCAGATCTGCCGCATTGGTCCTAGACCCCATCATTGATGGATTTCACCTGACTCGAGTCCTCATGGACGGCGGCAGCAGCATGAACCTACTCTATCAGGATACAGTGCGCAAAATGGGTATAGATTCCTCGAGGATCAAACCCACCAAAACCACCTTTAAGGGTGTCATCCCAGGTGTAGAGGCCCATTGCACGGGCTCAATCACACTGGAAGTGGTCTTCGGATCTCCGGACAACTTCCGAAGCGAGGAGTTAATCTTCGATATCGTCCCATTCCGCAGTGGCTATCACGCACTGCTCAGGCGAATAGCATTTGAAAAATTCAATGTGGTGCCACATTACGCATACCTCAAGCTCAAGATGCCAGGACCTAGGGGGGTCATAACAGTCAATGGAAACACAGAGCGCTCGCTCCGCATGGAGGAGCACACTGCGGCCCTCGCAGCAAAAGCACAAAGCAGCCTTTCAAGGCAAAACGCTAATTTGGCGATACAGCCCCCGGCCACCGTCAAGCGAGTCCGAAGTAACCTGCAGCAGGATCGCCTGGCACGTTCAGAGCTCGCATAGCAATTCGGCCCCCGTCCTAGTCCCAGTCAAGCGACAAAATGTGTGCCGCGCGTACATAATAACGCACTGAAAATACCATGGGCATAGGCAGGGGCACGATCATGGCACTGATACATCTCCGTCGTATCTACTTTTCCAAACACTTTTGCCCTTGTTTTGGACTCTAACTTGTATGATTTGAATGGAACTAACCCGGACTGAAGCTGTTTTCAGCAGAATTGCCATGATGTTGTTTTATGTGTAGAAAACAAAAGTTCTCGGAATGACCTGAAACTCCACGGGATGTCTTATAAAAAATAAAAAAAAGCCTCGCCAAAGATGAAGACCAGGGGCGCACCCCCTCCCTCGTGGGCCCCCTGGAGACCCTCTGACGCCAACTCCAACTCTATATATTGGCTTTCAGGGAGAAAAAATCAAGGAGAAGAAATCATCGCGTTTTACGGTACGGAGCCGCCCTCCTAGTGGATAGTGTTGAAAGAAGATTATTTGTTAGCTCTGCCATGCTCAACCAAGGATCCAGGTTGCAACTGCTCACATATGTGCTTACTTCCATGCCCATATACTTCCTCTGTAGCTTGCATATCCCACCTGGTATTATCAAATAGTTGGATAGGATTTTCAGGCAGTGCTTGTGGAGAGGAAATTCTGAGGTGCCTAAGCAATCCCTAGCTACCTGGGATTTAGTCTGTAGGCCGAAGGATAAGGGAGGTCTTGGCATCTTAAACCTCAATGTCCAGAATCAAGGTCTGCTGCTCAAACAAATGCATAAGTTCTACAACAAGCAGCAAGTTCCTTGGGTACAACTGATTTGGGATAGTTATTATGATGGAGTAGTGCCCCATGCAACAGTCCTAACTGGCTCTTTCTGGTGGAAAGACATTCTCAAGCTTGCTGACACATATAGGTCAATTGCTTCAGTGCAAGTTAATATGGGTGATTCTGCTCTCTTTTGGCTGGATGCTTGGCATGTAGGTGGCTCTTCAAGGCCACTTAGCCTCAGATTGCCAAGGCTTTTCTCTTTTGTCTTGGATGATAAGGTTTCTGTTAGGGAGTTCTTACAAACTCAGGATTTGTTCTCCATGTTCCATCTGCCAATCTCTTAGCAGGCAGCTACAGAACTGGAAACCTTGGAAGAATGGTTGTTCAACCTCCAGAGAGATCCAACATTGCCTGATGTTTGGATTTGGCCTAGTAAATCTGGACAGTTCTCTGCAAAGAGCTTCTATGTCATCATGAATACACACCTCCCAACTATTCAACCTTGCAAGTGGCTTTGGCAGAGCAGATGTACTATGAAAATCAAGGTTTTTGGCTGGCTTTTATTTTTTGACAGGCTCAACACTAAGGACATGCTGGTCCGCAGGCACTGGAGGTCTCCTACGGCTGATAATCTCTGTGTCATCTGTAATGCCTATGTTTGGGAGGACAGGGCTCATCTTTTCTTTGGATGTAATTTCAGTGCCAGGGTTTGGAACTACCTGCAGATCGATTGGTCACATGGTTCTACTATTCAGCAAAGTATATCACAAGCAAGGCAGCATTTTGGGCATCCTTTCTTCTTTGAAGTTATGCTCACAGCTGCTTGGAATATCTGGATTCTGAGAAATGGGAGAACTTTCAGGGGAGTTCAGGCTACTTTTGCTGCTTGGAGGGGCAGTTTTGTACATGATATTCTTCTCCTGTCACATAGGTTTAAGGATAGCTCTAAGTCTAGGCTTGTAGATTGGGTTAACTCCCTTATGTAAGTGTAAGTTCTTCTTAACCTTTAGTTTAGGTTTGTAATCTTCTTTTTCTCTTTCTGTATAGTTTGCCTTTTGGGACTGCAATAAAGGGTGTGGGGTTTTTACCCTATAGTAAATATTCAAAAAAACGATACGGAGCCGCCGCCAAGCCCTAAAACCTCTCGGGAGGGCTGATCTGGAGTCCGTTCGGGGCTCCGGAGAGGGGGATTCGTCGCCGTTGTCATCATCAACCATCCTCCATCACCAATTTCATGATGCTCACCGCCGTGCGAGAGTAATTCCATCGTAGGCTTGCTGGACGGTGATGGGTTGGATGAGATTTATCATGTAATCGAGTTAGTTTTGTTAGGGTTTGATCCCTAGTTTCTATTATGTTCTGAGATTGATGTTGCTATGACTTTGCTATGCTTAATGCTTGTCACTAGGGCCCGAGTGCCATGATTTCAGATCTGAACCTATTATGCTTTCATGAATATATGTGAGTTCTTGATCCTATCTTGCAAGTCTATAGTCACCTACTATGTGTTATAATCTGGCAACCCCGAAGTGACAATAATCGGGACCACTCCCGGTGATGACCATAGTTTGAGGAGTTCATGTATTCACTATGTGCTAATGCTTTGTTCCGGTCCTCTATTAAAAGGAGGCCTTAATATCCCTTAGTTTCCAATAGGACCCTGCTGCCACGGGAGGGTAGGACAAAAGATGGCATGCAAGTTCTTTTCCATAAGCACGTATGACTATATACGGAATACATGCCTACATTACATTGATGGATTGGAGCTAGTTCTGTGTCACCCTATGTTATGACTGTTACATGATGAACCGCATCCGGCATAATTATCCATTACTGATCCGGTGCCTACGAGCTTTCCATATACTGGTTCCCGCTTATTTACTTTCCCGCTGCTACTGTTACAATCACTACAAAATACCAAAAACATTACTTTTGCTGTCTTTAATTTTGTTGCCGTTGCCACCACTATCATATTACTTTGCTACTAAACACTTTGCTACAGATACTAAGTTTCCAGGTGTGCTTGAATTGACAACTCAGCTGCTAATACTTGAGAATATTCTTTGGCTCCCCTTGTGTCGAATTAATAAATTTGGGTTGAATACTCTACCCTCGAAAGCTGTTGCGATCCCCTATACTTGTGGGCTATCAAGACTAATTTCTGGCGCCGTTGCCGGGGAGCATAGCTCTATTCTTTGAGTCACTTGGGATTTATATCTGCTGGACACTATGAAGAACTTGAAAGACGCTAAGACAACAATTTATCCCTCAACTACGAGGGGAGGTAAGGAACTGCCATCTAGCCTTGCACTTGATTCACCCTCTGTTATGAGTAAGCTTGCGATACCTAAACCTGCTTCTGCTATTCGTTCTGATATGTCGCATGTTATTGATGATGACACTTCTGCTATGCATGATACTTATGATGAAACTGCTTCTATGCCTGATATTACTGTGCCCCTTAGTGAATTTCTTGATGAACAAATTGCTAGGGCTAGAGAAAAAGAAATTATTGAATCTGAATATAATGATGAAAGTGATGATGAAAATATGCATGTTATTCCTGAGGGTTATGTTTTTGATATGGAATCTTCTGCTGCTATTTTAGCTTGCAAAGATAGATATGAACTCAAGAGGTTATTAGCTAAGTGGAACAAAGAATCACTTAGAGATAAAATGAAACCTGACCCTACTGTTGCTACTTCACCTATCTGTGTTCCTGATAAGGATTATGAATTCTCTGTTGATCCTGATATAATTACTTTGGTTGAATCTGATCCTTTTTATGGCTATGAATCTGAAACTGTTGTGGCACATCTTACTAAATTAAATGATATAGCAGCCCTGTTCACTAACGATGAGAGATCGCGTTACTTCTATATACTGAAAATATTTCCGTTCTCATTAAAGGGTGATGCTAATATATGGTTTAATTCTCTTGATCCTGGTTGTGTGCGCAGTCCCCAGGATATGATTTATTACTTCTCTGCTAAATATTTCCCTGCTCATAAGAAACAAGCTGCTTTAAAGGAAATATACAACTTTGTGCAAGTTAAAGAAGAGAGTCTCCCACAAGCTTGGGGGAGGCTTCTCAAGTTACTTAATGCTTTGCCTGATCATCCTCTTAAGAAACCTGAAATACTTGATGTTGGGGATATTACTACTAGGCGTAAACCGGCCTATCTGGGCCGGGTTAACTTCGCCAATAGTTAAGTATGTTAAAGCCCAAGAAGGCAGATGAGAGCTAAGGGCCCATAGTCGGTTCAAGGCCTGTAGCCGTAAACCGGCGTTGGTATGTAACTTGTATTGTAAGTTAGGAATAAATAGATACCAGACCGGACACGTTTATGAGCCGGTGTTGGGACTCTGTAAACCGACGGGCGTCACCCGTGTATATAAGGGGACGACCCGGCGGCGGTTCAAGGACAACAGACAACAATTCGAGACTTAGGCGAAGCTTGTTTGCTCCCTAGTCATCGAAACCCCATCAATTCCATCACAACTAGACGTAGGCTTTTACCTTCATCGAAGGGGCCGAACTAGTATAAACTCCCTTGCATCCCTGTGTCCGCTTTAACCCCTTCAAGCTAACCCGTCGCGATGGCTCCACGACTAAGTCCTTTCAAGAGGACATCTGCCGTGACAAAACCACGACAGTTGGCGCCCACCGTGGGGCTATCGCACGATGGTTTCAAGTTCTTGGAGGGCAACTTCGAAGGACTCAAGGGCTACACTATGGGTCGGATGACCAAGAGTCGTTGCGGCAAGCTCTACATCGACGATGCAGGATGGGGCCCCGAGGCCGGCTCAATCGAGTACGGGTACCGGGTCCCCTTTGGTAGCATACATGTCTTCATTGGCAAGATCGGTGAACCGGGCCCTGAGCCGGACATCTGCACCAACCTCGTCGAGACGGCTTCAGCATGCGCGATCTGCCCAGGTTAAACCGGCCGTGAAGCGTGCCTTCATGGGAGTCATCCATGGGGGAAGCCATGAGGATGGATCGGAGTCTGGTGGCGAGACCGTCGTTTACTCTGGCGACGAGTCATCAACCGGAGAAACCGAATCTTTGTATCAGCTACAAGATGGCCGGATTGGGGGCTGTTCCGATGGCGACAGTATTCCGGACCCCTCTGATCTGCCAAACCGGGTCAGAATATTCATGGCCAGGACACAAGCAGCGCTTCACTCTTCGACTGCAGCAGCGATGATCTCCGGATCAGTGGCGGCGACGGCTGCCGGGGCAGGTGGCCCTGTGCGCCCGCCGGCTCAAGTTTTGTCCGATCTGTTTGATGCGTTGGCTACACTTATGGCAGAGTCTAACCCGGCGGATCAGGACGCCCATGATGCGGAAATTGCGAAGGTGAGGGACCAGATCACTCAAGCCAAGGCCGACCTGGTAGCTGAGGATGCCAGGATGACCACAGAGCGGGCGGCTTTGGATGCGCAAGCTTACCGACTTATGCTAGATCAGAATGCATCCCATGAGGTCGTGAAGCGGAAATATCGGTCCCGTTTGCCTTAGGTTTTCGAAGCTAGAGATCTCTTCAACACCCCAGGAGCAGGAACCAGCAACCTGCCAGTGGTAAACCGGGCGGAAGCACCAGGGACGGGCGCGCCGGTTCACCTTCGCTTGGCGGATTCGCCTCGTCAAAACGCTATGGTACCTCAGGCTGTCCCGACACCTCCGGGTCACTATTCCAACCTGATTGATAACCTTGTTGCTGCTGCGGCATGGCTGGAGGCCATCACAATTGAAGGTGATTCGCCGCAGGTGGTAGAAACACGCTGGGTTAAGGAGCTTCTTCGGACAGCTTTGATCCAGCAGGAAGCATACTCATACAGTCGTGACCGAATTCATTCCACCCCTCGTCCAAGCTGGAGCTATAGCAGACGTATGGATGAACCGGCTGTGTCAAGTAATGCATGAAACCGTGAAGTACCCCGCGGTAACAACCCGACAGGTGGTGTTGGTGATGCGCAGGAAGTGGTCGACCGGGCCCGAGCGCGCAGGGAGGCCGAGTTTGCAGCACAGTACGAGGCTCGCCAACTTACGCCGGCTCGTCCAACTACCTCAGTCGAACCTGGCGTTTCTTCTAGCTCTTTGGGGGTGCACTTGTCTTGTCCCCGCTTTATGCAACGAGCGCCTGCCCAAAGATTTCAAGGGCCCGCGCAAGGTGCCGAACTACACTGCCGATCAGCCTCCAGAGACATGGGTAGAGAGCTATGAGATGGCCATGGAGATGCTGGATGTGGATGATGTGGCGTGTGCAAAGTACTTCGCCATGATGCTCGATGGAACGGCCCATACTTGGTTAAAAAGTTTGCCGGCCAACTCTATCAGTTCATGGGCCCAATTGCGAGCCCGGTTCATCCAGAACTTCAAGGATACATGTAAACAACCCATGTCAATAGTGGACTTAGCAGCCTGTGTTCAGGAGGAAGGAGAATCAACGACTCGCTGGGCGCGTCGGGTCTCACAAATTTTGCATTCGTCAGACCGTATCAATGCTGACACAACGGTTATAACCTTGGAAGGCAACTGCCGGTTTGGGCCTCTAAAGTTGAAATTGGGACGAATGAAGCGCCATTGCAATGATATAGGGACCCTCATGGCTGCGTTAGTGAAGTATGTTGATTCTGATAGTACCAAGGATCCCGAGTCTGATGACGACAAGGCAGGGAAGGGAAAGAAGAACAGCAACTCCAAAGGACAGCAGCATAACCCGGCCGGTCATGGAAACGGAGGTAAGCGCAAAGCGGATGGCAGCATGGACTTTGTGGCTAATACCAACGCACAGGACAAGGGCCAGTGACGTAAAGGTAAAACGCCGAATCGCAGTGGAGCGCCTAATCCTAACCCGGACCGCCTATCTTATATGTTGAACCAGCCCTGTCCAAAACATGGGACGAAGGAGGTGCCAGCCAATCACCTTTGGAAGGATTGTTACATTATGCAGGAGTTCAACAATTTTAACGCTTTCCGGTATGACCACGGATCTGGTGGTGGCTCAGGATCCGAGCCAGGTTACGGCGGAGGAAATTCCGGTTCAGGGTTTAGTGGTAATCAGGGCGGACATAATAACCAAGGTAATCAGAATGGTCAAGGTGGTTACAATCAGCAGTAGCAGTCGGGTTACCAGAGTCACCCGAAGCAGTTGAATAGTGGGCAATATCATGTCTTCACCACTAGCTTGGACAAGCGAGCTCAGAAGCTACATAAGCGAGCAGTAAACTCTGTGGAACCGGCCGTGCCCCGTTATCTATGCTGGTCTGAACAGCCAATCATATGGAGCAGAGAGGATCACCCTCCCCGGGTTGATAATCCGGGTCAGCTAGCGTTGGTGGTGGCGCCTCAGGTGGGAGGTTATAAGTTTACCAAGGTGCTCATGGATGCAGGAAGCAGCATTAATATCTTATATTATGAGACCTTCCGTCATATGGGATTAACAGATAAAAATCTTAAACCGTCCAATACGGTGTTCCATGGTGTGGTGCCTGGTAAGTCAGCATATCCTGTTGGTAAGATAGCTTTGGAAGTAGCTTTTGGAGATGATCATGATTCTAGGTCGGAGACACTGACTTTTGAGGTGGTAAAAATCCAGAGTCCATATCACGCCCTGTTTGGGCGGCCGGCTTACGCCAAGTTTATGGCACGACCCTGTTATGTGTATTTACAGCTTAAGATGCCGGGTCACAAGGGGACGATAACCGTTCACAGAAGCCGCAAAATTTCTTTGGAGTGTGAAGAAGGTGATGCGGCTTATGCAGAGTCGGTTTGTGCCATGGAGGAGCTGAAATATTACAAGGACAATGTTGATCCAGCAGACATGACTCCATTGAAGAATCCAACTACGGAGCATGATCCGGCCCTGAAGTTTGAATCGGCAGCTGAGACTAAGCATGTTGACTTCGTACCTGGCGATTCGTCCGAGAAGTTTAGTATCAGTGCCAACTTGGATCCGAAATAGGAAAGCGCGCTCATCGAGTTCATCCATGAGAATCGGGACATTTTTGCATGGAAGCCTTCTCACATGCCAGGTGTACCGAGGCAACTCGCTGAGCACACTCTTAATGTGGATCCTAAGTACAAACCGGTGAAACAGTTCCTACGCCGGTTCAATGAAGAAAGACGCAAAGCTATTGGGGAAGAAGTGGCCAGGCTCTTAGCGGCTGGCTTTATTGTTGAAGTCTTCCATCATGAGTGGCTAGCTAATCCGGTGCTGGTCCTTCAGAAAAATGGCACCTGGCGCATGTGTGTGGATTACACAGATCTTAACAAAGCTTGTCCAGCAGATCCTTTTTCCCTCCCCCATATTGATCAAATTATTGATGCTACGGCGGGTTATGAGCGTTTAAGTTTTCTGGATGCGTATTCCGGTTATCATCAGATCAAGATGGCAGTTAAGGACCAGGAGAAGACGGTGTTCATAACTCCCTTTGGAGCCTTCTGCTATGTATCTATGCCCTTTGGGCTCAAGAGTGCCCAGGCAACTTATCAACGGTGTGTACAGAATTGCCTTCATAAACAGATTGGCCGTAATGTACATGCCTATGTGGATGATATTGTGGTTAAAAAAAGGGAGAAGGAGACTCTGGTTGACGATTTGAAGGAAACCTTTGATAACCTAAGGGTGTACAAGATGATGCTCAACCCGGCCAAGTGTGTCTTTGATGTACCGGCAGGAAAGTTATTGGGTTTTCTGGTGTCCAATAGGGGAATTGAGGCTAATCCGGAGAAGATCACAGCAATCACCTTCCTGGCTAAACCAAAGTGTATCAATGATGTTCAACGCTTGGAAGGCCATATTGCTGCGCTTAGCCGGTTTATCAGCCGCCTTGGTGAGAAGGCAATCCCTTTGTATCAGATGTTGAAGAAGACGGATCAATTCATCTGGAGTTCTGTTGTTGATAAAGCATTTGAGGATTTAAAGCGGCAGTTGGCCAATCCGCCTATGCTCGCCGCTCCAATTGACAAGGAGCCATTGCTGCTATATGTCGCCGCTAATGCTTGTGCAGTCAGTGTGGCTATCGTGGTGGAGCGAAAGGAGGCAGGCAAGGAGCATCCGGTTCAGCGTCCGGTTTACTATATAAACGAGGTGCTCATTGAGTCCAAGCAAAGGTATCCGCATTGGCAGAAGCTGGTATATGGAGTTTTTATGGCAAGCCGGAAGCTTAAGCAGTACTTCCAGGGACATCCCATCACAGTGGTCAGTTCTGCTCCCTTGGGAGATATAATCCAGAACCGGGAAGCAACTGGCCGGATTGCTAAGTGGGCTATAGAGCTTGGGCCGCACGGATTGAAATACATGCCTCGGACGGCGGTCAAGTCTCAAGCACTTGTTGATTTCATCAATGACTGGACAGAACTGCAAGCCCCTGAAGAAAAGCCGGATCACACATATTGGACTATCCATTTTGATGGGTCCAGGCAATTGGAGGGCTCGGGGGCTGGAGTCGTATTAACTTCCCCACGAGGTGATAAGTTTTGTTACGTTCTCCGCTTAATGTTCCCTTGTACTAACAATGCAGCTGAGTATGAAGCCTTGCTCCATGGTCTCCGGATGGCTAAAGATATGAATCTAAGCCGAGTTAAGTGCTTCGGTGACTCAGACCTGGTGGCTCAGCAGGTGTCTGGCACTTGGGATTCCAAGGACCCACTCATGGCAGCATATCGTCGTGAGGTGGATGTTGTTGCAGGTCACTTCAAAGGTTATCAGGTGGACCATGTGGACCGCCGGAAGAATGAAGCGGCAGACGCTTTAAGCCGGTTGGGCTCTCAACGCAAACCGGTCCCGCCTAACATTTTCTTGGATGTGCTGCATAACCCGTCGGTCAAGCTCCCTGGTGAAGAGGATTTGGCTATTCCTGATCCGGAGGCTCAATTGGTGGTAGCTCTTCATGTTATTCCGGATTGGACGATTCCTTATCTTGCGTACTTGAACCGGGGCGAGTTACCAGAGGATGAGATTCTGGCCCGGCAGATAATCCGGCGATCCAAGTCCATGACTATTGTCAATGGCGAGTTGCATCACTGCAGCGTGTCAGGGGCGTTTCAACGTTGTGTGTCCCCTGAGGAGGGCTGTGAAATCTTATGTGAGATCCACGAAGGAGATTATGGTCACCACGCTGGTTCAAAATCTTTGGTGGCGAAAGCGTTTCGTCACGGCTTCTATTGGTTGACTGCTCATGCTGATGCAGAAGATCTGGTCAGACGATGTGACGGCTACCAAAAGTTCTCAAGACGTGCTCATGTGTCAGCTCAAGAATTGAGGATGATTCCAATCACTTGGTCGTTCGCGACTTGGGGGCTGGATATGGTTGGGCCTTTCAAAAGGTCCAAGGACAAGAAAACCCACCTTTTGGTGGCGGTTGACAAGTTTACAAAGTGGGTGGAGGCAGAACACGTTAGCAAGTGTGACGCGGCCACGGCAGTTCAATTCATCAAAAAGGTGATTTTCCGGTTTGGTTTTCCACACAGTATCATCACTGATAATGGTACCACCTTGTCCAAGGGTGCTATGAAGGAGTTCTGTCAACGAGAGCACATCTGGCTTGACGTTTCATCAGTGGCTCACCCCCAGTCCAATGGTCAAGCCGAGAGGGCTAATCAAGAGATCTTGCAAGGTATCAAGCCCCGGCTTATGGTTCCTTTGCAACGAACAATGGGTTGTTGGGTTGAAGAATTACCATCTGTATTATGGAGCATTAACACCACACCCAACAGATCAACAGGATACACGCCGTTCTTCATGGTCTACGGAGCGGAGGCGGTTCTCCCCAGTGATATCCGTCATGATTCACCTCGTGTAGCGGCTTATGTTGAAGTGGACAATGAGGCAACACGACAAGATGCTTTGGACCTGTTGGATGAAGAGCGTGAGATAGCAGCTGCCCACTCGGCAAGTTACCAACAGGATCTTCGTCGTTATCACAGTCGCCGAGTTAGAACCAGAACCTTTCAAGAAGGAGATTTGGTACTTCAGCTCATCCAAGACCAGACTGATATGCACAAGTTATCACCACCTTGGGAGGGACCTTTCGTGGTCAGCAAGAATCTGCACAACGGTTCATACTATCTGACCGATATTCGAGAGCATAAAGACTCACGTACATCAGAGGAGGAGACCAATAGGCCATGGAACATAGCTCATCTTCGGCCTTACTATACCTGAGCCATTGGCTCTACTTATGTAAATACTATGAAATGTATATATTAGGATCAATATAATAAACCGGAGCCTCAGCTAAAGCGGGGTCTCTGTTCTTTTTTACATCATGTGTGGTTACACGGAGTTTTATCTGTCCTAAAGCGGCCTCCGGTTTACCCCTTGAGTTAGCTTTTTAAAGCTTCATGTTATATCACTTGGGGGCTTGGTCGTATCCGAACCATTGCAACACCTTTTGATAGGCGAAAGCCAGGACATCATTTGGGGACTTGGTCACGTCTGAACCAGTCACGCCTCTTGATCGGCCTAAGGCCACAGAATCACTTGGGGGCTTGGTCGAACCCGAACCATCGCTACACCTCTTGATCGGCATAATGCCACTGCATCATTTGGGGACCTGGCTGACTTGAACCATAGCTACGCCTATCGGGGGCTTGGTCGTGTCCGACCATGGTAATGCCACTTGATCGGCTCAATAGCCTCTTTTTGCAAATGGTTTTATCATTGCCTTTGCTTGAAATTTTCTTTGATGCATATTTCTTTTTTGTTGCATTTTTAAACCGACAAATTCTTAAACCGGTTCAACTATCAATTGACGGAACACGGTCCATTCTTAATCCGGAGACTATTTGCCTGGTTTGATTTTTTGTTAACATCCTATTATGGGGTAACACGGTGTTTATCATAACCCGGCACAGTTTACATGGTAAACCAGCATTATATATACAGGAGCAGTTTTTTCCTCTGACGGTATGGGTTCATAAACCTCCGCTTTAAGATTGGCCAAGCCAACTTCATGCCCAACGATGGCAGGTATTATGTATCACAAGATTTGATCATGTGTTTAAATTTAAGATATTTGATTTCATATATATAGAAATCATAATCTGCCTGGCGGTACAACCGTAGCGGCGCTTTAAGATTTTTTGATTGCAGAAAATACTTTGGAAATTTCATCACCCAAAGGAAGCACAAGTTGCAGTAATTATGCACGAAGGCATATCAAAATCAAGAGTATCGGCTAGCCTATTACAAGGCAACACGGTGCCCAAATAAGATCATTGTTTTTCCGCAGAACAGAAAGGAGCAGCAATATAAACCGGCTTCCGGCTCAAGCTTGGTCACCAGCCTGGCCTGATGGTTGCGGATCATCTCGTGCCGCTTCAACTTCCACTTCTCTACCCAGCGGCTGGAAATCAACAGTTGTCCAGTCGATTCCCATTAATGCTTGAAAGACAGCTTCATGATGGATCAGCAACGATGGTTCAATATCAGGAGCGTAAGTATGCTTACGGATTGGAGGGATAAGATTCTCCGCTTCAGGAATTGGTGCAGCTACTCGCTTGTTTTGGTCATCATATTGGGCTTGATAATGAGACAAGTCTGCCTCTTCAACCAATTGACAAGCTAGAGGATGCACCTCCTGGTTTATTGCTCTCAGATCCGCTTCACTAAACTATGACCCGTCTTCCTTCAAGCTGGGATAGCCCTGAGCTGCTTCAACAGGGTCGAAATCTGGCACCCACGCTTTTGCCCGGATCAAGGCATTTATAGCATCGGTTCGAGCAGCAGATTTTTTCAGCTCTTCAACCCGGGCAGGAAGCATAGACAACCTTTTAAGGGTGTCTTGGATCAAGGTGGGCGCCGGATTGTTGTGGGATGCAGTAGAGATGATCCGCTGCGCACCAGTATACAGTTGTTCGGTCAATGTGTAGGCGACTTTCAATTTCTTCCGCACGTCCGACCCCAAGTGACCAATGCGTGTTCCTGAAATATTACAAAGGGTTAACAAACCGGCAGCTCCATAAGATGGCCGAGTCAATCCAGAAATCAAACCGGCTTACCGAAAATAGCAGCGGTCTTGGCATGCACTTGCCGCTTTATGCTGGTCAATTCGTCCACTACCGGTTTTAGTGCAGCCTCAGCATTTTCTGCTCGTTTGGTTAAAGCGGATTTCTCAGTGGCCCAGTCCGCCCGCTCCTTCTTGAAGCCCTCCTTAAGCTGTTCCATAGTGCTTAAAGCGCTGGTTAACTCCTCTTTGGCTTTGGAGGTTTCAGCTTGCTGGGACTTTAGATTTTCTTGTAGATCGGCGATTTGGTTTTCTCTTTTGCTCGTCTCAGCCTACATACAGACAATAATATGATTCAGATGAGGGTACAGAAGTGAAGTACCAATCACATAACAAGTTATGCCCTCGGTACTTGGGGGCTAATGCCTATTTGATCTTCATCTTACAATTTTTATGAAAGTCCCAAGCTCAATACAAGTATTCAATTTGGCACTTGGGGGATAATGGCTATTTGCTCAATAATTATTGATACTTTCTACCTAAAGTCCCGGTTTAACTATGTTAAGTTGAACCGGCCCTTGGGGGCTGCAGCAGCAAAATTCAGATATATTGAAGTTCACATTGAAAAGTCCCGGTTTAAGTTGATATCTTAAACCGTCACTTGGGGGCTATTGGAGTTGACAGATTACAAGCAGAGGAGTATATGGAAATTACCTCATATTTATCCTTCATCATATTAACCAGACCAGCTTCATAGTCACGGCTGGTGTATAACCGGTTCAGATAGCCGGAATGGAGATCCTGGGGAGACAGAGCGGCATAGGTTGACAAGTCGACATTCCATTTGCCCTTACCAATTGCAGCAAATTCTTCTTTAGCAGTGTGTTTGGATAAAGCGACAGGATTGCCGGGCTCGGTACGACCAATGCCAGTAATAATAACATCATCATCTTTGGCTTCACCGGTTTGCATTGGAGTCGCCGGTTTATCAGCTTGCTTCGATGGGCTGGTTGTTCTATCAATCCGGACCAGGCTTGCGGGCTGGTCAACGGGACCTGATGTGTCAACATGTGGTCCTTCAGCAACAAAAACATCATCTTGCAGTGGGGGGTCGTTTGGCACATCCTCGCGAATAGCTGCTTCTGGTGTTTTGTCCGGTTCAGGAACAGTATCATCTTCGGCCGCTTTGTCCAGGCGAGCCTTCTTGCTTAGCCTAGGTTTGGCCCTGAAAGAAAGGAAAAGGATCAATACAGCGTATGTTATAATGTAATATATCAGAAACATCGTAAGAAATATAACTCACCCAAGCACCGTTTTGAGTGGCGGCAACTGGGTGGCAGGTGACTCACCAGACGATGAATGGGAGGTGCCCTGGTAATCGGAGTCAGACGGATTAAGAGGTTGACGAAAACAGCCCGCTTTAGGACAAGCATTGACAAGAGAGTTAGAGACCTCTGAACGGCGTTTCCGAACTGGACTGTTCGGTAAACCGGCGAAGGTGACTACCTGGCCGCTGTGCCGGGTTGTGCGACGGGCTTCATCCTGTTGTGTCTTCATAAGAAAGTTGGGATCCAAATAAGCAAGAGGATGAGAAAATTTAATTTTCCGGTTTGCCCGACGGTTTTTTAGTGAAGGTAAAGGGCTTGAATCGGAGGACAGAGTGATTACCTCTACAGCATCAGCCTGACTGCCTTCCGCATCATCCTGACAATGGTCATTATCAATAAGACGTGTGAAAAATAATCCAAGTGAATCAAGCTCTACTTCTAGGTCCGGATTACCCACATCATCATCAGCTATTGGATCAGAAGACGCAGTGGTTTTCTTCCTGTTAGCTGGCCTCTTAACAACTCTGGTCTTGGGCCGGTTTGGCCTCTCCAGTTTCTCTGGCTTCTCCGGTTTTTCTTGCGAAGGTTTTTTGCTCCAAAATGGATCATCGCCCTGTTTGAAAATTTTGGATATTAGCAAATTGATACAGTGAGCAGGCAGGATCAATAAAAAGAAAAAGGTATAAGTCTTACAGTTGGCGGTTTGTTGATGGCACAGAAGGAGGCAGGCCGGTTTTGGCGCAAACAGATTCCGGTTCATTCAGTATTTTCTTCACAGCTTCTGTGACTTCGTCGTCTGTGAGCTGGATGTCAATATGTCGAAGAGGGTCTTTTTCACTCCCGGTATATTCACACATCAAACCGGAGCGCTGACTTAAGGGCAGTATACTCCATGATATCCAGCAGCGGGCAAGATCAACCCCTGTCAGCCCGTTAGCCATGAAGGCCCTGAGTTTGGATAATTGAGGAGCATATTTACTTCTCTCCTTAGCAGTCAGCCTTTGGGGGAAAGGATGGGTGTTGCTAAGCCGTTCTGGACGGTAACCCGGTAAAGGATTTTCGTCAGAAGGAGAGGTATCTTTACAGTGGAACCATGTTTGATTCCACTCTTTGGGATGATTGTGCAGTTTGACGTGAGGATAAGTGACCTCCTTTCTCTTTTGAATCGCCATACCGCCTAACTCCATGTTGGCACCGTCAGTAAATTCAGTATGACGGTTTAGATGGAAGTAGTCTCTGAACAATTTAACTGTGGGTTCCTCTTGAAAGAATACCTCACAGAGCACTTGGAAGTGACATATGTTGGTTACAGAGTTTGGGCCAGTGTCTTGCGGGCGGAGCTGGAAATTGGCTAAGACATCCCGGCAAAATTTTGAACCAGGAGGATTGAAGCCCCGGGCTAGATGATCTGCGAAAACAACAACCTCTCCCTCTTGGGGCGTGGGAGGACATTCTGTACCAGGGACCCTCCAATGAATAACCTCTTTACTGCTCAAAGCGTCAGTTTTGACTAAATTGTTCAACTTAGTCTCGGTCACGCGAGAGGGAACCTAGCTGCACTCATACACTTGTTTAGCCATGATGCAATCTACAAAAGCGGTAATTCCGGTTCAAGAGTGTGTGGGGCCAATTTACACTGATGCATATATTGCTAAATCGGAGGAAGTTATTTATAAACCGGAGTTTGTGAAGCAGCAGTGCCTGACTAAGGAATTCTGGCGGTTCAACAAGGGGACTAATGGTATATACCGGTTTGGTAATTTTTTCTACAAAGTTAAACCGCCTGGTCTAAACATTGAAACAGTTGAGATTGCGGATGAGTAAGTACGCAGAAACAGATTTCACAAGATTCTATTATAGCATTGGATCTGGAGTGTGTCCATGAAAGGAAAAAATATGTATTCAAGACCTAGGAGGAACAGTGTGGAATCAGTAAAGTAAAGTTGTGGATCAGATCTATGGACCAAATATATCAAAGTGAAGATGGATGCTAGAAACTACCGTTATACAGAGCAAAGGTTCATAGATTCATCTAAAAGATCTATCCTATATGAGCATGAAGCAGACAATGAACACTAGAGGAGCATGGAAACCCTAGAACAGATCCGTAATGAAAAGGTCAGAAGATTTACCAGAGTTGAGGACGACGCGGGAGATCGCCGCGGTGCTCTGGTGCAAGTCAGGGTGATGCAGCGGCCAGAGTTGGTGCAGAGGTCGACGGCGGCGGCGCTCCGAAGCTAGGAGACGCGAGGAAGATGAAGAAGAGGAGAACGAAGGGGAGAAAGGGAATGACCCTTCGGTCCTATTTATAAAGAAAAGGACATGTGTCAAGTGCAAGAATCAAGGGGCCGCGGGGCTGGAAACGGAACTGTCGCCTCGATTATCGTAGATCTATTAAACAAGGAGGTATAATGGATAGCTTCGTTATGAGATATGACGTCACTCCGGTTTACGGCAATTGGAGAAGATGACATCACGGCGGTTCACCAATTTATAAGAAGATGTTGAGGATAAAGTTTTTGCTAAGGATTGACATGAACCCGTTCAAATCAATCTGGGGCCTAATGTTGGGGATATTACTAGTAGGCGTAAACCGGCCTATCTGGGTCGGGTTAGCTTCGCCAATAGTTAAGTATGTTAAAGCCCAAGAAGGCAGATGAGAGCTAAGGGCCCATAGTCGGTTCAAGGCCTGTAGCCGTAAATCGGCGTTGGTATGTTACTTGTATTGTAAGTTAGGAATAAATAGAGACCAGACCGGACACGTTTATGAGCCGGTGTTGGGACTCTGTAAACTGACGGGCATCACCCGTGTATATAAGGGGACGACCCGGCGGCGGTTCAAGGACAACAGACAACAATTCGAGACTTAGGCGAAGCTTGTTTGCTCCCTAGTCATCGAAACCCCATCAATTCCATCACAACTAGACGTAGGTTTTTACCTTCATCGAAGGGGCCGAACTAGTATAAACTCCCTTGCGTCCCTGTGTCCACTTTAACCCCTTCAAGCTAACCCGCCACGATGGCTCCACGACTAAGTCCTTTCATGAGGACATCTGCCGTGACAAAACCACGACACTTGATATCTTTTGTAATGGACTAACCGATGCTTCCATAGATCACCTGGATAGTTGTGTTGGTTCTCTTTTCAGGGAAAGAACACCAGATGAAGCTGAAATTCTATTGAATAATATGTTGACAAATGAAAATAATTGGGCACCACCTGAGCCAGCTCCTGCTCCAATTAATGACTCTATTCCTAAACCAACTCCGAAGAAGAGAGGTGTTCTATTTCTCAGTCCCGAAGATATGCAAGAGGCAAAGAAATCTATGAAAGAAAAAGGTATTAAAGCTGAAGATGTTAAGAATTTACCTCCTATTGAAGAAATGCATGGTCTTAATTTACCGCCTGTTGAAGAAACATATGATCTTAATCCTTTATTTATTGAAGAACCTCCTAATCCCGATATCCCGACACAGGTAGTAAAGGTAAATTCTCTCTATAGATATGATAAGGCTGAAGTCCCTCCTACTAAAATTGCTAGTCAGTGCTTGGATGAGTTTGATGACTTTATGTTCAAACAAGAAAATTTCAATGATTATTTTGGTAGACAATTGAAATATGATTCCGATATGATTAAATACTTGGGTGATTATATGGCTAATATTAGAGGTGAACTTAAACTTGTTAGCAAACATGCTTCTATGGTTACCACTCAAGTAGAACAAGTACTTAAAGCTCAAAAGAAGTGCTTGATGAAATTAATAGTAAGAAAAATGATTATGCTGTTAAAGTGGCTACTAGAACTGGTAGAATGACTCAGGAACCTTTGTATCCTGAAGGCCACCCTAAGAGAATCGAGCAAGATTCTCAAAGAAATAATATTGATGCACCTAGTTCTTCGAAAAATAAGAAAAATAAAAATGATAGAACTGTGCAAACTTCTAGTGAACCTATTGCTGAACCACCTGATAATCCAAATGATATCTCTATGTCTGATGCTGAAACACAATCTGGTAATGAACATGAACCTAGTGAAAATGTTAATGATGATGTTCATGATGATGCTCAACCCAGTAATGATAATGATGTAGAAATTGAACCTGCTGTTGATCTTGATAACCCACAATCAAAGAATCAACGTTATGATAAGAGAGACTTTGTTGCTAGGAAACATGGTAAAGAAAGAGAACCTTGGGTTCAGAAACCCATGCCTTTTCCTCCCAAACCATCCAAGAAGAAGGATGATGAGGATTTTGAGCGCTTTGCTGAAATGATTAGACCTATCTTTTTGCGTATGCGATTGACTGATGTGCTCAAAACAAATCCTTATACTAAATATATGAAAGATATCATTACTAATAAAAGAAAGATACTGGAAGCTAAAATTTCCACCATGCTTGCTAATTATACTTTTAAGGGTGGAATACCAAAGAAACTTGGAGATCCCGGAGTACCTACTATACCTTGCTCCATTAAAAGAAATTATATTAAAACTGCTTTATGTGATCTTGGAGCCGGTGTTAGTGTTATCCCTCTCTCTTTATATCGTAGACTTGACTTGAATAAGTTGACACCTACTGAAATATCTTTGCAAATGGCTTATAAATCAACTGCTATACCTGTCGGTATTTGTGAGGATGTGCCTGTTGTGGTTGCAAACGTTACTATTTTAACGGACGTCGTTATTCTTGATATTCCTGAGGATGATAGTATGTCTATTATTCTTGGAAGACCTTTTCTTAATACTGCAGGGGCTGTTATTGATTGCAACAAAGGCAATGTCGCTTTTCATGTTAATGGTAATGAGCATACGGTACACTTTCCGAGGAAACAACCTCAAGTTCATAGTATCAACTCTATTGGAAAAATTCCATCGATTATTATTGGAGGTTTTGAATTTCCTCTTCCTACTGGCAAAAAGAAATATGATATACTTATTATTGGGGATGCGCATATCCCCATTGAGGTAACTTAGTGTTATTCGAAATTTCTCCGGTTTCATGATTATCGGAATGAGTTTGTTAACAAGACTTGATCAACCTTGTTAGTGGATTCTTTTTTATGAGCATGAGATGGATGAAACTAGAAGCACAACCTTCTGTACCCTCTTTATATTCTCTGTTCTTTAGTAGAAATAAAGTAAAAATAGTATTCTTCTGTCTGTTTCCTGACTTATCTGTGCAATATAAAAATATCCTGAGAATAAAAGTCCTCAGAATGCCATGCCAATTTAATATGATTTTTTCGGGAATATTTGAGGATTTACTGTGCAAAAATTACCGCGGGGGGAGCTGCCACCTGGCCACGAGGGTAGAGGGCGCGCCCTACCCCCTTGGGCGCGCCCCCTGCCTCGTGGGCCCATGGTGGCCCTCCTCCACTTATCCGAGCACCCATCTTTTTCCTCTGCCTCACACAAACCTGAAAAACCAACTCAAACACGAGTTCCAGCCACTTTTGCTATGATTTTCGATCTCCTTGCTCAAAGCACCTCTCGCAAAACTGCTTGGGGAGATTGTTCCTTGGTATGTGACTCCTCCATTGGTCCAATTAGTTTTTGTTCTAGTGCTTTATTCTTTGCAAATTTGTGCTGCATAGGTGACCATGTTCTTGAGCTTGAATGTCAAATTTATATGGTTCCAAGTAGTTCTAATGCTTGATATAGGCTCTAGGCACTTGTAGGAGTAGTTGCTATCAGTTTTATTGAAGTTGGTTCACTTTTGTTTGAAGTTACTAAAAATTTCAGATTATTTCAGAAAATAATGAAGAGACTTTTGAGGGGCTCATTGAGCCGAAGCTCAAAGGAGAAACAAAATGAAGAAGCGCAGTGGCCCAAATATAATTTGCCTCGTACCGCGGAGATACGGCCATGTGAATGGCCTTTTGATAATTTCTTGACACAGGTCGGGATTATGAGGATTTCTATTCATTGATTGAAACTGCTGGCCTCACCGACTTCGTCCGCGACCAACGTCCACAGTATCTCTTACTCACAAATACTTTTGTGCAAAACTTCTACTTTTACCCTAAAGGAATCACCTCCTTTAGTAGAGTTTCATTTATATGACGTTGTGAAGAAAATGCCATTGTCTGAATTTTGCGCAGTATGCAACATACCGCCTGAGGGTATTTTAGAGGAACCACCCCGTAAAGAGGTGGAACCATTTGTTAAGCTTATCTCTGTGGGAGAAACCAGGAAGGTTTCTGATGCAAGAATTACTAGCATACATTTTCCTGTATTACGCTATTTTGCCTTATTTGCTAGTCATTGCTTGATTGGTCGCGGGAACTGTGGGAACCTTAGTGTTCCTGATATTATTATTTTGTTCCATGGTTTGTACCGCGACAACACTGTCAGTATGGGCGCAATTGTTGCTAGATGGTTAAGTCTGAACCGTACTAAGGGCCCCATCTCTGCACATTTTAACATAGCTATTAGGCATTATGAGAAAGAAGAAAAATTGCTGCCTAATGCTTATCTAGATTATAAGAGTATGATAGCACATGATTTTCTTGTTAAGGACAGGAATGGAGAGCTCAAATATAAGTTATACTTTGATAAACATCATCCTGAAACTATTACGCTGCCTGCTCCTTCTTTGTTTAATTTTGTAGGACCCTATCTCGTTACGTGTGCTGCTGTTCAAGCTTACAAAAATCCTGCACCAGCCCCGGAACTGGAACCACAAGATGAGCCTCCACGACAATCTATTTATTCTTGGGATCCAGAGATGACTGTCAGTCAATGGCAGTCAGAGTCTTCCTCATCACAGTATGATCCAAACTATTCTTCGTCACAGTACGACCCCAGCTACACCTACGAGTATCCGCCAGGCTATCCCTGGCCATAAACCAACTTAGGCCAAAATCCTAAGCTTGGGGGAGTACGTATTTCTCACCGACATTACATTTATGTTCACACACACTCATTGCTAGATGTTGGTGCTCATACTCTTTCACTGTAATATCCATGCTAGTTTATTTTCTTTTTTCTGCTTTCTTCTTGTGTGTTTGTTAAACCTTAAGAAAACAAAAAAAATAGTAGTAGTTTACTTTCTTGCTGTAGTAATAAAAAAGGGAAACCCAAAAATATTTCCCATTCTTCTTTTGCTTCTTGGGAGCTTTCCCGTGTAAGTAGTTTTTATTTCTTTTCTTTTCTTTGGGGGTTAGTAGGAGAAGACCATGATTAAATTGTTGAAGTGGCTCTTATATGCATTATTGTTGATTTAACCAAGAGCCCATATTGCCTTGTCTTCTCCTGTTTATTGAATGCTCGGAGATTCCAGCTTAGTCCAATGCACGTATACTCTTATTATTATTCACACCGTTCGGTTGTGCAAGTGAAAGGCAATTATGATGATATATGATGGACTGATTGAGATGAGAAAAACTGGTATGAACTCGACCTCTTTTGTTTTTGTAAATATGATGAGTCCATCGTTCTTGATTCAGCTTATTCTGAATAAACATGTTTGCAATGACAATTAGAGACCATAGTTGCTTGTGCCATGCTTGATTAGCTATGAGTTATAATGATTTACCTTGCGTGCCAACATGCTATTGAGATGGTTATGATGTGGTATGATTGGGTGGTATCCTCCTTTGAATGATTTAAGTGACTTGACTTGGCACATGTTCACGCATGTAGTTGAAATAAAATCAACATAGCCTTCACGATATTTATGTTCATGGTGGATTATATCCTACTCATGCTTGCATCCGATGTTTATTAATTTTAATGCATGTACATGGCTGTTGTCGCTCTCTAGTTGGTCGCTTCCCAGTCTTTTGCTAGCCTTCACCTGTACTAAGCGGGAATACTGCTTGTGCATCCAATCCCTTAAAACCCAAAGTTATTCCAGATGAGTCCACTATACCTTCCTATATGCGGTATCTACCTGCCGTTCCAAGTAAATTTGTATGTGCCAAACTCTAAACCTTCAAATAAACATTCTGTTTTGTATGCTCGAATAGCTCATGTATCAACCAAGGCTGCCCTTATCTTCCATGTTAGGCGGGTTATTCTCAAGAGGAGTGGACTCCGCTCCTCACTCACGAGAAAATGGCTGGTCACTGGGAATGCCCAGTCCCATGCTTTATGCAAACTAAATCAAAATTAATTGCAAACAAAACTCCCCTTGGGACCTGATGTATGTTGGACGCACTCATTGTTTCGAGCAAGCCATGGATTGATGCTTGTTGGTGGAGGGGGAGTATAAACTTTACCATTTTGTTTGGGAACCGCCTATAATGTGTGTGACATGGAAGATATCGCCATCTCTTAGTTGCTATGTTGACAATGAAAGTATACCGCTCAAAATATAATTTATCTCAATTTCAAAACCGAGCTCTGGCACCTCTACAAATCTTTGCTTCCCTCTGCGAAGGGCCTATCTATTTACTTTTATGTTGAGTCATCACCCTCTTATTAAAGAGCACTAGCTGGAGAGCACAGCTGTCATTTGCATTCATCACTGTTAATTTATATTGGGTGTGACTATGATTGGATCTCTTTTACCATGAATTACAATGTCTAGTCAGTCCTTGATCTTTAAAGGTGCTCTGCATTTATGTTTTGCGGTCTCAGAAAGGGCTAGCGAGATACCATCTTGTTATATCATATTATGATTGTTTTGAGAAAGTGTTGTCATCCAAGATTTATTATTATGGCTTGCTAGTTGATTATGTTATTGATATGAGTAATTGTGAGACCTGAGAATTATTGCAAATGTGGTTAGTTATGATATATGCTGAAAACTTGAATACTGGCTTGACATATTTACAACAACAAGAGCAAAGAAAGTTTGTAAAAGTTTTTACTTTTTCTCTTTCAGTTTGTCAACTGAATTGCTTGAGGACAAGCAAGGGTTTAAGCTTGGGGGAGTTGATACGTCTCCGTCGTATCTACTTTTCCAAACACTTTTGCCCTTGTTTTGGACTCTAACTTGTATGATTTGAATGGAACTAACCCGGACTGACGCTGTTTTCAGCAAAATTGCCATGAAGTTGTTTTATGTGCAGAAAACAAAAGTTCTCGGAATGACCTGAAACTCCAGGGGATGTCTTATAAAAAATAATAATAAATCCTCGCCAAAGATGAAGACCAGGGGGCCCACACCCTGTCCACGAGGGTGGGGGCGCGCCCCCCTCCTATGGCGCGCCCCCCTACCTCGTGGGCCCCCTGGAGACCCTCCGACGCCAACTCCAACTCTATATATTTGCTTTCAGGGAGAAAAAAATCAAGGATAAGAAGAGGGGGATTCGTCTCCGTCGTCATCATCAACCATCCTCCATCACCAATTTCATGATGCTCACCGCCGTGCGTGAGTAATTCCATCGTAGGCTTGCTGGATGGTGATGGGTTGGATGAGATTTATCATGTAATCAAGTTAGTTTTGTTAGGGTTTGATCCCTAGTATCTATTATGTTCTGAGATTGATGTTGCTATGACTTTGCTATGCTTAATGCTTGTCACTAGGGCCCGAGTGCCATGATTTCAGATCTGAACCTATTATGTTTTCATGAATATATGTGAGTTCTTGATCCTATCTTGCAAGTCTATAGTCACCTACTATGTGTTATGATCCGGCAACCCCGAAGTGACAATAATTGGGACCACTCCCGGTGATGACCATAGTTTGAGGAGTTCATGTATTCACTATGTGCTAATGCTTTGTTCCCGTCCTCTATTAAAAGGAGGCCTTAATATCCCTTAGTTTCCAATAGGACCCCGCTGCCACGGGAGGGTAGGACAAAAGATGTCACGCAAGTTCTTTTCCATAAGCACGTATGACTATATACGGAATACATGCCTACATTACATTGATGAATTGGAGCTAGTTCTGTGTCACCCTATGTTATGACTATTACATGATGAACCGCATTCGGCATAATTATCCATCACTGATCCGGTGCCTAAGAGCTTTCCATATACTGGTTCTCACTTATTTACTTTCCCACTGCTACTGTTACAATCACTACAAATACCAAAAACATTACTTTTGTTGTCTTTACTTTTGTTGCCGTTGCCACCACTATCATATTACTTTGCTACTAAACACTTTGCTGCAGATACTAAGTTTCTAGGTGTGGTTGAATTGACAACTCAGCTGCTAATACTTGAGAATATTCTTTGGCTCCCCTTGTGTCGAATCAATAAATTTGGGTTGAATACTCTACCCTCGAAATCTGTTGTGATCCCCTATACTTGTGGGTTATCAGGCACGTCCCGCAATGCGGCTCAACCGCCATAGGTGTTGCATACCTTTATCATTTCTTACCCTTTCAGGACCTTACTCTCTGGAAGCCCTCTCCGGCAGTATGAGTGCCAAACACATTACGGGAAGGAACAACCAAGGAGGCACGAAGCTAAAGTCGTACAAGGGAACCCACAGGTGGTCTTTAATAATAATCGACATATCCGTTTTTAATACCCATACGCAGCCTACCCTTGGATAGGACATATTAAATAGTCCTATTTTTTTGCTTATTGCACTACTTGTATCAGTACGCTTCGACGTATTATTTAAATAACAATGCCTAACGTTAGTTTATTATTGCATTATCCTTTTTCTTATATGATTTGCACCCGTACATCCTGGTATGGCCAGTACGCCAGGGGCTTTCGTATACCCCATAATACGGCGTGAGAAGTCTGAATACTTTCGACAGTGCGGCACCCCGAACTTATAGCATTATATGCATCAGCTCCGAATCATGTCTTGGGTCAATAGTTGGGTTTGCCCGGCTCCTATGTTTTGGTACCTTACATTCCGCTATATCAGCTAAGGTCGGTAGCGCTAGGAGAGCTACTGCGATTGTGTCCCGGTTCTCCCGGACGAGCACCTCAGTAGAGAAAGCCGAAAACTGACTGTCATGATAAGGCGAGAGCTGGTCGCTGTTCGAGAGGTCTCAAGTCCTTAAAGACTTCTTCCGCTTCAGGCGAGGAGTCGGCCTTGCCCGACTTAGGCGTATATAGCGCCCCAAATTCAGCCTTCCGAATACTAGGGGCTTCGCCGAAATTTAATATTGTAGACTTCTATGGCTAAGTGAGAGTGATAAAGCCTTATAGTCCGATTGCCTGGTTCGTTGTGCTGAACACCTCCCTCGAAGGACCCAAAATTGGGAAAAAGAGTGCTCAGGTTTATCCCGAACACCCCAGTACTAGTTACATGGGGGCAGAAGCCGACGACTGGCCAACTCTCAGATTTTATAAACAGCCGCACAGAAGGTAATGTTTTAAATTTGAAAAGCGTTGCATAGCGCAAATGAACTAGTTTCACATTACAGGATCACATGAGCACGTTCATTCAAAAATTACATCTTTAGAACATTCCTCCGCCACAAGGCGGGAACCCTTCAGGACGCTGTCATAATACATTTCGGGGCGGTGATGCTCCTTGCCTTCCGGAGGTCCCTCCTTCACCAGCTTCACGGCGTCCAGCTTCGCCCAATGCACCTTCGCCCGGGCAAAAGCCCTGCGCACCCTCGATGCAGACGGACCGCTTAATGACTTCAAGCCATGGGCAGGCATCCACAAGCCGCCTCACCAGACCGAAGTAGTTGTTTGGCAGGGGATCACCAGGCCACATCCAGACTATAAGACCCTTCATGGCCTGCTCGGCCGCCTTGTGAAGCTCGACCAGTTGCTTCAGCTGGTCGCTCAAGGGCATTGGGTGTTCGGTCCCAGTATACTAAGACCAGAACAATTTTTCCGTCGAGCTCCCCTCCTCAGCTCGGTAAAACTCCGCGGCGTCCAGCGCACTGCGGGGAAGATCTGCGAACGCTACTAGAGAGCTCCAAACTCGGGTAAGTAAAAGGAAAGCTTCCTTCACATGCTTGCTTTGCATAATGAATGCCTTACCCGCTGCTATCTTCTTAATCGCCTCAATTTCCTGGAGGGCCTTTTGGGCTTCGGCCTTGGCATGTTTTGCGCTTTTGAGGGCCTTCGCAAGCTCGGACTCTCGCATCTTAGAGTCAAGCTCCAAGGACTCATGCTTCTTGACGAGAGCCTGGAGCTCTTGCTGCACCTCGCCTACTCGGGACTCTTGTTTTTCCCACTCGACGCGCTCCTTCGCTGCTTTGTTTTCGGCCTCGGACAACGCCTTCTTCAAGGTCGCCACTTTGGTCATGGCCCCTGGCAAATTCATGATGATCCTATTATTTTACAACCAACTTTCTTTTTAATCTGGACAAGGTATTGCTTACCTTTGCTCTCCTCGAGCTGCCTCTTGGCAAGGCCGAGCTCTTCCTCGGACCACTCGAGATCCCGCTTCAGTGCAGAGACCTCCGCAGTACGTGCGGTGGCGGCCAGCAGCGAAGCCTGCATATGCACATAGACATATTCTGATTAAACTCCTGAGTCATGATTTGATCCTCTATTCGGCCTTTCTTCATGAACGCCAAACAGAGCATCATGGGCTACTGTCTATGCGGTAATATTTTCCTATATTTTTAACTTACCTCAAAGCCAGTTAGGAGGCTGGCACAAGCTTCAGTTAGTCCGTTCTTGGTGGACTGAACCTTCTCGATCACCGCACTCATTATAGTGTGGTGCTCTTCGTTGATGGAAGCGCCGCGAAGCGCTCCCAGCAAGTTGTCCGGTGCCTCTGGATGGACAGAGGTCACCGGCACGGGCGGCTTGCCCCTCTTAACGGGGGGTCGCCTGCCGGAGTCCAAAACCACTTGAGGTTCCGGTGCAGTGTTCGGCTGAGAGCCGAACTTGGAGCCCATGGGAGTCTTGCTCCCTTTACGCCCAGGGTCCGGAAGGTCGCCTCAAGGCGCCTCCGGGACTACCTCACCTCGGCTTAGTGCCTTCGGAGACAGCACCTCGGCGTTGTCCGTAGGGAAAGGGGTGGAGGCGGTCGGAAGTGAATCACTATTCATATCCGACGAGTCCAATGAACCATCCGACGAAGATACGGGCTCGGGACGGACTGCATAATCATATTCGGCATAAGGAGAAGCAGTGCAATAGAAGCATGCTATGAATTACTATGATATCTGGATACTTACGACTTTGCCAGGGGCTTGTCCCTGGGCAACCACTCGTCGTCACTATAGGCGGCGGTCGTGGAGCAGTCCGGAAGGAGGGTCCTTCCCTTCTTGGACCCTTCGGCCTCCCCGGTTGGGGCAGCCTTCCTTTTCTTGTCTCCCCCGACTGGGGGGGAGAACTTTCCTCTTCCTCCTCCTCGTTCTCATGAGAGGAGTGCGTCTCGGTGTTATCGGACAATGAGTCTGATATAACCTGGCACCGGAGACCTTTCCGGGTCCCCGTGGCCTTCTTCTTGGCCTTCTTCTCCGGCACCTCATAAGGCGCCGGAACCAGCATCTTCGTTAGAAGAGCATCTGCTGGATCTTCGGGCAGGGGAGCCGGACAATCGATCTGCTCCGCTGTCTCTACCCAGTCCTGTTAATGGCATGGGGGCTTA